>CM056817.1:23354865-26216048 GCA_029852735.1 Persea americana
TTAGAAACACAGAATGCTGCATTTTGACAGGCGAACCGCGATCAGCCGCGCGGTCAGCTCGCGGCTAACCGCCACCCCAAAAACCCCAGTGACCGCTAGGTAGCCGAGAGGCGCGGTTAGAAACACAGAATGCTACATTTTAGCAGGGTGAACCGCGGTCAGCTCCGCGGTCAGACAGCGGCTAACCGCCGATCACCTCGGCGGCTAACCGCCACCTGACCGACAGGTGACCGAGTTTAACCCAGAATTCCTGAGTCTTTTCTATTGGTTTCAGTTATGGTATTTAAAGGTTTGGATAGGTTGTTCTGATGCCCTACCACCTTGGAAAGACCCAGGGGATGACATAAGGAGATTGACATAGAAAGAAACATCATTTCGGAAAAGGTATTGAGACTTTTATATTCATCAACGTGCATAAGGAAACTTAGTATGTCCTCTATCATTCGAGTACCATACTAAGGGTAATTTAGACATACAAGATCCTTATACATGTCGTTTGAATATGGACGCCCCAATACATAGTCCCTAATGATATAAGGACTCATTGCATTGTTTTACTCCGATCACATGTATAACTACCCGACCCTACTAGTTTGATTTCAAATTCTGAATTCATACTCTGAATATGTCCCGCCAGCCTCGTTTATGCATGAACCGAAAATAATATGAAATGTGTGCCTTCGAGCACCATGCCCCGCCTGCCCGTATGTTTTATATTGATATAGTTTTTGTATATGTTTTGATTTATCATGTAACCTATGAGTCGGCACCACTAAGCTTGGACATCCTTGTCAGTCTGATCAACTGACTTGGGTCTCCCCCTGTGCTCCCGCCAGTTGCAACTTGGATCCCGTTCTGTCCCGTTACCCGGTTCCGCGGCCGTGGTCTTGCCTAGCTATATGTATATGTATCTGTATATAATGTTGGTTCTCGTCACTTCGTGTGTTCGAGCCCAACGCACTGAATGTGCTCTCATCACCTTAGTGATGGAGAGGATTTAGCTCTAGTGTGGTTGCCATCTAGTCAGTTCCTGTACCTTGAATACCCCGCATGATTTATATTGCATCTGTACTTTAAATGAACTATATACCCTGTTTTAAGACAGTTATTGTTTTAACAAGATTTCATCATGTTTAGAAAGTGTTTTGAATTCTTTCTTGGTATTATCTATTCACCCACCTGCCAGACCGTCGTGTCTGACCCATTTTTGTGGTACTCAGGTCCAGCTCCCGTCTTTGCCTTTGAGGAGGAGCCAGAGGAGGCGGTCGGTGAACTGCAACGATTAGTAGAATGGCAAGCTGACGATGTCATGTAGACGTTCAGTTTAGCTTTGAGCTGCGAACATTTTTGGGGATGTCATTGATTTATACTTTGGTTGTACTGGCCTTTGTTGGCCATTATTTTTGGGGAATGTTAATTAACTTGTTCTTTTGTTTAAACTTTAACTTAATATTTTGGGAATGCTAATGAGATCATTGCTCACTCTGACATCATGTTATACTTGTTTATTAACAGTCTTATTTGATGTGATTGGGTTAAGAGTTTGATTTGCTACACGCTTCCGCACCTATATAAATGTTCTATGAGTGAATGTGGATTCCTCACCGCGGAAACCTGTGGGAAATTAAGAAATGTATAATCAATCATTATCACTAAGGGGTGGTTCTTTATCCGCACCACCCCGTCGCGGTCCCGGGGCCCCCGGTCCGGGGTCGCGACAATACGAAATGTGTGCTTATGAGCACCATGCCCCGCCTGCCCGAGTGTTTTACACTGATATAGTTTGTATATGTTTTGATTTCTCATGTAACCTATGAGTCGGCACTACTAAGCTTGGACGTCCTTGTCAGTCTGATCAACTGACTTGGGCCTCCCCCTTGTGCTCCCGCCAGTTGCAACTTGGATCCTGTCCTGTCCCGCTACCCGGTTCCGCGGCCGTGGTCTTGTCTAGCTATATGTATATGTATATAATGTTGGTTCTCGTCACTTCGTGTGTTCGGGCCCAACACACTGAATGTGCTCTCATCACATTAGTGATAGAGAGGATTTAACTTTAGTGTGGTTGCCATCTAGTCAGTTCCTGTACCTTGAATACCCCACATGATTTATATTGCATCTGTGCTTTAAATGAAACATGCATCCTGTTTTATGACAGTTATCGTTTTAATAAGTTTTCGTTATGTCTAAGATGTGATTTGATTTCTTTCTTGGTATCATCTATTCACCCACTTGCCAGACCGTCGTGTCTGACCCATTTTTGTGGTACTCAGGTCCAGCTCCCGTTGTTGCCTTTGAGGAGGAGCCAGAGGAGGCGGTCGACGAACCGCAACGATTAGTGGAGTGGCAAGCTGACAATGTCATGTAGACATTTGGTTTAGCTTTGAGCTGCGAACATTTTGGGGAAATTATAGAATGATACATGATTTATACTTTTGGTTGTACTGGCCTTTGTTGGCCATTATTTTTGGGGAATGTTAATTTAACTTGATCTTTTGTTTAAACTCTAACTTCAAATTTGGGAATGCTAATGAGATCATTGCTCACTCTGACATCATGTCATACTTGTGTATTATCAGTCTCATATAATGAGAATGGATTAAGAGTTTGATTTGCTATACGCTTCCGCACCTATGTAAATGTTCCATGAGTGTATGTGGAATCCTCACCGCGGAAACCTGTGGGAAATTAAGGAAATGTATAATCATTATTAAGGGTAGTTCATTACCCCATCCACACCACCCGTCGCGGTCCCGGGTCCCGGTCCGGGGTCGCAACAGGCCACAGACAATTCAATATCTAGATCCTTTAGCATTCAAAGAGTTACAGAAAAACGTAGAGGAACTCAAGAACGAAATTAAAAAGAAATCCTCGAGCTCAACTGGTAAAAAGCTAGCATTCTACGACTTTACCAAAAAGGAGGAAAAAGAGAGGTCACCTTTCCCTGTTAGAGCCCCTAAGTTCGTACCTTACGATGGGACTACTGACCTTCAGCATCACCTAGTCTCGTTTTGCAACAAGTGTCGTGCCATCGCAGACAATGATGCCATGCTCATAAATTATTTTCAGGAATCGTTAACCGGAGATAAATTGACTTGGTATACCTTCGTGCCTTCCCATGAAATCAATACCTTCGAGGATGTAGTAGAGAAGTTCCTAGCGAGATACCAGCATCTAACTAAAAACAAACCCTTATGGCATGACTTAGCTAATCTCAAATAGAAGAACAATGAGGACTATGAGGAATTTGCAGTGAGATGGCAAAATCAATTCGCGCGGTCAGACTACAACATGCAAGAAGAAGAACAAGTAAGAATGGCCATGTCAAACATGAGGGATCCCATGAGAGCCCTGATGACAATCGGGGAGGTCGTTAGTTGGAGTGGCCTATACCGTAGGTTATCTAAGATGATGCAAAATCTAGATGAAGGGGTATTGAACACCATCATTGACCCTAAAAAGAACACGGGTAGGGTAGGCACTACCACCCAACCAGAGAGCCGCACGACCCCTGAAGTCAGCTTGAATCAAGAAGAGGTCTACCGACCGTACCAAGAGTGTACCAGTATTAGCTTTAACCAACGCCAAAACCCAGGGCAAAATGGCAATCCCAATTTCCAAGGTGGTAATCATAACTATCAGTGGAACATCAGAACTATTAGCGGAACAATCAGAACTACCGAAACCCTCCGAGAAATAATCAAAGTTATGACCAACCACCAAGAAATCAAGGGCCTCTGGTGAATCAAAACCAGAATCCTAATCCCATACAACCGGTCTCGAACCCGATAGCTCCGCCGCAAAACCAGAACGCGAATCCTCAACCCAACTATGGTACCGTCCCCTTCAATTACAATAGAGACAACAATGGCAACCAAAATAACCCGAACAATGGAAATAGATGAAGATTCGGACCTAAAAGGGCAAACTACTTGTCCCTTCCTCAACCATGGACTGCTGTCTTCTTGTCTCTCTTAAACCAGAATGCCCTCCAACTTCCGCCGAAACGACCGCAGGCATGGTCTGAACACCTAGACAAGACTAAGTTTTGCGCCTACCATAGGATGCCAGGTCATGACCTCACTCAATGCTACATGGTTAGAGATTTGATCTATGACCTCAATGATGAAGGTAGGATTGATTGGAGTAACATTAGGCCAATAGGTGGGAATGACCCACGGAATGCCCCTCCCAATCAAAATCCAACCACCAATCCCGCACAAAATATTCCCAACGTGCAGATCTATACAAACCCTTTACCTCAGCATGGAGCACCAACCTCTGGACAGGGCCCACAGACCCAATTAATAAACATCGCCGTAATAGACCACCAACACATTGATGCCCCGGCTCAAGGGAGTGTAAACCATAGCCAACCGTGTCATGGTGATTTCTTTGAAGAAGAGGATTATCGAAAATACATCACGCCATGGGATGGGAAGACCAAATTCAAAATCTTCAATTCAGGGATGGATACGATCGTCGACTCCCTTGACCTTTATAAGGTAAATTTTGATGAGCCAAACGACCAAGAATTGCCGATAATCACGAATTCCCAACCAGATTCTCACCCGGACACAAATGCATCTCAGGCTCACCTACGATCTGGACGGATCCGTCCTCCCCGACTACCCCCTCACCCTATTTCTCAAAACGTAGATTCGCAAAATCCCAATATTCAGGTTGAGGAGATAGTTGATGAAAGAGCTTATAGTTCAATAGAAATAGGGATAGAATATGACCTCTTAGGGCACCTCACCAAGATCCCAGCTAAAGTATATGTCCTTGATCTTATTAAAACCTCCCCCAAACATCAGCAACAATTACTTGAGGCTATTACACGCTTACAAGTCCCGGTAGGCATAACTCCAAAAGAATTGAGAACGTCTATTTCAGCCTTGGCCCCGGGAGCTTCGTTCCCTGCCATTACTTTTACTGAGGAAGAATTGAAGGAAATACTACCTGAGGCGAGGACTTCTCCCCTACATCTAACAGTCAAAATAGCAGGGAAGGAAATGTCAAGAGCTTTGGTCGACACTGGTGCATCACTGAATATTTGTCCGTTGAAAACCTACAAAGCTTTAGGGCTTACAATAAAGGACCTAACTCCAGCTCCCATGGTTGTAACTGGTTACGACGGGAATAAGAAAACGGTTTGTGGAAAAATTACGTTATTAGTCCAAGCGGGCCCAATTTCAATGCCAGAAGAATTTTACATTATGGACATCCCCGCCACTTTTAACTTGATCTTAGGACGCCGATGGTTGAACCACATGAATGCCATTATGTGAAGCCGACACCAATGCGTCAAATTCCCCCACTTGGGTAAGATCATGAAATTGATGGGAGACCCGCCTATCATTGAACCAGAAGAACTTCAAATACTCTTGACCCTACAACCTGCTCCTATTACACCAGAGGTCAAAATTCATGGGTACAAGGTCGACCCTCTCATCTCCTTGATGGATATGGACCCTGCACAAAATATTCTTTCCGAATTATCCTCCCCGCAAAATCTGATGTTTGACAACGAAGGTCAAGCTCGAGGATGGACTCTGATGAAGAAGATGGGGTATCAACCCGGATTTGGTCTAGAAAATAATGGAGAAGGCATTACCGACCCTTACATACCGGACCCTCGAGCAAGAGCAGAAGGATTAGGGTACGACACACACGATGACATAAGGTATAAACGGGAGGACTGAACCTTAAAAGAACATTTTGTGAAGCACGACAAAACTTTGGATCCCAACACACCTCCGTTCGGAAGGGGATGCTACAATTTGGATCCAAATGATAAAGGCAAGACCATTTTAGTAGAAGATTGGGAAGATTTGACTTCGTCTGAAAGCGAGACTTACGAGGAAATCTTCGGCACCTGGAGAGAGCTCCATTCACCAAAAGAAGTGAACAATATAGACCACACTATCGAACCAAGATTCCAAACCCTATCATGTAACATGCTGAATGCGAGCGAGTTAACTCAATTACCTAAAAAAAAAAATGCCGATCGCCAAAGTCAAAGAAAGTCGCGAAACGTGGGAAATCGAAAACCCTACTAGCCAAGAAGTGGTATATTGGCCCGTTGCCTGGCGCCATTGGCGAGAAGACTCCTCTCAAGAGAACCACGAAGTTTGGGAAACCGATGACCTCAATGATCATGAAGTGGTGTACCGCCCCACCGCCTGGCCACGCTAGCGGGGAGGATCCTCCTCAGTAGATAGCCCATCTGCAACCTCACCTGTACCATATCATTCCAAAAATCCCAAAAAATTAAAAAACTCCAAAAATCCCAAAAAATTAGAAAACCCAAAAAACCTAAAAAAATTAGAAAATAGAAAACCCAAAAACATAGGAACCGTAGGAGTAGAAGACTGTGATCATCATATAAGTATGGGCAACCTAAGGCGTTGGAAGATACCCACAGTAGAGCAATCTCGACTAGAAGAAACTATGACAAACATCGAGAAGTTAGGCTGCGAATCTCTGCCTGTCGTTCCAGAACCCGAACCTTCCGTGCAACATGCGAACATCAATGATGGAATGGGTGTTTATGAATTAGAAGACGTTGAAGAAGGGGATGATGAAGTTTTTGATGAATTTAGGAGAGTAATCAAGAAGTTTGATGAAGAAACACAAGCGACTGCCGAAAAGACGAAAGAGATAAACCTAGGAACGGTGGAAAGACCCAAGCAGGTCCAAATCAGTGCATGCCTAGAACCTGACGAAGAGAGTGAGATCCTTGAGGTCCTGAGAGAATATTAAGACGTTTTTGCATCAGATTATAATGACATGCCCGGACTCGCACCTGACCTAGTGGAACACAGGATCCCATTAGAGGAAAACGCTAGACCAGTCAAACAGAAGTTGAGAAGAATGCTCCCCGATGTGGCACTGAAAGTGAAAGAGGAGGTTGACAAACTCCACCAAGCGAAGTTCATCAGGGTTGTGTTGTTTCCTCAATGGGTCGCCAATATAGTCCCGATGAAGAAGAAAGACGGACACATCCGAGTCTGTATTGATTTCCGAAATTTGAACAAGGCATCTCCAAAAGAAGATTTCCCTTTACCTCACATCGACGTGTTTATTGATAATACCGCGGGGCACGCTATGCTATCATTCATGGACGGTTACTCAGGGTATAACCAAATCAGACTATCACCAGAGGATCAAGAGAAAACTTTGTTCACCACGCCCTGGGGGACTTACTGTTATGTTGTTATGCCCTTCGGCTTGAAGAATGCCGGTGCCACTTATCGGAGGGCCATGATCGCAATATTTCAAGATATGATACACGACTGCGTGGAGGTTTACGTAGATGATATTCTGATCAAATCCAAAACACGTGAAGCACACGTCATCGCTCTCAAGAGAGCCCTTCAACGATCCGAGGACACCCAACTAAAGATGAATCCGAAGAAATGTGTTTTCGGAGTATCCTCTGGCAAACTTCTAGGCTTTATGGTAAGTAATCGAGGAATCGAAGTCGATCCTTCTAAGGTAAAAGCCATTCTTGAAATGCTACCCCCGAAGAACCTTAAAGAGTTAAGAGGCCTAATAGGACGACTACAGTTCATCAGAAGATTTATTTCGCAGCATTCGCAAAGATGTGAGCCATTCTACAAGTTGTTAAAAGGAGGCGTGGAATATCACTGGGATGACGACTGCCAGAAGGCATTTGAAGATCTGAAGAAGTATCTATTGAGTCCTCCCGTCCTGAAGCCCCCTACTAAAGATAGGCCCCTCATTTTATATGTGTCAGCGATAGAATCTGCAATAGGCATGGTCCTGGGTCAACATGATGAGACTGGGAGGAAAGAGAATGCGATTTATTACCTGAGCAAATCTCTCCTACCCTATGAAAGGAAATACTTTCCAATGGAGAGAACTTGCTTAGCCGTAGTTTGGGCCACCCAGAAATTAAGACACTACTTCCTAGCCCACCAGGTCAAACACTTAGCCAGAATGGACCCCTTAAAATACATCTTCGAGAAACCCGTTACTTCGGGAAGAGTCGCACGATGGTAAATGCTCTTGGCAGAATTTGACATAACCTATGTTACCCAGAAGTCTATAGAGGGACAGGCAATTGCCGACCATCTGGCACACCTCCCTCTGCCACGGTATGAACTGGTCAGAACTGATTTCCCCGATGAAAACGTTTTGTTTGCAGACATTGAAGAAGCAAAGGATGATGATTTATGGACCATGTACTTTGATGGAGTTTTGAATCAGAATGGAAAAGGAGTTGGGGTAGTGCTATTATCTCCGGAAGGAGTTGTCATCCCAATGGCCTATAAAATCGGATTTCCAGCGACCAATAATACGATGGAGTACAAAGCCTTATTAGCAGGATTGAGAGAAGCCCATGCCCTAGGTGTTGAGAAGCTAAGAGTCTTCGGTGATTCTAAAGTCGTTATTTCCCAAATAGCTGGAGAATGGAAGGTTAGTGCCCTTAAGCTTGTGCACTACCATGAGAAAGCCAAAGAGCTAATGTCTGAATTCAAGAAAATTTCATTTCTCTACATCCCTCGCACCTTGAACCGATTGGCTGACTCATTAGCGATCTTAGCCTCGATCATAGAGATGCTCGATGATAAGGATTCTAAAGAATTTCTGATTAGAAGGCTAGATTCTCCGTCCGTCAAACCAATAGACCTGACCCAATGGAATCCTGCCGAAGTCCTGCTGAAAGTCTCGAAAAATAGGAGTAAGAAAGCTAAGACCAAAGAGTCCGGTCAGGAGGAAGATTCTGAGCCTAAAGAAGGAATCCTAGCTCGCATACAACATGATGATGACCTGGAAGATGACCACTTGTGGTACTATGATATTTGGAATTACCTGCATGATGGCTACATCCCCGACTACGCCACCCGATCGGATAAAAGAGCACTAAGAGAGATGGTTCAGAGATATGTCATAGTCGCAGGGCTACTGTACCGTAGATCAATTAGTGGAGTTCTCCTACGATGCATGACCATAGAAGAAGGGCAAGAGATAATTGAAGAAGCGCATTCAGGAGAGTGCGGAGGACATGTCAACGGCCAGATGTTAGCTAAGAAGATCATCCGTTTAGGTTACTATTGGCCGTCCCTAGAATCAGATTCAATCAATTACATCAAAAGATGCAAAGAATGTCAGCTGCAAGCTAACCTAATTCACGCTCCCGCATCATCCCTTCACCCTACCGCGGCTCCATGGCCTTTCTCGACCTGGGCTTTTGATATCATAGGACCCCTGGCCTCTACTGTAGAGAACACACAAAATAAAGCATTCATATTAACAACAACAGAATATTACACTAAGTGGGCAGAAGCAGAAGCATATGTTAATATTAAGGCAACCTCCGTAGTCAAATTCATTAAAAAGAATATAATAGCTAGGTTTGGCATCCCTAAGGCATTCGTAACAGATAATGGTCCGCAATTCATATCCCAACAAATGAACGAGTTATGCACAAAATATAATATAGAACTGCATCATTCAACCCCATACTATCCCCAAGCAAATGGTCAAGCCGAAGCAACCAACAAGACCCTACTAAAGATCATCAAGAAGACTATGCAAACCACCAAAGGTAGTGATTGGCCAGACCGTTTGGTCGAAGCGTTGTGGGCATATCGGACTTCAATAAGAACTCCCACAGGAGAAACCCCATACTCTTTGACTTACGGAATGGAAGCAGTCCTTCCCCTCGAAGTCCTTCACCCGTCGCTGCGCATCCAGCTAGATGAAGACATGACAAAACCAGAGGAGAGAAGCATTGCTACTTCAGCTGGACCTGCTTGACGAAAAGAGAACGAAAGCAGCAGAGCATGCACAGGTATACCGGAAGCGGATTGCCAGAGCCTACGACAAACATGTCAAAGAAAGAAAATTCAAAGTTGGTGATTTCGTGCTGAAACGCATCGCTCCTTCTCAGCTTCCGCATCCCCGAGGTAAGTTAAGACCCAATTGGGAAGGCCGTTATGTAATTAAAGAAGTATATCCTGGAAATGCATACAGACTAGTAAATGCAGAAGGGGAAGATCTCCCCGATCCATGGAATGCTATGTACCTGAAAAGGTACACAGTATGACCCCCCCTTACTTATTGTAGAATATGACCCTCCTTGCCCTTTGGCGTGGTTGTAGAAATCCCGTAGGAGGACCGAAGAAGTGCACTCTGATCAAACTCATAACTCGGACACACACTAACACTTAAAAAATACACAAATAAGGTGGATTTTCCCCGCACAAATTCCGCACGGTTAAAGTCACTTGATGTGAAGGTCTGAAGGTGAGTTCGCCCATGTCATGAAAGCCTTTCGACCGTTTGCCAAAAAAAATATATATATATATACATATATACTCGTAACTAGTTTGGGTTCGTAGCCTTTTTAACTCGAGCCAGTAAGCCCGTAGGGGTATTTATGTACCTAGTGCCCTAAAGCCGTCTGGTTTGGGAGTCACTGGCCTAATGCTCGTTACATGGGTTAATTAGAAAGCTTAAAGAACCTAGACATTGCACAGTTACATTAAAAAAGAAAAAAGAAAAAAAGGTGATTAGTTTGGGTTCGTAGCCTTTTTAACTCGAGCCAGTAAGCCCGCAGGGATATTTATGTACCTAGTGCCCTAAAGCCGTCTAGTTTGGGAGTCATTGGCCTAATGCTCGTTACATGGGTTAATTAGAAAGCTTAAAGAACCTAGACATTGCACAGTTACATTTAAAAAAAAAATCTCAATTAGAATTAGGCCCGCTAGAGTGACATGGGTACTCATCGCGTGAACCGAGCAGAAGGTGATTAGAAACCACAGCACTAAGGAGGCACGGTGACTTACGGCCCCACACACAGACACAATTCACAAACGAGCCCCGAGGACGGTCAAGTGCTTTCTGAAGTTCAGCCGAAAAGAATAAGCAGTTACAAAAGGGGGCTTGTGAGGGCTCGACCTCCGAATGATGGTTAGGGAAGATCACGTTACCGCCAAGGTGACAATCATGGAACAAGGGTACATCCTACCCACAGCCAAAATGAACACTAGTCTTATGCTGGGGCATTTTTTATATATATATCTATCTGTCTTGCACGACTTCCCAATCTGGGCCCTCATTGCATACACGATTGCTATGAACACTCACTGGACTGCACACACCGTCACCTCATGCATGCTTTTGTTGCTAATCACTTTTAGTTGAATGCAGGAAAGAACACGCTCACTAAGGTACCAATTCCATCTCTTTGTTTCCCAAAGCTTTAATGCCAAAACGGCCCCCTGACATTTTTACCAAGAAAGAAAGACACCACCTTAGCTAAATTATACAGGGGGCCTAAAAATATTAAACTAACAAATTTGTTTCAAGACCTTTCAGGGAGACCAACCCCGATTACATTCATAACGTCCCACAAGCTGGGGCATTTTTATTATTTACAGGTACTATTTTGTGCACAACTCCCCTTGATTTAAAGATCAAAGTTATGACGATCAAACTTGGGAAATATGAATTATAACTGTTATGATATACAATGATGAATTTGATTATAGATGTATGCTATGCACACCCTTTATGATATCATATTTGATTTGAAAAATGAAAATATCTTGATCTCCTGCCCTAATACTTATTACTGACAATGTAAATGGCCTAAAACATAGAATTGCTTAGGCCACAAATATCACACACTCAGGCACTCCTCATTGTTTGAGAACCTTGTGGCTATGTTGCCTTCTCCAGGTCAAAATTGGCATGGGATTGCATTCATTTGATTTATTATATCTCATATTGTCTATCCCGGATTGTTATTATTCTTATTCCATGAGATTTATGCTGAGACACGAAATTTGAGAAATTTTAGAAAAATTTCGGCAGCACTGCCCCTTGGTTTTTGGACCCCGGAAAATTTCCGGATACACGAAAACCTGTTACCTGTGAAAGAAGAACACTTCATATATATTCCCCAGTACCCCACAACAACTCCTTATCAATCAAACACATTCCCATGGCACTTCTAAAGCATCAAGCACACTATCTCAACTATACATACATAATACACGTGTGCACAACATACATCAAATACATATAAGCTCCCATCATGAGCCAAAGATGGGGCGAAACAACATAAATACGTGACTAGCAAATATGGATAAAACATGGGGCAAGGATAGACTAATGATGCATCTCGGGGGAGGTCAATCGAAGTGCGGCAACTCTACGGAGTGGCTTCATCATGACGAGCCGACGAAGCAAATGAGGGTGGACCATGAGCACGCTGAGAAGGAGCGCGGGTTGAGTCCGAGAATGCATAGCCTCTCTCCTCTGCCCTCCGATGAAGTCTAGCGAGACGCTGTCGCAAATCAGCAACCACCTCATCATGTTGTCGCTCCATACGATCCATGCGCCGAGCTTAATGATCATGAATAAGGGCCTTCTCCTCGCCCCAGCTAGGAGGTGGAGGAATAGAAGCAACAATGGCACCGCTCTACAGGACAACATTTAAAGAAACACTACGTTCAACAAATCTTATAGCGTTAAACATGGAATTTAAAAGGAAGAAAAGACCTTCACCTGCGCAGGGACCTCAAAGCTCCTAAGCCCAGCACGTAACTCGTCAACCTACACACCATAACATTATAAACAACATCAACGATGGATGAGGAATCAAGATTAAAGCATCACATGAGAAAGGTTCATACCAGTGCCACTAAAGCAGCTCTCTCTGCAAACGCTCTGTCGCGCTCGCCACGAGCCTCTGCCTGAGAATCACGAAAACAAGGGGTTAAGAATCGGTCATTATATGTCTTGAACACAAGAACGAAAAAATGAAACGCAAACCTCGCTAGTCCGCAGTCGGTCCACCTCTGCCCGTAGAGTGAGAAGATCGCTCTCCAATCGAATTCTCATGACCTCGGACATGTCTTGCTCTCTGTTGCTCTGCAGAGTAACCAAGGGTCATAAACACAAGTTCAAAATGAACAAATAACTCCGTGACCTCATACCTCGTGAGAATCCGCCAATGCTTCGATGATCGCTTCATTTTCCCGGCGACGCTCCTATTACCAAAGCATTTTTAGTAAGGAAAGTGTAAACAAGGTAACATGTGGCTGATTAGGGTTAACAATTTTCGTACCCTCTCAGCCGCCAATAGTGCCCTCAGTCTCACAACCTCCGCATCCTATGAAATATAAACCATGCCGTTACATCAAGAATGATCAACACTACTATGGAGGTAAGAACCATTTGATTCAAACACTAAGTCAAGAAGTCATACCTTCTTCTCCACTAGGTGAGAAAGTCGAAGTGTTTCTCCCCTGGGGATGGACTCCACACCGGACACTACGCACCCAGATGTCCCCTGTCACACATGAGAGCTACAGTTAAAGGATGGGAAGGGCATGAATCTTTGAAATTGTAAGGCTCATAATCAAAGTTGGAAACCTCATAAGCCCTCACCTCGCCCCGTCCTTCGGATGATGGACATGCCTGCCAATGCCTTGTTGCAGCCGGTATATCCTCCTGAAAAGTAGAGGAGGAAACGATGTTAGCCATGATAAAAAGAGAGGACAACATTAGAGCGAATAAAACTTCAATGCTCACCCGAATCAATGACGAGGCCTTAGCCGCTTCCGCACAATTACTAACAGAATATGAAGCCCCACAAGAATACGACTCCGGGAGTATATACTGATGCGAAACTGCCTTCCAATATACCTCGTAGTCACTCCAAGCATTAGCATTCACACCGAAGGTGGCCTTCCTCCCTTTCCTTCTCCAATTTTTTTATCTCTCTCCGACACGGATGGCGGCGTTTGAACGTTTTCAAACCCCACCCTGGGTACGACCGATGCATGACAGACTTTTCTGTGGGGACAACTTGATGGTGTCCCAGTTGGCGTGCAACTTGGTTGACGACCAACCTGACTGCCACCTGGGGAGCGTGGAGCCATATGTCCCTCTCAAATAGAGCACGCCCCTCCTGCATAGCAGCCACCTCATCATCCAAACCACCCTGGTAGGGCTGCCAAATCACCTGACAAACCGTGATCTGTAGCAAATGAGAACAAAGAGAAGCAAACATTTAACATGGCAAACAAAAGGAGAAAAGGAGCATACCTCGTGATTTTTCAGTTCATTTAAGATGAATCGGTAACCTTGCTCGCCCGGTCTCATTCCTAGAGCCTTAATACGCTCAGACATCTCAGGAGGTAGGATGTCGGTAAAGCCCCGCAAATTGGCATTAGGATACCATTGCGAAGCCCGGGGAGTACAGCTCAGCCTTGTAGGCGAGCGTTCAAGCCGACACTGGATGATGTGTTCCCAAACCCATACCTACACAAAACCAAAGCTTGGTTATTAAAATAAATAAATAAATAAATAAAAATGAAACACGCACTACACCAAAAACGGAAATTTGGAACGCTTTGGGAACGGTTTAACGGATTAGGAACGGACGGATTAGGAACGGTAATGCGTTCCAATTTCCTGTTTTCCGTTCCTAATCCGTTAATCCGTTCCATAAATAGGAAATTGGAACGGTTTTGGAACGGTTTAACAGATTAGGAACGGGCGAATCAGGAACGGAAATCCGTTCCAATTTCCCGTTTTTGGTGTAGTGACGACCCATAATAAGAGAAGAGAGACTACAATAGGTCACCACACTCGGGGATAATGTTTTAACCTGTAGGATCGGCACGAAGCTCCGAAGGCTTTTACATCCCGGCTGGATACGACACCTTGAGTCCAGACTATGGAACAGAAATGCAAGGGTGGCCGCGCCCCAAGCATAGTCGCCGACCTTATCTAGGTCCTACACAAACCGGATGAGAGTACCAGACACTCTATTGCCAGTCGCATTGGCAAAGAGACACCTCCCCAAGAAGAACAGAAGGAAAGCCCGGAGATGCTCATCATCACCCAAATGTGCCGAAACCAGCCTGGGTCTCTTCAAACGAACCTTAGATTGCCTCCCTTGTTTTTTCTTTGCACAATACCAAATTGACATAAGAAATTCATTAGATAATCAGAATAGAGAACAAAGTAGCTACCAAACGTTTCGGTACTCACTCATAACCGGGAAAACCTCGCAAGGTATCCCTACTCTCTTTCGGCGAGCGTACCCATCAACCGGCACTTCCTGCCATTCATACCCTGTAGCAAAAGAGAAAGAATGTAAGAAACAAGGATGCGAAGCATACAAGACACCAGAGATAGGTTAAAAGAAACTAGATCGAGCGCTTACGCTCAGAGGGTCCGATGTCATCGCCCTCGTCACCTCTAGCCGCACCTCCATTGCTCCCCTTATCAAAGCTGGCAGAAACAACTCGGCGAGGCCTCACCCCCTCATCCTCACTGTCCCTGTCGCGACCCCGGACCGGGACCCGGGACCGCGACGGTGGTGTGGATGGGGTAATGAACTACCCTTAATAATGATTATACATTTCCTTAATTTCCCACAGGTTTCCACGGTGAGGATTCCACATACACTCATAGAACATTTACATTGGTGCGGAAGCGTGTAGCAAATCAAACTCTTAATCCATTCTCATTATATGATACTGATAATACACATAAGTATGACATGATGTCAGAGTGAGCAATGATCTCATTAGCATTCCCAAAATTCGAAATTAGAGTTTAAACAAAAGATCAAGTTAAATTAACATTCCCCAAAAATAATGGCCAACAAAGGCCAGTACAACCAAAAGTATAAATCCAGTATCATTCTATAAACTCCCCAAAATGTTCGCAGCTCAAAGCTAAACCAAATGTCTACATGACATTGTCAGCTTGCCACTCCACTAATCGTTGCAGTTCATCGACCGCCTCCTCTGGCTCCTCTTCAAAGGCAATAACGGGAGCTGGACCTGAGTACCACAAAAATGGGTCAGACACGACGGTCTGGCAGGTGGGTGAATATATAATACCAAGAAAGAAATCAAATCACATCTTAGACATAACGAAACTTATTAAAACGATAACTGTCATAAAACAGGATGCATGTTTCATTTAAAGTACAGATGCAATATAAATCATGTGGGGTATTCAAGGTACAGGAACTGACTAGATGGCAACCACACTAAAGCTAAATCCTCTCTATCACTAAGGTGATGAGAGCACATTCAGTGCGTTGGGCTCGAGTACACGAAGTGACGAGAACCAACATTATATACATATACATATAGCTAGGCAAGACCACGGCCGCAGAACCGGGTAACGGGACAGGACAGGATCCAAGTTGCAACTGGCGGGAGCACAAGGGGGAGACCCAAGTCAGTTGATCAGACTGACTAGGACGTCCAAGCTTAGTGGTGCCGACTCATAGGTGACATGAGAAATCAAAACATGTACAAAACTATATCAGTATAAAACACTCGGGCAGGCGGGGCATGGTGCTCGTAAGCACACATTTCATATCATTATCTGTTCATGCATAAACGGGGCTGGCAGGACATATCAGGTGTATAAATCAGAATTTGAGATAAAACCAGTAGGATCGGGTAATTATACATATAATCTGAGTAAAATAATGCAATGAATCCTTATACTATTAGGGGCTATATATTGGGGCATCCATATTCAAACAACATGTATAAGGGTCTTGTATGTCTATTATTACCCTTAGTATGGTACTCGAATGATAGAGGACATACCAAGTTTCCTTATGCAAGTTGATGAATCCAAAAGTCCCAATACCTTTTCGAAATGATGTTTTTTTCTAAGTCAATCTCCTTATGTCATCCCCTGGGTCTTTCCAAGGTGGTAGGGCATTAGAACAACCCATCCAAACCTTTAAATACTATAACTGAAAACAATAGAAAAGACTCCGGAATTCTGGGTGAAATTCGGTCACCAATCGGTTAGCTGGCGGTTAGCCGCTGGCTGACCGCGGGGCTGACCGCGGTTCACCCTGCTAAAATATAGCATTCTGTGTTTCTAACCGCGCATCTCGGCTACCTGGCGGTCACAGGGTTTTTGGTTAGCGGTTAACCGCGAGCTGACCGCGGGGCTGACAGCGGTTCGCCTGTCAAAACACAGCATTCTGTGTTTCTAACCTCATCTGGGTCGGCTAGCCGTCAAGGTGACCGCCCGCTGACCGCCCAGCCGCGGGAACTCTACATCAGGTGCAGATTTCAGTTCTTTCATTCCCAAACCCTTTCAACTCAACTCCAACCATTTCCTAACATGAAATGGGTCTATTCCCTTCCATTTAACATTTAATCCTTTCCACCAACTACCATTCCATCAATGCATTTAATTCTCCTTCCAACACAAATCTCATTCAATGCAAGTAGAAGTATCATTTAAGAAGTCCATAATGATTAAAATAAACTTTAATGAATGAATGTATATATTCTCATAAAACTAACTAAGAGGAAAATCATATCAATAAGTACCTTTCCAAAAGCATTATGAAACATAATAACTAAGGGAATAGGAATAGTAAAATCCACATTTTCAATAAAACAAGAACTCATTCAAATCAAATCCATTCATTCACTTGCCTTGATCTCCAAATATGCTAGTCAAGCTCTAATCCCACTATCAAGCTCAAAATCTACAATCTACACAAAAATCCCCAAAATACATTCATTACAACCCTAGAATGTCAAAACCAAGAAATAGATGGAGATAGCTTCCAATAATCAAAGTGAAGCACCTCCATGGCTAGAAGAACACACAACCAAGAGATGAGAAGAAGAGCTTACATGGAAAGTCCTCTAATGGCAAGAGCTTGCTCAAAATCTAGCTTGGAATGGAAGGCTCTCTCTAAAAATGATATCAAGATGAAGCTCTCATGGAGGGGAAGAAGATTACCACTTCCATTTTACCTTTAGCAATAGGTTTGAGAGAGATTGGGAGAAGCAAGAAGCAAGGTAAGTTGAAGAGAACCCTAGGGCTGGGCTGGGATTTCTTTTTCTCAAGAAAGTTGCAAGAAGAGGAAGAGGGAAAAGGGCTCCTCCTTATATAGACAATGGCAATGGGTCCCACAACTTAAAAATCCAATTGAGCTAAAACATCACTCTACGGGCTTCGGATGGATTCGACGAAGAAGGAAGAATCGATCGTCGAAATTTCTACTTTCCAAAAAGTATATATTTTACGAGTTTCGGAGACATTGGAATTAGTGTCCAGATTTCGTGTAAAAAGACTGTTTTACCCCTATTAATGGCAAAGTAGGGTTTAGAGGTCTCGAATGGAAACGGAACAAATACGAAAGTTGTCGGGAATCATAAAATACATTAAACGGAGTAAATTACAGATTTCCAGAATTATTAAATAAATTCCAAAACTAATCAAGACACAATAAAAGGAACCCCCAAAGGGCCCCACTAGATCAAAAGAGTTCCCAAATTTATTCAAAGCTATAAAAAGCTATTCTAATTCAGATTTAACTCATTTCCACTAATCTCACTTATAGCTAAAACGCGCCTTAATTAACACTAAAAGGAAACTCTCGGGGCGGGGTCTTACAGATCAACCCATTTCCACTAATCCCCAGACTTAGAATTTCGCTTCGAGATCAACTCAAAATGCATTCTGGGCACCACTCCTTGGGCGCCCAGATCACTTCTCATCCTAAATTCGAAATTCTACTTCGAAACTGTCGCGACCCCGAACCGGGGCCGGGACCGCGACGGGGGTGGTGTGGATGATGAACCACCCCTTTGCAATAATTATTGTACATTTCTTTAATTTCCCACAGGTTTCCGCGGTGAGGATTCCTCATACACTCATAGAACATTTATATTGGTGCGGAAGCGTGTAGCAAATCAAACTCTTAATCCATTCACATCAAATAAGACTGTTAATACACAGGTATGACCTGATGTCAGAGTGAGCAATGATCTCATTAGCATTCCCAAAATATGAAGTTAAAGTTTAAACAAAAGCTCAAGTTAAATTAACATCCCCAAAAATAAAGGCCAACAAAGGCCAGTACAACCCAAAAATAAAATCATAGATCAGTCTATAATCTCCCAGAATGTTCGCAGCTCAAAGCTAAACCGAATGCCTAAATGACATCGTCAGCTTGCCACTCCACTAATCGCTGTGGCTCATCAATCGCCCCCTCTGACTCCTCCTCAAAGGCACTAACAGGAGCTGGACCTGAGTACCACAAAAATGGGTCAGACACGACGGTCTGGCAGGTGGGTGAATAGATAATAACAAGGAAGAAATCAAAACATATCATAGATATAACGAAAACTGCCACAAAACAGGATGCATAGTTCATTTAAAGTAAAGATGCAATACAAATCATGCGGGGTATTCAAGGTACAGGAACTGACTAGATGGCAACCACACTAAAGCTAAATCCTCTCCATCACTAAGGTGATGAGAGCACATTCAGTGCATTGGGCTCAATCACACGAAGTGACGAGAACCAATATTATATACATATACATATACATATAGCTAGGCAAGACCACGGCCGCGGAACCGGGTAACGGGACAGTACGGGATCCAAGTTGTAACTGGCGGGAGCACAGGGGGAGACCCAAGTCAGTTGATCAGACTGACAAGGATGTCCAAGCTTAGTGGTGCCGACTCTTAGGTTACATGATAAATCAAAACATATACAAAACTATATCAATATAAAACATACGGGCAAACGGGGCATTGTGCTCGTAGGCACACGTCATATTATTATCCATACATGCATAAACGGGGCTGGGGAAACATATCGGTGTATAAATCGGAATCTGAGATAAAACCATTAAGATCGGGTAATTATATATATAATTTGAGTAAAACAAAGCAATAATTTCTTATATCATTAGGGACTAAATATTGAGGCTTCCATATTCAAGCAACATGTATAAGGATCTTGTATGTCCATATTACCCTAATTATGGTACTCGAATGATAGAGGACATACTAAGTTTCCTTATGCGCGTTGATGAATCTAAAAGTCCCAATACCTTTTCCGAAATGGTGTTTCTATCTATGTCAATCTCCTTATGTCATCCCCTGGGTCTTTC
This sequence comes from Persea americana, assembly GCA_029852735.1. NCBI lineage: Eukaryota > Viridiplantae > Streptophyta > Magnoliopsida > Laurales > Lauraceae > Persea > Persea americana. The sequence continues at coordinate 23,374,824 of CM056817.1, forward strand.
CAAGGTGGTAGGGCATCAGAACAACCCATCCAAACCTTTAAATACCATCTCTGAAACCAATGGAAAAGACTCAGGAATTCTGGGTAAAACTCGGTCACCTGTCGGTCAGATGGCGGTTAGCCGCCGAGGTGATCGGCGGTTAGCCGCTGGCTGACCGCGGGGCTGACCGCGGTTCCCCTGCTAAAAATGTAGCATTCTGTGTTTCTGACCGCGCATCTCGGCTACCTGGCGGTCACTGGGTTCTGCTTAGCGGTTAGCCGCGAGCTGACCGCGCGGCTGACCGCGGTTCGCCTGTCGAAACACAGCATTCTGTGTTTCTAACCGCGCGCCGCGGCTACCTGGCGGTCACTGGGTTCTGCTCAGCGGTTAGCAGCGAGCTGACCGCGCGGCTGGCCGCGGTTCGCCTGTCAAAACACAGCATTCTGTGTTTCTAACCGCATCTGGGTCGGCTGGCCGCCGGTCACCTGTCGGCTAGCCGCCAAGGTGACCGCCCGCTGACCGCCCAGCTGCGGGAACTACACCTCAGGTGCAGATTTCAGTTTTTCTTTCCCAAACTATTTCACATCAACTCCAACCCTTTCCTAACATGAAATAGATCCATTCCCTTCCATTTAACATTTAATTCCTTCTACCAACCACCATTTCATCCATGCATTTAATTCTTCTACCAATACACTTCTCATTCAATGCATGTACCATAACATTTAAGAAGCTTATAATAACCAAAATACACTTTGATGATGAATGTATATATTCACATAAAACTAACTAAGAGATAAACCATGCAATAAATACATTTCCAAAAGCCTTATGCAACATCATGAACCAAGTGAAATAGGAATAGTAAAAATTCACGTTTTCAACAAAATAAGAACTTAATCAATCGAATCCATTCATCCACTTGCCTTGGTCTCCAAATATGCTAGTCAAGCTCTAATCACTCTATCAAGCTCAAAATCTACAATCTACACAAAATCCCCAAAAATACATTCATTACAAGCCCTAAAATGGCAAAACTATGAAATAGAAAGGGATAACTTCCAATAATGGAAATGAAACATCTTCAAGACTAGAAGAATCCAAATCTAAGAGACGAGAAGAAGAGCTTACATGGAAGTTCTCCAAAAACACAAGGCTTGCTCAAAGAGGGTCCTTGACTGGTGGTTTCTCTCTAAAAATGGTACCAAGAAGGAGCTCTCATGGAGGGGAAGAAGATTGAAGCATCCATTTTTCCTTTAGCAATAGATTGGGAGTGATTGAGAGATGGAGAAGCAAGGAGAAAACCCTAGGCTGGGCTGGAATTCTTTCTTTCTCAAGAAGTTGCAAGAAGAGGAAGAAGAAGAAGACTCCCCCTTAAAAAGATAATGGTCATGGGTCCCACAACTTAAAAGTCCAAAATGGGCTAGAACATCGTTCTACGGGCTTCGGATGGATTCGACAAAGAAGGAAGAATTGATCCTCGAAATTTCTACTTTCCAAAAAGTATATATTTTACTAGTTTCGGAGACATCGAAAATGGTGTCCAGATTTTGTGTAAAAAGACTGTTTTACCCCTATCAATGGCAAAGTGGGGTTTAGAGGTCTCGAATGGAAACGGAGCAAATACGAAAGTTGTTGGGAATCATAAAATACATTAGACGGAGTAATTTACCGATTTCCAGAATTATAACTAAATCCCCAAACTAATCAAGACACAAGAAAAGGAACCCCCAAAGGGCCCCACTAGATTAAAAGAGTTCCCAAAATTATTCAAAGCTATAAAAAGCTATTCTAATCCAGATTTGACCCATTTCCACTAATCTCACTTATAGCTAAAACACGTCTTAATTAACACTAGAAGGAAACTCTCGGGGCGGGGTCTTACATCCTCCACCCCTTAGGGCATTTGGTCCACCAAATGGAATAAAATAACTAACCTCGGGTAGTAGATGCGGATACTTCTTCTGAACTTGATCCCGTAATTCTCACGTTGCCTCTTCAGGTCCGTGATTTTCCCAGAGCACTTTCACCCATTGTATAGTCCTCGTTCTCAGTTCTTGTTCCTTCGTATCGATGATCTGAATAGGCTTCTCGACGTAGGTGGCATCTTCTCTGATCTCTAATGGTTCATGACGTAGTACGTGTGACGGATCGGGGACGTACTTTTTCAACATAGACACATGGAACACATTGTGTACGCCGGAAAGCTCGGGTGGTAAGGCTAATCTGTAAGCCACGTCACCAATCTTGCTCACGATATCATAGGGTCCAACATATCTCCGAGATAATTTGCCTTTCTAACCGAATCTCAGAGTTCCTCTAGTAAGTGACACCTTCAAGAAAACCTTATCTCCTACCTTAAAATGTAAGTCCCTTTGATAAGAGTCTGCATAACTCTTCTGTCTACTCCGGGCTACTTTCAGACGTTCTTGGATCAACTTGACTTTGTCGCTGGTTTCACTCACCATAGTCAGTCCATGAAAACTGCGAACGCCTACTTCTTCCCAACAAACTGGAGTTCTACACCTCCTACCATACAATGCCTCAAAAGGCGCCATACCAATGCTCGAATGATAACTGTTGTTGTAGGCAAATTCTCAAAGCGGTAGGGTCTCATCCCATTGGGTCTTGAAATCTAGCACACACGCTCGAAGCATATCTTCAAGGGTCTGAATTGTCCTTTCCGACTGACCATCTGTTTGTGGGTGATACGCTGTGCTGAACTGAAGCTTCGTTCCCATAGACTCATGCAAAGTCTTCCAAAATCTCGAGACGAATCTGCTATCTCTATCTGAAGTAATGGAGACTGGCTGTCCATGGCGGCTGACAATCTCGTTGATAAACAACTCTGCGAGAGGTAACATATGCATTTTCTCTCCGGTCTTCATAGGAATAAAATGAGCTGATTTGGTGAGACGGTCCACAATTACCCAAATGGAGTTGTTCCCTTTTCTGGTCCTTGGCAATCCCGAGATGAAATCCATGGTGATATGTTCCCACTTCCATTCTGGGATCTCTAATGGCTGCAATAACCCTGGAGGTCTCTGATGCTCTGCCTTCACCAACTGGCACGTCATACATTGGGAAACGAAAGCTGCTATTTCCCTCTTCATGTTGTTCCACCAAAATCTGCCTTTCAGGTTCTGATACATCTTCGTGCTACCCGGATGCATAGAGTATTTCGTGCTGTGCGCCTCTGTCATAATGTCATTCTTCAAATCTTCAATGTTAGGCACGCATAGACGATCACGATAGAATAAAACTCCATCCACAATACGAAAGTCAGGACGTTCTGCTATATGCTCTGCAATCTTGGCCAACTCTGGATCTTGCAATTGGTTGTCCTTGATCTTCCGAATGAACGAGGGTTCAGATACTGACATGTTGGCTAACATCACTCCCTCGCTTAGGGGCTGAAAATCTACCCCCAACTCTTCAAATTGTTGAAAGAAGCACGTAACTCTTAGGCTTGCCACACTGGCTGACTTCCTACTCAAGGCATCGGCTACTACATTTGCCTTTCCCGGGTGGTATTTGATCGGAAAATCATAATCTTTGATGTATTCCATCCATCTTCTTTGTCTCATATTCAATTCTTTCTGAGAGAACAAATACTGTAGGCTGCGGTGATCGGAGTGGACTTCGAATTTCTCCCCGTAGAGGTAATGTCTCCACATCTTTAGTGCAAAAACGACCGCTGCTAATTCCAGATCATGCGTCGCGTAGTTCGTCTCATGATCCTTCAACTGACGGGATCCATAAGCGACGACTTTTCTATCTTGCATCAACACACAACCGAGTCCTATATTCGAAGCATCTGTAAAGATGGTGTAACTGCCGCTCCCAGATGGTAAAGTGAGGACGGGTGCTGATGTTAATCTCTTTTTCAGCTCTTGGAAGCTGGCTTCGCATTGGTCTGTCCACACATAAGGTGCATTCTTCTTGGTCAACTTTGTCAATGAAGCTGCAATCGACGAAAATCCCTGCACAAATCTTCGATAGTAACCCGCCAATCCAAGAAAACTTCTGATTTCTGACGCGTTCTTCGGTCTTTCCCACTTCACAACTGCATCTATCTTGGCTGGGTCCACTGACAATCCTTCTTTGGAAATGATATGACCTAAAAATGCGACTTCTTCAAGCAAAAAATCGCACTTAGCGAGCTTCGCATACAATTGATTGTCTCTTAGGAGTTGCAATGCTATCCTCAAATGCTCTTCATGTTCCTCTCTAGACTTAGAGTACACCAAAATGTCATCAATAAACACTACTGTGAATTGGTCTAAGTACTCAGCGAATATCTTGTTCATCAAAGCCATGAATACTGCTGGTGCGTTCGTCAGTCCAAATGGCATCACTAGAAACTCATAGTGTCCATATCTCGTCCGGAACGCCGTCTTCGATACATCTGAATCTCTAACTCTCAGCTGATGATAACCGGATCTTAGATCGATCTTCGAAAAGTAAGCAGCACCTTGCAATTGGTCAAACAATTCATCTATCCTTGGCAATGGATACTTGTTCTTGATGGTAGCTTGGTTCAATTTCCGGTAATCAATACACATTCTCATGGAACCGTCTTTCTTCTTGACGAATAAAACTGGAGCTCCCCAAGGTGAGACGCTCGGTCTAATAAAACCTTTGTCCAACAATTCTTGCAACTGAATCTTCAACTCTCCTAATTCAGCTGGAGCCATTCTGTATGGTGCGATAGATATCGGAGCGGTCCCTGGTAACAATTCGATGGTGAAGTCAATCTCCCTAACAGGTGGTAAACCTGGGATTTCTTCTGGAAAAATGTCTGGGAATTCGCAAACAATTGGGATCTCCTCCACCCCTTGGGACCGTTTATCCTCCGTGATAAACGCTAAATAGCATTCACATCCACTTCTCACTAGTCTATCAGCCTTCAATGCTGAGACAAATCTTGGACAAGAATTCTTCTTTTCCCCATGGAACAAAACGCCTGCTGGGGTCTCCTCTAATTTGAACGTGAGGGTCTTATGGAAACAGTCCATCGTAGCATGGTACCCTGCTAACCAATCCATTCCTAGAATGACATCAAAATCAAACATCTCCAACAAAATGAGATTCGCCGGTAACACCACATCTCCTATCTTAACAGCACATCTAGGATAATACTTCCTACACACAACTTGTTTGCCTACGGGGGTGGACACTGTCAGTACATACTCAAGTTCTCTAGCAGGCATATCAATCAACTTAGCAAATTTTGGAAACAAGAAGGAGTGGGTAGAGCCAGGGTCAAACAAAATCTTAGCTTCAAATCCACAAACTAGGAGTGTACCTTCCACCACGTTATCTGCTGCCTCTGCATCAGCTTGGTTAATTGCATACACTTGTCCTCGCTGTTGAGGCCTGTTCTGAGCTTGTTGCTGCCTTCCTTGCTGTGCATTCCTATGCTGTTGAGGAGGACGCTGATTCTGATTCTGTCCTTGCTGACGAGCTTGATGCTGCTGTGGAGGTCTATATTGTTGCTGTGGAGCCTGTTGCTGGAGTGGCCTGGGCTGGTTCTGTACAGCTAGTGCGTTCTGAGGTGGTGCCTGGCGCTGTGTTCCTTGATGTTGCTGCTGCTGTCTGTTGTTACCTTGCCCAGCTTGCCTTGGGCAGTCTTTAAGCTGGTGTGCCATGGATCCACATCTGAAACATGCTCCCGTAATCGTACGGCATTGAGCACTCTCGTGGTTCTTACCACAATGAACGCAAACTAGAGCATTCTGCACGTTTTGTTCATGCCTCGGTCGTTTGTTCTGATGGTTCCTTGGCTGGTGATTCTGTTGGTGAGCTGGTGCCTTTCCTTGGATCTTGAGGATCTTGTTGTTCAGGTTCTCGAATTTGTAGGCCCTTCTCACAGCCTCTTCAAAAGTGATAGGTGGTACAACACCCGTGGCATCCCTCTCAATTATCGGGTTAAGTCCTTCAAGGAACCGCGTTATCTTCTTCTCCACAGTGTCAATTAACTCGGGGGCATATCGAGACAACCTCTCAAACTTCGTGAGGTACTCTTGCACAGTTGTGTTACCTTGTACGAGCTGCTGGAATTCAATGGCCTTCTGTCTCTTGACATGTGTCGGTACATACTTGTCACTGAATTGTCTCTTGAAACTTGCCCAAGCCTCTGCGTCTGCTATGGTCCTATACTCAGCCTTGATTGTCTTCCACCATATGTCCGCTAGGCCGGTGAACATGGAAGCGGTGAGCTGCACTTGCTGTCTACCGGTACATCTGAATATCTCGAAGATGTTCTCTGTCTGCTCCAACCAGTCGTCTGCAGCTAGTGGGTCCTCATGCCCAGTGAACTCCTTGGGACCCCTCTTCCTAAACTTTTCATACAACGCATTGGGATCATGTTCCCTATTGTTGATGACAATCTGAGTGCCTGAAGGTTGCGCTGGTGCCGGTTCAGGTCTCCTTTCCAATACTTCTAACATCTGCCTTTGCATCATAGCCATCTCCCTAACATGCTCTTCATCCTTCCTGGCCATTTGCTCTTGCAATCTGGCTTGGTTTTCATTGGCTTGACGTTGCTGGTCAAGCATGGCTTGCATCATCCGTTGGAATTGATTCTGCATGTTTGGATCCGGAATACCGTTTCCTAGTGGCCCAGTGTGTTCACTATTGCTTGCGGTGGGATTGTCGATTACGGGTCTTTTTCGAGGTGGCATATCACTGTAAAACAAATTGTTAGCACATACAGTCATATAAGGGTCACACATTGCTCACACGAGTCTAACTAACGAAAAGTCTAACGAGAAGTCTAACGGATCCTCGCCACGTCCTTAGGATTTCTAGTTTCTTTTAATTGCCTGAAACACGTCTCGCTCTGATACCAGTCTGTCGCGACCCCGAACCGGGGCCGGGACCGCGACGGGGGTGGTGTGGATGATGAACCACCCCTTTGCAATAATTATTGTACATTTCTTTAATTTCCCACAGGTTTCCGCGGTGAGGATTCCTCATACACTCATAGAACATTTATATTGGTGCGGAAGCGTGTAGCAAATCAAACTCTTAATCCATTCACATCAAATAAGACTGTTAATACACAGGTATGACCTGATGTCAGAGTGAGCAATGATCTCATTAGCATTCCCAAAATATGAAGTTAAAGTTTAAACAAAAGCTCAAGTTAAATTAACATCCCCAAAAATAAAGGCCAACAAAGGCCAGTACAACCCAAAAATAAAATCATAGATCAGTCTATAATCTCCCAGAATGTTCGCAGCTCAAAGCTAAACCGAATGCCTAAATGACATCGTCAGCTTGCCACTCCACTAATCGCTGTGGCTCATCAATCGCCCCCTCTGACTCCTCCTCAAAGGCACTAACGGGAGCTGGACCTGAGTACCACAAAAATGGGTCAGACACGACGGTCTGGCAGGTGGGTGAATAGATAATAACAAGGAAGAAATCAAAACATATCATAGCTATAACGAAAACTGCCACAAAATAGGATGCATAGTTCATTTAAAGTAAAGATGCAATACAAATCATGCGGGGTATTCAAGGTACAGGAATTGACTAGATGGCAACCACACTAAAGCTAAATCCTCTCCATCACTAAGGTGATGAGAGCACATTCAGTGCATTGGGCTCAATCACACGAAGTGACGAGAACCAATATTATATACATATACATATAGCTAGGCAAGACCACGGCCGCGGAACCGGGTAACGGGACAGTACGGGATCCAAGTTGCAACTGGCGGGAGCACAGGGGGAGACCCAAGTCAGTTGATCAGACTGACAAGGATGTCCAAGCTTAGTGGTGCCGACTCTTAGGTTACATGATAAATCAAAACATATACAAAACTATATCAATATAAAACATACGGGCAAACGGGGCATTGTGCTCGTAGGCACACGTCATATTATTATCCATACATGCATAAACGGGGCTGGGGAAACATATCGGTGTATAAATCGGAATCTGAGATAAAACCATTAAGATCGGGTAATTATATATATAATTTGAGTAAAACAAAGCAATAATTTCTTATATCATTAGGGACTAAATATTGAGGCTTCCATATTCAAGCAACATGTATAAGGATCTTGTATGTCCATATTACCCTAATTATGGTACTCGAATGATAGAGGACATACTAAGTTTCCTTATGCGCGTTGATGAATCTAAAAGTCCCAATACCTTTTCCGAAATGGTGTTTCTATCTATGTCAATCTCCTTATGTCATCCCCTGGGTCTTTCCAAGGTGGTAGGGCATCAGAACAACCCATCCAAACCTTTAAATACCATCTCTGAAACCAATGGAAAGACTCAGGAATTCTGGGTAAAACTCGGTCACCTGTCGGTCAGATGGCGGTTAGCCGCCGAGGTGATCGGCGGTTAGCCGCCGAGGTGATCGGCGGTTAGCCGCTGGCTGACCGCGGGGCTGACCGCGGTTCCCCTGCTAAAAATGTAGCATTCTGTGTTTCTGACCGCGCATCTCGGCTACCTGGCGGTCACTGGGTTCTGCTTAGCGGTTAGCCGCGAGCTGACCGCGCGGCTGACCGCGGTTCGCCTGTCGAAACACAGCATTCTGTGTTTCTAACCGCGCGCCGCGGCTACCTGGCGGTCACTGGGTTCTGCTCAGCGGTTAGCAGCGAGCTGACCGCGCGGCTGGCCGCGGTTCGCCTGTCAAAACACAGCATTCTGTGTTTCTAACCGCATCTGGGTCGGCTGGCCGCCGGTCACCTGTCGGCTAGCCGCCAAGGTGACCGCCCGCTGACCGCCCAGCTGCGGGAACTACACCTCAGGTGCAGATTTCAGTTTTTCTTTCCCAAACTATTTCACATCAACTCCAACCCTTTCCTAACATGAAATAGATCCATTCCCTTCCATTTAACATTTAATTCCTTCTACCAACCACCATTTCATCCATGCATTTAATTCTTCTACCAATACACTTCTCATTCAATGCATGTACCATAACATTTAAGAAGCTTATAATAACCAAAATACACTTTGATGATGAATGTATATATTCACATAAAACTAACTAAGAGATAAACCATGCAATAAATACATTTCCAAAAGCCTTATGCAACATCATGAACCAAGTGAAATAGGAATAGTAAAAATTCACGTTTTCAACAAAATAAGAACTTAATCAATCGAATCCATTCATCCACTTGCCTTGGTCTCCAAATATGCTAGTCAAGCTCTAATCACTCTATCAAGCTCAAAATCTACAATCTACACAAAATCCCCAAAAATACATTCATTACAAGCCCTAAAATGGCAAAACTATGAAATAGAAAGGGATAACTTCCAATAATGGAAATGAAACATCTTCAAGACTAGAAGAATCCAAATCTAAGAGACGAGAAGAAGAGCTTACATGGAAGTTCTCCAAAAACACAAGGCTTGCTCAAAGAGGGTCCTTGACTGGTGGTTTCTCTCTAAAAATGGTACCAAGAAGGAGCTCTCATGGAGGGGAAGAAGATTGAAGCATCCATTTTTCCTTTAGCAATAGATTGGGAGTGATTGAGAGATGGAGAAGCAAGGAGAAAACCCTAGGCTGGGCTGGAATTCTTTCTTTCTCAAGAAGTTGCAAGAAGAGGAAGAAGAAGAAGACTCCCCCTTAAAAAGATAATGGTCATGGGTCCCACAACTTAAAAGTCCAAAATGGGCTAGAACATCGTTCTACGGGCTTCGGATGGATTCGACAAAGAAGGAAGAATTGATCGTCGAAATTTCTACTTTCCAAAAAGTATATATTTTACTAGTTTCGGAGACATCGAAAATGGTGTCCAGATTTTGTGTAAAAAGACTGTTTTACCCCTATCAATGGCAAAGTGGGGTTTAGAGGTCTCGAATGGAAACGGAGCAAATACGAAAGTTGTTGGGAATCATAAAATACATTAGACGGAGTAATTTACCGATTTCCAGAATTATAACTAAATCCCCAAACTAATCAAGACACAAGAAAAGGAACCCCCAAAGGGCCCCACTAGATTAAAAGAGTTCCCAAAATTATTCAAAGCTATAAAAAGCTATTCTAATCCAGATTTGACCCATTTCCACTAATCTCACTTATAGCTAAAACACGTCTTAATTAACACTAGAAGGAAACTCTCGGGGCGGGGTCTTACAGAAACCAACTTGAAACAGAACCTACTTCCTTGAAATCAAAACTCCATTCTAAGATGGACTAGGGCTGCGTCTTGGGCGCCATTCCTTGGACGCTTAGGTGACTTGTCTTTCAAATCCGCCATTCTACTTCGAGACGAACTCTATCTATTCAATCCCCCTAGGCGCCCAAGCTGTCTGCTTTCATAATCCTTGAACCAAATCCCAAGCAGGCTAGGCACCACCCCTGTGGCGCCTATCTATCACCTTAGAGAATTGGAGGCCTCTTTGAGCCAAATTGTCCTAGAATTCCAAAAAGTTGAAACCAAACAAGATATGATGATGATCAATGATAAAAATAATAATAATGATAAAAAAAAAAGAACAAACCAAAAAAAAAAAAAAAACCAAAAAAAAAACAAAAAAAAAAAAAACAATAAAACAAACAATAAATAAATAAATAACCAAAAAAAAAAGAAAAAAAAAGAGAGAGAGAAAGCAAGTTAAGAGAGGCACAAAGACACGGTGCACATTGTCAACCAAACATTGTCCCATCACATAAGGTCCCGTCACATGCACATTAGTCCCATCACGCATACATCTGACATTGTGCATTGCATCCCATGTTATCTCCATCAATGAAATTTGAACTACAAAGCACTAATAATGAGAAGTGCAGAATCTTTTAGTGTTTGTTCAATACAGGTTCCCAAAGAAAAAAACGAAAACACCAAAGGTGAAGGACCTTCAAGTACACAGATGGAGGCAGCTGACTCAAACTTCTGCAAACAAATGATGAAAGGAAGTACTAGCAATGATCTCCAACATTGGATTTACAGAAAGCTCTCGAGGTAAGTACCAATGACTATGATTTTCATGATTTTACCTCATGTCTAGAAATTGAGTCGCCGTAGGCCTTCCTTAAGTGCTTATGATCGGTACAGCAACTATAATACCGTGTAGTCACGAATTATGGTGTTCGCCGACTCAACTCTTGACGTTGGAAGATGGGAACCGTGTAATTCGAAACTCTCCATGATAAGCACAAAAAAGATGATCAAATCTATTCGAGGTTCTCATCCTAGCTTGGGTGAAGACCAAGATCCCTAGAGAGTGACGGTTAGTCCGGAGACCATCCTTCATTGATTTAGCTTTTTCGATGCGTACCTGAGTTTCAAAATCAAACATCTTTTCAAAAATGCATCTCATTCTCATATGCACCTCACACTATTGCTTAAACTATGTTTGTGATTGCCTTCAAGATCTCCATTATTGCTAGTTAGTTTCAACTATGCCTTGAACATCCAATTATGGATGAAAGTTAAAAGATGCTATATATGATAACTTGAATTAAACTCTATTGCATGAACAAAGGAAATTCTAATAGTGACCAAACCAATCGAAAAATTGACTTCTGATTCAGACCACCGGGGCATAGTTCCTACCATCATTTTCAATTTCAGTAACCGGGGCACAGTTCCCAACCCGCCACGTGGCAATACCACGAGCACCGAGGCACAGATCTCGAGTTTCCAATCAAATCAGTAGGCACGTAACTTATTCTTTTTTTTCGCCCCTGAATCAGGATCAATCCTAGAGAAGTGAACCTCACCTTTAGAAAGAATTTGCAATTGCATACATCTGTAGGTGGCCACTCCCGCGAGCTCAAAAGCTCTCGCGAGTCATGAATGGTGTGTCTACTTTCTTTGGAGCACAACTCTCCACGTGTTGCTCTCCAAAGAGGGGCATACTGTAGACACCTCATTTGGCCCCTATGATAGCCTTAAACACCTATCATATATAGCGGTGCCCCCATCTCACCCATAATTAAATGGTTAATGGCATAATTCAGATTAATTAACGACGATGAAGATGTTTGTTGATAATTCTAGACTTAGTTCGACAATTTCTAGAGATTTGTGAGAGAAAAGCCAAACCGCGTTGAGATCTCGAGTCTAACCCACTGCTCACATAAGTAGTGAACCATGACACTATTCAAACCTTTTCCGGACCACTTAAGACATGCTTAGGCCAATTCATACAAAGACCGTGCTTAGTTTGCCAAAATGTCACCCGATTAGCCTAAGTTAGGAAACCAAATCCATTAATCCAGAAACCACCCTTGTTTTCCAACCCCTATTCATCAAGACATTTGGACCCTTAGATTCCTCACTTCGAGAGCTTTCCGGCGATATGTAGATCGTCCAAATCCGATAAGCGGATCAAAAGTTATGAGTCTTCGAAGTTTGCCTTAGAAAAAATGACGAACCTCCATCTGGGCACCACACATCCCACTAAAATTCATCTAGGCGCCCCATGCTGGGTGCCCACACAGCCCAGGACCACCTAGGCGCCCCATGGTGGGCTCCCAACCTCCAAATTCCATTAGTTGGCCTAAAGTTAGCCCGGGATTACTCAACGTAGGGACCGAACTCCAAAAATAAATCGACTCCACCTAGGCACACCACCCATGTGGCGCCTACCCTACTGAGTTCCACATAGGCACCAACCCTGTGGTGCCCACACTACCCAGAATTACCTAGGCACCCCATCGTGGGCGCCCAGCTCCAAATTCCACTAATTGGCTTGAGATTAGACCAGGACCACTCATACATAGGGACCAAGCACCGAAGACGAACAGAACCACCTAGGCACCACCCATGTGGCGCCCATCCTTGAAGTCCACCTAGGCACCACCCATGTGGCGCCCCAGCCTTGAAATCTATCTAGGTACCACCCATGTGGCGCCCAGCCTATTAATGCTAATGTTGGTCCCCCAGCTGAAGTTGTATCCGTTCAATCTCGACTCCAAATGGGACCAAGGTCCAAAAGCGAAACACAAACCATATAGGTGCCACCCTGTGGGCGCCCACCTTCTCCAGGACCACTTGGGCGCCACCCTGTGGGCGCCCATACTGCGCAGAACATGTGGGCGCCACCCCATGGGCGCCCATCCTCCCTCCAAACCCAAGTTCATCCTAAAGCAACTTAAGCCGCCTAGGGATGCGTGAGACCTTCTATAAACCCGAAATAATGAAGCCCTAGCCCTTCTAAACTCGTCCCAAACCTATATAATCCCTCTTAACTTCATTTACAGAGGAAGGCTACCCATAAAACCCTAAGAAAGGAGAGAAAAAGAGAGAATAAACAAGAAGAAGAAAGGTAGCCACCATTAGAGAAAATTTCAGATCTAGAGAAGAAGAAAGGGAAATAGAGGGGGAGACTTCCATATCTTCAACTGGAGCCATGGGTCTTTGCGAAAGCTTCATTTTAGGAACTTGAGGAACGCATCATATACTGGTATTCCTAAATCTCTCCCTTCTTTTATTACATTCCAATACCATTCATGCTTAGAAATATGCTTAGGGACATTTGAGCATCGTAGATCTACATTAACTTGAGATAAAAATGGTATTAGTGCATTATCATGTTAGTAACATGCTTAGGTTCATTCTAATACAGTAGATTTGCTTTGATTTCGTAGTTTTAATTGCATAGCAAGGTTAGATCTTGCATTAGCATCATCATTATCATCATTTATACCAAAGAGTTTGCGAGAAGCCCTTGGCAGAAAGGCGCTGGGCGCCACCCATTGGGCGCTTGCCCTCTCCCGAACGACCTGGGCGCCTGCCCTTTCCAGAACCACCTGGGTGCGACCCACTGGGTGCCTGCCCTTTCCAGAACCACCTGGGCGCCACCCCCTGGGCGCCTACCCTTCTGAGAGCCCCGGGCTCTAGATCTCCGCCCGTTGCATCGTTTGCTCATAGGTTCGTTAGTTGCATCGTTAGTAGTTCAAATCAAGACATTCGCATCTGTCGCTGAATATCGGAAATTGTGTTGAAAATATCAAGACTTTTGTGCATTCACTGTGATTCGTTGGAAACCCTGACTGAACAGGGTAGGCACTACAGGTGTGGCGCCTAAGTGGATTTCTCCACCTTCGTGCACAATTCCGATCTTCCGCATTTAGTTCATTTAGAAACTGCATGATAATGATATGTTTGGTTGTTTGATATGTTTTGAACTTTGAATTATCATCTTTGTCACACTTCACATAATATCATTTGAACCACACAAACATAGAAAATCCAAAAAAAATCATAAAACATAAAATCCCTTCTTCTCTTTCCTTACTATCTAGTAAATTAGAGGAGAAACCAAAAACAAATTAAAAGATATCCAGAAAACCCAAAAAGAATAGTTAGATAGTCTAGGTTATTGAATTTAGCGCCTAAGTAGGGTAAATCCTAAGATTAATTAAAACATCATAATTAGTTAACTTAAGAAGCATCAAATCATTGAGAGCCCTAAAACATTAAGACCCTAATTAATTCATATTTGAAAGTAACTAAGAACTTTAAAAAACGCAAAAAACCTAAAACCCCAAAAAAACAGCCACCTGGGCGCCATCCCATGGGCGCCTATCCTTCCATAGCCACTTGGGTGCCACCCCCTGGGCGCCCAGCCTATTCATTCTCTAAGACACCCAGGTTAAAGCTTAAGATAATCAGTTAAGACCTTAAACCAGTCCGAATCAACAGAGTAAAACATTTTAAACCTAAAATAAGTAAACCCTAATCAACTCCACCTTTAATTGACTCAAAACTCAAAACCAATAAACTCCAAAATAGTCCACCTGGCGCCACCCCCTAGGTGCCCAGCTTGCCAAGTTCACCTAGGCACCACCCTCTTGGAGCCCATCCTATTCCATCCCTAAGGAACCCCTAATTAAAACTTCTAATTAATCATAATCCAAAGTTAATCCTAATAAACATAATAAAACACTTTTAGATTTAAGAAACCTGAAACCTCAATCAGTTAATACTTGAACCGGCCTAAAAACACAAAATCAACACAAAACCACAAAACAAACACCTGGGCACCACCCCCTGGGCGCCCAGCCTGTCTATCCACTTAGGCACCGCCCCCTGGGTGCCTATCCTATCCCATTCCCTTAGAAACCACCACTTAATTAAACTTAATTGATGAAACCTGAATTAACACCTTAAAACACTATTAACCTAAAAGACCTGAAACCTTAATCAATTTGGACTCAAACCAACTTAAAAATTACAAAACGAATAAACCACAAAATATCCACTTGGGCACCACTACCTGGGTGCCTATCCTACCGCATCCACTTGGGCACCACCCTCTTGGCGCCCATCCTATCCCATCACTAGAAAACCCCACTTGAAATTAGACCCGAATTCAATCATAACCAAACACACCACAACAGCCTTGAAGTTTAAAACAATTGAAACCACAAGCCCGAATTGACTTAAAACATCGAACCAACTCAAACACACAAGACAGACACCTGGGCGCCACCCCCTGGGCGCCCATCTTGTCACCTCCACCTGGGCACCACCCTCTGGGCGCCCGGCCTCCCCAGTCACTAAAACCTAATTAATTGAAGCGGAATTTAATCTTAATACGCAACAGAACACTTTTAATTTAAAATACATCAAACTATAAATGCTCAACTGTAAATCAACCTAAAGAATATGGAACCGACCCGAACCATAGAATAGTTCACCTGGGCGCCACACCCTTGGCGCCCATCTGTCAAATCCACCTGGGCACCACACCCTGGGCGCCCAGCTTCCCTGTTTTCGAAAAACCCCAATTCATAACTTAGCCCAATTAATTGGCATTTAAATAAATCCCAATTGAATACGAATAGCATCCCACACCCAAACACACTAAGCCCTTAAATCAATTTAAACTTAAATTGACCTAAGAGTCACCAAACCGACCGAACCTCAACACAATCACCTGGGCGCCACCCCTTGGGTGCCCATCCTGCAAATCCACCTGGGCACCACACCCTGGGCGTCCAGCCTACCCGTTTTCATAAAAACCCCAACCGACAACTTAACACAATTAATTAGCATTCGAACCAATCCCAATCAACATATTAAAACACTTTTAACTTAAAATACTTGAAACTTTAATCGATTTGGACTTAGCACCCAAAGCCCTTACGAACCAACAAACAACCACCTAGGCACCACCCCTGTGGCGCCTATCCTACACTCTAACCTTGGTTCACAACTTCAATTTAAAACAAATAGCTAAACACCTTACCACTTAAATTAAATAAGACTAGAACCTAAAATAGTCTCTAGATCTGAAAACCAATATCGAATCCCATCCGGCACAGTTGAAAATCACAACCAATCCACCTGGGCGACACCCCCTTGGCGCCTATCCTCTCATTTGCACTAAAACGCGAATTCTAGATTTTGTTTCAAAATTCAGATCCAAATCCTGTAAGACCCCGACCCCTAATTTTCGGGATTAGTGTGTTTTTAGCTGTGGTTTAGTTTTCTAAGTAAGATTTGAGCCTAATTGAATTAGATTGTGGTTTAGAATGGTTTTCCATAGCTTTGGGGAATTTTGAGAGCGGTTGGACCCGGTCTGACAGCCCGGGGATGCCTTGGGCTGTACGTGTAAGCGTAAGGGATTGTTCTTGATTTTGAAAAATTACAATTTTGGTTTCTTTTCATAGGTCAAATTAGATCCAACAACTTTTTTGTTTAGACCTACCCCATTCAAATTTCAGAAAATCAGTTTTTCAGCCCGAGGGGCAAAACAGTCTTTTCACATTTAAATCTGAGCCCAGATTTCAAAATTTCAGAACCATGCCAAAAATATGCTTTTTGAAAACTAGATTTTATAATGATCATTTTAGTCTTCTTCGTCGATTTCATCCGGGGCCCGCAAGACCATAATTTAGCCATTTTAAGTTTCAGTTGTATTGGGCCCCACATTTTTCCACTTTCCCCACTAATCACGTTCAGAATTCTCCTTTGTCTCCTGCAACTCTTTTCTTCAACCCAGATGAGAGGAACTTCTTCTTCTTCTTCATTTGTCTCTTTGCATGCCAAGGCTAGGGAACTCCAAATTGAAATCTGAGCATATCCTTTTCTTCCTCTCAACCCAAGCCCTCCATTGCTACCATTTTCTTGAGGATCCCAGCTGGATAGCCCCTTCATTTTCGTCCTTGCTTCATGTTCAGCAAGCTCCAGGTTAGGCTTCTTTTTCTCCCTTTTTAATGGAGTCTTTTGAGCCCATAAGGATTGAGTTTTTCAAACATG
Source organism: Persea americana (assembly GCA_029852735.1). Classification (NCBI taxonomy): domain Eukaryota; kingdom Viridiplantae; phylum Streptophyta; class Magnoliopsida; order Laurales; family Lauraceae; genus Persea; species Persea americana. The sequence continues at coordinate 23,391,999 of CM056817.1, forward strand.
CAACACCCATTTCGAAATGGGTCCTTGTTTTCACATTTTTGGTGGATTTTGAGGTTCTTTTCACGGGTTTTTTTGTAGATTTCGTGGCTGACAGTTGATAGGATGTTTCAGAGATTTTTGGGCTTGGATTTTGGTCAAGGCAAGTGATCAACTTAGCTTTTCTTATGCATGCAATGTTTGAATGTTTTAGCTTCCATGGTTTGATTCTTTTTCCATTCTAATTTGAGCAATGCATTGTTTCGAATATGTGTTATCGTTTGAATTTTTGTTTAGTTTGAAATGCATATGCTAGTGGTTTATCTTGATGGTTTTCATTCAATTGAAGTGGCTTTTGTCTTGCCTAAATGTTTTGCAAATGGATGAAAGAATGGAGGAGTATTTTGTGAAATGGTTAGATGTGTTGGTTGTTAAAAATTTAATGGAAATGGCCCTTGGAGAGCATGGAGGCTCAAGGGATGTGCAGGGATTTGACAAAGGAATGGAAGGATGTAAAATGGGTGAAATGGTGTGAAAAATCTGAACTGAATTGAAGCTGCCGCAGATGGGCAGTTAGCAGTCGGCCAGCCGACTGTTGACCCACGGCTAGCCGCCCCTGTGCCGGTCAGAATAACAACAACCAAGTTTTGCACAGGGTGTGGTCGGCCCGCGGTCGGTTAGTAGGCGGCTGGCCGACCTGCGTAGAAAAATGGAAAAGTAGTATTGTTCCTGAACAGTCGGTCAGCCGGTCGGCTAGCCGACCACAACCGGCGGCTAGCCGCCAGGTAGCCGCGTGGTGGCCGAGGGTACAGAAGGAGAATTTTGAAAGGTCTTCGATGGGAGAGAAAAACTAGAATATGTTAAGGGGTCTTTAGCTTGATGTTGTGCAATTGAAATATGAAATGTTGTTTAGCTTCAGAGGCACCAATCTGCTTTTAATTACAACATTTGGGTTTCAATTACACAAGAATCGAATGAAGGGCCTTAGCATATACTTGAAAGTCTGTTTTCAGAAACTTAGTCTTGATATGAATATTATTTTGTACTTGTTTTGACTTACAAGCATTGGTTTTGTCTTGGATCTCGTTTGTACTTGTTTTGACTTACAAGCATTGGTTTTGTCTTGGATCTCGTTTTGTACTTGTTTTGACTTACAAGCATTGGTTTTGTCTTGGATCTCGTTTTGCACTTGTTTTGACTTACAAGCATTGGTTTCGTTCGGGTATTGTTTTGCACTTGTTTTGACTTGCAAGTATCAGTTTTGTTTCGGGTATTGTTTTGCACTTGTTTTGAGTTACAAGTATCAGCTTTGTTTCAAATTGTTTTAAGAATCCAAAAAGGGGACTACTTAGTGTGCTTCGACATGCTTATAGCTTATGCTACCTTGTTTTGTCTTGCGTGCGCCATCCACCTCGTGTGGTCGATGAGGGAAATATGAGAACTTGGTCCGGGCGGCACCCTTAACCACGGGGCGTAGCGTGTCAACCACGGGCCTCAAACGGCGAGTCTCCATTAGTTTTGAGCATTCAAATATGAGAACTTGGTCCAGGCAGCACCCTTAACCACGGGGCGTAGCATGTCAACCACGGGCCTCAAATGGCGAGTCTCCATTAGTTTTGTGCATTCATGAATTCCGTTGAATACCACTGAGCTTGGACTGCCCTCTCAGTCTGATCCACTAGTTAGGGGGTCCTTAAACATAAGGACTATCTGCAGATAAGTCGTGTATTTATACACATTTTTGTTTTGTTCCGGTTCCGCGGCCGGTTTTCCCGCCCACCTTGTGTGGCTCGGGCTTTCGTTTCGTTTCACCTGTCTTGCTTTGTCTTTGCTTGCTCTTGTCATCATGTATGACGGAGAAAGGATGACCTCAATGTAGATTTACGAATCATGATGTTTTCTCGTAATCATGCTAGCATTGTCTTGCATTTTGTTCATGTACTATTTGAAAATTTATTAAATGGTTTTAAACGCTAGACCACATGTACTCATGCTACTTTTGCCTCATATCTCGTTCGTGGACTTTTGTTTTCTTGAACTGTATATCGTTCAAGCATCGTTTCAAGATTTGTAAACAGTTTTAAATTCAGTATATGGTTTCTTATAAATTTTAAATGATTCATACTCATGCTTAAATTGATCACCTGCCAGACCGTCGTGTCTGACCTTGTTTGTTTGGTGCCTTAGGTAGCAGGTTCTCGTCTTGAGCTAGTACTTGTGCAGATGGCTGTAGAGCCACGAGTTTTGCAGGTTGTTGTTTCAATGATGTCATACAGACGTCGTGCTTGACTCCGGAGATACATTATACACCTAGGTAGTATTTGTTCTTAGCTTGTTATTTTGTAAGGCTTTTGTTAGCCTTTTCTTTTGGGATTGTAATTAATGCACTTGTTAAATTATAACTTGAATATTCTTGGGTATTGATAAGCCTGTCACTGTCAGCTCTGTATATTTTGATATCATGTTTGTTCCAGTCTGAGTATGATTATGCTATGACAACTTTATGCTGACGGGTTGAGTGCGACACGGAACTTGATGGCCACGGGCACCGGGACGCAATGCCACGTAAGCTTCCGCGAAATGTTCTTGATGTGTTTGGAAATTTGCCTTCCTCACACACGCGGATCCCGCGGAGAAATATATTTATCACTTACTTCCCAATTCGGGTCCCCGAGGTCGGACCGCTGTAGGGATCCGGGTTCGGGGGTGCGACAAATCCCTTTGACATTTGAACATTAGAGAAATAAAATAATTTGAAACATTAAAACTCACAGAGTAAGAACCCATTGAATTCCGAAAATAGCATCGATACCATCGTCACTAACCAAACCACCCAGAAACAGCCACTTAGGCGCCACTGTCTGGGCGCCCAAGTCACCAGAATATCCTAGGCGCCACCCCCCTGGCGCCCAAGTCCTCTGTCAACCCCGTTTCGCTGATTTCGACATCATTTCACGTTTTAAATTAAAACCCTAAATTCCAGAACTTTAAACAACTTAAACAGAACCTCAAAATACATTTAATCCACTTCTTAGTCAATCTTCAACTCAAAACAAACCAAACCAATTAAAAATCACAATTAATAAGTTACTTAGGCGTTGAACCATCAAACTCAGGCTATTCACACCCTAGGTATAGATCGGATTGCCTGGTTAGGTAGCTTAGAGCATTAGGCTTCGTCCCGTCACCTTTCCTGATCCGTTAGGGGATTGGGAGAGCTGATGTGGGCGGTCGAGGACCTTAGGTTAGGATTAATCCGATAATCAGTAATAAAGCATTAATCACATAGATCGAAGTGAAATCCCTTAGTTAGGCCCTTCTAGCCCCCATATTGAAAAGCCATAAAAACCATAAAACCAACAAAATAAACCCAAAATGATTTTTTGTTTATTTCTTCCTCCACCTCAAGTGCCAGATATTTAATCGAACTTAATGATAAAAGGGAATAAAGAACTGATTTCTAAAATTGAATAAATGAGAATAACGAGATGAGATGAGTGATTTCGCACACACTCTTAATCAATCACGGCCCATCGGCTTTTTACTTTTATCACTCGTGTATCGCACACGAAACACACAGAAATCACAAGTCAAAGTCTCATCTGCATCATCATTTTGGTTTGAAAAATCAGCCTTTAAACCCTATTTTGCCAAGGGATCTGAAGGGGGTACCCGGGAACGGGACCGATCCTCTTCTTAAATATTTGGCACCTCCCCCCCCCCCCCCCCTTTTTTTTCTTTATTCTAGTTATTTTATTTTACTTGGATATATTATGATCATGCTATGCGATGATTAACCTTTATTCGGATATTAACTCATGACCCTGAATTGACCCAATTAAAGAGACCCAAATTAATGTGACAGGACAACTGTCGTGTGTTGCCAGCAGCACGTTAGACGAGAGGAAGGACCCACCTTATTATTTTTTCTCCCCATATTTCTTCAACTTTTTGTCGAAGAACGGTGTTACGGCCGTACCATAGCTGGCGATCATGATCCGTCGATTTTGAGGGTAGTCGGGATCCTCATTTTCGATGTAAAATTTAAATAGCATATATATAGATGAATGGAGATTTCCCCAAACCATGCCTCTCTTGGAGAGGAAGGGGGGGGGGTCGAAATTCACATCCGACAAGCACCTTAGGAACACTGTCTTTACTTTAAGGTTTGCTCTCATAATTCCCTAGCAATAGGCTCTCAATCCTGAGACATTTATGAACTCGGGTTTCTGTCATTCATTTACTTTGAGTCACCAATGAGTGAGGCCAACTGTAGGTCAACATCTCGGTGTCTTGGGTACGTGGTAGTAGGACTGTGGGAACATGTAATGGTCAAGATGGAATCTATCTCTATTATCCCCTTGTGCCAATTAGTAGATTTATCATTGGTAAGTGTACATCCATCTCAATTAAGAGTTAATTGGATGGTACTAATTATTACTATAATTAATTGGGTCTCAAGGATAATAAGATATAGGTCAAAATTGGTGGGACAGTCTGTCCAATTGATCCATGGATAATGATAGAGGGGCCCACTTGTAGTGATAGGGAAGTTTAGGGTCTTCATGTAAATTATTCCTAAGACTGAAGTTCAATTGCATTTATATAGTGGAGTTATTTGCAATTAACTGTGGGCCCGGATTGCACATGAGATGTGGGGTCGCGGTGTCCCAGTTGGAGCCAGCTTTCTATGGAATCCCTAGTGGTCCCCACGCTAGCCCAAGATTGGATCTTTTCTAATTCTATTTGAACTCAAAAAGGAAAGCTACTATTTCTATTTGAAGTGAGACTTCTAATAGTGGTAATAGTAGAGCAGAGGGTTACTAAGTATAATGGAAGTTGGACTTCTAATAATACACTAAGAGAGAAGGTTGAAAAGCTATAAAAGGAAGAGGAGGGAGCATCCTTGGACATCCATGCCCTATTCCAAGGAGTTGTGCACGCCCACCTCCTCTTGAGTTTGCAAGAGTTGCATTCTTCTTCCCCTCTCTCTCTTCTAGTTCCCTTCTAGTTTCCTTGGAGATTCTAGATAGTCTTTCTCTTGGAGATTCCACCATCTCTCTTGTGGAAAGAGATCTGAAGCGGGTCATAGCGTGGAAGACGATTGGGCATTGGAGATTCTGATCTTAGAAGAGCTCTTCATCAAAGAGTTGAATCAAGTTCTCCATTAGAGTACAACCAAGCTCCATAGGTATTTTCTACTCCTTGTATGTTGTGGAATTTCATGGTTGCATGTTTAGTGCTGTTTCTATCCTTTTGATAGGTCTGTTTGCTGATCATGATGGCTGAGTTTGAAGACATGCATCCTGGATTGGGTTTTGATGGCTTTTGGATAGGTGTTCATCACTTCTAGTTGGTGAAAAGTTTTTGAAACCTATCCAAGAGGTCCACCCACTTTCAACAATTGGTATCAAAGCCATACCTCATCTCTAATTATGATAGTACAGCAAGCTTGCTCTGTTTTTTGCATGAGATGCGAAGAAAATTGAGGAAGGGCTATGTATGGATCGGTTTTTATGGTTTTGCTTTGTTTAATGGTGAATCCATGTTAGGAAGGATGGAAGGATGGTAGGAAGGATGGTAGGAATTAATAATGATGGAAGGATGGTAGGAAGCCGTTGGGAGACTTCAGAAGTGTTTTGGAGTCGTTTGGAAACGAAACAGAAAACCCAAAGTTGCAGGTGTTCGTCAGTCCGGTCGACCGGCCCCGTGCCCGGTCGATCGGGTGACTGTAGACGCGGACGACCGAGCCTTCTTCCCGGTCGACCGGGTACATTGACACAGAACTGGGCAGTTTCAGTTTCGAGTATGTTCTGTTTTCCCTTTTTTTTTTTTCAGGGGCGTTGCCCCTTGGGCCCCCACGAGCTGACCGGGCAACTCGACCCCCGCCTGGGGACACCCCAGGACCCCCTTTGCGAAGAGCATGATTTACAAAGGTGGCAATTTTTGGCATCCTGTTTTTCCATTGTTGTTTGGTAACCCGGTTTTGTGAGTTGCTTGGCTGTATGAGATACTAACTTGCAGTTGATCTTGTCCTCTCCATATAGCCCACAAGTCTTTTACTTTCTTTATATGGTTGTTGGTTTATTTAAGGCTAAGTGTAAAGGGCATCATGGTTTCCTTGGTTTCCCGTGAAAGGGCGAGGCATAGTGGTTTCCCTATAGCCCTTTTATTTCCATGTTTAGAATACCATGTAAGTCTCATCGTAGAGACATAGGGATTTATGTAATTTTCTAAATTTGTAAATTCTGGCGATGTCCGAGACAAAGAAGGAAAGTGAAGTTGAATTCCTAATCAAAGAGTTTGAAGATTCCCAAAGGTGTTTTGGAGCTGCCCAAAGAGTTTGAGGAATTCCAAAGTTTTGGAAAGTCTAGAAGTCCAAGAAGTCTATTCCGCTTGGGCCATGTGGAGGAGAGGACTAGTTACTAAATTTAGGTTTTTTCTATTTATGGATGAATGCTTAATTTAGAATGTTTCCAAATCTGATCCAAACATAGCAAGTTACTAAAATTGGTCAAATCAAATTAATTTTTGGAAAGATTTCTAATTAGTGTTGATGACCCATGAGATGGGCACATTGGTAACTCTAATTTAAGAAACTAGACTTTCCTTAAAATAACTTGACTTGGAATCAATATTTGATCATGTCATGAGATGATTTTATGTTTCATATATGTATATATGTGGGCCCTAATACCTTAAAAGGAAAATCCTCAATCCTAAAATATTAAGTGGGAGCGGGGCATTAAATTGAGAAATCCCCATGGTTTTCCACCATAGGTCCATTGTAAGGAAAGTATTAGCCTCACGCCATCTTGAGAATGGCCGTTCCCCACGGAGGGCTTTTATTTGTCTGGATACTAGATATGGATCTCCCAAAAGGATAGTGTTGGTGAGATGGGGTGGGGGTTCACTCCCAAAGGAGGGGCTGCCCACAACGGTTGTCATTCAATGTCACTTGGTGGGTCACACTTAACTAAAATAGTGATGTATCCCCAAGGATTTGCCTCATGTATTTTAGAAACCAAAGTTATTCGGGAGTCGTACATTATTTGGTATGAGATACCTAGATAATAATGAATGATAGGGGATCATTAGTCTTAATTTTAACTTACTTTGATCCGCACCAATCTAGGTGATATTCGCACTCCCCAAGGAGGCATATCCCAGGGATTGGAATTCTGAAGTATTCTAAATTTTAGTGGTTATGAGGATCACCACAAAAATTTGGTAGAATGCTAAACCCTAATGTCATTAATATTCATTAATTGAATGTATGGTTATGTGCTACAGTATATTCAACATGAATTCAAGTACTTTCAATCCACTTGCCACCATTCTCAACCAGAATAAGTTGATGGGATCCAATTATGTAGACTGGAAATGGAACTTGGATATTGTCCTGACTGCATCAGGATATAAATATGTCCTTACCAAGCCCCTCCTTGATAAGCTTGTGCCAGATGCACCACAGGAAGATAAAGACCATTATGCCAAATGGGCAAAAGACGATGAGATGGCCAGATGTTATATACAGGCATCCATGTCTAGTGTTTTGCAATACCAACATCAATCCTATAAGACTGCATACGATATTATATCGAACTTAAAGGAGATGTTTGCGGACCAGGGCAGGCCTGCCAAGCAGGCTGTTATGAGGGTGCTCATAAGCACCAAGATGGCTGAGGGTACACCAGTACATGACCACATGTTGAAGATGATGGACTCATTGAATGAGTTAGATGTACTGGGTGCCGCGATTGATGCAGAATCGCAGATTGACATAATCCTCGAGTCACTACTAGATTCATTCAACCATTTTAAGATCAATTATAATATGAATAAAATGAATTTGACCCTAGCTGAGCTGTCTAGCCAGCTGGTAGCAACTGAAGGAATTATGAATAAAAGGCCAACTGCCCTGATGAAAGAAAAGTCAAATGCCAGGCCCAAGCCGAAAGGCAAAGGCTGGAAAGGCAAAAAGAAATCCGTCCCCAAGGGTCCTAAGGCGGAAAATGGTCCTAATGGTGGTGTGGCAAAGGCTAAGGGTTCAGGGACTAAGGGAAAGTGTTTCCACTGTGGTAAGACAGGACATTGGAAGAGGAATTGTCCAGATTTTCTGTCTAAGAAAAAGACCTCAAGTATGATCGAGTCACTTGTTTCTGAAGTTAGTTTTGCAACTGGTACTTCAGAGTCTTGGTGTGTTGACTCGGATGCAACTAATCACATCTGTAATTCGTTACAGGGGTTTCGGGAAACCAAGAGGCTCAGTGACGGCGAAATCATTGTCAACCTAGGATCTGACTCTAAGGCAGAGGCGGTTTCAGTGGGAGTTATTACTTTATGTTTTTCGAATAATAAATTGATTTTGTCAAACACTTTATATGTACCGTCTTTAAGGCGGAATTTAATTTCAGTTTCTAGTTTGGTGAATAAAAGTTATTCTATTACTTTTGGTACTAAAGTTGTCATAAATAGGAATGGTGCTTTCATATGTTCTGGCAAAGTAATCAATGGACTTTATTTGTTAACTCCCACAATGTATGAGATACATGATACCGAGATAAATCATAGACCATCATTAAAGAGAAAATCACCTTCATCTAATCCAACAAAGCTTTGGCACCTGAGGCTAGGTCACATTAACCTAAACAGGATTGATAGGCTAGTGAAAGATGATATCTTGCCTTCATTGGTGGTAGAACCAATGCCTATCTGTGAATCCTATCTGGAAGGCAAAATGACCAAAAGACCCTTTTCAGCTAAGGGCAATAGGGCCTAAGATTTATTGGAATTAGTTCATACTGATGTGTGTGGACCCATAAATGTTAGAACGAGAGGAGGATATGAGTACTTCATCACTTTCACAGATGATTACTCAAGATATAGATACATATACCTTATGCACCACAAGTCCGAGGCATTTGAAAAGTTCAAAGAGTTTCGAGCGGAAGCGGAAAAGCAATTAGGTAAATGTATCAAGACTCTTCGATCAGATCGAGGAGGGGAATATCTCTCAGCTGATTTTATGGGATACTTATCAGAAAATGGGATTATATCCCAGTTGTCTGCTCTTGGTATGCCTCAACAGAACGGAGTGGCAGAAAGAAGGAACCGGACTCTTTTGGATATGATCAGGTCTATGATAAGTTTCTCAGGATTACCTATATCCTTTTGGGGATATGCTTTAGATATTGCAGTGTACATACTAAACCTCGTACCATCTAAGTCTGTACCTAAGACTCCCCGGGAGTTATGGTCTGGGCGAAAGCCTAGTCTACAACATTTACATATTTGGGGTTGTCCAGCACATCTGTTGAAGGTAAAGACAGATAAGTTGGAATCAAAGTCGGAAGTGTGCACCTTTGTAGGATATCCTAAAGGAACTAAAGGTTGGATATTATATAATCCCAGAGAGCAGAAAGTGCTTGTCAGCACCAATGCAGTTTTTCTGGAGGAAGATTATATGATAGACCGGAAATCACACTATCTCATAGTAATCAAAGTACTGCAACCTTGTCAGATGAGATGTCCAGTCTCATCACTGGTTGTGAAGATATTTAAGTATAAGATTTGCTATACATGTCTCCCGTATGTGAATCTCGTCCATACACATATGTTGCATCTAGTATACTTATGGACTCCCGGTTCATCTCATGAACCATCATGTCATTCATATTGGTTATGTGTAAATAAGTAATAAAACACTATTTATCTCATAAAAGGAAAGCATGAATATATTGATAAATAAAGAAATTAATCAATGTATTTTATCAATCTTAATGGATTGAGACCATACAACTAACATCATGTTGTTACGATAGATGTCGACCAACGATGCTTGTGGTAGTACGTCTGAGCAATTGTATGCCATTGTTTTCCACTTGTGAATGAAGTCGTATGTTGACTCATTCTCTCCTTGTTTTAGGTTGCAGAACTGAGCCATAGTAACAGGATGATCCTCACCTTTGAAATGTGTCGCGACCCCGGACCGAGGTTTCCCCAAGTCTGGGCCCCGCGACGGTTATGTCCATCCAACTATGATTAACCCACAGGTTTCCGCGGTGAGGATTTCCAAAGACGAAGATGTAACAATCTCACTCGAGCAATGATTGGCGGAAGCGTGCAAGTAATCTCATCACAACTTAATCACATAAACCTTGTGATTCCGAATCGCATAAGTTAAGTCATCATTACGACAATAATCAGAGGAGAAAATGTAAGCATAGCATTACTAAATTCAATTCAAGTTTCAAAATAACAAAGTGTTAAGTTACATAACCCCAAAAGTGAAAAAGGCCAACAAAGGCCATACATTCCCAAAATAGCAAAATAATCCCATCTATGTGCATCGTGCTCAAGACCCCGCCCGACGTCTAGAGGACGTCGTCGGGTTGCCACTCACGGGCTGGGGGTGGCTCAAAAGCCTCCTCCGGGCGCTCCTCCGCAATATCAACGGCGCCTGCATCTAAACACCAAAACAAAGGGATCAGACACGACGGTCTGGCAGGTGAACAGTTTAGACATAGTACAAGACAGTTAATATGAAAGAAATCAGCACTTAAAACATGGCATGAGTTCTGAACAAAACATGTTTAAAGTGTAATTCGAAACTAACATGCTTTTCAATAATATAACATGATTCACGAATTCACATGGAGCTCATCCTTTCTCCGTCATACGCAATGACAAGAGCAAGCAGAACGAAACAGAACGAGACAAAGCAAAACAGAAGTCCGAGCCACACAAGGTGGGCGGAAAACCGGCCGCGAAACCGGACAGAACAAAGATGTGTATAAATACACGGCTAATCTGCAGATTGCCCTTATGTTTAAGGACCCCCGAACTAGTGGATCAGACTGAAAGGGCAGTCCAAGCTCAGTGGTATTCTATGATATCCATGTATGCATAAAACATATCGATGCTCATACAAAACTTAGCGAAAAATGGGGAAAAACCCTTGTCAAAACAATGCAAGACGAGACTAAACAAGAATAGCATAAGCTATAACAAGCAAGGCTGGAAAAGTGTCCCCATTATAGTTCATGAAACAAATCTAAAGTTGAACACATGCTTGTAAATCAAAACAGGAACAAAACGGTATTCTTCGTGCCAAAATTCAAGATTTCGAAACAATTATGTCAAGTATATGCTAAGGTTCTTTGTTTGATTCTCGTGAAGTTGAAACCCAAATGTTAGAGTTTAAGTGAATTGGTGTTCCCGAAGCTGGACAACATGTCATGTTTCAACTGCACAGCATCAGGCTAAAGACCCCATAACATATCCTAGTTTTTTTTTTTTCTCCCATCCAAGCCCCTTCAAGATTTCTCCTTCTGTGCAATTCGGTCACCACGCGGCTACCCGGCGGCTGGCCGCCGGTTGCTGGTCGGCTAACCGACCAACCGACCGACCGCTGACCGACTGATCAGGAGAATACTACTCTTCAAATTTCCTGCGCAGGTCGGCTAGCCGCCTGCTGACCGCCAGCGGACCGACCTCGCTCTGTACAGAAATTGAGCTACTGTAATTCTAACCGACACAGGGGCGGTTAGCCGTGGGTCAACAGTCGGCTAGCCGACTTCTGACTGACTGCTGACCGCCGGTGTGCGGCAGCTTCAGTCAGATTCAGAATTTCCACTCCCTTCTCACCATTTCTTTCCTTTGTCAAATCCCTGCATATCCCCTGAGCCTCATGCTCTCCAAGGGCAATTTCCATTCAATTTATACAATCCACACTTCCAAATCACCTCACAACATTTCCTCCATTCTTTCATCCATTTATAAAACACATTGGCAAGATAAAAGCAACTTCAAATGAATGAAAAACCATTAACACAAACCATTAGTATATGCATTTCAATTAAAACAAAATTTCAGACTATAACACCTTTGGAAACATACATGCCCAACTTATCATGGAAGAGAAATCAAATCATAAAAAGCTAAAGAAATCAAACATTGCATGCATCATGAGTCTAAGTTGTTCACTTGCCTTTACCAAGATCCTAGCCCAACAATCTCAGAACAAGGCCTACCAAAAGTACTCCACGAAATCTACAAGAAAACCCATGAAAAGAACTTCAAAAATCCACCAAAAAGAGAAGACAATGACCCATTTCGAAATGGGTGTTGCATGCTTGAAAAATGGGTTCCTAAGGGACTCAAAAGACTACATTGAAGAGGAGGAAGAGATCCATTACCTGAAGCTTGCTAAACAAGAAGAGGAGAAGAAAATGGAGTGAAAACACAGCTGGGATCTCCAAGAAAATGGTAGCAATGGATTCCTAAAGTCGAGAGGAAGAAGATGGTAGGGTTGATTTGTGCTTTGAAGCTCTCTAGCTTAGGCATGCAAAGAGAAGAAAGGAAGGGAAGAAGAAGAGTCTTCAGCTGGGTTCAGAAGTTGCAGGGAGAGCTTGACTCGTGAGTGAAGAAGAATGAGGGAGAAGGAGATTTGATTCAAGTGGGTTCTTGTGGGCTCCATTGCTCAGAGCTTGCAATGGTTAAAACACTGACTTGTGGGCCCCGGATGAAAACGACGAAAAAGACTAAAATGATCTCCGAAAAATCTAGTTTCCAAAAAGTATAAATTTGGCATAGTTTTGAGATTTCGAAATTTGAGTCCAGATTTGGTGTGAAAAGACTGATTTACCCCTTTGGGCCAAAACTTGGGTTTCTGGGCCTAAAACGCAAACAAGCTGAACACAAAAGTTTATTAATAAAATAAAACCATTCAAAAGAGATCGAAATCACGATTAAAATCAGAAAACAAGAATTTCCTCCCAAGCTTACACGTACTCTCAAGGCATCCTTAAGTGTGACCAAATAGCACAAAACGCTCTCAAAATTCTCCAAAGCAAATTCTAGACCAACTCGGACTAATTTCTAATCCCACGTACACTAAACTCACCTTACAACTAAACACGCACTTAGTTAACACTAATCGCGTTAATCCTGGGTCGGGGTTTGACATCCTCCACCCCTTAGGTTATTTGGTCCTCCAAATAAAAATAAGTATACCTCTGGTAATAGTTCAGGATACTTTCTCTGGACTTGCTCTCATAGTTCCCATGTCGCTTCTTCTGGCTCATGATTTTCCCACTGTACTTTGACCCAGTGAATTGTCCGATTTCTTAATTCTTGTTCTTTGGTGTCCACAATTCTAACCGGTTTCTCCACATTTTCAAAGCAAATACAACCGCTGCTAGTTCCAAATCATGAGTTGCGTAATTCTTTTCATGCTCTTTCAACTGCCTTGAACCATAAGCAACCACTTTGACATTCTGCATCAACACACAACCCAATCCTACATTTGAAGCATCTGTATAGATAACAAATCCTCCACTTCCCGACGGTAAAGTGAGGACCGGAGCTGTAGTCAATCTTTTCCTCAGCTCTTGAAAACTTTCTTCACAATGGTCTGTCCATATAAAAGGCACATTTTTCCTAGTTAACTTTGTCAATGGTGCTGCAATAGATGAAAATCCCTGGACAAACCTCCTGTAGTAACCTGCTAGTCCCAAAAAGCTTCTGATTTCCGTCACACTGCTTGGCCTTTTCCAACTGACAATTGCTTCAACTTTGGACTGATCCACTGCTAAGCCTTTTTTCGAAATAACGTGGCCTAGAAAAGTCACTTGCTCTAACCAAAATTCACACTTACTTAGCTTTGCATAGAGCTGGTTGTCCTTCAAAAGCTGTAATGATGTCCTCAAGTGCTCTTCATGCTCTTCCTTACTCTTGGAATACACGAGAACGTCATCAATAAATACCACTGTAAAGTGATCCAAGTACTCCGCAAAGACTTTGTTCATGAGAGCCATAAATACCGCGGGTGCATTAGTCACCCAAATGGCATCACCAGAAACTCATAGTGCCCGTATCTTGTTCGAAAAGCTGTTTTAGGCACGTCTGACTCTCTAACTCGCAGCTGATAATACCCAGACCTCAAGTCTATCTTGGAAAAATACGCTGCTCCTTGCAATTGATCGAACAATTCATCTATTCTCGGCAACGGATACTTGTTCTTGACAGTCATGTGGTTCAGTCTTCTATAGTCTATGCACATTCTCCAGCTTCCATCCTTCTTTTTCACAAACAACACTGGTGCTCCCCAAGGTGAAACGCTTGGTCTAATGAAACCTTTACTCAATAGTTCTTGCAATTGGAGTTTTAGTTCGCCTAATTCTGCTGGAGCCATCCTGTAACGTGCAATAGAAATTGGAGCTGTCCCTGGAAGGAGCTCAATCGTGAACTCAACCTCCCGAATTGGTGGTAATCCTGGGATTTCTTCCGGAAAAACATCTGGAAACTCACATACAACGGGGATTTCCTCCACCCCTTGGGACCGTTTATCCTCCGTGATAAACGCTATAAAAGCCTCACAACCACTAGACACTATTCTGCTTGCCTTCAATGCTGAAATAACCCCCACTTGGCCTATCTTCCTGTTTCCCTGAACAATCAAATCTGCCTGTTCTCCTTTCAACTTAAAAGTAATAGTTTTACTAAAGCAATCCATGGTTGCATGATACTTCTCTAACCAATCCATGCCTAAGATGACATCAAAATCATGCATGTCTAATATAATAAGATCTGCTGGAAGGTTGACTTCTCCTAATAGAACTGAACAATTTGGGTAATAGAGTCTACAAACGGCCTGCTTACCTACTGGTGTAGTGACAGTCAAGATATAATCAAGAATTCTAAATGGCATAGCAATCAGCTTCGCAAACACAGGGGATAAAAAGGAATGAGTGCTTCCAGGATCAAATAAAATTTGAGCTTCTACTCCACAGATGAAAAGTTTACCTTCCACTACATCGCCCGCAGCATCGGCATCGACACGATTAAGATTGTATGCCCGCCCTTGCTGCCGTGGTCTATTCTGCCTTCCTTGTGCATTTCTGATCTGCTGCTGCTGCTGCTGCTGAGGTGGACGAGCATTCTGAATTTGAACTTGTTGCCTGCCTTGCTGCTGCTGAGGTGGTCTTGCCTGGTTCTGGACTGGAGCCTGTGGTGCTGCTTGCCTTTGTGGCTGATTCCTGTTGGCCTGATTTTGTACTTATGGGCAATCTCGAATGGCATGGTCCATAGCCCCACATCTAAAACAAGCTCCCGTGGCTTTACGACATTGTGCAGTCTCATGATTTTTGCCACAATGTGCACACGCACCTTGCCTAGGAGGGTTTTGTTCTTGTCTTGGCTTCTTGTTCTGTGACCTTTGGTTCTGTTGGTGGTACTGTTGCTTTCTATCCCTGATGATCTGATTGTTGATGTCCTCGAACTTGTATGCTCTCTTGACCGCTTCATCGAAGGTGGCGGGTGGAACTACTCCTGTAGCATCCCTCATGATGATGGGGTTCAGCCCTTCTAAGAAGTTAGTGATCTTCTTCTGCTCGGTGTCTATCAACTCTCGGGCATATCTAGCAAGTCTTTCAAACTTTGTCACATACTCCAAAACTGTCATGTTACCCTGCTTGAGCTGCTGAAACTCTATAGCTTTCTGCCTCTTGACATGAGAAGGGACATACTTATCAGTGAACTGGGTCTTAAAAGTCTCCCATGTAGCCCCATCTGGCATAATCTGATACGGTTCCTTAACCGTTTGCCACCAAGTGTCCGCTAACCCAAAAAATAGAGAAGCTGTGAGGTTGACCTTCTGTAAGCCTGTACAAGTAAATACATCAAAGATCTTCTCTACATTAACTAGCCAGTCATCTGCAGCCAACGGGTCTTCTTGACCTGAGAACTCCTTGGGTCCTCTCTTCCTGAACCTCTCGAACAAAATGTTAGGGTCTTGTTCTCGATTGTTGATGATGATATTCGGTCCCCCAGGTTGCATAGGCGGGGGTTGAGGCCTAGTTTGTAAAACTTCCAAAAGCTGTCTTTGAACTTGTGCCATTTCCTCATCTTTCTTAGCTAGCTGTTCTTGGAACCGAGCTTGGTTCTCATTGGCCTCTCTTTGTAGCCTAGCATGGACTTCATTAGCTTCCCTCTGCATTCTTGTCTGACTTTCATTAGCTTGCCTCTGTTGTTCTAACATAGCTTGCATGAGTGCCTGAAACTGAGTCATTGTAGGTGGCTGTTCATGAAGTGTTTCACTGTTATCATTATTGGTATTGCCCCTTGAAGCATTCTGATTTGGAGTTCTTCTTGGAGGCATGATGCTGTAAAACAAATTGTCAGTACATATTAGCAAATTGGGGTTTGGTTTCTAAGTCCACACTACTGATCTAACGTGCTCACGGATCCTCGCCACGTCCCTAAGAGTTTCTAGTTTCTTTTAATTGCCTGAAACATGTCCCGCTCTGATACCAGTCCTGTCGCGACCCCGGACCGAGGTTTCCCCAAGTCCGGGCCCCGCGACGGTTATGTCCATCCAACTATGATTAACCCACAGGTTTCCGCGGTGAGGATTTCCAAAGACGAAGATGTAACAATCTCACTCGAGCAATGATTGGCGGAAGCGTGCAAGTAATCTCATCACAACTTAATCACATAAACCTTGTGATTCCGAATCGCATAAGTTAAGTCATCATTACGACAATAATCAGAGGAGAAAATGTAAGCATAGCATTACTAAATTCAATTCAAGTTTCAAAATAACAAAGTGTTAAGTTACATAACCCCAAAAGTGAAAAAGGCCAACAAAGGCCATACATTCCCAAAATAGCAAAATAATCCCATCTATGTGCATCGTGCTCAAGACCCCGCCCGACGTCTAGAGGACGTCGTCGGGTTGCCACTCACGGGCTGGGGGTGGCTCAAAAGCCTCCTCCGGGCGCTCCTCCGCAATATCAACGGCGCCTGCATCTAAACACCAAAACAAAGGGATCAGACACGACGGTCTGGCAGGTGAACAGTTTAGACATAGTACAAGACAGTTTATATGAAAGAAATCAGCACTTAAAACATGGCATGAGTTCTGAACAAAACATGTTTAAAGTGTAATTCGAAACTAACATGCTTTTCAATAATATAACATGATTCACGAATTCACATGGAGCTCATCCTTTCTCCGTCATACGCAATGACAAGAGCAAGCAGAACGAAACAGAACGAGACAAAGCAAAACAGAAGTCCGAGCCACACAAGGTGGGCGGAAAACCGGCCGCGAAACCGGACAGAACAAAGATGTGTATAAATACACGGCTAATCTGCAGATTGCCCTTATGTTTAAGGACCCCCGAACTAGTGGATCAGACTGAAAGGGCAGTCCAAGCTCAGTGGTATTCTATGATATCCATGTATGCATAAAACATATCGATGCTCATACAAAACTTAGCGAAAAATGGGGAAAAACCCTTGTCAAAACAATGCAAGACGAGACTAAACAAGAATAGCATAAGCTATAACAAGCAAGGCTGGAAAAGTGTCCCCATTATAGTTCATGAAACAAATCTAAAGTTGAACACATGCTTGTAAATCAAAACAGGAACAAAACGGTATTCTTCGTGCCAAAATTCAAGATTTCGAAACAATTATGTCAAGTATATGCTAAGGTTCTTTGTTTGATTCTCGTGAAGTTGAAACCCAAATGTTGGAGTTTAAGTGAATTGGTGTTCCCGAAGCTGGACAACATGTCATGTTTCAACTGCACAGCATCAGGCTAAAGACCCCATAACATATCCTAGTTTTTTTTTTCTCCCATCCAAGCCCCTTCAAGATTTCTCCTTCTGTGCAATTCGGTCACCACGCGGCTACCCGGCGGCTGGCCGCCGGTTGCTGGTCGGCTAACCGACCAACCGACCGACCGCTGACCGACTGATCAGGAGAATACTACTCTTCAAATTTCCTGCGCAGGTCGGCTAGCCGCCTGCTGACCGCCAGCGGACCGACCTCGCTCTGTACAGAAATTGAGCTACTGTAATTCTAACCGACACAGGGGCGGTTAGCCGTGGGTCAACAGTCGGCTAGCCAACTTCTGACAGACTGCTGACCGCCGGTGTGCGGCAGCTTCAGTCAGATTCAGAATTTCCACTCCCTTCTCACCATTTCTTTCCTTTGTCAAATCCCTGCATATCCCCTGAGCCTCATGCTCTCCAAGGGCAATTTCCATTCAATTTATACAATCCACACTTCCAAATCACCTCACAACATTTCCTCCATTCTTTCATCCATTTATAAAACACATTGGCAAGATAAAAGCAACTTCAAATGAATAAAAAACCATTAACACAAACCATTAGTATATGCATTTCAATTAAAACAAAATTTCAGACTATAACACCTTTGGAAACATACATGCCAACTTATCATGGAAGAGAAATCAAATCATAAAAAGCTAAAGAAATCAAACATTGCATGCATCATGAGTCTAAGTTGTTCACTTGCCTTTACCAAGATCCTAGCCCAACAATCTCAGAACAAGGCCTACCAAAAGTACTCCACGAAATCTACAAGAAAACCCATGAAAAGAACTTAAAAAATCCACCAAAAAGAGAAGACAATGACCCATTTCGAAATGGGTGTTGCATGCTTGAAAAATGGGTTCCTAAGGGACTCAAAAGACTACATTGAAGAGGAGGAAGAGATCCATTACCTGAAGCTTGCTAAACAAGAAGAGGAGAAGAAAATGGAGTGAAAACACAGCTGGGATCTCCAAGAAAATGGTAGCAATGGATTCCTAAAGTCGAGAGGAAGAAGATGGTAGGGTTGATTTGTGCTTTGAAGCTCTCTAGCTTAGGCATGCAAAGAGAAGAAAGGAAGGGAAGAAGAAGAGTCTTCAGCTGGGTTCAGAAGTTGCAGGGAGAGCTTGACTCGTGAGTGAAGAAGAATGAGGGAGAAGGAGATTTGATTCAAGTGGGTTCTTGTGGGCCCCATTGCTAAGAGCTTGCAATGGTTAAAACACTGACTTGTGGGCCCCGGATGAAAACGACGAAGAAGACTAAAATGATCGCCGAAAAATCTAGTTTCCAAAAAGTATAAATTTGGCATAGTTTTGAGATTTCGAAATTTGAGTCCAGATTTGGTGTGAAAAGACTGATTTACCCCTTTGGGCCAAAACTTGGGTTTCTGGGCCTAAAACGCAAACAAGCTGAACACAAAAGTTTATTAATAAAATAAAACCATTCAAAAGAGATCGAAATCACGATTAAAATCAGAAAACAAGAATTTCCTCCCAAGCTTACACGTACTCTCAAGGCATCCTTAAGTGTGACCAAATAGCACAAAACGCTCTCAAAATTCCCCAAAGCAAATTCTAGACCAACTCGGACTAATTTCTAATCCCACGTACACTAAACTCACCTTACAACTAAACACGCACTTAGTTAACACTAATCGCGTTAATCCTGGGTCGGGGTTTGACAAAATGGGTCAGGAAGCGTGTCTCTAGCATGGTCCAATTTTGGATAGAGTCCTCCGGCAAAGTGGAGTACCAATCAAAGGCCGTACCTTTTAGGGTACTTACAAAGAGATGGATCTTGAAGGCATCTTGATCCACAACAACTCCTGTCAGGATCTTGAAGTGGATGACGTGTTGTCTGGCTAAACCTTTCCCCATATATGTTTGGAGAGTAGGTTGTTTGAACTTTGCAGGGAGCGGAACTGAGTCCATCCATAAGGGATATGGTGGCTTGATCCCATGCTCTCCTTTAATGTATCATCTTCTTACTTTGGCGAGAAAATCGTCAACGTCCTCTCTAATAATGGTGCGTGTCTCATCATCTCCTCCATTTGCTTCATCATTTGGAGGGACTTCATTGTTTGTTGGATGTTGGAAAGCAAGAAGGAGGTTTTCCATTAGAGCATTTATTCTCCGCTGTCCTTGCTCCAACTGCTGAATGCGCACAGTCACGTCATCATGTGGTGGAGGTTGCTCTGAGTTTGTAACTAGGACGTTCACCCTTTGAGAGTCGAATGAGGATATCGTCTTGGTGACGAGCTGGAGCTCATTCTTTTGGATGAAGAGCCAGAGGAATAATTACTCCGATGTCCTAGGCTTGAAGGAGCGGGAGAATCATCCTAATGTCCTTTTGTCCGAGTGAAGCTGCAAGTCACCAGTCATCTGACATGAATTTTACTTGCCAACTTCTGGCGCCTTCTGGTTTTGCCAACCATTTGGACAGTAGCAACTTGGTCGGGTATTTCTTTTTCGACCCATTTTTTAGGGCATGTTTGTGTAGCCAAATTCCGCGGAAAAGTAAACGGTTTTCCACGGAAAACCTATTTTTCTTGCGTTTGGTGCGGCTGTTTTCCGCGGAATCCCTTTTTTGCCATGTCATCCTTTTCCTTGCTGACTATGGAAATAGACTTCCCATGGGGGGGTATGGGAAGTCTATTTCCTCGGAAAACTACCCCTCCTTATATACTTCTTTTCCTACCCAAACAATAAATTCTAACTTTCTGTAAGGAATCCGCAGCCGCACCAAACAACATCAGCACCAATTCATTAAGGAAAAACTTTTTGCACCAAACATAAATTTTTGACTTCCGTGGAAATAGTTTTTCGAAGTATTTGAAACCCATGGATTTTGCTGATGTGGCAATTTCCAATTTCCACGGAAATTACATTTACACAAACGTGCCCTTAGAGACCTGAAGTGTAGAATGCTGGGTTCTTTGCTTCTTTAGTCTCTTTTGTTGATATGCTGCACGGCAACGTATGCGACGAGCAACATGAGCTTTAGTTAGCTCTGGCTAGGCTCTAGCAACGAAGGATGTAACCCCCTGAGTGCAGCAGGCGAGTCTGTCTTTCTTAAAGCTTGGCATGGACAAGAATTGGACACGGTCCTTTGCCTGTTGCAATGAGCCTTTGAATTTTTTTGTTGACACCAAAAATATCACTTTGCCTCCTCAACATCAAAAGCTACATGGAGCCACATCCTGCTACAAATAGGCAGAGCCGCTTCAAGCATCAAATCTTGTCAGAATCAAACAAAAACTGCAAGATCCTTCAAAATAGCTAAAAGAAGGAAACACATGAAGTTTCGGGCCATTTCGACACCATTTGGCCTAACTTCAATCCTCCAATGGCTGAGCAGGAGCTCCCGGCGGCGACAGTGTCGAAGATATCAAATCTTCAATGAAAGCCTATGGATGGTCTCAAAATACCTCCAAAAGGCTCCGTGTCAAATTTCAAGTCAAACCGACACCGTTTGACCCTCCATCAACTCTCGAATGGCAAAATCAAGCCTCTCGGCGGCGAGAACCACCGAGGACATCACTCATCAAACTAAGCACATGGGTAGCTTATACATGCTTCCCAAGGGCTGCACGTCAAATTTCAGGTCATTCCAACGACGTTTGAGCTGGCTTTGACGCTCGGAAACAAAATCAAGCCTATCGGCGGTGGAGCTCCCTGGGAACATGGCATCCAAATCGGAGATAATGGATAGTCTCAAAATGACTCCAATAGGCTCCCTGTCAAATTTCAGGTCAATCGGACATCGGTTGACTGTACATCAAAGCTCGACATCTTCCGCGCGGTGAAATCAAGTCTAGCATCGACGGGACCCCAAATGTTTCCAAAACTGAAATAAAAGCCCATGGTTGGTCCTATCTACTGCTTAGGAAGCTTCACCTCAAATTTCAAGTAATTCTGACATCGTTTAACCTAGTTTTAACTCTTGGCGGAAAATCGGCTACAAAGTCTTCGGCATTTCCAAAAATAGGAAACTTTGTGCTTTGATTTGCATGACTTCTCGACAGGTTTTCTTCAGGAGATCAAGCCAATAAATGAAGAGAAATGTCAAGAAAAATACAAAAGAAAAAAGAAGCAAAAAAGACCAAGAAACGGCTGAAAAGGGGAGACCAAAAAGGGGAAAAATCCCCCATGGTCGCTAGCGACCCTCGAAATCCGAATCGCTGGATTTCCACCAAAAAGGGTCTTTTTTCAGACATTTTTTACGTTTTGTAATGTTTAGCTCCTGTGATTTTCTCAAATTCTGATTTTTGGAGCATGAAACCCATCGATCTTCATTAACATCACGGATCCGCCGTCGAAATCTTTGGATCATCCTCGAACACTCCGAAATCGCCAACCGACCGACCAAGAAAGCTCATTTTCTGCCCAACCGATTGAGAAATCGACTTGATGGATGTTTTCGGCCCAATGGTACCAATCAATGTCTGAAGTTTCATCGCCATCCAACATCAAATAATGTGTGGATCCATCGACAATCATCACAAGAAGAATTCCAAGAGGCGACGTGCGGCCTGTGACTCTTCAAGCGCCCTGGCAACCAATTAATGAAATTAAATGACCCTTTTTATGGCAAGTTAATGCGGTCATTAACTCATTATTTTGGACGGCCCAATCAGATTGAAGGAAAAAAAAGTTACAAGTCAAGTAATCATGGCAATTAACCATGTGACTCCTATCATTATGGAGTTTAATCATGGTAATTAATCATGAAACTCCCATTATCATGGAAATTAAAAGCGATTAAATGCCCATTATTCTCCATCGGCCGATCATATCCAAAGAAAAAGGAGTTACAAAAATTATGAAATTAATCTTGTAATTCCTCCCATCATGGAACATCAATGCCATCAATGCCTATAAACTCACCCATGGCTATCAAAAGCCTATAAAAAAGGGGTCATTTCAAGAAGAAACTACGATGACACTACCGTAACCCCGGCCGAAAGATTCCAGAAGAAATCCTTACTCAAAGAAGCTCTCCTACTTTGAAGAAATTCTGCTGCAAGAGACAACACAAGGTGTTTGAAGTCCCTTGGGGAGTCAGCCCCCCAAGGCCCACTCTCCTACTATTTAACACGGCCAGATGTGGTTTTTCAGCCCGTCTACCCGTTTTTTTATTGGATATAGGACATCCTCTCAGTCCTTATCCTCTGAAAATCTAAGGTCCAAGCCAAGCTAAGTGAATTAAAGCATAATGTGTTCTCATTTGAAGGACGATTGCGGAGCCCACACATGACTCACGACCGTTGATCTGAACGAGTCCCCACAATTTCCTGAGAAGTTGATTCCTTTTCTTATTTTTCCATTGTTTTTTGTGTTTTTTTAAAAGAGACAAACAAATCACAATTCTTATCTTTCATTATTGATGAGATTTGTAAATTGCCTTTCATGGCAAAAATAGCCTTTCATGGCAAAATCGCCTTCTACGGCACAAAACCGCCTTTCACGGCAAACAAATGAAAATCGCCTTTCACGGCATTCAAAAATCTTGCCTCTTTCTTTAAAATATATGTGCAATGGAAAGTTAGAAAAAAGTTGATTTCCTTTTCTACTTGTGAAGGTGAATCTCCGAATCACCATTTCAAATTCTAAGTAGAGGAGAAAATCTGGCATACCCGTACAAAAAAATGTTGATGCTCGCTTTCTTCTTTTTTCTCACCCCCCCTGCCCCCGCCCCGGGGCGGAGGGAGAAGACGGTGCCGGGTCCATCAAGTTGGCATACCAGGTTGGAATCGTTCATTTGAGAACATGATGCTTAGACTCCTTGGCTCTTTTCAAGTTGGTAGACTATGTTGGATCTTGCATCTTTAAAATAAAAAAAACATGAGATGGGATTCACTTGAAATTTATGTCTCTCAGTTTATTTCCATTCTTTCTCTTCTCAAACCAAAATTTATTTATTTTTTTCGTTGGGTTTAGATTTAAGAAATTTTGGTTTCTTCCCTTTCGGATTTAGTGCTCGCAGAAAATTTTGAGCCTTTGTTCGGTTTGGAATACCATTTCCTCTCTTTTGTGAATCCAATCTGGACTTTTTTTTTTTTTTTTTAAATTCAGATCTCTCTCTTTTGGATTCTGTCGCAATCCTGGACCGAGGTCCCCGGACCCGGGCCCGCGACGTGTTGTGGGTGTGCTGTCAACCAACTATCAATTACGATTAACCCACAGGTTTCCGCGGTCAGGATTCCCAAAACACACTTGGAATTTGTCTCACTCGAACTATGATTTGCGGAAGCGTGCAAGTAATCTTATCCTTTCCAATACACATGACACAACCTCAACTTACATAAGTTAAATCATCTTTAAGACAATATTCAGAGAAGGAAACATAGGCATGGCAATACCAAAAATTAACTTTCCAGTTTTCAAAAGAACAAAAGTAAGTTAAGTTGAGTTTACAAATTCCCAAAGTATGAAAAAGGGCCAACAAAGGCCATACAACCCAAAATACAAAACAAAATATTCCCATCCATGTGTCGTACTCAAGACCCCACCCGACGTCTAGAGGACGTCGTCGGGTTGCCACTCACGGGCTGGGGGTGGCTCGAAAACCTCCTTCGGGCGCTCCTCCTCAGGGGCAACGGCTTCTGCATCTAAACACCAAAACAAAAGAGGTCAGACACGACAGTCTGGCAGGTGACCAATTTAGACATAATATAATTCAATTGAAATCTGAAATAACAATGCTTAAAACATGGCATGAGTTCTGAACAAAACATATTTAAAGTATAAAGCAAGACAAGCATGATTTCAAGAAAACAACATGATTCATTAATCCACATTGAGCTCATCCTTTCTCCGTCATACTTGATAACAAGAGCAAGCAAAACGAGACAAAACGAAACGAAACGAAACAAAACAAAAGCCCGAGCCACACAAGGTGGGTGGAAAAACCGGCCGCGGAACCGGACAAAACAGGAATGTGTACAATTACACGACTAATTTGCAGATTGTCCTTGTGTTTAAGGACCCCCTAACTAGTGGATCAGACTGAGAGGGCAGTCCAAGCTCAGCAGTATTCAATGATATTCATGTATGCACAAAACATGTTGATACTTGTACAAAACTTTTCGAAAACAGGGGAAAACACTTATCAAAACAATGCAAAGTGAAGCTAACCAGGAGTAGATTGTAAAGTGTTCCCCAACAAGGTTCTTGAACAATTCAAAATAAAACTTATACTTGTACAAAACAAAGCAAGTGCTAGAATGAAATTAGATGTATCAAATCACGACCCCAAGCGAAACTTGTCAAGCATATGATAAGACCTTTCATTTGATCTTCATGTGGTTGAGACCCAAATGTCTTAATGATAGAGAGATTGGTGTTTCAAAAGGTAAAAGGACATTTTGAGCCTCAAGCACACAAACTCCAGCTTGAAAGTTCCTAATCATATTCAGGTTTTCAAATCCAAGAAAATCCCACAAACAAATCTACTTTTGAAAACTCGGTCAGCTCTCGGTTACTTGTCGGCTAGCCAAATAGGTGAGTGTCGGCTAACCGTCAGCTAACCGACGGCCGACCGTCAGATTTCCTGACAGAAAATCACCATTTTGGAAATGGAACCGAACTTCTCTCGGTTGGTTGTCGGTCGACCGAGGTTGAGCACGTCGGTTGGCTGATAGCTGACCGACGATTCCCTATCATAGAACACGCTTTTGGAAGTGGAACCGAACTGAACTCGGTTGACTGCCGGTCAGCCGAAGTGGACATGTCGCCTAACCGGCAGCTGACCGACTGTGCTCAGCAGCCCAGTTCAAGTCAAAATTTCAGTTCCTCTTCCTACACACTTCTTCCCATTCCACTTCCTTTCCTTCTTGGTCAAATCCCTGTATTCCCCTTGAGCCTCCATGCTCTCCTAGGGGCCATTTCCATTCCAATTCAACAACCCAATCATCCATTCATTTTACACCACATTTCACCATTCTCTCATCCATTTGCAAAACATTTAAACAAGATAAAAATCACTTAAATTGAATGAAGACCATTAAGATAAAACTACTAACACATGCATTTCAAACTACACAAAATTTCTAACCACAAAATATATTTGAATGACTACATTGCTCAACTAAAATGGAGAAAGTACTAAACTATTGAAATTAAACCATTCAAACATTGCATGCATCAAGAAAAGCTAAGTTGATCACTTGCCTTCACCAATAGCTAAGTTCAAAAATCCCTCAAGATCCCTACCAATGGAAGCCACGAAATCTACAAGAAACCCCATGAAAACATGCCAAAAATCATCATTTTGGGCAACCAAAAGCCCCATTTCGAAAATGGGTTTGCTGTTAGAGAAAAGGTCTCATAATGAGCTCAAAAGACCAAAATGAAAGGAAGAAGAAGATCCTTATACCTGGAACTTGCTAAACAAGGATCAAGGATGAAAATACTGGTTCCTCACAATGAGAATCTCCACGAAAACAGTACTAATAGAGAGCTTAGGTTGAGAGGAGGAAGAAGGTATGATCAGATCTTGAATTGAAGCCCTCTAGCCGTGACATGCAAGAAGAGAAAGTGAGAGGAAGACGAGCTTTCTCAGTTGGTTCAAGAAGAAAAGAAGTTGCAGGATCGAGCTTCTAACGTGAATGAGGTAAGGGAGAAGAGAAACTTAAGTCACATGGGTCCTTGTGGACCCCTTGAGTTCAAAACTTGTGACCATTCAAACATTACTTTACGGGCCCCGGATGGGAACGACGAAGAAGACAAAACTGATCGTCGAAAAATCTAATTTCCAAAAAGTACAAATTTGGCATAGTTTTGAGATTTTGGAATTTGGGTCTAGATTTGGTGCGAAATGACTGTTTTACCCTTTTGGCCAAAACTTGGATTTCTGGGTCTTAAACAAAAATAGGTTGAACCCAAAAGTTAATCAATAACATAAAACCATTCAAATGAGGTGAAAATCACGATTAAGATCAGAAAACTAAAATTTCGTCCCAAGCTTACACGTACACTCAAGGCACCCCTGAGTGTGACCGAATAGCATAAAAACGCTCTCAAAATTCCCCAGAGCTAATTCTAGACTAAATCGAACCAATTTCTAACCCACGAACTCCAAACCCACTTAATAACTAAACACGCACGTAATTACCACTAATCGCGCTAATCCTAAGTTGGGGTTTGGCAGATTCAAATTGGAGAAACTTTGGTTCTTTCCTTTTCGTATAGTGGCCCGTGGAAATTGCTGAGCCAACATTCAGATTAGGAAGGGTCATTTCCTCTCTTTGATGGGTTCATTAGTAATCTTTCAGAAAAAAAAAAAAAAAAAAACACACTAAGGTTGCACCAATTGCGTTCTTTGACCAAAGTGAATATAAGAAAAGCCTTGTCCAGAGTGTGGAGGCAGCTACACTGTTCGAGGCAAGGGTCCTTCAAACAGGTTCATAAAGTAATTCTACCTTTACTTGGGGGCTGATCTATCTACCAAGGTTTTATGAGACCGAATTGGAAGACCTATGTGTACTCTTAAAAAAAATCTCTTAAAAAAAAAAAAAAAGAAAAAAACTTCTGTCACTATTGTGTTCAGATTCAAGAAATTTTGGTTCCTTCCTTTTCGGATTTAGTGCTCGCAGAAATGTTTGAGCTTGTATTCTGATTGGAATACCATTTTCTTTCTTTTATGAATTCAATCTTGACCTTTAAAAAAAAAAAAAAACTTCCGTCATTATTGGATTCAAATATGAGAAATCTCGGTTCTTTCCTCTTTCGGATTTAGTGCTCGCAGAAATGTTTGAGCCTGTATTCGGATTAGAATAACATTTGCTCTCTTTTGTGAATTCAATCTTGGCCTTGGAAAAAAAAATCCCAACTCGTGTCCTTCCCAAGGATGCGATTTGCAACATTTGTGCCTAGCAGTGCTAGTACGCCCTCTCAGGTCTACTGTATTCGCGACCAACACATTTGTATCTCTAACCTTATATTATCTTACCTCGAGTGAGCCTCATTTCTCGGTAATTTGAATTAAGGCTTACAATTGTTTCTAGCAGTCACTGGAACGCTCATTCTAAGCCTACCATACTTGCGTTCAGAACAATTGTACCCTCTATGGCTTTTTGCCTTCTTCATTTTGCTTAGGCTGGGCCATGCCCCCTCGAGCAATTTAAAAAGACAAAACCATAGTATTTTCCATTTATGACCACTATATTCTTGTGATTACTAATGGATGTGGTCTTGTTTCAGAAGTTTTTACAAATTAACAATGGCAACTTCATTAACCATCACCTTCGATGAGAACAAGTACCAACTCATGCTTCAAGAGAAGCAAAACAAGCGCCCTGCCAGCTGCCGAAGCGTCGTCTCCCTCGGCAACTCACAAAACACTGGGTCGACCTCTACTCCCCAGACTATCATCTTCGGGTCGCTGGGACCATTCCCACTCCCCATAGATGAGACTGCACCCGCCAAGAAGCAGAAGACCACCCCTAAACGTGTCACTGCCCCGACACCAAAGGCTGTCATTAAGAAACCTAAGGCCCGTGGCAATCCCGCGAAGCCTTTACCTGGAAGAAACCAGGTCCGCCCCAGGACTTGGTCCCCGAGACCTTCACCAAAACAGAGAAGGTCACAAGCACCTACAAAGCCAGCGCACCAGGCCCCTCTCAGGGAGAACCGGTTCTATCCTCTCTCTTACATGAAAGATGAGAAGCCTGCCCTCCGTCAAACTACAAACCAATTCAACACGAGCCGGCTTGCTCATATACGCCCAAAATCATGTCGTGCATCATAAGGCCTCTGCAAGAACCTGCTAAGGCCTGCACTTCTGGAGTTTGAACCTTCATCTCAATGGGGGCCGAGCTTGTAAAATTCAAAGCTTCACTGCGACAGGAGAAGGACCGTGTCCAGATCCTGTCCATGCCAAGCTTCAAGAAAGACAAGCTCGGCTGCTGCGCATGAGGGACCACATCCTTCATTGCCAGAGCACAGCCCGAGCTAACTGAAGCTCAGATTGCTCGTCATATACGTCGCCGCGCGGCATATCGACAAAAGAGACTAGAGAAGCAAAGAACCCGGCATTCTGAGCTTTAGGTCTCTAAAAAATGGGTCGAAAAAGAAAGACCCGACCAAGTTGCTGCTGTCCATATGGTTGGCAAAACCAAAAGACACCAGAAGTTAGAAACTAAAATACATGTCAGATGGCCGGTGACTCGCAGCGTCTCCTGGACATAAAGACATCAGGAAGATTCTCCCATTTCTTCAAGTCAAGGACATAGGATTGATCAATCCTCGAGCTCTTCATCTAGAAGAATGAACTCCAGCTCAGTCACTAAGACAATATCCTCATTCGATTCTCGAAGGGTCAATGTCTTGGTCATAAACTCTGAGCAACCTCCGCCGCATGATGGCATGGCTCTACGCATCCAGCAGCTGGAGCAAGGACAGCAGAGAATAGAGGTTTCGATGGAAAACCTCTTTCTCACTTTCCAACGTCCGCCAAACAATGAAATCCCTCCAAATGATGAGGCAAACGGTGGAGAAAATGAGTCACGCACCCTTACTAAAAAGGACGTTGACAATTTCCTCACCAAAGCAAAAAGAAGAGGATACATTGAAGGAGCATGGAATCAAGCCACCATATCCCTTATGGATGGACTCGGTTCCGTTCCCTACAAAGTTCAAACAACCTACTCTCCAAACATATACGGGGAAAGGTTCAGCTAGACAGCATGTCATCCACTTCAAGATCCAGATGGGAGCTATTGCGGATCAAGATGCCCTCAAGATCCATCTCTTTGCAAGTGCTCTAAACGGTACGGCCTTTGATTGGTACTCCACTCTACCAGAGGATTCCATTCAAAACTGGACCATGCTAGAGACATGCTTCCGACCCACTTCAAAGGTGAGGATCATCCTGTTACTATGGCTCAGCTCTGCAGCCTAAAATAGGGAGAGAATGAGTCAAGATACGACTTCATTCACAAGTGGAAGGAGATGGCATACAAATGTTCAGACGTACTGCCACAAGCGTCGCTGGTCGACATCTGCCATAACAACATGAGAGCAAGGATCCGCTCCATGATCATCGGCAACAAATCAAAGAATCTGGGAGGACTCCTAGAAGCATCTATGGACGCTGAAACGATGATCAAAGACCTCAACGTCAGAAGTTATCAAAGAAAGAGCCGACCGCCATTCCAACCTCCAACCCAAAGAAAAAGGAGGTTCTTAATGTGCAAACCAAGTCAGCTCCTCAGCCACCAAAGAAAGCTAAAAACAAAACTGCAGGTAAGAGGCTTGAACTCTCTGATGCCTTCAAAGAAAGAGTAGAGAAGAAATACCTGTTCGATGAAGATGTTGAAGAAATCTTTGGGGCTCTCTTAGCAAATGGCAAACTTACTTTGTCAGACCCCAAAAGACCAGGAGATGTTGGCAAAACCAATGATCCCCGATATTGTCCATACCACCAAATGGTCTCGCATTCTCTCAATCAATGTTTCGTTGTGAGAGAGAAGATCAACGAGATGTGGAAAAACGGAGTCATCACCTTTGACAAAAACTATGGGTCTGCCTCCGTTAACATGGTGTCATATGGACAAACATCAAAGTCGCCAAAGGAGAAGATAGCTACTTCCTTCAAGGTGATAAAGATGACTCAAACATCCCAAGAGCTGGTGCCTTACCCAACACCAGATGGATAGCCCATATGGGTGCATCCCGATCTCCTAGAAGAGGAAAATTGGGAGATCGTCAAAACAAAGATGACCGATCAACAGCGAAGGCAAGCCAAGAGACAACTCCGTAAGCTCAAAAAGTAGGAGAAGGCTCAACCCAAGCAAGATGTAACACCCCAATTCCGAATACCGAAGATAACGCTAAGGTACCCGAAATTGGCGAGTTACTTCCCAGAAAATCCGAGAACTTCCAAGATCGTAGTCCGCAGTGAGGTTAAAATTTTAAAACTTTTTTAAACAACATCATAATCAACAGTTATATTACGGAAGCTAAATAAAAGACAGCGGAAGCAATAGTATCATGTAATAATCAGATGTAACAATGCGGAAGTCTAATATAAATCTCAAGTATAGTTATCAAAATGTTTATACAAGTCATATTGTCTACCCATGTCTCACTACAAAATCTCTCAAAATCCCAAATAAACTGCACTCAGTCCCCCTGTGCAGGCTCTCCATCCTCCGGCTCAATCACTTGGTCAGCCGACCCCCACCCGTAGTCACCGACTACAGGCGTCTCGTAGATCGCGTCACCCGCGGGATCAAGGTCTGGACCTAAGCACCAAAGATGGGTCAGATCCAAGGATCTGGCAAGGCACCATATGCAGATAACACAAGATGTATACCACAAAAGAGAGTAATGACAGGTACGTAATCATAAGAGTAAACAAAGTACATGATCTAGGCAGTTGAGCAGTAATAACAGTTTAGAATCAGAAATGTAAAGTACTCTAATCTAATCAGACAACAAAGGGCACATTCACACAAGCTAAATACACCACGGGATATTATGCCGCGGCCCTCTCGTACTGTAAACATCCCATACCATAAACAGTTTGCGGTGGGTAAAGGGTAATAACCATGCAAGGGATAACAACCCTTAAATAATCATAACATACAATATATAACACCGATCACACCCCTTTATCGCACCGATCACACCCCTTTATCTCACCGATCACACCCCTTTATCAGATTAACCCAGACGCGGTATCACACCATCCGTCTAATCACAGCTCATCATGATAGCTCTAAGTAACCAATACATAGCTCCTACCAGAGATGATTAGTCAACTGGCTGAGCTTAGAACAACTGAGTGAATAATGTTCAGTGCCGACTCGGGAAATAAGTACGGGTCTGTGTCTGTCTACGCTTATCTTGCGTGAGCAAGGTCCTAACCAAGTCTCTAAGAGGTTTAAGTACATCAACAGGGAACACAGTCCAATATCCAAGTCCAACAACATTGGATCCTCACAACCGTGGCATGAGGCAACACAAGTACCATACCATAGCCATTCCACAAGTATTCAGCCTAGGCTCATACAAAATGAGCTAACCAATTCATACTATGGTTCCACATCCCCAACCTTAGGCCGTATGAGGGCCCGCCTAGACACAGACACATGTCAATTATCTCCAAACACAACTTAGGGTCACCACTAAGTAGTCCTAGGTTCAGGTCCTCCAATTTCCATTAATTAATATGTTTAAGACAATAATAAGGATAAGAAAGAAGAATAACACAAGAAGTCCTCAAAACATGGAGTCAAGTAGAAATAAACAAAGGACCAGTCCTAGGTAATGGTCCACTCTTGGTTCAAGCCTCATCATGTGATTGGATCCCTAACTGTAGCCTCAGGTGTCAAAATGGTAGCTCCGGTGCTCCTGAAGTTGTGGACACCATGGACTACAATTAAGGGCTGAATCATTGACGATTTGAATCCCAAAACCTCAATTGGTGGACCCCACGAGTCAAGGCTGGGCCATGCCATTGATTCGTGTGTGGCACACTTGATGGAAGGCTATTTGGATGGTCAATGGACCCCACATATGGTCAAACATCACAAATACAGAAGTTTGGAAAATCACTGATCTTAGTTTGCCCGGTCAACATCACACCCTAGGATGTCGACTGGGTGATCTGGATGTTGACCTCCCAGGTCAACATCCTACAGTGTCCCCGGTCGACATCATGGCCGTGATGTCGACCGGGTCCACTGGGACCTGATGTCAAGCAGCTGGGGGGTTCTGCAGGAAATGATGTGCATCCGATCGACATCATGGCCGTGATGTCGATCGGGTACACAGAGTTTCTGCTGTGACTGAGAAACACATGTCCTAGTTATTTCCTACAGGTTCCTGTGTGCCCGGTTGACCGAGACAGGGTCCAGTCGACCGGGTACACTGTTTATGCGCATTTCAGAAGAGAATAACTGAGACTTGTATTCCTGCCATTTTAGTGTGCCCGGTCGACAGAGACAGGGTCCGGTCGACCGGGTCCCTGCAGACAGCTGAATTCCGAATTTCTGGGATTTTTGCCTTTTCAATCCAATTCTCATCTAATCTAACCCAAACCTCCTCCATTCATCACATGATCATATAAAACAAAGAAAACACTTCTATAATCCATTCATCCGTCCATCCTGGCCATTGATCTTCTAAATGAGAGAACCCATCCATCAATAGCCAATTTCCATGAAAACAAGCTCAAAAGGAAGATCTACACAAGTATATCCATCTAATTGAAATGTAATTACAGAAACAAAGAAACACAGCATGCATCTTAATGAAATTGCATAGGGTACTTGCCTTAGTGAAGAAGAAAGGAAAATTGAAGTGAGAGAGGAGATCCAATAGAGTGATAGTTGCAAATTGGGATGGTCTTTTAGCCTCCTTGTGCTGGGATTTTGGGGAATTAGGGTTGCTTGGGGAAGAAGATACGGCAATTGAGAGAGATGAGTGGAAATTAGGGTTTTGGGTAATGTTGCAATAACTTAGGTTTTATAACTTAGGGTTTTAGGCTAATGACCAAAAGGGTATTTTCGTTGCAAATGGAAATGAATTGGAGCCATGGGTATTTGGGTAATTTGGTGGGGTTTCTAGAATGTTCTAATTCTCAAGCCTTTCCCATTATTGCTAATGATAATCAAAACCTGATCTAATCCAATCTATCAAAATTAAATAAAAGCTAAATTCTAAAACTTAGGAACCTTAGAAAATTCCTAATAATTAGCATATTTAAGTATAAAATACCTTATTAATTATTATTTAAATCAAACTGAGGGCCCACAAGGGTGGGGTCTCACACAAGAAGTCCCTGAAAAGGCAGAAACCTCCTCTACCGCTCCACTGGGGGCAACAGAGGAGTCCCTTCCCAAGACTTCAAGAGTGGTAAGAAAATTCACCCTCAGTGATTTTATGCCACCACGGCGCAGACACCTCATTTGGCCCCCTATGATAGCCCTCAACACCTGTCATATATAGCGGTGCCCCCATTTAACCATAATTAACTGGTTAATGGCATAATTTAGATTAATTAACGGCGATGAAGATGCTTGTTGATAATTTTAGACTTAGCTCAACGATCTCTAGAAGTTCATGAGAGAAAAGGCCAAATCGCGTCAAGGTTCTTAGCCAAATTCACTACTTACACAAGGAACAGACCATGACACCAATTTTACCTTTTCTGAACCACTTAAGACATGCTTAGGTCAATTCCTACAAAGATTACGCTCAACTTGCCCAAATGTCACCAGATTAGCCTAAGTTAGGAAACCGAATCCATTGGTCCAGATGTCTCCCTTGTTTTCCAGCCTCTATTCATTAGAACATTTGGGCCCTTAGATTCCTCACTTCGAGAGCTTTCCGACGATGTGTAGAACGCCCAAATCCGATAAGCGAGTCAAAAGTTATGATCTTCCGAAGTTTGTCCTAAGGCACCACCCATGTGGCGCCCACCCCATGGAAATGCATCTAGGTGCCCCATGCTGGGCACCCACATAGCCCAGGGCCACCTAGGCACCCCATGGTAGGCGTCCAACCTCCAAATTCTACTAGTTGGCCTAAAAGTAGCCCCGGACCACTCAACGTAGGGACCGAACTCCGAAAATGAATCGACTCCACCTAGGCACCACCCATGTGGCACCTACCCTGCTGAGCTCCACATAGGCACCAACCCTGTGGCGCCCACACTGCCCAGAATCACATAGGCACCCCATGGTGGTCGCCCAGCCCCCAAATTCCACTAATTGGTTTGAGATTAGACTGGGACCACTCATGCATATGGACCGAGCACCGAAGACGAACAGAACCACCTAGGCACCACCCATGTGGCACACAGCCTATTAATGCTAATGTAGGTCCTCTAGGTGAAGATATATCCGTTCAATCTCGACTCCAAATGGGACCAAGGTCCAAAAGCGAAATACAAACCATTTAGGCACCACCCTGTGGGCACCCACCCTCTTTGGGACCATCTGGGCGCCACCCTGTGGGCGCCCAGACTGCGCGGACCATGTGGGCGCCACCCCATGGGCGCCCATCCTCCCTCAAACCCTAATTCACCCTAAAATAACTTAAGCCGCCTAGGGATGCGTGAGACCTTCTAGAAACCCGAAATAATGAAGCCCTAGCCCTTCCAAACTCATCCCAAACCTATACAATCCCTCTTAACTTCATTTACAAAGGGGAGGCTACCCTAAAAAGAGAGAACATGTGAGAATAAGAAAGAAGAAGAAAGGCAGCCACCATTAGAGAGAACTTCAGATCTAAAGAAGAAGAAAGGGAAATAGAGGAGGAGACTTCCATATCTTCAACTGGAACCATGGGTCTTTGCAAAAGCTTCGTTTTAGGAACTTGAGGAACGCATCATATACCGGTATTCCTAGAGGTCGCCTTTTTTTTACTACATTCCATTACCATTCATTCTTAGAAATATGCTTAGGACGATTTGATCATCATAGATCTACATTAGCTTGTGATAAAAATAGTATTAGTGCATTATCATGTTAGTAACATGCTTAGGTTCATTCTAATATAGTAGATTTTCTTTGATTTCGTAGTTCTAATTGCACAGCTAGGTTAGATCTCGCATTAACATCATCATCATCATCATTTACACCACAGAGGTCGCGAGAAGCCCTTGGCAGAAAGGCTGGGCTCCACCCACTGGGCGCCTACACTTTTCCGAACCACCCGGGCACCACCCACTGGGCGACTACTCTTTTCCGAACCACCTGGGCGCCACCCCCTGGGTGCCTACCCTTTTGAGACAGGGTCCGGGTTCTAGATCTCCGCCCATTGAATCGTTTGCTCGTAGGTTCGTTAGTCGCATCGTTAGACATTCGCACCAGTCGTTGAATATCAGAAGTTGGGTTGAAAACATTAAGATTCTTGTGCATTCGTTGTGTTCCGTTGAAAACCCTGATTGAGCAGGGTAGGCACCACAGGTGTGGCGCCCAAGTGGATTTCTCCACTTTTGTGC
Organism: Persea americana; assembly: GCA_029852735.1. Classification (NCBI taxonomy): domain Eukaryota; kingdom Viridiplantae; phylum Streptophyta; class Magnoliopsida; order Laurales; family Lauraceae; genus Persea; species Persea americana. The sequence continues at coordinate 23,427,557 of CM056817.1, forward strand.
ACAACTTCTAAGCTTCTACAGTTAGTTCATTTAGAAACTGCATGATAATGATATGTTTGTCTGTTTGATCCGTTCTGAACTTTGAATTGCCATTTTTGTCACGCTTCACATCATATCATTTGAATCGCACAACCATAGAAAACCCCCCCAAAAAAATCATAAAACATAAAAACCTTTCTTCCCTTTCTCTTACTCTCTAGTAAATCCGAGGAGAAACCAAAAACAAATTAAAGGATATCTAGAAAACCCAAAAGGAATAGTTGATAGTCTAGGTTATTGAATTTAGCGCCTAAGTAGGATAAATCCTAAGATTAATTAAAACTTCATAATTAGTTAACTTAAGAAACATCAAATCATCAAGAGCCCTAAAACCTTAAGACCCTAATTAATTCGGATTTAAAAGTAACTAAGAACTTTAAAAACGCAAAACCCAAAACCCCAAAAGACAGCCCCCTGGGCGCCCATCCTTCCACAGCCACTGTCGCTACCCCGGACCGAGACCCAGGCCCACGACGTGTGAAAGTTGTGCTGTCCAACCAATTATCTATGATTAACCCACAAGTTTCTGCGGTGAGGATTCCCAAAACACACTTGGAATTTATGTCATACAAACTATGATTTGCAGAAGCGTGCAAATAATCTTATGTTTGCCATACATGTATCATTACATACCCTTTCACACATTAAATCATCATCAAGGCAATAATTAGAGGAGGAAACATAACATGCATTACCATAATTTAATCTTCAAATTTCAAAAGGACAAAAGTAACTTTAGTTAAGTTTACATATTCCCAAAGTATCAACGGCCAACAAAGGCCTTACAATCCAAAAACAGAATAATCATCCGTTCCCAATATGTGACGTGCTCAAGACCCCACCCGACGTCTAGAGGATGTCGTCGGGTTGCCACTCACGGGCTGGGGGTGGCTCAAAAGCCTCCTCCGGGCGATCCTCCTCAGGGGCAACGGCCTGTATCTAAACACCAAAGCAAAAAGGGTCAGACACGACGGTCTGGCAGGTGATCAATTTAGGCATAAACAAATCGATTAATATTTAGAATGATTAGTACTTAAAACTTGACATGAGTTCTGAGCTAAACATATAAATGGTACGAGTAAAACTAATATAATTTCAAGAAATCATCATGAATCATGAATCCACATTGAGCTCATTCTTTCTCTGTCATATTCAATGACAAGAGCAAGCAAAACGAAACAAAACAAAACGAAACAAAACAAAACAAAAGCCCAAGTCACACAAGGTGAGTGGGAGAACCGGCCGCGGAACCGAACAAAACAAGAATGTGTACAATTACACGACTAATCTGCAGATTGTCCTTATGCTTAAGGACCCCCTAACTAGTGGATCAGACTGAGAGGGCAGTCCAAGCTCAACGGTATTCTATGATGTTCATGTATGCACAAAACATGCCGACACTTGTACAAAACTTATCAAGAATGGAAAAATGCGCTTATCAAAGTAAAACGAAACAGGATTTTCAAAGATAGCATATTCTATATTATTATGAACTAAAGAAAGGACTCCCATTTTTCCTTTTCTAAATAATTCGAAGAAAACCAAACTTGCAAAGCAATACTCATAGTGACCAAATACTAGGATTTTTAAACAATCTAATTCGTGTTCACGCTAAGAACCTTAATTTGATCTTAGTGTAATTGAAATTCAAATATCAGTGTTCAAAATAATTTGGTGTTCTGATGTTATTAGATATTATAAGTTTCAATGGCACCATATCAAATTTAAGCCACTTGACATGATCAAGTTTTCTTCCTTATAGCAATCTCCTCAATCTCCTCCTTTTTCTCATTCATACTCAGAATCTGACAGCATCATGTTCGCTCGAGTGGACGCATCCAAAACATCCCTCGCTCGAGCCTCCTCAAAGTTCGCTCGAGCGATCGGAACCAGAGACTTGTTTGCTCGAGCTTACCCAATGTTCGCTTTAGCGGACAGGTTTCTGGGAGCGATCCTCCCAGACAGAAGCTTGTTCGCTCGAGCGAGCCAGGGATCCGCTCGAGAGAACAGCCTTCTGGCTGACTCGCCCAGTGCAGAAATCCCATCCTCCTTTCAACTTTCTGCTACCCTCTTTCCTTCAAGTCTCCTTCTTAAAAGAACCTGCATATACATGATCTTCCCAACCTCTTCATACAACCATTCATCACCCCAACTCCTTCATTATCCAACCCCACCTCTCACAATTCCAGCCATTTATAAACCATATCTTACAACCAAAACAGAAATCAATTTGACCAATGCACAAATCAAAGATCATACTAAAACTTAAGCAATAAGATATAGAAAATAATTCAGATAATCCCATGCATTGGAAAGTAGTAAATGAGCAAATTAAGCATGATGAAATCAACCATTAGAAAGCAAAATAATGCCTAACTTCAACATGCAATAAAAGAGTCTAAAAGGATCACTTGCCTTCACCAAATTGCTATCCACAAACTCTCAACTCCTATCCAAAGAAGAGCCACGAAATGTACACAAATGCCCCAAGAAAACCATTCCAAAAATCACCATTTTAACTCGATGGTGGGCGCCCAGCCTCCAAATTCCACTAATTGGCTTGAGATTAGGCCGGGACCACTCATGTATAGGGACCGAGCACCGAAGACGAACCGAACCACCTAGGCACCACCCATTCAGCGCCCAGCCTTGAAGTTCACCTAGGCACCACCCATGTGGCGTCCAGCCTTGAAATCCATCAAGGCACCACCCATGTGGCGCCCAGCCTATTAATGCTAATGTAGGTCCTCCAGCTGAAGATATATCCGTTCAATCTCGACTCCAAATGGGACCAAGGTCCAAAAGCGAAACACAAACCATCTGGGCACCCACAAGCTCTCCAGGACCATCTGGGCACCCACAGGCTGCGCAGACCATGTGGGCGCCCATCCTCCCTCAAACCCTAATTCACCCTAAAATAACTTAAGCCGCCTAGGGATGCATGAGACCTTCTAGAAACCCAAAATAATGAAGCCCTAGCCCTTCTAAACTCGTCCCAAACCTATATAATCCCTCTTAACTTCATTTACAAAGGGGAGGCTATCCTAAAAAGAGAGAATAGGTGAGAATAAGAAAGAAGAAGAAAGGTAGCCACCATTAGAGAGAACTTCAGATCTAGAGAAGAAGAAAGGGAAATAGAGGAGGAGACTTCCATATCTTCAACTGGAGCCATGGGTCTTTGCAAAAGCTTCGTTTTAGGAACTTGAGGAACGCATCATATACCGGTATTCCTAGATCTCTCCTTTCTTTTACTACATTCCATTACCACTCATTATTAGAAATATGCTTAGGACCATTTAAGCATCATAGATCTACATTAGCTTGTGATAAAAATAGTATTAGTGCATTATCATGTTAGTAACATGCTTAGGTTCATTCTAATATAGTAGATTTGCTTTGATTTTGTAGTTCTAATTGCATAGCTAGGTTAGTCTCGCATTAACATCATCATCATCATCATTTACACCACAGAGATCGCGAGAAGCCCTTGGCGGAAAGGCTGGGCGCCACCCACTGGGCGCCTACCCTTTTCCGAACCACCCAGGAGACACCCAATGGCCCCTACTCTTTTCCGAACCACCTGGGCGCCCCCCCTGGGTGCCTACCCTTCTGAGACAGGGTCCGGGTTCTAGATCTCCACCCGTTGCATCGTTTGCTCGTAGGTTCGTTAGTCGCATCGTTAGACATTCGCACCAGTCGCTGAATATCGGAAGTTGTGTTGAAAACACTAAGATTCTTGTGCATTCGTTGTGTTCCGTTGAAAACCCTAACTGAGAAGGGTAGGCACCACAGGTGTGGCACCCAAGTGGATTTCTCCACTTTTGTGCACAACTTCCGATCTTCTGCAGTTAGTTCATTTAGAAATTGCATGATAATGATATGTTTGTCTGTTTGATCCGTTCTGAACTTTGAATTGCCATTTTTGTCATGCTTCACATCATATCATTTGAATCACACAACCATAGAAAACCCCCAAAAAAAATTCATAAAACACAAAAACCTTTCTTCTCTTTCCTTACTCTCTAGTAAATCCGAGGAGAAACCAAAAACAAATTAAAAGATATCCAGAAAACCCAAAAAGAATAAATGATAGTCTAGGTTATTGAATTTAACGCCTAAGTAGGATAAATCCTAAGATTAATTAAAACTTCATAATTAGTTAACTTAAGAAACATCAAATCATTAAGAGCCCTAAAAACTAACGACCCTAATTAATTTGGATTTAAAAGTAACTAAGAACTTTAAAAATGCAAAACCCAAAACCCCAAAAGATAGCCACCTAGGCGCCACCCCCTGGGCGCCCAGCCTATTCATTATCTAAAACACCCCGTTAAAGTTCAAGCTAATTAGTTGAGACCTTACACCAATCCGAATTAACAGAATAAAACATTTTAAACCCAGAATAATTGAAACCCTAATCAACTCAACCTCTAATTAACTCAAAAACTCAAAACCAACAAAACTCCAAAACAGTCCACCTGGGCGCCAACCCGTGGGTGCTTAGCCTGCCAAGTCCACCTAGGCACCACCCTCTTGGCGCTTATCCTATCCCATCTCTAAAGAACCCCTAATTAAAACTTCTAATTAATCACAACCCGAATTTAATCCTAATCAACATAATATAACACTTTTAGATTTAAGAAACCTGAAACCTCCATCAATTTAGACTTGAATCGGCCTAAAAACGCAAAATCAACACGAAACCACGAAACAGACACCTGGGCGCCACCCCCTGGGTGCCTATCCTGTCGAATCCAGTTGGGCACCACCCTCTTGGCGCCCATCCTATCCCATCATTAGGAAACCCCCAGTTGAAATTAAACCCGAATTCAATCATAATCAACACACCAGAACACCCTTGAATTTTAAAACAATTGAAACCACAATCCTGAATTGATTTCAAACATCGAACCAACTCAAACACACAAGACAGACACTTGGGCACCACCCTCTGGGCGCCTATCCTGTCACATCTACCTGGGCACCACCATCTGGGCGCCCAGCCTCTCCAGTCACTAAAGCCTAATTAATTGAAGCGGAATTTAATCTTAATCAACGCCACAGAACACTTTTAATTTAAAATACATCAAACCATAAACGCTCAACCGCAAAGCAACCTAAAAACCGCGAAACCGATCCGAAGCAGAAAACAATTCACCTAGGCGCCACCCCTTTGGCGCCCATCTTCCAAATCCACCTAGGCACCCAGCCTATCCGTTTTCATAAAAACCTTAGCGAACAACTTAACATAATTAATTAACATTCAAACCAATCCCAATCAACATATTAAAACACTTAACTTAAAACACTTGAAACTTTAATCAATTCGGACTTAGCACCCAAAGCCCTTACGAACCAACAAAGAACCACCTAGGCACCACCCCTGTGGCGCCTATCCTACACCCTAACCTTGGTTCACAACTTCAATTTAAAACGAATAACTAAACACCTTACCACTTAAATTAATTAGGTCCAGAACCTAAAATAATCCCTATATCCAAAGACCAATAACTAAGTCCCATCCGGAATACCTGAAGATCACAAGCCATCCACCTGGGCGCCACCCCCTTGGTGCCTATCCTGTCATTTGCACTAAAACGCGAATTCTTGGCTTCGTTTCAAAATCCGGATCCGAATCACCTTGACATTTGAACATTAGAGACTTAAAACAAGTTGAAGTAATAAAATTCACCAATCAAAGCCCTTTGGAAACCGAAATATAAGCGAATTATCCCAAATCACAAGGAACCATAAACTGTCAGGATAGGTGCCACCTCCCGGGCACCTACCCTACCTTTAAACCTCGAATTGTGATTTTCAATTACGTTTCAAATTCTAATTTAAAATTGACTTTAACAGAATACCACAGAACCTTAAAACATTCCCAGACCAAAACATTGTCGTCAAAACCGCCGGAATTCCGAAAATAACGTCGATACCAACCACGAGCCAAACTACCTAGAAACAACCACTTGGGCACTGCTGTCTGGGCACCCAAGTCACCAAAGTGTCCTAGGCGCCACCCCCTTGGCGCCCAAGTCCTCTGTCAATCCCGTTTCGTTGATTTCGACATCGCTTCATGTTTTAAATTAAAACCCTAAATTCCAAAACCTTAAACAACTTAAATAGAACCACAAAATACATTTAATCCATTTCTTAATCAATCTTCAACTCAAAACAAGCCAAACCAACTAAAAATCACAATTAATAAGTTGCTTAGGCGCTGAACCATCAAACTCAGGCTATTCACATCTAGGATTAGATCGGATTTCACCATTAGATAGATTAGAGCATTAGGCTTCGTCTCGTCACTTTTCCTGTTCCGTTAGGGGACTGGGAGAGCTAATGTGGGTGGTCTAGGACCTTAGGTTAGGGTTAATCCTATGATCAGTAATAAAGCAATATTCACGTAAATCCAAGTGAAAATCCCCTAGTTAGGCCCTTCTAGCCCATATCAAAAAAGCTATAAAAAATACAAAACCAACAAAAATAAACCCAAAAAGATTTTCCTTTTGTTTCTTCCTCCACCTCCGGTGCCGGATATTTAATCGAACTTAATGATAAAAGGGAATAAAGAACTGATTTCTAAAATTGAATAAATGAGAATAATGAGATGAGTTGAGTGATTTCACACACACTTTTAATCAATCACGGCCCACCGGCCACCCCAAAACAAACACTGGCCCACTGGCCATTTCCAATCAACACCGGCCCATCAACCACCTCCAATCAATTACGGCCCATCGGCCTTTTACTTTTATCACTCGTGTATCGCACACGAAAAACACATAAATCACAAGTCAAAGTCTCATTTGCATTATCATTTTGGTCTGAGAAATCAACCTTTAAACCCTATTTTGCCAAGGGATCATAAGGGGGTACCCGGGAACGGGGCCGATCATCTTCTTAAATATTTGGCACCTCCCCCATTTTTATTTTATTTTCTTTATTTTTGTTATTTTATTTTACTTGGATATATTATGATTATGCTATGTGAGGATTAACCTTTATTCGGACTTTAACTCATGACCCTCAATTGACCCAAAATTAAAGAGACCCAAAGAGACCCAAATTAACGTGATAAGATAACTTTCGTCGAAGAAGGGTGTTACGACCGTTAGCATAGCTGGCGATCGTGATCCGTCGATTTTGAGGGCAGTCGGAATCCTCATTTTCGATGTAAAATTTAAATAGCATAGATAGATGAATGGAGATTTCCCCAAACCTTGTCTCTCTTGGAGACGGGGGGGTCAAAATTCACATCCAACACACGGCTCAGAAATGAGACTACGCAGGGCGCATCATACTCTTGCAACTCGGTAGTTGGATTCTCCATAGATGGATATGAGTCCAGTGACATTGCCAGTGATATCGACGAGTGGAGGAATCCCGTGAAACCGGAGAATATCTCTCCGATGAAGAATGGATCCCAGAATCTCACCTTATGCTAGTAATCTGGTATAACCCCTTCCAGCCACAAGGATCTTGGTCTGATGATGATGAAGACCAAGTGGTTGTTCAACAAGGTGCTGTTGACCCAGCGCAAGCAAATGCTCTAGTGGAACCCAACGATATTGAACCACAAGGAGCAGATGAAGAAGGTGATTTAGCTCCTATGCTCGATCTCGAAGAATATGCGAGGATCTTGCAGCGTCATGCCATAGAGCAAGAGTAGGATCGCATCAATAAACTTTGTCACAATCCAGAACCGGAGGTCCCAGAAAACCTACAAGCATCTTCTCCAGTAACTCCGGAAAATGAAGAAGATTACTGGGTTGATGATCCTCTTACATCGGAGGATGAGTCTGATTCCCAACATTTCACTATGGAGGCATCTTCTATCGAAGTTACTTACAATGTGATAGTTCAGGATAATAGTGCCTCTGAAGCTTCATCTGCTGAGGCCGCAGACTCTCAAAAGGCATATGGTAGCATATCTTCTAGAGCTACGTCTTCTCATGTGACTTCCACCGAGATAGCACCTTCTCAGGCTTCATCTCCTGAAATGGTGACTTCGGACTTCAAGCCTCTTCCGACTGATCACCATGAAAAAGCTCTGGCTGATGAAGTCTCCAAAGAACTCATAGGAGATGTTTGGACCGATGAAATACTCGACAAAGAAGAAAAGTTGCTGGATACTGCTTAGGATTTGTTCCAAAAAAATGCTCCATGTAATGCAATAACTGAAAACGGCAACGCTGCTGCAGAAATGTTTTCAGCAAATGAGAAGGATCAACCCCTTGATCCCGAAAAAGGTCTTCCAAAAGAAGAACCACCTCTAGAAGCTTTTGAAGTTGGGAAAGGTATCCGCTCTAGCCGAGATTACCACAAAAACTACAACCAACCTTCTTCTTCTTCTTATATAAATCCTTCGGGAAAACAAGCTGTAAACGCTCCAAGTGGCAACAATAATGAAAATGCAGACCCCAAGGAGGCTTTCAAGTATGACTTGATTGAGCACTTCAAACACATACCTGCATGACTGCACATCCTAGACTTATTACGAATGCTACCACAAACTCGTGATAGTCTCATTTCAGAACTGCAAAGGCTGAATGCGGATGTCGACAAACATGCCCCACAAGTCCTACAAATTGAAATGGACTATAGGGTCAAAAAATCAAAAACTTCATGAAAGGGAGAAAAGAAGAAAACTGAGGGATCTTGCACTGAATGCCTCTCGGTCCAAAAAGTGGCAAGTGCTACCATCGCCTTCAATAAGGAAGACCTCTTGCTAGGTGAGACGAAGCACAACCGACCCTTCTACTTTATAGGGTACATCAAAGAGATGTCGATACACAGAGTCCAGATCGACCCAGGTTCTGCACTTAACCCCATCTCTACTTCGGCACTCGAAGAGTTGGGTATCCCGCCTAGCAAGCTGAGCCACACATCTGTGTCCATCTTTGGATACGATGGGAGCACTCAATAGCCTATTGGCAAAATCAGGTTCAGGTTGCAAATCGGTGATCTTATCTCTGAAGTCACTGTGTATGAAATAAAGACCCCTAATGCTACAACATCCTTCTCGGACGCCTCTAGATACACGAGAATGGTGTCGTTCCTTCAACTCTACATCAGTGCATCAAGTTCGTTGGCGACGAGGGCTTGATACATCGAGTGTTTGCAGATAGAAAGTCCTTCAAAGGCAAAGAAGTCCATTTTGCAGACTCTCAGATGTACAAGGATGAGAAAGAAAAGGAGGAGAAAGAAATAACATCATTTGCCAAAAATCTCCAGAAAGATAAGGGTAAGTTTCCTGAGCAATCATTGGAAGAAAACAAACATTCCAGAAAATCCGAAAAGAGCAATCCATCTCCTTTCGTTGTCTCCTTCAAATCTTCCAAGCCTTTTGTAATCACCACCAAAGCAAAGAAGACAAAGCAAAAGACTGGGGGCAAGTTTGTTGTTTCCTTCGTGTCTATCATACAAGACACAAATTCGGATTCAGAGCCAAAAGACGATACATCGTCAAGCCAAGCTAATACTCAGCATGTACAGCCTGCTCTCACTCCATTGGAGACACCTGCTAATGTAGAAGATCTGACGTCTGCTACCATCATCGTTCCGGCAACATCGACAGAAGAGAAATCAATCTTCCTCCATAGATTGGACGCTTCTTCATCAAATTCTTTGCTTGAACATTTCCAAAATAAAGGTACGCCTCATGTCAAACCCCAACCCAGGATTAACGCGATTAGTGTTAATTAAGTGCGTGTTTAGTTATTATGTGGGTTTAGTGTTCGTGGGTTAGAAATTGGTTCGATTTAGCCTGGAATTAGCTTTGGGGAATTTCGAGAGCGTTTTATGCTATTTAGTCACACTCAAGGGTGCCTTGAGTGTACGTGTAAGCTTGGGAGGAAATTCTAGTTTTCCTTATTTTAATCGTGATTTTGATCTATTTTGGATGGTTTTATTTTATTGTTCAACTTTTGTATTCAGCCTATTCATGTTTGAGGCACAGAAACCCAAGTTTTGGCCCAAAAGAGTAATTCAGTCATTTCACACCAAATCTGGACCCGAATTTCGAAATCTCAAAACCATGTCAAATTTATACTTTTTGGAAACTAAATTTTTCGGTGATCGATTTTGTCTTTTTCGTCGATTTCATCCGAGGCCCACAAGTCAGTGTTTTATCCATCTCAAATTTTGAAGTCAATGGGGCCCACAACCCATTTGACTTAAGTGACCCTTCTCCCTCATTCACCCCACGTTCAGAACACTTTCTCATTTCCTGCAACTCCTTCTCCAAGTTCCAGCTGAGAAGAACTTCTTCTCCTTCTCCATTTCCCCTCTTGCATGCCCCACTTCTAGACCTCCAAATCAAGATCTGAAACCATCTTCTTCTTCCTCTCAACTCAAGGATTCCATTGCTACCATTTTTGTGAAGTTCCCAGCCGTGGTTGCACTCCATTTTCTCCTCTTCTCCTCGTTTATCAAGCTTCAGGTAAGGGATCCTCTTCTTCCCTTCAATGTGGTCTTTTGAACCCATTAGGATCCCATTTCTCTAACATGCAAACCCATTTTCGAAATGGGGGTTTTGGTTGCCCAAAATGATGATTTTTGGAATGTTTTCTTGGGGTTTTTGTGTAGATTTTGTGTCTCTCTTTTGAATAGGAATCTTGAGAGATTTTGAGCTTAGCTATTGTCAAGGCAAGTGATCAACTTAGCTCTTTTTGTTGCATGCAATGTTTAGATGATTCAATTTCAATGGTTTGATACTTCCTCCTTTTTAGTTAAACCATGCATTTATTCAAACGTGTTGTGGTTGGGAAATTTTGTTTCAGTTTTAAAATGCATATGCTAGTAGTTTTATCTTAATGGCTTTCATTCAATTCAAGTGATTTTTATCTTGTTTAAATGTTTTGCAAATGGATGAAAGAATGGTGGAATGTGTTGTGAAATGAGTGGATGTATTGGTTGTTGAATTGGAATGGAAATGGCCCCTAGGAGAGTGTAGAGGCTCAGGGGGATATGCAGGGATTTTACCAAGAAGGAAAGGAAGTGAAGTGGGAAGAAATGTGTAGGAAGAGGAAGTGAAATTCTGACTTGAACTGGGCTGCCGTGCACAGTCGGTCAACTGGCGGTCAGCTAGAGGCTAGCCGACATGTCCATCTCGGTCGACCAACATCCAACCGAGTTCAGTTCGGTTACACTTCCAGAAGCGTGTTTTGTGATAGGGAATCGTCGGTCAGCTATCAGCCAACCGACATGCACAATCTCGGTCGAACGACACCCAACCGAGCGAAGTTCGGTTCCATTTCCAGAATGGTGATTTTCCTGTCAGGAGATCTGACGGTCAGCCGTCGGTTAGCCGCCAGCTAACCGAATGTCATTGAATACCGCTGAGCTTATTGGGAGCTAACCGAGTTTTCAAAGTTGATTTATTTTGTGGGAGCTTATTGGGATTGAAAACCTGAATATGATTAGGAACTTTCAAACTTGAGTTAGTGTGCTTGAGGCTTTAAAATGTCTCCTAACTTCCGGAACACCAATACATTTTTTATTGAGACATTTGGGTCTCAACCACATGAAGTTCAAAGGAAAGGTCTTAACGTATGCTTGGCAACTTCGCTTTGGGATCGTGGTTTGATACGATAAGTATCGTTTCAGTACTTGATTTGTTTGCAATTATAAGGTTTGTTTTGAATGGTTCAAGAACTTTGTTGGGCAACACTTTTCAGCCTTATTTCGCTAGGGCATATGTCACTCTTATTTAGTTTCGCTTTGCATTGTTTTGATAAGTGTTTTCCCCTATTTTCGATAAGTTTTGTCCAACTATCGACATGTTCTGTGCATACATGAATGTCATTGAATACCGCTGAGCTTGAACTGGCCTCTTAGTCTGATCCACTAATTAGGGGGTCTTTAAACATAATGACAATCTGCAGATTAGTCGTGTAATTGTACATATTCTGGTTTCGTCCGATTCCACGGCCGGTTTTCCCGCTCACCTTGTGTGACTTGGGCTTTTGTTTCGTTTCGTTTCGTTTTGTTTTGCTTTGCTTGCTCTTGTCATCAAGTATGACGGAGAAAGGATGAGCTCAATGTGGACTAATGAATCATGTTATTTTCTTGAAATCATGCTAGTTTCACTTTGTACTTTAAATATGTTTTGTTCAAAACTCATGTCATGTTTTAAGCATTGATTATTTCATATTTTAATTGATTTATTCTATGTCTGAATTGATCACCTGCCAAACCGTCATGTCTGATCCTTTTGCTTTGGTGTTTAGATGTAGGAGCCGTTGCCCCTGAGGAGGAGCGCCCGAAGGAGGCTTATGAGCCGCCCCCAGCCTGAGAGTGGCAACCCGACGACGTCCTCTAGACGTCGGGCGGGGTCTTGAGCACGATATTTCGATGGGAATAGTTTTTTTTGTTGTTTTGGGTTGTATGGCCTTTGTTGGCCCTTTTTCATACTTTGGGGAAATGTAATCTTAAACTTAACATACTTTTGTTATCTCGAAACTTGAACTGATCTTGATAATGCCATGCTTATGTTTCCTTCTCTGAATATTTGTCTTGATGATGATTTAACTCATGTGAGTTGATGTTGTAACACATTTATTGTATGAAAGAGATTACTTGCACGCTTCCGCAAACCATTGTTCATGTGAGATAAATTCCAAGTGTGTTTTGGGAATCCTCACCGCGGAAACCTGTGGGTTAATCACGGTTAGTTGGATGTTGGACACAAAACCTTCATGTCGCGGGCCCAGGTCCGGGGACCTCAGTCCGGGGTCGCGACAGGACTGGTATCAAAGCGGAACATGTTTCAGGCATTTAAAAGAAACTAGAAACTCTTAGCGACGTGGCAAGGATCTGTGAGTTCGTTAGATCGTTAGTATGGACCTAGAAACCCAATCAAAACTTGTTATTATGTACTAACAATTTGTTTTACAGCATCATGCCTCCAAGAAAAGGTTCGAAAGAATGCTTCCAGAAGCAATACCAACAATAATAACAATGAAACCGATCATGAGCAACCACCTACCGTCACACAATTTCAGGCACTTATGCAAGCAATGTTGGAACAGCAGAGGCAGGCTAATGAGAGTCAGACTAGACTGCAGAGAGAGGCAAATGAAGTTCAAGCTAGATTACAACGAGAAGCCAATGAGAACCAAGCTAGGTTCCAAGAACAGTTAGCCAAAAAGGATGAGGAAATGGCACAAGTCCAAAGACAGTTATTGGAAGTTTTGCAGAACAGGCCTCAACCCCAGCCTAGGCAACCTGGGGGTCCAAATATAATCATCCACAACAGGGACCAAGACCCTAACATTCTGTTTGAGAGATTCAGGAAAAGAGGACCCAAGGAGTACTCGGGTCAAGAGGACCCTTTGGCTGCTGATGATTGGTTAGTCAACACAGAAAAGATCTTTGATGTATTCACCTGTACGGGCATACAGAAGGTCAACCTCACCGCTTCTCTATTTTTCGGTTTGGCGGACACTTGGTGGCAAACGGTTAAGGAACCGTATCAGGCCATGGCAGATGAGACTGCATGGGAGACTTTCAAGAATCACTTCACCGACAAATATGTTCCTTCACATATCAAGAGGCGGAAGGCTATAGAGTTCCAGCAGCTCAAGCAGGGTACCATGATAGTGTTAGAGTATGTTACAAAGTTTGAAAGGCTAGGCAGGTATGCTAGAGAGCTAATTGATACCGAACAGAAGAAGATAACAAAATTCTTAGAAGGGTTGAACCCCATACTTATGAGAGACGTTGCAGGGTAGTTCCACCAGCCACATTCGATGAAGCTGTCAAAAGAGCATACAAGTTTGAGGACATCAACAATCAGATCATTAAAGATAGAAAGCAACAGTACCACCAGTAGAACCAAAGGCAACAGAACAAGAAGCAAAGACAAGAACTGTAAGACCCCACCCCGAGAGTTTCCGAATTAGTGTTAATTAAGATGTGCTTTAGTTATAAGTGAGATTAGTGGAATTTGATTAAGTGTGGATTATAATAGCTTTTCATAGCTTTGGATTATTTTGGGAACTCTGTTGATTTAGTGGGACCCTTTGGGGGTTTCTTTAGCGTGTTTGGTGTGATTTTGGGAATTGTGTGATAATCAGAAAAATCTGTATTTTATTATTCCCGTCAACTTTCGTATTTGCCCCCGTTTTCATTCAAGACTTCTAGACCCTACTTTGCTAATGATAGGGGTAAATCAGTCTTTTTGCACAAAATCTGAACACTATTTTCAATGTCTCCGAAACTCGTAAATATATACTTTTTGGAAACTAGAAATTTCGACGAACAATTCTTCCTTCTTCGTCGAATCCATCCGAAGCTCGGAAAACGATGTTTTAAGTCCAATTAGTTGGTTAAGTTGTGGGACCCACCTTCATTCTCTATATAAGGAGGAGCCCTTTTCCTTCTCCTTCTTTCTTACAACTTTTTCTTTTGGAGATAGTGAGTTCCAGCCTAGGGTTTCTTTGTTCTTCTTGCTTCTCCATCTCTCAATCTCTCTCAAGCTATTGCTAAAGGATAAATGGATGTTGCCATCTTCTTCCCCTCCATGAGAGCTTCTTCTTGATACCATTTGTGGAGAGAACCCTCCATTCCAAGCTACACTTTGAACAAGTTCTTGCCATTAAAGGACTTTCCATGTAAGCTTTCTTTTCTATCTCTTAGATTTGTGTTCTTCTAGCCTTGAAGATGCTTCATCTCCATTATTGGAAGTTGTCACCCTCTATTTCTTGTTTTGCCATTCTAGGGTTTGTGATTAGTGTCTTTTTGGGGGTTTTTGTGTAGATTGTGATTTTGGCTTAAGAAAAGGTGATTAGGAGCTTATTAGCTTAATCGGAGACCAAGGCAAGTGGATGAATAGAATGTTTTGATGAATTCATGTTTTATGTAAATTTTTACTATTTGTTTTCATTTATGTTCCATGGTTTATACAAGCATGCAAATGAATGTTTTGATGAGCTTTTCCTTCTATTTAGTCTTATGGAAACAAATGAGTAAATTGCTTTTGGTTAAAGGTTATTTTGTCACTTTTCACATCTTCATTTATGTGGGTTGTTTCTTGCATTGAATGAAGTGGTTATTGTTAAGGAATTAATGTGATTCTTGATTTTAAATATGTGGTTGTTGGAGGATTTGATGGGTTGAAGTGGGTGGATAGAGAGCCATAAATATGGTGTTAAGTGTTGGCTTAAAGGAAGTTTTAATGTGAAGGGAAGTGGAGGTTCGGACTACTGAAACGGAGTATTTCTGAAGTAGTTCGCTCGAGCGAACCTCTATTCGCTCGAGCGAACCCTTCACAGAGCTCCTATCGCTTGAGCTAACCCATTTCTTCGCTCGAACTTTCTTGTTCCGGAGCAGTTCGCTCGAGTGACCTTATCCTCACTCGAGCGAACCCCTCACAGAACCTTGGTCGCTCGAGCCTCCCCCTTTCTTCGCTCGACCTTGCCTGATTTGAAGTAGTCCGCTCAAGAGAACTCATATTCGCTCGAGCGAACCCCTTCCAGAGAGTGGTTCGCTTGAACCATTCTCTCTGTTCGCTAGACCCTTCCTGACTTGCACCTGTTCGCTCGAGGGAACTTATATCCGCTCGAGCGAACCTCTCCCAGAATGTTGTTCGCTCGAACGAATCTTCTAGTTCGCTCGAGCGAACTGCACAGAATTACTGGGTTGTTTCCAAACATGCTCAAAGGGTTGTTTTAAGGTCCAGTGAGGTTGGTTTGGAGCTATATTATGATGTGGAGAAATAAGAGGTTATGTGGAGATGGATTTGGAATATAATCCCAATTTCGGAAATTTATTAAGACTAATGGACTTACCAACTTGTATAGGGATCTCGGGATGTCTCAAACCTTCCAGAGTACCATGCCATCAACTTAAATCGACATACGAGACCCTTATACTTATTGTTTAAATCCGAAAACCTCAATATATGGTCCAGAAATATAGGGGTGTCTATAGTGTTTGCTTTTATCAAACCTTATACGTTTTCGACAGTTTTTGCATATTAGTACAAGTGGCATTTCAAAACCACTGAAATCCGTAATTTGAACATTCGATCAGCTTTATGCATTTTGATAAGATATTATTGTGTCATGTGCGCTTACGAGCCCTTTGTTCAGTCTGTTTTGGGTGGTATTCACCTCTTTAGATATGTACATGATTTGAATGTGTTTTTAACCTATGAGTCGGCACCACTAAGCTTGGACGACCTTGTCGGTTTGATCCACCGACTTAGGGTCCCCCTTTAGCTTATGTCAGCTGCAGTCTGAATTCTGTTCTGATTGTCACCCGGTTCCGCGGCCGTGGTTTTGCTCAGTATATTATATGTATATAGTTGTTTCTCCTCACCTCGTGTACTCCGAGACCAACACCTTTAGTGTGCTCTCATCACATTAGTGATGGAGGATTTAGCTTAAGTGTGGTTGCCATCTTGTCAGTTCCTGTTCTTTGTTACCCTTCATGATTTATCTTGCATTTGTACTGTAAATAAACAATGCATCCTGTTCATAACAATTACTATTTTATTATGATTTCGTTATGTTTTAAGTTATGTTTTGTTTTCTTAAACTATATTACCTATTCACCCACCTGCCAGACCGTCGTGTCTGACCCATTTTTGTAGTACTCAAGTCCAAGCCCCGTTATTGCCTTTGAGGAGGAGCAGGAGGAGGCGGTCGGTAAGCCGCAACATTTAGTAGAGTGGCAAGCTGATAATGTCATGTAGACATCGGTTTGAGCTACGAGTTGCGCAACATTTTGAGGGAAACTATAGAATGAATAGTGATTTATACTTTTGGTTGTACTGGCCTTTATTGGCCATTATTTTTTGGGGAATGTTAATTAACTAATCTTTTGTTTAAACTTATAACTTTACATTTTGGGAATGCCAATGAGATCACTGCTCACTTTGACATCATGTCAGTCACTTGTATTTATCAGTCATGTTTTGTGGAATGAGTTACCGATTTGATTTGCTACAAGCTTCCTCACCAATGTAAATGTTTTGTGAGTGTGTGTGAAATCCTCACCGCGGAAACCTGTGGGAAATTAAGTGAGTGTATATTCAAATGGATGTTCCTCATCATTGTATCATCACCCACTCACGGGCCCGGATCTCGGTCCGAGGTCGCGACAGACTGGTATCAAAGCGAGACGTGTTTCAGGCAATTAAAAGAAACTAGAAATCCTAAGGACGTGGCGATGATTCGTTAGACTTTTCGGTAGTTAGACTCGTATGAGCAATGTGTGCCCTTATTTGATTTTTATGTGCTAACAATCTGTTTTGCAGTGATATGCCACCTCGAAAAAGACCCGTACTAGACAATCCCACCCCAAGCAATGGTGCACATACAGGACCACTAGAGAACGGTACTCCTTATCCCAATATGCAGAATCAATTTCAATAGATGATGCAAGCCATGCTAGACCAGCAACGTCAAGCTAACGAGAACCAAGCCAGATTGCAAGAGCAGATGATTAGAAAGGATGAGTGTCAAACCCCGACCCAGGATTAGCGCGATTAGTGTTAACTAAGTGCGTGTTTAGTTGTAATGTGAGTTTAGTGTACGTGGGATTAGAAATTGGTCTAATTTAGTCTAGAATTAGCTTTGGGGAATTTTGAGAGCGTTTTGTGCTAGTTGGTCACACTTAAGGGTGCCTTGAGTGTACGTGTAAGCTTGGGAGGAAATTCCAGTTTTCTGATTTTAATCGTGATTTCGATCTCTTTTGAATGGTTTTATTTTATTAATAAACTTTTGTGTTCAGCTTGTTTGTGTTTTAGACCCAGAAACCCAAGTTTTGGCCCAAAGGGGTAAATCAGTCTTTTCACACCAAATCTGGACTCAAATTTCGAAATCTCAAAACTATGCCAAATTTATACTTTTTGGAAAGTAGATTTTTCGACGATCATTTTAGTCTTCTTCGTCGTTTTCATCCGGGGCCCACAAGTCAGTGTTTTAACCATTGCAAGTTCTGAGCAATGGGGCCCACAAGAACCCACTTGAATTAAGTCTACTCCTTCTCCCTCATTTTTCTTCACTCACGGTTCTAAGCTCTCCCTGCAACTTCTGAACTCAGCTGAAGACTTGTCTTCTTCTCTTCCCTTCTTCTCATTGCATGCCTAATCTAGAGAGCCTCAAAGCACAAACCAACCCTACCATCTTCTTCCTCTCAACTCTAGGAATCCATTGCTACCATTTTCTTGGAGATCCCAGCTGTGGTTCCATTCCATTTTCTTCTCCTCTTCTTGTTTAGCAAGCTTCAGGTAATGGATCTCTTTCTCCTTTTCAATGTGGTCTTTGGAGTTCCATAGGAACCCATTTTTCAAGCATGCAACACCCATTTCGAAATGGGTCATTGTCTTCTCTTTTTGGTTGATTTTTGAAGTTCTTTTCATGGGTTTCTTGTAGATTTCGTGGAGTGCTTTTGGTAGGAATTGTTTCTGAGTTTGTTGGGCTAGGACCTTGGTAAAGGCAAGTGATCAACTTAGATTCATGATGCATGCAATATTTGACTACTTTAACTTTCATGATTTGATCTCTTTTCCATTCTAATTTGAGTAATATATTGTTTCAAGGATGTGATATAGTCTGAAATCTTGTTTTAATTGAAATGCACATGCTGATGGTTTGAAATAATGGTTTTCATTCATTTGATGTTGCTTTTATCTTGCCAAATTCTGTTATAAATGGATGCAAGGATGGAGGAAATGTTGTGAGGTGAATGGGATGATGTGGATGGTTAGAATGTGGATGGAAATTGCCCTTGGAGAGCATGGAGGCTCAAGGGATATGCAGGGATTTGCCAAAGGAAAGAAATGGTGAAAAGGGGGTGTGAATTCTGAATTCAGCTGAAGCTGCCGCAGACAGGCGGTTAGCAGTCGGCCAGCAGTCGGCTAGCCGACTGTTAACCCACGGCTAACCGACCCTGCGTCGGTTAGAATTACAGTAGCTCAATTTCTGTACAGAGCGAGGTCGGTCCGCTGGCGGTCAGCAGGCGGCTAGCCGACCTGCGCAAGAAATTTGAAAAGTAGTATGTTGTCTGATCAGTCGGTCAGCAGTCGGTCAGTTGGTCGGTCAGCCGACCAGCAACCGGCGGCCAGCCGCGTGGTGACCGAAATTGCACAGAAGGAGAAATTTTGAAGGGGCTTAGATAGGAGAGAAAAACTAGAATATGTTATGGGGTCTTTAGCCTGATGCTGTGCAGTTGAAACATGAAATGTTGTCCAGCTTCGGGAACACCAATTCATTTAAACTCCAACATTTGGGTTTCAACTTCACGAGAATCAAACAAAGAACCTTAGCATATACTTGACATAATTGTTTCGAAATCTTGAATTTTGACACGAAGAATACGTTCTGTATCTGTTTTGATTTACAAGCATGTATTTAACTTTGGATTTGTTTCAAGGACTATATTGGGGACACTTTTCCAGCTTTGATGTTATAGCTTTTGCTATTCTTGTTTAGTCTCGTCTGGCATTGTTTTGATAAGTGTTTTTCCCCATTTTTCGCTAAGTTTTGTACAAGTATTGATCAGTTTTATGCATACATGAATATCATAGAGTACCACTGAGCTTGGACTGCCCTCTCAGTCTGATCCACCAGTTAGGGGGTCCTTAAACATAAGGGCAATCTGCAGATTAGCCGTGTATTTATACACATCTTTGTTCTGTCCGGTTCCGCGGCCGGTTTTCCGCCCACCTTGTGTGGCTCGGACTTCTGTTTTGTTTCGTCTCGTTCTGTTTTGTTTTGCTTGCTCTTGTCATCATATATGACGGAGAAAGGATGAGCTCAACGTGGATTCGTGAATCATGTTATTTTATTGAAGAGCATGTTAGTTTGAATTACACTTAAAACATATTTTTGTTCAGATCTCATGCAATGTTTTAAAGTGCTGATTACTTCCACGTTATCTGATTTGTATTATGTCCAAGTTGTTCACCTGCCAGACCGTCGTGTCTGACCCCTTTGTTTTGGTGTTTAGATGCAGGCGCCGTTGATATTGAGGAGGAGCGCCCGGAGGAGGCTTTTGAGCCACCCCCAGCCCGTGAGTGGCAACCCGACGACATCCTCTAGACGTCGGGCGGAGTCTTGAGCACGATGCACATAGAGGGGATCATTTTGCTATTTTGGGAATGTATGGCCTTTGTTGGCCTTTTTCACTTTTGGGGTTATGTAACTTAACACTTTGTTATCTTGAAACTTAAACTGAATCGGGTAAAGCTATGCTTACATTTTCTACTCTGATTACTGTCTTAATGATGACTTAACATATGCAATTCTGAATCATTAGGTTTATGTCATTGAATTGTGATGAGATTACTTGCACGCTTCCGCAAATCATTGTTCGTGTGAGATTGTTACATGTTCGTTTTTGGGAATCCTCACCGCGGAAACCTGTGGGTTAATCATAGTTGGATGGACAACAACCGTCGCGGGTCCCGGACTTTGGGAAAACCTCGGTCCGAGGTCGCGACAGGACTGGCATCAGAGCGGGACATGTTTCAGGCAATTAAAAGAAACTAGAAACTCTTAGGGACGTGGCGAGGATCCGTGAACACGTTAGATCAGTAGTGTGGACTTAGAAACCAAACCCCAATTTGTTAATATGTGCTGACAAATTATTTTACAGCATCATGCCTCCAAAAAGAACTCCAAATCAGAATGCTTCAGGGAGCAATACCAATAATGAGGACAGTGAAACACTTCATGAACAGCCACCTACAATGACTCAGTTCCAAGCACTCATGCAAGCCATGTTAGAACAACAGAGGCAAGCTAATGAAAGTCAGACAAGAATGCAGAGGGAAGCTAATGAAGTCCAAGCTAGGCTACAAAGAGAGGCCAATGAGAACCAAGCTAGGTTCCAAGAACAGCTAGCTAAGAAGGATGAGGAAATGGCACAAGTTCAAAGGCAGCTTTTGGAAGTTTTACAGACTAGGCCTCAACCCCCGCCTAGGCAGCCTGGGGGACCGAATATCATCATCAACAATCGAGAACAAGACCCTAACATTTTGTTCGAGAGGTTCAGGAAGAGAGGACCCAAGGAATTCTCAGGTCAAGAAGACCCGTTGGCTGCAGATGATTGGCTAGTTAATGTAGAGAAGATCTTTGATGTATTCACTTGTACAGGCTTACAGAAGGTCAACCTCACAGCTTCTCTATTTTATGGATTAGCGGACACTTGGTGGCAAACGGTTAAGGAACCGTATCAGATTATGCCAGATGGGGTTACATGGGAAACTTTTAAGATCCAATTCACTGGTAAGTATGTCCCTTCACATGTCAAGAGGCAGAAAGCTATAGAGTTTCAGCAGCTCAAGCAGGGAAACATGACAGTTTTGGAATATGTGACAAAGTTTGAAAGGCTTGCTAGATATGCCCGAGAGTTGATAGACACCGAGCAGAAGAAGATCACTAAATTCTTAGAAGGGCTGAACCCCATCATCATGAGGGATGCTACAGGAGTAGTTCCACCAGCCACCTTCGACGAAGCAGTCAAAAGAGCATACAAGTTCGAGGACATCAACAATCAGATCATCAGGGATAGAAAGCAACAGTACCACCAACAAAACCAAAGGTCACAGAACAAGAAGCCAAGACAAGAACAAAACCCTCCAAAGCAAGGGGCGTGTGCACATTGTGGCAAAAATCATGAGACTGCACAATGTCGTAAAGCCACGGGAGCTTGTTTTAGATGTGGGGCTATGGACCATGCCATTCGGGATTGCCCACAAGTGCAAAATCAGGCCAATAGGAACCAGCCACAAAGGCAAGCAGCACCACAGGCTCCAGCCCAGAATCAAGCAAGACCACCTCAGCAGCAACCAGGCAGGCAACAAGTTCAAAATCAGAATGCCCGTCCACCTCAGCAGCAGCAGCAGAACAAAAATGCACAAGGGAGGCAGAATAGACCACAGCAGCAAGGCCGAGCATACAATCTTAATCGTGTCGATGCCGATGCTGCGGGCGATGTAGTGGAAGGTAAACTTTTCATCTGTGGAGTAGAAGCTCAAATTTTATTTGATCCTGGAAGCACTCATTCATTTTTATCTCCTGTGTTTGCGAAGCTGATTGCTATGCCATCTAGAATTCTTGATTATATTTTGACTGTCACTACACCAGTAGGTAAGCAAGCCGTTTGTAGAATCTATTACCCAAATTGTTCAGTTCTATTAGGAGAAGTCAACCTTCCAGCAGATCTTATTATTTTAGACATGCATGATTTTGATGTCATCTTAGGCATGGATTGGTTAGAGAAGTATCATGCAACCATGGATTGCTTTAGTAAAACTATTACTTTTAAGTTGAAAGGAGAACATGTAGATTTGATTGTTCAGGGAAACAGGAAGAAAGTTCAAGTGGGGATTAGTTCAGCACTAAAGGCAAGCAGAATGGTGTCTAGTGGTTGTGAAGCTTTTATAGCGTTTATCACGGAGGATAAACGGTTCCAAGGGGTGGAGGAAATCCCCGTTGTATGTGAATTTCCAGAGGTTTTTCCGGAAGAAATCCCAGGTTTACCACCAATTCGAGAGGTTGAGTTCACGATTGAGCTCCTTCCAGGGACAGCTCCAATTTCTATTGCACCTTACAGGATGGCTTCAGCAGAATTAGGTGAACTAAAACTCCAATTGCAAGAACTATTGAGCAAAGGTTTCATTAGACCAAGCGTTTCACCTTGGGGAGCACCAGTGTTGTTTGTGAAAAAGAAGGATGGAAGTTGGAGGATGCGCATAGACTATAGAAGACTAAACCATATGACTGTCAAGAACAAGTATCCGTTGCCGAGAATAGATGAATTGTTTGATCAATTGCAAGGAGCAGCATATTTTTCCAAGATAGATTTGAGGTCTGGGTATTATCAGCTGCGAGTTAGAGAGTCAGATGTGCCAAAAACAGCTTTTCGAACTAGATACGGGCACTACGAGTTTCTGGTGATGCCATTTGGGTTGACTAATGCACCCGCGGTATTTATGGCTCTCATGAACAAAGTCTTTGCGGAGTACTTGGATCAATTTACAGTGGTGTTTATTGATGACGTTCTAGTGTATTCTAAGAGTAAGGAAGAGCATGAAGAGCACTTGAGGACATCATTACAGCTTTTGAAGGACAACCAGCTCTATGCAAAGCTAAGTAAATGTGAATTTTGGTTAGAGCAAGTGGCTTTTCTAGGCCACGTTATTTCAAGAAAAGGCTTAGCAGTGGACCAGTCCAAAGTCGAAGCAGTTGTCAGTTGGAAAAGGCCAAGCAGTGTGACGGAAATCAGAAGCTTTTTGGGACTAGCAGGTTATTACAGGAGGTTTGTCCAGGGATTTTCATCTATTGCAGCACCATTGACAAAGTTGACTAGGAAAAATGTGCCTTTTACATGGACAGACCATTGTGAAGAAAGTTTTCAAGAGCTGAAGAAAAGATTGACTACAGCTCTAATACTCACTTTACCGTCGGGAAGTGGAGGATTTGTTATCCATACAGATGCTTCGAATGTAGGATTGGGTTGTGTGCTGATGCAGAATGATAAAGTAGTTGCTTATGGTTCAAGGCAGTTGAAAGAGCATGAAAAGAATTATGCAACGCATGATTTGGAATTAGCAGCGGTTGTATTTGCTTTGAAAATGTGGAGACACTACCTATATGGAGAGAAATTTGAAGTACATTCAGATCACCGGAGTCTACAGTATCTATTTTCGCAGAAAGAGTTGAACATGACGCAGAGACGATGGATGGAGTACATCAAAGACTATGACTTCCCAATCAAGTATCATCCGGGCAAGGTGAATGTAGTAGCTGATGCATTGAGCAGAAAATCAGTAGTTATGGCTAGCTTGAGAGGAGTCAGTGTTTTGTATCAATTTGAAGAACTGGGAGTAGAAGTGCATCCGTTAAGGCAGGGCGTGATGTTGGCAAGTATGATAGTGTCTGAACCTATTTTCATCCAGAAAATCAAAGACAGTCAATTGCAAGACCCGGATTTGGCTAAGATTGTGGAACACATTTCCGAATGTCCAGACTTCAGGGTTGTAGATGGAGTGTTGAACTTCCGTGACCGTTTGTGTGTGCTTAATCTCGAGGACTTGAAGAATGAAATTATGACTGAAGCTCATAACACGAGATACTCTATGCATCCTGGGAGTACAAAGATGTACCAAAATTTGAAGAACCGATTCTGGTGGAATAACATGAAGCGAGAGATTGCAGCTTTTGTATCTAGGTGCCTCACGTGTCAGCAGATTAAGGCAGAACACCAGAAGCCTCCAGGGTTGTTGCAACCATTGGACATTCCGGAGTGGAAATGGGAACACATCACTATGGATTTCGTCTCCGGTTTGCCCACTACTAAGAAAGGGAACAATGCTATCTGGGTTATAGTAGATCGCCTTACGAAGTCTGCTCACTTCATTCCTATGAAGACAGGGAGTAAAATGCATATGGAACCACTTGCAGATTTATTTGTGACTGAGATAGTCAGCAGACATGGACAGCCCGTCTCCATCACTTCCGACAGAGATAGCAGATTTGTTTCGAGGTTTTGGAAGACCCTATTCGAATCTATGGGCACTAAGTTGCAATTCAGCACTGCATACCATCCTCAGACTGATGGTCAGTCAGAGCGAACTATACAAACTTTAGAGGACATGCTACGGGCTTGTGTGCTAGATTTCAAGGTCCAGTGGGATGAGTACTTACCACTGTGTGAGTTTGCATACAACAACAGCTACCATTCCAGTATTGGGATGGCACCTTTCGAAGCACTCTATGGTAGGAGATGCAGAACTCTTGTTTGCTGGGAAGAAGTCGGTGTTCGTAGCTTTCACGGACCGACAATAGTTGGAGAAACAAGTGATAAGATCAAGTTGATTCAAGAACGGTTAAAGATTGCTCGAAGTAGACAAAAGAGTTATGCTGATACACGTAGAAGAGATTTGCAGTTTAAAGAAGGTGACAAGGTATTTCTGAAAGTATCTCCGACTCGAGGAACTTTGAGATTTGGACAGAAAGGCAAGCTTGCGAGAAGGTACATCGGACCGTATGAGATTTTGAGCAAGATAGGAGATGTCGCCTATAGACTTGCGTTACCGCCGAAACTCTCCGGGGTGCACAATGTTTTTCACGTTTCTATGTTGAAGAGATACGTCCCAAATCCTTCACATGTTTTGCGGTATGAACCATTGGAAATTCGAGAAGATGCGTCGTATGTGGAGAAGCCGGTTAGAATTGTGGACACCAAAGAACAAGAATTAAGAAATCGGACGATTCACTGGGTCAAAGTACAATGGAAAAATCATGAGCCAGAAGAAGCGACATGGGAATTACGAGAACAAGTCCAGAGAAAGTATCCTGAACTATTACCAGAGGTATATTTATTTTTATTTGGAGGACCAAATAACCTAAGGGGTGGAGGATGTCAAACCCCGACCCAGGATTAGCGCGATTAGTGTTAACTACGTGCGTGTTTAGTTGTAATGTGAGTTTAGTGTACGTGGGATTAGAAATTGGTCTAATTTAGTCTAGAATTAGCTTTGGGGAATTTTGAGAGCGTTTTGTGCTATTTGGTCACACTTAAGGGTGCCTTGAGTGTACGTGTAAGCTTGGGAGGAAATTCCAGTTTTCTGATTTTAATCGTGATTTCGATCTCTTTTGAATGGTTTTATTTTATTAATAAACTTTTGTGTTCAGCTTGTTTGTGTTTTAGACCCAGAAACCCAAGTTTTGGCCCAAAGGGGTAAATCAGTCTTTTCACACCAAATCTGGACTCAAATTTCGAAATCTCAAAACTATGCCAAATTTATACTTTTTGGAAAGTAGATTTTTCGACGATCATTTTAGTCTTCTTCGTCGTTTTCATCCGGGGCCCACAAGTCAGTGTTTTAACCATTGCAAGTTCTGAGCAATGGGGCCCACAAGAACCCACTTGAATTAAGTCTACTCCTTCTCCCTCATTTTTCTTCACTCACGGTTCTAAGCTCTCCCTGCAACTTCTGAACTCAGCTGAAGACTTGTCTTCTTCTCTTCCCTTCTTCTCATTGCATGCCTAATCTAGAGAGCCTCAAAGCACAAACCAACCCTACCATCTTCTTCCTCTCAACTCTAGAAATCCATTGCTACCATTTTCTTGGAGATCCCAGCTGTGGTTCCATTCCATTTTCTTCTCCTCTTCTTGTTTAGCAAGCTTCAGGTAATGGATCTCTTTCTCCTTTTCAATGTGGTCTTTGGAGTTCCTTAGGAACCCATTTTTCAAGCATGCAACACCCATTTCGAAATGGGTCATTGTCTTCTCTTTTTGGTTGATTTTTGAAGTTCTTTTCATGGGTTTCTTGTAGATTTCGTGGAGTACTTTTGGTAGGAATTGTTTCTGAGTTTGTTGGGCTAGGACCTTGGTAAAGGCAAGTGATCAACTTAGATTCATGATGCATGCAATATTTGACTACTTTAACTTTCATGATTTGATCTCTTTTCCATTCTAATTTGAGTAATATATTGTTTCAAGGATGTGATATAGTCTGAAATCTTGTTTTAATTGAAATGCACATGCTGATGGTTTGAAATAATGGTTTTCATTCATTTGATGTTGCTTTTATCTTGCCAAATTCTGTTATAAATGGATGCAAGGATGGAGGAAATGTTGTGAGGTGAATGGGATGATGTGGATGGTTAGAATGTGGATGGAAATTGCCCTTGGAGAGCATGGAGGCTCAAGGGATATGCAGGGATTTGCCAAAGGAAAGAAATGGTGAAAAGGGGGTGTGAATTCTGAATTCAGCTGAAGCTGCCGCAGACAGGCGGTTAGCAGTCGGCCAGCAGTCGGCTAGCCGACTGTTAACCCACGGCTAACCGACCCTGCGTCGGTTAGAATTACAGTAGCTCAATTTCTGTACAGAGCGAGGTCGGTCCGCTGGCGGTCAGCAGGCGGCTAGCCGACCTGCGCAAGAAATTTGAAAAGTAGTATGTTGTCTGATCAGTCGGTCAGCAGTCGGTCAGTTGGTCGGTCAGCCGACCAGCAACCGGCGGCCAGCCGCGTGGTGACCGAAATTGCACAGAAGGAGAAATTTTGAAGGGGCTTAGATAGGAGAGAAAAACTAGAATATGTTATGGGGTCTTTAGCCTGATGCTGTGCAGTTGAAACATGAAATGTTGTCCAGCTTCGGGAACACCAATTCATTTAAACTCCAACATTTGGGTTTCAACTTCACGAGAATCAAACAAAGAACCTTAGCATATACTTGACATAATTGTTTCGAAATCTTGAATTTTGACACGAAGAATACGTTCTGTATCTGTTTTGATTTACAAGCATGTATTTAACTTTGGATTTGTTTCAAGGACTATATTGGGGACACTTTTCCAGCTTTGATGTTATAGCTTTTGCTATTCTTGTTTAGTCTCGTCTGGCATTGTTTTGATAAGTGTTTTTCCCCATTTTTCGCTAAGTTTTGTACAAGTATTGATCAGTTTTATGCATACATGAATATCATAGAGTACCACTGAGCTTGGACTGCCCTCTCAGTCTGATCCACCAGTTAGGGGGTCCTTAAACATAAGGGCAATCTGCAGATTAGCCGTGTATTTATACACATCTTTGTTCTGTCCGGTTCCGCGGCCGGTTTTCCGCCCACCTTGTGTGGCTCGGACTTCTGTTTTGTTTCGTCTCGTTCTGTTTTGTTTTGCTTGCTCTTGTCATCATATATGACGGAGAAAGGATGAGCTCAACGTGGATTCGTGAATCATGTTATTTTATTGAAGAGCATGTTAGTTTGAATTACACTTAAAACATATTTTTGTTCAGATCTCATGCAATGTTTTAAAGTGCTGATTACTTCCACGTTATCTGATTTGTATTATGTCCAAGCTGTTCACCTGCCAGACCGTCGTGTCTGACCCCTTTGTTTTGGTGTTTAGATGCAGGCGCCGTTGATATTGAGGAGGAGCGCCCGGAGGAGGCTTTTGAGCCACCCCCAGCCCGTGAGTGGCAACCCGACGACGTCCTCTAGACGTCGGGCGGAGTCTTGAGCACGATGCACATAGAGGGGATCATTTTGCTATTTTGGGAATGTATGGCCTTTGTTGGCCTTTTTCACTTTTGGGGTTATGTAACTTAACACTTTGTTATCTTGAAACTTAAACTGAATCGGGTAAAGCTATGCTTACATTTTCTACTCTGATTACTGTCTTAATGATGACTTAACATATGCAATTCTGAATCATTAGGTTTATGTCATTGAATTGTGATGAGATTACTTGCACGCTTCCGCAAATCATTGTTCGTGTGAGATTGTTACATGTTCGTTTTTGGGAATCCTCACCGCGGAAACCTGTGGGTTAATCATAGTTGGATGGACAACAACCGTCGCGGGTCCCGGACTTTGGGAAAACCTCGGTCCGGGGTCGCAACAATGAGGAACATGCTAGGAAGATGGCACAGATGCAAAGACAGCTGTTAGAGGTGTTAAAGAGAAGGCCTGAACCAGTACCAGCTCAACCACCAGGCCCTCAAATAGTCATTAACAATAGGGAGCACGACCCCAATGCATTATTCGAACGGTTTAGAAAGAGAGGTCCTAAGGAGTTCTCTGGGCATGAAGATCCATTGGCTGTAGATGACTGGTTAGAGCATACGGAGAACATCTTTGAGGTAGTCCGATGTACGAGACGGCAGTAAGTACAACTCACCGCTTCCATGTTCACCGGGTTAGCGGATATATGGTGGAAAACAGTAAGGGCTGAATATAGAATTATGGCAGATGCAGAAGCTTGGGGAAACTTCAAGAGGCAGTTCAGTGATAAGTATGTACCGACGCATGTGAAGAGGCAGAAGGCCATTGAATTCCAGTAGCTCGTGTAAGGCAGCATGACAGTCCAAGAGTACCTCACAAAGTTCGAGAGGTTGTCTCGATATGCACCCGAATTGATTGACACCGTGGAGAAGAAGATAGCGAAGTTCCTTGAAAGACTTAACCCGATCATTGAGAGGGATGCCACGGGTGTTGTGCCACCAGCCACTTTTGAAGAGGTTGTGAGAAGGGCATACAAATTCGAGAACCTAAACAACAAGATCCTCAAGATCCAAGGAAGGACTCAGACTTACCAACAAAACAACCAACAGAGGAATCATCAGAACAAGAGACAGAGGCAAAAGCAACAAGCTCAGAGGCAAGACCAGAATGCCCAAGGACAAGAAGTTTGTACACATTGTGGCAAGAACCATGATGTTTCTCAGTGTCGGGCAGTGACAAAAGCATGCTTCATATGCGGTTCCATGAACCACCAACTCAAGGATTGTCCAAGGCTAGTGGGCCAAGGTAACAATAGGCAGAATCAGCAGCAACAAGGAGCACAGCGTCCAGCACCGCCCCATAATGCACTGGTTGTTCAAAACCAGCCAAGGCCACTTCAACAACAAGCCCTTCAGCAACAATATAGACCTCAGCAGCAGTAACAAGCCCGTCAACCAGGTCAGAATCATAATCAGCGCCCTCCTCAGCAGAATGGAAATGCACAACAAGGAAGGCAGCAACAAGCTCAAAACAGGCCTCAACAGCGAGGACAAGTTTATGCAATCAGCCAAGCTGATGCAGAGGCTGCAGATAATGTGGTGGAAGGTACACTCCTTGTTTGTGGAATTGAAGCTAAGATATTGTTTGACCTTGGCTCTACACACTCTTTCATGTCTCCAAATTTTTCTAAGTTGATTGATATGCCTGCTAGAGAACTTGAGTTTATTTTGACGGTGTCCACCCCAGTAGGCAAACAAGTTGTGTATAGGAAATATCATCCTAGGTGTGCTATTAAGATAGGAGATGTGGTGTTACCGGCGAATCTTATTTTGTTGGAGATGTATGATTTTGATGTCAACCTAGGGATGGATTGGTTAGCAGGGTACCATGCTACTATGGACTGTTTCCATAAGACCCTCACGTTTAAGTTACAGGAGACCCTAGCAGGAGTCCTATTCCAAGGAGAGAGGAGTAATTCTTGTCCAAGATTTATTTCAGCGTTGAAGGCTGATAGACTAGTGAGAAGTGGTTGTGAAGGATATTTAGCGTTTATCATGGAGGATAAACGGTCCCAAGGGGTGGAGGAGATCCCAATTGTTTGTGAGTTTCCAGACATTTTTCCAGAAGAGATCCCAGGTTTACCACCTGTTAGGGAAATTGACTTCACCATTGAGTTGTTACCGGGGACCGCTCCGATATCTATTGCACCATACAGAATGCCTCCAGCTGAATTAGGAGAATTGAAGATACAATTGTAAGAATTATTGGACAAAGGTTTTGTTAGACCTAGCGGTTCACCATGGGGAGCTCCAGTTTTATTCGTCAAGGAGAAAGATGGTTCGATGAGGATGTGTATTGATTATCGGAGATTGAACCAAGCTACCATCAAGAACAAGTATCCATTGCCAAGGATAGATGAATTATTTGACCAATTCCAAGGTGCTGCCTACTTTTCGAAGATTGATCTAAGGTCCGGTTACCATCAGTTGAGAGTTGGAGATTCAGATGTATCGAAGATAGCTTTCCGGACAAGATATGGACACTATGAGTTCTTAGTTATGCCATTTGGACTGACAAATGCACCGGCAGTATTCATAGCCTTTATGAACAAAATTTTCACGGAGTACTTAGACTAATTCACGGTAGTGTTTATTGATGATATTTTGGTATACTCCAAGTCCAGAGAAGAACATGAAGAACATTTGAGAATAGCACTGCAACTCCTAAGAGATAATCAATTGTATACGAAGCTCAGCAAGTGCGAATTTTGGCTTGAAGAAGTCGCATTTTTGGGACATATTATCTCCAAAGAAGGATTATCAGTGGACCCAGCTAAGATTGATGCAGTTGTGAAGTGGGAAAGACCGAAGAATGCGTCAGAAATCAGAAGTTTTCTAGGATTGGTGGGTTACTATCTGAGGTTTGTGCAAGGATTTTCGTCGATTGCAGCATCTTTGACGAAGTTGACCAAGAAGAATGCACCTTACGTGTGGACAGATCAGTGTGAGGCCAGCTTCCAAGAGCTGAAAAAGAGATTGACTTCAGTACCAGTCCTCACCTTACCATCGGGGAGCGGCGGTTACACCATTTTTACAGATGCTTCGAATATAGGACTTGGTTGTGTGTTGATGCATGATGGAAAAGTAGTTGCTTATGGATCCCGGCAGTTGAAGGACCACAAGAAGAACTATGCAACGCATGATCTTGAGTTAGCAGCGGTCATTTTTTGATTAAAGATGTGGAGACATTACCTCTATGGAGAGAAGTTTGAAGTCCACTCCGACCACCGCAGCTTACAATACTTGTTTTCTCAGAAGGAATTGAACATGAGGCAAAGAAGATGGATGGAATATATTAAAGACTATGATTTTCCGATCAAGTATCACCCGGGGAAGGCAAATGTAGTAGCTGACACCTTGAGTAGGAAGTCAGCAAGTGTGGCAAGTCTAAGGGTTACTTGTTTTTTTTAGCAGTTTGAGGAGTTGGGTGTAGATTTTCAGCCCCTAAGCAAGGGAGTAATGTTAGCCAACATGTCAGTGTCTGAACCCTCATTCATTCGGAAGATCAAGGATGACCAATTGCAAGATCCAGAGTTGGCCAAGATTTTAGAGCAAATAGCAGAACGTCCTGACTTTCGTATTGTAGATGGAATCTTATACTATCGTGATCATCTATGCGTGCCAAAAATTGAAGACTTGAAGAATGACATCATGATGGAGGTGCACGGTACGAAGTATTCTATGCATCCGGGTAGCACGAAGATGTATCAAAACTTGGAGGGCAGATTTTGGTGGAACAACATGAAGAGGGAAATAACAGCTTTCGTTTCTCGTTGTATGACGTGTCAGTTGGTGAAGGCAGAGCATCAGAGACCTCCAGGATTGTTGCAACCACTAGAGATCCCGGAATGGAAGTGAGAACACATCACCATGGATTTTATCTCAGGATTACCAAGGACCAAAAAAGGGAATAATGCCATATGGGTAATTGTGGACCGCCTTACCAAGTCAGTACATTTTATTCCCATGAAGACCGGAGAGAAAATGCATATGTTACCTCTCGTGGAGTTGTTCGTCAACGAGATAGTCAGCCGTCATGGTCAGCCAGTATCCATTACTTCGGACAGAGATAGCAGGTTCGTCTCAAGATTTTGGAAGACATTGCATGAGTCGATGGGTACGAAGCTACAGTTCAGCATAGCATATCACCCACAAACAGATGGTCAATCAGAAAGGACAATTCAGACCCCTGAGAATATGCTTCGAACTTGCATGTTAGATTTCAAGACTCAATGGGATGAAACCTTACCGCTTTACGAGTTCGCCTACAACAACAGTTATCATTCGAGCATTGGGATAGCGCCTTTTGAGGCATTGTATGGTAGGAGGTGCAGAACTCCTGTTTGTTGGGAAGAAGTAGGTGTTCGCGGCTTTCATGGACCGACTATAGTGAGTGAGACTAGTGATAAAGTCAAGTTGATCCAGGAACGTCTGAAGGTAGCCCGGAGTAGGCAGAAGAGTTATGCAGACTGTCACCGAAGAGATTTACAGTTCAAGGAAGGAGATAAGGTTTTCCTGAAGGTGTCACCTACTAGAGGAACTCTGAGATTCGGGCAGAAAAGCAAGCTATCGCGGAGATACATTGGACCATATGATATCGTAAGCAAGATTGGTGACGTGGCTTATAGATTAGCCTTACCACCTGAGCTTTCCGGCGTACACAATGTATTCCATGTGTCCATGTTGAAGAAGTACGTCCCCTATCCGTCACATGTACTCCGCCATGAACCGTTAGAGATCAGAGAAGATGCTACTTATGTTGAAAAGCCGATCCAAATCATTGACACAAAGGAACAAGAGCTGAGAATAAGGACAATTCACTGGGTGAAAGTGCTTTGGGAGAATCATGGACCTGAAGAGGCAACGTGGGAATTACAGGATCAAGTTCAAAGGAAGTATCTGCATCTACTACCCGAGGTTAGTAATTATGTTTCATTTGGAGGACCAAATGCCCTAAGGGGTGGAGGATGTAAGACCCCGCCCCGAGAGTTTCCGAATTAGTGCTAATTAAGATGTGCTTTAGTTATAAGTGAGATTAGTGGCAGCAAAACAGAAATGCACAAGGGAGGCAGAATAGACCATCGCAGCAAGGACGTGCATACCATCTAAATCATGTTGATGCAGAGGCTGCGGGTGATGTTGTGGAAGTTAAACTTCCCATTTGTGGAGTAGAAGCTCAAATTTTATTTGATCCTGGCAGCACTCATTCATTTTTATCTCCTGTGTTTGCAAAGATAATTGCTATGCTGTTTAGAGAACTTGATTATATATTGACTGTCACTACACTAGTAGGTAAACAAGTTGTTTGTAGAACCTATTACCCCAGTTGTTCGGTCCTATTAGGAGAGGTCAACCTTCCAACAGACCTTATTATTCTAGATATGCATGACTTTGATGTTATCTTAGGCATGAATTGGTTAGAGAAGTATCATGCAAACTTGGATTGCTTTAGTAAAACTATCACTTTCAAGTTGAAAGGAGATCAGGTAGATTTGTTGAATCAGGAGAACAGGAAGAAAAACCAAGTGGGGATTATTTCAACACTAAAAGCAGGCAGAATGGTAAACAGTGGATGTGAAGCTTTTATAGCATTTATCATGGAGGATAAACGGTCCCAAGGGGTGGAGGAAATCCCCGTTGTGTGTGAATTTCCGGATGTTTTTCCTGAAGAAATCCCGAGATTGCCACCAATTCGAGATGTTGAGTTCACTATTGAGCTCCTTCCACGGACAGCTCCAATTTCTATTGCACCTTATAGGATGGCTCCAGCAGAATTAGGTGAACTAAAACTCCAATTGCAAGAGTTGTTGAGTAAAGGTTTCATTAGACCAAGCGTTTCACCTTGGGGAGAACCAGTTTTATTTGTGAAAAAGAAGGATGGAAGCTTCAGAATATGCATGGACTATAGAAGATTGAATCATATGACCATCAAGAACAAGTATCCGTTGCCGAGAATAGATGAATTGTTTGATCAATTGCAAGGAGCAGCGTATTTTTCCAAGATAGACTTGAGGTCTGGGTATTATCAGCTGCGAGTTAAGGAGTCAGATGTGCCTAAAACAGCTTTCCTAACCAGATATGGGCACTATGAATTTTTGGTGATGCCGTTTGGATTGACGAATACACCTGCGGTATTTATGGCTCTTATGAATAAGGTATATGCAAAGTACTTGGACCATTTTACTATGGTGTTTATTGATGACGTGCTCGTGTATTCTAAGAGTAAGGAGGAGCATGAAGAGCATTTGAGGACGTCATTGCAGCTTTTGAAGGACAACCAGCTCTATGCGAAGCTAAGTAAATGTGAATTTTGGCTAAAACAAGTGGCTTTTCTAGGCCATGTTATTTCAAGAGAAGGTTTAACAGTAGATCCATCCAAAGTTGAAGCAGTTGTTAGTTGGAAAAGGCCAAGCAGCGTGACAAAGATTAGAAGCTTTTTGGGTCTAGCAGGATATTACAGGAGGTTTGTCCAGGGATTTTCATCTATTGCAGCACCTTTGACCAAGCTAACTAGGAAAGTGGCCTTTCGTATGGACAGACCAGTGTGAAGAAAGTTTCAAAGAGCTGAAAAAGAGATTGACTACAGCCCCGACTCTTACTTTACCGTTAGGAAGTGGAGGATTTGTTGTCTATATAGATGCTTCAAATATAGGATTGGGTTGTATATTGATGCAGAATGACAAGGTAATTGCTTATGGCTCGAGACAGTTGAAAGAGCATGAGAAGAACTATGCCACTCATGACTTGGAGTTAGCGGCGGTTGTATTTGCCTTGAAGATGTGGAGACACTATTTATGAGGAGAGAAGTTCGAAGTCCATTCAGACCACTGGAGTCTACAGTATTTGTTTTCGCAGAAAGAATTGAATATGAGGCAGAGACGGTGGATGGCGTATATAAAAGATTATGACTTTCCAATCAAGTATCATCCGGGTAAAGTGAATGTAGCAGCTGATGCATTGAGTAGAAAATCCGCAGTTATGGCCAGCTTGAGAGGAGTCAGTGTCTTACATCAGTTTTAAGAACTCGGAGTAGAAGTGCAACCATTTAGAAAGGGTGTGATGTTGGCAAGTATGATAGCGTCTGAGCCTACCTTCATCCAGAAGATCAAAGACAGTCAGTTGCAAAACCCAGACGTGGCCAAGATTGTTGGTCATATCTTAGATCGTCCAGATTTCAGAGTAGTAGATGGAGTGTTGTATTTTCGTGACCGGTTGTGCGTGCCTAACATTGAAGATTTGAATAATGAGATTATGACTGAAGCTCACAGTACAAGATACTCCATGCATTTGGGTAGCACCAAGATGTACCAAAATTTGAAGAACCGATTCTGGTGGAATAACATGAAACGAGAGATAGCGGCTTTTGTATCTCGGTGCCTCACATGTCAACCAATTAAAGCAGAACATCAGAAGCCTCTTGGGTTGTTACAGCCATTGGACATTCAGGAGTGGAAATGGGAGCACATCACTATGGACTTCGTCTCCTATTTGCCTACGACCAAGAAAGGGAACAATGCCATTTGGGTTATAGTAGATCGTCTCACGAAGTCTGCTCACTTCATTCCTATGAAGTCCGGGAGTAAAATGCATAAGGCACCACTAGCAGATTTATTCGTGACCGAGATTGTCAGCAAGCATGGACAGCCTGTCTCCATCACTTCCGATAGAGATAGCAGATTTGTTTCGAGGTTTTGGAAGACCCTATTTGAATCTATGGGCACCAAGTTACAGTTCAACACTGCATATCATCCTCAGACTGACAGCAGCCAATCAGAGAGAACCATACAGACTTTGGAGGACATGCTACGTGCTTGTGTATTAGATTTCAAGGTTCAATGGGATGAGTTCTTGCCCCTTTGTGAGTTTGCAAACAACAATAGCTACCATTCTAGTATTGGTATGGCACCTTTCGAAGCACTCTACGGTAGAAGATGCAGAACTCCCGTTTGTTGGGAAGAAGTCGATGTTCGTAGTTTCCATGAACCGACGATAGTTGGAGAGACAAGTGATAAGATCAAGCTGATCCAGGAACGATTAAAGGTTGCCAGAAGCAAACAGAAAAGCTATGCTAATACTCGTAGAAGAGATTTACACTTCAAAGAAGGTGACAAGGTATTTTTGAAAGTTTCTTTGGTCAGAGGAACACTAAGATTTGGTCAGAAGGGCAAGCTAGCAAGAAGGTACTGTAGACACCTCATTTTGGCATCCTATGAGGGGCAATTCAGTCCACCCTATTTAATGATGTCCTTATTAGGTTCCGAGTCAAAAGTCACCTGTCATTTCTAGACCTCTGATCGCCCCGGGAGTTGGCTCATCGTGATCTACTCATCGAGAGCTTTCCGCCCATATATAGAACTCCAAGATCTGACGGGCGGATCAAAAAATCATGACAGCAGGTCCCACACCCCGCGGCGCCCGCGTGAAAAATCACCTATCATTTATGGACCTCTGATTGCCCTGAAAATTGGCTCATCGTGACCTACTCGCCGAGAGCTTTCCGTCAATATGTAGAACGTCGAAATCCGACGAGCGGATTGAAATCTACGAAACCTGGGCCCCATTAATGATAACCCGGCCAATCTCCACCGGACCCCACCTTCTCGACCCAAACCAGTTTCTTTTAAATCCAAAGCCACCAGGCCTGATCCAAACCTCCTGACCCAAATCTGACCCGATCCAACTCATTAGGCCTTATCCCTCGCAATTTCAAACACCCAAGCCTTATCTCTCCATCTCTCTCCCAACCCAGGCCTTATCCTCTCAATTTCAAAGACCCGAGCCTTATCCCTCTCGATTTAAAAAACTCCCAGGCCTCATCCCTCTAACCCATGCACAGAAGCCCCTGGTCCCAATCTCTAACTCTCGCGCATATCTCCCCCGAGGGCTCTCATCCTAGAGGCGACCATCGACTCCATCCCATCATCCCACCCATTCCAGATCCAGGACTCTCCATCTCACGCATCTTCTCCATCTCACCCCTGCGACCCATCACCCTCCATCCAGCGCCCATCGCCCTCTTCCTCATCCCTTACAACCCATCTCCTCCAAGCTTCATCTTCCTCCCAGATCTGGACGCAGACCCCAGGCTCCACAACTCCATCTCCCTGAAGCAACACCCCATCATCATCTCTTCCTCATCCCTTACAACCCATCTCCTCCAAGCTCCATCTCTTCCTTTCAGAACCCATCTCACAGAACCGATCTCACGCACGTCCATCTCTCTCCCTGGTCTCCCTCGCCCTCTGTCTTCTCTCTTCTTCTGCGCCCATCTCCATCTCCCTCCATCTCTCTTCTTCAGGCTCTCTGTCCGCACCCTCTCCTCCATCTCTCCCCTCTGCACGCATTCCAGATCCCTCATCTCCATCCGAGGCAGACCCCAGGCTCCCCGTGCAGCCATCTCCCTGACGGAACACCCCCTCATCATCTCACAGAACCCACCTCCTTTCTTCATCACCATCACCCTCCATCTCTTCTATGCCCTGTCTTCTCTCTTCTTCTGCGCCCATCTCCATCTCCCTCCACCTCTCCTCTTCAGGCTCTCTGTCCGCACCCTCTCCTCCATCTCTCCCCTCTGCACGCATTCCAGATCCTCATCTCCATCCGACGCACACCCCAGGCATCACCATCACCCTCTCCGCTCTGCCCTCTTCCTGCACCCTGCAACCCGTCGTCCACCATCATCCTCCTTCCACGCCAGCGTCTCCAGACTCACGCAGCAGCACCGCCCGACGACCAGCAGCCCCCGGACGCACACAGCACCATCTTCTTCCTCCTCGCACCGCCGAACGTCTCCCCGCCAGGTACACCTTTCTTTCTCCCTCCTCTCACACCCAGCGCACACACTGCCCTCCCCCTGCTTTTTTCTCCCTTTTTTTTTTCCTCTCCCTTTCTCCGCCTTATCTCTGTCCCCGCAGTTCTCTCTCTGTCTCTCTCCTCGGTCTTCCTCACCCTCCGTCTCTTCTCTTTGTCTCCCTCACCCTTTCTGCTCTGCCCACTCTCCCCTCTCACTCTCTCTCTGCTCCACCTCTCCCTCTCGTTCTCTTCTCCCTCCTCTGCCTGCACTCTCTCTCTCTCTCTCTCCCTTTCCCAGTTCTCTTCTCTCCCTCTCCTTCCTCTTCCACTCCCCTGCAACACCACCTGCACCCACTGCACACCATCCCTCTCTCTCTCCCCATCTCTCTCGTTCACTCTCTCTGTATTTCCTCTCTCACGCTCTTTCTTCTCTCCTCTGCCATCACCCCGCTCCACCTCTCACTCTCTCTTCCCCTCCTATTTCACCTTCCTCTCCCCGTTCTCTCAGACTTTCCCTCTCGCCCGTCTCCCTCCACCTCTCCGCTCACCATCTGTCTCTCCCTCTGCGACCCGTCCACTCTCTCTCAGTTCCTCTGCCATCACCCTCTCTCCCTCTCTGCTCCACCTCTCGTTCTCTCCTTCTTTCCATTCCATTTCTGCTCTCTATCACCCTCTCTCCCTCTCTGCTCCACCTCTCTACTCTCTGTCACTCTTTCTCCATCTCCGCACCCTCTCTCCCTCTCTGCTCCACCTCTCTACTCTCTGTCACTCTTTCTCCATCTCCGCACCCTCTCTCCTTCTCTCCATTCCCTCTCTCCCCGCCTCTCTATTCTCTGTCACTCTTTCTCCATCTCTGCACCCTCTCTCCTTCTCCATCTCCACGCCGCATTCTCTTCCTCCCCCATCTCCTCCCCTGCTGCACACTCATGCACACCCCTTCTCTTCTTCCTTCCTTCTCTTCCTTCTCTTCTTCCTTCCTTCTCTTCTTCTTCTCCTCCCCTGCGCTACCCCACTGCACACCCCACACTCGCCATACACACAGCCCCTGCAGCACCTTGCTCCCCTCATACACCACAACTCCCTGCACTGCCCCCTGCTTTACACTCCACTGCTGCCTAACTTCATTGTTGCACCCACCTGCTTAGCCTATTTATCGGAACTGAACCCATGCAAGCCAGGTCCCTGTTTTCTTTTCTTGCATTGAATAAAGCCCTCTATTTTCTTATTGTTTTTTTTTTAAGATATTTCGTGTGTCTAATGTGTTAGTGCACCTAGGATAGTTTTCTTCTTATTTATTTAGTTAATTCTTTGTTACTGTTTCTTTTATGATATCCCATGCATCTAATATGCTCAGCCATTTAGGTTAGTCTTATATCTTATTATATGTTTCAGTTTATTTCTTAATTTATACATCGCATGAACTTTCAATTTTATTATTTGTTTTAAATTATTCCATGCTCATGCATTCAATCTGCCCATGCATTATAACCTAGATTACATTTTTATTTCATATTCTTCTAAATGCAATTTAGGACTGCATAATTTATTAAATAAATAAATAAACAAATAAAAACCCTAAAACACCAAAAGAAAACAAATAATAAAATAAAAAGTAAAGATTAAAAATAGAATTTTAGCTACCCTATTAATTAGGATAATTAGGCTAAATTTAATAATTAAGTTCTTTTCTCCCTTCCTCTCTCATTAGGATTAGGAAATATTGTTTAGGAAACTTCAAATAAATTAATTAAATTAAAAATTAGAAATTCATTCTCTCTCCCCCTTCCCATTTCATTAGGATAAATCAATTTAGGATTTTAGGCCCTATGAATAAACATAAACACAAATAAAAATAATAAAAATCCAAAATACCAAAAACAAAGTAAAAGATATTAAAAAAATAAAATAAAATATTAATAAATTGGAGTTAGAAATTATACAGTAGTCTAGACTGATTAGGTCAGACCCCGGACCTAGATCTAGGTCTCTTCTTAGCCAGCTTAGACTACCCCAATTTCTTAAACTTCAACTGATTAGGTCCCACCCTCTCTCCGGGCCTCGCTAAGGGACCGGGAGAGCGGATGTGGACGGTTAGGACCTTAGGATAGGGTAGAGATCCATTAGGGAAATGGAATAGTTAGATTAAATCCAAGTAGGAACTCCCATAGTTAGGCCCTTCTAGCCCCAATTATTAAAATCCAAAAAAATATAAAACCAACAAAATCAATTCCAAAAATATTTTCTTCTCTTTTCCTCCACCTCCGGTGCCAAATATTTATCTGAACTCAATGATTAAAGGGAATAGAGGCTGATTCTGAGAACCTGAATTAATGAGAATGACGAAATGAGACGAGTGATTTCACACACCCCAATATCAGTTTATTTACTACCGGCCCATCATCGGCCACCCTCAATCAATCCCGGCCCAACATCGGCCATTTTTATCTTACTTCTGGCCCATCATCGGCCATGCACTTTTATCACCTGCGTATCGCACGCAAACCCACAGAAATCACAACTCGAAGTTTCGTCTGCATCATTCTTTCGATTCGAAGAATCAGCCTTTAAACCCTAGGTCGTCAAAGGACATTGAAGGGGGTACCCAGGAATGGGGTTGATCCTCTTCTAAATATTTGGCACCTTTCCCCTTATTTTCTTCGTTTATTTTCATTTTAATTCGCTTATCCCCTAGAATACTTGGATTTAACTTTAATTAGTCTGTTCAACCCTGGATGTTGATTTCCCCTGCCTAGTTCATTATGGTCCCATCTTGAAGCCCGTAATTTGACCCTTGACCCAAGTTCGACCCGAATTGAAAGACCCAAATTAAGTGACGAGACAACCGTCGTGTGTCGCCGGCGGCACATTAGACGAGAGAAGAACCCACCCCATTTTCCTCCCGCATTCTTTCGGCTTTCGTCGAAGGACGGTGTTACGGCCGAATCCGTAACTGGCGATCGTGATCCGTCGATTTTGAGGGTAATCGGAATCCTCATTTTCGATGTATTTTTTTATCTCACACTGTTGAATGGCGATTCCCCTCCCGGGGGGGTCAAAATTCACATCCGACAGGTACATCCGACCATATGAGATTTTAAGCAAGGTTGGAGACGTTGCCTATAGACTTGTGTTACCGCCGAAACTCTCCAGGGTGCATAATGTTTTTCACGTCTCGATGTTGAAGAGATATGTCCCAAATCCTTGACATGTACTGCAGCATGAACCACTGGAAATTCGAGAAGATGTGTCGTATGTGGAGAAGCCGATTAGAATTGTGGACACAAAAGAGCAAGAATTGAGAAATCGGACCAACCATTGGGTCAAAGTACAGTGGGAAAATCATGAGTAGGAAGAAGCTACTTGGGAATTAAGAAATCAAGTTCAGAGAAAGTACCCACACTTGTTACCCGAGGTATAACTATATTTTTATTTGGAGGACCATATAACCTAAGGGGTGGAGGATGTCAAACCCCAACCCAGGATTAGTGCGATTAGTGTTAATTAAGTACGTGTTTAGTTATTATGTGGGTTTAGTGCTCGTGGGTTAGAAATTGGTTCGATTTAGCCAGGAATTAGCTTTAGGGAATTTCAAGAGCGTTTTATGCTATTCAGTCACACTCAAGGGCGCCTTGAGTGTACGTGTAAGCTTGGGAGGAAATTCTACTTTTCCTGATTTTAATCGTGATTTTGATCTCTTTTGAATGGTTTTATTTTATTGTTCAACTTTTGTATTCAGCCTGTTCGTGTTTGAGGCCCAAAAGCCCAATTTTGGCCCAAAAGGGTAACTCAGTCATTTCACACCAAATATGGACCCAAATTTCAAAATCTCAAAACCATGTCAAATTTATACTTTCTGGAAACTAGATTTTTCGGTGATCTATTTTGTCTTCTTCGTCGATTTCATCCGAGGCCCACAAGTCAGTGTTTTAACCATATCAAATTTTGAAGTCAATGGGGCCCACAACCCATTTGACTTAAGTGACCCTTCTCCCTCATTCACCCCACGTTCAGAACACTCTCTCATTTCCTGCAACTCCTTCTCCAAGTTCCAGCTGAGAAGAACTTCTTCTCCTTCTCCATTTCCCCTCTTGCATGCCCCACTTCTAGACCTCCAAATCAAGATCTGAAACCATCTTCTTCTTCCTTTCAACTCAAGGATTCCATTGCTACCATTTTTGTGAAGTTCCCAGCTGTGGTTGCACTCCATTTTCTCCTCTTCTCCTTGTTTAGCAAGCTTCAGGTAAGGGATCCTCTTCTTCCCTTCAATGTGGTCTTTTGAACCCATTAGGATCCCATTTCTCTAACATGCAAACCCATTTTTGAAATGGGGGTTTTGGTTGCCCAAAATGATGATTATTGGAATGTTTTCTTGGAGTTTTTGTGTAGATTTCGTGGCTCTCTTTTGGATAGGAATCTTGAGAGATTTTGAGCTTAGCTATTGTCAAGGCAACTTAGCTCTTTTTGTTGCATGCAATGTTTGGATGATTCAATTTCAATGGTTTGATACTTCCTCCTTTTTAGTTGAACCATGCATTGATTCAAATGTGTTGTGGTTGGGAAATTTTGTTTAAGTTTTGAAATGCAAATTCTAATAGTTTTATCTTAAGGGCTTTCATTCAATTCAAGTGATTTTTATCTTCTTTAAATGTTTTGCAAATGGATGAAAGAATGGTGGAATGTGTTGTGAAATGAGTGGATGTATTGGTTGTTGAATTGGAATGGAAATGACCCCTAGGGGAGCATGGAGGCTCAGGGGGATATGCAGGGATTTGACCAAGAAGGAAAGGAAGTGGAATGGGAAGAAATGTGTAGGAAGAGGAGCTGAAATTCTGACTTGAATCGGGCTGTCCTGTATAGTCGGTCAGCTATCGGCTAACCGACATGTCCATCTCGGTCGACCGACATCCAACCGAGTTCAATTCGGTTACATTTCTAGAAGCATGTTTTGTGACAGGGAATCGTCAGTTAGCTGTCGGCCAACCGACATGCACAATCTCAGTCGAACGACAACCAACCGAGCGAAGTTCGGTTCCATTTCCAGAATGGTGATTTTCCTGTCAGGAGATCTGACGGTTAGCATTCGGTCAACT
Organism: Persea americana; assembly: GCA_029852735.1. Lineage (NCBI taxonomy): Eukaryota > Viridiplantae > Streptophyta > Magnoliopsida > Laurales > Lauraceae > Persea > Persea americana. Next base: position 23,470,510 of record CM056817.1, read on the forward strand.
GGCAGCTAACCGATAGCCACTTACTCGGCTAGCCAACAGGTAACCGAGAGCTGACCGAGTTTTCAAAGTTGATTTATTTTGTGGGAGCTTCTTGGGATTGAAAACCTGAATATGATTCAGAACTTTCAAACTTGAGTTAGTGTGCTTGAGGCTTTAAAATGTCTCCTAACTTCCGGAACACCAATACATTTTTTATTGAGACATTTGGGTCTCAACCACATGAAGTTCAAATGAAAGTTCTTAACGTATGATTGGCAACTTCGCTTTGGGATCATGGTTTGATACGATAAGTATCGTTTTAGTACTTGATTTGTTTGCAATTATAACATTTGTTTTGAATGGTTCAAGAACTTTGTTGGGAAACACTTTTCAGCCTTAGTTCGCTAGGGCATATGTCACTCTTGTTTAGTTTCGCTTTGCATTGTTTTGATAAGTGTTTTCCCTTATTTTAGATAAGTTTTGTACAACTATCGACATGTTTTGTGCATACATGAATGTCATTGAATACCGCTGAGCTTGGACTGCCCTCTTAGTCTGATCCACTAGTTAGGGGGTCCTTAAACATAAGGACAATCTGCAGATTAGTCGTGTAATTGTACACATTCTTGTTTCATCTGGTTTCGCAAGCGGTTTTCCAGCTCACCTTGTGTGACTCAGGCTTTTGTTTCGTTTCGTTTCATTTTGTTTCGCTTTGCTTGCTCTTGTCATCAAGTATGACGGAGAAAGGATGAGCTCAATGTAGACTAATAAATCATGTTATTTTCTTGTAATCATGCTAGTTTCACTTTGTACTTTAAATATGTTTTGTTCAAAACTCATGTCATGTTTTAAGCATTGATTATTTCAGATTCTAATTAATTTATTTTATGTCTGAGTTGATCACCTGCCAGACCGTCGTGTCTGATCCTTTTGCTTTGGTGTTTGGATGCAGGAGTCGTTGCCCCTGAGGAGGAGTGCCCGGAGGAGGCTTATGAGCAGCCCCCAGCCAGATAGTGGCAACCCGATGACATCCTCTAGACGTCGGGCAGGGTCTTGAGCACGATACTTTGATGGGAATAGTTGTTTTTGTTGTTTTGGGTTGTATGGCCTTTGTTAGCCCTTTTTCATACTTTGGGGAAATGTAATCTTAAACTTAACATACTTTTGTTATCTCGAAACTTGAACTAATCTTGATAATGTCATGCTTATGTTTCCTTCTCTGAATATTTGTCTTGATGATAATTTAACTCATGTGAGTTGATGTTGTAACACATTTATTGTATGAATGAGATTACTTGCATGCTTTCGCAAACTATTGTTCATGTGAGATAAATTCCAAGTGTGTTTTGGGAATCCTCACTGCGGAAACCTGTGGGTTAATCACGGTTAGTTGGATGTTGGACACAAAACCTTCATGTCGCAGGCCCAGGTCCGGGGACCTTGGTCCGGGGTCGCGACACCTCAACTATCCCTGTATAGTCCGATGGCACAAGCTATAATGAAGAAAATTGGCTATGACGCTCAAAATCTAATTGGTTTTGGAGGTGGCCGTGGTATTCTCACACCATTGGAACCCACCCTAAACAAAAGTCAACTGGAGGATTGGAAACTCCACCATCATATAGACAAGTCTTCATACAGGTTGGGATATGATCCTAACACTCCCATGAGACAGTTGACACAAAGGCTGCAAAGTCGTTTTGCTAACCAGGCCTCAACATCTCGTATCTATGAAGACATCGATATCCCTGGATATCTCTTTGAAGAGTTACCCAACAAGGATCCAGAAGACTCATCAAATTGGTACGATTTCTCTGATGATGAAGAGGAATTGTCCGACGACACAGACAGACGGTATTCTGACCCAGAAGAACCATTGTCTCCAAAAGAAGTGTCTTACTTCAAACGAGTTTCAGTAGGTGATTGGGACCACCTCATAGCAAGCCTTGAGAAGAGTACCAATCAAGAAGATTCATGGACAGAAGCAGAACCTTGGTCTGAAAATTCCCTCGGAAATCCAGAAGGTCTTGTTGAGTTGGAAGCTTCTGAAAATACTGTGGATGAACCAGCTTTAAACCTTCCAACGGAAGTATCTATTCAAAAGATAGACTTGGGAACACTTGATAACCCACGTCCTGTATTCATAAGTAAGAATATAAAGGATGATGAGTTACCCGAGTATATCGTTTTTCTTCATGAGTTTGTTGATTGTTTTGCATGGTCTGAAAATTCCCTTGGAAATCCAGAAGGTCTTGTTGAGTTGGAAGCTTCTGAAAATACTGTGGATGAACCACCTTTAAACCTTCCAACGGAAGATTCTATTCAAAAGATAGACTTGGGAACACTTGATAACCCACGTCCTGTATTCATAAGTAAGAATATAAAGGATGATGAGTTACCCGAGCATATCGCTTTTCTTCATGAGTTTGTTGATTGTTTTGCATGGTCTTACTCTGAAATGCCTGGTTTAGACCCCAAAATAACAATCCACAAACTCAATCTGCAAAAAGATATCAAGCCTGTCAAACAAGGCCAAAGAAGATTCCGTCCTGACGTGATGGATAAAATTGAACAAGAAGTTTAGAAACTGAAAAGCGTTGGCTTCATCCGCGAGGAACGGCATCCTGAATGGTTGGCCAACATTGTCCCTATGACAAAGAAAAATGGGCAAATCAAGGTCTGTATTGACTACAAAGACCTGAATGGTGGATGCCCCAAAGATGAATTCCTGCTCCCCATACCGGAGGTAATGATTGACAACACCTGCGGATTTAAGCGAATGACATTCATGGATGGCTTGTCTAGTTACAATCAGATAAAGATGCATCCTGAAGATGAGAAACATACATCATTTCGAACTCCATTTGGCGTGTATTGTTACACTGTCATGCCATTTGGCTGAAAAATGCCGGTGCAACATATCAGAGGGCTATGATGAAGATATTCCCAGATATGTAGCACAAGACGGTCGAATGTTACGTTGATGACCTCACCGTCAAAAGCCAAACAAAAGAAGACCATCTCAAAGATATTCGAGAAGTCTTCCTCCGACTTTGCAAACACAAACTGCGGATGAATCCCCTCAAATGCTTCTTCGGTATTTCATCAGGTAAGTTCCTCGGATTCATAGTTCGGAAAGCCGGAATAGAACTTGACCCCACCAAAGTCAAGGCTATCCTAGAAATGTCATCTCCAAGAACCTTAAGAGAACTCAAAGGGCTTCAAGGGAGGTTGGCGTACATACGACGGTTCATTTCCAATCTATCAGGAAAATGCCGTCCATTTTCTCGCCTAATGAAGAAAGGTGTAGACTTTGTTTGGGATGCTGAATGTGAAGCTGCATTTCAAGACATCAAGTCATACCTGACCAAACCTCCGGTGTTGGCTGCCCCCACAACTGGAAAACCATTCATCTTGTACACAAGAGATCTCGACTATTCTTTGGGTGCTCTACTCGCACAAGAAAATGATGGAGGAAAAGAGGCTGCTCTATACTATCTCAGCCGCATGTTGGTTGGTGCAGAGCATCGCTACTCTCTTGTCGAAAAAAATGCCTTTCTGTGATGTTCGCTATACAAAAGCTACGTCACTACCTACTGTCCAACACAATATACCCGATTTCGAGGATCAATCTCTTAAAGGTCCTTGTCACAAAAGCAAGTTCCCTCAATGCTTGACTGGCAAAATAGTCCATCCTTCTATCACAATTTGATATTAGGTATGTACCACAGAAAGCAATCAATGGCCAAGCTCTGGCAGACTTTCTCGCAAAGCATCCACTACCTAAGGATTCTCCACTCAGGGATGATCTCCCAGACGAGCCTGTCTACAGCGTGGAGACCTCCTTATCAAATGTTGCATGGGACATGTACTTCGACGGTGCAACCAGGACAAATGAAAAGGGAAAGCTGATATCGGGAATTGGCATTCTCTTTGTTAGTCCCAACATGTAAGACCCCGCCCCGAGAGTTTCCTTTTAGTGTTAATTAAGACGCGTTTTAGCTATAAGTGAGATTAGTGGAAATGGGTTAAATCTGGATTAGAATAGCTTTTTTTAGCTTTGAATAATTTTGGGAACTCTTTTGATCTAGTGGGGCCCTTTGGGGGTTCCTTTTATTGTGTTTTGATTAGTTTTGGGATTTATTTAATAATTCTGGAAATCTGTAATTTACTCCGTTTAATGTATTTTATGATTCCCGACAACTTTCGTATTTGTTCCGTTTCCATTCGAGACCTCTAATCCCTACTTTGCCATTGATAGGGGTAAAACAGTCTTTTTACACAAAATCTGGACACTATTTTTCAATGTCTCCGAAACTCGTAAATTATATACTTTTTGGAAAGTAGAAATTTCGACGATCGATTCTTCCTTCTTCGTCGAATCCATCCGAAGCCCGTAGAGCGATGTTTTAGACCGATTGGATTTTTAAGTTGTGGGACCCATTGCCATTGTCTATATAAGGAGGAGTCCTTTTTCCTCTTCCTCTTCTTGCAACTTTCTTGAGAAAAAGGAATCCCAGCCCAGCCCTAGGGTTCTCTTCAACTTACCTTGCTTCTTGCTTCTTCATCTCTCAATCTCTCTCAAAGCTATTGCTAAAGGTAAAATGGAGGTGGTAATCTTCTTCCCCTCCTTCAGAGCTTCATCTTGATATCATTTTTTTAGAGAGCCTTCCATTCCAAGCTACATTTTGAGCAAGCTCTTTCCACTAGAGGACTTTTCATGTAAGCTCTTCTTCTCATCTCTTGGTTGTGTGTTCTTCTAGCCATGGAGGTGCTTCACCTTGATTATTGGAAGCTATCTCCATTTATTTCTTGATTTTGACATTCTAGGGTTGTAGTGAATGTATTTTGGGGATTTTTGTGTAGATTGTAGATTTTGAGCTTGATAGTGGGATTAGAGCTTGACTAGCATATTTGGAGACCAAGGCAAGTGAATGAATGGATTTGATTTGAATAAGTTCTTGTCTTATTGAAAATGTGGATTTTTACTATTCCTATTCCTTTAGTTTATTATGTTTCATAATGCTTTTGGAAATGTACTTATTGATATGATTTTTTTCCTAATCAGTTTATGAGAATGTATGCATTCATTCATTAAAGATTATTTTGGTCATTATGGACTTCTTAAATGATATTTGTACTTGCATTGAATGAGATTTGTGTTGGAAGGAGAATTAAATGCATTGATGGAATGGTGGTTGGCGGAAAGGATTAAATGTTAAAAGGAAGGGAATAGACCCATTTCATGTTAGGAAATGGTTGGAGTTGAGGTGAAAGGGTTTGGGAAAGAAAGAACTGAAATCTGCACCTGTCGCGACCCCGGACCGGGACCCGGGACCGCGACGGTGGTGTGGATGGGGTAATGAACTACCCTTAATAATGATTATACATTTCCTTAATTTCCCACAGGTTTCTCACTAGTCTATCAGCCTTCAATGCCGAGACAAATCTTGGACAAGAATTCCTCCTCTCCCCATGGAACAATACTCCTGCTGGGGTCTCCTCTAATTTGAACGTGAGGGTCTTATGGAAACAGTCCATCGTAGCATGGTATCCTGCTAACCAATCCATTCCTAGAATGACATCAAAATCAGACATCTCCAACAAAATAAGATTCGCCGGTAACACCACATCTCCTATCTTAATAGCACATCTAGGATAATATTTCCTACACACAACTTGTTTGCCTACGGGGGTGGACACCGTCAATACATACTCAAGTTCTCTAGCAGGCATATCAATCAACTTAGAAAATTTTGGAGACAAGAAAGAGTGCGTAGAGCCAGGGTCAAACAAAATCTTAGCTTCAAATCCACAAACTAGGAGTGTACCTTCCACCACGTTATCTGTAGCCTCTGCATCCGCTTGGTTAATTGCATACACTTGTCCTCGCTGCTGAGGCCTGTTTTGAGCTTGTTGTTGCCTCCCTTGTTGCGCATTCCTATTTTGCTGAGGAGGACGCTGATTCTAATTCTGTCCTTGCTGACGAGCTTGATGCTGCTGTGGGGGTCTATATTGTTGCTGTGGAGCCTGCTGCTGGAGTGGCCTGGGCTGGTTCTGTACGGCTAGTGCATTCTGAGGTGGTGCCTGGCGCTGTGTTCCTTGTTGTTGCTGATTCTGTCTGTTGTTACATTGTCCAACTTGCCTTGGGCAGTCCTTGAGCTGGTGTGCCATGGATCCACATCTGAAACATGCTCCCGTAATCGTACGGCATTGAGCACTCTCGTGGTTTTTACCACAGTGAGCGCAAACTAGAGCATTCTGTACGTTTTGTTCATGCCTCGGTCGTTTGTTCTGTTGGTTCCTTGGTGGGTGATTCTGTTGGTGAGCTGGTGCCTTTCCTTGGATCTTGAGGATCTTGTTGTTCAGGTTCTCGAACTTATAGGCCCTTCTCACAGCCTCTTCAAAAGTGATAGGTGGTACAACACCCGTGGCATCCCTCTCAATGATCGAGTTAAGTCCTTCAAGGAACTTCGCTATCTTTTTCTCCACAGTGTCAATTAACTCGGGGGCATATCGAGACAACCTTTCGAACTTCGTGAGGTACTCTTGAACGGTCGTGTTACCTTGTACGAGCTGCTGGAATTCAATGGCCTTTTGCCTCTTCACATGTGTCGGTACATACTTGTCACTGAATTGTCTCTTGAAACTTTTCCAAGCCTCTGCGTCTGCTATGGTCCTATACTCAGCCTTTATTGTTTTCCACCATATATCCGCTAGGCCAGTGAACATGGAAGCGGTGAGTTGCACTTGCTGTCTACCTGTACATCTAAATACCTCAAAGATGTTCTCCGTATGTTCTAGCCAGTCATCTGTAGCTAATGGGTCCTCATGCCCAGTGAACTCCTTAGGACCCCTCTTCCTAAACTTTTCAAACAACGCATTGGGATCATGTTCCCTATTGTTAATGACTATTTGAGGGCCTAGAGGTTGCGCTGGTGCCGGTTCAGGCCTCCTTTCTAACACTTCTAATAACTGCCTTTGCATCGTAGCCATTTCCCTAGCATGCTCTTCATCCTTCCTGGCCATTTGCTCTTGCAATCTTGCCTGATTTTCATTGGCTTGACGTTGCTGGTCAATCATGGCCTGCATCATCTGTTGAAATTGATTCTGCATGTTTGGATCCGGAGTACCATTTCCTAGTGGCCCGGTGTGTTCACTATTGCTTGCGGTGGGATTGTCGGTTACGGGTCTTTTTCGAGGTGGCATATCACTGTAAAACAAATTGTTAGCACATAAAGTCATATAAGGGTTACACATTGCTCACACGAGTCTAACTAACGAAAAGTCTAACGGATCCTCGCCACGTCCTTAGGATTTCTAGTTTCTTTTCATTGCCTGAAACACGTCTCGCTTTGATACCAGTCTGTCGCGACCCCGGACTGGGACCCGGGACCGCAACGGTGGTGTGGATGGGGTAATGAACTACCCTTAATAATGATTATACATTTCCTTAATTTCCCACAGGTTTCCGCAGTGAGGATTCCACATACACTCATGGAACATTTACATTGGTGCGGAAGCGTGTAGCAAATCAAACTCTTAATCTATTCTTATTATATGAGACTGATAATACACAAGTATGACTTGATGTCAGAGTGAGCAATGATCTCATTAGCATTCCCAAAATTTGAAGTTAGAGTTTAAACAAAAGATCAAGTTAAATTAACATTCCCCAAAAATAATGGCCAACAAAGGCCAGTACATCCAAAAGTATAAATCATGTATCATTCTATAATCTCCCCAAAATGTTCGCAGCTCAAAGCTAAACCAAATGTCTACATGACATTGTCAGCTTGCCACTCCACTAATCGTTGCGGTTCATCAACCGCCTCCTCTAGCTCCTCCTCAAAGGCAATAACGGGAGCTGGACTTGAGTACCACAAAAAATGGGTCAGACACGACGGTTTGGCAGGTGGGTGAATAGATAATACCAAGAAAGAAATCAAAGCACATCTTAGACATAACGAACACTTATTAAAACGATAACTGTCATAAAACAGAATGCATGGTTCATTTAAAGTACAGGTGCAATATAAATCATGTGGGGTATTCAAGGTACCGGAACTGACTAGATGGCAACCACACTAAAGCTAAATCATCTCTATCACTAAGGTGATGAGAGCACATTCAGTGCGTTGGGCTCGAACACACGAAGTGACGAGAACCAACATTATATACATATACATATCGCTAGACAAGACCACGGCCGCGGAACCGGGTAGCGGGACAGGACAGGATCCAAGTTGCAACTAGCGGGAGCACAAGGGGGAGGCCCAAGTCAGTTGATCAGACTGACAAGGACGTCCAAGCTTAGTGGTGCCGACTCATAGGTTACATGAGAAATCAAAATATATACAAACTATATCAATATAAAACACTCGGGCAGGCGGGGCATGGTGCTCGTAAGCACTCATTTCGCATCATTATCTGTTCATGCATAAACGCGGCTGGCAGGACATATCAGGTGTATAAATCAGAATTTGAGATAAAACCAGTAGGATCGGGTAATTATACATATAATCTGAGTAAAACAATGCAATGAATCCTTATACCATTAGGGACTATATATTGGGGCATCCATATTCAAACAACATGTATAAGGGTCTTGTATGTCTATTATTACCCTTAGTATGGTACTCGAATGATAGAGGACATACCAAGTTTCCTTATGCAAGTTGATGAATCCAAAAGTCCCAATACCTTTTCGAAATGGTGTTTCTTTCTAAGTCAATCTCCTTATGTCATCCCCTGGGTCTTTCCAAGGTGGTAGGGCATTAAAACAACCCATCCAAACCTTTAAATACTATATCTGAAAACAATAGAAAATACTCAGGAATTCTGGGTGAAATTCGGTCACCTGTCGGTTAGCTGGCGGTTAGCCGCTGGCTGACCGCGGTTCACCCTGCTAAAATATAGCATTCTGTGTTTCTAACCGCGCATCTCGGCTACCTGGCGGTCACAGGGTTTTTGGTTAGCGGTTAGCCGCGAGCTGACCGCGGGACTGACCGCGGTTTGCCTATCAAAACACAGCATTCTGTGTTTCTAACCGCATCTGGGTCGGCTAGCCGCCGGTCACCTGTCAGCTAGCCGCCAAAGTGACCGCCCGCTAACCGCCCAGCTGCGGGAACTACACATCAGGTGCAGATTTCAGTTCTTTCTTTCCCAAACCCTTTCACCTCAACTCCAACCATTCCCTAACATGAAATGGGTCTATTCCCTTCCATTTAACATTTAATCCTTTCCACCAACCACAATTCCATCAATGCATTAATTCTCCTACCAATACAAATCTCATTCAATGCAAGTACAAATATCATTTAAGAAGTTTATAATGACCAAAATAAACTTTAATGAATGAATGCATACATTCTCATAAAACTAACTAAGAGAAAGCCATATCAATAAGTACATTTCCAAAAGCATTATGAAACATAATAAACTAAGGGAATAGTGAAAATCCACATTTTCAATAAAACAAGAACTCATTCAAATCAAATCCATTCATTCACTTGCCTTGGTCTCCAAATATGCTAGCCAACCTCTAATCCCTCTATCAAGCTCAAAATCTACAATCTACACAAAAATCCCCAAAACACATTCATTACAACCCTAGAATGTCAAAATCAAGAAATAGATGGAGATAGCTTCCAATAATCAAGGTGAAGCACCTCCATGGCTAGAAGAACACACAACCAAGATATGAGAAGAAGAGCTTACATGGAAAATCCTCTAATGGCAAGAGCTTGCTCAAAATGTAGCTTGGAATGGAAGGCTCTCTCTACAAATGGTATCAAGATTAAGCTCTCATGGAGGGGAAGAAGATTACCACCTCCATTTTGCCTTTAGCAATAGATTTGAGAGAGATTGAGAGATGGAGAAGCAAGGAGTAAGAAGAAAAACCCTAGGGCTGGAGCTCTCTATGCTCTCAAGGGAAAGTTGCAGGAAAAGGGGGAAGAACGAATGAACTCCTCCTTATATAGAAAATGGCAATGGGTCCCACAACTTAAAAATCAAATCGGTCTAAAACATCGCTCTACGGGCTTCGGATGGATTCGACGAAGAAGGAAGAATCGATCGTCGGAATTTCTACTTTCCAAAAAGTATATATTTTACGAGTTTCGGAGACATTGAAAAATAGTGTCCAGATTTTCTGTAAAAAGACTGTTTTAATCCTATCAATGGCAAAGTAGGGTTTAGAGGTCTCGAATGGAAACGGAACAAATACGAAAGTTGTCGGGAATCATAAAATACATTAAACGGAGCAAATTACAGATTTCCAGAATTAATAAATAAATCCCAAAACTAATCAAGACACAATAAAAGGAACCCCTAAAGGGCCCCACTAGATCACAAGAGTTCTCAAAATCATTCAAAGCTATAAAAAGCTATTCTAATCCAGATTTAACCCATTTCCACTAATCTCACTTATAGCTAAAACGCGTCTTAATTGACACTAAAAGGAAACTCTCGGGGCGGGGTCTTACAGCACCTGATGTGTAGTTCCCGCAGCTGGGCGGTCAGCGGGCGGTCACCTTAGCGGTCACCCGACCGGCGGCTAGCCGACCCAGATTCGGTTAGAAACACAGAATGCTGTGTTTTGACAGGCGAACCGCGGTCAGCCCCGCTGTCAGCTCGCGGCTAACTGCTAACCAAAAACCCTGTGACCGCCAGGTAGCCGAGATGCGCGGTTAGAAACACAGAATGCTATATTTTAGCAGGGTGAGCCGCGGTCAGCCAGCGGCTAACCGCCGATCACCTCGGTGGCTGACCGCCAGCTAACCGTCAGGTGACCGAATGTCACCCAAAATTCCTGAGTCTTTTCTATTGTTTTAGATATGGTATTTAAAGGTTTGGATGGGTTGTTCTGATGCCCTACCACCTTGGAAAGACCCAAGGGATGACATAAGGAGATTGACTTAGAAAGAAACACCATTTCGGGAATGTATTGGGACTTTTGGATTCATCAACTTGTATAAGGAAACTTGGTATGTCCTCTATCATTCGAGTACCACACTAAGGGTAATAATAGACATACAAGATCCTTATACATGTTGTTTGAATATGGATGCCCCAATATATAGTCCCTAATGGTATAAGGATTCATTGCATTGTTTTCCTCAGATTATATGTATAATTACCCGATCCTACTGGTTTTATCTCAAATTCTGATTTATACACCTGATATGTCCTGCCAGCCCCGTTTATGCATGACCAGATAATGATACGAAATGTGTGCTTACGAGCACCATGCCCCGCCTGCCCGAGTGTTTTATACTGATATAGTTTGTATATGTTTTGATTTCTCATGTAACCTATGAGTCGGCACCAGTAAGCTTGGACGTCCTTGTCAGTCTGATCAACTGACTTGGGCCTCCCCCTTGTGTTCCCGCCAGTTGCAACTTGGATCCTGTCCTGTCCCGTTACCCGGTTCCGCGGCAGTGGTCTTCTCTAGCTATATGTATATGTATATAATGTTGGTTCTAGTCACTTCGTGTGTTCGAGCCCAACGCACTGAATGTGCTCTCATCACCTTAGTGATAGAGAGGATTTAGCTTTAGTGTGGTTGCCATCTAGTCAGTTCCTGTACCTTGAATACCCTACATGATTTATATTGCATCTGTACTTTAAATGAACCATGCATCCTGTTTTCTGACAGTTATCGTTTTAATAAGTTTTCGTTATGTCTAAGATGTGATTTGATTTCTTTCTTGGTATTATCTATTCACCCACCTGCCAGACCGTCGTGTCTGACCCATTTTTGTGGTACTCAGGTCCAGCTCCCGTTATTGCCTTTGAGGAGGAGCCAGAGGAGGCGGTCGATGAACCGCAACGATTAGTGGAGTGGCAAGCTGACAATGTCATGTAGACATTTGGTTTAGCTTTGAGCTGCGAACATTTTAGGGAGTTTATAGAATGATACTTGATTTATACTTTTGGTTGTACTGGCCTTTGTTGGCCATTATTTTTGGGGAATGTTAATTTAACTTGATCTTTTGTTTAAACTCTAACTTCAAATTTTGGGAATGCTAATGAGATCATTGCTCGCTCTGACATCATGTCATATTTATGTGTTTATCAGTTCTATATGATGAGAATGGATTAAGAGTTTGATTTGCTACACGCTTCCGCACCAATGTAAATGTTCCATGAGTGTATGTGGAATCCTCACCGCGGAAACCTGTGGGAAATTAAGGAAATGTATAATCATTATTAAGGGTAGTTCATTACCCCATCCACACCACCGTCGCGGTCCCGGTCCGGGGTCGCGACACAACAAGTACATGATTCCACATGCATTCTCGTTACTGGAACCATGTTCAAATAATGCAACTGAGTACCAAGCCCTGATCGTAGGATTGGAAGTCGCCCTCGAATCCGGTATCACCATGCTGGAAGCCTTTGGGGACTCCAAACTCATCGTCAACCAGATGAATCAGAAATATGAAATCAGGAAGCCTAATCTGTTACCTTACTACAACAAGGCACAATCACTTCGACAAAAGTTTGATGCCTGTCACATCGCCCACATCCACAGAGGTGAAAACATCTGTGCAGATGCCTTGGCTGGACTTGCTGCATCTATGTTGATCCAAGAAGGGCAAGACATGCAAATTACAGTGTGTCAAAAAAGGATCCTCCCTCCTCTCAACACACACCAAGCAGTTGTTGAATGCAACTAAGTGGTTGGAAGTTGGATTTCCATCCTTAGACCTCCGAGCAGCGACTGGAGGGATCCGTTTATTGATTACATTATGTTCAGAATCCTGCCAGAAGATCCAAAAGAGCGGGTAAGTATCCAAAGACGAGCCCCAAACTTTCATTTGGATATTCCCTTCAAAATGCTTCATAGAAAATCCTTTAACGGAGTACTCCTACGCACGCTGCTTGCACAACAAGAGGCGGAAGAACTTTAAAAGAAATTCATGCTGGTCTTTGTGGAGCCCACCAGGCTGGTCCTAAGCTCTACGATCAGATAAAAGGTTAGGTTATTATTGGCCTACCATGGTAGCTAACGCAATGCAATTTGCTAAGCACTACCAACAATGCCAAGTTCACGGAGACTATGTCCACATGCCTCTAGAATGGCTACACTCTACAACAATCTCGTGGCCTTTTGAAGCCAGGTCCTATCTCTCCCCCACCAAGCAAAGGACTAATGAGGTCATCATTTCATTGAGCAAGAATGCTTCATCTTCGCCGCTACGGATTATTTCTCCAAGTGGTCAGAAGCATTCGTGCTCAATGAAATGAAGACCTCATCAGTCCTTCAATTCTTGCGAACCAACATCATTTGTCGCTTCGGCATACCTAAAAGATTTGTCCATGATAACATACCACAATTCCGGGATCACAGATTCTATAGGTTCTGCGACAAATACAAAATCCAAAGTTGTCCTTCGACTCCGTATAATCCGGCAGTGAATGGACTAGCAAAAGCCTTCAATAAGACACTCTGCAAAATCCTCAAGAAAATGGTCTCTAGTCACAAAAGAGACTAGGGCAACAAACTACATGAAGCTTTATGGGCCTATCGAACCACCATTCGAGGACCAACCCATAGCATATCATTCTCCTTGGTCTATGGATGTGAAACAGTTATCCCTCTAAAGGTACAAATCCCTTCCTTAAGGGTATCTCTACAAAATGAAATGGCGCAAGAAAGCAACATCAAATTGAGACTCCAAGAACTGGATAATCTTGATGAAAGACGGCTCGAAGCTCTACAGAGCATTGAGCTTTACCAAGCACGCATGGCAGGATCTTTCGACAAGAAGGTCAGGCAACGCGCCCACAAAAAGGGTGACTTGGTTCTTGCGATGAAAAGGCCAATGGTTTTTGCCTACAAATCCAAAGGCAAATTCGAACCAAAATGGGAAGGACCCTTCATCATAGACAAAGTCTTCTGAATGGCGCATACGCTCTTCTAAATATGGAGGGCGACAGATGTATGCTGCCCATCAACGGTAAGTTCTTGAAGCAGTACTACCCTTGAAGACTTCCTCTATCGAGTAAGAGCGATGCCTGCATGGCCAAAGCCTATTCCTAGGTACTTACTTGTCAAACCCACTCCTTTTGGAATTTTCATCTTTACGTTGAAGTGCCTAAAAAAAAACTTTAAAACAATGCTTACTTTCAATGTTTCATTGTTCAAAAAAAAAAAAATCAAATCCCAAAAATCAAAGTTTAAGAACCTCTTCCCCAACTTGACCCAAATTTCGATCCTTGAACCCAAAATTCATGGTTTGAAACAAAAATCAAGACCCAGGGATTTCTACCCTATTCCACCCCGACTTTTACCACCAAAAATGGTTTTGAGTCAAAATTTACTACCCTCGTGTCTTTAAACAAAATGGTTTTTCAAAAAACCATGGGGAAGTGACGTTTAGTCGATACTCACACAAAACCCAAAAATTGGAAGGATGTGAAACTCATTCGATACTTCTAAAACCTCAAATCGCAAGGAAGCGACACCACGTCGATACTTGCAAATTTTCATAAAAACGTGGAGATGCAACATTTCAGTTGATATCTACAACTCAAATTTTAAAACAAAAACAAAGGTTCGAAAAAACCTAAAATTTCAAAAATCGTGGGGAAGCGAGATCTCATCAATACCTGCAAAACAAAGTTTTTTTGAAAAAGCAAGGAAGCGACATTCAGTCGATACTTGCACCAAAACCTGTGAGGAGGCGACATTCCATCGTTACTCGCAACTGAATGAGCAAGGAAGCGACATTCCATCGATACTTGCAATACCATTCAGCAGGGAGGCGACACTTAGTCGATACCTGCATTTTGAAAACCAAAAACCTGGCTTTCACACCAAAAATAAAAAAACCCGGCTTTCACGCCAAAACCCGGCTTTCATGCCAAAAATAATAAAAAAATTCGGCTTCCATGCCAAGAAAACAAAATTTGGTTTTCAAAAAACTCGTCTTCCATGCCACAAAATCTGACTTTCACGCCAAACAAACAAAAAATTGGCTTTCACGCCACAAAATCTGGCTCCCATGCCACAAACAAAATTTCGGCTCCCATACCACAAAATTTTGGCTCCTATGCCACCAAAACTCGGCTTCCATGCCACAAACAAAACCGGCCTTCATGCCACAAAATTTGGCTTTCATGCCACAAAAAAAAAAAACCTGGCTTTCATGCCAAAAACAAGATTTTGGCTCTCATGCCACAAAACCAAACTTAACTTCCATGCCACACAAAAAAAAAAAAAAAGGCTCCTATGCCCCCAAAATTCGGCTTTCATGCCATCTCAAAAATCAAGTTTTTTGCCACAAAATCAGGCTTTTCGCCATAAAATCAGGCTTTTCGCCACAAAATCTGGCCTTCATGCCCAAAACAATCCTTTGACAAAAGATTTTCGCAAAATGACTACCTTTTGATCAAATTCTCAAACAAACATTCTCATGCGACTTTTGCTTGTTTTCATCAAAAAAGAATTTAAGGTATATAGAGTACCATAAATGTTTATACATGGAGGTACCAAAAGAAAAGAAGAAAAAGTTTGTTATAAATCAGGAGATTAGTCCGACATGGTCTTCAGCCAAAGACTTAACTCCTCATGTAGATTCTTGGCTTTAGCCTCCAAAGCTTCCAGCCCACGTTTCTTTAGAATTTTTCCATAAAATGCGGCAGGCTATCGCGATCCATCTTCAGCACGAGGAAGCTCTTGCCAGAGAATTTGCCATTGATCATATTCCTGAGTCTTCCTCTGGAGATTGCTTTCAGCTTCCTCAACCTGGCGAATGAGAGCCCTCTCTCTATCGCGAGCTTCCATAATGGCAGCCCATTTAGCAGCAGCTTGTTCCTCCAAAAGCTCGAGACGCTACCTGGCCTCAATGACCTCCCTATCAAGACGGTGCAGGTCTTGTGTTAGCTTGATGATAGCCAACTCGGTGACGTTCCTCTCCCGAACGTAAAGTTTCCGAGTCCGCGAGATCTCATCCAGTTCAGATCTGACCTCGCCAGAAGGCTTCAAAAACATCTCATTAAAGAAATCACCATTTGGGAAGCTCTTGGTCTCAGTCCACTTGTTGCCCAAAGCTATCACTTCATAAACAAAAGCCTTGGCATTTGTAATGTCCAAACCGACCTCCTCGCTATCAGCAAGAAAGTCCTGCACATGCTTAATCATGCCGAAGTCAGCTTCCAAATGGCCAGAAGAGAGGGTTTCAACCCATGAGCTCAAGACTCTCTTCAACACCTTCTTCGCAAACTAAAGGGATGGCCCAGACGAAGATTCGCCATGCTCCGTTGGTCGACTGCCCATGTCATGCACCATCGGAAGAGTAATCAAGAAGCTCTTTCCAATCGGAGCCACTGGAGAAGGAATATCAGCAAGCGGACTCGCCTTTGCCTCATCAAAACTGGTAGAAGAAGCCCCTACTCCTGGATCAACCACGAGCACCCCCTGCTCTGGCCCTGAGAAAGATAGAGGAACTTCTCCTGTCGCTTCACAACCTACCAATGAAAGATGGAAATGGTATGAATATGATCTTGTCAAAAATCAATATCAAGACTATTACTGTATACCTTCTTCGACAACCGCCGGAATGCTTTCTGCCTCCATGAACTCATCTGAAGCATCGTCAAAAGTTGCGTCCATGGATGGTTCAAAGTTGTCAGAATCTTATGGCAAGTCAGCTGGCAAGGAAACCAAAAAATGTGTCAGCGAGTGGCAGCAAAGAAAAACAAAAGGGCAAAAAGGGCAAAGAAATCATACTAGGTGAAGATTCTGGATCTACTCAAGAGACCGTTGGTTCTTCCTCAAACGCCACAACCGGATCCGTCACCGCCTCATTGACCAGAACCTCAGGCATCACCAAATCATCATCCTCTGACAAAAGAAAGAAAGCAGTGGATCAAAACAAAATCCTCATAAAAAGAAAGAAGCGGAAAAAGAGAGAAGGAGGATCATACCATCACTACTGATTTTTTATTCTCGGCTCCTCTTCTCTGGAGGCTCATCGTCATCCCCTCATGCCTCCTCAACAATGGTGAGAGGGATTTCCATATCTAGAGAGTCTTCATGACGTCTCTATTACGGCGTTGCCCTCTCCTCCACTTGCTTCTATGGGTCGGTCTGTCTGAAGAACCCGCCTCGCCTTCAGAGTCAGGCCTCTCACTTGACTCCTCACTGGATGATCTACTCTTGCCAGTAGACTCCATGGAAGCTTTCATTTGTTCCACTTAAATCCAAGCGTCGACCTCAGCCTCCTCCTCTGCGAGCTGTTCCAAGACCTCACCAGGTATCTCTTGTACAGCTCTTGATCTAATGACGTCCCGATCATCGAGAAAGCCTATTTTGTGCTTTTCTCCAGAAAGGAAAGCCAGAACTTCCTCTCGGCGGACGCCATCTGATTTCCCAAGACCCTTCCTAGAAGACTGTTTTACATCGAACTCTTTCTTGGAAAGCCCCTGGTGCACTGAAAAGCTCTCCACAAACCATTTTGTGAAGCCAATAGTCCGGAAAGTGGGCAACTCAAGATAGGGAATCATGGCGGTAGTGTCTTCCGCGCTATAAAAGGCCCATGCATTCCTCCCGTCTTGCAAACCTCAAAAGCGCTTCACTTTTCTCGAAGGCGCTCTAACAACGCCCTGAGAGAAGCCCAACTGCAAGGCAAAACGCGAAGGAACTTACGGCTCGATGTCGATAAAAAGATGCCTACAGTACACCATCGTACCAACACATATGTTAAAAAGCCAACTCCTCTCTGCATTTGTCAAAGAATAGTGTCTCCCCGACCCAGCCCTAGTGGAATCTCGAGAGACACCAAAATCAAAAGCCTTCTTCCGCAAGCCTAGAGAAAGCTTCACTGAAGATTACCCCATCTCGACGTCCCTGAATCGTCGGATCCTCAAACAGACGAATAAAAGAGATTCGGAAACAGGCTTCCCTCTGGCCAATCGAATCATAAACGGGTCATCATCATGTGCAGCACCCAATCGGTGGAAACCAAGACAGTGGTATACATACCACGAATAGAAAATATGGGCTGAAAATATCCTATTCATAGGGAGCCCAATCCGAACAAAAAAAGCAGCAACCTGTAATTCGGTACACAGATAGGAGTAAAGAGCAGTTACCAAAGCAAGCCACTCTCCAAATGCCATCTGACAAGCCAGAAAAATGCAGTGCGGCCCAATGTGCGTTCCATCTCCTCCAGGAAAAACAGCCTCACCCAACCAATAAGTGAGGTAAACAGCGAGATCTCTCCGCAGCGCAATGTTAGAATAAATGGCGTCTGTGTTTGCGAAGAATTCCTTCAAATTTTCTCGCATGGCGGAGATCTTCTTCGAATCTGGGTTCTTTGCCCTTGCTTCCTGGGTCATACTCTCAGAAGACTCCCCGTTGTCAAAGAAATGGGAAGACAAAAAGTTACCACTCTTCCAACTGCTGCACTGAACTTTCAAGCCCTCCTTCTCCTTCAAGAAATCGTAGAAGGCGACAAGCTAAAAGTACAAAAGCCTGAACTCCTCAGACTGCTTCTCAAAAACACTGTCCATAGGCATAAACTCCTCATAAAGTTTGTAGAGGATAGGCGGTCCGGTGATGACACTCAGTTCCTTTAAAGAAAAACCAATTTCACCATTCGTAACAATGAAGGTGTTGATTTGTGGAAGGAACGACTCCAGCATGGCCATGAAGGCTTTATCGGAGAAGACCACGGTTTGTCGAAAAGCGCGAATCGCGTCAAAGATCTCGGCCTACTTCAGAATGGCACCGCCGACCTACAGGATGTGATCAGTCCACAACTACCAGTTCGAGTCAGCGCTAAAACAGCCACGAAGTCGAAAAGGCTTCACCCAATTGCTGCCATTGCCCTTGAAAATACCAAGGCCCACTGGTCTCAAATCAACCGAAGGATGATCTGACCCTTGGTAGCCGTTGGCCGGCATCAAAATGTCCATACGGGCAAGCGACTTCTCTGCATAACCAGAAGGGCCGCCAACAAAAACCCTGTCTTGATCACATTAGTCCTCTTCACCCAGCTTGGAGGATCTTCCCTCTTTGAGCTTGTGGGAGAAAGGCTCATGATCGAGATAGTGCGACCGAAGGTCGACCGGGTAGAAACAGTTCTCTCCCCGCCATCAACTGTGTAAGAGAACTGAAAACATCTCCTTTGGTAAGTTGAATCGTCAGGGACTGCATCACCAAAGAAGAAGGTAGGCTTGGGCACAATGCTCTAATCGTCCGTGACCCAAGGACGACTGCTTACCATAATCTTGTAAAATTCCTCATCCTTTAGAGCGATCAACTGCTGTCTCGCCTCATGTCGGTTGAGAGAATCACACTCTTCCAAGTTTATCTCAACATACTGGACCTTCTCCCAGGCTTGCTGTACGGCCACATTAGAAGATCTGGTAGAATGGCAAGGCGCATCGGTGACAAGCTCCTTACCCTTGTTCATTCTAGAGGAACTACCTGCGAAGGATGGAAAGGAAAAAATCAATCATCAAAATGACATAATTTTGCTAAAAAAATTTCTAGTAAAATTTTGGCGTGGTTTCGGGGCAATTCCGAAGAAAAGGGAAACACCCCGAAAGAAATAGGGAGCTTAAAGATGAGCTCAACATGGCTGCAAGCTCATAATCAATGGAGAATTCTCAAAGAATGCTCGAACTCAAACATTGCTACGAGATCAAGCCAAATCTTCTCAAATCTCCACAAGATTGGAAAAGGGCTCAAATTGCTGCGAGCTCCAGACTCCAAAACTTGCAAAAGCTCCTTAAAACCCCCACAAGACTAAGAAAGGGCTCGACATACAGCTTGTTAGGTCACAAGACCAAAATCAAAATAAAAAACCCGACCCCCTAACCTGCCACATACAGCTTGTTAGGTCACAAGGTCAAAAACCAAAAACCTTCTTGACCGCCTGATGCGCCACATAAAGCCTTTAGGTTCATAAGGTCAAAAAGAAATATCAAAACCCCAAAAATCCAATCCAAATGTCATTTTCAAAATTTTGCCTTGAGATGGTACGTGATCTCTCTCACTGCCATAAAATCCCCTTGAAAACTCAAAAGGGCTACCTCACTAAAAGAAAAATGCTCAAGACTCTTCGTCAAGTGAAGAAGCTCCTTCAAAGTTTTCTTCAAGGCACATCGACTGCAAACACTATGGAATTCGTCGATGTACCTCGAGGGGGCATTGTTGACACCAAAAATGTCACTTTGCCTCCTCAACACCAAAAGCTACATGGAGCCGCATCCTACTACAAATAGGCAGAGCCGCTTCAAGCGTCAGATCTTGTTTGAATCAAACAAAAACTATAAGGTCCTTCAAAATAGCCAAAAGAAGGATACACATGAAGTTTCGGGCCATTTCGACACTATTTGGCCTAACTTCAATCCTCCAACGGCTGAGCAGGAGCTCCCGGCGGCGACAGTGTCGAATATATCAAATCTTCCATCAGAGCCTATGGATGGTCTCAAAATACCTCCAAAAAGCTCCACGTCAAATTTCAAGTCAAAACGACACCGTTTGACCCTCCATCAACTCTCGAACGGCAAAATCAAGCCTCCCGGCGGCGAGAACCACCGAGGACATCACTCATCAAACTAAGCACATGGGTATCTTATACATGCTTCCAAAGAGCTGCACATCAAATTTCAGGTCATTCCGGCGACGTTTGACCCGACTTTGACGCTCAGAAACAAAATCAATCCTACCGGCGGCGGAGCTCCCCGGGACCACTGCATCCAAATCGGAGCTAATGGATAGTCTCGAAATGACTCCAATAGGCTCCCTGTCAAATTTCAAGTAATCAGACATCGGTTGACCGTACATCAAAGCTTGACATCTTCTGCGCGGTGAAATCAAGTCTAGCATCGAAGGGACCCCAAACGGCTTCAAAACACAAATAAAAGCCCATGCTTGGTCCTATCTACTGCTTAGAAAGCTTCACCTCAAATTTTAGGTCATTCCGACATCGTTTGGCGTAGTTTCAACTTTTGGCGGAAAATCGGCTACAAAGTCTTTGGCTTTTCCAAAAATAGAAAACTTTGTGCTCTGATTTGCATGACTTTTCGATAGGTTTTCTTCAGGGGATTCAAGCCAATAAATGAAGAGAAATTCCAAGAAAAATATAGAAGAAAAAAGAAACAAAAAGACCAAGAAATGGCCGAAAAAGGGCGACCAGAAAGGGGAAAAATGCCCACGATTGACGGCGACCCTATCCCATGGTCGCCGGCGACCCTGGAAATCCGGGTCACCGGATTTCCGCCAAAAGGGCCGTTTTTCCGACCTTTTTTATGTTTCGTGATGTTTGGCCCCTTTGATTTTCTCAAATTCTGATTTTTGGAGCATGAAACTCGTCGATCTTCGTCAACATCACAGATCCGCCGCTGAAATCATTGGATCATCATCAGACAATCCGAAATTACCAACCGGCCGACCAAGAAAGCACACTTTCTGCCCAACCGATGGAGAAATCGACTGGATGGATGTTGTCGGCTCATTGGTACCAATCAGTGTCTGAAGTTTCATCACCATCCAACATCAAATAACGTGTGGATCCATCGGCAATCATCACAAGAAGAATTCCAAGAGGCGACGTGTGGCCTGTGACTCTTCAAATGCCCTGGCGACCAATTAATGAAGTTAAATGACCCTTTTTATGGCAAGTTAATGCGGTCATTAACTCATTATTTTGGACGGCCCAATCAGATTCAGGGAAAAAGAAGTTACAAGTCCAAGTAATCATGGCAATTAACCATGTAACACCTATCATTATGGAGTTTAATCATGGTAATTAATCATGAAACTCCCATCATCATGGAGATTAAAAGCGATTAAATGCCCATTATTCTCCATCGGCCAATCTATCCAAAGAAAAAGGAGTTACAAAAATTATGAAATTAATCTTGTAACTCCTCCCATCATGGAACATCAATGCCATCAATGCCTATAAACGCACCCATGGCTATCAAAAGCCTATAAAAAGGGGGTCATTCAAAGAAGAAACTATGACGACACTACCGCAACCCCGGCCGAAAGATTCCGGAAGAAATCCTTGCTCAAAGAAGCTCTCCTACTTTGAAGAAATTATGCTGCAAGAGACAACACAAGGTGATTGAAGTCCCTTGGGGGGCCACCCCCTAAGGTCCACTCTCCTACTATTCAACAAGGCCAAATGTGGCTTTTCAGCCTTTCTACCTGTTTTTTTATTGGATATAGGACATCCTCTCAGTCCATATCCTTTAAAAGTCTGACGTCCAAGTCAAGCTAAGTGAATTAAAGCATCATGTGTTCTCATCTGAAGGACAATGGCAGAGCCTATACATGACCCCCGACCATCGATTTGAACGAGTCGCCACAATTTCCTAAGAAGTTAGATTCCTTTTCTTACTTTTCTATTGTATTTTGTATTTTTTTAAAAGAGACAAATAAATCACAATTCTTGTCTTTCATTATTGATGAGATTTGTAAATCGCCATTCATGGCAAAAATAGCCTTTCATGGCAAAATCGCCTTCTACAACACAAAACCGCCTTTCACGGCAAACAAATGAAAATCACCTTTCACGGCATTCAAAAATCTTGTCTCTTTCTTTAAAATATATGTGCAATGGAAAGTTAGAAAAAAGTTGATTTCCTTTTCTACTTATGAATTTGAATCTCTGAATCGCCATTTCAAATTCCAAGTAGAGGAGAAAATCTGGCATACCGATACAAAAAAATGTTGATGCTCGCTTTCTTCTTTTTTCTCACCCCCACCCCCCGGGGCAGAGGGAGAAGACGAAGCCGGGTCCATCATTTTCGAGTTCAACCCCTGTTGAGATGAAGGGTCAAACTAAAGGAGTATAGGCCTTAGCAGGTTCTTGCAGGGGCCTTGTGATGCATGATTTGATTTTGGGCTTGTAAAAGCAAGCGGGTTCATACTGAGATGATTTTGTTGTTAGGCGGAAGGCGGGTCCATCCTCCTTCATATAAGAGAGAGGGTAGAACCGATTCTCCTTGAGAGGAGCCAGTATGCTAGCTTTGTGGATGCTTGGGACCTTCCCTATTTTGGTGAAGGTCTTGGGGGCCAAGTCTTGTCGTAGACATGGTTCCTTACAGGTTGAGGCTTCTTGGGAGTGCCGCAAGCTTCAGGGTTCTTGATGGCTGCCTTTGGAGTCGGGGTAGTGACATGTCCAAAGATTGTTTTCTGCTTCTTGGCAGGTGCAGTTTCTTCTACCGGGAGTGGGAATGGTCCCAATGATCCAAAGACAATGTCCGGGAAGTAGAGGTCGACCCAGTGTTCTAAGAGTTGCCGAGGGAGATGACGCTTCGGCAGCCGTCAGGGCTCTTGTGAGTGCACATGTTTTGCTTCTCTTAAAGCAAGAGTTGGTACTTGTTTTCGTCGAAAGAAATTGTAAGACCCCAACCCCTAATTTTTGTGATTAGTTTGCTTTTAGCTGTGGGTTAGTTCTCTAAGTGAGATTTGAGTCTAATTGAGTTAGATTGTGGCTTAGAATATTTTTCCTTTAGCTTTGGGAAACTTTGAGAGCAGTTGGACCCGGTCTAATAGCCCGGGGATGCCTTGGGTTCATGTCAGCGTGGGGGGGTTGGTCTTAATTTTGAAAATTTCCAATTTTGGTTTCTTTTGATAGGTCAAATTAGCCCCAACAACTTTTGTGTTCACACCGATCCCATTCGAAGCCCAGAAACCCAAGTTTTGGCCCAAAAGGGTAAAACAGTCCTTTCACACCAAATCTGGACCCAAATTTCGAAATTTCAAAACTATGACAAATTAATACTTTTTGGAAACTAGATTTTTCGGTGATCATTTTAGTCTTCTTTGCCGATTTCATCCGGGGCCTACAATAGATGTTTCAGCCATTCCAAGTTTAAGAGCTAATGGGGCCCACTTTGCACTCACTTAAACTCTCTTCTTCCCTCACTCACGTTTCAGAACTTCACCTTCAGTAACTTTTTCAAAAAGATCTCAGAAAAACTAGGGAGAAGAACCCACCTTCCTCTCCATCTCCTTCCACTTGCATGCCATGACTATTGGGCTTGAAATGGAGATTGGATCACAGCATCTTCTTCCTCTCATCTCAGGCTCTCCATTGCTACCATTTTCTTGGAGATTCCAGCGGGATAGCCCCTTCATCTTCCTCCTTGCTCCTTGTTTGGTTAGTTATAGGTAAGAGCTTCCTTCCATGTTGTTAATGGAGTCTTATGAACTCCTAATGATCTTTTTTTTCAAGCATGCAAACCCCATTTCGAAATGGGTTCTTGTTTCCAAATTTATTGGGATTTTTGAAGGAATTTCTTAGGGTTTCTTGTAGATTTCGGTTCAGCCATAGGAGAGAACCCTGGAGGAGTCTTTGAATTGCATTTGGATTAGCATTTGGTCCAAGGCAAGTGATCTTTTTAGTCTTCCCTAATGCATGTCGAGTATGGATGTTCTCTTGATTTTTAAATGGTTGTTTTCAATTCCTAGTTTTCTCTTGTGTTGTATTAACATGCTTGGGATTAATTGAAATTCATTTTTATGCTTTCATGCATGAGTTTTAGTATAGTTCACAATCTTGCATTTAGTCAAGTTTGATTTCTATTTTTAGTTGTAATTTACTTGTTTTGAATGGTTGGGTTTGTCGATGGGAGGAATGGAATGGATGTGGAAAGGGCAGGAGGCTCTTTTTCTTGCAGGGATGGTCTTGGAGGAGAGGGGATTTGATTCCTCAAGGGTAGTGATGGACCCGACTTTTTCTCTCTCTGTCTTCCTCCGTCCCGGGTTCGCCGCGGTGTGTGAAGAAAAAAAGAGGCGAGCATCAACATTTTTTCTTTTTTGTACGGGTATGCCAGATTTTCTATTCTACTTGGAATCTGAAGTAGTGATCCGGAGATTCACCTTCACAAGTAGAAAGGAAATCAAACTTTTTTCTAACTTTCCATTGCATACATATTTAAAGAAAGAGACAAGGTTTTAAAATGCCGTGAGAGGCGATTTTGTTTAGTTTGCCGTAAAAGGCAGTTTTGTGCCGTAGAAGGCGATTTTGCCATGGAAGGCGATTTACAAATCTTATCAATGATGAAAGACAAGAATTGTGATTTTTGTCTCTTTTAAAAATATAAAATACAATAGAGAAGAAAGAAAAAGGGATCTAACTTCTCAAGCGATTATGGGGACTCGTTCAGATCGACGGTCGCGAGTCATGTATGGACTCCGCCATCGTCCTTCAAATGAGAACACTTGATGCTTTAGTTCACTTGGCTTGGCTTGGACCTCGGATTTTTAGAGGACAAAGACCAAGGGAAGGTCTTATATCCAATGAAAAACCAAGTAGACGGGCTGAAAAACCGCATCTAGGCCATGTTGGATAGAAGAAGAGAGGAGATCTTGGGGGGGGGGGGGGTGGCCCCCCAAGGGACTTCGATCGCCTTGTAGAATTTGCAGCAGAGTTTCTTCAAAGTGAGAGAGCTTCTTTTTGCAGAGAATTCTTCAGGATAGTTTTCAGACATTTTTTCAGGATCCTTCAGATGATTTTTTCTTCGGGCCGCTTCCAATAATTTTTTCGGACCCTTTTCCCTTTGGAATGACCGCCTATTTATAGGCTTTTGGTGGCCATTAGGAGGGTTTTATGGGCATTAATGGTATTAATGCTCCATGATGGGAGGAGTTACAAGTATGTAATTCTTTATATTGTAACTCCTTTTTCTTGGATTTTGATTGGCCGATGGACAATAATAGGCATTTAATCTCCATGATGATGGGAGTTTCATGATTAATTACCATGATTAATCTCCATAATGATAGGAGTTACATGGTTAATTGTCATGATTAATTGGACTTGTAACTCCCATTTCTTGGCTTCTGATTGGGCCGTTTAAAATAATGAGTTAATGACCCTAATAAATTGCCATAAAAGGGTCATTTAACTTCATTAATTGGCCGCCGAGTCGCTTGAAGAGTCGCGGCCCGCGCCGCGTCTTTTGGAACTCTTCTTGCGATGATCATCAATGGATACGTACATTGCTTGATGTCGGATGACGATGAAAACTCAGACATTGGTTGACACCAATGGGCCGGCAACATCTGTCCAGTCGATTTCTTGATCGGTCGGGCAGAAAGTGTGCTTTCTTGGTCGGCTAGTTGACAGTTTCGGAGTGTCCGATGATGATCAGATGATTTCGATGGCGGATCCGTGATGTTGACGAAGATCGACGGATATCATGCCTCAAAAATCAGATTTTAAGAAAACCACAGGGGCCAAACATCGCGAAACGCGAAAAAGAATGGAAAAACGGCGCTTTTGGCGGAAATCCGGCGATTCGGATTTCCAGGGTCGCCGGCGACCATGCACACATGGTCGCCGGTGACCATGGGCCAAGGTCGCCGGCGACCTTGGACTTTGGTCCATTTTTCCGGTCGCCTTCCGGTCGCCGTTTCTTGGTCGTTTCTCGGGCTTTTTCGCTTTTGTTTTCTCCTGTATTTTTCTTCGACATTTCTCCTCATTTATTGGCTTAATTCCTCTGAAGAAAACCTGTCAAAAGGCTGTGAAAATCAGAGCACAAAGTTTCCTATTTTTGGAAAAGCCGAAGACTCTGTAGCCGATTTTCCACCAAGAGTTGAAACTGGGTCAAACGATGTCGGAATGACCTGAAATTTGAGGTGAAGCTTCTTGGGCATTATATAGGACCAACCATGGGCTTTTATTTGAGTTTTGAAGTCGTTTGGGGTCCCGTCGATGCTTGACTTGATTTCACCGTGCGGAAGATGTCGAGCTTTGATGTACGGTCATCCGATGTCCGATTGACCTAAAATTTGACGGGGAGCCTATTGGAGTCATTTTGAGATGATCCATTAGCTCCGATTTGGGTGCCATGGTCCCGGGGAGCTTCGCCGCCGGTAGGCTTGATTTTGCTTCGGAGCATCAAAACCGGGTCAAACGTTGTCGGAATGACCTGAAATTCAACATGGAGCCTTTTCGAGGTATTTTGAGACCATCCATAGGCTCTGATCGAAGATTTGATGTTTTTGACACTGTCGCCGTCGGGAGCTCCTGCTCAGCTGTTGGAGGTTTGAAGTTAGGCCAAATGGTGTCGAATTGGCCCGAAACTTCATGTGTACCCTTCTTTTGGCTACTTTGAAAGATCTTGTAATTTTTGTTTGGTTTTGTCAAGATCTGATACTTGAAGCAGCTTTGCCTGTTTGTTGTAGGATGCGGCTCCATATAGGTTTTGATGGTGATGAGGCAAAGTGACATTTTTGGTGTCAACAAATGCCTTCACGAGGTACAGCGACGAAGTGGATAGCCTTTGCAGTCGATGTGCCTCGAAGAAAACTTTGAAGGAGAACTTCTGACTTGACCAAGAGTCTCTGAGCATTTTTCTTGATAGTGTAGCCTTTTGAGTTTCCAAGGGAATTTTATGGCAGTGAGAGACATCACGTACCATTTGAAGGCAAAATTTTAAAAATGACATTTGGATTGGGTTTTTGGGTTATGGATTTTCTTTTCGACCTTGTGAACCTAAAGGCTTTGTGTTGCGCATCAGGCGGTCAAGAAGGTTTTTGGTTTTTTGACCTTGTGACCTAGCAAGCTATATGTGGCAGGTTATGGGGTCGGGTTTTGATTTTGGTTTTGGCCTTGTGACCCAACAAGCTGTATGTGGCAAGTTAGGGGACTAGGATTTGGTTTTGGTTTTAGGCTTGTGACCCAACAAGCTGTATGTGGCAAGTTAGGGGACCGGGATTTGGTTTTGGTTTTGGCCTTGTGACCCAACAAGCTGTATGTGGAGAGTTAGGAGACCATGGTTTAGATTTTGGTCACCCTTTGGGACAACTTTTGGGTCCGTTGGAGTGGTTCGGGTTTTTGTGGAATGTCAATTTCAAGGTTTTGGCTTAATTTGGTTCATGAGGTGGGATGGTTTTGGTTTTTGGAAACTCATGAGGCTTGGATTTTTTGTATGGTCCAATCAACTCAAAGGAGGCATGGAACCATTTTTGTATGCTCTTGGTAAGCGGAATTTTGACTAAAAGCCACTTTTAGTGCCTAGGTGGTCAAACCTGGCTCATGTTGGCTAACCCATGGGACCTTAAGCTTTAAAGATAGCTTAGATCTCATGTGGTGTCATTTTTGTTAAGAATATCTAAAAATATCTCTTTTCGGTAGAGAATATCTAAAAATATTCTTACTTGGAGAGAATCTCTCAAGTTTCCTTGATTTTGGGAGAGATTTTCTCAAAGTATCTTTCTTTGGGAGAAAGTTTCTCATAATCCCTCTCTTTTTGGAGAGAATTTCTCAAAAGATCTCCTCATTGGGAAAGAATATCCCATAATTCCTTTCTTTTAGGAAGTTTGCTAATTTGTAGCACTTACCTCCTTTCTTTTCTCCTCCTTTCCTCTTTTGGTTTGCTCTCTTCTATAAAAGCAAGGGGATTGGATCTCTTGTTGCTATTGCTCTCTTTTTGCAAGAACCTTCAAGAGTGCTCCAAGATCAAGAATTCTTCTTCTTCAAGGATCTTCAAGCTTTTTCTTCTTCTTCTCCATCAATGGCTTCAAGTAAGTTTCTTTTTTTTCTTAAGAAACCCCATGTAGGAATAGAAAAAGGTTTTCATTCTTTCCTTTTCTTTTCTTTTCTTTTTCTTTCTCTTCTTTTTTTTCTTTTTTTTTTTCAAGTGCTTCTTTTTTTTTACACGTTTTTTTTTCTTCTTTTTTTCTTTTTTTTTTCTTTCTTCTTTTTCTTTTTTTTTTCTTTTTCTTGCACGGTTTTCTCTCTCTCTCTCTCTTTTTACTGTGGCTCTTTTTTTTTTCTCTCACGGTTTCTCTGTTTTTTTTTTTTACTATGTGTTTTTTTTTTCTTTTTTTTTATCTCTTTTTTTTTTTGTGTGGCCGTACGGACAAGACCGTACGGCCATGTGGCCTGTGGGCAAAAAAAAAAAAAAATTTCTTTCTTCTGTTTTTTTTTTAAAAGAGATTCCATTTTTCTCTTTTTCCTTCTTTCTTTCCCGGATTTCGAGACGCGCATGCATGACAACTTTCCTTCTATGCATTTTTTTTAAAAATGGAATTGGAAGTATGATAGTGCACACCTATAAATCTTTTCGCAAGTCTTGGGATTTGGAGCTCGCAGCAATGTTGAGCCCTTTCATGGTCTTACGGGGATTTTCTGAGGAGCTTTGCAAGTTTTGGATTCTGGAGCTCGCAGCAATGTTGAGCCCTTTTCCAATCTTGCGGATATTTGAGAAGCTTTGGCTTGATCTCGCAGCAATGTTTGAGTTCGAGCCTTCTTCGAGAATTTTCCATGATTATGAGCTTGCAGCGATGTTGAGCCCATCTTCAAGCTCCTATTTCTTTCGGGGTGTTTCCCTTTTCCTCAGAATTGCCCCGGAACCATACCAAAATTTCGATAGAATTTTCTTAGCAAAATTCTGTCATTTTGATGATTGATTTTTTTTCTTTCCATCCTTTTCAGGTAGTTCCTCCAGAACGAACAAGGGTAAGGAGCCGGTCACTGATACGCCTCGCCGTTCTACCAGATCCTCTAATGCGGCCGTACAGCAGGCCTGGGAGGAGGTTCAGTATGTTGAAAGGAACATGGAAGAGTGTGACTCGCTCAACCAAGATGAGATGAGGCAACGTTTGATTGCCCTCAAGGATGAGGAGTATTATAAGATTATGGTAAGCAACCATCCCTGGGTCACGGACGATCAGAGCATTGTGCCCAAGCCTACCTTCTTCTTTGGTGATGCCGTCCCCGACGATTCAACATACCAAAGGAGATGTTTTCAGTTCTCTTTCACAGTTGATGGGGAGAAGAGAACTGTTTCTACCCGGTCGTCGTTCGATCGGACAATCTCGATCATGAGCCTTTCCTCCACATGCTTGAAGAGGGAAGATCCTCCAAGCTGGGTGAAGAGGACAAATGTGATCAAGACCGGGGTTTTTATTGGCGGCCCTTCTGGTTTTGCAGAGAAGTCGCCTGCCTGTATGGACATTTTGATGTCAGCCAGCGGCTACCAAGGTTCAGACCATTCTTCGGTCGATTTGAGACCGGTGGGCCTTGGCATTTTCAAGGGCAATGGCAGCAATTGGATGAAGCCTTTTCGACTTCGTGGCCGTTTCAGTGCTGACTCGAGCTGGGAGTCGTGGACTGATCACATCCTGCAGGTTGGAGGTGCCATTCTGAAGGAGGCCGAGATTTTTGATGCGGTTTGCGCTTTTCGGCAAACCGTGGTTTTCTCCGATGAGGCCTTTATGGCCATGCTGGAGTCGTTCCTTCCACAAACCAACACCTTCGTTGTCACGAACAGTGAGATTGGTTTTTCTTTAAAGGAACTGAGTGCCATCACCGGGCTGCCTATCCTCGGCAATCTCTATGAGGAGTTTATGCCTATCGACAGCGTCCTTGAGGAGCAGTCTGAGGAGTTCAGGCTTTTGTACTTTCAGCTCGTTGCCTTCTATGATTTTTTGAAGGAGAAGGAGGGCTCGAAAGTCCGGTGTAGCAGTTGGAGGAGTGGTAGCTTTTTGTCTTCCAACTTCTTTGACAGCGGGGAGTCTCCTGAGAGTACGACCCAGGAAGCCAGGGCTAAGAACCCGGATTCGAAAAAGATCTCCATCATGCGAGAGAATTTGAGGGTATTCTTCGCAAGCACAGACGCCATTCATTCTAACATTGCGCTGCGGAGAGATCTCGCTGTCTACCTCACTTATTGGCTAGGTGAGGCTGTTTTTGTTGGAGGAGACGGAACACACATCAGGCCGCATTGCATTTTTCCGGCTTGTCAGATGGCGTTTGGAGAGCGGCTTGCTTTAGTGCCTGCTCTTTACTCCTATTTGTGTACCGAACTGCAGGCTGCTGCTTTCCTGGTTCGGCTTGGGCTTCCCATGAACAAGGTATTTTCAACCCACATTTTCTATTCGTGGTATGTATACCACTGTCCCAGTTTCCACCGATTGGGTGCCGCTCCGGACGATGACCCGTTTATGATTCGGTTGGCTAAAGGGAAGCCCGTTTCCGAATCTCTTTTATCTGCCCACTTGAGGATCCGACGATTCTGGGACGTCGAGATGGGGCAGTCTTCAGTGAAACTTTCTCCGGGTTTGAGGAAGAAGGCTTTTGATTTTGGTGTCTCCCGTGATTCGACCAGGGCAGGGTCTGGGAGACACTATTCTTTGACAAATGTCGAGAGGAGTTGGCTTTTTAACATACGTGTCGGCACGATGGTGTACCACAGACATCTTTTCGTCGACATCCAGTCGTACATTCCCTCGCGTTTTGCCATGCAGTTGGGCTTCTCTCAAGGCGTTGTTGGAGCGCCTTCGAGCAAGGTGAAGCGTTTTGGAGGTCTGCAGGACGGAAGAAATGCATGGGCCTTTTATAGCGCGGAAGACACTACTGCCCTGATTTCTTATCCTGAGTTGCCTACTTTCCGGACTGCTGGCTTCACAAAATGGTTTGTAGAGAGCTTTTCAGCATACCGGGGGCTTTCCAAGAAAGAACTTGACGTAAAGCAGTCTTCCTGGAAGGGCCTTGGGAAGTCAGACAGCGTCCGCCGAGAAGAAGTTCTGGCTTTCCTTTCTGGAGAAAGGCACAGAACAGGCTTTCTCGAGGAACAGGACGTCATCAGACTGGGAGCTGCACAAGAGATACCTGGTGAGGTCTTGGAACAGCTTGCAGAGGAGGAGGCTGAGGTTGCTGCTTGGATACAAGCAGAGCGAGCAAAGGCTTCCATGGAGTCTACTGGCAAGAGCAGACCATTCAGTTAGGACTCTGGCGAGAGGCCCGATTTTGATGGTGGGGAGGGTGCTTCCAGCAGTTCGTCCCGTAGGAGCAAGAGGAGAAGGGAACACCGCCGAAGTCAGAGGCGGCACGAAAGTTCTCCTGATCTGGAAATTCCTTCCACCATTGTTGAGGAGGCATCAGGGGATGATGAGGAGCCTCCAGAGAAAAGAAGCCAAGGGGAAGAGACCATTGATGATGGTATGCTTTTCCCTTTTCTCTTTCCGTTTCTTTTCTTTCATGAGAGATTTTGTTTTGATCTACTGCTTTCTTTCTTTTGGCAGAAGATGATGGTTTGATGATGCCCGAGGTTCCGACCGATGAGGTGGTGACGGATCCTATCGTGGCATCTGAGGAAGAACCCAGAGATTCTGAAGTAGATCCAGAATCTCCTCCTGGTATGATTTCTTTCTTCTCTTTTTTTTTTTGTTTTTCTTTACCGCCACTTGCTGACACATTTTTTTTTTTTTTTTTTTTGCCAGCTGACTTGCCAGAGGATTCCGACGACTTTGAGCCATCCATGGACACAACTTTTGATGATGCTTCGGATGAGCTCATGGAGGCAGAAAGCATTCCACCAGTCGTCGAAGAAGGTACTTTGTAATGATAATCTTGATATTTTGATTTTTGACAAGATCATATTCATACCTTTTTCATCTTTCATTGGCAGGTTGTGAGGTGACAGAAGAAGTTCCTCTATCTTTTTCAGAACCAGAGCAGGGGGTACCTGTGACCGATCCAGGAGTAGGGGCTTCTTCCACCAGTTTTGATGAGGAAGAGGCGAGTCTGCCTACTGATATTCCTTCCCCAACGGCTCCGGTTGGAAAGAGTTTCTTGATTACTCTTCCAACGGTGCCTGACATGGGTAGTCGACCAACGGAGCATGGTGAGTCTTCATCTGAGCCATCCCGTCAGTTTGCGAGGAAGGTGTTGAAGAGAGTCTTGAGCTCATGGGTCGAGACTCTTTCATCTGGCCATTTTGAGGCTGGTTTTGGCATGGCGAAGCATGTGCAAGACATTCTTGCTGATAGCGAAGAAGTCGGTCTGGACATTACAGATGCCAAGGCTTTTGTTGATGAAGTCAACGCTCTAGGCAACAAGTGGATTGAGACCAAGAGCTTTCCGAATGATGATTTCTTCAACGAGATGTTTTTTAAGCCTTCCAGTGAGGTCAAATCTGAACTGAATGAGATCTCGCGGACTCGGAAGCAGCTCGTTCGGGAGAGGAACGTCACCGAGTTGGCTATTATTGAGCTGACACAGGACCAGCACCGCCTTGATAGGGAGGTCACCGAAGCCAGACAGCGCCTTGAGCTATTGGAAGAACAAGCCGCCGCCAAGTGGACTGCCACTTTGAAAGCTCGCGATAGAGAGAGGACTCTCATTCGCCAAGTTGAGGAGGTCGAAAGCAATCTCCGGAGGAAGACTCAAGAATATGAACAATGGCAGATTCTCTGGGAAGAGCTTCCTCGTGCTGAGGATGGATCGCGACGGCCTACTGCTTTTTATGGGAAGATTCTGAAGAAACGCGGCCTGGAAGCTTTGGAGGCTAAGGCCAAGTGTTTGCTTAAGGAGTTAAGCCTATGGCTGAAGACCATGTCGGACTAGCCTCCTGATTTGTAACAAACTTTTTCTTCTTTTCTTTTTGGTACCTCCATGTATAAACATTTTTGGCACTTTTGTTTTTTTTTTTTTGTATCCCCTTATTTCACTTAAATTCACTTTTGGTGAAAACATAAGCAAAAATTGAATGGGAATGGTTTGTTTGAAAATTTGATCAAAAGGTTGTCATTTTGTGAAAATCTTTTGTCAAATGGTTGTTTTTAGGCATGAAAGCCAGATTTTGTGGCAAAAAGCCTGGTTTTTTGATGGCTTGAAAGCCGAATTTTGGATGGCGTGAAAGCCAAAATTTTGTTTGTGGCATGGGAGCCGATTTTTGTGGCGTGGAAGCCAAGTTTTGGTTTTGTGGCTTGGAAGCCGGTTCTTGGCATGGGAGCCGATTTTTGTGGCGTGAAAGCCAAGTTTTGGTTTTGTGGCATGAGAGCGAAAGATTTTGTGGCATGGGAGCCAAATTTTGTGGCATAGAAGCCGATTTTTGTTTGTTTGGCGTGAAAGCCAGATTTTGTGGCCTAGAAGCCGAGTTTTTTGAAAACCAAGTTTTGTTTTGTTGGCATGGAAGCCAGATTTTTTATTTTTGGCATGAAAGCCAGGTTTTTGTTTTGTTGGCATAGAAGCCAGATTTTTGTTTTTGGCATGAAAGCCAGGTTTTTGGCATAAAAGTCGGGTTTCGGCATGAAAGTCGGGTTTTGGCGTGAAAGCCATGTTTTTGGTTTTCAAAAATGCAAGTATCGACTAAAAGTCGCCTCCCTGCTGAATGGTATTGCAAGTATCGATGGAATGTCGCTTCCTTGCTCATTCGGTTGCGAGTATCGATGGAATGTCGCTTCCTCGCGGATTTGGGTGCAAGTATCGATTGAATGTCGCCTCCTTGCTTTTGTCTCAAAATTTTGGTTTTGTGGGTGTCGATGGAATGTCGCCTCCCCACGATTTTTTAAATTTAAGGTTTTTTCGAACCTTTGTTTTTTTTTTTTTTTCTTTTTGTTTTGAAATTTGGGTTATGGATATCAACTGAAACGTTGTGTCTCCACGATTTTTTTTGAAATTTTGCAAGTATCGACGAGGTGTCGCTTTCTTGCGATTTTGAGGTTTTGGAAGTATCGAATGGGGTTCGCATCCTTCCGATTTTTTGGGTTTTGACTAAACGTCGCTTCACCACGGTTTTTTTTTTAAAAACCATTTTTTGTTTAAAGACACGAGGGTCGTAAATTTTGACTCAAAACCATCTTTGGTGGTAAAAGTCAGGGTGGACTAGGGTGGAAATTCCTAAGTTCTGATTTTTGTTTCAAACCATGAATTTTGGGTTCAAGGATTGAAAGTTTTGGTCAAGTTAGGGAAGAGGCTCCTAAACTTGGATTTTGGATTTGGTTTTGTTTTTTTTTTTTTTTTTTTTGAACAATGAAACATTGAAAGTAAGCATTGTTTTTGGCTTTTTAGAAATTTCAACATAGGGATGAAAACTCTAAAAGGGATGGGTTTGACGAGCAAGTACCTAGGAATAGGCTTTGGCCATGCAGGCATCACTCTGACCCGATGTAGGAAGTCTTCAAGGGTAGTACCGCTTCAAGAACTTGCCATTGATGGGCAGCATACATCTGTCACCCTCCATGTTTAGAAGAGTATATGCGCCATTGGAGAAGACTTTGTCGATGACGAAGGGTCCCTCCCATTTTGGATCGAATTTGCCTTTGGATTTGTGGGCAAAAACCATTAGCCTTTTCACCGCAAGAACCAAGTCACCCTTTTTGTGGGCGCGTTGCCTGACCCTTTTGTCAAAAGATCCTGCGATGCGTGCTTGGTAAAGCTCAACACTTTGTAGAGCTTCGAGTCGTCTTTCATCGAGATTATCCAGTTCTTGGAGTCTCAATTTGACGTTGCTTTCTTGCGTCATTTCATTTTGTAGAGGTACCCTTAAAGAAGGAATTTGTACCTCTAAGGGGACAACTGCTTCACATCCATAGACCAAGGAGAATGGTGTGCTATGGGTTGGTCCTCGAACGGTAGTCCGGTAGGCCCATAAAGCTTCAGGCAGTTTGTCACTCCAGTCTCTTTTGTGAGTAGAGACCATTTTCTTG
This sequence comes from Persea americana, assembly GCA_029852735.1. Lineage (NCBI taxonomy): Eukaryota > Viridiplantae > Streptophyta > Magnoliopsida > Laurales > Lauraceae > Persea > Persea americana. Next base: position 23,505,911 of record CM056817.1, read on the forward strand.
AGAATTTTGCAGAGTGTCTTGTTGAAGGCTTCTGCTAGTTCATTCGCTGCCGGGTTATACGGAGTCGAAGGACAACTTTGGATTTTGTATTTGTCGCAGAACCTGTAGAATTTGTGATCCCGGAATTGTGGTCCGTTATCATGGACGAATCTTTTAGGTATGCCGAAGCGACAAATGATGTTGGTTCGTAATAATTGAATGACTGACGAGGTCTTCATTTCACTGAACGCAAATGCTTCTGACCACTTGGAGAAATAATCCGTAGCGGCGAAGATGAAGCGATGACCTTTGCTTGACGGGGGAGAGATAGGACCTATGATGTCCATACCCCAGGCTTCGAAGGGCCCTGATATCGCTGTAGGATGTAGCCATTCTGGAGGCATGTGTACATAATCTCCATGAACTTGGCATTGTTGGCAACGTTTAGTGTCGCGACCCCGAACCGGGGCCCGAGGACCGCGACGGGGTGGTGTGGATAATGAACCACCCCTTGGTAATAATTAAACATTTATTTAATCTCCCACAGGTTTCCGCGGTGAGGATTCCACATGCACTCATAGAACATTTATATTGGTGCGGAAGCGTGTAGCAAATCAAACTCTTAATCCAATCACATCAAATAAGACTGTTAATACACAGGTATGACATGATGTCAGAGTGAGCAATGATCTCATTAGCATTCCCAAAATATGAAGTTAAAGTTAAACAAAAGAACAAGTTAAATTAACATTCCCCAAAAATAATGGCCAACAAAGGCCAGTACAACCAAAAGTATAAAACAGTATCATTCTATGAACTCCCCAAAATGTTCGCAGCTCAAAGCTAAACTGAACGTCTACATGACATCGTCAGCTTGCCATTCTACTAATCGTTGCGGTTCATTAACCGCCTCCTCTGACTCCTCCTCAAAGGCAACAACGGGAGCTGGACCTGAGTACCACAAAAATGGGTCAGACACGACGGTCTGGCAGGTGGGTGAATAGATATATCAAGAAAGAAATCAAAGCATATCATAGACATAACGAAAACTGTCATAAAACAAGGTGCATAGTTCATTTAAAGTACAGATGCAATATAAATCATGTGGGGTATTCAAGGTACAGGAACTGACTAGATGGCAACCACACTAGAGCTAAATCCTCTCCATCACTAAGGTGATGAGAGCACATTCAGTGCGTTGGGCTCGAACACACGAAGTGACGAGAACCAACATTATATACATATACATATACATATAGCTAGGCAAGACCACGGCCGCGGAACCGGGTAACGGGACAGAACAGGATCCAAGTTGCAACTGGCGGGAGCACAAGGGGGAGGCCCAAGTCAGTTGATCAGACTGACAGGGACGTCCAAGCTTAGTGGTGCCGACTCATAGGTTACATGAGAAATCCAAACGTATACAAAACATATCAGTATAAAACATTCGGGTAGGCGGGGCATGGTGCTCGTAGGCACACATTTCATGTTATCATCTGTTCATGCATAGATGGGGCTGGCAGGACATATCAGGCGTATAAATCGGAATTTGAGATAAAACTAGTAGGATCGGGTAATTATACATAAAACCTGAGTAAACAATGCAATGAAACCTTATATCATTAGGGACTATATATTGGGGCATCCATATTCAAACGACATGTATAAGGATCTTGTATGTCTATATTACCCTTAGTATGGTACTCGAATGATAGAGGACATACTAAGTTTCCTTATGCACGTTGGTGAATCTAAAAGTCCCAATACCTTTCCGAAATGGTGTCCCTTCCTATGTCAATCTCCTTATGTCATCCCCTGGGTCTTTCCAAGGTGGTAGGGCATCAGAACAACCCATCCAAACCTTTAAATACCATATCTGAAACCAATAGAAAAGACTCAGGAATTCTGGGTGAAACTCGGTCGCCTGTCGGTCAGCTGGCGGTTAGCCGCCGATGTGATCGGCGGTTAGCCGCTGTCTGACCGCGGGGCTGACCGCGGTTCACCCTGCTAAAATATAGCATTCTGTGTTTCTAACCGCGCATCTCGGCTACCTAGCGGTTACATGGTTTTTGGATTGGCGGTTAGCCGCGAGCTGACCGCGCGGCTGACCGCGGTTCGCCTGTCAAAATACAGAATTCTGTGTTTCTAACCGCATCTGGGTCGGCTAGCCGCCGGTCACCTGTCGGCTAGCCGCCAAGGTGACCGCCCGCTGACCGCCCAGCTACGGGAACTACACATCAGGTGCAGATTTCAGTCCTTTCTTTCCCAAACCATTTCACCTCCATTCCAACCATTTCCTAACGTGGAATGGGTCTATTCCCTTCCATTTAACATTTAATTCTTTCCACCAACCACCATTCCATCAATGTATTTAATTCTCCTGCCAATACAAATCTCATTCAATGCAAGTACAAATATCATTTAAGAAGTTTATAATGACCAAAATAAACTTTGATGATGAGTGCATGTATTCTCATAAGACTAACTAAGAGGAAAACCATGTCAATAAGTACATTTTCAAAAGCATTATGAAACATAATGAACCAAATGAAATAGGGATAATAGAAATCCACATTTTCAACAAAATAAGAACTTATTCAAATCGAATCCATTCATCCACTTGCCTTGGTCTCAAAGTATGCTAGTCAAGCTCTAATCCTTCTATCAAGCTCAAAATCTACAATCTACACAAAAATCCCCAAAATACAACATTACAACCCTAGAATGTCAAAATCAAGAAATAGATGGAAATAGTTTCCAATAATCAAGGTGAAGCACCTCCATGGCTAGAAGACTACACAACCAAGAGATGAGAAGAAGAACTTACATGAAGAGTCCTCTAATGGCAAGAGTTTGCTCAAAAGATAGCTTGGAATGGGAGGCTCTCTCTACAAATGGTATCAAGAAGAAGCTCTCATGGAGGGGAAGAAGATCACCACCTCCATTTTGCCTTTAGCACTAGATTTGAGAGAGATTGAGAGATGGAGAAGCAAGGAGCAAGAAGGAAAAACCTAGGGTTGGGCTGGAACTTCTCTTAGTTCTCAAGGGAAAGTTGCAAGAAAAGGAAGGGAGGGAAAAAGACTCCTCCTTATAAAGACAATGGCAATGGGTCCCACAACTTAAAAATCCAATTGAGCTAAAACATCATTCTACGGGCTTCGGACGGATTCGACGAAGAAGGAAGAATTGATCGTCGAAATTTCTACTTTCCAAAAAGTATATATTTTATGAGTTTCGGAGACATTGGAAATAGTGTCCAGATTTTGTGTAAAAAGACTGTTTTACCCCTATCAATGGCAAAGTAGGGTTTAGAGGTCTCGAATGGAAACGGAGCAAATACAAAAGTTGTCGGGAATCATAAAATACATAAAACGGAGTAATTTACAGATTTTCAGAATTATAACTAAATCCCAAAACTAATCGAGACTCAATAAAAAGGAACCCCCAAAGGGCCCCACTAGATCAAAAGAGTTCCCAAAATTATTCAAAGCTATAAAAAGCTATTCTAATCCAGATTTACTCAATTTCCACTAATCACACTTATAGCTAAAACGCGTCTTAATTAACACTAAAAGGAAACTCTCGGGGCGGGGTCTTACATTTAGCAAATTGTATTGCGTCAGCCACCATGGTAGGCCAATAATAACCTAACCTTTTTATATGATCGTAGAGCTTAGGACTAGCCTGATGGGCTCCACAAAGACCAGCATAAACTTCTTTTAGAGTTTCTTCCGCCTCTTGTTGTGACAAGCAGCGTAGAAGTACTCCATTGAAGGATTTTCTGTAAAGCATTTTGGAGGGAATATCCAAATGAAAGTTTGGGGCTCGTCTTTGGATACTTACCCGCTCTTTTGGATTTTCAGGTAGGATTCCGAACATAATATAATCAATGAACGGATCCCTCCAGTCGCCAATCAGAGGTTTAAGGATGGAAATCCGACCTCCGACCACTCGGTGGCATTCAACAACTGCTTGGTGTGTGTTGAAACGAGGGAGAATCCTTCTTTGACACACTATAATTTGCATGTTTTCCCCTTCTTGGGTTGCCATGGATGCAGCAGGTCCAGCCAGGGCATCTGCACGGATGTTTTCACCTCTGCGGATGTGGGTGATGTGACAGATGTCAAAGTTTTGACGAAGCGACTGCACCTTGTTGTAGTAAGGCAACAGATCAGGCTTCCTGATTTCATATTCCTGATTCATTTGGTTGACGATCAGTTAAGAATCCCCAAATGCTTCCAGCATGGTGATGCCAGATTCGAGGGCGAGTTCCAATCCTATAATCAGAGCTTGGTACTCAGCTGCATTGTTTGAACATGGTTCCAGTAGCGAAAATGCGTGTGAAATCATGTATTTATCGGGGCTAACAAAGAGAATGCCAATTCCTGATATCGGCTTTCCTTTTTCATTTGTCCTGGTTGCACCATCGAAGTACATGTTCCAGGAGGCATTTGGTGAAGAAGTCTCCACGCTGTAGACAGGTTCGTCTGGGAGATCATCCCTGAGCGGAGAATCCTTAGGCAGTGGATGCTCTGCGAGAAAGTATGCCAGAGCTTGACCTTTGATTGCTTTCTGTGGTACATACCTAATATCAAATTGTGACAGAAGGATGGACCATTTTGCCAGCCGGGCATTGAGAGAACCTGCTTTTGTGACAAGGACCTTTAAGAGATTGATCCTCGATATTAGGTATACTGTGTTTGACAGCAAATAGTGATGCAGCTTTTGTACGGCGAACATCACTGCCAAGCATTCTTTTTTTACTGGAGAGTAGCGATGCTCTGCACCTACCAACATGCGACTGAGGTAGTATAGAGCAGCTTCTTTTCCTCCATCATTCTTTTCCTCCATCATTTTCTTGTGCAAGTAGAGCGCCCAAAGAATAGTCGAGAGCTCTTGTGTACAAGATGAATGGTTTTCCGGTTGTGGGAATAGCCAACATCGGAGGCTTGGTCAGGTATGACTTGATGTCTTGAAATGCAGCTTCATATTCAGCATCCCAAACAAAGTCTACACCTTTCTTCATCAGGCGAGAAAATGGACGGCATTTTCCTGATAGATTGGAACTGAACCGTCGGATGTATGCCAATCTTCCTTGAAGCCCTTTTAGTTCTCTTAGGGTTCTTGGAGATGGCATTTCTAGAATTGCCTTGACTTTGATAGGGTCAAGTTCTATTCCAACTTTCTGAACTATGAATCCGAGGAACTTACCCGATGAGACACCGAAGAAGCATTTGAGGGGATTCATTCGCAGTTTGTGTTTGCGAAGCCGGAAGAAGACTTCTTGAAGATCTTGGAGATGGTCTTCTTTCCTTTTGCTTTTGATGGCGAGGTCATCAACATAACATTCGACAGTCTTGTGCCTCATATCTTGGAATATCTTCATCATAGCCCTTTGATATGTTGCACCAGCATTTTTCAGACCAAATGGCATGACAGTGTAGCAATACACGCCAAATGGGGTCCGAAAGGATGTATGCCTTTCATCTTCGGGATACATCTTTATCTTGTTGTAGCCAGAGAAGCCATCCATGAAAGTCATTCGCTCAAATCTGCAGGTGTTGTCAATCATTACCTCCGGTATGGGGAACGGGAATTCATCTTTGGGGCATGCATTATTCAGGTCTCTATAGTCAATACAGAATCTGATTTGCCCATTTTTCTTTGTCACAGGGACGATGTTGGCCAACCATTCAGGATGCTGTTCCTCACGGTTGAAGCCAATGTTTTTGAGTTTCTAAACTTCTTGTTCAATTTTGTCCATCACATCAGGACGGAATCTTCTTTGGCCTTGTTTGACAGGCTTGATATTTTCTTGCAAGTTGAGTTTGTGAACTGCTATTTTGGGATCTAAGCTAGGCATTTCATCGTAAGACCATGCAAAACAATCAACAAACTCACGAAGAAAAGAGACATACTCGGGTAACTCCTCATCCTTTATATTCTTGCTTATGAATACAGGACGTGGGTTATCTGATGTTCCCAAGTGTATCTTTTGAACAGAATCTTTTGTCGGAAGGTTTGAAGGTGGTTCCTCCACAATATTTTCGGAGGCTTCCAGTTCAACAAGACCTTCTGGATTTCCAAGGGCATTTTCAGACAATGGCTCCATTCCTGTCCATAAATCTTCTTGATCGGTATTCTTCTCAAGACTTGCTATGAGATGATCCCAATCACCAGCTGAAACTGGGTCGAAGCAAGGCACTTCTTTTGGAGACGATGGCTCTTCTGAATCAGAGAACCGTGCGTCTGTTTCATAGGACAATTCCTCTTCATCATCAGAGAAATCATACCAATTTGATGAGCTTCCTGGGTCCTTGTCGGGTAACTCTTCAAAGAGATATCCAGGGAGATCAATGTCTTCATCGACATGAGATGTTGAGGCTTGGTCGGCAAAACGACTCTGCAGCCTTTGTGTCAGCTGTCTCATTGGAGTGTCAAGATCATACCCCAATCCGTATGAAGATTTGTCTATGCGACGGTGGAGTTTCCAATCTTCCAGCTGACTTTTGGTCAGGGTGGGTTCCAATGGTGTGAGAATACCACGGCCACCTCCCAAACCAATTGGATTTTGAGCGCCATAGCCCATTTTCTTCATGATAGCTTGTGTCATTGGACTATACAAGGATAGTTGAGGCATACCTTCATTTTGGAAAGGCTTAAGCAGGCAGTTTGATGAAGAAGCGTCCGATCTATGGAAGAAGATTGGTTTATCTTCTGCCGACATTTCCGGAACGACGAAGGTAGCAGACGTAGGATCTTCTACATCAACAGGGGTCTCCAATGGAGTGAGAGCAGGCCGAACTTGCTGAGTATCAAATTGGCTTGACGATGTATCGTCTTCAGTCTCTGAATCCGAATCCGTGTCTTGTATGATAGACACGAAGGAGACAGCAAACTTGCCCCCTGTCTTTTGATTTGTCTTCTTTGCTTTAGTAGTGATTACCAAAGGTTTGGAAGATTTGAAGGAGATGACGAAGGGAGACCGATTGCTCTCTTTGAGTTTGCCGGAAGGTTTGTTTTCTTCCGATGATTGCTGAGGAGCCTTGCCTTTATCTTTTTGGAGATTGCCGGCAAAGGATGCTATTTTCTCCTCCTTTTCTACTTTTTCATCCTTGTACATCCAAGAGTCTGCAAAATGGACTTCCTTGCCTTTGAAGGGCTTTTTGTCTGCAAACACTCGATGTATCAACCTGTCGTCACCAACAAACTTGATGCATTGATGTAGAGTCGAAGGAACGACACCGTTCTCATGTATCCAAGGGCGTCCAAGAAGGATGTTGTAGCATGAAGGGGTTTTTATTGCATATACGGTGACCTCAGAGATAAGATCACCGATTTGCAACCTGAACCGGATTTTGCCAATGGGCCTTTGAGCACTCCCATCGTATCCAAAGATGGACACAGATGTGTGGCTTAGTTTGCTAGGCGGGATACCCAGCTCTTCGAGTGTCGAAGTAAAGATAAGGTTGAGTGCAGAACCCGGGTCGATCTGGACTCTGTGTATCGGCATCTCTTTGATGTACCCTGTGAAGTACAAGGGTCGGTTGTGCTTCGTCTCGCCCAGCAGGAGGTCTTCCTTATTGAAGGCGATGGTAGCACTTGCGGCTTTTTGGACTGAGAGGCATTCAGTGCAAGGTCCTCCAGCTTCTTTCTTTTCTCCCTTTGAGGAGGTTTTTGATTTTGTGACCCTATAGTCCATTTCAATTTGCAGGACTTGCGGGGCATGTTTGTCGACATCCCCATTCAGCCTTTGCAGTTTTGAAATGAGGCTATCACGAGTTTGTGGTGACATTCGTAATAAGTCTAGGATGTGCAGTCGTGCAGGTATGTGTTTGAAGTGCTCGATCAAGTCATACCTGAAAGCCTCCTTTAGGCCTGCATTTTCATTATCACCACCGCTTGGGGCATTTACAGCTTGTTTTCTCGAAGGGTTTACATAAGAAGAAAAAGAAGGTTGGTTGTAGTTTTTGTGGTAATCCTGGCCAGAGCGGGTACCTTTCCCAACTTCAAAAGCTTCTAGAGGTGGTTCTTCTTTCGGAAGACCCCCTTCGGGCTCAAGGGGCTGATCTTCCCCATTTGCTAAAAACGCCTCTGCAGCAGCATTGCCGTCTTCAGTTATTGCATTGCATGGAGCATTTTTCGGGAACAAGTCCTGAACAGCTTCCAACAACTTTTCTTCTTTGTCCAGTATTTCATTGGTCCAGACATCTCCTATGAGGTTGGGTACCTGAGAACAATTGACTGGGTTTTCTTTGAAGACTTCATCAGCCAGAGCTTCTTCCTGGTGGTCAGTCGGAAGAGGCTTAAATTCTGATGTCACCGTTTCAGGAGACGATGGCTGAGAATGTGCTGTCTCAGTGGAAGTCACCCGAGAATATGTAGCTCCAGAAGATATGCTACCGGATACATTTTGAGAGTCCGTGGCCTCAGCAGATGGAGCTTCAGAGGCACTATCATCTTGAACTATCACATTACAGGCAACTTCGATAGAAGATGCCTCCATAATGGACCGTTGGGAATCAGACTCATCCTCTGATGTAAGAGGATCATTAATCCAGCAGCTTTCTTCATTTTCCGGAGTCACTGGAGGAGATGCTTGTAGATTTTCCGAGACTTCCGGTTCTGGATTTTGATGAAGTTGGTTGATGCGATCCCGCTCCTGCTCTATGGCTAGACGCTGCAAGATCCTCGCATCTTCTTCAAGATCGGGCATAGGAGCCAAATCTTTTTCTTCATCTGCCCCTTGTGGTTCGACCTGGTTGGGATCCACTAGAGCATTTGTTTGTACTGTATTAACAGCATTTTGGGCAGCCTCTTGGTCTTCATGATCATCAGACTAGGATCCTTGTGGCTGGAAGGGGTTATACCAGATTACTGGCATAAGGTGGGATTCCGGGATCCATTCTTCGTCAGAGAGATATTCTCCGGTTTCAAGGGATTCCTCCCACTCATCGGTGTCACTGGCAGTGTCACTGGACTCGTATCCATTCATGGAGAATCCAACTACCGAGTTACAAGAGTATGATACCCCTTGCGTAGTCTCATCTCTGAGCCGTGGTGGCATGAAATCACTGAGAGTGAATTTTCTTATCACTCTTGAAGTCTTAAGGAAAGACTCCTTTGTTGCCCCCAGTGAAGCGGTAAAGGAGGTTTCTGCTTTTTCAGGGACCTCTTGTTTTGTTTGAGCCTTCTCCTGCTGTTTGAGCTTGCGGAGTTGTCTCTTGGCTTGCCTCCGCTGTTGAGCGGTCGGCTTTGTTTTGACGATCTCCCAATTTTCATCTTCTAGGAGATCGGGATGTACCCATATGGGCTGTCCTTCTGGTGTTGGGTAAGGCACCAGCTCTTGGGACGTTTGGGTCATTTTTATCACTTTGAAGGAAGTAGTGACTTTTTCCTTTGATGATTTGGATGTTTGTCCATATGACACTATGTTAACGGAGGCAGACCCATAGTTTTTGTCAAAGGTGATGACTCCGTGTTTCCACATCTCGTTGATCTTCTCTCTCAACGAAACATTGGTTGAGAGGATGCGAGACCATTTGGTGGTATGGACAATATCGGGGATCGTTGGTTTTGCCAACATCTCCCGGTCTTTTGGGGTCAGGCAAGGTGAGTTTGCCATTTGCCAAGAGAACCCCAAATATTTCTTCAACATCTTCATCGAACGGGTATTTCTTTTTTACTCGTTCCTTGAAGGCATCAGAGAGTTCAGGTCTCTTACCTGCACTTTATTTTCAGCTTTCTTTGGTGGCTGAGGAGCTGACTTGATTTGCACATTGAGAACCTCCTTTTTCTTTGGCTTCGAGGTCGGAATGGCGGTCTGCTCCTTCTTTGATGACTTCTGACTGTTGAGGTCTTTGATCACTGTTTCAGCCTCCATAGACGCTTCTATGAGTTCTCCCAAGTTCTTTGATTTGTTGCCGATAATCATGGAGCGGATCCTTGCTCTCATGTTGTTTCGGCAAATGTCGACTAGCGACGCTTGTGGCAGCACATCTGAGCATTTATATGCCATTGCTTTCCACTTGTGAATGAAGTCGTATGTCGACTCATTCTCTCCCTGTTTAAGGCTGCAGAGCTGAGCCATAGTAACAGGATGATCCTCACCTTTGAAGTGGGTCAGGAAACGTGTCTCTAGCATGGTCCAATTTTGAATGGAGTCCTCTAGCAGATTGGAATACCAATCAACGGCCGTACCTTTTAGGGTACTTGCAAAGAGCCGGATCTTGAGAGCATCTTGATCCGCAATCGTTCCTGTCAGGATCTTGAAGTGGATGACATGCTGTCTGGCTGAACCTTTCCCCGTATACGTTTGGAGAAGAGGTTGTTTGAACTTTGGGGGAAACGGAACCGAGTCCATCCATAAGGGATATGGTGGCTTGATCCCATGCTCTTTCAGTGTATCCTCTTCTTTTGCTTTGGCGAGGATATTGTCCACGTCCTTTTTAGTAAGGGCGCGTGACTCATCTTCTCCACCGTTTGCCTCATCTTGTGGAGGAACTTCCTCATTGTTTGGTGGACGCTGGAGAGTGAGAAGGAGGTTTTCCATCAGAACCTCTATTCTCTGCTGTCCTTGCTCTAGCTGCTGAATGCGTAGAGCCATGTCGTCATGTGGTGGAGGTTGCTCAGAGTTTGTGACCAAGACATTCATCCTTCGTGAGTCGAAAGAGGATACTGTTTTAGTGACTGAGCTGGAGCTCATTCTTTTAGATGAAGAGCCCGAGGAATGATCACTCTGATGTCCCTGGCTTGAAGGAGTGGGAGAGTCTTCCTGATGTCTTCTCGTCCGGGAGACGCTGCGAGTCACCGGTCGTCTAACATGTATTTTCGTCGCCGACTTCTGGCGTCTTTTGGTTTTGCCAACCATGTGGACAGCAGCAACTTGGTCGGGTCTTTCTTTTTCGACCGATTTTTTGGAGATTTGAAGCTCAGAATGCTGGGTTCTTTGCTTCTCTAATCTCTTTTGTCGAAATGCCGCGTGGCGACGTATGCGACGAGCAATTTGAGCTTCAGCTAGCTCGGGCTGTGCTCTGGCAATGAAGGACGTGGTCCCTCGTGCGCAGCAACCGAGATTGTCCTCCTTGAAGACTGGCATGGACAGGATTTGGACGCGGTCCTTAGCCTGTCGCAGCGAAGCTTTAAATTTTGCAAGCTCGTCCCCTGTTAAGATGAAGGGTCGAGTTGCAGGAGAGCAGGCCCTGGCAAGTTCTTATCGAGGCCTTGTGATGCACGACTTGATTTTGGGCTTGTATGAGCAAGCCAGCTTGTGCTGAGTAGTTTTTGTAGTTCGGTGGAGGGTAGGTTTCTCTCCTTTGATGTAAGCAAGAGGATAAAACCGGTTCTCCTTGAGAGGAGCCAGGTACGCTGGCTTTGCAGATGTCCGGGACCTTCTTTGTTTTGGTGAAGATCGCAGGGACCAAGTCTTGGGACAGACTTGGTTTTTTGTATGTTGAGGCCTCATGGGATTGCCACGAGCCTCAGGTTTCTTAGTGACCGCTTTGGTGTCGGGGGTAGCGACACGTTGAGGGGCGGTCTTCTACTTCTTAGCAAGCATCGTCTCTTCTGCGGGTAGTGGGAATGGTCCCGGTGACCCGAAGATGATGGTCCGGGGAGTGAAGGTCAACCCAGTGTTTTGGGAGTTGCCGAGGGAGGTGATGCTTCGGCAGCTAGCGGGGCGCTTGAAAGTGCCATAGCTTTGCTTCTCTTGAAGCATGACTTGGTACTTGTTTTCATCGAAAGTGATGGTCAATGAGGCTGCCATTGTTAGTTTTGAAAAACTTTTCTGAAACAAGACCGCGTCCATTAGTAATCACAAGAATATGGTGATCATAAATGGGTTATACTATGGTTTTGTCTTTTCAAATCGCTCAGGGGCATGGCCCGTTCTTAGCATAATGAAGAAGGCAAAAAGCCATAGATGGTACAATTGTTCTAAACGCAAGTACGGTTGGCTCGAAATGAGTGTTCCAGGGACTGCTAGAAGCAATTGTAAACCTTAATTCAAATTATCGAGAAGCGAAGCTCACTCGAGGTAAAGTGATATAAGGTTAGAGATACAAATGTGTCGGTGGCGAATACAGTAGACCCGAAAGGGCGTACTAGCACCGCTAGACACAAGTGTTGTAAATCGCATCCTTGAAGGACACGAGATGGGATTTTTTGAAATGTCAAGATTGGATTCGCAAAAGAGAGCAAATGGTATTCCAATCCGAATACACGTTCAAACATTTTTGCGAGCCTATATCCGAAAAAGGAAATAACTAGGATTTCTCATATTTGAATCCAATAGTGACGAGAGTTTTTTTTTTTTGAAAAGTCAAGATTGAATCCATAAAAGAGGGCAAATGGTATTCCAATCTGAATACAGGTTCAAGCATTTCTGCGAGCCTATATCCGAAAAAGGAAAGAACCAAGATTCCACAAATTTGAACAAAATAGTGACAGAAGTTTTTTTTTTTTTTTTTTTTTTTGAAAGATCTCCAATGGACCAATCAAAGAAAGGGAAATGGCCCCTCCCAATCCGAACGTTGGCTCAAACATTTCTGTGGGCCATTGTACGAAAAGGAAAGAACCAAAGTTTCTCGAATTCGAATCCAAAAGAGAGAAATTTGAAAAGTTTTTTTTTGAACTTTTCTATTTTCTTTTTAAAGATCTCCGATGGACCCATCAAAGAGAGGGAAATGGCCCCTCCCCATCCGAACCTTAGCTCAAACATTTCTGTGAGCCATTGTACGAAAAGGAAAGAACCAAAGTTTCTCTAATTTGAATCCAGAAGAGAGAAATTTGAAAAGTTTTTTTTTTGAACTTTTTTTTTCTTTTTTGAAAGATCTCCGATGGACCCATCAAATAGAGGGAAATGGCCCCTCCCCATCCGAACGTTGGCTCAAACATTTCTGCGAGCCATTGTACGAAAAGGAAAGAACCAAAGTTTCTCTAACTTGAATCCAAAAGAGAGAAATTTGAAAAGTTTTTTTTTTTGGAACTTTTCTTTTCTTTTTTTTTGAAAGATCTCCGATGGACCCATCAAAGAGAGGGAAATGGCCCCTCCCCATCCAAACGTTGGCTCGTACATTTCTACGAGCCATTGTACGAAAAGGAAAGAACCAAAGTTTCTCTAATTTGAATCCAAAAGAGAGAAATTTAAAAAGTTTTTTTTTTTTGAACTTTTTTTTTTTTTTTGAAAGATCTCCGATGGACCCATCAAAGAGAGGAAAATGGCCCCTCCCCATCCGAACGTTGGCTCAAACATTTCTGCGAGCCATTGTACGAAAAGGAAAGAACCAAAGTTTCTCTAATTCGAATCCAAAAGAGAGAAATTTGAAAAAAAAAAAAATTTGAACTTTTCTTTTTTTTTTTTTGAAAGATCTCCGATGGACCCATCAAAGAGAGGGAAATGGCCCCTCCCCATCCAAACGTTGGCTCAAACATTTCTGCGAGCCATTGTACGAAAAGGAAAGAACCAAAGTTTCTCTAATTTGAATCCCTTGAAAAGTTTTTTTTTTGTGAACTTTTTTTTTTTTTTGAAAGATCTCCGATGGACCCATCAAAGAGAGGGAAATGGCCCCTCCCCATCCGAACGTTGGCTCAAACATTTCTGCGAGCCATTGTACGAAAAGGAAAGAACCAAAGTTTCTCTAATTTGAATCCAAAAGAGAGAGATTTGAAAAGTTTTTTTTTTTAATTTTTTTTTTTGAAAGATCTCTAATGGACCCATCAAAGAGAGAGAAATGGCCCCTCCCAATCTGAACGTTGGCTCAAACATTTCTACGAGCCATTGTACTAAAAGGAAAGAACCAAAGTTTCTCTAATTTGAATCCAAACGAGAGAAAACCTTTTTTTTGTTGAGAAAAGAAAGAATGGAAACAAGTTCAAAGAAAGAAGTTTCCAAAGAATCCCATCTCATGGTTTTTTTTTTTAGATACAAGATCCAACATAGGCCACCAACTAAAAGAGAGCCAAGGATTCTAAGCATCGTGTTCTTAATTGAACGAGTCCCACCGGGTGTGCCAACTTGATGGACCCGTCTTTTTCTCTCTCTGCCTTCCTCCGTCCGGGGTGCGGCGGGGTGAAGAAAAAAAGAGGCGAGCATCAACATTTTTTCTTTTTTGTACGAGTATGCCAGATTTTCTATTGTACTTGGAATCTGAAGTGGTGATCCGGAGATTCACCTTCACAAGTAGAAAGGAAATCAAACTATTTTCTAACTTTCCATTACATACATATTTAAAGAAAGAGACAAGGTTTTAAAATGCCGTGAGAGGCGATTTTGTTTAGTTTGCCGTGAAAGGCAGTTTTGTGCCATAAAAGGCGATTTTGCCATGGAAGGCGATTTACAAATCTTATCAATGATGAAAGACAAGAATTGTGATTTTTGTCTCTTTTAAAAATATAAAATACAATAGAGAAGAAAGAAAAAGGGATCTAACTTCTCAAGCGATTATGGGGACTCGTTCAGATCGACGGTCGCGAGTCATGTATGGACTCCGCCATCGTCCTTCAAATGAGAACACTTGATGCTTTAGTTCACTTGGCTTGGCTTGGACCTCGGATTTTTAGAGGACAAAGACCAAGGGAAGGTCTTATATCCAATAAAAAACCAAGTAGACGGGCTGAAAAGCCGCATCTAGGCCATGTTGGATAGAAGAAGAGAGGAGATCTTGGGGGGGGGGGGGGTGGCCCCCCAAGGGACTTCGATCGCCTTGTAGAATTTGCAGTAGAGTTTCTTCAAAGTGAGAGAGCTTCTTTTTGCAGAGAATTCTTCAGGATAGTTTTCAGACAATTTTTCAGGATCCTTCAGATGATTTTTTCTTCGGGTCACTTCATAATTTTTTCGGACCCTTTTCCCTTTGGAATGACCGCCTATTTATAGGCTTTTGGTGGCCATTAGGAGGGTTTTATGGGCATTAATGGTATTAATGCTCCATGATGGGAGGAGTTACAAGTATGTAATTCTTTATATTGTAACTCCTTTTTCTTGGATTTTGATTGGCCGATGGACAATAATGGGCATTTAATCTCCATGATGATGGGAGTTTCATGATTAATTACCATGATTAATCTCCATAATGATAGGAGTTACATGGTTAATTGTCATGATTAATTGGACTTGTAACTCCCATTTCTTGGCTTCTGATTGGGCCGTTTAAAATAATGAGTTAATGACCCTAATAAATTGCCATAAAAGGGTCATTTAACTTCATTAATTGGCCGCCGAGTCGCTTGAAGAGTCGCGGCCCGCGCCGCGTCTTTTGGAATTCTTCTTGCGATGATCATCAATGGATCCGTACGTTGCTTGATGTCGGATGACGATGAAAATTCAGACATCAGTTGACACCAATGGGCCGGCAACATCTGTCCAGTCGATTTTTCCGGTCGCCTTCCGGTCGCCGTTTCTTGGTCGTTTCTCGGGCTTTTTCGCTTCTGTTTTCTCCTGTATTTTTCTTTGACATTTCTCCTCATTTATTGGCTTAATTCCTCTGAAGAAAACCTATCGAAAGGCTGTGCAAATCAGAGCACAAAGTTTCCTATTTTTGGAAAAGTCGAAGACTCTGTAGCCGATTTTCCGCCAAGAGTTGAAACTGGGTCAAACGATGTCGGAATGACCTGAAATTTGAGGTGAAGCTTCTTGGGCATTAGATAGGACCAACCATGGGCTTTTATTTGAGTTTTGAAGTCGTTTGGGGTCCCGTCGATGCTTGACTTGATTTCACCGTGCGGAAGATGTCGAGCTTTGATGTACGGTCATCCGATGTCCGATTGACCTGAAATTTGACGGGGAGCCTATTGGAGTCATTTTGAGATGATCCATTAGCTCTGATTTGGGTGCCATGGTCCCGGGGAGCTTCGCAGCCGGTAGGCTTGATTTTGCTTTGGAGCATCAAAACCGGGTCAAACGTTGTCGGAATGACCTGAAATTCGACATGGAGCCTTTTGGAGGTATTTTGAGACCATCCATAGGCTCTGATCGAAGATTTGATGTTTTTGACATTGTCGCCGTCGGGAGCTCCCGCTCAGCTGTTGGAGGTTTGAAGTTAGGCCAAATGGTGTCGAAATGGCCCGAAACTTCATGTGTACCCTTCTTTTGGCTACTTTGAAAGATCTTGTAGTTTTTGTTTGGTTTTGTCAAGATCTGATGCTTGAAGCAGCTTTGCCTTTTTGTAGTAGGATGCGGCTCTATATAGGTTTTGATGGTGATGAGGCAAAGTGACATTTTTGGTGTCAACAGGTAGGACCCAAAATGGGTCATTTTCTGCAATTCTGGCCCACTTGACTCGAGCCAACTTTCAGTTCGCTCGAGCCAAGGAGGTTCTGTGACCAGTTCGCTCGAGCCAACTTTTGTTCGCTTGAGCTAACTGTTGCGGGCTCGAGAGGACCATCTTCCGGAAGCCATAACTTTTGAACCGTTCGTCGGGATTTGGAGTTCTATATACCGTTGGAAAGCTCTCGAAGCAAGGAATCCAATGGTGCACTATGCTTAATGATCAAAGGCTGGCAAAGGAAGTGGATAATTGAATCAATGAAAATAAGAATATGTTTAAGGGTTTCTAACTTAATATTGTGCACTTGGAAATCTGAAATGTTGTTTAGCTTCAGGGGCACCAATCCGTCATTTATTCCAACATTTGGTTTCCAATTACCCACGGATCAAATGAAGGGTCTTAGCATATACTTGAAAGTTTGTTTTGAAAAACTTAGTTTTGACGCGAAGAATATCGTTTTGCACTTGTTTTGACTTACAAGCATTGGTTTTGTTTCGGATATCGTTTTGCGCTTGTTCTGACTTACAAGTATTAGCTTTGTTACAAAATGTTTCAAGAACCAAAATGGGGATTACTATTTCTGTCTTATCCTGCTATAGCGCAAACTATTGCTGATATGTCCTGCCTTGTCCTGTTTTCATAAATAAATCCACTTAATTTGGTCGGCTTGTATATGTATTATCCTGTTTTTGTGCATACATGATTTTAGATGAATACCATTGAGCTTGGACTACCCTCTCAATCTGATCCACTGTTTGGGAGGCCCTTAAACCCTAGACAATCTGCAGATTAGTCGTATATTCATATATATATACACCCCTATCCTGCTTCCGGTTCCGCGACCGGACCCTGCCTACCTAGCGGTGCATGGGATTCTGTTTTGTCCTGCCTTGTATATCCTGTTCTGTTATGCTTACTCTACTCATCATGTATGGTAGAGAAAGGATGAGCTCAAGGTGGATTTACGAATCATGATGTTTTCCTGTAATCATGCTAGCTTTGTCTTGTTTTGTTCATGTACTGTTTTAAATTTATTAAATGATTTTAAACACTAGACCATATGTACTCATGCTGGTTTTGTCTCATGTCTTGTTCATGGACTCTTTTTTTTTAACACGTATATCGTTCAAGCATCGTTTTAAAATATGCAAACTGTCTTAAATTCAGTATATGGTTTTAAATATGGTTTCTCATAAATTTTTAATGATCTATACTCATGCCTAAATCGATCACCTAACCCTGTTTGTTTGGTGCCTTAGGTAGCAGGTTCTCGTCTTGAGCTAGTACGTATGTAGATGGCTGTGGAGCCACGAGTTTTGCAGGATTATTATTGTCAGTGATGTCATGTAGACGTCGTGCGTGACTCCGGAGATTCGTACACACCTGGGTAGTAATTGTTTTTAGCTTGTTGTTTTGTAAGACTTTTGTTAGCCTCTTTTCTCTTGGGATTGTAATTAATGCACTTGTTAAATTATAACTTGAATATGCTTGGGTAATGATAAGCCTGTTACTGTCAGCTCTGTATAATTTTAATATCATGTTTTGTTCTAGTCTGAAAATGTGTATTGTTATGACAACTTTATGCTGATGGGTTGAGTGCGACACGGAATCCGATGGCCACGGGCTCCGGGTCGGAACGCCAAGTAAGCTTCAGCAAAATGTTCTTGATGTGTTTGGAATTTTATCTTCCTCACACACGTGGATCCTGGGGAGAAACATTATTTACCTTTACTTCCCAATTCGCGTCCCTGAGGTCGGACCGCTGCAGGGATCCGGGTTCGGGGGCGTAACAGTAATGATCGAAGAAGTTGCCATTGTTAGTTTCGAAAAAAGTTCTGAAACATGACCACCTCCATTAGTACTTACAAGAATATAAAGATCATAAATGGAAAAGAACTATGGTTTTGTCTTTTCAAATCGCTCGAGGGAACATGGCCCGGCCCAAGCAAGGTGAAGAAGGCAAAATGCCATAGAAGGTACAATTGTTCTGATCACAAGTATGGTAGTCTCAGAATGAGCGTTCCAGTGACTGCTAGAAGCAATTGTAAACCTTAATTCAAATTACAGAGATGCAAGGTTCACTCAAGGTAAATTGAATATAAGGTTAGAGGTACAAATGTGTCAGTCACGAATACAGTAGACCCGAAAGGGCGTACTAGCAACGCTAGGCACAAATGTTGCAAATCACATCCTTGGAATGGACACGAGATCGGATTTTATGAAAGGCCAAGATTGGATTCATAAAAGAGCGCAAATGGCATTCCAATCTGAATGCAAGCTACAAACATTTCTGTGAGCTTTTGTCCGAAACGGAATGAACCAAGATTTCTCATATTTGAACCCAAAAATGATGGAAGATTTTGAAGAATTTTTTTTTGTAAAATAAAAAATCTAATTGTTGGAAAGCACACATGATTCTTCCAAATTGGTCTTATGAAACCTCAGTGGATAGATCAAGTCCCAGGTAAGGGTAGGATAACTTAATGAACCCGTTTGAAGGACCCTTGCCTCGAGTAGTCTAGATGCCTCCACCCTCTGGACAAGGCTTTTCTTAGATCGACTTTGGTCAAAGAACACAATTGGTGGAACCTTAGTAGTTTTTTAACTCTTTTTTTTTTTTTTTTTTGAAGGATCACTAATGAACCCATCAAAGAGAGCAAATGGCCCCCCTCTGATCCGAACGTCAGCTACAAACATTTCTACGAGCTATTGTTCAAAAAAAAGAAAGAACCAAAGTTTTTCAAATTTTGAAAAGTTAGAAATCATTTTATTTTTATTTTTTAATCAAAGAGAGCAAATGGCCCCTCCCTGATCCGAACGTCAGCTACAAACATTTCTACGAGCTATTGTTCGAAAAAGAGAAAGAACCAAAGTTTCTGAAATCTGAAAAGTTTGAAATCAGATTTTTTATTTTGTTTTTTTTTTAAATCAGTGGGTGTAAATGGCCCTTCCCTGATCAGAACGTCAACTACGAACATTTATGCGAGCTATTGTCTGAAAAAGAGAAAGAACCAAAGTTTCTCAAATCTGAAAAGTTTGAAAACAGATTTTTTTTTGTTTTTTGAAAGATCCATATCGGACTCATCAAAGAGAAAAGATGGCTCATTCCCTGATATAAACGATAGCTGTAAACATTTCTGTGAGCTATCAAGTCTGAAAAGGAAAGGATCAAGGTTTCTCAAAATTGAATCCAAAATGACAAATCAGATTTTTTTTTTTTAAGAGAAAGAGTGGAAATAAACCGTAAGATAGAAATTTCCAAAAAAATCCCTTCTCATGTTTTCCTTTTTTTTTTTTAAGATGCAAAATCCAACATAGGTTACCAACTAGAATGGAGCCACGGAATCTAAGCATCATGTTCTCAAATGAATGAGTTCCAAGGGGTGTGCCAGCTTGATGGACTCGGCTTTCTTCAATCTTTGGGACTATCGAGGTCCGCGGACGTGAGAATCCATGCGGCACAACCCTTTTGTGACCGGGGGGGGGGGGGGGTTGCTAAAAAAAGTGAGCATCAATATTTTTTGTATAGGTATGCCAGATTTTCTACTCTACTTGGAATTGAGAAGTGGTGGTCTAGAGATTCACCTTCACAAGTAGAAAAGGAAATCAAATTTTTCTAGTTTTCATTAAACATATATATTTTAGAAAAGAGACATGTTTTTTTTTCCGTGAAAGGAGATTTTTCCGTACAAGGCGGTTTACAATTCTCATCAAAATGTAAAGACAAGAGTTGTGATTTTTTTTTTTTGTCTCTTTAGAAAAATACAAATTACAATGAAAAGCAAGAAAGGGAGATCTAACTTCTTAAGAGATTATGGGGACTCGTTCAAATTGACGGTCGCAAGTCATGTATGGACTTTGTCATCATCCTTCAGATGAGAATAGAGGACGCTTTGATTTGCTTGGCTTGACTTAGACCTCAGATTTTTAGAGGACAAAGACCAAGATGAGGTCATATATCCAGTAAAAAGCTAAGTAAATAGGCTGAAAAGCCACATCTAGCCATGTGGATAGAAGGAAAGGGCCTTGGGAGGGTGTGGCTCACCTAAGGGACTTCGGTCACCTTGTGGTGGTTGTTGTAGAGTCTCTTCAATAAAGGAGAGATTGTTGTAGCAACTTTTGCAGATGTTTTCTTGTCTATTTTCTAGATTTTCTTCCGGACCTGTTTTCCTTGGAATGACCCCTTTTTATTGGCATTTGGTGGCCTTTAGGAGGGTTTATGGGCTTTTAATGTATTAAAGCCACATGATGGGAGGAGTTACAAGTTTTTAATTCATTATTTTGTAACTCCTTCTTGGCTTCTGATTGTTTGATGGAAAAAAATGGGCATTTAATCGCCTTTAAGCTCCATGATGAGACGAGTTACATGGTTTAATGCCATGACTACTTGGACTAGTAACTCATTTTTCCTTGCTTCTGACTAGGCCGTCCAAAATAATGAGTTAATGACTGCATTAACTTACCATAAAATGGGTCATTTAACTACATTAAGCGATCGCCGAGGAATTTGAAGAGTCGCGGGCCTCATCGCTCCTTTTGGAATTCTTCTTGTGATGTAAAAGGCTTGATCGCTGATAGATCTTTACACTGATTGATGTCGGATGACCATACAATTTCAGACATTGATCGCTAATAGTGGGCCGGTAACATATGCCCTATCAATTTATCGATCAACTGGGCAGAAAGTATGCTTTCTTGGTTAGCCGGTTGGAGATTTCGAAGCATCCGATGATGATCTGATGATTTAAGCGGCAACTCCATGATGTTGGCGAAGATCGACGGATTTTGTGCCCCGAAAATCAGATTTTTGGAAAACCACATGGGCCAATCATCTCGAAACGTGAAAAAGTACCCAAAAAATGGGTTTTTCGCGAAAATCCGGCGATCCGAATTTCCATGGTCACTGGGAACCATGGGGCCGGAGACCATGGACTATGGTCGTGGCGACCATGGGCCAAGGCCGCCGGTGACCATGGGCATTTTTATCCCTTTTGGTCGCCGATTTTCGGCCATTTCTCAGGTTTTTCCGATTCTCTTTTTCTCTAGCATTTTTCTTGGAATTTTTGCACATTTATTGGCCTGATTTCCCTAAAGAAAACTTGACGAGTAGCTGTGCAACTCAGAGCGCAAAGTTTCCGATTTTCTGGAAAAGCCGAAGACCTTATTGCCAATTTGCCGTCAAAAGCCAAAACTAGGTCAAATGATGTTGAAATGACCTGAAATTTGAAGTGAAACTTCCTGAGCAATAAATAAGACCATCCATAGGCTTTTGTTTGAGTTTTGAAGCCATGTGAGGTCTCGTCACCGGTAGACTTGATTTCGTTGTGGGGAAGATGCCGCGCTTTGATGTACGGTCAGTCGATGTCCAATTGACCTGAAATTTGACAAGGAGCCTATTGGAGCCATTTTAAGATTATCCATTAGCTCTGATTTGAAAATCATGGCCCTAGGGATCTCCGCCACCTGGAGGCCTGATTTAGCTTCCAAGAGTCAAAGTTGGGTCAAATGTTGTCGAAATAACATAAAACTTGACAAGTAGCCGTTTGGAAATATCTTGAAACCACCCATGCGCTCTATTTGATTAGTGATGGCTTCGGTGGTTCCCGCTGCCGAGAGGCTTGGTTTTGCTGTTTGAGGTTGATCGGCCTTCTTCAATTAATCCTGGCCCATTGGCCACCTCCAATCAATTACAGCCCATACGCCTTTCAACTTTATCACTTGTGTATGCACACGAAAAAAACATAAATCATAAGTCAAAGTCTCATTTACATCATCATTTTGGTTTGAAAAATCAGCCTTTAAACCCTATTTTTCCAAGGGATCAGAAGGGGGTACCCGAGAATGGGGCCGATCCTCTTATTAAATACTTAGCACCTCCCCCTTTTTATTTTTTTTAGTTTTTGTACTTTATCTTACTTGGATATACTATGATTTAGCTGTGTGAGGATTAACAATTATTTTGACTTTAACTCATGAGCCTGAATTGACCTGATATTAAAGAGAACCAAATCAATCTGACAGGACAACCGTCATGTGTTGCCGACAGCACATTAGAGGAGAGGAAGAACCCACCCACTTATTTTCTCCCATTTTTTCTTCGGTTTTCGTCGAAGAACGGTGTTACAGCTATTACTGTAGCTGGCAATCGTGATCCATCGATTTTGAGGGTTGTCAGAATCTTCATTTCCTATGTGAAATTTAAATAGCATATATAGATGAATGGAGATTTCTCGAGCTATGTCATTCCTTTTGGGGAGTCAAAATTCACATCTGACAGGGTGTCTGCACACCAAGGAACAAAGTCAACGACATGTTGAGCAATAGATAAGCAAAATATAATAAACATGGCATGCATCAAGTATCAGAATAATGACAAGTGTAATAATTATGTGAATACAATGAATCGAAGCTAGGCATGAAAGCATGAATAATAATAATCAGAAACAAAAACAAGAATCCTAACATTAACTAGCAATAACCATTATCCATGTAATGCAATGCAAGAATCAAGAGAGACTCTAAGGGTGTTCTAGCCACCTCACGGGGTACCAGTAACAATCTAATCCAAACTACTGATACCAAAGTCTGGCTCTAGGGGGTCCTAGCTCTAGGTCCTAGGAATAGCAGCACGGTCCTAGACTGCTCCCAACTATTCAACGCCATGGGCATCATCCTATGCCGATTGCGCACCCCGATGTCCGAGTAGCTGGCCCATAGATAAAAAACCCAAACTGCAGTTGGCCATGACATGCAAACCTTTCTATAGTGAATCCCACTGTAGTCGGGCAATAATAATAAAGTGGTGTTGACACGAGAGAAACCAAGAGAAGCAGGTCTGTCTAGCTAACACAAGAGACATGCTCATAGGGATTATCTCATTCAAGACAATGCAAGACAAGTCCAACCGCATGATAATCCCTTATATGCTAGCCGGTCATGTTTATTGAATACATGACACAGGGCCTAAGTACACTCTCAGTCAGGTCTAAGTCCTAATTCTACCAGGATTTATGTTTCATGATTATTTAGGTGTTTATGCCAATAGAGTATGCAAGGAACAATAACAACGGATACAATTCATAAGTCAAGGAGAAATTACAATCCAAACCTAGGTAAGGGGTGTCATCCCTGTACCCCCACATGTTCTAATAGAGTACGTGTGGAATTAAATCAACAATACTTCTAGGGAAATTCATTGGTGTATAATTAAGTTAAGCATTGATCGATTCCGTTCCATACGCATTTGGTTACCCCATGCGTGATACATGAATACCTACACAGCCCATCGAAGCACACCAAGCCACGAGCTTCGATTTCAACCCCATTATTAGTCATGTGAGAGTAGGCTCATGGTTTCCAACATCTAAGGCCCAAACCTAGGTTAAAGATCTCATTTTCAATAAAATGAGAACTGGATTATTAATCCAAGCATTTCTATCATTTCTCGTCCTCCGATTGGAACGAAACCAGAACCTTTGGATTCTACATCTCAAGGGCTTTCCATCGATATATTACACGTAGAAATCCAACGATCGGATTAAAAGTTATAAGCCTCCGATGTTGCCAAGTTCTGCCAAGTAAATGCCCTCCAATCGATCAGACAAAAGGTTCGATCGATCAGCACTGCACCGCTCCTAATTACTGACCCTGCTCGATCGATCACACGGATTGTCCGATCGATTAGACAATGAACTTCCTCAGTTAACTGGGGCATGTTCTTTATCCGATCGATCGCACAAAGCGACTGATCGGTCGAACATCGAACTGTAATCTGAAAATGGGTTTTCTGCCCTGTAAGAACCCGACCTCTTAACCCTAGGGTTAGTATTAGTAATTTCGTGATTTGGTTTCTAAGTGAGGATTAGAGGCCATTTGCATTATTTTCTGTGTTAGATTAGTCCTTGATCAACTTTGAGGAATTATGAGAGTCTCTTCGTCTAATTTGACCTCTCTTTGGAACCTGTCTGTGATTTCGTATGAAACCAGCACATTATTCTTGAATTCTGACCAAAATATTATTCTGGGCTCATTTGGTCGATATTATCATTGCAGCCAACTTTTGTAATCAACTCGAATCAATTTGAGACCCTGAGCCCTTCGATTGAATAATTCCATCAGAAATTGAAAGACTTTGACCAGATAGTTGACTTTTTCCTTGGAACCCTGAATTGAATGACTCTTGAGTACAAAATTGATATCTCAACCTGCTTAACAACTTTTATGTTCAGCCTGAACTCATCCAAGGCCCAGAAAACCCAATTTGACCCCGACACTCTTTTCGAAGCAAATACCGCAGTTTGGAAAATATCAGCTTCTGTTCCAAATCTTAAAAAATTATTATTCTTGGCTCGTTGGAAAGCTCTTCTTTAGACCTATAATTCTTCTTCTTTGACCTGATCCGTCCGAGGTCCTGAAGACCCTCGTTAACTCACTTCAAATTCGGCTAAGGTGGTAGCAAACTCACACCATAAGCCTTTGAAAAATATCCTACCTACCACGCCTACTGCATTGAATGCTCACCTACCACCACTACTTATCTTTACTTCTCATTCATTGCTCATTTGTAACTGGTCAAAGCAACTCAAGAGAGTTCTCTCTTTCTCTCTTTTCTTCTTTTTCCCCTCTCCTTCCATGACTTGTTGAAGAACATCTTCTTGGAGGCTTTTCTTGCCTGATCCAGCCCGGCCTATCGACCTCCCGTCATCTCCTTCACAACATACTCTGTTTTGGTTCTAATCCGATGGTGGTAGGCCCTTCATTCAACCACCTTCTTCTTCCTTGATTTTCAAACAGGTAGGCCCTCTTTCTTCTTGGCTAGAAACAATCTTCTCCTTCTACTGTGTTTTCTGTTTTGGAGTGGGTTTTGACTCACCGAGTGGGTTTTCTTGCTAGGTTGGATTTTTGGGTTTTGTCTGGTAGAGAAAGCTCCCGGCTAGAGCTTGGCTTGACTAAGGTTTTGAGGTTTGGATTTGCTTCCGATTAGAGGCAAGTGTTTAAGTTAAATAGCATATGTTGCTTGGGTTTACATTATCTAAATTAACTATGTTTTTTTTATGAATTGTAAGCAAACCTGCTGTGCATCTATTTGTCCTTTGTTCACTAACTTAATTTTTAATCTGTCACTAATATTGGTGTTAATCTATCCATTAATCTGCCTTTGTGATGGACTCGGCTCTTCTTCGGTCCCGGGACTACCGAGGTCGGCGGAAGTGAGAGTCCGTGGGGCCTAAGCCTTTCGTACCCGGGGGGCGGAAAAAAGCGAGAATCAACATATTGTGTACGAGTATGCTAGATTTTCTACTCAGATTTTCTACTCTATTCGGAATTAAGAAGTGGTGGTTCGTAGATCCACCTTCACAAGTAGAAAAATAAATCAACTTTTTTCTAGTTTTCATTACATATGTATATTTAAGAAAAGAGACTTGTTTTTTCCGTGAAAGGCAATTTTTCTTTGTTTGCCGTGAAAGGCGATGTTTTTGCCGTGAAAGGTGATTTTACCATAAAAGATTATTTTGCCGTAAAAGGCGATTTACAATTCTCATCAAAATGTAAAGACTAGAGTAGTGATTTTTTTTTTTTTTTTGTCTCTTTAGAAAAAATACAAAATACAATGAAAAGCAGGAAAGGGAGATCTAACTGCTCCGAAGATTACGGGGACTCGTTCAGAGTGACAGTCGCAAGTCATGTATGGACTTCGCCATCATCCTTCAAATGAGAACAGATGACGCTTTGATTTTCTTAGCTTGGCTTGGACCTCAAATTTTTAGAGAATAAAAACCAAGAGGATGTCCTATATCCAGTAAAAAGCTAAGTAGACGGGCTGAAAAGCCACGTCTAAGCCATGTGGATAGAAGGAAAGGGCCTTGGGGAGGGATGTCCCCCCCCCCTTCCCCCCTCAAAGAGACTTCAGTCACCTTGTAGTGGTTGTTGCAGAATCTCTTCGACGGAAGAGAGGTTGTTGTATCAACTTTTGCAGTCCTTATGGTGTGAGTTTGCTACCACCTTAGCCGAACTTGATTGCTCACCCTATTCACACCCCCCCCCCCCCCCCCTCTAGGATAAGGATCCCGGACTTTCACTAATGATTACTATAATTAATTGGGTCTCATGGATAATAAGATATGGATCTAAATTGGTGAAACAGTTTGTCCAATTGATCCATGGATATTGAAGGAGGGGCCTACTTGTAGTGATAGGGAAGTTTAGGGTCTTCATGTTATTTATTCCTAAGACTGGAGTTCAATTGCATTTATTTAGTGGAGTTATTTGCAATTAACTGCGGGCCCGGATTGCACATGAGATGTGGGGTCGTGGTGTCCAAGTTGGAGCCAGCTTTCTATAGAATCCCTAGTGGTCCCCACGCTAGCCCAAGATTGGATCTTTACTAATTTTATTTTAACTCAAAAAAAGGAAAGCTACTATTTCTATTTGAAGTAAGGCTTCTAATAGTGGGTATAGAGAGTTACTCATTATTATGGAAGTTGGACTTCTAATAATAAAGAAAGAGAGGAGTTACAAAAACTATAAATAGGAGAGGAGAGGAGGCCTTGGACGTCCATGCTCTAAAATCTCTTGACATCCAATGTACTAGCACTATGACCAACTTGAATGCATGTCCTCAATCTCAGCCATCATGATCAGCAAATAAACCTATCAAGAAGATAGAAACAACACCTAACAAGCAACCACGAAATCTACAACATACAAGGAGTAGAAAATACATATGTAGCTCAGTTGTGCTGCAAGGGAGAATTTGATTAAACTCTTTGATGAAGAGCTCTTTCACAAAGCAAATTAGAATCTCCAATGCCCAATTGTCTTCCACGCTATATCCCGCTTCAGATCTCTTTTCTCAAGAGAGATGGTGGAATCTCTAAGAGAAAGACTAACTAGAATCTCTAAGGAAACTAGAAGGGAACTAGAAGAGAGAGAGAGGAAGAGGAGGAAGTGCAACACTTGCACACAAGTGGAGGTGGGCGTGAATCTCCAAGAGATTTTAGAACATGGACGTCCAAGGCCTCCTCTCCTCTCCTATTTATAGTTTTTGCAACTCCTCTCTTTCTTTATTATTAGAAGTCCAACTTCCAAAATAATTAGTAACTCTCTATACCCACTATTACCACTATTAGAAGTCTCACTTCAAATAGAAATAGTAGCTTTCCTTTTTTGAGTTCAAATAAAATTAGTAAAGATCCAATCTTGGGCTAGCATGGGGACCACAAGGGATTCCATAGAAAGCTGGCTCCAACTGGGACACCGCGACCCCACATCTCATGTGCAATCCGGGCCTACAGTTAATTGCAGATAACTCCACTAAATAAATGCAATTGAACTCCAGTCTTATGAATAAATGACATGAAGACCCTAAACTTCCCTATCACTACAAGTAGGCCCCTCCTTCAGTATCCATGGATCAATTGGACAAACTGTCCCACCAATTTAGATCCATATCTTATTATCCATGAGACCCAATTAATTATAGTAATCATTAGTGAAAGTCCAGGATCCTTACCCTAGAGGGGGGGGGGGTGAATAGGGTGAGCTACAACTTAGTGACCAATTTTAATAAATTTTAACTTCTTTAAAATTAACTAGTCACAAGTGATGATTATAAAATTAAATACGGAAGCTAAACAAAAACAATCACCACAGAGCATACACCATCACACAATGATTTATAGTGGTTCGGCATCAATGCCTACATCCACTACCAGCTTGTGATCCAACACCCCACCGGATTTCTACTATCTATGCTTTTCAATAGGCTAAGCAATAACCTTTACAATGTTGTTTTTCTAGGCTAAACAACAACCTATCAATTGCTTTTCTAGGCTAAGCAATAACCTTAATAAGATGCTTTTCAATGGCTAAGCAATAACCTCTACACCATGCTTTTCTTAGGCTAAGCAATAACCTTTACAAATAGAATATTTTCTCTCAAAGTAGTCTCTACACAAACTCTAAAAGATATACAATTAAAGCTTAATACATTTGCCTCTAAAATAGGCTGATATGAAAGTTTAAAACAAGGTACAAACATACACCAACAAGTAGCTAAGGTGAGTGCTCAAAGTGTATGAATGTTTACTTCAATCAATTTCTAAAATGAAGCTCTTAAATGAATGCTTGATGCATTTAAAAATCTAAGCACAGAAATCTATGATTGAAGTGATGAACTAATCACATAAGTTAATCAAAACAACTTGAAAAGACATTCTTATCAAACTACACAAGTTGTATGAAAGTTTAAAGTTCAAAACACATGTGATTGAGACATGAATGTTTGCAAAACAATCTAATATGCTTATGTGATTTGATGTTTGCAAAACAACTCAATCTATGCTAGAAATCATGCTGAAATAAGGTTTCAAAGATTTTGAATATGCATGGATTTCAAAAGGATGGAAACCAAAGCTTAACTTGGAAAGATATACCTTTATCTTAAGCCTTTTGGATTTCCATTTCCCTCTAGCCTCTTCAGTTCATTCCCCTTTCTTAGGCTTCAAAACAGCTGCAAAGATCCAACCAAAAAGCCTCTTTGAAGTGAGGGATGAAATGGACTTAAATAGAAAAAATATGTCCATAAATTAGCTCACTCGGTCGATATCCATGGCATCCAGTTGACCGGGTCCAACGGCTAGTTTACTCGGTCGACCTGATCTCTCTGGATGTCGACCGGATACACTGGCCTGGGTGCAGTTTCACTTTGAATTTTGAGAATTCTGAAACACAAAACTGGAACTCAAGGCCAATGTGATTCATGCATAACTTAGGATTCTAAAAATGTAATTTGTATGCAAATCATGAACCATGATGCCTCACTTGATTTTACAAAAATATGCATGAAGAATTAACCTTTCAAAAATGTATTTTAAGATCTAAAACATGGAAGATGAAATCTTTGAAAATCAAATGCATATGCAAGTCTAGGCACCAGATTTCAAGGTCCAGACTACGATGCATGCGTGTGTGATCAGTTGTAAGTGAAAGTTATAGTGCATCCATCAAATTAGCAACAAACAAAATCCCTAACAATCTCCCCCTTTGCAATTTGATGGAAACTATTAGGATCACAACACTCTAGGACTTCAGCTCTTCTGAACTAATCTTTTCTTGAAATCTCGACTTGTTGGAGCTTTTACTCTTTCAAGCTTTCTCCCCCTTCGTTAGAGTTCTCCCTTTTCTCTAAGTTTTTCCTCTTTAGCTTTGCGTTCAATTGTTCTCCCCCTTAGTTAGATCTTCTCTCCCCCTTTGACATCGAATTGCAAAGGAACCTGTACACATGAAAAAACAAATACCTTTTAGTAGCACCTGTTTCAAAAGTAAAATTGAAAATGGAATGTAAGACAGGTTATCATGTATATTGATTTCCTACGAGTGTTTGAATGAAGCTACAACAAAAGATATCAATTAAGAGAACATATAGCTCAAAGCAACATAAACATTCATCATTTGAGGAATAACAAGAAAATAAGAGATGAATAAGTGAAACTGTAAATTCATTGATTTAAAAGAGAAATTTAGTATAGTTTTCATTAATACTTGACCAATACAAAAATCAAAATATCATGGTCAGTATTCAAAACAAAATAACAGTCAGTTGATAGACAAAAATACATCAATGAATGTCAGTCTATCACCACCCTCCCCACAAAACAAAAGGAATGACCCCTAAAATCTAAGATGAATCTGTAGGAGACGGGGGCATCACATCATCATGACGTCTGCAGCTACTAGAGATGTTCGAGAGATACTTCAAGGATTTCTTCATGAACTTTAGTCCAGATACTTCTTCTCGAAACTCATGAAACTCTGTGTGAATGGTAAAAAATCACGCTCAACAGAGGTCATTCTATCCTCAAAACTACGCTGCTGAGGGGGCTGAGGGGGCTCTGGCTGATGAGGATGGTGAATATCTTCTGTGGCATCTCCTTCTGCAACCTCTAACTCTGCATCTCCTTCTGCTGTAGGATTTACTCGCTGAGGTGGGGGTAACCTCATCAAGAGAATATTGGTCTTGTTGAAAACAGTGGTATGCTTAGGTCTCTCTGAGGTAGGAGCAACAATCCCATACAATCTAGCGAGCTGGGTCATAAAAAACCCAAAAGGAGCTGAACACGGCTGAGAGCCAGTGATGATCCGGATGATGTGGTGCATGATAATTGACAATAAGCATATATGAACACCCATAATAATCTTGTGCAGGAGGTTGGCCATGTAGGGGGTGACTTCTGTCCTATTCCCTTTCCTTGGATAAATACTATGCGTGAAAATCAGATGGATAATGCGAAGGGGAGGAATCATGTGAGAAGCCTGAAGATAGTTCTTCGGAGACCATTGTACAGATCTACCACAAAGAGTCTAGTGACAGAGTCTCTCTCATCTAGTGGAAGGACTTCTAAAATAAACCTTGGCCCATCGGACCTAGGAATGCCCATAATGGAGGAAATCTTCTCTGTGGTAACGACCTCTTCACCATGCGAGAATCTGATCGTGAACGAGTTCGCGGTGGAAGGACAAATGGACTCATACAGGCCATGGATAGTGGAGGCATAGGTGTTGCCACTCCAAGTCAATATACCACCCCAACCAATAGCTTCTAAGATGGAAGGGACATCGTAGTCCACCAAATCTTCAACTACGCACTTCTTCTCCACAATTATCCCATTGTTCCGAAAAGATTTTACAACCGAAGATGGTGAGGGAATGGGATTGAAACTAATCATTCGAGGAGGAGCAGCTTTGGGGGAGGACGAGGGAGATCTATGGGAAGATGAAGCTTGGCCTGTCTTAGATTTCTTGCTAGGTCGTCTGAAGGTTTGTTTACAACTGGCCATAGTTGAGGCTAGATGGAGGGAATGAGTGAGAAAGCACTTGGGATGGCTTGGATTAATTCCTAGAAGAATAGCCTCAGATAAACATAACACCCATAACTGTTGCTGGAGTCAACTAACAATCAGGAATGAAAATGTACAGAACCAGTAGCTGAATGGGATGGAATAGTGGTTCAGGCAACTGACAAACAGTTGGAATGCAGAAACTGAAGCTGGTGATAAAACTGATCACAGCTGCTCAAATTTGGACCAAAAGGTCTACAAAAGTTCTCAGACAGTATGAGGGAAGAGCAAAATAAGACACAAACAGCAATCAGACAGACACCCAATCTGTTATGAACCTGACGATGGGTCTGTTAGTTTTATGGTCTCAGGCCATTAAGATTGATGTAATAAATTGATTAATTTCTTTATTCATTAATATATTCATGTTTTCCTTTCATGAGATGAATGGTGTTTTATTACTTAAATGCATATAACCAATACAAATGACATACTGGCTCATGAGATGAACCGGAGTCCATAAGTGTATTAGATGTAACACATGTATATGGATGAGATCCACATACAGGAGACATCTGTCACAAATCTTATACTTAAATTGATTCACAACCAGTGATGAAATTGGGCATCTCATCTGACAATGTTGCAGTATTATGATCACTATGAAATAGTATGATCTGTCTCGATCATAGGAATGTAAGATTCTATATCATTATACTGGTACATTAGATGTATTGAAGGACCATGAGAAGCACCTCAAGAATATTGTCTTTACTTTAGAGTTTGCTTTCATAATTCTCTAGCGATGGGCTCTCAACCCTGAGACATTGATGAACTCAAGTTTCTATCTATTCATTTGCTTTGAGTCACAAATGAGTGAGGCCAACTGTAGGTCAACACCTCGGTGTCTTAGGTATGTGATAGTAGGACTGTGGGAACATTTGATGGTCAAAATGGAATCTATCTTTTCCACTTATGCCAATTAATGGATCTATCATTGGTAAGTGTACACCCATCTCAATTAAGAGTTAATTGGATGGTACTAATGATTACTATAATTAATTGAGTCTCAAGGATATAAGATATGGATCTAAATTGGTGGGACAGTCTGTCCAATTGATCCATGGATATTGATAGAGGGGCCTACTTGTAGTGATAGGGAAGTTTAGGGTCTTCATGTAAATTTATTCCTAAGACTGGAGTTCAATTGCATTTATTTAGTGGAGTTATTTGAAATTAACTATGGGCCCGGATTGCACATGAGATGTGGGGTCGCGGTATCCTAGTTGGAGCCAGTTTTCTATTGAATCCCTAGTGGTCCCCACGCTAGCCCAAGATAGGATCTTTACTAATTCTATTTTAACTCAAAAAGGAAAGCTACTATTTCTATTTGAAGTAAGACTTTTAATAGTGGTAATAGTGGAACAAAGGGTTACTAATTATTATGGAAGTTGGACTTCTAATAATACACAAAGAGAGGAGTTGAAAAACTATAACAGGGAAAGGAGGGAACCCCTTGGACGTCCATGCTCAATTCCAAGGAGTGATTCACGCCCATCATCACTTGTTTGCAAGAGTTGCATTCTTCTCCTTCACCTCTCTCTCTTCTAGTTCCCTTCTAGTTTCCTTAGTGATTCTAGATAGTCTTTCTCTTGGAGATTCCACCATCTCTCTTGAGAAAAGAGATCTAAAGCAGGTCATAGTGTGGAAGACGATTGGGCATTGGAGATTCTGATTTTGGAAGAGCTCTTCATCAAAGAGTTGAATCAAGTTCTCCATTTAGAGCTCCATAGGTATTTTCTACTTGTATGTTGTGGAAATTCGTTGTTGCTTGTTGGGTGCTGTTTCTATCTTCTTGATAGGTTTGTTTGCTGACCATGATGGCTGAGATTAAGGACATGCCTCCTGGATTGGGGTTTGTTGGTTTTTGGATAGGTGTTCATCACTTCTAGTTGGTGAAAAGTTTTTGAAACCCATCCTAGAGGTCCACCCACTTCCAACAGAGTCCTTGGGTGCAAACAACTCTTTGATAGAAATCAAGAAGATCTGATGTCTTGAACTAAGATGCAAGATGGGATCTGGAGAAGCCACTCCTGTAGCAGGCTGTGAACAGGAGGAGAGGAAAATAAAAACAATCTGCAGCCATGGAGATGAGTGAATGCTCAGAGGAAATGATGGGGGACAATGAACAGCTGTTGTGAATCAAGATGCAGGCCAGCCCTTGGTTATGAAGAAGACAATCCTAATGAGATAAAGAAATCACATCTGTTGAACCAGTCCTTAGAGGAGGAGAGCTAACTCGGGAATCAGTTGAAGGAGGAAACCGAGCTCAAAGATGTCGACCTGCAGAAAACAGAATGGGTTCTGTTTGAAACAGAACTGTCCAGCGAACTAACTTTAAGTTGCTGGGCGCGCATGTCCGGTCGACCGACCACTCCAAGATGTCGACCGAGACAACAGGAAAGAAACAAAATTTATGTTCTTAGTGCACTTGTCCAGTCGATCGGCCACAACATGATGTCGACCGGGCGAACTGGGATAACTGATCAACTGATCAGTTTCAAGAAAAAACAACTGAGGGGCTCTCTTCACTCAATTTTCCCTAAACCCAGCTAACCTAAAAAGATTAAAATCAAACCATATATGATCAATCTAACTAAAGGAGATACATTGCTTAATTAGTACACCTAGTTAGAAAAAGAAATGATTTAAAAGCTCTTTATTGGTTATTTTAATTTTTCAAAATCATTTAAATTAACATGATTTGACAATGCATCCATTCAAATCTAAACCATTTTGAAAAACAAATCAATTGATTATGACAATTATGACTTTAAAAAAACCTTTTTCAAATCAATTTGATCAAAACATGCATTTTATCATAAAATACCTTTTAAATTCAAAATGTATTTTTCAACAAGTAAATCCCAACAAAATGAATCTGAGACCTAAAGAAAATCCTAAAAGAACTAGACTCAATGACCAACAACACATATAACAATGGGAAAAGGTTGGTCAATCTAATTACAAGGCCTTAGTTTTTGTCTAAAAGTCTAACCTTAGGTATCCATCTAAGGTCTTGAGAGGATTGTCCTATGGGCTCTACCCTTGAAGTCTCACCAACAAGAAGAAGTTTAAATTGGGTCCTTTTATCATCATATCTTTGAGGTTTGACCTTTTTATATTTAGATTGATGATTAGTCTTTGGTAGTTGATTTTTCATTTTCTTTTTATTCTTCTCATTTCTTCTAGCTTTTCCTCCTCCTTTTTGTCTTTTGAACTTTAAGCGTAATTTGTCAACCTTTTTCAAAAGTTCTTTCATTTCCAAAGATAAAGGAGGTAAGGTGAGAAATTTCTTTTTGATAGATTTATTTTGACCATGTTTGATTTGTTTGGTCTTTTTAAATTCTATCTTAGAAGACTCTTGTTGAATTGGTTTAACTAGTTTGAAGTTCCTAGAGTCTTCCTTGGATTTCAATGTCTTACCCTTCATAGAATTAGGTTTCGCTTTCTTAGTTTCATAGATGGGTTTAGACATATGATTTTTCCTTAATTTGCACTCAAATTTGAAATGCCCTTGATTACCACAATAATGACATTTTGTCTTGGGCAAGGAAGAATGAGTACTAGAGAATGAGGACTCACCTTTCACAAATGTGTTGGTGAAGTTAGGGCCATGTGAAGTAGACCAATCAAATCTAATACCTGTCCTATCTCTTTGAGATTTACCCAATCTAAATTACTTTTCATATTTCTCTTCTCCTTGGGTAAATTTGCACTCATACTTTTGTTTATAACCTTCAAGTTGAGTGACTTGGTTTTTAAGGATTGAATTTTCATTTTTAACTTTTATTAGTTCATTTTTAATTCCCTTAAAGTTTTTTAATTCTTCATGGGCAAGTTTTAATTCAGATTTAAGTTTATTAACAACATTAAATCCAAATTCTAGATTTTTTTATTTACTTTGAGCATTGGACAAGTTTTCCTTGGAAATTGTCAACTTGGATTCTAAATTGATAATGTCTTCATCTTGCCTTTCCAATTTATCTCTTAAGCTTAAATTTTCTTTGATAAGCTCATCATAACCTATTTTTAATTCATTTACATCATCTTGAACCTTAGATAGGTTATGTAAAGAGATCATGAACTTAGAGTCTAAGCAATTTATAGTTTCTTACTTTTCTCTAAGTTCATCATTTGAAGAGATTAAATCTTGGTTTAGCCTTTTAGATTCTTTTCTTAATTTTTTATTCTTCTTAACAAGCTCTAAAGAAAATGTATACATTTCATCATAGGCTTGTTGACTATCGTATTCATTTTCACCATTTTCTTCCTCTTTTAATTCAAATTGAGATTTATTAATTTCATTGAATGAGTCTCCATTTGTTGGAAGAGGAGGTCTATAAGAAGAATCTACAAAAGAATCTAACATAGTGGAATCCATTCTAATGATCTTCATGAAAACACAACACTAGGGTTTAGACTCTAGGTTTTTACACCTAATCAAGAGTTCCAAAACACTTGACCCTAATATAGAGCACGAGGCTCTGATACCAATTGAAAGTCCGGAATCCTTACCCTAGAGGGGGGGTGAATAGGGTGAGCTACAACTTCGTGACCAATTTTAATAAATTTTAACTTCTTTAAAATTAACTAGTCACAAGTGATGATTATAAAATTAAATGCGGAAGCTAAACAAAAACAATCACCACAAAGCATACACCATCACACAATGATTTATAGTGGTTCGGCCTCAATGCCTACATCCACTACCGGCTTTTGATCCAACACCCCACCGGATCTCCACTATCTATGCTTTTCAATAGGCTAAGCAATAACATTTACAATGTTGTTTTTCTAGGCTAAACAACAACCTATCAATTGCTTTTCTAGGCTAAGCAATAACCTTAACAAGATGCTTTTTAAAGGCTAAGCAATAACCTCTACACCATGCTTTTCTTAGGCTAAGCAATAACCTTTACAAATAGAATATTTTCTCTCAAAGTAGTCTTTACACAAACACTAAAAGAGATACAATTAAAGCTTAATACATTTGCCTCTAAAATAGGCTAATATGAAAGTTTAAAACAAGGTACAAACATACACCAACAAGTAGCTAAGGTGAGTGCTCAAAGTGTATGAATGTTTACTTCAATCAATTTCTAAAATGAAGCTCTTAAAATGAATGCTTGATGCATTTAAAAATTTAAACACAGAAATCTATGATTGAAGTGATGAACTAATCACATGAGTTAATCAAAATAACTTGAAAAGACATTCCTATCAAACTACACAAGTTGTATGAAAGTTTAAAGTTCAAAACACATGTGATTGAGACATGAATATTTGCAAAACAATCTAATATGCTTATGTGATTTGATGTTTGCAAAACAACTCAGTCTAAGCTAGAAATCATGCTGAAATAAGGTTTCAAAGATTTTGAACATGCATGGATTTCAAAAGGATGGAAACCAAAGCTTAACTTGGAAAAATATACATTTATCTCAAGCCTTTTGGATTTCCATTTCCCTCTAGCCTCTTCAGTTCATTCCCTTTTCTCAGGCTTCAAGACAGCTCCAAAGATTCAACCAAAAAGCCTCTTTGAAGTGAGGGATGAAATGGACTTAAATAGAAAAAATATGTCCATAAATTAGTTCACCTGGTCGACATCCATGGCATCCAGTCGACCGGGTCCAACGGCTAGTTTACCCGGTCGACCTGATCCCTCAGGATGTCGACCGGATACACTGGCCTGGGTGCAGTTTCACTTTGAATTTTGAAAATTCTGAAACACAAAACTGAAACTCAGGGCCAATGTGATTCATGCATAACTTAGGATTCTAAAAATGTAATTTGTATGCAAATCATGAACCATGATGCCTCACTTGATTTTACAAAAATATGCATGAAGAATTAACCTTTCGAAAATGTAATTTAAGATCTAAAACATGCAAGATGAAATCTTTGAAAATCAAATGCATATGCAAGTCTAGGCTCCAGATTTCAAGGTCCAGACTACGATGCATGCGTGTGTGATCAGTTGTAGGTGAAAGTGATAGTGCATCCATCAAATTAGCAACAAACAAAATCCCTAACAACTAGTACCATTCAATTAACTCTTAATTAAGACGGGTGTACACTTACCAATGATAAATCCATTAATTGGCACAAGGGGATAAGATAGATTCCATCTTGACCATTAAATGTTCCCACAGTCCTACTACCACGTACCCAAGACATCGAGGTGTTGACCTACAGTTGGCCTCACTTATTGGTGACTCAAAGCAAATGAATAGATAGAAACTTGAGTTCATCAGTGTCTCAGGGTTGAGAGCCCATTGCTAGGGAATTATGAGAGCATACCTTAAAGTAAAGACAGTATTCTTGAGGTGCTTGTCATGGTCCTTCAATACATCCAATGTACCAGTATAATGATCTAGA
Organism: Persea americana; assembly: GCA_029852735.1. NCBI lineage: Eukaryota > Viridiplantae > Streptophyta > Magnoliopsida > Laurales > Lauraceae > Persea > Persea americana. The sequence continues at coordinate 23,543,430 of CM056817.1, forward strand.
ATCTTACATTCATATGATCAAGATAGATCACACTATTTCATAGTGATCATAATACTGTTACCTTGTCAGATGAGATACCCAATCTCATCACTGGTTGTGAATCACTTCAAGTATAAGATTTGTGACACATGTCTCCTGTATGTGGATCTCATCCATACACATGTGTTACATCTAATACACTTGTGGACTTCGGTTCATCTTATGAGCCAGTATGTCATTTGTATTGGTTATGTGCATTTAAGTAATAAAACACCATTCATCTCATGAAAGGAAAACATGAATATATTGATAAATAAAGAAATTAATCAATTTATTACATCAATCTTAATGGATTGAGACCATAAAACTAACAATCTCCCACTTTGGCTCAATGCCAGTCAGGGTTGCATCTCTTGCCCATCCCATCTACATGCTGCTCAAAGACTTTGATAGTTAAAGGCTTAGTAAAGGGATCTGCGAGATTATCCGCAGATGCTATCTTGGTGATGGCAATGTCACCTCTCTGCACAATCTCTCTGACCAAATGATATTTCCTCTGTACATGTTTTTGGCTTTTTTGGCTTCTGGGTTCCTTGGACTGTGCGACTACCCCGCTGCTGTCACAGTAAACTGTGAGCAGCTGTCGCGCCAAAAGTAACACTCCAAGTTCCATAAGGAATCTTTTGAGCCAAACTGCTTCCTTAGCTGCTTCACAAGCCGCCACATATTCAGCTTCCGAGGTGGAATCAGCGGTACATTCCTGTTTAATACTCCTCCAGCTGATAGCTCCGCCGCTGAGCATAAACACATACCCAGAGGTTGATTTCCTGGAATCCTTATCTGACATGAAGTTAGAATCTGTGTAACCGACTGGAATCAACTCATCACTGCCGTAAATTAACATGTAATCTCTAGTCCTTCTCAAGTATTTGAGAATACGCTTCACAGCAGTCCAATGGTGAGGACTTGGGTTAGACTGATATCTACTGACTAAGCCTACTGCATGACAGATATCCGGTCTAGTACAAAGCATAGCATATATGAGGCTGCCAACAGCCGAGGCGTATGGCACTTCTCTCATCTGCTCCTTCTCCTGAGGTGTCTTGGGACACTGATCCTTGGAAAGGTGCACTCCATACCCTTCTTTGAGTCTTGCATTGCAAACCGCACTAATACCTTATCTATGTACACAGCTTGAGATAAGCCGATCAGCCTATTTTTCCGGTCTCGATGGAGCTTGATCCCTAGGATGGAGCTAGCTTCTCCCAAGTCTTTCATATCAAAAGTCTTAGCCAACCAAACTTCTACTATAGACAACATTCCTATGTCTCTCCCGAGAAGAAGAATGTCATCGACATATAATACCAGAAAAACTACCCTGTCTCCTTCACTTTTCATATACACACATGACTCATCTGGATTTTGACAGAAACCAAATGCCTTGATTGCCTGGTCAAAACGGATCTTCCAGCTTCGAGATGCTTGCTTTAATCCATAAATGGATTTCTACAATTTGCAAACTCTTTGCTCTTGGTTTTTAGCCACAAAACCGTCTGGTTGCATCATATAGATGTCTTCCTCAAGATTGTCGTTGAGAAACGCCGTCTTAACATCCATTTGCCAAATCTCATAATCAAGATGAGCCGCAATGGATAAGAGTATCAGGATAGACTTGAGCATGGCTACCAGGGAGAAGGTTTCCTCATAGTCGATACCTTCTTTCTAAGTATACCCTTTCGCAACAAGCCTGACCTTAAAGGTCTCAACTCTTCCATCCGGTCCTCTCTTCCTCTTGTAAACCCACTTGCACCCAAAAGGTTTAATTTTGGCAGGCAAGTCCACAAGTGTCTAGACCTGATTAAAGTACATCGATTCCATCTCAGCTTTCATAGCTTCTTACCAACGTCCCGAATCTATGTCATTGATTGCTTCATTATAGTTACAGGGATCTTGTTCCAGTTCTTCCGGGATTGTCTCGTAAGACTCTTCCAAAAATGAGAACCTGTCTGGTGGCCTGACAATCTTCCCACTACGACGAGGCACTGGTGTAATTATTGGGTTAGGTATGGGCGGATTCTCTTCAAGTTCGGTTATAGTAGGATTTTGAATTGACTTCTCTTGAATCTCTTCCAAGATAACCTTTTCTAAAGATTTCCGGTCAATCATATAATCTTCCTCCAGAAAAACCGCATTGGTACTGACAAGCACTTTCTGCTCTCTAGGATTATAGAATATCCAACCTTTAGTTCCTTTAGGATAGATATCCTACAAAGGTGCACACTTTCGACTTCGATTCCAACTTATCTGTCTTTACCTTCAGCACATGTGCCGGACAACCCCAAATATGTAAATGTTGCAGACTATGCTTTCGCCCAAACTATAACTCCCAGGGAGTCTTAGGTACAGACTTAGATGGTATGAGGTTTAGTGTCACGCCCCCAAACCCGGACCCTACAGCGGCCCGACCTCGGGGGGGCGTGAAATTGTGATTTAAATAATAATTATATTCCTCCCAGGATCCGCGTGAGTGAGGATGACAATACCAACTCATTCTGAATATTTTGCGGAAGCTTACGTGGCGTTGCGACTCGGATTCCGTGGCCATCGGATTCCGCTTCGCACACAACCGCTAGCATATAGCTATTGTATCAAGAATCATATCAGACTGGAACAAACCATCACATTAAGAATACAGGGCTGACAGTAACAGGATATTTCATTCCCACATATGTTCAAGTTACAAATATCAATGTGCATTAATTAAAAATCCCTGAGAACAGGCTAATAAAAGCCATACAAATAACAAGCTAGGTAACACTACCCCACATGTGACGTAACTCAGATGTCGAGCTAAATGTCTACATGACATAGTCGACGCTACAAATCTGCAACTCATGGCTCCACAGCCCACACGTGCACTCAGCTCGGAGCAAAGAAATCTGGACCTGAGTACCAAAAGAGTGGGTTAGACACGACGGTCTGGCAGGTGGATGAAAAGATATAAACGATAATCTGAATAATAAAACATATGGTAAATCGTGGTATTCGATCAAGAGTTGCATAGATTTAAAACCAGTGTAAACATATATATCTGACAAAACATGTATTCATTTTAAAGCATGAGTAAAAGCATAAATATCTGGTAAAACATGCATTCCTTTAAAACAACTGTAAATCATGTATTCCTTTAAAACGACTGTAAAACATGTATTCCTCACATTGCAAACCCAGTCCATAGGCGGACCCTGCAAATTGCCCTTCTTCAGGGGAGCCACAATCGTGGGGAACGGATTGGCAACCACACTAAAGCTAAGCCCTCTCTATCACTAATGTGACGAGAGCAGGATCGGGCGTTGGTCTCTAACACGCGAAGTGACGAGAACCAACATTATACATACATATACATATAGCTAGACAAGACCACGGCCGCGGAACCGGGTAATCGGGACAGGATCCAAGCTGCAGCTGGCGGGAGCACGAGGGGGAGGCCCAAGTCAGTTGATCAGACTGACAAGGACGTCCAAGCTTAGTGGTGCCGACTCAAAGGTGACATGAGAAATCAAAACATGTACAAAACTATATCAGTGTAAAACATTCGGGCAGGCGGGATACGGTGCTCGTAGGCACACATTTCATATCACTATCTTTTCATGCATAAACGGGACTGGCAGGACATGTCAGGTGCATAAATCAGAGTTTGCGATAAAACCAGTGATATCGGGTAAGGATACGTATAATCTGAGCAAAACGATGAAAATGAATCCTTATACAGCTACGGATTAGATATTGGGGCTCCTATATTAAAACAACATGTATAAGGATCTTGTATGTCTATTATTACCCTTAGTATGGTACTCGAATGATTGAAGACATACCAAGTTTCCTTATGCAAGTTGATGAATCCAAAAGTCCCAATACATTTCCGAGATGGTGTTTCTTTCTAAGTCAATCTCCTTATGTCATCCCCTGGGTCTTTCCAAGGTGGTAGGGCATCAGAACAACCCATCCAAACCTTTAAATACCATATTTGAAACCAATAGAAAAGACTCAGGAATTCTGGATGCAACTCGGTCACCTGTCGGTCAGATGGCGGTTAGCCGCCGAGGTGATCGGCGGTTAGCCGCTGGATAACCGCGGGGCTGACCGCGGTTCCCCTGCTAAAATATATCATTCTGTGTTTCTAACCGCGCATATCGGTCACCTGGCGGTCGCAGGGTTTTGGGGTGGCGGTTAGCCGCTAGCTGACCGCGGGGCTAACCGTGGTTCACCTGTCAAGACACAGCATTCTGTGTTTGTAACCGAATCTGGGTCGGCTAGCCGCCGGTCACCTGTCGGCTAGCCGCCAAGGTGACCGCCCGCTGACCGCCCAGTTACGGGAGCTCTGCATCAGGTGCAGATTTCAGCTCTTTCCTTCCCATCCCTTTACACCTCAACTTCACCCATTTCCTAACATGAAATGGGTCTATTCTCTTCCATTCCACATCTCATTCTTTTCTCCAACCACCATTCCATCAATGCATTAATTCCTCTTCCAAAACAAACCTCATTCAATGCAAATACAAATCTCATTCATGAAATCCACAATGGCAAAACATGCTTTAATAGATGCATGCATACATTCTCATAAAAATTGGCTAAGAGAAAATCTTATCAATAAGCATATGAAACATGGGAAACTAGAGGAAAATGACTAGTAAAATCCACATTTTCAATAAAACAAAAACTCATTCAAATCAAATCCATTCATTCACTTGCCTTGGTTTCCAAAGTAGCTAATCAAGCTCCTAATCACCCTCTCAAGCCACAAATCTCCAATCTATACAAAAGCCCCAAAATAAACCCATCTTAGAACCCTAAAATGGCAAACCAAAGAACAAGAAGAAGAGAGCTCCCAAAAGAGAAGGTGGAGACTCTCTAGGGCTAGGAAAACACAAATCTAGGAGATTGAAGGGATTGCTTACTTGTAGGTGCTTCAAATGAAGAAGACTAGCTCAAGGAGAACCTCAATGTGGCTGGATTTCTCTTCTAATGGCATCCATAGAGAGCTTGAGATGAGGGGAAGAAGGAGACGGGCACAAATCTCTCATTTTGGCAAGCTTGGAGGTGGGTCTTGTGAGAAAACAAGAAGAAGAAGAGGAAGGGGAAAAACCCTTGGCAGTGGCTCCTCTCACATGGCTGGAAACGAATGGGGAAGAAGAAGATGGCTGGCCTTTTTGTAAAAAGGGTGGGTGTGGGTCCCACCATCACTTAAACTTGTCGGGATTAAAACATCGGTTTCTGGGCCCCGGATGCAATCGACGAAGAAGAGAAAAATGTTCCTCATAAAATCTATTTTTCAAAAAGTATAATTTTGGCATGGTTTTGAGATCTCGGAATTTGGGTCCAGATTTTTGTGTAAAAAGACTGTTTTACCCCTATCATTAGCAAAGTAGGGTTTAGAGGTCTCGAACGGAAACGGAGCAAATACAAAGGTTGTCGGGAATAATAAAATACATTAAACGAAACAAATTACCGGTATCCGGAATTATTGCACAAATCCCAAAACTAATCAAAACACAATAAACGAACCCCCAAAATCACACAAAACTCACAAGGGAAACCCCCAAAGGTTCCACTCAATCAAAAGAGTTCTCAAAATCATTCAAAGCTATAAAAAGCTATTCTAATCCAGATTTAACCAAATTCCACTAATCCCACTTTAGAAAACTAGTCCAAAATTAAGAAGACACTAATCCCAGAAATTAGGGGTCGGGTTCTCACATTTAGTATGTACATTGCAGTATCTAAAGCATATCCCCAAAATGATATAGGTAATCCTGAGAAACTCATCATAGACCTGATCATATCTAAAAGAGTCTGGTTCCTTCTTTCTGCTACTCCGTTCTGTTGAGGCATACAATGAGCAGACAACTGAGATATAATCCTATTCTCTTATAAGTATCCCATAAAATCGGCTGAGAGATATTCCCCTCCTTGATCTGATCAAAGAGTCTTGATATTTTTACCTAATTGCTTTTCCGCTTCCGCTCAAAACTCTTTGAACTTTTCAAAAGCCTCGGACTTGCGGTGCATAAGGTATATGTATCCATATCTTGAGTAGTCATCTGTGAAAGTGATGAAGTACTCATATCCTCCTCTCGTTCTAACATTTATAGGTCCACACACATCAGTATGCACTCGTTCCAATAAATCTTTGGCCCTATTTCCCTAAGATGAAAAGGGTCTTTTGGTCATTTTGCCTTCCAGACAAGATTCGCAGACAGGCATTGGTTCTATCACCAGTGAAGGCAAGATACCATCTTTCACTAGCCTATCAATCCTGTTTAGGTTAATGTGACCTAGCCTCAGGTGCCAAAGCTTTGTTGGATTAGATGAAGGTGATTTTCTCTATAATGATGATCTATTATTTATCTCGGTATCATGTATTTCATACATTGTGGGAGTTAACAAATAAAGTCCATTGATTACCTTGCCAGAACATATGAAAGTACCATTCCTCTTTATGACAACTTCAGTACCAAAAGTAATGGAATAACTTTTATTCACCAAACTAGAAACTGAAATTAAATTCGGCTTTAAAGATGGTACATATAATGTATGTAACAAAATCAATTTATTATCTGAAAAATATAAAGTAATAACTCCCACTGAAACCGCCTCTGCCTTAGCATCAGATCCTAGGTTGACAATGATTTCGCCATCACTAAGCCTCCTGGTTTCCTGGAACCCCTGTAATGAATAACAGATGTGGTTAGTTGCACCGGAGTCAACACACCAGGATTCTGAAGTACCAGTTGCAAAACTAACTTAAAAAACAAGTGACTCAATCATACCTGAGGTCTTCTTCTTGGACAGAAAATCTGGACAATTCCTCTTCTAATGTCTTGTCTTACCATAATAGAAACAATTTCCCTTAGTCCCTGAACCGTTAGCCTTTGCCACACCACCATTTGGACCATTTTTTGCCTTAGGACCCTTGGGGACTGATTTCTTTTTGCCTTTCCGGCCTTTGCCTTTCGGGTTAGACCTGGCATCTGACTTTTTGTGTCATCAGGGTAGTTAACCTTTTCTTCATAATCCCCTCAGTTGCTACCAGCTGGCTAGACAACTCAGCTAGGGTCGGATTCCTTCTATTCATATTATAATTGATCTTAAAATGGTTGAATGAATCTAGTAGCGACTCGAGGATTATGTCAATCTGCAATTCTACATCAATCGTGGCACCTAGTACATCTAACTCATTCAATGAGTCCATCATCTTGAGCATGTGATCCTGTACTGGTGTACCCTCAGCCATCCTGGTGCTTATGAGCACCCTCATAGCAACCTGCCTAGCAGGCCTGCCCTGGTCCGCAAATATCTCATTTAAGTTCGATATTATATCGTATGCAATCTTATAGGATTGATGTTGGTGTTGCAAAACACTAGTCATAGATGCCTGAATATAACATCTGGCCATCTCATCGTCTTTGGTCCATTTAGTATAATGGTCTTTCTCTTTCTGTGGTGCATCTGGCACAAGCTCATCAAGGGGGGGCATGGTAAGGACATATTTATATCCTGATGCAGTCATGACAATATCCAGGTTCAGTTTCCAGTCTACATAGTTGGATCCTACCAACTTATTCTGGTTGAGAATGGTCGCAAGTGGATTGAAAGTATTCGAATTCATGTTGAATAAACTGTAGCACATAACCATACATTCAATAAAAGAATATTAATGACATTAGGGTTTAGTATTCTACCAAATTTACGTGGGAATCCTCATAACCACTAAAATTTAGAATACATCGGAAATCCAATCCCTAGGATATGCCTCCTTGGGGAGTGTGAATACCACCTAGATTGGTGCGGATCAAAGTAGGTCAAAATTTAGGTTGAGAGTAACTATCCATGATCCCCTATCATTCACTATTCTCTAGGTATCTTATACTAAATAATGTATGACTCCCGATTAGTTTTGGTTTCTAAAATACATGAGGCAAAGCCTTGGGGATACTACATCATTATTTTAGTTAAGTGTGACCCACCAATTAACATTGCATGACAACCGTTGTGGGCAGCTCCTCCTTGGGGAGTGAACTGGTAACCAGACAAATAAAAGCCCTCCGTGAGGAACGACCATTCTCAAGATGGCGCGAGGCTCATACTTTCCTTACAATGAACCTATGGTGGAAAACCATGGGGATTTCTTAATTTAATGCCCCGCTCCCACTTAATATTTTAGAATTGAGGATTTTCCTTTTAAGGTATTAGGGCCCATATAAACATTAAAACATCTTATGATATGATGAAAGAATGGTTCCCAGTCAAGTTATTTTAAGGAAAGTACAGTTCCTAAATTAGTGTCACCAATGTGTCTATATCATGGGTCATCAACACTAATTAGAACTCTTTCCAAAAATTAATTTGATTTGACCAATTTTAGTAACTTGCTATGTTTGGATCAGATTTGGAAACATTCTAAATCAAGCATTCATCCATAAATAGAAAATGCTAAAATTAGTAACTAGTCCTCTCCTCCACATGGCCCATGCGGAATAGACTTCTTGGACTTCTTGGACTTTACAAAACTTTGGGATTCCTCAAACTCTTTGGGTATCTCCAAAACACTTTTGGTAATCTTCAAACTCTTTGATTAGGAGTCCAACTTCACTTTCCTTCTTCGTCTCGGACATCGCCAGAATTTACAAATTTTGAAAATTACATAAATCCCTATGTCTCTATGATGAGACTTACATGGTAATCTAAAATTGAAATTAAAATGGCTATAGGGAAACCATCATGCCTTGCCCTTTCATGGGAAACTAAGGAAACCATGATGCCCTTTACACTTAGCCTTAAATAAACCAATCAACCATAAAAGAAAGTAAAAGACTTGTGGGCCATATGGAGAGGACAAGATAACCTGCATGTAAGTATCTCATACAACCACACAAAATACACAAATAGGCTGCCAAACAATGCTGGAAAAATAGGACACACAAAGAAGACCCGAAACTGAAAAATCATAAAATCTGCACCTGCTGTCAGAGTGTCCCCGGTCAATCGACCAGAGAGCCCGGTTGACCGGCCTACAAGTACCCAGTCGACCGGACAAACGAACATCAGATTTTGGGTTTTTATATTTCGTGTCCATTCAACTCCAAAACTCTTTTGAAGTGTTCCAATGGCTTCCTATCATCCTTCTGTCATTATTAAACCCTTTTGTGACTATCCAAACATGGATTCACTATTAAACAAAGCAAAACAATAAAAACCTGATCCATACATAGCTCTTCCTCTATCTTCTTCGCATCTCATGCAAAGAACAGAGCAAGCTTGTTGTTCTATCATGATTAGAGATGAGGTATGGCTTTGATACCAATTGTTGGAAGTGGGTGGGCCTCTAGGATAGGTTTCAAAAACTTTTGACCAAATAGAAGTAGTGATCATCTATCCAAAAAGGCAACAAACCCCAATCCAGGATGCATGTCCTCAATCTCAGCCATCATGGTCAGCAAATAAACCTATCAAGAAGATAGAAACAGCACCTAACAAGCAATCATGAAATTCTACAACATACAAGGAGTAGAAAATACCTATGGAGCTCGGTTGTGCTCTAATGGAGAATTTGATTAAACTCTTTGATGAAGAGCTCTTTCACAAAGCAAATTAGAATCTCCAATGCCCAATTGTCTTCCACGCTATGTCCCGCTTCAGATCTCTTTTCTCAAGAGAGATGGTGGAATCTCTAAGAGAAAGAGAAAGACCAGCAAAAATATCTAAGGAAACTAAAAGTGAACTAGAAGAGAGAGAGAGGAAGAGGAGGAAGTGCAACACTTGCACACAAGGGGAGGTGGGCGTGAATCTCCAAGAGATTTTAGAGCATGGACGTCCGAGGCCTTCTCTCCTCTCTTATTTATAGTTTTTGCAACTCCTATCTTTCTTTATTATTAGAAGTCCAACTTCCATAATAATTAGTAACTCTCTATATCCACTATTACCACTATTAGAGGTCTCACTTCAAATAGAAATAGTAGCTTTCCTTTTTTGAGTTCAAATAGAATTAGTAAAGATTCAATCTTGGGGTAGCATGGGGACCACTAGGGATTCCACAGAAAGTTGGCTCCAACTAGGACACCGCGACCCCACATCTCATGTGCAATTCGGGCTCGCAGTTAATTGGAAATAACTCTACTAAATAAATGCAATTGAACTCCAGCCTTAGGATTAAATAACATGAAGACCCTAAACTTCCCTATCACTACAAGTAGGCCCCTCCATCAATATCCATACATCAATTGGACAAACTGTCCCACCAATTTAGATCCATGTCTTATTATCCATGAGACCCAATTAATTATAATAATCATTAGTACCATCTAATTAACTCTTAATTGAGATGGGTGTACACTTACCAATGATAAATCCATTAATTGGCACAAGGGGATAAGATAGATTCCATCTTGACCATCAAATGTTCCCACAGTCCTACTACCACGTACCCAAGACACCGAGGTATTGATCTACAGTTGGCCTCACTCATTGGTGACTCAAAGCAAATGAATTGATAGAAACTTGAGTTCATCAGTGTCTCAGGGTTGAGAGCGCATTGCTAGGGAATTATGAGAGCATACCTTAAAGTAAAGACAGTGTTCTTGAGGTGCTTGTCATGGTCCTTCAATACATCCAATGTACCAGTATAATGATCTAGAATCTTACATTCATATGATCAAGATAGATCACACTATTTCATAGTGATCATAATACTGTTACCTTGTCAGATGAGATGCCCAATCTCATCACTGGTTGTGAATCAATTCAAGTATAAGATTTGTGACACATGTCTCCTGTATGTGGATCTCATCCACACACATGTGTTACATCTAATACACTTGTGGACTCTGGTTTATCTTATGAGCCAGTATGTCATTTGTTTTGGTTATGTGCATTTAAGTAATAAAACACCATTCATCTCATGAAAGGAAAACATGAATATATTAATAAATAAAGAAATTAATGAATTTATTACATCAATCTTAATGGATTGAGACCATAAAACTAACACTTGATAGGTTTATTTACTGATCATAATGGCTGAGATTGAGGACATGGATCCTGGATTGAGTTTTATAGCCTTCTAGATAGTTGATAACTAGATCAAGTTGGTCAAAAGTTTTTGAAACCTATCTTAGAGGCCCACCCACTTCCAACAGACTCTTCTCTAAACAGCCACCTGTCCCTCCTTCACCGAACCAGCGGCTATTCACGTTGCCACCTGCACTTCGGGACCAGCTGTTGTTGCCCCTGAACTTCTTAGCGGCCAGCTACTTCTCCCCTTCCAGCGGCCAGAACCCAGACTACCAATTTCACCGGCTTGCATCACCAAGTCCAGCGGCTGCTCCCCTCCCAATTCCAGCAGCCAACTGCTGCAGCAGTGACCAGCCCACTGCGCACGTGGCCAGCTACAACTCGCGGTGCCTCGGCCAGCTAGCTGCTGCCCTCGCCGCGGTCAGTTGTTGGGCAGTTTTGACCAGTAGGCCCCACCCTTGGGTCCCACAAAACCCATCCCTTTGGCCCCTTTTTCGGACTAAATGTAACCTAGAACTTTCCCCTCTTGTTTCAAATGTATATTTTAAATTTTCAAGGTAAATATTCGTATTACTTAAACCCTCTTCAATTACAAATTTTTGGTGTACCCCGACCGTACCCCTACCCGACATTAATTTCTTTTTGAAATCAAACCCGAGCATTTGTGAACGCATGTGGAGCATGGTGACTTGTAATTTTACCCGAACTTAGGGAGTGGTTATCCTCACCTTCTGAATGCATCAAGTGTATGAAAACACACTAATACCCACCCCTTTGAGCGTGTAATCTTGGAAATCACCGTATTTACACGTTTAGAATTATTTTAAGCAAACTTTTGTATCTTTATCATGCACTTCGTAAACCTGACTTTATTATCTTGCCACATGGGACTCCGAAGGCCTTAGCGCAAGATATTAGCCCTGCCTGACCACTGGACGTACTCGGATCCTCAATGGTATTCTTGATTTGTGTGAGAGCATCTATTGCTTGCCCTTTTGAGTTACCTGGATCACTTGTTTTCCGCTAGCCGTTTTGGGTTTCCGTATTTCTACCCGAAATGCTGCCCGATTTTCCGTAAAATTTCCGAACTTAGATAAATATTGTCTTAAAGTCTTCTTTAGTTTGTTTTATTGTTTTAAGACCCGAATTGGGAAAAATATTGTCCCAAAACCCGCTTTAGTCTGTTTTGTTGATGAAAGCCTGCTTTGACCCTGAAAACCTACTTTTGACCCATTTTACTATTTTAAACTTAAATCAGAAAATTACCGCCTTAAAAACCTCCTTTGACCCCAAAAGCCTGCTTTGACCCGTTTTACTATTTTAAGCTTGACTAGGAAAAATGTTACGTTGAATCCCACTTTAATCTATTTTATTGTTTTAAGCCTGAACTAACTTGGTTAACTGTTTTTAAAAGGCTGAATCAACACTGTTTCTACGTTTTGGGGCATTCTAAGTATTTGTCATCCCCCGTAGTTGCACATACGTTTCTTGAATAACCGAATCACTCATTAATTCCTAGTTTAAGAACCGAATCCCGCTTTCTGTATTGATTTATGAGTTGACGTCATTTTGTTATTATTATTTCTGTATGACTGCATATTATTCCCTCTGGGATATTTGTAAGTGATCGGTGTCACCAATGCCGGGCTTGATATAGGTTTCCTTGTGGCAGGACCTTGTCCGAGCTTAATACAAGGTTCCCCATGACAAGGCCCATGACTAGAGTACCCACCTACCCGGGCTTGATACAGGATTCCAGGACTAGTCATGGTACTATCTATCTGTAAGAATGTATGAATTCTGTCTTTGAATAATTCGCCTGATTAAGTCTTGTTTATGCTTCTGTTAGTTATAAATTTGTGTACCGTTATTATGTCTGATTGCTATGCCTGACTTACTGATACTGCTATTATATCTTATTGCTCTGCATGTCTTACTGATACTGTTATTATGTCTGATTGCTCTACTTAACTTATTGATACTGCTATTATGTCTGATTGCTCTGCCTGACTTATTGATACCGCTAATATGTTTGATTGCTCTGCCTGACTTATTGATACTACTATTATGTCTGATTGCTCTGCCTGACTTACTGATACTGCTAATATGTCTGATTGCTCTGCCAGACTTACTGATACTGCTATTATGACTTATTGCTCTGCCTGACATACTAATACTATAATTATGTCCAATTACTCGCAAACTATGCTCTTTACCTTGGATACTTGCCAGGCATATTTGTTTGATCTACACTTGATGCTGTAGGTGTGATTTCCTGACTTGTACCTTGGGACAGTTTCCGAGGAGGCGGTTGCTGAGCCGTAAGTGACGTGTGATGGAAGTGTAGAGGTTGTCATGTAGACCCCACCCCTTGCACTTGAGACACGAAATACCTGGGAGAGTTTTATTTAGGGTTAATATTCTGTTTTACTAGCCTCTGTTGGCCTTTTACCTTGGGAATGTAATTAATACATCTTTCATAATTTATTATTTGAAATATGGAAATGAAATCTCCTGTTACTTGTCTAGCTCTGCTTGTATTCTGTTTATATTGTACCAATCTGATAACATTTTGGATAATATGATTCTGCTAGTAAGTCATTAGTGGTGTAATGCGGAATTTGATGAGCTCCGGACTTCGGGTTGCACCGCAATGCAAGCTTCAGCTAAATTTTCCATAACGGTATGGAACTTGAAATTCTCACCAATGCGGATCCTAGGGAAATCGAAATATTATGCTATAGTAATTCCCTAACCACTGCCCCTTAATCCTACCTTAGTTTTGGGGTCGTGACATGCCCTCTTCTCCCCGAAGCCATTCCATGGCTAAACCTGCAGAAAATTAGCTTCCATGCTCCCCATCCATTACATAATACACCATAAACCATGCATTCTAGCAGATTAAAGACATCTAAACATGCCAATTAATAATTAATCCAACCCAAATTCCCCAAAACATAATCTAGCATGTAAACCCCGAATCAATGTCAAAAACAGGCTTACATTTTGGAGATATTCAATGGAACACATCACAAACATATTCAATTATAAATTACATATCTGCTTGCCTCAACCAAGAAGAAGATGAAAATGGGAAAACTTGAGGAGAAGCCTTCTACCACGAAATATCTAACCCACTCAAAAGCAACCTAAATCTAACCAAAAGAGAAGATTATTGAAAAGAGAAGGGTAAGAAAAGCTTACAAAACTAGGATCAATGAAAAAAGGAGATCGATAGGATGAAGGTGTGCAGTTTAGATCGCGGAGGTGATCTCTCCTGGGTAGAGTTCTGGAGCTTTGAGAAGATGGGGAAGAAGAAGAGGGTTGCTGGAGTTCTTTCGTTGCAGAGATTGAAATGAGATTAGGGTTAATCTATGCTTAAAGAGAAAAGAAAGGGGAAAAGACCACTTTGCACTTAAGTGGGTCCGGTGAAGGAATGGACCACTTGAAGGGTTTCTGATTGTCGGATCATGACGAGCCAAGAGATAAAAATGATCAGCGCGACGAGGCCTTCCCAACGAACCCAAAATCACGATGATTGGAATTTTTTAGAAAAACACTAAATTTTCCCAAAATAACAACCTACCCCACTGCTGGGTTCAAACACACTCGAAATCTCACGAAACTTCGCAGACACTACTCTAATACCAAAAGAAACTAGCTCAAGGTCTAACCCACCTAAATATCTAGCAATACAATTAATTATAATAATAACAAAACAAACTAGTCAACGAGCCAGCTATTGGGCCCAAGTGACTTAGTAAGGTCGTCTCCCCAATTCTTAATGATGGGTCTAGGTTGAAAATCTATAGTTGGCCCCATTATAGGGTCTACACATAGTTTCTATATGTTGGAATTTGACACTGATATTGGGTGGTTTATATCATTTGTAATATTTGATTTAACAAAATTGTTCTTGGCTTTTATTTTTTAGAGGTGCATGTTAACACCAAAGATGTCACTTTACCTCTTTATACACTCTCAGTATAAAAAAGAGACATGAAGTCGCATCCTACCACAAACGAGCAATGCTGCCTCAAGTATCAAATCTTGTCAGAATCAAACAAAAACTGCAAGATCCTTCAAGACAGCCATAACGAGAGTACACATGAAGTTTTAGGCCATTTCAACATTGGGAAATTCTATATGCACCACTGGAAGTGTTGAACACACCCACTTGCTGTACACTGGTGCCAAGGCGCATCACTTTGGGTGGGTGTGTTCATCACTTTCGGTGGGTGCATATAGAATTTCCCTTCAATATTATTTGGCCTAACCCCACTCTTCCAACGGCTGAACAGGAGCTCCTGAGGTGGTGAAGCAATAGACCCTGACTCAGAAAACAAAGCAGATAGTTGGCCTCAAAATACTAGTAGAAGCTCTACATCAAGTTTCAGGCCATTCCCACATCGTTTGGCCTAAAAAGGAAACAGTCGTAGCAAAGTCAGCTTTTTCGGCGGCGTCAACACCAAAGACATCAGGTCTTCGATCAGAGCCTATTGATAGTCACAAAATACTTCCAAAAGGCTCTACGTCAAATTTCAGGTCGAACCGACAACATTTGACCCTCCATCAACCTTCAAGTAGAAAGCCAAGCCTCTCGGCGGCGGGAACCACCAAGACAATCATTCATCAAACAAAGCACAGAGGTGGTTTCAAGATACTTCCAAAGGGCTACTCGTCAAGTTTCAGGTCATTTCGACAACATTTGACCCAACTTTGACTCTTGGAAGCTAAATCAGACCTCCCTGCAGCGGAGCTCCCCAGGACCATGACATCTAATTCAAAGCTAATGGATCGTCTTAAAATGACTCCAATAGGCTCCATGTCAAATTTCAGGTCAATCAGACATCGGTTGACCATACATCAAAGCGCAGCATCTTCCCCGCGATAAAATCAAGTCTACTAACGACGAGACCCCACATGACTTCAAAACTCAAACAAAAGCCTATGGCCGGTCTTATTAATTGTTCAGGAGGCTTCACCTAAAATTTCAAGTCATTCCAACATCGTTTGACCTAGTTTTGGCTTCTGGCTGCAAATCGGCAACAAAGTCTTCAGCTTTTCCTGGAAAATCGGAAACTTTGCGTTCTGATTTGCATAGCTTTTCGTCAAACCTTTTTTAGGGAAATCAGGACAATAAATGTGCAAAAATGTCAAGAAAAATACAAGAGAAGAAAGAATAAAAAAAACCAGAGAAACCGCCGAACATCGGCGCCCAAAAGGGATAAAAATCCCTATGGTCGCTGCGACCATGGAAATCTGAGTCGCTGGATTTTCGCTAAAAACCCATTTTTTGGGTACTTTTTCACGTTTCGAGATGATTGGCCCCTGTGGTTTTCCAAAAATCTGATTTTCGGGGCACAAAATCCGTCGATCTTCATCAACATCACGGATCCACCGCCGAAATCATTGGATCATCATCGGATGCTTTAAAATCGCCAACTGGCTGTCCAAGAAAGCACACTTTCTACCCTATCGATCAAGAAATCGACAAGACAAATGTTACCGGCCCACTAGTAGCGATCAATGTCTGAAATTGTATGGTCATCTGACATCGATCAACATGAAGATCTATCAGCGATCAAGCCTCTTACATCACAATCCAAAAGACACGGCGCGACCCACGACTCTTCAAATTCCTTGACGACTACTTAATGCAGTTAAATGACCCATTTTATGACAAGTTAATGTGGTCATTAACTCATTATTTTGGATAGCCCAATCAGAAGCAAGGAAAAAGGAGTTACAAGTCCAAGTAATCATGGCATTAAACCATGTAACTCCTCTCATTATGGAGTTTAAAGGCGATTAAATGCCCATTATTCTCCATCAACCAATCAAAAGCCAAGAAAAGGAGTAACGAAATAATAAATTAAAAACTTGTAACTCCACCTATCATGTGGCTTTAATGTATTAAAAGCCCATAAATCCTCTTAATGGCCACCAAAAGCCTATAAAAAGGGGTCACTCCAAGGAAAACAGGTCAGAAAGAAAATCCAGAAAATAAACAAGAAAACTTCTGCAAAAGTTGCTACAACAACCTCTCTTCCGTCGAAGAGATTCCGCAACAACCACCACAAGGTGAACGAAGTCCCTTAGGGGGGGCACCCCCTCCCAAGGCCCTTTCCTTCTATCCACATGGCTTAGACGTGGCTTTTCAGCTCGTCTACTTAGCTTTTTACTAGATATAGGACATCCTCGTGGTCTTTATCCTCTAAAAATCTGAGGTCCAAGCCAGGCCAAGCAAATCAAAGCGCCATCTATTATCATCTGAAGGATGATGGCGAAGTCCATACATGACTTGCGATCGTCATTCTGAACGAGTCCCCGCAATCTCCTGAGAAGTTAGATCTCCCTTTCTTGTTTTTCATTGTAATTTGTATTTTTCTAAAGAGACAAAAAATCACAACTCTTGTCTTTACATTTTAATGAGAATTGTAAATCGCCTTTAACGGCTAAATTGCCTTTTACGGCAAAACTGTCTTCTACGGCAAAATCGCCTTTCACGGAAAAACATCGCCTTTCACAGCAAACAAATGAAAAATCTCCTTTCACGGAAAAAACATATCTCTTTTCTTAAATATATATGTGCAATGAAAGTTTGGAAAAAGTTGATTTCCTTTTCTACTTGTGAAGGTGGATCTCCGGACCACCACTCCTAAAATCCGAGTATAGTAGAAAATCTGGCATACTCGTATACAAAATGTTGATGCTCGCTTTTTTTCACCCCCTGTCACGAAAGGGTTGGGCCCTATGAACTCTCATGTCCGCTGACCTTGGTAGTCCCGGTACCGAAGAAAGCCGAGTCCATCAAGGCACAGCAAAATCTATTCTCATATATTTTGTTGAGGATTTTTCCAAAAAAAAAAATATTAGGTGACCAGTGGACCGAAAAGATGATTTTAACTTACCTTGCACCAGATCAGTCATTTTGCTCGAAAATGTATTTTTTTAGCACTTTCTACTAGCGTCCTTATCGACCTTTGTTTTGTACCGTTAAAGGTCCCTATGGACCCTGTGGTCCATTGTAACCTTCACAGAACCCCCACTTACGTTCTCTGTAAGGTCTCAGTCGACCTTTATTTCCAAGAATAAGAGTCCCCATTGACCGTGCAGTGTACACAAATTAGAACAAAATAGGGCTTAGAAGCGCGTGTTTCGTTGTCAACAGCTTCTTTTTTCTTCACCACGATTGTCTATGCCCAGGCACCAACCCAGCCGGCCAACTGTGGTCCCTTCCAACATCCTCTTCGTCACCCAGCTGGGTGGTGATTTTTATGGGAATGGTAATGAAGGTGGAGGGAAAGGAAAAGTGTTCCCAAAGCTTAAGAAACTTCATTTCGAGTCGATATCAAATTGTGAAGAATGGAAGTTGACAAAGGAAGACGGAGAGGTTCTGCCATCTCTCGATAAATTGTTTGTTTGTTATTGCGAAAAGCTGAAGTCACTGCCCAACTACCTCCCCAATACTCTAAGGCGAGTAGAGATTGTAAATTGCAACCAAGTTATTTGGGCGCCGGATAATTCACTCCCACTCCTTGAAGATTTGTATCTCATAGGTGATGTAAGAGGGATATTGGGTAAGAGACTACCATGCCTTCCTGCTCTCAAGAAATTACATATTTGGGGAATATCTATCGAGTCACTCCCCTCTAATGGATGGGGATTTCTTGAATCACTCAACACTCTTGATATTTGCGAATGTGATAGATTGGCATCTCTGCCTAGTGGGTTGGGGCAGCTCCCAGCACTACAAACCGTCTGTGTAGACGATTGTTCTGAATTGCGCTCTCTGTTTGATGGGTTTGAACGACTCAAATCGCTCCATTGACTTGAAATCTATAACTGCCCCAAGTTGAGGCCTTTACCAAATTTGCGACTCCTCACCCTAATCACCACAGGGTCGCTAGGGACCCTTAACGTTATAAAACAAAGGTTGACAGGGACGCTAGTAGAAAGTGCTAAAAAAAAAACAAAAAAAATAAAAAAAAACAAAAAACAACACGTTTTAGGGAAAAATGACTGATCTGGTGTAAGGTCTGTTAAAATCATCTTTTTGGTCCACTGGTTACCTAACCAGTTTTCTTTTCTTTTCTTTTTTTTGGTAAAATCCTCTATTTTGGTTCTACATAAAATATTCTTTTTCATATTGTGTTATCTAAAGTACGAAGATAAAATTCCAAAATGAAATCTCACTTTGTACAAATAGTAAACAATAAAATGAATCAAACATAATCAGATCTGTTTGTATGATCTATGCTCTTTTTTTTTATTATAAAATAGCCCCAAACTAAATAATTTTTTATTTTCTTTGGCTTAGGCTTAGTGCAGGCAAGTTTGCTAGTCCTTTATGATTTCTCTCATACCTAATTCAAATGATAATTAATTAATTCCTAATTTATCAAACTTAACTCACCATGAAAACCTCTTTCTATAACATATATAATTTAAATTTTAAAATATATTAACTATTGATTTCAATTGATAATATGATGAAACTGCAACAAGTATAAATATATTCAACAATAAAATAGGGTGCACTACACAGTGCTTGGGCATTTTTTAGGAGAAAACGCCCCTCCTAGTTGGGCCCACTGAATTGCATGATGATCATGGAACTCCATTGCATGGAAAGATCCATATGAGACTTACCTATATTCAAGATTGTAAATCCATAAGATCATCCTAACCTTTTGATACATGGCCCTAAAATTTAATGGTTTAGATGCATCATTTTATCATGATTTCAATCCAACGGTGATGAAAAGTTCAATGACTATTAAACTTGGACTTGTGACTATTCGCGGGAGGCAGTGTGTGTAAAAAGACTAGATTGACTCAACATGGGCCCCATGACTAAAATAAAAAGTGGCGTTTTTAAAGTGGGGCGTTTTTTAGAATTTCCCCGATGAAATCATGGTATCACAATTAGTGTTGTAGAACTATATTTTTTTTATAATGCATTGATATAATATGGATATAAACAATCATGTGGACTATGTCCATTATTTTATATATAGACCACATGATAAAAAAGGTAATGAATGTTAATCTATAAGAGACGTTATAACGATGTAACCCATTGGATGGCTAAACAATATAATCACATTAAAATAGTATCTCATTCCAATATTGTGGTATTATTATCATGCTATTATTATATATTATAGGGATAGGATTCAATCTTGAAATTGGAGTCCCGATTTCAAAATTGATTGGGAAATTGTCTTTTAATTTCGAATTTATTGAGAAATTGACTTCCAACTTTAATTTAATTTTATCTAATCTAAAGAGTCCAATTTAGAGAGAAGTTCCTACTGTCTCTTTCAAATTTCTCTAAAAAGCCTTCTTCCCGAAAAGAAATCTCCTTAATCTAATAAAGTTTTAGAGATTTTGAATTTAAACTTACATAAAAAAATTAGAATAGCCATGACTTTCATAGCAGATTATTGTTATCTAAAAGTGGGCCATTTGATATTTTCAGAATCTCTATCTTCCATTCAAGAGCCACCATTATTACTCTTTCTTTTTAAGATCTTCGATCAGTGGGCCATATTGAACATGGCTTTTTTTGCATTATAAATTAGTTATTTCTCTGTTGATCTCTGTAGAAATACCGTAAAAAGTGTGTGTGGCCATGAAGATTTATTTTTTTTCATATGATCCAAACCATTCAAGATTCAGAGGGCACTTGAGTAGGTGGTCTTGTATTCTTAAAAAAAAAAAAAATAGTAATCTTAATCGATCTACCCAATATTTGAGATGCATAAGCAAAGAGAAAAAATGGGTCTCCAAGTAATACAGATTCTAAGAATCGGTCTCCAATCGACCCGCCACCAAAGGATGGTTCTTTGGATTTATAGGTGTTATTCTGATTCTCAAGCCTTTTTTAGTATTTTACGAAAGCATGTAACTTTTTATTTTTCATTTATTATACTTTTTTGTCGGGAATGACTTAACCAAAGGATTTTGAGTACCATTGAATGATAATTCATTCAAGGGTGTTGCTGCACTTTGTTAAATGCTAAGTTTTGAATGTTGCATAAGGAAGTACAAGATTGCTGAAGTTTTGGAAATTGAATGTTGGATATTAGATGTTGTAATAGTCTTTATATTTTCACGTCAAATGTAAGAACTTGTAGACATGGACGTCGGAAGTGAATTTCGAACCTTAATGGCATGAGAGATCTCGATTCATCTATATATATGCTATTTGAATTTGTAAATTGAAAATGAGGATTTCGACTACCTTCAAAATCGATGGATCAAGATCGCTAGCAACAGTAACGACTTTAACACCGTTCTTCGACGACAATCGAAGAAAAATAAGGAGACATATTGGGGTGAGTATCCTCTCGTCTAATGTGCTACCGGCAACACGCAACGGTTATCCTGTCACATTAATATGGGTCTTTTGATATTGGTCAATTTGGGATCATAGTTAAAGTCCAAATCAGGGTTAATCCTCACATAACTTAATTATGGTGAGTCCAAGTAGAATAAAATCGCTATTTAAAATAAAGGAAAAGGGAAGGAGGTGCCAAATTTTCTAAGAAGATGATCGACCCCATTCTCAAGTAACCCCTTCAAATCCCTTAGCAAAATAGGGTTTAAAGGCTGATTTTTCAAATCAAAATGTTGATGCAAATAAGAGTAATTGTGTGATTTCAGTGTGTGACAAAAAGAAAAAAAGAAATTGGTGGCCAATGGGCCGATTTGTTTGAGGGCAACTGCTTCAGGGTCAATCTGTTTGATTTGATTTGATTGGTTGGTGGTTTGAATTCACACATTTAGTCTCATTAGTTCAATTTTAGAATTAGTCTTTATTCCCTTTGTCACTAAGCTCATTAAAAATATTTGGCATTAGAGGTGGAAGAAAAGAGAAGAAAAATTTTTTGGGTTTATTTTATTGGGTTTTTAGTTTTTATGGATTTTTTTTATGATGGGACTAAGAGGGCCTAACTATGGGATTTTACTTGGATTTACGTAATTAATGCATTATTATGATCATCTGATTAACCCTTACCTAAGGACCTAGACCGCCCACATCAACTTTCTCGGTCCCCTAATGAAATAGAAAAAGTGATGAGACGAAGCCTAATGCTCTAACCTACCTAATGGGAGAACCCGGTTTATTCCTAAGGTGCAAAGAACCTAAATTCAATAGCTTCAGTGCCTAAGTGGCTTGTTTGGTGTGATTTAGATTGGTTCGGTTTCTTTTTAAGTTATACGTTTGATTAAGAGTGATTTAGGGGTGTTTTAGGGTTCTATTTAGGATACTCTTAAATATTTTAAGATTTGGTTATTTCCAATTTGAATCAGAATTTCAGAAAATAGTTGAAAACTGCACTTCAGGCTCGAAACAGGGGGTAGGCACCACCCCTGTGGAGTTTATCCTGATTGCTACTAGGGGTGTACACGGATCGGATTGGTGCGGATTGGGCCAAATCCGTCACCAATCCGTTGCCTACGGATTGACGGATTTGTAATCCGTCACCAATCCGTTACTGTTCAAATCCGATCCAATCCGATCTGTGGAGGAACAAATCGGATCGGATTAATCCGTTCAATCCGTTCCTGTACATTACATGGAAAAATAAAGAAGAAAAAATCTATAAATTTTGAAGCCATTGAATTAAAGGGGCATGAGTTGAGAGTTGTATGCCTATTCTATTCATAAGGTTAGTGACTCCTTACATTGTTTTTCTTATTTTATATATATATTATTTATATTTAATGACAACGGATTGGATCGGATTAAATCCACGGATTAAGGGTGAAATCCGCCGCCGATTCGTTGCTAACGGATTACACAATTTCCAATCCGTCACCAACCTGTTGGCCTTCGAATCAGATCAAAATCCGCGAATCGGGTCGGATTGACGGATTTTTTGTACACCCCTAACTGCTACAGTGTTTTCGGCACTTTCAATAGTTTTGACAATAATCTGGAATTGCTGTTGGCTTCTGTTCGATGTATGTTGTTGTTTTAGGTTTTTATTTATTTATTCTGGATGGTCTTGATTTCAGTGAATTGGATTTGGAATTTGAAAAGAAGTCAGAATTCACGATTTGGTATTAACAGCAGGGTTAGGCGCCACTGTGGTGGAGCCTAGCCCGACAGTTCTCTATTTTTTTTTTAGGTTTTCCGACTTCTATTCAAAATTTCAGTAAGTTCGGGTCAATAATTGGGTTTTCAATGTTGTTAGGTGTCCTGGGTGGTTCTGTTTATGGAAATTTTTATTCAAAATTTGAAACGAAATTGAGAATCACAATCTGGAACCAAAGGTGAGGGTGGGCGCCGCTGTTACTGACAGTGTGTATTTTTCAGGCTTTTCGATATCTTTTCAGAATTCCAGGGGATTTTAAGTGTTGCGTATTGGTCCAGCGAATTGTTTTGGGTGTCGTTTGTTTCACCCCATTTACATATGTAAATATTCCACATGTGTAATAGTTTCATATCATTTATGTTTGTTTACATCATTTACACACTAGGTGTGTGATTGACATGCTTTTGTTGTGTAAACCATGTGCAAAACAGGCTGCCCATTTTCACACCTCATGAGCTGTGAAACAATTACTCATCGGCAGCAGTTTTGCAGTGCTAATGTGCCATCACGAGCAGGACGCTTTTTTCATTTTTTTAATTAAAGTGCCCCCCTACATAGCGATCCAAAGCATTAATCCTGTTAAGGAGGCTTAGAACGGCCATGATACCAAATTTTAGCCGTTGGATCATTATAGATTGTGAGAAATTTAGAAAAATATCTAGACCAGATCATCATTTCTGGACTTGTGTGGGGGCCATCTTCACTATCTGAACCGTAAATCATCTTCAAATTGTCATTTTTAGCTATGAGTTCAACTTTCAACTGTTGATTCAACATGGATAATGAGATATCTTTGAAAAAAAAATATCAATCATTAAATGAATGTACTGTTGCTACAGTGTATTCCAAGTGTTGTGAACACAGTCCGTTTTTTTCTAGATTTGTGAAAAACCTAGGCCTCTAATGCAAGATCTGAACCGCAGATCCTCTTGATATGGCCAAAAGAATCTAGTAGATCAAATGTCAACCGTTCCTTCATGGATGGTGAGATATTTGTAGAGAAGACCATAGCATTAATGGTTCAATTCTGATTTCTATGGGCCTCTTTTCCTCGATCTAAACCATTAATCTTCTTTAGAAGGCCAACAATTATTATTGGGTCAAATCTCAACACTTGACTCATCATGGATTTCTCACAATTTACGAAAAATTGTGAAAGACATGTAAGCCATTCGATGCAATCATATTCACATTTGAAGAGGTCTGAAAATGACAAACGCTGGATTATGTTTCAAATGTAACTCATTTATGAGACTTTCATGCAATGACTAAGGGCAGGATTTGTTTTGTTAGAATATATTATAAAGGTGTAATAGGCTCTTTCTACTTTGTTAGATTTAAACAATTTTCTTTTATCGATTTATAATGCATTTTTATTATATTTTTTTTTTCCTACTAATGGAATCTTATTTGAGATTTTTTTTCTTGCGCGCTACTTTGAGGTCTCCGCGCATTAAGAAAATCATTTTTTTAGAATTCAATTGAAATAGATAGTCATTGTTCTATTTCTTTCTTTAGGGGGTGTTTGGATAACTAAATAATATAATATCAACGATTTTAAATATTTTAATATTTTATTATCATAGAATAAAATACTGTCATATTATTATATTGTGTCACTTATGGTGTTTGGCAATTTTTACAAATTTCAATATACCTTTGAAGTGTTTGGCAATTTATAAAAAAAAAAACTTACAAGATGATATACTAAATAAGAAATGAAATGAAAGTAATCAATTGACCCAATGTAGGACTCACTAATTTGTAATTACATGTGTTAATAATCATGGTAGGACCCACTATTTTTAAAAAATAACAGTATTAAATGTTAAAACCTTGAGATCCAAGCAATGCTGTTTGATTAAGGGAGGTCCACCAAATGTTGATAGCCATAGTGTAATACATCTAATGGTGATTATCACAAATAGGCCTATTTATTTTTATTTTTATTTTTCTTGTAAAACCTTTTCTAATGTCAAGCATCATTGATGAATCTATTTATAAGAAATTATTGTGGGATCCATTTGACATTAATAGTACATTAACATAAGGGGAGCTATCAAATAGTGGGGCCCATTTAATGATGACAAACTTCTTATTGCAATCACACAATTCAATCTTGGTAATTAATAAGAAACCCAGCTAATTTTGGTAGTATGGGACCCACCTAATGTTGGTAATCACGATGAAGGGTCCTTAGTGTGACATTAGTAAGACCCTCCTAATATTGAAAATTAATAGGGGCTATATAATTGTGATATGGTTGTGGGACCCCACATTAAATTTGTAAACATTGTGGGGCCAATCTAATATTGGGAGTCATAGTTGCAATAAGGATGATTAATGTTAAAACTTATAGTAGGCTACTATAATTAATGGTTGCCCATGAGTTCTTTCGTATATAGAAAAGATTTTGTAGGAAAAGATTATCTTATATAGCATGTCCTTGAATAATATACTATGAAGGTTTTTAGAAGAAAGTGAAATATTTTAATATACTTTGTAAGTTATCCAAACACCTCCTTTTTGGTACATAGATTATATTATAAACTAGTAGATAATATGACAAGAGTTCTTGAAATATCTTGTTTCCAAACACCCTATTAATCTGTTTTTGTCTCAGCATTAAATTCTAAGATTCTGGTTTATTAAAAGACATTCTTCTTTTTCTTTTTCCTTACATGCTTTTTGTCGATGATTTCCTCACTAAAATAGGATCCACGAATTTGTCTAATTAAATTCTTCTTCTTTTTTTTTTTCAATAGTTTACGAGACTTTCATGCAATAACTAAGGGACATGATTTGTTTTGTTAGAATATATTATAAAGGTGTAATAGGCTCTTTCTATTTTGGTAGATTTAAACAATTTTCTTTTGTCGCTTTATAATGCTTTTTTATTATACTTTTTTCTTTTTCTACTAATGAAATCTTATTTGAGATTTCGTTTTTGCGCTCTATTTTGAGGTCTCCGCGTATTGAGCATAGAAACTCTATTTTGAGTTAATTTTATAATTAGCATAATGCTTAATTGTTGATATCAACATACTGTTTAATTCTTTTCTTCTATATATAAGACCCTATTAATATGTACTTAAGGCCATTTCTATATAAATATGTTTACAATATATAAGGATTTCAATGGATTCATTATTTTAAGCTAATATAGATTCATAGATGCCATTGTCTGTGCTAAGCGCGGGCCCATTTTGATAGTCATTAATTAAGTAGGGCATTTGTAAGCATATAAAATATTCCCGTATGGTTCTTATGTATAGTCTATCGTACTTTCTGGGCGACCACCTATCATCAAGTTTTCCTCTTACACACACATCCTTTTGAATTGCCACATGCCTAAATTTGATTACCATTCAATAATTACTCACTATTGAATTGAGATCCAAGAAAATGACGCCTTTTCATAACCATTAGTTTAAGGGACATAGATCAAGGTAGGATGTTCTAATATGGTTGACATCTTACATACCCGTGGGCCTGATCTACATTTTACCATCTTCTATTCCCCTATGATTGGCCTGGCCCCATTTGAGCCCTGAGTGCAGTCGATTCTCACATAAATAAATAAAATCATTTGTATACTGATGGCATATAAATTAAATTGTTTACCTGTCTGTGAGTATACACTTACTAGATCTCTTCTATCTCTTCCTCACATGCATCATTGTTCCAAAAACCACAAATCAATTGTGAGCAAAAAAATTAAAATCAAGTGATTAAAGAATAAGATGACCATCTTTCCTTTCGACCATCTGGCCTGGGTGTCAATACTTTTGCCATAGCACTGATTGTTAGGGACTTGGTTAAGGTGTTTAATTTGTATCAGAGCCACAACAAAATAAAAATACATAATCACAATTATTATTTTAATAAATATCAGAAAATTTTAAGTAATCTATGTCAAACATCAATGATGAATCCATTTACGACAAATCATTGTGGAGCCCATTTGATGTAGGTAGTCATATTAACATAAGGGGAGCTATCAAATAATGGAACTCGGCTAATTTTGGAAATATTGGGTCTCACCTAATGTTGGTGATTATGAAAGACCCTAATGTGACATTAGTGGTACCCGCCTAATATTGATAATTAATAACGGCTATGTAATTATGATATAATTATAGGATCCCACATTAAACTTTTAAGTATTGAGCAAATTTAATAGATATTGACTCCTATAATTAAGGACCACTAATATTAAAATTTATGGTGGCCACTATATTTAATGGTTGCCCATGAACTCTTTCGTATTTAAGAAAGATTTTTTAACAAAAGAATATTTTATACCTGATATCCTTGAATAATTTCTGAAATAACAAAAAAAAAATATCTTCTTTTGATGAAAATTAGATATTGTAAGACATTTTCTAAATTATATTGTAAATTAGTAGATAGTATAATAAAATCTCTTTAAATATCTTGATTGCAAACACACTCATATCCCTCATATTAAAGAAAGTACACAGTAGAGAAAATCAAAATTTTCGGTAGATGTTGGGCTGGTTGGTGGTCAATATTATACCTTTTACCACCTCAATGTTTCTTATAACCCCAAAATACCCTTTCATGTCTCCCGCCATGCGTTTTCCATATTTCTCGCTAACGATAGGGAAGGGAACAAGTGCAGCAACAAAAACCAAGAACCAAAAAAAGTCTCTCTTTCCTTCCTTTCAATCCTCTCCAACCAAGAAAAAGAGAACTTTTGATCTCCGATAGGAAGAACAAACCAAGCATTTTAGATTGATCTACAGGAGTTCAAGGTGTAGAATCATGTCCTTCTCTGACTCAGATACGTCGAGCCATGGCGAATACAAAACCTTCCGGCAGATTAGCCGAGACAGTAAGTTCTTGCTTTTGATATCTTAAACTCCAATTATTCATCTTGTTTGTAACGTCAAGTAAAAATGTTCCACAAAACCCTTTTGTCTTTCTTGGCTTCTCTCAGCATAGAAGATTTTCCGGTGTTCTTTGCATATGTTAATTTGTATGGCTCAATAAAAGTTCACAATTATTATTTTTTTAAATATCAGAAAATTTTAAGTAATCTATGTCAAACATCAATGATGAATCCATTTACGACAAATCATTGTGGAGCCCATTTGATGTAGGTAGTCATATTAACATAAGGGGAGCTATCAAATAGTGGAACTCGGCTAATTTTGGAAATATTGGGTCTCACCTAATGTTGGTGATTATGAAAGACCCTAATGTGACATTAGTGGTACCCGCCTAATATTGATAATTAATAACGGCTATGTAATTATGATATAATTATAGGATCCCACATTAAACTTTTAAGTATTGAGCAAATTTAATAGATATTGACTCCTATAATTAAGGACCACTAATATTAAAATTTATGGTGGCCACTATATTTAATGGTTGCCCATGAACTCTTTCGTATTTAAGAAAGATTTTTTAACAAAAGAATATTTTATACCTGATATCCTTGAATAATTTCTGAAATAAAAAAAAAATATCTTCTTTTGTTGAAAATTAGATATTGTAAGACATTTTCTAAATTATATTGTAAATTAGTAGATAGTATAATAAAATCTCTTTAAATATCTTGATTGCAAACACACTCATATCCCTCATATTAAAGAAAGTACACAGTAGAGAAAATCAAAATTTTCGGTAGATGTTGGGCTGGTTGGTGGTCAATATTATACCTTTTACCACCTCAATGTTTCTTATAACCCCAAAATACCCTTTCATGTCTCCCGCCATGCGTTTTCCATATTTCTCGCTAACGATAGGGAAGGGAACAAGTGCAGCAACAAAAACCAAGAACCAAAAAAAGTCTCTCTTTCCTTCCTTTCAATCCTCTCCAACCAAGAAAAAGAGAACTTTTGATCTCCGATAGGAAGAACAAACCAAGCATTTTAGATTGATCGACAGGAGTTCAAGGTGTAGAATCATGTCTTTCTCTGACTCAGATACGTCGAGCCATGGCGAATACAAAACCTTCTGGCAGATTAGCCGAGACAGTATGTTCTTGCTTTTGATATCTTAAATTCCAATTATTCATCTTGTTTGTAATGTCAAGTAAAAATGTTCCACAAAACCCTTTTGTTTTTCTTGGCTTCTCTCAGCACAGAAGATTTTCCGGTGTTCTTTGCATGTGTTAATTTGTATGGCTCAATAAAAGTTAATAAGTCTTGGTTAACCGGGCTCCTGGATTGCTCATCCTATACTGTGATTAGAAGTGGGCCTGTTATACGTCTACTCGACTTAAAAGTAGTGTTTGGGTGTAACAGAGTTTTGGGGCTGATATTATAAAAAGAGACTAAGGATATCTATGATGTACACCTCTTCTTGATTATATAATGTTACCAAATGTCTAAGCCGGACAACCCCCCACACGCGCGCCCCGCGCCCTCCCTGTCCCCCAATCTCAAAAATTAAAAAATACAATTAAAGGTTTATCAAATACTCTAATATGTAACTAAGCTCTAAATCACAAATAAGAGCTTATTTTTAGTGTTACCAAATGTCGCCTTAGATGGATAATTGAAATGGAACTATCCTACACGACAATAAATTAGGGATGTTGATATGGATTTCCCTCCCCACCAATTTGTGTTTGATTGGAATTTGTAGATTTAAATGTCATTTTACATTTTTTCTTATTTTTAAAATCATTTCAATGAAAATATAATGTCATCATGGGATAAGTTTTATGGAAGAATTTCCTATTTCTCAACAAATAAGATAATTTTATTCCTTTCATTTTCACTAATTCTTCAACTAATGTATCAAACAAGGTGGTGTTCGTGAACTTGTTCAATTTTAACATGTACATCACTTGCCTAATTATGCAGTGTAAATCATTTCCCATCTTTTATTATGTTCTGAAGTGCCAAGGAGTGGCCCAAGAAATATCTAAATTGAGAACGGCTCTTTACCCGAGTGATAAAGAGTGGTAGTTCTCACCTGGGTGCCCAGAGTTCTAACCCTGGGTATGCCGCCTATTCCTGCTTGTATGGGCTTCCTTTCCACTTGTGTGGGCTTTCTTTCCACGTGTGCAGGCTCCTTTCCCACTGAGTGGGTTGTCTTCCCTTGTGTGCGGCCTCTCTCTTGAGTCCCAGCCCCCTTGGCTGGGGTACCAAAATGAAAAAGATATCTAAATTAAATATGTAACTTGCATTCATTTTAAGGGTACTAGTTTTCGGATTTACTTCTTATGAAGGCAATATCATTTTTACAATTTGTGTTTTTATCGAGTTTCTGGTGAGAAAATGTCAGCATATAGTATTGTACAAACTCACTTGTGGGGCCATTCCAATCATGATATCAATAAGAGCTAGGGTTACGCAAACCAATCCCATAAAATATAAATACAACTCATTTGAGCCATAAAATCTTACATAAGTTTTTAATATGATAATGTAATCATCCTGCATCCAAATTCTCGAATCCAAACATAAAGTGATCCCGTTCCAAAACCAAATGTTCTAGATCCTATACATATGGATCCAATTTTGAACTTGAATCCAAATTTTCTCCTGGACCCAAAATTAGGTTTCATACCTACTTTATCTGGAATTGGAGACTTTAGATATTTGGATGATCATATCCCATTTGCAACCACAGTCATTGCTGGTCCATAGTCCAATAGTTAACTATGGTCTCGAAGAGTTTTAAGATATCTCTCGTAATAAACTCTACATATATGCAGAAAAGGATTGGACAGTCGTAGCTTCAAATTTTTTAAATGTTTTATGAAATTCCTAAATGTGGGATGTGCGAGGCACTATTAACGTGCATATGATTCTATCTTGACTCCAAACTCCCAGAGCATTTCATTTAGTTTTTTTTTACTCCAAACTCCAGAGCATTTCATGTGG
This sequence comes from Persea americana, assembly GCA_029852735.1. NCBI lineage: Eukaryota > Viridiplantae > Streptophyta > Magnoliopsida > Laurales > Lauraceae > Persea > Persea americana. Next base: position 23,574,463 of record CM056817.1, read on the forward strand.
TTTTTTTTTTTTTTTTTCCATTTTCCTTTTTTTCTTTTTTCCTTTATTGATTTCCTCTTCCCTTATATAGGCATTGAATGGATAGTATAAGAATAGATTCACTGAAAATACAATTTACAACATATAGCAATGGCTTGTTTAAATATCTGATATCTCTCGTTCATTTTGTGTATATATCCAGGGCTACTATATGAAATGCTTGGATCAGCTAAAGTTGGAGACTCCAAATCAACTTGGAAGGTAACTTTAGATTTCCGTTTTTCATTTTTCTATATTGTTGTGGCATCAAACTTTACACTTGCTTTCACATGAATTGAGTTGTTTTTGAGGTCTCTAATTTTAACTTTTGGAAGAGCATCTTCTTGTTGTTAACTTACCCAAACCCCGTGACAAAATATATAACTTAAGGGGAAATGTTCATATGCATCTTTCCCTCACCATAGGATGAGGGACACTTCTCTTTTTGTACAAGAAGACAAGGAAGATGTACTTTTGAGGTACACTTTCCTTATCTTCTTGTGCAAAAAGAGAAGTGTCCCCCACCCTATGGTGAGGGAAAGATGCATATGAACATTCCCCTAACTTTAGAAGCAAAATGGTTTAAGTTCTCTTTCTTTCTCTACAAATCTTTATATTAAAACCTTTCGAATAATTATGATTTTTTAGTTTTCCCTAAGTTAACCTTGTCTTCAATTCAACCATCCTTTTTAAAATAATTTGTGAAAATGTATTTCCGCTCTCTATCTTGCGTTAGAGAGAAGAATAAAATATGAAGAAATTGCGTTTAAACCTTAAAACAAGCTAAGATCCCAAATCAGAATTCTTTTTGGATTCCAATACCAATCAATTAATCTAGTAGATATTTAAAACTAAATCCATAAAATCAATCAACTACGAAAGAAAGGAGGCACATGATTTTTAATGTGAAAAACCTACTTGGGAAAAACCATGGGTGGTAGAGACCACCGGAAAAACCAAGCACTACATAAAGAAAGGTTCAAGGACTCATAGAACCTTTCCTAGTTGCAACTCAACTTAAGGACTGTGATAGACTTGCCGACTACCCACCATTCACCTTCATTGTTCTTTTGACGCCTCTCAAAGTGATGCAAACACAACCCACCTTGATGCCTCTCAAAGTGCTTTAACCACCAATGGAGAAAGAAGAAATCTTCTTCTTTAATAATCAACCCAAGTACTCTTGCTACAGAACTCTCTAAAATCTCTCAAAGTGATTCTCAATCTTTAGAAAAGAGAGATGTATGTTCTCGGGTACCAATAAGATGCTTAAATAGCCCAAGGTTACTGCATGAGAGTCTTTAAATTGGAAAAGAACTCTAACATGGAGTTTGAAACGGAACCGAATAAAAGAGTCTGGGCAGGTTGAGAAACCCAGCTCGCTATCATGCTTGCTATAACGAGTAGTCTCTCTACCGCTGACCCCGATACTGGGTCGCTATAGCAAACATGCTCTCTGGAAAATGGCTTGAGGAGCGAATTATTCCAGGCATGACTCTTTAAACTCTGTCTTAAAGTATCTTGTGCGTCCAGGAGTCTTCAATCTCTGTCTTGGGATGATGTCACGGTCCATGTTTAAAATAATACTAATTACAACTCAATTAGGACTTGAGTTTTGTTCAAAATATATGAATTAGCAAACTAAAACTGTAACATAATATCATTCGTATATATCGAAAATTTGCACTGTATTTACACATCAAGGACAATCAGCATATCTAGACAAGGTCTTTGTACATGTTTTGATCTGGACAAGATCTTTGTACACGTTTTGGGTTGGCATGAATCTTTATAAGAAGCAACATAATACATGTGATAGAGAGAATGTAGGAGAGTATTTGGATGGATATTATAAACACGTTATCATTAGATGGGCTGGATACTCTCACTCATTATCTTTGGATGGGTCTTAGCTATTAGACCCCCTCAAGTTGACATGCTAGTCATGAGTGGCGGATCCAAGATTGTCATTTGAGTTGGGCGGATAATAGTCGACTGAAAAAACGATGCCCTTAGAAAAAAAAACCAATAATATCACTAGCTTCCCCAAAAACTAGAATACAAGATTGACAACATAATTGTGAAAATTAGCCATTAGATGTAACAATTAAGGTACAACATGAAACAATGGTAATGTAAGCAAGTCATAAATCCAAAGGCACATGGTCAATAAAAAATACAATTCACACAAGATCCAATTTTAATTTCTTTAAATCAAATAGTTTGTGCACAAAACCTATAAATTAAAATCACTTCCATCTACATAAGACTCGACATACACGAATTGCAAGGACGACAGGAGTAATATAGCGTAGATCAACAAAAAGAAATGTTAGACAAAGTGTTTGAAATCGCAATGAAAGTGCAAGATGAAACATGCAAAAGTCCTTATCACCTTTTTCACCATGGGTTATGAAGAAAATAAAGAAATAATCGATTCCCAACACTGAATCATCTAAAGGGGAAAAGGAAAAAAGGAAAAAGAGGAAAGAATCCAATAACCCTTATTGGCAACTAAGATGGATCGGATCGAAAGGGACTTCCTGAGTTTGGAATAGTTCGCAGGTGATCGAAAAGAAGAATAAAATGATAAAGCAATGCGAAGATAGATAGAGAAAATAGGAGTGACAAGAGCACAAGAGAGAAAGAAAGACTGGATTGTAATTGTATATTCCTCTTTGAGGTTTCCATTCATTATATAGATATTACATGCCTTGTTTAGGCAATATATTAGTAATCACAATCTAAATTACACATGGTTATGACTTGTACAATCTTTGATTGTATCCTACATATTTTACAACTGAATTGGATATAATTGGGCCTGAATTTGTACAAAAAGGGAACTGAACTGGGCTTCTTGACACCCCCCACAAATTGATGATTGTCACGACCCCAAAACCGGAATCCTGCAGGGGTCCGACCTCAGGGACGCGAATTGGGAAGTAAGTGACAAAAAATATTTCTCCCCAGGATCCGCGTGTGTAAAGAATACAAAATTTCCAAACACATCAAGAGCATTTCACGGAAGCTTACGTGGCGTTGCGACCCGAAGCCCGTGGCCATCGGATTCCGTGTCGCACTCAACCTGTTAGCATAAAGCTGTCATAGCAACTCATACTCAGACTAGAACAAAACATAATATTAAAATATACAGAGCTGACAGTAACAGGCTAATCATTACCCAAGCATATTCAAGTTATAATTTAACAAGTGCATTAATTACAATCCCAAGAAAGAGGGCTAACAGAAACCTTACAAAATAACAAGCTAAGAACAAATACTACCCAAGTGTGTAACGTATCTCTAGAGCTAATCACGACGTCTACATGACATCCGTGACAAATGAACCTGCAAAACTCGTGGCTGTACAGCCATCTACACACGCACTAGCTCAAGACGGAAACCTGCTACCTAAGGCACCAAAGATAGTATATCAAACACGACGGTCTGGCAGGCGATCAATTTAGGCATGAGCATAAACAAACTTAAATTTAGAAGAAGCCATGTTTAAAACAATTTTACTAAATTTAAAACAGATTTACAGAGTTTAAAACACTGTATGAACAATATACGAAACGAGATTAGCATGAATAGTAAATCCATTTTTCAATACGAAAGCACATTTGGAAATCCTAGAGAAATCATGTCAAGCTTGCAAGATAAGAACATTGAAATCCATGTACAAGATAGAAACCACTGTGATAAAACTGACTGAGCGGATGGCAACCACATGAAGCTATATTCTCCATCACACGAGGTAACGAGAGCACTCACGAAAATATTTCTCCGTCACACAAGTTGAAAGGAGCACACACAATCATGACCCAGTATAACTGGGCATCACTCACGAGTCTCGCCGCGGAATGGGCTAAATAAACACACACGATAATCCAAACTTCAGTTGGCACGAAATATTTAAGGACCCAAGGCGGTTGATCAGACCGGCAAGGTCGTCCAAGCTGAGTGGTGCCGACAAGAAAACAAATACACACGAACTTTCGAAACAATGCTTGATACACAAGAATTCGGAAACTACTCACACAATATCATGGGCACACACATTTGTTCACTAGAATTCACAAATTAGTAGTCCCGACACGATGTAATGAAAACACGATTCACGCGATGATTCCCGAAAATGGGGTTTTTAAGTAAAACCTTGAAAACATCATTTTCAAGACGTCATGAAAATCCACGCAAAACTTTACACATTCAATTTTTTGTAAATCAATGCCATTTTCCAGTCAAAACCTTTACAAATCCACATTATTGCAACCCAATGCCTTTCGCATCAACCCTTAGGTTTTCAAATCAACTTTTCAAGCATATGCTAAGGCCCATCATTTGATCCCTGTGTAATTGAGACCCAAATACTAGAATTAAAAGCAGATTGGTGCCCCTGAAGCTAAACAACATTTTGGATTTCAATTGCACAATGTCAAGCTAAAAGCCCTTAATCATATTCTGGTTTTTTATTCCCAAAGAAATCCCTCAAAATTAGGTAAAATTTGAAGTTCGGTCACCTGTCGGTTGGCTGTCGGCTGGCTGTCTATGGTCAGGTCGGTTAGCCGCGTGCTGACCGAGAGCTAGCCAACTCATCAGAAACAGGGAAAGCTGCTTCTAGAATTGGAACCAAAGTGGTTCGGTCACCTATCGGCTGACCGACACCTCAAAATCTGGAAAATGTAGCATTCTGGAAATAGATCCGAGGATGTTTGGTCACCTGTCGGTTGGCAGTCGGCTAGCCAACCACTGACCGACAGCTGACCAACCAGCTGCGGGAATGCATTTCTGAAGCTGTTTCCAGTTCTTTCTTTCTTCCATCACTTCTCCTTATAACCCCTCCTTTCCTCCACGAAAATGAGCCTACATGCTCCTCCAAATTTCATCAACCACTCATTCACATCAATATCTAAAATTCATCAACCAATACCTCATAAAATCTTAAGATTCACTTCTAATAATCATTCATACGTTTCAATTTTCACAAGAGACAATCTCAGATCTGAACTCAATAAAATGAATTACAAAGTATGAGCATTGAAACACATGCTTAGTAAGCTAAACTCTAAAACAAAACAAGATTAAGTATTGAAGATTGAAATCAAGAAATCAAGTTAGAAACCCATAAAACATTGCATGAATAATAAACCTAGATTAATCACTTGCCTTTGCCCCAAATGTCAATCCAAAACCTTCTTCAAGATCACTCTCAAGAGCTGAACCGAAATCTACAAAAAGGCCCAAAAATAAACCTCAAAATCCAACAAAATTTGAAAACAAGAACCCATTTCGAAATGGGGTTTGCATGCTTGAAATCCGGACTTTTTAGGAGTTCAAAAGACTCCATGGAAGGGATGAAGAAGAACCTTTACATGTAGCTAGCCAAACAATGGAGAAACAACTGAATGAAGATGGAGAAGTTGCAGGATTCTTGCACAAATAGCACCCAGCTGAAGCTTGAAGGAATAGGAAAAGAGTGGTATTCCTAGATCTTCATTTGAAGACCAAAAAGTGAGGCATGCAAGAGGAAGAAACGGAGAAGAAGAGTTCTCCTCCTAGCTCTCTCTTAAGAAAAGAAGTTGCAGGGAAATGAAAAATGGGCTGAGTGAGTGAAGAAGAAGGCTTAAGTAATGAAGGTGGGGCCCAATACAGCTGAAACATAAAATGCCTAAATCATGGTCTTGCGGGCCCGGACCGGGACGAGATCGATGAAGAAAGATAAAATGATCATCGAAAATCTAGTTTTCAAAAAGTATATTTTTGACATGGTTCTGAAATTTCAAAAGTTGGGCTCATATTTAAATGTAAAAGATTGTTTTGCCCCTCGGGCTGAAAACCGATTTTCTGGACTTCGAATGGATCGGGCTAAACACAAAAGTCGTTAGGGCTAATTTGACCCATCAAAAGGAACCAAAATGTAATTTTTCAAAAATCGAGAACAATCCCCCACGCTGACACGTACAGCCCAAGGCATCCCCGGGCTGTCAGACTGGGTCCAATCGCTCTCAAAAATTTTCCAAAGCTATAGAAAACCATTCTAAACCACAAACTAACTCGATTACACTCAAGTCTCACTTAGAGAACTAACCCACAGCTAAAAACACACTAATCACAAAAATTAAGGGTCGGGGTCTTACAATGATGTTGAGTCAACAAGCAACAATTTGCCAACCAAGAACTGATGACATGGTCTTGGTAGGCTTTTGGTAAAGATATTTGCAACTTAAAGTCCGGATGATATATGTGGAAGGCCAATGGTGTCATTTTTAAATTCATCCCGGATGTAATGACAACCACCTCAATATGCTTTGTATGCTCATAAAAAACAGGATTTGAGGTAATCCGAATGGCACTAGTATTATCAACATAAAAGGGTGTTGGAGATGTCTGAGGAAAGCAAGCTCGTAAAGCAATCCACAAAGCCATATGATTTCTGAAGAGGCAGCAAACGTAGCACGATATTCAGCTTCAGTGGAGGACTTGGACACTTTATCCCATTTTTTACATTTCCAAGAGATCAATGAGTCCCCTAAGAACTTACACTATCCTGTCATTGATCTCTTGGTATCCAAACAACCAGCCGACTCTGCATCAAAGTTTGCTGTAAGAGATAGTTTGTTGCCAGTTGGAAAGAACAAACCACGAGTCAGAGTGCCAAGAATGTAACGAATAATGCGCCGGACAGCAGTTAGATGTCAACGACATGGCTGTGTCATAAACTGGCTAACAAGGTTGACATCATAAGAAATATCAGGCCGAGTAATTGTGAGATATACCAACGTGCCTACTAATTTCTGATATAATGTGGCATCAGAAAGAAGGTCTCCTGTGTCTTAAGACAATTTAACATTGACCTCAAGAGGAGTATCAACCAGGGTAGAGTTCTGTAGACCGGCCATCTCAATGTGGTCCAATGCATATTTATGCTGATAAAAAGAATAAGCCTTTTTCTGAGTGATGCATTTCTAAATCCAAGAAATAGGTAAGGGGGCCTAAGTCCTTCATATGGAATGATTCATTAAGCGAGGCTTGGAGCCGTCGAATCATCGATGAATCAGTTCTAGATATGATGATATCATCCACATTGATAAGTAACACAGTAATCCCAACTGACATGCGTTGAAGAAAAAGAGAAGGGTCATATGGGCTCTGTTGAAAATGAAGTCAAAGAAGGGTATTGTGAAATTTTTCGAACCAAGCTCTAGGTGCTTGTTTGAGACCATGGAGAGATCAACAAAAAAGAGCAACTTATCACTAAAAGAACTCGAAATGCCTGGTGGAATTTTCATATAGACCTCCTCTTTTAGAGCCCCATGTAGAAAGGAATTCTTGACGTTGAATTGATAAAGAGGTCATGACCGTGATGCGGTAATATCCCATGTGTGATTTTCCTGAAGAACATCTAACTATTCCTGCATAGCTTTCTTCCAACAGTCATGTTTCACTGCCTGTGAATACGAGTTAGGAATAGCAATGGTAGATAAGGCAACAAGTAATGAGGTGTAAGTGAAGCCATATCTGTTTGGGGGACGAGTGTGGATCGCCTAAGTTGAATCAACATGGAGTAGGAGCAGAAGAAGGATCTGGTTCTATTGGAGGATCAGGAGGCAGGGAATGATCCACAGGGGATGGCAACTGTGGAACATCTTTGTGACGACGCCTTTCATAGACGATGAGAGGTGACGGAGCAACATCATCAGTAAAATTGGGTAAGAGAGAGACAGAAGGAAATGAATCTTTGTGATTTGGAAAGGAAAAGCTGATTTTCTAAAAAAATGACATTTCGAGAAACTCGGATGCGATGAATGATTGGATCATAACAAAGAAAGCCCTTTTAGTGAGAAGCATAGCCCAGAAAAGCACACTTTGGGGATTGAGTTAACGGCTTTGTCCGTTCAATCGGAGGAAGATGGACAAAGCACACACAACCAAAGGTGCGCAAATGAGTGTATGTCGACTGTATGGTGAAAATTCTATAATATAGAGATTGATAACATCGGTGAGGGGAGACGATTGATTAAGTGAACTACAGTAGCTAATACTTTTGGCCAAACTTAACCGGAACCGACGATTTTAAAAGAAGTGAGCAAACGGTATCAAGAAGATGCTTGTTTTTTCCGTTCGGTTGTTGAGGAGTATATGGCCATGATCTCTATAATAAAATCATTTTGGTTTGCAAGAGATTTTAAAACCGCTAGGACATATACTCCCCCCTGAATTAGAGCAAAGAATCTTGATACTTGTAGAAAACTGATTCTCAACATAAGCAATGAGTTTTTGGAAAACATTAAATATTTTCAATTTGGAATGTAAAAAATAAACCCATGTGAACAGACTATGGTCATCTATAAATATAACAAAATATTTGTAGTTAGTGTGAGAAATTATGGGAGTAATTCCCCATACATCACTATGAATAATGTTAAAACTTGTAGAAGCCACAGATTAATGCATAGGAAAAGGAAGTATCTTATTTTTACCAAGTTTTCAAGTTGTACAATCAATAGAACGAAAAGAGACTTTATTCTTATGAATGATCCCATTATTCAACACGAAAGATAACATCTTAGCATGTGGGTGGCCTAATATGTTATGCCAAAGCCTCCAAACATCCTAAGAAGATAAAGTAGAGAAAGCAAAAAAACTTTTATTAGGAGAAGGAGAAGACATATGAAAAGGAAAAAGACAACCACATTTAGGCCCCTTTGCGATCACTTTACCCAACACTTGATCCTGCACAACACAACCAAAGCGAGAGATATGGACATTACAATCATCATCAACAAGTTGTCCCATAGAGATAAGATTGGTGGTTAAAGGCGGAGAAAGAGAAACATGTTTCAGAGGCATGGAACTGGAAACATCACCAACTGCAGTAATGGGAAGGTTTTCACAATCCACTATAAGAATTTGGAGATCACCGGTGTACTTTTGAATATTAGAAAGATGAGCGGGAGATGAAGTCATATGATTGGAACCACCGGAATCAAAATACCAAGGAGTGGATGCTTTTTTATGGTTACCTGAAATTCCATGAGCCGAAAAGGCATTAATGACCATTTGTTGGATAGCCTCAGGAGTGATCGAAGGAGGGGGGCTAGAAGCAAGTGGTTGTGAAGACATGACTGACGGAGAAGCAACATCGGAAGAGGTAGTTGTAATGGTAGTATGATAGGCTCGAGAACTGCGATTTTGTGGCCTCTTTCTACATTCAGCAATAACATGCCCATTGGCTTTGCAGTAATTGCAAAATTTCTGGTTACACTGCTATGCATAATGACCAAACGACTTGCAACCATAGCGTTGAACTGTGCTTAAGTCGCATCCTCGAGAATCTGATTTTGCAGCATAGGTCACCTGATCTAATACACCTACTATGCCCGTAGCTTGAACATGTGAAGAGTTGCCACTAGTAACATAAGAATCCTCGAGAGGAGGAGTGGAGACATGCTGTTTCAATGCATGTTGAGTTAGGTGGTTCCGTTCTTCAAGCAGAAATTAATTAACACATTCATCTGAAGAAAGGGAATGGATCCTACTCATAAGACTAGAATGGACAGCTTCATATTCTGGTTTTAATTTCATAAGCAACTGGTCACAATGACTGATGTCCTGTAGTTGTTGTATCTCTAAAAGTGTTGCATCAAAAACTTCTGCATAGTTTATTTTATCATATTCAGCCCACAAATTCAGAAAACCAAAGTAACAATGCTGAATTGAAGAATTGCCTTGAGAATATTGAGTAATCTCAAGCTCAAGTTGATACTAACGGGTAGGGTTCCCCTACTGGTAGACTCTCTTCAAGTACTACCACAGGCCTTTGGAATATTGTATGGTTTGAAATTGAGTATGTATTGAGGTTCCATACATCCAAGTATCCAAGTCTTGATTTTGGCATCTTTATTATTCCCAGATAAAAATAAAATAAAATTTGTCATCATCTTGGGGCTTTGGATTTGTCCCAGAGATATGTCCCCACATTTCCTTGCCTTCCAAGTAAGCTTGAAATTAGTAAGACTATGAGGTGTAATTTTTTCCATTGAACTTAATTAGTGTAAGTTCAGGTTTCTCCATCAGTCTCAAGGGGTTAAGATAGATTGCACGTGTTGATGAGTACCACATAGACAATCTAAACAAAGGAAACAAGAGGCTGTGGATATAATTCCGGCAACAAACATAGCAGCAGCAGAGCCTAAAAGTAGACCTCAATACAATGCAGAACAATGCACAAAACAGTGCAAAAGACCCAAAATAGTGCACAAACGACCTTGTCGTCAATGGAAGAATCTCCACATGGGCCCCATCATATGATCTATGGACAAATCAGAGGCTGAGGATGAAAGGGTTGATGATTTTCGCAACTACTGGAAGAAGTCCCACTCAAAACGGATCAAAATGCACAATTTTGGACGCCTGTGATGAAATCTTTTGGACAAAAGTGAAATACCAAAAAAAGGGTAGATGGCCTACCTCTAATGAGCCAAAATTGATGGAAAAATCACATGAATAAAAGGAATACCAGCGACCTTGAATGGCTTACTCAGTTATTGTCGTGATGTCAATCTCAGATGGGCCACGTTTGATCCAAGATGATCATCGATGATCAAACTGATGAGAAGCTTCTTCAAAGGCTTCCAGAGATGGAAGATGAACTAGGAGGGATCTATGGATCCCCTATCTTGAAGAGAATGAAGTACCAGACCATATGACTATTGTCAAAGTTGGCTTTGATACCATGACACGAGCACAAGAGAGAAAGAAATATTGGATTGTAATTGTATATTCCTCTTTGAGGTTCCCATTCATTATATAGACATTTATAGCCTTGTTTAGGCTATAAATCAATAATCGTGGTCTAAATTACACGGGGTTATGACATGTATAATCTTTGATAGTATCTTACATATAGTACAACTGGGCTGGATATAACTCGGCCAGGATTTTTACAATAAGGGAATTGAACTAGGCTTCTTGACAAGAAAATGGTCAAAAGAAAAGCATTTTTTAGATAGAGAGAAAGAGATGAAAGTCTAGACATAAGACATATGGATGGGCCCAAGGTCCTTCATAGCGTAGTGTCAGCCCAGTTGATGAATTAATTGTCTAAAAAATATTGTGTCGTTGCCATTTAATATTATGCTGTTCACATAAATCAGGACATGAGTTGGATTTTCATTTTCTAGTCGAATGAATAGATATGCGTCTACATAGGAGCCAACAAGACCCAATTTCAGTGATTTGTTTGTGAACTTGTCAAACCACGCCTGTGGACCGTCGAAGGCCATAAATGGACTTAATGCATGTGGCAAACATGATTGAGTAACATAAGATCCACATATTTTGGAGGTTGGTCCATATAGATTTCCTCATAGAGATCTCCATATATAAATGTACTTTTAACATCTAATTGTTGGATGGGCCCTTTATTGTAAAGAGCAATGGAGATAAATACATGCATTATGGTTTGTTTGGTTGCGAAAAGTCTTAAAAAAAACACTTGGATGTTGATGAAACCCATTGTTGACACCAAAAATATCACTTGCCTCTTCATACACTTTCAACATCAAGAGGCTACATAAAGCTGCATCTTACCATAAACAGGCAATGCTGCTTCAAGCGACAGATATTGTTAGAATCATCCAAAAACTACAAGATCCTTTAAAAAATCAATAATAAGAATACACATGAAGTTTCGGGCCATTCCGACATTATTTGGCATAACTTCACTCTTCAAGCAGATGAACAAGAGCTCCTAGTGGCGGTAAAGCTGGAGACCTCAATTCACAAAATAGAGCATACAGTTGGCCTCAAAATACCATTAGAAGGCTCTACATCAAATTCCAGTCCATTCTGACACCACTTGGCCCAAAAAGCAAACAGCCGTAGCGAAGTCAGCTCTCCCAACGATGACAGCGTCGAAGACATCAAATCTTCAATCAGAGCCTATGGATGATCTTAAAATACTTTTAAGAGGCTCTATGCCAAATTTCAAGTCAAAGCGACAACGTTTGACCTAGCATCAACCCTTAAACAGCAAAACCAAGCCTCTCGGCGACGGGAACCACCAAGGCCATCACTCATCAAACAAATCACATAGGTGATTTCAAAATACTTCCAAGGGGCTACATGCCAAGTTTTAGGTCATTTCGACATCATTTGACTAGACTTTGACTCCTAGAAGCTAAATCAGGCCTCTCAGGGGCGGAGCCCCTCGGGACCATAATTTCTAGATCGAAGCTAATGGATGATCTTAAAATGAATGCAATAAGCTCCCTATCAAATTTCAGATCAATTGGACATCGGTTGACCGTACATCAAAACGCGACGTCTTCCTCGTGATAAAATCAAGTTTACTGGCGATAGGACCCCACACAGCTTCAAATCTCAATCAAAAGCCTGTAGTTGGTCTTATTTCTTGGCAAGCAAGTTTCACCTCAAGTTTCAAGTCATTCCGACATCGTTTAACCTAGTTTTGGCTTCTAACAGCAAATCTACAACTCTGCGTAACAAAGTCTTTGGCTTTCCTATAAAATTTACCCTCTGATCTGCATGGCCTCTCGTCAAGTTTTCTACAGAGAAATCATGCCAAAACATGTGCAAAAATACGAAGAAAAGCGTCAAAGAAGAAACAATCGAAAAAACAAAAGACGATCGAAAAACGGCGACCAAAAGGGGCAAAAGGCCCCATGGTCGCCGGCGACCCTGGAAATCTGGGTCACTTAATTTCTACCAAAATCCCAATCTGGGTTTCTTTTCGCATTCCTAGCTATTTGGCCTCTGTGATTTTTAAAAAATCTGATTTTTGAGGCACAAAATCCGTCGATCTTCGACAACATATCGGATCCACCGTCAAAATCATGGATTTGTCATTGAACGCTTCATAATCGCTAACTGTCAGACAAAAAAAGCACACTTTCTGCCCGACCGATCGATAAATTGATAGGACAGATGGTACCGACTAACTGGTAACAATTACTGGTAACAATTAATGTCTGAAATCACATGATCATCCAACAACAATCGGTATGAAAGTCCACCGGCAATCAAGGCCTCCTACGTCGCGGGTAGAATTCCAAAGGACATGGCAAGGCTCGCAACTCTTCAAATGCTTTGGCAACCACTTAATGCAGTTAATGATCCATTTTTTGACAAATTAATGTGGCTAATTGCTGATTATTGTGGACGGCCCAATCAAAATCCAAGAAATGGGAGTTAAAAGTCGAGTACAATCATGGCATTAAACCATGTGACTCCTCCCATCAAGGAGTTTTGAGGCAATTAAAGTCCCTTTATTCTCCAACGGCCAATCAAAATCAAAGAAAAAGGAGTTACAAAAATACAAATTTAAAAACTTGTAACTCCTCCCATCATGGAGAATTAATACATTAAAGGCCCATAAACTCCCCTCATGGCCACCAAAAGCTTATAAAAGGAGGTTGTTCCAAGGAAAAAAAGAAAAAAAAAGAAAAAAGAGACACACAAGAAAGACATGAAAACAAGAATGGAAGAATTCTGTAAAATTGTTACGACTACCTCTCCTCCATTGAAGAAATTCCGCAGCGACCACCACTACAAGGTGACCAAAGTCCCTTCAGGGGCCACCCCCAACGCCCTCTCCTTTTATCTACATGGCTTAGAAGCGGCTTTTTTACCCCGTCTACTTAGATTTTTATTAAAAATAGGACCTTCTCCTGATCCTTATTCTCTAAAAATCCGAGGTTCAAGCCAAGCCAAGAGAATCAAATGCATTCTCTGTTATCATCTGAAGGATGACGGCGAAGTCCAAATATGACTTGCGACAGTCAATCTGAACGAGTCACCGCAATCTCCTGAGAAGTTCGATCCCCCTTTCTTACTTTTCATTGTATTCTGTATTTCTTAAAGAGACATAAAAAAATCACAACTCTCTTTTCTTTTGATAAGAATTGTAAATCACCTTTCACTGCAAAAACATCGCCTTTCACGGCATTCAAATCAAATTATGTCTCTTTTCATAACACATATGCAATGAAAGTTAAAAAAAAGTTAATTTTCTTTTCTACTTGTGAATGTGGATTTACGAACCACCACTTGTCAATTCCAAGTAGAGTAGAAAATTTGGCATACCCGTAAAAAAAATAAAAAAAAATTGATGTTGGCTTTGTCTTCGGTCATGAAAGGGTTGGACCCCACAGACTCTCACGTCCGATGAACTCATTAGTGTCGCAAGCAAATAAGCGAGACCATCACCCATTTACTACAAGCATAGCTTTGTACCGTTGAATGGACCCATCAGAATCTCTTTTAATCAGGTACACCAACTTGCATCCCACAACGTTCATGCTTGATTTGTAAGGTTTTTTTTTTTTTTTAATAACTGCTTGATTTGTAAGGTCCCAGTGACCAAGCACCATACCTTTGCAGAGTATTGAACTCACTCAACATTGCATGGGGGCCACTCAACATATGTGTTTCCTTGTGTAAAAGAGGTGGGTTTAGTGATTTCAAGTGCGGGAGTTATGATTTAGTGGGTTTATTGATGTGATTTCTAGACTGGCGAAAAAGAGTCCTCTTCGATGTTTTGTCCTTCACAATAAAGTCGTTAGCATCAAAGTAGAAGAAACAGTCGTTGTCCTTGGAATGTTTTTTTTAATAGAAAGAATATTAGTAGCAGAAGCGGGGGTAATGTAAAATATTATGAAGGTAAAAACTAGAATTGAGTATGTGCAGAGTGAATGAGCTAGTATGAGTAATGGACAAACATTGACCATTTCAAACGTGGACCATATCGGCTCCATGATAATCTGAGCGAACTGACATGTTTGCTAGACTAGATGTTACATGATGAGTGGCACCCTTGTCGGAGAACTAAGTTTGACCTTCAGAAGATGGATGACATGAGACCATGGCAGCAAGTACATGTGGTGGAATTCCACTGTGTACTAGGGATTAATGGTAGTGAAGAGCTTGCCATCAACAACAAGTGGATATTGTGGAGGTTAGATGGAAGAGCCGTCGACAAGGCTCATGAGTTCATGTCCACGCAATTTAGGTAGGAATAGATATCTTCAAAGGAGATAGTTGCTTAGATCAAGTTTTATTGGGACCAAGTGAAAGATGTTGGTGAGGACAAATGTATTAGATGATGAGGCAACCATGGATCTATCACTTCAGTCTATAGCTCTGATACCATAAAATAATTTTTGAAGAAGGTATTTTCTCTCTATTTTGCATTAGAGAGAGGAGTATAATTTCATTTATATATATATATATATATATTATATCTATAGTTTATAATGTGTTTACAAATTGATTGTGATGCATTTCTAATATCAATCAACTATATGCACCCCCATTTATAATGAAAATTGGAAGTGTTTTTTTTTTTTTAAAACAACTCCCCTTGAATAGGATTCTACGGCCATTGACCCAGAAGTATTAGTATTGACAATAAAGAGCCTATTGCCCAAATTTTTATTTTCTTTTACTTTTTTGCCCTTATTCACAAATATCAGTGAATTTTTCAGAAGTGAATGTCGTTTTTTTCTTTCTTTCTTTCTTCTTTCAATGAACAAATCTAGCCACTTTCTTTCTTCTACTCTATAACTCCTTACCCTTCTACTATTTTCTAGCTACTTTTTTTGGTGCCCCACCTAGGAGTGAAAACCGGGCCGTGTCATGTCGTGCTTAGGTCAGCTGAGGCTCAGCCCAGCACGACCCAATGCACAGCTTAGGTCGTGCCATGCTGGGTCGTACCACAAATGGGCTGGGTCGTGCTGCCCACAGGCTAGCCCAAATGCCACTTCTAGTTTTTTATTTTATATATATATATTGAAATAGACTTTATGGGCTTTTAGGGGTTTTCAACTTAAAATAAGGTTGAAACTATTAAAATAAATGCCAAACATTTACAAATGAAAAGAAAATCTTTAACTATTTTAAGTTATGTTTTTTATTTATATAAAAAAGTAATTTTTTTATATATAATTATCGTGCTGGGCCGTGCCTCGAGCCGTGCGGTGTGTCGACCCAGGCACCTTGGCCAGCATGGCATGGCAAAGGACTTGGGTTCCGTCGTGCCGCGCAGGCGCAGTCAATGCGTTCAACGGGCTTGGCACGGCCCAGATACTTTTTTTTAGTGCTAGGCAAGGCCGCGCATGCTTGCCCCTAGAGTTGCAAATGGGTATCCAATTCTCTGATTACACTGAAGTTTCGACCTACAAAAAACCAGGTTCATAACCTAATTTAGGTTCTGATTGATAAACGGGTCTCGTTCCAGGTCCATTTAGTTCCCGATCCATGGACCCGGGACTCAGCATATGAGTCTTTGATATTGCAATTTATACTTTAAAACCAACTCTCTTTTGGCATTCTTATGTATAATACTGGATGTTGTAGACTTGATGCACTATTATAACTTGAATGAAATACTTATTTTAAGAAAAAAAATGAAGAATAAAGAGATAATAGAATCGATTTTGGAACTAGATTCGAGTCCTCTAGGTGGATCCGGTTTCAAAACCAGATCCGGGTTTTCTTATCGAAATCGGATCCGGAACCAACAAAACAGGTTTTGATTCAAAACCGAATCCAGAACCGGAACCATTATTTAAAAATGGGTCTAGGTCTGGGTCTGGGTCCACTATGGTTCCGATCTAGAAACATCCCATTTGCAACCCAACTTGCACCCCTATACCCACCTGTTTTTTTTTTTTTTTTTTTTTTTTTGTCTCCTTATTTTCTTCCTCTTTGTCCACCCCACCTCCAAATAGTCCGACTCTCTTTTTTAATTATTATACTAGTGGAGCCCTGCACGTGCAAGGCACGTGCAAGGTCAAACCACAACTTACACTCCTTACACTCTTTTAGATATTTTTTCTGATAGTCAATACAATAATAACTCAAAACCATACTCATCACAATCAATTAGAAGAAGGGTATATCTTGATGACATTGTGGTCTATAGTGGGAAAAGCTAAACAAATCTCCCCCTTGTAAAACAAATTTGAACAAAGAGAATTATTACAAATCGGTTAAAGGTAGGAAAATTAACATAATTACCTCATTGCTGGACCAGTTTGTGGTGGTATATCTTGATGACATTGTGGTCTATAGTGGGACAGTTGAAGAGCACGTGAAACACTTACGAGCTGTCTTCCAGACAACCAGCTTTATGTCAAGAAGGAGTAAAGCTCTTTTGCTCAATAAGAAGTCTTGTTCCTTGGACATCGGATCACTTGTTCCAGAACAAGTCCGATTACTTGTTTTTCTTTCTAGTACAATTGAGGACTTTCTTACTTTCTTTCTTTCTTCAAAGGCTGGCTTATTACGCCACTGACTTACCTAATGTATACGCTTCGCTATGCTTACTCACTTTCTTTCAAGACAAAGAAAATAGCGTGTTTCTTGCACCACCACTTCTAAGATAAGAGACCATTGTTCTACTTTGAAAGCGCAATAGCTAACAGGTTGCTTGGTACCAAGTGGTTGGTTGGCTAAGAATATAAAACAAAAGGCAATTGACGCTTTAGATTTACTTTAGCTGCCGCTTTCTTTCATAAAAGAACCGGGAATAACGGCCGGCATAGAGGTCTCTCGCATGCAAGGAGATGCTGCTGCTGGATGTCACGGTTCTGGGGCGCCATGATCCTTCTCTCTAAAACAATCAATGGCACTAATTGACTGCATCAATCATCACTCTGTGAGCTATTTATTGCCGCCAATAGCGCTTCGCCTGCATGCAAGGCGGCACCCTAGCGCCAGGTAGAGCTAGCTTTTTAATGAGTCGGCATTTCATGACAATAAGAGCTCTTATTAGAGCCCTACTTAAGCTAGTTAAGTGACATGCAATTTGCTGTGACAAATTTATCTCCACCCACTGAATAAAACCATTACAGCCTAAGAAAAATATTAAGGCTCTACAATTTCATTAGATTCTCTCATGAAATGAAGGCTCTTAGTGACAATTTACAAGGGCATTTAGCAGTCATCTCTTCAAGACAATTCACAAGGGCATTTAAATTAATCATGGCCTTCTCTAGCTTGCTCATAGAAAGCCAAGCATTACATTTCAAGAGAATTTGGAGGAAAATACTTGCTCAAAGCATCTTTTGAATACCATCCAAAAGTTTAATTTAATAACAACAACAACAATAATGACAATCATGATAATGATGATAATAAGAAAGAAAATGACATGATCAATGATATGGTTTTTTTATCCAACAATCCTTTTAGTTTTATTTTTTTGATTGATACATGACTTGAACCCACAACTTCAAGGTTGCAATGAGAAGCACCTTCTACTGTGCCAGGCTTTTGCCCCTTAATTTTGAGAAAGAAATGGTACATTATAAGATATATGAGCATGAAAAGAAGCTTAACAGCAGGAAAAAAAATACCAAAATGAGGCCAGCACCTTATAGTCTTATTATATAAGTGGGGCCCACACAAGTTCTTCTCTTTGATAAGGGTAATAATAGATATAATAGATATAATAGATATAATAATAATAATAATAATATAGATTATATTATTATTATATAAGTGGGGCACACACAAGTTTTTCTCTTTTAGAAGGGTAATAATAATATATAGATTATATTATTATTATAAATAAGTAGGGCCCACACAAGTTATGTCATTTTGTTATATATATAAAAAATAATAATAGATATAATAATAATAACAACAACAACAATAATAATGTATAGATTATATTATTATTATATAAGTGGGGCCCACACAAGTTCTTCTCTTTTATAATCTTATTATTATAATATAAGTGGGGGGCCAAGTTCTTCTCTTTTAGAAGGGTAATAATAATATATAGATTATATTATTATTATATAAGTGGGGCCCACACAAGTTCTTCTCTCTTAGAAGGGTAATAATAATATATAGATTATATTATTATTATATAAGCAGAGCCCAAACAAGTTATGTCATTTTGTTCTCTTAAATGTGGGCCAGGTGTGTAGTGAAACCAAATTGCATTTTCTTCTCTTTTATAAGAGTATAGATATAGAAATAAAATAACATAAAATAAGGATATAGATAGATATATAATAAAATATATATAAGGCTATTTACACACTTCGTGAGGCCCACTTAAGATCCAAATGGTAGCACCTGCATCAACTGTCATGCTTCATGGGTTTCCATCTCTACACCTGTACAGGCTGTACTACTTAAAAAAAATCCCTTCCCCTTCAACTATATGGAGAAGGAAAACAGATTCTGACATAGAATGGAAAGCTTTTTCATGTCTCATAGCATCATCCTTTTAGTTATTGTCTACTTTGCTTTTCTCAACCAGGATACTTTCTGTTTGAGTTTTCCATTTTCCTATCTCACATAACAAAACACTATCAATTTTACATTTTAAATGCTATGCACAAATTCATATTCCAAACATAGAGTGAGAACTAAATACAAAGTTCTACCGTAAGGAAACACGAAACACGCACAATTTGGAAGCTTGCAGTTAAGATTTAAGAAATAAAACAGACATATAATTAAAATTATCAGTGCAAGAAGGCTATCAACGGGCCTAACTTTGGCCCAAATATGAATGAGAAAGAAAAGACCAACTCTTCATCACCATTTTCTTAACTCTAGTTGCACCCATTTTTCTAAGAATGAAGATTTTATTGCAACAATAAAAACATTTAAAGAAGAAGATACAATCAAACGATAATAATTTCAATAGACAGTGCTCACTAACATATATGAAAACTCTCTCCGTTCCAAAAGAAGCTAAGAGTCAATGAAGAATATGTTAAAATGCCATGTTCTTGTGTAAAAAAAAAATTTTATTAGGATCGTGCGTGCCAAGTTTGGTCTAGATCCGAGTTCATTTGGGTAGTTAGCAATTTTTCAGAGAATTTAGGGGGCTTTTTCGTAATTTTAGATTTTTGAGATTATGGTACCGGGGGTAGATGTTTTTAATTCCTAAACTTTAGTCTTCTAGCTCATCTTGATCCGAATCCTCAAAACCCCTCCAAATCCAAGCCTAACCCAAAGTCTATTTTAGACAAATTGGAAAATTCATATGATGTTCCCATCTTTATTCATTCGATTCACTCGCTCTTATCTCTTTTCTTTCTCTTTCTTTTATCTCATTCATCTTATCTTACTCTCTTTTTTTGGGGCATGGGTGTAGTGAATCCATACTACACTTTTCTCTCTTTTATAATAAAAAAAATTACTCGGTTTATTGGAATGTATTAAAATGAATTTTTATAACGTTTAAAACATCAGCATCTACTCAATAGAAGAGATTAAAAAAATTATTAAGATCGTGTGTGCCAAGTTTGGTCTAGGGGGTAGTTAGCAATTTTTCAGAGAATTTATGGGGCTTTTTCGTAATTTTATATTTTTGAGATTATGGTACCGTTGGGTAGATGATTTTAATTCCTTAACTTTAGTCTTTTAGCTCATCTTGATCCGGATCCTCAAAACCCCTCTAAATCCAAGCCTGACTCAAAGTTTATTTTAGATAAATTGAAAAATTCCTATGACATCCCCGTCTTTATCCATCTCTCTTATCTCTTTTCTTTCTCTTTTTTTTATCTCATTCATCTTATCTTACTCTTTTTTTATTGGGCATGGGTGTAGTGAAGCCGTACTACACTTTTCTCTCTTTTATAATAAGGTATAGAATAGATATAGATATTAATTGTAATGGATTGTGAATTTGTAGGCCATTCACACTACGCAATTGGACACGCTAAGCGGCTCAGCTCCGTACATGAAGCCTTCATTAATTTGGTTGCAAATGTCAACTTGAGCCATCTTAGAAGTTAAAAAGGTCAACTTTGAAGTGAATCCTTTGTTAACAAGTGAAGCTTGGGTTGCGATCGTGGGTCATAGAGCACTAAACAAGTTGAGTCAGGTTGGTGGGTTGAATAGTAAGAATGGGTTGTACCTGAACCCAAAAACTTATTCATCAAATTCCGTCAGCCGGAGCCCAACTCTTTCATCAATTAAGTTAAAAAAAAAAAAAAAATTTCCAACTTGAACCCAACTTGAGAATATAAAAGGATCATTCTAAACCTTGAATTCTAGGAATCATGTTAGGTTGGCAAGTAGGGTCAAGCATTGCCACCAGTGTGGAAACGAGTTGGATTCATAGGAGAGGTTCGATGGTTGAGGTTCAATTTGTATCCAATCCGTTATTATACAGGACAGTCGACCAAAACCCACGCCTACTTAACTTGGTTCAAGTGTTATTGATGCTTCTTGGCTGAAGATAACTTGCCTAGGTGTTCAAGGAACTTAGTTGGGCCCATTAACTAAATCAAGCCTGGGCCAAATGTTCTAACAAATTCACCTGGATTTACAACACTATTGGGGTTAAATGACTAATTAATGATAATAAAACTCGAACTTTAATTACAAGTAAACGACATTGACATAATTGCGAGTATATTAGGAATAATATAAATGGGTTAGACATGTTAGGCAGGTCAATTCTAATCTACACACTTTAACTGCCAGTTGTATTTACTTGGCCTGGGTTAGGGATGGGTTAGAAATGTCAATTGTGCCGTGCCACCAAAATTGGGCTGGTTGGCCGAATTGCTCGGGCCAGCATGGCCTGCCGTGCCATGCCTGAGTCATGCTTGGGTCGTGTCGTTCGGGCCATGTGTTTTGTGTCATTATTAGGGTTTTGAGCTAAAAGAAATAAAGGTCCTGCACTAAAAAAATTTAACAAAGTTTAACTCATTCCCAGTTTTTTGAACATTGAAGAGTTGTTTGGATAGTGGAAAGGTGTGGACGTATTGAATGGAAGAAATGATCAAACTATCAAAATTGGAACGGTTAGATCAATTCTTTCTTTTCTCCCTCTACATCCATATGCCCCTTCATGGTTCCATTTTTTGTGATATCAGTGGACCTCTGATTATTTGGTTATATGAAGGACCCGCCTAGAAAATATTAGGTGCGGACCCTCTGTTTGGGCCAGTTTGATACTCGAGTTTGGATTCAGCTGGGTTCATACCCAAATACCTGTGTGTTCAGTGATATGTATAAAATATTATTATATTAAACAGATATATCAAATGGCCCGCAGCGGTGCCGCCTGGCGGGCCGTGTCTCTGGCAGTGGCAGCCATACTGCAGTGGTGCCACGGGCTTGGGAATCAGGCCCAACACAGCTTGTATCTCCGGACCGTGCTCGGCTTGCCTTGTCGTTAATTGTGTCGTGCCGTGCCGTGGCACGTTGACTGCCCCGGCATGGCCCATTTAACATCACTTAATTTGCAACTAGGATTTGGGTTGGGTCAGGCTTTTGTACCCTTATGGCCTATCAAACCATTATAGCTAGCAACCATGATTGTAAATCTTGATTTTCAAATAAGAAAATTAAAAAATAAAACTTTCTCATCATCAAAGGGCATTTGTTATTTTAAATTTAGTTTGACCAAAAACATATGAGGATTTTACCCCCAAAAAACACTTAAAGTGGCAATTGGACCGAACGGACAAATTAACTAAACATGCACCGAATAAGGCAATTCGCCCCAAAATCCTTTTCTCTTTTACCACTTTTTTCAGTAGTCGATATCGACCTCATTTTAAGTGTTGAAGGTCAATATTGACCCAAGGCAGGCAAAAAGAAACTGTTTTACTCATCTTCTTTCTTTTTCCTCTATTTCCCAAACCCAATCCAATGATAGAAAAAACAGTTCTTGGGGCCTATTTGGATTTGTTCTACTCTGAAATGAATCACTCTTGGTAGTGTTAAATGTTGACGACCGTCATTTATCGACTTCTTCAGCGGTTCAGAAGGAGGCCTCTTGTATATTTCCCAGATTTTGAGAATGTCTCTAGTATTGCTTACTCAATCCCCATCTTCTTAGATCCCATGTCTCCTTCTTAAATCCCTATCTCTCCTCCTGCAAATTCACCAGATTCGTTCAACACAAGAACCATCTCCAACACCCTTAAAATCAAATGACCCATTTCTCCAATTCCACTGATCCTCCAATTTCTCTTCATCCACACACTCTCTGATCTCCAACACAAAAACTCATCTTCAGCATAAGAACCCATCTCAACATCCACACTCTCTGATTCTTTGTCCTCCACACTCTCTTTAATCTCCAACATAAGAACCCATCTCAAATACCAACAAATAAAGGACCATTTCTCCAATTCATCTGCTTCATTGACACAATGCCTTCAATCCCCAAAGAAGCCCTCATCGGCCCAAACCCTGAAATTTTTTGCATGTTCCCAATCTGCTTTTCCCAAATCTGGGAAATGTACAAGAAGCCTCCTTCTGGACTGCCGAAGAAGTCGAGAAATGATAGTCATCAACATTCAGCACTGCAAATAGTGATTCATTCCAAAGCAGCACAAATCCAAACAGGCCCCAAAAACTGTTTTTTCCATCACTGGATTGGGTTTGGAGTTGGTTTAGGGAAGAGAGGAAGACTGAAGAAGAAGAAGAAAATTGTGTTTCTTTCTGCCTGCTAGGGTCGTTATTGACCCTCAACACTTAAAATGAGGGTCAATTTTGACCATCAAAAAAAGTGGTAAAAATAAGGATTTTGAGGTAAATTTTTGGTGCAACT
Source organism: Persea americana (assembly GCA_029852735.1). Lineage (NCBI taxonomy): Eukaryota > Viridiplantae > Streptophyta > Magnoliopsida > Laurales > Lauraceae > Persea > Persea americana. The sequence goes on from CM056817.1 coordinate 23,598,050, forward strand.
CAGACCCAGCCCAAACCCAACGGGCCCAACCCATGAGTTTTGGGTCATCAATCTGACCCGACCCATTAGAATGACCCATGAATCCTAATGGGAGGATCGAGCAGCATTCTGTTGTGGGAAGTTATCTTATTTATCAATTTTCTAATTGCTTTAGAATCTAGAATTAGTAGGTTTCTTTAATATTGGAATTCTATGTTTAGTAATAGAATCTTAATAGGATTAGAAAGGTTCTTTGATCTTTTCTATAAATATGTAAATCCCTTTTAGGAATCGACACATATTGAATTGAAAATTGAGTTCTGGTTTGATATTGGTTTGATTAGCTTTTGTGCATGAGTTCTTGGCTGTTGAATCCATCTGGATTCGGTCAAATTCCTATTGCGGGTTTGGTCCTCTTCCCTGGGCTACATCAGATTCGTATAAGAGCATATCCGATCTTGGATCTGTATTCCGATCATCAAGTTGAAGTAGCCTACTATCCATTCATCCATCTTCCCACCAGTGTCACGTCTCCCAAAATGAGAATTAGGGAAAAACGTGAAAAATAAAAAAAAACTTTAAATTCCTGTGTTTAATACAACACAAGCTTCCAAAAGTGGACCCACAAAAAAAATTTCAATATGTGGTGAGTCAAAATAAAGTTCATTAAATGCAACGGAAGCTTTATTCAATTGGTGATCAATGTTCATAAATGAAACCCAACACAAAAATCAAATAAACATTAATAGTTAAATTGCAGAATTATATAATTTCTAAAAGAGGTCTCAATGCTAAAAGAAAGTTCATCTAAAAATTCTAAGATGGCGTTCTCTCTTGTGTTGGTTCAGACGGCTCCAAAGCCATCTCCGGCATCCCACTCGGGTTCAACAGTTGGCTCAAACGTTTGAAACGCTTGATCCTCCTCCGTCTCCTGGGTAAAGTAGAGCTCGGTACCTATGCACCAAATATTACAAAGTAAATAGCAAGAACATAATCATAATTCAAAATTTAATACGAGAACGAGGAGAATATAGACAAGTGTGATCATAATGAAACAATGACAAATATAATAACGATAACGAATGTATGACATAAAACCAAATGGCACAAAGGAGCAATATAAAATCACACGGTGACAAGTGTCCCCGTTGTGGGTGGTCAACCCTAAATAAATCGGGAAAGCCCGTCCATAACGTCGGTGGTCATAAACCGATCAAAACAAAATCAGGATAACCTGTCCATAATCAAAGCGGATTATAAGTGATCCGGTCACATCGGTGATCAACCGTCCATATATCGATCTGCAGTCGTCCATAAAATGACCCACATATACACATAAACATATATTCATAATAGACCTGATTGATAATGCTCCGACACAAAAATCATAAGTCAAAATAAAGTATTTGCCATTCCACATTTCATATCATATTCGAATAGTCATTTATATATATGCAAACCCGAATGTCAAAGGATAATCACAAGCCAATCCTAAGGTCAAACGTAAGGTCTCGTACCCAATAACCACAGGAATCTCTAATGGATAAAAGATCAACGCATCACTTTTCCATCAATGGTGCATAGACCCAATTAAGGGTTTTCCAATAGGGATGGGTCGAGCTCGAATCCATTAGGATTTCCCCAAGGTCATATTAAGCACTAAACCTCATGCTAGTAAGATACCGTATGCCCAGACGGTATTTACGTAGTCCAATGATCCAATTAATAAAGTACAAACATATAATTTTAACACTTTAAAAATCCATTTAAAATTAATTTGCAAATAATAATAAAAAGTAACAATCCCTGATTTAGAATTTTAGAAAAAACCTAAGGACTCATCTAAAACTATTGTCCTCATTCAAAATATATCAAAGGTTCTCATTTGAATTTATAAAACAATTGGGCCTTTTATTTAATCCTAAAATATAAATGGGCCAAGGGTGTTAAAAGTCAAAAGGAGGTTCTGTAGGTTCTGTTACAACTCCATCATCCCCATGTTATCCCCATTCTCTCTCTTATCCCCACTCTCTCTTTTATCCCCACATGAACGTCAGCATCATGCTTTTGCCCATGTTATCACCTCTCTTATCCCCACGTCAGCATCACTCTTCTTTTTCCCATACCTCCTTCACAGTCTTCACAGAACCAAGTTCTGCAACAGACCGAGTTCTGTAACCGCACTTCGACCCAACAACTTTGGTCACTCGGATAGTGGGGGCCCCTAATTCAAAACCCGAGATCAGACCCATTAATATGGTCGCCCGGGCCCCCTCTACAAGATGCAGGGATCTGATCTGCAATCAAATCATCCGGCGAGTCCCACCACGCCTGATGCCCAAACTTATTTTCTCCCTTAAAACCCGCCCCCTGCTGATCAAGCTACAAGATGATGGCCCAAATGGGGTCCGCTGTCAACGGGTCCAGCCTCTTTAGGGTCGCCCGTGGGTCCTCCTCTGGATCCACGGACCGGATCGGTCATCGGGTGGCCCACTCGGGTTCCATGGCAGAAAATATGGACAATGCCAAACCGTGTAACCCATCACAGAATCACTGTTGACATATAATTCCGCCTGATATCATGGCCACTTGAAATTGTGGTCTCACAGTCTACAGAAGATGAAAAGAAAAGGGTTTTTTTTTTTTTTTTGCATCCAAATAGTGATCGGTCATGGCAATAGAAGTTTGAAAGACGATCTCATCACTAAAACAAATAACATAGTAAAAAGAAGGCATTAAAGGTTTCTACATGCATTGACATGCCAATCAACGAGAAAACAAGTATTAAATCTATAAATCATGATTAGGTACTTGCCTTTTTACCGGGGTTGAAGAAAAATACACAGATCCTAACCAATACCCAAACCGCGATTTCCACAGCGCTTGAGAATAATCCTACCACCGATCTGACAAAGAATATGGGAAAGGAATGCTCAGATGAACAGATCTATGGTATTTCTACCCAAAACCTAACTTGGAAAAGAATAGGAAGATAACCTAAAAATATAGATCTACTCCTAATGATTTGAGGAGAGGGTTACCTGAGATAAGAAGATTGAACGAAGAATGCTGGTATCCTCTAATCTTGATTCTGATGGCTGGATTCTAAAGCTGGTATGGCTTGGGAAGTTGAAAGAGGAAGAAGATGAAGATAACCGGGAGGAGTTGCAGAGATTAGTGGGGAGAGATAAGAAGGGTTTCGTTAAAAAGGGGATTAGGTTAAAAAGAGTACTACTGGGCTTAAGTCATTGGGTCAAACTACGGGTCAGGCCATCTACCCATTAACCCAACTCATCAATCTATGCATCTAATCTAACGTGTGCCCCACTTAATCCTACCCACTTAAATAACTAAAATACATTCAATTAAAATAATAATAATATCTAATTAAAATATAATAAATAATAAATTCCTTTCTCTACTGAACCACCAATCCAAACCCAGACCACTGGCGAACCAAAACCCCCGCTCCAAGCATTCCCCACCAATACCGCCCCACTGCTTCACTCGAACCTCCAAACCGAACACCCTAACCCGTCCTCCATTGCCACCCCATCTCCCAAAACCAAAACCCTAAGCCACCAAAGCCCTTCCCTGAAACCTATTCCACTCATCGAACATCCTAGACCACTCCATCCCCAGCAACCAGAAACCCATTCTTCAACCCATCAAAAAAAAAAAAAAAAAAAAACCAGCAACAGTAGAAGAAAGAAGAAGAGAGGAGAAGAAGCCCTCAGTTGAGAAAAGTACCTGGCACCTAACGAAAGACTCCACTGCACGCCGAATCTCGCCAGCAGCTCCATCGTCACACAACCACCAGCATCTTCGCACAGTAGCCATCTCAGCTCCATTGCCAGAGCTTTCTTTGTTTCGTTGAAGTAAAAAAAGTGAGCTTTTCTCTTGTTTTTTATTTCCATCCTGCACAAATTCCAAAGCAGATGCCTTTACATTCCCACGTGCTATCTCTTGGCCATATACTAAGTTGGGCCTGACCTACAGTTCAGGCCAGACCTAAGTCCAAACCGGGCCCAGCCCACTACTCACAAAAAAAAAACACTCTAGAATGTATACTTGCTGCGGTCAAACTTTCCACTGAAAGCTTTCTGACAATCAACGAGATGCTAAGCTATCCAAATTGTTGTAACCAGTGCATGCATTGGAGACTAGACTTTCTGACAAGGTACTTGCATTAGAGATCAGGTTTGCAGCCTTGCAAAAACCAGCAACTGACGCATCGTCTTTATGATTTTATTGAGCGTCTTTTTTTCTGATAAAGACCATAAATATGTGCCATCAGCACCCAAAGTTGATGATATTACCAAACTCGTCAAAGTTGACGTGGCTGATTTCTCTAGACGCCTCAACCCACAGGCTTTTATTGGTTGGCTCAATTCTCTTGAAGATTATTTCAACTGGTACTGCATGGATGATGCACAATGTGCGGCCTTTGTTAAAGTCAAGTTTAAGGGTTCAGCAAGAGCATGGTGGCACGGCATTGATCATAACAATTTCGTCATGGGACGCCCCGCTATTACTAGGTGGGACGACATGCGCAAAAAGCTTGAAGGTAAGTACTTACCTTCTAATTATTTGGATATACTTCAGCAAGAGTTTCTTGTCTTCAGGCAGGGCGCTTCATCATTAGATGAGTCCATAGAGAAATTCAATGATTATATTATTCGGTGCAAAGTCGAGAAGATGGCCGAGAACTTGTCCACCGCTATCGAACTGGTTTGCGCCATGAAATTAAGCGCGAAGTCCTCATGCATGATTTTGATATAGTTGATGAGATCTATAACAAAGCAAAAAGAGTTGAACTGGAATTACGGTCACCAAATATGAGACGCTATGGTATTCCAACCGGAGAATCCATGCCTCATAAAGCTCCAGAATTTCAGAATAACTATGCTCCACCATAAGGTTATCTCCCAGCTTTAGAATTTCAGAATAATCGTGTTCCACCACAAGGTTATCGTCCACCACATAGGCAGCAACAACCCAACCAACCTAATCAGAGTCCTTTTGCACCAAACCAGCGGGCCGTGGTACCACAAGGACGTGGACCTCCAAGGCAGGATCAGCGGAATAACGGTTGTTGGCGTTGTGGTCAGCCTGATCACTTTGCCAATGATTGCCCACAGGTTCGAAATCTTTATTATTGTGAAGAGAAAGCCTATTATGATGATAAGCAATATGATGAACACATTGAGATGAAGCCGCCCCCTGAAATTCAACCAGTGGTAGCACAACATGACACTCAGCAAGAAGAACGGTCGGATCCTCTTCCTAGAGCCACCACCACTGCAGAAGAAGGCGGTCCTTTACTTATCATACGCCAACTTCTCAATACCAATGAACAGGAAGAAGAAGATTGGTGGAGAACTTCAATCTTCTGGACGCGTGTGAGATGCAAAGGTAAGCTGAGTAATTTAATCATTGATGGTGGAAGTGCTATGAATATTGTTGCGCAGGAAGTGATTGATAAACTGAAATTACCAACTGAAAAGCACCTAAAACCTTACAAAGTTGCAAGGGTAAATGATCATTCCATACCTGTGACCCGCCGATGTTTGATTACGTTCAAAATTGGCTTTTATGAAGATGAAATATGGTGTGACATAATTCCTATGAACATTGCTCATATACTTCTTGGTCGGCCTTGGCTCTTCGATCGAGAGGTAATTACTGATTAAAAGAAGTACATGCATTCTTTCAAGTGGAAAGGACAAATGGTGGACCTTCTTCCAATGCCACCAATAGCATTTTCTCCAACGACTCCTACTACCCCATCCAATCCACATGTTCTCACTATGCGTAAATTTGAGGAAGAAACCCAAGAGTAAAATGTGATGTTTGCACTAGTCACTAAGCAAGTGCATGAGCCCCCTAGGATTCGTATTCCTACTTAAGCTCAAGCCCTCCTTCATGAATACTCTGATCTAACTCATGAGGAACTACCAAAAGAGCTACCTGTTATAAAAGAGTTTCCGCCAGGAACCCTAGATATTGCGTACAAATAAATACGGAAATAGCTTTAAACGAAGATGATCAAAGACCATACCTGCGAGATCTCTCTAATTTGATCTCGGTCTTTCTGATTTAATCTCGGTCTTGCAGCAGCCCAAAAATCTCAAGGTCTTCTACTGTATTCCTCTATGCTCGAATTCGCACTAGGGAGTGGGCCTCTTCTGCGAATTCTCTCTGCTCTCTAAAACGAGATTTTTCTTCTTCTTGACCTAGAGAGCAATAGCGCATATTTATAAGCTACAATAGGGACCTTAAGAAGTAAATAAGGATAGGCTCCTTATGGAACCAGGAAACCCTAATTCGACCCAAATTAGAATCCTAGTTCCATAAATTACAATTCAGTCCACTAGAGAATTATAATTGCACTCCTGTCCTTATTCTCAAAATTAATTTTTCGAGCTTCATGTCATTAAATGCTTATTAATCTCCCCACGTTAAGATTTCAGATATCCATCGATTAAATAATTATCAACATCTATATTTAATCGATATCTTTATAATTCCTTGAGACCTCACTTAACCTATTTGATATGTCGGACACAAAATCCACTTGTAGGGTTTGACATAATCAAAACTTAAAAACTTCATCATGGGGATATCATCAATCCCAATTATGGGACGTGGATTCCGTCAATAAGCTAATATGCACCATACACGTAGTGTAGTCATCCAATTTACTGAGATTATTGACCCATAAAAGATCTCACTCCTTTGCAAATCAAAATGGCAAACACTAAATGTATGTGTTTATTATTTATGTCAGGATTAAGAGTACAATCACTCATAATAACCATTTAGATGTTAATCATCTTATATAGTCAGTATAAAGATAATAAACCCAAAAGCGGTCCTGTTCAATACACACAAAGCATACTAGCATGATGAGTTAAAACTATATTGTTTCCCGCAGCCAAGACAAGCCTGCTGAAACATCATGCTACAATTGTACTGATGGTGTGTCCAAGTCCATCTAGATTATGAACAAAAACTTATATTCTATAAGAACAGACAGATAATCCTTCGTGTATAAGTAGAACTCTATACACCAACTTGTCTACTTTATAGAATAAAAGACATGCATAGATAATCATAAATAATGCAACCATTTGCCCATATAAAATCTTATTTAGATGAAAAGACAAAATATACTAATTAGTCGAAGACAAATACATAAAAGTATGCTTTTAGTATAAATTTCCAACACTACCTCCCATGCGAGATATACAACATGCTATAGACTTAGCTCCTAGAGCATCTCTGTCAAATATGCCTGCTTATTGGATGAGCCCAAGTGAACATACCGAGTTGAAGCACCAAGTTGATGACTGACTTATTGCAAAAAGGGTACATCAAGGAGAGCTTAAGTCCTTGTGTTGTTCCAACCCTCCTTACACCAAAGAAGGATGGCAGCTGGTGTATGTGTGTGGAAAGTCGCTACGGCTACCACCATATTGGCATCCGACCGAGTGACGAATGGAAAACATCATTCAAAACAAAAGATGGTCTTTATGAGTGGTTAGTGATGCCATTTGGTCTTTCTAATGCACCAAGTACTTTCATGCGAGTGATGACCCAGCTATTACGCCTCTTTCTTGGCAAATTTGTTATGGTTTATTTTGATGATATCTTGATATACGACAAGTCAAAGAAAGAACATCTTGATCACTTGAGGTGTGTGCTCAACACCTTGCACCATGACAAATTTTATATCAACCTCAAGAAGTGCTCTTTTATGACTGATTCTGTGCTTTTCTTGGGTTACTTCATTGCTGTTCGAGGTGTCGAGGGGAATCTAGCTAAAGTGACTACTGTTATTGATTGGCATACTCCAACAACCATATCTGAAGCTCGTAGTTTCCATGGGCTTACGATATTCTGCAGGCGCTTTATCAGAAATTTCAGTAGCATTATGGCTCCTATTACTGATGGTATGAAGCAGGGGACATTCAAATGGACTAGTGCTGCCGCCCGTGCATTTGAACAGATAAAACGGAAGATGACAGAAGCTCCAGTTTTGCGCCTTCCAAATTTCTATCATGTTTTTTAAGTTCATTGTGATGCATCTAATGTTGGTATTAGAGGCGTGCTTATCCAGGAAGGTCATCATATCGCCTTCTACATTGAGAAGTTGAATGAATCGAAGAAGACATATTCTCCTTATGATCTCTAACTATATTTTGTGGTACAGACTCTTTGTCATTGGTGACATTATTTAATTGGAAAAGAGTTTGTTCTATTCTCTGATCATGAAGCCCTCAATCATTTACATTCTCAGCAGGAATTGTGTGCACACCATGCAAGGTGGAACTCCTATATTCAGGAATTCAATTTTGTCATTCGACACAAGGCTGACAAAGAAAATCAAGTTGCAGATGCTTTAAGCAGCCGCAAGCATTTATTGACCAACATGTCTATCACTGTTCTAGGCTTGGAAGAAATTCGTTAAGAATACACTGTGGATAAAGATTTTGGCTACATTGTTGGAAGTGGGTGGGCCTCTAGGATAGGTTTCAAAAACTTTTGACTAACTAAAAGTAGTGATCATCTATCCAAAAGGCAACAAGACCCAATCCAGGATACATGTCCTCAATCTCAGCCATCATGGTCAGCAAATTAACCTATCAAGAAGATAGAAACAACACCTAACAAGCAACCACGAAATTCTACAACATACAATGAGTAGAATATACCTATGGAGCTCGGTTGTGCTGTAATGGAAAATTTGATTAAACCCTTTGATGAAGAGCTTTTTCACAAAGTAAATCAGAATCTCCAATGCCCAATTGTCTTCCACGCTATGACCCACTTCAGATCTATTTTCTCAAAAGAGATGGTGGAATCTCCAAGAGAAAGATTAACTAGAATCTCTAAGGAAACTATAAGGGAACTAGAAGAGAGAGAGAGAGGAAGAGAAGGGAGTGCAACTCTTGCACAAAAGGGGAGGTGGGCGTGAACTCCAAGGGAATGGAGTATTAGGGGTCCAAGGCACCTCTCCTCTCCTATTTATAGCTTTTGGCAACTCCTTTCTTTGTTTATCATTAGAAGTCCAACTTCCATAATAATTAGTAACTCTCTATTCCCACTATTATCACTATTAGAAGTCTTACTTCAAATAGAAATAATAGCTTTCCTTTTGAGTTCAAATAGAATTAGTAAAGATCCAATCTTGGGCTAGCGTGGGGACCACTAGGGATTCCATAGAAAGTTGGCTCAAACTGGGACACCGCGACCCCACATCTTATGTGCAATCTTGGCCCGCAGTTAATTGCAAATAACTCCACTAAATAAATGCAATTGAACTTCAGTCTTAGGAATAAATTACATGAAGACCCTAAACTTCCCTATCACTACAAGTAGGCCCCTCCATCAATATTCATGGATCAATTGGACAAACTGTCCTACCAATTTAGATCGATATCTTATTATCCTTGAGACCCAATTAATTACAATAATCATTAGTACCATCCAATTAACTCTTTTTTGAGATGGGTGTACACTTACCAATGATAAATCCATTAATTGGTACAAGGGGATAATAGAGATAGATTCCATCTTGACCATTAAATGTTCTCACAGTCCTACTACTATGTACCCAAGACACCGAGGTGTTGACCTACAGTTGGCCTCACTCATTGGTGACTCAAAGCAAATAAATAGATAGAAACTTGAGTTCATCAATGTCTTAGGGTTAAGAGCCTATTGCTAGAGAATTATGAGAGCAAGGCTTAAAGTAAAGACAATGTCCTTGAGGTGCTTCTCATGGTCCTTCAATACATCCAATGTACTAGTATAATGATCCAGAATCTTACATTCCGATGATTGAGACAGATCATACTATCTCATTGTGATCATAATACTGCAACATTGTCAGATGAGATGCCCAATCTCATCACTGATTGTGAATCAATTTAAGTATAAGATTTGGGACACATGTCTCCTGTATGTGGATCTCATCCACACACATGTGTTTCGTCTAATACACTTGTGGACTCCGGTTCATCTCATGGGCCAGTATGTCATTTGTATTGGTTATGTGCATTTAAGTAATAAAACACCATTTATCTCATGAAAGGAAAATATGAATATATTGATAAATAAAGAAATTAATCAATTTATTACATCAATCTTAATGGATTGAGACCATAAAACTAACACACATCTACACCGGTCTCCTCAATGGCGAGCCAGCTCAACATCCGCACTTTAGTATTCATGATGGATATTTGTTTCGCAGCACAAACTATGTTTACCAGCTACCTCCATCTGTTAACATATTGTGCGAGAATTACATGGTGGCCGATCTCGTTGGTGCCAGATACTTTTGGCCTAAGATGAAATCATAAATCGTTAAAATCCTTGATTTATGCAAGGTTTGCCAACTTGCGAAGGGTAACAAAAGGAATACAAGACTTTACCAACCCCTTCCTGTCCCACATGCTCCGTGGCAAGATATCAACATGGACTTTGTTCTGGGTCTACTTAACGCAGCACATAAAGTTGATTATATATTTGTTGTGGTAGATCGATTTTCTAAGATGGCTCTTTTCATACCATGTTCCAATTCTTTGGACGAATCCAAAGTTGCGCAGTTATTCTTCCGAGAAGTGGTATGTCTTCATGGGCTTCCTAAGACAATTGTGTCCGATCGAGATACGAAGTTTATGAGCAGCTTTTGGAAGATACTCTGACTGGCCACTAGGACAAAGTTACAATTTTCTAGTGCCTATCATCTGCAAACTGACGGTCAAACAAAAGTGTTAAATCGTAGTTTGGACAAATTGTTGAGATGTTTAGTTTGCAATCATATCACATCTTGGGATCTGGTCTTACCCATGGCTGAATTTGCTTACAGTAATTCAGTCAATCGATCTATTGGGATGTCACCATTTCAAGCTGTGACTGGAGTACAGCCACGTCTACTTGTTGATTTAGTCCCTTTGTCCATAGAATCGCAACCAAGTAGAGAAGCATAAAATTTTATCCGCCATATGCAGCATGTACATGATGAGGTTCGACATAACATCACCGCTAGTAATGACATATACAAGTAGCATGCTTATGCACGTGGTCGTTTTGTTGAGTTTGCAAAAGTGACATAGTTATGGTCAGAATACGTCCCGAGCGCCTTCCTCCCAAAGAAAATAAGAAGCTGCATCCTCGCAATGTAGGACCTTCTAAGATCTTGAAAAAGATAAGTTCTAATACATATGTTCTGGAACTGCCCGCAGAGTTAGGCATTAGTTCCACGTTTAATGTAGAAGACTTGACTCTCTACCATGGACATCACATAGATGAAGGAATTGAAGAATACATCTTATCTCTACCACCTACTCCTCCTCCGTCTAATCAAATTGTGGATGTACTAGATGATCAACTCGTGTCTACACGACGTGAAGATTTTCAGAAGTTTCTTGTTCAGTGGAAGAATCGCCCCATCTCAGCTGCATCATGGATCACTGCTATTGATTTCCAGCGCCTCAACCTGGATTTGTACGAATGTTATCAAGCTATACACTCGCCAGAGTCGAGTTCTTTTAAGACGAGGAGAACTAGTGCAGTTCGGACCAGGCCCAAACCCAAAGGGCCCAACCCATGAGTTTTGGTTCATCAGTCTACCTGACCCATTAGAATGACCCACAGATCCTAATGGGAGGATTGAATAGCATTCTGTTGTAGGAAGTTATCTTATTTAGCAGTTTTGTAATTGCTTTAGCATCTTAGAATTAGTAGGTTTCGTTTATATTGGAATTCTATATTTAGTAATAGAATTTTAATAGGATTAGAAAGATTCATTGATCTTCTCTATAAATATGTAAATCCCTTTTAGGGATCGACACATCTTATTATTGAATTGAAAATTAGTTCCGCTTTGATATTGTTTTGATTAACTTTTGTGCGTGAGTTCTTGGTTGTTAAATCCATCTGGACTCGGCCAAATCCCTGCTGCGGGTTTGGTCATCTTCCCTGTGCTACATCAATTTTCCTATTCGATGCATGTTTAGACAATTTCTCAGAGTCTGTCCAATTACCACAAGTGTTTTTTCGAAAAAAATCCTCAAAAAATATTATATTACAAAATTTTAAAAGTTAGTGACCAATAAAATAATACCATAGGTACCTCTAAATAATTTGGCTAAAAGGCGTGTGTTAGGGTTTTTCTTGTGTTTGCAATTTGATGTCAGCTTTGGCATTCATTGTCATATCTCATCTTGAAAATGATATTATGCATCATGTTTCTTGAAAATCAAGCTTTTACAAATCACTTCTAGATGATTCCATCAAGGTTTTTCAAAACAATTTTTAGGTGGTTTCATCATGTTTTCAAACATGATGGTTTGACTCAAAATCCTTTGCCTTGATCACCTTTTTGTTTGGTTGTTAAGGGAGTTAGCTTTTCAGGTCTTCAGAAAAATCCTGTTTTATAACTGTCGATCAGGGTTTGGCTAACCGAATAGCTAACCAAGCTTAACCAAACCTCTGTTGGTTCCTTTTCCAGTAGGTGCATCTTTTTGTTGGTTATTCTGTCGGTCAAGTTTCGGCTAACCGAACTTGCTTTAGACCTTGATCGAACTTAGGTCGGTTCGGATTCCAGAGAGCGTGAGTCTCTGCCAGTTTGTTTTGTCGGTTAAGTTGTAGGTTAAAAGTCGGTCGACCGAACTCTTCGGTGAACCGTCAGAGGAGCTGATTTGAAAAATATGACCGTTGGGATTCTAGCTGTTGAGTTCAGCTAACCGAACCTTGTTTGTCGGTTAACTGACCATAGTGATCTTGTGAAGCATTTTTCTATAAAATGATCTCTTCCTTGGTTTTTGAGCTGAGACTTTTGGAGACCAATCTTGGGGTATTATTGAAAATCATTAAACCCAGATTAGTATTCACTCAAGGAAGGAAAAAGATCTTGTGGAAAGCTAAAGCTTGGACTCTTTGAACAAAAACCTTTGTAAGCTTAGTCTTTCTTCTTCATTTGTTGCATGCTAGTTTTAACTATTGGAAAATCTTTTGTAGCAATATAACAATGAAATGTTGAATCCATTACTCTCTTTAAATCTTTGATCTTAGCAAGTATTGGACTCATCATCTTGATTCAAACCGGATCTACTTTAAATCATGCTATGCTAAAGCCTATGATTTCTTATATAGCTTGATTCATTTACTTGATTGAATCGTTAGCAAGTTGTTTTCACTCCATCAACTAATAGGAACACTATTTTGTTTTTGAAAACAACCTTGCTCATGCAATACATCTTCTAAAGGCTTGGAACTTCATACAACTTGCAAAACTTGATTATTGATATCTTTAGAAGTTGTCTTTTAATAGAATATGTGATTTGCATCTTACTTCAATCAATATATTTCTGTGCTTTAAACTTTGAATTACTTTAAGTATATATTCTCTCAGTTTTTGTTTTAGTCTTGGTTGAAGTTTTGCACACAAACACTTGAGCATTCATCTTTGTATTTCATAAAGTGTTGTGTGAGTTAGATTTATCTTTCAAATCAGCCTAATTAAGAGGCATCATTATTTGAGCTTTAATTGTATTTGTTTAAGTGTTTGTTTAGATACTTTCTTGAGAAATTCTATCTTGTAAAGGTTATTGCTTAGCCTAACAAAAGCATAGTGTAAAGGATATTACTTAGCCTAAGAAAAGCATAGTGTAGAGGTTATTGCTTAACCTTGGAAAAGCATTGTATGAAGGTTATTGCTTAGTCCAGTTGAAAAGCATAGATAGTGGAAATCCAGTGGGGTGTGGGATCACAAGCTGGTCGTAGAGATAGGCATTGAGGCCGGACCACTATAAATTATTGTGTTATTGTGGTTGAGTTATGATGATTATTATTGATATCTTCCGCATTGTGTTTTAATCATCATTAATGATTAAGTTAATTCTAAGAAATTAAAATTTGATATAATCGGTCACTAATTAGAAACTCACCCTATTCGTCCCTTCTTGGGGTTCGGATCCTGGACTTTCGGTGCGAAGTATAATCAAATATCCCTTGGACAATGTCCAAGCTCTTCCGACATTGCCCTGTTTCGACCTGCTGCGCTGTTTCGCTGCTTGCGTTGAAAGTTGAAAATTGAAAATTGAAAATTGAAATACCTGTTCCGGTTGTGTTTGGATGTAGAGAAAAGGTGGAGAAAACTGTCCATAGTTCAGAGTATCCTACTGTGGATAGTTTTCTCCACCAGTTTCCTACCCTCATCCTTGTCTCCGCAGAAATGACTTCCTATTTATCTCCTTGTGCCTACTGCAATAGCAGCATATCTACCAAGAAAGAGAAGGAAGAACAGTTTCTAAACTGTAAGATTCGATCCCTTTTCATCCTCATCAACACTCTTGGCAAGAAATTCCTAATGGGGTCTGTTTGGATGAGAATGGAGGAAAAAAAAAAATCCTATTTTCTCCTTATCCCAGCAGACCCAGTTCTCCACTTTCTCCTTTCCAAACAGACCCAGAAGAGTCTTAGTTCTTCTTGAACTTCCTCTTTCCGGTGGTGAGTCTGTTCCTTCCACCACATTTCCACTCCACACCCCCTCCTTTTTTATAAGATTTCCACTCCACCCTGTTATCAATATGCAGACGAGAATGATCTTATGGGATTTCCCATAACCCCACTTTGCAATTTCACCATCTTCAAATCCACTCTGGTTTTGGCCAAACCCATAAATTCTCATATCAAACCATATTTGGGATTTCAACTTGTAGGCTCTTGGATTTGAAAGAGTTTTTCACATATTTGCAGATCATTATTTGATTATCTTTATTCTCTACTTTTGAAGAACTGTAGCAAGTCCCATAGAGAAATTGATGAACTAGAAGAAAGTTCTAGAAAAAGGATCTTGAAAAATAGAACTCCAAAATCTTCATCCTCAAGGTTTTGGATTGTTTTGATATTCTTCTTTTACTTTTCTTGTTTACTAGTAGAGAGAGAGATTGGAACTGCATGGAGACACCATACTTGTTCTAAGTGATGTTTTAAAGGGCTGGGATTTTGTAGCAGAACTGGAATTGCATGAGTTGTAGGAAACATGATACACGGTTTATGACAAGTTTGACAAACCTTTTTTGCAAATGCCATTTTTATCCAAATTAGTGAGTGCCATGACAAGTGACACACGTTCTTTGCAAATGCCATTTTTATCCAAATTAGTAAATGCCATCTCACAATAGGTTTGGCATGGTATATAAGAGACTATGAAGGTGAAATAAGATGCAATTTCACATGATGGGACATGATGTCCACAGCACACCTATGCAAATGTTGCCATTTTCAAAATGGTGTTCAGTGTTTGGACCAAAGGACTTGTGTAGGCTGTTAACTACTTTGGTACACTTAAGCCTTTAGTTGCATCATTTTGTTTTCGTTACTTCTATGAATTTGTTTGTCATTTTACATTAACGTTCTGATATTTAGATGTTTAAAATGTTTTAGGATGTAATTGTGCACTGAAGTATTATCTAATCATCCGATCTCCTTAAAAGCTATGTGGATCTGTAGTGTTGGTTTATTGACTTGATCTTAGTTCCTACAGTTGTATACATCTTATCTTTTAATAAACCTGTTTCATGAAGTTGAAAATTGAAGAAGAGGTGTTCCTAGAGGTTTTGATTAGTGTTGCAAAAATGATTCAAATTAACCTTTTTAACTTTCAGGCCGAGTTCAGGTCCATATTAATAACCCAGATTAATAAAAAAAGTTGGGTCTAGCTTGAGTTCATATTTGCTATCCTGCCAACCCAACCCCAACCTTACCTAGTAATTTAGGGTTTGGTTGTACCTTTTAGGGTTGGGTTGGGGTTGACATTTCCAGCCCACTTAGAAATTGGTTTGCTTTGGTTTGTGTCCATACTTGCCAGCTGACTTGCCAACCTACCCATTGACACCCTTCTGAGTGGGGTTGAATTATGTTGTCGTGGAAGCTAACATTCCATGGCTTGCTTTATAGATTTGTTCTTGTTACTTGATATATGCGTTCTTGTTTGCTACGAAACTATTAAAATAACCTGATGTAGTGAATGTCAATTTCAACTGATTGTTAACAGGTACTCATTATGGACAAAGTTACTGTGAGAGTGATGTCCTGTTCCTGCAAGATGGCTGATATCACAGAGCAAGGAGTTTCATGTAAGAAAGAAGGCATTTTTTTTACAAGTACTCTGCTTTAACTTTCTTGTGTTTGTGCCTTCTTTTTCCCACTCAAGTTCCCAATATATTTTTCTTGCAGTGGTGGAAGACCTGTACAAGCGAAGGCAACCACTACCCTCGATGGATGCGATATACTTTATTCAGCCAACAAAAGAAAAGTAATTTCCCTTTGAATTCATCTCCGTTTTATTTATTTGTTAGTATCTGTTTCCTCCTAATATTTTTAGAAAGAAAAGTATACTTTTATTCTATATTTTATGGTTGCATGAACTTATGGTTGCCTTTTTGAAGTGAGTTTGATTAAATCAACTTAGACATGCATAAACATTCAATGCTTACCCTTACTTGGCTCATCTTTGCTTTAACTATTGATTTCCTGGGTCTTTCAATCTTTGTGCAACTAGAATCCTAGTTGAAGCTTTTAGTGGCAACACTTCGGTTGCATTGCCACGCTTTGGAAACTTCAGCCTATTTAGTCGTTTTGTGACTATCCTTGTATTTTCATTTTAGCTTTGTTTAGTCTTGTTTAGTACAATGCCTTCTTGGCAATTTTCACATGTGAGTTCCAGATATCCTCAAGGATCATTGTAAAACTAGATCCAAGGTGCTTGTTGACTACTTGTTTTACCTTCTGATCATTCATTCTCTTCACTAATGCAATTTGTTAGGGAATTGTTACTGTTCTGATATTTGTTTGAATGGTGGACATTCGTGTTGCGCTTTTAATTTTTCCGCATCTGATTGCAGAACTTTCGTTGAATTGGTAGCAGATTACTCTTTTTGGGTTATCTGTAGTCAGAAATTCAAAAAAGGACCCTTTTGTATATATGGTATTGTTTCCTAACAACCTTGTTCATGACATGCAGTATTGTCTTTTTTCTGTCTGACATGTCTGGAAGAATTCCTTTGTACAAAAAGTATGTAAATGTTTTTTTTTTTTAAATTTTATTTCTTGTTAGTGGGACTACTCTAGGTTAGAACTTCCACTTTTTTTTTCCCATCAGGTATCTGTACTGATATGTAATAGTCTCTCTCAGGGCATTTGTGTTCTTCAGTGCCCCTGTTTCTAAGGAGTTAGTTTGTCATATCAAGAATGATACAAGTGTGTTACCCCGCATAGGGGCATTAAGAGAGGTTATGATTCTTCTACTAGTTATTGGTTGCTGCACCAGTATATTTATTGGTTAATTTATTTTCAGTCCAAGATTGGGAGGCTAAATGCTGATTATGATTTTCCTTTTGTTTGGTGAGAGAATGCAGATGAATTTGGAGTACTTCGCCATTGATAGTCAGGTAAAAATTCATCTCCTTTGCTATTTCCTAATTGTTTTGATATACGTCTTGTATTTTAGCCATAGGACTCTTGTGATTTCTCTTATCTAGGGTTTTGTCACTGACAACGATAAAGCATTGGAGGAACTATGTGGGAAAAATGTGGATAACTCTTGCAAGTACAATGCCTGTTTAAACACAATGGCGACTCGTATTGCTACGACTTTCGCATCATTGAAGGTTTGATTTCCAACTCTTCTTGAAACAAATCTGCAACAGTTGGTATCTGTTCAGTCATTATTATATACATAGTCACACAACATTCTATCACTTGCATGTTCTTTACTGCTATCACCTATCGAGTAGAATGTTGACCAATCATATAACAATACGTGCAAAAAATAAGCTGAATAGATACAACTAGAAATGAGAACTTATGACATGCGTCCCAGCTGTGCTAGATTTAAACTAGCAACTAGCTAAGTGGTGCTGACTTTGTAGAAGATAGTGTGGTTTAGGCCTAGGCCCAGCCCAATAAGGCTGTGTGGTTTAGGCCCAGGCCCAGCCCAATAAGGCTATTGTACAGACTCACTCTCACGTGGGATCTAGGATAGTAGATCGTATATAGCTGTATATAGCTGATTCTTCTCAATTAGGAGATATTCTTTCATTCTTTTTATTATTCTAATTTGTATTCATGCCATGTATAGAGCCTTGATTAAGGCACATAGAGATTATAAATATAAGGTCGATCCTCAATGGATGATGACATTCACTGCAATTATTTTCTTCTTCTTCTTCCATGCATTCTATGCATTCTATCATGGTATCAGAGCTGTGATTGTGATCAATCCTTCATCTCTCATTGATCAAATCCCTCCTCATCTTTTGGCGTGCATCCTCTCTTATTCTTTACTGCGACTATTGCTGCTCAATAGTCTCTGACGTGCCTCTGATCAGTTGTGGCCCACCACTGATCGACTTCGGATCACCAAGCAACCTCCACAGTTGGGATCGCCAGTCCTTAAGGAGTATTCTAAGGATTTTTCAGGATTTTTTTCTCACCATCTGAGGTTGGTTTCATCCTCTTCTTCCTCTGTCGATTTTGATATTCCTGTATTAGATAGATTTCATCACAACCATCCAGATTTGTGGATCTGTATCCAATCCTCATCTATCTTGGACTAGAGGAAGTACTTTTGGACTCCTTCCAGACATTCTACTCTGATCTGTGATTAGATCATTTTGTGGGGCCCACGCACATTTCCTGCCTCCATAATCAAGCTCGCCTGGGTGTTTTATTGCATTTTTTTGTGCTGTCTGCTGCTGGTTTGCTCTTCGGACACCTCATCTGCCATCTTAGCAGATTTCTAGCAGATTTCTAACAGGTTCTAGCAGATTAAAACAGTTTACAACAGATTTCTTTTATTATACCAGATTTCATCCTTTGTGCCTTCTCCTTCTCGTCTGATTAGCTGTTTTTGGTCTGTGAACTGTTCTCTTCTTTGAATTCTTCTTTACAAATGGACGAGTATGATGTTATCCCTGTTAAATTTAACGGGCAGAATTATATGTCCTGGTCCTTTCACTTAAAGAACTTTGTTGAAGGACAAGGTCTTTTTGGTTATCTTGATGGGTCTATCACTAAGCCACAGATTACTAGTGCTACTGACTCCAAAAGCTTAGCCACCTGGTCCAAAGAGAATGCTAAAGTGATCACTTGGATCCTTAACTCCATTGATCCATCTCTAGCTGTGGCTCTTCAAGCATACACTACCGCAGCTGACATGTGGGCTCATCTCAAGAAAGTCTATCATCAAACCAATAAGGCCCGAAAGTTTCACTTGGATAGTGAGATTGCTAAATATGCTCAAGGGGATAAAACTGTGCAGGAATACTTTAATGGTTTCCTCACATTATGGACTGAAAGAGACTCAATGTTGATCCAAACAGTCTCTTCAGGATTTCTATCTGAGGCTCTCAAGTTGCAAGAAGAAACTCACATTAGTCAGTTTCTTATGAACCTACGCCCCGAATTTGAATCTGTTCGGTCGGCTCTCATGAATAGAGAAAATTCTGCTAATCTTGATACCTGCTTTCAAGAGGTCCTTCGCGAAGAACTTCGTCTCACTTCCCAGCGTACTATTCTGGAGGAACCAAAAGCCTTCCTCGCTCCTCTTCCTGCTAACTCGGCTCTTCTGGCAACCCCAAATCCAAAGCAGACTCAATGTTATGAATGCAAAGGCTTCGGTCATATTGCCAAAAATTGTCGTAAGAAGTTGGTTTGTAGGTATTGCAAAAGGTCCGGTCATCTTATTGATGACTGTCGCAGCCTACAGCGACGGAATGAGACACAGACTAAGAAGCCTCCCTCCAATATGCCAAGACAGAACATTCCAGCTGCATTTTAGGCTCAGACACCCTCATCTGATACAGGAAGCACTTCCTCCGGGGCTATATCCATGACTCCTGATCAAATTCAAGAACTGATCCAAAACACAGTTACATCTGCTTATGCGTCTATGGGCTTCTCTGGTGGTCGGTATCAAACTCATTCCTCTATAGCCTTTCCTGCATTTCATTCTTCTGCATCTCTATCTTCTCCTATCACCTCATCCACATGGTTCTTAGATTCAGGAGCCTCCAATCACATGACATCTGTAGAACATACATTTACAGATTCCCACCCTTACCTTGGAAAAGAGAAAATAACCACTGCCAATGGTGATCAACTACTCATTTCTGGAGTTGGTACCATTACTTTATCTAGTGTCTCGGGTCAATCCATTACCCTTCCCAATGTTTACTTTGTTCCCAAATTATCAGCCAATTTACTTTCTGTAGGACAACTTATTGATGATGGCTATCTTGTTCATTTTTCCTCTTCTGGTTGTGTTATTCAGGGGCGACAAACTAGGAAGGTGATCGCGACGGGGAGTAAACATGGACGCCTGTTCTTGCTGGACATTGGACACCATTCCTTCTTTGCTTCTTCTTCTAGTAATTCCAATAAATTGTGGACCCTTTGGCATAAACGTCTTGCTCATGTGAACAATGCGCATTTAATCTCATTGTTTAAGATTGGTTGTTTGGACACTTCCTTTAATAATAAAATAATATCTTCTTTCTCTCAATCAAAGTGTGAAACTTGTTGCTTAAGTAAGAGTCATATCTTGCCATTTTCTATTCACACTTCCCGTGCATTGGAATCTTTTGACATTATTCACACTGATGTTTGGGGAATTGCTCCTACCTTAAGTAGGATCGGCTTTAAGTACTATGTAACTTTTATTGATGACCATTCCCGTCATACTTGGATATATTTCATGCGGTTGAAATCTGAAGTGTTTTTAATTTTTCAAAAATTTTATAACATGGTCCAAACACAATTTCAAAAGGCTATCAAGATTCTTAGATCAGATTCTGGTGGAGAATACATATCTCATGATTTTTCTGCCTTCCTTTCTGATAAAGGCATTCTTCACCAGAAATTTTGTCCCCATACTCCTCAGCAAAATGGAATTGCGGAAAGAAAGAACAGACACATTCTTGCAACTGTTCGTACTCTTTTACTTGCGTCATTAGTTCCTCCAAAATTTTGGTGTGATGCTGCACAGACTGCTGTGTATCTTATCAATCGTCTCCCTAGTTCTGTTCTAGGACAAACTACTCCTTTCGGAGTTCTCTTTGGTCATTCCCCTTCATACTCTCACTTGCGTGTGTTTGGCTGCTTGTGCTTTGTTCACCTTCCACCCACTGAGCGCACTAAATTATCACAACAGGCTGCCAAGTGTATTTTTTTAGGCTACAGTGATGAACACAAAGGATATTTGTGTTATGATCATTTCGAAAAACGCATGCGAATATCTCGTAATGTGGTTTTCTTGGAACAGGTTCCATTCTTTTCCTTAAAATTAGACGGTCATCCTATTGCTGTGTCTTATATGCCACACTTCCCGGAGTCTGCTTCTCCATCAACTTTTCCCAAAGTCTATGTCCGGCGTAACACGGTTCCTATGGCGACTCCCTCTCCTGCTCATCTCCCAGAGCTGGCTCCTGAACCTTCAGGTAATACCAGTTCTTCTGATAGCATCATCTCTCTTCGACGCTCTAGTCGTCCTTCTGTTGCTCCTAATCGCTAATCGTTATGGTTTTCCTGCTCTTTTTACCTCCTTGGATAGTGCTCCTGTACCCACCTCATATTCACAGGCCTCAAAGATTGCTTACCGGCAGGATGCTATGAATGAGGAATTGCTTGCTCTTGAAGCAAACCACACATGGGATCTGGTACCGGCCCCTGATGGAGCTTCTGTGATTGGCAGTAAATGGATATACTCCGTCAAAGTACACTCTGATGGAAGTCTTGATCGCTATAAAGCCAGATTGGTTGCGCAGGGTTATAAACAGGAATATGGAATTGACTATGAGGAAACATTTGCCCCAGTGGCTAAAATGACTACTGTTCGTACTCTTCTTTGTATTGCTGCAGCCCGCCACTGGCCTCTTTGGCAAATGGATGTCAAAAATGCCTTTCTCCATGGGGACTTGCGAGAGACTGTTTACTTAAAACCTCCTCCAGGATATGCTTGTCCTCCAACACATGTCTGTAGATTGCGGAAAGCTCTTTATGGACTTAAACAAGCTCCCAGGGCTTGGTTCGATAAATTCCGGGCAGCAATCCTTCAAGCCGGATTTCATCAGAGTCACTCGGATAGTTCTCTATTTTTGAGATGGACACCAAAGGGCTACACATTCCTGTTAGTCTACGTTGATGATATGATTATCAGTGGCAATGATATTGCCGGAATTGCAGATCTCAAACTCCATCTTACTCGCCACTTCCGAATGAAGGATCTTGGTCCTCTCACCTACTTTCTGGGGCTTGAGTTTGTGCGTACCAAATCTGGCATTAGGGTCCATCAGCGCAAATATGCTACAGATTTGATCACTTCGGCCAGGCTTCATGATGCTCACACTTTTGATACACCTATGGAATTAAACAACAAACTCAATTCAGATGATGGCCCTCCCCTGGATGATCCTTCTATTTTCCGGCGGATAGTTGGTAGTTTGCTCTACTTAACTATGACTCGGCCAGATATTTCTCATGCAGTTCATACGGTTAGCCAATTTGTTAGCAATCCACACAAACCTCACCTTGCTGCTGCTTTACGCATACTCCGCTATGTTAAAGGCACTCTTCACCATGGTCTCTTCTATCCTTCTGGTACTTCTTTGCGCTTATCTGCTTATGCGGACGCCGACTGGGCTGGTTGTCCAGATTCTCGGCGCTCTACCACTGGCTGGTGTATGTTTCTTGGGGACTCTCTAATTTCATGGAAGTGTAAGAAGCAAACCACTGTGTCGAAGTCTTCTGCTGAGGCAGAATATCGGGCAATGTCATCAGCTAGTGCTGAAATCATCTGGCTACGCCGTCTTCTCTGTGAATTCGGTGTTCATGTTGGTAGTTCTACTCCTCTTCATGGTGACAACACCAGTGCTACCAGAATTGCCAACAATCCGGTTTTTCATGAACATACGAAGCACATTGAAATTGATTGTCACTTCATCCGTCAGCATGTTGTTACTGAGAAGATATCTTTGCCTCATGTCTCTACTATTAACCAGTTGGCGGATATATTCACTAAGGCTCTTCCCAAAACGCGTCATCATGATCTTACTTGCAAATTGATGTTTTCTACATCACCACATCAATTTGAGGGGGAGTGTAGAAGATAGTGTGGTTTAGGCCCAGGCCCAGCCCAATAAGGCTGTGTGGTTTAGGCCCAGGTCCAGCCCAATAAGGCTATTGTACAGACTCACTCTCACGTGGGATCTAGGATAGTAGATCGTATATAGCTGTATATAGCTGATTCTTCTCAATTAGGAGATATTCTTTCATTCTTTTTATTATTCTAATTTGTATTCATGCCATGTATAGAGCCTTGATTAAGGCACATAGAGATTATAAATATAAGGTCGATCCTCAATGGATGATGACATTCACTGCAATTATTTTCTTCTTCTTCTTCCATGCATTCTATGCATTCTATCAGACTTGAGATTCCAAGGAAAGGTTCCACATAGACATCATCCTAGACAAGCGAGATTCGATAAGGGGAACAACTACTCATCCAAGCTAGCTCCGTCAACTTTTATGTTTCAGTTTGAGTAGCCCTTTTCAAGCCCCATGTACTTCATCACCATCTAAACTTAGACGTGACAAGTGGGGAACCTAGGTTTGGTCTATTGCAACTCCATACATAACTTAGAGTTTTCTAGGGATATTAGGTTTCATTCGTAGTTCCAAATTTCGGTACTTCAGCCCATTTAGAACTTCTAGGCAAGTGATCAGGGACTAAAATATAAATTTACAGTTTTGACAGATTTTATTGGCGACCTTGCGTTGCCTGTAACTTTTGCCTCCGATGTCCGAATTTGATTTCCTGGGTATGGATCTCGTACTACTAGACGAGACAAAGACACTGTGACGACCCGGGCCCACTATCCACATGATATTGTCCACTTTGGCTCGTGGGATTCCAGCCCAATCTTACCTCACGGTTTTAAAAGGCCTCATGTGGAGTTAAGGTTATGCCGCACTTATATGCCCAGGGTCAGGACGTGAATATTTCCGATGTGGTACGTAGTGTAGTCCAAGCCCCATGGGAGACGAGCAAGCTATCAAACAAGACAGGCAAGCTCAGGCAGGTGGGATCTCACACTCACTCCCTATTGGAAATAGAGCTGTCTTCGGCTCTGATACCATTCTGTCACGACACCGGCCCACTATCCACGTGATATTGTTGTAAAGGATCAATAGATCCTTGTATTGAAGAAGAAGAAGAAGAAGAAGAAGAAGAAAGAAAGAGAGATTGTGGAATTTGTCATATCCCAAAGGGAGAATCGACTGTTGCTCTTTATACACAAAGTATTACGAATTACAGCCTATGATTGATCCTAATTACATGTGTATATAAGTAAGAAAGGAAATAATATAAATGTGATTGCTATCATACAACTATAAAATGTTTGACCAAATCTAAAAGATCCCACACGTGGGTGTGGCAATGTTTAAGCTTTGGGCCTCTTGGTCATGGGCCTTGAGAGATGGGCCTGCTTCTTTGTTTGTGCTTCTACAGTCCCCCTCAAATTGATGTGGTGGTTTGCCAAGAAGCATCAATTTGGAAAGAATGGAATTATGACGATCATGGGGCCAGCCCTTGGTGAACACATTTGCCAATTGTTCCGATGAAGAGATATAGGGTAGACTGATATCTTCACAGACAAAATGCTGACGAATAAAGTGACAGTCAATTTCAATGTGCTTAGTGCGCTCATGGAAAACAGTATTCTTTGCAATCCGAATAGCACTTGTGTTATCTGCATACAGCAGAGTAGGGTCTTTGGTGAAGATGCTGAATTCTCGAAGAAGACGACGCAACCATATGACTTCGCTGCAGGCAGAAGACATGGAACGATATTCGGCCTTGGCTGTCGATTTGGAAATTGTGACATGTTTCTTGCTTTTCCATGAGATGAGAGTAGGGCCCAAGAACATGCACCATCCAGTCGTCGAGCGACGAGTGTTAGGACATTTGGCCCAATCTGTATCAGCATATGCTGTCAATTGTAATGAAGAGGTGGAAGGATAAAATAAACCACGATCCCGAGTACCCTTTACGTATCGGAGAATTCGATAATCAGCTTGAAGATGTGGTCTATGAGGATGGCCTATAAATTGGTTGATAGTCTGCGCAGCATGTGATATATCAGGCCGTGTCCAAGGATGAAAATAGCGGTAGCGGCGGGCGTAGCGGCCCACCGCCAAACCGCTACGAAGCGGGTGATACGTAGCGTAGCGGGGATACGTAGCAGCGTAGCGGTGCGATTTGAAAAAATTGCCAAAAAAATATGAAAAAATTCCAGAAAATCCAGAAAATTGTAAAATGAAAGAAAATGTGGTTCTTTTACAAAAGTAAGTAAGAAAAGTGGGCGTAGCGGTGCTCTCAAGATATGAGGTCCTGTATCGCTGTATAAATAGAAAATAATAGTAATGATTAGTTTTTTCACATGTATTCATGTTTCTTAGTCATGCTAATCTAGAAAGTAATGTAAAGCTTGTAAAAAAAAAATTAGAACATGAAATAAAGGCATAAGACTTAAGAGTTAGGTCATTACTCATTACTCATTAGAACATTGAACAATCAAATATCAATACTTCAACATTCAATGTTCAAATTCAATGAAGTGAATGAACTATGAAGTGATCAACAATCAACATTCAACAATCAACACCGATTTAGAAATGACAAAGAGTAGAGACTAGAGAGTTAGTGAAGGAAATAGGAATACCTTAATCACCACCAAAAGGAATGTCTACCAAGATTCGAGGCGCCATGGTCATCCTCATCCCCATTATTATTATCATTTCTGTTGGCACCATATTGAATTTGATATTGATGAGAATTGGGATCAACAAATCCAAACAAGGCAGCCGCATCATAGGAACTTACAGGAGGTGGAGGTGGATTTCTTTGCATTTCACCATAGTCACCATATGGTCTATATCCATATGAGTAGGACCCTGAAGTTGAAGACTCTTCTTCTCCTTGTTGCGCTTGATCATATGGAAAATATTGTGAGAGTCCTTGTCCACCGTACCTAGGGTCCCACGAATCAGTCCATGATGCTACTTGTTGTCCACCAACATCTCCACCCATATTTCCTTGCTCACTACTACCTCCAGCCCCAGGCGGTGAGTCTCTTCGGCGCCGTTGATAACCACGGCTTGGATCAAATCTTCCAGATGGAGGTAACTCATGTACTTCCTCTACAGGAATGTCACCGTCTTCATCATGTTGATAGTATTCACTAGTACCACCTATCCCACTGTCTCCTCCTCCTCTAGTTCCCCCATGGCTACTCGAAGAGACGGTGGTGGAACTAGCTTTCTCAGAAGATCCAATATGAGCAGGTTCTTTCTCACTCCTCCTAGTCCTACTGGTACCTTCTCCTTGAGGTGGCTGGCCTCCTGCAGGTGCCTCACCCATATCCTCATCTATCAACTCTTGAACCGTTTCTTGAAAAGCCGGATCTGAATCTAGCAGTGGATCCTCTATCTTGGCTAGCCATGGGAGTAAGGGATCGTCATCTCTGAATATGTGATCTAAATTAATAGGACAATAAGCAGGATCATCCCTTGCCCTTCTCTCCCTAGTTATGTTTCTCAACTTCAGATTGTAATGACAGTATACAAGCTTGTTGAGTTTGTGCATGGTAAGCTGATTCCTGGCCTTCGTGTGGATCAAGGAGAAAGTGCTCCAATTTCTCTCACAGTTGGAAGATGTTATAGTCTGACTAAGGATGCGAACAGCCGCTTTTCTTAGATGTGGAGCACTCTCTCCATAATTCATCCACCAATCAGCTGAAATGCAAAAAATAAATAAAGAAAATTAGATATTCGTAACCCTCAAATCCTTCTAATCAATTAAGATATAAAGATCAAGACTATTGGGTGGGTTCTTTTGTTCATAGTCATACTAGGTGGCATCCTTCCAATCGATCGTTGCACAAGAGGGTCAGCAAAGATTCCTCTCCTTTGTGTATATATAGATATTTACGATGTGAAAATTAAAAATAAATCAGTAAACCCCTACTGCATGTATGACAATTGGCACTTGGCAGCATAATTAAATTCTCTTAAGTAACCACCCACTCACCCCTTGTATGGCATCAATTTGATCATTTAGGTTTAACAATCTCTTTAATACCTCCCGTAATCCTACGCGCAAGTCCGTATCTATTGCTTCGGTATGTAGTTCGGCATTGCGGTAATAGAATTCGGGATTTAAAAAATAACCTACATTAAAAATATGCAGAATGTACTGTGAGCAAACAAGATAATAAATACATTAGTTAGGAAAATAAAAGGTATTAAAGATATATATTAATTACCTGC
The DNA here is from genome assembly GCA_029852735.1 of Persea americana. Lineage (NCBI taxonomy): Eukaryota > Viridiplantae > Streptophyta > Magnoliopsida > Laurales > Lauraceae > Persea > Persea americana. The sequence goes on from CM056817.1 coordinate 23,625,437, forward strand.
AGCATGCAATGGATGGTGCAACTGATTGTTCCAAAGGGCATCAATAATTTTTATATATTTATTGTGATATTCTACATTTTCCATAATTGCTTGCTTTGCCCGATCCATTGCCTCATATATAAAGCCCATTGTCGGCTTGTCATCACCATCTACAAGCCTCAACACTTTAACTAAAGGCTCAAAAACCTTTAATACCTTCCTCACTTTCTTCCAAAATTTATTGTCTCTCATAAGGTTTGGGACTTCAAACCCCGGACCACTAGTTGCATTGCCCCATTTCGAAAGAAGCCATTCTTTTGATGCAAACATCTGAATCAGCTCTGTTCTAAACCTTACAAGGCTTTCCATAGCCAGAAAATGGGTTGCAAACCTAGTTAATCCTGGACGCACCAAGGCATGGTTATTTGTATGTTTTCATCAAGCCTAACACCCATGAATGATCATGTATAAATCTTGTAATTCCTCTACATGCCTTGATCAGTGAAGCCACTTTTGTCTTCCTTCCAATTTCTTCCAAGATGAGATCTATGCAGTGTGCTGCACATGGGGTCCAGAATAAATGGGTCCTCTTATCCATTAATAACTGACTTGCCTTTTTGAAATTGGCGCCATTGTTTGTAACAATCTGTACAATGTGCTCCTCTCCCCCACTTTCTACAACTCTATCCATAAGAGTGTATATATATGTGGCCGTCCGTCTATGTTCAGTTGCATCAACGGACTTCACAAAGACGGTCCCAGCAACTGAATACACCAAAAAGTTTATTAATTGTGTTTGGGTGCCACTGGTCTACCCATCACACATGATGGTAACACCATTTTGTTGCCACATGGGCTTAAACTGTTCCACCCAAGCTTTTATTTCTCTATATTCTTCTTCAAGGTATTTAGTGCCCACATCATATACGGAGGGCGCCTGTATACCCCGCCCAGCTTCGGCGGCAACATCAAGAATAGTCTGGAAATATGGGGAATCTACTGCTGTAGGTGGTATGTTTTTATGAATTAGCCATTTTGCTGTAGCTTTGGCTAACCTATCTCTTGCAGCCTTCATTACCCCTTTCATAACACGATATTTTTGGTTGTTTATCTCCCTCTTTTCTATGTGCTAGAGGATCAACAGGGGGAGGAACTGCTCTTCTAGTAGAGATAATTTCTACATCAACATCCCGTTCCCTAGTGCTAAATGCCCTACGCATGGCCCCCGCAATGCCCTTGCCCTTGCTTGTCTGTTGTGGTACAGTAGATGAGCCCCCTGCGTCATAATATTTGCTTGCAGCAAATGCACGACGTTCCTGTTCTTCTTGTTGACTCATGATGGACTCTCGGCGTGCAGCCTCCATCTGTGCATCTTCCTCATCAAAGTATTCATCCCCAAATACTTCATAACGGGCAGCATCAACATCTTGCCGCTTCTTTTCTTTTATCTCTACTTTTCTAGCTTTGTTTTGGCCAACCAAAGCTTTCATTTGTTCCCTGACTTCCCTTGGTACTTCAGTACAGCCAGCAACATTGCCAGAAATGTGGCCCAAGTGGTGCTTGAATCTTGTAATGCCCCCATTGGTCACTTTCCCACAAAATTTGCATTTGATTTTCAACCTGTTATTTCTCAACTGCCTCACCAAAGCTCCATGCGGGATCAACATCACGAGGCATTTTAAGTTATCAATAGAAGACTGAATACCTGGCTATAAATAATTAAATATGAACAAGTGGTATGTTAAAAATTAAAAAAACAAAGAAACATGTTAGAGGAAACATATATCTATTGCTTAAGAATCATTCTCTTGACATTTAAGTGGTATTTCATTACTTAAATTACAATTTTTTTTCAAAAATTTTAAAAATCCAAAAGTAAGAAAATAAAATAGAATTAGGAAATGACAAACATATGTTGGATTGATCTATGCCAAACATAGATATAACATTTAGGAGCATTTTTCAATACATTTGATTGGCATTCCATTATTAAAAATAAATTTTTTTCCAAAAAATAACAAAAATCCGAAATTAAAAAATTTAAAAAGTCAAAAAAACAAGCAATATATGTTGGAATAATCTATGAAAAACATAAATCTCAAATCAAGGAATCATTTTCAAGACATTTGATTGGTATTCAAATATTAAAAATTATTTTTTTTCAAAAAGTAAATAAATTCGAAAATAAAAAATAGAGAAAAATCAATAAACATTCAAAATGTGATGGATTGATCTATGTGAAACATAGATCTATCATTTAGAATGCATTTCCAAGTGGTTTCATGGGTTGTCCATGAGTATTCACATTATTTTTTTTCAAAAAATTAATAAATCCGAAAATAAAAAAAAGAGAAAAATCAATAAACGTTCAAAATGTGATGGATTGATCTATGTGAAACATAGATCTATCATGTAGAATGCATTTCCAAGTGGTTTCATGGGTTGTCCATGAGTATTCACATTTTTTTTTTCAAAAAATAAATAAATCCGAAAATAAAAAATAGAGAAAAATCAATAAACATTCAAAATGTGATGGATTGATCTATGTGAAACATAGATCTATCATGTAGAATGCATTTCCAAGTGGTTTCATGGGTTGTCCATGAGTATTCACATTATTTTTTTCAAAAAATAAATAAATCCGAAAATAAAGAATAGAGAAAAATCAATAAACATTCAAAATGTGATGGATTGATCTATGTGAAATATAGATCTATCATGTAGAATGCATTTCCAAGTGGTTTCATGGGTTGTCCATGAGTATTCACATTTTTTTTTCTCAAAAAATAAATAAATCCGAAAAAAAAAAGAAGAGAAAAATCAATAAATGTTCAAAATGTGATGGATTGATCTATGTGAAACATAGATCTATCATTTAGAATGCATTTCCAAGTGGTTTCATGGGTTGTCCATGAGTATTCACATTTTTTTTTTAAAATAAATAAATCCGAAAATAAAAAATAGAGAAAAATCAATGAACATTCAAAATGTGATGGATTGATCTATGTGAAACATAGATCTATCATTTAGAATGCATTTCCAAGTGGTTTCATGGGTTGTCCATGAGTATTCACATTTTTTTTTTCAAAAAATTAATAAATCCGAAAATAAAAAATAGCAAAAAAAAAAAAAAAAACCCAAAAATATGTGTGCATCATCAAAGGAAAACATAGATCTAACAATATTACAAGACAAGGAAGCATTTATAGTAGTTAGAAAGAGATCATTTGAATGTGATCTCAAATGTCAACTTACTAAAAAAAATCTAAAAGAAAAAAGTACATACCTAGAATCTTGATTACCTTGTTTTGATGTTTGTTTGTCACTTTGTTGTGGTCCTTGTGGATCTTGTGGGCCTAAAATTGTAGAATCTTGAAAATACAGCACTTTGGGAGGTTTCACAACAAGGAGAAGATGTACAAAGTGAGAGAAGTAAACAAGTGAAGGGGAAAATGAGCAAGAGAGACGAATTGGGGGGGTTTTAAAACCCCCTGCTACGTGGCGGCCGCCACGTTGCGTGGCGGTATGTATCAGCCGCTACGCATGCGTAGCGGCTGATACAGCAAGTTTGCCGATAAATAGAAAATAGTGTGGTGGCCGATATATCGGCCGCTACGCTTCGTAGCGGCCGATATTTTGATCTATGGCCGCGTCATGGTTAAGTAGAGCATGCTACTAACCAAACGACAAAATAGAGTAGGATCTGGGAGTGGATGCCCATCTACTTTGCTGAGCTTGACATTAAGCTCTATGGGAGTGGCAAATGTTTTGGCATCGTCAAGTTGTACAGAATGAATCAAGTCATCAGCATATTTTGATTGATTGATCTGAATGCTATCTTTGTTCCATTGAACCTCCAGACCCAGAAAGTAGGTTAAGGAACCAAGGTCCTTCATTTTAAAGGTACTCATGAGGTGAGTTTTAAGTTCAGTGATCCCATCATCATCATTCCCACTAATTATCATATCATCAACATAGATCAATAGAATTGTATAGCCACCAGAGGATCCACGAATGAAGAGAGAGCTGCCATTGGAGCTTTGATAGAAGCGGGTCTGAAGGATGGCAGATCGAAACTTTTCAAACCAGGCCCGAAGGGCTTGTTTGAGCCCATATAAGGACTTTGTCAACTTGCAGACATGATGTGGAGGACAAGCATACCCTGGTGGCGGACGCATATATGCAACTTCCTTGAGATCCCCATGTAAAAGTGCGTTCTTGACATCCATCTGCCAGAGGGGTGATCCGTCTTAGAACAGGGTTTGCAATTATAAATTATCCCGATGTTAACCTGGTGTCGTATCCACTGGGACAAAAAGGCTAAGTTGTGTTGGTTCCTTAATTCCTAAACTAATCCTAATAGAAAACAAAGTACTGATTCCTAAACTAAACCTATTTGAAGATGAAGTATTGGTTTGATTCCTAAATTAACCAAATAGAAGACATGGGTATTGATTGCTAAATTAACAAATTGAGAAATAAGAAAAGTTTCGATTCAATCAGAGAAAAGATCTCAGGGTACGAATCCACTCTAACCTCGCACCATGGCAAGTATAGACCTAGGGGTTCTCTCTCAACGCTAAATGGACTCGTTCTGGTTACAAACCTAAACAGAGTCAACAATTAAAGGATGTGGGTGTAGATCAAGGCATAACCTATCTCTAAGGCATAGACTATCTGAGATCTATCATCACATTCGTTCAAGCACCGTTATATGACTAGCATTCAAATCTACAAGATTAAAATACCAAAGAAAATAGATATTGCATTAAAAGAACAAAATCCAACATGTCATAAAACCAAAAGCGTTTACAGAAAACCCTAAAGCCTATGCATCAACATAAATACAAGATTAGGGCTTCATCGCAACCCTAAGATAAAAGTTTAGTTACTCATGGACGACGATTGGCGAAGAATCTCTGACGAAATCCCCATTGACACTCTTCCAAAGCTCCAAAACCTTGCTCCTGATCTTCTCCTAAGATGTGAATATCTTCTAAAACGAGTTTGGAGCCATATTTATAGGTTTTGGGTCGAAAAATCTCATCAAAAGCGTGCATGAGGCGGACATCACCCGGTCCGGGCGTCCGGATGCCGGGTACTGGGCTTCCGGATGCCCGGAAGCTATTGCTTCCAGGTTGCTCTCTGTGGCTGGGCGTCTGGACGCCTGGAGGCAGAACGTCCGGGTAAATTCTGGTTTTTCTGATTTTTCGCCATTTTCTTTGTTTTGCGCCAATTTCTTCTCAATGTTTCTAGGGCACCTGTAAACATAAAAATGACATAATTAAACTAATTATACTCATCAAAAGGTATACCAAAGTTTAAATTGAGGGGCCTAAATGGTACATTTTAGGCTCTTATCACACCCCCCCCAACTTACACTTTGCTAGACCAGCAAAGCTGAAACAAAATGAAAGACTAAAGCCACTTTCGTAGGGAGCACGGCTGCACTTAGCATGTGCAGCAAGCCTTTAAACCTCTAAGTTCCCCCTAGAGGACGAGTTATAGTCTCTTGAGGGTTTGCAGTGAATCTACCCACAAAATTCCTAAAACTCAAAAACAATAGGGGGTCTTTCCTGAAATGATATCTACGAACACCGGATATTCTTGACCATGGGGTTTTCAACACACATCACAAAGTTGTTTTACAAATCCTATCTGTTGGTCAGAAATCCTCAAGATCATGCTAGAACAATTGATCGTACACGGTGAAAATTGTGTACATATAGAAGTATGAAAGCATAAAACGATCCACTAAGACTTTCTGTGAAAACACATCTTTTCTTTTTCTTTCCAAAAAACTGGGCCACCTATCCTCAGTAAAAGACAACATGACTCATCGCAAGGTAACTGTGGTGGCTTTCACACTATTGTTTTTCAAAGGCCGTAACAACACTATTTTGATTAATTAAATTTTTTTTTTGACATGCGTGACTGTGCAATGCCTAGGTCCCTTAAGCTTTCTAATTAACCCATGTAACGAGCATTCAGCCAATGACTCCCAAAACAGATGTCTTTAGGGCACTAGGTATGGCAATACCCCTCTGGGCTTACTGGCTCGGGTTAAAAAGGCTATGAACCCAAACTAGTGACACAACTTTCTTTTTTTAATATATATATATATATATATATATATATAAGACGGTCCTCAACAATAGGTAGCCCTTTCCATATGCCCGAATTTGGTCTTATTGAGGATTGGCTTTCTAACATAATTGTTCTGTGGCTCTCACAAGAATGGAAATCATAGCTTCACATTTCAAAAGAAATCTATAAAATACGTGTTGAAGTGGTGGATCAATCATTCTACAATTTCTCAAAAACTCGTTCCTAAAAAAAGATAGTGAATCCTTTTTCTCTTTTTCCTCACAAAAAGTTCCATAAATCAAGGTATCTTCGTTCCATAAAAATCTTTTTAGAAATCCCCCAAAGAGCTAAACAATTTTTTTTCTTTTAAATCCTAAAACTCAAGGAAAAGAACTAAACCTAACACTATTAAACAAAAACTACTAAGACTAACCCAAAGGTTAATACCCCATCCCCCAACTGAACCTAACATTGTCCACAATGTTAATCAGCAAATAGAAAGGACATGAAAAGAAAAGTAAAAAGGAGTGATATCACCTTGGTGCCACGAAACAGAAGGTGCACAAAAAGGTACAGTTGGGTAGACCCCCAAACTTGCATGGAAGAACCTGCAAAATGTTAGTGGCAATCTAGGGGCACAAAAAGAAAACAAATGGTCACCTAAAAGAAAACAGCATCAATCTGCCTCCCCACCCTCGTCATGGGAAGTCCTCCCACTGCCCTGGCCCATGTGAGTAGCTCTATGGGGAGGGGAAAGTCCACTCAGACCTCTCAATAGTGACCGCATTTCGAAGATAGAGTCGGTGGTAGTAGTGGCAAAGTCCTCAAAGCGGGACTCAAAAGCCATCTGACGGGACTGGAGAGCCTGCTGACCTTATATGATAGCCTCGTATTGGGCATAACACATGGAGAATGGGTCAGAAGGTCCCGTAGGGGGGGACAACAGGAGGGGCTTGAGGATGTACTTGTGGACCAACCACTGGTGCGGCTACTCCCGGCATCATAGTAGGGTGAGCGTGCTGCAAATTGCGAAGAATGGATGTGACGCTTTGCGTCCAACGCACCTCACCGTACAAGTCAGAGCACGAGATAGACTCCTTATTAGAGGGAATGGAAAGGGGGACATCCGTTGGGCCAGGCCGATAGAGGAACAGCATGGTGAGCAAATGAGAAAAGGGTAAAGGCCTCTTCTTTTCTGGATCTTTTTTGGACTCTTTAAAGAGCCTATTAACTTTGCACATTTCTTGAAAAATCATATGCGGTAGAGATACCGCATATCCAGAGTGGATAGTGTACAAAGTCTCAAGGAAGTCCCCCCTCCTCTCATCTTTGTGATGCGTGGGAAATGCATTTGCACGCAACACTTGATCAATGAGCCACATCCTCTACGGTAGGTAACTACGATGAGTACTCATGTAGTTATCCTTGCTAAAACGACCCCCACACATCTCGTTGGTGATACTGGCCACAGTGGGGGTGGCTGGACAATTGGGGAAGCCACCCGCACGGGGGTGACAGCCTAGTGCATGGGCAATATCTCTCTCAGTTATAGAAAAGACACGTCCATCAAGACGTGAGGACAAGACATTACCATACTGCCCCGTTAGTTCCAAATTTTGGTAGAAAAGTCGTACCAGACAGGGGTAAGCTGGGGGAAAAGGGCCACACGAAGCCGTCAATTGATGCAGCCTTAGCTGTTGAACCGCCCAACGTGTGGTTTGGTCGGTTTCAAAGAATTGCGAGTCAAAGACGGTTTGTCTATCCAATTGTTTGTTGGCCCATTCCGCATCTGGTTGGTCACGTTGCGGAGTGGATGCAGTCCGTTTACTGGGCTGTGGATTAGAAGAGCCCTCATCCGCTGGGCCTTTGATTTGCTCCTCCCCCTTCGAAACATTTTTTTTATATTTAAGGTGACAATAAGAAACTAAAAGAAGAAAGGGAAATAAGCCTACCAACAACCTATAACAATTGCAAAAGGTAATAGAAAGAAACAAACAAACATGTTTTTTTTTTTTTCTATTTTTTTGAAAATTACTCACAAATTGCTCGCCGGAGCTCCGGGAAAGTCGCCGGAGAAGATGATCGGAAAAGTTTGCCGGAGAAAAGCGGACACCACCAGCGTGTAGAGAAACTCGTGGGTAAGAGAACCCAAGTGCTGCAATTGATTGGAGAGGTCTGAGCGCCGGTAGATCTAACCGGAAAGCTTGAATATTTCCGGTGAGAATGTAGGCTCCGGCAGCAGTTAACTGAGTGAAGAGGGAGGTAGAATGGAAGAGGGAGGGGAGAGGAAGAAAATGGTGGAGGAAAAAGTATGGAAAAAGGGTTGTGGTGATGCGGTAGTATGGGGGAAGAAAGGTTGACTGTATGTGGAAAAGAGGAAGAAAGTGCTGGGGGAGGGGGAGAGAGAGAGAGAGAGAGAGAGAGAGAGAGAGAGAGGTGTGGTAATGACAAGAAGGGGCTGCCCTACAGCCCCTTGTACCCCACGTTTTTTTTTTCTATTATTATTATTATTCTTTAAACGTCTCCGGCGTCCGGACGCCTGGAGACAGAATGTCTCCCATTTAAAATTGGCCTTCGGAGGGCCGGACGTCAACTCTGAGCGTCCGGAGACAGAATGTCTCCCATTTAAAAACGCCGTTCGTGTCTGGACGCCAGGAGACAGAATGTCTCCCTGAGAAAACTAGTGTGGGCGTCATGGACGCCGAAATTTTATTTATTAGTATTGAGGATGATAAGGTGTAGCCACTTTGTGCGTGATCGAGTATTTCCTTACCAGTGCCTCAAAATGCTTATTAACAAAGTGGGTGCCCTCATCACTTATAATTGCCCGCGGACAGCCAAAGCGACTAAAAATGTTGCTTTATAGGTATTGGATCACAACGTTGTGGTCATTAGTCTTAGTGGCTGCTGCTTCCACCCACTTGGACACGTAATCAACCTTCACGAGAATGTATTCAAAGCCAAAGGATGGTGGAAAAGGTCCCATGAAATCGATGCCCCAAACGTTGAAGATTTCCATGATCAAAATTGATTGTAGGGGCATCATATTCCTCCTAGACATATTCCCTGTTTGTTGACAGTGCAAACAATTCTTACAAAACTGATGGGCATCTTGAAAAAGGGTGGGCCAATAGAAGCCACTTTGCAGAACCTTCACAGCAGTTTTCTTCCCACTGAAATGCCCTCCACACTCGAGAGAGTGACATAATTTGAGTATACTTTGGTATTCACTCTTGGGTACACATCGCCTGATGACTTGGTCGGGGCAGCACTTGAAAAGTTTGGGATCCTCCCAAAAATACAATTTCACCTGGGAGAAGAAACGATCTTTATCCTGCTTGGACCAATTTGCAGGAATCTCCCCTACTGCTAGATAATTCACAATGTGAGCATACCAGGGGGGTTGAGTTTGTGACACCGTGAACAATTGCTCATCGGGAAACGAGTCATGCAAGGGTAAGGTGTCATCCGTACAATCTACCAAAATCCGGGATAGGTGGTCAACTACATGGTTTTTGGAACCTTTTTTGTCCATAATCTCAAAGTTGAATTCTTGGAGTAATAGAATCCACCTAATCAATCTTGGTTTAGTGTCCTTTTTCCACAGTAAGTACCACAACGCAGCATGGTCAGTGAACACTGCTACCTTTGATCCTAACAAATAAGATCGAAATTTATCCAAAGCAAACACAACCGCTAACAATTCATTCTCCGTTGTAGTGTAATTCAGTTGGGCCTCGGAAAGGGTTTTGCTAGCATAGTAGATGACATGCGGGACCTTGTTCACCCATTGGCCCAAGACTGCACCAACTGCATAGTCAGAAGCATCGCGCATAATCTCAAATGGATGGGTCCAATCGGGTGACTGAATGATGGGGGCTGTGGAAAGAGCTTCACAAAGCTTCTCAAAAGCTTGCATGCATGCCTCGCTAAAGACAAAAGGGGCCTCCTTGGCGAGCAGCGCGCACAAGGGTTGAGAAATCTTGCTAAAGTCTTTAATGAATCGGCGGTAGAAACCCGCATGCCTTAAGAAAGATCTGACTTGTCTTACCGAAGAGGGCAGTGGAAGTTTGGAAATAAGATCAACTTTGGCTTTATCCACCTCAATTCCTTTCTTGGAAACAATATGCCCCAAAACTATGCCCTCATGCACCATAAAATGACTTTTCTCTTGTCACACCCCCAAACCCGGATCCCTGTAGCAGTTTGACCTCGGGGACGAGAATAGGGAAGTAAGTGATAAATATATTTCTCCCCTAGATCTGCGTGTATGAGGAAGACAAAGATTCCAAACACATCAAGAACATTTCGCGGAAGCTTACGTGGCGTTGCAATCTGGAGCCCGTGGCCATCGGATTCCGTGTCGCACTCAACATGTCAGCATAAAGCTGTCATAGCAATACTCATACTCAGACTGGAACAAAATATGATATCAAAATATACAGAGCTGACAATAATAGGATGTTCATTACTCGAGCATATTCAAGTTATAATTTAACAAGTGCATTAATTACAATCCTAAGGAAAGGAGGCTAACAAAAGCCTTACAAAACAACAAGCTAAGAACAAATACTACCCAGGTGTGTACGAATCTCCGGAATCATGCACAATGTCTATATGACATCACCGACACAACCATCCTGCAAAGCTCGTGGCTTTACAGCCAACACAAGTACTCGGCTCGGGGTGAAGAACCTGCTATCTAGAGCACCAAACAAACAAGGTCAGACACGACGGTCTGGCAGGTGATCAATTTAGGCATAAGCATGAATCATTTAAAATTTATAGAAAAACAATGTTTAAAACCATTTACTGAATTTAAAACAGTTTACAGATCTTAAAACAATGCTTGAACGATATACTTGTCAAGAAAACACAAGTCCATGAACGATATACGACACAAAACTAGCATGAGTACATATGATATCGTGCTTAAAACCATTTAATGAATTTGAAACAGTACATGAACAAGAAGGCAAGACAAAGCTAGCATGATTCAAGAAAACATCATGATTCATAAATCCACATAGAGCTCATCCTTTCTCCGTCATTCATGATAAGAGCAAGCAAAGACAAGGCAAGACAAAGCGAAACGAAACGAAAGCCCGAGCCACACGAGGTGGGTGGGAAAACCGGCTGCGGAACCGGAACAAGTGTGTATAAATACACGACTAATTTGCAAATAGTTCTTATGTTTAAGGACCCCCTAACTAGTGGATCGGACTGAGAGGGCAGTCCAAGCTCAGTGGTATTCAACGGAATTCATGAATGCACAAAACTAATGGAGACTTGCCGTTTGAAGCCCATGGTTGACACGCTACGCCCTGTGGTTAAGGGTGTTGCCCGGACCAAGTTCTCACATTTGAATGTACAAAACTAATGGAGACTCGCCGTTTGAAGCCTGTGGTTGACACGCTACGCCCCGTGGTTAAGGGTGCCGCCCGGACCAAGTTCTCACATTTCCCTCATCGACCACACGAGGTGGACGGTGCATGCAATACAAGATGCGATGGCATTAGCTAGAAGCATAACGAAGCACAAGAAGTAATTCCCCTTTTTGGTTCTTGAAACAATTTGTAACAAAGTTGATACTTGTAAGTCAGAACAAGTGCAAAACGATACCCGAAACAAAACCAATGCTTGTAAGTCAAAACAAGTGCAAAACGATATTCTTCGTGTCAAAACTAAGTTTTTCAAAACAAACTTTCAAGTATATGCTAAGACCCTTCATTTGATCCTTATGTAATTGGAAACCAAATGTTGGAATAAATGACGGATTGGTGCCCCTGATGCTAAACAACATTTCAGATTTCCAAGTGCACAATATCAAGTTAAAAACACTTAAACATATTCCTATTTTCATTTATCCAAATATCCACTTCCTTTTCTAACCTTTGATAATTTAGATAAGTATACCATTGGATTCCTCGCTTCGAGAGCTTTCCAACGGTATATAGAACTCCAAATTCCGACGAACGAGTCAAAAGTTATGCCCGTTTGAAGTAGACGTTGTTGTCTGCTGTAGGCAGCCTTGCTATAGCGAGCCAAAGTCTCGCTATAGCGAGAATGCATTCTGCCTAGGCTCCCAAAACAGTAGCAAAGCTCGCTCTAGCGAGGGTTAAGCCCACTAGAGCGAGCCTGCTTGCTGCTTGAGCCTGGGTTGAAGCAGATTTACCCTGTTTCAAGCTGTTTTCAACCGCATTCACCTAGGGTCCATTCCCTTCCTTCCTAAGCCTTTCCAAAGGCTATAATCTGCACAAAAAGAGCCTCCATGCTCTCCTCCAAAGACAACAATTTCCTAACCAATTCCATATCACCAAACTCCTCCATTCTCCAACCATTAATAACCATTAACAAAACCTTTCAAAACAAGTGAATTTGTAATAACACAAGATTTCAAAACTTAGTTAAATGAAGAATTTTCAAGAAAAGCAAGTAACATATGCATGCAAGCTAAAAACTGAATTCAAAAACTGACCAACCTCGTTGATGTAAACACAAGTGCAGAACTAGTAATTGAAATCAACATTTAAAATCAAAATAATCTCCATACTTAACATGCATAAAAAAAGAAAAAAAAAAAACTAAAGCGATCACTTGCCTCAACCAATTGTCAATCCAAAACCTCCCTCAAGATCACTCACAAGAGCTGAACCGAAATCTACAAAAAGCCCCAAAAATTTTCTTCAAAAATCAACAAATTTGACAACCAAAAACCCCCATTTCGAAAATGGGTTTGCATGTTAGAGAAATGGGTTCCTTGGGAGCTCAATAGACTCCATTAAAGAGATGGAAAGGAGGTCTCACCTGAAGCTAGCCCAAACAAGAAGAAATGAGGAAGAAGAAGGCTTTATCCAGCAGGAAACACCAAGAAAAATGTAGCAAAAGAAAGCTTGAGATGAGAGGAAGAAGAAGGTGGGCTCAGATTATCATTTGGAGATCCAGAAGTGAGGCATGCAAGATGAGGAAGATGAATCGACGAAGAAGACAAAAGTGATCCTCATAAAATCTAGTTTTCAAAAAATATAAATTTGGCATAGTTTTGAGATTTCGAAAATTGGGTCCAGATTTAGGTGTGAAAAGACACTTTTACCCTTTTGGGCCAAAACATGGGTTTCTGGGCTTCGAATGGGATCGATGTGAACACAAAAGTTGTTGGGGTTAATTTGACCTATCAGAACAAACCAAAATTGGATTTTTTTTCAAAATCAAGAACATTCCCCCCACGCTGACACGTATAACCCAAGGCATCCCCGGGCTGCTAGACTGGGTCCAACCGCTCTCAAAATTCCCAAAGCTAAAGGAAACACATTCTAAACTTCAATCTAACTCAATTAGGCTCAAATCTCACATAGAGAACTAACGCACAGCTAAAAATACACTAATTACGAAAATTAGGAGTCGGGGTCTTACATCTCCCAACTCAAGACCAAGTTTGTCTCCATACAACGTTTCAACACCTTTGCTAAATTATGGAGACATTCATCGAATGAAGGTCCGAAAACAAAGAAATCATCCATAAACACTTCCAAAAATTTCTCTACTATGTCGGATAATATGGACATCATACACCGTTGGAAGGTTGCAGGTGCATTACAAAGTCCAAATGGCATTTGCCGGCAGGCGAACATACCAAAAGGGCATGTGAAAGTTGTTTTCTCCTGATCATTCGGGTAGACAACCACTTGGTTATATCCCGAATAACCATCCAGGAAACAGTAAAAACTTTGGCCAGCCAATCGCTCTAAGATTTGGTTAATGAATGGTAGGGGGAAATGATCCTTTCGGGTTATGGAGTTCAGCTTTCGATAATCAATGCATATGCGCCACCCAGTAGTGGTGCGTGTGGGGATGATCTCCCCTTTTTCATTCTCCACAACCGTGATGCCAGACTTCTTTGGCACCACCTGAGTAGGGCTTACCCACTTACTGTCAGAAATTGGGTATATAATACCCGCATCAAGAAGTTTCAGTACTTCTTTCATGACCACCTCTTTTATGTTAGGATTTAAACGACGCTGCATTTCACGTGACGGTTTTGCGTCATCCTCAAAATGAATCCGATGCATGCAGATGGAGGGGTCAATGCCTTTCAAATCGGCAACGGACCAGCCGATTGCACTCTTGTACTCCTTTAGCACATCTAGGAGCTGACCTTCCTGATCGTCAGACAGATCAGAAGCGATGATGACTGGCAAGGTCTCCTTGGGTCCAAGATAAACATACTTGAGTGTACTTGGAAGTGATTTCAACTCAAGCTTGTGGGGCACCTCAATCGAAGGCGGGGCAGGTATTTTAGACAGTGGAGGTAAGTGTTCGAACTTCGCCCTCCATGTTAGAAAGTCCATCATTGCTACCTGATCCAAAAGAGTATTGACTGCAGTAATGGAATGGTTGACATCATACGCATCAAAACTGAAATGTGATAAGCAAGCCTCCAAAGGGTCCTCAGTTAAAATATAGCGGAGGGCTTCTTCCACTAGTTCATCAATAACATCAATTGCGAAGCAATCGTCCTTTTCGGGAGGTTGATGGGATGCCTTGAAGACGTTCAGTCGCACTTTCATATTACCAAAAGAAACATCCATAAGTCCGGTACGACAATTAATTGTTGCATTGGTTGTCCATAAGTCCGGTACGACAATTAATTGTTGCATTGGTTGTGGCCAAAAAGGGTCGGCCAAGAATGACAGGAGTTTGTTTCCGCATGTTTTGCATTGGTTCGGTGTCAAGGACGGTGAAATCTGCAGGAAATAGAAATTTATCGACCTTGACAAGGACATCCTCAATTATACCCCGGGGCACCCTGACTGATCTATTAGCAAGTTGCAAAGTGACCATGGTGGGCTTCAATTACCCCAGCCCAATTTGTTCATAAACTGAGTAAGGCAAGAGATTGACACTAGCTCCAAGATCGAACAAAGCGTGATCAATGATGTGGTTCCCAATCGTACAAGTAACGGTGGGAGTGCCAGGATCTTTTAGCTTCGGAGGAGTGTCATGCTGAATTATTGAACTCACTTGCTCAGTGAGCAAGACGTTTTTGGACACATTAGATTTTGATTTTCGCTTCTGAGTGCAGAAGTCTTTCAGAAATTTTGCACATGAAGGTACTTGCTTGATAGCATCCAGCAGAGGAAGGATTATTTTAACTTGTTTGAAAACTTCTATCATTTCATCCATTGTTGCACCCTTTTTACCAAAGGGAAAAGGTGTGTCAAGACAAGTAGAAAAAGGGGCTTTGGGCACGTAAGGGGGTGCCACAGCATGAATAGATGAAGAAGGAGGAGGGTTGACCTCCTTTTCCTTGGAACTCTTTTCCACCCTAGAGCCCTTAGGGTTTGGGTCAGACTCTCTAGCATCTTTCTTAGGCTCTTCAGGCCTAGTCTCAACCTCACGCCCATTCCTCAGAGTGACAACTACTTTGGCTTGCTCATGGTAAGTTTCATGAGCTTGGGAGCTACTACCCACTTTAAAGGTATTCTTAGGGTTGACAGTGGGTTGGCTAGGTAAACGGCCCTCCTCTCTTCTATTCTGCGCAGTAGCTATTTGGCTCATCTGGGCCTCTAGCTTGGCTATGGACTGAGAGTGGGAGTGGACCAACTGATTTCCTGCTTTGAGATCCTTTAGCTCTTGCATTACTGTCTCCTCAAATGATGGATTTCTTTGACGTGGAGGAAGGTTAGGATACTGGTAGGACTGAGGGGAACGATAGGCGGCATGATTAAAAGGAAAATTAGGCCTATTTCCCGGTTGTTGGAATGATGTGCCTTGACCGGGTGACTTCCATGAAAAATTGGGGTGATTACGCCATCCCGGGTTGAAAGTACTTGAAAATGGATCATTACCCGGTTTGGAGAACCCCTGTGCAGCGTTCACCCGTTCTTGCACAAATTCAGGAAATTGGGATGCTGCAGGACAATCGCTCACAAAATGAGCGGGGCTGTTGCACAAAGCGCATGCATCCTGATGAGCAAGAGGTTGGGATGGTGAAGATTGGAGAGGTTGACCCCCGAATATCAACTGATCTAACTTTTGGGTCAAGGCGGCCACTTGAGTGGTAAGTTCATTAGGGGCCTAGATTTCGAACATCCCTCTAGCCTTTTGAGAATTAGGGGCTGCCGACCTTTCTAATCTGGTAGTGGAGGCATGGTGTTGGAAGGTTTCACTCATATTCTCGAAAAGCTCCCATGCCTCATCTTCATTTTTTAACATAATTGATCCCCCACTTGCTGTGACTACCATGTTTCTCCATTCAGGGGATAATCCATCATAAAAGAATTGCAAGTGGCAATTTGGTGATGAGGACACTTCCTAATGAGATCCTTGAATCTATCCCACGCCTCATGGAACTGTTCGCCATCAGTTTGAGCGAAGGATGTGATAGATCTTCTGTACCGATTGGTTTTTCCTACAGAGAAATATTTATCCAAATTTTTTTGTTGTAATTGGGCCCAAGTGGTGATAGAGTTCACAGGTAAAGTACTCAGCCAATACTTAGCCTTGTCTTTTAGCGAGAACGGAAAAAGGAACATCTTAAGGGCTTCACTACTGAAATTGTTTATTCTCACAGTAGAGCAAATAACCAAGAAATCATCAATGTGATTGTACGGGTCCTCATTGTTCAAGTCATAGAAGGAAGGGATAAGATTGATTGTGCTGGGCTTGATTTCATATTGAGCTGCCTGTACAGTAGGCAGCTGAGTACATGATGGTGATGCGTATTCCGAAGGAGTATAGTGCTCCTTCAAAGCCTTGAGAGGAGGAGGAGGTGGTGTATCAGGTGGAACCTCCTCTTCTCTTCTTTCCTCAGACATTTGTGAATTCGTGTGTGAAGAATTAGCTAAGTGTTTAGATGATCTAATTTCTCTAAGGACTCGCTCTAAATTTTGGTTTAAAGAAACCAAGTCTGGATGACAAGAGCGACGACCAAGCATGCACACACAAAACTTACTGCAATTATATCAAAAGAATCAGAAGCTTTAGGACTTACAGCACACAAAGGTGAAGGAGAGCTTTGATTGATTAAACTTAGACCTTAAAGAATCCTCCTAGATCCTGCACACAGTCTAGGGTTTTGTGTTAGAGTTAATACCCTGCAGTACGGAAAGTAAATTATGTGAGTAAATTTGAAAAAGTAAAATAAAAATTGAAGAAGAGGAGAATCTAATATTAGAATTAAGAAAAGCAAACAACAGTGCTAATTGTCCCTGGCAACGGCGCCAAAATTTGATCCATCCTAGAACAGGGTTTGCAAATATAAATTATCCCGATGTTAACTGGGTATCGTATCCACTGGGATGAAATGACTAAGTTGTGTTGGTTCCTTAATTCCTAAACTAATCCTAATAGAAAATAAAGTACTGATTCCTAAACTAATCCTATTTGAAGACGAAGTATTGGTTTGATTCCTAAATTAACCAAATAGAAGATAAGGGTATTGATTGCTAAATTAACAAATTGAGAAATAAGAAAAGTTTCGATTCAATCGGAGAAAAGATCTTAGGGTACGAATCCACTCTAACCTCGCACCATGGCAAGTATAGACCTAGGGGTTCTCTCTCAACACTAAATGGACTCGTTCTGGTTACAAACCTAAACAGAGTCAACAATTAAAGGATGTGGGTGTAGATCAAGGCATAAGCTATCTCTAAGGCATAGACTATCTGAGATCTAACATTACATTCGTTCAAGCACCGTTATATGACTAGCATTCAAATCTACAAGATTAAAATACCAAAGAAAATAGATATTGCATTGAAAGAACAAAATCCAACATGTCATAAAACCAAAAGCATTTACAGAAAACCCTAAAGCCTATACATCACCATAAATACAAGATTAAGGCTTCATTGCAACCCTAAGATAAAAGTTTAGTTACTCATGGACGACGATTGGCAAAGAATCTCTGACGAAATCCCCATTGACGCTCTTCCAAAGCTCCAAAACCTTGCTCCTGATCTTCTCCTAAGATGTGAATATCTTCTAAAACGAGTTTGGAGCCATATTTATAGGTTTTGGGTCGAAAAATCTCATCAAAAGCGCGCACGAGGCGGACATCACCCAGTCCGGGCTTCCGGACGTCTAGTAGCTTCCGGGTTGCTCTTTGTGGCCGGGCTTCCTGGCGTCCGGACGCGCAGGGGCATAACCTCCGGGTCAATTTCGGTTTTTCTGATTTTTCGCCATTTTCTTTGTTTTGCGCCAATTTCTTCTCAATGCTTCTAGGGCACCTGTAAACATAAAAATGACATAATTAAACTAATTATACTCATCGAAAGGTATACCAAAGTCTAAGTTGAGGGGCCTAAATGGTACATTTTAGGCTCTTATCAAGGGGCTAGTTGCGAGAAGCGGCAACTGCGAGTAAACACCGAACTGTAGTCATTTTGGCAACTGGGGCAAAGGTTTCCTCAAAGTCAATGCCGTACTCCTGCATGTAACCTTGGGCAACTAGGTGGGCCTTGTAGCTATCAATACTACCATAAGATCTATGTTTAATGGAGTAGACCCATTTGCTTCCGACGATGGTTGTATTTGCTGGAAGAGGCACTAAGTCCCAAGTTTTGTTGACTTCGAGGGCAAGTAATTCATCTGTCATTGCATCTTGCCAATATGGTATATTAGCGGCCTGTTTATAAGAGGTAGGGATAGGAATGGGGTTCAAAGAGGTAAGAAGTGCTGAAAATCCATATCTATTAGGTGGAAGCGAAGTATGACTAGAGCGCCGTAGGTAAGGTCCGAAAGTGTTACCTTCAGTAGTATCATTGCTTGCAGGAACCAGTAGGGTAGGTAGATTTGTAGGAGGAGCAGTAGGAGGTAGTTGCCTTGGACGACGAGTATAGACTTGTGTAACTGTAGGAGGGGAAGCAAGAGATAAAAAATGAGGAAGGTAATATACTTGGCCATTAGAAGAACTTGGTGACTGTGAATAAAATAGAACATGCTCCAAGAAAACAACATTTCGAGAAATCCTTATTCGGCATTCTTTGGAATCATAGCACTAAAAACCTGTGTGTTCATCACTGTAGCCAAGAAACATGCATCGAGCTGCTTGTGGTGAAAGTTTTGTACGCTCTAGAGATGGAAGATGAAAAAAATAGAGACATCCAAAAGTCCCCAAGTGTGAGTAGGAAGGTGGATGACCAAATAAGCACTCAAAAGGGGAAACTGTACCTAGGACAGAGCTAGGTAATCTATTGATGATGTGAATAGCTGTATGGTTGCTTCACACCAAAACTGAGGTGGAACAAGAGATTCCACTAGGTGAGTTTGGACAGTCTCTAGGAGATGATGATTCTTTCGTTCAGCCACTCCATTTTGTTGTGGTGTGTGGGGGCAAGATTTTTGATGAATAATTCATTTTTTTGCGAGAAAGTTATTGAACTCAAAGGATGTATACTCTCCCCCTGAATCTGAACATAGAATCTTGATGGATTTTTGAAATTGAGTACTGATCTTTTTATAGAATTTTTGGAACATGGAAAAACTTTCAGATTTAGATTTCAAAAACTAGATCCATGTATAACGGCAATGGTCATCTATAGAGGTAACATAATATTTATATCTAAGTCTACTCAAGTTAGGGGCAATCCTGCAGACATCCATGTGAACTACATCAAATGTGTCAGCAGTACGTGAATAATGAATAGGGAATGGTAACACATGACTTTTGCTTAAACAACAAGATTCACATTTCGATTTTGGAAAATGAGGAGCCATGGAACTAGACATAGATTTATCCAAATATCCAAGTTTAAAACAAAGACAATAAATTAGCATTATTCAAATGACCAAGGCGTTTATGCCAAGTGGTCTACATCTTATTTAAAAGACTACTAGATGAAGTAAGAAATGATTGTTGTCCCATGTCCAAGAGAAACAGCTTGCCATGCTTACTCCCCATCCCATTCACCTACCCAGTCTGCCGGTCCTGTATGACAGAACCAAAAGGAGAAAATTTAATTAGATAACCAGATTCAACAAGTTGGCAGATGGAAATAAGATTTGCAGCTAAATTTGGGACAAAATAAACATTAGGCAAGGTGAGAGTACCAATGGTTATATTGCCCATACCAGAAATTAGTAATTGATCACCATTTGCGGTAGTGATGGAGTCATGGCCATGGTAAGGTTTCTGGTTGTGCAAATTGTGGGCCGCATTTGTCATGTGGTTTGAGGGTCTTGAGTCTAGGAACCATGAGGTGGGTGTGACAGAAATAAGTGGGGAGGTAGATGAGTGAAATGCAAGCAAAGCAATAGGAGGAGAGGATAGATTGTTAATACCCATTGAGGTAAATGCAGATGCTATAGATGAATTAATCAAGTCTCGAATATGAGCTGTTGTCAATGTCATGGAACCGGTGTCAGAAGTGTCGGAAGATGCTGAGGCAAGTGAAGTTGCATTCTTAGCCTGAAGTGCAGTAGAGCCGTGCATTTGAGTCTGATCAGGTTTCTTGTTAGGCCTTCTTGTGCAGTTGGAAATAACATGTCCATTACGTTTGCAATAACTGCAAAATAATTTCTTCCGGCAGTCCCGTGCAACATGTCCATACCTTTTACATTCAAAACATTGTGGTTTCTGACCACGAGCAGTTAGAAAGACTGTCTCATCAGTCTGAGATGGTCCTGATTGTGCAAGGAAGACTTTTGATTCCTCAGGAAGGGAACATTGTGAAGAAAGACAAGTTTCTTCACGAAGGACCTTTTGAACACATGTATCCAGATCAGGAGAGTTTTCCCGATTCATTAGGGCTGCTTGTATTGGTTCAAATTCTGCACGGAGATTCATTAGGAATTGACTGACATGAAGTTCTTCTTGCAGTTTGAGAGCCTAAGGAAGAA
This sequence comes from Persea americana, assembly GCA_029852735.1. Taxonomy (NCBI): domain Eukaryota; kingdom Viridiplantae; phylum Streptophyta; class Magnoliopsida; order Laurales; family Lauraceae; genus Persea; species Persea americana. Next base: position 23,646,344 of record CM056817.1, read on the forward strand.
ATGCCGCGGAGACCAATTGTAGGGGCATCTGGTCCCTTTCTATCCATAAGGTAAGAAACCCATTGTAGTATTCCTGTACATTCTTGTCATTTTGGCAGTATTTTGCCAATTTTGTGTCAAGATGGAATCTTCGGGCTTTATTTTGTTGATATATTTTCTTCATGAGTGCCCACATATCAGAAGCTTTCGTAAAAGCTTGTAGTGCCATTGTGAAGGAGGGATCAACGGAGTTGAGAATTCAGGTCACAACCTTAGCATTCCATTGATTCCAAGTGGCAATTGTTTTATCTTCTGTGCCATTAGGATCAACAGCTGGTTTTATGGTTGTCCCGTCTAAATACCCCAACGTCCCCTGTCCTTCAATGAAATTCTTAAGGTGGAATGCCCAAGACATATAACTGGTACCATTAAATTCAATAGAAATAACATCAACCTTGTCCATTTGATTTAAGAAGATTTCTAAAGAAGGGAGATGGGCAGCAGCAACAACACTGTTTTTAGAAAAAAAAAAGAAAAAAAAAAGAAAAAGAAAAATGGACCTCTGGTCGTCCAAAAATTTGTAATAGGAAAGATGTCTTCTTCCTATAACAATATCTTTTCTTCGATCAGCCTTCTAGGTTATACTAGTACCCTATTTTTGTAACTTTTTATCCAAGAATGATTGGATTCCAATGGTTGGATCTGACTATCAAGCCTTCAAACAAAAACAGTTTCTATAAACTGGCAAACCAAAGAAGCAGGTAAGACTGACCTGTTTGAGATGATAAAAATCTCAGAAAAATGCTTAATACTCCCAGGAATAATGGTCGACTAGTTTGGTGGTGATTTTTGTAGATACTGTAATCTGGAGGAGGGGCCCACTTTGAGATCTGATGGTTGGATGATTGTCGACAGTAGATAGAGGAAACCTTTTTGCAGAAAATCTGATCTGCTGCTTTGTTTGATGCTGCTGAAAGATTGTTCTTTGCTATGATGCGAGGATTGAGGAAACAGAGAGAGGATTTGTCTATCCTTCTCTATTGATTGCAAGACGATAGATAGATAGCTCCGATACCATGTAAAAGATCAACAGATCCTTGTATTGTAGAAGAAGAAGAAGAAGAGAGAAAGAGAGATTGTGGAATATGTCGTTTCCCAAAGGGAGGATTGACTATTGCTCTTTATACACTAAGTATTACGAATTACAGCCTATGATTGATCCTAATTACATGTGTATATAAGTAAGAAAGAAAGAATATAAATGTGATTGCTATCATACACTATACAATGTTTGACCAAATCTAAAAGATCCCACATGTGGGTGTGGCTATGTTTAAGCTTTGGGCCTCTTGGTTATGGGCCTTGAGAGATGGGCCTGCTTCTTTGTTTATGCTTCTACAATTGTCCGCTTTGGCTTATGGGATTCCAATCCATTCTTGCCGCACAATTTTGAAAGGCCTCTTGTGGAGTTAAGGTTAGGCCGCATTGATATGTCCAGGGCGAGGACATGGTTATTTCCGATGTGGGACATAGTGTAGTCCAGGCCCCCTGGGAGACAAGAAAGCTAACAAACAAGACAGGCAAGCCCAGGTATGTGGAATCTCACAACCACATGATCAAGGAACTTCAAATTCTGACATCATTTGAACCCCGGAAACTAAGCCGAATGGTTGCTGCCTTTTTATTGAAATTATGGTTTTACCCCTTGTTAGCACCCATCAATTGCATCTAATCCCTAATTATGTAAGGAATGACAATCCTACAAAAAGCTAGGGTTTCTAATCCATTTTAGGGTTTTAAGCCAAGTTCCCAAAATGGCACAAATTGAAATAAATAACTTTAGACAGTAGTGATACATGTAAATAATACATGTAGGAGATCATCTAATTATGTACACCATATCAAGATCAATTATGATTTGTAAAACAACTTCAAGTATCATCCAGCCTAGGTCTTGGATCACCTTCCACATGTAAGTCCTCAAGCCAGTTTAACCCTATGATATAGTAGAACCCTAGATGGTAACACCTCCAGTTTGTCCCAAATTATATTTGAAGGACGATGAAGACCTTCAAATTAAGTCTAGGTCAGCTACCATTGGCACCTCCGATGGTAATTGGTTTCTAGAAATCCCATAACACCATACCCTTAGTTTAACATGGCTTGTACACATGTTTGCTGGGGATCTGTAGGTGAATGTCAATCTCAAACATCACGTACTGCTGGTCCCATTTTCGTTAGTCTTTAAATAAGTAATAGAACCTAGTTCTAAGTCCAAATTCTCCTAGTTTTACTAATACTTATGGTCTTTTATGTGAGAACATCAAAATAACCAATGATGCATAGTGCCCTAGGGGTCAAAAGACCCTAGAAATCCCATCTTTGTATGTTCGGCCAGCATGGATCACACCAATGGCTTCCACGGCCAAGGCTTCTAAAGCCAAATTCCTACATTGAAACATCTAATTAAGGTTCCCCTTGTAATATAATGTGAAGAAACGGGAGGAGGAAGAAGAGAAACTGTGGGAGAAGGTCGTGCTTTTCACAGCATCGATAGTTCTATATATATTGATATGATGCCTTAATCAAGGCTCTAATTAAGTAAAGATTACAAATTAGATACAAATCAAAAGAATGGAAAGAATCAATCATATCCTATACAAAGAAAGAGAGAAATTAGGGACTAAATCCTATCCTATACAGATTTGAATATATCCCACGTGTGGGCTTTGTACATGGGTTGGGCCTGTTATCTTCTACACTCCCCCTCAAATTGATGTGGTAAGATTGAAGACATCAATTTGCTAGTTAGATCATGATGACGCTGTTTGGGAAGTGCTTTGGTGAAGATATCCGCCAACTGGTTAAAAGAAGAGACATGAGGTAGATTTATCTTCTCAGTAACCACATGTTGACGGATGAAGTGACAGTCAATCTCAATGTGCTTTGTTCTTTCATGGAAGACTGGGTTGTTGGCGATTCTTGTAGCACTTGTATTATCCCCATGGAGAGGTGTGGAACTACCAACAGGAATACCCAATTCACACAAACGGCGGTGGAGCCAGATAATTTCAGCACTGGCGGAGGACATCGCCCGATATTCTCCCTCAGCAGAAGACTTTGAGACAGTGGTTTGCTTCTTGCACTTCCATGAAATCAGAGAGTTTTCTAGAAACATACACCGGCCAGTGGTAGACCTCCGAGAGTCCGAACAGCCAGCCCAGTCAGCATCCGCATAAGTTGATAATTGCAGAGAAGTATCAGCAGGGAAGAAGAGACCATGATGAAGAGTCCCTTTAACATAGCGGAGGATGCGCAATGCAGCAGCAAGGTGAGGCTTGTGGGGATTGCTAACAAACTGGCTAACAGTATGAACGGCATGAGAAATATCCGGCTGAATCATAGTTAAGTAGAGCAAACTACCAACTATCTGCCGGAAAACAGATGGATCATCCAGGGGAGTGCCATCGTCGGAACTGATTTTGTTGTTCAATTCCAGAGGTGTATCAAAAGTGTGAGCATCATCAAGCCGGGCGGATGTGATCAAGTCTGTCGCATATTTGCGCTGAAGGACCCTAATGCCTGATTTATTACGCACAAACTCAAGCCTCAGAAAGTAGGTGAGAGGACCAAGATCCTTCATTCGGAAGTGGCGAGTAAGGTGGTGATTGAGATCTGAAATGCCGGCAGTATCATTGCCACTGATAATCATATCATCAACATAGACCAAGAGGAATGTGTAGCCCTTCGATGTCCATCTTAGGAAGAGGGAACTATCAGAGTGACTCTGACGAAATCCGGCTTGAAGGATCGCTGCCCAGAACTTATCAAACCAAGCCCGGGGAGCTTGTTTAAGCCCATAAAGAGCTTTCCTCAATTTGCACACATGCTTTGGAGGGCAAGCATATCCTGGTGGAGGTTTTAAATAAACAGTCTCGGGCAAGTCCCCATGTAGAAATGCATTTTTGACGTCCATTTGCCATAGAGGCCAGTTGCAAGCTGCCGCAACACAAAGAAAAGTACGAACGGTGGTCATTTTCGCCACCGGTGCAAATGTTTCCTCATAGTCAATTCCATATTCTTGCTTATATCCCTGTGCAACCAATCTGGCTTTGTAGCGATCAAGACTCCCATCAGAGTGTACTTTGACGGAGTATATCTATTTGCTGCCAATTATAGAGGCTCTATCTGGGGCCTTTACCAATTCCCATGTGTGGTTGGCTTCAAGAGCAACTAATTCGTCAGTCATAGCATCCTGCCAGTAAGGAACCTTTGAGGCCTGTGAATATGAGGTGGGTATAGGAGTACTATTTAAGGAAGTAAAAAGAGCAGGAAATCCATAGCGGTTAGGGGCAACAGGAAGACGACTAGAGCGTCACAGATAAATGGTGCTATCAGAAGAAGGATCATTACCTGAAGACTCAGTAGGCGGCGCTAGGAGAGGATCAGGAGAGGGAGTCGCCAGAGGAGGGACTTTGTTTCGCCGGACATAGACTTTGGGAAGAGGTGATGGAGAAGTAGACTCTGAGAATTGTGGCAGATAGGATACAGCAATAGGATGACTATCCAAATGTAAAGAAAAGAAGGGAATATGTTCCAAGAAAATAACATTACGAGAGATGCACATACGTTTTTCCAATTGATCATAACACAAAAACCCTTTGTGTTCATTACTGTAACCCAAAAAGATGCATTTAGCAGCCTGTGGAGATAACTTTGTGCGCTCAGTAGGAGGAAGATGAGCAAAACACAGGCAACCAAAAACATGTAAGTGAGAGTATGAAGGGGTTTGACCAAAGAGAACTTCGTAAGGAGTAGTCTTGCCTAGAACAGTGCTAGGAAGACGGTTGATAAGATACACAGCAGTCTGTGCAGCATCACATCAAAAATTGGGAGGAACTAAGGATGCAATCAACGAAGTACGAATAGTTCAAAATATGTTTGTTCTTTCTTTCCGCAATCCCATTTTGTTGAGGAGTATGTGGACAAGATTTTTGGTGGATAATTCCTTTATTAGAAAGGAAGGCAGAGAATTTATGAGACATGTATTCTCTAGCGGAATCTGATCTAAGAATTTTGATTGCTTTCTGAAATTGGGTTTGGACCATGTTATAAAATTTTTGAAAAATGGAGAAGACTTCAGATTTCGTACGCATAAAGTAAATCCAAGTATGACGAGAATGGTCATCAATAAAGGTCACATAGTATTTAAATCCTGTCCTACTCAAGGTAGGAGCAATTCCCCAAACATCTGAATGAATGATGTCAAATGATGCCAAAGCACGAGTATTATGAACAGGAAAAGGCAAAATATGACTTTTACTTAAGCAACAAGTTTCACACTTTGATTGAGAGAAAGAAGACATCATTTTATTATCAATAGTAGAATCCAAAAAACCAATTTTAAACAAGGAAAGCAAATGTGCATTGTTCATATGACCAAGACGTTTATGCCAAACAGTCCACAATTTATTGAAATTAGAAGTAGAAGCAAAGAGAGAATGATGTCCAATATCCAACAAGAACAGGCGCCCATGTTTACTCCCCGTCGCGATCACCTTCACGGTTTGTCGCCCTGTATAACACAACCAGAGGAAGAAAAGTGAACAAGATAGCCATCATCTATAAGTTGTCCTACAGAAAGAAGATTGGCTGATAATTGGGGAACAAAGTAAACATTGGGAAGAGAGATGGACTGGCCAGAAACACTAGATAAAGTACTGGTACCAACTCCTGAAATGAGTAGTTGATCACCATTAGCAGTGGTTATTTTCTCTTTTCCAAGGTAAGAGTGTGAATCTGTAAAGCTATGTTCTACAGATGTCATGTGATTGGAGGCTCCTGAATCTAAAAACTAGGTGGAAGAGGTAATAGGAGAAGAAAGATAAGCAGAGGAATGAAAAGCAGGAGATGCTATATGAGTTTGATACCGACCACCAGAGATGCCCATAGATGCATATGCAGAAGTAACCGTGCTCTGGATCAGTTCTTGAATCTGAGCAGGAGTCATGGATACAGCCCCAGATGAAGTGCTTCCTGCATCAGATGATGGTGCTTGGCCTGGAATGCGGAAGGAAAATTTTGTTTTGGTAGATTGGAGGGAGGCTTTTGAGGCTGCGCCGCATTCCGTCGCTGGAGGCTGCTGCAGTCATCAATAAGATGACCAGACCTCTTGCAGTAGCGGCAAACCAACTCCTTGCGGCAATTCTTGGCAATATGACCAAATCCTTTGCATTTATAGCATTGAGTGAGCTTTGGATTGGGGGTTGCTAGAAGAGCAGAGTCAGCCGGAATGGGTGCAAGGAAAGCCTTTGGTTCTTCAAGAATAGCCCGCTGGGAGGTGAGACGAAGTTCTTCGCGAAGTACTTCTTGAAAGCAGGTATCAAGATTAGCAGACTGTTCTCGGTTCATGAGGGCAGACCGAACCGATTCAAATTCTAGTCGTAGATTCATAAGGAACTGGCTAATGTGAGTTTCCTCTTGGAGTTTAAGAGCCTCGGAGAGAAAGCCAGTAGAGACTGTCTGAATCAACATGGAATCCCGTTTAGTCCATAAGGTGAGGAAGCCATTAAAGTATTCCTGCATAGATCTATCCCCTTGAGTAAATTTAGCAATTTCACTATACAAGTGAAATTTCCGGGCTTTGTTGGTTTGATGGTAGATCTTCTTAAGGTGAGCCCACATTTTAGCGGCTGTAGCATAGGCTTGAAGAGCCACGGCCAAGGAGGACTCAATAGAGTTGAGTATCCAAGTAATCACTTTGGCATTTTCCTTGGACCAGGTGGCTATAGCTTTGGGGTCTGTGGTACTTGGAGTAGAAGGTTTTCTAACTGTTCCATCAAGATAACCAAATGGCCCCTGTCCTTCTACAAAGTTCTTCAGATGGAATGACCAGGCCATATAATTTTGCCCATTAAACTTGACGGGAATAACATTATACTTTTCCATGTTTTCAAAAAGCAGTAGAATGTATCACAGAGAAGAAATTTCACAAAACAGTAGTGCTACTTGTCACTAACCACGCCGAAATAGTAATCTAAACAAAATAAGCAGCAAACAGAACCTGAAATTTGGTTCAGATTGACTGGATTGGTTCAGATGAAGAAGCAGGAAGATGTCCAACCACAAAACAGGGCTGGCAACCCCTAACTGTGCAAAAACAGGGCTGGCAACTCCTATTTTAATAGCTGGAGTGGACATGTGGGGCCCACAGAGTGATCAAATCTTTGATCAGGGAACACAGACCTCTGTGTGATACTTCTGAGTGACTTTCAGATCAAGTTGCATACTAATCTGATGAAAATCCACAAGACGGGACGGATCTGATGAAAACTATTTGAAAAACTAGGAAATCACAAGGAGTAGATGGCCTACCTCATAGGTGAAATAAATTCTGAAAAAATAACCAGAATTCCTAGAAAATATGGATGACCCTTATGGTGGTGGTCGTCTGTGTTAGCTAGATGATCTGATAATGGCCCCACCTTGATCTCCACGCTGCAAACTATCGACACAGTGATGAATGACGACACAGTGAAAGATTCTCTTTCTAGATCCTTGAGAAAGGATTGCAATTGAGAGATGGAGAGAGCCCACAGAGCTCTGATACCATGTAATATAATGTGAAGAAAGGAGAGGAGGAAGAAGAGAAACTGTGGGAGAAGGTCGTGCTTTTCACAGAGCATTGACAGTTCTATATATATTGATATGATGCCTTAATCAAGGCTCTAATTAAGTAAAGATTACAAATTAGATACAAATCAAAAGAATGGAAAGAATCAATCATATCCTATACAAAGAAGGAGAGAAATTAGGGACTAAATCCTATCCTATACAGATTTGAATATATCCCACGTGTGGGCTTTGTACATGGGCTGGGCTTGCTAGGCCTATTATCTTCTACACCCTTTACCATGGACTATTAATTTCACATCACTTCTCACATCTTTACATAAAAAACATGTTAAATCGACTCCAAAACAGTTACCCACTGTTCATACAAATCTAAAACCCTAATTTGTCATTAAGAGACTCAAGAATATACACAAAACACCTAAGGCACAACAAACCATAAGTATTCCTATGACTCCCAGATCAAAACCGAAAAACCCCAGTCGAAATCAACCCCACATGATGACTCTTGATAACCAGTATTACCAAAAGGTTAAACTATTAATGAACAACACAGATTTATATCAACACCCCCATTTTTGTTCGAATTCGGAACAAAAAAAAAAAAAAAAAACAAACTAGACAAACAAATGGAGGTAATATGCCTCCTAGGGGTTTCAAACTTGTGACCTGTGGCTCTGATATCATATTGATAACCATAAATAGCAGAAGCTCCAGCTGTTAGTGAACAACAAAACAATGTATATCAAAGGGTTCTGATAGCCTCCCTTACGTGTGGGGCTCCACATGTGGACAGAAATACGCGAAACGACCATACGTGTATATATCACGTCCCCAGGGACTCAAACACACGACTCTCCGCCTCTGATACTATGTTAATAACTAGTAACACCAAAAGGTTAGCCTATTAGTGAAAAACACAAGAATTTATATCAACAATGACCCCATGATCCAGCTATGTTCGGCTAAGGGCAAACATGGTTCAGCCATGGTGAGATCTCCACCAGTGGCCATTCATGGAAATCCCCAAATCCTTTAAAGTTCTAGGGTTTAGATCCCTTTTTTCATGTTGAAACCCTAATTTGAATATCTTATATATTCAATTCAACCGAACAACATCAAGGCATACGAAAACGTTAATTTAACAATATCTAAGAACATGAATACTGAGCTAAATATTAGAAATCAACTCACCTCATGTACATGTGACCCAACGACCAGAACCTAAAACCCAGAGAATATTGGTGGTACAACTAGGGTTGGACCCACCCAAGTACAAGGGTTTGGGGGTTGTAGCCCCCACCTAGACCTGAAAATTCTTTAAAAACCTTTGAGAAGCCCCTGAAAATCTTGAAATTCGATGTTTTTCTTTTTACATTGCCCCCTTCCCCCAAGATTTTTTTTACATAGAGCACCCGCCAGGGAAAATCTCCAAGGTCCGCCCCTGCATACAACTCTTATGGATGGAAATCCAAATTGGGCCAGCACTGTTTTGGTCCATTGTGGCTCACGACCAAGGGGATTCTTCCCTTTTGTTGCATATTTGAAGGAATACCACCCATATCCCATGTATTCTTAGGGTTCCATCTCTCTTCCACATGCACTCATAGTTGGATTAGTACATAGGCTTAGATTAGCATTTCCATGAATGAATAAAAATCAAAATCATGAAGAGAAACATGCATGATTAGTAGTTTGGGGTTTGCTTACCTGCATTCTAGTAGAATTCGATGAAAAATCTGGCATTTGATCGAAGGCCTACTTTAATTACTTTTTCCTCTTGCTTTTTTTCCCAAATTCCAATCAATTTAGGGTTTCTAATTGCAAAACCCTAGTTTTAATTGGGCGTGTGATGGAGAATGGTTGTTTTGAGAAAGAAACCCTAGAGAGAGAATCTAGAGAAAGTGTGGAGAGAGAGCTTGGCCAAGAGTTGGAGAGAGCCGAGAGTTGGAGGGTGGTGTGCGCACAAATTGTGAAGGGAAAAGGGTTGCATGACCCTTTTTATCTTTATGATGTGTGGGCTTCCTCTTTGATTTGCATTAGAATTCCTTCCTTGATTTGTGTTTGTCATGGGGTCTAGCCCTGGAGTGGGCTTTAGGATTCAAGCCCCCTTTTAGGTCGTGTATTACCCGTCAAGGGGTTGATGATACAAAACCCAAAGGACGGTAGATGGGAAAACACATAGTTAGTACTTGCCAAATTAATCCACTTATTCTTCCTCGCCGACCCCGGCCAGCGCCTTTGTTTTCTACCGACTTACCCATATGCATTTTCTCAATGTGCTTGCTAGCGTATGCAAAGGCTTTAGCTTTCTTGGTTAGCCGTCACCACGATGCGGACTCGAACCACCCCAACACTACTTTCCCTTATTTCATTGTAGATTGTGATCTTTGGAATGGTCTATCTATTGTTTGTACCTCTCATTTTATTGTCAAGTCTGCGCTTCCCTTTTGCCCTATAACTCGTTCAAATGCTTTAGTCCTAGCTTTGTTCTTTACCTATGACATAAGTTGGCAACTACCATATTAGATACTTTGAATCCAACCAACCAAACAAGGCATTATACCATTCTTTTTTTGTTGAGATCTCTACCCTTCCTGGAAACCTGATGGAGGCAGGGAGAAATAAGGTATGTCCTTCCTTTCAATCGCTCCTTCCTTCTCTCCACTGGCTTGATATGAACCCCGTGAGGCAAGAGACTTGTCATCGCCTACGTAAGATTGACAGTCCACTTGTGGGCTATTTTTCATGATGGGCCAATGTACCTTTACATTATTGATGAAAAGCTTGAAAACTCAATTCCTAGCTGCTATAGCTAAATCAAAGGCTACTACCTTAGCTGTTCTAGTAGCTCCTTTGATTTAGCGTAGGGAGGGTGGAAGCTCTATAGGACAATAGCTTTAGGCTATTTGGAAGCTATGCTATATAGGAGATAGCAACGGCTGAGCTTTGCTTTTACTATTAGCTATTGCTTGTACTTTAGGAGCAATAACTTTAGGAGGGAGCTTACAGTAAGGTATGTAATATCCAGCCATTGCGAATCCTACTAGATAGCTAAATATAGTAGCTTAGGAACAAAGCAATTTAATAGCTTTAAGGAGCCTTGAAAGAAAAATCAATAGCTTTGCTTTGCTTAGAGGCTACTATTTTCTTTCTAGTAGCTGCTTCGCTTTAGGAGTAAATGGTGCAGAACCACATAGCTTGCTCCGAAGCTATTGCATTGATAGGCATATTTTATTGGCACGTACAATAAAGTAGGCAAACTGTTGAATCCTTTGAAAATGTTGCTTTAGAACGCTTTTGTCTAATTTGCTTCAAACTTTACGAACAAGTAGTTTATTGTTGCACGAGCATGCCTTGGAAAGTTGATCACAAATCCGATGCCATTTGCTCAATCTTTTCCGTACTATAGTCATTTATTGGGTCATCCATTGTGAAGGAACATAGAATTTAGTATCTCTCAAACGATTGTAATATGTACAACTATTTGTAACTGATTGAAGTAACGTCCTTAGGAAAAGCAACAAGTTCCCATGTACAATTGATGTCTAAGGCTCTGAGTTTTTCTAGCACCACTTTTTGCCAAAAATTATGAAGGATGGCTTGTTTGTAAGACTTGGGAATGGTAATTTGCTGGAGTGCAGAAAAGAGAGATGTGGATGGAAAGCCATATTGTTCGGGTAGTTGGACTACTTGCATTAAGTGATAAAGGGTGACAATGGTTGAGTTAGTTGCAGGAGCAAAACCAAGTGCTGTTGCATCGAGAGGGGTAGGAGCAACTATTCGATGTCACCGCTGGTACACAAGGTCCTACACAAATTTATTAGGCAACAAAGGCAAGGACAAAGGAGGAAATATATGCAACAATGAAAATGGAGCTAGTGAGGAAGATTTGAATGTGCAAAAAAGTAAAGAAGATGTTCGACAAAAACAATATCACGTGAGATGTAAAATCTTTTGTTAAAAGGATCATACTGAAAAACCCTTTTGAGAATCCCTATGCCCAAAAAACACACATTTTAATGTTTGGGATGTAAGTTTGGTGTGCACGTGAGGAGGCAAGAAAACAAAACATGTGCATCTAAATTGTATGTAACATGTTATAATCAAGATTAGCGTTGAAAAGACAAAAGTAAGGAGGACGATCATTTAACATTGAAGTGAATTGACGATTAATCAAGTAAATTGCAGCATGAACAATCTTTCTAATGTAAAGTTGGAACAAAATAATTAGTGAGAAGGGCCTGGAAAGTTAAAGAATATGTTGTCTTCCTTTCCACAATCCCATTTTGTTGCGGGGTTTAGGGACAAGAACATTGAGATACAATTCCTTTACAAAAGGATCAAAATTTTTTTGACATATACTCTCCCCTTGAGTTCGACTGCAAAATTTTTGTAGTCATAGAGAATTTATTTTCAATCAGTTTGACAAATTTACGAATAATCTGGATACATCAGCAATGGTATTGACTGATGAATGCCAACGAAATTGAAGGGAAAATTTTATAGGATAGTAATTAGACAACTGTGACCTATGGAGTAGAATGTTGGCCAATCAGGAGTAAACATGCACAAAATGGATGTAGCAAAGTGAGAATGTTGAGGTGGATGTGTGGTAAAACTAGGAAGGATAAAATTAGAAATGAGCGATTACGAGAGCATTTAGGGGTAGCATCAATATGGGGTAAAACTAAGAAAACCAGTTTGAGATGGTTTGGGCATGTCCAACGTAGGCCGGCAACGGCGCCAATGAGGAAAAGTTTGGCTATGCAGTTAATGGTCCACCAAGGAGAAGGGGTAGGCTGAAGAGGTGGATGGAGGTAGTAAAAATATATCTAAAGAATAAAACTTATTTGAGGATTTGGATCAGGATAGATGGGAATGGAGAAATAGAATTCATGTAGTCAACCCCAACATAGTTGGGACAAGGCTTTGATGATGATGATGATGATGATCAGCACGGGTATTAAAAAGTAAACCCAAGTGTGAGGACTAAAATCATCAATGAATGTAATGCAATATTTGTAGCTATGCCTAGAAAGAATAGGAGCAAGTTCCCATACATCCGTATCACTAAGTCAAAATATGCTTTAGAAATAGTATCACGAATTGAGAAAGGTAGAATTTTACCTTTTTCCATGCAACAACCATTGCAAATAGCATCATGACAGGAAATATAAATTTTATTATCAAACCTATTAGAGTTCAACATAGAACAATTTCTTAAAATCCAAATGTCCTAATCTATGATGCCATAAATGAAGAAACTTTTTTTTGTTTTTTGGAACCGGAAACTTTGGAAAGAGAAGTAGCTACATGAGCTCGCAAATCGATGGTAAACAGTTTCCCATTTCTACATCCCTCATGATCGGCCTTCCAGTTTCCTTGTCCTGTGTATGACATCCATCACGAGAAAAGGAAACCTGGTAATTATTGCCAACCAAGTTACTGACAGATAAAAGATTGGTAATGAGTTGTGGCGAGAATAAAACATCTCACACATTTTGAGAAATGATAGACATTCCAGTGCCTGAAACAGGCATACGTCCACCACTGGAAGTATGGGTATAATGACTATCAGATACAAGTCGTAAATTGCCACAGTAATTTGAAGAATTATCTTATAATGGATGGCGACATAATCTACATACCACATAGAGGTTGGTTTGGACGTACTTGAAAAGCCCATGGCAGAAAAAATCGATGCAAGGGAGCTTTGACCAATCTGCTGAACCATCTCGAGTAAGAGGTTGTGAAGATTGGTTAGTGTGGATGAAGCCAGATGTTAATGGATGTGAGGAGACAGTTGCTTGATAAGCAAATGATGACTTATTTTGGGGACATCGACGGCATTTTGAGATCTCAGATGTTTGGGCTTCTTGCGGTAATTTCACACCGTTCATTTCTTTCAATTATTTGCATAGTGTCCCATTTCATTTGCAACGACAACATTGATTGAATTTTGGAAAGATCTCCTTGGCAAGAAGTGCACTTTTTGATTTGCTAAAGGACTTGGATTTATGAAAGTCCAGAATAGCCTGCCATTTGGAGCGATGATCTCCATGAAGCAATTCTTGTAAGCACACATCCGGAGATAGGTCCGAACTACACTTCAATAAAGTAACATTCGGAAGCTGGCATTCTTTTTTTTAGCTTCTTTAAGAATTGGTGATGTTGAGTAGACTCATCAGTTTTTTGAATGAGGACTACAAAATCAATAGCTGTGGTAGAGCCGGGATTTTCTTGTTTGTTGTGGGGGGTGTGGGGGGGAGTGATAGTTGACTAATAATATCATATTTGTTGCACCTCTTTCCTTATTTACAATAGAGAGAGAGAGAGAGAGAGAGAGAGAGAGAGAGTTTGAATATGGGCCCGACATTATATCAGAGTGAAATTTCTCAAAGTGATAATTTTTAATGGCCCGATGATGATTCTAATGCCCATCGATATCGTTTATATTTTAGGCTTAAAAGAGTTCCATGGGAATTTCTAAGTTCACTCTATGGGCCCACCTATGGAAAATGTAAATCAATGGAAAAATGGTCCCCCTCCTGTAGTGTATGGTCCTCATCAAATTTCACTCACCATTATATAGGTAACTTTTAAAACTTGAATAAAATATTTTAAGAATTCAATTCTTTCATATAAAAATATCCGAAGGTGGGCCTAGATCATTTTGGTATTAAATTTGTTTATAAAAAAAAAGGGCCATTCTTTTCATGTGGTTTAGATTTTTATTAGGTGGGGACCATTTTCTTTATCTTGAGTGGGCCATACTCACGAGCATTAGAAAATTCTAGTGACTAGGAACCCTAGGATTTGGGCCAAGTTTTCATTTTATTAAGTGGTCCCCACCTAAGAGATTAATGAAATTCTCTGGAAAATTCCAAACTCCATAAAAGACGAAGAAAAAAAAGGTGGAAGAGTTGGAGGTAGTCGCCTTTTAGAAGACAGTGAAGTAGAAGTAAGAAGGGATTCAATTGGATCATGAGTCTTTCAATCAGGCTTCTCATGAGGAGAATGGAACTCAATCGTGGAGGCCACCTATGGAAAGTCTAAATGGCTCAAAATGAGCTATTAGTAGGAAGCCCTCAAATTTTACTCCATTAAGACCTAGTCCCACCATAATATTGAGAATAAATTACTAATATGATTAATGCAGTATCGCTGTTAACCGTATACTCAATCTTAGGGTGGGGCCAAATCCTAATAGAGTAAAATATGGGGAAGTGCCAATGAGGGGATGTCATTCATTTGAGCAGTTTGGCTTTATCTGGGTGGGCCTAACCGTGGAGATCCATTCACTTCTCTCACAGCCTCCCATTCCAGTGGGAGAATAGGATTCAAGATACTGGCGATAGAGATGTAACAACTTTCCTATCTTTAGGGAAGAAGTAAAAGATGAAAATGCCCACAGTACTTTGTAAAACTTTCTTCTCTTAGAAAAAGAGGAGAAAGATGAAGACGGCAATTCACAGGCACAAAAATGCCCATATGAACTTTTGAAATTCCTCTGTTTAAGGATGTAAAATAATATAATTGAGGAGGGGCAAATCCCCCTCCCTTTGCCACTGATCAATTGGTATTGTTTTATAAACTAAAGTGGCATATCCTAACCACAGGGTCATGAAACCTGAGCAATAATCTTGTATAGATTTGTCTATTAATGTAACTGTAATCAGGCCAGTTTAATTGGGTCAGGGTCAGGTCAGGTCAAGTTGGGCCGATGTGTGGATAGGTGTGTCATTCATGTATGTCTTATAGATTAGATAAGATTGTATGGTCCCTTAGATTGAGGGATACAATACCTTTATGATTATGTGTGCAAAGAAACTACAGCAATATATATTGGGGGTTGACTGCAGTGGATCGACAGACTTTCAAAGGCAGAATACTTTATCTTGTCTTTGGTATTGGAGCCAACTGGTTTCAAGTTCAAATCCTAGGGGGAATGACTCGACGCTAAAATGTGCGTCATGCAATATGCATTGACCAAGTTCCATCCGAGGGGCTGTTAAAAAGTATTCCCATTGCCTTTACTAACGCCTTGATGTTTGGTAGGATTAGTTAGCAATCGACACACTTTGGAAGGCAAAAATACTATATGATATTTTCATTGTTATGATATTGTCCGCTTGATTGTATTCTACAAAATTATATTCTAAGTAAAACCATCTAGCATCTTTTTGGTGATAGTAAAACCTACTCAAGTAATCACATGTCTCAGCTGCGGTTTTGTAGGGCCTAAGGTTGAGAGCGATAGAGGGCTCAACTGAATTAAGAATCCAACTAATGACTAGCATTCTTATTAGTCCATTTTACAATTAAGGACCATACTCAACTAATTATTAAATTTCCTTCGCTAACTAATCCTACCAAAACCTTGAGGCTTTAGTAGAGGGAGCGGAAATTCTTCTCAACACTGTCACGACCCAAATTCGGGGGCCCTGTCGGATTTCGGATCATGATCATTTAGCAAATATTCACCATGCATTCATCAAATAACTTCCATAGGGAACCAGGCATTTAGTTCAAAATATAATTCTAATTAAATTATAATGTCAAACAATATTAATAATCTCTGAGTAATCAAAATTCCATATTCTAACTCTGTTCAAAGGTGACTTAAAACAATTAATAAAATTCCCTAAACAAGGTTTAATCCCCTTATCAACTAATTAAACTTTTCTCGTTCTCTCCCGTCAACCACGCATGCCAAAATCTATGCGCTGAATGTTGTTATGCTCTGTCCCACCCGCAACGTGATTACCTGAATGGGGTAACACAAAATCAGTATTACTGGTGAATGAATATTCGTAATCACACAAACAGCATATAACATAATATCACATAAACAAAATAAGTCTGAATCAATAGATTAATTACCATTACAAGTACATCCATATATATATTTGTGCCCATGCACATTACCATGCCACCAAGGCTTATCGTATACATATATACCGGTCACTATGACCCTGTCTCATTAGACACGTCGACAAGGACCAGCCGCTATAACGGCCACCATGGCCAAAAGCCATCAATCATCTGGACACTAAGTCCAACATCCAGTGCACAATATCTCACAATCACATTGCAACCAGATTTCATTATTATTAACAAATTTTACACAACAGTAGTATGGGACACCAGTCCCATACTAGTCTCCATTAGATTAGTGCCCCACTTTTGATCATAACAGTTAAGGGATGATATAGGAGTGGCCCACATTCATAGCATAATACACAAATAACAGAAACATGCCACATAATCAAACAGTCCATACAATCAATCATAAAATACATAAAACCCTTAATTAATTCAGATGGAAGGGTCATATGATAATTACATACCCAATCTAGGGTTATCCCTTGATTTCAGATCCCATCCAGCACATCTTTACACATAGAAACCAATACAGCAGGTGGCTCATGCCTGAAACACTCAAAGGCAAAATCCAGTGGGTCCCACTAGATCCAATCCATGATCAGACCTAGTCTAGATGGTCGTTCAGGGTTGAACTTCCATTCTATAAGATTGGATTCACCATCAACTCACTCCTGATGGCCCACAGATCACAACAGACCTGGCCCTCATGTAATACGACCAATTCCGCCTGTTATAATACTGTCCACAGTGTGTACGGTCAGATGGGGCCCACTCCCAAGTGGTCCACCACCACAAGGGTCGCCCATGGGTCCCCTTTCAGATGTGGCGTTCTGATATTTGATCAGGTCCACTGATGTGTCCCAGTATGGATGTCGACCAAACTACTCTGTTTTCTCAATATGACGTCTCTGCTGCAAAAATCACATAGATGGGGGCCCAAACAGGGCCCACCTCACATGGGTCCAAGTCCTTGGTCGACCATGGGTCCACTACAGGATGTGTGGACCGGATCTAATATCTAGTGGGCCATGGGGTCCCACAATCCTCAACCGACAACTCTGCACAATCTCGCCCAAGTTCTGACATGTTGTGAATCCCTGTCGCTCAGCCAAACTTTGAGGGATTACTGAGGGACAAACTCCTTGTTATTTGTATAAATCTAACAATCAAGACCAACATGGTTTCTTGGACTCAAACATAAGTATTACATCCAATCGATGGATCAAGTTGTCAGCACAACAACAATACAGAACAATTGGGAAAATGCAGCCCTATTAGTCATCTTATGCATTGTTTGGAATCAATTAGGAAGATTCACTCACCTTTGATAAGCAATTGTTGCCTTCGCGATGTGCGGACGCGAATAGGACATCCGATTATCGTCTCCCCTCCGATTGACTTCTTCCTCTTCTTCCGCTGGATTCCAGTCACCAACTCTTTCTCTCAGATTTCTCTCAAAGCAAAGAAAGAGAAGTATATACTATAGAAGAGGTCGTTGGTTGTTTATATATACAAAGTAGAGTCCTATTCCTTCTTTTATACTTCCTCTTCCTCTTTCTAATTAGAGTTGTCATAGAGCTCCTTCCCTTTCTAAAAGCCATTCACGAGACAACTTCTAATTCAATAATAAGTAATCAACTAAGATCCTACCTGGGCCAAACTAATCCTGGGGCCCAGGTAACTCAAGATATTACAAACACTCTCCCTCAGGTGGAACCTAGTCGGTGCACATTTCAGACACATTTTAGCGCCAACTCATTCCACCTGGGATTCGAATTCACAGGCAATCAATCCTACCAAAAATTTGAGGCTTTAGTAGAGGCAGTGAAAAATTCTTTTCTTCACTAATAACACTATAATTGTTATGTTTTGTTAAGAAATGAGCGTGACTTTTGTGTTATGTTTGTTAGTTCTTTTGTATATATATGCATATAATTCACGTTCAAAATCTGCAGCTAATTCACTTGTGGATATTTCTATGGGATACCAGGACTTCCGACATTAGAGAAAAGGATGGTTTTTTATCAGAAGGAAATTATCTTTCAAGTTTCAACGTTTTGTACTAACCTATACCCTTTTTTTCATTGCGACTTAGCTCAATTACTGATACTAGAGTGTGAATCTTTACATCCATGGCTGATTTTTTTTTTGTTATTTCTCATTTTATCAATGTTAATCGTTTTATTCCTCGGTATGGGAAATTTTCATTAAGCAATCTTTTCACAATTGACCTTATTTCTCATGTTATCTTGTATAATATTTCTGCCTATATTTGTCTGACAGTGTATGGGAGGGAGGTGGAAAAGATTGATTTTGAAGTTTTTTGCTTTGCCTTGCTTTAGGTAATTCTTTTGATAACATTTTTACACCTTCAGGAATTTCCATTTGTTCGCTTTCGTGCTGCCAAGTTATCTGCCGATGCATCAACAATGGCATCACGTCTAGATATAGCTCCAACAAAGCTAGCCACAGCAGTTTGGAATGCTCTCATAAAATACAAATCTACAATTGCTCAGTTTCCCCAGACTGAAACTTGCGAGCTACTCATTGTGGACAGATCTGTTGATCAGGTTTAACAACTGTTATTGTCATACCAATTTACTTGCTTTGAAAGTTTAATAGATAAGATATCATTCTCCAATAATTTAGTACTAAAAATATTGAAATTGGACATTCAGATTGCTCCTTTGATACATGAATGGACATATGATGCTATGTGCCATGACCTGTTAAGTATGGAAGGAAATAAGTACGTGTATGAGGTATGCCTTTCCATTTTGAGCACATTTGATTTTTTATGCTATTGTAGTTTTTCTAGTTTTCTTTTGCTTAGCCTTTGAAGACCATAATTAAGACATGGTTTAGTCTCCAAGCAAAACAGGAGGAGAGGCACCTGAGAAAAAGGAGGTCCTTTTGGAGGATCACGATCCTATATGGCTTGAGCTCCGACATGCGCATATTGCAGATGTATGTTGAATGTTTTTAGAATCCTTTTTCTTTTCATTGGTTTCAGTGCTATCTGAACATTAATTATTGTTTTAGGCAAGTGAACGATTAAGTGATAAAATGACCAACTTCGTGTCAAAGAACAAAGCTGCACAAATGCACTCAAGGTCAGTACAATTATTTGAAATCCATGATGAAGAATTTCATATTTTATATATATATATTTGAACTTTAAATTGATTACGACAAATTTTTATTCAAGATTATTTATGCATAATTTGCTGGATTATTTATGCTTAATTTGACTTCCTTTTATGCAGTAACATCTTCAACTAAGGACTATGTCAAATGCCATGTTCACACACAAGTCTCACCACTATATAGAGGATTCATACTGTTGAGAAATTATCAAGGGTTGATTTATAACCTTTCTGTATATTTGGATTGCTTTGTAATTATGGGTTTGTCCCAAGCAAGAAAAAAAAATCGGAGATACACACTTTTTGCTTTGTAATTATTACGCCCCGGAGTCCCACATCGACTATAAAGAGGAAAGTGACTGGGATTATATGTAGACCCTTTCCTTGCATGAGGCCTTTTGATGGATTGAGGTGTCACGACCCAAATTCCGGGGCCCTGTCGGACTCTGGATCGTGATTATTTAGTAAATATTCACCACACATTCATCAAATGACTTTCACAAGAGATCAGGCATTTAGACCAAATGTAACTTTAATTAAATTATGAATGTCGAACAAAATCAATTATCTCTAAGTAAACCAAATTCCATATAAAATTCCCTAAACAAGGGTTAATCCCTTTTATCAACTAATTGAATATTTCTCGTTTTCTCTCGTCAGCCACGCATGCCAAAGTTTATGTGCTGAACGTCATTCTGCTCTGCCCCACCCGCAACGTGATTACCTGAAGGGGGCAACACAATATCAGTATTACTGGTGAATGAATTTCCCTAATTACATAAGCAGCATAAAACATAATAACAAATCTAAATAAATAAATCAATAACCATTAAGAGTACATCCATAGACATGTTCGTGCCCATGCACATTACCACGCCTCCAAGGCTCATCGTATACAGGTATACCGGTCACCATGACCCTGTCTCATCAGACACGTCCACAAGGACCAGCCACTATAATGGCCCGGACACTAAGTCCACCATCCCACGTCTGGGACCCAGTGCACAATATTTCATTACCATGTTCATCTTTCTAGACATGTTATAACATTACAATAACCAGAGTTCAATTAAATATCCATAACCTACACAAATCAACAGAGTGGACGAGCCCCACACACAAATTATATGTTGCTGCCCCACTTCTAGTCATAACCGGTATTGTTAGGTGTAGGGCTGACCCACTCTATCTTATAAACAGAATGTTTCACAAGATTACAGAATCATGCCCAAATTCCAACCAAACTGCCCATACAATTAATCATAATTCACATAAAACCTTAATTTACCTAAGCAGAATGGTGATGTTGTAATTAAATCCAGGGCTGTCCCAATTCTATAAATTCCATCCGGCCACATCTACATACACAGAAACTAGGAAAAAGTGCATCACGCCTAACTCTAATTTAATGTAAAATCCAGTGGGTCCCACTTGACCCATCCAAGATCAGACCTCAAGGTCAAGGTCGCCCAAGGGTAGGCTCCCATCCTATTGGATCTGATTCATCATCGAACCATATATTGGGGTCCATAACTCAAAACTGTTGTCTGCTGTTTCCTGCACTAAGTCATGCATGACTGTTTTTTAATCCATTGATCAGTGGGTCCCACTAATCGAAATCCCAGATGTCCCACTCCTCTATGGTCGCCCAAGGGCCCCACACCAGATGCGTGGATCAGATTTCCATTCCTGTAATCAGATGGACCCCAGTGGGCCTTGTCGTCATAAAGTCACAAACTCGGTGACAGACGCCTCCTATTCACCATATCTATTGGATGAGTGCCAGGTGGGGTCCACTCTACATGGAACCTACACCAAGCAGGTCGCCCCTGGGTCCACTTCAAGATGTGGGGTGCTGATCAAAGATCAGGTGGGCCCAGTGGACTCACAACCCCTATCGACCAAATCTGAATCTTCTTCCTCATTCACGCATCTGTGATCTGAAGTACATGGATGGTGGCCCAAACAGGAACCAATCTTTGTGACTCTAGCATCATCATGGTCGACCATTATTCCACTTCAGGATCCATGGACCGGATTTTCTATCTAATGGGCCATGGGGTCCCACAACCCCAAAGTCTCCATTCCACTGTTGACGTCCAGGTCTGTTTCCATGAAATCCATATCCGATATTCATAACACTTCGAGATTCAAAAGAAAACAACCCATGGTAATCATCTAAGTATGATAAACAGGATTTACATGATCTCCATGACTTAAAATCATAGTTTGTATCAAATCCTTAAACACAATAGCCTTGAGCAACAGTTAAAACACATTACCAATCACCCGATTAAATCATCAAGGGTATTTAGGAAGATCCACTCACCTATTGCAATGTGTGGACGCGAATAGGACATCTACCAGTGATTGCCTCCTTCTCCTGAATTTCAGCACACCAAACTCTCTCTCAGAATTTCTCCAAAGGAAGAAGAGCTTAGAATCCTCTCCATAGAGATCGTTGGTTTGTATAAATAGACAAGGTAAAATCCTATTCCTTTCCTTCTATTGTCTCTTCTTCTTTCTAATTAGAGTTGAAATACAACTCCTTGCCTTCCTAAAACACTTCACGTAGGACAACTTCTAATCTTATAATAAGAAAACAACTATGGGTCCTACCTGGGCCAACCTAAACCTGGGCCCAGGTAACTTAGGATATTACATGAGGCCTACCAGAAACAAAACCGTGAGGCCCATGGGCCAAAGTGGACAATATCATGCATGCATGTAGGTTGGGGTGTCACAAATGGTATCAGAGCTGACTTTTAACTAGTTCGAGTGTGGGTCCTTGCCGTGGTCTAGTGCAAGTGGGCGGGTAGGCTACTGCACAGGGACGTGCAGCCTTAAGGGGGGTGGATTGTGACCTTAAGGGGGGTGGATTGTGATGCTGCGACGCCCTGGAGTCCTATACTGACTTAAAGAAGAGAGGAAAGTGACTAGGTTTAAATGTAGAGCTTGCACCCTTACCTTGCATGAGGCCTTTTGGTGGGTTGAGGCCTACCAAAAACAAAACTGTGAGGCCCATGGGCCAAAGTGGACAATATCATGCATGCGTGTAGGGTGGGGTGTCACAAATGGTATCAGAGCTGACTTTCAACTAGTTCGAGTGTGGGTTTCTGCCGTGAGGCCCTTTTATTTTACTAAGACTCTTTTAAATAACTTGGGCCCCTCTAAACTTTAAAGCCTTTTTGTTTCAACCCATGTGGCACTTCCCAAAGTGGGGTCTTCTATGTGATTGCACACATGGGGCATTCTCTCCTTCAAATGGTAGATCCGCCAAAATCCAACCGTCGAATATCATCGTAGTGGTAATCCAATGGTGGATTTATGACATCTTGGTGAGCAACGTCAAGATACACATCATCCATCCACATCATAGCTTTATCCGCCACCCTACGCTTCCTCCTTTGGTAGACCTTGAAGGAATTGGGGGAATTAGGCATGATGTCCCCATCAATTCCCCTTGGCTGAGAAAATCTCACATCCGGTGAGATAAAATTATCATACCGCTCCAGGAGGTCCGGATTGAGACGCTGCAACTCATCATGTGTGATCCATATGCTGTTAAGCTGCGATCTGTCTTTCCACTTGACAAGGAATTTCTGGATGCCTCCCTGTCTGGTGGAGACCAACTGATCATCTAATATATCTTCCACAATGTCCATCCGTTGAGCTTTAGGTGGTGGAGGTGGGGTTGGTTGTGGGAAACAGTTGTGGAAAGTAGCGGGTTAAAAAAGATGGTCTACACGATTGGGTGAAGGGGTAGAAGTTGGGCTGTTTGGACACATGGGAGGACGCCGAAAAGGAACCAGGTCCTCCACATTGAAGGTAGCACTAATACCCATATTAGGTGGAAGATCTAAAATATATGCATTAGGACCCAGCCTTTTCAAAACTTTGAACGGGCCAGTACTGCGGGCCTGTAATTTCTTGGCAATTCCTTGTGGGAATCGCTCTGGCCTTATGCGGACCATGCCATCATCATCCACTTGAAATTCAATGAACCGACGATGTGAATCAGCAGAGATTTTATAACTATCATTTTGCTGGTTAATTTGTTGTCTGATCTCATTATGCAATGAATGAATGCGTTGAATGAATGCATCGACTGACTCAGACGGACGATGAATGGAGGACATGGGAATGAGATCTACAGGCATCCTAGGTTTGTACCCAGTAACTGCTTCAAAAGGACTCATGCCTATGGATCTATTAACTGAACTGTTGTATGCAAACTCCGCTACTGGTAAGATAGACTCCCATGACCTGACATGCTCACCAACTAAACATCTTAAAAGATTCCCTAGACTTCGGTTGACTACCTTTGTCTGACCATCAGTCTGTGGATGGTACGCAGATGAGAATTGTAGTTTTGTGCCCAAGTTTTTCCACAGTGTCTTCCAAAAGTAACTAGTAAACTTAACATCCCGGTCAGACACGATGGTTTTGGGAACACCATGCAGGCTAATAATGCGCTCCATGAAAAGATTCGCAACATGCGAAGTGTCTAATGTCTTGGAGCAAGGAACAAAGTGGGCCATCTTAGAGAAGCGGTCCACGACAACCAGTATGGAATCATGCTGTTTATTTGTCTTGGGAAGCCCAAGCACAAAGTCCATACTGATGTCTTGCCACGGTGCGTGAGGCACTGGCAATGGAGTGTACAACCCCGTGTTCTGTTTACGCTGTTTGGCCAGTTGGCAGGTGCGACAGCGTTCAATGGTGCGGGCGACGTCTCTCTTGAGACTGGGCCAATAGAAACGGTCCTCAACAAGAAGAATGGTCTTGCTACGACCAAAGTGACTGCCCACTCCACCAGCATGGAGCTCCCAAATAAAAAATTCTCTCATGGATGTGCGGGGAATGCAAATCTGATTTCCTCAAAAGATATAGCCATCTTTTAATGTAAACCGATCAATGCTCCGCAGAGGATTATCAGAAAGCGAAGCAAACATATCCCCAAAATCTGGACAATAGGGATAGTCATCTCCCAAACGCTCAAACCCAGTGACTTCGACATTCATGGAATGAATTAAATTGACTTTGCGACTTAACGCATCCACCGGTTTGTTTTCCACTCTTGCCTTGTGCTTTGAAACAAAAGTGTACTCTTGTAATAGTTCAACCCATTTGGCATGTTACCCTTTCAACTTAGATTGAGAGTTCAAATACCGCAATGCCTCATGATCTGAGTACAAAACAAATTCCATCGGCAACAAATAATGGCGCCAATGTTTCAATGATTGAACTATTGCATAAAACACTTGCTCATAGTTCGAGTACTTTTTTCTTTTTTCTTTTTGCTTCATTCAGCTTCTCACTGAAATAAGCAACTAGGTGTCCCTCTTGACTCAAAACACCTCCAATTCCGACGCCAGATGTGTCACAGGCCACTTCAAACACCTTGGAAAAGTCAGGCAAACGCATTACATGTGCTTCAGTCATCTTGGCCTTGATTTCCTGAAAGGCTTTTGTGGCAGCTTGGCTCCAATTGAACTCTCCCCTTTTCATGCAATCGGTGATTGGAGCCATGATGGTACTAAACCCCCTGATGAATCGACGATAAAACGTAGCTAACCTGTGGAAAGCTTCGTACCTCATGGATGTTGGATGAAATTTTCCATTCAACAATTGCCCTCACCTTTTCAGGATCAGCAGACATTCCTGCAGCAGAAACGACGAAACCCAAAAAAATCACACTATCTGTCATGAAGGTGCACTTCTTTAGGTTTGCGTATAGTTGTTCCCTATGCAAAGTACTGCAAACTTGCCACAAATGATTGAGGTGTTCCGTTGTGTTACTATAGATGAGAATATCATCGAAGTAGACAACTAGGAATTTTCCCATGAATGGCCTCAGCACTTGTGTCATGATGCGCATGAAAGTACTTGGTGCGTTGGACAACCCGAATGGAATCACTAGCCATTCATACAATCTGTCCTTTTTCTTAAAGGCGGTCTTCCATTCATCTCCAGGACGAATGCGAATCCGGTGGTAGCCACTTTTAAGATCTATCTTAGAAAAGATAGTGGCACCAGCCATCATATCGAGCATATCATCTAATCTAGGTATCGGGAACCGATACTTGACAGTGATCTTGTTGATCGCTCGACTGTCCACGCACATTCTCCAAGTTCCATCTTTCTTTGGAGTAAGAAGTGCAGGAACGACGCAAGGGCTTAGGCTCTCCCTAATGAAACCCTTGTCAAGGAGTTCATCTACCTGCCTTTTCAGTTTTGCATGCTCCAAAGGGTTCATCCGGTAATGTGGTAGGTTAGGCAATGTTGCCCCCGGAACAAGATCAATCGCGTGTTGAATGTCACGCATTGGTGGGAGTTCATTTGGCAATTCTTCAGGAAAGACATCCTGAAACTCCAGAAAGACAGGTTCCATCTCATGTGGGATGCTGGTAGTTGGCTCTTTGGAGACTTCCGTAGCCACTACAGCATAGACAATGGGGTCCTCCATTGAACCCTCGCCAGTCCTTTCCTCTAGATCAGCCTGGAATTCACTAGCACTCAAGATATGTAAGCTCTTTGTTATAGACTTCGGGGCACTAGTGCTGGCCTTCTCTTCACTCTCTTTCTTGCCAGTCTTATCTTTAGGGGGTAATGGATGCAACTTCACCTTCTTTTCTTTGAAGTTAAAGACAGAGATGTTGGTGCGTCCAAAGTTGGTGACATCCAAATCATAGATCCAAGGCCTCCCTAAGATAAAATGTCCCACATCCATAGGGACCACATCGCACCACAATTGGTCCTGATAAGTGGACATGTGTATTGGGACTAGGTAACGCTGAGTGACGGGAATAGATGTAGAATCTACCCATGATACACGGTATGGCTTGGGATGGGGTACTGGGGTCAAGCCTAAGCGGGACAAATTGTTGGCAGAAACTACATTGGTACAACTCCCACTATCAATGATGACCTTACAGCTCTTATCATTGCATTTGACGTAGGTGTGAAAGATGGATGTTCTACGCCAGTCCTCATTTTCTTGGAGTGTCAAAGCACACCGTACTACCATCACACGAGGTAGTTCACCCTCCATTTTATCTTGTGCATTTTGATCTCCATGATAAGAGGGAGCAAATCTAAGAAAAGATACCCGATCCTCCGAATCACCACAATCATCATCACTAGGTACAAAATCCGGGATGTAGGCATCTACCGTCGGGTCACTCTCATCCTCCACATCTTCAATGCAGAGATTTCGGGAAGGGCAGTCACGGGCTAGGTGCCCACGACCATTGCAATTGTGGCAAGTAACGGAGTTGCTCCATTTAGAGTTATCACCAACGATTCCCTTGCCTTTATTATCCTTGAAGGCGGGCGGTATAGTGGCATGATTTCTAGGAGGTTGACCCCCAAAATTCGGTTTACTGCTTGAAGGATAAGGCTTAGAGTCCGTTCCCTGGTAATCACTACGCTTAGCCTGTTTGCTTTTCATGGCAGCCTCAAGGTTGAGCACTACCTTGTAAATGTCCTCTAGGCTAGCTGTCTTAACAGTGATTAACTTTCTCTGAAACTCTTGATGAAGACCTGTTCTGAATTTAGAGATTCGGCCTGGAAGGTCTTCCTGAACATTGCATCTTAGGTTAAGTTCTTCAAACTTATTAATGTATTCTGTCACAGACATACTACCCTGTCGAAGATTAGACCTTTGATCTAAAAGTCTATCCTAATAGGATTGGGGTAGATACTTAACCCGCAAATGCAATTTCATTTCATCCCAAGTCACAATGGGTGCTTCGCGTTGGTTCTGCAAACCGCACTCAACATCAACCCAATACAACCGTGCTTGACTCACCAAAATCATCTTGGCAAATCAGACCTTTCTCTCGTCAGACATCTCGTACCACTCAAAGTAGTGATCCATGTCAAACTCCTAATCGGAATAGGCTCTCGGGTCGATCCGACCGTCAAAAGATGGGGCTTCTACCTTAACACTCTTCAAAACCCAATCTTCTTGGTTTCGTCCTCTACCGCGTGCCCCCTATGGTTGTTTCCAACCTCAGACTCGAAGTCAGTATCATCATCACGCTCATGTCCTCTGTTCCTATCATGGTTCCTATTACGATCGCGGCGGTGTACATTATCACCTTGTTCCGATCTCTCAATATTCGCAAGGCGGGTATTGGGCGCCTCCTCTCGAGTTTGGGACTCTTGCCGGAGAGCGGTTAGTTGGGTCATTATGGGTCCCAACATGTCCTGGACAATCTTAGTTACCTGTTTTGGGTTCATTTTGAGATGTTCAGGTTGGATATCTTTGCCACTCCGTGTGGGCATTCAAGATGGACAACAAAGTGAATAAACTACTAATGCAATGCAGTAATGATTTATGATGAATCTAAATGATTGCCTAAGCAAACCTAAGCTTTGATACCGAGATTGATGCAGGACAATAGGAGATCTACCCTAGTATGATAAGATCAGATCTGAATTAACAATTAAAATCAAGTTATAGGCATGCCAATTAAAATAGAGAGCATTGAATATCAAGTAAATAATAAATCTGAGGTCCAAGGTGATCTCATAGATCCCTCAGTAAATCCCTTTCAGCAAGAAAAAAGGTAGGATCTTAATGGAAGATAGAACTTCTAGGTTGCTTAGGGCCAAAGATGTGTATCCAATGGTTTAGATGAGAGGTTATTGCAATCAAGTCCAGATCTAATGAAGTTCAGAACTGTAACAGGTTCAGATTCAATGGCATTTCAGATCTGATAACTTTTAGATAAGAAAAAAAGGTTTAAGACAGTAAAGGTTCAGATCTGAAGTTTTGATTATCCTGATAAGAAAGAAGTTTCAGATCTGGTATAGGTTTAGATGACAGAGTTCAATAAGCTCTTGGAAATAGAAAAGTGAAAGAGATAGAAGATACCTTTATTGGGCTCTCACCAAATTCCGATCCGGAGGCCTTACAGAAATTCTCAAGAGAAGGTAAGCTCTAGAGATTCAAGGTAGAAGAAGTCTCCCTTTTCATTCAATATCCAAGCATAACATAACATGACTAGCCCCCATTACAATGACAGTCTTAAAGAAAAAAAATACCCTAAGGAGATGATGACATCATCACAATTAAAAGAAACAAAAGAAAATAAGAAAAGGGACTTACGCAAGAGGCTTAGGATTCGTGCATAAGCATTATATGCACGCATCCCCAGAATAAAACCCTTATTACTTAAGTAGTGGGTCCCCCTTTTCTTCATTATGTTTTTAACAAAACATGGGCCCCTTTATTTTACTAAGACTCTTTTAAATAACTTGGGCCCCTCTAAACTTTAAAGCCTTCTTGTTTCAACCTATGTGGCACTTCCCAAAGTGGGGCCTTCTATGTGATTGCACACATGGGGCCTTCTCTCCTTCAAATGGTAGATCCGCCAAAATCCAACCGTCGGATATCATCGTAGTGGTAATCCAACGGTGGATTTATGACATCTTGGCGAGCAACGTCAAGATACACATCATCCATCCACATCATAGCTTTATCCGCCACCCTATGCTTGCTCCTTTGGTAGACCTTGAAGGAATTGGGGGAATTAGGCATGATGTCCCCATCATTAAGTCCACAAATGCTCATGAAATGATGACCTACTGACCTAATTTTGTGGACTTATCCGGCCCCAATGTTATTAATTTCATAATTACCATCTAAATTCCTAGGTAACCCAACGTCACATTAAATTCCAATTACTTCAATTTCAGTAGAAAAGAATTATTTATGATAATCACTCAGTAATAATGCTAATAAAATAGTGACTCCAAAATAATAAAAACATCACCAAATAAGAAATAATAAAAGGAATATATTTCTTTAAACAAAAATAAATAAATCTCACCAGGCAAGAAATCTGGGTCACGGACCTTACATCCACAGAGGGGAATCTCCAGAAGAAATCAGTGCACCCTTGGACAGGGGAAGTGATCGGCATCTCTCGGACTAATCACAGAATCTCTGGCTGTCTAAAAAAAAAAGAAGACAATGTGGGAAAGTGGTCGGGATCTCTTTCGACAACGATCAGAGTGGTTGACAAAGCCTCTTAACCTTTGCTCATGACAGAGACAAATCTAACAAAGATGTTGTCGAGTTGTATGGCTCAATAAAAGCCGGTAGTATTGAGTGTGTAGGTTAATAGTCTCGGTGGACTGGACCCTGCACTGCCCTTGGTCTACTGCATTAATAGTGGGTCTAATTCGGGTGTTGGTGGGTTTTGGGGTTGATAGTATATATAGAGGCTTAAAGCCTTTGGATTTGCAATTCAATTTAAACTTTGAATTTTCAAATCTTCAAAACTAAGGAAGGTCACCTTGTGCCACAACTTGGATGTGGGCCTAGTAGGACTTCCACCTTGGGATTCACACCCAAGGTGGTGTGGTGGCTTCTCCTTGACTTTTTTTCTTTCTTCTCTCTCTTTAATTTCTTCTCTTCAATTTCTCTCTACGCAGGTCCCAAAATCTTATTTTTCCCTACACCGAAAACTAAGAAGAATCAAAGAATAATTTTTCATGTGGAATAAGAATAATGCAATGCATGGGACCCGACTCACAACGTATGCATGCGTATAAATATATCACGTTAATTGAAATTTTATTAAATACATGGTGATGCAAAGAAATCATGCATGTTTACGTGCGAGTTTTGAGAAAACCAATGCGATAGTAGGATAATTCAAAAGAATGATTTCAATCAGTTTTATGAAATTTGAATGATTTTGACTTGAAATCCACCTTAGATGCGCAAATCCATGATTTGATGAATCTCAATGCAATTCGATGAATTTATCTACATAATTCCATAAAATTGAATGGAATAATGCAAATGAAATGCAATTTTATGGACTTATCACCTTTTCTATTTGAAATGATCGAGACATATGCATAAGCTTTATATGTAGTTCTTCTGATCTTTGATACATTTTCTTCATGTGCTTTTGCTTTGATATATGATGAATTCCTCCCATTCCCCATTGCCCTATAATTGTAGTTTCAAATCGGCCCCACAATGTAAGCTCCACAGAAAGTGCCACACAATAATTGGTGTTGTATTGCCTTAAGAGCACATATGCTTACTTGGTATTGAATTCTTGGGGATGTTTGTTTGCATGAGGGGTGGAGTGGAGAAAAATTAAGGGTCAAATGAAAAGAAAAAGAAAGAGGAAAGGATTGAGAGTAAAGGCACTAAATGACAAAAATTTGCTCCTCCCCTTTATGTCATTTAGTGCCCTTTAAGAGTGCCCTTTTTGTCATGTAGTGGCTTTTAAGAGTAGCATTTTGTCCTTTTGTGCCTTTTACTTTTAACCTGTTTTTCTTTTTCTCTTGATTTGACCATTAATTTTATTCCACTCCACCCCTAATTCAAACAAACATGCCCTTAGCAATTCATAGTAAAGGGTTTTTTTTTTTTTTTAATGGTAGTACGCACACCCCAGCCCCCACACACTCACCCAAGTCTCTACCATCAGCACTACAGCTAGGGATTGATCCTGGTTGTTTCTGTGGAAGAGAGGTGCCTCTCCAAATGAGCTACCGGCTGGTTGTTTTATAGTAAACGACTTTTATTGAATCAGAATTAAAGCGATGAGGAGTGAAGAGTCTAAGCTCTCTAGATTTAGATGGTCTCCTTTAACTTTAAGACACTTTGGTGTAAGGGCATTGTTTAGAAATCCTAACAATTCTATACCTATTAAATAAAGAAGGGTCCTATAATAATAAATAAAAAGAACCATTCTGCTATTGTTGAGGTCAATAGTATTGGCAATAGCGGTTGTCACAACTCACAACCAATGATACTGGCTGATATTGGCCACTATGGCCAATACTGAGTTATATCAAAGCAGCCGATCTGCTTTGGATGATGCTCTGTTTGTTGCGGTCAATGTGTAGCATATCACCCAATATTCCAGACCATGTTTGGGCTCTTTGCAAATATGCTTCACTAGAACCTTATACCTTTATACTTCTTCAAATTGCATGATGCTTGATTTAGATCTCTAGCATGATTTCTTTTGTATAATTTTTCTAATTTCTTTTGTGTTGTTATACAGAGATGGAGAATTATCAACGAAAGATCTACAAAAGATGGTGCAAGCATTACCACAGTATAGTGAGCAAATTGAAAAGCTCTCTCTCCATGTGGAGGTTAGTTCTTTGATTTTGTTGATGCCCACGTCTTGTCGACAACTAAGTTAGAACTGTTACTTCTATATCTCAAAAAGACATCTTGAAATGCTATCAGCCATGAAGAAGGGGCCATCAGATGTATGATTTCATTGCCAGGATAAATCAAATTGAATCACTCCTTACTGAACTAATAAGCTGTCTACACCAATAGCCATTTTATACTAGAAGCTCTAGACACCAATATTCTTCCTTATCAGAGGAGTGGGCTGTGATGAAAAACTGAGTCGTCGAGGAGTCAATTAATCATTAGACTGTTATTCTGAGGATGAAAATAATTATTTCAAGCCATTAAGAAGGTACCCATTCCATTTCTAGAAGGAAGTAGTTCTCAACTGTCCTTATATTTCAGTGACTGAAAGAATGGACTAGTGTTGAGGGATTTAAAACCATGTCGCCATGCTAAGTAAAATACATTGATGCAGATTGCAGGGAAGATTAACAGACTGGTCAGAGATCTTGGACTGAGAGATCTGGGGCAACTGGAACAGGACCTTGTCTTTGGGGATGCGGGGACTAAGGAAGTTATCAATTATCTGAGGACAAATCAGGTTACTTTTTAAGGTTCTAGTTTGCTTGAACACTCAGAAATCATGCCTGCTGGGCCCTCAATCACATTTAACAAATCAGTTGCCTTCACTATGCAGGAGTCCACTCCTGAAAATAAATTGCGTTTGTTGATGATTTATGCAGTCACCTCTCCTGAGAAATTTGAAGGAGACAAGGGCACAAAGCTGATGCAGGTAGGTATCCATCCTTTTCCATTTACTAACAACTTTAAAGTATTTTGTGTATTTATGTTTAGTTGCACATTCAGTTTCTTGTATGCCCCACTTGCTGTACTGTTACTTTGTACCTCTAGTTGACAAATGCAATCTACTTTTGACTAGCCGCTCACTGAGAACAGCTCTGTCGTACCTTAGTGGTTTATTCTCCACATAAATCGTCAATTTACTGAAGAAGTGGTTTCATACACTAGTAAACGCCCTTTCGCTTCACCAAGAAAAGTGCATGGCATTACAGCTGCTGGAGAGAAGTCCAGTAATGGTTCTCTTAAACGGAGGATGTTCATGTTGCTTCTTCGTGTATTGTAATGAAGCCACCGAACTCAGTCAAGGATTTTACATTTAAAAGGGAGTCATATAGAAACCACCTTGCTGTATATTTTATGGCCCTTATAAAGTTTCAAAAGCAAGAATGTTGTTTATAAAGCTGTTTGAGGTTCAGTTACATGTACTTAAAAGAGTTGGGATGAAGTTGGTAACAAGTGCACATGCTGTAATATAACCCAAGCCTGAGTGACCGACTCCAAACAGATCTGTGAAAGTAACACTTTGTTCTTTTTCTCCAGCTTGCGAAGTTATCACATGAAGACATGGATGCGGTGAATATTTTTAGACATTTCTTTGGAACAGAAACAAAAAAGGCCTCAGGAGGTGGTTTCTCTCTTAAGTTTGATGGTCAAAGGGTAAACATACTTAGCAACTCTAATGTTATATTCTTTTTTGAGGATCACTATCCCAGACTGTATCTTCCTTTTTCTTTTTTTTTTTTTTTGGAAAAAACGGCCTGGATCTGCTTATTTATATTTCAAAATGAATTCTGAGAGTTTCTCCACGCTTTTACTTGTCGTCAGAAAAAGAATACTGCTGCCAGAAAAGACCGAACTGATGAGGAGGAAACATGGCAACTATCACGGTTTTATCCAATTCTAGAGGTATGATGGTTACTCATTTTTATAACCTGCATCTGATCCATAATAAGTTCTTTACGTTTAAAATGGATGTTTTCATTTTATGACCATCCATTATAAATTCATGCTGCATCTGAAATGCATGGAGTTCCTAATTGTTTATTATTAACACATTCCCTTTTCTATTTTTTATTTATTTTGAACCAATATTCATAATCATTATCATCATCATCAAAGCCCTGTCCCAACAATGTTGGTGTCTGCTAAACGAATTCTGGTTTTCCATTCTGATCTATCTTGAGCCAAAGCCTCGGATAAGTTACACTTCTTCACATAGTTTTTACTACCCCCATCCACGTCCTCTTTGGCCTACCCCTTCCCCATGGTGGGCCATCAACCTTCATAGCCAAACTTTTCCTTACCGGCACTGATGCCGGCCTACGTTGGACATGCCCAAACCATCTCAAACGAGTTTCTCTAATTTTATCCCATATGGTTGTTGCCCTTAAATGCTCTCAAAAGCGATCATTTCTAATTTTATCCTTCCCAGTTTTACCACACATCCACCTCAACATTCTGATCTCTGCTACATCCATTTTGTACATATGTTCCTTCTTGATTGACCAATATTCTACTCCATAGGGCACAGCCGGTCTAATCGCTATCCTATAAAATTTTCCCTTCAATCTTGCTCGCATTTGTCGGTCACAAAGCACTCCAAAAGCAAGTCTCCACTTCAACTATCCTGCTTTTATTTTATCTTAGACATCTTCACCATTTTCCCCATCCTTGTTAATTATAGAGCTCATGGTAATAGAAAGAATTTCTTTGTGGTATCTCATGGTATTAAACTATCACAGTAGTTTCAACCCTTTTTATATGCCCACTGAAGTTACAATCCATATATTCCCTCTTTGTACGACTTCGTTTAAAGCCTTTGGATTCTAAAGCCTCTTGCCATCTCTCGAGTTTTTCATTCACACCTTCTCTTGATTCATCTACAAACACTATATCATCTGCAAATAACATACACGAAGGTACCTCTTTGTGAATATGAGCGGTTAACTCATCTATAATCAGTGCAAAGAGATAAGGGCTTAGGGCTGACTCTTGATGCCAACTTATGGTTACTTGGAACTCACGCGTCTCTCCACTAGTAGTTCTTACACTCGTTACTGCTCCTTCATACATGTCACAGCCCACCTCCTAGCAAGATATTGTCCGCTCTGGGGAACAAAGGGCCCCGCACGGTTTTGTTTTCAACGCACCCACGTCCATGAGTGAGCGTCAAAACGCGTCATGCCAAGACAATGCGGACTGGACTCCTTTAACCAAGAGTTCAGACGCCCACATGAGCGATGTGGGATGTAACAATCCCCCACCCTCAGAGGAGAGCTGTCCTCGGCTCTGATCCCATTTGTCACAGCCCACCTCCTAGCAAGATATTGTCCGCTCTGGGGAACAAAGGGCCCCGCACGGTTTTGTTTTCAACGCACCCACGTCCATGAGTGAGCGTCAAAACGCGTCATGCCAAGACAATGCGGACTGGACTCCTTTAACCAAGAGTTCAGACGCCCACATGAGCGATGTGGGATGTAACAATACATGTCTTTTAAAATTTTAATATAACCTCTTGGAATATTTCTTTTATTTAAAACCTACCAACTTAAATCTCTAGGTACCCTGTAGTAGGCCTTTTCTAGATCGATGAAGGCCATATGCAGATTTTTTCTCTTTGCTCGATATTTTTACATTAATTGCCTATGTGAGAAGATGGCTAGCATCGTTGACCTCCCTGGCATAAAACTAAATTGATTTTAAGATATCTTGGTCTTCTGCCTAAGTTTTTGCTCCATTACTCTCTCCCATAGCTTCATAGTATTGTAAGAAACTATATATCAACCCAAAAACTTAAGTTGATTGGTGGAAGGCCCATACAGGTATATTAAGACATGTCAAGCCTATTACTTAGGCGATGTGAGATGTAAGACTTCCCAACACTCCCCCTCACGTACAAGCCCAACAGATTTCATTGACGGGCCTGTCACGTGGGCTACACAAGAATGACGGCCACATGGACTACACAAGAACAACAGGATCTGAACCCGCTCTCATACCATGTAAGAAACCATATATCAACCCCAAAACTTAAGTTGATAGGTGGAAGGCCCATACAGGTATATTAAGACATGTCAAGCCTATTACTTAGGTGATGTGGGATGTGGGACTTCCCAACAAGTATGACTCATAACTTAATCCCAAAATAGTTGGTGCAGTTTTGTTTATTTCCCTTGTTCTTATATATAGGTAATACTGACAAATCGATGATTACAGAAGATGGAGGAAAATAACTCTCATTTTGTATTATTTCTGTGTGTCTTTCCTTTGGAGATCGAGCCCCAATATATAGAGTATTACATGCCTCAATCAAGGCTTCTAAGTTAAGAAACTAGCTAATTACATCAATTGCTATTCTAACTTTAGAAAACTAACTAATTACAAGAGAAAACCTAATTAAGAGATTATGTACAGCTATTACAAGTTGACCCAATCAACATCCACGTGAGATATGATATTCTGGAACGGATTTATTCATGGGCCTTGGGCTTGTTTAACACCCCCCCTCAAATTGATGCGGGAGAATCAACAAGGATTAATTTGCCAACCAAGAATTGATGGCGAGGACGTGGAAGACCTTTAGTTAGGATATCAGCAATTTGAAGCTCAGTTGAAACATGCGGAAGGCTAATGACACCATGCTTAAATTCATCACGTATGAAGTGGCAATCAACCTCGATGTGTTTAGTGCGTTCATGAAAAATCGGATTTTTAGTAATCTGAATTGCACTTGTGTTATCTGCATAGAGTGGGGTAGCTGTCTGCAGGGAACCCAATTTCGCAAGTAGACCGCGTAGCCAAAGAATTTCGGAGCACGCAGCAGACATGGCTGGGTACTCAGCTTCAGTAGAGGATTTTGAAACTTTTTCATGTTTTTTGCATTTCCAGGAAATCAGACTAGTACCCAAGAACATGCGCCATCCAGTGGTCGATTTGCGAGTATCCAGACAATCGGCCCAATCAGCATCTGAATAAGCTTTGAGAGATATAGGATTGGCTGATGAAAAAAACAACCCGTGAGTCGGTGTGCGAGTAAGGTACCGAATGATGCGGCGAACAGCAGCCATATGAAGATAACGAGGAGCAGTCATGAACAGACTCATGAGGTTGACCACATAGGAGATATCAGGACGAGTGATCGTGAGGTAGATTAAGCTACCAACCAACTGACGATATACGGTAGGATCTGGAAGGTCACCCTCCTCTTGATTGAGTTTGACATTTAGTTCGAGGTCCTTCATGTGAAATGTCTCATGTAGAGAAGCTTGGATTTCCTAGATCATTTTCGCATTAGGATCAGTAATGACTATTTCATCAACATAGACAAGTAGCACAGTAATCCCAAACGGATCATGATGTAAGAATATAGAAGGATCATACTGGCTAGGATGAAAATCCAACCGAAGAAGGGCATCTTGAAATTTCTCAAACCATATCGAGGAGCTTGCTTCAAACCATAAAGGGAGCGACGAAGCTTAGCAACCATACCCTTCCCAGATGAGGACCCCGTAGGCAAACGCATATAAACGTCTTCTTTGAGATCACCATGAAGAAACGCATTTTTGACATCCATTTGATATAGAGGCCAGGATTGAGATGCAGTAATGACAAGGATAATGCGTACGGTGGTCATCTTGGCGACGGGAGCAAAAGTTTCATCATAATTGATGGCATATTCCTGCCGATTTCCGAGAGCAACAAGGCGCGCCTTATATCGATCTAGAGTGCCATCAGAGTTTAACTTGAGAGAAAAAAATCCACTTGCAGCCAATAGGCTTGACACCCATAGGAGAGGGGACAATATCCCACGTATGATTTTTCTCTAAAGCATCCAATTCATCTCGCATAGCCTTGGTCCAACATGTATCCTGCACAGCTTGAGAATAGGATTGGGGAATGGAAGAAGAAGACAAAGTGGCCATTGAGGAAGTATGGGAGAACCCATAGCGGTTGGGTGGTACCGAAATGCGAGTGAAGCGACGCAGTGAAGGAGGGCCAGATGGACCAAGTGTCGGAGGTGAACCGGATGCTGGTGGAAGATCAGGAGGGGGATCCCTAGGAGGCGCTTCTCTGTTCTGTCTGTGATACACAAAGTTCAGGATTAAAACGAACAACTGATGTATTGTCAGAAAAACCAGTTCAAGACACCAAGGAGGCAGGAGGATCAAGGTGTTTTTGAAAAAAATACTGGTTAAAAAAAAACCGGACATTTCTAGAGGTCATGAAGCGATGAATGTGAGGATCATAGCAAAGAAACCCTTTCTGGAAGGGCGCATAACCTAAAAACACACACTGAGCTGATTGTGCGGCAAGTTTGCTTCTCTCAGAATGAGGAAAGTGCATAAAGCAAATGGAGCCAAAAACATGAAGATCATCATATGATGGAGATGTCTGGTACAAGTGGTAATATGGGCTCTGGTTTTCAATAGAGGTTGATGGCATACGATTTATAAGATGAGCTGTTGTAGCTAGTGCCTCAACCCAAAAACGGGAAGGAACCGATGATTCAAGAAGAAGGGAACGAGTGACATCAAGGAGATGTCTATTTTTCCTGTCAACGACTCCATTTTGTTGCGGAGTATAAGGACAAGTTCTCTGAAAAATAATGCCTTTGTTTTGTAAAAACTTTTGAAAATCAGAGGACACATTCCCCGCCCGAATCAAATCGCAAGATTTTGATGCTGGTGGAAAATTGATTCTCAACAAAAGCTAAATTTTTTTTAAAAATATTAAAGACATCAGATTTGGAATGCAGAAAGTAAACCCATGTGAACCGACTGAAATCATCAATAAAAGTCGCAAAGTATTTATAGTGAGCGTGAGAAAAAGCGGGAACAATTCCCTATACATCGCTATGAACAAAATCAAAACACCGAGTGCTGTGAGAAGTGGAAATAAGAAAAGGAAGAGTTTTGCTCTTTCCCATTTTACAAGTAGCAGAATCAAAAGGCACACAAGAAGATAAGCCAATAGATTTATTTAATAAACCAGAATTTAACATAAGGGACAAAGCCTTGGAATTAGGGTGTCCGAGTCTATTATGCCACAATTGGCAGTTATCTCTAATGGCAAAACAAAACACATCACTGGGAAATCTAGTCCTAGAAATTTTAGAAAAATCCAGCGGAAACAAGTGTCCACACTTAGGCCCTCTCGAGATCTTCCCGAACATCCGGTCCTGCACAACACAACCAGAAGAAGAAAAAGAGATGTTACAATTATTTTCTACAAGTTGCCCGACGGATAATAGGTTTGAAGTTAAATTGGGACAAAGGTAAACATTTTTCAATGGGAGGGGACCAGGGATATCTCCGAGAGTAGTAATGGGAACGTTACCTCT
Source organism: Persea americana (assembly GCA_029852735.1). NCBI lineage: Eukaryota > Viridiplantae > Streptophyta > Magnoliopsida > Laurales > Lauraceae > Persea > Persea americana. The sequence continues at coordinate 23,685,321 of CM056817.1, forward strand.
GTTAGCAGTTTGTATTTGAAGATTGCCATTGTATTTTGTCACATTGTATAGTGGGATGTGGGAATACGTCATATGATTACAAGCCCCGGAATCAAGGAACCAAGTAGAAGAGGAAGGGGAGTTACCTGAGAGACCAAAAGTAAAGAGGGCATTGACAATCATTTGTTGAACTAATGCAAGAGTGAGAGAGGATGAGGTCCCAGGCTGTGAGGGTGCAAATGTAGGAGCAGGCATAGCCGAAGAAGCCACATAAGCATGCGGAGTCTGAGACTGTGGAGTCTGGTACTGTGATTATGGACATTGTGGGCGGCGGCGACATTCAGAGATGATATGTCCCGACTTTTTACAGTAATTGCAGATCTTCTGTTTACATTGAGTAGCATCGTGCCCGAAACTTTTGGCAACTGTAACATTGCGTTTTGCTCAAGTCTCGAGGCGGATGCTGAGAAGCCTTATTTCCCGAGAATGCGACTGAATAGGTCTCAATCTTTTGAGCCATATGGGCCGAGGTCACTATGCGTTGTTCTTCTCGGAGGAGTTCATTCAAGCATACATTCAAGGAAGGTAAAGGTGTTCGATTCATTAGGGCAGATCAGACACTTTCATATTCAGTCCGTAATTTCATCAAAAATTGATCTTGCTGACTAGAGGCCTGAAGATCGAGAATGACAATCAAAACGTCGGCAGCCACATCTGCATACTTAATACTATCGTATTCCAACCATAGGGTCCGAAATCCTGAATAGAAGTCTTGGATCGACAAGGTCCCTTGTGAATATTCAAAAATCGCACATTCAAGATGAAATTGACGTGCTGAGTTATCTTGATGGTACACTTGCTTCAGATATCCCCACATGTCTTTAGAAGTGAGGTAAGGTTTTAGGCTCATTATTAGATGTGGCTTGACGGATCCAAGAATCCATGACTTGATTTTGGCATCTATGGTATGCCAAGTGGATATCTTCTTCTCATCTTTAGTGGGTGTAGGGTCAGATCCAGAAATATGGCCCCACAATTCCTTAGCTTCAAGGTAGATTTGGAATTGGAACAACCAAGCGGGGTAATTTTTTCCCTTGAATTTGATCAAAATAACCTCAGATTTCTCCATCTCAATGTTAGATTGGAAAAAATTGGATTGAAGCAATGAAAAACAGTAATCAAAACAAGCAATAGTTGTATGAAAAGTTGTCTATGAGTGCAGAAGGCAAGATCCAACCAGCAGAGAAGGAAAAAGACAAAGTCAGACTAATACCAGTAAAAAATTCCCACTGACGACCTTAACTGGTGCTGCAGATCCTTTACGTGGGCCTCACAGGTGGATCTGACCACTGATCAGATATTTGATCTGAGAAGCCACAGTATTTTCGCACCTATTGGAACAGGTTTGAACCTATTCCGTTGAAAATCCAAGATTCTGGACGGTCTTGATTGAAATTGGTGTAATCTTTTGAAATAACACGAGAAAGAGCAGAAGGACTACCTGGAGGTGCTGAAGATTCCTAAAAAAATCGCCAATAATCCTAAAAATATCAGGCGACCATGTCTGTGTGGTTTTTGGAAATTGATCTGATGATCAGGGGTGGGCCACCTTCAAGATGGAACTGTCGCAGATAGTGGATGATGCTGGAATTCCTTGAACAGATGCCTGGATCTGTTTTCTACACGAGAGAGAGATTTATTCCTCTCTATCCTATTGCCTAGATGCTTTGGAAGAGGAGACTAGATGTTCTTGAGCCTTGCTCTGATACCATGACAAATCGATGATTACAGAACATGGAGGAAAATAACTCTCAGTTTGTATTATTTCTGTGTCTTTCCTTTGGAGATCAAGCCCCAATATGTAGAGTATTACATGCCTCAATCAAGGCTTCTAAGTTAGGAAACTAGCTAATTACATCAATTGCTATTCTAACTTTAGGAAACTAACTAATTACAAGAGAAAATCTGATTAAGAGATTATGTACAGCTGTTACAAGTTGACCCAATCAACATCCACGTGAGATATGATATTCTGGAACGGATCTGTTCATGGGCCTTGGGCCTGTTTAACAACTACAACACTTATTCTCCATTCTTGCGGCATTTTCTTTGTCATTAATATCTTATTGAAGAATGTAGTTAACCAAATCTCTCAAACTTCTCCTAAGCATTTCCAAGACTCAATCGAAATGTCATATGTACTAGTAGCCTTTTCTGTCTTCATTTATTTTAATGCTTTTTTCGCTTCCATCACCCTAATTCTACGAAAAAAAGTATGCTTTGCTAATGAAGCATCCTATTTTATCCTTATGCCTCCTATAATAGTCTTCATTGAAAATTATGCTAAAGTATTCCCTCAACCTTTCTTTGATATTTTTGTCCTTCACTAGAACCTTTTGGTCATTGCTCTTAATACATTTGACATGATCTAAGTACCTACTTTTCTTTTCGCTTATTTTAGTAAGATTAAAAATATCGTTCTTTGCTTCTCTTGTTCCCAACCTACTATATTGGTCATCATATGCTTTGCACTTTGCATCACTTTCTACTTTCTTAGGTTCTTTCTTTGCCATCTTATACATCTCATAGCTTTCCATATTCCTAGTTCCCTATCAAACTTTGTAATAGTCTCTCCTCTCGAGCAACTTCCTAAACCTCTATACTCCACCACCAGTTATCTTTATTATAGTGTCCTTTCCTTTTCTACTCTCCAAGCAGCTATTTTGCAGCCTTCCTAATAGCCATTTGTTTCCAGATCATTGTTGTTTCTTCTTCAAAATTCCAATCTCCATCCTGAATCACTTTGCCTTAAATGTTGTTGTCTTTTCTCCTTTCAAACCCCTCCACCTTGTTTTAGGGTACATTTTATGTAGTATATATATTTTTTAATTTCTAATGCAAGTATCTAAAACTACTAACTTATGTTATGTGCTCAAACTCTCTTGTGGAATAATCTTACAGTCTTTACAAGTCAATCGGTTATGTTTTCTAACTAGAAAAAAGTCTGTCTCGCTCCTACTAGTTCCACTTTTATAAGTAATTAAATGCTCCTCTCTTTTTAAAGCAAGTGTTTTCTATTACACTGTCAAATGCTAAAGCAAAGCCCAAGATAGTGTCTCCTAACTTATTCTTTTCTCTAAATCCATGTCCTCCAAACAAATTTGTCTATCTATTGATCAATATATATGGGTGTGCATTACAAAGAAAAACTCTGGAGTAGGCCCTACAGTGATTTCCATCATTAGGTGATCCCATTTTAATTTGTTCCTAAAAGATTAAAATAAACGGGTTTGAGGTGAATTTGTTGTTTCCAAAACCATGTTTAATAAAAATTAAAATTCTTAGATTGGTCTTTGTACACATCCACATGAACGAGATGAATTTGTTGTTTCCAAAACCATGTTTTATAAAGATTAAAATTCTTAGATTGGTCTTTGTACACATCCACATGAACCCAAGTTTTCATAAGGATTCTAAAATCCACGGAATTGAGAAATCCATATTAGAAACCCTTACCCCTTGTCACGACCCCGGATCTAGTTAAATGATAATCACAGCCATTAGCCTAGAGCCCAGAGCGGTGCACGCGAGACTGTGCGGAATAGTTTGCCCGCTGGTATGATTTCCCACAGGTTTCCACGGTAAGGATCCCATACGGAATCATACTATGACATGAATTATATTTCAGCAGAAGCTTGTAGAAAATCACACATACGGATCATAAACAATAAAGAGACATGCATTAAAGATAGGCACACTCACAACACGGCATTCCCATAACATTAAGTTAGAATGTTTAGACAAAAGTAAAGTTTAGTTACATCCCAAGATAAAGCTAACTTTGGCCGTTACAACAAAATTCCAAAATGTTATAAACACTCCCCAAAATGATTGGCCACTCCAGTGCAAGCGTGAGGTCTAGACAACATCATCATCCGCGAACCACACATCTACACCATGCGGCTCATCAGCCACCTCCTGTGGCTCCGCCTCAAAGGGATTGGGGGAAATACCTTTAGCACCAAAGGGAATGTTTGCTATGGTTAAAGTTATACAGGAATAATACTCAACAACATATGACAAGGCATGATCATACTAGATTAACATACTGAAATAAAAAGGAACATGAGTGCCAATAAAGTATATCTAACATCACATATATCCTAGCAAAATGGCAAACCACATGAATCTACTTTCTCGCTAATACACATTAAAAAGGGGAGCATACATACATAGAGATAGAGGTATAATTATAGTGAGCCAGACCTCACAAGGAGGCTTTTATAGTTGGCGCATACATACATACGAGGCATCGGCCATGGCTCTAGAGATAATCTCATACGGAAAAGAAATCTCAATTTGCAGTTGGTTACATAAATTTAAGGACCCCAAAATGGTTGATCAGACTGAAGAGGGTGCCCAAGCTTAGTGGTGCTGACTTAGGTTACAATAACAAGCATACTGGACATACTTACAAGTGGTCACGGGCTGAGGGGTGACTCTAGGACAAGGAAATACATACTTCGAACATTCATGCATAATTCAGCACCCCTCAAAGGGCCGAGAAATAACATGGCGGGTATATGTGGGGTCGAAATATGAAACTACTGTAAGTCGGAAACATTATGGAATGGTCATGGAAAAACAGGGTCCTAGGGTCTCTAGAAAATTAGGCAGCATTATGGCATGGAATGGCTCAACCCAAATGGGTAATAAGGGAAAAGGGCGGATCCAAGTGACCGAGAGGGAGCAGGGCAACTGAACGCTCACTGCAACACCCAATAGACCACACTGTGAATCCTAACTCATAGGGAAAGTAGGGCAATAAAATGCTCGCTAAACCCCATGTGTAAGTGACAAGTCCTACTTGTTATGTGAAGGTTGGGTACAAAGGGTATACAGAGGAATCATGCAAATTCGAGGACGGTATATGCCATTGTAAGCGAAAAACAGTAATTTAGGAGTTAGGGGGGGGGGGGGGGGGGGGGTAATTCTGTATAACAGTCAAGGTTCCATGACAAACTGCTAATCCTAAGCTACGGGTTGCCATTGACATTTCGGGGTAGTAAGATTTGGCATTGCGCTCGCTTAGGGTGATGGCCAAGGTCAACAAATACCCTTACTAATATCAAGTCCAATTAGTTAAAATGGGTCCAAGTTATAAGTTGGGTACCAACAAGAGGGTAGACTCCTTGGGGATTGAGCTCCCTGGTGAGCTCGCTTTGGGTGCAGGGGGCAACACCCCCGAAACCTAGACGGATTTTCCATCAGGTTTCTAAAGGGTCTTAAGGGAGAATCCGAGTTCTAAGGTCTAAGGTTCAAGGTTTTTACCCAAAGAACCGGGCTTCATTGAGCCTCCATTCAAAGTTAAAAAGGGGTAAATTCCTCCTAAAATAATTTAGAAAGTGTTGGGAAACATTTGGAGTTGAAGAGGGCTCAAAACAAGTCCAAACAGGGTCAAAAGGGGTCAATAGGGTGGCTTGAATGGCACAACTAAGTGACGTGACAGGCACAACCAGGCAGCTCACCCAGTTGTCCTCGGTCGACCAAGGTAGTGTCCGTGGTCGACCGCGGGACACAGTCACGGTCGACCGTTGTGGGACAATCGCATAGCTCCCGGTTGTCCCATATATGGCACTTCTGTGAAGGGATTTTTCATGGATTTTTTTCCTTGGAAAACTTAGGAAATTTTGGGAATCTTTGGGAAACCATTGTCCCACATTTATACACTCCTATTACACCATTCTAATCATCATTCAACTCAAGGAAATGTGGAGAAAATGCATGAATAGTAGCTTTAACAACAAGAGAATTCCTTGAATATTTAAATTAGAATTGCATGCATGTTTAAAACTCAAATTAAACACTTGCCTCAAGTGAAAGAGCTTCCAAAACACCTCTCTACACTCTCCAAACAGCTGGGAAACTCCTAGAACAAAACCCCCAAAAGTCAACCCATAATTCTACCCGAAAATGGAAAATCAACAAAGAATGGAAGAGAGGGGTTGCATGTTGGAAGTTGGGGCATCCAAGGGCTATGAATTCATATTCTAACTAGAGGAAGAAGATTGATTACCAGTAAGGGGTCCTACCAGCAAGATTTAGATGGGTAGAGGCATTGCCGGGCTGGAATTCCCACAAAAATGGGGTCTTCTCATAGAGGAGAGCGAGAGGAAGAAGATGGTGGTGCTTGCTTGGTGATTTCTGGCCTAAATCTGAGTTTTTGGTGGCAAAAGAATGGGAAAAAGAGGGAGGAGGGAGTGTTGTTGCAGAACTGGGAGAAAGAATGGAAAAAAGAGGGAGGAGGGAGTGTTGTTGCAGAACTGGGAGAGAGAGCTGATCAAGAGGGAGGGAGAAATGAAGGGAAAAGAGGGTCAGGGCTTTTGTAAAGGCAATGGGTTTGGTGGGGACCACAACTTAATTGACTTGGGATGCGAAATTGAGGGTCTTCTGGCCCCAGATCGGAAAGGTCAAAGAACAAAAGTTGTTCGAAATTAAATCTAGTTTCTAACAAGGACAAGCATGACATGATCAGAGGTTCTGGAAAAAAATTGTCAATTTTCAGAAATGACCAATTTACCCTCGAGCATACTAGAATCATCGGATAAAGGGGTTTTGGGGCTCTGAATGGCCATGGTATGAACATGAAAGTTGTCGGAAACAATGTCCTCTGTCTAATGAGCTGAAGAATGGAATTTTCCAGACCCCCCAACCTTTCCTGAAATTACAAATACGACCCTAAAGGCCTTCAACTAGGTTCAATGGCTCTCAAAACTTTCCAAAGTTATTGAAAAGCTATTCTAACCCACAAATTTAGTGAATCAACATCTAATCCCACTTAGAGAGCTAACACAATTAATTAGTACTAATGACGTGCTTAGTGGGTTGGGGTCTTACAACCCTGACTGAACGAGCTGTAAAAAAACTGTCATTTGACCTTTAGATTTGGTTGCAGAAGTGATGCAGTCTCAGACCCTCCATGTTGTACTTCAGTCTTCAACTGTTGTAGATATGCTTAGGAGTTGCAGCCTAGGGTTTCTTTGGACTTGCACCTCACCGAAGAGGAAGAGAAATGTGCAAACACAAAATAGTCTGAATGCCTTTCATTATGTTATAATTTTACATCATATAAAGAGCTCCATATGTTTTCCACATGATAGGAAAGGTATTCCTAGAATGATGATCGACCGTGTCTAATAATCATTATCATAAGCACCTAAGTCATCCAATGTTTATGGTATCCACTTTGTGAGTTTTGATTTTTCTACTCAACCCTATTTAAAGTGATGTTATTAGTAACTCCACAAACTTATCGTGTCTTTCCCCACTACATATAAGTTCTTTGTTGGTCTCCCCCTTTTCCTAGTTCCTTTAACATGTATCCTTAAACACGTTGTACAAGGGCCGTTTTTGTTTTCTTTGTACAAGTCCAAAATAATTTCAAATGACATTCCTTGATTTCTCTTCTATTAGAGTTATCATGATGTTTCATTTTATGTGTTCATTTCTTGTTATATCCTTTCTTCTAACTCCATGTATCTGTCTTAGCATGTGTATCTCTAGATGTACTTTTGCTTACTGTTTCTTCATTGCCTAATGATTAGATTTATACAACAAAGTAGGTCTAATTGTCGGCTTATAAAAATGTGCCTTAAAAATCAAAGTGACATTCAATGATTGCATGACAATCCACTACCATACCTTCATTTCGCCCCTTAAATCAAAATGCCCCACATTTTCTTTATCCAGCTCTTGAACCCTCCCGTTTGCTTAATGATTTCTCCTAGGTTGACAAAATTGCGGCTAAATTATTTTAAAAATTTTTACCAACTCATCTGCCATACTCTCAGATTCGCTAAACTGGCATGCATATATTGTTTTTTTCAGATCATTAAACTTTTGGCTCATTTGGCTCAAAAACCATGATCCAAAGTTTAACTTATCATTTACTTAGTTTCTTGTTTGATTGCTGAGTATTGCTATTAGAATCCTACGATTCGTATCCCAAATATTAAGGAAAATATTTTCTATCAATGCAATGTTACACCCCCAAGATTAGGTTGGATCCGAACCCGATCCCATGGGTATGAGAATTGGGGCCAATTAATTTTTTCCTCTAATTACCTTTGTGGCCCCAATTCCAAGTGTATCGAACTCCGCAGTGAGGTTATGAGTGATGATTAGTCACCATAACAAATCATGGAAACCTCAACTCATACAATCTACGTGCATGGTAAAGTGAACACAACATATAATAACAGTGCAAAAGTAGTACCAAAAGTGCATAAGTTCAAATAGAGTTACAAAATGTCTTAAACTTAAGTTTAAAACCAATGGTAAATTTATGGCCAAAATTACACTTCTGTAACATCAAAATAAAATAAGTCCGGGGGTAGTGAATGGCTTTTCGGCGCCAACCACAACGTCCTCAAACTACGTCGTCGGCGCTCCACTCATAATGTCCGCCATCCGACGAAACCTCCGTGCTCGCCTCACCCTCTAGCTCAACTGGGACATCAATCCCTAAGCACCAAATGTAGCATCATCAGATTATGGAGACCTGATAGGTAAATAAATATGAGTAACAATATAATATGCATCAATAGAGAATCAAGACATAAGAGATCGTGTGAGCAACAATAAGCGAAACGCTAGGCATAAAGCATGAGTAATGTAATAGACCACACGAATCATGTAAGGACAAAAACGCTAGCTACACAGCCTGCACTCTCTAACCAGGTGGCACACCATATAGGCCTAAAACAAATGCAACATGGGAAAACCCGCTAAAAACAATTGCAACCCAGGCAAACCTAGTCAACACCAGCTGCACATCACCTCATTGGTGCACGCTGAGCCCAATAGCGTATGCCCACCTCCCGATCTGTAGACAGTATATATCCATATGCATGCAATAACCCTATCCACGGGCAAGCGGCCTAAACCATGAGGGGGCTAAACCAGCCTAATGGTGCCTGACTCAAAGGATCAAAGACAACACGCACCAATAGTGCTCGGTTTACATCTCATTGGGTGTTACCACCAAAGACAAACAGAGCAAAGAAAAGAGGAACTACTCCGCACACGTGTTTCAGCTGACATACCCATTGCCACATCTGAGTAGTTCCTGATACTCATCTAGCTTGGGACAACTCCTATTGGATCTCACCCTGCTAATCTAGGCCCATAACACATTGCACATAATCCATCCACACCCATATCATACCCATTACACATAACAAAACGATAAAGGACTGACGAATGGAGTGGATACATGCACGTGTCATGTAATATATGGAAATGCTAACCTAATCCCAATCTGGATGCGTGATTAAAGAGTCAAAGGGGTAAACACTAATCCAACCTAGTTAGGGCTGCCCACACGTGCGACCTATGCTCTCTAACACAGTGGTTACACAGACCCAGGATGCTTTGTGTAATCCTTTGGTTCCCCGGAAATTGTTAGCATCTTGGTAACCCACTATGCCACTCACATAGTCCAATATGGGCCCCACATGTGCAACCGGTCAACCCGTAAGGAGATTTCAAGCTTATACATCCCCTCACTATTGGTCCAACTTCTATTTATTAATTACTTAGGCTAGAGGTCATGAATAGGGCTGAGGTTCCCAAATTCCCAAAAATTAAAATCTCAATAATCCATGGTTAACCATGAGCCCTTCACGCTTGACCATGGGGTCTTACAATGAGCCCCACTGTCGACCGTGAGCCCACTGCGAGAAAAGGCATTTCTGAGGTTCTACAGCAACCGCGAGATAGGGAGGTCTCACGGTTTGTCGTGGCTTTCCACGGCTAGCTATGGGACCCGCATGGTTAGCCGAGAGCTCACCATAGTGTAATCCATGGTGAGCCTCCCAAAGAGTCACGGTCAACCGTGACCCTTCAGAAGCTGAATGTGGAAGGGGATCATGGTGAGTTTCAAGGGAGCTTCTCCACCCATCTCTAATGGGGTTCCTAACATCATCCAGGGGTAGTCCAAGGCTCATATTCCACACATCTTTCTACCAATTTTAGACCCAATAATGCATAAAAAATTCCCACCAACCATCCAAACCATCATAAATGAGCTTTAAAAAGGGTTGGATTACATGATTAAAAGCATAGAATAAAATAATGTCATTCACATTCATTCACTTGCCTTGTTAGCTTTTGCACAAAAACCCACTATTTGGTGCCTAGCGTTTTCCAAATCTCTTGCTTCGCACCTCACCCCCACCAATCCAAAGTTATGTCACTTGCCTACATGCCAAAGAGGAAGATACATCTAAACCATGAATGCTTGCCACTAGTAAGAAACAAATGAATTACATGAAGATGTGGGGAAGATAGGCTTACCTAGAAGTGAAAAAGAAAACGTAGGTGATGAAGAAGATGATGGGGAAGGCCTTGAAGCTTGGGGTCCTTGGGGAGAGCTTGGAGTCCTTGAGAGCTTGAGCTTGAGAGGGGAAAGAGGAGAGGAGAGGAGTAGAGAGTGGAGAGGAAGAGGGGTGAATTAAGGGAAAGGAGGGGATTAGGGCTTTGTAGAGTAGGTTTTACAGAATTATAAATAAGGACTCAAGGATAGATTCCTTAGCAGGAATACAAGAATATGTAGACGCTATTTGATGTTCCTTAGCTTGCAAGCATTCTGAGGTTATGACATATATGGATGGATTCTATCCAAAATTTTATGAATTGACACCTAATTACATGAAGACTCATTATTTCTCTAGTACCAGACTTTCTAAACAAAACAAGAATACAAATCCAATGAAATAGTGAAAAGACCTCAGGGATACCTACATCATAAAAAAAAGAAAAAGGTGAAATAATTAGAGATGTCAAGGGCCCTGGTCCTCCTCTTATACATGAGTATGATTTTCGCCCATTGGGACAGGCCTACGGGCCTTGGGCTAGATCTGAAACACTGTCTTAAAGCCCATTCACTTGCAACCCTCTTGGTCTCTGTGTGCATGAGAGAGAGAGAGAGAGAGAGAGAGAGAGAGAGTCTACAATGAGTAATTAATCGGGCAAACATCAGGAGAGTTTATTAATTGAGCAAACATCAATGTATACTATGTTGTGGACATGGCATTACATGATCATGATTCTGTTTGGCTTCCAGGAGCTGATTGAAAAGGTGAGCAAAGGTGAGTTACCAAAGAATGAGTATCCATGTATGAATGAACCTAGTCCCACAGCCAACGGCAATGGTCAGAGTGTGTCAGCACGGCCAATTCCAAATCAGCCTGCTCATTCAATGAGATCAAGACGGACTGCTACATGGGCCAGGCCTCGTCACTCTGATGATGGATCTTCGAGGTACTTTGGCATATATTCCTTTTCTTTTCGATACATCACTCACTTGGTTATTTTTTATTTCTCTTCCTCTTGACCCATCACCACGAATTCCTTAGTCTTGGTTGTTTCATGCTCTTGTTGTATTGGCTCGTAGTGACTCAGTACTGAGACATGCATATACCGATTTCAAAAGGATGGGTCAGCGTATTTTTGTCTTTGTCATAGGTGGAGCTACTCGTTCTGAGGTGGGCAAATCAAATACTCAGAATTACATAAACATAAATATGATCTGTCCATTTATTTTTAACTGTATTCTTTGTTCTTATTAAATTCTCTCATCAGCTGCGTGCCGTTTATAAGCTTACTACCAAGCTGAGGAGGGAAGTTGTTCTTGGGTCCTCTAGTCTTGATGATCCTCAACAGTTTATCACGGTAAAACCAGGGAACTATCTACTTTTAATTATTAGGACCTCTGCACTAACCCCCAACCCATTTATTAATTGAGCTGGTAATGGCTACCCAAATCTGATCACAACATTTGGTTTGGTGTGTCCTTAAGCCATAAGATATGCTTTTAAGCATATCAAACCCCAACCAACAACCACCCCACTCCCCCACCACCTCCCCCCCCCCCGCCCCGTGTCCTCTTTTTCTTCTTTCATTGCTCTCTAAGACTCCATTGATTTTAATATGGTTTTGGTTTATCAGTCTTCATAACAGTTACTGCATCCCTCTTATCTGCTTTTTATTATTATTGTTATCACATCATCATCATTAATTGCCGTGCTCACTTTTTTTGCCAATTTTCTTCTTTGATTGACATGTGATGGCGATGCAAGTATCATTGATCATATTGATTTTCACATGACTTTTTTTGCCTATAGCTATGCATCTCTTTCAATAGATACACACGACTTATGCTCATCCATTATCAGTTTTCGTCCATGTTTCCTTGTAAAATTGGCATTTGCTTCAGTATTATTTTTTACTGTAAAAAACTTGTAAGAGCTTCTTTCGTCTGCATTTTTACCTCTTTGCCATGTCTTGATAGGCTGTTTTCGTCTATTTTACTGCATCACTTACTCTCCTTGATTAGTCATTTTCTTAGAATTAAGCAACTGTGGCATGTACGCCGAATCTCTAAATCATTTTATTTTGGCATATGAGATAATCCTGTCAATTTAGAAGAGATCTATTACAGACTTCCATTTAGTACTAACCCAAGAATAACAAAATATCCTTCCCTGTCAAAACAATAATAGTGATAATAGAAAAATAAATTAATAAGAGAATTCTCTGACCCTATTGGTCAACTTGAATTGCAGAAATTGAAGACGCTGACCGGTGAAGACCTTTCTGCAGATGACATTACTATTTGAGCTGATGCCTGTCCGAGCTCCTGTGCTAAGTGCAGTTGCCCTTCTCTTTTTTGTAATCATAGATGTCAATCTCGTTGTTTTATTGTTCCTTTTGATATTCAATGTATGTATGCCGAGTCCAGGTTTTTCCTAATATATGGCAGGTCCCAAGAAGTGAATCTCTTGCCTTTTCTTTTTGCAATCGATTTTGAAGGAGTTACCTATTCTTAGCACTGATGGTTTACTTGGAATTGTAATGGAGGGATATATATTCCATGATGTATATCTGTACATACGTCTACATGTATATTAAATCAACATTGTAGTGAATTAATTACACATTCCTTCTCAAAATGTTTGCTGTCTGTTCCAATTTGCTAACAAATCTTTGGGCTTCTATTAGTGTGAGGCGTTCAGGTCTATACGACTAAAGTTTCAGGTTTAGGTTTTGACAGCTTCTGTTAAGCTCAAGACAAGGACTGTTCATGTGCCAGGCTTGAGCCACAATTCAGGCATATGGGCAACACCTATGTGGCTCATGGTCCTGTTTTGGACACTTTGTATGTCAAAAGCTGATAGCCCTGATTTAATATTTTTGGAAAAATCTCAAATAATGCCTTAATTTTTTTTCCTTATTTAAAAAAAGGACACAAGTTTTAAAAAATTTCAATTTACTCCACGAGTTTTTCAAGAAGTTTTCAATTAAGGACATCTATCTATTTAAAGCTATTTTCGGCAACTATTTCCCTCAATTTTTTTTAGAAAAAATTCCCACATGACTATATGGAAATAAAACCCTCCTTCAGTTCCTCCATATTCTCCTCATTTTCGTCATCGGCGTCCTCACGGGGATTAAGGACAACTAGTATCCCCAAAGACAGCCAGTGTCCGCACAACGATCGGTTGCATAGAGTGGCCGTCAAAACCATACCATGGCTTTCAATGAAAGCTAATTTGGGTATTTAAAAAAAATCTGAGGGAAAATGTCACCTTAAAACACCTTTAAATGATAGCTGAAAACTTACTAGAAAACTTACGGACTAACTTGAAAGTTTAGAAAATTTTGTCCTTTTTTGAAATAAGGCAAAAATTTAAGGTCTTATTTGAAAATTTTCTTTCATTTTAGGGAAAGGCTATTCACACATTCCTCATTGCACACCCATCCATGGGACCCCTCTGGGTCATCCCCAAAATATCCGTGTCCTCCTTCCCTCTCTCTCCCTCTCCCTGTTCGCCGCCCAACTTTGCCTGCCGCCCACCTTCTCCCGCCCTCTCCCTTTCCCCCATTCTCTCTCCCTTTCCTTGTCCCCCTCCTCACTCGCCGCCCACCTCCGCCCATGCCCTTTCCCTCTCCCATCTCCTCTCTGTCTCTCTCGCTCTCCCTGATTGCCGTCCCTCTCCCCCTCTCTCATTCGGCCACTCAAGGCTGAATAAATGAGTACATTGTTTGGCTAGGTGGCTGAATAAGATGATATTGTTCGGCCCTTCGATCACCCATGGCCGAACAATATACTATTTTGTTCGGCCCTGAGTGGCCAAATGGGAGAGGGACGGTGATCAGGGTGAAGGAGAGGGGGGGAGGGAGAGGGCACGGGCGGAGGTGGGCGATGAGCATGGAGAGGGAGAGAGATAGGGAGAAGGCGGGCAGAGGTGGGCGGCGAGCAGGGAGAGGGAGAAAGATAGGGAGAGGGCGGGTAGAGGTGGGTGGCGAGCAGGGAGAGGTAGGGAGAAGGATGGAGGGAGAGAGAGAGAGACAGGGAGAAGGAGAAGGAGAGAGAAGGCGCGGGCGGAGGTGGGCGGCGAGTAGGGAGAGGGAGATAGAGGAAAGGACAGGGACATGGGTATTTTGGGGATGTCCTAGAGGGGTCCCATGGATGGATGTGCAATAAGCAATGAGGGATGTGTGAAAAGCCTCTCCCTTCACTTTATTTTTTCTCTTTTCTTTCTTCTTTCTGAGGCATCTTTGTGTAATGCTGGGGTTTCTGCTGATGCAGTCTATAGAAATCCGGTTTCCTTTTAGCATGGAAAAACGGTTCCGACTCAAAACCCTCTTACCCAAACCCCTTGAAACATTTTTCAGCATATCAAAGAAATTTGTTCAAAAGTCTCCTTTTTTTTTTTTATTTACTCATAGAATAGTGCCACGCTAAATGAGAAAAGATTTGACCCACTGATGTTGGAACATCAGAGTATTTTATGTGTAATCATGAAATACTTGTCAGTACACTTGTCCCCTAAGAAGATGCGAGCAAATAAAATATTACTAATCTTAATTTTAGTTCTACGGTTTTTATTTTTTCTGTTTTGGACTCAAATTCATGCACTCTCACCCCAAAAGAAAAGTCATTTTCTTTCCTAACTCACAAAATAGACACTGCTCTTGGACTAGTGAACCTTCAAACATCAGGTGATGCAACTAGGTTTTGCCGAGTTCTATAATGATGCTGTGGCTAGTTTTATGATACACCTGTATATCTCAGCCCTTTCAAGGAGTGTGACGTGGAGATTTATTTCAATCCATTAAAACTGCAAGTCCACAATTGTCTTGTTGAGACAGTGGGAGGTCAAACCCAGAGGGAGCGCGTCTGAACTAATTAATTAAAAATATAAAATTTTCTTTTAAAAACAATAATAAAATAGATGTGTGAATCAGAAACTTAACAAAACTAAAACTATAAAGTGCAAGAATAATAATGATGAGAAACATATCAAAATATCATGAATCTTTTAAGCAAACTGATCTATCAATTCATGCAATTAATAAAGAGTGCTGCTATTCGCACACAAAAAAAAAACTTTTCCCACACAAGGATGTTAACTTTTTTTTTTTTAATACATTTTAACCCCTTCATGAAATGACCAAAAATAGCCAATCTCCACCAAAACTCAAATTGTTTTTCCTTCTCACACACAACATCCCTTCTTCCTCCCTAAACGTACTCTACCTTCTCTGTAAGCTAACTCCCTAACCAAGTACCTTCTCACTCTCCACTTCTCATTCCACTTCTCATTCTCCACTTCATTGTTGTTTTAGGCAACTTATCCATGCTCTTGATGTTCCTAGCCAACTCATTTTCCTCCATCTCCTTCATCTTTCCTTCTTCTTCTAGTTAACTTTTTTCATTAGATCTCTCAAGTGCAATGAAGAAAGAAAAGAACAACGAAATGGTGCCTTTCAATCAGAGCAGCAGTGGAAATGTATGTTTCTATTTTTATTTTTTCATTTTCTTGGCCCTTTTTTGTGAAAAATTTCTCGCCCGGGAACTAGTAGCGTTCCCAATGTGTACTGAAATTCAGGTCCGAACAAAGGCATTTTGTTTGGACCTGTGTATCCGAACAGTTTATGACTCCGAATATTTCTTCTGCATGTATCTACACAGGAAAGTCAGGTTGGATTGGACTTTGTCATGGATTATACCAGTGAGTTTATAACTCAAGAGGTAAGACCTATTGTGAATTTATTACTCAAATTACAATTGGTTGTTACTAATTTTGTAATAAATTTGTTTATTGTAGATATTTCACAGTTGGGATTCGTTGATTAGTTGGGCTCGTGGTGGAGGAAGGAAAAACGGTTTTGTCATTGTCATAAAGGTTTCAAATGCCGCTCGGGTAGGTGTCAAAGCTAGAGTGCTCCTTGCATGCGAGAGAAGCGGACAATATAAGCATGAACATGGCAAGAAGCGAAAAATGATCAAACAAATAGGTTCCAAAAAATGTGGATGCCCTTTCGCATTAAGGGGCAAAAAGTTAGACTCAAATGATGATTGGATGTTGGAGGTCGTATGTGGCTTGCATAATCACTCGGCCGTGGAACATTTAGAGGGCCATTCATTTGCAGGCAGATTATCAGAGGAGGAAACAAAGTTGCTGGTTGATATGTCAAAGAGCATGGTTAGACCGAAAGAAATTTTGGTTACGTTGAAACAAAGAAGTGAACTAAACGTAACCACAATGAAGACAATATACAATGCACGTTACAGATATAAAGTTAATGAACGGGGTGGAAGAAGTCAGATGCAACAACTGCTTGGGAAGTTGGCAGAGCACAATTACATAGAATGGCATAAGAATTGTGAGAATAGTGAGATTGTAACTGACTTGATTTGGACGCACCCAAGCAGTATAGATTTGTTGCGTGCATTTCCACATGTGTTAATAATGGATTGTACTTACAAAACCAATTGTTATCGCATGCCTCTGTTGGAGATTGTTGGAGTCACATCCACAGACATGACATTTTCTGTATGCTTTGCATACCTTCAGGCTGAACATGAAGAGAATTATGCATGGGCACTGGGTGTTTTGCGTTCTATTATTGGTGATGGTATTCTCCCCGATGTGATTGTGAGGGACAGAGAATTGTCACTTATGAAAGCCATTAGCACTGTATTCCCTGGTGCTACTCATTTATTATGCAAATGGCACATTAATATAAAAGTATTGGCGAGATGCAAGAAATTGTTTGAAACGAAAGAAAAATGGGATATGTTTATTATGAGCTAGAATATGTCGGTGTCTTCATCCACAGAAGAGGAGTTTGGTGAACAACTCTGTAAGCTAAATCAAGAATTCAGTACGTATCCCGGTGCACTAAATTACGTGAAAGGTACTTGGTTGGATGCATACAAGGAAAGATTTGTCTCTGCATGGACAAACAAATGTATCCATTTTGGTAATACGACATCGAATAGGTATTGTTTAACGACTACTAATAGTTTGATTTATGCATATTAATTGCGATGTCTCACATGTTAACAATTCTATGCAGGGCTGAGAGTTCACATGCATAGCTCAAGAGGCAACTTGGATAAAGTCAAGGAAATTTTGAAGCTTGTTGGACTAAGATCCACAGTTTGCTTGAGTTGCAGCATACCAGTATCAAAGCTTCGTTTGAGAAAAGTAAGACAATTGTGCAACATAATTTCAAGCCGGGTGAATACAAGGAGCTTCGCGGTAATGTCTCCAAAAATGCACTTGAAAAGATCTTAACAGAAACCAAGAGAGCCAACCTAGTTGGAATTGACGCCAATGTTTGTGGTTGTGTCATTCGACACACACATGGATTACCCTGTGCGCACGAGATTGCAGAATATATAAGTCAAGGGCGGCCTATTCCTCTAAGTTGTATACATCCGTATTGGTGTAAGCTTGATATGTTGCCAACTGTCCCACCAAAAAGTTCTTCTACAGGGTTAAATTGTAAGGAGGATTTGGAGTTGCTTGAACTACGGTTCAATGAGTATGATTCCACGAGAAAGCTTCAACTTCTAAAGAAGATATGAGAGCTAACTATGCCGGACAGTAATCATTTGATAGAACCCGAAGTCAAAACAAGAACAAGAGGTAGACCAACCATGAAAGTTGACACATCAACTCGACGAGATCCAAGCGCTTTTGAGTTGGTGCCATCTGCACAGGATAGCTACTCTCCTAAATCAGTTTCAAAGACAGAAGCAAATGACAAAGGACGGCTGGAATGCACCAAGAATACAAGAACAAAGGCTAGGGCGGTTCTTACAAGGTAAAAAAACATCAATAATTATGTGCTCTCATTTCCTGTGGGGTTGAGACATGTCAAGGACGTCTCAGCTGATGGTAACTGTGGCTTCAGAGCCATCGCTGGATTGGTTGGCCTAACCGAGGATGGATGGAGACAAGTAAGGAAAGATTTATTACATGAGCTGCTCACACATGTAGACAACTACAAACAATTATATAGAGTGGAGAACAGAGTTGAGGAATTGATTGATACATTATCATACTATGATGACAACCCATCGGTGGACTATTGGATGACTATGCCTGACATGGGGCATCTCATAGCATCTCGTTACAATTTGGTGTTATATCACTTGAGCATAGAACAGTGTTTGACTTTCCTCCCATTGCGGTCTGTGCCAATTCCTATGCCTTCCCGGAATGAGAGAACAATAGGTTTTGTTAATCGCAATCATTTTGTGCAATTGTTCTTAGAACCTGGTCATCCAATTCCGCCTATTGCAAATAAGTGGAGACAGTTTTCATCATTCCTGTACGGATGGTTGGGAGTTTAATTATAGGGAACGGATCAAATGATTCAAAGAGCTTGTAACTCCAGACGTCTCAGCATGTGAGACAATAGATTTGGATTGAATGTAACAATTTTGAATGTAACAGAATGCAAAAAACCCAAGTTTGCATGTAACAAGTTTTTTTGTGTTATTGTTGTCATTGAGCTTCATGAAGTCATTGACATGCTGTTTTTATTTATTTCTGAGCATTCCTACTGTTCAAACACAATTGTCCAAACACAAAATCATTATGTCCGGAACATAATAATGTTGTTCGGATATACAGTTCTGAACAACTGGATACTGTTCGGAACTGTATGTCCGAACAAAAGCATTTTGTTCGGACATACAGTTCCGAACAGTATCCAGTTGTTTGGAACTGTGTATCCGAACAATACAATTAGACCTGTATCCACACAAGATTTCACTCTGTACATCCGTAACAATTCATGCAAGAGAACAAAATGCATATAAACAGGTGAAAAAAGTACAAAATATATTCCAAAGTAAAATCTTCTTAAAAGAGGTTCCAAGTCTCGTAACAACCGTCCAAACTAGATAAATGAAAACAAATACAATTTTCCGGTTTTGTTAGTCAAACATCTTAAAATTTCTTTAGTTCTTCCTTCCCCTTGTTGACCTGGTGCGGCTGTAGCTTTGAGAACTCATGTGTGGATGTCGAATTATATGTTGAGCATTGGCAATTGACATTCCTCGTAACACATGGGACACCTGATTCACATATGTATATAGTCCCCGTGGGTCTTCAACCCAATGGTCCTCACCCCTTTCCATCACTTCATCAAGAATGAAGAGGGCATCCGAATTACGCTGCTCGTAGTCCACCATACTGCTAGGTTCTGTTTGTTCGGGAAGGGGCGTAAAATTAGAGTGAGAGCTTGGGTTTTGTAAAATCCTCCACGAGACTCGTTTATACCAATCCATATACCCGGGTACGCAATCTGCAGGACGCCTTACTGGTTGACTACGATTGAATGCAGACAATAGGTTATTAGGCCATCCCTTCCAAGCTTGATTGATGTATTGATACGCGATATGGTAGTCACGGGCAGTCAGACCTCGCGTAGCGCGAATGGGGGCTAATGGCAATGAAGGAATAGTTTGAACTCTCCCAAACTGTCTGAGCACCCTATCCGGATGATAAGGTTCAACAACATCCATGCACTTGATGCATCCACAATAGTATGCCACCTCATTGAAAGGGTGACATCGCCTAACATCACGATATAGGTCCCAAGTGACCTGAAAATAGTGAATCCAAACTTAAGATATGGAAATACACAATACAGAATAATAATTTCATGTGATAGAAAATGAGTATGAAAATATGCGTAATTACCAAGTCAGTGCTCATGGAATCAAGTCTCTCTCGTAGTGCTTGTAAAGAAGCAGACTCCCTACGAGGGATCCATCGATGGACTCGGGGATGTTCGGGCTGATAGTGAATGTTTGGAGTTGGAGCCAAACTTTCGAAGTGCTCGTACACCCAAGCTTCCAATAGAGTCAAGTAACCGGCTATTTGTTTAACCTCATGCTGGGTTACTAACCCCAACTGCCTGTATAAGTATGTCAGTGCAGCAATACCCCATGCATATGAATGTACGTTGGCCAAATCCACCAGATGTGTAAGGAATATGATCGGCACCCGTGTCCCACTCTTGTCTGCGAACAACGTACAACCCAATAAGTACAGAAGGTAAGCTCTGACTGCACAATCAACCATCTCCTCCCCATCATCGTCAGTTGTACCGCCAAACTTTTCCTGTAACCACTCTAATCTAACAGATTGGCCCCGCACCTGGATAAGCTCATCATGTGTCTCTATGGATTCTAGTCCTAGTGCATCAACAAGGAGTGCTTGAGCTTCTTCATATGCCATTCTATCATTATACGAGATAGTCCGCCCCGTTACTGGGATGCCTATGATGGATGCAACATCATCTAAAGTGATGGTCATCTCACCAAATGGCATGTGAAAGGTGTTAGTCTCAGGTTGCCACCTTTCTACAAAACCCGATACAATAATCTTATTGACGGAGCGGTATGATGTAGTCACCAAGGGAGCCAATCTGGACATGGACATCCACTCCCTAAACCCTTCAAACCCATTCAATTGCCATTGTCACAATGACACTTTTTGACCGTGACTTAGACACTTAAGTGGTCCTCGATCCTGCATTCAACCATTGAAACATTAGCGAAGAAATTCTCTCCAGAATCAATCAATCAATCTTGATATGAAATAAATGAAACACACCTCTCTATTCCAAATATACAGAGCTATATGTGTATCAAAGCTGGTCAATAAGGACCTATCTTCTGGCCACGGACCTGATCGCATTTCCATCTCAGTTTCTTCTTCAACAATGTCCTCCTCACTAACCTCATGACGATCCGGTTCTTCTACAACTTCTTCCACGCGGTGGCGGCTCCTTCTATTTGAAGCAGTAGGTCGCACCCTAGAAGTGCTCGGTCTGTCCATAGCTGAAATAAAAAATACAAATATTGTGAGGTCCAAACAAAATGACTTTGTTCGGATACACAGGTCCGAACAAAGTCAGAATGTTCGGACCTATATGTCCGAGCAAAATGACTTTGTTCGGATGTTAAGGTCCGGACATTCTTACTTCGTTCGGACCTGTGTATCCAAACAAAGTCATTTTGTTCGGGATTTTAGGTTCGAACAGTTCGCGATTTCTGGGAAAAAAACTTTGCAATTATGGATGAAAACCAGCCCCAATGCATGAAAAAACTCTACTATTATTTGTAAAATCTTACATTGAATGATAATCTATCATTCATTAAAAGTTTTTATGGAAAAAAAGGTTATCTAAAATGGAGAAAATGGTAAAGAATAGATGGTGAAGAAAAATGAAATGACAATGGTACCTTTGGAAGGGAAGAGGAGATGGTGTAGAGGAACGCCGGAGAGATAGAGACTCCGGAAAGACAGAGGACGATGCCGGAGGTTCGAAGTGGAGATGGCCTTTTGTGTTCATTCTGTATGTGGAGAGAAAGGAAGGAGATGTGTGTGGGAAGAAAGAGGGAAATGGGGAGATGGGTAAAATGGGAATTTTTGATGTGTGTGGAAAGGAATAATGTATTTTTTAAAATTTTGTAATGTGTGTGGAGAGAATTTGTGTGGAAAAAGATTTTTTTGGTGTGCCAATAGCAAGTCCCTTAATAAAATAGAATTGTCTAAAAAATACTTCAGATCAGAAACAACTCAATGTTTCTGATCCGAGTGATTTGTCTATAAAAAAGCATAAGTCTTTCATAAATTATCTAAAGCAAAGGCCTTTTTCACCTCATTAAAATATGAACTTATCTAAATATCACACATCAAGCAAACATAGACTATCAAAGAACTAGATCTAAGCATAATTTATTAAGAAAGCATGCATGATTAAAGAATAATTCAATTAGAACTAAAATCAGAGGTTTGTCATAGACTTGAAGACATTTATTAATAACAATACGCATGTGTAGGGACAATAAAACTACTAAATCAGAATGCATGAAAAAGAACATAGAAGAATACTTAACTTCATTAGATATTCCAATCCAAAAGACGACTCCTCCATGGTAAAAGAACTTCTGAATTTCTTTATTAAAATCTCCATGTGAATACAATCAAGCTCTTAGATTTCTCTCTTCTAAATCTAGTTTCTGGAACAAGGCTTAAGAATACCCAATTTATTTCTTACTTTTTTCTACACTAGAGAGAGAGAAGAGAAGAAAGAAGGCAGGAGATGATGGAGGACGTCCAAGGGGGGAGAGAGAGCATGGGTATGGACGTCCCATGGGATGTCCTTTTACAGATTTTGAACCCACAATTTGTTTTTTCTTGGACTCTGTGAAGAGATAGAATTTTATCTCATATGTGAGGGAGGTTTCTTCCTTGGCCTCCAAGCATAGATGAGATAAGATAGCGACAAACTTCTAGATGAATGTGGACTCTTAGATTTCTTTGCACTCACATCCTCCTTAAACTGAAACTTCCAAAAGAATTGAGCCCACTTTCGATAATAAAGATTTATTCCCGAGTAGAAAATTTACAGTCAATTTCCTTATGCCATAACTTGCTCATTTCAGCTCCAAATTGCATGATCTTGAGCTCTACGGATATCTACTCGAAAAGATCTTTTCAATGGTATCAAGATTGCACCAATTTGACCTACAGTTTGAGAGATATACCCGTTTTAAGTTAAGCTGTCTTGAGAGAAACGACACTGATTGACTTCCTTCTTGCAATATGACTTGTCCTCTTAGCCTTTGAGATGATCGTTCCTTCTTACACTAAAAGACTGATTGGGATAAGATAATAAGGAGTCTTGTTTTTGAATCTCTCCTTGAATTTGCCCAAAAATCAATGATAGTGCAATCCACTTGTAGTAGTATATGATTGAATGTGAAAGAGCCTACAAAAGTCTTCAAAACTCTTCCGTACTTAAGACATGGGGCCCTTGATTGTTGCCGGGTCATCCTAAGCATGAGGGAGGCATGAATGGACGTCCAATGGGATGTGTAGGTCCCATTTATGGTGTACAGCTTCCTTGTAGCATAGTAACTGGACTTTTTGCACATGCTAATTCAACCCATAAAATACTGAAGAACCTAGTTGAAGTGGGAGTCGTCCGGATAGAGTTCTACTCGAACAACAACTCTTCGAAGAAAAAGTGCATAAAATACTAAGTAATGTAGAAAATGTGTAAAGAATGTGCAAATTCTATTTCCTAGGTAAAAATTCAAATTATTTTAGCTTCCTTGTACAGCAACTTAACCTTTTGCCCATGCTAATTCAACCCATCAAAATACTGAAGAGCCTAGTTGAAGTGGGACTCGTCTGGATAGAGTTCTACTCGAACAACAACTATTCGAAGAAAAAGTGCATAAAATACTAAGTAATGTAGAAAATGTGTAAAGAATGTGCAAATTCTATTTCCTAGGTAAAATTGCACGAAATGATGAAATCAAATGAATAATGATCCAATTCACCTAATTAAGTCCCTAATTCAACTTGAAATGATCCATAGATTATGCAAATTTATGAACTTAACTGAGTGGTTATGCTATTTTTTTTCCAGTGTGACACATGCGCATATGACCATATCTATAGTATTAGCAAGAATGTTTTTGAGACCACACTACAAGAAAATACATTATTAGCGTCGAACTTATAGCGGCAGCCATAAAAATTCGTCACTATAAGACACTTATAACGGTGGACACATTTGACCCCCGCAGTAACACAATTTTTAGTTACTTTTACCGGCGGCCTTCATTGTGACCGTCGGTAAAACTATTGATCCAAGGAACGGGTGGATGGCACGAGATTTTTTTTGTTTTTTTCGTCGAATATATAGCGGCAGCCAATACTTTCGAGGGTAAACAGAATTTCTAGCGTCCACAATGTGGTGGAAAAATTATTTTTTGCGGCGACCATAAGTGAGCGCTGCTAAAAGTTATATTACCTATCGCAAGTTTATTCCCTCCCCTCTCTCGCTCCAATATCCCTCCCTCGCTCTCTCCGTCTCTGGCCCTCGTCTCCCTCTCTGGCCCTCAGCTCCCTCTCTCACTCTCTCCCTCTCTAGCCCTCTTCCACAACTCTTGCTCTCATCCTGTTACTCCCAGGCGCACGAACCCACCATCCCTCACCACTCACGCAGAGCCCGCCATCTCCATCCCTCACCTCCATCACCACTCACGCAGCCCTCACCCTCTCCATTCCCCACCTACCCTTCCCTCTCTGTCTCTCTCTCTTCTTCTTGTTGTTCTTCTACTTCGACGTTAGGGTTTTGATTTTTTTTTCTTGGGTCTTGCGCAGGAGAAGATGCAAGAGAGACTGCTCAAATATGAAATGGAGAAGAAGAAGAGAGAGGGCAAGTTAGAATTCTAAGACTCCTCTCCTTCCCCTCTCTCTGAATCTTAGATTTCTCTTTTCCCCCACCCAACCCCCTTTTCTTCTTTTTTCTGTCTTTCTTGTTTCTGAAGCCTAGAAAAGGAGGCGTCCTGTGTCGGTTTGGTTGCCGTTTGGATTTCAATGTGCTTTTTTAGGAGGATTTAGTAGGTGGGTTCTTCTGGGGTTTCGATTTCCTATCCATTTTCTTAGAGCAGCAGTCATTTGGGAAAGTTTCTCTCCTCTTTTTCTTTGAAAGTTATAATGGGTTTGTGGCAATGGCGCTATCAATGCACAAGGATTCCTCAAAGCAATTGGATTCAGGCAAGTATGTCAGGTATACTCTGGAGCAGGTGGAGGCATTGGAAAGAGTTTATATGGAGTGTCCAAAGCCGAGCTCGATCCGACGACAACAGCCGAAAAGGGAATGCCCGATTTTGTCGAATATAGAGCCCAAAAAGATAAAAGTCTAGTTCCAGAACAAAAGCTAAAAAGGAAAAAAAAAGTTAGTTTACATGTTCATTTTTATTTTATTTTATTATTATTATTATTTTTTTGTATATTGGATTGATGAATGGAACTTTTTTGTTCCTCTTTTTCGGGTCTGAGTTTGTGTTTGCTCATGATGTTGTGATGTGTGTGGTGGTTGGTTTTTTTAAAACAGAGGAACGATTGGAATGAAATGGGCTATTTGTTCCCTCTATTGAAATGGTTTCTCTCTTGTTTTTCTATTTTTAGTTATGTCGTTTGTAACGCCCCAATTCCTAATACCGAAGTTACCGCTAAGGTACCCGAATTTGGCGCGCTACTTCTCGGAAAATCCGAGAACTTCCAAGATCATAGTCTGCAGTGAGGTCAAATTTTTAAAATTTTTTGAACAATAATATAATCAACAGTTGTGTCGTGGAAGTATAAGAAAAGATAGCGGAAGCAATAGTATCATATAACTGAGTCAAATATAATAGGGCTAAAGTCCAACAAAATCTCAAAGTGTAGTTATCAAAAGTTTATACAAAACTGACTACCTCCCTGCTCACTACAAATCCACTCAAAAACCCAAAAATAAACTGCACTCAATCCTCCTGTGTAGGCGCTTCGTCATCCTGCTCGACCACCTGGTCAACCGGCCCCCACCCGTAGTCACCAGCTATAGGTGCCTCATGGTACGCGTCGCTTGTGGGGTCAAGGTCGAGACCTAAGCACCAAAGATGGGTCAGATTCAAGGTTCTGGCAAGGCATCATATGCAAATAACGCAGGATATATGCAACAAAAGAGAATAGAGACGAGTATGTAATCATAAGAGTAACAAGGAAACATAAACTATGCAATTGAGCAGTAAATAGCAGTTTAGAATTAGGAATATAAGTAATCTAATCTAATTAGATAACAATATGGCACATTCACACAAGCTGGATATACCGCGGAATATTATGCCACGGCCCTCCCATACTATAAACATCTCATACTGTAAACAGTTGCGGTGGGGAAATGCTAAGGTAACCATGCAAGGGATAACAGCCCTGCTAATAACAATAAATAAATATAACACCGATCACACCTCTTTATCTTACCGATCACACCCATTTATCAGATTAGATCGGACCTGGTATCACAACATCCGTCTAATCACAGTTCATCATGATGGCTCTAGTCACAACCAATATAAATATAGCTCCTACCAGTGATGATCAGTCAACAGGATGAGCTTAGATCAACTGAGTGAATGTTTAGTGCCGACCCAGGGAACAAGTACAGGTCTGTGTCTGTCTAGGCTTGTCTTGCGTGAGTAAGGTCCTAATCCAAGTCTCTAAGAGATTAAAGTACAATAACATGAAACACGGCCCAATATCCAAGTCTAAGTCCAAACATCATTGGATCCACACTAGGCCCACAACCATGGCCTTAGTCTATAATAATGTAAGTAATCAATCCATACCCATTTACAACCATTATAACCAACCTCTCCATTCTAGGGTTCCACACAACCAATCTTAGGCCGTATGAGAGCTCGCCTAGCCACAGACACGGGTTGTTTATCTCCAAATACATCATTGGGTCACCACTAAGTAGTCCTAGGTTCAGGTCCTCCAATTTTACTTTAATTAACAGGTTTATAACAATAATAAAGATAGGAGAGAAGAACAATATATGAAATCCTCCAAACAATAGAATCAAGTGGAATAGACAAGTGTCCAACCTAAGTAATGGTCCACTCTTGGTTCAAGGCCTCATCATGTAATTGGATCCCTAACTGTAGTCTCAGATGTCAAAAGATGATATATCTGGTGCTCCTGAAGTTACAGACATCATTGACTACATTTAAGGGTCGAATCATTGATAATTCAAATCCCAAAAACCCATTTGGTGGACCCCACGAGTCAAGGCTGAGCCACGCCATTAATTCGTGCTTAGCACATTAATGGAGGGTTATTTGGATGATCAATGGGCCCCATAATTGATCAAACATCAAAAGAACTGAAATCTGGAAAAATCACTGTACACAGTATGCCCGGTCGACTCATCCTTAGGGATGTCAACCGGGTACACTGGATGTTGACCCCCAGGTCGACATCCTGGCAGTGTCCTCGGTCGACATCATGGCCATGATGTCGACCGGGTCCACATGGACTTGAGGCCAAATAGCTGGGGGGCTGCATGCTGTGTATTCAGATTTTGCAGTGTTCTCGGTCGACATCGTGGCCATGATGTCGACTGGGTCCACATGAAATCCTGCACAGACTGAGAATTCAAGTCTCAGTTATTTCTTGAAAAACATGTGTATCTGGTCGACCGGGTACAGGGTCCCGTCGACCGGGTACACTGGATTGTAAATTTATAAAGAACTTAACCGAGACTTGAATTTCTCCATTTTCAGTGTGCTCGGTCGACCGAGCTGGAGGCCGGTTGACCGGGTGCACCGCTGATGTGAAATTCCAGATTCTTGGAATTTTCCTTCTTCAACCCATTTTTCATCCAATTCACTCCTAATCTTCTCCATTCATCACAAAAGCATATAAAACAATAGAAAGGACTTCTATAACCATCCATCCATCATCCCACTGGGCCATTGATCTTCCAAATGGGAGAACCCATCCATCAAATGGCCAACATCCATAATACAAAGCTCAAATGGTAGATCTAGCATGCATATATATACAACTGAATTGAATTTGCAGAATCAAGAGGAGAAAATCATGCATTCTGTGATATTAGCATAGGGTGCTTGCCTTAATTCAAAATTACAAAGAGAGTTGAGAAAGAGATGAGAAATCCAAGCTCCTAAGAGGTTGATAGTATAATTGAGGGTGATCTCTAACTTCTTATTGTGCTAGAATTTGGGGAATTAGGGTTTCTTAGGGAGAGATATGGAAGATGAGAGTGAATTAGGGTTCATGTTATTGGAATAGTTAGAATATATAGGTTTGGAGTTGGTGGTTGTTTACTAAAAGGTCCTTAGGGTTTAATTAGGGGAAAAGATAGGGTAATTGGCAAGATGGTCAATAAGTGGAATTCTAGAAGGTTCCTTAATGCTAACACTCCCATAATTAAACTAAATTACTAACTAAGGCCTAGTCTAACTAAAATCTTAATAAATAACAAAGATCACTCTATATCTATAAAGAATTAAATAAAAGTCTAATTCTAAAACTTAGGAACATTAACAAACTATTCTACTAGCCCTATTAATTAGCATATTAAGATAGATAATATCATATTAATAATTATTCAAATCAAATTGAGGGTCCACAAGGGGTGGGGCCTCACATCGTTGGTATCATGCATTTGTTTTATATTGTGTTTCTTGTTATTATGTTGATTTCTATTTTTAGATGAATGAGTTGGGTTTTAGGCATCTCTTGTTTCTGCTAATGGCTAGTTGGAATGAGACAGAGGAGTTTTGAGGATTTTCTCATGGATGCTTGGCAAAAATAGTGTATTTATTGGATTTGGCTGCTTTTTATGCCTTTTCTAGTTTAGACTTTAGATCACCACCACCATCATTATCATTGCAATCAAAGCCTTAACCCATCTATATGGGTTAGGCATTTGGTATAGATGTAGATGGAAACGATAAGCCAAATACTTTTTTTTTTAGATAATTTATTTCAAGAGGATTTTACAAAAAAAAAAAAAAAAAAGATTAGATGACCAGTAGCCCCAAAAGATCATTTTAACCTACCTTGCACTAGATCAATCATTTTGCACGAAATGGTATATTTTTTTAGCACTTTTTACTAGCGTCCCTAGCGACCTTAGTTTTATTAAGCTAAGGGTCCCTAGGGACCCTGCGATGGAGAAACAAATTAGACAATATAGTCCTGTTTCCTCGTGCTTTGTTGTCAACAAGGAGGTTTTCCTTCGTCTGCTGCTCCTAGTCGTCGCGCCCATTTCTTCCGACCTAGCCGTCCAACTGTGGTCCCCTCCAGCATCCTCTTCGTATGCTGCTCTTGGTCCTCACCCTCCTAGCAACTATGCTGTTGGATGCTCCCCTCAGGCCTTTTCTTAGTCGTCTGTGAAAGTTCACCTAGGGCCAATGTACTCAACCTAGAGGGGGGGGGGGGGGGGGGTGAATAGGTTTATCAAAACTTTAAATCCAATTTTAAAGTAATAATTAAGATTTAAGATGGATCTAGTGATATGTAGACTAAGTATGATAATATAGCAGTGTTCAATGATGAATAAGGCTTGTAAACTAGGTCAAAACACTTAGACAAACAACATAAGTAAATGCACAGAGATTTATAGTGGTTCGGACCATATGTCCTACATCCACTCACAAGGTCCACACAGTCCCTTGGTTCCACTATGATGAATCAAAACTACACAAGTAATGATTCTACATTAGTTTTGTTCATAAGGTTCGATCACACAGATCTACTCCCCTTTACACTTTTTATAGTGGTTAAATCACAAAGAGATAAGCCACTCTTACAATGCTCTGATTTTAATGAAGTGAGGGAGAAGAACACTTGCCTCTTTTGATGAAGTCCAGAGGATGCTCTTCGAAGCTTGTCACCGTAGCTCCAAGCTTTTATGCCTCTTGCAATGCTTCCTTGATATCGAAGATGATGCTCCAATATTGTGCTCAATCAAGGGACAAGAGGTTGGGTTCTAGATTTTCCTAAATGTATATAACTTGAAAAACAAACTAGAATCCTTTTTCCAAACACACTTGTTTAGAGACTAACATCTCTCATTCATTTTCTAGATCAGGTTGATAGTGTGTTTGGAAGATGATTTTAAAGGCTTAGGAAAGATGGGAAGAAGTGGGAAAGTAAGCTCTTCAAAAATCTACTTGCTACAGTGTAAAACGAGTTCCAGATATTTATAGAGAAATTCCCAACGGCTAGTTTTGGCGGCTAGCCTCTTGGTAGTTCGGCTAGCCTCATTTCAATTTCTCTGAGGTAACGGCTAGTTTTTCTAATTCGGTCAGCTCACGGTTAGCCGACAGTAGACATAGCGGCTAGCCGTGAGGTGACCGCATGGTGACCGAATCTGAACCTCAAAAACCTGTAGCATTCTGGAAAGCTAACCGAGGCATTTCGGTTACATGGAGGTTAGCCGCCAGCCATATGGCGGTTAGCCGAAAGGTAGCCGCGAAGTGACCGAGCTTCCAAAACAGATGAGAGGTTTGTATTCTGGAAATGAAACCGTGAACCTCGGTTACCTGGCGGTTAGCCGCCAGTCCTCACTGCGGTTAGCCGAATTCTGACCGCAAGGTGGCCGAAACATTTCTGACTGAAAACAGCATTCTGGAAATGTAACCGTAGTATTTCGGTTACCTAGCGGTTAGCCGCTTTTTGCAAAGAGGCTAGCCGCCAGGTGACCGAAAGGTCACCGAACTCCCTATTTCTGAACAGAACATAATGAAGATAATCATTAAATGACACACCTATTATAGGCTAAGGAAGCAAGGCTCCTAGGGTCCAGTTAGTCAAAGATTTTGGGTCCAAAATACCTGAGATGATTTGCACACAAGTGGAGTCTTCTTTGACACATCCAGGTCTTCCAAAAGCTTGAACATATCCTTAAAGTAGATCATCCTTGAACCTCTTCGAGATGTAAAGTCTTTGGGACATAATGACACGGAATTGACAAACCAAAAATAGTGCTCACAGGAATGTGACACTAACAATCTCCCCCTTTGACAATTTCGTGGCAAAACACCTATTCTATACACTCTTACAATAAATGAACCCAATAACACTCAATATTACAAGAGAATTAAAGCTTTACAAGGAGATGCAATAATTACAACTCAAATAAAAACTCCCCCTAAAAATGTGCTTGAATCTGACTGAATTACCTGCATAGGACAAGAAGAAACACATTCTATGGAGGGATTGCAACTCCCCCTTAATCATTAGTCAAAAATGACATATTCAAATAAGTTAGAAGCATTCACACATTCTTCCTTAGAATGTATCTGAAAATCGGAAATCCTGAGAATTCTCCCCCTTTTTGTCACAAATTGACAAGGGAAGGACCAAGCAATAAGAAAGAGAACAATAGAACAAATATATCAGGAAGTCATAACAGAAATATGATATAAAAATTAGACATGAAGGTTCATACATCCCATGTTAAAAGAAAGTAGCATAAGTATCTTAAACCCATAAGAAATGACAGCCACTTGTCAACAGAACACCACCAAAAAGAGAACCAATTAAACAAAAGTGGCTAAAGGACCCACTAATAACTAATCAGACGGAGGGGATGGAGAGGGAGGCATTTCGTTGAAATCATGTCTTCGACAGCCCTTGGACAAAGCCCCTAAGTATCGTAGAGTCTTTTTCAATAGATTCTCTGTCTTGGACTGCCGTTGCTCTATTGCATCCAAACGATCTCCTACGCTCCGAGATGCACTAGAAGAAGTAGCCCCACGAACTTGCACCGGAGGCACTGATGGAGCTGGCTGTTGTGGAACTTGATCATCTGCAAGAGGCGGAACTGGCCCAGCTTCGGCGTTAGGAAGAAGATTCATCTGAATGAGGTTGGCTCTTCCAAAAGGAGCATGGTATAGAGGAGTATCAGTCGGCCGCGGGACACCATAAGAACGAGCCAGCTGAGTCATAAGAAATCCAAATGGGGCAGCAGTCTTTGTAGCATTTGACAGGTGAAACCGAACGATGGTACGACAAATCAGCGAGGGAAGACATATGGGAACACCGGTAATGACTTTATGAAGGATATTGACCATATAGGCAGTTAATTCGGTCCTATTGCCTTTACGAGGATAGACATTAAATGTGAACAGATTGTGAAGAAGTCTATACTTGGGAATCAAAGAACCTAGAGGAAGGAAATTCTTTTTACGATTCCACTCAGCATTAAATCCGCAAAGACGAAGGGTAGCTTCAGCCTTTTCAGCCTCAGTGAGTGAGTCAGCAACCATAGTAAGGCCATTTTCACAAACAGGGATGTTCATAACAGAGGAAATACGATCGGGGTCAATTGTGACTACTTGATTTCGAAATGCTACATTGAAAGAGCAGGAGTCAATAGTTGAAACAGCATCAGTAATGGACGCATACATGCTGTAAACAAGAGAAGGATAAGCCTTGTCCCCCCAATCCAGAATGTTACTCCAATTGATTTGAGCAAGTATAATGGCGGTTTCATGACCTTCAATAACTGCGCGTTGGGTGCGACGCTCAACCATAATCAACCGTTTTTTCATGTCATTTAGCATTTGACCATTTGGCTTGAGACTCATAGGCATAGATGTAGGAGGAAGAGAAGAAGAAGAAGGGGAACTAGAAGATGACTGTGAAGGTGAAGATGGGGGTGATGGAGGAGGTCTCTCTTGACGAGACGAGGAGCCTCCAATAGAGCGTCCTCTTTTAGAGGGACGATTTACAGCTGATTTCATTCTAGGAGGCATTGATGCAAACAGTTGGAGTGCCCACAGAAGTGAAAACAGCAGACACAAGGCAAGGAAAACAAGAACAACAGATGCACAATAACAAGAACCGCAAATGCACAATAACAAGGAAAACAAGAAAATGCAAAGTAAAAGAGAGAGGAAAATAAGAAGAAACGACCTTGAAGAGAGATGAAACCTAACTCCAGACACAGCCACAAGGGAGACGAACCAGACGAGAGAAGAAGAAACAACGAAATGAATGAAAAACCTAGTTTTTTAAAAACACGGGCCCGCCACGGCGGTTAGCCGCCGAGAGGGTCCACGGCTAGCCGAAATTCCCCCCCTTTTTTTTATTTTTTTATTATTTTTTTATTTTTTATTTTTTATTTTTTTATAAATTTTTATTTTTATCGAAGAGCACAAACACCAAGGGATTTTCTCATATTTTCAAATTTTGAAACATCCAAGGGTTTTGTTAAAATTCTGCTAATTGTTTCTCTGTAGATATATGCTCCAATACTATGACTCCTTCTTCAACCAATTCTCTAATGAAATGATGTCTAATGTCAATATGCTTAGTTCTAGAGTGTTGAACAGGATTTTTGGAAATATTGATAGCACTAGTGTTATCACAATACAAGTTCATGCTACACTGTTCAATACCATAGTCTGTGAGCATTTGTTTCATCCAAAGCATTTGGGTACATCCACTACCAGCTGCTATATATTCTGTTTCAGCTGTAGATAGAGAGATGGATGATTGTTTCTTGCTGTGCCAAGCAACTAAACAGTTTCCTAGATAAAAACATCCACCACTAGTAGATTTTCTATCATCTACATTTCCAGCCCAATCGGCGTCTGAGTATCCAGCAATACAAGTAGATGAATCATAAGGATACCATAAACCATATCCTGAAGTTCCTGAAACATATCTAATGATTCTTTTAACTGCTTTCAAATGGATTTCTTTGGGATCAGATTGAAATCTGGCACAAGCTCCCACACTGAAGGCAATATCGGGTCTACTAGCTGTAAGATATAATAGACTGCCTATCATACTCCTATACAAACTGGAATCAACACTCTTACCACTCGAATCTCTAGACAATTTTAGAGTGGTGCTCATGGGAGTGTTCATGTGTTTGGCTGAATCTAATCCAAATCTTTTGATCAATTCTTTTGCATATTTGGTTTGGGAAATAAACATTCCATCAGTCAATTGTTTGACTTGTAATCCTAAAAAGAAATTAAGTTCACCAACCATGCTCATTTCAAATTCAGATTTCATTAGATTAGCAAATTCTTCTGTGAAACTATTGCAAGTAGATCCAAACACAATATCATCAACATAAATTTGAGCAATCAAAATAGAATCATTGGTTTTTTGAATAAAAAGGGTTTTATCCACACTTCCCCTTTCAAAATTTTGATTAATTAAAAATTGTGTAAGCCTTTCATACCAAGCTCTAGGGGCTTGTTTGAGACCATAGAGGGCCTTTTTGAGAAGATAAACATGATTGGGCTTCTTTGCGTCTTCAAATCCTTTAGGTTGCTCCACATAAACTTCTTCTTCCAAAAGACCATTTAGAAAGGCACTTTTGACATCCATTTGGTATAATTTAAATTTTAAAGAGCACGCAATGGCAAGTAAGATTCTAATGGACTCAAGTCTAGCAACTGGAGCAAAGGTTTCTTCAAAATCTATTCCTTCAATTTGAGAATATCCTTGGGCAACCAGCCTGGCCTTGTTTCTAACAATAGTACCATTTTCATCAAGTTTATTTTTGTAGATCCATTTAGTACCTACAACATTTTTGTCATTTGGCCTAGGCACTAGATCCCACACTTCACTTCTAGCAAACTGGTTTAGCTCTTCTTGCATTGCATTTATCCAATTATCATCAGTAAAAGCTTCATCCACATTTTTAGGTTCAAGAGTAGAAGTAAAGCATAGATAGCTAACAATATTTTCTAATTGTCTTCTAGTCTTGACACCAGCCAAAGGATCTCCCAGAATTTGGTCCATCGGGTGATGTTTCACATTCACCAAATCACTAGATATTGGAGCCTTGTTGAGTTTTTCAGTTTGGACATCTATCTCATCACAATCAGAGTTTTCTTGAAATCTGAAATCATTTTGTTTGTCATCAATGACAACATTTATAGAT
Organism: Persea americana; assembly: GCA_029852735.1. Classification (NCBI taxonomy): domain Eukaryota; kingdom Viridiplantae; phylum Streptophyta; class Magnoliopsida; order Laurales; family Lauraceae; genus Persea; species Persea americana. The sequence goes on from CM056817.1 coordinate 23,719,968, forward strand.
TCTTGTATGACTCCAGTGTTTTTGTTCAGCACTCTATATGCACGACTGTTTAGAGAATAGCCAATGAAAATGCCTTCATCACTTTTTGAATCAAATTTGCTCAAGTGTTCTCTATCCTTAAGTATATAGCATTTGCTACCAAAAGTTTTAAAATAGCTAATGTTGGGCCTTTTACCATGCCATAACTCATAAGCAATTTTATCCAAGCCAGTTCTCAAGTATACCCTGTTTATGATGTGACATGCTGTGCTAACTGCTTCAGCCCATAGATCTCTAGGAACATTCTTTCCATGAAGCATAACGGTGGCCATCTCTTGTAAGACACGATTCTTTCTCTCAGCAATACCATTTTGTTGAGGAGTTTTAGGGGCAGAAAATTCATGGTGAATTCCATATTTCTCACAAAAATTTTCAAACTTAATATTTTCAAATTCACCACCATGATCACTTCTGATCCGAGAAATTCCTCTTCCTTTTTCAACTTGGATTCTTTTTACAATCTTTTTAAATTCAACATATGCATCAGATTTTTCTCTTAGAAACGCAACCCAAGTGAATCTAGAGTAATCATCTACAATAACCAGGAAGTATTTTCTGCCACCCCTGCTTTCTTTCTTAGTTGGACCAACCAAGTCCATATGAAGAAGTTCTAAAGGTCTAGAGGTTTTTAGAGACTTGGATTTTTTGTGAGAGTTTCTAATTTGTTTACCTTTTTGGCATTCTCCACATATTGTTTTTGATTTCCTGCTGATTTTAGGAAGACCCTTTACATACTTGTCCAGTTTGGACAAGTCCCTAAAATTTACATGACCAAGTCTTTGATGCCATAGTTGAGCTTCATCAAGATGAGCAATGTAACAGGCTGAACTAGATGATTCTTTCTGATCACCGATAACATAACAGTTTTCTTTGGTTCTAAGACCTCTTAGAATAATCTTTCCATTTTTGGAAATCTCACAACCAAGACTACTAAAGTTAACAATATGATCTTTATCACATATTTGAGAAATGCTTAGCAAGTTATGTTTCAAACCATCAACATATAAAACATCTTCAATAACAGGCATGTTTGGAACATTCAAAGTACCCTTACCAACTACTTTAGCAATATTTCCATCACCAAAGGTGACAGTTCCACCTTCATATTCAATTATTGTGGATAGGTATGCTCTATCCCCAGTCATGTGTCTAGAACATCCACTATCTAGGTACCACAAGGAATGATCAACTGCTTTAAAAGCTGTGTGCACCAACAAGCCTTTGTTCTTAAGAATCCAAATGTATCTTTGTGTGATAGGGGTTTTACCAACACCTTGAGATTTAGCTTTGTTATGATTTTGTTGATGAAAATGTTTCTTAGAGTAGATTTCAGTTGATTTAATAGGTTTTATGTGATTGTTGATTTGTAACTTTAGACGACCAATTTGTTTCATCATCTCATTTAATTGTTGAGTGACAGAGTATTTGATTGTATTGTTATGAACATTTTTCTTTGTTTGAAAATTGACATATGTCTTAGCGGTCTGTCTTTTAATTTGTTCAATTTTGCAATCATACTTGACATGTCCTTTGCTTCCACATGAATGACATGTAATTTCAGAAATGTTTTGACTACTGGAGGAAGTTTCTCCTTTCACAAACACAGTAGAGACATTAGGATTATGTTTGTCTATTTTGTTGTATCCTAATCCTGTTTTGTCTCTATGATATTTTCCCATTTTAAAAAGTCTTTCAAATTTTTCTTCTCCATGGGTAAATGAATACTCATACTTTACTTTGAACCATTTCAGTTGAGAGACTTCATCTCTTAAAAGTACGTTTATTTTGCTTAGATTTTCAGCTTCTTTTTCATAACTCTTGATCTTGTTGAGTTCTTCACTAGCAATATGAAATTTAGAATTACTTTTATTTAGTTCACTTGCTAAGATATTCTTTTCATTAGTTAATGTTTCAATTTTGTCTTTTAAGATTTTGTTTTTGGATTTTTGTTTGTTCAAGACTTCAATCAATTTGCAACTCTCCTCATAGAGTCTATCATATGTTACTTGTGAATCTTCATCATCTTTTTCATTATCTGAGCTGTCATATTCAGATTCAGATTCACTCTCCAAGCTTTCAACATCATTTTCTTTAGAACTTTCCATTGTCTCAAGTAATGAATCACACACAGTTTTGGCCATCAATACAGTGTAATTTTCTGTCTCATCTTTGTGTGATTCATCTGAATCTGTTTCGGCTTCAGATGAGTCATCCCATGTAGCCAGAAGAGTCTTTTTCGTTACATTCCTTTCCATTGGACACTCAGTAGATATGTGTCCAAACTTTTGACAGTTATAGCATTTCACATTTCTAGATTGATACTTGGAGGAGGAGCTGACTTTGTTTTTACCTTTATCAAAAGGTTTCTCTTTCTCTTTTCTATTAAACTTTGAAGTCTTCTTCTTAAATTGTCTTAAAAACCTTTTAGTAAGCAATGCAACAGCTTCAGCATCACTTTCATTCTCATTCCCTGATTCTTCTTTAGGTGGAGATGGTTGAGAGGCCTTTAAGGCTATTGATTTCTTATCTTTGGATTTGTTAGAAGCATTGTTCATCTTCATCTCAAAGGTTCTAATGTTACCCGTTAGTTCTTCTACTTTCATAGTTTCAGGGTCATTGTATTCTTCTATAGAAGTTACTTTGGGGTGAAATCTTTCAGGTAGGGACCTAAGGATTTTGCTACAAATTTTGGCTTCAGGAATTTGCTCACCAAGCGACCACATCTCATTAACAATTACCATTAGTTTTGTTCGAAACTCATCAAACATTTCATCTTCTCTCATTCTTAGAGATTCAAATTGAGAAGTTAACATCTGGAGCTTGGCTCTTTTAACAATGGTTGTTCCTTCATAATTTGTTTCCAAAAGCTCCCAAGCTTGCTTAGATGTCTTACATGTCATAATCTTTTTGTATTCTTCAGCATTCATGGCACAGGTTATGGCATTTAATGCCTTTGCATCATAGTCTCTCATAGCTTTTTGATCAGCTGTCCATCTGTTCTTTGGGAGAGGTTTGACAGTGCCATCATCAGCTGTGAAGGAAGGAGGAGTCCATCCATCCTCAACAGCGTCCCATATTTCTCCACTAAGAGATTTTAGAAATACGGACATTCGAGCTTTCCAAAAGGCATAATTCGTACCATCAAATAGTGGTGGTCTGTTTACAGCACTACCTTCTGGATTAGACATTGGCACAAGAAAAGAATAGATCAACTCCGGGATGTAAAGCCTAAAGGAGTAATCTGGTTCTGATACCAATTGAAAGTTCACCTAGGGCCAATGTACTCAACCTAGAGAGGGGGTGAATAGGTTTATCAAAACTTTAAATCCAATTTTAAAGTAATAATTAAGATTTAAGATGGATCTAGTGATATGTAGACTAAGTATGATAATCTAGCAGTGTTCAATGATGAATAAGGCTTGTAAACTAGATCAAAACACTTAGACAAACAACATAAGTAAATGCACAGAGATTTATAGTGGTTCGGACCATATGTCCTACATCCACTCACAAGGTCCACACAGTCCCTTGGTTCCACTATGATGAATCAAAACTACACAAGTAATGATTCTACATTAGTTTTGTTCATGAGGTTCGATCACACGGATCTACTCCCCTTTACACTTTTTATAGTGGTTAAATCACAAAGAGATAAGCCACTCTTACAATGCTCTGATTTTAATGAAGTGAGGGAGAAGAACACTTGCCTCTTTTGATGAAGTCCAGAGGATGCTCTTCGAAGCTTGTCACCGTAGCTCCAAGCTTTTATGCCTCTTGCAATGCTTCCTTGATATCGAAGATGATGCTCCAATATTGTGCTCAATCAAGGGACAAGAGGTTGGGTTCTAGATTTTCCTAAATGTATATAACTTGAAAAACAAACTAGAATCCTTTTTCCAAACACACTTGTTTAGAGACTAACATCTCTCATTCATTTTCTAGATCAGGTTGATAGTGTGTTTGGAAGATGATTTTAAAGGCTTAGGAAAGATGGGAAGAAGTGGGAAAGTAAGCTCTTCAAAAATCTACTTGCTACAGTGTAAAACGAGTTCCAGATATTTATAGAGAAATTCCCAACGGCTAGTTTTGGCGGCTAGCCTCTTGGTAGTTCGGCTAGCCTCATTTCAATTTCTCTGAGGTAACGGCTAGTTTTTCTAATTCGGTCAGCTCACGGTTAGCCGACAGTAGACATAGCGGCTAGCCGTGAGGTGACCGCATGGTGACCGAATCTGAACCTCAAAAACCTGTAGCATTCTGGAAAGCTAACCGAGGCATTTCGGTTACATGGAGGTTAGCCGCCAGCCATATGGCGGTTAGCCGAAAGGTAGCCGCGAAGTGACCGAGCTTCCAAAACAGATGAGAGGTTTGTATTCTGGAAATGAAACCGTGAACCTCGGTTACCTGGCGGTTAGCCGCCAGTCCTCACTGCGGTTAGCCGAATTCTGACCGCAAGGTGGCCGAAACATTTCTGACTGAAAACAGCATTCTGGAAATGTAACCGTAGTATTTCGGTTACCTAGCGGTTAGCCGCTTTTTGCAAAGAGGCTAGCCGCCAGGTGACCGAAAGGTCACCGAACTCCCTATTTCTGAACAGAACATAATGAAGATAATCATTAAATGACACACCTATTATAGGCTAAGGAAGCAAGGCTCCTAGGGTCCAGTTAGTCAAAGATTTTGGGTCCAAAATACCTGAGATGATTTGCACACAAGTGGAGTCTTCTTTGACACATCCAGGTCTTCCAAAAGCTTGAACATATCCTTAAAGTAGATCATCCTTGAACCTCTTCGAGATGTAAAGTCTTTGGGACATAATGACACGGAATTGACAAACCAAAAATAGTGCTCACAGGAATGTGACACTAACAGTCTGGACTGGATTGTCATTTAGGTTGGGCTCCATAGGTCATTCCCACCTCTTAAAGACCATTAAATCCACATGCCTTTGTTTGGTGGAGAACATTAAAGTGCATATGATACTTTATTTTGGCCAGAGCAATGGAAAGGTGAAGTTTGTTCTTTGCCCTAAAACATGATTTTCTACTTTTGATAAACCCTTCTCATAATTCCTAATTGCATTTGACCATTTCTTCATGCATCTCATCGTCTTCTTCCCCACAGCATCCCATCGTAAAAAAAATAGACAGATAGAGATTTGAAATCAAAGTGTCTGGTTTTCCTTTTCCTTTCCAATATAAATGCTTTTGTCATGATAAGAAGAAGAAATGTAGTATTTTTATCACGGCCGTTGATAAAAAACCTAGTGGGCCCTTTCAAGGGAAATGACAAATCAGATTGCTGACAACCGTGTGATAGATCTAAAATTTTGAGGGTGACTGATCTCTGTAGATCTCGAACTTAACAGCTAATGACTTGAACCAAATGTTTTAACCATCGAGCCAAGATAGAGATTGGCGTCCAAACATCTTTAATAGGATTGTTTATGTTTTTATTTTTCACTAACATTGATGTGAGAATAATATGGACCAAAAGAAATGTCAGCATACATTGAAATATGTAGCATTATTAGGGTAAATCACATTTTAGCAAATGTTCTATTAAAGAACATAAACTCAGCAAATATGTTTCAAACAGAACCCCTCCATGACCCTAATTATGTTCATTATTGATTCCATATAGAAATGTTACCGGTACTATTTTGGGGTTCCTTTCACCCTAAACCATTGATATATGTTTCTCACTATTACCTTTAGAGGTGGATCCATCAAATGTTCTGTTTAAACCATTAAATATGATACTAGATATCTAGCATTTTGTGCAATATTTGTGCAATATCATTTGAAACATATCATCAAACCATCCATAAATAGAATCATGCTAAACATCCATCAAACACAGTAATTATCAATCTAAGCACATTAATCAATTAAACTGAAGCATCTAAACATGTCTACTTGCCTCTGTTCGTAATTGGTAATGGAGTTGAGAGAGAGATATGTGAATTCCAAGCTCCTAAGGTGTTGATTGAGCAATTGGGGTGGTCTCCTAGCTTCTCCTTGGGCTGGGACTTTGGGGAATTAGGGTTTGCTTGGGGAGGAAGATAGGGTAAATGAGAGATGAGAGTAAATTAGGGTTTTAGGCTAATGTTTGCAATAGTTTGCTTTTATAGCTTAGGGTTTAGGATAATTACCAAAATGGTAACTTGGTTTAAAATGGAAAAGAGATGTGGCCATAGGCAAATAGGTCATTAGGTGGGTTTCTAGAAGGTTCTTAACTATCAATGCCCTTCATATTAATTCTAATATTAACTAAGTCTTAATCTAATCAAGACCTATTAAATTAACAATAAAAACCCAATATTTATTAAGAATTATATATACAAGCTAGTTCTAGAACTGAGGAACATTAGCCACCTATTCCACTAATTCCTATTAATTAGCATGTTAAAGTAGGAAATACCATATATTGTTGAGATTACAACTTAGGCTTTTAATTGGAAAAATTAATTCTAGGAAACCACTATTAATCTCACAAGGGTCTTAATCTTATAGTTTAAGCTAAATTAATGGGAATTACTAACTATTTATGCTAGTCACCTATTAAATAGGATAATCAAGGATTTGACTTGGTCAAATTGGGTCCCACTAGGTATTTCTAGGAACGGGTGCTCACAGTTTTCTTCTTCTTCTTCTTCTTGCTTCTTCATCCCCAATCCACCTCAAACTCTTACCAAATGGAGTAATGGGTGTCAACATCTTCTTCCCCACCATGGGGCCTTTCCTGTGACTCCATTGGAGGAGAAATCCAGCCCCATTAGAGCTTCCTTTGAACTAGTCTTGTTATTTTGAAGAATTTCCAAGTAAGCAATCACTCCCATCTTTTAGATTTGTGTTTTCTTAGCCCTTGGGAGTCTCCATCTTCATTATTAGAAGCTCCCTCTTACTATTGCATAGTTTTGGGTATCCAGGGATTCTTATGGGTTGCATTTTTGGGGGTTTGTGTAGTTTGGAGATTTGTGGCTTGAGATGGTGATTAGGAGCTTGATTAGCTACTTTGGAAACCAAGGCAAATGGATGAATGGATTGTTTGAAGGACTTCATGTTTTATGGAAAAAATATGGATTTCCATTATTGCTTTCACCTATGTTTCCTCTATGGTTTATAGTGATTTGAAATGTGTATATTAATAAGCTCTCTCTCTTTTAATTGATCTCTTAAAATGTATGTATATCATGTTTGATCAAATCTCATTTCCTATGCTATTGTGGATTCCATATATGATGGGTTGCATTATTGAGTAGGATGGATTTGGGGTTTATGTGTGTAATGGTTGATGGATGAATGAAGGCAGTGAGAAGGTGATGGGAGACCTCAAAGTTGATGAGGAATGGTGGCTTCAATGGGGTTTTGGAGGAAACGAAAGAATGAGTCCGGAAGGCTCAAACGGACAGTTTCTGAAGCTATCCACTCGAGCGGACTCCATTCAAAAGTTGGATGGCTCGAGCTAACCTGATAGGGACCAGTCCACTCCAGCGGACCTCTCCCAGAAGCTTATTGGCTCGAGCGCACCTTCGGCCTGCTTGAGCCGACTATCTGTCAGGCCTGGGGCTGTGTTGGGGACTTGGAAATAATGTTTTAATGGTTGGGAAAGGTTTATTTGAGGCCCCAATGCAATGGTGAGACCCAGAAAGTGATAAATGGAGCCCGATTAAGAAAGAGACCCGTTACGAAAATATATTGAGGACCCTTTGACTTACCAAGGTGTATGGAACACTTGGAATGCCTTGATCTTCAGGATTGCCAAGCCAAAAACATAACTTGACATACGAATATCTCATACACATTGATTTAAATATTTAGGCTTCAATGTATGGTCCGGAATTTGTGGAAATCCATTGGTATTCTCTTTTACTCAAATTACTTAGGTTCTTGTCTGTTTTCATGTGTCATTGCTAGTTTTTCTTAAAAACTATTGATACATGCACTGAATGTGTTCTACCAGCCCCATATATGTATGACAAGCCACTGATGTGAAATATGTCCCTATAAGCACCCTGTCCAACCTGCTTGGGTGTTATACACCAATATAGATATGTATATGTCCTGATTTTTTGTGTGACCTATGTGTCAGCACCACTAGGCTCGGACGACCTTGTCGGCTTGATTTACCGACTTGGAGGTCCCCCTCTTGTTCCTGCAAGCTGTAGTCTGGTCCTGTCCTGCCCTATTCCCCGATTCCATGGCCGTGGCTTTGTCTAGCTATATGTATATGTATATATTTCATTGGCTGTCGTCACTTCACGTGTCTGGGACTAATGCCTTGAATGTACTCTCATCATATTAGTGATGGAGGATTTAGCTTTTGTGCGGTTGTCATTTTACCAGTTCCTTATTCATTGGTACCTTTATATGTTTTCTATTGCACATGTGTATTCGAATAAACTATGTATCTTATTTCTCAGAAATCGTTGTTTAAGTAGGTTTCACTGTTTTCTAAGGTAGCTTTTAAATTTACTTTATCATTCATATCTTTTCACCCATCTGCCAGACCGTCGTGTCTGACTCATTCTTTTGGTACTCAGGTCCAGACCCCGTTGTCTTTGAAAAGGAGCCGGAGGAGGCAATCGTAGAGCCGCATCGAGGAGAATGGCAGACAGATGATGTCGTTTAGACATTTGGTCAAGCCTTGAGATACGAAACATCTTTTGGGATAGGAAATTAACACATTCTGGCTTGTTGGTTGTAATCGGCCTTTGTTGAGCTCTATTTTTAGGGAATGATTAATTAACTAATCTTTTGTATAAACATTAACTTTATATTTTCGGAAATACCAAATGATCATTGCTCACTCTGACATCATGTTGTTTACACTTGGGTTATCAGTATTGATTATGATGAAAGGTTACTAAACTTGGTTTGCTACACGTTCCGAATCCCAAATGAGAATGAATTGTGTGTGTGTGTGATATCCTCTCCGCAGAAACCTCTGGGAAATTAAATATAGTAATCCTTGGAATCATCTTATCTTACCATTAGCTCGCTGATCCCAGATTAGGAGCACCCTTGGTGCGCTAACCCGGTCTGGGTCCCAACAATTCAACTCTAGGAAAAGGTTGCCTATAAACTGCCCTTCACACGATTCACGACTTAAAGACGCGCTCTAGAAAATTCATGAATGTCCTTGTACTTAAAAATGTGTTTCGTGCAAATCCGAGCTTAAAAACTAATCTCGTGAGGTTCTGAGCCATTTCAGAGAGAAACCCATATTTCGTGCAATTGATAGCCAAAATTTTGATGACAAAGCGCGCTGGATGACTGTAAAACATTTTAGGCTTTAATGGTCAAAAATTGTACTTTGAAATGTGCTTCATACGATTATGGGTTGAAATGTAAGTCTTACAATACCCTGAGATACATTTTCCTTTAAAATGTGTTTCACGTGGTCCTAGGGTTAGGAAGGGGAATAAAGGGTTGTATAAAAACGAAAGTCGTACTTCGAGCAGTTCGTAGGGGATTCTAAGTGGGTCTGGGAAAAGGTTGGGTGTAAACAACATCTCAGGCAATCCCAATTGAAAGACAATCTCTAGAAAATACGATATCTTTTTACTTTAAAACGGATTTCAGGTAAATTAGAGCATAAGCACTAATCTAATGGTATTCAAGGCCGTTTCTGGTCGGCAAAAAACGTATTTTGTGCAATTAATAGCTTGTAATTCGATAAAAACGTGCACTGGATTACTCTTGGAAATTTTAGCACATTCTGGACTAGTCTTTTGCATTGAAATGCATTCATACGACTCAACATTGAAATACCTATTTTAAGCTATTATGAGATACTTTCCTATTTAAAATGTGTTTCACAGGTGTCAATAGGGCTAGGAACGCATTACAAGGGATTAAGTGTTGTTTAAGGCCGAAACCTGTGCTTCGGGCCGATAAAAGGAGATTTTAGATAGCATAGGAAAAATATTGGCTCTAAACCCCCACTTCACACAATTATGATCCGTTTCTAACTCAAATAGAGATTTTGGTATTTTTAGAGATACTTTTCTCTTTAAAATGGGTTTCAAGCAAGTCTAGGGTTAGGAACTCTTTACATGAGAATTAGGTTGTTTAAGTCCGAAACGCGTGCTTCGGGCAGCTCGAGGGCTATTTTAATATGAAATCGCGTTCTATGCGGCTCTAGGAAAATGTTGACATGAAACCGCGTTGCACCCAATTCGCGTTTGAAAGATGCGCTCTATAAAATTTTGAGATATCTATTAACAATCAAACTTGTTTAAGGAAAATTAGGACTTAATAACTAATCTAGTGAGATTCAAGCCCGTTTATAAAAGACAAACAACATATTTCATGTGATCAATAGCCTATAACTAGATAAAACCGCGTGCTAGATGATTATTAGACATTTTAGGGTATATCGACTAGTATTTTGCTTTCAAATGTGTTTCATGCGATTCTATGTTTAAACATTCATTTTAGATATCTTGATATATCTTTCTATTTTAAAATTGGTTTCAGGCGATTGTAGGGTTTGAAAATGCTTTAAAAGGTTTAGGATTGTTTAAGACTGAAACACGTGCTTCGAGCCTTTCAAACAGTTATTTTAATACAAAATCACGTTCTTTTCGGCTCTAGGAAAAGTTTATCTCTAAACTGCCTTTCACGCGATTCAAGGATGAAAGATGCACTCTAGGAAATTCTAAAATGTCCTTTTACTTTAATATGTGTTTCATGCAAATCCGGGATTAATAACTAATCTCGTGGTGTTCTGAGTCATTTTAGAGTGAAGCTCGTATTTCATGCAATCAATAACCAATATTGTAGGGGATTACGGGTTGTATAAAAACAAAAGTCGCGCTTTGGGTAGTTCGTAGGCGATTCTAGGCAGGTCTGGCAAAAGGTTGGGTGTAAATAGCATTTCATGCAGTCCATTATCTTTTTACTTTAGATATGATTTCAGGCAAATCACGACAGAAGAACTAATCTAACAGTATTCAAGGCCCTTTCTAGCTGACAGACAATGTATTTTGTGCAATCAAAAGCCTGTATTTCTAGTAAAAAAACATGTACTGATAGAATCTAAGGAATTTTAGAATATTGTGGACTAGTCTTTTGGATTAAAATGCATTCGTACCGACTTTATTTTGAAACACCTATTTTTAGTATTATGAGATGCTTTCCTATTTAAAATGGGTTTCTGTAACACCCTGTCCCGAGTTAATTAAGATTAACTCTAATTAATTGGGATTAATGCTAATTCAACATGTTTTATGGAGTTAATGTTGATTAATGACTAAATTGATATAGAATTTGGCTCAAGTGGTCAAATTGAACTTAATGAAACGAATAGTGAAGGTTATGAGTGATTGGAAATGGTTTTAGACTAAATCATGCGATGTAAGGACTTTTTCGTAAATACGGAATTACACGTATTTCGTCGAATACGGAAACTCTTGATATCCACACGTATATCGCGAGGAGTACGTTAACTTCCGTAAATGTAATGATTCCATTCGACGTGAATTGGTTCAAATGACCATTCATTTGACTTGAATTGTAATTAGAGAAATAGGAGGGGGGTAAAATGTAAAAAGTGGGATTATAAGATAATGATGAACTCATTTGAGTTCATTCATCATCCCAGCAGCCCTTTCTCTTCTTCTCTTTCTTTCTCTTCTTCCTTTTTCTTCCGTTCCTCTTGGTTTTCCATCAAGGTGCGTGTGTGATTTGAAGAATTGACAAGTGATTGTGAAGAGGAACTCCATCTTCTTTCTTACTTTCTTGGAGTTTAAGCTTGAGAAGATCTCAAGATTTCCACCAAAGAGGCTACAAGTAAGTGAATTATGTTGTTTCTAGAATTTCTGAGTCATCTTTGGTGATTTGGAATGGTTTCTTACCTAAGAAACTCATTAGGATTTTCTTGAATGGATTGATTGGTTTTTTTTAGGTTCAAAGAGGGTTTCAAGTTTGGGGATTTCATCTTGGATTCAAGCTAGCAAGGGAGATTCTTGTTAATTAATCTCCAAACAAGGCAAGTATACTCAATTATATTGATTTCAAATGTTAAGTGACTTGTTAGAACTCAAGGAGTTCAGTTACAGAAAATTCGGTTCAGAATTTTCTGACCTTCTGGGCACAATTCGGTCAGCCGCCAGGCTGACCGAGAGCTGACCGACATAGTTCGGCTAGCCGCAATTGTGAGTTCGGCTAGCCGAAGGTTGACCGCAAAGTAACCGAGAATTTTTTCAGGGTTTTCCATCAGAAGTTGAGCTTCTGGAAAACGAACTGTAAGCTGACCGCGAGAAATTCGGCTAACCGAAAAGTGGATTTCGGTCAGCCGAGTAGGTGACTGCACAGGTGACCGAATTGAGCAAAGTGCACTGTAATGTATGGAATTCTGGAAGCTGACCGAATATGGTTCGGTCAGCCGAAATCCATAATGCGGCTAACCGCTAGGTAACCGACGAGGTGACCGAAATTGAGGGGATATCAGAATTGATTTCTGATATTTTTCCTAAACCTTCATGGGTGTTAGTTAAACTTATGTGAATGTAAATTTCATTAAAAAGTGATGTCATCTAAAATAATACCTACATTGCATAATGAACGTTTCACCCGAATGTTGTTTTAGGAAATTTAATTGTTTTTTACTTGAGTTGGCTTGTCCTCTCTCGTCTACAACTGTTATGCTCCTTGTTGAGCTGCCATTGAATAATGGGTTGAATTAATGAAATGAAATGCACTGAAATGAAAAGAAAAGCATTGAAGTGAATAAACACTGTAATGAATTAAAGATTAAGTCTGCTGCAGTAGATGAGTTGGAGCATTCCGGAGCTCCGTGGTGATGCCGGTGATCTCTGATCAAGACGCTGGTAAATCCACACATTTGCCTGCTTCCTTCAGGGGAGAACTACATGACCTTTGCCTGCTTCCTTCAGGGGAGAACTACATGAATAATTTGAATGCTTCCTTCAGGGAAGAAATAAATGAATGTAATTGTTATTGATTTGAGATGTTTAGACTGATTTGAATTGTTTAAAATTGCTAAGCAAATGGTTATCATAGAATTGTGTATACATTGTTGAACCGTCGTGTTCACAGTGTTATTGATGACATTACAGGCCAGGTTGCCCGTCCCGTTGATACAGATGCCACGCCGCCAGCGGAGGAGACCAATCAGGTTCCTCCAGGAGGATTAAACGAGGGGACGTAAATCGGAGAGCAATCACATTAACATGTTTTGGAAATATTTTGAGAATAGATTCATTTTGATGTAAATAGTGATCACATGCCTTGTAGTTGAATATGCATGGTTGATTTAGATAGGAAATGAGATGTGTAAGTAAACTTTACTTTCTGTAAATGACTTATACATGTTCAAGTTGGATGTCAATGTATGTATATATTTCCGCAAAAATGTACATTTGGCAGGTATATGTAAGATCCCTTGTGAATCTCGTATTGACTTCGGTGATGCGAGGTTTACGGGAGTAAGTATGGTAATCGCGACTCGGGGTTTGGCCGTGGTAACCCTAATCTCGGGCCCGGGTCGTGACAGTTTCATAGGCGATACTAGAGTTATGAACGCATTACATGGGATTAAGTGTTGTTAAATACTAAAAACCCACGCTCCGGGCCGGTAGAAGGGGATCCTAGACAGCTCTAGGAAAATATTGGCTCTAAATTGCATTTCAAGCAATTCCGATCAGTTTCAAACTCAAATATAGGTTTGGTATATTCAGCGATACTTTTCTCTTTAAAATAGGTTTCAAGCGAGTCTAGGGTTAAGAACGCTTTACATGGGATTTATGGTTGTTTAAGTCCGAAACCTGTGCTTCGGAAAGTTTAAGCGCTATTTCAATATGAAATTGCATTTTATGCAGCTCTAGGAAAATGTTGACTCGAAACCGCGTTTCACGTAATTCACGGTTGAAATACGTGCTCTAGAAAATTCTGGGATATCTATTTACTGTAAAACATGTTTAAAGAAAATTAGCACTTAATAACTAATCTCTTGGGATTCAAGACTGTTTCTAACGGACAAACATATTTCATGTGATCAATAGCTTGTAACTAGATAAAACCGCGTGCTGGATAATTCTAGGACATTTTAGGGCATACCGGTCTAGTCTTTTGCTTTGAAATGTGTTTCATGCGATTCTATAATGAAAGATTTTTAAAATTAGTTTCAGGCGACTGTAGGGTTTTGAAATGCTTTAAATGGAGTTTAAGGTTGTTTAAGACCAAAACGCGTGCTTCGGACAGTTCAAACAGTTATTTTAGTAAAAAATTACGTTCTACTTGGCTCTAGGAAAATAATATCTTTAAACTGCCTTTCACGTGATTCACAGTTGAAATATGCGCTTTAGAAAATTCTTGAATGTCGTTTTGATTTAAAATGCGTTTTGTGCAAATCCGGGCTTAATAACTAATCTCGTGGGGGTTCTGAGCCATTTCAGAGTGCAACTCGTATTTCGTGCAATCGATAACCAATATTTGGATGACAAAGCATGCTGGATGATTGCAAGGCACTTTAGGGTTTAATGGTCTAAAATTGTACACTTTGAAGTGTGCTTCATACGTTTATGGGCTAAAATGTAAGTTTTACGATACCGTGAGATAAGTTTTGTTTTAAAATGTGTTTCACGCGCTCCTACGGTTAGGAACGTATTGTAGCGGATTAAGGGTTGTATAAAAACTAAAGTCATTCTTCAGGCAGTTCGTAAAGAATTCTAGGCAGGACTGGGAAAAGGTTGGGTGTAAACAGCGTTTCATACAGTTCGCGGTTGAAAGACGATCTCTATAAAATCCGAATCTTTTCACTTTAACAAGGATTTCAGGAAAATTATAGCATGATCACTAATCTAATGGCATTCAAGGCCGTTTTGATTGACAAACAACGTATTTTGTGCAATTAATAGCCTGTATTGTGATAAAAACGTGTACTGAATGATTCTGAAAAATTTTAGGATATTCTATACTAGTCCTTTGCATTGAAATGCATTCGTACGACTATATGTTAAAATATCTATTTTAAGCTATATTATGAGATACTTTCCTATTTAAAATGGGTTTCACATGCGTCATAAGGGTTAGGGACGCATTACAAGGGATTAAATTTTGTTTAAGATCGAAACCCGCGCTTCGGGCCGATAAAAAGAGATTCTAGACAGCACTGAAAAAATGTTGGCTCTAAATCGCATTTCACCGAATTATGATCCATTTCTAACTCAAATAGAGATTTGGGTATTTTCAGAAATACTTTTCTCTTTAAAATGGGTTTCAAGCGAGTCTAGAGTTAGGAACACTTCACATGAGATTTAGAGTTCTTTAAGCCCAAAACGCGTGCTTCGGGCATTTTGACAGCTATTTTAATATGAAATCGCGTTCTATGCAGCTCTAGGAAAATGTTGTCGCTAAAATGCGCTTCACACGATTCACGGTTGAAAGACGCGCACAAGAAAATTCTTGAACGTCTTTTTACTTTAAAATGTGTTTCGTGCAAATCTGTGCTTAATAACTAATCTCGTGGGGTTCTGAGCTATTTAGAGTGAAACTCGTATTGATAGATAGCCTATATTTGGATGACAAAGCGTGCTAGATGATTCCAGGGCATTTAAGGATTTAATGGTCTAAAATTGTACTCTCAATTGCGCTTCAAACAACTATTGCTGAAATGTAACTTTTACGATGCCCTAAAATACGTTTTGCTTTAAAATGTGTTTCGCGCACTCTATGGTTAGAAACGCATTACAGGGGATTAAAGGTTGTATAAAAACGAAAGTCATGCTTCGGGCAGTTCGTTGGGGGACTCTAGCCGGTTCTGGGAAAAGGTTAGGTGTAAACAGTATTTCATGCAATTCGAGGTTGAAAGACGCACTCTAGAAAATCCATTATCTTTTTACTTTAAAACGGATTTCAAGCAAATTAGGGCATAAGTCCTTATTTAATTGTATTCAAGGTATTTTTTGGCTGACAAACAAAATCTTTTGTACAATCAATATCCTGTATTTGGATAAAAACATGTACTGAATGATTCTAGGGAATTTTAGGATATTGTGGACTATTCCTTTGCATTGAAATGCATTCGTACAACTCTGTTGAAATACATATTTTAAGATATTATGAGATACTTTTCCTATTAAAAATGGATTTTACAGACGATACTAGGGTTAGAAACACATTAGATAGGATTAAGTGTTGTTTAAGACTGAAACCCACACTTTGTGCCAGTAGAAAGGGATTCTAGATGGCACTGGGAAGATTTTGACTCTAAATCGCATTTCATGCAATTCTGATCCGTTTCTAACTCAAAAATAGATTTTGGTATATTTAGAGATACTTTTCTCTTTAAAATGGTATTTCAAGTGAGTCTAGGGTTAGGAACGCTTTACATGAGATTTAGGGTTGTTTAGGTCCAAAACGCGTGCTTTGGACAGTTTGAGGGCAATTTAATTTGTGTTCTGTGCGACTCTAGGAAATTGTTGACTCGAAACTGCATTTCACGCAATTCACAGTTGAAATACGCGCTATAAAAAATTATAGGATATCTGTTTACTATAAAGCTTGTTTAAGAAAGATTAGAACTTGATAACTAATCTCGTGGGGATTCAAGCCCATTTCTAATGGACAAACAACATATTTCGTATGATCAATAGCTAGTAACTGGATAAAACTGCGTGCTGGATGATTCTAGGACATATTAAGGTATTCCAGTATAGTCTTTTGCTTTGAAATGCATTTCATGCGATTCTATGCTTAAATATTCAATTTAGATATCTTGAGATATCTTTCTATTCTAAAACTGGTTTCATGTGATTGTAGGGTTTGGAAACACTTTAAATGGGACATAAGGTTGTTTAAGACCGAGACGTGTGCTTCGAGCAGTTCAAACGGTCATTTTAATAAAAACAAATTATGTTATATTCGGCTCTAGGATAATGTTGTCTCTAAACTGCCTTTTACGCGATTGTTGACAAACGCACTCAAGAAAATTCTTGAATGTCACTTTACTTTAAAATCTGTTTCGTGAAAATCCAGGCTTAATAACGAATCTCCTGAGGTTCTGAACTATTTCAGAATGAACTCGTATTTTGTGCAATCCAATGCCAATAATTGGATGACAAAGCGTGCTCGATCTATTATGTCATTTTGGCCTCTTCAGTCAATCAAATTTGATCTGGAACTGGTCCAGATTTTTAGCTTTCAGCCATAACCACAGATTCTAACTTTATTACTAACCATTTGTCGACGCCTTTATTTGTGGGTTGGGTTCAGTGTGTGCACGCGTGTGGGTGGGTTCTTTTAACTCAAACAAATAGATATGCAAGTATGAGAACTATACTGTAACAGATGTACAAAAAAAGTTAAACTTTTTCAGTAATGTTAAATGAATCGTATTGCTTGATGTGAAGCTATGCATTAACTTGTAGGCTTTCATATCATTAAATCAAGATAACCTTATCGAGCAAGTTCTTGATCTCTACAAGGTGAGCTATAACCGGATGATCACGAACTGAATGCCCCTCTGGCTTCAGAAGAAGATAAACAATAACTGCTTGGCAATAAGTCGACAGAAGAACTTTTTTAACCTCCAAATAGTGCATTCCTCCGTCAGGTATGGTTTTTCGCTCTTCCATCTTCACAACGCATAAAAATTGATGAAGATATAAGATATGAGAGGTGAACAATGTTATACATAACCTTAGTTTATTTTAAATAAAAAAAGTGTTCAGTAGAAGAAATGGAAAGATGGAGAAACTAAAGGACAGTACAAAACGACTTTTGTAGGAAATAAGAAGTGGTCCTTCCACAAAGCATAAAAATTGACGAAGAGATAAGATATGAGAAGTGAACAGTGTTATACATAACCTTCGTTTATTTTAAATAAAAAAAGTGTTCAGTAGAAGAAATGGAAAGATGGAGAAACTAAAGGACAGTACAAAACGACTTTTGTAGGAAATAAGAAGTGGTCCTTCCGCAAAGCATAAAAATTGACGAAGATATAAGATATGAGAGGTGAACAGTGTTATACATAACCTTAGCTTATTTTAAATAAAAAAAATGTTCGGTAGAAGAAATGGAAAGATAGAGAAACTAAAGGATAGTATAAAACAACTTTTGTAGGAACTAAGAAGTGGTCCTTCCAGTTCCAGGGGTGAAACAAGGTAAAGTTTATATTGTTGAAGGGATAGAATTACCATGCGGATTAGTGGCTTCACTTTGTTTTTAAGTTCATTGAATGCATCATTCAACTCTGCTAGCAGACCAACTAATTACAATTAGAAATTAGTAAATAATTACTAGAAAATGAGAAACTAAAGGACAGTACAAAACAACTTTTGTAGGAACTAAGAAGTGGTCCTTCCAGTTCCAGGGGTGAAACAAGGTAAAGTTTATATTGTTGAAGGGATAGAATTACGATGCGGATTAGTGGCTTCACTTTGTTTTCAAGTTCATTGAATACATCATTCAACTCTGCAAGCAGACCAACTAATTCGGGAGCAGCACTGTAAGATAACATAAATACACTGTGTTCATCGATTTTTCGCGTAGAATGCAATGAATTTAGGTTACCCTAGTGGACGAATTGTGCTACGTGAGGTTTTGCTGTAAATATACCCACAAAACTTTAAAAAAATTAAAAAACTAAAAGATATCAAAAGAAACTCCCCAAAAAAAAAATTTATAAACATTGGATACTCTCGATTCTCAGAATAGTCAAAATAAAGACATTCTTAAATGCTCCGTTCGAACCCCCGTGAAAATGACTCTATCAAATAATCCGATCCACCTAGACTTGGCAAAAAAAAAAAAAAAAATTTCCTCTCACGGCAACCATCAGGCTTTCGCACTATTGTTTTTCAAAAGGCCGTGAAATTTTCAGCAACAAGCTTCTCTCTTTCTTCTTTTTTCTTTTCTCTTGATTTTTTTTCCTTTTCAACAGTCCTCAACAATAGGCAGTCATTTTCATGTACCCGAATTAAGGCAACCATGATGGCTTTCGCACTATTGTTTTTCAAAAAGCCGTGATTTTTTTTCCCTTTTCAACGGTCCCCAACAATAGGCAGCCCTTTTCATGTACCCAAATCAAGGTAACCATGATGGCTTTCGCACTATTTTCTTTCAAAAGGCAGTGAAATTTTAGCAACAAGCTTCCCTCGTTCTTCTTTTTTCTTCTCTTGATTTTTTTCCCTTTTCAACGGACCCGAAGAATAGGCAACCCTTTTCATATACCCGAATTAAGGCAACCATGATGGCTTTCGCACCATTGTTTTTCAAAAGGCCGTGAATTTTTTTTTTCTTTTCAACGGTCCCCAACAATAGGCAGCCCTTTTCATGTATCCGAATTAAGGGTGTACCCAAATTAAGGCAACCATGATGGCTTTCGCACTATTGTTTTTCAAAAGGCCGTGACTTTTTTTTCCTTTTCAACGGTCCCCAACAATAGGCAGCCCTTTTCACGTACCCGCAACCATGATGGCTTTCGACCCATTGTTTTTTAAAAGGCCGTTAAATTTTTTTTCCTTTTCAACGGTCCCCAACAGTAGGCAGCCCTTTTCATGTACCCGAATTAAGGGTGTACCCGAATCAAGGCAACCATGATGGCTTTCGCACTATGGTTTTTCAAAAGGCCGTGATCTTTTTTCCTTTTCAACGGTCCCCAACAATAGGCAGCCCTTTTCATGTACCTGCAACCATGATGGCTTTCACACCATTGTTTTCTAAGAGGCCGTCAAAATTTTTTTCCTTTTCAACAGTCCCCAACAATAGGCAGCCCTTTTCATGTACCCGAATTAAGGGTGTACCCCAATTAAGGCAACCATGATGGCTTTCGCACTATTGTTTTTCAAAAGGCCGTGATTTTCTTTCCTTTTCAACGGTCCCCAACAATAGGCAGCCCTTTTCATGTACCCGAATTAAGGGTGTACCCGAATTAGGGTAACCATGATGGCTTTCACACTATTGTTTTTCAAAAGGCCGTGATTTTTTTTCTTTTCAACGGTCGCCAACAATAGGCAGCCCTTTTCATGTACCCGAATTAAGGCAACCATGGTGGCTTTCACACTATTGTTTTTTAAAAGGTCGTGAAATGTTTTTTCCTTTTCAACGGTCCCCAACAATAGGCAGCCCTTCTCATATACCCGAATTAAGGGTGTATCCGTACCCGAATTAAGGCAACCATGATGGCTTTCGCATTATTGTTTTTCAAAAGGCCGTGAAATTTCAGCGCCAAGCTTCTCTCCTTTTTTTTAATCTTTTCTCTTGATTTTTTCTTCCCTTTGAACTGTCCCCAACAATAGGCAGCCCTTCTCATGTACCCGAATTAAGGCAACCATGATGGCTTTCGCACTATTGTTTTTCAAAAGGCCGTGAAATTTCAGCGACAAGCTTTTCTCTTTCTTCTTTTTTCTTTTCTCTTGATTTTATTTTCCTTTTCAACGACCACCAACAATAGATAGCCCTTTTTATGTATCCGACTTAATTCACTAATTTGTGGAAAAATCCACCCAGATGAACCAGGAAACCTATAAAAAACTAAGGTTTGGTTTTCCTTCATATATTCAATCAAGTCATAAAAATAATGAAAATTATAATTTCAAATTTAAAGGTTTTGAAAATGTATACGAACTGTGTAATGTGAAAGGATCAAAATTTAGCACTTTTTCAAAAAGATTTCCACAAATAAAAACTCTCTTTTGTCTAAATTTTGAGAATTCTAAAATTCAAGCCATCTTCCATTCATTGAAAATTCACTCAAAAATGTTCTCTCTTCCAAAAAATCTAAAAAGCCAAAGATAAACAACAAAAATTCTGAAAAGAAATTTGAAAAACTTCTTAAATATAGAAAATAAAGCAAAAGGTGTGAAAATTTTGTCTAAAAATAGACCAGTGTGCATGTCCCCACCCCCCAACCTATGATGAACATCATCCTCATGTTATGCATGCAATGCAAAAGAATATAAAACATGTGGAATAAAAGTACAGGAGGGTAAAGTGAAGACATCGGAGAATCTGAAGCTTTTTTGAACCTTGTCAATGGTTAGACAAAACCCACAAAAACAAGCAAAAAGAAAAAGAAATTACCCTACTGGCAACACAACTTGGAATCCACCCAGATCCCAAAAAAAATTTAGTTGTATGCCATTGTTACAAAGCTTTACTGGCAATTTGCCATGCCCATAGCTGTCCAAACTATGCAATTACCCAATTAAATTAAATAATTCAACTTGAATTGCGATTTTTTTTCTCAAATGGTGATATTTGCATTAAGTAGAGAGATGACGTACATCAAAGGGTGTAAAAGCTCAACATCAAAAGGACAAAATTGCAAAAGTACTATCGATCTGGTCTAAAAAGAAGATTCATACTTGAGAGATTTCAAGTTAGGTCCTCTAAGTAACCAAGAAATGAAGGGTTGGTTGGTCATTCAACCTCATTACAGATGTTATGGTACCTTAAGTCTTCAGTCAATTTATGGTTTTTACATAATAAAAACAAAAATAATATAAATAATAACTTGAAAAATGAAAACAATGCTCCATGATGAGAAACAATGATCCGTCACAAAATAATGTTCACACAAGACCCTATAGCAAGCATAATTCCCAATAACCTTATAGAACTGCCATTCAAGATATTAACTTAATAGACCATAAAAGAAAAGGCATGCTACAAGTAAAACGGCCAGAGAACAAATAGTAGTCCATAAATCAAAAGGGATCTCGGATATTCAAAGAGATGAAGTACAATAGGAGCACATTTGATACTAGAATGTCAAGACCGTGAGGGAGAACATCAAAATGAAGCCCAATCAAACAATAAACCACCATGCACCGGGCAGACATTTGGGAGCATGCATAGGTAGTAAAAAAATGCTTGGATCATAAATTTTGAAGGAAAAAATTAACCAGGCAGGATCACAAAAGTTGTCCAAATGAAGACATTATTGAACCAACGTTTTCTACTATGTGTTATCGTATAAAATCAATGTGAACTACGTCTTTTATTTTGGAATGTTTTAAAGCTAACAAATGAAGATGAATATCCTCTGTAGACAAATGGCATGAGGAGACACCTATTGTAGAGTTCCCTCCAACATCTAGTTTGCCATTCACTCATCCGTCAAGTATGTTACAAAGGAAGCAAAAGAAAAAAACGTATCACACAGTACAAGGTAGTTTTCCCATATAATATTTAGCTAGAATATACATTAAAATCATTGAAGCCTTACCGCTGCCAAGTACCAACAATAGCAACACTACTTTCTGCTGATATAACATAAGATATTCCATTTAGTATCTTTCGCTCTGTTAGGTATCTGAAATAAGAAAAGAAACAAAAGAAATTGTGCTCACAAATCAGTAAAACTTGAAACAGGGATAGAAATGGGAATGGAAGTATAATAAAAGCTTGAAATAAAGCCAAGAAAAAAACACACTAAATACTTTTAATTTAAAAAAGATGCCCAAAATATAATAATGTTCCACCAATATAAGATGAACTTTAGCAATAATACATAAAGCATCTAAACCAAAATAACAAACGCTTTTTAAAAGAATCATATTAGAAAAATTTTAAGATGTGAATGAACATAAAGATGTTGAAAGTAACAAAAGAAATTAAGAAAATAGAAATTGTTAAACACCAAAGTACGGGTCAGGACAACTGATGTAGCAGTTACTCTATAGAACAGCCCAACAGCATACACAAATCTTAGGTTTATACTACTAGGATCTAGTGTCTCCTAAAAAGAAAAAACACATAAACAGCAGTAGGCAAAGACAAGAAAAAAAAAGAGAGCATGCAGCACCGTTGGAAAATGCCCAACCACTAGGCCACAAATTCTAGTTAAGCTACTAGTTAAAAAGAAGATATGATGATCCTAACCATGGATGTTTTCCACCTATGCACACTATGATGATCCCAAGTTCAATTCCTAACCCCAAAGTGGTGAAATGCATGTTCTTCATTAGTTTTATTCCTATTGGAGAGAATTTTAGAGAAAAAAAAAAAGAAAAAGAAGAAAATAAAAGACACTTGCTGTTGAAGTGCTACTATCAATAGTCCATACATATTACATGAAGTGCCCTCACTTAACACACTAACAGGGGAAGAGGAAAACAAATACAAATGTGCTCCTAATGTACATCACCCTTTCCAATCCAAGTATCAAAGTTCTTTGAATTTGGTACTTAAGCAGGCATTCTTACACTTCTTTTCTTTCTTTTTTTTTTGTTTTTTTGAATGGTTTCTTTCATTAAAAAACAAGATAGAACAAGAAATGGGAACGCATTCCTACACTTGTTACTATCAAAATTTAGTAAAAAATGCATTTAATAAATTTAAGTGAAACCAACATCGGAATGTATTAAGTAAATTTATGTCAAAGACATCCAGTCTAACCAAGCTCAATAAAAATCAAATAGCAAAGGCTTGAGCTTCATTTGATTTATAGCTCAAAACTGAAACATCTGTTACTACTGAGTACATGATCAAGTGTTCAAAACTGTGTATGGACAGCATTCCATTTTCTGAAAAACTACGGTGTCCAAAAATTGAGTTTACCACTTGCAATGGAAAGATCTTGACAATTTTTTTTTCCTTTTAAAGTATGTGAAATTTACTGATAGGTCATGGGAGAAAACTTAATTTATCTTTTACCATCATATTTATTAATGCTTGCATGCTTTTCTATGGGTCTAATGAGTGTTTTTTTTTTTTTTTTTTTTTTGTGTATAACTCTAATGCTTGTTCTTTTTTTTTTTTTGAAAAAAAATTTGTGCTTCTAAACTTGTTTTATGCGCATTTACATCCATCCCAAATCAAGTTAAACCAAAATCAAATTGCAAAGAAAACCATATTTTCTTTTTTATAGCATTCAACACTAGTTTCTAGTAATTACTCAATCTAAGTTTCGAAAAAAAATTAGGACCTATTTATAATAGCATCCAATGTTCAGCACTGGCTTCTCGTAATTATTCAATCTAAGTTTCCGTACAAACTTAGGACCTATAAACTATAAAGGCATCCAACGTCCAAGTATTCAAATGTTGAGTATAACACAAGTTACAAAAGAGACCCAGCTTTTCATTTTATACTCAGCAATTGGCATACCATTCATGCACACTTGTTCTACACATCACTCAAACCAAGTATCCAAACAAGGCAATCCACCAATAGCTCAATTGGCGAGGCACCACCCGTTTACATAAACAACCAGGAATCAATCCCTGGCTATATCGTTGCTGGTGAGGATCTTGGGTGAGTGTGTGAGTACTAAATAAAAAGTATCCAAAAAAATTTAGAGGCAATAATGGAAGGCATCCACTCTTAATCAAGTTGAAAATCAAATCCAATAGAAAAAAACATCCACATTTCAACTACATATTTCACACTATCAGCAAATAATGTGTAAGTTTTGTATTATTGGAATCAAGAGACCTCATGGGAAGAACAATTCACAGGAACAAAGGGAAACCAACGTGAACCCATCAGCCCCAAAATTTCATGTTTAGTAAGTATATGTTCGAGCTTACCATCCTTATCGGGTCATATAAAGAAATAAACAATAACGAATTCATAAATTCAAAACTAGTTGAAAACCACAAAATCATTAAAACCACAACCACTTGTGCGATTCCATTTCACTGAATTCACATGGAATCCAGGTGAAGGAGAATAGCTTATCATACACGGATTGTAAGAACCCGATTTTTAATTATTACGATTGATGCTAATTAATTACGTTTAGTGGCTAATGGCGCTTGATTAGAGGTTAATCGAGAGTTTCTTGGAGTCAGAGCTAAGTTGGGATTAGTTCCCGACAGTTTCGAGGAGTTTTGTGAGAATTCAACATTTTCCGAGTTAAGTTAGAATTTCGAGGTTTTTCAGGGGTATCGTGGGAATTTCATAAAAATCGCACCTTGAACTCAAAAGTTAGGTCTTGACCTGCTCAACAACTTTCATGTTCAGCCTGAATTCATCCAAGGCCCAGAAGACCTAATTTGAACCTTGGCACACTTTTCGAGGTATATACTACAGTTTGGAAAATCACAAATTCTGCCACCGATCTCTGAAAATTTTGATTCTTGGCTTGTTGGAAAGCCCTTCTCTAGACCTACAATTCTTCTTCTTTGACCAAATCTGTTTGGTCCCAAAGATTTTTGTTAGCACGTCCCGAGTTTAACTAGAACTGTAGCAAACTCACAAACTACCTATTTCAAAATATATCCCACCAACCACATTCAATGCCTCACCTACCTCATTAATGTCTCCACCTACCACCACCAAACACATTTAACTCCTCATTTCCACCGGCCACTGCAAGAGAAAAGCTTCTCTCTTTCGCTCCTCTTTTTCTCCTTCTCTCCTTCCATGGCTTCTTGAAGAGCAACTTCTTGAAGGCTTCCCTTGCAAGATCTAATCCAGGCAATTGATCCCCAATCATCCTTTAAGCAACATAATCTGTTTTGGTGCGAATCCAGCAGTGCCAGGCCCTCCTTCATCACCTTCTCTTTTTCTTAAGCTTCTAAGAGGTAGGCCTCTTATATCCTTGAATGTATCTTGAGCTAGAACTCGTTTCTTTTATTTCTTGTGTTGGCTGTTATGGGTGTGGATGCTGGACAGTGTAGGGGTTTTGATTTTAGGGAGATTTTGGTGGGTTTTGTTTGGGAGAGAAAGCCTTGGTTATTTGGAGCTTGGAGTGACCGTTGGTTAAGGTTGCTTTGTTCTTGGTTTTGAGGCAAGTGTTTAAGATAATTAGTATATGTTGCTTGGGATTACATTGTCTCAATTAATCATGTTCTCAATTCATTAACAAACCTGTTATGAATCTATTTATACCCTATTTATTACTTGTCTATCAATCTGTCACTAACCCATTCATTAATCAGCTATTGCCCTATTTATCAACATGTTTAGCAATCGGTTTATCTATCACTATGCTGTGGCTATTCTGTGTTTACTCGTTATTAAACTGATTGTTTTTCATTATTATTATTTGTCCCTTAATCTGAGATGAAACTCAGTTTCAGTGGGCCCCACTGTGGGACCCAGACCTGATGAATGATCAACTGCTGCCAGCCAGCAGCCAGCCACAACAGATGGCAGCTAGCCAGCCAGCCAGCAGCAGTAGGACAGCGACCAGCAGCAACAGTTGCTGCTAGCTGCCCAAACACCCCAGCTGCCAGTTTGTTTTCCTTCCCCCTTGTCACCCTTCCGTCCCTTGAACCAAGACAGCAGCTGCTGCTGCAGCTTTCCTGGCCACTATCTCTTTTGTCCCCAGCGCGGCCTGCACTATTTCGCATATTTCCCCCACTTGCTACCTTGGAAAAAGAAAGAGGAATAGCTAATATTCAGCAGTCTATTGGAGCAGTAATTTTGATGAGAACTCAGCAGCCAGCTCCATTGAAAACTCAGCAGCCGGTCCCATGAATAATTCAGCAGCCAGTCTGTTTAAAACTCGGCAGCCAATCCATTTGCAATCCCAGCAGCCAACATTACTCCTCGCCAGCCACTCTGCTGCCCCTGTTCCCAAACCCCCCCATTTTGGTTTCTGTTGCGGGCCAGCCAGCTGCGGCGTGCAGTGATTTGGCCGGCCAGCCGCCCTCGGGACCCGCGAAACTCGTTTTCAAGGTGGATTTTGGCGTCATTTAAACCCGTTTCTAACTTGACTAATCTCATGAGAAATTCTGAATTTTTGAACCAAAATTTTAATGTCTCAACCAAGGATTAAAGGAAATAAAAAATTGTCCATTGACTGCAAAATAGGGGCTCTGGATTTAAAAACTCGGGCAATGCAAAGGAACTTTCTTTCTTTGAAAAAGATACTGTGACCTAGACTATGATGAACCTAGTACCTTGAATTGCCCGACATAAATTTTTACTTAATACTTAAACCCGAACAATTATGGACACATGTGGAGTATAGTGACTTGTAATTTTATCCGAACTTAGGGATTGGATATTCCCACCTTCTGAATGCATCAAGCATACTAAAATACACTAATATCCATCCCTTTGAGTATATAATTTTGGGAATCACCGTACTTGCATTTTATGACTATTTACACTAGACTTTTGTACTTTTATCACGCACCTTGCAGACCTGACCAAAGCATCTTGTCACACGGGACTCCTGAGGTCTTAGAGAGCGATTTCCGTCCTGCTTGACCATGGGATGTACCCGGATCCTTGGAGGTTTCTCGTTTTGCGGGCAGGCATTGATTGCCCTGCCCTTTCGTGTTACTTGGAACACCTTTCCTTTCTACCACCCGTTTTGGGTCCCCTATTCCTTCCCGAAATGCTGCCCATTTTTCCGTAGAATTTCCCAGACTTAGAAGATATTGTTTTAATCCCGCTTCCTGCATTGATTTGTGATTTGACATCATTATGTTATTATTATTCCTATATAACTGAATATTGCTCCCCTTTGGGATGTTTCGTAAGTGATTGGTGTCACCAATGCCCGAGCTTAATTTAGGTTTCCCCGTGGCAGGACCTTGTTTGGGCTCAATACAGGTTTCCCTGTGACAAGGCCCTTTAATAAAGTACCTACCTGCCCGGGCTCGATTTAGGTTTCCCCGTGGTAGAGTTAAAGGCTTCAGGACAAGTCCTAAGGCGCTATCTGTCTGACTATTAGGGAACAAAGGATTTTTCCCCTCATGAATAATTGTTTGAATATGTTGACAATTAGTCAATAGTCCAATTAATTATTGTTTATGCTTCTGTTAATTATATTCTTATACACTGCTCAACTTGACTTACTGATACTGCAAATATGTTCAATTACCTGCAAGCTATGTCTTGTTATCTCGAATACTTGCTAGACTCCTTTCTTATCTACGCTTGATGCCGTAGGTAATGAGCTCGTCTACCCGCCTGAACCAGACTTTGCGGGGGTCCAACAGGATCCGCCAGTTATACTAGAGTGGGCAGCTGACGACATAGAGTAGTGCCTGAAGCTGCGGAGACCGTGCTATCATCTTTTGGGTTTTTGTTATTTTTTGGGAATCTCATCTTTTGATCACTGTAATTATTGGCCGTTGTTTTTGTACGGCCTTATTCTTGGATGTAACTGAACTCAATCTTTTGTTAAACCTGAATACTAACTAATGAAATCAATTCCTTTCTGCTCTCTAGTCTGATAATGCCATTATATTATGGTTTCTATGCTTGTTTCCTGAAATGGCCACTGCAAGCTTTCGCCATGATGATCCTTGTGGATCGAGGACCCTGTGGAATCTCACATAACGGAATCAAGTGGGTGAAATTAATCGGCGCATGGACCGAGGAATCACCAGTCCTCCCTCTCCGTGCACCATCGCAGCTCCATTAGCCCTAATCGCATCTTAATCCTGATTAGGGATTTAGGACACAGATCACTGTCTGTGTCCTCTGAAACATCCAAAAGCTTCATGTAGTCACCCCCAGAGGCAGGCAAAAGGGCCGTTTATGGATCCACAAAGTTCATTTGATTCCATCTATCTTTTTTCCTTATACACACAAATTTCTGCCGAGAAATGCAACCGACCAATATAACATAAATGATTTATCTTTAAACTAAACCCAATAGACCATTTACTTGTGAAGGAAACCAGGTAGAGAAACACAAATAAAACTGTCGATGGTACAAAAATCAAGTGTGGGCAATTTTCTCCACCTTTTCTTCTCATCCACAAACACCCTAGATTTTATACATTACTCCCGAGTAATCAAATTGAATTAATCCCCCAACACAAAAAAAAAAAAGACAAAACGCCTCAATCAACAAGATCTAAAACTTTAGAGTTTGAATAGTCGTCCTACATTCAAACATGCCCTAAATACTCCTAAAGAGAACATCGAAATCGCTCACTTTCAAAAGAAATAGATCCAACCTTGAGATCTCAGAAACTCGAAATGCTTAAAAGATAAAAACACCCAAATTTTAGCCAAAAGTACCAGAGAACTCAAAGAAAATCGATCCAAAAACCCTAATTTTTTTATTTGAAAGCAATGAAACCGATTGGAAATGGTAAAATGGGTACATTATCATTAATTAGGGTTCTGACATTAACAACCTTTGATTCAAATCTAAAATCATGATTAGACGCATGAATTTTTCAAGTTAAAAATACAAATCCAAATGTAGAGACTTTAAAAGTCAGGAATCCTATTAGACAAAAAGGTACGTCAAAACCCCAACTATGACAGCGGATGAAATGAATGGTGCAGATAATCTGGCAAGAAGAAGTTAAAGGCAATATCCCATAAGATGCATTTTTTCTTTGCAGTTCAAAAATTTAAGCAGAATGCACAGGAATTTAATTCACCCAGAATCTACTTGCATTTCGACACATCCAAGTGCACTGCAAAGAGACCAAAGATGACTAACACAAATTACTCCAATAAAGAAAAAAAGATAACTGGCAAAAGCTTTGATCTTTTTTGCCCAAAAACGAGACCAAAGGTGCTAGAGCTAAGTATCAACCCATTTGATGCCCAATTAACATCCCTTTTCCGGTCTTCCCCATTAGATTGGATTAGGGGAAGAGAGAAGGAAGAAGATGACAAAAACTGTTATTTTCAACTGCGGAGGGTCGATATCGACCCTCAAGAAATCAAGTAAAAAGAAGAGTTTTTGGGCAGGAAGAACGGTTTGCCGTGAGGGAAACGACAATGACCTTTTTGGTCTAGGGTACATCTAAAGTGTGTTTTTTTAAAATACTCAAATAAAAAATAAAAAAGACTACTTAATAGGTTTCTCAAGCAGCTGGAAAAGAATTGAGATAGTCCCAAAGGAAATCCCATGCAAGCATCCACTTCCCTGGTTTAACTTAACAAATGATCAACTCATATACCACACAAGATAGATAATAAAACTCAATTCCATTTTATTGATTCATTCCTTGCCTTGATGACTGATTTTGGGTAAATATATAGAATCTGCCTACCCAGTAAACTTTCTTTATTTACCCTCTGTTTGGAAAGGAGGGAAAGTGGAGGGGGGGGGGGGGGGCGCAAAGGGGGGGAAAATGGAGGGAAAGTGGAAGTTGATGGTGTTTGGGAAGGAGGGAGGGAAAGTGGGGGGAAGGAAAATGGGGGGAAAATGCTTGTGGGGCCCACCTTAAAATTTTCCCCTAAAAAATGGGGGGAAAGTGTGAGGGAAAGAGGGGACGGGGGGGGGGGGGGTGAATATTACTAAAATGCCCTTATCACCTTTTCATTTTTTCACAAAGTAAGGATAAATTGGTAATTTTCTCTCTACCTCACAAACAAACAAAACTCTACTTTTTCACTTTTCTTTCCCCTCCTTTTTTACTATCCAAACAAGAGGAGGGAAAATTATTTTTACCTCCCCTCCCCTCCCCTCCATTTTCCTCCCTCTTCAAATTTTCGCTCCCCTCCCCTCCCCCCTTCCCAAACATAGGGTTAGTAAAGAGACACTTTCTAACTATAAGACAACACTGATCATTTAACTTAGCAAATCATCAACCCATATAACACAAAAGATAGATAATAAAATTAAATTTCATTTCATTGATTCATTCCTTGCCTTGATGACTGATTTGGGTAAATATATAGAATTCGCTTACACAGCGAGGTTTCTTTCTTTAGTAAATTACCCTTTCTAACTATAAGACAACATTGATCATTCTCTAAGATTTCTCTTTTTTAGTTACAAATACTTGTCAATCAAAGGAAACTAAAAATATGAAACGAGTACTGAAATAAATTCACAAAAATGCTCTGATAAAAAATGTGCAAATAAAGTCACAAATATGAGTAGATAAAAAAAAATGCTCAAATAAATTCAAAAAACTGCACAAATAAAAAATGTGTAGATAAAGTAAAGATGAGATATGCTTCATTAGTAGTTTCCAACATGTGGAATGCACCAAATATGTTTATGTTCAAGCATGTATCTTAAAATGCCAAAAACTATAATAAAATTTGAAAAACAAAATATTAGCAAAGGAGAAAAAAACACTGGTATATTTTTTATTATATATGATTTCTCGGAATTTCATGCGAAGGGGACTCATTTTATTGGAGGAGCCAGATGAGCTTTGGAGACCAACATTCTAAAACAGACTTGATAAATGGTTCAGATTCAACAGTGAATGTTCTGCTGTTCCACATTGTGATTTAACATATCACACTTCTATTGTTCACACACTGAAAGTTAAGCCAACATACAACCACGAGCAGTATATATTCAACATTTTTTATGAAAGCAAAGTTGAGAAGTGAATGAACACATTTAGTTTAGTTTTTATTTATAAATAAATATGAGTATGGATTTTAAAAACATAGTTTGTTATATTTTCTTTCGTTCTATTGTTTACTATTTCCATTTTGGAATCTCATTTCCAAACTGTATATCAGGCCCAACTTTGCATGAAGTGGGAATAGATTTCATTTAAGTCCACCCATATACTATAATCGATAACAACAATTCCATCTATTAAAAAAAGATACAAAGAAGGGTATGTGCCAACAATTAAATAGGAAAAACCAAAAAATGTTCTAACAAGAAAAAACTATCTTTTATAACTCCTCTGCTACTTCATTTGAGCTTTTGAAAATGTGACAGTAAGAAATTCTCATCATCATATGCCCATCTAAAGTCTCTTGTGCCAACTTAACAATTCCCGTGACTCCACCTTTATTTGATCCCATCATTTTGCATATTTCACGTCTCCTTCAATAATAAAAGCAGGCCTTGCTAGCCTTTTCTTAATGAATTTTACCTTTCATTAAAAAATACATAAGCCTTTGCAATTCATAAGTTGCCCACACCTTTACTTGATTTGGTTCTTTCGTTCCTGAGAATGTTACCATAATCTCCTTGTCTTTTTTCATAATAACCCCACCTATACAGTACCAGTCAAGCCCAATTTTACACAAGATGGCCAGTTGCAATATCCACCAAATATGTAGGGGATATAAAATCTTGACTCCATTTCCAGGTGGCGAACAACCAAGATAATAAAAAATAGTTGATTTTATATTCTATAGGAGTTGGCCAAAACTTTCCTTGTTTATCCGTTCCTAATTTTATTTTCACCCTTTTGTTACCCCTCCATCTTAGGATATGCATCTCCAACGCACATATTGTTTAACCCTTCCTAATTTTATATTCGCCCTTTGTAACACCTCCATCTTAGGATATGCATTTCCAACGCACATGCTGCCATCTAAACATTTCTCTATTGCCCAACATTCAGCTCCATATAACAGTGCAGGTCCATCTATTGTCTTGATTAAATGTCCCTTTAACCAAAATGGTAATAAATGATCACACAACATTATACCAACTTGTCTGCACTATGTCCACCCCACACAAGCACTGTTTATGATATCCTCTGTAAGCAGTCCACTTCGTCTATAAATGCTCGACATCAGAATCTACCACACTAGGGCACTAATTGATTTTCAATTTTAATCAAACCATCCCCCCTACCATCTAAGAAGAACAAACTTGCATCCCACCATTCTTCGTTTTGCAAATGCCATATGCACGAAGGAACCTTTTTTTTTTTTTTTTGTAGTAAGGTAACAATAGGAATTAATCAAGTCAAGATCGTATTAGGGCTGCAAGTCCGCAACTCCAATCGACCGTTATGCAGTTTCTAACGAAGTTTAGTAGCTTGGAGTATCCTAGAAAACCACAGAATCATAAGAGCAGAAGGAAAACAACCACCAAAAAACCACAACACCAGTACTAATTGTAACGATGGTCTCAACTATACTAACTACCAAATATTCATGACATGACACCATTTCATTTTAAAATGTCCATTGTGCAGCGACTTGTGATTTAAAAGTCTGTTCATGAAACTGTTCGTATGATCAAGATTCATATATTCAAGAATATTGGAACTTTACTCATGGTAGACCATTGATCTCATGAGTCGATCAGAACTAATGGTTTTCAGTTAACATTAATTTTGCCCTTTCATATTTTAGAAAATAAAGGTACTTAAGTTCCAAGAATGTACATATTAAGGCTATACAGCTGGAAATGAATTCTCCAGAAACAATGACATCACACAGAACAATTCTTTCAAATGGGAGAGGAAGACTACCTCAAAATGCCAAAAACAGCTGATATCGCTTCATGATCTCCTTCATGCTGGTCATAA
Organism: Persea americana; assembly: GCA_029852735.1. Taxonomy (NCBI): domain Eukaryota; kingdom Viridiplantae; phylum Streptophyta; class Magnoliopsida; order Laurales; family Lauraceae; genus Persea; species Persea americana. The sequence continues at coordinate 23,753,101 of CM056817.1, forward strand.
TTTTCTTGTTTGATGAAGAAAGAGCAGCAGTAACAGCCTCAGGTGAATGTTCACCAAAATTCACAATTTTGTATCTAAACTCATACGTACTTTGTTGCTTGAATTGGAATTGCTAAAACCCCGTCGAAAAACATCGCAAAAGAATAGAATTTGATTAAATATATGAACTTCCTTGGCTTGAAATGATTATTTTTTAACATGACTAGTGAAGTCAGTTAGCTCAATACAGATAAAATTATCGGCAGTGTCAGGATCATTGTAAAATAAGGATGCATGACAACAAACTGTGTTTTTTTTTTTTTTTCAATTCAAACAATAGATAAGCAAAATCAAGGAAATTTCTTTATTGGATCCTGTAGTTCTCTTAGATTGATTGTATTTCAAAACCCACAACACCTAAATAAAAACTCTCCCCTTTGTTCTATTGAAAGAGAAAAATGGTATTGAAAGAGAAAAATGGATTTCCAGTCACAAAATCCAAAATTCAGAGCAAATTGGAAGCATTAATGACTGTGAATTCATGAATGGTTCTTGGATTGTGATCTCCAATTTGGTTTCCTTAATGACATAAGGAGATCAAATTGATATACGACTAATCAGTTTCAATTCTTTTCCATAATTAATCCTTTTCAATTTCAATTATAACAATGTTGCTTACTCCGAATCTAATAGAATATTATAAGAAAATGAGACCACTTTAAACATTTCAACTGCTTTAGGGTCATTTGCATTTTTGTTAGGCTGGTAGCTGAACGTTAATAATATCTGCAGTATATAGGATCACAATGAATTTATGAAACATAAGTCTGCTGATAGGATCACTGTATAAACTGAATTATCATAACACCATTTTTTGACATTGCATGATTAAGCTACAATAACCTTAGGTTCTACAGATTTTCTTAACACAAATGCCTACAAGTTTGGACTTTGGAAACTAGTGCAGACTAACGGAAAATGTTGTGCACCAAATCAGTGGTTTAAAAGGCGTGCCTAGGCCCCAGGCGCAGCGATGCGCAACAGTTGCGCCTTAGGAATGGGTAGGCGGAGCGACGTATAACAAGCGACAAATAAGCAACAAGGCGCGCTCCTAATTTCCAGACGCAAGGCGCAACAGGCGTGCGCCAGATTTAAATTAAAAAAGAAGAAAATGGAAGGGGCTAAATGCAATTTTTCTAACTTAAATAAAAGAAGGCAGAAGCCTTAGCTTCTGTTGCATCATCAGACGAAAAAAAAGGCGGAAAAGGAGAAAAAAGAAAAAGAGAAAAAGGAGGAAAAAGCTGCGACGTCCTCTGCTATAGCCTCTCACGTCTAGAAGAAGAAGAAGAAAGGATGTCCTTTGCTGCGACGTCCGGCGTCCACTGGTATGTTTTTTCTTTTTTTGTTTTTCATCCCAACTTCCACTACTCTCTTTTTTTTTCTGCAAATCCCTTTTGTATGCTTGTTGTTTTTAATTTTTTTTTCCAATTGTTTATAGATGTCAACGGAAGGTAGTAATAAAAAGGACCCAGCCTGGCAGTATGCACATTTGAAAAATCCACAAAATAATAATAGGTTCAAATGTAACTTTTGTGGCAAAATATCAAATGGAGATGTTTATCGGGTCAAGCAACATCTTGCTGGGGTTTACCGGAATGTTAGTGCTTGTCCAAAATGTCCAGCTGAAGTTAGAGAAGAGATTAGAGAGTACATGAGAAGAAAAAGACAGAAAAGGAAGAAATGAATATGTTGCCCCATTTTGATGAGTCGGCAAATGAATTTGAAGATGATGATGATGATGTTGTTGTGGAGGTCGATAAGCGTGGCAAACGACCTTTGGGTCAGGGTAGTCAATTTTCTAGTACTCATTCCACTATCTCCAAACCTAAAAAGCCAAAGCAAAAAGGGCCTATGGATGTATTCTTCACTCCCAACCCGGATGTTGTTGTGCAAAACAGAAAAATTCAAGGAAAACAGACTAGAATTGATGAAAATGACCCGTATAGAAAAGAATTGAGAGCGGGCATGCCAAAGATTTGCAAGGTGGATTTATGATGCTGGGCTTCCTTTGAATGCTGTTAATTATGACTGTTTTGGACCAATGATTGAAGCTATTGGGGAATATGGTCCTGGCATGAAACCACCAACTTACCATGAATTACGAGTTCCTCTTCTTAAAAAAGAAATAGTGGATAAAAATAATTTGATGACAGATCACCGGAAGGAATGGGCAAAGAATGGATGTTCTATAATGGTTGATAGGTGGACTGACAAGAAAAGGAGGACCTTACTCAATTTTTTAGTGAATTGTCCCAAAGGAACCATGTTTGTGGAGTCCATTGACGCTTCTAGCTACTCCAAGGATGTTGAAAAAATGTTTCAGCTAATAGACAAGTTTGTGGAGCATATTAGAGAAGTTAATGTGGTCCAGATTGTCACAGACAGTGCTGCAGCTAATGTATTGGCCGGTATAAGAATCTTCTTTCTTGAAAAAAAGTTATTAGTTAGTACTATTAAAAGAATTAGTTATTTAAAACTCTTTTTTTTTTCTCTTTCTTGGTTTGGTTCTAATAGGAAAGTTTTTGGAGGCAAAGTATCAAAACTTGTACTGGACACCATGTGCTGCCCATTGCTTGGACTTGATGTTGGAAGACATTTTTAAGATACCAACTCTCAAGAGAACATTTGAAAGGGGTATTGTGATACAAGGGTTTATTTATAACCACCCAACTTTGCTAAATATGATGACGCACTTTACACAATTGAAAGAGTTAATCAAGCCTGCAAAAACTCAATTTGCAACTGCCTTTCTCACTTTACCAAGAATTCATCAACAAAAGAACAACTTGAGGAAGATGTTCAGTTCAGAGAGATGGACAACAAGCAAATGGGCAAACGAGCAACTGGGTAAAAGGGCTACACAAATTATGCTAATGCCTTCATCTTGGAATAGTGCTGTCTATGCCCTTAAGGTCTCGGGTTTTCTTCTTCGTGTTCTTAGATTGGTTGATGGTGAGAAAAAACCTCCCATGGGATACATTTATGAGGCTATGGATAGGGCTAAAGAAGCTATTGCAAGTGCTTTTGGTGGAAAGGAAGAAAGGTATAATAATATCTTTGATATCATTGACTGAAGGTGGGATGTTCAAATGCATCGTCCTTTGCACGTAGCTGGGTATTTTTTGAACCCAGAGTTCTTTTATTTAAATCCAATGTTGAGCAAGATCATGAAGTCATGAGTGGGTTGTATAATTGCATTGCAAAATTGGTCTCAAAAATTGATGTACAAGATAAGATTGGTCAAGAGTTGTCTATTTATATAAAAGCTGAAGGCTTATTTGGGATTACTTATGGCAATCAGGGGAAGGACAATAAAGTCACCAAATAAGTTACCATTATATTACAAAATTATTTTTTTAAAATTATTAGTCAATACTTGGTAAAATTTATGCTAATTACTTATAATTAACAGCTGATTGGTGGAGTGCATATGGTTCCAAAACACCAAATTTGCAATGAAAAATCTTAGCTTGACGTGTAGTTCATCGGGTTGTGAGCAGAATTGGAGTGTATTCGAGCATGTGAGTATTTATCTCAAGTCTAATGAATTCAAAATATTTTTAATTTATAGATATAATTATATAAATTTTAATATTTTTTTAATAGTTGCTGATTCATAGCAAAAAAAGGAATAGATTGGATAAAAAACGTCTCAATGATTTGGTATTTGTTAAATACAATAGAGCACTGAAACGCTGATATGATATGCATGACATACTTGATCCCATTCCTTTGAAGGATATTGATGAAAGCAATGAGTGGCGGCTTGGGAGGACATGTTTCAACGATGCCCACTGAACCACATTGATATGACCACTGAACCACATTGCAAGCGAATTATGGTCCATATGCCTAACCTTGCCAACACGATTTGAGGCAATAACATGGATATGATCATCAAAGACATTCGGGGCATCAAGGCAACATAAATAATGTGTTCCAGCACCAAACAACCAACCTAATCCCAGAAAAAAATCCCAACTATGACAAGGAATGCCCTTCAAACAAGAAGAAATGCTGCATAACAACTAACATAAGAGATGCTGAGGAGGTGATGATACAAGAGAAGCACCAGAATCACTTTTTTTCTCTTAGAAAAAGGGACCAAGTGAAGCACACAATTGCTTGTAAGGTTAGTTTAAGCCTCTGAGTTTTGACATTCTCTGAGTTTTTTTCTTATGTTCTTAATCCATATATGCGAACTTAAATGGTCATAATCAAATTTCAACATCTTAAGTTAGGCCTGGGCTAGTGTTGAAACTCGGGAGACATGGCTATGCCGCTCCTCACCAAGAACATTATGAAGAGGCCCATGATTTCTCAAAATAAGGTCCTTCAATTTTTTGCAAAAAATTAATTATTTACTGATTTTAGAATGTAATAACCAGTAACATAGCCTTTAAAATATAATATATATATATAAATAAACCTAGTATCATAGAAAATTCCCAAATAGATAGGAAGTTGGGGAAAGAGGTATAAGATATCAAACCCTTTGCGATGATGATGATGATGATGATGTGAAAAAGTGTGTGACAGGAGAAGTATCAATGGCTTGGGACAGGGGGACCAAAAAAAGTGCAGTATTAGTTAAAAAGCAAAAACACTTTCTCACAGTGAAGGCATTATCTTTAATAATGCTCAAGAAAAGAACTCTATAGCGACTATGATCTAATGTCATCTTCATGTGTTTTCAGGAATAAACTGTGGAGGAACACAGTCCAGCCCATTCAGATCAAAGAAAACTCGACGGATCCGGTGTAATTCAGGGGGTCCCATGTTTGGGTGGATTATAAAGTCAGCCTACTATGGTGGCCTCACCGTAATACGGTGAGGGACGTATGTATATGAATAGTTTTCCATGTATATATATAATGTTTTTTTGTCTTCGTTAAAATGGAAGCCATATGTAGGTTTTGTTGTCGTTTTGGAAGTAAATTAAAATTCGAGTAACAACTACTTAGTATGGCTATCGTTGGGCAACAAGTTTGCAAGGTTTATTATTTATTTATTTAGTTTTTGGACAAACTAGGTAACAAGATTTAATAAAGGCTGTAGTAATCCTAGAACCCCCTAGAAGGATTTGGGAATTTAAAACAGGAGGAGGGGAACTGATCCATGCATCCTTCCATCAACCATCACTTGGACACAATTAAGAGAATTCTCATCTAAACGAAGGAAATTAATTTTTTTTAAAGTATTGTTAAACATGTAACTGGTTCATTTCGATAATTAAAATAGAAATAACTCATAACGCTTGTTTTGTAACGACACACAAAATTAAATGACAAAAACCAAAAGAAATTAAATCCTTCAAACATCCTTATGCAGACAAACATCCTATTGTAAATCAAACTGAATGACCTGTGATCCTAAAAAGATCGAGGACACGCACCTCCCATTCAAGTTTGAATAGATGCCGATTGAAATGCTGTTGCAGCCTTTCATTCGCGTAATTTATGCAAAACTGTTCAAAGCTATACGTCTATGGAAGAGGGAATAAAATGGGTCAAAGAAACATGATTTTAGTATTTGAAAGTAATGCTTTCAATAGCTCGGCATGAAATACAAAATGAAATGCATACATCACATGAATCAAATCCTTAGATATCAAGAATACTTATGGATCTTCCACTTTGTCACTTGCCTACTTCGAGTTACTTGTTTAACTATTCTACAAACCAGTCAAACAAGCTTGCATAGATATACTTTGCTAATGCAGCCCTAGTATCAATGGCCTGGAAGAAACAAAACAACACAGTAAGGTGACTATTAATATACACAGAGAGAGCATGAATACTCTACAATTAATTCTCAGACCTGCGGCGATGTTAGCTTTTGGACAGTATTATCATTTCCAGCTAGGATACTGCAAGTAGATAAAGCTAACATCAAGTCCTGAACATCGCAGCCCATCAAGTTTGCAGCAATAATCACCCCTGAAAGAAGCACACCATAAGCACTCCAATTTACATCCCAAGACATTAAAAACATTGATGACCCAGAAGAAATTAGTGGATGAATTGATGATTCACTGACCACTATAGTCTATCAATCAAAGCAACAGTCAAAACCCTTCATGATGCAGTATGGTCCAAAAAGAATATGGCCCGCTGATGGGCCCCGCCAGGAAATCTTCTGTCAATTTGCTTGCTTTAATTAGGTTCTTAATTTAGTTGATTTGATTTAGTGAGAGATTCTAGTGATCATATGGAGAGATTTTAGTGATGAGTGTTTCCTTATTAGGCCATCCCTCTATTATATATAGAGAGGAACTCTTGGTTGTAAGGTATGCTATTGATAATAAAATTATTCAGTTTGTTCTCATGAGTTGTTTCCTGGGTGTTTTCATCTGCATGGCTTAGGGCTAGTGATGGAGCCATAAATTTCTTCTAGAGGGTGCAAACGATAGTCAACTAGCAACGACGAAGTTAGAAATTTTTTTAGAGATCGATAATATATTCATATCTATTAATTTCTTTTACCTATCATTTAGAAATATGGTTATTTCTTTATTTTTAGAGTTTTTAATATCCAAAGAAAAAATCTTAAATTTGAAAATACCAATTAAATATAAAGATGATTATGGTCACTGCGGATATTTACCTGAGGGTGTCCAGAATTGTTAATTTGATGGAGTTTCCATTAAATGGAATGAGAAACATGTCACAGATTTTTTTAATTTTCCTTACTATTTTGGTATTAAAGTATAAAGATGTAGTTTGTACGATAATGGCATTACTTGTTAGAGAGTTGTGTCTCGCACACACTTTCCTGTGAGAGAAGTAGGTGTAACTACATCGTGGGGCTTACCTATTGACAGTTCGAACAAATTAAATATGTATAGATTATTTGGCTTCTCTAATGCACTTTCCCGTCTAGGGTGGGATGTATGGAACTCCATTATGGGCTGTATATATAGATAATTTGGCATGTTCAAAATGAGTTCAAATGCTCTATTGCAGTCGTTTCGTATAATAAATTCCTTGAACTCCAATTTGCTGCCTGCATAGAGATGATCCAGACTGTTAAAGATTAATCACGTCCCATCCACAAGCCTATCGTATAGTTTTGAGTTTAAAAGGAGTGGATCTCACAATTTAATTGAGCATTGTGACAGAAACGTAATAAACACCACATCAGCAACGATTCTACATCCATGTCAGTCATGTTTTCACCATGGTGCTCATTTGGATGGTGAGACTTTTTATAAGCTGAAACTCTAGGATATGTCTATTGATGGGATGAGATTAATCTTTAACCGTCCGGATTATCTCTATGTGAGCACCAAATTGGAGTTCCACAAATTTATTACATGGCTTACTTATATTGGCCACGGCAGAGGATCCAGATGCCATCCCTTCGAAAGATAAATCTTAAAATCTCACTTCAATATAAGTAGGTCCCGCTTTAAGAATGAGTACATGACAGATATGGGATTAAGAGAATCTAGACTCAGTTTAATTAAATGAATGTCATCTCCTTCGGTGACATTGGAGCTGGTCCTACCTTAAGATTGAACACAACAGTGATAATGTAGTTAATTGTCAATCACTAAGAATTTCTTTAAAAAAATGAAAAAGGAATTTCTTCTCCTAGCTTTTACTATGAGGAGATGAGCTGCTTTTAAGATGTCAATCCTATATTTAGGGGGCCTGAAATAGAGGGTATTGTCTTAGATTACATGGTTGAATTTAGTAGAGGAGATCTAAGGGCAATCATATCTCCCACAGTGCGATGTATGCTTCTATTTCTCTTTAAAACCTTTCTCCAATTTCTAACCAGTGTCTGACCAGAATCTGATGTTTCAACAAGAGCTCATTAATGGCCTATTTGATAAGAGGAATATGAGTAGTCAGCAATTCCACAAAATACCCATGTTCCATGCGATTAGATTTGAAAGGAATTCCACTAACGGAAATTAGGGGGATTCTGGGATTCTCCCAACATGAACTTCCCAAGTTCTTGAAATCAAAGAGGTCCCTATACCGCGATGGGATTGGATCTACCTTAAATCAAAACAGGTGTTTTTTCATGTTTCTCATGTTCGTCCGTTATCATCAGACAATCCATAATCATTGGTGGTGCATATTGTAAGAGCAATTGTAAACCCTAGGTTTTTCATGATACTTGACGACAATTAAGAAAAAATCGAACATTTTGATCTTGAACTAGGGTTTTGAGAAAAGATGAAAAGGGGGAGAAAAGGAAGAAAGAGAAGAAGAAAACATGCATGCAAGAAGAATAGTAGGTTTTGACATAAACAAAGTTATATGCATGGATAATGGATTTGAAACAGTTTTCACAAACAGATCTAAAGAGAGAATCGAAGAAATCACACGATTGGGAATTCTTCAAAGGAACGAGGAAAATCAAAATACCTTAACTTAAGAAATCCGATCTGCGAAAACGAACATGAAATCACAAAACAACAAGAAATCGAAAAAAAAAGAGTAAAACCCCTTAAAAAGGCTCTGATCCACCAAAAATCGATTTTCAGAAGCCTATGACAGAAAAAAAAAACTAACAGCAACCCCGATCTACCCAAATCTGCTAAAAAAAACAACAAGATCCGAACGGAAGTAGCTTAGAGTTGAGCTTTACCTCCATAATTGATGGGAGAAGGCATGATTCAAGCCTCTGAGATCCGAAACCGAAAAACCCTCGATCGAGAGCAAAAATGATCAAAATCCTCTTGACGAGAGCAGGCATGATCTCCACAAGCCTCTGAATGCATCACAGGATTCGATTGCCCGAAATCATTAGAAGTAGCAGCTCCAGATAGATGAAGAACATGAGGAGAACAAGAAGAGGAGGAAGGAGAAGAGAGGAAGCTATGTCCGGTCTCTGTGCATGAGAGAAGTCTCGATGATTAGCGTTTTGGGGGATTTGGGGTGAAAGAAGGGAGAGAGTTAAAAAACAGGAAGACTTGCAGAGAAAGAGAAGATGGCAGCGGATCTGAGACCTTGGACGAGGAATCCTCTTATGGGTACACAGACAAAATTGGACCGACTCGTGGTGTTTTCGAATGACTTATAATTGGGAGGGAGTACAATTGTCCACTGAGTGGATTCCAAAGTTTTCAAGTTTCCTAGTGTATGGGCCCCACGTAGAACATTACCTTCAACTGCTAATACTAGTTAAGATAAGATATGGTGGGGAATCCATCGGCTGAGCGCGGGTGCTCACCGTGCTCTAGAACATCTGGTGGGGGGCACCATTTGATCCATCTTAAGTGTTCCATAAAATAGGGACTTCCTGATAGCATAGGTCCTAAGGTTTAGTACCTATCTAAGCGAAGTGAACCATTGAATAAAGTGTGCATCCATTTTGGAGGGTGAAAACTTGTCGAGCGTATTATGATTTGAGACCCATCACCATACACAAGTTGTTTTGATTGAGAGCACCCTTTAGCATATGCGAAGAGAAATATTTCCCCGAGATATATGTTCCAAGCTCTTTATGTTTGGTAACTTCGCTAGTGATGTGAGGTGGGGTGAAAGGTTCAATTAAGCGACAAGAAAAGCAGAATGGTCGAATTAAAAAGTATTAAATGACATCGTTTAGTGACATGAGGTTGTAGCACTTTAACTTCTTTTTTTTTTTTTTAAGAAAAGGTTTTTTTTGTGATTTAGTAACATAAGAAAGTAATTTCTTTTGCTTGAAAAAAGAGGTGTTTTTTGAAATTTTTTTATTTGAATTGACCATTTACCTCACTTCACTTGCTGGAATTCCTAATAGGAATTCACCATGTTGGGGATTTTTGTATATGATGTGACATCTTGTTTCTTGCCATTTTCAAATGCAATGTTTCTTTACAAGCATTTTAAAATTTCGACCACATGAAAGATCTCAAATGACCTTTGGGAATTTAGAAATTCCAGCTCCTTTGCCTTTTAGTGGAATTTTAGGATGCTCATAAGTTCCACTATGTCTAGGAATCCAAGAATTCCACAAACAATAATTCTTTGAATTTGACCATGAAATCTTTTAAATGAATGTCCAACAATCCCTTCTTTAATAATTCCTTCGTGGAGCACATTTCACCATGAAACCTATTTAGTTTATATATATTCCATGCAAACAAACATGCCTCGAAAAAAAGGTTAAAAAATCATTTCTGATTCTTTTAGGAAGAGTATGCCACTATTCCCACTGCGTGGGTATCTCTTCCCATATGCATGGGATTTCCTTCTAACTTGTGTGAGCTTGTCATCCAACAATTGCGGGCTCTGCTTTCCATGGTGTGGGATTCCTTTTTTGAGTTAATACCCACATTTATGTCATTTCAATGCTTTATCTTGCACTATTTGTAACAATGTTAGTGTTTCTGCTGAGACCAAATGGTCAAATTGAGAATCTAAACTCCATGATGGAACGTATTCATCCCCTTCCCAAAGGTGCGTTATTGTTACAAGAGAAGTTGATAAGTTCTCCTGATTCTGGATCAGACTCATTGTTCAATTGAGTGGTGAGACGCATTCCATGTAAAAAGAAAAAAATAAAGATGAATTGATTTTCTTTACCATGAAGGGTTTCAATTTCCTATAAAAAGAGAAAATTGTAGGATACCTCCAACCCAAAAGAAAAAGAATCCCCAAAACTATTTATTGTGGTACGACACAAGGCTAATATTTTGCAATGATTGTGGTTTGGCATGTGAGATAGTAGCCAATGAGGTGTGTATTCAATTTTATTTCTTTAACAGCTGTGACAAAAAAAAAAAAAAAGCTTGCCACGATATTTAATCTTGTAGTGGGCAAAGGGTTCTTTGGGCAAAAGGTTCTTTGTGTCTTATTAGTAAGCAATCATCTCAGACAAGAGATAGTTGACACATAAATAAAATTTACGAGTTGGCATTGGAAGTTTTGTCATCTCTTAGGGCATCTGATCACAACCATTTCTTAAATGTTCATCTGTGACTCAATTTATTAATGCATGTAAGTAGGGGTGCAAAATGAAATTCAGTTTGGTGACTAACTGCAACATTGCAAAGCCTTATTTGACTCAAAAGGGTTGTTCAACTTGAGCGGACTTTGAGTCCTTGATGCCTTCTCCCTTATCTGGCTTGAATCTAGCCAAAATGCCTACCAAGTACAAACAAACCCAAGATCAAGCCTATTAAGGATAAGGCTTAGTTTGGTGATCTGGCCACCACTTGTTATGATCATTATATGTGTTTTTAATTTTTTTTTCGTAAATAGAAAATATGACAATGCTCAAGTGGTATCTATTGTTTCATTTAGAAGATATGAGAAGCTTAAAGTTTCAACATCAACCATTATTAATTAATATGTGAACATAATTAAGAATACAATAATATCAAATTAAAAATACAAATTTCAATCTATACCATAATATAACTTACATAAAAAGAAATCCATCAATGAAAACTAAAATCTGCCTAATTAACATACATAAGCACTCCATTACAATTAATATATAAAACTGATTTTTATCCACCTAATGAACATGCATTTCATCATACCCATCAAATGAGCCTGTAATAAGATCCTATTCAAGTGTTGTGTCACGTCCCCTGAACCCAATTAGAGAACCGGATCCGGGGAGTGAAATTTATGACTAATTAAAAAATTTGCCCTTTAGGCCCAAGGATCGTAAGTCCACTGTGAGGATATTACATTTCAAACCTCAAGAATATAATACTTTACAGAAAATCATACAATTCAAGGCATATATGGATATCGACAATGAATAATAATCTCATTAAAATTGAAGTTAGCAAAGGAACAATTAAACTTAATTAAGAAGTTAAATTACTTACAATGGTCATCCCAATAACCAAGGCCATTAAACAAATGAAGTCAATGAATAAGGATCCAATGAGGAATAATAAATGAATAAATAAAAATCTAATGAAGTCCAAATGAGGCTCTCTGCCAGGTATGATGACGCTACTCTACGTCATTAGCACGCCACTCCCGTTCCACCTCTGCTGGTTGGAGATCCTTTGGGACCTCATCACCTGCCTGTTCCTTATAGTAGTCACTTGGGGTGTCTACACACCAAGGAACATAGTTAACGACATGTTGAGCAATAGATAAGCAAGAGTAAATACAAGTACAAGATCATATGAATACGATGAAACGATACTAGGCAATAAGGCATGAATAAATAACATCATAAATAATAATAGGAAATCTAACATCATCTAGCAATCACCACTAACCATGCAATGTAATGCAAGTATCAAGAGGGAGACTCCGTGGATGTCCTAGCCACCACACGGGGTATCAATACTATTACGAACCAGACCACTGACACCAAAGTCCGGCTTCCAGGGGGATCCTAACTTCTGGTCCTAGGAATAGTAGCACGGTCCAAGCCCGCTCCCAACTATTCAACGCCATGGATGTCGTCCAAAGCCGACTGCCTACCCCGATGTCCAAGTAATCGGCCCATCAATAAACTGCAGTTGGCCATGACATGTAAAAAAAATAAAGTGGTGCTGACACGAGGAAAAACAAGACAAGCAGGTCTGGCTAGCTGAATATGCAAGATATGCTCATAGGAATTATCTCATTCAAGGCAATACCAGACAAGTCAAGCCACATGATAATCCCTTATACACTAGCCAGCCATGTTCATCATTACATGACATAGGATCCTAAGGTACACTCTAAGTCAGGTCCAAGTCCTAATATACAAGGATTTATATTTTATAATTAGAAAAGTGTTTTATGCCAGAAGAGTGTAAAAGGAAACGAAACCAACAGATACAATTAACAAATCAAGGAGGAATTACAATACAAACCTAGGCAAGTGTTGTCATCCCTATACCCTACATGTTCTAACAGAGTACGTGTGGAAATTGGATCAATAATGCTTCTAGGAAAATCCCTTGGTGTACAATCATGTTATGCATTTATTGAGACAATTCCATACGCATTTGGTTATACCATGCGAAATACACGAATACCTAGACAACCCATCAAAGCACACCAAGCCTCGTACTTAGATTTTGAACCCATTATTGTCATGTGAGAGTAGGTTCATGGTTTCCAACATCTAAGGCCCAACCTAGGTCAACGGTCTCGTTTTCAATAAAACATAGTCTACATTACAATTCCCAATCATCACCTCAATTCCTGATCTCTGATCATAACGAAACTTACACCATTGGTTTCTACATTCTAAGAGCTTTCCAACGTTACATGGCACACGAAAATCCGACAAACGGTTCAAAAGTCATGGCTCTTGGAATCCCACCTATCATCAATCAAATGACGAGAGTTCGAACTCTTGGAGGGAGAGTTCGAACTCTCGCTCCAAGCCAACATCACCCGAGGAGTCGAACGTTCGAACATGCGAAAGGAACGTTCGAACGTTCAATGTCTCACTCCTAATGTCCGAGAGTCCCAAGGTTCAAACGTTCGGAACGAACATTCGAACGTCCAATGTCTCCACGCCAATCACCCTAAGATGCTAACGTTCGAATGCTTGGGAGAAGCGTTCGAATGTTCATCGCCAGCTTCCCATTCGAAGGTTCCAACGTTCGAACGTTCAAAGGAATGTTCGAACGTTCGAACGCAGAAAACCCCGTTTTGCTGTACTTTCAATCCAAACCATTTCCACTCCATTCTAAACCCTTCCAAGGATTCACCTGCACAAGATTGAGCCACCATGCTCCCCCAACAATCTATTTACATCAAATTCTAAAATTACCGATTACAAATTTAATCAAAGCAATTTCAAAACCTAATCTAACATGTTATTTTACAAATCAAGTCCAAACAACTTGGCATTTGGGTATTATATCATTCAATCAATATCAATCAATGAAACAAAGCATTCATGTTATATTATAATTTGCATATCTACTTGCCTCAACCAAGAAGAAGATGGAAATGGGTAAAAACTTGAGGAGGAGCTCTACTACCACGAAAACCACGATCTAACCCAACCAAACGTGATCTAGAACGTGAAGGAGAAGTAAAGAAAGGAAAAGATCATGATCAGATCTAATCTAACCAGAGGAGAAAGTGACTGAAAAGATGAAAGTGAGAAGGACTTACCCAAACAAGGATCAATGAAGAGAGAAAATAGAGAGGAAGAAGATGAGCGGCTCGGATCTTTGAGATGATCCCTTCCGATGGGAGTTCTGGAACTTAGAGAAATGAGGAAGAAGAAGAGGCTACAGTAGCTTTCGTTGAAGAGAAATGAAAAGGAATTAGGGTTAATTCCTACTTAAGAAAGAAGAGAAGAGGAAAAGATTCAATTACCCTTAAGTGGGTTTGGAGAAGGAATAGACCATTTGAAGGGTTTCTGTTCATCGGATCGCAACGAGTCAAGAGACAAATGATCAGCATGACGAGATCTTTCCAACGAACCTAAAATCACGATAATAGGAATTTTCCGGAAAAACACCCAATTTTCCCTAAATTGCAAACTACTATTGGGCAAAAATTGCTAGAGTCAAACGCGCTCGAAATCACGTAAAACTTCGCAAACACTATTCTAACAATAAAAGAAACTCGTTCATGATCTAAACCCACCAAATTTTCTAGCAATACAATTAATTTATAATAATAACAAAATAACGGGTCAATGGGCTTACTATTGGGTCCAACTGACCTAGTAAGGTCACGGACCTTACATGTTGGGTGTTATCTAAAGAAACTAGATGCACATGAATTGAAAGTTGAAACACTTTTTTAGTTTCAAATACAATACCAGGCATGAACGTGAACAGAATTATTAAAGAGTCATTAACTATTCAAGTGTTCGGTGTTATCTAAAATATCCAGATGCACATGAATTGAAAGTTGAAACACTTTCTTAGTTTCAAATATAGTATCATGCATGAATATGAACGGAATTATTAAAGAGTTGTTAAAAATCCGTAAGGATAACTTCAATAGTATATAATCAAACACTTGGTGTACATCCAGATGCACATGAATTGAAAGTTGAAACAATTTCTTACTTTCAAATACGGTAGCAGGCATGAACATGAACAAAATTAGTAAATAGTAACTAAAATTCTACAAGAATAACTTCAATAGCATATATAATCAAATAGGGTGTTCATCGTAACTTATAGAAAGAGAAACCCATTAATGAAAACTTAAATCCACCCAATTAACATACATAACCTATCCACTAAAATTAATAAAGAAAATTGATTTTTATCTACTCAATTAACATGCATTTCATCATACCCAAACAAACAAAAAAAAAAGATTTTTATCCACCAATTAACATGCATTTCATCATACCCAAATAAACAGGATATAAAAAACCTACCCAATTATCTGAAAACGCAGAGACGAATGAAATTAACAAAACTGTATAACCAAAAGGAGTTCCATACCAGAAAAATTGGTAGAATACAGTTGCATGCATTGGGCCCCACCAACTTATCTCTTAGATTGGCACCTTCCATCTAGGGCTCCACATAAGCGTGTAAATACGGGGGGCGGGTGGTGGGGTTGTGGTGGGGGGGGGGGGGGGGGGGGTGGTGGTGCGGGGTGGGGGGTTGTTGGGGTTGGCCCAAGCCTAGCACGAACCCGACCCAAAAAAATCTAGCCTCGGTCGTTGACTTGGTTAACGGGCTGGCAAGGCCGAGCCCGAGAGTCCCCCTTGGCCCGTGCTGGGGCACCACCCCCAAGCCCGGAGGCAGCCCTGCCCGGCATGGCCTGACCCAGGCCCAACGATCTGAATTTTTGAAAACCCCCCCTTCTAAAAAAACGGTCAAAATGCATTGTTTACATTTTTAATCCCCCCTAACTGCTATAAAAAGGGTCATATGAGGGGGTATTAAAAGATTGATGTACATATTTGTGCAATATTTATCCCAAGGTACATTATTGTGTCAAATTTGCTAGAATAAAAACATTTGCAATATTAGGGTGTTTTTCTGCACATCCTCATAGAACCATCCTTCTTTTTCAGAAATAGTACCGGTACACCCCAAGGTGATACACTTGGTCTCACAAATCCCTTGTCCAACAAATCTTGCAATTGAGTTTTCAACTCTCTAAGTTCTGCTGGAGCCATTCTATATGGAGCTTTAGAAATCGTAGCTGTCCCTGGCACCAATTCAATAGAAAAATCTATCTCCCTGACTGGAGGTAAGCCTGGAATTTCATCAGTGAAAACATTCGGGAACTCACAGACCACTAGAATATCCTCCACCCCTTTGGACTGTTTATCCTCCGTGATAAACGCCAAATATCCTTCACATCTAGATTTCAACAATCTTTGTACTTTCAATGCCGAAATCTGGCATGCCCGAATCAGTCTCCTTCGTCCAAACAAATTCAATAGTGTCCGAATGCAACGACAACTTGATGGTTTTATTAAAATAATCCACCATTGCTCTATAGGTTGCTAGCCAGTCCATATCAAGTATGACATCGAAATCCTTCATCGTTAAAAGAATCAGGTCTGCAGGTAAGATGAAATCCCCAACTTGAACTCGGGTACTCGAAAAATATTGGTGGCAACGAACCTGCTTGCCCACTAGTGTACCCACTACTAAAGCAACATCTAATCTCACTACAGCCTCATTGATATGTCTAGCAAAATCATGGGAAACAAATGAATGTGTAGAGCTAGGGTCAAATATGGCCTTAGCTTCTACCTCTAAGATCAGAACAATACCTTCTACAACTTCTGCAGAAGCATCTGCATCCTCATGTGTAACTGCATATACTATGCCCATCTACTGAGCTTGGTTCTGCTGCCCTTGTACTGGCCTAGGTGCTTTTGGTTGACCCACTGGTTGCTGCTGCCTATGTTGCTAGAATTGCCTCTGCTGACGTTGGGCTTGTCTCTGCTGCTGTGGCGCTGCGCCCCTATATTGTTGGTACTGAGGAGCTGGTGCTCGGTACTGTTGCTGTGGTACCCAAGGAATCTGTTGACCTGCCTACTATGGTCCATGCAGAGGTGTTGTCCTCCAAGTCTGTTGCGTAGGAGCACGAGAGGCTGCCATCTAGGATTTTGGCAACTGATTACCACCATTGGGACAGTCGCGAACTTGATGTCCAAGCTACCCACAATGAAAACATGCCCCAGTCTCCTTGTAGCATTGCTCAGTAGGGTGATTCTTTCCACACCGTCTACACAGCTGTTTCTGACCAACCGAGGGCTGACCTTGAAATTTCGGTTTCTTTGGGTTGCCCCGACTAGAAGATTGCTTCATCTGATGTTGCTGGTATTTGGCTTGCCGTTCCGCTGCCTTCCTTTTTAGTGCACCCTCAGCACAATATGCACTTTTTACGGTCTCCTGGAACATCGGGTGTTGATTATCTCCAATCATCATGTAGATATCAGCTGATAACCCATCAAGAAAACGCCTAATTTTCTCTTCCTTCGGAACTACTAGTGTGGGTGCATACTTAGCCAATCTTGTGAACTACTGTTCATACTGCCGCACTGACATGTCACCTTGCACTAAGTTCTGAAAATCTCTCTTCCACTGATCTTTGACATATTTAGGGATGAACTTATCCATAAACTCCTTGGTGAAAGTTTCCCATGCATTTTCTTCAGCCACTGCCTCTGCTTGCACTACGGCCTTCACTGAGTTCCACCATTGGAGAGCTATCCCTCTGAACATATAAGCTGCCAAATTAACTTGCTGCTTTTGAGTGCATCAGAAGACTGCAAAGACCTGCTCCAACTATTCTATAAAATCATCTGTTGCCATGGGATCCTCGGACCCGTGAAACTCAGGATGAACCCTCTTCCTGAATTTCTCATAGAGGTCATTTGGATCTACTTCCTCGGGAGGCATGACCACTTGCACTGTCTGAGGTGCTCTGTCAGACAAGGCTAAGATCTGAGCCTGGAATGCTGCTCTATCTCTATCTGATTGTGCTCTCTCAGTAGCTCGTTCTTCCCTTTCTCGTTGTTTTCTCTGCAGCTTGTTCAGTCTCACGTACTCTCTGCTGCTCATTTTGAGTAGCCTGGGCTTGCATAAAAGCTTGCAAGAGTTGGTTAAAACGATCGTCTAAATTATTCGATCCATTCCCAGGTTCCTTGTCATGAGATCTGATCGTACAATGTGCCATGACCTACAATAAAATAATAATGGTTCAGTTCCTACGAAACAAGCTAGCAAACAATTCTATAGACTTTACAGTTAGCACAAAAAGCCTGTCTAATGGAAATAAGAATCCTCACCACATCCTATTGTTTCTATCCATTTAATATCCAAAAATCGTGCTGGGCTTTGATACCAACTGTCACGTCCCCCAAAATGAGAATTAAGGAAAAACGTGAAAAATAAATCAAATTCAAATTCCTGCGTTTAACACAACACAAGCTTCCAAAAGTGGACCCACATAAAATTTCAACCTGTGGTGAGTCAAAATAAATTTCATTAAATGCAGCGAAAGCTTTATTCAATTGGTAATCAATGTTCATAAATGAAACCCAACACAAAAATCAATTAAATATTAATAGTTAAAATTGCATAATTATATGAATTCTAAAAGAGGTCTCAACACTAAAAGAAAGTTCATTAATATAATTCTAAGATGACGTTCTCTCTTGTGCTGGTTCAGACGGCTCCAAAGCCATCTCCGGTATCCCACTCGGGTTCATCAGTTGGCTCAAATGTTTGAAACGCTTGATTTTCCTCCATCTCCTGGGTAAAGTAGGGCTCGGTACCTATGCACCAAATATTACAAAGTAAATAGCAAGAACATAATCTTAATTCGAAATTTAACACGATGACGAGAAGAATATTGACAAGTGTGATCATAATGAAATAATGACAAAGATAATAATGAGAAAGAATGTAAAACAAAAGTCTAAATGATACAAAGGGAGCAATATAGAATCACACGGTGACAAGTGTCCCCGTTGTGGGTGGTCAGCCCTAAATAAATCGGGAAAGCCCGTCCATAACGTCGGTGGTCATAAACCGATCAAAATAAAATTAGGATAACCTGTCCATAAACAAAGCGGATAATAAGTGATCCGGTCACATCGGTGATCAACCGTCCATATATCGATCTGCAGTCGTCCATAAATGACCCACATAAACACATAAACATATATTCATAATAGACCTGATTAATAATGCTCCGACACAAGAATCCTAAGTCATATTCAAATAATCACTCATGTATGCAAACCCAAAGGTCAAAGAATAACTACAAACAAATCCTAAGGTCAAACATAAGGTCTCGTACCCAATAACCATAGGAATCTCGAATTGACAAAAGATCAACGCATCCCTTCTCCATCAATGGTGCATAGACCCAATTACGGGTTTTCAAATAGAGATGGGTTGAGCTTGAATCCACTAGGATTTCCCTGAAGTTATATGAAGCACTAAACCCCCATGTTAGTAAGATACTGTATGCCCAAACGGTATTTACTCGGTCCAAAGATCCAAATAATAAGGTACAAAAATATAATTTTAACACATTAAAGTTCAAAGATATCAAAATTAATTTGTAAATAATTAAGTTTGTAATTTTAGAAAAACCTAAGGACCCTATCTAAAACATTTTCCACCTTCAAAATAAGTCAAAGGGTCTAATTTGAGTTTATAAAACCATTAAGGCCTTTTCCTAATTTTCAGAAACTAAATGGACAATATACACAATTTAACATAGCTTCAAAGTCAAATCTGTGACATGGGTAATGGCTACATGTTTTCCCATACACTCACAGAACACCATATTCACCTTTCCATTCATCCTGTCAATTTTGTAAGAAATTCACATGGGAGTGACATGGGATGACATCATCGTCATCTCCATTCACTTATTCATATTACATAACCAAGTTCTGTAATGGGTGAAACGACGCCAGAAGCATCTTGACCCTCTGGAAAGTGGACCCTACCGTTTCCAACCCCAAGTCAACTCCATCATCTGGGTAGCCTAGATCTACACGGCTACAAGATTGGGCCTGATCATGAATCAGGTCATCAAGTGGGTCCCACAACATGATTGACGCCCAAACCAGTTTTCCCCTCATTCACGGCCTCTCTAATCAACCCAATGGATGGTCGGCCATGGGTATCCGTTGCCTACGAGACCAGCCCCACTAAAGTAGCTCGTGGGTCCCCCTTCGGATCCACGGATCAGATTCATCATCATATGGCCCACCTGGGCCCATAATCCAACACATGGTTACAGTCTCCAACGATACCAGTCACAGATGTGGTTTTATTGGTGGATTTGCCATAAAACATAGGTAAAGTTTCTATCTGCTAACAGAATCTCAGATGAAGAAAAGAAAAAGGGGTTTTTGAAACCCATTAACATAAAATTGGAATTAAGCAACAGTAAAACAGAAAAAAGAATCGCAACCACATTATATTATAAAAGGGGCATCACAGGTTTCTATATGCATTGACATGCCAATCAAAGAGAAAACCAATATTAAATTTATAAATCATGATTAGGTACTTGCCGTTTACTGGAATTGAAGAAAGATGCACAGACCCTAACCAATACCCAAACCGCGATTACCACCGCGCTAGAGAATCATCCTATCACCGATCTGACAAAGAATATGGGAAAGAAATGCTCAGATGAATAGATCTATGATGTCCCTACCTAAAACCTAACATTGTAAAGAATAAGAAGATAACCTAAGAATATAGATCTACTCCTAATAATTTGAGGAGAGGGTTGCCTCAGATGAGAAAGTTGAACCAAGAATGCTGGTATCCTCTGATATTGATTCTGATGGCTAGATCCTAAAGCCGGTATGGCTTGGGAAGTTGAAAAAGGAAAGAGACGAAGATAACCGAGAGGAGTTGCAGAGAGATAAGACATGCAGTTATTGAAAATAGGGATTAGGTTAAAAGAATGCTATTCGGCTTAAGTCATTGGGTCAAAACTATGGGTCAGGTTGTCTACCCATTAACCCAACTCATTAATCTACGCATCTAATCTAACGTGTGCCCCACTTAATCCTGCCCACTTAAATAACTAAAATACATTCAATTAAAATAATAATAATATCTAATTAAAATATAATAAAATATTATATGTGGGACCCCCTAACTAGTGGATCAGACTGAGAGGGCAGTCCAAGCTCAGCGCTATTCCATGATGTTCATGTATGCACAAAACATGTCGATACTTGTACAAAACTTATCAAAAATGGGAAAATGCGCTTATCCAAGTAAAACGAAACAGGGTTTGCGAAGATAGCATAAACTATATCATCATGAACTAAAGAGGTGACTCCCATTTTTCCTTTTCTAAATAATTCGAAGCAAAAACCAAACTTACAAAGCAAATCTACTGTGCAATAATACTCATAGTGACAAAAACTGAGATTTTTTAAACAATCTAATTCGAGTTCATGCTAAGAACCTTAATTTGATCTTAGTGCAATTGAAATTCCAATATCAGTGTTCAAAATAGTTTGGTGTCCTGATGTTATTAAATATTATGAGTTTCAATGGCACAATATCAAGTTTAAGCCACTTGACATAATCAAGTTTTCTTCCTTCTAACAATCCTCTCAATCCCTTCCTTTTCTAATTCACATTCAAAAATCAGACAGCATCAGGTTCGCTCAAGCTGTTGACACAAAAAATGTCACTTAGCCTCCTCAACATCAAAAGCTACATGGAGCCGCATCCTACTACAAACAGGCAAAGCTGCTTCAAGCATCAGATCTTGTCAGAATCAAACAAAAACTACAAGATCCTTCAAAATGGCCAAAAGAAGGGTACACATGAAGTTTCGAGCCATTTCGACACCATTTGGCCTAACATCAATCCTCCAACGGCTGAGCAGGAGCTCCCAGCAGTGACAGTGTCGAAGACATCAAATCTTCGAACAGAGCCTATGGATGGTCTCAAAATACCTCCAAAAGGCTCCACGCCAAATTTCAAGTCAAACCGACACCGTTTGACCCTCCATCAACTCTCGAACAACGAAATCAAGCTTCTCAGCGGCGAGAACCCCTGATGCCGCCACTCATCAAACAAAGCACATGAGTAGCTTCTACATGCTTCCAAAAAGCTGCACGTCAAATTTCAGGTCATTCTGACGTCGTTTGACCCGGCTTTGACTCTCTGAAGCAAAATCAAGCCTACCGGCGGCGGAGCTCCCCGGAGCCATGGCACCCAAATCGGAGTTAATGGATCATCTCAAAATGACTCCAATAGGGTCCCTGCCAAATTTCAGGTCAATCGGACATCGGATGACCGTACATTAAAGCTTGACATCTTCCGCGCGGTGAAATCAAGTCTAGCATCAACGGGACCCCAAACGGCTTCAAAACTCAAATAAAAGCCCATGGTTGGTCCTATCTAATGCTCAGGAAGCTTCACCTCAAATTTCAGGTCATTCCGACAATGTTTGACCTAGTTTCAACTCTTGGCAGAAAATTTGCTACAAAGTCTTCGGCTTTTCCAAAAATAGGAAACTTTGTGCTCTGATTTGCACGGCTTCTCGATGGGTTTTCTTTAGTAGAATCAAGCCAATAAATGGGGAGAAATGTCAAAGAAAAATACAGGATAAAACAGAAGCGAAGAAGCCCGAGAAACGGCAAAGAAACGACGACCGGATCACGATCGAAAAATGGGCAAAAGCCCCATGGTTGCCGGCGACCTTGGCCCATGGTTACCGGCGACCTTGGCCCGTGGTCGCCAGCGACCATGGGTGCATGGTCGTCGGCGACCATAGGGATCCGGGTAGCCAAAGTTTGCCCGGAAACCCACTTTTCCGGGTATTTTTCGCGTTTCGCGACGTTTGGCCCCTGTGATTTTCTCAAAATCTTATTTTTGAGGCATGATTTCCTCCATCGGACTCTACTTTTTAGACCTTAAATAGTTTCTTTTAAATCCAAACCCACCAGGGCCTGGCCCAATGAGCTCCAGCCCAAGATGAACCTGACCCAATGAACCCGGATCCAAACCCAAAACCAACCCGAACCCGACCTGACCCACCACCTAGATAAGGAATGAGGAGTTCTAGATCCACAAAACACTCCAAACCCCCCTTAAACCTCTCTCCCCATTCCCATCCAAGGAGGAATGCGCAGAAGCCCCTGGATCCCTCTCATCTCTCTCTCAACCCAGGCCTCATCCTCTTCAGGCGTAGACCAGAGACCCATCATCTTGCCATCACATGCAGAACATCGCACACCATCATCCTCCATCTGCAGATCACGCCGCCTCCTCCATCCCTACTCTCATCAGCCCTGTCTCTCCATCACCAACCCATTTCGCAGCCCCGCCATCCAAATCACCACCTCCTTTCTTCATCACCACCACCTTCTCCATCCTCATGCAGCACCCCATCATCATCTCTGATCTCTCCCCTACAACCCACCATCACCAGCCTCCACCCTCTTGACCACCATCACCATCTTCCCTCCATCGCCTCCCATCATCCTGCACATCCCGGACCTCTCCCAGATCTGTAAGACCCCGCCCCGAGAGTTTCCTTTTAGTGTTAATTAAGACGCGTTTGAGCTATAAGTGAGATTAGTGGAAATTGGTTAAATCTGGATTAGAATAGCTTTTTATAGCTTTGAATAATTTTGGGAACTCTTTTGATCTAGTGGGGCCCTTTGGGGGTTCCTTTTATTGTGTCTTGATTAGTTTTGGGATTTATTTATAATTCTAGAAATCTATAGATTACTCCGTTTAGTGTATTTTATGATTCCCAACAACTTTCGTATTTGTTCCGTTTCCATTCGAGACCTCTAAACCCTACTTTGTCATTGATAGGGGTAAAACAGTCTTTTTACACAAAATCTGGACACTATTTTCAATGTCTCCGAAACTCGTAAACTATATACTTTTTAGAAAGTAGAAATTTCGACGATCGATTCTTCCTTCTTCGTCGAATCCGTCCGAAGCCCGTAGAAGGATGTTTTAGCTCGATTGGACTTTTAAGTTGTGGGACCCATTGCCATTTTCTATATAAGGAGGAGTCCTTTTCTTCTTCCTCTTCTTGCAACTCCTTGAGAAAAAGAGGGAATTCCAGCCCAGCCTAGGGTTTTCTTCAAGCTATCTTGCTCCTTGCTTCTCCATCTCTCAATCTCTCTCAAATCTATTGCTAAAGGCAAAATGGAGGTGGTAATCTTCTTCCCCTCCATGAGAGCTTCATCTTGATACCATTTGTGGAGAGAGCCTCCCATTCCAAGCTACCTTTTGAGCAAACTCTTGCCATTAGAGGACTCTTCATGTAAGTTCCTCTTCTCATCTCTTGGTTGTGTATTCTTCTAGCCATGGAGGTGCTTCACCTTGATTATTGGAAGCTATCTCCATCTATTTCTTGATTTTGACATTCTAGGGTTGTAATGTATGTATTTTGGGGGTTTTTGTGTAGATTGTAGATTTTGAGCTTGATAGAAGGATTAGAGCTTGACTAGCTTACTTGGAGACCAAGGCAAGTGGATGAATGGATTCGATTTGGATAAGTTCTTATTTTGTTGAAAATGTGGATTTCTATTCTCCCTATTTCATTTGGTTCATTATGTTTCATAATGCTTTTGAAAATGTACTTATTGACATGGTTTTCCTCTTAGTTAGTCTTATGAGAATATATGCATTCATCATCAAAGTTTATTTTGGTCATTATAAACTTCTTAAATGATATTTGTACTTGCATTAAATGAGATTTGTATTGGTAGGAGAATTAAATACATTGATGGAATGGTGGTTGGTGGAAAGAATTAAATGTTAAATGGAAGGGAATAGATCCATTCCACGTTAGGAAATGGTTGGAATGGAGGTGAAATGGTTTGGGAAGGAAAGGGTTGAAATCTGCACCTGATGTGTAGTTCCCGCAGCTGGGCGGTCAGCGGGCGGTCACCTTGGCGGCTAGCCGACAGGTGACCGGCGGCTAGCCGACCCAGATGCGGTTAGAAACACAGAATGCTGTGTTTTGACAGGCGAACCGCGGTCAGCCGCGCGGTCAGCTCGCGGCTAACCGCCAATCCAAAAACCCTGTGACCGCTAGGTAGCCGAGATGCGAGGTTAGAAACACAGAATGCTATATTTTAGAAGGGGAACCGCGGTCGGCCCCGCGGTCAGCCAGCGGCTAACCGCCGATCACCTCGGCGGCTAACCGCCAGCTGACCGACAGGTGACCGAGTTTCACCCAAAATTCCTGAGTCTTTTCCTATTGGTTTCAGATATGGTATTTAAAGGTTTGGATGGGTTGTTCTGATGCCCTACCACCTTGGAAAGACCCAGGGGATGACATAAGGAGATTGACATAGAAAGAAACACCATTTCGGAAAAGGTATTTGGACTTTTAGATTCATCAACGTGCATAAGGAAACTTAGTATGTCCTCCATCATTTGAGTACCATACTAAGGGTAATATAGACATACAAGATCCTTATACAGGTCGTTGAATATGGATGTCCCAATATATAGTCCCTAGTGATATAAAGATTTATCGCATTGTTTTACTCAGATTATATGTATAATTACCCGAGCCTACCAGTTTTATCTCGAATTCTGATTTATACACCTGATATGCCCTGCCAGCCCCGTCTATGCATGAACTGATAATGACATGAAATGTGTGCCTACGAGCACCATGCCCCGCTTACCCGAATGTTTTATACTGATATGTTTGGTATACGTTTTGATTTCTCATGTAACCTATGAGTCGGCACCACTAAGCTTGGACGTCCTTGTCAGTCTGATCAACTGACTTGGGCCTCCCCCTTGTGCTCCCGCCAGTTGCAACTTGGATCCTGTCTTGTCCCGTTACCCGGTTCCGCGGCCGTGGTCTTGCCTAGCTATATGTATATGTATCTGTATATAATGTTGGTTCTCGTCACTTCATGTGCTCGAGCCCAACGGACTGAATGTGCTCTCATCACCTTAGTGATGGAGAGGATTTAGCTCTAGTGTGGTTGCCATCTAGTCAGTTCCTGTACCTTGAATACCCCCCGTGATTTATATTGCATCTGTACTTTAAATGAATCATGCATCTTGTTTTATGACAGCTATCGTTTTAATAAGTTTTCGTTATATCTAAGAAGTGCTTTGATTTCTTTCTTGCCATTATCTATTCACCCACCTGCTAGACCGTCGTGTATGACCCATTTTTGTGGTACTCAGGTCCAGCTCCCGTTTTTGCCTTTGAGGAGGAGCCAGAGGGGGCGGTTGATGAACCGCAACGATTAGTGGAGTGGCAAGCTGACGATATCATGTAGACATTCGGTTTAGCTTTGAGCTGCGAATATTTTGGGGAGATCATAGACTGATTCTTGATTTATACTTTTGGTTGTACTGGCCTTTGTTGGCCATTATTTTTGGGGAATGTTAATTTAACTTGATCTTTTGTTTAAACTTTAACTTCATATTTGGGAATGCTAATGAGATCATTGCTCACTCTGACATCATGTCATAATTGTGTATCATCAGTCTTATTTGATGAGAATGGATTAAGAGTTTGATTTGCTACACGCTTCCGCACCAATATAAATGTTCTATGAGTGTATGTGGAATCCTCACCGCGGAAACCTGTGGGAAATTAAGGAAATGTATAATCATTATTAAGGGTAGTTCATTATCCACACCACACCGTCGCGGTCCCGGGTCTCGGTTCGGGGTCGCGACAAGATCTCTCTCCCCACCATCAGAATCCATCATCTTCTCGCCCATCTGCATCCCATCTCATCATCCCACGACCTCTCATGCCACAACCCATCTTCGACTCCATCCCATCATCTCTCCCCTTCATCATCACAGAACCGAGCTCACGCATCTTCTCCATCTCACCCGTCTCCCTCCACCTCTCCTCTTCCCTTGACTTGCGCCCGTTGCAGCGCCCACTCTCTCTCTATCTCTCTTCCCTCTCGCTTCATCTATCTCCATCCACATCTCTCTATTTCTCCCTCCATCCCTCTCGTTCTCTCCTTTTCTCCATTCCCTCTCTCCCTGCCTCTCTACTCTCTGTCACTCTCTCTCCTTCTCTCCATTCCCTCTACCTCTCTGCGCACCAACACCCTCCCTCTCCCTCGTTGTCTCTCCCCTTCCCTGTTCTCCTCTCTCCCTCTCCTTCCTCTTCTTCCACTCCCCTGCAACACCACCTGCACCCACTGCACACCATCCCTCTCTCTCTCTCCCCATCTCTCTCACTCACTCTCTTTGTATCTCCTTTCTCACGCTCTTTCTTCTTTCCTCTGCTCTGCCCTCCGCTCCACCTCTCCGCCTACTCGCTCTCCCTCACCTCTCTGCTCTCCTGGTCTCCCTCCCTCTCTGCACTCTCTCCGCCCTTCATCTCTCCCAGCGCCATCCCGTCTCCCTCTCTGTCCGATCTCTCCTCTCTCTCTCCTCCCTCAGCTCACACCCATCTTCCCCGTTCTCTCACACTCTCCCTTTCCCTCGTTGTCTCTCCCCTGCAACTCAACACTCTCCCTCTCCCTCTCTGTCTCTCCCCTGCAACTCAACACTCTCCATCTCCCTCTCTGTCTCTCCCCTGCACCCCCCTGCGCACACACTACACTGTCTCCCCTGCTCCTTCTTCCCGCTCCGCCTCCCTGCAACTCACCCTCCTTTCCCCCTGCCATCATCCTCCTCCGTGCCACCCACCTGCAACTCCACACTCTCTCCCCTCACCCTTTCTTCTCCACCTCTCTCTCCCCCGCGCGTCCCGCCACCTGTAATTCAACCTCTCCCTCTCGTTCTCTTCTCCCTCCTCTGCCTGCACTCTCACTCTCTCTCGTTCTCTCTCTACCCTCTCAGCCCCTCTCTCCCTGCTCTCCCTATCTCCCTACTCTCTCCGTCCCTCTCTCCCTCGCCTTTCTCTCTCCCTCTGCGACCCATCTCCCTCTCTCCCATCCACTCTCTCTCAATTCCTCTGTTCCGTCCACTCCCTCTCTCCCGTCCACTCTCTTTCAGTCCCTCTTCTCCACCTCCTCCGCCAGCAGCCTACACACGCCCCCAACTTCTTTTTCTTTGTTTTCCTTCTTCTCCTCCCCCATCACGCCACTTCACTGTTGCACCGCACTACACCTTCGCTGCACAGTCCCATTCCATCACAGCCCTCCCCATTCTTCCTCTCTCCACTTAAACCCACCTATTGCACCCACCGGACTAGCCCACTCATCTAAACCGAACCCATGCATGTCTATTTCATTTTCTTGCATTGAATTTAGATCCATAGTTGTTCATTGTTTCTTTTTTTATGATATTGCATACATCTAATATGCTCATGCACCCCAACATGTTCATGCATCTGAATAATATTTTAGATTGTTAATTATTTTAAATTTGTTTCTAGCATATTCTAACCTGCCCATGCATTATAACTTAGTTGCATTTTTATTTCGTATTCTTTTAGGTGCAATTTAGGAATGCATAATTTATTAAAAATAAATATATAAAAATTAGAATAAAAACCAAAAACACCAAAGGAGAACAAATAATAAAATAAAAAGTAAAGATTAAAAATAGAATTTTAGCTACCCTACTAATTAGAAATAATTAGGCTAAATTTAATAATTAAGTTCTTTTCTCCCCTCTTCTCTCATTAGGATTAGGAAATATTATTTAGGAAACTTCAAATAAATTATTAATAAAAAATTAGAAATCCACTCTCCTCTTCTTCCCATTTCATTAGGATTGGAAAGATCAATTTAGGATTTTAGGCCCTATAAATAAACATAAAAACAAATAAAAATAATAAAAATCCAAAATACCAAAAACAAAGTAAAAGATATTAAAAAAAAACCAAAATATTAATAAATTGGAGTTAGAAATTAGACAGTAGCCTAGACTGATTAGGTCAGACCCCGGACCTAGAAGGTCTACCCCTAGCCAGCTTAGACTACCCTAATTTCTTAAACTTGAACTGATTAGGCCCCACTCTCTCTCCGGGCCCCGCTAAGGGACCGGGAGAGCGAATGTGGGCGGTTAGGACCTTAGGATAGGGTAGAGATCCATTAGGGAAATGGAATAGTTAGATTAAACCCAAGTAGGAACTCCCCTAGTTAGGCCCTTCTAGCCCCAATTATTAAAATCCAAAAAAAACTATAAAACTAACAAAACCAATTCCAAAAATATTTTCTTCTCTTTTCCTCCACCTCCGGTGCCAAATATTTATCTGAACTCAATGATTAAAGGGAATAGAAGCTGATTCTGAAAACCTGAATTAATGAGAATGACGAAACGAGACGAGTGATTTCACACACCCCAATATCAGTTTATTTACTACCGGCCCATCATCGGCCACCATCAATCAATCCCGGCCCAACATCGGCCATTTTTATCTTACTTCTGGCCCATCATCGGCCATGCACTTATATCACCTGCGTATCGCACGCAAACCCACAGAACCACAGAAATCACAACTCGAAGTTTCGTCTCCATCATTCTTTCAATTCGAAGAATCAACCTTTAAACCCTAGGTCATCAAAGGACATTGAAGGGGGTACCCAGGAATGGGGTTGATCCTCTTCTAAATATTTGGCACCTTTCCCCTTATTTTCTTAGTTTATTTCCATTTTAATTTGCTTATCCCCTAGAATACTTGGATTTAACTTTAATTAGTCTATTCAACCCTGGATGTTGATTTCCCCTGCCTAGTTCATTATGGTCCCATCTTGGAGTACGTAATTTAACCCTTGACCCAAGTTTGACCCGAATTGAAAGACCCAAATTAAGTGACGAGACAACCGTCGTGTGTCGCCGGCGGCACATTAGACGAGAGAAGAACCCACCCCATTTTCCTCCCGCATTCTTTCGGCTTTCGTTGAAGGACGGTGTTACGGCCGAATCCGTAACTGGCGATCGTGATCCGTCGATTTTGAGGGTAGTCGGAATCCTCATTTTCGATGTATTTTTTTATCTCACACTGTTGAATGGCGATTCCCCTCTCGGGGGGGATCAAAATTCACATCCGACACCTGCGCCTGACGCCAACA
Organism: Persea americana; assembly: GCA_029852735.1. Lineage (NCBI taxonomy): Eukaryota > Viridiplantae > Streptophyta > Magnoliopsida > Laurales > Lauraceae > Persea > Persea americana. Next base: position 23,782,990 of record CM056817.1, read on the forward strand.
ACTTTACAAATCTCCACTAGGACACCACCTTTTGGGCCCGAACCTGCTCCTTTTTAAACTCGACTGGAACTCGTCATTCCAGGCTGAATCCAACCCAAACCCACTCAAGCCCAACCTTAGACCCAACTCACCTAGAGTCCAACCCAAACCCAACTCACCCGAAACCCGATCTCAAATCGACCTGACCCAGTAACCCGACCCATCAACTTGGATAAGGGATGGAGCGTCCCAGATCTGGGAAACTCAGAAACCTCCCTCAAACCTCGTCTTCCCCTCTCTATCTCCAGGCCCTTGTCCCAATCTCTAACCTTCAATCCCCATCCCTATCTCTCCCAGGACTCTCATCCTAGACGTAGATCTCCTCCAAAGCCCATCTTATACGCTCATCTCTCTCCCAACCCCTGGGATCTCTCACTCCCTCTCGATTTCAAACTACCAGGCTCTATCCCCACTTCACCGGGATTGAACAAAAAAAACCCATGCGCAGAAGCCCCAGGATCCACCCTCCCTCCCTTTCTGCCCACTCTCCCCTCTCGGATCTCCTTTCTCCCTCTCTGCCATATCCCTCTCCGCTCTGCCCTCTTCCTGCACCCTGCAACCCATCTCGCCATCATCCTCCATCTCCATCTTCACACAGAACTCCTCTCTCCCCTCTTCATCTTCTCCTCCATTCCGGATCTCTCGCAGCACCCATCTCCCTGTCTTCTTCATTGTCGCAGTAACTCCATCTCCCGACTCAGCATCGTCACAGCACCGCCCCTTGCAAGCACCGCCACTCTCTGTAGCACCTTCTTCATCCTCGCAGCACCGCCTCCTCCACTTCCCCGCCAGACTCCGGAACAGGTACGCCCCTCCCCCCTATCTCCTCCCTTCATCCTCACACATGCCCACGCAGTACCCATCTTCCCCTACACCAGGTACGCCTTCTTCTCTTCGTCCCCACCACCTGCACCCACTGCCCGTCTCTCTCTCTCTCTCCCATCTCTCGCTCACTCTCTCTGTCTCTCCTATCTCACGCTCTTTCTTTTCTTCCTCTCTCGCCTGCACACCTTCTCCTCTTCTTCTTTCATTCTTTCTCTCTCTTTTTCTTTTTTCCTCTCTTCTCTTCCCCTGCCATCATTCTCCTTCTCCGCTCCACCCACCTGCACGTCTCTCTCTCTCTCTCTCCCCATCTCTCACTCCCCATCTCTCGCTCACTCTCTCTGTCTCTCCCCTCTCACGCTCTTTCTTCTCTTCCTCCCCACCACCTGCACCCACTGCACACCGTCTCTCCCTCTCTCTGTCACTCTCTCTCCATCTCTGCACCCTCTCTCCCACTGCGCACCCTTCTTTCTCGCTCTTGATTTCTCCCTCCACTCTCTCTCCCTCTCTGCTCTGTCTGCCCTTTCTTTACTCCATCCCTGTTCCCTCTCTATCTCCCTCTCCCCCTGCTCTGCCTCTCCCCGCACCCACCTGCTCATCCTCTCTGTCTCCCCTGCTCCTTCTTCGTCTCTTCCCTACGCAGCCCTCACCTCTCCTTCAGACCCCATCACAGCCATCTTCTCTCCCCTACGCCATTCCCTGCACCCTCCCTACACACACCACCTGCACACCTACTGTTTTCTCCTCTTCTTCTTTCTTTTCTTCTTTCCCTTCTCTCGCTGCACCTCCGCCACCTGCGCACCCACTGCACCTCTCCTTTTCTTTCTTTCTTTTCTTCTTTCTTCTCTTCCTCTTCTTCCCCATCTTCTTCTCCCTCACCCGCAAGCAGCACCACAGCACCCTTCTTCCTCCACTGCACTCCGCCTGCACACCCCACCAAGCCACCTTTTTTTTCTTTTGTTTTTTTTTTTTTTTTGCTTTCTTTCTTTCTTTCCCTTCTTCTTTCTTCTCCTTCCTCTCCTTCTCTTCCTCATCCCACCTTACCTTGCACCCACCTGTGGCACACCTTGCTTCCTCCCTGCACCCATCTCCACTGGACACTCCTTGCTTGCCACCACTGCACTGCACACACCCTCACTACTGCACCCACTTTTCCCTGCGCCCCTCACCCAACTGTTGCGCCCACCTGACTAGCCCATTCATCTAAACCGAACATGCCTATTTTATTTTCTTGCATATTTGTTTATTGTTTCTTTTTATGATTTCATGCATCTTAATATGCCCATGCATGTGGTCAATTTTCAGTTTCATTGTTTATTTTAAATCATTCCTATCTAGCAGCAAGCCCGTCCATGCACCTAGTTTAATTGTTTTTTTTTTAGTCATTTCATCATCTTTTATGCATAAATTTTGGGCATGCATTTAATATGCTCATTCATTTAGATTGGCATTTTTCTTTCCTTCTATCATCGCTTGTTTTAATTTGTTCTTGATTCATGTATTAAAATATGCTCATGCATTCAACCTGCCCATGCATTTTAACTTAGTTGCATTTTTATTTCATATTCTTTTAGGTGCAATTTAGGACTGCATAATTTATTAAAAAAAAAATAAGTAAAAAATAAAAAAACAAACAAAAACCCCAAAACAAAAACAAAACCAAATAATAAAATAAAAAGTAAAGATTAAAAAGAGAATTTTAGCTACCCTACTAATTAGAAATAATTAGGCTAAATCCAATAATCGACTTCTCTTCTCTTCCCCCATGTCATTAGGATTAGGAGATCTCATTTAGGAAACTTCAAATAAATTATTAAATAAAAATTAGAAACTTATTACTCCCTCCTCACCCCATTTCATTAGGCTAAATCAATTTAGGATTTAAGGCTTAATAAATAAATACGTAAAAAGAAAATAAAAACCGTAAAAATCAAAAAGACCAAAAACAAAGTAAAAGATATTAAAAAAAAACAAAATATTAATAAATTAGAGTTAGAAATTAGACTACCCTAGTTTTATTAATCCCAACTGATTAGGTCCCACTCTCTCTCTGGGCCCCGCTAAGGGACCGGGAGAGCGAATGTGGACGTTAGGACCTTAGGATGGGGTAGAGATCCATTAGGGAAATGGAACAGTTAGATTGAATCCAAGTAGGAACTCCCCTAGCTAGGCCCTTCTAGCCCCAATTATTAAAATCCAAAAAAACTATAAAACCAACAAAACCAATCCCAAAAATAGTTTCTTCTCTTTTCTTCCACCTCCGGTGCCAAATATTTATTTGAACTCAATGATTAAAGGGAATAGAGGCTGATTCTGAGAACCTGAATTAATGAGAATGATGAAAGGAGACGAGTGATTTCACACACCCCAATATGAGCTTATTTACTACCGGCCCATCATCGGCCACCCTCAATCAATCCCGGCCCAACATCGGCCATTTTTATCTTACTTCTGGCCCATCATCGGCCATGCACTTTTATCACCTGCGTATCGCACGCAAACCCATAGAAATCACAACTCGAAGTTTCGTCTGCATCATTCTTTTGATTTGAAGAATCAGCCTTTAAACCCTAGATCGTCAAAGGACATTGAAGGGGGCACCCAGGAATGGGGTTGATCCTTTTCTAAATTTTTGGCACCTTTCCCGTTATTTTCTTAGTTTATTTTCAGTTTAATTCGCTTATCCCCTAGAATACTTGGATTTAACTTTAATTAGTCTGTTCAACCCTGGATGTTGATTTCCCCTGCCTAGTTCATTATGGTCCCATCTTGAAGCCCATAATTTGACCCTTGACCCAAGTTCGTCCCGAATTGAAAGACCCAAATTAAGTGACGAGACAAACGTCGTGTGTTGCCGGCGGCACATTAGACTAGAGAAGAACCCAGCCCATTTTCCTCCCGCATTCTTTCGGCTTTCGTCGAAGGACGGTGTTACTGCCGAATCCGTAACTGGCGATCGTGATCCGCCGATTTTGAGGGTAGTCGGAATCCTCATTTTCGATGTATTTTTTATCTCACACTGTTGAATGGCGATTCCCCTCTCGAGGGAGATCAAAATTCACATCCGATAACCTAGCGATCGTGATGGGAAATCTTCTGTTGTCTCGTCACAAATTTGGGTCTTTTACAGGTCCCACAATCTCCATGCCAACAGCCTGGTGATCGTGATGGGACATCTTTCGTTGTCTTATCGTTTACTTGGGTCTTTTAGAAGCTTTATTATGGAACACGAACCTTCGATCAATGACTGAATGTCCGTGTCTCATTTATTTAAGGGTCATTATGGGTACAAATCAAATGTGAACTGGCGTCCGCATAACCGCCCGCTAAAGCTCTCCCCTTTACAACATAAGAGTGCAGCCCTATCTGTCTTTCCTCTTTCCCGCATTAATTCCATAAAACATTCTCTTCTTTCATAAATTCTTTCCATTCTCATCTTTTCTAAATTCTTTCTCTTCTCACCCCACTTTCTTACAAATGGCGAATCACCCATGGGGAATGCCGGACATTCCTCCTATTTCAGCCCCGGGAGCAACTCAAGCCATCGGTGAGGCTTATTTCCCCCCATTAGATACTGAGATCTCTAGATCTCTTTCTACCCCATTATCTGAACCGCGCTATTCCCCGCGCATATCGGGCCCTCCGATTGTCGAACGGGTCCCTTCTCCCATGAACGCAGTAGTCGTGAGAAAAAGTCACTCTAGTCCTCCAACTCCAATAAGGAGGGACTCATACTCTGCCGACTCTCGAGTCACGTATAAGGATTTGGTCGAATCGAGCAAACAGACAATAGAGCATAAGACCTATGCCAACATCACAACACGGGCTCGCCGTGTGCTTCAACCGGTCACTTCACAAGTCATCCATCATTCAGCTATGGTTACCCGAACTGAACCGATTACCTCTATGGTCCCCCAATATAGAACACCTTTTGATACATCCATCGTGACCACCACTAGACAAGCAAGACAGCAACTAGCCCCTATCCCATATGCAAGTACACGCCTCCATATAGGCCAAGAACAGGTGGGCCTGGCTCGATCACTCACGCCGAGGGTCCCGCGGCGAAGCCCTGCTGTTTACACCAGCGCACAGAATGCACCCATAATCCACCATCAATACCAGCATGAGGTAGTCCAACCCCAACTTCAAGCAATGACTCCTCTGACTGTCTCCGTAAGCCGATCGATCCCAAACTCATCTGGCCTTAGGCTAACCTATCATCAACCGACGGGATACGAAAGATCACCTCTAACGTATCAATATCAATTGACTCCGGCTTACGAAATGTTAGACGAGGAGCATGATCCTCCACTCTATTATGATGAAGTTGCGGACGATGTAGACCCTCATGAGCTTCACGAGGAACATTGGCCGGACCATCAAGCCCACAAGCTCTCTTGCCAATTGATTTACGTGGGTCGACGATTAGGATTAGCTCATGACCTGGATAGAACTCGAAACCAAACCCAAATTCAGGCCCCTAGGAAAACACGAGCCGAGGAAAGCTACCAATATGCGCCTTTGGGACCCCAACCAGACCCTTAACACGATCTTGTAGAACTGATTTATTATCGAACCCCAGTTGAGGCCTCGAGACGTGGCCAGGCGCACGAAGATCAAAACCCTGATTCCTAGGCAATTAGAGAAATGCGGAAGGAAATAGAAGGGCTGAAGAATGAAATTAGAAAGAAGTCGCCGTCACGACAAGGCAAAAGGTTAGGGTTCTATGACTTCACGAAGAAAGAAGAGACCAAGAAATCACCCTTCCCAGCTAAAGCCCCAAAGTTCGTAGCATATGACGGGACTATAGACCCTCAACACCATTTGGTGTCCTTTTGCAGTGAATGTCGTATAATCGCTGACAACGATGCCCTCCTCATTAATTACTTTCAAGAATCGCTAGCCGGAGATGTGCTAACTTGGTACACATCTGTGCCCTCACACGAGATCAATACCTTCGAGGATGTGATAGAAAAATTTATGGTGCGATACCAACACCTAACTAAGAACAAACCCCTGTGGCATGACTTAGCCAACTTAAAGCAAAAGAACAATGAGGATTGTGAAGAATTCTCCGCGAGATGGCTGAGTCAATTCATGAAGTCTGACTGCAATATGAAGGAGGAGGAACAAGTCAGGATGGTCATTTCGAACATGAAAGAACCGATGAGGACATTGATGACGATCGGGGAAGTCATGAATTGGAGTGGCCTACACCATCGATTGTCGAGAATGAAACAGAACCTAGAAGATGGAATATTGAATAACCTAGGCATCTCCGATCAAAAAAGGATTGTCCGTCGCGTGACCAATCAAGTGGAAAATTGCGCGACCCCGGAAGTAAACTCGACCCAAGAGGTGGTTTATCGCCCATATAATCCTGGTCAGGAAATGAATTTCAACCAATAGCGGAATCAAGGACAAAACCGGGATGTTAATTTCCAAGGGAGAACACAAGGCTTCCGGAACGATCAGAGCTACCGGGATCTTCCTCGGAATGATCAAAGATATAACCAACAACCACATGACCAAAGGGGACTCGTTCATCCAAGGCAAAACATAAATCCGGCACGACAACCTGTGAATCAGCCGGTGATGCCTCAAAACCCGAATCAGAGTACTAATCCTCGGCCGAAGTATAACGCAGTCTCGTTCAATTATAACGACAATTCAGGCCAAAACAATGAAGGGATCAAGAGAAGGCTTGGACCGAAAAGGGCTAACTACCCGCCCCTCCCTCAACCTTGGATCACTGTTTTCTGGTCGCTCATAGAACAAAACGCTATCCAGCTTCCACCAGAAAGACAACAGCAATGGCCAAACCACCTTGATCGAACGAGATTCTGTGCATACCACAGGATGCCGGGACATGACCTAACCCATTGCTATACGGCCAAAGACGTGATCTACGACCTCAGTGATGAAGGGGCGATTGAGTGGAATAGCATCAAACCCATGGGAGTCTACGGTCTGCAGAAAATGCCACAAGCCCAAGGTCCGCTTACGGGTACAACGCAGCGAGTGCCGAACATACAAATCTACACAAACCCGATGCCACAACACGCTGCGTCAACCTCGACACAATTGTTGCAGGGACCGTCGGACAATGTCGCCACCGTGTCACATCAATCAACTGATTTCCCGATCCAGCCAGCCATTAGTCAGAATCAACCCTACTATGATGACTTTTTTGAAGATGATGACTATTGGAAATACGTCAATTGGGACGGGAAAACTAAATTCAGACTAGATAACATCAAAACTGGCATAGTAATCGACTCCCCGGACCTCTACAAGGTGTTCTTTGACGATGATATCGCATACGAGGGGTCTCGGACCAGCACTCACTCCCAATTTAATCACCCCCAGGATGTTGGGCCGTCACAAGCACACCTCCGATCAGGACGGATCTGCCCACCGCGGCTACCTCCGATCGCCAGTGCGCCGGATCCGGGCTTACAAATCCTTAACGCGCAGACCGAAGAGGTTGTCGAAGAGAGACCTCATGTTCAGCTGGAGACTGGGATAGAGTATGATCTCCTAGGGCATCTAACAAAGATACCAGCTAAGGTGTCAATCCTTGATCTGATCAAGACTTCCCCAATACATAACAAACAGCTGATGGACGCCATTACCCACTTACAAGTTCCGGAAAATATAACCCCAGAGCAACTACGGGCGTCCTTTGCGTCCTTGTCGTCTAAGACATCCTTGCCAATCCTCAACTTTACCGAGGAGGAACTAAAAGAAATACCACCTGAAGCGAGGACCTCACCCCCACATCTCACAATTAGGGTGGCTGAGAAGGAGATATCCGGCGCTTTGTTAGACACAGGGGCATCCCTAAACATCTGTCCACTGAAAACATACAAGACGCTGGATCTAACTGCCAAAGACCTAACCCCAGCCCCGTTGGTGGTGACAGGATATGACGGAAATAGGAAGAACGTTTGTGGGAAGATCATGTTATTGGTGCAAGCAGGCCCGATCTCAGTACCCGAAGAATTCTACATCATGGATATCCCAGCGACCTTCAACTTGATATTAGGGCGTCGCTGGCTGAATCACATGAAGGCGGTCATGTCCACTAGGCACCAATGTATTAAGTTTCCCCACTTAGGAAAAATCGTGAAGCTAATGGTGGACCCGCTTGTGATCGAACCAGAAGGACTTCAAATACTTCCCACCTTGCGACCAGCCCCTATCCCGCCTGGAACCAAAAGCCATGGTTACAGGGTTGATCCCACCATTTCCCTGATGGACATCGATCCCGTCCAGAGTATGACACCAGATCCGGTCCCTCTACCTGAACTGCCATTAAGAAAAGAGTGCATACATGGCTGGAACCTCATGAGAAAACTTGGATATCAGCCCGGATTGGAGCTAGGTAGGAATGAGGATGGGATTCTTGACCCCGTTATCCTGGAAGCAAGGATAGGAACAGAAGGACTAGGATTCAACCCGTATGATCAGGTAACACTCTCTAGAAAGGATTGGAAACTAGGGGAACACTTCGTCAGGCATAGCAAGCTCTTGGACCCTAATGAACCTCCCAATGGAGAAGGATGCCATCAGATCCACCCCCAGGAAAAAGGGAAAGAACTCTTGATAGAAGGTATAACCGATTCGTCGTCTGACGACGAGGAGGTCAAAACTTACGAAGACATCTTTGGCACCTGGGAAGAATTCCATGAATCTGATGAAATTAAGGGTTCAAGTTCCCCCCTGGAGGAAAGTTTCCAAATGCTGTCTTATAACATGATTGGTACTAGTGATTCGGTGAAATTGCCCAAAAAAAAAAAAAAAAACGCCGATTTCCTAAAAGAGAAACGACTATGAAACCTGGGAAGTCAAAGACCCCGATAGCCAAGAAGTCGTATACTGGCCAGCTGCGTGGCGAGACTGGAGAGTAGGACCTTCAGAAGAAGACAGTAAAACCTGGGAGATCGAAAATCCCGAAGGCGACGAAGTGGTGTATCGCCCCGCAGTTCGGCATTGCCCGGGGCAGGGATCTTCCTCCTTAGATAGCCCCTCCTCAACCCAACCTGTACCATATCATTCTAAAAACCCAAAAAAATCACAAAACCCCAAAATCCCAAAAAAAGTAGAAAACCAAAAACACAAAAATGTAAGTAGTTTAGGAGTAGAGACCTTTGACTATTGTAGGGCCATAAGAAGACCTGAGCGCTGGAAAATTCCCTCGATAGAGCAATCACGGCTAGAGGAAATCATGAGCTAAATTAGCAAGATAGGGTATGAGTTGATGCCCATTATTTCAGAGCCAGAATCATCTCCGAGAACCGAGAACATGAAGGATGAGATGGGCGTTTACGAATTAGTAGATGCCGAAGGAGAAGACGATGAAGTCTCGGAAGAGTTCCAAAGGGTCATCAAGAGGTTTGACGAGCAAACTCAGTCGACGGCCGAAAAGACAAAGGAGATCAACTTGGGGACTGAGGAAAGGCCCAAGCTAGTCCAGATTAGTGCATGCTTGGAACTCGGCGAAGAAGAAGAGATCCTTAGAGTCCTGGATGAATATCAGGACGTATTTGCGTCGGACTACCATGACATGCCAGGACTAGACCCGCTCCTGGTAGAACATCAAATTCCATTGGAAGAGAGTGCGAGACCGGTTAAACAGAAGCTGAGAAGAATGCTCCCTGACGTCGCAGTGAAGGTGAAAGAGGAAGTTGACAAACTTCTCCAGGCCAAATTCATCAAGGTAGTACTGTTTCCTCAATGGATTGCCAACATTGTCCCGGTCGAGAAGAAAGACGGACGTATGAGGGTCTGCATCGACTTCCGGAACCTGAACAAGGTCTCACCAAAGGACGACTTTCCCTTACCACACATAGACGTGCTCATCGACAACACCACTGGGCATGCAATGCTCTCATTCATGGATGGATACTCGGGGTACAACCAGATAAAGCTTTCAGAAGAGGATCAAGAAAAGACCTCGTTTACTACCCCCTGGGGGACTTATTGCTACGTTGTCATGCCCTTTGGATTGAAGAATGCAGGTGCAACCTACCAAAGAGCCATGATGGTGATATTCCACGACATGATGCACGATTGTATGGAAGTATATGTCAATGACATCTTAATTAAATCCCAAACTCGTGCAGACCACGCCGCAGCTCTGAAGAGGGTCCTCCAAAGGTCAAGGGAGACAAAGTTGAGAATGAATCCGAAGAAGTGTGTCTTCGGGGTGTTGTCAGGAAAACTTTTAGGGTTCATGGTCAGCAATCGGGGAATCGAAGTCGACCCTTCGAAGGTGAAAGCTATCCTCGAAATGCCGCCCCCGAAGAACCTCAAAGAATTAAGAGGACTCATAGGGTGACTACAGTTCATTAGAAGATTCATTTCACAGCACTCGCAAAGATGTGAGCCGTTCTACAAATTGCTAAAAGGAGGCGTGGAATACCACTGGGACGACAACTGCCAGAAGGCATTTGAGGATTTGAAGAAATATTTATTGAGTCCCCTCGTTTTGAAGCCCCCTGCTAAAGATAAGCCTCTCATTTTATATGTGTCAGCGACGGAATCCGCGATAGGCATAGTCCTGGGTCAACATGATGAGACTAGTCGGAAAGAGAATGTAATTTATTACTTGAGCAAATCTCTCCTGCCATATGAGTGAAAATACTCCTCGATAGAAAAAACGTGCTTAGCGGTGGTTTGGGCTGCCCAGAAACTAAGACACTACTTCTTAGCCCACTCAGTCAAACTCTTGGCCAGAATGGATCCTTTGACATATATCTTTGAGAAACCTGTCACTTCAGGACGAGTGGCACGATGGCAGATGCTCTTGGTAGAATTCGACATAACATACGTAACTCAGAAGTCAATAAAAGGGCAAGCCATCGCTGACCACCTTGCACATCTCCCCCAACCACAGTATGAACCGGTCAAAACTGACTTTCCAGATGAAGACGTGCTATGTGTAGACATAGAGGAGATAAAGGACCCCGAGTCGTGGACGATGTACTTCGAAGTTGCCTTGAATCAGAATGGAAAAGGGATCAGGATAGTGCTTTTGTGCCCAGAGGGAGTGGCGATGCCGAAGGCCTTCAAAGTCGGATTCCCAGCCACCAATAATGAAATGGAGTACGAAGCACTCCTAGCAGGTTTAAGAGAGGCCGCGAAGTTGGAAGTTAAGAAACTCCGAGTTCTCGGGGATTCAAAGGTGGTCATATCCCAAGTGGCAGGTGAATGGAAGGTGAACGCCCCTAAGCTCGCTCATTATCATGACAAGGCCAAGAAAGCTATGTCCCAGTTCAAGAAAGTGTCCTTTCTTTATATCCCGCGAGCTTTAAACGGGCTGGCCGACTCGTTGGCCACCTTGGCCTCGATCGTGGAAGTTCCCCCTCAACAAGGGATCCGAGACCTTTCACATCCAAAGGATAGACACTCCCTTGGTTGAACTAAAAGACTTGGCACTTGGAGATCCAGATGAGATTCCATCCAAAGATGAAGGATCGAAAGGAAGGAAAGCGAAAGGGAAAGAGACAGAGGCAAAGGAACCTAATCGAGAGCGGATACTAGCCCCCCTACAGCATGACGAAGAACTCACAGACGACCATCCGTGGTACTTCGATACCTGGAACTACCTGCGCGATGGATACATCCCTGAATATGCCACCAAATCCGACAAAAGGGCACTGAAAGAAATGGTTCAAAGATACGTCGTTGTCGGAGGACTGTTATATCGCCGATCATTCAGTGGGATCCTCCTGCGATGCATGACGGTTAAGGAAGGACGAGAAATAATCGAAGAGGCTCATTCCAGCATATGCGGAGGACACGTAAACGGCCTGATGCTCTCCAAGAAAATCATCCGGTTAGGATATTACTGGCCGTCATTGGAATCAGACTCTGTGGACTACGTTAGAAAGTGCAAGAAATGTCAGCTGCACGCTGACTTGATTCACGCTCCTGCATCTTCGCTGCATCCCACTACTGCTCCGTGGCCTGTTTCGATTTGGGCGTTCGATATCATAGGACCTCTGGTCCCGACCATGGAAAACACCCAGAACAAAGCTTTCATATTAACGACAACGGAATACTACACCAAATGGGCAGAAGCTGAGGCATTTATCCATATCAAAGCATCCACGGTGGTCAAGTTCATTCAAAAGAACATAATAGCCCGGTTTGGTGTTCCGAAAGTGTTCATAACTGACAATGTCCCCCAATTCATATCTCAGGTAATGGAGGATTTGTGCACAAAATATGGTATAGAACTACATCATTCAACCCTTGCCCCCAAGCAAACAGACAGGCTGAAGCTACAAACAATACACTACTAAAGATCATCAAGAAGACAGTGGAAACAACCAAGGGCAGTGATTAGCCAGGCCATTTGGTCGAGGCATTGTGGGCATATCGAACCTCCATTAGGACTCCGACAGGTGAGACCCCATATGCATTGACTTATGGGATGGAGGCAGTCCTTCCGTTCGAGCTCCTGCACCCATCTTTGCGGATCCAATTAGATGAAGAGATGACAGAAGGCCAAAGACGAGAAGCATTGCAAATACAGCTGGACCTCCTCGATGAGAAAAGGATGAAAGCAGCAGAGCACGCTCAGGTGTACAAGAAGCGAATCGCAAGAGCCTACGATAAGCATGTCATTGAGAGGAAATTCAAAACAAGTGACCTTGTATTGAAACGCATCACTCAATCACAACTTCCACACATTAAAGGCAAATTGCGACCTAATTGGGAAGGCCCATTTGAAGTTAAAGAAGTATATTCTGGCAATGCATATAGACTAGTAAATGCAGAAGGGGAAGAGCTCCCCGATCCATGGAATGCTATGTACTTGAAAAAGTACACCACATGACCCTTCCCCACTTCTTGTTGAGTATGACCCTCGGTCTCTTGATATGGCTGTATAAATCCCGTAGGGAAGACCGAGGAGAGGTGCAACAACCAAACTTGGAAGTCAAACACACACTGGCAAAAAAAAAAAAAAAAAGGCAAAGAAAAAAAAAAGAGGAAAACACTAGAATAGTAAGTCTGCCCCCACACAATGTTCTGCACGCTTGAAGCCATTCAACGCAAAAGTTTAAAGGCGAGCTTGCCCATGTCATGAAAGCTTCCCCTTATCACTCACAAAAGAGAGAAAAGAGAAACCACGGTGGAGTTGCATGAGATGTGGGTGTGCTCCCCATGCCTGATGCTTCAGAAGCCAAAACCCTAGGCACCCCTCTCCCAAACCAGTCCCAAAAAAAAAAAAAAAAAAAAAAAAAAAAAAAAGGAGTTTAGTTAGAAGTCCCGAAAAGAATAAAAGTTTTGTGACTAGTTTGGGTTCGTAGCCTTTTTAACCCGAGTCAGTAAGCCCGTAGGGGTATTTACATACCTAGTGCCCTAAAGCCATTTGGTTTGGGAGTCATTGGTGTAACGCTCGTTACATGGGTTAATTAGAAAGCTTAAGGGACCCAGGCATTGCACAGTCACAAAACGAAAAAAAAACGAATCGAAAAAAAAAAAAAGACAAAAAAGATAATAATAATAAAAAAAAGCAAAGGGCCAAAAGGCCAAAGTAATGGAATAGCATTCATAAAACCCAAGCCCGCTCGAATGACATGGGCCCTTGCCTAATGAACCAAGCGGAGAGTGGCCGGTAACCACAACACTGAGGAAGCACGGCGACTCACTGTCTCCCACACACGAAACTCGTGCTCACACATGAATTCCAGAGGCAGCCTAGCGCTCTCCAAAGTTCGACTAAAAGGACCAAAACGGCTAGAAAAGAATCATGAGGGTTCGATCTCCAAAGGATAGTTGGGGAAGGTCATATCATAATCAAACTAGCAGCCATGGATCAGAGAGGTAGACCACCTTCACTCTCTCACTCCCAGCCAAAAAACACACCAGCTTCACGTTGGGGCATTTTTATATATACATATATGTACATGCGTACATGCACTCGCATATGAGTACTTACTTATTTTGCACGGCTTCCCAATTCAGGTCCCATCACATGCACAGTTGTCACAAACACTCACCAATCTACACACTCTCATGTCATGCATGCTTTCATTACTAATGCCTTATGGTTGAATGCGGGATAGGTTATACATTGTTTTGTTTCAGGGATCGTTCACATATGTCACCCCATATGCTGGGGCATTTTTTTTTATTTTATATATGAACCTACGTAAACATGCCTCACACCTCCCTGGTTAACCCTTGATCCAAAACCCCAAGCGGATACCATGTTTTATGCGCGACTCCTCTCGAAACGAGATAGACTATCAGTCGAAAAATGATCAGCCCTTTGTTTCGGATTAGCCAACAACGATTTGCCTCTAGTTTTGGTATTGGATGTGTACTGTTTCATGCTATGTGTGTGCTATGGATAAGTTTTAGATATCCCTCGATCTCAATTTCCTACTTGATCTACCTACATCCAAAGGATGGGCCCCCGCTGTTTATCTTTTATTTTTTTTCCTTGCATGTGGTGGATGCATTTCTGTTATTTTCTTTTATCTCTATTGACTATCATGGTAGTGGTTGATTGATGTCATGACTATAGGATGATGTCGAGGACATGCCTTGCATTAGCACTAACATTTTAAATTTAGTCTGCATCACAATTACAAGCCTTCTTAACATCATCACATGCATAACACACACTTGGCACGTTTATGTACTAACTTCAACGCAAGGCGAGCCGTTGCTCCCTTCTTTCCTTCTAGCCAGGATTTATTGCAGGTGAAAATGTGAGGGCCACCACACCGAAAGGAACAGGATCCAAGAGGTAAGTGTCGCTGAACTGAAAAACCCAAACTTAATCTTCCAAACTTGTGCTCTTACATTTAATATCATTACCGTAACATGCTCTTTCAGAATCCTGCTTTGACACTTTGTGCACCCCCCGAGTAGGATGATCCACTTTGTAGGGATTTAATTTTGGATAGAAAATGGAAAGGCACGAGGTGACATCCTCATATCATGCGATCAAGCTCAGACCTAAAAGGAGACCTAATTAACTGGGTGGCCTAGAACAACCTTACCCCGATTCCCTCGAGCCAGTTCGACCTCACCCACATAGGCTGCCACTCCCTTGAGCCCAAAGGCTCAAACGAAGGCATGAGTATGTGTCTATTTATCTTTGGAGAACAACTCTGTACGTGCTGTCCTCCAAAGAGGAGCATACTGTAGACACCTCGTTTTGGCACCCTATGAGGGGCAATTCAGCCCACCCTATTTAATGATGTCCTGATTAGGCCCCGAGTGAAAAATCACCTATCATCTCTAGACCTCTGATCACCCAGGGAATTGGCACATCATGATCTACTCTTCGAGAGCTTTCCGCCCATATATAGAACTCCAAGATCTGACAAGCGGATCAAAAATCATGACAGCGGGTCCCACAACCCCGCGGCGCCCGCGTGAAAAATCACCTATCATCTCTAGACCTCTGACGCCCTGAAAATCAGTTCGTGGCGACCTACTCGTCGAGAGCTTTCCGTCAATGTGTAGAACGTCGAAATCTGACAAGCAGATTGAAATCTACGAAACCTGCGCCCGACGACAACAACTTGACCAATCTCCACCAGGACACCACCATCTAGGCCCGAACCTGCTTCTTTCAAACTCGACTCGAACTCGTCATTCCAGGCTGAATCCAACCCAAACCCACTCAAGCCCAACCTTGGACCCAACTCACTTAGAGTCCAACCCAAACCCAACTCACCCGAAACCCGATCTCAAATCGACCTGACCCAGCAACCCGACCCATCAACTTGGATAAGGGATGGAGCGTCCCAGATCTGGGAAACTCAGAAAGCTCCCTCAAACCTCGTCTTCCCCTCTCTATCTCCAGGCACTTGTCCCAATCTCTAACCTTCAATCCCCATCCCTATCTCTCCCAAGACTCTCATCCCAGACGTAGATCTCCTCCAAAGCCCATCTTATACTCTCATCTCTCTCCCAACCCCTGGGATCTCTCACTCCCTCTCGATTTCAAACTACCAGGCTCTATCCCCACTTCACCGAGATAGAACAAAAAATACCCATACGCAGAAGCCCCTGGATCCGCCCTCTATCCCTCTTTGCCCACTCTCCCCTCTCGGATCTCCTTTCTCCCTCTTTGCCATCTCCCTCTCCGCTCCGCCCTCTTCCTGCACCCTGCAACCCATCTCGCCATCATCCTCCATCTCCATCTTCACACAGAACTCCTCTCTCCCCTCCTCATCTTCTCCTCCATTCCGGATCTCTCGCAGCACCCATGTCCCTCTCTTCTTCATTGTCGCAGCAACTCCATCTCCCTACTCAGCATCGTCACAGCACTGCCCCTTGCACGCACCGCCGCCCTCTGTAGCACCTTCTTCATCCTCGCAACACTGCTTCCGCGCCAGACTCCGGAACAGGTACGCCCGTCCCCCTATCTCCTCCCCGCATCCTCACACATGCCCACGCAACACCCATCTTCCCCTGCACCAGGTATGCCTTATTCTCTTCGTCCCCACCACCTGCACCCACTCCACGTCTCTCTCTCTCTCTCTTTCTCTCCCCCCCATCTCTCGCTCACTCTCTCTGTCTCTCCTCTCTCACGCTCTTTCTTTTCTTCCTCTCTCGCCTGAACACCTTCTCCTCTTCTTCTTTCATTCTTTCTCCCTCTTTTTCTTTTTTCCTCTCTTCTCTTCCCCTGCCATCATTCTCCTTCTCGCTCCACCCACCTGCACGTCTCTCTCTCTCTCTCTCCCCATCTCTCACTCCCCATCTCTCGCTCACTTTCTCTGTCTCTCCTCTCTCACGCTCTTTCTTCTCCACTGCCCCACCACCCGCACCCACTGCACACCGTCTCTCCCTCTCTCTGTCACTCTCTCTCTCCATCTCTGCACCCTCTCTCCCACTGCACACCCTTCTTTCTCACTCTCGATTTCTCCCTTCACTCTCTCTCCCTCTCTGCTCTGTCTGCCCTTTCTTTTCTCCATCCATGTTCCCCCTCTATCTCCCTCTCCCCGCACCCACCTGCTCATCCTCTCTGTCTCCATTGCTCCTTCTTCGTCTCTTCCCTACGCAGCCCTCACCTCTCCTTTAGACCCCTTCACGGCCACCTTCTCTCCCCTACGCCATTCCCTGCACCCTCCCTACACACCCCACCTGCACACTTACTGCTTTCTCCTCTTCTTCTTTCTTTCCTTTCTTCTTCTTTCTTTTCTTCTTTCCCTTCTCTCGCTGTACCTCCGCCACCTGCGCACCCACTGCACCTCTCCTTTTCTTTCTTTCTTTTCTTCTTTCTTCTCTTCCTCTTCTTCCCCATCTTCTTCTCCCTCACCCGCAAGCAGCACCACAGCACCCTTCTTCCTCCACTGCACTCCGCCTGCACACCCCACCAAGCCACCTTTTTTTCTTCTTTTTTTATTTTATTTTTTTCTTCGTTTTGCTCTCTTTCTTTCTTTCCCTTCTTCTTTCTTCTCCTTCCTCTCCTTCTCTTCCTCATCCCACCTTACCTTGCACCCACCAGCGGCACACCTTGCTTCCTCCCTGCACCCATCTCCACTGGACACTCCTTCCTTGCCACCACTGCACTGCACACACCCTCACTACTGCACCCATTTTTCTCTGCGCCCCTCACCCAACTGTTGCGCCCACCTGACTAGCCCATTCATCTAAACCGAACATGCCTATTTTATTTTCTTGCATATTTGTTTATTGTTTCTTTTTATGATTTCATGCATCTTAATATGCCCATGCAGTCAATTTTCAATTTCATTGTTTATTTTAAATCATTCCTAGCTCGCAGCAAGCCCATCCATGCACCTAGTTTATTTTTTTATTTTTTTTAGTCATTTCATCATCTTTTATGCATAAATTTTGGGCATGCATTTAATATGCTCATTCATTTAGATTGACATTTTTCTTTCCTTCTATCATGGCTTGTTTTAATTTGTTCTTGATTCATGTATTAAAATATGCTCATGCATTCAACCTGCCCATGCATTTTAACTTAGTTGCATTTTTATTTCATATTCTTTTAGGTGCAATTTAGGACTGCATAATTTATTAAAAAAATAAATAAGTAAAAAATAAAAAAAAACAAAAACCCCAAAACAAAAACAAAACCAAATAATAAAATAAAAAGTAAAGGTTAAAAATAGAATTTTAGCTACCCTATTAATTAGAAATAATTAGGCTAAATCCAATAATTGACTTCTCTTCTCTTCCCCAATGTCATTAGGATTAGGAGATCTCATTTAGGAAACTTCAAATAAATTATTAAATAAAAATTAGAAACTTATTACTCCCTCCTCACCCCATTTCATTATGCTAAATCAATTTAGAATTTAAGGCTTAATAAATAAATACATAAAAAGAAAATAAAAACCGTAAAAATCAAAAAGACCAAAAACAAAGTAAAAGATATTAAAAAAAACAAAATATTAATAAATTAGAGTTAGAAATTAGACTACCCTAGTTTTATTAATCCCAACTGATTAGGTCCCACTCTCTCTCCGGGCCTCGCTAAGGGACCGGGAGAGCGGATGTGCACGGTTAGGACCTTAGGATGGGGTAGAGATCCATTAGGGAAATGGAACAGTTAGATTGAATCCAAGTAGGAACTCCCCTAGTTAGGCCCTTCTAGCCCCAATTATTAAAATCCAAAAAAACTATAAAACCAACAAAACCAATCCCAAAAATAGTTTCTTGTCTTTTCCTCCACCTCCGGTGCCAAATATTTATCTGAACTCAATGATTAAAGGGAATAGAGGCTGATTCCGAGAACCTGAATTAATGAGAATGATGAAAGGAGACGAGTGATTTCACACACCTCAATATCAACTTATTTACTATCGGCCCATCATCGGCCACCCTCAATCAATCCCGGCCCAACATCGGCCATTTTTATCTTACTTCTGCCCATCATCGGCCATGCACTTTTATCACCTGCGTATCGCATGCAAACCCATAGAAATCACAACTCGAAGTTTCGTCTGCATCATTCTTTCAATTTGAAGAATCAACCTTTAAACCCTAGATCGTCAAAGGACATGGAAGGGGGCACCCAGGAATGGGGTTGATCCTCTTCTAAATATTTGGCACCTTTCCTCTTATTTTCTTAGTTTATTTTCATTTTAATTCGCTTATCTCCTAGAACACTTGGATTTAACTTTAATTAGTCTGTTCAACCCTGGATGTTGATTTCCCTTGCCTAGTTCATTATGGTCCCATCTTGAAGCCCATAAGTCGACCCTTGACCCAAGTTTGACCCGAATTGAAAGACCCAAATTAAGTGACGAGACAACCGTCGTGTCGCCGGCGGCACATTAGACGAGAGAAGAACCCACCCCATTTTCCTCCCGCATTCTTTCGGCTTTCGTCGAAGGACGGTGTTAGGGCCGAATCCGTAACTGGCGATCGTGATCCGTCGATTTTGAGGGTAGTCGGAATCCTCATTTTCAATGTATTTTTTATCTCACACTGTTGAATGGCGATTCCCCTCTCGGGGGGGGGGGGGGATCAAAATTCACATCCGACAGCAATGTGACATTTTTTGTGTCAACAAATGCCCCCTCGAGGTACAGCGGCGGATTTCATAGCTTTTGTTCTCGATGTGCCTCGGAGCGAATTTTGAAGGAGAGCTTCTTGACTTGACCAAGAGTCTTTGAGCAGTTTTCTTTTGGTAGAGTAGCTTTTTGAGCTTCCAGGGGAATTTGTGGCAGTGAGAGGGATCACGTACCATCTCAAGGCAAAGTTTTGAAAATGACATGAGGGATTTGGTTTTTTGGTTTTTGGATTTTCCTTTTTGATTTTGTGAACCTAAAGACTTTATGTGGCACATTAGGCGGTCAAGAAGGGTTTTTGGTTTTTGACCTTGTGACCTAACAAGCTGTATGTGGTATCTTAGGGGGTCTGGTTTTGGATTTTGGTTTTGACCTTGTGACCTAACAAGCTGTATGTGGCAAGTTAGGGGGTCGAAATTTGGTTTTTTGTTTTGGTCTTGTGACCTAATAAGCTGTATGTGGCGAGTTAGGGGACCATGGTTTGGTTTTTTGTCACTCTTTGGGACAATTTTGGGTCCATTAGAGTGGTTTGGGTTTTTGTGGAATGTCAATTTCAAGATTTTGGCTTAATTTGGTCCACGAGGTTGGATGGTTTGGATTTTTGGAAACTCATGAGGCTTGGATTTTTTTTTGTTATGGTCCAATCAACTCAAAAGAGGCATGGAACCATTTTTGTATGCTCTTGGTAAGAGAAATTTTTTACTAAAACCCACTTTTAGTGCCTAGGTGGTCGAACCTGGCTCATATGGGCTAACCATGGGACCTTAAGCTTTTAAAGATGGCTTAGATCTCCTCAGTTTTGTAGATAATATCTAAAAATGTCTCCTTTGGGTAGAGAATATCTAAAAATATCCTTACTTGGAGAGAATCTCTCAAGTTCCTTTCTTTTGGGAGAGAATATCTCAAAGCATCTTTCTTTTGGGAAGGTTACTAATTTGTAGAACTTACCTCCTTGCTTTTCTCCTTGTTTCCTCTTTGGCTTATTCTCTTCTATAAAAGCAAGGGGAGGTTGGATCTCTTGCTCTTATTGCTTTCTTTTTGCAAAGGCTTCAAGAGTGCTTCAAAAGCTTTTCATCTTCAAGGATCTTCAAGCTTTTCTTCTTCTTCTTCATCAATGGCTTCAACTAAGTTTTCTTCCTCAAGAAACTCCACGTAGAAGTAGGAAAAACTTTCCTTTTCTTTTCTTTTCTTTTTCTCTTTCTCTTTCTTTCTTCACTTTTTTTTTCTTGTTGCTCACAGTTTTTCCTTTTTTTTTCTTTTTTTTTACGTGTTTTTTTTTTCACACGTTCTCTTTTTTTTCAGATGTTTTTTTCCCTTTTTTTCATGGTTTTTCTTCTTTTTCCTTTTTTTCACCGTTTTTTTTTTCTCTTTTTTTTTCTCTGGCTGTACGGACCTGGCCGTACTGCCACGTGGCATGGGCCACAGCTTATGGGCCAATCCAATTTTTCTCTCTTTTTTTAATGAGAGATTTTTGTTTTGATTTGCTGCTTTCGTTTTTTTAGCAGAAAATGATGACTTGGTGATGCCCGAGGTTCCAGCTGATGAGGCGATGACGGACCTGGTCGCGGCATCTGAAGAAGAACCCAAGGGACTCTGGAGTTGTTCCAGAAGCTTCACCTGGTATGATTTCTTTTGTTTTTTCCCCTTTTTGTTGTTTTTTCTTTTTGTTCCGCCATTTGCTGACATATTTTTATTTTCTTTGTCAGTTAACATGCCACAAGATTCTGCCGATTTTGAACCATCCATAGATGAAACTTTTGATGATGCTTTGGATGAGTTCATGGAGGCAAAGAGTATTCCGTCGGTCGTCGAAAAATGTATTTTATAGTAATAACCCTAATGATAATGACTTTTCAACAGGTTCATATTCATACATTTTTGTGTTTTACTGGCAAGTTGTGAGGTGACAGGAGAGATCCCATCTCTTTCTTCAGAACCCAGACAAGGGGTGCCAGAGGTTGATCTAGTAGTAGGGGCTTCTGCTACCAGTTTTGGTGCGGCGAGGTGAAACCCCGTGTTGAGATTCCTTCACCAGCATCTTCGATTGGAAAAAGCTTGTTGATTATTCCTTCAACGAGGGATGACACTAGCAGTCGGCCGATGGAGCGAGGTGAGACTTCATATGGGCCATCTCCTCAATATGTGAAGAGACTTGAAGAGCATCTTGAGTTCATAGATCGAGACTCTCTCTTCTTGTCATTTGGAAGCTGGGTTTGGCATGATCAAGCATGTGTAGGACGTTCTTGCTGAGAGCGAAGAGGTCGGTCTAGACATTGCAAGTGCCAAGGCTTTTATTGATGAAGTCGTCGCACTGGGCAACAAGTGGACTGAAACCAAGAGCTTTCCAAATGGTGACTTCTTTAGTGAGATGTTTTTGAAGCCTTCCAGTGAGGTCAAATCTGAACTGGATGAGATCTCGCATACTCGGAAGCAGTTTGTTCGGGAGAGGAACGTCACCGAGTTGGCTATCATTGAGCTGACATAGGACCTACACTGTCTTGATAGGGAGGTCCTTGAGGTCAGGTAGCGCCTTGAGTTATTGGAATAACAGGCTGCTGCCAAGTGGACTGCCATTGTGGAAGCTTGTGCTAGAGAGGGGACTCTGATTCACCAAGTTGAAGAAGCCGACAGCAATCTCCGGAGGAAGACTCAGGAGTATAAGCAATGAAAAATTCTCAGGGAAGAGCTTCCTCGTGCTGAAGATGGGTCGCGGCGTTTTGCCGCATTTTATGGTAAGATTTTGAAGAAGAGTGGCCTGGAAGCTTTGGAGGATAAGGCCAAGAGTCTGCTTAAGGAGTTGAATTTTGGTTGAAGACCATATTAGACTGAGCTCTTGATTTCTGTTGTAACAAACTCTCTTCTTCTAT
This sequence comes from Persea americana, assembly GCA_029852735.1. Lineage (NCBI taxonomy): Eukaryota > Viridiplantae > Streptophyta > Magnoliopsida > Laurales > Lauraceae > Persea > Persea americana. The sequence goes on from CM056817.1 coordinate 23,805,245, forward strand.
TCTTTCGTACCTCCATGTATAAACATTGTTGGTACTCTATTTTTTTGTATTCCCTCCTTTCACTTAAATTATTCTTTTATGAAAACAAATTTAAGCAAGAGTTGAATGGGAATGTTTGTTTGAATATTTGACCAAAAGGTTCATTTTGTGAAAATCTTTTGTCAAACGGTTGTTTTTGGCATGAAAGCCAGATTTTGTGGCAAAAGCTTGGTTTTTTGTGGTTTGAAAACTTAATTTTGAGATAGCATGAAAGCCAAAAGGGTTTTGTTTGTGGCATGGAAGCCAAATTTTTATTTATGGCATGAGAGCCAAACTTTGTTTTTGGTGTGAAAGTTAAATTTTGTGGCATGAGAGCCAAAATTTTGTTTTTGGCATGAAAGCCAGGTTTTGTTTGTGGCATGGAAGCCAAAATTTTATTTTTGGTGTGGAAGCCAGGTTTCGTGGAATGGAAGCCGAAATTTGGGTTTGTGGCATGGGAGCCAAAATTTTGTGGCATGGAAGCCGTTTTTTTGTTTTGTGGCATGGAAGCCGAAATTTGTTTTTGGCATGAAAGCCATATTTTTTTTATGTTTGGCATGAAAGCTGGGTTTTTGGCATGAAAACTGATTTTTTTTAAAGCCATATTTTTTATGTTTGGCATGAAAGCCGATTTTTTTGGCATGAAAGTTGGATTTTTTGAAAACCAAGTTTTGTTTTGTTTTCGTGAAAGCCAGTTTTTTTTTTTTTTTTTTTTTTTATGTCTAGCGTGAAAGCCAAGTTTTTTGCATGAAAGCCAAGTTTTTAGCATGAAAGCTGGTTTTTGTTTGTTGGCGTGAAAACCGGATTTTTGGCATAAAAGCTGGGATTTTGGTTTTCAAAAATGCTAGTATCGACTAAGAGTCACCTCCCTACTGAATGGTATTGCAAGTATCGATGGAATGTCGCCTCCTTGGGAATTTGAGTGCAAGTATTGACTGAGCATCGCCTCCCTACTTAATGGTATTGCAAGTATTGATGGTATGTTGCCTCCTTGCTCATTCGGTTGCGAGTGTCAGTGGAATATCGCTTTCTCGCGGTTTGGGTGCAAGTATCGACTAAGCGTCACTTCCTTGCTTTTTCAAAAATTTTATTTTGCGGGTATCGACTGAATATCGCATCCCCATGATTTTTTGAAATTTAAGGTTTTTTGAAATTTGGGTTGCGGATATCAACTGAAATGTTGTGTCTCCACGATTTTTGAAAATTTTCAAGTATTGACAAGGTGTCACTTCCTTGAGATTTTTGAATTTTGGAAGTATCGAATGTGGTTCGCACCCTTCTGATTTTTAGGTTTTGTGAGTATTGACTGAGTCTCGCTTCCCCGTGGTTTTTTTGAAAAACCATTTTTTGTTTAAAGACACGAGGGTCGTAAATTTTGACTCAAAACCATTTTTGGTGGTAAAAGTCGGGGTGAACTAGGGTGGAAATCCCTGTCTCCTGATTGTTGTTTCAAACCATGAATTTTGGATTCAATGATTGAAAATTTTAGTCAAGTTAGGGAAGGGGCTCCTAAACTTGATTTTTGGATTTGATTTTTTTTTTTTTAACAATGAAACATTGAAAGTAAGCACTGTTTTGAGTTTTTTAGAAATTTCGACGTAAGGATGAAAATTCCAAAAGGATTGGGTTTAACGAGCAAGTACCTAGGAATAGGCTTTGGCCATGCAGGCATCGCTCTGACCCAGTGGAGGAAGTCTTTAGGGTAGTACCGCTTTAAGAACTTTCCATTTATGGGCAGCATACATTTGTCACCGTCCATGTTTAGGAGAGCGTTTGTGCCGTTGGAGAAGACTTTGTCGATGACGAATGGCCCTTCCCATTTTGGTTCAAATTTGTGGGCAAAAACCATTGGCCTTTTTTACTGCAAGAACCAAGTCACCCTTTTTGTGGGCGCGTTAACGGACCTTCTTGTCAAAAGATCCTGCCATGTGTGCTTGGTAAAGCTCAATGCTTTGTGGAGCTTCGGGCCCTCTCTCATCGAGATTATCAAGCTCTTGGAGTCTCAATTTGACATTGCTTTCTTGTGTCATGTCATTCTACAGAGATACCCTTAAGGAAAGAATTTGTACCTCCAAAGGGGCAACAACTTCCCATCCATAGACCAAGGAGAATGGTGTGCTATGGGTTAGTCCTCGAACGTTGGTTCAATAGGCCCACAAAGCTTCAGGTAGTTTGTCACCCCAGTCTCTTCTGTGACTAGAGACCATTTTCTTTAGGATTTTGCAAAGAGTCTTGTTGAAGGCTTTTGCTAGTCCGCTCGCTGTCGGATTATATGGAGTCGAAGGACAACTTTGGATTTTGTATTTGTCGCAGAACCTGTAGAATTTGTGATCCCGAAATTGTGGCCCGTTATCATGGATGAATCTTTTGGCTATGCCGAAGCGACAAATAATGTTGGTGCACAAGAATTGAAGGACTGATGAGGTCTTCATTTTTATCTGATCGTAGAGCTTAGGACAAGCCTGATGGGCTCCACAAAGACCAGCATGAACTTCTTTGAGTGTTTCTTCGGCCTCTTGTTGTGACAAGCAGCGTAAAAGTACTCCGTTAGAGGATTTTCTGTAAAGCATTTTTGAAGGGATATCCAAATGAAAGTTTCGGGCTCGTCTTTGAATGCTTACCCTCTCTTTTGGATCTTCAGGCAGGATTCCGAACATAATGTAATCAATGAACGGATCCCTCTAGTCACCGATCGGAGGTTAAGGATTGAGATCCGACTTCCAACCACTCAGTGGCATTCAGCAACTGCTTGGTGTGCATTGAGAGATGAAGGATCCTTCTTTCACACACTGTAATTTGCACATTTTCACCTTCTTGGATCGCCATAGACGTGGCAAGTCCAGCCAAGGCATCTGCACTGATGTTTTAACCTCTGAGGATGTTGGTGATGTGACAGATGTCAAACTTTTGCCAAAGCAATTGTGCCTTATTGTAGTAAGGCAAGAGATCGGGCTTCTTGATTTCATATTTCTGATTCATCTGGTTGACGATCAATTGAGAGTCCCCAAAGGCTTCCAGCATGGTGATACCGGATTCAAGGGCGAGTTCCAGTCCTATGATTAGAGCTTGGTATTCAGCTGTATTGTTTGAACATGGTTCTAGTAGTGAGAATGCGTGTGGAATCATGTATTTGTCGAGGCTAACAAAAAGGATGCCGACTCCTGATATCAGCTTTCCTTTTTCATTTGTCCTTGTAGCGCCATCAAAGTACATGTTCCAGGAAGCACTTGATGAGGAAGTCTCCACATTGTAGATAGGTTCGTCTGGGAGATCATTCCTGAGTGGAGAATCTTTAGGCAGTGGATGCTCAGTAAGAAAGTCTGTTAGAGCTTGGCCTTTGATTGCTTTTTGCGGTACATACCTAGTACCAAACTGTGACAGAAGGATGGACCATTTTTGCCAGTCGGGCGTTGAGGGAACCTACTTTTGTGACAAGGACCTTTAAGAGGTTGATCCTTAAAATCAGGTAGATTATGTTGGACAGCAGGTAGTGATGTAGCTTTTGTACAACAAACATCACTGCAAGGCATTCTTTTTAGACTAAAGAGTAACAATGCTCTGCACCTTCGTTTTGGAAAGGTTCAAGCTGATAATTCGATGAAGAGGCTTCTGATCTGTGGAAGAAGATTGGCTTTCCTTCTGCCGAAGCCGCCGAAACGACAAAGGAAGCAGACGCAGGATCTACCACGGCAACAGGTGCCTCCATTGGAGTGAGAGCGGGCTAAACTTGCTGAGTATCGGCTTAGCTTGACGGTCTGTCATCTTCTGGCTCTGAATCTGAATCCGTGTTCTGCATGATAGACACGGAGGAGACAACAAACTTGCCCCCAGCCTTTTGTTTTATCATCTTTGCTTTGGTGGTGATTACCAAAGGCTTTGAAGATTTGAGGAAGACAATGAAGGGGGATTGATTGCTCTTTTCGGATTTGCCGAAAGGTTTGTTTTCTTCCAGTGATTGTTGAGGAGCCTTGCCTTTATCTTTCTGGAGATTTTCGACAAAGGATGCTATCTCTTCCTCCTTTTCTTTTTTTTTTGTTGTCCTTGTACATCTGAGAGTCTGCAAAATGAACTTCTTTGCCTTTGAAGGGCTTTCTATTTGCAAATACCCGATGTATCAAGCCATCGTCGCCGACGAATTTGATGCACTGATGTAGAGTTAAAGGGACGACACCATTCTCATGTATCCAGGGGCGTCCGATAAGAATGTTGTAACATGACAGGGTCTTTATTGCATATACAATGACTTCAGAGATAAGATCATTGATTTGCAACCTGAACCTGATTTTGCTAATAGGCCTTTGAGTGCTCCCATCGTATCCAAAGATGGATACAGATGTGCGACTCAGCTTGCTAGGTGGGATACCCAGCTCTTCGAGTGTAGAAGTAGAGATAAGGTTGAGTGCAGAACCTGGGTCGATCTGAACTCTGTGTATTGGCATCTCTTTGATGTACCCCGTGAAGTACAGGGGTCGGTTGTGCTTTGTCTTACCTAGCAGGAGATCTTCCTTATCAAAGGCGATGGTTACACTTGCTACTTTTTGAACTGAGAGACATTTAATGCAAGATCCCTTAGTTTTCTTCTTTTCTCCCTTTGAGGAAGTATTTTTAATTTTTTGACCCTGTAGTCCATTTCAATTTATAGGACTTGTGGGGCATGTTTGTTGACATTCGTATTCAGCATTTGTAGTTCTGAAATGAGATTATCACGAGTGTGTGGAGACATTCGTAATAAGTTTAGGATATGTAGTCGTGCATGTATGTGTTTGAAGTGCTCAATCAAGTCATACTTGAAAGCCTCCTTCGGACCTGCATTTTCATTATTGTTGCCACTTGGGGCATTTACAACTTGTTTTCCCGAAGGATTTACATAAGAAGAAGAAGTTTGGTTGTAACTTCTATGGTAATCCCTGCCAGCGTGGGTACCCCTACCAACTTCAAGAGCTTCTGGAGAAGGTTCTTAGTTTGGAAGATTACCCTTGGCATCAAGGGGTTGATCATTCTCATTTGCTGAAGACGTCTCTGCAGCGGCATTGCCGTCCTCAGTGATTACGTTACAGGGAGCATTTTCCGGGAACAAGTCTTGAACAGCATCCATCAACTTTCTTTCCTTGTTAAATATCTTATCAATCTAGACATCACCTATAATGTCGGGCATCTGGGACCAATTGACTGGGTGTTCATTGAAGAAGACTTCATCAACTGGAGCTCCTTCAAGATGATACGTCGGAAGAGGCTTGAGTTCCGATGTCACGGTTTCAGGAGACGACGCATGAGAAGGTGATATCTCAGTGGAAGTCAATTGAGAAGATGTAGCTCTAGAAGATATACTACTAGATGTGATCTGAGAGTATGTGGCCTTGGCAGATGAGGCCTCAGAGGAACTATCATCCCGAACTATCGCATTGCAGGCAACTTCGATAGAAGATGCCCCCAGAATGGACTGTTGGGAGTCAAACTCATCCTTGGATGTAAGAGGATCATCAGCCCAGCAGCTTTCTTTCATTTTATGGAGTTACCGGAGAATATGCCTATAGATATTCCAGGACTTCTGGTTCTGGATTTTGATTGTGACAAAGCTTATTGATGCAATCTTGCTCTTGCTCTTGCTCTTGCTCTATGGCAAGACGCTACAAGATCCTTGTATATTCTTCGAGATCAAGCATAGGAGCCAAATCTTTTTCTTCTTCTGCTCCTTGTGGTTTAACATGGTTGGGTTCCACTAGAGCATTGGCGGGTACTGGGTCAACAGCATTTTCTTGATTAGCCTCTTGGTCTTCTTCATCATCAGACTAGGATCCCTGTGGCTGTAAGGGGTTATACCATATTACGGGTATAAGGTAAGATTTGGGAATTCATTCTTCATCGGAGAGGTATTCTCCCACCCCATTTCAAGGGATTCCTCCCACTCGTCGGTGTCATTGGACTCGTATCCATCCATGGAGAATCCGACTGCCGAGTTGCAAGAGTATGATGTCCCTTGCATAGTTTAATTTTTGAGCTATGGTGGCATGAAATCACCGAGGGTGAATTTTCGTGCTGCCTTCGAAGTCTTGGGGAGGGACTCTTCTTTTTACCCTAATGAAGCGGTAGAGAAGGTTTCTGCCTTTTCACAAACTTCTTGTTTTTTCTGAGCTTTCTCCCGATGTTTGAGTTTGTAGAGTTATCTCCTAGCTTGCCTTCACTATTGAGTGGTCAGCTTTGTTTTGACAACCTCCCAATTTTCATCTTCCAAGAGATCAGGATGCACCCATATGGGCTGTCCATCTGGTGCAAGGTAAGGGACTAGCTCTTACGACGTTTGAGTCATTTTTATCACCTTGAAGGAAGTAGTGACCTTCTCCTTGGGTGACTTTGATGTTTGTCCATATGACACCATGTTGACGGAGGCAGACCCATAGTTTTTGTCAAAGGTGATAACTTCATTTTTTCCATTTCTCGTTAATCTTCTCTCTCACAACGAAGCATTGATTGAGATGATGCGAGATCATTTGGTGGTATGGAAAATACCGAGGATCGTTGGTTTTACGAACATCCCTCGGTCTTTTGGCGTCAGGCAAAGTGAGTTTGCCATTTGCTAAGAGAGCCTCAAAGATTTTTCAACATCTTCTTCAAACCCGGTATTTCTTCTCTACTCGTTCTTTGAAGGCATCAAAGAGTTTAGGTTTCTTATCTTCAGTTTTATTTTCAGGTTTCTTTGGCAGTTGAGGAGCTAACTGGTTTGCACACTGAGAACCTCTTTTTTCTTTGGCTTTGAGGTTGTAATGGCGGTCGGCTCTTTCTTTGATGATTTCTGACCGTTGAGGTCTTTGATCACCATTTCAGCCTCCATGGATGCTTCTAGGAATTCTCCTAGATTCTTTGATTTATTGCCGATGATCATAGAGCTGATCCTTGCTCTCATGTTGTTACGGTAGATGTCAACCAGCGACACTTGTGGCAGTACATCTGAGCATTTGTACGCCATTGCCTTCCACTTTTGAATGAAGTCATATATTGACTCATTCTCTCCCTGTTTTAGGCTGCAGAGCTGAGCCATAGTAACAGGATGATCCTCACCATTGAAGTAGGTCAGGAAGCGTATCTCTAACATGGTCCAATTTTGGATGGAGTCCTCCGGCAGAGTGGAGCACCAATCAAAGGCTGTACCTTTTAGGGTACTTACAAAGAGACGGATCTTGAGGGAATCTTGATCCGCGATAGCTCCTGTCAGGATCTTTAAGTGGATGACGTGCTGTCTGGCTGAACCTTTCCCCGTATATGTTTGGAGAGTAGGTTGTTTGAATTTTGTAGGGAACGAAACTGAGTCCATCCATAAGGGATATGGTGGCTTGATTCCATGCTCCTTTAGTGTATCATCTTCTTTTGCTTTGGCGAGGATATCGTCCACATCTTTTTTGGTAAGGGCGCGTGACTTATCATCTCCCCCATTTATTTCATCAATTGGAGGGACTTCATTATTTGGTGGACGTTGGAAAGTGAGAAGGAGGTTCTCCATTAGAGCCTCTATTCTTTGCTGTCCTTACTCCAACTGCAGGATGCTTGCAGTCACGTCATCGTGCAGCAGAGGTTGTTCAGAGTTTGTAACCAAGACGTTCACCCTTTGAGAGTCGAATGAGGATATCGTCTTGGTGACTAAGCCGGAGCTCATTCTTTTAGATGAAGAGCCTGAGGAATGGTTACTCCGGTGTCCTTGGCTTGAAGGAGCGGGAGAATCTTCCTGATGTCTTTGTGTCTTGGAGACGTTGCGAGTCAACGGTTGTCTGACATGAATTTCAGTTGCCTACTTCTGGCGTCTTTTGGTTTTGCCAACCATATGGACAGTAGCAACTTGGTCGGCTATTTCTTTTTCGACCCATTTTTTAGAGGCCTGAAGTGTAGAATGCTGGGTTTTTTGCTTCTCTAGTCTCTTTTATCGATATGCCGCACGACAACGTATGCGACAAGAAATTTGAGCTTCAGTTAGCTCTAATTGGGCTCTAGCAATGAAGGATGTAGTCCCTCGTGTGCAGCAACCGAGCCTGTCTTCCTTGAAGCTTGGCATGGACAAGATCTGGACGCGGTCCTTTGCCTATGGCAGTGAGGCTTTGAATTTTGCGAGTTCGACCCCTGTTGAAATGAAAGGTGCAGGCCTTAGCATGTTCTTACAGAGGCCTTGTGATGCACGACTTGATTTTGGGCTTGCAGGAGCAAGCTGGTTCGTGCTGAGTTGATTTCGTTGTTTGGTGGAGGGTAGGTCTCTCCTCTTTCATGTAGGCAAGAGGATAGAACCGGTTCTCCTTGAGAGGGGCCAGGTATGCTGGCTTTGTAGATGCTTGTGACCTTCTTTGTTTTGGTGAAGGTCTTGGGGACCAAGTCTTGGGGTAGACCTGGTTTCTTGCAGGTTGAGGCGTCGTTGGGTTGCTGCGGGCTTCTGGTTTCATGATGGCGGACTTTAGTGTCGGGGCAGTGACACATTCAGGGGTAGTTTTCTACGTCATGGCAGGTGCAATTTCTTCTACGGGGAGTGAGAATGGTCCCAGTGACCCAAAGATGATGGTTCGGGGAGTAGAGGTCGACCCGGTGTCGAGGCAGTGACATGTGCAGGGGCAGTTTTCTACTTCATGGCAGGTGCAGTTTCTTCTACGGTGAGTGAGAATGGTCCTAGCAACTCGAAGATGATGGTCCGGGGAATAGAGGTCGACCTGGTGTTCTGAGAGTTGCCGAGAGAGGTGATGCTTCGGCAGCTAGCAGGGCGCTTATGAGTGCTCTTGTTTTGCTTGTCTTTAAGCATTAGATGGTAATTGTTCTCATCAAAGGTGATGGTCAATGAAGCTGCCATTGTTAGTTTGGAAAAACTTCTGAAACAAGACCACATCCATTAGTAATCACAAGAATATGATCATCAATGGAAAAGAACAATGGTTTTGTCTTTTCAAATCGCTCGAGGGGACATAGCCCAGCCCAAGGGAGGTGAAGAACGTAAAAAGACATATAGGGTACAATTTTTCTAAACGCAAGTATGGGAGGCCTAGAATGAACGTTCCATGACTGCTAGAAGCAATTGTAAACCTTAATTCAAATTACTGAGAAGCAAGGCTCACTCGAGGTAAGTTGATATAGGGTTGGAGGTACAAATGTTTTGGTCGCGAATACATAGACCCGAAAGGGCGTACTAGCACTGCTAGGCACAAATGTTGCAAATCGCATCCTTGGAATGGACACGAGATGGAATTTTTTGAAAGGTCAAGATTAGATTCATAAAAGAGAGCAAATGGTATTCCAATCCGAACGCAAGCTACAAACGATTTCCGTGAGCTATTGTCCGAAAGGGAAGGAACCAAGATTTCTCATATTTGAACCCAAAAAGGGCGGAAGTTTTTTTTGAAAGGTCAAGATCGAATTCATCAAAGAGAGCAAGTGGTGTTCCAATCCGAACGCAAGCTACATTGTCCGAAAGGGAATGAACCAAGATTTCTCAAATCTGAACTCAAAAGTGACGAAAGGTTTTTTTTTTTTTTAAGATTTTTTTTGAAGATTTTTTTTTTTTTTGAAGATCTTTTTTAGAGGTTTGAGAATACATCGAGGTCTACTGATTCGGTCTAATGAAAGCTTAGTTGATAGATTAGCCCCCAGGTAAGGGTATGATTACTTAATGAACCCGTTTGGATGACCCTTGCCTGGAACAGTCTAGCTGTCTCCACACTCTAGACAAGGTTTTTTTTCCATCAACTTTCGTCAAAGAATGCAATCAGTACAACCTTAGTGTTTTTCCCTCTTTTTCTTTAAGATCACTAATAGGCCCATCAAAGAGAGTGAATGGTCCCTCCCGATCCGAATGTTAGCTACAAAAGATTTCCGCGAGCTATTGTCCGAAAAGGAAAGAACCAAAGTTTCTCAAATTTGAATCCAAAAGAGAGAAAACTGAAAATTTTTATTTTTTTTTTAAAAGATCTCTAACGGACCCATCAAAGAGAGAGAATGGCCTCTCCTTATTCGAATGTTAGCTACAAACGATTTCCACGAGCTATTGTTCAAAAAGGAAAGAACCAAAGTTTCTCAAATTTGAATCCAAAAGAGAGAAAACTGATTTTTTTCAAAGATCTGAAAAGTTTGAAATCAGATTTTTTTTTTTTTTTTTTTGGAAATCCCTATCGGACTCATCAAAGAGAAAAGATGGCCTATTCCCCAATACAAACGATAGCTACAAAATCTTTTATGAGCCATCAAATTCGAAGAGGAAAGGATCAAGGTTTCTCAAAATTGAATCCAAAATAAGAAATCAGTTTTTTTTTTTAAACAAGAAAGAATGGAAATAAACTCAAAAACAGAAATTTCCAAAAAATCATTTCTCATGTTTTTCTAGATGCAAGATCCAACATAGGCCACCAACTAGAAGGAGCCAAAGAATCTAAGCATCAATTTCTCAAATGAATGAGTCCCACCTGGTATGCCAACTTGATGGACCCAGCCTTTTCTCTTCTTCCGTCCCGGGGCTACCGGGGTCCGGTGGAGAAACAGCGATCATCAACATTTTTTTGTACAGGTATGCTAGATTTTCTACTCTACTTGGAATTTAGAAGTAGTGATTAGGAGATCCACCTTCACAAGTAGGTTAGGAAATCAACTTTTTTTTAATTTTTCATTGCACATATATTTAAGAAAAGAGACAAGATTTTTGCCGTGAAATGCGATTTCATTTTGTTTGCCGTGAAAGGCAATTTTGCCGTAAAAAGCGGTTTTTGCCATTGAAGGCGATTTTGCTGTGAATGGCGATTTACAAATCTCATCAAAATGTAAAGACAAGAGTTGTGATTTCTTTTTGTCTCTTTAGAAAATACACAATACAACAAAAAGCAAGAAACTGAATTCTAACTTCTCAGGAGATTGCGGAAACTCGTTCAGATTGACAGTCGCAAGTCATGTGTGGACTTCGCCATCATCCTTCAGATGAGAACATAGGATGCTTTGATTCGTTTCGCTTGGTTTGGACCTCAGATTTTTAGAGGATAAAGACCAAGAAAATGTTGTAAGACCCCGACCCCTAATTTTCGGGATTAGTGTGTTTTTAGCTGTGGTTTAGTTTTCTAAGTAAGATTTGAGCCTAATTGAGTTAGATTGTGGTTTAGAATGGTTTTCCATAACTTTGGGGAATTTTGAGAGCGGTTGGACCCGGGGATGCCTTGGGCTGTACGTGTCAGCGTTAGGGATTGTTCTTGATTTTGAAAAATTAAAATTTTGGTTTCTTTTGATAGGTCAAATTAGATCCAACAACTTTTGTGTTTAGACCTACCCCATTCGAAACTCAGAAAATCAGTTTTTCAGCCTGAGGGGCAAAACAGTCTTTTCACATTTAAATCTAAGCCCAGATTTTGAAATTTCAGAACAATGCCAAAAATATACTTTTTGAAAACTAGATTTTATAAGGATCATTTTAGTCTTCTTCGTCGATTTCATCCGGGGCCCGCAAGACCATGATTTAGCCATTTTAAGTTTCAGCTGTATTGGGCCCCACATTTTTCCACTTTCCCCACTTAAGTCATCTCCTTCACTAATCACGTTCAGAATTCTCCTTTGTCTCCTGCAACTCTTTTCTTCAACCCAGATGAGAGGAACTTCTTCTTCTTCTTCATTTCTCTCTTTGCATGCCAAGGCTAGGGAACTCCAAATTGAAATCTGAGCATATCCTTTTCTTCCTCTCAACCCAAGCCCTCCATTGCTACCATTTTCTTGAGGATCCCAGCTGGATAGCCCCTTCATTTTTGTCCTTGCTTCATGTTCAGCAAGCTCCAGGTTAGGCTTCTTTTTTCTCCCTTTTAATGGAGTCTTTTGAGCCCATAAGGATTGAGTTTTTCAAACATGCAACACCCATTTCGAAATGGGTCCTTGTCTTCACATTTTTGGTGGATTTTGAGGTTCTTTTCATGGGTTTCCTTGTAGATTTCGTGGCTGACAGTTGATAGGATTTTTCAGAGATTTTTGGGCTTGGATTTTGGTCAAGGCATGTGATTAACTTAGCTCTTCTTATGCATGCAATGTTTGAATGTTTTAGCTTCCATGGTTTGATTCTTTTTCCATTCTAATTTGAGCAATGTATTGTTTCGAATATGTGCTATGGTTTGAATTTTTGTTTAGTTTGAAATGCATATGCTAGTGGTTTATCTTGATGGTTTTCATTCAATTGAAGTGGCTTTTGTCTTGCCTAAATGTTTTGCAAATGGATGAAAGAATGGAGGAGTATTTTGTGAAATGATTAGATGTGTTGGTTGTTAAAATTTAATGGAAATGGCCCTTGGAGAGCATGGAGGCTCAAGGGATGTGCAGGGATTTGACAAAGGAATGGAAGGATGTAAAATGGGTGAAATGGTGTGAAAAATCTGAACTGAATTGAAGCTGCCGCAAATGGGCGGTCAGCAGTCGGCCAGCCGACTGTTGACCCACGGCTAGCCGCCCCTGTGTCGGTCAGAATAACAGCAACCAAGTTTTGCACAGGGTGTGGTCGGCCCGCGGTCGGTCAGTAGGCGGCTGGCCGACCTGCGCAGAAAAATGGAAAAGTATTGTTCTTGAACAGTCGGTCAGTGGTCGGTCAGCCGGTCGGCTAGCCGCCAGGTAGCCGCGTGGTGGCTGAGTGTACATAAGGAGAATTTTGTAGGGTCTTCGATGGGAGAGAAAAACTAGAATATGTTAAGGGGTCTTTAGCTTGATGTTGTGCAATTGAAACATGAAATGTTATTTAGCTTCAGGGGCACCAATCCGCTTTTAATTCCAACGTCTGGGTTTTAATTACACAAGAATCGAATGAAGGGCCTTAGCATAAACTTGAAAGTCTGTTTTCAGAAACTTAGTCTTGACATGAAGAATATTATTTTGTACTTGTTTTGACTTACAAGCATTGGTTTTGTCTTGGATCTCGTTTTGCACTTGTTTTGACTTACAAGCATTGGTTTTGTCTTGGATCTCGTTTTGCACTTGTTTTGACTTACAAGCATTGGTTTCGTTTGGGTATTGTTTTGCACTTGTTTTGACTTGCAAGTATCAGTTTTGTTTCGGGTATTGTTTTGCACTTGTTTTGACTCGCAAGTATCAGTTTTGTTTCTGGTATTGCTTTGCACTTGTTTTGAGTTACAAGTATCAGCTTTGTTTCAAAGAACCCAAAAAGGGGACTACTTATTATGCTTTGACATGCATATAGCTTATGCTACCTTGTTTTGTCTTGCATGCACCATCCACCCCGTGTGGTCGATGAGGGAAATATGAGAACTTGGTCCGAGCGGCACCCTTAACCACGGGGCGTAGCGTGTCAACCACGGGCCTCAAACGGCGAGTCTCCATTAGTTTTGTGCATTCATGAATTCCGTTGAATACCACTGAGCTTGGACTGCCCTCTCAGTTTGATCCACTTGTTAGGGGGTCCTTAAACATAAGGACTATCTGCAGATAAGTCGTGTATTTATACACATTTTTGTTTTGTTCCGGTTCCGCGGCTGGTTTTCCCGCCCACCTTGGGTGGCTCGGGCTTTCGTTTCGTTTCGCCTGTCTTGCTTTGTCTTTGCTTGCTCTTGTCATCATGTATGACGGAGAAAGGATGAGCTCAATGTGGATTTACGAATCATGATGTTTTCTCGTAATCATGCTAGCTTTGTCTTGCATTTTGTTCATGTACTATTTGGAAATTTATTAAATGGTTTTAAATGCTAGACCACATGTACTCATGCTAGATTTGCCTCATATTTCGTTCGTGGACTTTTGTTTTCTTGAAGTGTATATCGTTCAAGCATCGTTTCAAGATGTGTAAACCGTTTTAAATTCAGTATATGGTTTCTTATAAATTTTAAATGATTCATACTCATGCTTAAATTGATCACCTGCCAGACCGTCGTGTCTGACCTTATTTGTTTGGTGCCTTAGGTAGCAGGTTCTCATCTTGAGCTAGTACGTGTGCAGATGGCTGTAGAGCCACGAGTTTTGCAGGTTGTTGTTTCAGTGATGTCATACAGACGTCGTGCTTGACTCCGGAGATACATTATACACCTGGGTAGTATTTGTTATTAGCTTGTTATTTTGTAAGGCTTTTGTTAGCCTTTTCTTTTGGGATTGCAATTAATGCACTTGTTAAATTATAACTTGAATATTCTTGGGTATTGAAAAGCCTGTCACTGTCAGCTCTGTATATTTTGGTATCATGTTTTGTTCCAGTCTGAGTATGATTATGCTATGACAGCTTTATGCTGACGGGTTGAGTGCGACACGGAACCCGATGGCCACGGGCTCCGGGTCGCAATGCCACGTAAGCTTCCGCGAAATGTTCTTGATGTGTTTGGAAATTTTGCCTTCCTCACACACGCGGATCCCGGGGAGAAATATATTTATCACTTACTTCCCAATTCGCGTTCCCAAGGTCGGACCGCTGTAGGGATCCGGGTTCGGGGACGCGACAAATGTCCTATATCCAATAAAAAGCTAAGTAGACGGGCTGAAAAGCCGCGTCTAGCCATGTTGATAGAAAGAGAGGACCTTGGGGGGGCCCAAGGGACTTCAGTCACCTTGTAGTATTTGTTACAGAGTCTCTTCGACGAAGGAGGGATTGTTGCAGCAACTGTTGCAAAAGTTCTCAATTTTTTCGATTTTTTTCTTGACGTTTTGTCTGGCTTTTTTATGGACCTGTTCTTCTTGGAATGACCCCCTTTTTATAGGCCTTTGGTGGCCACGAGGAGAGTTTATGAGCATTGATTGCACTAATGCTTCATGATGGGAGGAGTTACATGTTTTTAATTCATAATTTTGTAACTCCTTTTTCTTGGCTTTTGATTGGCCGATGGAGAATAATGGACATTTAATCGCCTTTAAACTCCATGATGAGAGGAGTTACATGATTTAATGCCATGATTCTTTGGACTTATAACTCCTTTTTCCTTGCTTCTGATTGGGCCGTCCAAAATAATGAGTTAATGGCCGCATTAACTTATCATAAAACGGGTAATTTAACAGCATTAAGTGGTTGCCAGGGCGCTCGAAGAGTCGCGGGTGGCACCACATCTTTTGGAATTCTTGTTACGATGATCACTGATGGATCCACATGCTGTTTGATGTCGGATGACCATGCAACTTCAGACATTAATTGATACCAGTGGGCCGGTGACATCTGTCCAGTCGATTTCTCGATTGATCGGGCAGAAAGTGTGCTTTCTTGGTCGAGCAGTTGGTGATTTCGAAGCATCCAATGATGATCCCATGATTTCAGCGGCGGATCCGTGATGTTGACGAAGATCGACGAATTTCATGCTCAAAAATCAGATTTTTGGAAAACCACAGGGGCCAATCATTTCGAAACACGAAAAGGACCCGAAAAAGTGGGTTTTTGGGCGAAATCCGGCAACCCGGATTTCCATGGTCACCGGAGACCATGGGGATTTTTCCCTTTTTGGTAGCCATTTTTTCGTTTTTTTTTTTTTTTTTTGTTCTTTTTTCTCCGGTATTTTTCTTGACATTTTTCTTCATGTATTTGGCTTGATTTCCCTGAAGAAAACTTGCGCGAAGCCGTGCAAATCAATGCATGAAGTTTCTTATTTTCCGGAAAAGCCAAAGACATTGTTGATGATTTGCCGTCAAAAGCCAAAACTAGGTCAAACGATGTCGGAATGACCTGAAATTTGAGGTGAAGCCTCCTGAGTAGTAGATAGGACCAACCATGGGCTTTTGTTTGAGTTTTGAAGCTGTGTGGGGTCCTGTCGCCAGTAGACTTGATTTTGCTGCGAGGAAGATGTCGCGCTTTGATGTACGATCAACCGATGTTCGATTGACCTGAAATTTGATAGGGAGCCTATTTGAGTCATTTTGAGATGATCCATTAGATCCGATTTGTAGGTCTTAGTCCCGGGGAGCTCCGCCACCAGGAGGTCGGATTTGGCTTCTGAGCATCAAAGTTGGGTCAAATGTTATTGAAATGACCTGAAACTTGACGTGTAGCCTTTTGGAAGCACGTTGAAGCCACCCATGTGCTTTGTTTGATGAGTGATGGCCTCGGTGGTTCTTGCCGCCAAGAGGCTTGATTTTGCTACTCGATGGTTGATGGAGGGTCAAACGTTGTCGGTTTGACTTAAAACTTGACATGGAACCTTTTGGAGGTACTATGAGACCATCCATAGGCTCTTATCGAAGATTTGATGTCTTTGACACTGTCACCGCTCGGAGAGCTGACTTTGGTATAGCTGTTTCCTTTCGGGGCCAAACATTGTCGGAATGGCCTGAAATTTTATGTAGAGCCTCCTAATGGCATTTTGAGGCAACTGTGTGCTCTGTTTTGTGTGTCAGGGTCTCTGGCTTCACCGCAGTCAGGAGCTCCTATCAGCTACTAGAAGAGTGAAGTTAGGCCAAATGATGTTGAAATGGCCCAAAACTTCATGGGTACCCTTCTTTTGGCTATTTTGAAGGATCTTGCAGTTTTTGTTTGACTCTGATAAGATCTAATGCTTGAAGTGGCATCGTAGGATGCGACCCCATATAGCTTTTGTTGTTGAAGAGGCAAAGTGACATTTTTTGTGTCAACATTAGGCTCATTAGTCAAAACATCAAGTAATAGTGGTGTTTTTTCAATGGCCTTTTCCAGTGGATTGGTAGGATCTTTGAGGGTGCTTCCTTGTTGAATTTCGGTACAAGGCCTAACAATCTCTTGGCGTTGATTCTTAGGTGGTGCGTTGGGCTCATTTATGGGATCGGATGGATTTACTCGTTCTTGTGGCATGCTCATTAAGATCGACTTCTTCTTAATCTCATATTTGTGTTTCTCTATGTCTATTTGCAATTCACTAAACATACTGGGACCGAGGAATTCAACTCCAGATTCTTTTTCATTCTTCCTTGTCTCAATTGGTGTTGGGATGGGTTCAAGATGCGTTGGTTTTGGTCTAGGGAAATTTTGTTCATCGCTTGGTTGAAAGTTTGTTTGTTTTTGGATCATGATTTGGGTTTTGCATGATAGCGTATGATCTAAGTTCTTTCGTTTGTATTGCGGTCTTTGTCTCTTAGTGGTATTGGTCATGGATTGAGGTTTTGGATCTTGAATGATTTTGTTCGTTTGGGTTTGGGATTTTATTTCAAATGAAGATGGTTTAACTAGTCTATGAGTTTCCACACTTGATTCTAAGTCATTCGATTCAAACCTGACTGGTTCGTGTGCTTCAGATCTTATGACATCAAAATCCTTAATTAATTCATCCACTCATTCCATTTGATAGTCAAGTATCTTCATTGTTGTTATGAATTCAAATTCTTCGTATGGGTCATTAGGTTGTACTGTCTCGTGTGTGCTAGGTTGAATCGTTATGTCTTTTATTTGTTGTGTCGGGTGATCTACTTTTGGTTGTGTTTGAGGTAGCGTTTGTGGTTTTGATAGTCTGATTGGATGATTGCTTGTGATCGATCTAGTTCATTCATTGATTGTGTGATGATCTGGGTTTACCATCCCTAGTGTTGGATGTGAATTTTGACCCCCCCCCCTCTCCAAGAGAGGCATGGTTTGGGGAAGTCTCTATTCATCTATATATGCTATTTAAATTTTACATCGAAAATGAGGATTCCGACTACCCTCAAAATCGACGGATCATGATCGCTAGCTACTGTACGGCCGTAACACCGTTCTTCGATGAAAGTCAAAGAAATATGGGGAGAAAAATAATAAGGTGGGTTCTTCCTCTCGTCTAATGTGTTGCCGGCAACACAAAACGGTTGTCTTGTCACATTGATTTGGGTCTCTTTGGGTCTCTTTAATTTGGGTCAATTCAGGGTCATGAGTTAAAGTTCAAATAGGGGTTAATCATCACATAGCATAATCGTAATATATCCAAGTACGATAAAATAACTAAAATAGAGAAAATAAAAGGGGGGAGGTGCCAAATATTTAAGAAAAGGATTGGCCCCGTTCCCGGGCACCCCCTTCTGATCCCTTGGCAAAATAGGGTTTCAAGGCTGATTTTTCAAACCAAAAGGATGATGCAAATGAGACTTTGACTTGTAATTTCTGTGTTTTTCATGTGCGATACACGAGTGATAAAAGTAAAAGGCCGATGGGCCGTAATTGATTGAAGGTGGCTGATGGGCCAGGATTGATTGGAAATGGCCGATGGGCCAGTGTTTGTTTTTAGGATGGCCGATGGGCCGTGATTGATTAAAAGTGTGTGCAAAATCACTCATCTCATCTCGCTATTCTCATTTATTCAATTTTAGAAATCAGTTCTTTATTCCCTTTTACCATTAAGTTCGATTAAATATCTGGCACCTGAGGTGGAGGAAGAAACAAATGGAAAATCTTTTTGGGTTTATTTTATTGGTTTTATAGGTTTTATGGATTTTTGATATGGGGTTAGAAGGGCATAACTAGGGGATTTTTCTTGGATTTACGTGATTAGTACTTTATTACTGATCATCGGATTAACCTAACCTAAGGTCTTACACCGCCCACATCAGCTCTCTCAGTCCCCGAAAGGAACAGGAAGAGTGGTGGGCGGAGCCTAATGCTCTAAGCTACCTAATCAAGTAATCCAATCTAATCCTAGGTTGTGGGCGACCTATGCTTGATGGTTTCAGCGCCTAAGCAACTTGTTGGGTGTGACTTTAATTGGTTCAGTTTATTTTAAATTATGAGTTGATTCGGAGTGATTTAGGGATGGATTAGGACTGTCGTAGAGTTTTGATTAGTGTGTTTTTAAATACTTTAGGGTTCTAGAATTTAGGGTTTGAATTTAAAAGGTGAAATGATGTCGAAATAGGCTGAACGGGACTGACGGAGGACTTGGGCGCACACACAGTGGTGCCTAGGTCACTCTGGTGACTTGGGCGTACCTATAGTGGCGCCCAAGTGTCTGGTTCTGTGTTGCTGGGCTAGTGATGATGATATCAATGTTAATTTCGGAATTCGGGGAGTTTCTACTTAGGGTAGGTCTTAGTTTGATGTTCTTTGCTCTTCTGACTTCGGTTCGAGGTTCCGGATGGGTTTAAGTTGATTAAATTTTTAATTCCAAGGCTGTTATCGGTTCTGTAAGGGTTTTGGGATATTGATCAAGTTAGGTTCGTGTTCTTCTAGGTTGATTTGAGGTTGAACTTTTATGGTTTAACGTTCTTTAAATTAAATGTGGTTTACTGTGTTATGTTAATTAGGATTAAGTTTGGTTTCAATTAATTAGGTTTCTTAATGATTAAGGGAGGATGGGCGCCAAGAGAGTAGTGCCCAAGTGGATGTTTTCGTGATTTGAATTGGTTTGATGCTTTAGGTTAATTCAGACTTCTGGTTTCAGTTGTTTTAAATCGTAAGGGCATTCTAGTGTCCTGATTTGGAACAAGATTTGAGATTAATAGGGATTCGGTGATCCCGGGGGTAAAATGTGACTTGGGCGCACCTATGGTGGCGCCCAAGTGTTGGCCTACTAGGGTGGCTTCTGGTTCGATGGTTTACGGGGTATTTCTATAAGTTGGCTTCGGGTATTTGACTTCGGTTTTGGTTGGGAGATGTTTTTATTTTCGAAATGTGATTGATTTATCGTTTTAATTAGGTGTTGATTAAGGTTTTAAATTAAGAGTTGGTAATCAAGGTTTGATTAAAGTTTGGTTAAGGTTTGAATTTAGGGTTGTTAATTAGACTTCGTTAATTAGGGTCTTAATAGATTTGATATTAGTGATTACGTTTACTAATCAGGATTTTAATTGGGACTTGTTGATTAGAGTTCTGATTAATCAGGGATCTTATTTTATTTAATTTTTGATTGGTTAACATTTATTAAATTAGGGTTTTATTAATTAGGGATTATTGATTAAGTTTTGCTAAGTGGGGTTTTGGTTAATTGGAGTTTTATTAGGGATTGTTAATTAGGATTTAAGGGTTTGATTAATTACAGTTTAATTAATTAAGTCTATGGATTTCAATTGGATGTTTTTACTTAGGCGTTTTGAATTAAGTGTTTTAGATTGGAGTTGATTAAGTCAATTAATTTACTTAGGCACGAGTGGAATAACCTAAGATTACCTACTGAACATCTACACTATTTTTTTGGATTTTTCTATTTCTTTTATTCTTTTTTTGTTCTCTTCTTTAATTACTAAAGAGTAAGATGAGAAGGGGAAGAGTTTTATGATTTTGTGATTTTTTTTTGTGTTTTTATGCAAAAGTAATGCAACCTAGGCTAAAGTGTGATGATTCAGCAATTCAGACTTTGAAAGTTCAGCAATAATTCATATTCATCACAGAGATTCAATAGCAAGCTAAATAAAAATGTAAAATATGGAAAACGCAATCAGAAGATGAACTGGGGACTTGGGCGCACACACAGTGGCACCCAAGTGTCTCCCTATGGGTTGGGATGCACTTGTAATTTTTGACGATACTCTTATGCAATTTCTAACACTTTATGACTAAATGCGGGGTCCTAATGTTAACTACTGATGTCAGAGACTTCGGATCTGAGAGTGATGACACGAGGATCCAAATAAAAGGGGTGAATACCCTTGGTAGAGACTTGGGCGTACCCACAGTGGCGCCCAAGTACACTGTCTGTTTTTCTCTTCTTTTCCTTCTCTTTTGGTACGTATTTGCTTATCTTTTCAATTCTTTTCACGATTTAGAATATAAATGTACAGATCCTAGGGCTCTGATATCTACTTATACAAAGAAAGAACCGTATTTGAGAAATAAAATGCAAATAATAAGAAAAACGAGGTCGAAACCCAACTCCTGGGACTTGGGCGCGCACACAGTGGCGCCCAAGTGCTTTTCTGCACTTTTTCCCTTCTTTTCTTCTTTGGTAATATTTTTATGTATTCTTATGATGCCTTTTAAGCAATTTAGAACGCGAAGTTATAGATCCGAAGGCCCTAATATCAACTTACATGAAGAAGAACCCGAATTTAAGAGACAAAATATACGTATGACGGAAAACGGGGTCGAAACTCAGCACTTGGGACTTGGGCGCAATTGTATGTGCGCCCAAGTGCTTTTTTGCACTTTTCTCTTTCAAGTTCGGATTTTTCTTAATGAGGATGATATGGATGCAAAATCTAACCTAATCACGAGTTCGGGATGATGAAAATGATGCAAATCTATTACTTATGATTGATCCTAGGCATGTTCCTAATAATAGATGGTTACTGAAAATCAGATCTACTGCTAAACTACTATTATTAATGAAGATCTACTATGTATGAATGATCCTAAACATATTTCTAAGCATGTATAGCAATTAAATACAATGAAAGAAGAAAGATCTAGGAATACCGGTGTAGCGAAGTGTTTGTTAAGTTCCTAGAACGAAGCTCTCATGAAATCCCATAGCTCTAGTTGAAGGTATGAAAGCCTCCTCCTCTATTTCCTCTTCTTCTTCTCTTGATCTGAAGCTTTCTCTCTCTAATGGTGGCTACCTTTCTTCTTCTTCTTTATTCTCTCTTTTCTCTCCTTTCTTAGGGTTTTTTGGGTAGCCTCCTTGTAAATGAAGTTAAGAGATCCTTAAATAAGGGTTTAGGGTGTGCAAGAGGGATTAGGGCAGCTGTTTGCACGAACTTCTAGAAGGTTCTCGCATCCCAAGGCTGGATTAGGGCTTCTCGGGACTTGGACGCACCTGTGGTGGCGCCCAAGTGGGTCCCAAGAGTTGGGCGCCCACATGGTGGCGCCCATGTGTAACTTTAGAGCCTAATGGGTCTCGGGTTCGGTTTCGGGTTGTTTTTTGGTCTAAACTGAGTCAAAACTACGAAGAGTAGAGTGGGACACACCTAAGTATATATCGAAGTATATTTTTAACATTACTGGGGACCTGGGCGCACTTGTGCATGCGCCCAAGTACATGGGCGCACCTGTGGTGGCGCCCATGTGTGTCTTGAGTGGGGGCCGCTGGGGCAATCTTCCGAGGGTCATATCTTTTGATCCAATGGTCGGATTTGGACGTTTTATATATCGCCGGAAAGCTCTCGAACCGAGGAATCCAAAGGTTCAATTGTCCTGATGATTATGGGTTAGGAAAAGTGAGGTATATCTGGATCAATGGATTTAGTTTCCTAACTTAGGCTAATCGGGTGACATTTTAGCAAACTAAGCACGGTCTTTGTAGGAATTGGCTGAAGCATGTCTTAAGTGGTCCGGAAAAAGGTTTGGATAGTATCATGGTTCACTACTTGTGTAAGTAGTGGGGCTTGGACTCGAGATCTCGACGCGACTTGGCTTTTCTCTCACGAATTTTTAGAAATCATCGAACTAAGTCTAGAATTATCATCAAGCATCTTCATCATCGTTAATTAATCTGAATTATGCCATTAGTCATTCAATTGTGGGTGAAATGGGGCACCGCTATATATAATAGGTATTTAAGGCTATCGTGGGGACCAAATGAGGTGTCTACAGTATGCCCCTCTTTGGAGAGCAACACGTGGAGAGTTGTGCTCCAAAGAAAGTAGACACACCACTCATGGCTCACAGGAGCTTTTGAGCTCGCGAGAGTGGCCACCTATGGATGTATGCAATTGCAAACTCTTCCTAAAGGTGAGGTTCACTTTTCTAGGATTGATCCTGATTTAGGGGGAAAAAGAAAAAAGAAGAAGTTACGTGCCTACTGATTTGATTGGAAACCCGAGATCTGTGCCTCGGTGCCCATGGTATTGCCACGTGGCAGGTTGGGAACTGTGCCCCGGTTGCTGAAATTGAAAATGACGGTGGGACTGTGCCCTGGTGGTCTGAATCAGAAGTCGATCTTTCGATTGGCTTGGTCTGTTAGTTTTATGGTCTCAATCCATTAAGATTGATGTAATAAATTGATTAATTTCTTTATTTATCAATATATTCATGCTTTCCTTTCATGAGATGAATGGTGTTTTATTACTTGTTTGCACATAACTAATACGAATGACATGATGGTTCATGAGATGAACCGGAGTCCATAAGTATACTAGATGCAATATATGTGTATGGATGAGATCCACATACAGGAGACATATATAGCAAATCTTATACTTGAATATCTTCACAACCAGTGATGAGATTGAACATCTCATCTGACAAGGTTGCAGTAGTTTGATTACTATGAGATAGTGTGATTTGTCTCGATCATCAGAATGTAAGATTCTGGATCATAGTGCTAGTACATTGGATGTATTGAAGGACCATGAGAGGCACCTTATGAACACTGCCTTTACTTTAAAGGTCTACTCTCATAATTCCCTAACAATAGGCTCTCAATCCTGAGACATTAATGAACTCAAGTTTCTATCTATTCATTTGCTTTGAATCACCAATGAGTGAGGCCAATTGTAGGTCAACAACTAGGTGATTTGGGTACGTGGTAATAGAGCTGTGGGAACATTCGATGGTCAAGTTGGAATCTATCTTTAATATCCCCTTGTGCCAATTAATGGATTTATCATTGGTAAGTGCGCACCCATTCCAATTAAGAGTTAATTGGATCGGTACCAAATGATCATTATAATTAATGGAGGGGACTACTTGTGGACATTGGGAAGTTTAGGGTCTTCATGTAATTTATTCCTAAGGCTGGAGTTCAATTGCATTTATTTAGTGGAGTTATTTGCAATTAACTGTGGACCCGGATTGCACATGAGATGTGGGGTCGCGGTGTCCCAGTTGGAGCCAGCTTTCTATGGAATCCCTAGTGGTCCCCACACTAGCCCAAGATTGGATCTTTACTAATTCTATTTGAACTCAAAAGGAATTCTACTATTTCTATTTGAAGTGAGACTTCTAATAGTGGTAATAGTGGAACATAGGGTCACTAAGTATAATGGAAGTTGGACTTTTAATAATATACAAAGAGAAGAGTTGAAAAGCTATAAAAGGAAGAGGAGGGAGCCTTTGGACGTCCATGCAATAGATCCCCCTAGGGATTCACGCCCAAGGCCCTTGTTGTGCAAGAGTTACACATGCATCTTCTCCTCTTCCTCTTCTAGTTCTCTTCCGGTTTCCCTTGAGTGTCTAGTTGGTTTTTCTCTTGGAGATCCCACCATCTTCCTTGAGGAAAAAGATCTGATTCAGGTCATAGCGTGGAAGGCCAAGAGGTCTTGGAAATTCTGATTTTGTTTGTGAAAGTGTTTCATCATCAATGAAAGAAATCAACTCCTCCCTTAGAGCACAACCGAGCTCCATTTCCTTGTATGTTGTGGATTTCGTGGTTGCTTGTATGCTGCTATTTCTATCTTCTAGATAGAGTTTTCTACTGTACATGATTATGAGAAAGAAGACATGGATCCTGGATTGGGTTTTGTAGCCTTCTGGATAGTTGATCCCTGAGTCAAGTGGGTCAAAAGTTTTGAAAACCTATACTAGAGGCCCACCTATTTCCAACAAGGTCACTATTAGAGTTTCATTTGTTCATGCAATAGAGTTTAATTCAAATTGTCATATATAGCATCTTTTAACTTTCATCCACAGTTGAATGTTCAAGGCATAGTTAAAACTAACTAGCAATAATGGGGATCTTGAAGGCAATCACAAACATAGTTCAAGCAATAGTGTTAGGTGCATATGAGAATGAGATTCATTTTTTTAAAAAGGTGTTTGACTTTGAACCTTAGGTATGCATCGATAAAGCTAAATCAACGGAAGACGGTCACCGGAATAACAGTCACTCTCTAGGGATCTTGGTCTTCACCCAAGCTTGGATGAGAACCTGGGATAGATTTGATCATCTCTTTGGTGCTTATCATGGAGAGTTTCAAGTTACACGGCTTCCATCTCCCAACGTCAAGACTTGAGTCGGCGAACACACAATTCGTGAGAACACGGTATCAAGGTTGCCGTACCGATCATAAGCACTTAAAGGAGGCCTACGGCGACTCAATTTCTAGACGTGAGGTAAAATCATGAAAATCATAGTCAGTGGTACTTACCTGGAGAGCTTTCCGTAAATCCAATGTTGGGGATCATTGCTAGTACTTCCTTTCATCATTTGTTTGCCGAAGTTTGAGTTATCTGCCTCCATTAGTGTACTTGAAGGTCCTTCACCTTTGGTGTTTACGTTTTTGCTTTGGAAACCTGTATTGAACAAACACTAAAAGATTATGCACTTCTCATTGTTAGTGCTCTGTAGTTCAAATTTCATTGATGGAGATGACATGGGACGCAATGCACAATGTCAGATGTATGCATGATGGGACTAATGTGCATGTGACAGGACCTTGTGTGATGGGACAATGTTTGATTTGACAATGTGCGCCATTTCTTTGTGCCTCTCTTAACTTCCTCTCTCTCTCTCTCCCTTTAGTTATTTTTTTTTGTTGTTCTTTTTTTTCTTTTTCTTTCTTTTTTTTATATATTATTATTATCATTATTATTTTTATCATCTATCATCATCAATTCTTATTCGGGTTCAACTTTTCAAAATCCTAGGACAATTTGGCTCAAAGAGGCCTCTGGTTCTCTAAGGTGATGGATAGGCGCCATAGGGGTGGTGCCTAGCCTATTTGGACTTTGGTTCAAGGATTATAAAAGGAGGAAGCTTGGGTGCCCAGGGGATGGTGCCCATGCGGAACTGTATAAGTGGAGTCCGCCTTGAAGTAGAATGGTGGATTTGGAAGACAAGTCACCTAAACGTCCAAGGAGAGGCGCCCAAGATGTAGTTCTAGCTCGTCTTAGAATGGGGTTTCGATCTCAAGGAAACAAGAGTTGGTTTCAAAGTAGAATTTCAAATTCAGGATGACAAGTGATCCAGGCGCCCAA
Organism: Persea americana; assembly: GCA_029852735.1. Classification (NCBI taxonomy): domain Eukaryota; kingdom Viridiplantae; phylum Streptophyta; class Magnoliopsida; order Laurales; family Lauraceae; genus Persea; species Persea americana. The sequence goes on from CM056817.1 coordinate 23,830,938, forward strand.
GGAGTGGTGCCCAGAATGCATTTTCTGTTCATCTCGAAGCGGAACTCCAAGTCTGGGGGAACATGTGACCTGGGCGCCTAAGGGGTGGCGCCCATACTGCATTTTGAGTTAGTCTCGAAGTAGGATTCATGTTCAGCCTATTGCACCAAGAGTCCTTGTCAGGATGAAAGCCTGATTTCTAGAAAATAGGTGATCTGGGCGCCCAGGGTGTGGCGCCTACTCTGAATTCATCTCTAGCACTTAAAGCCCTTGACAAAGAAAAACGGGTGACCTGGGCACCCAGGGGGCTGTGCCCAAGCTACAGTCTGAGTTCTTTTTAAATCCTTATAAGGTTCGAACTCTAATCTATATAAGTGAATCAAGGTAACGAATTTCCCACAACTCCTGCTCTTTTAGATTTTGAGTTTTAGAATTCTCAAGCTCTTCCTTGCTTCCAAGTAAGTGTTTCTTTTGTTTAAGTCAATTGTTTAGGTTTGATTAATTAGTTTGCTTTAGATTAGTTGTTTTGGGATGTGTGTTGGTGGATTTATCATATTTATGTTCAGGTTTAAGTTCATTAAACTTTATTGTTATTATTATTTGAGTGTCGTTTCAAATTGGTTTGTGATTTTTGATTGATTGTTTTTTTTTTTTTTTTAAATTGGACATGCTCTCCTCTTTTCTTTTCACTTTTCATTATTATTACCCAAAAAATTATCAGCCCAAATGTTCTAGTCCTAACCTTGTAAGGTGGGTAGTTATTGATCAAAGATAGCTAATAGGAGTGGGACAAGGGTTAGGCTTGATCAGATTCTATGGCACAGGCCTCTAAGTTTTCCATCTAGAGGCGATGGATCTTCATAAAAATGGTGGGAGATGTCCGTTTCAGCTCGGGATTAGGGAGATCAAGACCTAGCTGGATTTGGGCGAAGTTTGGGTAAAAAGGGGGTTTTGTACAATTTGTGGAAATTAATGAAATTAGTTGGTGTGATTGAGTTTGTTGAGTGTTTTAGTTAATTTACATTAAGCTTTTGGTGAAATTTTTTTTTATTTATGTTTTTGACTGTTTTGTGGATTTAAGGGGGGCAGTTTCATTTCTTTTTTTTTTTTAATTTATAGTGTGTTTATGTGTGATGTGTGGGAGAGTGGTAAAGTTTTATTTCCTATAAATGATGTATGCATGCAAACCATTGAAAATCAAACTTTAAGTGTGGTTATGTTGAGTTGGATTAAAAATGTGTGTTTTATTATTATCTCTTGCTGATTGCGTTTATGAGGTGTATTTTAACTTTGCCTTTTAGCTTGGTTGTGGATTAATTAAATTTTAAAATTGGTTTTGTTTAGTTTTATTCGCTTTTCTTGGTTTCATTTTATTAGCTTGGTTTTAAATGTTGATTTAGGTTTAATTTAATTTTTAGTTTATTATTTTGACTTCTATGCTTTATGTGGTTTTAAGTTTCTTATGGTTTGTGTTGGTTTGGTTGTGAGTTAATTGGTCTTTTTTTTTTTTTTTCTTTGGTTAAGTTTTGCTGCTTATGTTTTAGGTTGATGAGTTGGTGTTTTTTTTTTCTTTAATATGGTTTTAGTTATTTGGTTTATCTGCTAGTTCATTCATTGTTTTTTTTTCTCTCTTTTTAGTCGGGTTTTCTTTTATTTTGTCATTAGTCATTTTGTGAGTTTTTTTTTTTTTCTTTTGGTTATGTTCATTTCTGTTATGTCTAGTCGTTTTTAAATTAAGTTCATTATCATTGGTTGGTTGATGAATTTTATTGATTGTTAATCTTTTTATTTTTGTATAGAAAACCAAAAAGAGGGTGGAGGGTGTTCCATGACGACCTCGATTGATTTCGGCATGGAGAGGCAAGAAGGAGCACAACAAAGCTACCATTTCATCTTAAATGAGCTAGGGAACCGCAAGGCATGCATCCTTTTTCTCTGCTTTGTTGGGTTAAGTCTTTAATTTAGGTTTAAGTTTAAGTTTAATTTTAATTTTAAGTCTGTTAGTTTCAATTTTAAGTTTGGTTTTAATTTTAAATTTGAGTTTGGTTTTAGCTCTTCACTTAGTGAGTTGATTTCTCTTATGGAATTTAATTTGGTAGGTCACTTGGCGTCCTTATCAAGGTGGCTTGGGTGATAAATTGATTGCGGTACTGGAGGGGTGTGATTTATTTGCGATGGACATATGGCTCCACGCACCATAGATTGCTATTAGGCATGTCGTTAACAGGGTCGCATGACAGCTAGGGCGTTATAAGGTCATTTCGGTTGATGAGGCGGTCATTTCGGTTGTATTTGGGATGGATCCCTTAAAGATTTAAGAACGATCTCAGAGCATCGGGGAATTATGTTAGATGTTGGAGGGATTCTCCATACCGGTACATACTCCCGGAGTCATACTCTTACGAGGCCCCCTATTCTATTGGGAATTGTGTAGAGACAATCGAGGCCCTATTGTTGTTGGTGTAGTAGCTATGATTGATGTTGATTAATAGTTGTTGATCATTAGTGTCATACCTATGATGGAGGGATGTTATTTTTAGGCTCATTTTCCATTTGATATATGTAGGATGATGTATATGATGTGCATAGGTGCATGTGACATCCATGATGCGAACATGTGATTCATGACTTGATAGTGGTTATAATGATTGACCTAGGAGTGCCATGGTTGTGTATGATGATGAAATGATGCTTCTGAGGGGTATCGAGGATTTAAATGAGGTATTTCTCTCCTACAAGTGACAAGTTTTGTACCCGATGATTTCTCGAGGTCTAAAATTTAAGGGAGAAATTGGCGAAATCTCTTTATAGTTCCTCGAAATCCGTGTCTAGGCATGGGGATCTCATAAAAGGAGCATTAGTAGTTCAGGGTAAATAAAGTGAGAGTCATATAATAAAAATTAAATAGGCACAGTCTCACATTATTTCTAACATAATAAGCAACATAGAATTGGGTTCTCAAAGAACAAGGAGTGCCTCAGTGTGTGACATTTGTGACCTAGGCAATTCTATGTCTTGAGGCATCCATAATATCAGGTATAGATATGAAGGCATATGCTAATGACCATCGTATTTTATCAAAAAATCCCATGGCAGACATCGTCCATGGTATATAAATAGTAGTCAATTCAGTCTATGCCAGCAAACAGACATGATCCACAATTTCCATTAATCATTATCATATTTCAAGTTATAGGGAGTTGTGCACAAAATAGTACCCGTGATGTGATCCCAAAGAGAATAAATAAAAATGCCCTAGCTTGAGGGGTGTTTTGAATATGACCGGGGTTGGTTTTCTTGCAAAGGTCTCAAAACAAACTTGTTAGTAACGTCTTTTGGTCCCCCCGCATGGTTTGTCTGGAGCAAGATTTTTTTTTCTCGGTAAAAATGTCAGGGGGTCATTTTGGCATTCAAGCTTTGGGAAACTACAAGATGGAATTAGACCTTAGGGATATATGTTTCCTGCATCCAACCGAAGGTCATTAGTGAGAAGAGCATGCACGAAGTGAGTGTGTGTGCAACCTAGTGAGTACTCGTAGTAGTTGTGTATGCGATGAGGACCCAGATTGAGAAGCCTTGTGAGATAAACAAATATTCATATATACATATATAAATATATATATAAAAAAATGCCCTGGCATAAGACTAGTGTTCATTTTTGCCGTGGGTAGGAATGTACCCTCGCTCCATGATTGTCACCTTGGCGGTAACGTGATCTTCCCTAACTATCATTCGAAGGTCGAGCCCTCACAAGCCCCTTTTGGTAGCTACTTAGTCTTTTTGGTTGAACTTCATAAAGCACTTGACCGCCCTCGGGGCTCGTTTGTGAATTGTGTATGTGTGTGTGGCGGTAAGTCACTGTGCCTCTTTAGTATTGTGGTTTTCGACCACCTTCTGTTTAGTTCGCCTGACGAGTACCAATGTCACTCCAGCTAGCCTAATTCTAATAGAGATTTTGTTTTTGGAGTAAAAGGGGGTCGAAAGGAAAAGGGATCCTAGGGTTATGGGTTCTGAAGCATTAACCATGGGGAGTATACCCACACCTCGTGCGACTCCACCGTGGATTCTCTCCTTTCTTTTCTCTATCTTTTTTTCTCTGTTTTTTTTTTTAAACACGTAACTGTGCAATGTCTAGGTCCTTCAAGCTTTCTAATTAACCCATGTAACGAGCATTAGGCCAATGACTCCCAAACCAGATGGCTTTAAGGCACTAGGCACATAAATACCCCTACGGCCTTAACGGCTCGAGTTAAAAAGGCTACGAACCCAAACTAGTCACGATTTTTTTTTAGCATGTAACTGTGCAATGTCTAGGTCCTTTAAGCTTTCTAATTAACCCATGTAACGAGGTAACGAGCATTAGGCCAATGACTCCCAAACCAGATGGCTTTAGGGCACTAGGTATGTAAATACCCTTATGGGCTTATTGGCTCGGGTTAAAAAGGCTACGAACCTAAACTAGTTATGAATATTTTTTTAGGGCTTTCTAATTAAACTCATTTTTTTTTCTTTTTTTTCTTTTTTTTTCTTTTTTTTTTAGCAAATGGTCGAAAAGCTTTCATGACATGGGAGAACTCACTTTCAAACCTTACATTGAATGGCTTTAACCGTGCGGAATTTGTGTGGGGTAGACTCACCTCATTGTGTTTTTTTTTTTTTAAGTGCCGATGTGTGTTTGAGTTCCAAGTTCGACCAGAGTGTACCTCTTCGGTCCTCCTACGGGATTTCCACAACCACGCCGAGAGGCAAGGAGGGTCATATTCTGCAAGAAGTAGGGAAGGGTCATACTGTGTACCTTTTTAGGTACATAGTGTTCCATGGATCGAGGAGGTCTTCCCCCTTTGCATTTAATAGTCTATATGCATTTCTAGGATATTCCTCTTTAATTACAGGGCATTCCCAATTGGGTCGAAACTTACCTATGGGATGCGGAACCTGAGATGGAGTGATACGTTTCAGCACGAAGTCACCAACTTTGAATTTTCTTTCTTTAACATGCTTGTCATAGGCTCTTGTAATTCGCTTCCGGTATACTTGTGCATGCTCTGCTGCTTTCATTCTTTTTTCATTAGGTAGATCTAGTTGAAGCAGCGGCACTTCTTGCCTTTGGTCCTCTATTATTTATTCATCTAGCTGAATGCGCAGTGACGAGTCGAGGACTCCGAAGGGGAGGACTGCTTCCATCCCGTAGGTCAAAGAACATGGGGTTTCACTAATAGGAGTTTTTCTTTTTTATGGAAGTTTGGTATGCCCACAATGCTTTGACAGAATGGTTTGGCCAGTTACTACCTTTGGGGGTAATATGGGGTTGAATGATATAGTTCTATGTCATATTTTATGCACAACTCGCTTATTTGTTGGAATGTAAATTGGGGCCTTTTGTCTGTTATGAATACCTTGGGGATGCCAAGTCAAGCTATTATGTTTTTCTTAATGAATTTGACCACTATATTAGCTTTGATGCGGACATATGCCTCAACTATTGTTGTTAATATGAATGCTTGTAATGCAGTCAAACGAATCACTAGCTTTCATACCTACTAATTTATAAAGATCCATCCATCATCAACAATCGGGGTTCTTATGGCAGTTGAACGAAACACCTTGCACTGCTCTAGTTCATCTATGCCTTTTATGATGATCAGACAATTGAGTTTTTATATCGTTTATACTTCTTTTTTTGGGTTTATGATTTTTTTTTGGGTTTTTAGGGTTGTCTGATTTTTATTTTTTATTTTTTATTTTTTTTGTAATAATCCTAAGTAATAGCTAATTTGTGTGGGCTTGCTTGAATTTGCAGCCCTTCATTGGCAAGAAGTCGGGGATTTGTTTAGCATGCTTATGATTTTCCATTATGTGTGCTAGTGATGTGGCGCGCACCTTGAATATTTTGACTATTTGAAAACGTGCGCGTTTAAGACCTCTCGACCTACGTGTTTTTATCAGTGGGTGTTTGGTCTGGATCTTATTTTGCTCTCTTCAAAAACGAGAGCGTTGAAACACCTTCGACCTCCGCCATTTGGGCCCTGATCTGATGATAATATATCTCATTTTCATTTTATTATGGTATGTTCTTTGATAGCTTTGGTATGTTCTTCGTCGTTGAGATGTTAGGATAATTTGTTTAGCCCATGAGTTTTTATTTTGGTCCATCCGAAAACGAGACTGTTGAAATATTTTAGACCTCCGCCACTTGGGCCTTGGTCTCAAGTCAAAAGGTTTTATGTGTGTCTCATTATGTTGATTTCTTTGATAATGTGGATATGTTCTCACTCGTTGATGCATTGAGATAAGGCTCTTATATTGGGGATCTTTAGTTTGCCCTCGCCGAAAATGAGAGCGTTGAAATGTTTTAGACCTCCGCCATTTGGGCCTTGGCCTTAAAGAGTTTAAACAATTAGTGGATTTGGAATATTTAAAAGATGGTTTTCTATTTTTCCTTGATGATCTCTGGTCATTTGTTTTCCTAATTTTTTGTCCCTCATCTTTTCTACAAGCCGGGTGATTTTCCCTTTTTCTTCGGGCTCTAGGTTTTGTTGTAGTGCGTCTAGCTTCCTTAAATGTAGTTCATCCATGTTTTGCTAGGCGTGCTCTAAATTTTTGTTGTAACCTAGCAGACTTACATCGTGAGAGTCTTTGAGCAAGGGTGTAAAGTTGGCATTTTAGTTGTGCCACTACTGGATGGTCATGTGGGATAGTAATTTCTTTAATCGTGTGGATTTCTATGTCGTTCATTGAGACTATAGGAATCTTAGATGACATATTCGGGTAAGCACCTGAAAGTTCTTCTATAGTTAAGTTTCCGAAAGTCTTTCCTACAGCTTCGGGAGTGGTCTCAATCCTTTTGTGGAATCTAATTGGATCGAACTCTAAATGGACTTTCAGTTTGGGAATGGCTTATACCGTTGTGCTTGGATCTTCTTCTTCATGGGCAGGGTACCATTCTAGGAAAAGGATTGGAGTTAAGGCTTGACTTGGAGGTTCAACTCTAGGTACTTGTCTTTTTCCAAAATGTTCTATGTAATCTCGGCTTATGATTGTTGGATTGGTCAAGGGCAGGCATGGTAAACCTTTTAGAATACTCTGAAGTCTTAGTCTCGCATTTAAATGGGCCATAATTAGCGCTAGAATAGGGTTAGGCTCTATCTCATTGTGGAAGTTATGATTGTCCTCTAAGATTGATTCAATCATACCATTATCCTTTGATCTTCTAAGGAGGTTTGTCCCATTTGGCTCACTAGTCAAGACATCATGTGATTGCGGTTCCTTCTTTAGGGTCTTTTCTAATGAGTGGTTACTGTCTAGTTGAGGGATTCCTTGTTGGATTTCAATGGTAGGCCTAACAATCTCTTGGTATTGATTCTCAGGAGGTGCTTCGGACTCATTAATGGGATCGGATGGAGTTACTCGTTCTAATGGCATGCTCAACCTAATTGGCATCTTTCTAACCTCATATTTGAGTTTCTATATTTCCTCTTGTAATTCGTTAAACATGTTCGGATCTAGAAATTCAAATCCAGACTCTTTGTCAACCTTTCTTAGTTTAGCTAGTGTTGGAATGGGTTCAGGATGCGTTGGTTTTGGTTTAGGGTGGTTTTGTTTATCGTTTGGTTGTGTGTTTGTTGTAGTCATTTGGACCATAATTTTGGTTCTACATGATGGCGTAGGATCCAACTCCTTTCGTCTGTATTGTGGTCTATGTCTTTTGGTTGTATTCGTCCTAAACCGAGGTTTTGGATCACATATAATTTTATTTGTTTGTGTTTGGTGTTTTATTTCAAATGAAGATGGTTTAACTTGTCTATGAGTTTCCACGCCTGATTCAAAGTCATTCGATTCAAACATGATTGGTTCGTGTGTTTCAGATCTTATGACATCAAAATCCTTAATTAATTCATTTACTCGTTCCATTTGATGGTCAAATATCTTTATTGTTGTCATGAATTTAGATTCTTCGTGTACACTATTAGGTTGTGTCGTCTCGTGTGTCTTCGGTTGAATCGTTATGTCTTTTATTCGTTTTGTCAAGTGATCTATGTTTGGTTGTGTTTGAGGTGGCATTTGTTGTTTTGGTATTTTTGATTGGATGGTTGTTTGTGATTGATTTGGTTCGTTCATTGGATGTGTGGTGATCTGGGCTTTACCATCCCAAGGTGTTCCATGTTTTTCGTAATCTTCATCAAGCATATCATAAAACTTCTCAAGAGGCATGTCTTTAAAGATAGGATCGTAGATCTCGTCGGAAGATTCAGAAGTTTGGTCATTTGGTGGATAATAGGTTACGTCAGGGGCTAAAGTTGTCAAATATGGAGGATCATAAGTCCAATTCTTGAGAACATGATATGGTGGGCAATTAATTATGGGATATGGCGTGTCTATGATTTCTTCGTTTTCGAGTTGATGGAAGGGAACAAAATACGTTCTAAGAATTCGCATCCCCTCTTTTACCTCATAGCCTTTCCATAATGTTGGGATCTTGATCTCTTCGGTCATAAGTCTTCTTAGAGTTTTTGAGATTAATCCAAGTTCCCATTCTAGGTATTCACCACCTATGAATCGTTCTTCTAGGGGCTTCCCCGTATTTGCATATGGATCATTTTTCGGTGTAATACTCTTAAACCAGCCCAGATTGGGCCACTTTAGCTCACTTATGTCCATCATTTTAGCAAACTCTTCCTGGATCTGTTTTCGAGATACTTTGGTTTTGCATGGTAAAAATGGAGTCTGGGTTTTCGCCTTTGTGGGTGAATTTTTGTCTTGGTTTTGATTAGATGTTTGACTAAGTTAGTTGGTCGGAGCGTGAGTGGATTGCTGATATATGATTGTTGGAGATTGGGTTGGTGGATGGATTGAGTTGGATGGTATGGTTGGGCATGGCTGGAATTGGTCAACGATCATGGCAGGTGGTGTTGTTTGGTTGAATGGTGAGGGTTGGGTGGGATGATGGCTTTCATTGGATGGCGTGGATTGGAATGATTGATTGGTCGGATAAGGATGCATGGTTATGGAAGGTTGGATAGGTTGGTAAGGTTGATTGGATTGGTGAGGGGGTTTGATCGTGCGAGATGGTCATGGGAGGTTGAATGGTTTGGATTGGCGAAGGAATTTGATTGGATGGGATGGTTGGGAGGGATTGGTAGGTTTGACTAGGATGGATTAGGATTTGGTTTGTCGTTATATACTGTGTATTTTGGATGTAGATTCATTGATTATTAAGGTTTAAATATTGATTTATGCCATGATTAATGTTTTGATTGTTTAAATTTGTGTGCATTGTGTTTTGATTTGATTGAGTGTAATATTGTTGAGTTGGTTGGGAAGTGGTTTAATATGAATGGGGATGATGGATTAAGCCTTGGTTTGGTCTCGTGTGTTCGTAAGAGGCGTGATTGTTTAAGTCTTCATTTACGTAAAAGTGTTGCGTAGATTTGAGGGCAGAGGTTTGAGTCGTTACAGTTTGGTTGGAAAGGTACCGATAGTTTTGTATTTCGTTGGGGGTAGTGTTTATATTCGTGTATGGGTTGTTTAAGTTTTGGAAATCTTGAGTCGTGTGGTCCGTGTAAGATTGGTAATTTGAGTCGAGCATGTATGATGTTTGGGATGCAATTGTTCGATGTGGATTTTGATAGGCCATGTTATATTAGGTTTCCTAAGCAATTGTTCAACAATGTCATGTAGCACCAATAGAGTTTTTATGGTTTGAATTAGAAGGAAGGGAAAAGGAAAGAGAGTTTTTTTTTCTTTTCTTTTCTTTTTTTTTTTGAATTTTTTTTGAATTTTTATTTTGGTGTCAAAAGGGGAAGTTTTAATGATGGTTTATTTGTTAAGTTATAATTAGGGAATGCTTTAGTAGGCGATATACTCAGACCTCCAGTTTAATTTTCGGACTACTCATAACAACCCTAAACTGAATGGGACACAGACATTTGATGATTGATTGGATGTTCGTGTCCTAGAATAGTACTCCAGAAAGACCCAAATAAGTTATAAGAAAACATAAGAGGTCCCATCACGATCACCAGGCTGTCGGATGTGAATTTCGACCCCCCCCCCTCTCTAAGAGAGGCATGGTTTGGGGAAGTCTCCATTCATCTATATATGCTACTTAAGTTTTACATCGAAAATGATGATTCCGGCTACCCTCAAAATCGACGAATCATGATCGCCAGCTATGGTACGACTGTAACACCGTTCTTTGATGAAAGTCGAAGAAATATGGGGAGAAAAATAATAAGGTGGGTTCTTCCTCTCGTCTAATGTGCTGCCGGCAACACACGACGGTTGTCCTGTCACATTGATTTGGGTCTCTTCAGGGTCATGAGTTAAAGTTCAAATAGGGGTTAATCCTCACATGGCATAATCGTAATATATCCAAGTTAGATAAAATAACTAAAATAGAGAAAATAAAAGGGGGGAGGTGCCAAATATTTAAGAAGAGGATTGGCCCCGTTCCCGGGCACCCCCTTCTGATCCCTTGGCAAAATAGGGTTTCAAGGCTGATTTTTCAAACCAAAAGGATGATGCAAATGAGACTTTGACTTGTGATTTCTGTGTTTTTCGTGTGCGATACACGAGTGATAAAAGTAAAAGGCCGATGGGCCGTAATTGACTGAAGGTGGCCGATGGGCCAGGATTGATTGGAAATGGCCGATGGGCCAGTGTTTGTATTTAGGATGGCCGATGGGCCGTGATTGATTAAGAGTGTGTGCAAAATCACTCATCTCATCTCGTTATTCTCATTTATTCAATTTTAGAAATCAGTTCTTTATTCCCTTTTACCATTAAGTTCGATTAAATATCTGGCACCTGAGGTGGAGGAAGAAACAAAAGGAAAATCTTTTTGGGTTTATTTTGTTGGTTTTATAGTTTTTATGGCCTTTTGATATGGCGTTCGAAGGGCCTAACTAGGGGATTTTTCTTGGATTTACGTGATTAGTACTTTATTACTGATCATCGGATTAACCTAACCTAAGGTCCTACACCGCCCACATCAGCTCTCCCATTCCCCTAAAGGAACAGGAAGAGTGGTGGGAGGAGCCTAACGCTCTAGGCTACCTAATCAGGTAATCCGATCTAATCCTAGGGTGTGGGCGACCTATGCTTGATGGTTTCAGCGCCTAAGCAACTTGTTGGGTGTGACTTTAATTGGTTCGGTTTATTTTAAGTTATGAGTTGATTCGGAGTGATTTAGGGATGGATTAGGGGTGTCGTAGAGTTCTGATTAGTGTGTTTTTAAATACTTAGGGTTCTAGAATTTAGGGTTTGAATTTAAAAGGTGAAATGATGTCAAAATCGGCTAAACGGGACTGACGGAGGACTTGGGCGCACACACAGTGGCGCCTAGGTCACTCTGGTGACTTGGGCGCACCTACAGTGGCGCCCAAGTATCTGGTTCTGTGTGGCTGGGCTAGTGATGATGATATCGATGTTAATTTCGGAATTCGAGGAGTTTCTACTCATGGTAGGTCTGTGTTCTGATATTGTTGTTGGTTTTGGTTGATTTTATTGTAATGGCTTTAAATCCGGAATTCGAAACGCGACTGAAATTCACAACCCAGGCGACACAGAGGACTTGGGCGCACCTCTGTGTGCGCCTAAGTGGTTATGTGTACTTGGGCGCACCAGCAGTGGCGCCCAAGTCATAGTTTGATGTTCTTTGCTCTTCTGACTTCGGTTCGAGATTCCGGATGGGTTTAAGTTGATTAAATTTTTAATTCCAAGGCTGTTATTGGTTCTGTAAAGGTTTTGGGATATTGATCAAGTTAGTTTTGTGTTTTTCTGGGTTGATTTGAGGTTGAACTTTTATGGTTTAACGTTCTTTAAATTAAACGTGGTTTACTGTGTTGTGTTAATTAGGATTAAGTTTGGTTTCAATTAATTAGGTTTCGTAATGATTAAGGGAGGATAGGCGCCAAGAGAGTAGTGCCCAAGTGGATGTTTTCGTGATTTGAATTGGTTTGATGCTTTAGGCTAATTCAGACTTCTGGTTTCAATTGTTTTAAATCGTAAGGGCGTTCTAGTGTCCTGATTTGGAACAAGATTTGAGATTAATAGGGATTCGGTGATCCCGAGGGTAAAATGTGACTTGGGCGCACCTATGGTGGCGCCCAAGTGTTGGCCTACTAGGGTGGCTTCTGGTTCGATGGTTTCTAGGGTATTTCTAAGTTGGCTTCGGGTATTTGACTTCGGTTTTGGTTGGAAGATGTTTGTATTTTCGGAATGTGATTGATTTATCATTTTAATTAGGTGTTGATTAAGGTTTTAAATTAAGAGTTGGTAATCAAGGTTTGATTAAAGTTTGGTTAAGGTTTGAATTTAGGGTTGTTAATTAGACTTCGTTGATTAGGGTCTTAATAGATTTGATATTATTGATTACGTTTATTAATCAGGATTTTAATTGGGAATTGTTGATTAGAGTTCAGATTAATTAGGGGTCTTATTTTATTTAATTTTTGATTGGTTAGAATTTATTAAATTAGAGTTTTATTAATTAGGGATTATTGATTAAGTTTTGCTAAGTGGGGTTTTGGTTAATTGGAGTTTTATTAGGGATTGTTAATTAGGCTTTAAGGGTTTGATTAATTAAAGTTTAATTAATTAAGTCTATGGATTTCAATTGGATGTTTTTACTTAGGCGTTTTGAATTAAGTGTTTTAGATTGGAGTTGATTAAGTCAATTAATTTACTTAGGCACGAGTGGAATAACCTAAGATTACCTACTGAGCATCTACTCTATTTTTTTGGAATTTTCTATTTCTTTTATTCTTTTTTTGTTCTTGTAAGACCCCGCCCCGAGAGTTTCCTTTTAGTGTTAATTAAGACGCGTTGTAGCTATAAGTGAGATTAGTGGAAATGGGTTAAATCTGGATTAGAATAGCCTTTTTATAGCTTTGAATTACTTGGGAACTCTTTTGATCTAGTGGGGCCCTTTGGGGGTTCCTTTTATTGTGTCTTGATTAGTTTTGGGATTTATTTAATAATTCTGGAAATCTGTAATTTGCTCCGTTTAATGTATTTTATGATTCCCGACAACTTTCGTATTTGTTCCGTTTCCATTCGAGACCTCTAAACCCTACTTTGCCATTGATAGGGGTAAAACAGTCTTTTTACACAAAATCTGGACACTATTTTCAATATCTCCGAAACTCGTAAAATATATACTTTTGGAAAGTAGAAATTTCGGCGATCAATTCTTTCTTCTTCGTCAAATCCATCCGAAGCCCGTAGAACGATGTTTTAGCCCAATTGGATTTTTAAGTTGTGGGACCCATTGCCATTTTCTATATAAGGAGGAGTTCATTCCTTCTTCCCCCTTTTCCTGCAACTTTCCCTTGAGAGCATAGAGAGCTCCAGCCCTAGGGTTTTTCTTCTTGCTCCTTGCTTCTCCATCTCTCAATCTCTCTCAAATCTATTGCTAAAGGTAAAATGGAGGTGGTAATCTTCTTCCCCTCCATGAGAGCTTCATCTTGATATCATTTTTAGAGAGAACCTTCCATTCCAAGCTACATATTGAGCAAGCTCTTGCCATTAGAGGACTTTTCATGTAAGCTATTCTTCTCATCTCTTGGTTGTGTGTTCTTCTAGCCATGGAGGTGCTTCACCTTGATTATTGGAAGCTATCTCCATCTATTTTTTGGTTTTGACATTCTAGGGTTGTAATGAATGTATTTTGGGGAATTTTTGTGTAGATAGAGGATTTTGAGCTTGATAGTGGGATTAGAGCTTGACTAGCATATTTGGAGACCAAGGCAAGTGAATGAATGGATTTGATTTGAATAAGTTCTTATTTTATTGAAAATGTGGATTTTTACTATTCCTATTCCTTTAGTTTACTATGTTTCATAATGCTTTTGGAAACGTACTTATTGATATGATTTTTCTCCTAATTAGTTTATGAGAATGTATGCATTCATTCATTAAAGTTATTTTGGTCATTATGAACTTCTTAAATGATAATTGTACTTGCATTGAATGAGATTTGTATTGGTAGGAGAATTAATGCATTGATGGAATGGTGGTTGGTGGAAAGGATTAAATGTTCAATGAAAGGGAATAGGCCCATTTCATGTTAGGAACTAGTTGGAGTTGAGGTGAAAGGGTTTGGGAAAGAAAGAACTAAAATCTGCACCTGATGTGTAGTTCCCGCAGCTGGGCGGTCAGCGGGCTGTCACCTTGGCGGCTAGCCGACCCAGATGCGGTTAGAAACACAGAATGCTGTGTTTTGACAGGCGAACCACGGTTAGCCCCGCGGTTAGCTCGCGGCTAACCGCTAACCAAAAACCCTGTGACCGCCAGGTAGCCGAGACGCGCGGTTAGAAACACAGAATGCTAGATTTTACTAGGGTGAACCGCGGTCAGCCCCGCGGTCAGCCAGCGGCTAACCGCCGATCACCTCGGCGGCTAACCTCCAGCTAGCCGACTAGTGACCGAATTTCACCCAGAATTCCTGAGTCTTTTCTATTGTTTTTAGATATGGTATTTAAAGGTTTGGATGGGCTATTCTAATGCCCTACCACCTTGGAAAGACCCAGGGGATGACATAAGGAGATTAACTTAGAAAGAAACACTATTTCGGAAAGGTATTGGGACTTTTGGATTCATCAACTTGCATAAGGAAACTTGGTATGTCCTCTATCATTCGAGTACCATACTAAGGGTAATAATAGACATAGAAGACCCTTATACATGTTGTTTGAATATGGATGCCCCAATATATAGTCCCTAATGGTATAAGGATTCATTGCATTGTTTTACTCAGATTATATGTATAATTACCTGATCCTACTGGTTTTATCTCAAATTCTGATTTATACACCTGATATGTCCTGCCAGCCCCGTTTATGCATGAACAGATAATGATACGAAATGTGTGCTTACGAGCACCATGCCCCGCCTGCCCGAGTGTTTTATACTGATATAGTTTGTATATGTTTTGATTTCTCATGTAACCTATGAGTCGGCACCGCTAAGCTTGGACGTCCTTGTCAGTCTGATCAACTGACTTGGGCCTCCCCCTTGTGCTCCCACCAGTTGCAACTTGGATCCTGTCCTGTCCCGTTACCCGGTTCCGCGGCCGTGGTCTTGTCTAGCTATATGTATATGTATATAATGTTGGTTCTCGTCACTTCGTGTGTTCGAGCCCAACGCACTGAATGTGCTCTCATCACCTTAGTGATAGAGAGGATTTAGCTTTAGTGTGGTTGTCATCTAGTCAGTTCCTGTACCTTGAATACCTCACATGATTTATATTGCATCTGTACTTTAAATGAACCAGTCATCCTGTTTTATGACAGTTATCGTTTTAATAAGTTTTTCGTTATGTCTAAGATGTGCTTTGATTTCTTTCTTGGTATTATTTATTCACCCACCTGCCAGACCGTCGTGTCTGACCCATTTTTGTGGTACTCAGGTCCAGCTCCCGTTATTGCCTTTGAGGAGGAGCCAGAGGAGGCGGTTGATGGACCGCAACGATTAGTGGAGTGGCAAGCTGACAATGTCATGTAGACATTTGGTTTAGCTTTGAGCTGCGAACATTTTGGGGAGATTATAGAAAGATACATGATTTATACTTTTGGGTTGTACTGGCCTTTGTTGGCCATTATTTTTGGGGAATGTTAATTTAACTTGATCTTTTGTTTAAACTCTAACTTCAAATTTTGGGAATGCTAATGAGATCATTGCTCACTCTAACATCATGTCATACTTATGTGTTTATCAATTCTATATGATGAGAATGGATTAAGAGTTTGATTTGCTACATGCTTCCGCACCAATGTAAATGTTCTATGAGTGTGTGTAGAATCCTCACCGCGGAAACCTGTGGGAAATTAAGGAAATGTATAATCATTATTAAGGGTAGTTCATTACCCCATCCACACCATCGTCGCAGTCCCGGGCCCTGGTTTGGGGTCGCGACAGTTCTCTTCTTTAATTACTAAAGAGTAAGATGAGAAGGGAAGAGTTTTATGATTTTGTGATTTTTTTTTTTGGTGTTTTTATGCAAAAGTAATGCAACCTAGGCTAAAGTGTGATGATTCAGCAATTCAGAGTTCGAAAGTTCAGCAATAATTCATATTCATTGCAGAGATTCAATAGCAAGCTAAATAAAAATGCAAAACATGGAAAACGCAATCAGAAGATGAACTGGGGACTTGGGCGCACACACAGTGGCGCCCAAGTGTCTACTTGTGGGTTGGGATGCACTTGTAATTTTTAACGATACTCCGACGCAATTTCTAACACTTTATGACTAAATGCGGGGTCCTAATGTTAACTACTGATGTCAGAGACTTCGGATATGAGAGTGATGACACGAGGATCCAAATTAAAGGGGTGAATACTCTTGGCAGAGACTTGGACGCACCCACAGTGGCTCCCAAGTACACTGTCCGTTTTTCTCTTCTTTTCCTTCTCTTTGGTACATATTTGCTTATCTTTTCAATTCTTTTCACGATTTAGAATGTAAATGTATAGATCCGAGGGCTCTGATATTTACTTATACAAAGAAAGAACCGTATTTGAGAAATCAAATGTGGATAATGTGAAAAAGGGGGTCGAAACCCAACTCCTGGGACTTGGGCGCACACAGTGGCGCCCAAGTGCTTTTCTGCACTTCTTCCCTTCTTTTCTTCTTTGGTAATCTTTTTATGTATTCTTATAATGCCTTTTATGCAATTTAGAATGCAAAGTTATAGATCCGAAGGCCCTGATATCAACTTACATGAAGAAGAACCCGAATTTAAGAGACAAAATATACGTATGACGGAAAACGGGGTCGAAACCCAGCACTTGGGACTTGGGCGCAACTGTATGTATGCCCAAGTGCTTTTTTGTACTTTTCTCTTTCAAGTTCTGATTTTTCTTAATGAGGGTGATATGGATGCAAAATCCAACCTAATCACGAGTTCGGGATGATGAAAATGATGCAAATCTATTACTTATGATTGATCCTAGGCATGTTCCTAATAATGGATGGTTACTGAAAATCATATCTACTGCTAAACTACTATTATTAATGAAGATCTACTATGTATGAATGATCCTAAACATATTTCTAAGCATGTATAACAATGAAATACATTGAAAGAAGAAAGATCTAGGAATACCGGTGTAGCGAAGTGTTTGTTAAGTTCCTAGAACGAAGCTCTCATGAAGTCCCATAGCTCTAGTTGAAGGTATGAAAGCCTCCTCGATTTCCTCTTCTTCTTCTCTTGATCTAAAGCTTTCTCTCTCTAATGGTGGCTACCTTTCTTCTTCTTTTTTATTCTCTCTTTTCTCTCCTTTCTTAGGGTTTTTTGGTTAGCCTCCTTGTAAATGAAGTTAAGAGATCCTTAAATAAGGGTTTAGGGCGTGCAAGAGGGATTAGGGCTGTTGTTTGCACGAACTTCTAGAAGGTTCTTGCATCCCAAGGCTGGATTAGGGCTTCTCGGGACTTGGGCGCACCTGTGGTGGCGTCCAAGTGGGTCCCAAGAGTTGGGCGCCCACATGGTGGCGCCCATGTCTAACTTTAAAGCCTAATGGGTCTCGGGTTCGGTTTCGGGTTGTTTTTTTGTCTAAATTGAGTCAAAACTATGAAAAGTAGAGTGGGACACACCTAAGTATATATCGAAGTATATTTTTAACATTACTGGGGACCTGGGCGCACCTGTGTGTGCGCCCAAGTACATGGGCGTACCTGTGGTGGCGCCCATGTGTGTGTTGAGTGGGGGCCACTAGGGCAATCTTCCAAGGGTCATATCTTTTGATCTAATGGTCTGATTTCGACGTTCTATATATTGTCAGAAAGCTCTCAAAGTGAGGAATCCAAGGGTTCAATTGTCCTGATGATTATGAGTTAGGAAAAGTGAGGGATGTCTGGGTCAATGAATTTAGTTTCCTAACTTAGGTTAATCGGGTGACATTTTAGCAAACTAAGCACGGTCTTTGTAGGAATTGGCCTATGCATGTCTCAAGTGGTCCGGAAAAAGGTTTGGATAGTATCATGGTTCACTACTTGTGTAAGTAGTGGGGGTTGGACTCGAGATCTCGACGCGACTTGGCTTTTCTCTTACGAATTTTTAAAAATCAGCGAACTAAGTCTAGAATTATCAACAGGCATCTTCATCGTCGTTAATTAATCTGAATTATGTCATTAATCATTCAATTGTGGGTGAAATGGGGGCACTGCTATATATAATAGGTATTTAAGGCTATCATGGGGGCCAAATGAGGTGTCTACACCTAGGTGTTTCATATTGTTCATATTTTTCATTAAGCGTGTCATAAAATTCCTCAAGAGGCATGTCTTTAAAGATGGGGTCGTAAATCTCGTCTGAAGATTCAGAAGTTTGGTCATTTGGCGGATACTAGGTTACGTCGAGGGCAAAAGGTGTCAAATATGGAGGATCATAGGTCCAATTCTTGAGAACATGATCTGGTGGGCAATTGATTATGGGATATGGCGTGTCTACGATTTCTTCATTTTCGAGTTACTGTAAGGGAGCAAAATACGTTCTAAGAATTCGTATCCCCTCTTCTACCTTATAGCCTTTCCATAATGTTGGAATCTTCATCTCTTCGGTCATAAGTCTTCTTAAAGTTTCTGAGATCAATCCAAGTTCCCATTCTAGGTATTCACCACCTATGAATTGTTCTTCTAGGGGATTCCCTGTATTTGCATATGGATCATTTTTTGGAGTGATACACTTAAACCAATCTAAATTGGGTAACTCTAGCTCACTTATGTCTACCATTTTAGCAAACTCTTCCTGGATCTATTTTCAAGATACTTTGGTTTTGCGTGGTAAAAATGGATTTTGGGTTTTCGCATTTGTGGGTGAATTTGTCTTGGTTTTGATTGGACGTTTGACTAAGTCGGTCGGTCAGAGCGTGAGTGGATTGTTGATATATGATTGTTGGAGATTGGGTTGGTGGATGGATTGAGTTGGAAGGTATGGTTGGGCGTGGCTAGAATTGGTCAACGATCATGGCAGGTGGTGTTGTTTGGTTGAGTGGTGAGGGTTAGGTGGGATGATGGCTTTCATTTGATGGAGTGGATTGGAATGGTTGATAGGTCGGATTAGGATGCATGGTTATGGAAAGTTGGATAGGTTGGTAAGGTTGATTGGATCAGACAATTTGGATTTGTGAGGGGGTTTGATCGGGCGAGATGGTGATGGGAGGTTGGATGGTTTGTATTGGTGAAGGAATTTGATCGGATGCACTGGTACGTTTGATTAGGAGAAGGAGTTGGATTGGATGGGATGGATTGGTTGGATTGGTAGTCTTGATCAGGATGGATTAGGATTTGGTTTGTCTTTATATACTGTGTATTTGGGATGTAGATTCGTTGATTATTAAAGTTTAAATTCTGATTTATGTCATAATTAATGTTTTGATTATTTAAATTTGTGTGTGTCATGTTTTGATTTGATTGAGTGTAATTCTAAGTTGTTTGGAAAGTAGGTTGGTATGATTGGGAATGATGGGTTGGAGTGGAGTCATGGTTTGGTCTCATGTATTCATATGAGTTATGATGGTTTAAGTCTTCGTTTGCATAAAAGTGTTGCATAGATCTGAGGGAAAAGGTTTGAGTTGTTAAAGTTTGGTTGGAAGAGTGTTGATAGTGTTGGTTTAAGTTCGTGTGTGAGTTATTCAAGTTTTGAAAATTTTGAGTCGTATGGTTGTTGACACCAAAAAAGTTACTTTGCCTCTTCAACATCAAAAGCTGAGCCGCATCCTACGACAAGCAGGTAGAGCCGCTTCAAGCATCAGATCTTGTCAGAATCAAACAAAAACTACAAGATCCTTCAAAATAGCCAAAAGAAGGGTACACATGGAGTTTCGGGCCATTTCAACACCATTTGGCCTAACTTCAATCCTCTAACGGCTGAGCAGGAGCTCCCGGCGGCGACAGTGTCGAAGATATCAATTTTTCGATCAGAGCCTATGGATGGTCTCAAAATACCTCCAAAAGGCTCCACGTCAAAATTCAAGTCAAACCGACACCGCTTGACCCTCCGTCGACTTTCGAACAGTGAAATCAAGCCTCCCGGCAGTGAGAACCACCAAGGCCACCACTCATCAAACAAAGCACATTGGTAGCTTCTACATGCTCTCAAAGGGCTACACGTCAAATTTCAACTCATTCCGACGACGTTTGACCCGGCTTTGACCCTCGAAAACAAAATCAAGCCTACCGGCGGTGGAACTCCCTGGGACCATGGCTGATGGACCCGTCTTTTTCTCTCTCTGCCTTCCTCTGTCCCGGGTCCGCCGGGGTGCGGCGGGGTGAAGAAAAAAAGAGGTGAGCATCAACATTTTTTTTTTCTTTTTGTACGGGTATGCCAGATTTTGTATTCTACTTGGAATCTGAAGTGGTGATCCGAAGATTCACCTTCACAAGTAGAAAGGAAATCAAACTTTTTTTCTAACTTTCTATTGCATACATATTTAAAGAAAGAGACAAGATTTTAAAATGCCATGAGAGGCGATTTTGTTTAGTTTGCCGTGAAAGGCAGTTTTGTGCTGTAGAAGGCGATTTTGCCATGGAAGGCGATTTACAAATCTTATCAATGATGAAAGACAAGAATTGTGATTTTTGTCTCTTTTAAAAATATAAAATACAATAGAGAAGAAAGAAAAAGGGATCTGACTTCTCAAGCGATTGTGGGGACTCGTTCAGATCGACGGTCGCGAGTCATGTATGGACTCCGCCATCGTCCTTCAGATGAGAACACTTGATGCTTTAGTTCACTTGGCTTGGCTTGGACTTCAGATTTTTAGAGGATAAAGACCAAAAGAAGGTCCTATATCCAATAAAAAAACGAGTAGACGGGTTGAAGAGCCACATCTAGCCATGTTGGATAGAAGGAGGGGGGACCTTAGGGGGGTGGCCCCCCAAGGGACTTTGATCACCTTGTGGTGTTTTCTTGCAACAAAGTTTCTTCAGAGTAGCTGAGCTTCTTTGCACAGAGATTTCTCCCAGAGTTTTTAGCAATTTTTTGGGGATTTTTCAGGACCCTTTCTCCTTGGAATGACCGCCTATTTATAGGCTTTGGTGGCCATTAGAAGAGTTTATGAGCATTGATTGCATTAATGCTCCATGATGGGAGGAGTTACAAGATTTAATTCTTTATATTGTAACTCCTTTTTCTTGGATTTTTATTGGCTGATGGAGAATAATGGGCATTTAATCTCCATGATGATGGGAGTTTCATGATTAATTACCATGATTAATCTCCATAATGATAGGAGTTACATGGTTAATTGTCATGATTAATTGGACCTGTAACTCCCATTTCTTGGCTTCTGATTGGGCCGTTCAAAATAATGAGTTAATGACCCTAATAAATTGCCATAAAAGGGTCATTTAACTTCATTAATTGGCTGCCGAGTCGCTTGAAGAGTCGCGGGCCGCGCCGTGTCTTTTGGAATTCTTCTTGCGATGATCATCGATGGATCCGTACGTTGTTTGATGTCGGATGAGGGTGAAAATTCAGACATTGGTTGCCACTAATGGGCCGGCAACATCTGTCCAGTCGATTTCTTGATCGGTCGGCCAGAAAGTGTACTTTCTTGGTCGGCCAGTTGGCAGTTTCGGAGTGTCCGATGATGATCAAATGATTTCGATGGCGGATTCGTGATGTTGACGAAGATCGACGGATATCATGCCTCAAAAATCAGATTTTAAGAAAATCACAGGGGCAAAACATCGCGAAACGCGAAAAAGAACGGAAAAACGACACTTTTGGCGGAAATCCGGCGACCCGGATTTCCAGGGTCGCCGGCGACCATAGGGCTGGCGACCTTGGACTTTAGTCCACTTTCCGGTCGCCTTCCGGTCGCCGTTTCTTCGTCGTTTCTCGGGCGTTTTCGTTTCTGTTTTCTCCTGTATTTTTCTTTGACATTTCTCCTAATTTATTGGCTTAATTCCTCTAAAGAAAACCTGTCGAAAGGCTGTGCAAATCAGAGCACAAAGTTTTCTATTTTTGGAAAAGCCGAAGACTCTGTAGCCGATTTTCCGCCAAGAGTTGAAACTGGGTCAAACGATGTCGGAATAACCTGAAATTTGAGGTGAAGCTTCTTGGACATTAGATAGGACCAACCATAGGTTTTTATTTGAGTTTTAAAGACGTTTGGGGTCCCGTCGATGCTTGACTTGATTTCACCATGCGGAAGATGTAGAGCTTTGATGTACGGTCATCCGATGTCCGATTGACCTAAAATTTGACGGGGAGCCTATTGGAGTCATTTTGAGATGATCCATTAGCTCCGATTTGGGTGCCATGGTCCCGGGGAGCTTCGCCGCCAGTAGGCTTGATTTTGTTTCGGAGCATCAAAACCTGGTCAAACGTTGTCGGAATGACCTGAAATTTGACGTGCAGCCCTTTGGAAGCATGCAGAAGCTACTCATGTGTTTTGTTTGATGAGTGGCGGTATCAGAGGTTCTCGCCGCCGGGAGGCTTGATTTCGCCGTTCGAGAGTTGATGGAGGGTCAAACGGTGTCGGTTTGACTTGAAATTCAACATGGAGCCTTTTGGAGGTATTTTGAGACCATCCATAAACTCTGATCGAAGATTTGATATATTTGACACTGTCGCCGTCGGGAGCTCCCGCTCAGCTGTTGGAGGATTGAAGTTAGGCCAAATGGTGTCGAAATGACCCGAAACTTCATGTGTACCCTTCTTTTGGCTACTTTGAAAGATCTTGTCTTTTGGCTACTTTGAAAGATCTTGTAGTTTTTGTTTGGTTTTGTCAAGATCTGATGCTTGAAGCAGCTTTGCCTGTTTGTAGTAGGATGCGGCTCCATATAGCTTTTGATGTTAATGAGGCAAAGTGACATTTTTGGTGTCAACAAATGCCCCCTCGAGGTACAGTGACAAATTGGATAGCCTTTGCAGTCGATGTGCTTCGAATAAAACTTTGAAGGACAACTTCTGACTTGACCAAGAGTCTCTGAGCATTTTCTTGATAGTGTAGCCTTTTGAGTTTCCAAGGGAATTTTATGGCAGTGAGAGACATCACGTACCATCTCAAAGCAAAATTTTGAAAATGACATTTGGATTGGGTTTTTGGGTTTTGGATTTTCTTTTTGACCTTGTGAACCTAAAGGCTTTGTGTTGCGCATTAGGCAGTCAAGAAGGTTTTTGGTTTTTGACCTTATGACCTAACGAGCTGTATGTGGCAGGTTAGGGGGTCGGGTTTTGAATTTTGATTTTGGTCTTGTGACCTAACAAGCTGTATGTGGCAATTTAGGGGACCAGGATTTGGTTTTGGTTTTGGCCTTGTGACCCAGTAAGCTGTATGTGGCGAGTTAGGAGACCATGGTTTGGATTTTGGTCACTCTTTGGGACAACTTTGGGTCCGTTGGAGTGGTTTGGGTTTTTGTGGAATGTCAATTTCAAGGTTTTGGCTTAATTTGGTTCATGAGGTGGGATGGTTTGGATTTTTGGAAACTCATGAGGCTTGGATTTTTTGTATGGTCCAATCGACTCAAAGGAGGCATGGAACCATTTTTGTATGCTCTTGGTAAGAGGAATTTTGACTAAAAGCCACTTTTAGTGCCTAGGTGGTCAAACCTGGCTCATGTGGGCTAACCCACGGGACCTTAAGCTTTAAAGATGGCTTAGATCTCATGTGGTGTCATTTTGTTAAGAATATCTAAAAATATCTCTTTTTGGTAGAGAATATCTAAAAATATTCTTACTTGGAGAGAATCTCTCAAGTTTCTTTGATTTTGGGAGAGATTTTCTCAAAGTATCTTTCTTTGGGAGAAAGTTTCTCATAATCCCTCTCTTTTTGGAGAGAATTTCTCAAAAGATCTCCTCATTGGGAAAGAATATCCCATAATTCCTTTCTTTTAGGAAGTTTGCTAATTTGTAGCACTTACCTCCTTCCTTTTCTCCTCCTTTCCTCTTTTGGTTTGCTCTTTTCTATAAAAGAAAGGGGATTGGATCTCTTTTTGCTATTGCTTTCTTTTTGCAAGAACCTTCAAGAGTGCTCCAAGATCAAGAATTCTTCTTCTTCAAGGATCTTCAAGCTTTTTCTTCTTCTTCTCCATCAATTGCTTCAAGTAAGTTTCTTTTTTTTTCTTAAGAAACCCCATGTAGGAATAGAAAAAGGTTTTCATTCTTTCCTTTTCTTTTCTTTTCTTTTTCTTTCTCTTCTTTTTTTTTTCTTTTTCACGTGCATCTCTTTTTTTTTTACACTTTTTTTTTTCTCTTTTTTTTTTCTTTCTTCTTTTTCTTTTTTTTCTTTTTCTTGCACGGTTTTCTCTCTCTCTTTTTTTTTACCGTGGCTCTCTTTTTTTTTTTTTTTCTCACGGTTTCTCTCTATTTTTTTTACTGTGTGTTTTTTTTTTCTTTTTTTATTATCTCTTTTGTCCTTTTTTTTTGTGGCCGTACAGACAAGACCGTACAGTCATGGCCGTACTGCCATGTGGCCTGTCAGCAAAAACTTTCTTCTTCTTTTTTTTTTTTTTTTTTTCTGAAAAGAGGTTTTCTTTTTTTTTTTTTTGGATTCTGAGATGCGCATGCATGACAACTTTCCTTCTATGCATTTTGTTTTTAGAAAATGGAATTGGAAGTTTGATAGTGCACACCTGGAAATCTTTTCACAAGTCTTAGGATGTGGAGCTCGCAGCAATGTTGAGCCCTTTTCCGATCTTGCGGATATTTGAGAAGCTTTGGCTTGATTTCGCAGCAATGTTTGAGTTCGAGCCTTCTTTGAGAATTTTCCATGATTATGGGCTTGCAGCGATGTTGAGCCCATCTTCAAGCTCCTATTTCTTTCGAGGTGTTTCCCTTTTCTTCGGAATTGCCCCGGAATCATGCCAAAATTTCGCTAGATTTTTTTAGCAAAATTCTGTCATTTTGATGATTGATTTTTTTTTCTTTCCATCCTTTGCAGGTAGTTCCTCCAAAACGAACAAGGGTAAGGAGCCAATCACTGATGCGCCTTGCCGTTCTACCAGATCCTCTAATGTGGCCGTACAGCAGGCCTGGGAGGAGGTTCAGTATGTTGAAAGGAACTTGGAAGAGTGTGACTCGCTCAACCAAGATGAGATGAGGCAACATTTGATTGCCCTCAAGGATGAGGAGTATTATAAGATTATGGTAAGTAACCGTCCCTGGGTCACGGACGATCAGAGCATTGTGCCTAAGCCTACCTTCTTCTTTGGTGATGCCGTCCCCGACGATTCAACATACCAAAGGAGATGTTTTCAGTTCTCTTTCACAGTTGATGGTGAGAAGTGAACTATTTCTACCCGGTCGTCCTTCGATCAGACAATCTCGATCATGAGCCTTTCCTCCACATGCTCGAAGAGGGAAACATCCTCCAAGCTGGGTGAAGAGGACAAATGTGATCAAGACCGGGGTTTTTGTTGGCGGCCCTTCTGGTTTTGCAGAGAAGTCGCCTGCCCGTATGGACATTTTGATGCCGGCCAGCGGCTACCAAGGTTCAAACCATTCTTCGGTCGATTTGAGACCGGTGGGCCTTGGTATTTTCAAGGGCGGTGGCAGCAATTGGGTGAAGCCTTTTCGGCTTCGTGGTCGTTTCAGTGCTGACTCGAGCTGGGAGTCGTGGACTGATCACATCCTGCAGGTTGGCGGTGCCATTCTGAAGGAGGCCGAGATTTTTTATGCGGTTCGTGCTTTTCGGCAAACCGTGGTTTTCTCTGATGAGGCCTTTATGGCCATGCTGGAGTCGTTCCTTCCACAAACCAACACCTTCGTTATCACGAATGGTGAGATTGGTTTTTCTTTAAAGGAACTGAGTGCCATCACTGGGCTGCCTATCCTCGGCAATCTCTATGAGGAGTTTATGCCTATCGACAGCGTCCTTGAGGAGCAGCCTGAGGAGTTCAGGCTTTTGTACTTTCAGTTCGTCGCCTTCTATGATTTTTTGAAGGAGAAGGAGGGCTCGAAAGTCCGGTGTAGCAGTTGGAGGAGTGGTAGCTTTGTCTTCCAACTTCTTCGACAGCGGGGAGTCTTCTGAGAGTACGACCCAGGAAGACAGGGCTAAGAACCCGAATTCGAAGAAGATCTCCGTCATGCGAGAGAATTTGAGGGTATTCTTCGCAAGCACAGACGCCATTCATTCTGACATTGCGCTGCGGAGAGATCTCGTTGTCTACCTCACTTATTGGCTTGGTGAGGCTGTTTTTGCTGGAGGAGATGGAATGCACATCAGGCCGCATTGTATTTTTCCGGCTTGTCAGATGGCTTTCGGAGAACGGCTTGCTTTGGTGCCTGCTCTTTACTCCTATTTGTGTACCGAACTGCAAGCTGTTGCTTTCCTGGTTCGGCTTGGGCTTCCCATGAACAGGGTATTTTCAGCCCACATTTTCTATTCGTGGTATGTATACCACTGTCCCAGTTTCCACCGATTGGGTGTTGCTCAGGACGATGACCCGTTTATCATTCGGTTGGCTAGAGGGAAGCCTGTTTCCGAATCTCTTTTATCTGCTCGCTTGAGGATCCGACGATTCTAGGATGTCGAGATGGGGCGGTCTTCAGTGAAGCTTTCTCCGGGTTTGAGGAAGAACGCTTTTGATTTTGGTGTCTCCCGTGATTCAACCAGGGCAGGGTCTGGGAGACACTATTTTTTGACAAATGCAGAGAGGAGTTGGCTTTTTAACATACGTGTCGACACGATGGTGTACCGCAAACATCTTTTCGTCGACATCCAGCCGTACGTTCCCTCGCGTTTTGCCATGCAGTTGGGCTTCTCTCAAGGCGTTGTTGGAGCGCCTTCGAGCAAGGTGAAGCGTTTTGGAGGTCTGCAAGACGGGACAAATGCATGGGCCTTTTATAGCGCGAAAGACACTACTGCCCTGATTTCTTATCTTGAGTTGCCTACTTTCCAAACGGCTGGCTTCACAAAATGGTTTGTGGAGAGCTTTTCAACATACCGGGGGCTTTTTAAGAAAGAGCTTGATGTAAAGCAGTCTTCCGGGAAGGGCCTTGGGAAGTCAGACGGCGTCCGCCGAGAAGAAGTTCTGGCTTTCCTTTCTGGAGAACGGCACAGAACAGGTTTTCTCGAGGAACAGGACGTCATCAGATCGGGAGCTGCACAAGAGATACCTGGTGAGGTCTTGGAACAGCTTGCCGAGGAGGAGGCTGAGGTTGCTGCTTGGATACAAGCAGAATGAGCAAAGGCTTCCATGGAGTCTATTGGCAAGAGCAGACCGTCCAGTGAGGACTCTGGCGAGAGGCCTGATTTTGATGGTGGGGAGGGTGCTTCCAGCAGTTCATCTTGTAGGAGCAAGAGAAGAAGGGGACACTGCCGAAGTCAGAGGCGGCACGAAAGTTCTCCTGATCTGGAAATTCCTTCCACCATTGTTGAGGAGGCATCAGGGGATGATGACGAGCCTCCAGAGAAGAGAAGCCGGGGGGAAGAGACCATTGATGATGGTATGCTTTTCCCTTTTCTCTTTCCGTTTCTTTTCTTTCATGAGAGCTTTTGTTTTGATTTACTGCTTTCTTTCTTTTGGCAGAAGATGATGGTTTGATGATGCCCGAGGTTCCGACCGATGAGGCGGTGACGGATCCTATCGTGGCATCTGAGGAAGAACCCAGAGATTCTGAAGTAGATCCAGTATGTCCTCCTGGTATGATTTTTTTTCTTCTTCTTTTTTTTATCGCCACTTGCCGGCAGAAAGCATTCCACCAGTCGTCGAAGAAGGTACTTTGTAATGATAATCTTGATATTTTGATTTTTGACAAGATCATATTCATACCTTTTTCATTTTTCATTGGCAGGTTGTGAGGTGACAGAAGAAGTTCCTCTATCTTTTTCAGAACCAGAGCAGGGGGTACCTGTGATCGGTCCAGGAGTAGGGGCTTCTTCCACCAGTTTTGATGAGGCAGAGGCGAGTCCGCCTACTGATATTCCTTCCCCAGCAGCTCCGATTGGAAAGAGCTTCTTGATTACTCTTCCAACGGTGCCTGACACGGGTAGTCGACCAACGGAGCATGGCGAGTCTTCATCTAAGCCATCCCGTCAGTTTGCGAGGAAGGTGTTGAAGAGAGTCTTGAGCTCATGGGTCGAGACTCTTTCTTCTGGCCATTTGGAGGCTGGTTTTGGCATGGTGAAGCATGTGCAGGACATTATTGCTGATAGCGAAGAAGTCGGTCTGGACATTACAGATGCCAAGGCTTTTCTTGATGAAGTCATCGCTCTAGGCAACAAGTGGACTGAGACCAAGAGCTTTCCGAATGATGATTTCTTCAATGAGATGTTTTTGAAGCCTTCCAGCGAGGTCAAATCTGATTTGAATGAGATCTCGCGGACTCGGAAGCAGCTCGTTCGGGAGAGGAATGTCACCGAGTTGGCTATTATTGAGTTAACACAGGACCAGCACCGTCTTGATAGGGAGGTCACCGAAGCCAGACAGTGCCTTGAGCTATTGGAAGAACAAGCCGCTGCCAAGTGGACTGCCACTTTGAAAGCTCGCGATAGAGAAGGGACTCTCATTCGCCAAGTTGAGGAGGTCGAAAGCAATCTCCGGAGGAAGACTCAAGAATATGAACAATGGCAGATTCTCTGGGAAGAGCTTCCTCGTGCTGAGGATGGATCGCGACGGCCTACTGCTTTTTATGGGAAGATTCTGAAGAAACGCAGCCTGGAAGCTTTGGAGGCTAAGGCCAAGTTTTTGCTTGAGGAGTTAAGCCTATGGCTGAAGACCATGTCAGACTAGCCTCCTGATTTGTAACAAACTTTTTCTTCTTTTCTTTTGGTACCTCCATGTATAAACATTTTTGGCACTTCTTTTTTTGTATCCCCTTATTTCACTTAAATTCACTTTTGATGAAAACATAAGCAAAAATTGAATGGGAATGGTTTGTTTGAAAATTTGATCAAAAGGTTGTCATTTTGTGAAAATCTTTTGTCAAATGGTTGTTTTTAGGCATGAAAGCCAGATTTTGTGGCAAAAAGCCTGATTTTTTTATGGCTTGAAAGCCAAATTTTGGATGGCGTGAAATCCAAAATTTTGTTTGGCATGAAAGCCGGTTTTTGGCATGAGAGCCGATTTTTGTGGCGTGAAAGCCAAGTTTTGTTTGGCATGAAAGCCGATTTTTATTTGTTTGGCGTGAAAGCCAGATTTTGTGGCATAGAAGCCAAGTTTTTTTAAAACCAAGTTTTGTTTTGTTGGCATGGAAGCCAGATTTTTTTATTTTTGGCATGAAAGCCAGGTTTTTGTTTTGTTGGCATGGAAGCCAGGTTTTGGTTTTTGGCATGAAACCCAGGTTTTTGGTTTTAAAAAATGCAAGTATCGACTAAGAGTCGCCTCCCTGCTGAATGGTATTGCAAGTATCGATGGAATGTCGCTTCCTTGCTCATTCGGTTGCGAGTATCAATGGAATGTCGCTTCCTCGCGGATTTGGGTGCAAGTATCGACTGAATGTCGCCTCCTTGCTTTTTTCTCAAAAATTTGGTTTTGTGGGTATCGATGGAATGTTGCCTCCCCACGATTTTTGAAATTTGAGGTTTTTTCGAACCTTTGTTTTTTTGTTTTGAAATTTGGGTTGTGGATATCAACTGAAACGTTGTGTCTCCACGATTTTTTTTGAGATTTTGCAATTATCGACGAGGTGTCGCTTTCTTGCGATTTTGAGGTTTTGCAAAGTATCGAATGGGGTTCGCATCCTTCCAATTTTTGGGTTTTGTGTGAGTATCGACTAAATGTCGCTTCCCCACGGTTTTTTTTTTGAAAAACCATTTTTTGTTTAAAGACACGAGGGTCGTAAATTTTGACTCAAAACCATCTTTGGTGGTAAAAGTCAAGGTGGACTAGGGTGGAAATTCCTAAGTCCTGATTTTTGTTCCAAACCATGAATTTTGGGTTCAAGGATTGAAAGTTTTGGTCAAGTTAGGGAAAAGGCTCCGAAACTTGGATTTTGGGTTTGATTTTGTTTTTTTTTTTTTTTTTGAACAATGAAACATTGAAAGTAAGCATTGTTTTTGGATTTTTAGAAATTTCAACATAGGGATGAAAACTCTAACAAGGGGTGGGTTTGACGAGCAAGTACCTAGGAATAGGCTTTGGCCATACAGGCATCACTCTGACCCGATGTAGGAAGTCTTCAAGGGTAGTACCGCTTCAAGAACTTGCCATTGATGGGCAGCATACATCTGTCACCTTCCATGTTTAGAAGAGCATATGCGCCATTGGAGAAGACTTTGTCGATGACGAAGGGTCCCTCCCATTTTGGTTCGAATTTGCCTTTGGATTTGTGGGCAAAAACCATTGGCTTTTTCACCGCAAGAACCAAGTCAGCCTTTTTGTGGGCGCGTTGCTTGACCCTTTTGTCAAAAGATCCTGCCATGCGTGCTTGGTAAAGCTCAACGCTTTGTAGAGCTTCGAGTCGTCTTTCATCGAGATTATCCAGTTCTTGGAGTCTCAATTTGATGTTGCTTTCTTGCGTCATTTCATTTTGTAGAGATACCCTTAAAGAAGGAATTTGTACCTCTAGGGGGACAACTGCTTCACATCCATAGACCAAGGAGAATGGTGTGCTATGGGTTGGTCCTCGAAAGGTAGTCCGGTAGGCCCATAAAGCTTCAGGTAGTTTGTCGCTCCAGTCTCTTTTGTGAGTAGAGACCATTTTCTTGAGAATTTTGCAGAGTGTCTTGTTGAAGGCTTCTGCTAGTCCATTCGCTGCCAGGTTATACGGAGTCGAAGGACAACTTTGGATTTTGTATTTGTCGCAGAACCTATAGAATCTGTGATCCCGAAATTGTGGTCCGTTATCATGGACGAATCTTTTAGGTATGCCGAAGCGACAAATGATGTTGGTTCGTAAGAATTGATTGACTGACGAGGTCTTCATTTCACTGAACGTAATTGCTTTTGACCACTTGGAGAAATAATCCGTAGTGGCGAAGATGAAGCGATGACCTTTGCTTGACTGGGGAAAGATAGGACCTATGATGTCCATACCCCAGGCTTCGAAGGACCATGAGATCGCTGTAGGATGTAGCCATTCTGGAGGCATGTGTACATAATCTCCATGAACTTAGCATTGTTGGCAACGTTTAGCAAATTGTATTGCGTCAGCCACCATGGTAGGCCAATAATAACCTAACCTTTTTATCTAATCGTAGAGCTTGGGACCAACCTGATGGGCTCCACAAAGACCAGCATGAACTTCTTTTAGAGTTTCTTTCGCCTCTTGTTGTGACAAGCAGCGTAGAAGTACTCCATTGAAGGATTTTTTGTAAAGAATTTTGGAGGGAATATCCAAATGAGAGTTTGGGGCTCGTCTTTGGATACTTACCCGCTCTTTTGGATCTTCAGGTAGGATTCCAAACATAATATAATCAATGAACGGATCCCTTCAGTCGCCAATCGGAGGTTTAAGGATGGAAATCCGACCTCCGACCACTCGGTGGCATTCAGCAATTGCTCGGTGTGTGTTGAGAGGAGGGAGAATCTTTCTTTGACACACTGTAATTTGCATGTTTTCCCCTTCTCGGGTTGCCATGGATGCAGCAAGTCCAGCCAGGGCATCTGCACGGATGTTTTCACCTCTGGGGATGTGGGTGATGTGACAGATGTCAAACTTTTGAAGAAGCGATTGCGCCTTGTTGCAGTAAGGCAACAGATCAGGCTTCCTGATTTCATATTCCCGATTCATCTGGTTAACGATCAGTTGAGAATCCCCAAATGCTGGGCATGGTGATGCCAGACTCGAGGGCGAGTTCCAATCCTATAATTAGAGCTTGGTACTCAGCTGCATTATTTGAACATGGTTTCAATAGCGAAAATGCGTGTGGAATCATGTATTTATCGGGGTTAACAAAGAGAATGCCAATTCTCGATATCGGCTTTCCTTTTTCATTTGTTCTGGTTGCACCATCGAAGTACATGTTCCAGGAGGCATTTGGTGAGGAAGTCTCCACGCTGTAGACAGGTTCGTCTGGGAGATCATCCCTGAGCGGAGAATCCTTAGGCAATGGATGCTCTGCGAGAAAGTCTGCCAGAGCTTGACCTTTGATTGCTTTTGTGGTACATACCTAATATCAAATTGTGACAGAAGGATGGACCATTTTGCCAGCCGGGCATTGAGAGAACCTGCTTTTGTGACAAGGACCTTTAAGAGATTGATCCTCGATATCAGGTATACTATGTTTGACAGCAAATAGTGACGCAGCTTTTGTACGGCGAACATCACTGCCAAGCATTCTTTTTCGACTGGAGAGTAGCGATGCTCTGTACCTACCAACATGCGACTGAGGTAGTATAGAGCAGCTTCTTTTCCTCCATCATTTTCTTGTGCAAGTAGAGCGCCCAAAGAATAGTCGAGAGCTCTTGTGTACAAGATGAATGGTTTTCCGGTTGTGGGAACAGCCAACACCAGAGGCTTGGTCAGGTATGACTTGAGGTCTTGAAATGCAGCTTGACATTCAGCATCCCAAACAAAGTCTACACCTTTCTTCATTAGGCGAGAAAATGGACGACATTTTCCTGATAGATTGGAAATGAACCGTCGGATGTATGCCAATCTTCCTTAAAGCCCTTTTAGTTCTCTTAGGGTTCTTGGAGATGGCATTTATAGAATTGCCTTGACTTTGATGGGGTCAAGTTCTATTCCAGCTTTCCAAACTATGAATTCGAGGAACTTACCCGATGAGACACCGAAGAAGCATTTAAGGGGATTCATTCGCAGTTTGTGTTTGCGATGCCGGAGAAAGACTTCTCGAAGATCTTGGAGATGGTCTTCTTTCCTTTTTCTTTTGACGGCGAGGTCATCAACATAACATTCGACCGTCTTGTGCTGCATATCTTGGAATTTCTTCATCATAGCCCTTTGATATGTTGCACCAGCATTTTTTAGACCAAATGGCATGACAGTGTAGCAATACACGCCAAATGGGGTCCGAAAGGATGTATGCCTTTCATCTTCAGGATGTATCTTTATCTGGTTGTAGCCAGAGAAGCCATCCATGAAAGTCATTCGCTCAAACCCACAGGTGTTGTCAATCATTACCTTCGGTATGGGGAGCGGGAATTCATCTTTGGGGCAAGCATTATTCAGGTCTCTATAGTCAATACAGACTCTGATTTGCCCATTTTTCTTTGTCACAGGGACGATGTTGGCCAACCATTCAGGATGTTGTTCCTCGCGAATGAAGCCAACGTTTTTGAGTTTCTGAACTTCTTGTTCAATTTTGTCCATCACATCAGGACGGAATCTTCTTTGGCCTTGTTTTACAGGCCTGACATTTTCTTGCAGGTTGAGTTTGTGAACTACTATTTTGGGATCTAAGCTAGGCATTTCAGCGTAAGACCATGCAAAACAATCAACAAACTCACGAAGAAAAGAGACATACTCGGGTAACTCCTCATCCTTTATATTCTTGCTTATGAATACAGGACGTGGGTTATCTGGTGTTCCCAAGTCTATCTTTTGAACATAATCTTCTGTCG
The DNA here is from genome assembly GCA_029852735.1 of Persea americana. Classification (NCBI taxonomy): domain Eukaryota; kingdom Viridiplantae; phylum Streptophyta; class Magnoliopsida; order Laurales; family Lauraceae; genus Persea; species Persea americana. Next base: position 23,864,332 of record CM056817.1, read on the forward strand.
GAAGGTTTGAAGGTGGTTCCTCCACAACATTTTCAGAGGTTTCCAAGTCAACAAGACGTTGTGGATTTCCAAGGGCGTTTTCAGACCATGGCTCTGCTTCTATCCATAAATCTTCTTGATTGATATTCTTCTCAAGACTTGTTATGAGATGATCCCAATCACCAGCTGAAACTGGGTCGAAGTAAGGCACTTCTTTTGGAGACGATGGCTCTTCTGAATCGGAGAACCGTGCGTCTATGTCATCAGACAATTCCTCTTCATCATCAGAGAAATCATACCAATTTGATGAGCTTCCTGGGTCCTTGTCGGGTAACTCTTCAAAAAGATATCCAGGGAGATCGATGTCTTCATTGACATGAGATGTTGAGGCTTGGTCGGCAAAACGACTCTGCAGCCTTTGTGTCAGCTGTCTCATTGGAGTGTCAGGATCATACCCCAATCCGTATGAAGACTTGTCTATGCGACGGTGGGGTTTCCAATCTTCCAGCTGACTTTTGGTCAGGGTGGGTTCCAATGGTATGAGAATACCACGACCTCCTCCCAAACCAATTGGATTTTGAGCATCATAGCCCATTTTCTTCATGATAGCTTGTGCCATTGGACTATACAAGGATAGTTGAGGTATATCTTCATTTCGGAAAGGCTCAAGCAGGCAGTTTGATGAAGAAGCGTCCGATCTATGGAAGAAGATTGGTTTCTCTTCTGCCGACGTTTCCGGAACGACGAAGGTAGCAGACGCAGGATCTTCTATGTCAGCAGGGGTCTCCAATGGAGTGAGAGCAGGACGAACTTGCTGAATATCAGCTTGGCTTGACGATGTATCGTCTTCAATCTCTGAATCCGAATCCGTGTCTTGTATGATAGACACGAAGGAGACAGCAAATTTGCCCCCTGTCTTTTGCTTTGTCTTCTTTGCTTTAGTAGTGATTACCAAAGGTTTGGAAGATTTGAAGGAGCTGACGAAGGGAGACTGGTTGCTCTCTTTGAGTTTCCCGGAAGGCTTGTTTTCTTCCGATGATTGCTGAGGAGCCTTGCCTTTATCTTTTTGGGGATTGCCGGCAAAGGATGCTGTTTTCTCCTCCTTTTCTTCTTTTTCATCCTTGTACATCTGAGAGTCTGCAAAATGGACTTCCTTGCCTTTGAAGGGCTTTTTGTCTGCAAACACTCGATGTATCAAGCCGTCGTTGCCGACAAACCTGATGCACTGATATAGAGTCGAAGGAACGACACCGTTCTCGTGTATCCAAGGGCGTCCAAGAAGGATGTTGTAGCATGAAGGGGTTTTTATTGCATATACGGTGACCTTAGAGATAAGATCGCCGATTTGCAACCTGAACCGGATTTTTCCAATGGGCTTTTGAGCACTCCCATCGTATCCAAAGATGGACACAGATGTGTGGCTTAGTTTGCTAGGTGGGATACCTAGCTCTTCGAGTGCCAAAGTAGAGATGAGGTTGAGTGCAGAACCCGGGTCGATCTGGACTCTGTGTATCGGCATCTCTTTGATGTCCCCTGTGAAGTACAAGGGTCGGTTGTGCTTCGTCTCGCCTAGCAGGAGGTCTTCCTTATTGAAGGCGATGGTAGCACTTGCAGCTTTTTGGACGGAGAGGCATTCAGTGCAAGGTCCTCCAGCTTCTTTCTTTTCTCCCTTTGAGGAGGTTTTTGATTTTGTGACCCTATAGTCCATTTCAATTTGCAGGACTTGCAGGGCATGTTTGTCAACATCCAGATTCAGCCTTTGCAGTTCTGAAATGAGACTATCACGAGTTTGTGGTGACATTCATAATAAGTCTAGGATGTGCAGTCGTGCAGGTATGTGTTTGAAGTGCTTGATCAAGTCATACTTGAAAGCCTCCTTTAGGCCTGCATTTTCATTATCACCGCCGCTTGGGGCATTTACAGCTTATTTTCCGGAAGGATTTACATAAGAAGAAGAAGAAGGTTGGTTATAGTTTTTGTGGTAATCCCGGCCAGAGCGGGTACCTTTCCCAACTTCAAAAGCTTCTAGTGGTGGTTCTTCTTTCGGAAGACCCCCTTCGGGCTCAAGGGGCTGATCTTCCCCATTTGCTGAAAACGCCTCTGCAACAGCATTGCCGTCTTCAGTTATTGCGTTGCATGGAGCATTTTCCGGGAACAAGTCCTGAACAGCTTCCAACAACTTCTCTTCTTTGTCCAGTATTTCATCGGTCCAGACATCTCCTATGAGGTTGGGTACCTGGGACCAATTGACTGGGTTTTCTTTGAAGACTTCATCAGCCAGAGCTTCTTCATGGTGATTAGTCGGAAGAGGCTTGAATTCTGATGTCATCGTTTCAGGAGACGATGGCTGAGAAGGTGCTATCTCAGTGGAAGTCACCCGAGAATATATAGTTCCAGAAGATATGCTACCGGATACATTTTGAGAGTCCGTGGCCTCAGCAGATGGAGCTTCAGAGGCACTATTATCTTGAACTATCACATTACAAGCAACTTCGATAGAAGATGCCTCCATAATGGACCGTTGGGAATCAGACTCATCCTCCGATGTAAGCGGATCATCAATCCAGCAACTTTCTTCATTTTCCGGAGTCACTGGAGGAGATGCTTGTAGATTTTCCGGGACTTCCGGTTCTGGATTTTGATGAAGTTGGTTGATGCGATCCTGCTCCTGTTCTATGGCTAGACGCTGCAAGATCCTCGCATATTCTTCAAGATCGGGCGTAGGAGCCAAATCTTTTTCTTCATCTGCCCCTTGTGGTTCGACCTGGTTGGGATCCACTAGAGCATTTGTTTGTGCTGTGTTAACAGCATTTTGGGCAGCCTCTTGGTCTTCATCATCATCAGACCAGGATCCTTGTGGCTGGAAGGGGTTATACCAGATTACTGGCATAAGGTGGGATTCCGGGATCCATTCTTCGTCGGAGAGATATTCTCCAGTTTCAAGGGATTCCTCCCACTCATCGATGTCACTGGCAGTGTCACTGGACTCGTATCCATTCATGGAGAATCCAACTACCGAGTTACAAGAGTATGATGCCCCCTGCGTAGTCTCATCTCTGAGCCGTGGTGGCATGAAATCACTGAGAGTGAATTTTCTTATCACTCTTGGAACTTTGGGGAGAGACCCCTCTGTTGCCCCCAGTGAAGCGATAGAGGAGGTTTCTGCTTTTTCAGGGACCTCTTGTTTTGTTTGAGCCTTCTCCTGTTGTTTGAGCTTGCGGAGTTGTCTCTTGGCTTGCCTTCGCTGTTGAGCGGTTGGATTTGTTTTGACGATCTCCTAATTTTCATCTTCTAGGAGATCGGGATGTACCCATATGGGCTGTCCCTCTGGTGTTGGGTAAGGCACCAGCTCTTGGGACGTTTGGGTCATTTTTATCACCTTGAAGGAAGTAGTGACTTTTTCCTTTGATGATTTGGATGTTTGTCCATATGACACCATGTTAACGGAGGCAGACCCATAGTTTTTGTAAAAGGTGATGACTCCGTTTTTCCACATCTCGTTGATCTTCTCTCTCACAACGAAACATTGGTTGAGAGGATGCGAGACCATTTGGTGGTATGGACAATATCGGGGATCGTTGGTTTTGCCAACATCTCTCGGTCTTTTGGGGTCAGGCAAGGTGAGTCTGCCATTTGCCAAGAGAGCCCCAAATATTTCTTCAACATCTTCATCGAACGGGTATTTCTTTTCTACTCGTTCTTTGAAGGCATCAGAGAGTTCAGGTCTCTTACCTGCAGCTTTATTTTCAGCTTTCTTTGGTGGCTGAGGAGCTGACTTGGTTTGCACATTGAGAACCTCCTTTTTCTTTGGCTTGGAGGTCGGAATGGCGGTCTGCTCCTTCTTTGATGACTTCTGACTGTTGAGGTCTTTGACCACCGTTTCAGCCTCCATAGACGCTTCTAGGAGTTCTCCCAAGTTTTTTGATTTGTCACCGATGATCATGGAGGGGATCCTTGCTCTCATGTTGTTTCGGCAAATGTCGACTAGCGACGCTTGTGGCAGCACATCTGAGCATTTGTATGCCATTGCTTTCCACTTGCGAATGAAGTCGTATATCGACTCATTCTCTCCCTGTTTAAGGCTGCAGAGCTGAGCCATAGTAACAGGATGATCCTTACCTTTGAAGTGGGTCAAGAAACGTGTCTCTAGCATGGTCCAATTTTGAATGGAGTCCTCTGGCAGAGTGGAATACTAATCAAAGGCCGTACCTTTTATTTTAGGGTACTTGTAAAGAGCCGGATCTTGAGAGCATCTTGATCCGCAATCGTTCCTGTCAGGATCTTGAAGTGGATGACATGCTGTCTGGCTAAATCTTTCCCCGTATACGTTTGGAGAAGAGGTTGTTTGAACTTTGGGGGAAACGGAACTGAGTCCATCCATAAGGGATATGGTGGCTTGATCCCATGCTCCTTCAGTGTATCCTCTTCTTTTGCTTTGGCGAGGATATTGTCCACGTCCTTTTTAGTAAGGGCGCGTGACTCATCTTCTCCATCGTTTGCCTCATCTTGTGGAGGAACTTCCTCATTATTTGGTGGACGTTGGAGAGTGAGAAGGAGGTTTTCCATCAGAACCTCTATTCTCTGTTGTCCTTGCTCTAGCTGCTGAATGCGTAGAGCCATGTCGTCATGTGGTGGAGGTTGTTCAGAGTTTGTGACCAAGACATTCATACTTCGTGAGTCGAAATAGGATACCGTCTTAGTGACTGAGCTGGAGCTCATTCTTTTAGATGAAGAGCCCGAGGAATGATCCCTCCGATATCCCTGGCTTGAAGGAGTGGGAGAGTCTTCCTGATGTCTTCTCGTCTGGGAGACGCTGCATGTCACCGGTCGTCTGACATGTATTTTCGTCGCTGACTTCTGGCGTCTTTTGGTTTTGCCAACCATGTGGACAGCAGCAACTTGGTCGGGTCTTTCTTTTTCGACCCATTTTTGGGAGATCTGAAGCTCAGAATGTTGGGTTCTTTGCTTCTCTAATCTCTTTTGTCGATATGCCGTATGGCGACGTATGCGACGAGCAATTTGAGCTTCGGTTAGCTCGGGTTGTGCTCTGGCAATGAAGGACGTGGTCCCTCGTGCGCAGCAACCGAGCTTGTCTTCCTTGAAGACAGGCATGGACAGGATTTGGACGCGGTCCTTAGCCTGTCGCAGCGAAGGTTTAAATTTTGCAAACTCGTCCCCTGTTGAGATGAAGGGTCGAGTTGCAAGAGAGCAGGCCCTAGCAAGTTCTTGTCGAGGCCTTGTGATGCACGACTTGATTTTGGGCTTGTATGAGCAAGCCGGCTCGTGCTGAGTAGTTTTTGTTGTTCGGTGGAGGGTAGGTTTCTCTCCTTTGATGTAAGCAAGAGGATAAAACCGGTTCTCCTTGAGAGGAGCCAGGTATGCTGGCTTTGCAGATGTCCGGGACCTTCTTTGTTTTGGTGAAGATTGCGGGGACCAAGTCTTGGGATAGACTTGGTTTTTTGTAGGTTGAGGCCTCATGGGATTGCCACGAGCCTCATGTTTCTTGGTGACCGCCTTTGGTGTCGGGGTAGTGACACGTTGGGGGGCGGTCTTCTGCTTCTTAGCAGACACCATCTCTTCTGCGGGTAGTGGGAATGGTCCCAGTGACCCAAAGACGATGGTCCGGGGAGTGGAGGTCGAGCCGGTGTTTTGGGAGTTGCCGAGGGAGGTGATGCTTCGGCAGCTGACGGGGCGCTTGAAAGTGCCCTTGCTTTGCTTCTCTTAAAGCATGACTTGGTACTTGTTCTCATCGAAGGTGATGGTCAACGAAGCTGCCATTGTTAGTTTTGAAAAAATTTTCTGAAACAAGACCACATCCATTAGTAATCACAAGAATATGGTGATCATAAATGGGTTATACTATGGTTTTGTCTTTTCAAATCGCTCAGGGGCATGGCCCGTTCTGAGCGTAATGAAGAAGGCCAAAAGCCATAGATGGTACAATTGTTCTAAACGCAAGTATGGTCGGCTCGAAATGAGCGTTCCAGGGACTGCTAGAAGCAATTGTAAACCTTAATTCAAATTACCGAGAAGCGAAGCTCACTCGAGGTAAAATGATATAAGGTTAGAGATACAAATGTGTCGGTCGCGAATACAGTAGACCCGAAAAGGGCGTACTAGCACCGCTAGACACAAAAGTTGTAAATCCCATCCTTGAAGGACACGAGATGGGATTTTTTGAAATGTCAAGATTGGATTCGCAAAAGAGAGCAAATGGTATTCCAATCCGAATACAGGTTCAAACATTTCTGCGAGCCTATATCCGAAAAAGGAAAGAACCAAGATTTCTCAGATTTGAATCCAATAGTGACGAGAGTTTTTTTTTTTTTTGAAAAGTCAAGATTGAATTCATAAAAGAGGGCAAATGGTATTCCAATCCAAATACAAGTTCAAACATTTCAGCGAGTCTAAATCCGAAAAGGAAAGAACCAAAATTCCTCCAATTTGAACACAATAGTGACAGAAGTTTTTTCTTTTTTGTTTTTTTTTCTTTAATTTGTTTTTTTTTTTTTTGAAGAGTGCACATAGGTCTTCCAATTCGGTCTTATGAAACCTTAGTGGATAGATTAGCCCCGAGGTAAGGGTAGGATTACTTAATGAACCCATTTGAAGGACCCTTACCTCGAACAGTCTAGCTGCCTCCACACCCTGGACAAGGCTTTTCATAGATCCACTTTGGTCAAAGAACGCAATTGGTGCAACCTTAATGCTCTCTTTTTTTTTTGAAAGATTTCCGATGGACCCATCAAAGAGAGGAAAATGGCCCCTCCCCATCCAAACGTTGGCTCAAACATTTCTGCGAGCCATTGTACGAAAAGGAAAGAACCAAAGTTTCTCTAATTTGAATCCAAAAGAGAGAAATTTGAAAAGTTTTTTTTTTAAAACTCTTTTTTTTTTTTTTTGAAAGATCTCTGATGGACCCATCAAAGAGAGGGAAATGGCCCCTTCTAATCCGAACGTTGGCTCAAACATTTCTGCGAGCCATTGTACGAAAAGGAAAGAACCAAAGTTTCTCTAATTTGAATCCAAAAGAGAGAAATTTGAAAAGTTTTTTTTTTTTGAACTTTTCTCTTTTTTTTTGAAAGATCTCTAATGGACCCATCAAAGAGAGGCAAATGGCCCCTCCCAATCCGAACGTTGGCTCAAACATTTCTGCGAGCCATTGTACGGAGATGAAAGAACCAAAGTTTCTCTAATTTGAATCCAAAAGAGAGAAATTTGAAAAGTTTTTTTTTTGACCTTTTTTTTTATTTTTAAAAAGATCTCCAATGGACCCATCAAAGAGAGGGAAATGGCCCCTCCCAATCCGAACGTTGGCTCAAACATTTCTGCGAGCCATTGTACGGAGAGGAAAGAACCAAAGTTTCTCCAATTCGAATCCAAAAGAGAGAAATTTGAAAAGTTTTTTTTTTCAACTTTTTTTTTTTTTTGAAAGATCTCCAATGGACCCATCAAAGAGAGGAAAATGGCCCCTCCCAATCCGAACGTTGGCTCAAACATTTCTGCAAGCCATTGTACGAAAAGGAAAGAACCAAAGTTTCTCTAATTTGAATCCAAAAGAGAGAAATTTGAAAAGAGTTTTTTTTTGAACTTTTCTTTTTTTTTTTGAAAGATCTCCAATGGACCCATCAAAGAGAGGAAAATGGCCCCTCCCAATCCGAACGTTGGCTCAAACATTTCTGCGAGCCATTGTACGAAAAGGAAAGAACCAAAGTTTCTCTAATTTGAATCCAAAAGAGAGAAACTTGAAAAGTTTTTTTTTTGAACTTTTCTTTTTTTTTTTTTTTTGAAAGATCTCCAATGGACCCATCAAAGAGAGGGAAATGGCCCCTCCCAATCCAAACGTTGGCTCAAACATTTCTGCGAGCCATTGTACGAAAAGGAAAAAACCAAAGTTTCTCTAATTTGAATCCAAAAGAGAGAAAACCCTTCTTTTGTTGAGAAAAGAAAGAATGGAAACAAGTTCAAAGAAAGAAGTTTCCAAAGAATCCCATCTCATGTTTTTTTTTTTAGATACAAGATCCAACATAGGCCATCAACTATAAGGGAGCCAAGGATTCTAAGCATCATGTTCTCAATTGAACAAGTCCCACCGGGTATGCCAACTTTATGGACCCGTTTTTTTCTCTCTCTGCCTTCCTCCGTCCCGGGTCCGCCGGGGTGCGGCGGGGTGAAGAAAAAAAGAGGCGAGCATCAACATTTTTTTTTCTTTTTGTACGGGTATGCCAGATTTTTAATTCTACTTGGAATCTGAAGTGGTGATCCGGCTGTCTTTCCAAATGTGATCATGGTAAAATGTACATTGAATATTTGTGGTCAGCAAACCATCAAATTTGAAGGTAATAGTGAAAACATTTAAATCATCCTCATAGAACATGATACTAGATATCTAGCATCAAATGCTTAGGGCATTATTGATTCCATATAGAAATGTTACCCCACAAAATCCTCACAGAAAGTGATTTAAATGATACTAGATATATGTCAGCAATATAACCGGTAAATCTGGATCTATCTAGCATGTTCTATTAGGGTAAATTGATATCTAGCATTATTTTAGTTGATCAGAAGAGGAGCCCTAATCAGTTGATTGATGTGACCGGGAAATACCACCTGAAGCGAGGACCTCACCCCTACATCTCACAGTTAGGGTGGCCGAGAAAGAGATATCCGGCGCTTTGGTAGACATAGGGGCATCCCTAAACATCTGTCCACTGAAAACATACAAGACGCTGGATCTAACTGCTAAAGACCTAACCCCAGTTCCGTTGGTGGTGACAGGATATGACGGAAATAGGAAGAACGTTTGTGGGAAGATCATGTTATTGGTGCAAGCAGGCCCGATCTCAGTACCCGAAGAATTCTACGTCATGGATATCCCAGCGACCTTCAACTTGATATTAGGGCGTCGCTGGCTGAATCACATGAAGGCGGTCATGTCCACTAGGCACCAATGTATTAAGTTTCCCCACTTAGGAAAAATCGTGAAGCTAATGGGGGACCCGCCTGTGATCGAACCAGAAGGACTTCAGATACTTCCCAACTTGCGACCGGCCCCTATCCCGCCTGGAACCAAAACCCATGGATACAGGGTTTATCCCACCATTTCCCTGACGAACATCGATCCCATCCGGAGTATGACACCAGATCCGGTCCCTCTACCTGAACCGCCATTAAGAAAAGAATGCATACATGGCTGGAACCTCATGAGAAAACTTGGATATCAGCCCGGATTTGGGCTAGGTAGGAATGAGGATGGGATTCTTGACCCCGTTATCCTTGAAGCAAGGATAGGAACAGAAGGACTGGGATTCAACCCGTATGATCATGTAACACTCTCCAGAAAAGATTGGAAACTAGGGGAACACTTCGTCAGGCATAGCAAGCTCTTGGACCCCAATGAACCTCCCAACGGAGAAGGATGCCATCAAATCCACCCCCAGGAAAAAGGGAAAGAACTGTTGATAGAAGGTATAACTGATTCATCGTCTGATGATGAGGAGGTCGAAACTTACGAAGACATCTTTGGTACCTGGGAAGAATTCCATGAATCTGACGAGATTAGAGGTTCAAGTTTCCCCCTGGAGGAAAGTTTCCAAATGCTGTCTTGTAACATGATTGGTACTAGTGATTCGGTGAAATTGCCCAAAAAAAAACGCCGATTTCCGAAAAGAGAAACGACTATGAAACCTGGGAAGTCAAAGACCCCGATAGCCAAGAAGTCGTATACTGACCAGCTGCGTGGCGACACTGGAGAGCAGGACCTTTAGAAGAAGACAGCAAAACCTGGGAGATCGAAAATCCCAAAGGCGACGAAGTGGTGTATCGCCCCGTAGTTCAGCATTGCCCGGGGCAGGGATCTTCCTCCTTAGATAGCCCCTCCTCAACCCAACCTGTACCATATCATTTAAAAAACCCAAAAAAATCACAAAACCCCAAAATCCAAAAAAAGGTAGAAAACCCAAAACCCAAAAATGTAAGTAGTTTAGGAGTAGAGACCTTTGACTATTGTAGGGCCATAAGAAGACCTGAGCGCTGGAAAATTCCCCCGATAGAGCAATCACGGCTAGAGGAAATCATGAGCCAAATTAGCAAGATAGGGTATGAGTCGATGCCCATTATTTCAGAGCCAGAATCATCTTCGGGAACCGAGAACGTAAAGGATGAGATGAGCGTTTACGAATTAGTAGATGCCGAAGGAGAAGACGATGAAGTCTCAGAAGAGTTCCAAAGGGTCATCAAGAGGTTTGACGAGCAAACTCAGTCGACGGCCGAAAAGACAAAGGAGATCAACTTGGGGACTGAGGAAAGGCCCAAGCTAGTCCAGATTAGTGCATGCTTGGAACTCGGTGAAGAAGAAGAGATCCTTAGAGTCCTGGATGAATATCAGGACGTATTTGCGTCGGACTACCATGACATGCCAGGACTAGACCCACTTCTGGTAGAACATCAAATTCCATTGGAAGAGAGTGCGAGATCGGTTAAACAGAAGCTGAGAAGAATGCTCCCTGACATTGCGGTGAAGGTGAAAGAGGAAGTTGACAAACTTCTCCAGGTCAAATTCATCAGGGTAGTGCTGTTTCCTCAATGGATTGCCAACATTGTCCCGGTCAAGAAGAAAGATGGACGTATCAGGGTCTGCATCGACTTCCGGAACCTGAACAAGGCCTCACCTAAGGACGACTTTCCCTTACCACACATAGACGTGCTCGTCGACAACACCGCTGGGCATGCAATGCTCTCATTCATGGATGGATACTCTGGGTACAACCAGATAAAGCTTTCAGAAGAGGATCAAGAAAAGACCTCGTTTACTACCCCCTGGGGGACTTATTGCTATGTTGTCATGCCCTTTGGATTGAAGAATGCAGGTGCAACCTACCAAAGAGCCATGATGGCGATATTCCACGACATGATGCACGATTGTATGGAAGTATATGTCGATGACATCTTAATTAAATCCCAAACTCGTGGAGACCATGCCGCAGCAATGAAAAGGGTCCTCCAAAGGTCAAGGGAGACAAAGTTGAGAATGAATCAGAAGAAGTGTGTCTTCGGGGTGTCGTCGGGAAAACTTTTAGGGTTCATGGTCAGCAATCGGGGAATCGAAGTCGACCCCTCGAAGGTGAAAGCTATCCTCGAAATGCCGCCCCCGAAGAACCTCAAAGAATTAAGAGGCCTCATAGGGCGACTACAGTTCATTAGAAGATTCATTTCACAGCACTCGCAAAGATGTGAGCCGTTCTACAAATTGCTAAAAGGAGGTGTGGAATACCACTGGGACGACGACTGCCAGAAAGCATTTGAGGATTTGAAGAAATATTTTTTGAGTCCCCCCGTTTTGAAGCCCCCTACTAAAGATAAGCCTCTCATTTTATATGTGTCAGCGACGGAATCCCCGATAGGCATAGTCCTGGGTCAACATGATGAGACTAGCCGACAAGAGAATGCAATTTATTACTTGAGCAAATCTATCCTGCTATATGAGCGGAAATACTCCTCGATAGAAAAAATGTGCTTAGCGGTGGTTTGGGCTGCCCAGAAACTCAGACACTACTTCTTAGCCCACTCAGTCAAACTCTTGGCCAGAATGGATCCTTTGAAATATATCTTTGAGAAACCTGTCACTTCAGGACGAGTGGCACGATGGCAGATGCTCTTGGCAGAATTCGACATAACATACGTAACTCAGAAGTCAATAAAAGGGCAAGCCATCGCTGACCACCTTGCACATCTCCCCCTACCACAGTATGAACCGGTCAAAACCGATTTTCCAGATGAAGACGTGCTATGTGTAGACATAGAGGAGATAAAGGACCCCGAGTCATGGACAATGTACTTCGACGGTGCCTTGAATCAGAATGGAAAAGGGATTGGGATAGTGCTTTTGTCCCCAGAAGGAGTGGCGATACCGAAGGCCTTCAAAGTCGGATTCCCAGCCACCAATAATGAAATGGAGTATGAAGCACTCCTAGCAGGTTTAAGAGAGGCTGCGAAGTTGGAAGTTAAGAAACTTCAAGTTCTCGGGGATTCAAAGGTGGTCATATCCCAAGTGGCAGGTGAATGGAAGGTGAAAGCCCCTAAGCTCGCTCATTATCATGACAAGGCCAAGAATGCTATGTCCCAGTTCATAAAAGTGTCCCTTCTTTATATCCCGCGAGCTTTAAACGGGCTGGCCAACTCGTTGGCCACCTTGGCCTCGATCGTGGAAGTCCCCCTCGACAAGGGATCCGAGACCTTTCACATCCAAAGCATAGACACTCCCTCGGTTGAACTAAAAGACTTGGCCCTCGGAGATCCAGATGAGATTCCATCCAAAGATGAAGGACCGAAAGTAAGGAAAGCGAAAGGGAAAGAGACAGAGGCAGAGGAACCTAATCGAGAGCGGATACTGGCCCCCCTACAGCATGACGAAGGATTCACAGACGACCATCCGTGGTACTTCGATATCTGGAACTACCTGTGCAATGGATACATCCCTGAATATGCCACCAAATCCGAAAAAAGGGCATTGAAAGAAATGGTTCAAAGGTACGTTGTTGTCGGAGGACTGTTATATCACCGATCATTCAGTGGGATCCTCCTGCGATGCATGACGGTTGAGGAAGGACGAGAAATAATCGAAGAGGCTCATTCCGGCATATGCGGAGGACACGTAAACGGCCTGATGCTCTCCAAGAAAATCATTCGGTTAGGATATTACTGGCCGTCATTGGAATTAGACTCCGTGGACTACGTCAGAAAGTGCAAGAAATGTCAGTTGCACGCCGACTTGATTCATGCTCCTGCATCTTCGCTGCACCCTACTACTGCTCCGTGGCCTTTTTCGACTTGGGCGTTCGATATCATAGGACCTCTGGTCCCGACCGTGGAAAACACCCAGAACAAAGCTTTCATATTAACGGCAACGGAATACTACACCAAATGGGCAGAAGCTGAGGCATTTATCCATATCAAAGCATCCACGGTGGTCAAGTTCATTCAAAAGAATATAATAGCCCGGTTTGGCGTTCCGAAAGTGTTCATAACTGACAATGGCCCCCAATTCATATCTCAGGTAATGGAGGATTTGTGCACAAAATATGGTATAGAACTACATCATTCAACCCCTTATTACCCCCAAGCAAACGGACAGGCTGAAGCTACAAACAAGACACTACTCAAGATCATCAAGAAGACAGTGGAAACAACCAAGGGCAGTGATTTGCCAGACCGTTTGGTCGAGGCATTGTGGGCATATCGAACCTCCATTAGGACTCCGACAGGTGAGACCCCATATGCATTGACTTACGGGATGGAGGCAGTCCTTCCGTTCGAGCTCCTGCACCCATCTTTGCGGATCCAATTAGATGAAGAGATGACAGAAGGCCAAAGACGGGAAGCATTGCAAATACAGCTGGACCTCCTCGATGAGAGAAGAATGAAAGCAGCAGAGCACGCTCAGGTGTACAAGAAGCGAATCGCAAGAGCCTACGATAAGCATGTCATAGAGAGGAAATTCAAAACAGGTGACCTTGTATTGAAACGCATCACTCAATCACAACTCCCACACATTAAAGGAAAACTGTGACCTAATTGGGAAGGCCCATATGTAGTTAAAGAAGTATATTCTGGCAATGCATATAGACTAGTAAATGCAGAAGGGGAAGAGCTCCCCCATCCATGGAATGCTATGTACTTGAAAAAGTACACCACATGACCCTTCCCCACTTCTTGCGGAGTATGACCCTCGATCTCTTGATATGGCTGTATAAATCCCGTAGGGAAGACCGAGGAGAGGTGCAACAGCCAAACTTGGAAGTCAAACACACACTGGCAAAAACAAAAAAAAAAGAGGAAAACACTAGAATAGTGAGTCTGCCCCCACACAATATTTTGCACGGTTGAAGCCATTCAACGCAAAAGTTTATAAGCGAGCTCGCCCATGTCATGAAAGCTTCCCCTTATCACTCACAAAAGAGAGAAAAGAGAAACCACGGTGGAGTTGCATGAGATGTGGGTGTGCTCCCCATGCCTGATGCTTCATAAGCCAAAACCATAGGCACCCCTTTCCCAAACCAGTCCAAGGGGAAAAAAAAAAAAAAAAGAAGTTTAGTTAGAAGTCCTGAAAAGAATAAAAAGTTTTGTGACTAGTTTGGGTTCATAGCCTTTTTAACCCGAGTCAGTAAGCCCGTAGGGGTATTTACATACCTAGTGCCCTAAAGCCATTTGGTTTGGGAGTCATTGGTGTAACGCTCATTACATGGGTTAATTAGAAAGCTTAAGGGACCAATCACAGTCACAAATCGAAAAAAAAAAAAAAAAAAAGGGAGCAAAAGGCCAAAAGGCCAAAGTAACGAAATAGTATTCATAAAACCCAAGCCTGCTCGAATGACATGGGCCCTTGCCTAATGAACCAAGCGGAGAGTGGCCGGTAACCACAACACTGAGGAAGCACGGCGACTCACTATCTCCCACACACGAAACTCGTGCTCACACATGAATTCCAGGGGCAGCCTAACGCTCTCCAAAGTTCGACTAAAAGGACCAAAACGGCTAGAAAAGAATCATAAGGGATCAATCTCCAAAGGATAGTTGGGGAAGGTCATATCATAATCAAACTAGTAGCCATGGATCAGAGAGTTAGACCACCTTCACTCTCTCACTCCCAGCCAGAAAACACACCAGCTTCACACTGGGGCATTTTTATATATACATATATGTACATGCATACACGCACACGCATATGAGTACTTACTTATTCTGCACGGCTTCCCAATTCAGGTCCCATTACATGCACAGTTGTCACAAACACTCACCAATCCACACACTCTCACCTCATGCATGCTTTTGTTACTAATGCCTTATGGTTGAATGCAGGATAGGTTATACATTGTTTCGTTTCAAGGATCGTTCACATATGTCACCCCATATGCTGGGGCATTTTTTTTATTTTATATATGAACCTACGTAAACATGCCTTACACCTCCCTGGTTAACCCTTGATCCAAAACCCCACGCGGATACCATGTTTTGTGCACGACTCCTCTCGAAACGAGATATAATATCAGTCGGAAAATGATCACCCCTTTGTTTCGGATTAGCCAACAACGATTTGCCTCTAGTCTTGGTATTGGATGTGTATTGTTTCATGCTATGTGTGTGCTATGGATACGTTTTAGATATCTTTCGATCTCAATTTCCTACTCGATCCACCTACATCCAAAGGATGGGCCCCCACTGTTTATCTTTTATTTTTTTTCCTTGCATATGGTGGATGCATTTCTGTTATTTTATTTTATCTCTATTGACTATCATGGTAGTGTTTGATTGATGTCATGACTACAGGATGATGTCGAGGACATGCCTTGCATTAGCACTAACATTTTAAATTTAGTCTGCATTACAATTACAAGCCTTCTTAACATCATCACATGCATTAACACACTTGGCACGTTTATGTACTAACTTCAACGCAAGGCGAGTCGTTGCTCCCTTCTTTCCTTCTAGCCAGGATTTATTGCAGGTGAAAATGTGAGGGCCACCACACTGAAAGGAATAGGATCCAAGAGGTAAGTGTCGCTGAACTGAAAAACCCAAACTTAATCTTCCAAACTTGTGCTCTTACATTTAATATCATTACCGTAACATGCTCTTTCAGAATCCTGCTTTGACACTTTGTGCACCCCCCGAGTAGGATGATCCACTTTGTAGGGATTTAATTTTGGGCAGAAAATGGAAAGGCACGAGGTGACATCCTCATATCACGTGATCAAGCTCAGACCTAAAAGGAGACCTAATTAAACTGGATGGCCTAGAACAACCTTATCCCGATTCCTTCGAGCCAGTTCAACCTCACCCTCATAGGCTGCCACTCCCTTGAGCCCAAAAGCTCAAACGGAGGCATGAGTGTGTGTCTCCTTATCTCTGGAGAACAACTCTGTACGTGCTGTTCTCCAAAGAGGGGCATACTGTAGACACCTCGTTTTGGCACCCTATGAGGGGCAATTCAGTCCACCCTATTTAATGATGTCCTGATTAGGCCCCGAGTCAAAATTCACCAATCGTCTCTAGGCCTCTGATCGCCCCGGGAGTTGGCTCATCGTGATCTACTCATCGAGAGCTTTTTGCCCATATATAGAACTCCAAGATCTGACGGGCGGATCAAAAATCATGACAGCGGGTCCCACAACCCGGGGCGCCCGCATGAAAAATCACCTATCATTTCTGGACCTCTGATCACTGCGGGAGTTGACTCATCATGGTCTACTCATCGAGAGCTTTCCGCCCATATATAGAACTCCAAGATTTGACGGGCGGATAAAAAATCATGATAGCGGGTCCCACACCCCGCGGCGCCCGCGTGAAAAATCATCTATCATTTCTGGACCTCTGATTTCCTAAAAATTGGTTCATCGTGACCTACTCGCCGAGAGCTTTCCGTCAATATGTAGAACGTCGAAATCCGACGAGCGGATTGAAATCTACGAAACCTGAGCCCCGGTAATGACAACCCGACTAATCTCCATCGGACTCCACCTTCTCAACCCAAACCAATTTCTTTTAAATCCTAACCCACCAGGCCCGGCCCAATGAACTCCAGCCCAAGCTGAACCTGACCCGATCTAACTCATTAGGCCAAGTCCAGACCTCACTTGACCCAAACACAACCCGAGCATAATCCAAACCTCCTGACCCGAACTTGACCCCTCCCACGAGGCCCATTAGCTGCATGGGAGAGGACAGTCCATGAGATCTGGAATCTCCCCTCCCCGCTTAAACCTCGTCTTTCCCTCTCAATCTCTTAAGACCCAAGCCTTATCCCTCTCGATTTAAAAACTCCCAGGCCTTATCCCTCTAACCCATGCACAGAAGCCCCTGGTCCCAATCTCTAACTCTCACGCGTATCTCCCCCCACGGCTCTCATCCTAGAGGCCACCATCAACTTCCCATCTCAGACGACGCCCATCTCCCAGACCACCACCTTTTTTTCTTCATCACCATCACTCTCCGTCATCTGACTCTCCATCTCACGCACGTCCATCTCTCTCTCTGGTCTTCCTCGCCGTCTGTCTCCTCTCTTCTTCTCCCCTTCCTCACTTTCTCCACCTCTCCTTCTACTAGTCGCAGCACCATCACCCTCCATCCTCTTCCCTCCACTCGTCTCCCTCACGCCACAACCCATCTTCGACTCCATCCCATCATCTCTCCCCTTCATCATCACAGAACCCATCTCACGCATCTTTTCCATCTAACCATAAGCCCTCCATCTCTCCCAAACACAGGCGCACACCCCAGGCATCACCATCACCCTCTCCGCTCTGCCCTCTTCCTGCACCCTGCAACCCATCGCCCACCATCATCCTCCGCCCATCACCCTCCATCTCAGGACTCTCGCGCAGACCCGGATTCCCCATCTTCTTCCTCCAGACGCACGTAGCAGCAACCCCACGGAAGTCCGATCTCGCCGCAGCAGCACGCCCGCCCATAGTAGCACCGCCAGCCACAGCAGCACGTTCCCTCGCCGTCTTTCGCCGCTGGACTCCGGAACCAGGTAGGCCCTCTTCCTCTCCTCGTGCCCATTGCATCTGCATCATCACCCCTTTCTTCTTCTCTTCCTTTTCTTTCTTTCTCATCTTTCTTCCTCTCTCCCTTTCTTCTCCACTCACCCTTTCTTTTTTTCCTCTCTCGCCTGCAAACCTTCTCCTCTTCTTCTTTCATTCTTTCTCTCTCTTTTTCTTTTTTCCTCTCTTCTCTTCCCCTGCCATCATTCTCCTTCTCCGCTCCACACACCTGCACGTCTCTCTCCTCTCTCACGCTCTTTCTTCTCTCGCTGCTTTGCCCTCCGCTCCACCTCCCCGCCTGCTCGCTCTCCCTCACCTCTCTGTTCTCCTGGTCTCCCTCCCTCTCAGCACTCTCTCCGCCCTTCGTCTCTCCCAGCGCCATCCCGTCTCCCTCTCTGTCCGCTCTCTCCTCTCTTTCCTCCCTCAGCTCACACCCATCTCTCCCCGTCCTCTCACACTCTCCCTCTCCCTCGCTGTCTCTCCCCTGCAACTCAACACTCTCCCTCTCCCTCTCTGTCTCTCCCCTGCAACTTAACACTCTCCATCTCCCTCTTTGTCTCTCCCCTGCACCCCCCTGCGCACACAGTACACTGTCTCCCCTGCTCCTTCTTCCCACTCCGCCTCTCTGCAACTCACCCTCCTTGCCCCCTGCCATCATCCTCCTCCGTGCCACCCACCTGCAACTCCACACTCTCTCCCCTCACCCCTTCTTTTCCACCTCTCTCTCCCCCGCGCGTCCTGCCACCTGCAATTCAACCTCTCCCTCTCGTTCTCTTCCCCCTCCTCTGCCTGCACTCTCACTCTCTCTCGTTCTCTCTCTACCCTCTCAGCCCCTCTCTCCCTGCTCTCCCTATCTCCCTACTCTCTCAGTCCCTCTCTCCCTCGCCTTTCTCTCTCCCTCTGCGACCCATCTCCCTCTTTCCCGTCCACTCTCTCTCAGTTCCTCTGCTCCGCCCACTCCCTCTCTCCCGTCCACTCTCTCACAGTCCCTCTTCTCCACCTCCTCCGCCAGCAGCCTACACATGCCCCCAACTTCTTTTTCTTTGTTTTCCTTCTTCTCCTCCCCCATCACGCCACTTCACCGTTGCACCGCACTACACCTTCGCTGCACAATCCCATTCCATCACAGCCCTCCCCATTCTTCCTCTCTCCACTTAAACCCACCTATTGCACCCACCGGACTAGCCCACTCATCTAAACCGAACCCATGCATGTCTATTTCATTTTCATGCATTGAATTTAGATCCATAGTTGTTTATTGTTTTTTTTTTTTATGATATTGCATACATCTAATATGCTCATGCACCCCAACATGTTCATGCATCTCAATAATATTTTAGGTTGTTAATTATTTTAAATTTGTTTCTAGCATATTCTAACCTGCCCATGCATTATAACTTAGTTGCATTTTTATTTCGTATTCTTCTAGATGCAATTTAGGACTGCATAATTTATTAAAAATAAATATATAAAAATTAGAATAAAAGCCCAAAAACACCAAAAGAAAACAAATAATAAAATAAAAAGTAAATATTAAAAATAGAATTTTAGCTACCCTACTAATTAGAAATAATTAGGCTAAATTTAATAATTAAGTTCTTTTCTCCCCTCCTCTCTCATTAGGATTAGGAAATATTATTTAGGAAACTTCAAATAAATTATTAATAAAAAATTAGAAATCCACTCTCCTCTTCTTCCCATTTCATTAGGATTGGAAAGATCAATTTAGGATTTTAGGCCCTATGAATAAACATAAAAACAAATAAAAATAATAAAAATCCAAAATACCAAAAACAAAGTAAAAGATATTAAAAAAATCAAAATATTAATAAACTGGAGTTAGAAATTAGACAGTAGCCTAGACTGATTAGGTCAGACCCCGGACCTAGAAGGTCTCCCCCTAGCCAGCTTAGACTACCCTAATTTCTTAAACTTCAACTGATTAGGCCCCACTCTCTCTCCGGGCCTCGCTAAGGGACCGGGAGAGTGGATGTGGGCGGTTAGGACCTTAGGATAGGGTAGAGATCCATTAGGAAAATTGAACAGTTAGATTGAATCCAAGTAGGAACTCCCCTAGTTAGGCCCTTCTAGCCCCAATTATTAAAATCCAAAAAAAGTATAAAACCAACAAAACCAATTCCAAAAATATTTTCTTCTCTTTTCCTCCACCTCCGGTGCAAAATATTTATCTGAACTCAATGATTAAAGGGAATAGAGGCTGATTCCGAGAACCTGAATTAATGAGGATGACGAAACGAGACGAGTGATTTCACACACCCCAATATCGGTTTATTTACTACCGGCCCATCATCGGCCACCCTTAATCAATCCCGACCCAACATCGGCCATTTTTATCTTACTTCTGGCCCATCATCAGCCATGCACTTTTATCACCTGCGTATCGCACGCAAACCCATAGAAATCACAACCCGAAGTTTCGTCTGCATCATTCTTTCGATTCGAAGAATTAGCCTTTAAACCCTAGGTCGTCAAAGGACATTGAAGGGGGTACCCAGGAATGGGGTTGATCCTCTTCTAAATATTTGGCACCTTTCCCCTTATTTTCTTAGTTTATTTTCATTTTAATTTGCTTATCCCCTAGAATACTTGGATTTAACTTTAATTAGTCTGTTCAACCCTGGATGTTGATTTCCCCTGCCTAGTTCATTATGGTCCCATCTTGAAGCCCATAATTTAACCCTTGACCCAAGTTCGACCCGAATTGAAAGACCCAAATTAAGTGACAAGACAACCGTCGTGTGTCGCCGGCGGCACATTAGACGAGAGAAGAACCCATCCCATTTTCCTTCCGCATTCTTTCGGCTTTCGTCGAAGGACGGTGTTACGGCCGATTCCGTCACTGGCGATCGTGATCCGTCGATTTTGAGGGTAGTCGGAGTCCTCATTTTCGATGTATTTTTTTATCTCACACTGTTGAATGGCAATTCCCCTCTCGGGGGGGGGGGGGGGTCAAAATTCACATCCGACAGTTTTCTTAAGAGGAATTAAGCCAATAAATGAGGAGAAATGTCATGAAAAATACAGGAGAAAACAGAAGCGAAAAAGCCCGAGAAACAGCGGAGAAACGACGACCGAATGGCGACCGGAAAATGGACCAAAGTTCAAGGTCACTGGCAACCTTGGCCCATGGTCGCCGGCGACCATGGTCCAAGGTCTCTAGTGACCCTGGAAGTCTGAGTGGCCAGATTCCAGCCGAAACGTCCATTTTTCCGATTCTTTTTGCGTTTCACGATGTTTGGCCCCTGTGATTTTCTCAAAATCTGATTTTTGAGGTATGATATCTGTCGATCTTTGTCAACATCATGGATCTGCCATCGAAATCATTTGATCATTATCGGACACTCCGAAACCGCCAATCAGCCAACCAAGAAAGTGCACTTTCTGCCCGACCAATCGTGAAATCGACTGGACAGATGTTGCCGGCCCATTGGTATCAACCAATGTCTGAATTTGCATCGTCATCCGACATCAAATAACATACGGATCCATCGATGATCATCGCAAGAAGAATTCCAAAAGACGCAGCGCGGCCCGCGACTCTTCAAGCGACTTGCCAACCAATTAATGCTGTTAATTGACCTTTTCATGAGAACTTATTAGGGTCATTACCTCATTATTTTGGACGGCCCAATCAGAAGCCAAGAAATGGGAGTTACAAGTCCAATTAATCATGGTAATTAACCATGTAACTCCTATCATTATGGAGTTTAATCATGGTAATTAATCATGAAACCCCCATCATCATGGAAATTAAATGCTCATTATTCTCCATCGGCCAATCAGAATCCAAGAAAAAGGAGTTACAAAATTATGAAATTAAATCTTGTAACTCCTCCCGTCATGGGGCATTAATATCATTAATGCCCATAAACCTTCCTAATGGCCGCCAAAAGCCTATAAATAGGCGTTCATTCCAAAGGGAAGGGGTCCTGAAAAATTGTCTGAAAACTATCCTGAAGAATTCTCTGCAAAAAGAAGCTCTCTCACTCTGAAGAAACTCTACTACAAATTCTACAAGGTGATCAAAGTCCCTTGGGGGTCCACCCCCCCAAGATCTCCCCTCTTCTTCTATCCAACATGGCCTAGATGCGGCTTTTCAGCCCGTCTACTTGGTTTTTTATTGGATATAGGACCTTCCCTTGGTCTTTGTCCTTTAAAAATCCGAGGTCCAACCCAAGCCAAGTGAACTAAAGCATCAAGTGTTCTCATATGAAGGACGATGGCGGAGTCCATACATGACTCGCGATCGTCGATCTGAACGAGTCCCCACAATCTCCTGAGAAGTCAGATCCCTCTTTCTTTCTTCTCTATTGTACTTTGTATATTCAAAGAGACAAAAAAAATCACAATTCTTGTCTTTCATCATTGATGAGATTTGTAAATCGCCTTTCACAGCAAAATCGCCTTCTATGACACAAAACCGCCTTTCACGGTAAACTAAACAAAATCACCTCTCACGGCATTTTTAAAATCTTGTCTCTTTCTTTAAATATATGTTCAATGGAAAGTTAGAAAAAAAGTTTGATTTCCTTTTTACATGTGAAGGTGAATCTCCAGATCACCATTTCAAATTCCAAGTAGATCAGAAAATCTGGCATACCCGTACAAAAATGTTGATGCTTGCTCTTTTTTTTCTCTTCGGCCCGCCGCACCACGGCGGACCCGGGACGGAGGATGGCAAGAAGAAAAAAGACGGGTCCATCAAGTTGGCATACCCGGTGGGACAATGTTCATTTGAGAACACGATGCTTAGAATCCTTGGCTCCTTCCTAGTTGGTGGCCTATGTTGGATCTTGTATCTAAAAAAAAAACATGAGATGGGATTCTTTGAACTTGTTTCCATTCTTTCTTTTCTCAAACAAAAAAAAAAAAAGGTTTTTTTCCATTGGGTTCAAATTGGAGAAACTTTGGTTCTTTCCTTTTCGTACAATGGCTCGCAGAAATGTTTGAGCCAACGTTCGGATTGGGAGGGGCCATTTCCTTCTCTTTGATGGGTCCATTGGAAATCTTTTAAAAAACTTTTATTAAAAAAAAAAGGTTTTCAAGTTTCTTTCTTTTGGATTCAAATTGGAGAAACTTTGGTTCTTTCCTTTTTGTACAATGGCTCGCAGAAATGTTTGAGCCAACGTTCAGATTAGGAAGGGCTATTTCCCTCTCTTTGATGGGTCCACTGGAGATCTTTCAAAAAAAATTTTATCAAATTTTTTTTTTCAAGTTTCTTTCTTTTGGATTCAAATTGGAGAAACTTTGGTTCTTTCCTTTTCGTACAATGGCTCGCAGAAATGTTTGAGCCAACGTTCGGATTGAGAAGAGCCACTTTCCTCTCTTTGATGGGTCCATTGGAGATCTTTCAAAAAAAAAAAAAAAAACCAAAAAAAAACGCATTAAGGTTACGCCAATTGCGTTCTTTGACCAAAGTGGATCTAAGAAAAGCCTTGTCAAGAGTGTGGAGGCAGCTAGACTGTTTGAGGTAAGGGTCCTTCAAACGGGTTCATTAAGTAATCCTACCCTTACATGGGGGCTGATCTATCCACTAAGATTTCATAAGACCAAATTGGAAGACCTATGTGTACTCTTAAAAAAATCTCTCTAAAAAAAAAAAAAAAAACTTCTGTCACTATTGTGTTCAAATTGGAGGAATTCTGGTTCTTTCCTTTCGGATTTAGTGCTCGCAGAAATGTTTGAGCCTGTATTCGGATTGGAATACCATTTGCTCTCTTTTATGAATTCAATCTCGACCTTTCAAAAAAAAAAAAAAAAAACTCCCGTCATTATTGGATTCAAATCTAAGATATCCCGGTTCCTTCCTTTTCGGATTTAGTGCTCGCAGAAATGTTTGCGCCTTTGTTCGGATTAGAATACCCTTTGCTCTCTTTTGCAAATTCGATCTTGACCTTTCAAAAAAAAATCCCGTATCGTCTCCTTTTCAAGGATGCGATTTACAACATTTGTGCCTAGCGGTGCTAGTACGCTCTTTCGGGTCTACTCTATTCGCGACCGACACATTTGTATCTCCAACCTTATATCATTTTACCTTGAGTGAGCTTCGCTTCTCGGTAACTTGAATTAAGGTTTACAATTGCTTCTAGCAGTCACTAGAACGCTCATTTCAAGCCGACCATACTTGCGTTCAGAACAATTGTACCCTCTATGGCTTTTTGCTTTCTTCATTACGCTCAAAATGGGCCATGCCCACTAAGCGATTTGAAAAGACAAAACCATAGTGTTTTCCATTTATGATCACCATATTCTTGTGATTACTAATGGATGTGGTCTTGTTTCAGAAGTTTTTCCAAAACTAACAATGGCAGCCTCGTTGACCATCACCTTCGACGAAAATAAGTACCAAGTCATGCTTCAAGAATAGCAAAGCAAGTGCACTTTCAAGCGCCCCGCCAGCTGCCGAAGCGTCACCTCCCTCGGCAACTGTCAAAACACCGGGTCGACCTCTACTCCCTGGACCATCGTCTTTGGGTCACTGGGACCATTCCCACTACCCGTAGAAGAGACAGCGCCTGCTAAGAAGCAGAAGACCGCCCCTCAACGTGTCGCTGCCCCGACACCAAAGGCGGTCATCAAGAAACCTGAGGCTCGTGGCAGTCCCGCGAAGCCTCAACCTGCAAAAAACCAGGTATGTCCTAAGACTTGGTCCCCGCAATCTTCACCAAAACAAAGAAGGTCCCGGACATCTGCAAAGCCAGCATACCTGGCTCCTCTCAAGGAGAACCGGTTCTATCCTCTTGCTTACATCAAACGGGAGAAACCTACCCTCCACCGAACTACAAAACCAACCCAGCACGAGCCGGCTTGCTCATACAAGCCCAAAATCAGGTCGTGCATTACAAGGCCTCGACAAGAACCTATGAGGGCCTGCACTCCTGCAACTCGACCATTCATCTCAATAGGGGCCGAGCTTGCGAAATTAAAAGCTTCGCTGCGACAGGCCAAGGACCGCGTCCAGATCCTGTCCATGCCAGTCTTCAAGGAAGACAAGCTCGGTTGCTGCGTATGAGGGACCCGACCTTCATTGCCAGAGCACAGCCGAAGATAACCGAAGCTCAAATTGCTCGTCGCATACGTCGCCGCACGGCATATCGACAAGAGAGATTAGAGAAGCAAAGAACCCAGCATTTTGAGCTTCAAATCTCCCAAAAATGGGTCGAAAAAGAAAGACTCGACCAAGTTGCTGCTGTCCACGTGGTTGGCAAAACCAAAAGACGGCAGAAATCAGCAACAAAAATACATGTCAGACAATCGGTGACTCGCAGCGTCTCTCGGACGAGAAGGCATCAGGAAGACTCTCCCGCTCTTTCAAGCCAAGGACATCGGAGTGATCATTCCTCGGGCTCTTCATGTAGAAGAATGAGCTCCAGCTCAGTCACTAAGACAGTATCCTCTTTCGACTCACGAAGAGTGAATGTCCTAGTTACAAACTCTGAGCAACCTCCGTCGGACGATAACATGGCTCTACACATTTAGCAGCTAGAGCAAGGACAGCAGAGAATAGAGGTTTTGATGGAAAACCTCCTTCTTACTCACCAACGTCCACCAAACAACGATGGAGTTCCTCCACAAGATGAAGCAAATGGTGGAGAAGATGAGTCACGCGCCCTTACTAAAAAGGACATTGACAATATCCTCGTCAAAGCAAAAGAAGAGGATACACTAAAGGAGCATGGAAACAAGCCACCATATCCCTTGTGGATGGACTCGGTTCCGTTCCTTCCAAAGTTCAAACAACCTCTTCTCCAAACATATACGGGGAAAGGTTCAGCTAGACAGCATGTCATCTACTTCAAGATCCTGACGGGAACTATTGCGGATCAAGATGCCCTCAAGATCCGTCTCTTTGCAAGTACCCTGAAAGGTACGGCCTTTGATTGGTACTCCACTCTGCCAGAGGACTCCATTCAAAACTGGACCATGCTAGAGACACGCTTCCTAACCCACTTCAAAGGTGAGGATCATCCTGTTACTATGGCTCAGCTCTGCAGCCTAAAACAGGGAGAGAATGAGTCGACATACAACTTCATTCACAAGTGGAAAGCAATGGCATACAAATGCTCAGATGTGCTGCCACAAGCGTCGCTGGTCGACATCTGCCGAAACAACATGAGAGCAAGGATCCGCTCCATGATCATCGGCAACAAATCGAAGAATCTGGGAGAACTCCCGGAAGCGTCTATGGAGGCTGAAACGATGATCAAAGACCTCAACAGTCAGAAGTCATCAAAGAAAGAGGCGACAGCCATTCCGACCTCCAAGCCAAATAAACAGGAGGTTCTCAATGTGCAAACCAAATCAGCTCCTCAGCCGCCAAAGAAAGCTGAAAACAAAGCTCCAGGTAAGAGACCTGAATTTCCGATGCCTTCAAAGAACGAGTAGAGAAGAAATACCCGTTCGATGACGATGTTGAAGAAATATTTGGGGCTCTCTTGGTAAATGGGAAACTCACCTTGCCTGACCCCAAAAGGCCGGGAGATGTTGGCAAAACCAACGATCCCCGATATTACCCATACCACTAAATGGTCTCGCATCCTCTCAACCAATGTTTCGTTGTGAGAGAGAAGATCAACGAGATGTGGAAAAACGGAGTCATTACCTTTGACAAAAACTACGGGTCTGCCTCCGTTAACATGGTGTCATATGGACAAACATCCAAATCACCAAAGGAGAAGATCACAACTTCCTTTAAGGTGATAAAAATGACCCAAACGTCCCAAGAGCCGGTCCTTTACCCAACACCAGAAGGACAGCCCATATGGGTGCATCCCGATCTCCTAGAAGATAAAATTGGGAGATCGTCAAAACAAAGCCAGGCGCTCAACAGCGAAGGCAAGCCAAGAGACAACTCCGCAAGCTCAAACAACAAGAGAAGGCTCAAACCAAGCAAGAGGTCCCTGAAAAGGCAGAAACCTCCTCTACCACTTCACAAGGGGCAACAGAGGAGTCTCTTCCCAAGGCCTCAAGAGTGGCAAGAAAATTCACCCTCGGTGATTTCATGCCACCGCGACTCAGAGATGAGACTACGCAGGGGGTATCATACTCTTGTAACTCAGTTGTTGGATTCTCCATGAATGGATACAAGTCCAGTGACATTGCCAGTGACACAGATGAATGGGAGGAATCCCGTGAAACTAGAGAATATCTCTCCGATGAAGAATGGATCCCAGAATCCCACCTTATGCCGGTAATCTGGTATAACCCCTTCCAGCCATAAGGATCCTGGTCTGATGACGATGAAGACCAAGAGGCTGTTCAAGAAAGTGCTGTCAACCCAGCACAAACAAATGCTCCAGTGGATCCCAACCAGGTCAAACCACAAGGGGCAGATGAAGAAGAAGATTTGGCTCCTATGCCCGATCTTGAAAAATATACAAGGATCTTACAGCGTCTAGCCATAGAACAAGAGCAGGATCGCATCAATCAGCTTCATCAAAATCCAGAACCGGAAGTCTCGGAGAATCTACAAACATCTCCTCCAGTGACTCTGGAAAATGAAGAAAGTTACTGGATTGATGATCCTCTTACATCAGAGGATGAGTCTGATTCCCAACAGTCCATTGTGGAGGCATCTTTTATCGAAGTTGCCTGCAATGTGATAGTTCAGGATGATAGTGCCTCTGAAGCTTCATCTGCTGAGGCCACGGACTCTCAAAATGCATCCGGTAGCATATCTTTTGGAGCTACATATTCTCGGGTGACTTCCACTGAGATAGCATCTTCTCAGCTGTCGTCTCCTGAAACGGCGACATCAAAATTCAAACCTCTTCCGATTGATCACCATGAAGAAGCTCTGGCTGATGAAGCCTTCAAAGAAAACCTAGTCAATTGGTCTCAGATACCCAACCTCATAGGAGATGTCTGGACCGATGAAATACTAGACAAAGAAGAAAAGTTGTTGGAAGCTGTTCAGGACTTGTTCCCGGAAAATGCTCCATGCAACGCAATAACTGAAGATGGCAATGCTGCTGCAGAAGCATTTTCAGCAAATGGGAAGGATCAGCCCATTGAGCCTGAAGGGGGTCTTCCGAAAGAAGAACCACCTCTAGAAGCTTTTGAAGTTGGGAAAGGTACTCGCTCTGGCCGGGATTACCACAAAAACTACAACCAACCTTCTTCTTCTTCTTATGTAAATCCTTCGGGAAAAGAAGCTGTAAATGTCCCAAGTGGCAACAATAATGAAAATGCAGGCACTAAGGAGGCTTTCAAGTATGAATTGATCGAGCACTTCAAACACATACCTGCACGACTGCACATCCTAGACTTATTACAAATGTCACCACAAACTCGTGATAGTCTCATTTCAGAACTGCAAAGGCTGAATTTGGATGTCGACAAACATGCCCGACAAGTCCTACAAATTGAGATGGACTATAGGGACATACAATAAAAAACCTCCTCAAAGGGAGAAAAGAAAGAAATTAGAGGACCTTGCACTGAATGCCTCCCGGTCCAAAAAGCCGCAAGTGCTACCATCGCCTTTAAAAATGAAGACCTCCTGCTAGGTGAGACGAAGCACAACCGACCCTTGTACTTCACGGGGTACATCAAAGAGATGCCGATACACAGAGTCCAGATCGACCCGGGTTTTGCACTCAACCTCATCTCTACTTCGGCACTCGAAGAGCTGGGTATCCCACCTAGCAAACTGAGCCACACATCTGTGTCCATCTTTGGATACGATGGGAGTGCTCAAAGGCCCATTGGCAAAATCCGGTTTAGGTTGCAAATCGGCGATCTTATTTCTGAGGTCACCGTGTATGCAATAAAAACCCCTTCATGCTACAACGTCCTTCTCGGACGCCCTTCGATACACGAGAACGGTGTCGTTCCTTTGACTCTACATCAGTGCATCAAGTTTGTTGGTGACGACGGCTTGATACATCGAGTATTTGCAGACAAAAAGCCCTTTAAAGGTAAAGAAGTTCATTTCGTAGACTCTCAGATGTTTAGGGACAAAAAACAAGAAAAGGAGGAGAAAATAGCTTCCTTCACCGGCAATCTCCAAAAAGATAAAGGCAAGGCTTCTCAGCAATCATCGGAAGAAAATAAACCTTTCGGCAAACCCGAAGAGAGCAATCAGTCTCCCATTCGTTATCTCCTTCAAATCTTCCAAACCTTTGGCAATCACTACTAAAGCAAAGAAGACAAAGGAAAAGACTAGGGGCAAGTTTGCTGTCTCCTTCGTGTCTATCATACAAGACACGGATTCGGATTCAGAGAAAGAAGATGATACATCGTCAAGCCAAGCCGATACTCAGCAAGTCCAGCCTGCCCTCACTCCATTGGAGACACCTGCTGAAATAGAAGATCCCGCGTCTGCTACCTTCATCGTTTCGGCAACAACGGTAGAAGAGAAACCAATCTTCTTCCATAGATCGGACGCTTCTTCATCAAACTCCTTGCTTGAGCCTTTCCAAAATGAAGGTATGCCTCAACTATCCTTGTATAGTCCAATGGCACAAGCTATCATAAAGAAAATGGACTATGATGCTCAAAATCCAATTGGTTTGGGAGGTGGCCGTGGTATTCTTACACCATTGGAACCCACCCTGACCAAAAGACAACTGGAAGATTGGAAACTCCACCGTCGCATAGACAAGTCTTCATACAGGTTAGGGTATGATCCTGACACTCCGATGAGACAATTGACACAAAGACTGCAAAGTCGTTTTGCTAACCAGGCCTCGACATTCGTGTCAATGAAGACTTCTATCTCCCTGATATCTCTTTGAGGACTTACCCGACAAAGACCCAGGAAGCTCATCAAATTGGTACGATTTCTTCGATGAAGAAGAGGAACTGTCCAATGACACAGATGCACGGTTCTCTGATTCAGAAAAGCCATCGCCTCCAAAAGAAGTGCCTTACTTCGACCCAGTTTCAGCAGGTGATTGGGATCATCTCATAGCAAGTCTTGAGAAAAATACCGATCAAGAAGATTTATGGACAGAAGCGGAGCCATGGTCTGAAAATGCCCTTGGAAATCCAGAAGGTCTTGTTGATCTGGAAGCCTCCGAAAATATTGTGGAGGAATCACCTTCAAACCTTCCAACAGAAGATTCTGTTCAAAAGATAGACTTTGGAACACCTGATAACCCACGTCCTGTATTCATCAGTAAGAATATAAAGGATGATGAGTTACCCGAGTATGTCTCGTTTCTTCGTGAGTTTGTTGATTGTTTTGCATGGTCTTACGCTGAAATGCCTGGTTTAGATCCCAAAATAGCAGTTCAAAAACTCAACTTGCAAGAAAATGTCAAGCCTGTTAAACAAAGCCAAAGAAGATTCCGTCCTTATGTGATGAACAAAATTGAACAAGAAGTTCAGAAACTCAAAAACGTTGGCTTCATCCACGAGGAACAACATCCCGAATGGTTGGCCAACATTGTCCCCGTGACAAAGAAAAATGGGCAAATTAGAGTCTGTATTGACTATAGAGACCTGAATAATGTTGCCCCAAAGGTGAATTCCCGCTCCCCATACTGGAGGTAATAATTGACAACACCTGCGGGTTTGAGCGAATGACTTTCATGGATGGCTTCTCTGGCTACAACCAGATAAAAATGCATCCCGAAGATGAAAGGCATACATCATTTCGGACCCCATTTGGCGTGTATTTCTACACTGTCATGCCATTTGGTCTGAAAAATGCCGGTGCAACATATCAGAGGGCTATGATGAAAATATTCCAAGATGTGCAGCACAAGACGGTCGAATGTTACGTTGATGACCTCGCCGTCAAAAGCAAAAGAAAAGAAGACCACCTCAAAGATCTTCGAGAAGTCTTCCTCCGGCTTCGCAAACATAAAATGCGGATGAATCCCCTCAAATGCTTCTTCGGTGTCTCTTCGGGTAAGTTCCTCGGATTCATAGTTCGGAAAGTTGGAATAGAGCTTGACCCCATCAAAGTCAAGGCTATCCTAGAAATGCCATCTCCAAGAACCCTGAGAGAACTGAAAGGGCTTCAAGGAAGGTTGGCGTACATCCGACGGTTCATTTCCAAACTGAAAGGGCTTCAAGGAAGGTTGGCGTACATCCGACGGTTCATTTCCCACCTATCAGGGAAGTGCCGTCCATTTTCTCGCCTAATGAAAAAAGGTGTAGACTTTGTCTAGGATGCAGAACATGAAGCTGCATTTCAAGACATCAAGTCATACTTGACCAAACCTCCGGTGTTGGCTGCTCCCACAACTGGAAAACCATTCATCTTGTACACAAGAGCTCTCGACTATTCTTTGGGCGCTCTACTTGCACAAGAAAACGATGGAGGAAAAGAAGCCGCTCTATACTACCTCAGTCGCATGTTGGTAGGTGCAGAGCATCGCTATTCTCTAGTAAAAAAAGAATGCCTGGCAGTGATGTTCGTCGTACAAAAGCTACGTCACTATTTCTGTCAAACACAGTATACCCGATTTCAAGGATCAATCTCTTAAAGGTCCTTGTCACAAAAGTAGGTTCTCTCAATGCCCGGCTGGCAAAATGGTCCATCCTTCTATCACAATTTGATATTAGGTATATACCACAGAAAGCAATCAAAGGTCAAGCTCTGGCAGATTTTCTCACAGAGCATCCACTGCCTAAGGATTCTCCACTCAGGGATGATCTCCTAGACGAGCTTGTCTACAGCATGGAGACTTCCTTATCAAATGCCTTCTGGAACATGTACTTTAATGGTGCAACCAGGACAAATGAAAAAGGAAAGTCGATATCGGGAATTGGCATTCTCTTTGTTAGTCCCGACAAATACATGATTCCACACGCATTTTCGCTACTGGAACCATGTTCAAACAATGCAGCTGAGTACCAAGCTCTGATTATAGGATTGGAACTCGCCCTCGAATCTGGCATCACCATGCTGGAAGCATTTGGGGATTCTCAATTGATCGTCAATCAGATGGATCAGAAATATTAAATCAGGAAGCCTGATCTGTTGCCTTACTACAATAAGGCACAATCACTTCGTCAAAGGTTTGACATCTGTCACATCACCCACATCAGCAGAGGTGAAAACATCCGTGCAGATGCCCTGGCTGGACTTGCTACATCTATGGCAATCCAAGAAGGGGAAAACATGAAAATTACAGTGTGTCAAAGAAGGATTCTCCCTCCTCTCAACACACACCAAGCAGTCGTTGAATGCCACCGAGTGGTTGGAAGTCGGATTTCCATCCTTAAACCTCTGATCGGCTACTGGAGGGATCCGTTCATTGACTATATTATGTTTGGAATCCTACCAGAAGATCCAAGAGAGCGGGTAAGCATTCAAAGACGAGCCCCAAACTTTCATTTGGACATTCCCTCCAAAATGCTTTACAGAAAATCCTTCAATGGAGTACTTCTATGCTGCTTGTCACAACAAGAGGAGGAAGAAACCCTAAAAGAAGTTCATGCTGGTCTTTGTGGAGCCCATCAGGCTGGTCCTAAGCTCTACGATTAGATAAAAAGGTTAGGTTATTATTGGCCTACCATGATAGCTGACACAATGCAATTTGCTAAATGTTGTCAACAATGCCAAGTTCATGGAGATTATATCCACATGCCTCCGGAATGGCTACATCTTACAACGATCTCATGGCCCTTCGAAGCCTGGGGTATGGATATCATAGGTCCTATCTCTCCCCCTGTTAGTTTTATGGTCTCAATCCATTAAGATTGATGTAATAAATTGATTAATTTATTTATTTATCAATATATTCATGTTATCATTTCATGAGATGAATGGTGTTTATTACTTAAATGCACATAACCAATACGAATGACATGATGGTTCATGAGATGAACCGGAGTCCATAAGTATACTAGATGCAATACATGTGTGTGATGAGATCCACATACGGGAGACATGTATAGCAAATCTTATACTTGAATATCTTCACAACTAGTGATGAGATTGGACATCTCATCTGACAAGGTTGCAGTACTTTGATTACTATGAGATAGTGTGATTTGTCTCGATCATCAGAATGTAAGATTCTGGATCATAGTGCTGGTACATTGGATGTATTGAAGGACCATGAGAAATACCTTATGAACAATGTCTTTACTTTAAGGTCTGCTCTCATAATTCCCTAGTAATAGGCTCTCAATCCTGAGACATTTATGAACTCAAGTTTCTATCTATTCATTTACTTTGAGTCACCAATGAGTAAGGTCAACTGTAGGTCAACACCTCGGTGTCTTGGGTACGTGGTAGTAGGACTGTGGGAACATTTAATGATCAAGATGAAATCTATCTCTATTATCCCCTTGTGCCAATTATTGGATTTATCGTTGGTAAGCGTACACCCATCTCAATTAAGAGTTAATTGGATGGTACTAATGATTACTATAATTAATTGGGTCTCAAGGATAATAAGATATTGGTCAAAATTGGTGGGATAGTCTGTCGAATTGATCCATGGATAATGATAGAGGGGCCCACTTGTAGTGATAGGGAAGTTTAGGGTCTTCATGTAATTTATTCCTAAGACTGGAGTTCAATTGCATTTACATAGTGGAGTTATTTGCAATTAACTGTGGGCCCGGATTGCACATGAGATGTGGGATCGCGGTGTCCCAGTTGGAGCCAGCTTTCTACGGAATCCTTAGTGGTCCTCATGCTAGCCCAAGATTGGATCTTTACTAATTCTATTTGAACTCAAAAGGGAAGCCTACTATTTCTATTTGAAGTGAGAC
Source organism: Persea americana (assembly GCA_029852735.1). Lineage (NCBI taxonomy): Eukaryota > Viridiplantae > Streptophyta > Magnoliopsida > Laurales > Lauraceae > Persea > Persea americana. The sequence goes on from CM056817.1 coordinate 23,897,556, forward strand.
TTCTAATGGTGGTAATAGTGGAACAAAGGGTTACTAAGTATAATAGAAGTTGGACTTCTAATAATATACAAAGAGAAGAGTTGAAAATCTATATAAAGGAGACTAGGGGTGGCTTTGGACGTCCATTCTTGGTCTATTAAGAGGAGTTCACGCCCATCAACCCTAAAGTGCAAGAGTTGCATTCTTCTCCTTCCCCTCTCTCTCTTCTAGTTCCCTTCTAGTTTCCTTGGAGATTCTAGATAGTCTTTCTCTTGGAGATTCCACCATCTCTATTATTGAAAGAGATCTGAAGCGGGTCATAGCGTGGAAGAAGATTGGGCATTGGAGATTCTGATCTTAGAAGAGCTCTTCATCAAATAGTTGAATCAAGTTCTCCATTAGAGCACAATAAAGCTCCATAAGTATTTTCTACTCCTTGTATGTTGTGGAATTTCGTGGTTGCATGTTTAGTGTTGTTTCTATCCTTTTAATAGGTTTGTTTGCTGATCATGATGGCTGAGTTTGAGGACATGCATCCTGGATTGGGTTTTGATGGCTTTTGGATAGGTGTTTATCACTTCTAGTAGGTGAAAAGTTTTTGAAACCTATCCAAGAGGTCCACCCAATTCCAACACCCCCGCCAAGCAAAGGTCATCGCTTCATCCTCGCCGCTACGGATTATTTCTCCAAGTGGTCAAAAGCATTTGTGTTCAGCGAAATGAAGACCTCATCAGTCCTTCAATTCTTACGAACCAACATCATTTGTCGCTTCGGCATACCTAAAATATTCGTCCATGATAACGGACCACAATTCCGGGATCACAGATTCTATAGGTTCTGCGACAAATACAAAATCCAAAGTTGTCCTTCGACTCCGTATAACCCGGCAGCGAATGGACTAGCAGAAGCCTTCAACAAGACACTCTGCAAAATTCTCAAGAAAATGATCTCTAGTCACAAAAGAGACTCGAGCGACAAACTGCTTGAAGCTTTATGGGCTTACCGGGCTACCGTTCGAGGACCAACCCATAGCACAGCATTCTCCTTGGTCTATGGATGTGAAGTAGTTGTCCCTCTAGAGGTACAAATTCCTTCCTTAAGGGTATCTCTATAAAATGAAATGACGCAAAAAAGCAATATCAAATTGAGACTCCAAGAACTGGATAATCTTGATGAAAGAAGGCTCGAAGCTGTACAAAGCGTTAAGCTTTACCAAGCACGCATGGCAGGATCTTTCGACAAGAAGGTCAGGCAACGCGCCCACAAAAAGGGTGACTTAGTTCTTGCGGTGAAAAGGCCAATGGTTTTCGCCCACAAATCCAAAGGCAAATTCGAACCAAAATGGGAGGGACCCTTCGTCATCGACAAAGTCTTCTCCAACGGTGCGTATGCTCTTCTGAACATGGAGGGTGATAGATGTATGCTGCCCGTCAATGGCAAGTTCTTGAAGCAGTACTACCCTTGAAGACTTCCTACATCGAGTCAAAGTGATGCCTACATGGCCAAAGCCTATCCCTAGGTACTTGCTCGTCAAACCCACTCCTTTTAAAGTTTTCATACCTATGTTGAAATTTTAAAAAAAAAAAAAACCTCAAAACAATGCTTACTTTCAATGTTTCATTGTCCAAAAAATCATCAAAACCCAAAATCCAAGTTTAGGAATCTCTTCCCTAACTTGACCAAAACTTTCGATCCTTGAACCCAAAATTCATGGTTTGAGACAAAAATCAGGACTTAGGGATTTCCACCCTAGTCCATCCCGACTTTCACCACCAAAAATGGTTTTTGAGTCAAAATTTACGACCCTCGTGTCTTTAAACAAAACATGGTTTTTCAAAAAACCAAGGGGAAGCGACGTTTAGTCGATACTCACACAAAACCCAAAAATCAGAAGGATGCGAACCCCTTTCAATACTTCCAAAACCTCAAAATCTCAAGAAAGCGACACCTCGTCGATACTTGCAAAATTTCAAAAAAAAAATCGTGGAGACACAACGTTTCAGTTGATATCCACAACCCAAATTTCAAAACAAAAAAAAAGGTTCGAAAAAACCTCAAATTTCAAAAATCGTGGGGAGGCGACATTCCATCGATACCCACAAAACCAAATTTTTTAGAAAAAGGCAAGGAAGCGACTTTCAGTCGATACTTGCACCCAAATCCGCGAGGAGGCGACATTCCATCAATACTCGCAACCGAATGAGCAAGGAAGCGACATTCCATCGATACTTGCAATACCATTCAGCAGGGAGGCGACTCTTAGTCGATACTTGCATTTCTGAAAACCAAAAAACCCGGCTTTTATGCCAAAAACCCAAAACCCGGCTTTCATGCCAAAACCCGGCTTTCATGCCAAAAACCAGGCTTTCATGCCAAAAATAAAAAATCTGGCTTCCATGCCAACAAAACAAAACTTGGTTTTCAAAAAACTCGGCTTCCATGCCACAAAATTTGGCTTTCACGCCAAACAAAAAAAAATCGGCTTCTATGCCACAAACAAAACTTTGGCCCCCATGCCACGAAATTTTGGCTCTCATGCCACAAAACCAAAATCGGCTTCTATGCCACAAAATCTGGCTCCCATGCCACAAACAAAATCTAGCTCCCATGCCACAAAATCTTTGGCTCTCATGGCATAAAACCAAAACTTGGCTTTCACGCCACAAAAACCGGCTCTCATTCCAAAAACCGGCTTCCTTGCCACAAACAAGATTTTGGCTCTTATGCTACCAAAATTCGGTTTTCATGCCATCTCAAAAAACCAGGCTTTTCGCCATAAAATCTGGCTTTCATGCTCAAAACAACCCTTTGGCAAAAGATTTTCACAAAATGACAACCTTTTGATCAAATTTTCAAATGAACATTCCCATCCAACTTTTACTTACTTTCATAAAAAAAAAAGAATTTAAGTGAAACGAGGGAATACAAAAAAAAGGCTGCCAAAAAATGTTTATACATGGAGGTACAAAAAGAAAAGAAGAAAAAGTTTGTTACAAAGTGAAGAGACTAGTCCGACATGGTCTTCAACCAAAGGGTTAACTCCTGAAGCAAACTCTTGGCCTTAGCCTCGAAAGCTTCCAGGCCGCGCTTCTTCAGAAATTTCCTATAAAGCCTTTCGCAACCCATCTTCAGCACAAGGAAGCTCTTCCCAGAGAATCTGCCATTGTTCATATTTTTGAGCCTTCCTCCGGAGATTGCTTTCGACCTCCTCAACTTGGCGAATGAGAGTCCTCTCTCTATCGCGAGCTTTCAAAGTAGCAGTCCACTTAGCAGCGGCCTGTTCTTGCAATAGCTCAAGGCGCTGTCTGGCTTCAGTGACCTCCCTGTGAAGACGGTGTTGGTCCTGTATTAGCTCAATAATAGCTAACTCGGTGACGTTCCTCTCCCGAACGAGCTGTTTTCGAGTCCGCGAGAACTCATTCAGTTCAGATTTGACCTCGCTGGAAGGCTTCAAAAACATCTCTTTGAAGAAGTCATCATTTGAAAAGCTCTTGGTCTCATTCCACTTGTTGCCTAGAGTGATGACTTCATCGACAAAAGCCTTGGCATCTGTGATGTCCAGACCGACTTCTTCGCTATCGGCAAGAATGTCATGTACAAGCTTAACCATGCCGAAACCAGCCTCCAAATGGCTAGAAGAAAGAGTTTCGACCCATGAGCTCAAAACTCTCTTCAACACCTTCCTCGCAAACTGACGGGATGGCTCAGATGAAGACTCGCCATGCTCCGTTGGTCGACTATCCATGTCGGGCACTGTTGGAAGAGTAATCAAAAAGCTCTTTCCAATCGGAGCCGCCGGAGAAGGAATATCAGCAGGCGGACTCTCCTCTGCCTCATCAAAACTGGTAGAAGAAACCCCTACTCCTGGATTAGTCACAGGCACCCCCTGCTCTGGCTCTGAGAAAAATAAAGGAACTTCTTCTGTCACCTCACAACCTGCCAATGAAAGATGAAAAAGGTATGAATATGATCTTGTCAAAAATCAAAATATTAAGATTATCACTACAAAGTACCTTCTTCGACGACTGGCGGAATGCTTCCTGCCTCCATGAGCTCATCCGAAGCATCATCAAAAGTTACATCCATGGATGGCTCAAAATCGTCGGAATCCTCCAGCAAGTCAGCTGGCAAAAAAATATATATATGTCAGCAAGTGGCGGTAAAGAAAAACAAAGAAAGAAAAAAAAACAAAAAAAAAACAAAAAAAAGGGAAAAAAAACAGAGAGAAAACCATGAAAGAAAAAAAAAAGAAAGAAAAGAAAAAAAAAGGGAAAGAAAAAAAAGGAAAAAAAAACATGGTAAAAAAAAGGAGAGAAAACCGTGAAAGAAAAAGAAAAAAAAAAGAAAAAGAGAAGAAAAAAAAGAAAGAAAAGAAAAAGGAAAGAAAAAACATGTGAAAAAAAAAAAAGAAAACACGTGGAAAAGAAAAAAGAAAGGGAAAAGAAAAGAATGAAACTTACTTGAAGCCATGGATAGAGAATGAAGAAAAGCTTGAAGATCCTTGAAGAATAAGAAGAATTCTTGATCTTGGAGCACTCTTGAAGACTTTTGCAAAAAGAAGGCAATAGTAGCAAGAGATCCAACCTCCCCTTGCTTTTATAGAAGAGAGCAAACCAAAAGAGGAAAGGAGGAGAAAAGAAAGGAGGTAAGTGTTAAAAATTAGCAAACTTCCTAAAAGAAAGGGATCATGGGATATTCTTTCCCAATAAGGAGATCTTTTGAGAAATTCTCTCCAAAAAAGAGGGAATATGAGAAACTTTCTCCCAAAGAAAGATACTTTGAGAAAATCTCTCCCAAAATCAAGGAAACTTGAGAGATTCTCTCCAAGTAAGAATATTTTTAGATATTCTCTACCAAAAAAGAGATATCTTTAGATATTCTTTACAAAAATGACACCACATGAGATCTAAGCCATCTTTAAAGCTTAAGGTCCCATGGGCTAGCCCACATGAGCCAGGTTTGACCACCTAGGTACTAAAAGTGGCTTTTAGTCAAAATCCCTCTTACCAAGAGCATACAAAAATGGTTCCATGCCTCCTTTGAGTTGATTAGACCAAAAAAAAAAATCCAAGCTTCATGAGTTTCCAAAAATCCAAACCATCCCACCTCATGAACCAAATTAAGCCAAAACCTTGAAATTGACATTCCACAAAAACCCAAACCACTCCAATGGACCCAAAATTGTCCCAAAGAGTGACCAAAATCCAAACCATGGTCCCCTAACTTGCCACATACAGCTTGTTAGGTCACAGGACCAAAATCAAAATCCAAAATCCGACCCCCTAACCTGCCACATACAGCTTGTTAGGTCACAAAGCCAAAAACTAAAAACCTTCTTGACCGCCTGATGCGCCACACAAAGCCTTTAGGTTCACAAGGTTAAAAGGAAAATCCAAAACCCCAAAACCCAATCCAAATGTCATTTTCAAAATTTTACCTTGAGATGGTACGTGATCTCTCTCACTGCCATAAAATACCCTTGGAAACTCAAAAGGCTATTCTATCAAAGAAAAATGCTTAGAGACTCTTGGTCAAGTCAGAAGTTCTCCTTCAAAGTCTTCTTCAAGGCACATCGACTGCAAAAGCTATGAGATTCGTCGCTGTACCTCGAGGGGGCATTTGTAGACACAAAAAATGTCACTTTGCCTCCTCAACATCAAAAGCTACATGGAGTCGCATCCTACGACAAACAGGCAAAGCTGCTTCAATCATTAGATCTTGTCAGAATCAAACAAAAACTGCAAAAGCCTTCAAAATAGCCAAAAGAAGGGAATACATGAAGTTTCAGGCCATTTCGACACCATTTGGCCTAACTTCAATCCTCCAGCGGCTGAGTAGGAGCTCCCGGCGGCGACAGTGTTGAAGACATCAAATCTTCGATCAGAGCCTATGGATGGTCTCAAAATACTTCCAAAAGGCTCCACGTCAAATTTCAAGTCAAACCGACACCGTTTGACCCTCAATCAACTCTCGAAAGGCGAAATCAAACCTCTTAGCGGCGAGAACCTCTGATGTCGCCAGTCATCAAACGAAGCACATGAGTAGCTTCTACATGCTTCCAAAGGGCTGTACGTCAAATCTCAGGTCATTCCGATGACGTTTGACCCGGCTTTGACGCTCCGAAGCAAAATCAAGCCTACCGGCGGCGAAGCTCCCCGGGACCATGGCATCCAAATCAGAGCTAATGGAACATCTCAAAATGACTCCAATAGGCTCCCTATCAAATTTCAGGTCAAACGGACATCTGTTGACCACACATCAAAGCTCGACATCTTCCACACGGTGAAATCAAGTCTAGCATCGACGGGACCCCAAACGGCTTCAAAACTCAAATAAAAGCCCATGGTTGGTCCTATCTTATGCTCAAGAAGCTTCACCTCAAATTTTAGGTCATTCCGACATCGTTTGACCAAGTTTCAACTCTTGGCGGAAAATCGGCTACGGAGTCTTCGGCTTTTCCAAAAATAGGAGACTTTGTGCTCTGATTTGCACAGCCTTTCAACAAGTTTTCTTCAAAGGAATTAAGCCAATAAATGAGGAGAAATGTCAAGAAAAATACAGGAGAAAATAGAAGCGAAACTGCCCGAGAAACGGCGACCGAAAGGCGACCGGAAAATGGACCTAAGTCCAAGGTCGCCAGCGGCCATGGCCCAAGGTCGCCAGCCCCATGGTCACCGGCGACCATGGGTGCATAGTCGCCGCCGACCCTATAAGTCCGGGTCGCCGGATTTCCGCTGAAACGTCCGTTTTTCCAATTCTTTTCACGTTTCACGATGTTTGGCCCCTGTGATTTTCTCAAAATCTGATTTTTGAGGCATGATATCCGTCGATCTTCGTCAACGTCACGGATCCGCCATGGAAATCATTTCATCATCATCGGACACTCCGAAACCACCAACCGGCCGACTAAGAAAGTACACTTTCTGCCCTAGCGATCGTGGAATCGACTGGACAGATGTTGCCGGCCCATTGGTATCAACCAATGTCTGAATTTGCATCGTCGTCCAACATCAAATAACATGCGGATCCATCGATAATCATCACAAGAAGAATTCTAAAAGACATGGCGCGGCCCGCAACTCTTCAAGTGACTTGACGACCAATTAATGCTGTTAATTGACCTTTTTATGTGAACTTATTAGGGTCATTAACTCATTATTTTGGACGGCCCAATCAGAAGCCAAGAAATGGGAGTTACAAGTCCAATTAATCATGGTAATTAACCACGTAACTCCTATCATTATGGAGTTTAATCATGGTAATTAATCATGAAACCCCCATCATCATGGAGATTAAATGCTCATTATTCTCCATCGGCCATTCAAAATCCAAGAAAAAGGAGTTACAAATTTATGAAATTAAATCTTGTAACTCCTCCCATCATGGAGCATTAATATCATTAATGCCCATAAACCTTCCTAATGGCCGTCAAAAGCCTATAAATAGGCGTTCATTCCAAAAGGAAGGGGTCCTGAAACATTTTCTGAAAACTATCCTGAAGAATTCTCTGCAAAAAGAAGCTCCTCACTCTGAAGAAACTCTGCTACAAATTCTACAAGGTGATCAAAGTCCCTTGGGGGGCCACCCCCCCAAGATCTCCCTTCTTCTTCTATCCAACATGGCCTAGATGCGGCTTTTCAGCCCGTCTACTTGGTTTTTTATTGGATATAGGACCTTCCCTTGGTCTTTGTCCTCTAAAAATCCGAGGTCCAAGCCAAGCCAAGTGAACTAAAGCATCAAGTGTTCTCATCTGAAAGATGATGGCGGAGTCCATACATGACTCGCGACCGTCGATCTGAACGAGTCCCCACAATCTCCTTAGAAGTCAGATCCCTCTTTCTTTCTTCTCTATTGTACTTTGTATTTTTAAAGAGACAAAAAAAATCACAATTCTTATCTTTCATCATTGATGAGATTTGTAAATCGCCTTTCAAGGCAAAATCGCCTTCTACGGCACAAAACCGCCTTTCACGGTAAACTAAACAAAATCGCCTCTCACGGCATTTTAAAATCTTGTCTCTTTCTTTAAATATATGTGCAATCGAAAGTTAGAAAAAAAGTTTGATTTCCTTTCTACTTGTGAAGGTGAATCTCCGGATCACCATTTAAAATTCCAAGTAGAATAGAAAATTTGGCATACCCGTACAAAAATGTTAATGCTTGCTCTTGTTTTTCTTTTCGCCCCGCCGCACCCCGGCGGACCCGGGACGGAGGAAGGCAAGAAGAAAAAAGACGGGTTCATCATTAATGCGGTCATTAACTCATTATTTTGGAGGGCCCAATCAGAAGTAAGGAAAAAGGCGTTACAAGTCTCATAGCATTGAATTATGTAACTCCTCTCATCATGGAGTTTAAAGGCGGTTAAATGTTCATTATTCTCCATCGGCCAATCAAAAGCCAAGAAAAAGGAATTACAAAATCATGAATTAAAAACATGTAACTCCTCCCATCATGAAGCATTAATGCAATCAATGCTCATAAACTCTCCTCATGGCCACCAAAAGCCTACAAAAAGGGGATCATTCCAAGAAGAACAGGTTCAAAAAAAGGCCAGAGAAAATGTCCAGAAAAAAATTGGAAAAATCCAGAACTTCTGCAACAGTTGCTGCAACAATCCCTCCTCCGTCGAAAAGACTTTGCAACAAACACTACAAGGTGACTGAAGTCCCTTGGGGGGCCACCCCCAAGATCCTCTCTTTCTATCCACATGGCTAGACGTGGCTTTTCAGCCTGTCTACTCAGCTTTTTATTGGATATATGACCTTCTCTTGGTCTTTATCCTCTAAAAATCTGAGGTCTAAGCCAAGCCAAGCGAATCAAAGAATCCTATGTTTTCATTTGAAGGATGATGGCGAAGTCCATACATGACTTGCAACCGTCAATCTGAACGAGTTCTCGCAATTTCCTGAGAAGTTAGAATTCATTTTCTTGCTTTTTGTTGTATTGTACATTTTCCAAAGAGACAAAAAAAAACTCACAACTCTTGTCTTTACATTTTGATAAGATTTTTAATTTGCCTTTCACAACAAAACTGCCTTCCACGGTAAAAATCGCCTTTTACGACAAAATCTTCTTTCACGGCAAATAAAATGAAATCGCCTTTCACGGCAAAAATCTTGTCTCTTTTCTTAAATACGTGTGCAATGAAAAACTAGAAAAAAGTAGATTTCCTCTTTTCTTAAATATATGTGCAATGAAAAACTAGAAAACAGTTGATTTCCTTTTCTACTTGTGAAGGTAGATCTCCGGATCACCACTTCTAAATTCCAAGTAGAGTAAAAAATCTGGCATACCCGTACAGAAAAATGTTGATGCTCACTTTTTCTCTGCCGACCCCCGGTAGCCTCGGGACGGAAGAAGAGAAAAAGTCGTGTCCATCACCTAATGGGACAAACCCTCTTAGAAGATCAAAGGATAACGGTATGATTGAATCGATCTTAGAGGACAAGCATAACTTCTATAATGAGATAGAGCCTAATCCTATATTAGCCCTGATTAAGGCCCATTTTAATGCGAGACTGAGACTTCTGAGTATTCTAAAAGGTTTACCGTGCCCGCTCTTAACCATTCCAATAATCATGAGCCAAGATTACATAGAATACTTTGAGAAGAGACAACTACCAAGAGTTGATCCAACTTTGATCCTTCACCTAGAATGGTACCCTGCCCATAAAGAGCAAAATCCAAGCACAACAGCAGAGATCATTCCTGAACTAGAAAGCCAAATAGAGTGTGATCCAATTAGTCTTCATGAAAAGAATGAGACCAGTCCTGAAGCTTTAGGAAAGACCTTTGGAGACTTGACCATAGAAGAACTTTCTGGTATTTTCCCAAATGTGCCACCTAAGATTCTAAATGTCCCAAAGAGCAATGAAAAATCCACACGACTGAATAAATTCTTATCCCACATGACCATCCAGTAGTGGCACAACCAAAATGCCAACTTTACACCCTCGCTCAAAGACTCTCACGATGTAAGTATGCTAGGTTACAAAGAAAATTTAGAGCACGCCTAGCAAAACATGGACGAACTACATTTAAGAAAGCTAGATGCACTTCAACAAAACCTATAGCCCAAAGAAAAAGGGAAAACCAAAAGGTTCGCACAAAAGACGAGGGTCAAACTATTAGGAAGACAAAAGACCAAAGATCATTAAGTGAAAATAGAAATTCATCTTTTAAGGATTCCAAATCCACTAATTGTTTAAACTCTTTAAGGCCAAGGCCCAAGTGGCGGAGGTCTAAAACATTTCAACACTCTCTTTTTCGGCAAGAGTAAACTAAAGATCCCTAATATAAAAGCCTTAACTCATTGCATCAATGAGTGAGAACATATTCACATTATCAAAGAAATCAAGATAACCAAACTTAGATTAAACCTTTTAATATGAGACCAAAGCCTAAGTGGCGGACATCGAAAATATTTCAACGGTCTCATTTCCAGATGGACCAAAATAAAACCTTATGGCCTACACCCATTATCCGAACATCTCAACAACAGAAAACACATCAAAGCGATCAACGAAAATACCATAATAAAGTAAAATGTGTTGTCATCATACCAAGGCCCAAATGGCGGAGGTTGAAGGTGTTTCAATGCTCTCGTTTCTGAAGAGAGCAAAATGATAAGGCCCATACCAGACACCCACAGATAGAAACACGTAAGTCGAGAGGTCTTAAACGCACACGTTTTCAAATAGTCAAAATATTCAAGGTGCGCAACACATCACTAGCACAGACAATGGAAAATCACAATCATGCTAGGCAGACCCTGGGCATCATACCAATGAAGGGCTGCAAATTCAAGCAAGCCCACATAAATTACGTATTACTTAGGATTATTACAAAAAAAAAAAAAAAGAAACGTGATAAAAATCACAAAACCCCAAAAATAAAAAAAAATAGAAAAATCCAAAAAAAAGTATAAACAATTGTTTTTTTTTTTTAAATTGTTTGATCATCATAAAAGGCATAGGCGAGCTAGACCAGTGCAAAATCCCTCTAGTAGAACAATCGCGACAAGAAGCGGTCATGAGTCAGATTAATGAGATAGATTGTGAGTTTTTTCCCATTACTTCAAAAGGGGGATTGCCTTAGGAACCACTATTATTAACGATGGATGGATGTTTATAAATTAGTGAGTACCAAAGATGGTGATTCGTTTTGCTACATTAGAAGCATTCATACTAACAACAACTAAGGCACATGTCAACATCAATGCTAATATAGTGGTCAGATTCATTAAGAAAAACATAATAGCTTGACTTGGCATCTCCAAGGTATTCATAACAGACAATGGTCCCCAATTTACATCCCAACAAATAAGCGAGTTGTGCACAAAATATGACATAGAACTGTATCATTCAACCCCATATTTCCCTCAATCCAATGGTCAAGCCAAAGCAACCAACTTGACCTTGCCGAAGATCACCAAGAAGATTGCGGAAACCACTAAGGGTTGCAACTGGCCAGACCATTTGGTCAAAGCATTGAGGGCATACCAAACATCCATAAAAACTCCTACTAGCGAAACCATATGTTCTTTGACCTACGAGAGGGAAGCAGTCCTTCCGTTCTGAGTTTTTCACCCGTCACTGCGCATTCAGCTAGATGAAGATATGACAGAGGACCAAGGGCAAGAAGTGCCGCTACTTCAGCTAGATCTACCTGATGAGAAAAGAATGAAAGTAACAGAGCATGCACAAGTATACTGGAAGCGAATTGCATGAGCCTATGACATGTCAAAGAAAGAAAATTCAAAGTTGGCGACTTCGTGCTGAAACGCATCACTCCATCTTAGCTTTTGCACCCCGGAGGTAAGTTACGACCCAATTGGAAAGGCCCTTATGTAATTAAAGAAGTATATTCTGGCAATGCATATAGACTAGTAAATGCAGAAGGGGAAGAGCTCCTCGATCAATGGAACGCTACATACCTGAAAAGGTACACGGTATGACCCTTCCTTACTTCTTACAGAATAGGACCCTCCCTGCTCTTTGATGTAGTTGTAGAAATCCCGTAGGAGGACCGAAGAGATGCACTCTGATCAAACCTGGAACTCGAACACTCATTGGCACTTAAAAACACAAAACAATGAGTCTGCCCCACACAATATCTGCACGGTCAAAGCCATTCAATATGAAGGTTTCTAGGTGAGTTCACCATGTCATGAAAGCTTCCCGATCGTTTGCCAAAAAAAAAAAAAAAGGAAAAGAGAAAAAAAAAAAAAAAAAAAGAGTGAGAAGCCATGGTGGAGTCACATGAGGTACGGGTATGCTCCCCACGGTTAATACTTCAGAAACCATTACCGAAAAGAGAGAAGAGAAGCCACAATGGAGTCGTAGGAGGTATGGGTATGCTCCGGATGGCTAATGTTTCAGAAGCTATTACCTTAGGATCCCCTTTCCTTTCGACCCCTTTTATCACAAAAAAAGAAGAAGATCTATTAGAATTAGGATCCCTGGAATGACATGGGTACTCATCAGGCGAACTAAGCAGAAGGTGGTCGAAAACCATGACACTAAGGAAGCACGGTGACTCGCCACCCTGCACACAAACAGTACTCACGAATAAGCCCCGGAGGTGGTCAGGTGCTCTCCAAAGTTCAGCGAAAAAAACTAAGCAGCTACAAAAGGGGGCCTATGAGGGCTCGACCTCCAAAGGATAGTTAGGGAAGATTACGTTGCCACCAAGGTGACAATCATGGATTGAGAGGCTAATCCACTTTCACATTCTTGCCCACGGCCAGAATGAACATTCATCTTATGCTGGGGCATTTATATATATATATATATATATACATACGAATATATGTTTATCTCACATGGCTTCCCAGTCTGGGTCCTCATCGCATACACGATTGCCACAAGCACTCACTAGCCTACACACACTCACCTCATGCATGCTTTCATTACTAATGACTTTTGGTTGGATGCAGGAAAAATATAACCCTAAGGTCCCATTTCCATCTTGTTATTTAAATTAGAAAAAAAAGCTTGAATGCTAAAACCCCTTGACATTTTTGCCGAGAAAAGAAAAATCTCGCTTCAGACAAACCATGTGGGAGACTAAAAATACTAAACCAACAAGCTTTTTTTGAGACCTTTGTAGGAAAAAAAAAAAAAAAGAAGCCCCGGTCATATTCAAAACACCCCTCAAGCTGGGGCATTTTTTTATTCTTTTTAGGGTCACATCACGAGTACTATTTTGTGCACAACTCCCTATAACTTGAAATATGATAATGATTGATGGAAATTATGGATCTTGTCTGTTTGATGCCGTTGATTGAATTTGACTACTATTATATATCAAGGACGATATTTGCCATGGGATTTCATGATAAAATATGATGATCGTTAGCATATGCCTCCATACCTATACCTAATATTATGGATGCCTTAAAACATAGAATTGCCTAGGTCACAAATGTTACACACTTAGTGTAACGTCCCACCCTACACGCATGCATGATATTGTCCGCTTTGGCCCACGGGCCTCACGGTTTTGTTTCTGATGGGCCAGAACCCATCAAAAGGCCTCATGCAAGGTAAGGGTGTAGGCTTCATATATAAACCCATTCACTTTCCTCTCTATAGTCGATGTGGGACTCCGGGGCGTCACAATCCACCCCCCTTAAGGCTGCACGTCCCTGTGCAGTAGTCTGCCAGTCCCTGTAGCCTGCCAGCCCTCTTGGCCCGCCCACATGGAAACCCGCCCACTTACACCAGACCACGGCTTGGGACCCACACTCGAACTAGTCGAGAGTCGGCTCTGATACCATTTGTAACGCCCCACCCTACACGCATGCATGATATTGTCCGCTTTGGCCCACGGGCCTCACGGTTTTGTTTCTGATGGGCCAGAACCCATCAAAAGGCCTCATGCAAGGTAAGGGTGTAGGCTCTACATATAAACCCATTCACTTTCCTCTCCATAGTCGATGTGGGACTCCGGGGCGTCACACTTAGGCACTCCTTGTTGTTTGAGAACCCAATTCTATGTTGCTTATCAAGTTTAGACTGATGAGAGACTGTGCCTATTTGATTTTTATTATATGAATCTCACTTCATTAACTCCGAACTACCGATGCTCCCTTCACGAGACTCTTATACTTAGGCACAAACTTCAAGATGCTAGAAAGATTTCGCCAAAGTCTCCCTTGTTTTTTCGACCCTTGAAAATCATCGGGTACAAAACCTGTCACATATAAAGGAAAAAACACACTTCATATGATCCCTCGGAGCCCCCCAGGAACTCCATTCCATCATCATACACATAGATAAGGCACTTCTAAGTCAACCAATATCAAACTACAAAGCATGCACTCACATCATAAATGCCACATGCACTTGTGCACGTCATATACATCATAATACATACATCAGAGAACAAAAAAAAATTCATAAAATCATAAAATACTTCTCCTCTCATCTTGCTCTTTAGTAATTAGAGAAGAGAACAAAAAAAAAAAAAAAGGTGATTAAAAGAAGTAGAAAAATCCAAAAAAAAAGAGTGGACATTAAGTAGAGGATCCTAGGTTATTCTATTCGCGCTTAAGTAAATTAATAAACTTAATCAACCTTAATCTAAAACACATAATTTAAAACACCTAATTAAAACATCTAATTCAACCCCTAATTAAAACTATAATTGGAACCTTAATTCAAACCTTAATTAAAATCCTTAATTCCAACCTTTAATTGAAACATTTAGGCAAGACACTAAGTTGAACCCTAATCAACAAAGTCTAGTTAACAACCCCAAATTCAAACCTTAAAACCCTAATAAGACCCTAATCAAACTCTAATCAAACCCTGATTTTCAATCCCTAATTAAGATCCTAATCAAAGCCTAATTAAAACGATAGACAAATCACATCCAGAGAATAAAAAGCATCCTTTGATTAAGACCCAAGATAGAATACCCGAAATCGACTTAGAAATACCCTAAAAACCATTGACCTCGTAGCCCCCTAGTAGGCTGACGCTTGGACGCCACTGCAGGTGCGCCCAAGTCACCTAACACTCTAGAAACCATCGAACTCGTAGCCCCCTAGTAGACCGCCACTTGTGGTGGCGCCCAAGTCACCCAACACACCTAGGTGCCCACACTGGTGCGCCCAACTCCCTGGTCAAACCCTGGGAGGCCCTGCGGTTGCATTTCGACTACCGAACTCCAACCGCTACCATATTTAGGGTCTAAAGACTCAAAACCAATTCCGGATTTTGAATTTATTGACATAGATCACCCGAAACTTCCAATTTTGGTGAACGAACCCTGAGAACAACCAAAACCCATGAACCAATCACTTGGGCGCCACTACAAGTGCGCGCAAGTCAACCATAAGCACTTAGGCTCCACCACGGGTGTACCCAAGTCCCATTCTAGCCCTAAAACCACCGAGTCCCTATTCACTTCAAATCTTGACCCAAATCAACATCCCATAACCCTTATAGAAACCAATAATAACCCTGAAATTAAAAATTCAATTGACTTAAACCCATCCGGAACCTCGAACAAAAGTCGGAGGACTAAAGAGCATCAAATTACAACTTTGGCGCCATTGCTGGTGCGCCCAAGTCCTCTGTCAGACCCGAGTTGTGAATTCTAATTGTGTTTCGAGCTCCGGACTTAAAATTATTAAAATACATCAGCCCAAAATCTAGGACAACACAAGACCAAAAACTTACACTAAGCAAAAACTCCATGAATTTTGAAATCAAGTCGATACCATCATCACTAGCCAAACCACACAGAACCTGGTACGGTGGCGCCCAAGTCACCAGAGTGACCTAGGCGCCACTGAGTGTGCACCCAAGTCCTTTGCCGACCCCATTTCTCTGATTTTGACACCGTCTTAAAATATTAACTTAAAATCCTAAATTCCATAACCTTAAAATATTTAAAAACACATTAATTAAAACCCTAAAACACCTATAATCCACGTCTTAATCAACCTTCAACTTAAAACAAACCAACCCAACATAAACCTTACCCAATCAACCACTCAGGCGCTGAACTATCAGACTTAGGCTATTTATACCCTAGGTTTAGATCAAATTACCTGGTTAGGTAGCTTAGAGAATTAGGCTTCGTTCCACCACTTTTCATGTTTCGTTAGGGACTCGGAGAGCTGATGTGGGCGGTCTAGGACCTTAGGTTAGGGTTAATCCGATGATCAGTAATAAAGCATTAATCACTTAAATCCAAGTAAAATCCCTTAGTGAGGCCCTTCTAGCCCAATACCAAAAGACATAAAAACTATAAAACCAACAAAATAAACTAAAATGCTTTTTTCCTTTATTTATTCCTCTACCTCAGGTGCCAGATATTTAATTGAGCTTAACGATAAAAGAGAATAAAGAGCTGATTTCTAAAAATTGAATAAATGAGAATAATGAGATGAGATGAGTGATTTCACACACACTTTTAAACAATCACAGCCCATTGGCCACCCTAAAACGAACACCGGCCCATTGGTCATCTCCAATCAATTACGGTCCATCAGCCTTTCACTTTTATCACTTGTGTATCGCAAGCAAAAAACACAGAAATCACAATTCAAAGTGTTAGTTTTATGGTCTCAATCCATTAAGATTGATGTAATAAATTGATTAATTTCTTTATTTATCAATATATTCATGTTTTCCTTTCATGAGATGAATGGTGTTCTATTACTTAAATGCACATAACCAATACAAATGACATACTGGCTCATGAGACGAACCGGAGTCCACAAGTGTATTAGATGTAACACGTGTGTGGATGAGATCCACATACAGGAGACATATGTCACAAATCTTATACTTAAATTGATTCACAACCAATGATGAGATTGGGCATCTCATCTAACAAGGTTGCAGTATTATGATCACTATCAGATAGTGTGATCTGCCTCGATCATCGGAATGTAAGATTCTAGATCATTATACTGGTACATTGGATGTATTGAAGGACCATGAGAAGCACCTCAAGAACACTGTCTTTACTTTAAGGTCTGCTCTCATTATTCCCTAGCAATGGGCTCTTAACCCTGAGACATTGATGAACTCAAGTTTCTATCTATTCATTTGCTTTGAGTCACCAATGAGTAAGGCCAACTGTAGGCCAACACCTCGGTGTCTTGGGTACGTGGTAGTAAGACTGTGGGAACATTTAATGGTCAAAATGGAATCTATCTCTATTATCCCCTTGTGCTAATTAATGGATTTATCCTTGGTAAGTGTACACCCATCTCAATTAAGAGTTACTTGGATGGTACTGATGATTACTTTAATTAATTGGGTCTCAAGGATAATAAGATATGGATCTAAATTGGTGGGACAGTTTGTCCAATTGATCCATTGATATTGATGGAGGGGCCTACTTGTAGTGATAGGGAAGTTTTGGGTCTTCATGTAATTTATTCATAAGACTGGAGTTCAATTGCATTTATTTAGTGGAGTTATTTGCAATTAACTGCGGGCCCGGATTGCACATGAGATGTGGGGTCGCGGTGTCTCAGTAGGAGCCAGCTTTCTATGGAATCCCTAGTGGTCCCCACGCTAGCCCAAGATTGGATCTTTACTAATTCTATTTGAACTCAAAAGGAAAGCTACTATTTCTATTTGAAGTAAGACTTCTAATAGTGGTAATAGTGGGAATAGAGAGTTACTAATTATTATGGAAGTTGGATTTCTAATGATAAACAAAGAGAGGGGATGCAAAAGCTATAAATAAGAGAGGAGAGGTGGCTTGGACATCCACTACTCTATCCCCTTGGAGTTCACGCCCACCTCCCTTTTTGTGCAAGAGTTGCACTCCCTTCTCTTCCTTTCTCTCTTTTCTAGTTCCCTTCAAGTTTCCTTAGAGATTCTAGTTAGTATTTCTCTAGGAGATTCCACCATCTCCTTTGAGAAAAGAGATCTGAAGCGGGTCATAGCATGGAAGACAATTGGGCATTGGAGATTCTGATTTGCTTTGTGAAAGATCTCTTCATCAAAGGGTTTAATCAAATTCTCCATTAGAGCACAACCGAGCTCCATAGGTATAATCTGCTCGTTGTATGTTGTAGAATTTCGTGATTGCTTGTTAGGTGTTGTTTCTATCTTCTTGATAGGTTTATTTGCTGACCATGGTGGCTAAGATTGAGGACATGCATCCTAGATTGGGTCTTGTTGCCTTTTGGATAGATGATCACTAGTTCTAGTTCGTAAAATGCTTTTGAAACCTATCCTAGAGGCCCACCCACTTCCAACAATTGGTATCAAAGCCATACCTCATCGTTAATCATGTTAGAGCAACAAGCTTGCTCTGTTCTTTGCATGAGATGTGAAGAAGATAGAGGAAGGGCTATGTATGGATCGGGGTTTTATGGTTTTACTTTGTTTAATAGTGAATCCATGTTTGGATAGTCACAAAAGGGTTTAATAATGATGGAAGGATGATAGGAAGACATTAGAACACTTCAAAAGAGTTTTGGAGTTAAATGGACACGAAATAGAAAAACCCAAAAAAATTGATGTTCATCTGTCTGGTCGACCGGAACTCGTGTCCGGTTGGCCGGGAACTTGCAGGTCGGTCGACCGGGCTCTCTGGCCGGTCGACCGGGGACACTCTGATAGCAGATACAGATTTTAGGATTTTTCAGTTTCGGCTCTTCTTTTGTGTCCTATTTTTCCAGCATTGTTTGCAGCCTATTTGTGTGTTTTGTGTGGTTGTATGAGATACTAACATGCAGGTTCTCTTGTCCTCTCCATATGGCCCACAAGTCTTTCACTTTCTTTTATGGATGATTGGTTTATTTAAGGCTAAGTGTAAAGGGCATCATGGTTTCCTTGGTTTCCCATGAAAGGGCATGTCATAATGGTTTCCCTATAGCCCTTTTAATTTAAATTTTAGATTTCCATGTAAGTCTCATCGTAGAGACATAGGAATTTATGTAATTTTCAAAATTTATAAATTCTGGTGATGTCCGAGATGAAAAAGGAAAGTAAAGTTGGACTCATAATCAAAGAGTTTGAAGATTACCGAAAGTGTTTTGGAGATGCCCAAAGAGTTTGAGGAATCCCAAAGCTTTGGAAAGTCTAAGAAGTCCAAGAAGTCTATTTCGCTTGGGCCATGTGGAGGAGAGGACTAGTTACTAATTTTAGCATTTTCTATTTATGGATGAATGCTTGATTTATAATGTTTCCAAATCTGATCCAAACATAGCAAGTTACTATAATTGGTCAAATCAAATTAATTTTTGGAAAGAGTTCTAATTAGTGTTGATGACCAGTGAGATGGACACATTGGTAACACTACTTTAGAAACTGGACTTTCCTTAAAATAACTTAACTTGGAACCAATCTTTGATCATATCATGAGATGATTTAATGTTTATGTGGGCTCTAATACCTTAAAAGGAAAATCCTCAATTCTAAAATATTGAGTGGGAGCAGGGCATTAAAATTGAGAAATCCCCAAGGTTTTCCACCATAGGTCCATTGTAAGGAAAGTAGTAGCCTTGCGCCATCTTGAGAATGGCCGTTCCCAGGGAAGGCTTTTATTTGTCCGGTTACTAGATATGGATCTCCTTATGGATAGCATTGGTGAGACAGGGTGGGGGTTCACTCCCCAAGAAGGAGCTGCCCACAAAAGTTGTCACGCAATGTTAATTGGTCGGTCACAATTAACTAAAATAATGATGTAGTATCCCCAAGGATTTGCCTCATGTATTTTAGAAACCAAAGCTAATCGGGAGTCATACATTATTTGGTATGAGATACCTAGATAATAATGAATGATAGGGGATAATGGATAGTTAGTCTTAATCCAAATTTTGACCTACTTTGATTCACACCAATCTAGGTGGTATTCGCACTCCCAAAGGAGGCATATCCCAGGGATTGGAATTCCGATGTATTCTAAATTTTAGTGGTTATGAGAATTCCCACATAAATTTGGTAGAATAATAAACCCTAATGTCATTAATATTCTTTAATTGAATGTATGGTTATGTGCTACAGTTTATTCAAAATGAATTCGAATACTTTCAATCCACTTGCGACCATTCTCAACCAGAATAAGTTGGTAGGATCCAACTATGTAGACTGGAAACGGAACCTGGACTTTGTCCTGACTGCATCAGGATATAAATATGTCCTTACCATGCCCCCCCCCCCCCCTTGATGAGCCTGAGCCAGATGCACCACAGGACGAGAAAGATCATTATGCTAAATGGACCAAAGACGATGAGACGGCCAGATGTTATATACAGGCATCCATGCTAGTGTTTTGCAACACCAACATCAATCCTATAAGACTGCATATGATATTATATTGAACTTAAAGGAGATGTTTGCGGACCAGAGCAGGCCTGCTAGGCAGGCTGCTATGAGGGTACTCATAAGCACTAAGATGGCTGAGGGTACACCAGTACAGGACCACATGCTAAAGATGATGGACTCATTGAATGAGTTGGATGTACTGGGTGCCGCCATTGATGCAGAATCGCAGATTGACATAATCCTTGAGTCGCTACCAGATTCATTCAACCATTTTAAGATCAATTATAATATGAATAAAATGGATCTGACTCTAGCTGAGCTGTCTAGCCAGCTGGTAGCAACTTAGGGAATTATGAAGAGAAGGCCAATTGCCCTGATGACAAAAAAGTCAGATGTCAGGTCTAAGTCGAAAGGCAAAGGCTGGAAAGGCAAAAAGAAATCAATCCCTAAGGGTCCTAAGGCGGAGAATGGTCCTACTGGCGGTGTGGCAAAGGCTAAGGGTTCAAGGACTAAGGGAAAGTGTTTCCACTATGGTAAGGCAGGACATTGAAAGAGGAATTGTCCAGATTTTCTGTCCAAGAAGAAGACTTCAGGTATGATTGAGTCACTTGTTTATGAATTTAGTTTTGCATTTGGTACTTCAGAATCCTGGTGTGTTGACTCTAGTGCAACTAATCGCATTAATTCGTTGCAGGGGTTCCGGGAAACCAGGAGGCTCAGTGACGGTAAAAGCATTGTCAACCTAGGATCTGATGCTAAGGCAGATGCGGTTTCAGTGGGAGTTATTACTTTATGTTTTTCAGATAATAAATTGATTTTGTCAGATACATTATATGTACTGTCTTTAAGGCGGAACTTAATTTCAGTTTCTAGTTTGGTGAATAAAAGTTATTCCATTACTTTGGTACTGAAGTTGTCATAAAGAGGAATGGTACTTCCATATGTTCTGGCAAGGTAATCAGTGGACTTTATTTGTTAACTCCCACAATGTATGAGATACATGATACCGAGATAAATAATAAACCATCATTAAAGAGAAAACCACCATCATCTAATCCAACAAAGCTTTGGCATCTGAGGCTAGGTCACATTAACCTAAAAAGGATTGATAGGCTAGTGAAAGATGGTATCTTGCCTTCACCGGTGATAGAACCAATGCCTGTCTGTGAATCCTGTTTGGAAGGCAAAATGACCAAAAGACCATTATCATCCAAGGGCAATAGGGCCAAATATTTATTGGAATTAGTGCATACTGATGTGTGTGGACCCATAAATGTTAGAACGAGAGGAGGATATGAGAGGAGGATATGAGTACTTCATCACTTTCACAGGTGATTACTCAAGATATGGATACATATACCTTATGCACTGCAAGTCCGATGCTTTTGAAAAGTTAAAAGAGTTTCGAGCGGAAGTGGAAAAGCAATTAGGTAAAAGTATCAAGACTCTTCGATCAGATCGAGGAGGGGAATATCTCTCAACTGATTTTATGGGATACTTATCAGAGAATGGGATTATATCCCAGTTGTCTGCTCCTGGTATGCCTTAATAGAACGGAGTAGCAGAAAGAAGGAACCAGACTCTTTTAGATATGATCAGGTCTATGATGAGTTTCTCAGGATTACCTATATCCTTCTGGGGATATGTCTTGGATACTGCAATGTACTTACTAAACCTCGTACCATCTAAGTCTATACCTAAGACTCCCCAGGAGTTGTGGTCTGGGTGAAAGCCTAGTCTACAACATTTGCATATTTGGGGTTGTCCGGCACATGCGCTGAAAGTTAAGACGGATAAGTTGGAATCGAAGTCGGAAGTATGCACCTTTGTAGGATATCCTTAAGGAACTAAAGGTTGGATATTCTATAATCCCAGAGAGCAGAAAGTGCTTGTCAGCACCAATGCTTTTTTTCTGGAGGAAGATTATATGATTGACCGGAAATCTTTAAAAAAGGTTATCTTGGAAGAGATTCAAGAGAAGTCAATTCCAAATCCTATTATGACCGAACTTGAAGAGAACCCGCCCATACCTAACCCAGTAGTTACACTAGTGCCTTATCGTAGTGGGAGGATTGTCAGGCCCCTTGACAGGTTCTCGTTTTTTGGGAGAGTCTTACGAGACAATCCCGAAAGAACTGGAACAAGATCCCTGTAACTATAATGAAGCAATCAATGACATAGATTCGGGACGTTGGCAAGAAGCTATGAAAGCTGAAATGGAGTCGATGCACTCTAATTAGGTTTGGACACTTGTGGACTTGCCTGCAAATATTAAACCTATTGGGCGCAAGTGGGTCTACAAGAGGAAGAGAGGACCGGATGGAAGAGTTGAGACCTTTAAGGCCAGGCTTGTTGCGAAAAGGGTATACTCAGAAAGAAGGTATTGATTATGAGGAATCCTTCTCGCTGGTAGCCATGCTCAAGTCTATCCGCATACTTTTATCCATTGCGGCTCATCTCGATTACGAGATTTGGCAAATGGATGTCAAGACGGCGTTTCCCAACGGCCATCTTGAGGAAGATATCTATATGATGCAACCAGACTGTTTTGTGGCTAAAAACCAAGAGCAAAGAGTTTGCAAGCTATAGAAATCCATTTATGGATTAAAGCAGGCATCCCGAAGCTGGAACATCCGTTTTGACCAAGCAATCAAGGCATTTGGTTTTTGTCAAAATCCGGATGAGTCACGTGTGTATATGAAAAGTGAAGGTGACAGGGTAGTTTTTTTGGTATTATATGTCGATGACATTCTTCTATTCGGGAGAGACATAGGAATGCTGTCTATGGTAAAAGTTTGGTTGGCTAAGACTTTTGATATGAAAGACTTGGGAGAAGCAGATGAGAGAAGTGACATACGCCTCACTGTTGGTAGCCTTATGTATGCTATGCTTTGTACTAGACCGGATATCTGTCAAGCAGTGGGCTTAGTCAGCAAATATTAGTCTAACCTAGGTCTTGACCATTAGACTACTGTGAAGTGTATTCTAAAATACTTGAGAAGGACTAGAGATTACATCTTAATTTACGGCAGTGATGAGTTGATTCCAGTCGGTTACACAGATTCTGACTTCATGTCCGGTAAGGATTCCAAGAAATCAACCTCTGGGTATGTGTTTATGCTTGGCGGCGGAGCTATTAGCTGGAGGAGTATTAAACAGGAATGTACCGCTGATTCCACCTCGAAAGCTGAATATGTAGCGGCTTGTGAAGCAGCTAAGGAAGCAGTTTGGCTCAAAAGATTCCTTATGGAACTTGGAATTGAACCTTTGGCGCGACAGCCGCCCACAGTTTACTGTGACAGCAGCGGGGCAGTCTCACAGTCCAAGGAACCCAGAAGCCATAAAATCCAAAAACATGTACAGAGGAAATATCATTTGGTCAAAGAGATTGCGTAAAGAGGTGACATTGCCATCACCAAGATAGCATCTGTGGATAATCTCGCAGATGCCTTTACTAAGCCTTTGACTACCAAAGTCTTTGAGCAGCATGTGGATGGGATGGGCATGAGATGCAACCCTGACTGGCATTGAGCCCAAGTGGGAGATTGTTAGTTTTATGGTCTCAATCCATTAAGATTGATGTAATAAATTGATTAGTTTATTTATTTATCAATATATTCATGTTTTCCTTTCATGAGATGAATGGTGTTTTATTACATAAATGCACATAACCAATACAAATGACATACTGGCTCATGAGATGAACCAGAGTCCACAAGTGTATTAGATGTAACACATGTGTGTGGATGAGATCCATATACAGGAGACATATGTCACAAATCTTATACTTAAATTGATTCACAACTAGTGATGAGATTGGGCATCTCACCTGACAAGGTTGCAATATTATGATTACTATCAGATAGTGTGATCTGCCTCGATCATCGGAATTTAAGATTCTAGATCATTATACTGGTACATTGGATGTATTGAACGACCATGAGAAGCACCTTAAGAACACTGTCTTTACTTTAAGTTCTGCTCTCATTATTCCCTAGCAATGGGCTCTCAACCCTGACACATTGATGAACTCAAGTTTCTATTTATTCATTTGCTTTGAGTCACCAATGAGTGAGGCCAACTATAGGCCAACACCTCGGTGTCTTGGGTTCGTGGTAGTAGGACTGTGGAAACATTTAATGATCAAGATAGAATCTATCTCTATTATCCCTTTGTGCCTATTAATGGATTTATCATTAGTAAGTGTACACCCATCTAAATTAAGAGTTAATTGGATGGTACTGATGATTACTGTAATTAATTGGGTCTCAAGGATAATAAGATATGGATCTAAATTGGTGGGACAGTTTGTCCAAATGATCCATGGATATTGATGGAGGGGCCTACTTGTAGTGATAGGGAAGTTTTGGGTCTTCATGTAATTTAGTCCTAAGACTGGAGTTCAATTGCATTTATTTAGTAGAGCTATTTGCAATTAATTGCGGGCCCAGATTGCACATGAGATGTGGGGTCGCGGTGTCCCAGTTGGAGCCAGCTTTCTATGGAATCCCTAGTGGTCCCCACGCTAGCCCAAGATTGGATCTTTACTAATTCTATTTGAACTCAAAAGGAAAGCTACTATTTCTATTTGAAGTAAGACTTCTAATAGTGGTAATAGTGGGAATAGAGATTATTAATTATTATGGAAGTTGGACTTCTAATGATAAACAAAGAGAGGAGTTGCTAAAGCTATAAATAGGAGAGGAGAGGTGGCTTGGACGTCCACTAATCTATCCCCTTGGAGTTCACGCCCACCTCCCTTTTTGTGCAAGAGTTGCACTCCCTTCTCTTCCTCTCTCTCTCTTCTAGTTCCCTTCTAATTTCCTTAGAGATTCTAGTTAGTCTTTCTCTTGGAGATTGCACCATCTCCTTTGAGAAAAGAGATCTGAAGCGGGTCATAGCGTGAAAGACAATTGGGCATTGGAGATTCTGATTTGCTTTGTGAAAGAGCTTTTCATTAAAGGGTATAATCAAATTCTCCATTAGAGTGCAACCGAGCTCCATAGGTATAATCTACTCATTGTATGTTGTAGAATCTCGTTGTTGCTTGTTAGGTGCTATTTTTATCTTCTTGATAGGTTTATCTGCTGACCATGATGGCTGAGATTGAGGACATGCATCCTGGATTGGGTCTTGTTACCTTTTGGATAGATGATCATTACTTCTAGTTGGTAAAAAGTTTTTGAAACCTGTCCTAGAGGCCCACCCACTTCCAACACAAAGTCTCATTTGCATCATCATTTTGGTTTGAAAAATCAGCCTTTAAACCCTGTTTTGCCAATGGATCAGAAGTGGGTACCCGTGAACGGGGCCGATCCTCTTCTTCAATATTTGGCACCTCCCCATCTTTTTATTTTCTTTATTTTGGTTATTTTATTTTACTTGGATATACTATGATTATGTTATGTGAGGATCAGCCTTAATTTGGACTTTAATTCATGACCTTGAATTGACCCTATATCAAAAAACCCAAAGAGACCCACATTAACGTGATAGGACAACCGTCATGTGTTGCTGGCAGCACATTAGACGAGAGGAAGAACCCACCTTATTATTTTTCTCCCCATATTTCTTCGACTTTCGTCAAAGAATGGTGTTACGGCCATACCGTAGCTGGCGATCGTGATCCGTCGATTTTGAGGGTAGTCGGAATCCTCATTTTTTATGTAAATTTTAAACAGCTTATGTAGATGAATAGAGATTTCCCGAGCCATGTCATTCCTTTTGCGGGGTTGAAATTCACATCCGACACCATGATGGAGTGTTCCTTGGAAAAGTGATTCGCACTGGGCAATTCCATTTTCAAGTATTAAATGAGACTCTAGAACTATAGACTGAGTAGCAGCTTTGGACTGGACCTTCTAACCCAGCCTGAACCCAATACAATACTTTTAGGTTTTTGTGTACAAACTTGATCATAGTCTAATTTGATCCAGATTTTGTTCTATGACACACTAACTCAACCTCAAGCTTAATAGATTAGGTCGACAGGTCCAACCTGATTCGTAGACAGGTAAGGTCTTCGAGTTAGATGACTGCTTTATTCAGAGGTCAAATTGATCCAACATCACCCATTGCATTTGTAGATCAGGATCATAAATAAATGGTTTACTTTCAGACATCATAGCTTCTATTTTAATTTTAGAAAATCATCTACAAAAGGTTATTTGTAAATAATCATATTTTAAAAATAATTCTAACTGGCCCTACTTTTGTGTTAAAACACTTTTCAGTTGACCATAGTTCTTTTTTAACAAAAAGAACTGACCTGAACTCTTAACATGTAGCTAGCACGTGTATCCATTATAATTCACTTTAAGTATATGTTTGCATTAAAATACAGAGGAATTGAATACATAGTTAAATTTATAGAGGCTCTAAAATCCATCTTAGCTTGGAAATGATGAATTTTAGATCCCAGTTAGTGTCCAATTATAAAATCCATCTTAGCTTTGTGGAGAGTCTAAAATTCATCAATTCCAAGCTAAGTTGGATGGTTGGTATTGGGGATCAAATTTCTATTTGGAATAGCAGTTGGATCCCTTTGTGAAAAGGAGCTTAGAAAATCAATGTCTCAAATCTCCATGGGATCTAGTGTGTAAGGACCTCATAAAGCCAAACCGAAAAAGGGATAAGAGAGCTTTAATATCTTTTTAGTATTGATAAGGATACTTTAGATATTCTTAAAACTCCCTTTCCTGATCAAACTCTCGGGGACAAGAGGGTTTGGATGGGGACATGTTTCTACCAAATCAACATGTATAATTATCATTTAAGACAATTTGGAGTAACTTTAATTTCAATTGGAGATCATTATGAAAACTCTCATTATCTTAAAGAATCCTTCTTTTTGGATAGAAATGTCTTAGGAAGGCTATTCTAGCAAGATCTTTTCTTAATACTAAATTTCTTAACTTTAATATTTTATGTCTGTGAGAAAGGGGCTCTAACATAGCTGGGATAAGACTTTGATGATGATGATGATGATGATGAGAAAAAGGGGTTGAGATGGTTGAGCATGCCTTGTTTCATTATGACTTTGGATAAGTCATACGGTTTGCTTTAAGTTTCGGCCAACCTAAACTATAATCTTTTCATTTTCAACAATATTACAAGTTATGGTTTAGATGGATGGATGGTCAACCTTTTCACCGTTCTTTTGTAGGTCACCATTCTCAAAGCGTGGTTTGTGACCTCAGGTGGGCTATGAGGATTACGATTAGAGATGTAAATGGGTAGGATCCAGTCCAGGTCCACGGTGGACTCGGTTCCTAATCTAATTTATTGTGAAACGTCATTCTATGTGAGTCTAGGAAAACATTGTAATACCGATGGGTGAGTCGACCTTAATTATGACGGTAGCCTTTTACATTAGAACCGTAATATGAGAGTTATGTTAGAAGCTTTCTATTCATTCCTTTTCCTACCACAATCTCTTGCTTGTGCTTGCTTTTATTTCTTGACTAGAAAAAAGCATATATTTTTAGGGACTGAACCATCGGTATTATCTGGCACATGACTAATAAGTATTACAACTATTTGTCTCAGTATTTTTATTTATCTTTGTTTGGGTGGTCATATCTGATATTAGTGGGCCTGCATCAATCAACACTTCACGTGCAGGCCAAAACTAAGCTGGCTACATTTTTTTTTTAGATACTGATGGTCCCAGCTTTTCTTGCCTTCCTCCGTCACGGGTCCGCTGGGGTGCGGCAGGGCAAAAAAAAAAAGCGAGCATCAACATTTTGTACGGGTATGACAGATTTTCTATTCTACTTGGAATTTGAAATGGTGATCCGGAGATTCACCTTCACAAGTAGAAAGGAAATCAAATTTTTTTTCTAACTTCCCATTGCACATATATTTTAAGAAAAGAGACAGATTTAGAATGCTGTGAAAGGCGAGTTTGTTTAGTTTGCCATGAAAGAAGGTTTTGTACCGTAGAAGGTGATTTTGCCGTGAAAGGAGATTTACAAATCTCATCAATAATGAAAGACAAGAATTGTGATTTTTTTTGTCTCTTTAAAAATACAAAATACAATAGAAAAGAAAGAAAGAGAGATCTGACTTCTCAGGAGATTGTGGAGACTCGTTCAGATCAACGGTCGCGAGTCATGTATGGACTCCGCCATCGTCCTTCAGATGAGAACACTTGATGCTTTAGTTCACTTGGCTTGGCTTGGACCTTAGTTTTTTAGAGGACAAAGACCAAGGGAAGGTCCTATATCCAATAAAAATCTGGGTAGACGGGCTGAAAAGCCACATCTAGGCCACGTTGGACAGAAGAAGAGGGGAAACCTTGGGGGGGTGGCCCCCCAAGGGACTTCAATCACCTTGAAGTGTTTGCAGCAGAGTATCTTCAGGGCAAAAGAGCTTCTTTGTGCAGAGATTTCTAGGACAATTCTTCAGAACTCTCGTCAGATGATTTTTTTTTCGGACCCCTTCCCTTTGGAATGACCACTTATTTATAGGCTTTTGGTAGCCATTAGGAAGGTTTATGGGCATTTGATGGCATTAATGCTCCATGATAGGTTTCAAAAACTTTGACCAACTTGATGCAGTGATCATCTATCCAGAAGGCTACAAAACCCAATCCAGGATCCATGTCCTCTTTCTCATGATCA
Source organism: Persea americana (assembly GCA_029852735.1). Classification (NCBI taxonomy): domain Eukaryota; kingdom Viridiplantae; phylum Streptophyta; class Magnoliopsida; order Laurales; family Lauraceae; genus Persea; species Persea americana. The sequence goes on from CM056817.1 coordinate 23,926,408, forward strand.
TGTACAGTAGAAAACTCTATCTAGAAGATAGAAATAGCAGCATACAAGCAACCACGAAATCCACAACATATAAGGAAGTAGATCATACCTATGGAGCTCGGTTGTGCTCTAAGGGAGGAGTTGATTTCTTTCTTTAATGATGAAACACTTTCACAAACAAATCAGAATCTCCAAGACCCAATCGTCTTCCACTCTATGACCCGTATCAGATTCTCTTTTCTCAAGAAGATGAGCGGGATCTCCAAGAGAAAGCTCTTAAGGAAAATAAAAGAGAACTAGAAGAGGAAGAGGAGAAGATGCATGTGCAACTCTTGCACAACAAGGGCCTTGGGCGTGAATCCCTAGGGTTCATTGGGGACGTCCAGCCCTAGCTCCTCTTATATATATAGCTTAGCCACCTCCTCTTGGTTTATTGTTAGAAGTCCTACTTCCATAATAATTAGCAACCTTATAATAATTAGCAACCTTCTCTCTTTACTAATTTAAATAGAAGTTTCACTTCCATTATAATTAGTAACTTACTATTACCACTATTAGAAGTCTCACTTCAAATAGAAATAGTAACTTTCTATTTCCTTTTAGAGTTCTACTATAATTAGTATCTTTCGAATAACTTGGGCTAGCGTGGGGACCACTAGGGATTCCTTAGAAAGCTGGCTCCAACTAGGACACCGCGACCCCACATCTCTTGTGCAATCCGGGCCCGCAGTTAATTGCAAATAACTCTACTAAATAAATGCGATTGAACTCCAGTCTTAGGAATAAATTACATGAAGACTTTGAACATCCCAAGGTCCACAAGTAGGCCCCTCCATCAATATCCATAGATCAATTGGACCTGCCTTCCAAACTTAGATTCATATCTTATTATCCTTATGCCCCAATTAATTATAATGATCATTTGGTACCGATCCAATTAACTCTTAATTGGAATGGGTGCGCACTTACCAATGATAAATCCATTAATTAGCACAAGGGGATATTAAAGATAGATTCCATCTTGACCATCGAATGTTCCCACAGCTCTACTACCACGTACCCAAATCACCGAGGTGTTGACCTACAATTGACCTCACTCATTGGTGACTCAAAACAAATGAATAGATAGAAACTTGAGTTCATTAATATCTCGGGACTAAGAGTCTATTGCTAGGGAATTATAAGAGCATACCTTATAGTAAAGATAGTACTTCTCATGGTCCTTTAATACATCCAATGTACCAGCACTATGATCTAGAATCTTATATTCTGATGATCGAGACAAATCACACTATCTCATAGTAATCAAAGTACTGCAATCTTGTCAGCTGAGATGTCTAATCTCATCATTGGTTATGAAGATATTCAAGTATAAGATTTGTTATACATGTCTCCCGTATGTGGATCTCATCCATACACATGTATTACATCTAGTATACTTATGGACTCCGGTTCATCTCATGAACTATCATGTCATTCGTATGGGTTATGTGCATTTAAGTAATAAACACCATTCATCTCATGAAATGATAACATGCATATATTGATAAATAAAGAAATTAATCAATTTATTACATCAATCTTAATGGATTGAGACCATAAAACTAACACCGGCAACATCTGTCCAGTCGATTTCTCGATCGGTCGGGCAAAAAGTGTGCTTTCTTGGTTGGCTGGTTGGTGGTTTTGGAGTGTCCAATGATGATTGGATGATTTCGACGGCGGATCCGTGATATTGACGAAGATCGACGGATATCATGCCTCAAAAATCAGAATTTAAGAAAATCACAAGGGCCAAACATAGCGAAACGCGAAAAGGAACGGAAAATCGGCACTTTCGGCGAAAATCTGGCGACCCTGGGCCATGGTCGCTGGCTACCATGGGACTTTGGTCCCTTCTTCGGTCGCCGTTCGATCGCCATTTCTCGGCCGTTTTTCGGGCTTTTTTGCTTCTTTTTTCTCCTGTATTTTCCTTGAAATTTCTCCTTATTTATTGACTTGATTCCTCTGAAGAAAACTTGTCCAGAAGCGGCACAAATCAGAGCACAAAGTTTCCTATTTTTGGAAAAGCCGAAGACTCTGTAGCCGATTTTTCGCCAAGAGTTGAAACTAGGTCAAACGACGTCGGAATGACCTGAAATTTGATGTGAAGCTTCCTGAGCAATAGATAGGACCAACCATGGGTTTTTATTTGAGTTTTGAGACCGTTTGGGGTCCCGTCAATGCTAGACTTGATTTCACCGTGCATAAGATGTCGAGCTTTGATGTATGGTCATCCAATGTCCGATTGACTTGAAATTTGACAGGGAGCCTATTGGAGTAATTTTGAGACGATCCATTAGCTCGCATTTGGATGCCATGGTCCCGGGGAGCTCCGCGCCGGTAGGCTTGATTTTGCTTCGGAGCATCAAAGCCGGGTCAAACGTCGTCGGAATGACTTGAAATTTGACGTACAGCCCTTTGGAAACATGTAGAAGCTACTCATGTGCTTTGTTTGATGAGTGGCGGCATCGGAGGTTCTCGCCGCCAGGATGCTTGATCTCACCGTTCGAGAGTTGAACGAGGGTCAAACGGTGTCGGTTCAACTTGAAATTTTGTGTGGAGCCTTTTGGAGGTATTTTGAGACCATCCATAGGCTCTGATCGAAGATTTGTTATCTTCGACACTGTCACCGCCGGGAGCTCCTGCTCAGCCGTTGGGGGATTGAACTTAGGCCAAATGGTGTCGAAATAGCCCGAAACTTCATGTGTAACCTTCTTTTGGCTATTTTGAAGGATCTTATAGTTTTTTGTTTCATTCTGACAAGATCTGATACTTGAAGCAGCTTTGTCTGTTTGTTGTAAGATGCGGCTCCATGTAGCTTTTGATGTTGAGGAGGCAAAGTGACATTTTTGGTGTCAACAAATGCCCCCTCGAGGTACAGCGATGAATGGCACAACTTTTGCAGTCGATGTGCCTCGAAGAAAACTTTGAAGGAGAACTTTTGACTTGGCCAAGAGTCTCTTAGCATTTCTCTTTGATAGAATAGCCTTTTGAGTTTCCAAGGGAATTTTATGGCAGTGAGAGAGATCACGTACCATCTCAAGGAAAAATTTTGAAAATGACATTTGGATTGGGTTCTCGGGTTTTGGATTTTTCTTTTTGACCTTGTGAGCCTTAAGGCTTTATGTGGCGCATTAGGCGGTCAAGAAGCTTTTTGGTTTTTGACCTTGTGACCTAACAAGCTGTATGTGGCAGGTTAGGGGGTTGGGTTTTGGATTTTGATTTTGGTCTTGTAACCTAACAAGCTGTATGTGGTAAGTTAGGGGACCGGGATTCGCTTTTTGGTTTTGGCCTTGTAACCCAACAAGCCGTATGTGGCAAGTTAGGGGACCATGGTTTGGTTATTTTTTTTTTTTTGTCACTCTTTGGGACAATTTTGGGTCCATTGAAGTGGTTTGGGTTTTTGTGGAATGTCAATTTCAAGGTTTTGGCTTAATTTGGATCATGAGGTGGGATGGTTTGGATTTTTTGTATGGTCCAATCAACTCAAAGAATGCATAGAACCATTTTTGTATGCTCTTGGTAAGAGGAATTTTGACTAAAAGCCACTTTTAGTACCTAAGTGGTTAAACCTGGCTCTTGTGGGCTAGCCCGTGGGACCTTAAGCTTTAAAGATGGCTTAGATCTCATGTGGTGTCTTTTTTGTAAAGAATATCTAAAAATATCTCTTTTTGGTAGAGAATATCTAAAAATATTTTTACTTGGAGAGAATCTCTCAAGTTTCCTTGATTTTGGGAGAGATTTTCTCAAAATATCTTTCTTTGGGAGAAAGTTTCTCGTAATCCCTCTCTTTTTGGAGAGAATTTCTCAAAGAATCTTCTTTTTATGAGAGAATATCTCAAATTCCTCCTCTTTTAGGAAGTTTGCTAATTTTTAGCACTTACCTCCTTTCTTTTCTCCTTCTTTCCTCTTTTGGTTTGCTTTCTTCTATAAAAGCAAGGAGATTGGATCTCTTGTTGCTATTGCTCTCTTTTTGCAAAATTTTGTAAGAGTGCTCCAAGATCAAGAATTCTTATTCTTCTTAAAGGATCTTCCAGTTCTTCTTCTTTCTCCATGGCTTCAAGTAAGTTTCCTTTTTCTTTAAGAAACTCCATGTAGAAGTAGGAAAAAAAAGTTTCTTTCTTTTCTATTCTTTCTCTTTTCTTTTCCTTTTCTATCTTTTTCCTTCTTCTTTTTTTTTTCCACGTGTTGTCTTCTTCTTCTTTTTTTTCACACGTTTTTCTTTCTTCTCTTTTTTTTTCTTTCCTTTTTTTTTCTTTTTCTATTTTTTTTCTTTCTTCTCTTTCTCTTTTTCTTTTTCTTTCACGGTTTCTCTTCTCTTTTTTTTACAGTGTTTTTTTTTCTTTTCTCATTTTTTTTTGTGTGACCGTACGGACAAGACCGTATGGTCATGGCCGTATGGCCACGTGGTCTGCCCTCTTTTTTTTTCTCCTCTTTTTTTTTTTGAAAGAGATTCTCTTTTTCTCTTTTTCCTTTTTTTCTTTCCGGATTTCGAGACGTGCATGCATGACAATTTTCCTTCTATGCTTTTTTTTTTCTAGAAAATGGAATTGGAAGTATGATAGTGCACACCTGGAAATCTTTTGCAAGTCTTGGGATCTAGAGCACGCAGCAATGTTGAGCCCTTTCTTGGTCTTGCGGGGATTTTTAAGGAGCTTTGCAAGTTTTGGATTCTGGAGCTCGCAGCAATGTTGAGCCCTTTTCCAATCATGCGGATATTTGAGAAGCTTTGGTTTGATCTCGCTGCAATGTTTGAGTTCAAGCCTTCTTCGAGAATTTTTCATTGATTATGAGCTTGTAGCGATGTTGAGCCCATCTTCAGGCTCCCTATTTCTTTCAGGGTGTTTCCCTTTTCTTCGGAATTGCCCCGGAACCATGCCAAAATTTCGCTAGAATTTTTTTTTTAGCAAAATTCTGTCATTTTGATGTTTGATTTTCTCTCTTTTCCTCATTTGCAGGTAGTACCTCGATAATAAACAAGGGTAAGGAGCCTGTCACTGATGCGCCTCCCCTTTCTACCAAATCTTCTAATGTGGTCGTACGGCAGGCCTAGGAGGAGGTCCAGTATGTTGAAAGGAACTTGGAAGAGTATGACTCACTCAACCGAGATGAGATGAGGCAACGTTTGATCGCCCTCAAGGATGAGGAGTTTTATAAGATTATGGTAAGCAACTGTCCTTGGGTCACGAACGATCAGAGCATTGTGCCCAAGCTTACCTTCTTCTTTGGTGATGCAGTCCCCGACGATTCAACATACCAAAGGAGATGTTTTCAGTTCTCTTACACAGTTGATGGTGAGAAGAGAGCTGTTTCTACCCGGTTGACCTTCGATCGGACTATCCCGATCATGAGCCTTTCCTCCAAATGCCCAAAGAGGGAAGATCCTCCAAGCTGGGTGAAGAGGACAAACGTGATCAAGACCGGGGTTTTCGTTGGCGGCCCTTCTGGTTTTGCAGAGAAATTGCTTGCCCGTATGTACATTTTGATGCCGGCCAGCGGCTACCAAGGTTCAGACCATCCTTCGGTCGATTTGAGACTGGTGGGCCTTGGCATTTTCAAGGGTGATGGCCGCAATTGGGTGAAGCCTTTTCGACTTCGGAGCTGTTTCAGTGTTGACTTGAGCTGGGAGTCATGGACTGATCACATCTTGCAGGTCAGCGGAGCCATTCTAAAGGAGACCAAAATTTTTGATGCAGTTCGTGCTTTTCGGCAAACCGTGGTGTTCGCCGATGAGGCCTTCATGGCCATGCTGGAGTCGTTCCTTCCACAAACCAATACCTTCATTGTCACGAATGGTGAAATTGGTTTTTCTTTAAAGGAGCTGAGCACCATCACCGGGCTGCCTATCCTCGGCAAACTCTATGAGGAGTTCATTCCTATCGACAGCGTCCTTGAGGAGCAGTCTGAGGAGTTCAAGCTTTTGTACTTTCAGCTCATCGCCTTCTACGACTTTTTAAAGGAGAAGGAGGGCTCGAAAGTCCGGTGTAGCAGTTGGAGGAGTGGTAGCTTTTTGTCTTCCAACTTTTTTGACAGCGGGGAGTCTTCTGAGAGTATGACCCAGGAAGCCAAGGCTAAGAACCCGGATTTGAAGAAGATCTCCGCCATGCGAGAAAATTTGAAGGAATTCTTCACAAACACAGACGCCATTCATTCTGACATTGCACTGCGGAGAGGTCTCGTATTTTACCTCACTTATTGGCTGGGTGAGGCTGTTTTTGCTGGAGGAGATGGTACGCACATCAGGCCGCATTGCATTTTTCCAGCTTGTCAAATGGCATTTGGAGAGCGGCTTGCTTTAGTGCCTGCTCTTTACTCCTATTTCTGTACCGAACTACAGGCTACTGCTTTCCTGGTTCGGCTTGGGCTCGCCATGAACAGGGTATTTTCAACCCATATCCTTTATTCGTGGTATGTATACCACTGTCCTAGCTTCCACCAATTGGATATTGCACTGGACGATGACCCTTTTATGATTCAGTTGGCTAAAGGAAAGCCTATTTTCCGAATCTCTTTTATTTGCCCGTTTGAGGATCCGACGATTTTGGGACGTCGAGATGGGTCAATCTTCGGTGAAGCTTTCTTCGGGCTTGCGAAATAAGGCTTTTGATTTTGGTGTCTCCCGAGATTCCACCAGGGCAGGGTCGGAGAGACACTATTCTTTGACAAACGCAAAGAAAGCTTGGCTTTTCAACATACGTGTCGGCACGATGGTGTACCGTAGACATCTTTTCGTTGATATCCAGCCGTATGTTCCTTTGCGTTTTGCCATACAGTTGGGCTTCTCCCAAGGCGTTGTAGGGGCGCCTTCGAGCAAGGTGAAGCATTTTGGAGGTTTGCATGACGGGAGGAATGCATGGGCCTTTTATAGCGCGGAAGACACTACCGCCATGATTCCTTATCCTGAGTTGCCTACTTTCCGGACTGCTGGCTTCATGAAGTGGTTCGTGGAGAGCTTTTTAGTGTACCGGGGACTTTCCAAGAACGAGCTTGATGTAAAGCAGTCTTCTGGGAAGGGTCTTGGGAAGTCAGATGGCGTCCACCGAGAAGAAGGTCTGGCTTTCCTTTCTAGATAAAAGCACAGAACAGGCTTTCTCGAGGACTAAGACGTCATCAGATCGGGAGTTGCACAAAAGATACCTGGTGAGGTCTTGGAACAGCTCGCAGAGGAGGAGGCTGAGGTCACTGCTTGGATACAAGCCGAGCGAGCAAAGGCTTCCATGGAGTCTACTGGCAAGAGCAGACCATCCGGTGAGGACTCTAGCGAGAGGCCATATTTTGATGGTGGGGCGGGTACTTCCAGCAATTCATCCTGTATGAGCAAGAGGAGAAGAGGACAACGCCGAAGTACAAGAGTACAAAAACTCTCTTGATCTGGAAATCCCTTCCACCATTGTTGAAGAAGCATCAGGGGATGATGATGAGCCTCCAGAGAAGAGGAGCCGAGGGGGAAAGATCAGTAGCGATGGTATGACCCTTCTTCTCTCTTTTTTCGCTTCTTTCTTTTATGAGGCTTTTGTTTTTTATCTACTGTTTTTCTTTCTTTCGGAAGAAGATGATGATTTGATGATGCCTGAGGTTCCGGCCGATGAGGTGGTGACTGATCCGATCGTGGCATCTGAGGAAGAACCCAGAGGCTCTGAAGTAGACCCAGAATCTCCACCTAGTATGATTTCTTTTTTTCTTTTTGTTTTTCTTTACCGCCACTTGCTGACATGTTTTTTTTTTTTGGTTTCTTGTCAGCTAACTTGCCAGAGGATTCCGACGACTTCGAGCCATCCATGGATGCAATTTTTTACGATGCTTCGAATGAGCTCATGGAGGCAAAAAACATTCCGCCAATCGTCAAAGAAGGTACTTTGTAGTGATAATCTTGATATTTTGATTTTTGACAAGAACATATTCATACCTTTTTCATCTTTCGTTGGCAGGTTGTGAGGTGACAGGAGAAGTTCCTCTATCATTCTCAGAGCCAGAGCAGTGGGTACCCACGGCTGATCCAAGAGTAGGGGCTTCTTCCACCAGTTTCGATGAGGCAGAGAAAAGTCTGTGTGCTGATATTCCTTCTCCAGTGGCTCCGATTGGAAAGAGCTTCTTGATTACTCTTCCAATGGTGCATGACATGGGCAGTCAACCAACGGAGCATGGCGAATCTTCATCTGAGCCATCCCGTCAGTTTGCGAAGAAGGTGTCGAAGAGAGTCTTGAGCTCATGGGTCGAGACTCTCTTCTGGCCATTTGGAAGTGGGCTTCGGCATGATCAAGCATGTGTAGGACATTCTTGTTGATAGCGAAGAGGTCGGTCTGGACATTACAAATGCTAAGCCTTTTGTTGATGAAGTCATCGCTCTAGGCAACAAGTGGATTGAGACCAAGAGCTTTCCAAACGATGACTTCTTCAACGAGATGTTTTTGAAGCCTTCTGGCAAGGTCAAATATGAACTGAATGAGATCTCACGGACTCGGAAGCAGCTCGTTCGGGAGAGGAACGTCACCGAGTTGGCTATTATCGAGCTAACACAGGACCAGCACCGTCTTGATAGGGAGGTCATTGAGGCCAAACAGCGCCTTGAGCTATTGGAAGAACAAGCTGCTGCCAAGTGGACTGCTATTTCTAAAGCTCGTGATAGAGAGAGGACTCTTATTCGCCAAGTTGAGGAGGCTGAAAGCAATCTCCGGAGGAAGACTCGGGAATATGAACAATGGCAAATTCTCTAGGAAGAGCTTCCTCATGCTGAAGATGGGTCACGACGGCCTACTTCATTTTATGGGAAAATCCTGAAGAAACGCAGCCTGGAAGCTTTGGAGGCTAACGCCAAGAGTTTGCTTGAGGAGTTAAGTCTTTGGCTGAAGACCATGTCGGACTAGTCTCCTAATTTTGTAACAAACTTTTCCTCTTTTCTTCTGGTACCTCCATGTATAAACATTTTTTTTTTTTTTTTGCACATTTTTTTGTATTCCCTCGTTTCACTTAAATTATTTTTTGATGAAAATAAGTAAAAGTTGGATGGGAATGTTTGTTTGAGAATTTGATCAAAAGGTTGTCATTTTGTAAAAATCTTTTGTCAAAGGGTTGTTTTGGGCATGAAAGCCAGATTTTGTGGCAAAAAGCCTAGTTATTTGATGGCTTGAAAGCTGAATTTTGAGTGGCATGAAAGCCAAATTTTGGTGGCATAGGAGCCAAAATTTTGTTTGTGGCATGGGAGCCAGTTTTTGTGGCGTGAAAACTAGGTTTTGTTTGTGGCATAGAAGCTGAGTTTTGGTGGCATAAGAGCCAAAATTTTGTTTGTTTGGCGTGAAAGCCAGATTTTGTGGCATGGAAGCCAAAATTTTGTTTGTGGAATGGGAGCCAAAATCTTGTGGCACAAAAGCCGATTTTTTGTTTGTTTGGCATAAAAGCCGGATTTTGTGGCATGGAAGCCGAGTTTTTGAAAACCAAGTTTTGTTTTGTTGGCATGGAAGCTAGAATTTTTTTTTATTTTTTGGCATGAAAGCCAAGTTTTTTGGCATAAAAGCCGAATTTTGATGTGAAAGTCGAGTTTTTGGTTTTCAAAATGCAAGTATCGACTAAGAGTCGCCTCCCTGCTGAATGGTATTGCAAGTATCAATGGAATGTCTCTTCCTTGCTCATTCGGTTGCGAATATCGATGGAATGTCGCATCCTTGCGGATTTTGAGTGCAAGTATCGACTGAATGTCGCTTCCCTGCCTTTATTTCAAAAAATCGGTTTTGTGGGTATCGATAGAATGTCGCCTCCCCTCGATTTTTTAAATTTGAGGTTTTTTCGAACCTTTGCTTTTGTTTTGAAATTTGGGTTGTGGATATCAACTGAAACGTTGTGTCTTCACGATTTTTTTTAATTTTTGCAAGTATTGACGAGGTGTCGCTTCCTTGCGATTTGAGGTTTTGGAAGTATCGAATGGGGTTTGCATCCTTCCGATTTTTGGGTTTTGTGTGAGTATCAACTAAACGTCGTTTCCCCACGGTTTTTTTGAAAAACCTTTTGTTTTGTTTAAAGACACGAAGGTCGTAAATTTTGAGTCAAAACCATTTTTTGTGTTAAAAGTCGAGGTGGACTAGGGTGGAAATCCCTGAGTCCTGATTTTTGTTTCAAACCATGAATTTTGGGTTCAAGAATTGAAAGTTTCGGTCAAGTTAGGGAAGAGGCTCCGAAACTTGGATTTTGGGTTTTGTTTTTTTTTCTTTTCTTTTTGAACAATCAAACATTGAAAGTAAGCATTGTTTTGGGCTTTTAGAAATTTCAACATAGGGATGAAAACTCTAAAAAGGGTGGGTTTGACGAGCAAGTACCTAGGAATAGGCTTTGGCCATATAGGCATCGCTCTGACCCAATGTAGGAAGTCTTCAAGGGTAGTACTGCTTCAAGAACTTGCCATTGATGGGCAACATACATCTATCACCTTCCATGTTCAGAAGAGCATATGCGCCGTTGGAGAAGACTTTGTCGATGACAATGTTGACACCAAAAATGTCACTTTGCCTCCTCAACATCAAAAGCTACCTGGAGCCGCATCTTACTACAAACAGGCAAAGCTGCTTCAAGCATCAGATCTTGTCAGAATCAAACAAAAACTGTAAGATCTTTCAAAATAGCCAAAAGAAGGGTACACATGAAGTTTCGGGCCATTTCGACACCATTTGGCCTAACTTCAATCCCCCAACGGCTGACCAGGAGCTCCCAGCGGCGACAGTGACGAAGACATCAAATCTTCGATCAGAGCCTCCCAGCGGCGAAAACCTCCGATGCCGCGACTCATCAAACAAAACGCATGAATAGCTTCTACATGCTTCCAAAGGGCTGTACGTCAAATTTCAGGTCATTCCGACAACGTTTGACCCAGTTTTGACGCTCCGAAGCAAAATCAAGCCTACCGTTGGTGAAGCTCCCCAGGACCATGGCACCCAAATTGGAGCTAATGGATCCAAAATGACTCCAATAGGCTCCCCGTCAAATTTCAGGTCAATCGGACATTGGATGACCGTACATCAAAGCTCGAAATCTTTCACATGGTGAAATCAAGTCAAGCATCGACAGGACCCCAAACGGCTTCAAAATACAAATAAAAGCCCATGGTTGGTCCTATCTAATGCCCAAGAAGGTTCACCTCAAATTTCAGGTCATTCCGACATCGTTTGACCTAGTTTCAACTCTTGGCGGAAAATCGGCTACAAAGTCTTCGGTTTTTTCAAAAAATAGGAAACTTTGTGCTCTAATTTGCAGGACTTCTTGATGGGTTTTCTTCAGTGGAATCAAGCCAATAAATGAGGAGAAATTTCAAAGAAAAATACAGGAGAAAACAAAAGCGAAAAAGCCCGAGAAACAACCAAGAAACGGCTACCGGATGGCGACCAAAACATGAGCAAAAGCCCTATGGTTGCCGGCGACCTTGGCCCATGGTCGCCGGTGACCATGGCATAGGGTTGCCGGCCCCATGGTTGCCGGCGACCATAGGGATCCGGGCCGCCAAAGTTTGCCCGGAAACCCACTTTTTTGGGTGTTTTTCGCGTTTCGCGACGTTTGGCCCCTGTGATTTTCTCAAATTCTGATTTTTGAAGCATGATATCCGTCGATCTTCGTCAACATCACGGATCCGACGTCGAAATCATTTGATCATCATTGGACACCCCGAAACCGCCAACCGGCCGACCAAGAAAGTACACTTTCTGCCTGATCGATCGAGAAATCGACTGGACAGATGTTGCCGGCCCATTGGTGTCAACCAATGTCTGAATTTGCATCGTCATCTGACATCAAACAACGTGCGGATCCATCGATGATCATCACAAGAAGAATTCCAAAAGACGCGGCACGGCCAGCGACTCTTCAAACGACTCGGCGACCAATTAATGCTGTTAATTGACCTTTTTATGACAACTTATTAGGGTCATTAACTCATTATTTTGGACAGCTCAATCAGAAGCAAGCAAATGGGAGTTACAAGTCCAATTAATCATGATAATTAACCATGTAACTCCTATCATTATGGAGATTAATCATGGTAATTAACCATGAAACTCCCATCATCATGGAAATTAAATGCCCATTATTCTCCATCGGCCAATCAAAATCCAAGAAAAAGGAGTTACAAAATTCTGAAATTAAATCTTGTAATTCCTCCCATCATGGAGCGTTAATATCATTAATGCCCATAAAACCCTCCTAATGGCCACCAAAAGCCAATAAATAGGCGGTCATTCCAAAGGGAAGGGATCCGGAAAAATCGCCTGAAAATTGTCCTAAAGAATTCTCTGCAAAAAGAAACTCTCCTGCCTTGAGGAAGCCCTACTGCAAGAACTACAAGGTGATCAAAAGTCCCTTGGGGGGCCACCCCCCCCCCCCCAAGGTTTCTCTTCTTCTATCCAACATGGCCTAGATGCGGCCTTTCAGCCCTTCTACCCTTTTTTTATTGGATATAGGACCTTCCCTTGGTCTTTGTCCTCTAAAAATCCAGGTCCAAGCTAAGCCAAGTGAACTAAAGCATCAAGTGTTCTCATCTGAAGGACGATGGCGGAGTCCATACATGACTCGCAACCGTCGATCTGAACGAGTCCCCACAATCGCTTGAGAAGTCAGATCCCTCTTTCTTCCCTTTCTCTTTTATTTTGTATTTTTTTAATGAGAAAAAAAATCACAATTCTTGTCTTTCACTATTGATAAGATTTGTAAATCGCCTTTCACGGAAAAATCGCCTTCTACGGCACAAAACTGCCTTTCACGGCAAACTAAAAAAATCGCCTTTCACAACATTCTAAATCTGTCTCTTTCTTTAAAATATATGTGTAATGGAAAGTTAGAAAAAAAGTTTGATTTCCTTTCTACTTGTGAAGGTGAATCTCCAGATCACCATTTCAAATTCTAAGTAGAATAGAAAATTTGGCATACCCGTACAAAAATGTTGATACTTGCTCTCTTTTTTTTCTCTCTTCGCCCCGCCGCACCCCGGCGGACCCGGGACAGAGGAAGGCAAGAAAGAAAAAGACGAGTCCATCAAGTTGGCATACCCGGTGGGACTCGTTCATTTGAGAACACGATGCTTAGAGTCCTTGGCTCCTTCCTAGTTGGTGGCCAATGTTGGATCTTGTATCTAAAAAAAAAAAACATGAGATGGGATTATTTGGAAAGTTCTTTCTTTGAACTTGTTTCCATTCTTTCTTTTCTCAACAAAATTTTTTTTTTTCTTTTGGATTCAAATTGGAGAAACTTTGGTTCTTTCTTTTCCATACAATGGCTCGCAGAAATGTTTGAGCCAACGTTAGGATTGGGAGGGGCCATTTTCCTCTCTTTGATGGGTCCATTGGAGATCTTTCAAAAAAAAAAGTTTAAAAAAAAAAAAACTTTTCAAATTTCTCTCTTTTGGATTCAAATTGGAGAAACCTTGGTTCTTTCCTTTCCAGACAATGGCTCGCAAAAACGTTTGAGACAACGTTCGGATTGGGAGGGGCCATTTTCCTCTCTTTGATGGGTCCATTGGAGATCTTTCAAAAAAAAAAAAAAGTAAAAAAAAAAAAAACTTTTCAAATTCCTTTCTTTTGGATTCAAAGTGGAGAAACTTTCGTTCTTTCCTTTTCGTACGATGGCTCGCAGACATGTTTGAGCTAACGTTCGGATTGGGAGGGGCCATTTTCCTCTCTTTGATAGGTCCATTGGAGATCTTTCAAAAAAAAAAATGCATTAAGATTGCACCAATTGCATTCTTTGACCAAAGTGGATCTAAGAAAAGCCTTGTCCAGAGTGTGGAGGCAGCTAGACTGGTCGACGTAAGGGTCCTTCAAACGGGTTCATTAAGTAATCCTACCCTTACCTGGGTGCTAATCTATCCACTGAGGTTTCATAAGACCGAATTGGAAGACCTATGTGCATTTCTCAAAAAAAAAAAAAAAAAAACTTCTGTCATTATTGTGTTCAAATTGGAGGAATTTTGGTTCTTTCCTCTTCGGATTTAGGCTCGCAGAAATGTTTGAGCTTGTATTCGGATTGGAATACCATTTGCCCTCTTCTATGAATTCAATCTTGACTTTTCAAAAAAAAAAAAAAAAAAAAAAAAACTCCCGTCAGTATTGGATTCAAATCTGAGAAATCTTGGTTCTTTTCTTTTTCGGATTTAGGCTCACAAAAATGTTTGAGCCTGTATTCGGATTGGAATACCATTTGCTCTCTTTTGTGAACCCAATCTTGACATTTCAAAAAAAAAAAAATCCAATCTCGTGTCCTTTTTCAAGGATGCGATTTACAACATTTGTGCCTAGCAGTGCTAGTACGCCCTTTCGGGTCTACTGTATTCGCGACCGACACATTTGTATCTCTAACCTTATATCATTTTACCTCGAGTGAGCTTCGCTTCTCGGTAATTTGAATTAAGGTTTACAATTGCTTCTAGCAGTCACTGGAACGCTTATTTCGAGCTGACCATACTTGCATTCAGAACAATGGTACCATCTATGGCTTTTTACCTTCTTCATTACGCTCAGAACGGGCCATGCCCCTGAGCGATTTGAAAAGACAAAACCATAGTATAGCCCATTTATGATCACCATATTCTTGTGATTACTAATGGATGTGGTCTTGTTTCAAAAAAGTTTTCCCAAAACTAACAATGGCAGCTTCGTTGACCATCACCTTCGATGAGAACAAGTACCAAGTCATGCTTCAAAAGAAGCAAAGCAAGGGCACTTTCAAGCGCCCCGCCAGCTGCCGAAGCGTCGCATCCCTCGGCAACTCCCAAAACACCGGGTCAACCTCTACTCCCCGGACCATCGTCTTCGGGTCATTGGGACCATTCCCACTACCCGCAGAAGAGACGGTGCCTGCTAAGGAAGCAGAAGACCGCCCCTCAACATGTCGTTGCCCCGACAACAAAGGCGGTCGCTAAGAAACCTGAGGCTCGTGGCAATCCCACGAGGCCTCAACCTACAAAAAACCAGGTCTATCCTAAGACTTGGTCCCCGCGATTTTCACCAAAACAAAGAAGGTCCTGGGCATTTGCAAAGCCAGCATACCTGGCTCCTCTCAAAGAGAATAGGTTCTATCCTCTTGCTTACATCACAGGAGAGAAACCTACCCTCCACCGAACAACCAAAACAACTCAGCACGAGCCGGCTTGTTCATACAAGCCCAAAATCAAGTCGTGCATCATAGGGCCTCGACAAGAACTTGCCAAGGCCTGCTCTCCTGCAACTCGACCCTTCATCTCAACAGGGGCCGAGCTTGCAAAATTTAAAGCTTCGCTGCGACAGGCCAAGGACCGCATCCAGATCTTGTCCATGCCAGTCTTCAAGGAAGACAAGCTCCGTTGCTGCGCACGAGGGACCACGTCCTTCATTTCCAGAGCATAGCCTGAGCTAACCGAAGCTCAAATTGCTCGTCGCATATGTCGCCGCGCGGCATATCGACAAAAGAGATTAGAGAAGCAAAGATCATAGCATTCTGAGCTTCAAATCTCCCAAAAATGGGTCGAAATAGAGAAAGACCCGACCAAGTTGCTGCTGTCCACATGGTTGGCAAAACCAAAAGAAGGCAGAAATCAGCAACAAAAATACATGTTAGACGACCGGTGACTCGCAGCGTCTCCCGGACAAGAAGACATCAGGAAGACTCTCCCACTCCTTCAAGCCAAGGACACCGGAGTGATCATTCCTCGGGCTTTTCATCTAGAAGAATGAGCTCCAGCTCAGTCACTAAGACAGTATCCTCTTTCGACTCACGAAGGATGAATGTCTTGGTCACAAACTCTGAGCAACCTCCACCACATGACAACATGGCTCTACGAATTCAGTAGCTAGAGCAAGGACAACAGAGAATAGAGGTTCTGATGGAAAACCTCGTTCTCACTCTCCAGCGTCCACCAAACAATGAGGAAGTTCCTCGACAAGATGAGGCAAATGGTGGAGAAGATGAGTCATGCGCCCTTACTAAAAAGGACGTTGACAATATCCTCGCCAAAGCAAAAGAAGAGGATACACTGAAGGAGCATGGGATAAGGCCACCATATCCCTTAAGGATGGACTCGGTTTCGTTCCTCCCAAAATTCAAGCAACCTCTTCTCCAAACATACACGGGAAAGGCTCAGCTAGACAGCACGTCATCCACTTCAAGATCCTGACAGGAACGATTGCGGATCAAGATGCTCTCAAGATCCGTCTCTTTGCAAGTACCCTAAAAGGTACGGCCTTTGATTGGTATTCCACTATGCCAGAGGACTCCATTCAAAACTGGACCATGCTAGAGACACGTTTCCTGACCCACTTCAAAGGTGAGGATCATCCTGTTACTATGGCTCAACTCTGCAGCCTTAAACAGGGAGAGAATGAGTCGACATACGACTTCATTCACTAGTGGAAAGCAATGGCACACAAATGCTCAGATGTGCTACCACAAGCATCGCTAGTCGACATTTGCCGAAACAACATGAGAGCAAGGATCTACTCCATGATCATTGGCAACAAATCAAAGAACTTGGGAGAACTCCTAGAAGCGTCTATGGAGGCTGCAAAGGTGATCAAAGACCTCAACAGTCAAAAGTCATCAAAGAAGGAGCCGACCGCCATTCCGACCTCCAAGCCAAAGAAAAAGGAGGTTCTCAATGTGCAAACCTAGTCAGCCCCTCAGCCGCCAAAGAAAGCTGAAAACAAAGCTGCAGGTAAGAGACCTAAACTCTCTGATGCCTTCAAAGAACGAGTAGAGAAGAAATACCCATTCGATGAAGATGTTGAAGAAATATTTGAGGCTCTCTTGGCAAATGGTAAACTCACCTTGCCTCACCCCAAAAGACCGAGAGATGTTGGCAAAACCAATGATCCCCGATATTGTCCATACCACCAAATGGTCTCGCATCCTCTCAACCAATGTTTCGTTGAGAGAGAAGATCAACGAGATGTGGAAAAACGGAGTCATTACCTTTGATAAAAACTATGGGTCTGCCTCCATTAACATGGTGTCATACGGACAAACATCCAAATCACCAAAGGAAAAGGTCACTACTTCCTTCAAGGTGATAGAAATGACCCAGACGTCCCAAGAGTTGGTGCCTTACCCAACACCAGAAGGACAACCCATATGGGTGCATCCCGATCTCCTAGAAGATGAAAATTGGGAGATCATCAAAACAAAGCCGACCGCTCAACAGCGAAGGCAAGCCAAAAGACAACTTTGCAAGCTCAAACAGTAGGAGAAGGCTCAAACAAAACAAGAGGTCCCTGAAAAGGCAGAAACCTCCTCTACCGCTTCACTGGGGGCAACAGAGGAGTCCCTCCCCAAAGCTCCAAGAGTGATAAGAAAATTCACTCGTAGGGATTTCATGCCACCATGGCTCAGGGATGAGACTAAGCATGGGGCATCATACTCTTGCAACTCGGTAATTAGATTCTCCATGAATGGATACGAGTCCAGTGACACTGCCAGTGATATAGATGAATGGGAGGAATCCCTCAAAACCGGAGAATATCTCTCCTATGAAAAACGGATCCCGGAATCCCACCTTATGCTAGTAATCTGGTATAACCCTTTCCAGCCACAAGGATCCTGGTCTGATGATGATGAAGACCAAGAGACTGCCCAAAATGCTGTTGACACAGCACAAACAAATGCTCTAGTGGGTCCCAACCAGGTTGAACCACAAAGACCAGATGAAGAAGAAGATCTAGCTCCTATGCCAGATCTCGAAGAATATGCGAGGATCTTGTAGCGTCTCGCCATAGAGCAGGAGCAGGATCACATCAACCAGCTTCATCAAAATCAAGAACCGAAACTCCCGGAAAATCTACAAGCATCTCCCCCAGTGACTCCGGAAAATGAAGACAGTTGCTGGATTGATGATCCTCTTACATCGGAGGATGAGTCTGATTCCCAACAGTCCATCGTGGAGGCATCTTCTATCGAAGTTGCTTGCAATGTGATAGTTCAGGATGACAGTGCCTCTGAAGCTTCATCTGCTGAGGCCACGGACTCTCAGAATGCATCCGGTAGCATATCTTCTGGAGCTACATATTCTCGGGTGACTTCCACTGAGATAGCATCTTCTCAGCCGTCGTCTCCTGAAACGGTAACGTCAGAATTCAAGCCTCTTCCGACTGATCACCGGGAAGAAGCTCTGGCTGATGAAGTCTTCAAAGAAAACCCAGTCAATTGGTCCCAGGTACCCAACCTCATAGGAGATGTCTGGACCGATGAAATACTGGACAAAGAAGAAAAGTTGTTGGAAGCTATTCAGGACTTGTTCTTGGAAAATGCTCCATGCAACGCAATAATTGAAGATGGCAATGCTGCTGCGGAGGCATTTTCAACAAATGGGGAGGATCGGCCTCTTGAGCCCGAAGGGGGTCTTTCGAAAGAAGAGCCACCTCTAGAAGTTTTTGAAGTTGAGAAAGGTACCCGCTCTGGCCGGGATTACCACAAAAACTACAACCAACCTTCTTCTTCTTCTTATGTAAATCCTTCGGGAAAACAAGCTGTAAATGCCCCAAGTGGCAACAATAATGAAAATGCAGGCCCCAAGGAGGCTTTCAAGTATGACTTGATCGAGCACTTCAAACACATACCTGCACGATTGCACATCCTAGACTTATTACGAATGTCACCACAAACTCGTGATAGTCTCATTTCAGAACTGCAAAGGCTAAATGTGGATGTCGACAAACATGCCCTACAAGTCCTACAAATTGAAATGGACTATAGGATCAAAAAATCAAAAAACTCCTCAAAGGGAGAAAAGAAAGAAGCTGGAGGACCTTGCACCGAATGCCTCTCGGTCCAAAAAGCCGCAAGTGCTACCATTGCCTTCAATAAAGAAGACCTCCTGCTAGGTGAGACGAAGCACAATCGACCCTTGTACTTCACAGGGTACATCAAAGAGATGCCGATACACAGAGTCCAGATCGACCCGGGTTTTGCACTCAACCTCATCTCTACTTCGGCACTCAAAGAGCTGGATATCCCACCTAGCAAACTAAGCCACACATCTGTGTCCATCTTTGGATACGATGGGAGTGCACAAAGGCCCATTGGCAAAATCCGGTTCAGGTTGCAAATCGGTGATCTTATCTCTGAGGTCACCGTATATGCAATAAAAACCCCTTCATGCTACAACATCCTTCTCGGACGCCCTTGGATACACGAGAACGGTGCCGTTCCTTCGACTCTACATCAATGCATCAAATTTGTTGGTGACGATGGCTTGATACATCGAGTGTTTGCAGACAAAAAGCCCTTTAAAGGGAAAGAAGTTCATTTCGCAGACTCTCAAATGTACAAGGACGAGAAAGAGAAGGAGGAGGAGAAAATAGCATCCTTTGCCGGCAATCTCGAAAAAGACAAAGGCAAGGCTCCTCAGCAATCATCGGAAGAAAACAAATCTTCCGGCAAATCCGGAGAGAGCAATCCGTCTCCCTTCGTTGTCTCCTTCAAATCTTCCAAACCCTTAGTAATCACTACTAAGGCAAAGAAGACAAAGCAAAAGACTGGGGGCAAGTTTGTTGTCTCCTTCGTGTCTATCATACAAGACACGAATTCGGATTCAGAGACTGAAGACGATACATCGCCAAGACAAGCTGATACTCAGGAAGTTCAGCCTGTCCTCATTCTATTGGAGACACCTGCTGATGTAGAAGATCCTACGTCCGCTACCTTCATCGTTTCGGCAACATCGGCGGAAGAGAAACCAGTCTTCTTCCATAGATTGGACGCTTCTTCATTAAACTCCCTGCTTGAGCCTTTCCAAAATGAAGGTGTGCCTCAACTATCCTTGTATAGTCCAATGGCACAAGCTATCATGAAGAAAATGGGCTATGACGCTCAAAATCCAATTGGTTTGGGAGGTGGCAGTGGTATTCTCACACCATTGGAACCCACCCTGACCAAAAGTCACCTGGAAGATTGGAAACTCCACTGTCGCATAGACAAGTCTTCATACGGGTTGGGGTATGATCTTGACACTCCGATGAGACAGCTGACACAAAGGCTGCAAAGTCGTTTTGCCGACCAGGCCTCAACATCTCGTATTGATGAAGACATCGATCTCCCTGGATATCTCTTTGAAGAGTTACCTGACAAGGACCCAGGAAGCTCATCAAATTGGTATAAATTCTCTGATGATGAAAAGGAATTGTCCGATGACACAGACGCACGGTTCTCTGAATCAGAAGAGCCATCGTCTCCAAAAGAAGTGCCTTACTTCGACCTCATTTCAGCAGGTGATTGGGATCATCTCATAGCAAGTCTTGAGAAGAATACCGATCAAGAAGATTTATGGACAGAAGCGGAGCCGTGGTCTGAAAATGCCCTTGGAAATCTAGAAGGTCTTGTTAAGCTGGAAGCCTCCGAAAATATTGTGGAGG
Organism: Persea americana; assembly: GCA_029852735.1. Lineage (NCBI taxonomy): Eukaryota > Viridiplantae > Streptophyta > Magnoliopsida > Laurales > Lauraceae > Persea > Persea americana. Next base: position 23,946,774 of record CM056817.1, read on the forward strand.
AACCACCTTCAAACCTTCCAACAGAAGATTCTGTTCAAAAGATAGACTTGGGAGCACCAGATAACCCACGTCCTGTATTCATAAGCAAGAATATAAAGGATGATGAGTTACCCGAGTATGTCTCTTTTCTTCGTGAGTTCGTTGATTGTTTTGCATGGTCTTATGCTGAAATGCCTGACTTAGACCCAAAAATAGCAGTTCACGAACTCAACTTGGAAGAAAACATCAAGCCTGTCAAACAAGGCCAAAGAAGATTCCATCCCGATGTGATGGACAAAATTGAACAGGAAGTTCAGAAACTCAAAAACGTTGGCTTCATCCGCGAGGAACAGCATCCTAAATGGTTAGCCAACATCGTCCCCGTGACAAAGAAAAATGGGCAAATCAGAGTCTGTATTGACTATAGAGACCTGAATAATGCTTGCCCCAAAGATGAATTCCCGCTCCCCATACCGGAGGTAATGATTGACAACACCCGCAGGTTTGAGCGAATGACTTTCATGGACGGCTTCTCTGGCTACAACCAGATAAAGATGCATCCCGAAGATGAAAGGCATACATCCTTTCGGACCCCATTTGGCGTGTATTGCTACACTGTCATGCCATTTGGTTTAAAAAATGCCAGTGCAACATATCAAAGGGCAATGATGAAGATATTCCAAGATATGCAGCACAAGACGGTCGAATGTTATGTTGATGACCTCGCCGTCAAAAGAAAAAGAAAAGAAGACCATCTCCAAGATCTTCGAGAAGTCTTCCTCTAGCTTCGCAAACACAAACTGCGAATGAATCCCCTCAAATGCTTCTTTGGTGTCTCATCTGGTAAGTTCCTCGGATTCATAGTTCGGAAAGCTTGAATAGAACTTGACCCCATCAAAGTCAAGGCAATTCTAGAAATTCCATCTCCAAGAACCCTAAGAGAACTAAAAGGGCTTCAAGGAAGATTGGTATACATCCGACGGTTCGTCTCCAATCTATCAGGAAAATGTCGTCCATTTTCTCGCCTGATGAAGAAAGGTGTAGACTTTGTTTGGGATGCTGAATGTGAAGTTGCATTTCAAAACATCAAGTCATACCTGACCAAACCTCCGGTGTTGGCTGCTCCCACAACCAGAAAACCATTCATCTTGTACACAAGAGCTCTCGACTATTCTTTGGGCGCTCTACTTGCATAAGAAAATGATGGAGGAAAAGAAGCTGCTCTATACTACCTCAGTTGCATGTTGGTGGGTATAGAGCATCGCTACTCTCCAGTCGAAAAAGAATGCCTGCCAGTGATGTTCCCCGTACAAAAGCTAAGTCACTATTTGCTGTCAAACACAGTATACCTGATTTCGAGGGTCAATCTCCTAAAGACCCTTGTTACAAAAGCAGGTTTTCTCAATGCCCGGCTGGCAAAATGGTTTATCCTTTTGTCACAATTTGGTATTAGGTATGTACCATAAAAGGCAATCAAAGGTCAAGCTCTGGCAGATTTCCTCGCAGAGCATCCACTGCCTAAGGATTCTCCACTCAGGGATGATCTCCCAGACGAACCTGTCTACAGCGTGGAGACTTCCTCACCGAATGCCTCCCGGAACATGTACTTCGATGGTGCAACCAGGACAAATGAAAAAGGAAAGCCGATATCGGGAATTGGCATTCTCTTTGTTAGCCCTGACAAATACATGATTCCTCACGCATTTTCGCTACTGGAACCATGTTCACACAGTACAGCTGAATACCAAGCTCTGATCATAGGATTGGAACTCGCCTTCGAATCTGGCATCACCATGCTGAAGCATTTGGGGATTCTCAGCTGATCGTCAACCAGATGAATCAGGAATATGAAATCAGGAAGCCTGATCTGTTGCCTTACTACAACAAGGCACAATCGCTTCATCAAAGGTTTGACGTCTGTCACATCACCCACATCCGCAGAGGTGAAAACATCCGTGCAGATGCCCTGGCTGGACTTGCTGCATCCATGGAAATCTAGGAAGGGGAAAACATGCAAATTACAGTGTGTCAAAGATGGATTCTCCCCGCTTTCAACACACACCAAGCAGTTGCTGAATGCCACTGAGTGGTCGGAGGTAGGATTTTCATCCTTAAACCTCCGATTGGCGACTGGAGGGATCCATTCATTGATTATATTTTGTTCGGAATCCTACCTTAAGATCCAAAAGAGCGGGTAAGTATCCAAAGACGAGCCCCAAACTTTCATTTGGATATTCCCTCCAAAATGCATTATAGAAAATCTTTCAATGGAGTACTTCTACGTTGCTTGTCACAACAAGAGGCGGAAGAAACTCTAAAAGAAGTTCATGATGGTCTTTGTGGAGCCCATCAGGCTGGTCCTAAGCTCTATGATCAGATAAAAAGGTTAGGCTACTATTGGCCTACCATGGTAGCAGACGCGATGCAATTTGCTAAACGTTGCCAACAATGGCAAATTCATGGAGATTATGTACACATGCCTCCAGAATGGCTACATCCTACAACGATCTCATGGCCCTTCGAAGCCTGGGGTATGGACATCACAGGTCCTATCTCTCCCCCATCAAGCAAAGGTCATCGCGTCATCTTTGCCGCTACGGACTATTTCTCTAAGTGGTCAGAAGCATTTGCGTTCAGTGAAATGAAGACCTCGTCAGTCCTTCAATTCTTATGAACCAACATCATTTGTCGCTTCGGCATACCTAAAAGATTCGTCCATGATAACGGACCACAATTCCAGGATCACAGATTCTACAAGTTCTGCGACAAATACAAAATCCAAAGTTGTCTTTCAACTCCGTATAACCCGGCAGCGAATGGACTAGCAGAAGCCTTCAACAAGACACTCTGCAAAATTCTCAAGAAAATGGTCTCTAGTCACAAAAGAGACTGGAGCGAGAAACTGCCTGAAGCTTTATGGGCCTACCGAACTACCGTTCGAGGACCAACCCATAGCACACCATTCTCCTTGGTCTATGGATGTGAAGCAGTTGTTCCCCTAGAGGTACAAATTCCTTCCTTAAGGGTATCTCTACAAAATGAAATGACGCAAGAAAGCAATGTCAAATTGAGACTCCAAGAACTGGATAATCTCAATGAAAGACGACTCGAAGCTCTACAAAGCGTTGGGCTTTATCAAGCACGCATGGCAGGATCTTTTGACAAAAAGGTCAGGCAACGCGCCCACAAAAAGGATGACTTGGTTCTTGCGGTGAAAAGGCCAATGGTTTTTGCCCACAAATCCAAAGGCAAATTCAAACCAAAATGGGAGAGACCCTTCGTTATCGACAAAGTCTTCTCCAATGGCGCATATGCTCTTCTAAACATGGAGGGTGACAGATGTATGCTGCCCATCAATGGCAAGTTCTTGAAGCGGTACTACCCTTGAAGACTTCCTACATCGGGTCAGAGTGATGCCTGCATGGACAAAGCCTATTCCTAGGTATTTGCTCGTCAAACCCACCCCTTTTAGAGTTTTCATCCCTATGTTGAAATTTCTAAAAACCTAAAAACAATGCTTACTTTCAATGTTTCATTGTTCAAAAAAAAAAAAAAAAAACAAAAACAAAATCAAACCCAAAATCCAAGTTTAGGAGCCTCTTCCCTAACTTGACCAAAACTTTCAATCCTTGAACCCAAAATTCATGGTTTGAAACAAAAATTAGGACTTAGGAATTTCCACCCTAGTCCACCCCGACTTTTACCACCAAAGATGGTTGAGTCAAAATTATACAACCCTCGTGTCTTTAAACAAAAAAAAAATGGTTTTTCAAAAAACCGTGGGGAAGCGACGTTTAGTCGATACTCACACAAAACCCAAAAATCGGTAGGATGCGAACCCCATTCGATACTTCCAAAACCTCAAAATCGCGAGAAAGCGATGTTAGTGCCACATTTCTATGAGCACTTATATTGTCGATTCCGTGTCAAAGATTTCAAGACCTTGCCTCTCAGAGTTCACAAGGAAGATCAAGTTTGAAGTCAAAAGATCAAGTCTTGGAAGGCTTGAATTCATCAAGACCTCCATATGAGTGACAGCCTATTCAGGTAAATGGGACCCCAAACCAACCAAGAGATGGCCCTAAAAACCCTTAGTTTAATGGCTTATTTAATAGGTTTTTAGAAAATGTTTTTTGGCCTTTTTCAAGACTCAAAACTAGTCCCAGAAGTCGGCCAACCGCCATGTCTCACGGTCACCTCGCGGTCACTTTTCCAGAAGCTGTTTTGGCTGAAAATCAGAGGGGCGGCCACCAGGCGGTCAGCAGTCGGTTAGTTGTCGGTCGACCGCCTTCTGACCGACAGCTAGCCGCCCATTCAGAAAATTTGAAATATCTGACCGTTGGAAGTATCCATTGGAGGTAGCGGCTAACCGCGGATGTGAAGGAGGCTAGCCGCCAAGTGTCGTTAGAGAGTCGTTTGAGGATTGTTTATAAATAGAAAAGGCCCCAAATCATTCCAAGGCTCTTCAAGATCATGAGAGCTCATGTCCTAACCATGGTGCATCATATTTGAGCTCTCATAGATCATTCCACACACACTATGAGCTTGTATTGGCAAATCTATGAGCTTCATTAGCTCAAGGAAAGTGTGATGTGTGAAAACCATATCATCTAGGGAAGAACTTGAGCCATTAAAAGTTAAAATCCATATCCCTAGACCAAAGACCTCTTCCCTTGATTGAGCACAACATTGGAGCATCATCATCAATATCAAGGAAACATTGCAAGAGGCATAAAAGCTTGGAGCTACGGTGACAAGCTTCGAAGAGCATCCTCTGGACTTCATCAAAGGGGTAAGTGGCAACCTCTAGATTTTGTCAAAAGAGGCAAGTGTTCTTCTCCCTCACTTCATTCAATTCAGAGCATTGTAAGAGTGGTTTATTTCTTTGTGATTTAACCACTATAAAAAGTATAGAGGGGAGTAGATCTTTGTGGTCGAACCTCGTAAACAAAAGAGGGGAGTAGATCTTTGTGATCGAACCTCGGTAACAAAATCGATGTAGAATCAGTACTCGTGTAGTTTGATTCTTCATAGTGGAACCAGGGGATTGTGTGGCCCTTGAGAGTGGATGTAGGTCTGTGTGATCGAAGCACTATAAATCCCTTATGTCAATTTCTCTATCTCTATCACCTGTACATGATTTACATATCTATATGTTGTGGAGATTGATAAGTGTCGCGACCCCGAACCGGGATCCGGGACCGCGACGGGTGGTGTGGATAATGAACTACTCCTTAATAATAATTATACATTTCCTTAATTTCCCGCAGGTTTCCGCGGTGAGGATTCCACATACACTCATAGAACATTTATATTGGTGCGGAAGCGTGTAGCAAATCAAACTCTTAATCCTTCTCATCAAATAAGGCTGGTAATCCACAAATATGACATGATGTCAGAGTGAGCAATGATCTCATTAGCATTCCCAAAATATGAAGTTAAAGTTTAAACAAAAGATTAAGTTAAATTAACATTCCCCAAAAATAATGGCCAACAAAGGCCAGTACAACCAAAAGTATAAATCAGTATCATTCTATGAACTCCCCAAAAATGTTCGCAGCTCAAAGCTAAACTGAATGTCTACATGACATCGTCAGCTTGCCACTCCACTAATCGTTGCGATTCATCAACCGCCCCCTCTGGCTCCTCCTCAAAGGCAAAAACGGGAGCTGGACCTGAGTACCACAAAAATGGGTCAGACACGACGGTCTGGCAGGTGGGTGAATAGATAATACCAAGAAAGAAATCAAAGCACATCTTAGACATAACGAAAGCTTATTAAAACGATAACTGTCATAAAACAAGATGCCAGGTTCATTTAAAGTACAAATGCAATATAAATCATGTGGGGTATTCAAGGTACAGGAACTGACTAGATGGCAACCACACTAGAGCTAAATCCTCTCCATCACTAAGGTGATGAGAGCACATTCAGTGCGTTGGGCTCGAGCACACGAAGTGACGAGAGCCAACATTATATACAGATACATATACATATAACTAGGCAAGACCACGGCCGCGGAACCGGGTAACGGGACAAGACAGGATCCAAGTTGCAACTGGCGGGAGCACAAGGGGGAGGCCCAAGTCAGTTGATCGGACTGACAAGGACGTCCAAGCTTAGTGGTGCCGACTCATAGGTTACATGAGAAATCAAAACGTATACAAAACATATCAGTATAAAACATTCGGGTAGGCGGGGCATGGTGCTCGTAGGCACACATTTCATATTATTATCTGTTCATGCATAAACAGGGCTGGTAGGACATATCAGGCGTATAAATCAGAATTCGAGATAAAACTAGTAGGATCGGGTAATTATACATATAATCTAAGTAAAACAATGTAATAAATCTTTATATCACTAGGGACTATATATTGGGACATCCATATTCAACGACCTGTATAAGGATCTTGTATGTCTATATTACCCTTAGTATGGTACTCAAATGATAGAGGACATACTAAGTTTCCTTATGCACGTTGATGAATCTAAAAGTCCCAATACCTTTTCCGAAATGGTGTTTCTTTCTATGTCAATCTCCTTATGTCATCCCCTGGGTCTTTCCAAGGTGGTAGGGCATCAGAACAACCCATCCAAATCTTTAAATACCATATCTGAAACCAATAGGAAAAGACTCAGGAATTCTGGGTGAAACTCGGTCACCTGTCGGTCAGCTGGCGGTTAGCCACCGAGGTGATCGGCGGTTAGCCGCTGGCTGACCGCGGGGCTGACCGCGGTTCCCCTCCTACCAATACAAATCTCATTCAATGCAAGTACAAATATCATTTAAGAAGTTTATAATGACCAAAATAAACTTTGATGATGAATGCATATATTCTCATAAGACTAACTAAGAGGAAAACCGTGTCAATAAGTACATTTTCAAAAGCATTATGAAATATAATGAACCAAATGAAATAGGAATAGTAGAAATCCACATTTTCAACAAAATAAGAACTTATTCAAATCGAATCCATTCATCCACTTGCCTTGGTCTCCAAGTATGCTAGTCAAGCTCTAACCCTTCTATCAAGCTCAAAATCTACAATTTACACAAAAATCCCCAAAATACATTCATTACAACCCTAGAATGTCAAAATGAAGAAATAGATGGAGATAGCTTCCAATAATCAAGGTGAAGCACCTCCATGGCTAGAAGAATACACAACCAAGAGATGAGAAGAGGAACTTACATGAAGAGTCCTCTAATGGCAAGAGTTTGCTCAAAAGGTAGCTTGGAATGGGAGGCTCTCTCTACAAATGGTATCAAGATGAAGCTCTCATGGAGGGGAAGAAGATTACCACCTCCATTTTGCCTTTAGCAATAGATTTGAGAGAGATTGAGAGATGGGGAAGCAAGGAGCAAGAAGGAAAAACCTAGGGCTGGGCTGGAACTTCTCTTAGCTCTCAAGGGAAAGTTGCAAGAAAAGGAAGAGAGGGAAAAAGACTCCTCCTTATAAAGACAATGGCAATGGGTCCCACAACTTAAAAATCCAATTGAGCTAAAACATCGTTCTACGGGCTTCGGACGGATTCGACGAAGAAGGAAGAATTGATCGTCGCAATTTCTACTTTCCAAAAAGTATATATTTTACGAGTTTCGGAGACATTGAAAATAGTGTCCAGATTTTGTGTAAAAAGACTGTTTTACCCCTATCAATGGCAAAGTAGGTGTCGCGACCCCGAACCGAGACCCGGGACCGCGACGGTGTGTGGTGTGGATAATGAACTACTCCTTAATAATAATTATACATTTCCTTAATTTCCCACAGGTTTCCGCGGTGAAGATTCCACATACACTCATAGAACATTTATATTAGTGCGGAAGCGTGTAGCAAATCAAACACTTAATCCAATCTCATCAAATAAGACGGATGATACACAAGTATGACATGATGTCAGAGTGAGCAATGATCTCATTAGCATTTCCAAAATAATGAAGTTAAAGTTTAAACGAAAGATCGAGTTAAATTAACATTCCCAAAAATAATGGCCAACAAAGGCCAGTACAACCAAAAGTATAAATCATAAATCAGTCTATAATCTCCCCAAAATGTTCGCAGCTCAGAGCTAAACCGAATGTCTACATGACATCGTCAGCTTGCCACTCCACTAATCGTTGCGGTTCATCAACCGCCCCCTCTGGCTCCTCCTCAAAGGCAATAACGGGAGCTGGACCTGAGTACCACAAAAATGGGTCAGACACGACGGTCTGGCAGGTGGGTGAATAGATAATACCAATAAAGAAATCAAAGCATTTCACAGACATAACGAAAACTATCATAAAACAGGATGCATAGTTCATTTAAAGTACTGATGCAATATAAATCATGGGGGTATTCAAGGTACAGGAACTGACTAGATGGCAACCACACTAGAGCTAAATCCTCTCCATCACTAAGGTGATGAGTGCACATTCAGTGCGTTGGGCTCGAGCACACGAAGTGACGAGAACCAACATTATATACATATACATATACATATAGCTAGGCAAGACCACGGCCGCGGAACCGGGTAACGGGACAAAACGGGATCCAAGTTGCAACTGGCGGGAGCACAAGGGGGAGGCCCAAGTCAGTTGATCAGACTGACAAGGACGTCCAAGCTTAGTGGTGCCGACTCATAGGTTACATGAGAAATCAAAACGTATACAAAACATATCAATATAAAACATTCGGGTAAGCGGGGCATGGTGTTCGTAGGCACACATTTCATGTTATCATCTGTTCATGCATAAACGGGGCTGGCAGGGCATATCAGGTGTATAAATCAGAATTCGAGATAAAACTAGTAGGCTCGGGTAATTATACATATAATCTGAGTAAAACAATGCAATGAAACCTTATATCATTAGGGACTATATATTGGGGCATCCATATTCAAACGACATGTATAAGGATCTTGTATGTCTATATTACCCTTAGTATGGTACTCAATTGATCGAGGACATACTAAGTTTCCTTATGCACGTTGATGAATCTAAAAGTCCCAATACCTTTCCAAAATGGTGTTTCTTCCTATGTCAATCTCCTTATGTCATCCCCTGGGTCTTTTCCAGGTGGTAGGGCATCAGAACAACCCATCCAAACCTTTAAATACCATATCTGAAACCAATAGAAAAGACTCAGGAATTCTGGGTGAAACTCGGTCACTTGTCGGTCAGCTGGCGGTTAGCCGCCGAGGTGATCGGCGGTTAGCCGCTGGATGACCGCGGGGCTGACCGCGGTTCCCCTGCTAAAATGTAGCATTCTGTGTTTCTAACCGCGCATCTCGGCTACCTAGCGGTCACAGGGTTTTTGGATTGGCGGTTAGCCGCGAGCTGACCGCGCGGCTGACCGCGGTTCGCCTGTCAAAATACAGCATTCTGTGTTTCTAACCGCATCTGGGTCGGCTAGCCGCCGGTCACCTGTCGGCTAGCCGCCAAGGTGACCGCCTGCTGACCGCCCAGCTGCGGGAACTACACATCAGGTGCAGATTTCAACCCTTTTCTTCCCAAACCATTTCACCTCCATTCCAACCATTTCCTAACTTGGAATGGGTCTATTCCCTTCCATTAAACATTTAATTCTTTCCACCAACCACCATTCCATCAATGTATTTGATTCTCCTACCAATACAAATCTCATTCAATGCAAGTACAAATATCATTTAAGAAGTTTATAATTACCAAAATAAACTTTGATGATGAATGCATATATTCTCATAAAACTAACTAAGAGAAAAACCATGTCAATAAGTACATTTTCAAAAACATTATGAAACATAATGAACCAAATGAAATAGGAATAATAGAAATCCACATTTTCAACAAAATAAGAACTTATCCAAATTAAATCCATTCATCCACTTGCCTTGGTCTCCAAGTATGCTAGTCAAGCTCTAATCCTTCTATCAAGCTCAAAATCTACAATCTACACAAAAATCCCCCAAAATACATTCATTACAACCCTAGAATGTCAAAATCAAGAAATAGATGGAGATAGCTTCCAATAATCAAGGTGAAGCACCTCCATGGCTAGAAGAATACACAACCAAGAGATGAGAAGAGGAACTTACATGAAGAGTCCTCTTATGGCAAGAGTTTGCTCAAAAGGTAGCTTGGAATTGAAGGTTCTCTCAACAAATGGTATCAAGATGAAGCTCTCATGGAGGGGAAGAAGATCAATGCCTCCATTTTGCCTTTAGCAATAGATTTGAGAGAGGTTGAGAGATGGAGAAGCAAGGAGCAAGGTAAGTTGAAAAGAACCCTAGGGCTGGGCTGGGATTTCTTGTTCTCAAGAAAGTTGCAAGAAGAGGAAGAGAGGGAAAAGGACTCCTCCTTATATAGATAATGGCAAGGGGTCCCACAACTTAAAAGTCCAATCGAGCTAAAACATCGTTCTACGGGCTTCGGATGGATTCGACGAAGAAGGAAGAATTGATCGTCGAAATTTCCACTTTCCAAAAAGTATATATTTTACGAGTTTCGGAGACATTGAAATTAGTGTCCAGATTTTGTGTAAAAAGACTGTTTTACCCCTATCAATGGCAAAGTAGGGTTTAGAGGTCTCGAATGGAAACGGAGCAAATACAAAAGTTGTCGGGAATCATAAAATACATTAAACGGAGCAAATTTACAGATTTTCAGAATTATCAAATAAATCCCAAAACTAATCAAGACACACTAAAAGGAACCCCCAAAGGGCCCCACTAGATCAAAAGAGTTCCCAAAATTATTCAAAGCTATAAAAAGCTATTCTAATCCAGATTTAACCCGTTTCCTCTAATCTCACTTATAGCTAAAACACGTCTTAATTAACACTAAAAGGAAACTCTCGGGGCGGGGTCTTACAGTAGGGTTTAGAGGTCTCGAATAGAAACGGAACAAATATGAAAGTTGTTGGGAATCATAAAATACATTAAACGGAGTAATTTACAGATTTCCAGAATTATAACTAAATCCCAAAACTAATCAAGACACAATAAAAAGGAACCCCCAAAGGGCCCCACTAGATCACAAGAGTCCCCAAAATTATTCAAAGCTATAAAAAGCTATTCTAATCCAAATTTAACCCATTTCCACTAATCTCACTTATAGCTCAAACGCGTCTTAATTAACACTAAAAATAAACTGTCGGGGCGGGGTCTTACAATAAGGATACTATTTCATCATTGAGTTTTATTGACACACATGCACTTGTGCGAAAACAACATTGAACATATTGGTAAATCATATATTGTTTAGCACACACTCTTTTGCATTCATTCACTTGAGCATCTTGGTTACATAGTTATTTTTACATTGATGTGAATCACAAGTGAATTGTGAAGAGTGTCTTACACACTCTCGTGCTCATTAACATGAAACTAATTGTCATATCTTTGATTGTTTAAGCATTCACACATTGAACACATATTCCGCATAAGTTGTATTCTTAAATGTGTTCATTGTGTTCTGTGTCCTAATTGGGATTAAAATTGGACTAAGATATTTTTAATTGGCAAAGAATTTTAATTAGTCCTATTCACCCCCCCCCCCCCCCCCTTCTAGGACTTGTTCATTGGCCCTAGCTGCACTTTCAATTGGTATCAAAGCGAGGTTACTCCATAAAGGCATAACAACCCGGAGTTGATCTTGTTTCATTGCTAGTGCCAATACCTTAGAGAGACCTCAAGTATTGGAGGGACCTCAAGGACAATCCTACCAAGACTTTTGGATGATTTTCAAAGGAAGATCGTTAGAAAGATCTTAGGTCTTGTACCTATTTGGATCAACCTATTCATTTGAGTTATTTCATACTGTTGGTCCATGGGCATTTGCGTTATGAGCTTATATAGTTACATTTGTTTTAGTGCAAAAACAATTGTAGTCAATTGATTGTGTTTTCATGAACTCTTGTGGTTATATCTTTTGGTTCACAAAATCACTTGATTGCAACATATTGATGTGCATTTTGTTCTCATATTGTTATAGCCATGAAAATGCATTTTAGTGATCTTTAAATGTACTTCAATTAATTATGGACTTAATATTTGTTTTTATTTTATCCATAATCAATTGATGTTACATCCTCTGTTTTTCAAAAATTAATGAATTCCATAAGTTATATCGTTTTGAAAAATTAGATATTTTTGAAATTTTTTTTTTTTTGTCTTAAAAGGGGAAAATTTTTCTGAGAAGGCGGCTAGCCGCCTAGCTCCAGGTCGGCCAGCCGACCTGATGGAGTTGTAACTTTAAAAGTTACAACCGTCTATTTTTTTTCATTTCTTCCTTCATCTCTTGACTGCCTCTTGCACTTGGGTTTCTAGGACACCCTTCTCCATTTCTATTGTGCACTTTTCCAAGGTAAAATCCCTACTACTCTCTTTGTTTTCTTCATCTTTTCTCATTGATTATATCTTTTGGCTTAAGAAAACTTGTGCTTTGTCTCCATCTTCTTGTGTAGATTGTGAGCCCAACCTTCATTGTGATTTCTTCTTGTTCACTCTCTCTATCTATCTTTGCACAAATTCATTTTCATTATCTTTTCATTGATTCACAACCACATTTCCCAAAGTCTCATTTCTATAGAACTTGTATTGGATTGCGAATTTATTTGTGCATTCCAAGTGTTTGATAATATGCCTCCAAGAAAGAAAACTGCCTCTAAGGCTCCATCTAAGAGGGGACGCTCATCTGGAGCATCTTCTTCGAGTCGGAGACGCTCTCCTTCACCGCCTTCTACATCCCCATCACTTACACCACCTTCTTCCCCCATCAAAAGGCTAAAATTCAATGTAGCATCTTTGAGAGCCTTGCAATCCAGGAACCTTACTTTTGAAAAATGGGTCAGGAAATCTCTTGTGCAGGAACATCACACCGAAGAAATTCTAGGGAGAATAGGTTGGCAAAATATTCTTGATTGGGGAAAAGTAGCATATCCCTCTCTTGCCTACCAAATGTATGCATCCTTCTCTAGATTCAAGGCCACTGAGACTGAATGTTGTTTCTATGTAATGTTAAAGGATGGGGAAGTAGAAATCACTCCTGAAAGAATTGGCTCTATCTTGAACATTCCCAATGAACCACACTCCATTCAATTTGTGTCAGACACTATCTCTGAAGCTGACAAACCTATGATTACTCAGTCCATTTGTGCTTTTGTTGCTGAATGGGATCAAGCTAAGAATTTTCTCCGCTCCAAATTCCTTATTCATGAACTTAGGCTGATTCATAACCTGTTCACTCACAATGTTTATCCTAGAGCAGGAAATAGGACTGAATTGACTGCCTATATGGTCAATATATTATTCAACATTGTCAATGGCAACCGTATGTGTCTTCCCTCTCTCATTTGTAGGCACATCATCCGTAATGCTACTTCTCGATCCAAGGCTGGATCTCTTATCTTTGGTTGTCTCATGTCTGCTCTTGCTCTCTCCATTGGTGTAAATGCTCCTGATGAAAATCCTATTCATATCGAGCCTTTCTCTCACCAAAACTTGAACTCCATGAACCTTGTTCCTCATGAATATGAATTAGCAGGAGTTGTTCCTCCAGAACCACAGGGATTCCCAGCTGATCCAGGAAATGATGATATTCAACTTCCTCCTCATCCAGCACCTCGATCTTTAGAAGAAAGATTCACTGCCATGGAACATGAAATAGCTAGCATAAAAAAGAAGCAATCTGTCTGGATGAAGAAGATCTTTCAATATATGTCCCGGATTTCCAAAAGCTGCAGGAGAGATGACGTTCAGGCTCCACCTTCACCTTCTCCACCTCCAGACTCAGCTGATGAGGCTTAGGGGTGTTTCACATGCTTTGAAACTTCAAACCAATAAATTTGTTTAGTATATATTTTGGTGGTTATTTGGATGTTGTTTTTAGTTTTTGGCTTGATGGATAATGAAACTATGAATATTTAGATCTCTCTATGAATCGTCACATAGTCTTTCTTGCATATTTAAGCTTTATTTTACAAACGCAATTTCTTATGCTCATCACTATGCTTTCTAGTTATATTTTCATAAGTGATGAAGATTCATGATGCTTAGTGAATTTTGTGTTTGTCACATCCATGTTCTTTTCATGGTTTTCTAATTTGTTTGACAAATCTTGGGAACATTGAATTGAACTGTCACTTTTGCATCATATCTCTCATGTTTGTCTCCTCTAATACATAATTATAGTTGTTTTCTTGAAGAGGTTGGCTTCATGATAGTTGAACTTCATTTATGATCCATGTTCTTTATAGTCACACTTTATGAAATGATGTTATTTCACATAGCATATGATTTTCAAAAGTTAAACATGCTTATGCTATGATTAGTACCACCAGTCTCATGGATTTCTCTGTTTTGAAACATAAATATTAGTTACATGATTTCAAAACCATTTCAGAGTTTTTGTAATTTTAAAAATATTTTACAATCCATGATTTTAATATGATTGGTTGTTTCCTTAACATGTTCATCATTGTGGAATTGATTTAATACTTTAGATACTACACCTTGATTCATCCCAAGTTGCACTTATATTGGTAATATCCATTTAAATCTTTGGAACTTAAATGATTAAGGTAGGATGGCTAGGAGAGTGGGAGGAGACCCCTCACGTGTTGGGTTCGCCAAGCATAATTCCAGTATGTGGTGGTAGCTTTGGTGCCAAGCGTAAATCCTTAGGGGATAGCTGTGGAAAAGACTGTAATTCTGTGTGATCACGTAAAACACTGCTCTGATGCTTCTATCCTCAACACACGAAGCATGATTCATAGACTTGTTTGAATCTCAAGTTGTTGTCCTCCATTACATGTAAATCTCTTTCAATCTGATCTATGCTTTGGAATTAACAATTCATTTATTTCAAAAGAATTTGTTTTTCAAAAATCTGAACTATACTAGAAACCCACATTGACCACTCTTGTACTCCTTATTGGTATATTAGTTTGACAGTCAAGTTGTGTGGAATTTCATTTTGCATATGTTCTTGATAGGTATATATTTTGAGATGCAAATTTGAATGAGATGTAATGAGTTAAAAAGCTTTTTCAATTGAATGTTCCATCTCATATTTTTCAAATTAGTTGCTTTGTCATTTTGAAAATAAATATGATTTGAAAAATGAATTTTCCATGGATTTTAAGTTTTTTTTTTTTTTTTTACCTCAATGGAAAATTATGCAATTGATGTTCATTTTGGGCTTTGTTAACTTACATAGTTTTAAAATGAAATTTTCAATTGGTACTCATCTATTCGTCATCATGTCTTTACATGATTAGCAACATCTTGGGAAATTTGATCAATGTGAGCTTTAATAGTTATATTTGAGAAGTAACTCCCTAGTTTCATGCCTTACATCTTCTCCATGCACTACATAGGTATATTCATTGTTATCATCTTGACAAAAGAAGAGATTGATGTTGACGGGGAGTGTAGACATCTCTAAGATGATCAAATGAGAGTTTATATTTTGAGGATCATGGAGATACATATATGGATAGGATGAATATATATATATTTTTTAAAACAAATCAATTTTTATTTGAGATTGCATTAACTTTTATAGGTACATCCTTATGTACTTCTCATATTGCTACATCCATGAGCTTTTAGTTTTAGTATTTTTCTTTGATATGGATGTTTTTATCATCACTATGTTTTGTGATGTGATTTTTTGTGTTTACAAGTCATATGCTTCTCTATGTGTAAACTTCCTAACTTTGACTCGTTTGGAATGCAATGTACCCAATTCATCATTTGGATTATAATCACTTAGTTTGATGATTGAATACATTTGGTGATATTTTCTTCAGTTATATTTTATTGATCACCATTATCATATCTACTTACTTGTGTTCATAGTCATATATCGATATATGCACTTGTGGATATGATTGCATTCATTCTCATGACATTCATTATGCCTTTGTAAGTTATATTTTTCTAGGATATGAATGTTACGGTTTTGGATTTTATTTTCATTGGTATCATTCTGAGTTTTAGTCTTGAACTCTCAAAATCTAAAATATATAATGCGTGTTCCTATTATATGCTAATGAATGGATTAATTTTGTTTGGAACTTCATGCATTTCTCATAATCATTACATGTGTTATTTTGTTAAACTAATGATTATGCAGGTTCATCACTAAGTGATGAAAAAGGTCAATGAAAATGAAATTTCATATGATCTTTATTGAGTTCATGATCTTCAATCGCTTGGTATCTTATGAAGGACTTAGAGAATCCTTAACTGGATTCATGGGATTGATGTGGACCTACTTAGTTGATTTATATAATTCAATTCCAATTTAGCATGATTGAATCACTTTATAGTTGAGTCTTTTGATATCATGCTTGCTAACACCCCCTCTTGCTTATAGTTAAACTTGTTCTAGCTAATGCTACCATGATGTGCTCAAATTGTAGAAAATGTCTAATTCTTTCTTTGAACCCATCTCTCTCTCCCGCTCTCTCTCCATACCCTGTATGTTCAGTCTTGGAAAATGTCTTTGTCAAATTTGTGACAAAAAGGGGGAGAATAAGTATGGACTCTTCAATGGGAAAGAAACTCTTAAAGGGGACAAGAGAATGTGTTTGGATCTAATCTAGATTCAGTTAAATATGATGTCTTTGGCTAAAGATTAAGGGGGAGTTGCAATCCCACCATACAATGTGTGTTCCTTGTCTTATGCAGGTATATCATTCAGATTAAAGCACATTCTCAGGGGCAGTAGTTAAGAGTCATGAGTCTTTATTTGAGTTGTAATTGTTGTATCCTAAGTAAAGACTATGTACTCTTGTAATCTTAGTTGTTTTTGAGTCCATATGTTGTAAGTATATCTAGAATAGGTGTTTTGCCACGGAATTGACAAAGGGGGAGATTGTTAGTGCCACATTTCTATGAGCACTTATATTGTCTATTCCGTGTCAAAGATTTCAAGACCTTGCCTCTCAGAGTTTCACAAGGAAGATCAAGTTTGAAGTCAAAAGATCAAGTCTTGGAAGGCTTGAATTCATCAAGGAAGACCTCCATATGAGTGACAGCCTATTCAGGTAAATGGGACCCCAAACCAACCAAGAGATGGCCCTAAAAACCCTTAGTTTAATGGCTTATTTAATAGGTTTTTAGAAAATGTTTTTTGGCCTTTTTCAAGACTCAAAACTAGTCCCAGAAGTCGGCCAACCGCCATGTCTCACGGTCACCTCGCGGTCACTTTTCCAGAAGCTGTTTTGGCTGAAAATCAGAGGGGCGGCCACCAGGCGGTCAGCAGTCGGTTAGTTGTCGGTCGACCGCCTTCTGACCGACAGCTAGCCGCCCATTCAGAAAATTTGAAATATCTGACCGTTGGAAGTATCCGTTGGAGGTAGCGGCTAACCGCGGATGTGAAGGAGGCTAGCCGCCAAGTGTCGTTAGAGAGTCGTTTGAGGATTGTTTATAAATAGAAAAGGCCCCAAATCATTCCAAGGCTCTTCAAGATCATGAGAGCTCATGTCCTAACCATGGTGCATCATATTTGAGCTCTCATAGATCATTCCACACACACTATGAGCTTGTACTGGCAAATCTATGAGCTTCATTAGCTCAAGGAAAGTGTGATGTGTGAAAACCATATCATCTAGGGAAGAACTTGAGCCATCAAAAGTTAAAATCCATATCCCTAGACCAAAGACCTCTTCCCTTGATTGAGCACAACATTGGAGCATCATCATCAATATCAAGGAAACATTGCAAGAGGCATAAAAGCTTGGAGCTACGGTGACAAGCTTCGAAGAGCATCCTCTGGACTTCATCAAAGGGGTAAGTGGCAACCTCCAGATTTTGTCAAAAGAGTCAAGTGTTCTTCTCCCTCACTTCATTCAATTCAGAGCATTGTAAGAGTGGTTTATTTCTTTGTGATTTAACCACTATAAAAAGTATACAGGGGAGTTGATCTTTGTGGTTGAACCTCGTAAACAAAAGAGGGGAGTAGATCTTTGTGATCGAACCTCGGTAACAAAATCGATGTAGAATCAGTACTCGTGTAGTTTGATTCTTCATAGTGGAACCAGGGGACTGTGTGGCCCTTGAGAGTGGATGTAGGTCTGTGTGATCGAAGCACTATAAATCCCTTGTGTCAATTTCTCTATCTCTATCACCTGTACATGATTTACATATCTATATGTTGTGGAGATTGATAAGGATACTATTTCGTCATTGAGTTTTATTGACACACATGCACTTGTGCGAAAACAACATTGAACATATTGGTAAATCATATATTGTTTAGCACACACTCTTTTGCATTCATTCACTTGAGCATCTTGGTTACATAGTTATTTTTACATTGATGTGAATCACAAGTGAATTGTGAAGAGTGTCTTACACACTCTCGTGCTCATTAACATGAGACTAATTGTCATATCTTTGATTGTTTAAGCATTCACACATTGAACACATATTCCGCATAAGTTGTATTCTTAAATGTGTTCATTGTGTTCTGTGTCCTAATTGGGATTATAATTGGACTAAGATATTCTTAATCGGCAAAGAATTTTAATTAGTCCTATTCACCCCCGCCCCCCCCTCTAGGACTTGTTCATTGGCCCTAGCTGCACTTTCAAGCGACACCTCGTCGGTACTTGCAAAATTTCAAAAAATCGTGGAGACACAACGCTTCAGTTGATATCCACAACCCAAATCTCAAAACAAAAACAAAGGTTCGAAAAAACCTCAAAATTCAAAAATCGTGGGGAGGCGACATTCCATCGATACCCACAAAACCAAATTTTTGAGAAAAAAGCAAGGAAGCGACATTCAGCCGATACTTGCACCCAAATCCGCGAGGAAGCGACATTCCATCGATACTCGCAACCGAATGAGCAAGGAAGCGACATTCCATCGATACTTGCAATACCATTCAGCAGGGAGGCGACTCTTAGTCGATACTTGCATTTTTTAAAACCAAAAACCTGGCTTTCACGCCAAAATCCGGCTTTCATGCCAAAAACCTGGCTTTCATGCCAAAAACCAAAAATCTGGCTTCCACGCCAACAAAACAAAAATCTGGCTTTCATGCCAAAAAATAAAAAATCCGGCTTCCATGCCGACAAAACAAAACTTGGTTTTCAAAAAAAAAAAACTTGGCTTCCATGCCTCAAAACCTGGCTTTCACGCCAAAACTTGGCTTTCATGCCAAAAACCTGGCTTTCACGCCAAACAAACAAAAATTTGGCTCTCATGCCAGAAAACCAAAACTTGGCTTCCATGCCACAAAAATCGGCTCTCATGCCAAAAACTTGCTTCCATGCCACAATCAAAATTCGGCTTTCATGCCATCTCAAAAATTAGGCTTTCACGCCACAAAAAATGGCTCTCATGCCAAAAACCGGCTTCCATGCCACAAACAAAATTTTGGCTCCCATGCCACCAAAATTCGATTTTCATGCCATCTCAAAAAACCAGGCTTTTTGCCACAAAATCTGACTTTCATGCCTAAAAACAAACTTTTGAGAAAAGATTTTCACAAAATGACAACCTTTTGATCAAATTTTCAAACAAACCATTCCCATTCAATTTTTGCTTATGTTTTCATCAAAAGTGAATTTAAGTGAAATAAAGGGATACAAAAAAAAAAAGAGTGCCAAAAATGTTTATACATGGAGGTACCAAAAGAAAAGAAGAAAAAGTTTGTTACAAATCAGGAGGCTAGTGCGACATGGTCTTCAGCCAAAAGCTTAACTCCTCAAGCAAACTCTTGGCCTTAGCCTCCAAAGCTTCCAGGCCGCGTTTCTTTAGAATCTTCCCATAAAAAGCAGTAGGCCGTTGCGATCCATCCTCAGCACGAAGAAGCTTTTCCAAGAGAATCTGCCATTGTTCATATTCTTGAGTCTTTCTTCGAAGATTGCTTTCGACCTCCTCAATTTGGTGAATGAGAGTCCTCTCTCTATCGCGAGCTTTCAAAGTGGCAGTCCACTTGGTAGCGGCTTGTTCTTCCAATAGCTCAAGGCGCTATCTGGCTTCGGTGACCTCCCTATCAAGACGGTGCTAGTCCTGTGTTAGCTTAATAATAGCCAACTTGGTGACATTCCTCTCCCGAACGAGCTGCTTCCGAGTCCGCGAGATCTCATTCAGCTCAGATTTGACCTCGCTGGAAGGCTTCAAAAACATCTCGTTGAAGAAGTCATCATTTGGAAAGCTCTTGGTCTCAGTCCACTTGTTACCTAGAGTGATGACTTCATCAACAAAAGCCTTGGCATCTGTAATGTCTAGACCGACTTCTTCGTTATCGGCAAGAATGTCCTGCACATGCTTAACCATGCCGAAACTAGCCTCCAAGTGGCCAAAAGAAAGAGTCTCGACCCATGAGCTCAAGACTCTCTTCAACACCTTCCTCGCAAACTGACAGGATGGCTCAGATGAAGACTCGCCATGCTCCGTTGGTCGACTACCCATGTCAGGCACCGTTGGAAGAGTAATCAAGAAGCTCTTTCCAATCAGAGCCGCCGGAAAAGGAATATCAATAGGCGGACTCGCCTCTGCCTCATCAAAACTGGTGGAAGAAGCCCCTACTCCTGGATCGGTCACAGGTAACCCCTGCTCTGGTTCTGAAAAAGATAGAGGAACTTCTTCTGTCACCTCACAACCTGCCAATGAAAGATGAAAAAGGTATGAATATGATCTAGTCAAAAATCAAAATATCAAGATTATCACTACAAAGTACCTTCTTCGACGACCGGCGGAATGCTTTCTGCCTCCATGAGCTCATCCGAAGCATCGTCAAAAGTTGTGTCCATGGATGGCTCAAAGTGGTCGGAATCTTCTGGCAAGTCAGCTGGCAAGAAACAAAAAATGCATGCCAGCAAGCGGCGGTAGAGAAAAACAAAAAACAAAAAAAAAAAAAGAAAATAAGTCATACCAGGAGGAGATTCTGGGTCTACTTCAGAATCTCTAAGTTCTTCCTCAGATGCCACGATAGGATCCGTCACCGCCTCATCGGCCGAAACCTCAGGCATCATCAAACCATCATCTTCTGCCAAAAGAAAGAAAGCAGTAGATCAAAACAAAAGCTCTCATGAAAGAAAAGAAACGGAAAGAGAAAAGGGAAAAGCATACCATCATCAAAGGTCTCTTCCCCTCGGCTTCTCTTCTCTGGAGGCTCATCATCATCCCCTGATGCCTCCTCAGCGATGGTAGAAGGAATTTCCAGATCAGGAGAGTTTTCGTGCCGTCTCTGACTTCAGCGCTGTCCTCTTCTCCTCTTGCTCCTATGGGACGAATTGCTGGAAGTACCCGCCCCACCATCGAAATCGGGCCTCTCGCCAGAGTCCTCACTGGATGGTCTGCTCTTGCCAATAGACTCCATGGAAGCCTTTGCTCGCTCTGCTGTATCCAAGCAGCGACCTCAGCCTCCTCCTCGACAAGCTGTTCCAAGACCTCACCAGGTATCTCTTGTGCAGTTCCCGATCTGATGACGTCCTGGTCCTCGAAAAAACCTGTTCTATGCTTGTCTCCAGAAAGGAATGCCAGAAAGGACGCCATCTGACTTCCCAAGACCCTTCCCGAAAGACTGCTTTACATCAAGCCCCTTCTTGGAAAGCCCCCGGTATGCTGAAAAGATCTCTACGAACCACTTCGTGAAGCCAGCAATCCGGAGAGTGGGCAACTCAGGATAGGAAATCATGGCAGTAGTGTCTTCCGCACAATAAAAGGCCCATGCATTTCTCCTGTCCTGCAGACCTCTAAAACGCTTCACCTTGCTCGAAGGCGCTCCAACAACGCCTTGAGAGAAGCCCAACTGCATGGCAAAACGCGAGGGAACATAAGGCTGGATGTCGACGAAAAGATGTCTACGGTACACCATCGTGCTAACACGTATGTTAAATAGCCAACTTCTCTTTGCGTTTGTCAAAGAATAGTGTCTCCTCGACCCTGCCCTGGTCGAATCACGGGAGACACCAAAATCAAAAGCCTTCTTCCGTAAGCCCGGAGAAAGCTTCACTGAAGACTGCCCCATCTCGATGTCCCAGAATCGTCAGATCCTCAAGCGGGCAGATAAAAGAGATTCGGAAACATGCTTCCCTGTAGCCAACCGAATCATCAAAGGGTCATCGTCCTGAGCAGCACCCAATCGGTGGAAACTGGGACAGTGGTGTACATACCACAAATAGAAAATATGGGCTGAAAATACTGTATTCATGGGAAGCCCAAGCCGAACCAAAAAAGCAGCAACCTGCAGTTTGGTACACAAATAGGAGTAAAGAGCAGGCACCAAAGCAAGCTGCTCTCCAAACGCCATCTGACAAACCGGAAAAATGCAATGCGGCCTGATGTGCGTTCCATCTCCTCCAGCAAAAACGGCCTCACCCAGCCAATAAGTGAGGAAGACAGCTAGATCCCTCCGCAGCGCAATGTCAGAATGAATAGCGTCTGTGCTTACGAAGAATACCCTCAAATTCTCTCGCATGACAGAGATCTTCTTCGAATCTAGGTTCTTAGCCCTGGCTTCCTGGGTCGTACTCTCAGAAGACTCCCCGCTGTCAAAGAAGTTGGAAGACAAAAAGCTACCACTCCTCCAACTGCTACACCGGACTTTCGAGCCCTCCTTCTCCTTCAAAAAGTCGTAGAAGGTGACGAGCTGAAAGTACAAAAGCTTGAACTCCTCAGACTGCTCCTCAAGGACACTGTCGATAGGCATAAACTCCTCATAGAGATTGCCGAGGATAGGCAGCCCGGTAATGGCGCTCAGTTCCTTTAAAGAAAAACCAATCTCACCATTCGTGACAACGAAGGTGTTGGTTTGTGGAAGGAACGACTCCAGCATGGCCATGAAGGCCTTATCGGAGAAAACCACGGTTTGCCGAAAAGCGCGAACCGCGTCAAAAATCTCGGCCTCCTTCAGAATGGCACCGCCAACCTGCAGGATGTGATCAGTCCACGACTCCCAGCTCGAGTCAGCACTGAAACGGCCGCGAAGTCGAAAAGGCTTCACCCAATTGCTGCCATCGCCTTGAAAATGCCAAGGCCCACCGGTCTCAAATCGACTGAAGGATGGTTCGAACCTTGGTAGTCGCTGGCCGGCATCAAAATGTCCATGCGGGTAGGCGACTTCTCTGGAAAACCAGAAGGGCCGCTAACAAAAACCTTGGTCTTGGTCACATTTGTCCTCTTCACCCAGCTTGGAGGATTTTTCCTCTTCGAGCATGTGGAGGAAAGGCTCATGATCGAGACATTCCGATCGAAGGTTGACCGGGTAGAAACAGTTCTCTCCTCACCATCAAATGTGAAAGAGAACTGAAAAAAAATCCTTTGGTATGTTGAATTGTCGGGGACGGCATCACCAAAGAAGAAGGTAGGCTTGGGCACAATGCTCTGATCGTTTGTGACCTTGGGACGGTTGCTTACCATAATCTTATAAAACTCCTCACCCTTGAGGGCAATCAAATGTTGCCTCATCTCATCTCGGTTGAGCGAGTCACACTCTTCCAAGTTCCTTTCAACATATTGGACCTCTTCCCAGGCCTACTGTACGGCCACATTAGAGGATCTGGTAGAACGACGAGGCGCATCAGTGACGAGCTCCTTACCCTTGTTCGTTCTGGAGGAACTACCTGCAAAGGATGGAAAGAGAGAAAAATCAATCATCAAAATGACAGAATTTTGCTAAAAAATTCTAGCAAAATTTTGGCATGGTTCTGGGGCAATTCCGAAGAAAAGGAAAACACCCCGAAAGAAATAGGAGCTTGAAGATGGGCTCAACATCGCTGCAAGCTCATAATCAATGGAAAATTCTCGAAGAAGGCTTGAACTCAAACATTGCTGTGAGCTCCAGAAACCAAAACTTCTCAAATATTCGCAAGACTGGAAAAGGGCTCAACATTGCTGCGAGCTCCATAATCCAAAACTTGTGAAGCTTCTCAGAAAATCCCCGCAAGACCAAGAAAGGGCTCAACATTGCTACGTGCTCCAAATCCCAAGACTTGCGAAAAGATTTCCAGGTGTGCACTATCATACTTCCAATTCTATTTTCTAAAAAGAAAAAATGCATAGAAGGAAAGTTGTCATGCATGCACGTCTCGAAATCCGGGAAAGAAAGAAGAAAAAGAGAAAAAAGAGAATCTCTTTTCAAAAAAAAAAAAAAAAAAATTTTGCCCACAGGCCACGTGGCCGTACGGTCTTGTCCGTACGGCCACACAAAAAAAAAGAGAAAAGAAAAAAAAAAGGAAAAAAAAGCCACAGTAAAAAAAAAAACAGAGAAACCGTGAAAAAAAAAGAAAAACGGAAAAAAACCACGGTAAAGAGAGAGAGAGAGAGAGAAAATTGTGTAAGAAAAAGAAAAAAAAAAGAAAGAAAGAAAGAGAAGAAAAAAAAAAGAAAGAGAAAAAAAAGAAAAGAAAATGTGTGAAAAAAAAGAGGATGCACGTGAAAAAAAAAAAAGAAAGGAAAAGAAAAGAAAAGGAAAGAATGAAAACTCTTTTCTATTTTCTACATGGGGTTTCTTAAGAAAAAAAAACTTACTTGAAGCCATTGATGGAGAAGAAGAAGAAAAAGCTTGAAGATCCTTGAAGAAGAAGAAGAATTCTTGATCTTAGAGCAGTCTTGAAGACTTTTGCAAAAAGATGGCAATAGGAGCAAGAGATCCAACCTCTCCTTGCTTTCATAGAAGAGAGCAAACCAAAAGAGGAAAGGAGGAGAAAAGAAATGAGGTAAGTGCTACAAATTAGCAAACTTCCTAAAAGAAAGGAATCATAGGATATTCTTTCCCAATGAGGAGATCTTTTGAGAAATTCTCTCCAAAAAGAGAGGGATTATGAGAGACTTTCTCCCAAAGAAAGATACTTTGAGAAAATATCTCCCAAAATCAAGGGAACTTGAGAGATTCTCTCCAAGTAAGAATATTTTTAGATATTGTCTACCAAAAAGAGATATTTTTAGATATTCTTTACAAAAATGACACCACATGAGATCTAAGCCATCTTTAAAGTTTAAGGTCCCATAGGTTAGCCCACATGAGCCAGGTTTGACCCCTAGACACTAAAAATGGCTTTTAGTCAAAATTCCTCTTACCAAGAGCATACAAAAATGGTTCCATGCCTCATTTGAGTTGATTGGACCATACAAAAAAATCCAAGCCTCATGAGTTTCCAAAATCCAAACCATCCCACCTCATGAACCAAATTAAGCCAAAACCTTGAAATTGACATTCCACAAAAGGCTAAACCACTCCAATGAACCCAAAATTGTCCCAAAGAGTGACAAAATCCAAACCATGGTCCCCTAACTTGCCACATACAGCTTGTTGGGTTACAAGACCAAAACCAAAAAAAAAAAAAATCCCGATCCCCTAACTTGCCACATACAGCTTGTTAGGTTACAAGACCAAAAAACAAAATTCAAAACCCAACCCCCTAACCTGCCACATACAGCTTGTTAGGTCACAAGGTAAAAAACCAAAAACCTTCTTGAGCGCCTGATGCGCCACAAAAAGCCTTTAGGTTCACAAGGTCAAAAAGAAAAGTTCCAAAACCCAAAAAACAATCCAAATGTCATTTTCAAAATTTTGCCTTGAGATGGTACGTGATCTATCTCACTGCCATAAAAATCCCCTTGGAAACTCAAAAGGCTACTCTACCAAGAAAAATGCTCAGAGACTCTTGGTCAAGTCAGAAGTTCTCCTTCAAAGTTTTCTTCGAGGCACATCGACTACAAAAGCTGTGCAATTCATCGCTGTACCTCGAGGGGGCATTTGTTGACACCAAAAATGTCACTTTGCCTCCTTAACATCAAAAGCTACATGGAGTCGCATCCTACTACAAACAGGCAAAGCTGCTTCAAGCATCAGATCTTTTCAGAATCAAACAAAAACTACAAGATCTTTCAAAATAGCCAAAATAAGGGTACACATGAAGTTTCTGGCCATTTCGACACCATTTGGCCTAACTTCAATCCTCCAACAGCAAAGCGGGAGCTCCAGGCGGCGACAGTGATGAAGACATCAAATCTTCGATCAGAGCCTATGGATGGTCTCAAAATACCCACAAAAGGTTCCACGTCGAATTTTAAGTCAAACCGACACCGTTTGACCCTCCATCAACTCTCGAACGGCAAAATCAAGCCTCCCGGCGGCGAGAACCTCCGATGCAGCCACTCATAAAACAAAACACATGAGTAGCTTCTACATGCTTCCAAAGGGCTGCACGTCAAATTTCAAGTCATTCCGACAATGTTTGACCCGGTTTTGACGCTCTGAAGCAAAATCAAGCCTACCTGTAAGACCCCGCCCCGAGAGTTTCCTTTTAGTGTTAATTAAGACGTGTTTTAGCTATAAGTGAGATTAGAGGAAATGGGTTAAATCTGGATTAGAATAGCTTTTTATAGCTTTGAATAATTTTGGGAACTCTTTTGATCTAGTGGGGCCCTTTGGGGGTTCCTTTTAGTGTGTCTTGATTAGTTTTGGGATTTATTTGATAATTCTGAAAATCTGTAATTTGCTCCGTTTAATGTATTTTATGATTTCCAACAACTTTCGTATTTGTTCCGTTCCCATTCGAGACCTCTAAACCCTACTTTGTCATTGATAGGGGTAAAATAGTCTTTTTACACAAAATCTGGACACTATTTTCAATGTCTCCGAAACTCGTAAAATATATACTTTTTGGAAAGTAGAGATTTCGACGATCAATTCTTCCTTCTTCATCGAATCCGTCCGAAGCCCGTAGAACGATGTTTTAGCTCGATTGGACTTTTAAGTTGTGGGACCCCTTGCCATTATCTATATAAGGAGGAGTCCTTTTCCCTCTCTTCCTCTTCTTGCAACTTCCTTGAAAACAAGAAATCCCAGCCCAGCCCTAGGGTTCTTTTCAACTTACCTTGCTCCTTGCTTCTCCATCTCTCAATCTCTCTAAAATCTATTGCTAAAGGCAAAATGGAGGTGGTAATCTTCTTCCCCTCCATGAGAGCTTCCTCTTGATATCTTTTTTTGAGAGAACCTTCCATTCCAAGCTACCTTTTGAGCAAACTCTTGCCATTAGAGGACTCTTCATGTAAGTTCCTCTTCTCATCTCTTGGTTGTGCATTCTTCTAGCCATGGACGTGCTTCACCTTGATTATTGGAAGCTATCTCCATCTATTTCTTGATTTTGACATTCTAGGGTTGTAATGTTGTATTTTGGGGATTTTGTGTAGATTGTAGATTTTGAGCTTGATAGTGGATTAGAGTTTGACTAGCATACTTGGAGACCAAGGCAAGTGGATGAATGGATTTGCATTGAATAAGTTCTTGTTTTATTGAAAATGTGGAATTTTTACTATTCCTATTTCATTTGGTTCATTATGTTTCATAATGCTTTTAGAAATGTATTTATTGACATGGTTTCTCCCTTAGTTAGTTTTATGAGAATAAATGCATTCATCATCAAGTTTATTTTGGTCATTATAAACCTCTTAAATGAAATTTGTACTTGCATTGAATGAGATTTGTATTGGTAGGAGAGTTAAGTACATTGATGGAATGGTGGTTGGTGGAAAGAATTAAATGTTTAATGGAAGGGAATAGACCCATTCCAAGTTAGGAAATGGTTGGAATGGAGGTGAAATGGTTTGGGAAGAAAATGGTTGAAATCTGCACCTGATGTGTAGTTCCCGCAGCTGGGCGGTCAGCAGGCGGTCACCTTGGCGGCTAGCCGACAGGTGCCCGGCGGCTAGCCGACCCAGATGCGGTTAGAAACACAGAACGCTGTATTTTGACAGGCGAATCGCGGTCAGCTCGCGGCTAACCGCCAATCCAAAAACCATGTGACCGATAGGTAGCCGAGATGCGCGGTTAGAAACACAGAATGCTATATTTTAGCAGGGAAACCGCGGTCAGCCAGCGGTTAACCGCCGATCACCTCGGCGGCTAACCGCCAGCTGACCGACAGGTGACCGAGTTTCACCCAGAATTCCCGAGTCTTTTCTATTGGTTTCAGATATGGTATTTAAAGGTTTGGATGGGTTGTTCTGATGCCCTACCACCTTGGAAAGACCCAGGGGATGACATAAGGAGATCGACATAGAAAGAAACACCATTTCGGAAAGGTATTGGGACTTTTAGATTCATCAACGTGCATAAGGAAACTTAGTATGTCCTCTATCATTCGAGTACCATACTAAGGGTAATATAGACATACAAGATCCTTATACATGTCGTTTGAATATGGATGCCCCAATATATAGTCCCTAATGATATAAGGTCTCATTACATTGTTTTACTCAGGTTTTATGTATAATTACCCGAGCCTACCAGTTTTATCTCGAATTCTGATTTATACACCTGATATGCCCTGCCAGCCCTGTCTATGCATGAACTGATAATGACATGAAATGGGTGCCTACGAGCACTATGCCCCGCTTACCCGAATGTTTTATATTGATATGTTTTGTATACGTTTTGATTTCTCATGTAACCTATGAGTCGGCACCACTAAGCTTGGACGTCCTTGTCAGTCTGATCAACTGACTTGGGCCTCCCCCTTGTGCTCCCGCCAGTTGCAACTTGGATCCCGTTCTGTCCCGTTACCCGGTTCCGCGGCCGTGGTCTTACCTAGCTATATGTATATGTATATGTATATAATGTTGGTTCTCGTCACTTCGTGTGCTCGAGCCCAACGCACTGAATGTGCTCTCATCACCTTAGTGATGGAGAGGATTTAGCTCTAGTGTGGTTGCCATCTAGTCAGTTCCTGTACCTTGAATACCCCACATGATTTATATTGCATCTGTACTTTAAATGAACTATGCATCCTGTTTTATGATAGTTTTCGTTATGTCTGTGAAATGCTTTGATTTCTTTATTGGTATTATCTATTCACCCACCTGCCAGACCGTCGTGTCTGACCCATTTTTGTGGTACTCAGGTCCAGCTCCCGTTAGTGCCTTTGAGGAGGAGCCAGAGGGGGCGGCTGATGAACCGCAACGATTAGTGGAGTGGCAAGCTGACGATGTCATGTAGACATTCGGTTTAGCTTTGAGCTGCGAACATTTTGGGGAGATTATAGACTGATTCTTGATTTATACTTTTGATTGTACTGGCCTTTGTTGGCCATTATTTTTGGGGAATGTTAATTTAACTTGATCTTTTGTTTAAACTTTAACATCATATTTTGGGAATGCTAATGAGATCATTGCTCACTCTGACATCATGTCATACTTGTGTATCATCCGTCTTATTTGAGGAGAATGGATTAAGAGTTTGATTTGCTACACGCTTCCGCACCAATATAAATGTTCTATGAGTGTATGTAGAATCCTCACCGCGGAAACCTGTGGGAAATTAAGGAAATGTATAATCATTATTTAGTGTAGTTCATTATCCACACCACACCGTCGCGGTCCCGGGTCTGGGTTCGGGGTCGCGACAGACTGGTATCAGAGCGAGACGTGTTTCAGGCAATTAAAAGAAACTAGAAATCCTAAGGACGTGGCGAGGATCCGTTAGACTTTTCGTTAGTTAGACTCGTGTGAGCAATGTGTAACCCTTATATGACTTTTTGTGCTAACAATTTGTTTTACAGTGATATGCCACCTCGAAAAAGACCCGTAACCGACAATCCCACCGCAAGCAATAGTGAACACACCGGGCCACTAGGAAACGGTACTCCGGATCCAAACATGCAGAATCAATTTCAACAGATGATGCAAGCCATGCTTGACCAGCAACGTCAAGCCAATGAAAATCAGGCAAGATTGCAAGAGCAAATGGCCAGGAAGGATGAAGAGCATGCTAGGGAGATGGCTACGATGCAAAGGCAGTTGTTAGAAGTGTTAGAAAAGAGACCTGAACCGGCACCAGCGCAACCTCTAGGTACTCAGATTGTCATTAACAATAGGGAACATGATCCCAATGCGTTGTATGAAAAGTTTAGGAAGAGGGGTCCCAAGGAGTTCACTGGACATGAGGACCCATTGTGCTCCCGCCAGTTGCAACTTAGATCCCGTTCTGTCCCGTTACCCGGTTCCGCGGCCGTGGTCTTGCCTAGCTATATGTATATGTATATGTATATAATGTTGGTTCTCGTCACTTCGTGTGCTCGAGCCCAACGCACTGAATGTGCTCTCATCACCTTAGTGATGGAGAGGATTTAGCTCTAGTGTGGTTGCCATCTAGTCAGTTCCTGTACCTTGAATACCCCACATGATTTATATTGCATCTGTACTTTAAATGAACTATGCATCCTGTTTTATGATAGTTTTCGTTATGTCTGTGAAATGCTTTGATTTCTTTATTGGTATTATCTATTCACCCACCTGCCAGACCGTCGTGTCTGACCCATTTTTGTGGTACTCAGGTCTAGCTCCCGTTAGTGCCTTTGAGGAGGAGCCAGAGGGGGCGGCTGATGAACCGCAACGATTAGTGGAGTGGCAAGCTGACGATGTCATGTAGACATTCGGTTTAGCTTTGAGCTGCGAACATTTTGGGGAGATTATAGACTGATTCTTGATTTATACTTTTGATTGTACTGGCCTTTGTTGGCCATTATTTTTGGGGAATGTTAATTTAACTTGATCTTTTGTTTAAACTTTAACATCATATTTTGGGAATGCTAATGAGATCATTGCTCACTCTGACATCATGTCATATTTGTGTATCATCCGTCTTATTTGAGGAGAATGGATTAAGAGTTTGATTTGCTACACGCTTCCGCACCAATATAAATGTTCTATGAGTGTATGTAGAATCCTCACAGCGGAAACCTGTGGGAAATTAAGGAAATGTATAATCATTATTTAGTGTAGTTCATTATCCACACCACACCGTCGCGGTCCCGGGTCTGGGTTCGGGGTCGCGACAGACTGGTATCAGAGCGAGACGTGTTTCAGGCAATTAAAAGAAACTAGAAATCCTAAGGACGTGGCGAGGATCCGTTAGACTTTTCGTTAGACCTTTCGTTAGTTAGACTCGTGTGAGCAATGTGTAACCCTTATATGACTTTTTGTGCTAACAATTTGTTTTACAGTGATATGCCACCTCGAAAAAGACCCGTAACCGACAATCCCACCGCAAGCAATAGTGAACACACCGGGCCACTAGGAAACGGTACTCCGGATCCAAACATGCAGAATCAATTTCAACAGATGATGCAAGCCATGCTTGACCAGCAACGTCAAGCCAATGAAAATCAGGCAAGATTGCAAGAGCAAATGGCCAGGAAGGATGAAGAGCATGCTAGGGAGATGGCTACGATGCAAAGGCAGTTGTTAGAAGTGTTAGAAAAGAGACCTGAACCGGCACCAGCGCAACCTCTAGGTACTCAGATTGTCATTAACAATAGGGAACATGATCCCAATGCGTTGTATGAAAAGTTTAGGAAGAGGGGTCCCAAGGAGTTCACTGGACATGAGGACCCATTGTGCTCCCGCCAGTTGCAACTTGGATCCCGTTCTGTCCCGTTACCCGGTTCCGCGGCCGTGGTCTTGCCTAGCTATATGTATATGTATATGTATATAATGTTGGTTCTCGTCACTTCGTGTGCTCGAGCCCAACGCACTGAATGTGCTCTCATCACCTTAGTGATGGAGAGGATTTAGCTCTAGTGTGGTTGCCATCTAGTCAGTTCCTGTACCTTGAATACCCCACATGATTTATATTGCATCTGTACTTTAAATGAACTATGCATCCTGTTTTATGATAGTTTTCGTTATGTCTGTGAAATGCTTTGATTTCTTTATTGGTATTATCTATTCACCCACCTGCCAGACCGTCGTGTCTGACCCATTTTTGTGGTACTCAGGTCCAGCTCCCGTTAGTGCCTTTGAGGAGGAGCCAGAGGGGGCGGCTGATGAACCGCAACGATTAGTGGAGTGGCAAGCTGACGATGTCATGTAGACATTCGGTTTAGCTTTGAGCTGCGAACATTTTGGGGAGATTATAGACTGATTCTTGATTTATACTTTTGATTGTACTGGCCTTTGTTGGCCATTATTTTTGGGGAATGTTAATTTAACTTGATCTTTTGTTTAAACTTTAACATCATATTTTGGGAATGCTAATGAGATCATTGCTCACTCTGACATCATGTCATACTTGTGTATCATCCGTCTTATTTGAGGAGAATGGATTAAGAGTTTGATTTGCTACACGCTTCCGCACCAATATAAATGTTCTATGAGTGTATGTGGAATCCTCACCGCGGAAACCTGTGGGAAATTAAGGAAATGTATAATCATTATTAAGTGTAGTTCATTATCCACACCACACCGTCGCGGTCCCGGGTCTCGGTTCGGGGTCGCGACATTACCGGCGGCGCAGCTCCCCGGGACCACGGCACCCAAATCGGAGCTAATGGATCATCTCAAAATGACTCCAATAGGTTCCCTATCAAATTTCAAGTCAATCGGACATCAGATGATCGTACATCAAAGCTCGACATCTTCCGCACAGTGAAATCAAGTGAAGCATCGATGGGACCCTAAACAGCTTCAAAACTCAAATAAAAGCCCATGGTTGGTCATATCTAATGCCCAAGAAGCTTCACCTCAAATTTCAGGTCATTCCGACATCGTTTGACGTAGTTTCAACTCTTGGCGGAAAATCGGCTACAAAGTCTTCGGCTTTTTCAAAAAATAGGAAACTTTGTGCTCCGATTTGCATGACTTCTCGATGGGTTTTCTTCAGTGGAATCAAGCCAATAAATGAGGAGAAATTTCCAAGAAAAATATAGGAGAAAACAGAAGCGAAAAAGCCTGAGAAACGGCCAAGAAACGGCGACCGGACGGCGACTGAAAAATGGGCAAAAGCCCCATGGTCGCCGCCGACCATGGCCCAGGGTCGCCGGTCCCATGGTCGACGGCGACCATGGGTGCATGGTCGCCGGCGACCATATGGATCCGGGCCGCCTAAGTTTGCCCGGAAACCTACTTTTCCGGGTGTTTTTCGCGTTTCGCAACGTTTGGCCCCTGTGATTTTCTCAAATTCTGATTTTTGAAGCATGATATCCGTCGATCTTTGTCAACATCAAGGATCCGACGTCGAAATCATTCGATCATCATTGGGCACTTCAAAACCGCCAACCGACCGACCAAGAAAGTACTCTTTCTGCCCGACCGATCGAGAAATTGACTCGACAGATGTTGCCGGCCCAATGGTGTCAACCAATGTCTGAATTTGCATCGTCATCCGACATCAAACAACGTGCGGATCCATCAATGATCATCGCAAGAAGAATTCCAAAAGACGCGGCGCGGCCCGCAACTCTTCAAGCGACTCGGCGACCAATTAATGGTGTTAATTGACCTTTTCATGACAACTTATTAGGGTCATTAACTCATTATTTTGGACGGCCCAATCAAAAGCAAGCAAATGGGAGTTACAAGTCCAATTAATAATGACAGTTAACCATGTAACTCCTATCATTATGGAGATTAATCATGGTAATTAACCATGAAACTCCCATCATCATGGAAATTAAACGCCCATTATTCTCCATCGGCCAATCAAAATCCAAGAAAAAGGAGTTACAAAATTCTGAAATTAAATCTTGCAACTCCTCCCATCATGGAGCATTAATATCATTAATGCCCATAAAACCCTCCTAATGGCCACCAAAAGCCTATAAATAGGGGGTCATTCCAAACGGAAGGGATCCGGAAAAATCACCTGAAGAATTCTCTGCAAAAAGAAACTCTCCTGCCTTGAAGAAACCCTGCTGGAAGAACTACAAGGTGATCAAAAGTCCCTTGGGGGGCCACCCCCCCCCCCAAAGGTTTCTCTTCTTCTATCCAACATGGCCTAGATGCGGCTTTTCAACCCGTCTACCCATTGTTTTATTAGATATAGGACCTTCCCTTGGTATTTGTCCTCTAAAAATCTGGGGTCCAAACTAAGCCAAGTGAACTAAAGTATCAACTGTTCTCATCTGAAGGACGATGGCGGAGTCCATACATGACTCGCGACCGTCGATCTGAACGAGTCCCCACAATCGCTTGAGAAGTCAGATCCCTCTTTCTTCCCTTTCTATTGTATTTTGTATTTTTTTAAAGAGACAAAAAAAATCACAATTCTTGTCTTTCACTTTTGATAAGATTTGTAAATCCCTTTCACGTTAAAATCGCCTTCTACAACACAAAATTGCCTTTCACGGCAAACTAAAAAAATCGCCTTTCACGGCATTCTAAATCTGTTTCTTTCTTTAAAATATATGTGCAATGGAAAGTTAGAAAAAAAAATTGATTTCCTTTCTACTTGTGAAGGTGAATATCCGGATCACCATTTCAAATTCCAAGTAGAATAGAAAATCTGGCATACCTATACAAAAATGTTGATGCTTGCTGTTTTTTTTCTCTTCGCCCCGCCGTACCCCGGCGGACCCGAGACGGAGGAAGGCAAGAAAAAAAAGACGGGTCCATT
Source organism: Persea americana (assembly GCA_029852735.1). Classification (NCBI taxonomy): domain Eukaryota; kingdom Viridiplantae; phylum Streptophyta; class Magnoliopsida; order Laurales; family Lauraceae; genus Persea; species Persea americana. The sequence continues at coordinate 23,981,078 of CM056817.1, forward strand.
AGATGAAGGGTCCCTTCCATTTTGGTTCGAATTTTCCTTTGGATTTGTGGGCAAAAACCATTGGCCTTTTCACCGCAAGAACCGAGTCACCCTTTTTGTGGGCGCATTGGCTGACCTTCTTGTCGAAAGATCCTGCCATGCGTGCTTGGTAAAGCTCAACGCTTTGTAGGGCCTCGAGCCGTCTTTCGTCGAGATTATCCAGTTCTTGGGGTCTCAATTTGACATTGCTTTCTTCCGTCATTTCATTTTGTAGAGATACCCTTAAGGAAGGAATTTGTACCTCTAGAAGGATAACTGCTTCAGATCCATAGACCAAGGAGAATGGTGTGCTATGGGTTGGTCCTCGAACGGTAGTCCGGTAGGCCCATAAAGCTTCGGGCAATTTGTCGCTCCAGTTTCTTTTGTGACTAGAGACAATTTTCTTGAGAATTTTGCAGAGTGTCTTGTTGAAGGCTTCTGCTAGTCCATTCGCTGCCGGGTTATACGGAGCCAAAGGACAACTTTGGATTTTGTATTTGTCGCAGGACTTGTAGAATCTGTGATCCCGGAATTGTGGTCCATTATCATGGACGAATCTTTTAGGTATGCCGAAGCGACAAATGATGTTGTTTCGCAAGAATTAAAGGACTGATGAGGTCTTCATTTCACTGAACACAAATGCTTCTGACCACTTGGAGAAATAGTCCGTAGCGGCAAAGATGAAGCGATGACCTTTGCTTGATGGGGGAGAGATAGGACCTGTGATGTCCATACCCTAGGCTTCGAAGGGCCATGAGAACGCTGTAGGATGTAGCCATTTTGGATGCATGTTTACATAATCTCCATGAATTTGCCATTGTTGGCAACGTTTAGCAAATTGCATCGCGTCAGCTACCATGGTAGGCCAATAGTAGCCTAACCTTTTTATCTGATCGTAGAGCTTAGGACTAGCCTGATGGGCTCCATAAAGACCAGCATGAACTTCTTTTAGAGTTTCTTCCGCCTCATGTTGTGACAAGCAGCGTAGGAGCACTCCGTTGAAGGATTTTCTATAAAGCATTTTGGAGGGAATATCCAAATGGAAATTCAAGGCTCGTCTTTGAATGCTTACCCACTCTTTTGGATCCTCGGTAGGATTCCGAACATAATGTAATCGATGAAAGGATCCCTCCAGTCTCCAATCGGAGGTTTAAGGATGGAAATCCGACTTCCAACCACTCGGTGGCATTCAACAACTGCTTGGTGTGTGTTGAGAGGAGGGAGAATCATCCTTTGACACACTGTAATTTTCATGTTTTTCCCTTCTTAGATCGCCATAAATGCAGCAAATCCAGCCAGGGCATCTGCACGGATGTTTTCACCTCTGCGGATGTGGGTGATGTGACAAACATCAAACTTTTGTTGAAGTGATTGTGCCTCGTTGTAATAAGGCATAGATCAGGCTTCCTGATTTCATATTTTTAATTTATCTGAGTGACGATCAGTTGAGAGTCCCCAAATGCTTTTTGCGTGATGATACCGGATTCGAGGGCGAGTTCCAATCTTACGATCAGGGCTTGGTACTCAGCTGCATTGTTTGAACAGGGTTCCAGTAGCAAAAATGCGTGTGGAATCATGTGTTTGTCGAGGCTAACAAAGAGAATGCCAATTCCTGATATCGGCTTTCCGTTTTCATTTGTCCTGGTTGCACCATCGAAGTACATGTTCTAGGAGGCATTTGGTGAGGAAGTCTCCACATTGTAGACAGGTTCGTCTGGGAGATCATCCCTAAGCGGAGAATCCTTAGGCAGCGGATGCTCTGGAAGAAAATCTGCCAGAGCTTGGCCTTTGATTGCTTTATGTGGTACATACCTAAGATCAAATTGTGACAGAAGGATGGACCATTTTGCCAGCCGGGCATTGAGAGAACCTGCTTTTTTAACAAGGACCTTTAAGAGACTGATCCTCGATATCAGGTATACTGTGTTTGACAGCAAATAGTGACGTAGCTTTTGTACAGCGAACATCACTGCAAGGCATTCCTTTTCAACTGGAGAGTAGAGAAGCTTTGCACCTACCAACATGTGACTGAGATAGTATAGAGCAGCTTCTTTTCCTCCATTATTTTCTTGTGCAAGTAGAATGTCCAAAGAATAGTCGAGAGCTCTTGTGTACAAGATGAATGGTTTTCCGGTTGTAAGAGCAGCCATCACCGGAGATTTGGTCAGGTACGACTTGATGTCTTGAAATGCATCTTCACATTTAGCATCCCAAACAAAGTCCACACCTTTCTTCATTAGGCGAGAAAATGGACGGCATTTTCCTGATAGAAATGAACCGTTGGATGTACGCCAACCTCCCTTGAAGCCCTTTGAGTTCTTTTAAGGTTCTTGGAGATGGCATTTCTAGGATAGCCTTGATTTTGATGGGGTCAAGCTTTATTCCAGCTTTCCGAACTATGAATCCGAGGAACTTACCCGATGAGACATCGAATAAGCATTTGAGGGGATTCATTCGCAGTTTGTGTTTGTGAAGCCAGAGGAAGACTTCTCGAAGATCTTTGAGATGGTCTTCTTTTCTTTTGCTTTTGACAGCGAGGTCATCAACATAACATTCAACCGTCTTGTGCTGCATATCTTGGAATATCTTCATCATAGCCCTCCGATATGTTGCACCGGCATTTTTCAGACTAAATGGCATGACAGTGTAGCAATACACGCCAAATGGGGTCCGAAATGATGTATGCCTCTTATCTTCGGGATGCATTTTTATCTGGTTCTAGCCAGAGAAGCCATCCATGAAAGTCATTCGCTCAAACCCGCAGGTGTTGTCAATCATTACCTCCGGTATGGGGAGCGGGACTTCATCTTTGGGGCAAGCATTATTCAGGTCTCTATAGTCAATACAAACTCTGATTTGCCCATTTTTCATTGTCACGGGGACGATGTTGGCCAACCATTCAGGATGCAGTTCCTCATTGATGAATCCAACGTTTTTGAGTTTCTGAACTTCTTGTTCAATTTTGTCCATCACATAAGGACGGAATCTTCTTTGGCCTTGTTTGACAGGCTTGATATTTTCTTTCAGGTTGAGTTTGTGAACTGCTATTTTGGGATCTAAGCCAGGTATTTCAGTATAAGACCATGCAAAACAATCAATGAACACACGAAGAAAAGAGACATACTCGGGCAACTCATCATCCTTTATATTCTCGGGCAACTCATCATCCTTTATATTCTTACTTATGAATACAAGACATGGGTTATCAGGTGTTCCCAAGTCTATCTTTTGAACATAATCTTCCGTTGGAAGGTTTGAAGGTGGTTCCTCCACAATATTTTCGGAGGCTTCCACCTCAACAAGACCTTCTAGATTTCCAAGGGCATTTTCAGACTATGGCTCCGCTTCTGTCCATAAATCTTCTAAATCGGTACTCTTCTCAAGACTTGCTATGAGATGATCCTAATCACCTGCTGAAATTGGGTCGAAGTAAGGCACTTCTTTTGGAGACGATGGCTGTTCTGAATCAGAGAACCGTGCGTTTGTGTCATCGGACAATTCCTCTTCATCATCAGAGAAATCGTACCAATTTGATGAGCTTCCTGGGTCTTTGTCGGGCAACTCTTCAAAGAGATATCCAGGGAGATTGATGTCTTCATCGACATGAGATGTCGAGGCCTGGTTGGCAAAACGACTCTGCAACCCTTGTGTCAACTGTCTCATCGGAGTGCCAGGATCATACCCCAACTCGTATGAAGACTTGTCTATGCGACGGTTGAGTTTCCAATCTTCCAGCTGACTTTTGGTCAGGGTGGGTTCCAATGGTGTAAGAATACCATGGCCACCTCCCAAACCAATTGGATTTTGAGCGTCATAGCCCATTTTCTTCATGATAGGTTGTGCCATTGGACTATACAAGGATAGTTGAGGCATACATTCATTTTGGAAAGGTTCAAGCAAGGAATTTGATGAAGAAGCGTCCCATATATGGAAGAAGTTTGGTTTCTCTTCTGCCGTTGTTGCCGGAACGGTGAAGGTAGCAGACGCGGGATCTTCTACGTCAGCAGGGGTCTCCAATGGAGTGGGGTCAGGCTGAACTTGCTGAGTATCAGCTTGGCTTGATGATGTATCGTCTTCGGGCTTTGATTCTGAATCCGTGTCTTGTATGATAGACATGAAGGCGACAACAAACTTGCCCCCGGTCTTTTGCTTTGTCTTCTTTGCTTTAGTAGTGATTACCAAAGGTTTGGAAGATTTGAAGGAGACAACGAAGGGAGACGGATTGCTCTCTTCGGATTTGCCGGAAGGTTTGTTTTCTTCCGATGATTGCTGAGGAGCCTTGCCTTTATCTTTTTGGAGATTGCCAGCAAAGGATGCTATTTTCTCCTCATTTTCTTCTTTTTCGTCCCTGTACATCTGAGAGTCTGCGAAATGAACTTCTTTGCCTTTGAAGGGCTTTTTGTCTGCAAACACTCGATGTATCAAGCTGTCGTCGCCAACAAACTTGATGCACTGATGTAGAGTTGAAGGGACGGCACCGTTCTCGTGTATCCAAGGGCGTCCGAGAAGGATGTTGTAGCAAGAAGCGATTTTTGTTGCATACACGGTGACCTCAGAGATAAGATCACCGATTTGCAACCTGAACCGGATTTTGCCAATAGGCCTTTGAGTACTCCCATTGTATCCAAAGATGGACACAAATGTGTGGCTCTGCTTGCTAGGTGGGATACCCATCTCTTCGAGTGTCGTAGTAGAGATGAGGTTGAGTGCAGAACCTGGATCGATCTGGACTTTGTGTATAGGCATCTCTTTGATGTACCCTGTGAAGTACAAGGGTCGGTTGTGCTTTGTGTCGCCTAGCAGGAGGTCTTCCTTATTGAAGGCGATGGTAGCACTTGCGGCTTTTTGGACCGAGAGGTATTCAGTGCAAGGTCCTCTAGTTTCTTTCTTTTCTCCCTTTGAGGAGGTTTTTGATTTTTTGACCTTATATTCCATTTCAATTTGTAGGACTTGTGGGGCATGTTTGTCGACATCCACATTCAGCCTTTACAGTTCCAAAATGAGACTATCACGAGTTTGTGGTGACATTCGTAATAAGTCTAGGATGTCCAGTCGTGCAGGTATGTGTTTGAAGTGCTCGATCAAGTCATACTTGAAAGCCTCCTTGGGGCCTGCATTTTCATTATCATTGCCGCTTGGGGCATTTACAGCTTGCTTTCCTGAAGGATTTACATAAGCAGAAAAAGAAGGTTGGTTGTAGTTTTTGTGGTAATCCGGCCAGAGCGGGTACCTTTCCTAACTTCAAAAGCTTTTAGAGGTGGTTCTTCTTTTGGAAGACGCTCTTCGGGCTCAAGGGGCTGATCCTCCCCATTTGCTGAAAACGCTTCTGTAGCAGCATTGCCGTCTTCAGTTATTGCGTTGCATGGAGCATTTTCCGGGAACAAGTCCTAAACAGCTTCCAACAACTTTTCTTCTTCGTCCAGTATTTCATCGGTCTAGACATCTCCTATGAGGTTGGGTATTTGAGACCAATTGATCGGGTTTTCTTTGAAGACTTCATCAGCCAGAGCCTCTTCACGGTGATTAGTTGGAAGAGACGAAGGCTGAGAAGATGCTATCTTAGCGGAAGTCACCCGGGAAGATGTAGCTCCAGAAGATACGCTAACAGATGCATTTTGAGAGTCTGTGGCCTCAGCAGATGAAGCTTCAGTGGCACTATCATCCTAACTATCACATTGCAGGCAACTTCGATAAAAGATGCCTCCATAATGGACTATTGGGAATCAGACTCATCTTTCGATGTAAGAGGATCATCAATCCAGCAACTTTATTCATTTTCCGGAGTCACTGGAAGATATGCTTTTAGATTCTCTAGGATTTCCGGTTCTGGATTTTGATGAAGGTGATTGATGCAATCCTGCTCTTGCTCTATGGCAAGGCGCTGTAAGATCCTTGCGTATTCTTCTAGATCTGGCATAGGAGCTAAATCTTCTTCTTCATCTACTCCTTGTGGTTCAACCTCGTTGGGATCCACTAGAGGATTGGCAAGTGCTGGATTGACAACATTTTCTTGAACAACCTCTTGGTCTTCTTCATCATCAGACCAGGATCCTTGTGGCTGGAAGGGGTTATACCAGATTACTGACATAAGGTGAGATTCTGTGATCCATTCTTCATCGGAGAGATATTCTCCAGTTTCAAGGGATTCCTCCCACTCGTTAATATCACTGACAGTGTCACTGGACTCGTATCCATTCATGGAGAATCCCACTATAGAGTTGCAAGAGTATGATGCCCCTTGTGTAGTCTCATCTCTGAGCCGTGGTGGCATGAAATCACTGAGGGTGAATTTTCTTACAACTCTTGAAGCCTTGGGAAGGGACTACTCCGTTACCCCCAATGATGCGGTAGAGGAGGTTTCTGCCTTTTCAGGGACCTATTGCTTGGGTTTAGCCTTCTCCTGCTGTTTGAGCTTGCGGAGCTGTCTCTTGGCTTGCCTTTGCTGTTGAGCGGTCGACTTTGTTTTGACGATCTCCCAATTTTCATCTTCCAGGAGATCGAGATGCACCCATATGGGCTGTCCATCCGGTGTTGGGTAAGGCACCAGCTCTTGGGACGTTTGGGTCATTTTTATCACCTTGAAGGAAGTGGTGATTTTTTCCTTTGGTGATTTGGATGTTTGTCCATATGATACCATGTTAACGGAGGCAGACCCATAGCTTTTGTCAAAAGTGATGACTCCGTTTTTCCACATCTCGTTGATCTTCTCTCTCACAACAAAACATTGGTCGAGAGAATGCGAGACCATTTGGTGGTATGGACAATATTGGGGATCGTTGGTTTTGCCAACATCTCCCGGTCTTTTGGGGCCAGGCAAGGTAAGTTTGCCATTTGCCAAGAGAGCCCCAAATATTTCTTTAACATCTTCATCGAACGGGTATTTCTTCTCTACTCGTTCTTTGAAGGCATCAGAGAGTTCAGGTCTCTTACCTGCAGCTTTGTTTTCAGCTCTCTTTGGCGACTGAGCGGCTGACTTAGTTTGCACATTGAGAACATCCTTTTTCTTTGGCTTGGAGGTCGGAATGGCGGCCAGCTCCTTGTTTGATGATTTATGACTGTTAAGGTCTTTGATCACCATTTCAGCATCCATAGACGCTTCTTGGAGTTCTCCCAAATTCTTTGATTTGTTGCCGATGATCATGGAGCGGATCCTTGCTCTCATGTTGTTTCGGCAGATGTCAACTAGCGACGCTTGTGGCAGTACGTCTGAGCATTTGTATGTCATTGCCTTCCACTTGTGAATGAAGTCGTATGTCGACTCATTCTCTCCCTGTTTTAGGCTGTAGAGCTGAGCCATAGTAATAGGATGATCCTCACCTTTGAAGTGGGTTAGGAAGCGTGTCTCTAGCATGTTCCTGTTTTGAATGGAATCCTCTGGCAGAGTGGAGTACAATCAAAGGCCGTACCTTTCAGGGTACTTGCAAAGAGACGGATCTTGAGGGCATCTTGATCCGCAATAGCTCCCATCATTATCTTGAAGTTGATGACATGTTGTCTAGCTGAACCTTTCCCCATATATGTTTGGAGAGTAGGTTGTTTGAACTTTGCAGGGAACGGAACCATGTCCATCCATAAGGGATATGGTGGCTTGATTCCATGCTCCTTCAGTGTATCCTCTTCTTTTACTTTGGTGAGGATATTGTCAACATCCTTTTTAGTATGGGCGTGTGACTCATCTTCTCCACCGTTTGCCTTATCGTGTGGAGGAACTTCATCATTGTTTGGTGGACGTTGGAGAGTGAGAAGGAGGTTTTCCATCAGAACCTCTATTCTCTGTTGTCCTTGCTCTAGTTGCTGGATGCATAAAGCCATGTCGTCATGTGGCAGAGGTTTCTTAGAGTTTGTGACTAGGACATTCACTCTTCGTGAGTCGAAAAAAGATATTATCTTAGTGACTGAGCTAGAGCTCATTCTTCTAGATGAAGAGCCCGATGATTGATCACTCCGATTTCCTTGGCTTGAAGGAGTGGGAGAGTCTTCTTGATGTCTTCGTGTCCGGGAGACGCTGCGAGTCACCGGCCGTATGACATGTATTTTTGTTGCTGACTTCTGGCGTCTTTTGGTTTTGCCAACCATGTGGACTGCAGCAACTTGGTCGGGTCCTTCTTTTTCGACCCATTTTTGGGAGACTTGAAGCTCAGAATGCTTGGTTCTTTGTTTCTCTAATCTCTTTTGTCGATATGCCACGTGGCGACGTATACGACGAGCAATTTGAGCTTCAGTTAGCTCAGGCTGTGCTCTAGCAATGAAGGATGTTGTCCCTCGTGCGCAGCAACCGAGCTTGTCTTCCTTGAAGACTGGCATGGATAGGATCTAGACGCGGTCCTTAGCCTATCGCAGCGAAGCTTTAAACTTTGCAAGCTCGGCCCCTGTTGAGATGAAGGGTCGAGTTGCAGGAGAGCAGGCCCTGGCAGGTTCTTGTTGAGGCCTTGTGATGCACGACTTGATTTTGGGCTTGTATGAGCAAGCCGGCTCGTGCTGGGTCGGTTTTGTAGTTCTTTGGAGGGTAGGTTTCTCCCCTTTCATGTAGGCGAGAGGATAGAACCGGTTCTCCTTGAGAGGGGCCAGGTATGCTGGCTTTGCAGATGTCTGGGACCTTCTTTGTTTTGGTGAAGAGCTTGGGGACCAAGTCTTTGGGCAGACCTGGTTTCTTGCAGGTTGAGGCTTCGCAGGATTGCCACGAGCCTCAGGTTTCTTGGTGACCACCTTTGGTTTCGAGGCAGCTACACGTTTAGGGGCAGTCTTCTGCTTCTTAGCAGGCACCATCTCTTCTACAGGTAGTGGGAATGGTCCTAGTGACCCGAAGACGATGGTCCGGGGAATGGAGGTCGACCTGGTGTTTTGGGAGTTGCCGAGGGAGGTGACGCTTCAGCGGCTGGTAGGGCGCTTGTAAGTGCGCTTGCTTTGCTTCTCTTGAAGCATGAGCTGGTACTTGTTCTCGTCAAAGGTGAATGTCAATGAAGCTGCCATTGTTAGTTTTTGGAAAACTTCTGAAACAAGACCACATCCATTAGAAATCACAAGAATATGGTGATCATAATTGGAAAACACTATGGTTTTGTCTTTTCAAATTGCTCAGGGGACATGGCCCATTCTGAGCGTAATGAAGAAGGCAAAAAGCCATAGAGGATACAATTGTTCTGAACGCAAGTATGGTCGGCTCGAAATGAGCGTTCCAGTGACTACTAGATGCAATTGTAAACCTTAATTCAAGTTACCGAGAAGCGAAGCTCACTCGAGGTAAAATGATATAAGGTTGGAGATACAAATGTGTCGGTCGTGAATACAGTAAACCCGAAAGGGCGTACTAGCACCGCTAGGCACAAATGTTGTAAATCGCATCATTGGAAAGGACACGAGATGGGATTGTTTTTTTTTTAAAGGTCAAGATCGAATTTGCAAAAGAGAGCAAATGGTATTCCAATCCGAATATAGGCTCAGCGATTTCCGCGAGCGCTAAATCCGAAAAGAAAAGAACCAGGATTTCTCATATTTGAATCCAATAGTGACGGAATTTTTTTTTTCTTTGAAAAGTCAAGATTGAATTCATAAAAGAGAGCAAATGGTATTCCAATCCGAATACAGGCTCAAACATTTCTGCGGGCACTAAATCCGAAAAGGAAGCAACCAAAATTTCTCGAATTTGAACACAATAGTGAAAGAAGGTTTTTTTTTTTTTTTGAAGAGTGCACATAGGTCTTCCAATTCGGTCTTATGAAACCTTAGTGGATAGATCGGCCCCCAGGTAAGGGTAGGATTACTTAATGAACCCGTTTGAAGGACCCTTGCCTCGAACAGTCTAGCTGCCTCCATACTCTGGACAAGGCTTTTCTTAAATTCACTTTGGTCAAAGAACGCAATTGGTGCAACCTTAATGTGTTTTTTTTTTTTTTTGAAAGATCACTAATGGACCCATCATAGAAAGGAAAGTGGCCCTTCCCAATCCGAACATTGGCTCAGCGATTTCCACGAGCAATTGTACGAAAAGGAAAGAACCAAAGTTTCTCCCATTTGAGCCCAAAAGAGAGAAATCTGAATTTAAAAAAAAAAAAAAAAAAAGAAAAGTTAAAACTGAATTCACAAAAGAGAAGAAATGGTATTCCAATCCAAACAAAGGCTCAACGATTTCCGCGAGCGCTAAATCCGAAAGGGAAGAAACCAAGATTTCTCAATTTTGAACCCAATGATGAAAAAAACTTTTTTTCTTTTTTTTGTTTTTAGAAGAGAAAGAATGGAAATAGATTCAAAGACAAAAATTTCCAAAGAATCCCATCTCATGTTTTTTTTTTTTTAGATGCAAAGTCCAACATAGGCCCGCAACTAGAAAGGACCAAGGAGTCTAAGCATCGTGTTCTCAAATGAACGTGTCCCATCGGGTATGCCAACTTGATGGTCCCGGCTTTTTTCGCCTTCCTCCGTCCCGGGTCCGCCGAGGTGCGGCGGGGAGGAAAAAAAGCGAGCGTCAACATTTTGTATGGGTATGCCAGATTTTCTATTCTACTTGGAATTTGAAATGGTGATCCGGAGATTCACCTTCACAAGTAGAAAGAAAATCAAACTTTTTTCTAACTTTCCACTGCACATATATTTTAAGAAATGAGACAGATTTAGAATGCCGTGAAAGGCGATTTTGTTTAGTTTACCGTGAAGGGCGGTTTTGTGCCGTAGAAGGCGATTTCGCCGTGAAAGGCGATTTACAAATCTCATCAATAATGAAAGACAAGAATTGTGATTTTCTTGTCTCTTTAAAAATACAAAATACAATAGAAAAGAAAGAAAGAGGGATCTGACTTCTCAGGAGATTGTGGGGACTCGTTCAAATCAACGGTCGTGAGTCATGACTGGACTCTGCCATTGTCCTTCAGATGAGAACACTTGATGCTTTAGTTCACTTGGCTTGGCTTGGACCTAAAATTTTAGAAGACAAAGACCAACGGAAGGTCCTTTATCCAATAAAAATCTGGATAGACGGGCTGAAAAGCCACATCTAGGCCACGTTGGACAGAAGAAGAGGGGAAACCTTGGGGGGTGGCCCCCCAAGGGACTTCAATCACCTTGAAGTGTTTGCAGCAGAGTTTCTTCAGGGCAAGAGAGCTTCTTTGTGCAGAGATTTCTAGGACAAATCTTCAGAACTCTCGTCAAATGATTTTTTTTCCGGACCCCTTCCCTTTGGAATGACCACCTATTTATAGGCTTTTGGTAGCCATTAGGAAGGTTTATGGGCATTTAATGGCATTAATGCTCCATGATGGGAGGGATGGAGGTTCGGCCTCCATTTTGTCCGATCGTCCCCCCATCTCTTCCTCTCCTCTTTCTTTAACGGATCAGATTCGTGTACTGCTTTCTTATGCTGAAGATCGAAGTGCCAAAGTTTCCATCTTGAAGTCGATCATACGGAAGAAGCAGGAAGGGTTTATTCCAACTGAGATTTCTCGTGATCTGATTCTTTAGGCCAAGATTCGTATTGGTGATGATAAAAAGGCTGCTGCAACTCGTGTTGCATCCATTGCTTCTCTCGAGTGCTCCCCTTCTCATGAAGAATGTAGGCAGCAGATATTACATGTGGAGAACAACATCGGCCGGCTGCTCTCTGATGACGAGTTCGCTGAGGTTTTGGTGTCGCCTACAGCCAGAGATGCTGACGGGAAACTTTCAGATCTGAACGTTTCTTCCTCGTCAGATCCGAATCTCGTGCATGTTCTGAAACATTTGCAGCGTCTTGTACATGCTGTTGTCGATCCATCTACTTCTTTCGATCTGCCTGCTTCTTCAGATCTGAACGCTGCTACCGACCCATCTCTAGATCTGCATGCTTCTTCAGATCTGAGAGCTGATGTCGACCCATCTTCTTTCTCCGATTTGCATGCTGTGCAAGTTAATAAGGTTTCTGTGTCAGATCTGAACGTTCATATCAGCCCATCTTCCTCGTCAGATCCGAATATCGTGCATGTTCTGAAACATCTGCAGGGTCCTGTACATGCTGTTGCCGACCCATCTTCTTCTTTCGATCTGCCTGCTTCTTCAGATCTGAACGCTGCTACGGACCCATTGTCAAACCCCGACCCAGGATTAGCGCGATTAGTGTTAATTAAGTGCGTGTTTAGTTGTAATGTGAGTTTAGTGTACGTGAGATTAGAAATTGGTCCAATTTAGTCTAGAATTAGCTTTGGGGTATTTTGAGAGCGTTTTGTGCTATTTGGTCACACTTAAGGGTGCCTTGAGTGTACGTGTAAGCTTGGGAGGAAATTCCAGTTTTCTGATTTTAATCGTGATTTCGATCTCTTTTGAATGGTTTTATTTTATTGATAAACTTTTGTGTTCAGCTTGTCTGCGTTTTAGGCCCAGAAACCCAAGTTTTGGCCCAAAGGGGTAAATCAGTCTTTGCACACCAAATCTGGACTCAAATTTTGAAATCTCAAAACTATGCCAAATTTATACTTTTTGGAAACTAGATTTTTCGGCGATCATTTTAGTCTTCTTCGTCGTTTTCATCCGGGGCCCCCAAGTCGGTGTTGTAACCATTGCAAGCTTTGAGCAATGGGACCCACAAGAACCCATTTGAAATGAGCCTTCCCCTCCTTCATTGTTCATTTCGGTTCTTCCCTGCAACCCTCTTCAACTCAGCTGTAGCTTCTTCTTCCCCTTCCTTCTTCTCTTTGCATGCCTAAGCGAGAAAGCTTCAAACCAAAAACCAATCATACCATCTTCTTCCTCTCAACTCAAGGAATCCATTGCTACCATTTTCTTGGAGTTCCCAGCCGTGTTTCCACTCCATTTTCTTCTCCTCTTCTTGTTTAGCAAGCTTCAGGTAATGGATCTCTTTCTCCTCTTCAATGTAGTCTTTTGAGTTCCTTAGGAGCCCATTTTTCAAGCATGCAACACCCATTTCGAAATGGGTCATTGTCTTCTCTTTTTGGTTGATTTTTGAAGTTCTTTTCATGGATTTTCTTGTAGATTTCGTGGAGTACAATTGGTAGGATTTTCTGAGTTTGTTGGACTTGGATTGTTGTAAAGGCAAGTGATCAACTTAGCTTCATAATGCATGCAATATTTGATTATTTTAGCTTTCATGGTTTGATTTCTTTTCCATGCTAATTTGGGCAAGGTATTGTTTCAAAGATGTGTTATAGTCTGAAATCTTGTTTTAATTGAAATGCATATGCTAATGGTTTGTATTAATGGTTTTCATTCATTTGAAGTTGTTTTTATCTTGCCAAAATGTGTTATAAATGGATGCAAGAATGGAGGAAATGTTGTGAGGTGATTGGAAGTGTGGATTGTTAGAATTTGAATGGAAATTGCCCCTTGGAGAGCATGGAGGCTCAGGGGATATGCAGGGATTTGACAAAGGAATGAAATGGTGAAAGGAGGTGTGAAATCCGAATCAAACTGAAGCTGCCGCAGATCGGCGGTCAGCAGTCGGCCAGCAGTCGGCTAGCCGACTGTTGACCCACAGCTAACCGCCCCTGTGTCGGTCAGAATAACAGTAACTCAGTTTCTGCACAGGGCGTGGTCGGCCCGCGGGCGGTCAGTAGGCGGCTAGCCGACCTGCGCAAGAAATCTGAAAAGTAGTATTTCTCCTGATCAGTCGGTCAGCGGTCGGTCAGTTGGTCGGTTAGCCGACCAGCAACCTGCGGCCAGCCGCCGGGTAGCCGCGTGGTGACTGAGTGCACAGAAGGAGAATTGTGAAAGGGCTTCGATGGGAGAGAAAAACTAGAATATGTTAAGGGATCTTTAGCTTGATGTTGTGCAGTTGAAACATGAAATGTTGTCTAGCTTCGGGGACACCAATTCATTTTAAACTCAAACATTTGGGTTTCAACTTCACGAGAATCAAATAAAGAATCTTAGCATATACTTGACATAATTGTTTCGAAATCTTGGATTTTGACATGAAGAATATCGTCTCGTACCTGTTTTGATTTTATAAGCAGGTGTTTAGCTTTTGATTTGTTTCAAGAACTATATTGGGGACACTTTTCCAGCCTTGATGTCATAGCTTATGCTATTCTTGTTTAGTCTCGTCTTGCAATGTTTTGATAAGTGTTTTTCCCCATTTTTCGCTAAGTTTTGTGCAAGTATTGATATGTTTTATGCATACATGGATATCTTAGAATACCACTGAGCTTGGACTGCCCTCTCAGTCTGATCCACTAGTTAGGGGGTCCTTAAACATAAGGGCAATCTGCAGATTAGCCGTGTATTTATACACATCTTTGTTTTGTCCGGTTCTGCGGCCGGTTTTCCGCCCACCTTGTGTGGCTCGGACTTTTGTTTCGTTTCTTCTCGTTTTGTTTCGTTTCGCTTGCTCTTGTCATTACGTATGACGGAGAAAGGATGAGCTCAATGTGGATCCGTGAATCATGTTATTTTATTGAAAAGCATATTAATTTTGAATTACACCTTAAACATGTTTTGTTTAGAACTCATGCCATGTTTTAAGTGCTGATTACTTTCACATTAACTGACTTGTATTATGTCTAAGCTGTTCACCTGCCAGACCGTCGTGTCTGACCCTTTTGTTTTGGTGTTTAGATGCAGGCGCCGTTGCTATTGCGGAGGAGCGCCCGGAGGAGGCTTTTGAGCCACCCCCAGCCCCGTGAGTGGCAACCCGACGACGTCCTCTAGACGTTGGGCGGGGTCTTGAGTACGATACACATAGATGGGATTATTTTGCCATTTTGGAATGTATGGCCTTTGTTGGCCTTTTCACACTTTTGGGGTTATGTAACTTAACACTTTTTATTATCTTGAAACTTGAACTGAATTTGGTAATGCTATGCTTACATTTTCTTCTCTGATTACTGTCTTAATGATGACTTAACTTATGCAATTAAGAATCATTAGGTTTATGTCATTAAATTGTGATGAGATTACTAGCACGCTTCCGCAAATCATTGCTCGTGTGAGATTTTTACATGTTCGTTTTTGGGAATCCTCACCGCGGAAACCTGTGGGTTAATCATAGTTGGATGGACATAACCGTCGCGGGGCCCGGACTTGGGGAAACCTCGGTCCGGGGTCGCGACAGGACTGGTATCAGAGCGGGACATGTTTCAGGCAATTAAAAGAAACTAGAAACTCTTAGGGACTTGGCGAGGAACCGCGAACACGTTAGATCAGTAGTGTGGACTTAGAAACCAAACCCCAATTTATTAATATGTACTGACAATTTGTTTTACAGCATCATGCCTCCAAAAAGAGCTCCGAATCAGAATGCTTCAGGGAGCAATACCAATAATGATGACAGTGAAACTTTTCATGAACAACCACCTACAATGACTCAGTTTCAGGCACTCATGCAAGCCATGTTAGAACAACAGAGGCAAGCCAATGAAAGTCAGACAAGAATGCGGAGGGAAGCTAGTGAAGTCCAAGCTAGGCTACAAAGAGAGGCCAATGAGAACCAAGCTAGGTTCCAAGAACAGCTAGCTAAGAAGGATGAGGAAATGGCACAAGTTCAAAGACAACTTTTGGAAGTTTTATAAGCTAGGCCTCAACCCCCTCCTAGGCAACCTGGGGGACCGAATATCATCATCAACAATCGAGAACAAGACCCTAACATTTTGTTCGAGAGGTTCAGGAAGAGAGGACCCAAGGAGTTCTCAGGTCAAGAAGACCCGTTGGCTGCAGATGACTGGCTAGTTAATGTAGAGAAGATCTTTGATGTATTCACTTGTACAGGCATACAGAAGGTCAACCTCACAGCTTCTCTATTTTTTGGATTAGCAGATACTTGGTGGCAAACGGTTAAAGAACCGTATCAGACTATGCCAGATGGGGCTACATGGGAGACTTTTAAGACTCAATTCACTGATAAGTATGTCCCTTCTCATGTCAAGAGGCAGAAAGCTATAGAGTTTCAGCAGCTCAAGCAGGGTAACATGACAGTTTTGGAGTATGTGACAAAGTTTGAAAGGCTTGCCAGATATGCCCGAGAGTTGATAGACACCGAGCAGAAGAAGATCACTAAATTCTTAGAAGGGCTGAACCCCATCATCATGAGGGATGCCACAGGAGTAGTTCCACCAGCCACCTTCGATGAAGCAGTCAAAAGAGCATACAAGTTCGAGGACATCAACAATCAGATCATCAGGGATAGAAAGCAACAGTACCACCAACAGAACCAAAGGTCACAGAACAAGAAGCCAAGACAAGAACAAAACCCTCCAAGGCAAGGTGCGTGTGCACATTGTGGCAAAAATCATGAGACTGCACAATGTCGTAAAGCCACGGGAGCTTGTTTTAGATGTGGGGCTATGGACCATGCCATTCGAGATTGCCCACAAGTGCAAAATCAGGCCAACAGGAACCAGCCACAAAGGCAAGCAGCACCACAGGCTCCAGCCCAGAACCAAGCAAGACCACCTCAGCAGCAGCAAGGCAGGCAACAAGTTCAAAATCAGAATGCTCGTCCTCCTCAGCAGCAGCAGTAGCACAGAAATGCACAAGGGAGGCAGAATGGACAACAGCAACAAGGGCGGGCATACAATCTTAATCGTGTCGATGCCGATGCAGCGGGCGATGTAGTGGAAGGTAAACTTTTCATCTGTGGAGTAGAAGCTCAAATTTTATTTGATCCTGGAAGCACTCATTCATTTTTATCTCCTGTGTTTGCGAAGCTGATTGCTATGCCATTTAGAATTCTTGATTATATCTTGACGGTCACTACACCAGTAGGTAAGCAGGCCGTTTGTAGAATCTATTACCCAAATTGTTCAGTTCTATTAGGAGAAGTCAACCTTCCAGCAGATCTTATTATTTTAGACATGCACGATTTTGATGTCATCTTAGGCATGGATTGGTTAGAGAAGTATCATGCAACCATGGATTGCTTTAGTAAAACTATTACTTTTAAGTTGAAAGGAGAACAGGCAGATTTGATTGTTCAGGGAAACAGGAAGAAAGGCGAAGTGGGGATTATTTCAGCACTAAAGGTAAGCAGAATGATATCTAGTGGTTGTGAAGCTTTTATAGCGTTTATCACGGAGGATAAACGGTCCCAAGGGGTGGAGGAAATCCCCGTTGTATGTGAGTTTCCAGATGTTTTTCCTGAAGAAATCCCGGGATTACCACCAATTCGGGAGGTTGAGTTCACGATTGAGCTCCTTCCAGGGACAGCTCCAATTTCTATTGCACCTTACAGGATGGCTCCAGCAGAATTAGGTGAACTAAAACTCCAATTGCAAGAACTATTGAGTAAAGGTTTCATTAGACCAAGCGTTTCACCTTGGGGAGCACCAGTGTTGTTTGCGAAAAAGAAGGATGGAAGCTGGAGAATGTGCATAGACTATAGAAGACTGAACCACATGACTGTCAAGAACAAGTACCCGTTGCCGAGAATAGATGAATTGTTTGATCAATTGCAAGGAGCAGCGTATTTTTCCAAGATAGATTTGAGGTCTGGGTATTATCAGCTGCGAGTTAGAGAGTCAGACGTGCCTAAAACAGCTTTTCGAACTAGATACGGGCACTATGAGTTTCTGGTGATGCCATTTGGGTTGACTAATGCACCCGCGGTATTTATGGCTCTCATGAACAAAGTCTTTGCGGAGTACTTGGATCACTTTACAGTGGTGTTTATTGATGACGTTCTCGTGTATTCTAAGAGTAAGGAAGAGCATGAAGAGCATTTGAGGACATCATTACAGCTTTTGAAGGACAACCAGCTCTATGCAAAGCTAAGTAAATGTGAATTTTGGTTAGAGCAAGTGGCTTTTCTAGGCCACGTTATTTCAAGAAAAGGCTTAGCAGTGGACCAGTCCAAAGTCGAAGCAGTTGTCAGTTGGAAAAGGCCAAGCAGTGTGACGGAAATCAGAAGCTTTTTGGGACTAGCAGGTTATTACAGGAGGTTTGTCCAGGGATTTTCTTCTATTGCAGCACCATTGACAAAGTTAACTAGGAAAAATGTGCCTTTTATATGGACAGACCATTGTGAAGAAAGTTTTCAAGAGCTGAAGAAAAGATTGACTATAGCTCCAATACTCACTTTACCGTCGGGAAGTGGAGGATTTGTTATCTATACAGATGCTTCAAATGTAGGATTGGGTTGTGTGTTGATGCAGAATGACAAAGTAGTTGCTTATGGTTCAAGGCAGTTGAAAGAGCATGAAAAGAATTATGCGACTCATGATTTGGAATTAGCAGCGGTTGTATTTGCTTTGAAAATGTGGAGACATTACCTATATGGAGAGAAATTTGAAGTACATTCAGATCACCGGAGTCTACAGTATCTATTTTCGCAGAAAGAGTTGAACATGAGGTAGAGATGATGGATGGAGTACATCAAAGACTATGACTTCCCAATCAAGTATCATCCGGGCAAGGTGAATGTAGTAGCTGATGCATTGAGCAGAAAATCAGTGGTTATGGCTAGCTTGAGAGGAGTCAGTGTCTTGTATCAATTTGAAGAAATGGGAGTAGAAGTGCATCCGTTAAGGCAGGGCGTGATGTTGGCAAGTATGATAGCATCTGAACCTACTTTCATCCAGAAAATCAAAGACAGTCAATTGCAAGACCCGGACTTGGCTAAGATTGTGGAACACATTTCCGAACGTCCAGACTTCAGGGTTGTAGATGGAGTGTTGTACTTCCGTGACCGTTTGTGTGTGCCTAACCTCGAGGACTTGATGAATGAAATTATGATTGAAGCTCACAACACGAGATACTGCATGCATCCTGGAAGTACAAAAATGTACCAAAATTTGAAGAACCGATTCTGGTGGAATAACATGAAGCGAGAGATTGCAGCTTTTGTATCTCGGTGCCTCACGTGTCAGCAGATTAAGGCAGAACATCAGAAACCTCCAGGGTTGTTGCAACCATTGGACATTCCGGAGTGGAAATGGGAACACATCACTATGGATTTCGTCTCCGGTTTGCCTACTACCAAGAAAGGGAACAATGCTATCTGGGTTATAGTAGATCGCCTTACGAAGTCTGCTCACTTCATTCCTATGAAGACAGGGAGTAAGATGCATATGGCACCACTTGCGGATTTGTTTGTGACTGAGATAGTCAGCAGACATGGACAGCCCGTCTCCATCACTTCCGAAAGAGATAGCCGATTTGTTTCGAGGTTTTGGAAGACCCTATTCGAATCTATGGGCACTAAGTTGCAATTCAGCACTGCATACCATCCTCAGACTGATGGCCAGTCAGAGCGAACTATACAGACTTTAGAGGACATGCTACGGGCTTGTGTGCTAGATTTCAAGGTTCAATGGGATGAGTACTTACCACTGTGTGAGTTTGCATACAACAACAGCTACCATTCCAGTATTGGGATGGCACCTTTTGAAGGACTCTATGGTAGGAGATGCAGAACTCCTGTTTGCTGGGAAGAAGTCGGTGTTCGTAGCTTTCACGGGCCGACAATAGTTGGAGAAACAAGTGATAAGATCAAGTTGATTCAAGAACGGTTAAAGGTTGCTCGAAGTAGACAAAAGAGTTATGCTGATACACGTAGAAGAGATTTGCAGTTTAAAGAAGGTGACAAGGTTTTTTTTAAAGTATCTCCGGCTCGAGGAACTCTGAGATTTGGACAGAAAGGCAAGCTTGCGAGAAGGTACATCGGACCGTATGAGATTTTGAGCAAGATAGGAGATGTTGCCTATAGACTTGCGTTACCGCCGGAACTCTCCGGGGTACACAATGTTTTTCACGTTTCTATGTTGAAGAAATACGTCCCAAATCCTTCACATGTTTTGCGGCATGAACCATTGGAAATTCGAGAAGATGCGTCGTATGTGGAGAAGCCGGTTAGAATCGTGGACACCAAAGAACAAGAATTAAGAAATCGGACGATTCACTGGGTCAAAGTACAGTGGAAAAATCATGAGCTAGAAGAAGCGACATGGGAACTACGAGAGCAAGTCCAGAGAAAGTATCCTGAACTATTACCAGAGGTATACTTATTTTTATTTGGAGGACCAAATAACCTAAGGGGTGGAGAATGTCAAACCCCGACCCAGGATTAGCGCGATTAGTGTTAACTAAGTGCCTGTTTAGTTGTAATGTGAGTTTAGTGTACGTGGGATTAGAATTTGGTCCAATTTAGTCTAGAATTAGCTTTGGGGTATTTTGAGAGCGTTTTGTGCTATTTGGTCACACTTAAGGGTGCCTTGAGTGTACGTGTAAGCTTGGGAGGAAATTCCAGTTTTCTGATTTTAATCGTGATTTCGATCTCTTTTGAATGGTTTTATTTTATTGATAAACTTTTGTGTTTAGCTTGTCTGCGTTTTAGGCCCAGAAACCCAAGTTTTGGCCCAAAGGGGTAAATCAGTCTTTTCACACCAAATCTGGACTCAAATTTTGAAATCTCAAAACTATGCCAAATTTATACTTTTTGGAAACTAGATTTTTCGGCGATCATTTTAGTCTTCTTCGTCGTTTTCATCCGGGGCCCCCAAGTCGGTGTTGTAACCATTGCAAGCTTTGAGCAATGGGACCCACAAGAACCCATTTGAAATGAGCCTTCCCCTCCTTCATTGTTCATTTCGGTTCTTCCCTGCAACGCTCTTCAACTCAGCTGTAGCTTCTTCTTCCCCTTCCTTCTTTTCTTTGCATGCCTAAGCTAGAAAGCTTCAAACCAAAAACCAATCATACCATCTTCTTCCTCTCAACTCAAGGAATCCATTGCTACCATTTTCTTGGAGTTCCCAGCCGTGTTTCCACTCCATTTTCTTCTCCTCTTCTTGTTTAGCAAGCTTCAGGTAATGGATCTCTTTCTCCTCTTCAATGTAGTCTTTTGAGTTCCTTAGGAGCCCATTTTTCAAGCATGCAACACCCATTTCGAAATGGGTCATTGTCTTCTCTTTTTGGTGGATTTTTGAAGTTCTTTTCATGGATTTTCTTGTAGATTTCGTGGAGTACAATTGGTAGGATTTTCTGAGTTTGTTGGACTTGGATTGTTGTAAAGGCAAGTGATCAACTTAGCTTCATAATGCATGCAATATTTGATTATTTTAGCTTTCATGGTTTGATTTCTTTTCCATGCTAATTTGGGCAAGGTATTGTTTCAAAGATGTGTTATAGTCTGAAATCTTGTTTTAATTGAAATGCATATGCTAATGGTTTGTATTAATGGTTTTCATTCATTTGAAGTTGTTTTTATCTTGCCAAAATGTGTTATAAATGGATGCAAGAATGGAGGAAATGTTGTGAGGTGATTGGAAGTGTGGATTGTTAGAATTTGAATGGAAATTGCCCCTTGGAGAGCATGGAGGCTCAGGGGATATGCAGGGATTTGACAAAGGAATGAAATGGTGAAAGGAGGTGTGAAATCCGAATCAAACTGAAGCTGCCGCAGATCGGCGGTCAGCAGTCGGCCAGCAGTCGGCTAGCCGACTGTTGACCCACGGCTAACCGCCCCTGTGTCGGTCAGAATAACAGTAACTCAGTTTCTGTACAGGGCGTGGTCGGCCCGCGGGCGGTCAGTAGGCGGCTAGCCGACCTGCGCAAGAAATCTGAAAAGTAGTATTTCTCCTGATCAGTCGGTCAGCGGTCGGTCAGTTGGTCGGTTAGCCGACCAGCAACCTGCGGCCAGCCGCCGGGTAGCCGCGTGGTGACCGAGTGCACAGAAGGAGAATTGTGAAGGGGCTTCGATGGGAGAGAAAAACTAGAATATGTTAAGGGATCTTTAGCTTGATGTTGTGCAGTTGAAACATGAAATGTTGTCTAGCTTCGGGGACACCAATTCATTTTAAACTCCAACATTTGGGTTTCAACTTCACGAGAATCAAATAAAGAATCTTAGCATATACTTGACATAATTGTTTCGAAATCTTGGATTTTGACATGAAGAATATCGTCTCGTACCTGTTTTGATTTTATAAGCAGGTGTTTAGCTTTTGATTTGTTTCAAGAACTATATTGGGGACACTTTTCCAGCCTTGATGTCATAGCTTATGCTATTCTTGTTTAGTCTCGTCTTGCAATGTTTTGATAAGTGTTTTTCCCCATTTTTCGCTAAGTTTTGTGCAAGTATTGATATGTTTTATGCATACATGGATATCTTAGAATACCACTGAGCTTGGACTGCCCTCTCAGTCTGATCCACTAGTTAGGGGGTCCTTAAACATAAGGGCAATCTGCAGATTAGCCGTGTATTTATACACATCTTTGTTTTGTCCGGTTCCGCGGCCGGTTTTCCGCCCACCTTGTGTGGCTCGGACTTTTGTTTCGTTTCTTCTCGTTTTGTTTCGTTTCGCTTGCTCTTGTCATTACGTATGACGGAGAAAGGATGAGCTCAATGTGGATCCGTGAATCATGTTATTTTATTGAAAAGCATATTAATTTTGAATTACACCTTAAACATGTTTTGTTTAGAACTCATGCCATGTTTTAAGTGCTGATTACTTTCACATTAACTGACTTGTATTATGTCTAAGCTGTTCACCTGCCAGACCGTCGTGTCTGACCCTTTTGTTTTGGTGTTTAGATGCAGGCGCCGTTGCTATTGCGGAGGAGCGCCCGGAGGAGGCTTTTGAGCCACCCCCAGCCCGTGAGTGGCAACCCGACGACGTCCTCTAGACGTTGGGCGGGGTCTTGAGTACGATACACATAGATGGGATTATTTTGCCATTTTGGAATGTATGGCCTTTGTTGGCCTTTTCACACTTTTGGGGTTATGTAACTTAACACTTTTTATTATCTTGAAACTTGAACTGAATTTGGTAATGCTATGCTTACATTTTCTTCTCTGATTACTGTCTTAATGATGACTTAACTTATGCAATTCAGAATCATTAGGTTTATGTCATTAAATTGTGATGAGATTACTTGCACGCTTCCGTAAATCATTGCTCGTGTGAGATTTTTACATGTTCGTTTTTGGGAATCCTCCCCGCGGAAACCTGTGGGTTAATCATAGTTGGATGGACATAACCGTCGCGGGGCCTGGACTTGGGGAAACCTCGGTCCGGGGTCGCGACACCCATCTTCTTCTTCAGATCTGCATGCTTCTTCAAATCTGAACGATGATGTCGACCCATCTTTTTCTTCTGCTCTGCCTAAAACGCAAGTTAATAAGGTTTCTGATTCAGATCTGAACGTTCATATCAGCCCATCTTCCTTGTCAGCTCTGAATAAAGTGCAAGCTCTGAAAAATCTGCAGAATCCTATACATGCTGTTGCCGACCCATCTTCTTCTTCAGAATCTTGGTCATCTTTGTTCCACACACAGATTGCTCGTTCGAGGGACTTGCATCGTCAGTCATCTCCTTCCACGGACCCTAATCATCACATAGTATTTGATGGAGACGACGCTTTTGCAGCAGTTCAAAACTGGGGAAATTCTCTTGTTGGATATTTTATTGGCAACGGGCCCTCCCTTAATGAAATCAAGTCTTGCCTTTCCAGGGCGTGGAGAGTGAAAGACCTGGAAGTTATTCCCATGGCAGATGGGTTTATGTTGTTCAAGTTCCATTCTTATGATTCTGGCCAATGGATTCTGGATGAAGGACCTTGGTTCGTTTATGGGAGGCCATTGATCCTGAGAAGGTGGGCTGCGGATATCTCCATGTGCCATGACAATCTTCAGTCTATACCTGTCTGGGTTCGTCTTCCAGACTTGAATTTTTGTTTCAGAACTACTTCTGCTCTTAGTAAAATAGCCACTGTTCTTGGCAATCCTCTTTGCATGGACCATGCAACAGCAACAGGGTCCTGTTATGCTTTTGCTAGGGTATGTGTGGAGGTTGGAACTGATGCTGAGTTCCCAAGTGAGTTGCGTATGAAGTATAAGGAGAAGACTATAATTCAAAAGGTCGAATATGCTTGTCGTCCTCATCCATGTAAAACTTGCAGAACTTTCACTCATGGTGATAACTCTTGCCCTTTTAAGCTTGCCAAGCATACACCAAAGCAGGTTTGGGTTCCAAAGCAAAACTCTTCTGTAGGTTTACCTGTACCTGATGTTGCTGCTGGAGGGGGTGCACTTGCACACGTTGTCGACGGTTCTTGCATTCAGCAGGAGACGGAGCACAGTGAGGTTCAGCAAGAGGAGTTGCAGGGTGCTTTTATTAAGGATGACTGGAACGTTATTACAGGGAAGCATGGTGCTGCTGTCCCATCTCAGACTCTTCCCAAACGTCCTACTCCCTTGATTGCTGTGGAACCAAATCGGTTTCTTAGTCTCTCCAACCTTGATGCGGACTCCTCAGTTGGAGACGAGGAATTTGCTGCCACTACTGCTTTAGTCCTTCACCATGCGGGTTCAGGCAATGGATTGAGTGATACAGGTCAAGCTTCTGGCCAAGTTTCTGCTCGTAAACAAGTTGCCATTTCATCTCGTCCATCTGGTACTAAAGGAATACCTAAGCAGCGTACTGTACAGAAACAAAAACAAGTCTTGGTTGGCGGTAGTATTAAGGAGAGAGCACTCCTTAAACCTGGTTCTAAATGACTTTACTTATATGGAATGTGCGGGGTCTTCACAGACCTTCGATGCAAGCTGCTATACGGTATCAAATCCGTCATCTAAAGCTTGCTATGATTATCATGTTGGAATCAAAGGTAAAGCATAGTTCCTATAATTTTATTGTTAACTCAGTGGTTCCTCATGGGTGGAAAGAAAGTTCTAATATTGCCACTGGATCGTCTGCTAGAATATGGGTAATGTGGGATCCCCGCCTGATTCATGTGGCTGTTACTGCTAGTACTGCTCAATGTATGCATTGTGAAGTCATGTATGGAAATGAGCACTTCTTTTTTACTGCCTGCTATGGCTTTAATGATTATATGCATCGGCGTGATTTATGGCAAACTATCCGGGGCCTGTCTCCTAGTTATGGGCTGCCATGGATTGTTGCGGGGGATTTTAACACCGTTCGATGGAATCATGAGAAAAATGGAGGTGCAGCTCCAAGAGCTCGGGGTCTCATTGATTTCAATGATTGTATTCATGATGCTGGTTTGTTTGATCTGAACTTAACAGGGCCCCTGTACACCTGGTCTAACTCTAGCATTGGTGCTTCTAGGATTGAATGTAAATTGGATCGAGTGCTGATTAATGCAGGATTTCTTCATTCTTCTCCCTTTAAGGGTGAGATTCTGATGCCGGGCCTCTCTGATCATTCTCCTAACCTGCTTTCTTTGCATGTCAAACCCCACATCAAAGCTCCGTTCAGATATTATAACTTCTGGGCAAAAATGATGGGTTTCTTTCAAACAGTTAAAAATGCATGGGATACTGAT
This sequence comes from Persea americana, assembly GCA_029852735.1. Lineage (NCBI taxonomy): Eukaryota > Viridiplantae > Streptophyta > Magnoliopsida > Laurales > Lauraceae > Persea > Persea americana. The sequence goes on from CM056817.1 coordinate 24,006,293, forward strand.
GTCTCTGGCACTCCATTATCTATTGTGGTTCGGAAGCTATCAATCCTGAAAAGGAGACTTATTGAATGGAAGAAATCACATGGGGATATTCCTATGAAACTTTTCGCGGCCTATCTGCAGTTAGAAACTTTGCAATCGCTTTTGGCAAGTGATCCACAGCATTTGCATATTCAAGAGCAGGAACGTATGGCCCGATTTGAGCTGGATCAGTTGTTAAGGGCTAAGGAGAGCATGTACAAACAGAGAGCTTGTGAACTGGCTGTCAACTTGGGGGATAGTAATACCAAGTACTTTTATCGTCTGATGAAAAAGAGGCAATCTCACTCTTATATTTCTCAAATCACTGATGCGGATGACACTATTTACACTGTCTCGTCAGGTATTGCTGCAGTGTTTGTTTCTTATTTTCAGCGTATTCTTGGTCCAGATATTCAAAATCAGTCTCCTGATTTGTCCCATATTCTCCTGATGGGGTTCTCACTGATGGGGATGCATTGGCTCTTATGCGTCCGGTTACCGTTGCTGAAATTGAGGATGTGGTTAAATCTGCTAATCCTAATAAGGCACCTGGTCCTGATGGCTTTAATGCTCATTTTTTCAAAGTGTGCTGGCCTATCATAGGCAAGGATGTGTGTGCTAGTATTATGGATTTTTTCACTCATGGTTCTATGTTAAAGCAACTCAAAAATACTTTTATAGTGTTAGTGCCTAAATCTGAAAATGCAAGCACTCCAGACAAGTATCGTCCTATTGCTTTAACAAATGAGTTGTGCAAAATCATCAGTCGGATTCTGGTCAAACGACTTAAGCCATTCATTGCTAAGCTTGTGGGTCCCATGCAGTCCGCTTTTGTTCCTGGTAGAAGTATTGCAGATAATATTCTTCTCGCTCAGGATTTGCTTCATAATTTTCATCTAGAAAAAGGGTGTCCGAGAATGTGCATTAAGCTTGATCTTGCCAAAGCCTATGATAGTGTTCGGTGGGATTTTCTGGAGGCTGCCCTTCGAAGTCTTCGGTTTCCTGAGATGATTATTAAGTTGCTTATGGAATGTGTTTTAGGAGCAAAGTTCTCAGTGTTGGTAAATGGCGCTGCGGAGGGTTTTTTCAAGGGTACTCGTGGTCTTCGACAGGGATGCCCTTTATCTCCATATCTATTTGCTATGGCTGAAGAGTGTTATTTTTTATGCAAACTGTCATGAGGAAGATCAGACTGCTGTTTCTTCTATTCTGAATATTCAAAGGGGCAATCTTCCTATCAGATATCTGGGGTCCCTCTCTCCTCAAGGAGACTAAATTTTAATGATTGTCAGCCTCTTTTAGCCAAGGTGCAGCAGCGGTTATCTGGTTGGAAGGCTAAGGTGATCTCTTTTGCTAGCAGGTTGGAGTTGATTAAGTCTACTCTCTCTTCCTTTCATTTATTTTGGGCGACTGTCTTTCTTCTCCCTCAATCAGTTTTACATGCTTCAGACCATCAAATCAGAGATTTTTTCTGGAATAGCTGGTCCTCTTCCTATCTTCATCCTATCGCTTGGAGTACTATTTGTCAACCGGCTGCTATGGGAGGGCTCGGGGTTCGATCTATTGAGGGGGTTGCAAAGGCAGCACTGCTTCGGCAGGTATGGAATGTTATTCTTAATAGGACCACTTGTTGGAACAATTGGGTCAATGTTCGTTATTTGAAGGGTGAGTCTTTCTGGGATGTTGCTAGTCCAAAATCTGCTTCTTGGGGTTGGAAAGGTATTTTGGCCCTTCGACCTTTGGCTTTACCCCATATAAAGTTCTTAATTGGGAATGGGCACACAACACACTTTTGGATTGATCCATGGATGCCAGGGGGACGTATGAGGGACTATTTTGGGTCTCGAGCTATGTATGATTTAGGTTTGGGGAAAGACTTACGAGTTAGTACTTTTATAGTACATGGTGACTGGGACTTGCCACCCCCCACTTCTAATGCCCTGATGGATATTTTTCATCTCATCCCTATTGAATGTCAGCCTTGGCCTGATTTTAATGATGAAATTGTTTGGACTCTTGAAGAGGAGGGTGTTTCTCTTTGAAGTCTGCTTACAACCTTGTGTGCAGCATTCCAACCCAGCAGTTAAGTTGGACTTCGGCTATATGGTTTAAAGGGGCTATTAAAAAACATTCTATCTGTGCTTGGATGTTCTTTCGCAGTAGGCTCAAGACTAAGGACTTCCTATTGCAACAAAATGTTGATTGTGATACTTGTTGTGTTCTGTGTGATTGTACTTGGGCGACGTCTCTGCACCTCATGCTTCATTGTCCTTATGCACAATCAATTTGGGGGGTACTCCTCTCTAAATTGCATTTGGTCCCACTCAGTTGTTCTAATGCTCAAGAGCTTTTAGAGTCTCTTGTTTCTCAGCTTGATCAGCACAGGAACGATGCTTTAATTCTTGTAAAGCTTCTTTTTAATGCTTATGTGTGGCATGTGTGGGCTGAACGTAATGCACGAATTTTCAGGAATGTTACTCTTCCATATGGTTCTGTAGTGCAGCGAATCATTCAGGTGGTGACAACCAAGCTACTATACCTTAATCTTATATTACCAAGTGACATTCAATGTCATTGGAATGTTCTTGTGCATACCCCAATTATGGCCGCAAATCTGGTTCATGAAAGACCGTCTGGATGGCAGTTTTCAATTGTTACATTGCCTCTAAGTTTGGTTGGTATTTTGTGGAGAGATACTCATCACCCTTGGAGGGGACGCCGAGTGCACTCAATGCATCTTTATGATGATCTTTACCAACTGTTGCAGATTGTTCCTCCAGATATTTCCTCCCTTACTATTGAGACTGATACCTCTTTACAACATCTTCTTCTCAATCCTGCTACCTCAGAATGGCCATTGCGTTTTCAGGCACGACGTCTTCATGCTGTGGTTACTAGTTTTGGGCAAGTTCATTTTGTGCATCCTCATCCTCAGGCTGTTCGCTTCAGCAAAATCATTAGTAGACTTCCTGGTCCTCCATTGCTAAATGTTGATAATATTGATCTTTTGTATCACTCTTTTACTATGCAGCTGTAATTATTTGGTTGGGTTTCTGTCTTTCTTTAAATAGAGCTGTTATGTAACATAAGGGGTATGCCCCTTGGGAAGTTTCTATAATCATTTTGATTATAGATTTCCATTTTGTATTTTATTGAGAAATTGAAGAACTAACTTACTCTTCAAAAAAAAAAAAAAGTTACAAGATTTAATTTCATAATTTTGTAACTCCTTTTTCTTGGATTCTGATTGGCTGATGGAGAATGATGGACATTTATTCTCCATGATGATAAGGGTTTCATGATTAATTACCCTGATTAAACTCCATAATAATAGGAGTTACATGGTTAATTGCCATGATTAATTGTACTTGTAACTCCCATTTGCTTGCTTCTGATTGGGCTGTCCAAAATAATGAGTTAATGATCATATTAATTTGTCATAAACGGATCAATTAACAGCAATAATTGGTTGCCAAGTCGCTTGAAGAGTCGCGGGCTGCGCCTTGTCTTTTGGAATTCTTCTTGCGATGATCATCGATGGATCCGCATGTTGTTTGATGTCCGATGATGATGCAATTTCAGATATTGGTTGATACCAATGGGCCGGCAACATCTATCCAGTCGCTTTCTTGATTAGTCGGGCAGAAAGTGGGCTTTCTTGGTCGGCCGGTTGGCAGTTTTGGAGTGTCCAATGGTGATCGGATGATTTCGACAGCAGATCTGTGATGTTGACGAAGATTGACGGATATCATGCCTCAAAAATCAGAATTTAAGAAAATCACAGGGGCCAAACATCGCGAAATACAAAAAGGAACGAAAAATCGGCACTTTCGACAAAAATCCGGCGACCCGGATTTCCAGGGTTGCCGGCGACCATGCACCCATGGTCGCCGGCGACCATGGGACTTTGGTCCCTTCTTCGGTCGCCGTTCGGTAGCTGTTTTTCGGCCGTTTTTCGGGGTTTTTTCCTTCTTTTTTCTCCTGTATTTTCCTTGAAATTTCTCCTTATTTATTGGCTTCATTCCTCTGAAGAAAACTTGTCCAGAAGCCGTGCAAATCGGAGGACAAAGTTTCCTATTTTTGGAAAAGCCGAAGACTTTGTAGCCGATTTTCCGCCATGAATTGAAACTAGGTCAAACGATGTCAGAATGACCAAAAATTTGAGGAGAAGCTTCCTGAGCATTAGATAGGACCAACCATGGGCTTTTATTTGAGTTTTGAAGCCGTTTGGGGTCCCGTTGATGCTAGACTTGATTTCACCGTGCGGAAGATGTTGAACTCTGATGTACGGTTATCCGATTTCTGATTGACCTGAAATTTGATAGGGAGCCTACTGGAGTCATTTTGAGACGATCCATTAGCTCCGATTTGGATGCCATGGTCCCGGGGAGCTCCGCCGCCTGTAGGCTTGATTTTGCTTCGGAGCGTCAAAGCCGGGTCAAATGTCTTCAGAATGACCTGAAATTTGAAGTGCAACCCTTTGGAAGCATGCAGAAGCTACTCATGTGCTTTGTTTGATGAGTGGTGGCATCAGTGGCTCTCGCCGCCGGGAGGCTTGATTTCACCGTTCGAGAGTTTATGGAGGGTCAAATGGTGTCGGTTCGACTTGAAATTTGGTGTGGAGCCTTTTGGAGGTATTTTGAGACCATCCATAGGCTCTAATCGAAGATTTGATGTCTTCGACACTGTCGCTGCCGGGAGCTCCTGCTCAGCCGTTGGAAGATTGAAGTTAAGCCAAATGGTGTCGAAATGGCCCGAAACTTCATGTCTACCCTTCTTTTGGCTATTTTGAAGGATCTTGCAGTTTTTGTTTGATTCTGACAAGACTTGATGCTTGAAGCAGCTTTGCCTGTTTGTAGTAGGATGCGGCTCCATGTAGCTTTTGATGATGAGGAGGCAAAGTGACATTTTTGGTGTCAACAGATACTTAGTGCTTTCCGCCTCCAACAACAGATTGGAAGTTCTAACCAATGATTTTTAATGGAGAACGTATATTTGTAGGAATCACTAGGTACTAATACAAACTCACCGATCAAAGTAAAGACTTACCTATAAAACTCATTATTTGATTATATAGTGTAATCTTCCAATGAAAGATTGAGATTAATTACTAAAATGAAACTATTTCTATGAGTGGAAGTATGAACCGTATAAAACATTCGATGACATCATCTCATCAATTAAAGTACTGAAGTATGCAATTGCATGCAAGAATACCATTCACAGCTTTGCTTAATAGATTGTCAAATCGTTTTAATCTACTTAATTTTTATTCCTGTAGGTAATTTATTTCTTTGAGAGATGACAAAACTTTTACACCTAATTGATAAGTTATTCAAGTTCTTGTTGTCGGTATCCATGATGTTTAGACGTTTGTTATAACATTCATTGTAGGTCCTTCATAAATGTATATTGATCGATGATATTTTCTCTTTCGTTTTTATTTTAATTGTAGCCCTTTAACAAAAAACATAAACAAAGATTGTTATTATTACTGCTGCTACTGCTGCTACTAATGGTTTGGGTGACTTGAGTATTTTTACATTAGATTTATTAGTAATATTAATAATATTTATTAGTTTATATTTGATTTTCTAATTTCTTGAAATTTAGATGATTTGGTGTTCGCATAAGTAATTTATAATGGTGATTATCTAAGAAAATAGATAAGGATTAAAGAAAAAAAATCTTGAGTTTGGATTATTACTACTATTGCTGCTGCTACTACTACTATCATTTTGAATATTATTGTAATATCCCTGAATTTAAAGCATGGATGTGAATCTTTTAGCTTATTTAACTGTTTGAGATTTGTTTAAGAAGGTGAAAGTGTTATTCTGAGATACTTTCTTTATTTCAGAATTGGGATTCTAAGATAAGATCCATCGTTAAAATATTTGTTTTTCCTTCAATAAGGCATTGGTGATTCCAGACCCTAGTTTATTTGAGTTAATTACTACTGCTGCTGCTGCTGGTGCTACTACTACTGTCATTTTGAATATTATTGTAATATCCCTGAATTTAAAGCATGGATGTGAATCTTTTAGCTTATTTAACTATTTGAGATTTGTTTAAGAAGGTGAAAGTGTTATTCTGAGGTATTTTCTTTATCTCAGAATTGGGATTCTAAGATAAGATCCATCGTTAAAATATTTGCTTTTCCTTCAAGAAGGCGTTGGTGATTCCAGACCCTAATTTATTTGAGTTAATTACTACTACTACTGCTGCTGCTACTACTACTACTGTCATTTTGAATATTATTGTAATATCCCTAAATTTAAAGCATGGATGTGAATCTTTTAGCTTATTTAACTGTTTGAGATTTGTTTAAGAAGGTGAAAGTGTTATTCTGAAGTATTTTCTTTATCTCAGAATTGGGATTCTAAGATAAGATCCATTGTTAAAATGTTTGTTTTTCCTTCAAGAAGGCGTTGGTGATTCCAGAACCTAATTTATTTAAGTTTCATATTTTGAATTCTCTAACATATGTTTAGATTCTTCCCTTTAGCCTTTTGCATTAGAATGGTAATGTGAGTGTTAGAAGTGACCTTTTCATTTGTTTCCTACTACGACCTCGTGTCGTGCATTTTTTCTTAATTCTTTACTAGAAAAAGGCTTTAACAATTTTGTTTGGCATGAAGTATATGATATTGATGATTAAGCTTGGAGAACAACTGGATTTGGATCATTATATTAGTTAAGGGTCGTACATCCAAATTATATTCTGAGTTATCATTACTTAGTATGGTTGTCATTTGACAGTACGTTGTCAAGGTTTATTATTTATTTATTTATTTATTTGCCAAAGTAATTAGCAAGTTTTAATAGGCCCCAGAAGAAGTTTGAGACTTAAAATTTGGGTTATAGAATTTTATTTATTTTTCCATAATATTTGTTAAATTATTTTAATTTTCTTAATTTAATTGATTAAAAATAATTTTTTATCTATATTAAAAATTAATCTTAAGCTTGGATTATAGTTGTCATTTTTATTATTATTATTATGATTGTTATTATTATTACTACTACTATTACTGTCACCATTATGAATATTATTCTAATATCCCTTAATTTAGAGTAGGGATTTGAGTTTTACGGTTTATTTAATTGTTATTCGCTTCTTGGTTTTTATTTAATGAGATCTATTATTTAGTAATACTAATAATATTTATTAGTATGTATTTGATCTTCTTTTTTCTTAAGGTTTAGATGATTAGGTGTTTGCATAGGAAATTTCTGATAATAATTATCTAAGGAATTGAATTTAATAAAAAAAACGGTCTTGAGCTTGTATTGTTGCTGTTGTTATTATTATTATTATTACAATTATCATTGTAAATATTATTGTAATATGCCGTGTATTTCTCTTAATTCTTGACTAGAATGAAACCATGAAAGTTTTTTTTGGCATGCGGCCTATGATATCGATAATTAGGCTTGGAGATCAATTGGAACTTCATCTAAGATGACGGGTTGAGCTATAGAATATTATTTATTTTCCTTTAGACTTTGTCACATTATTTGAGTATTTTGAATTTAATTATCATAGTTATTCTTTAATTTATTATTTATTTAATTATTTTTTTGGTGACTTGAGTATTTTACATTAGATTTATTGGCAATATTAATAATATTCATTTTTTTATTTTTTAATGATAACTTTTCATTAATAAAAAAGGTAGTAGTACAAGAGGGCTATTGAGGCTCCGATAAGACTGGAAGATGATGGATTGGAGATGATGAGGTGGGTTCGAAGATGGGTTGCCTAGAGAGATATCGATTCGGTGATGGAAAACACAGAATCAAGAGATGTGAGAGAGAATGGGTTTTTGGTTTGGTGGAGATGATGATGGGAAAAGACAGTGATGGAGTTGTGTGGGTTGGTAAAGAAAACAGATATATAAGTGCTGTTTCATTTGGTAGAATTGAGAGATGACGAGGAGATGATGAGGAGAAGGTGGTGGAAGAATGCTGGTGGAGTTTATAGGCTGTAAAGATGATGGGGATAGGGGCAGTGTTTGAAAAGGGTTCGGATGTGGAAAAGTTAAGTGGGTCTGAGTCATGTCGTGGGCTGGATGTTGCTTGTGTTGATGTCTGATGGGGATGGTGACAAGCATCAAGTTGTCGATTCTGAGGTTTGTTCGCTGAAAAGGAGTTCTGAGAGAATGATGTCTGTTTGGTTGGGTGGAGTTCTGATGGCTATTTGGTTTCAGGTGTTCGTGAGGTTTGGTCAAGCGGATTCGTGGATGGAAGATGATGAAGGAAGGGCAAGATTGATTCAAACGGGTTCTTGGAAATTGTTATTTACCATGTGTGGGGATTGGTTTCGAAAAAAAGATGAAAAAGAGAGGAGAAAGGTGCTGATATGATGAAGGTGGCATAGTTGCAGATGATAGGTGTTGAGGATGATGAGCTCTGTTTGGGTTTGGTTTGCAAATCAGTGGTTGTTGGGTATGGTGATTATTATGAGTTTATGATGGGAAAGGGTTCGAATGTGGAAAAGTTAAGGCAAGCCTTAGTCATGTGGTGGGCTGGATGTTGCTTGCGATGATATGTGATGGGGACGGTGACAAGCAACAAGTTGTTGATTTCTGAGGTTTGTTCAGTGAAAAGAAGCTTCGAGAGATGATGATGAATGGTGGCTGTTTGCTTGGGTGGAATTGTGATTGCCGTTTGGTTTCAGGTCTTTGTGAGGGTTTGTGAGGTGCATTCGCGGGTGGAATATGATGAATGAAGGGGAAGGTTGATTCAAATGGGTTGTTGGAATATAATGAGTGAAGGGAAAGGTTAATTCAAATGGGTTCTTGGTAATTGTTATTTACTACTAGATTTTTATTTAGTCAGATTTATTATTTATTTATTTATTTAGAATAGCTTTGTGGTAATACCCCCAGAACCCCTTAGAAGGATTTGGAAATTTAAAATTTGAGCTATATAGTTTTATTTATGTTTCTTTTGACTTTGTCACATTATTGGAATATTTTGAATTTAATTATCATAGTTATTTCTTAATTGACTATTTATCTAATTAATTTTTTTGGTGAATCGAGTATTTTACATTAGATTTATTGGTAATATTAATATTATTAGAATTTTGTTTTATTTTGTTGGGAGTCAGATTATTTGAATATTTTGAATACAATTATCATAGATATTTTTGAATTTATAAACCGAAAAGGGAACATTACAAGAGGGCTATTGGGGCTCGGGTAAGATGGGAAGATGATGAATTGAAGATGATGAGGTGGGTTAGAAGATGGGTTGTCTAGAGAGATGGATCTGGTGATGGAAAACAATGAATCAAGAGATGGATAGATGGGGGAGACAAGGGGCTATTTGGTCTAGTGGAGATGATGATGGGAAGAAGACGGTGATGGAGTTGTGTGGGTTGGTAAAGAAAACAGATATTCAAGTGTTGTTTATTTTGGTGGAAGAGAGAGATGTTGATAAGAAGGTGGAGGTGGAATGCCAGTGGAGATTTATAAGCTCTAAAGAGAATGGGGGACAAGGGAAGTGTTTGGTTGACTGAGTATGGTGAGAGGGAGAGACAGATGTGTGGTGATTGGTTTGGGGAAAAGATGAAAAAGAGAGGAGAAAGGTGATAATATGATGAAGGTGGCAGTGTTGCAAATGATAGGTGGTGAGGATGACGAGTTGCAGATGATAGGTGGTGAGGATGATGAGCTCTGTTTGGGTTTGGTATGCAAATTAGTGGTTGTTGGATATGGTGAATGTTATGAGTTTATGATGGGAAAGGGTTTGGATGTAAAGCTATTATTTATTTATTTAGAATTTGGTTGTCGTAATACCCCAGAACCCACCCACTAGAAGGATTTGGGAATTTCAAATATGTGTTATAGAATTTTATTTATTTTTCTTTGGATTTGTCACATTATTTGATTATTTTGAATTTAATTATCATAGTTGTTTTTTATTTATTATTTATTTAGTTAATTTTTTTGGTGACTTGACTATTTTACATTATATTTATTGGTAATAGGATTTGGAAATTTAAAATTTGTGTTATTGAATTTTATTTATTTTTCTTTCGACTTTGTGACATTATTTGAATGTTTTGAATTAAATTATCATACTTATTTTTTCTTTTATTATTTATTTGATCAATGTTTTTGGTGACTTGATTATTTTAGCTTAGATATATTGGCAATATTAATAATATTTTTTGGATAACTTTTCATTAATAAAAAATGGAGAAGTACAAGAGGGCTATTGAGGCTCCGGTTAGATGGGAAGATGATAGATTGAAGATGATGAGTTGGGTTAGAAAAGGAAGTAAAGATGATAGGTAAAGATGATGGGGACAGGGGTAGTATTTGGTTGATGGAGTATAGCGAGAGGGAGAGAAAGCTTGGTTTGCAAATTAGTGGTTGATGGGTCAGGTGATTATTATGAGTTTATAATGGGAAAGGGTTCGGATGTGGGAAAGTTAAGGTGGGTATGGGGGAGAGAAGGGGCTATTTGATGTGTGGGGATTGGTTTGAGGAAAAGATGAAAAAGAGAGGAGAAAGGTGCTGATATGATGAAGGTGGCAAAAAGTTAAGGTGGGTATGGGAGAAAGAAGGGGTTGTTTGATGTATGGGGATTGGTTTAGGGAAAAGATGAAAAAGAGAGGAGAAAGGTGTTGATATGATGAAGGTAGCAGAATTGCAGATGATAGGTGTTGAGGATCCTGAGCTTTGTTTGGGTTTGGTTTGCAAATTAGTGGTTATTGCTTATGGTGATTATTATGAGTTTATGAAGCTGGGAAAGGGTTTGGATGTAAAAAAGTTAATGTGTGTCTTATTCATGTGGTGGGTTGGATGTTGCTTGCAATGATATCTGATGGGGACGTTGATGATATCGGATGGGGACGGTGATAGGCAGTGAGTTGTTGATTTGTGAGGTTTGTTTGGTGGAAATAAGTTACAAGAGATGATGATGAATGGTGATTGTTTGGTAGGGTGGAATTGTGATGGTTGTTTGGTTTCAAGTCTTGGTGAGGTTTGGTGAGGTGGATTCGTGGACGGAAGATGATGAGAAAACAAAGAATCAAGAGATGGGTATATGGGAGAGAGAAGGGGTTGTTTGGTTTGGTGGAGATGATGATGGTGTTGTTAGTTTTATGGTCTCAATCCATTAAGATTAATGAAATAAATTGATTAATTTCTTTATTTATCAATATATTCATGCTTTCCTTTCATGAGATGAATGATGTTTTATTACTTGTTTGCATATAACTAATACGAATGACATGATGGTTCATGAGATGAACCGGAGTCCATAAGTATACTAGATGCAATACATGTGTATGGATGAGATCTACATACAGGAGACGTGTATAGCAAATCTTATATTTGAATATCTTCACAACCATTGATGAGACTGGACATCTCATCTGACAAGGTTGCAGTACTTTGATTACTATGAGATAGTGTGATTTGTCTCGATCATCAGAATATAAGATTCTGGATCATAGTGCTGGTACATTTGATGTATTGAAGGACCATGAGAAGCACCTTATGAACACTATCTTTACTTTAAGGTCTACTCTCATAATTCCCTAGCAATAAGCTCTCAATCCTGAGACATTAATGAAATCAAGTTTCTATCTATTTATTTGCTTTGAGTCACCAATGATTGAGGCCAATTGTAGGTCAACACTTCGGTGATTTGGGTACGTGGTAGTAGAGCTGTGGGAATATTCGATGGTCAAGATGGAATCTATCTTTAATATCCCCTCGTGCCAATTAATGGATTTATCATTGGTAAGTGCGCACCCATTCCAATTAAGAGTTAATTGGATCGGTACCAAATAATCATTATAATTAATTAGGGCTCAAGGATAATAAGATATGGATCTAGTTTGGAAGACAGGTCCAATTGATCCATGGATATTGATGGAAGGGCCTACTTGTGGACATAGGGAAGTTTAGGGTCTTCATGTAATTTATTCCTAAGACTGGAGTTCAATTGCATTTATATAGTGGAGTTATTTGCAATTAACTGTGGGCCCTGATTGCACATGAGATGTGGGGTCGCGGTGTCCCAGTTGGAGTCAGCTTTCTATGGAATCCCTAGTGGTCTCCACGCTAGCCCAAGATTGGATCATTACTAATTCTATTTGGACTCAAAAGGGAAAACTACTATTTCTATTTGAAGTGAGACTTCCAATAGCGGTAATAGTAGGAATAGTTAGTTACTAATTATTATGGAAATTGGACTTCTAATAATAAACAAAGAGGAGTTGCTTAAAGATATAAATATGAGAGGAGGGAGGCTTGGACGTCCCATGCTTGCTCCTTCCTAGTGATTCACGCCCAAGAGCCTTTTGTGCAAGAGTTGCACTCCCTTCTCCTCTCTCTCTCTTCTTCTTCTAGTTTCTCTTCCGGTTTCCCTTGAGTTTCTAGTTGGTTTTTCTCTTGTAGATCCCACCATCTTCCTTGAGAAAAGAGATCTGAGACGGGTCATAGCGTGGAAGATCAAAATGTCTTGGAGATTCCTTTTTGATACGTGAAAGAGTTTCATCATCAAAGAAATGAGCAACTCCTCCATTAGTGCACAACCGAGCTCCAAAGGTATAATCTACTTGTATGTTGTGGATTTCGTGGTTGCTTGTTTACTGCTATTTTTATCTTTTAGATAGGGTTTATTACTGTACAAGGTGATGAGAAAGAGGCCATGGATCCTGGATTGGGTTTTGTAGCCTTCTTGATGGATGATCACTACATCAAGTTGGTCAAAAGTTTTTAAACCTATCCTAGAGGCCCACCTATTTCCAATAGGTGTTGCGTGGGTCGGTAAAGCAGGAGAGAAAGATGTGTGGGGGTTGTTTTGGGGAAAAGGAATTATGAGAGATGATGATGAATGGTGGTTGTTTAGTTGGGTGGAATTCTATTGGTTGTTCGATTTTAGGTGTTCGTGAGGTTTGGTGAAGGGAGAAGTACAAGATGGCCATTGAGGTTTAGGTTGAAGATGATGAGTTGGGTTAGAAGAGCTATTGAAGGTGGCAGAGTTGCAGATGATAGGTGTTGAGGATCATGAGCTTTGTTTGGGCTTGGTTTGTAAATTAGTGGTTATTGGGTATGGTGATTATTATGAGTTTATGATGGGAAAGGGTTTGGATGTGGAAAACTTAAGGTGGGTCTTAGTGATGTGGTGGGCTGGATGTTGCTTGTGATGATGTTTGATGGGGACGATGACAAGCATCAAGTTGTTGATTTCTGAGGTTTGTTTGGTTAAAAGAAGTTACGAGAGATGATGATGAATGGTGGCCGTTTGGTAGGGTGGAATTGTGGTGGCTATTTGGTTGGGTGGAATTGTGATGGCTGTTTGGTTTCAGGTCTTCGTGAGGTTTGGTTAGGTGGATTCGTGGATAGAAGATGATGAGAAAACAGAGAATCAAGAGATGGGTATATGGGATAGTGAAGGGGATATTTGGTTTGGTGGAGATGATGATGGGAAGAAGATGGTGATGGTGCTGCGTGGGTTGGTAAAGAAAACAGACATGCAAGAGCTATTTGGTTTGGTGGAATTGAGAGATGACGAGAAGGTTTTTGGCTAATGGAGTATAACGAGAGGGAGAAAGTTATTTGGGGATTGGTTTGGGGAAAAGGAATTCTGAGAGATGATGATGAATGGTTGTTGTTTAGTTGGGTAGAATTCTGATGGCTGTTCGATTTCAGGTGTTCGTGAGGTTTGGTGAAGTGGATTCGTAGATGGAAGATGATGAAGGAAGAGCAGGGTTGATTCAAATGTGTTCTTGGTAATTGTTATTTACTAACGTTTTTATTTGGTGAGATCTATTATTTATTTATTTGTTTAGAATTTGGTTGTCGTAATACCACAGAACCCACTCGAAGGATTTGGAAATTTAAAATTTGTGTTATTGAATTTTATTTAGTGCAGTTTGGTTTGGTGGAATCGAGAGGTGACGAGAAGAAGGTGGTGGTGGAATACTGGTGGAGTTTTATAGGCTGTAAAGATGATGGGGACAAGGGCAGTGTTTGGTTGATGGAGTATGGAGAGAGAGAGAGAGAGAGAGAGAGAGAGAGAGAGATGTGTGGGGATTGGTTTGGGGAAAAGATGAAAAAGAAAGGAGAAAGGTGCTGATATAAGTTAAGGTGGGTCTTAGTGATGTGATGGGATGGATGTTGCTTGCGTTGATATCTGATGGGGACGGTGACAGGCAGCGAGTTGTTGATTTCTAAGGAAGAAAGGTGCTGATATAAGTTAAGGTGGGTTTCAGTGATGTGGTGGGCTGGGTGTTGCTTGCAATGATATTCGACGGGGACGGTGACAGGTAGCGAGTTGTTGATTTGTGAGGTTTGTTTGGTGAAAAGAAGTTACGAGAGATGATAATGAATGGTGGTTGTTTGGTTGGGTGGAATTGTGATGGCTATTTGGTTTCAGGTCTTGGTGAGGTTTGGTGAGGTGGATTCGTGGATGGAAGATGCTGAGAAAATAGAGAATCAAGATATGTGTATATGGGAGAGAGAAGGGGCTGTTTGGTTTGGTGGATGTAAGTGCCAAAAACGACACCCACTTAATTAGGAGGAAGTAGAACTTGAATACGGGAAAGACCGAACGCCGGAGACCTGAAAGGGAAGGAGAGAAACTGGGGTCAGAGGCCCTGGCTGCCATCAACCAAAGGCACTCCGATGCCAAAGTTAGTTCTGGAAACTAAGCAAAGGATGAGTGGAGAAGAGAAGTGAGTTTGTGCATGTATTTTTTGTGTACCTTCATGGGAATGACCCCATGTGTATTAATAGGTGGAATTCTCCTTGGTGAGTGGAGGTAGGTGGGGGTAAGGTCCCATCAAGCCTTACCTTGATACCCAGTGGTAGGTAAAAAAGGAACATCCCATCAAAAGTTTCCATTCCCCTTGGACAACTGACATGATGGAATGATAGAGCCAACTTCTTATCTCCATAATGCGCCACCCTACCTGTCAGAGTATGCCCGTACTTCTCATAGGAGTGCGATGGCCCACTTCCGGCCTACAGTACTTTTGCCGAGACCAGGAGTGGTCTTGCCGATCTGACACTCTTGCCGAGCTGCAAGCCGATACTCTTTGCCGAGTTGCCGAGCTATCGAGCTGTGGTTACCGAGATCAAGGCGACTAGCTGGTACTGTTACTGAGGTTTAGCTTAATATTGGTATTATGATATTTACCCACGCAAAGATGATGAGGTGGGTTAGAAGATGGGTTGTCCAAAGATAGATGGATCCGATGATGGACAACGGTGAATCAAGAGATGGATAGATGGGAAAGAGAAGGGCCCGTTTGGTTTGGTGGAGATGATGATGGGAAGAAGGCGATGATGGAGTTGTGTGGGTGGGTAAACAAAACAGATATGTAAGTGTTGTTTGGGTTTGAGGAAAATCTGAAAACGAGAGGAGAAAGGTGCTAATATGATGAAGGTGGCAGAGTTGCAGATGATAGATAGGTGGTGAGGATGATGTGCTCTGTTTGGGTTTGATTTGTTTTTTAGGGTTGTTTGGTGAAAAGAAGTGACGAGAAATGATGATGAATGGTGGCTGTTTGCCATCTGGTGATGGAAAATAGAGAATCAAGTGATGGATAAATGGATAGATGGGATAAAGAAGGGACTGTTTGGTTCGGTGGAGATGATGATAGGAAGAAGACGGTGATGGAGGTGTGTGGGCTTGTAAGTAAAACTGATCTGTAAGTGTTGTTTGGTTTGGTGGAATTGAGATGCTTCCAAAGGGGCATACCCCTCTAATTACAAATGAGAAAAATAAAGCAATAAATAAATACTATCCAAATTACTCATTATTTCCTATACTTTGCCTATACAAATATGTAAGTGCATTTTGATTAATGTGGAAAGTGGCTAAATTTTTGCTTAACACTTTACTGAACTGAGCTGATTGCGGATGAAGCATCAAGTACTAAATATGTTCAAAATTTCTGAATAAAAGCATGTAATCTTCTTACTTGAAAGCGCAACTTCCAATCAAAAACTTGAGGATTGAGAAGAACTTGATGGAGTGTTGAATATGCCTCAAAAGTGATATGTGTGACATTATCTGGAATAAGCTGCATTAGTTGAAACACTGCCTTAAAGTAAGTAAACTCATGCTCAATATGACATTCCTTTGGTGTATGAACATCACTCCAAAGAATTCCAACTATAAGGGTATCAATTGAACAAATAGATACTCTCCATCCAAGATTCATTGAAGTAGGCAACTTGGGATGGATACTGGAGTTGCTTGGAGGAACATTCCAATGATTAGCAATTTCACTTGGTAAAGCTATGTCAAGATAAAGAATCCTACTGCAAACAGTGTGAATAATCTACTGTAACACGACCTTACTTTAGTGCTCTTTACTTCTGAAGATCCTTCCATTCCTCTCAGCCCAAATAAGCCAAATGAATGCATTAAACAATAGCTTGCCAAGAGTTTGAAGACCGTTTGCTTGCTGGTCCAATGGAAGAGTGATTGAAGCCAGCAATTCCAATGGATTTGTACAGCGTATCGGCTCCAAATTCAATTTTGCTAGGAGAGCTTTCCACACCTCTTGAGAATGAGGGCACTGGATCATTAAATGAATAGTTGTTTCCCCAGTGCAATTACAAAGAACACAGCAAGAATCACATGCAACATTTCTTTGGTGGAGGAAATCTTTTGTTTTTAAGCCTTCCCCTTAGTAGCATCCAAGCACAAATAGAGTGTTTTTTAATACACCCTTTGAACCAATTCTTAGAAGGCCATTTGTATGGATTGGTCACAATTCCTGCATACTAGATTGTAAGCAAACTTTAAAGTAAATTTTCCATGATCTTCTGGAGTCCAAAGAAGTTCATCTTTGAAGTTAGGCCCTAGCTCAATCTCATTTGGAATAGATTGGAAGATATCCATCAATGCATTGGACGCGAGAGTAAGAAGCCTCCAACCATCAGTCTAAATAAATTGATGGACTTTAATATCAGCCCCCATGCCTAGATAATATACTGCTCTATCTCCACAACAATCTTTTAGACGCCCTCCATTAAGCCAAGGGTCGGTCCAGAATTTGATTTGGTGCCCATTGCGAACTAGAAATTGTGAGGTATAGCTGTTGGTCTAACCATTAAACTGCTCTTCCAACGCCAAGAGGTATATTTACGAATCATAACGTCCAAAAAAGACTCTCCACGCAAGTACTTGGCATTTACCCATAAGTTCCAGCAAGTGTTTTTGTTACTAACCACATTCCAAACTTGCCTTAAGAGGGCTGCCTTCGCTGTTCCACGAATCGATTTAATACCCAAACCACCCATAGCAATGGGTTGGCATATGGAATCCCAAGCAATAGAGTTTAGGCAACTTAGTGCTTAAGAACAAATCTCGTGAGATTCAGCCCCAATAATCTTGTGCAATTAATACCCCGTATTTGGATAAAAGCGCGTGCCAAATGGCTCTAGGTCATATCAGGGTTTTTTGGTCGAGTCTTTTGCTTCAAAGTGCGTTTACAACAATTCTATGCCGAAATACGCGTTTCTTGATAATCTAAGATAATTTTCACTTTAAAAAGGGTTCTAGGCGATTCAAGGGGTGAGGAACACATTACGTGGGCTTCAGGGTTATTTAGCTCTGAAACACGTGCTTCGGGCAGTTCCTAATCTATTTTATTACGAAACCACGATCTAGGTGGGTCCAGGAAAACACTGGCTCCAAACCGCATTTCACGAAGTCCACGGTTCAAGGAAGCGCTCTAGGAAGTTCTTGGAATCTTGCGTCCTTTAAGATGCGGTTCGGAGACGTTTCTGAATGTAGCCCGTATTTCTTGCAATCAATGGCCTGTATTTTGATAAAAATGCTTCATGGATGATTCGAGGGCATTTTAAGGGACTATTGTCTGCAGTTTTACTTTGAAATGCTTTCCATACGATTCTAGTTTGAAATACGCATTTTAAGATATTCGAGCAGCGTTTTGCTTTAATATGACTTTCACGGGATTCTAGGGTAAGGAACGAAAAGCGTGGGATTCAAGCTTTTTTACGACAGAATCCCGTCCTTCGAACAGTTTCTTTGAAATTTCAGGTGCCCATGGGAAAATGTCGGTTGTAAACTGCGTCTCACGAAACTCACGGTTGAAGGACGCGCTCTGGAAAAGACGGTGATTGTTTTTTACTTTAAAACGGATTTCAGGCAAATCCGTGCTTAAGAACTTATTTTGTGGGATTCCGACCCGTTTGCGTATGGAAAGCGTATCTCGTGCCATCAATAGCCTATATTCGGATAAAAACAAGTGTTGGAAGATTCTTGGGCGTTTTGGGGTATTCCTATTCGGTCTCTTGGTTTGTGATACATTTGATACGATTTTAGGCCGAAAAACTCATTTTAGGATATTTAGAGACACGTTTTTTATACAAATGTGTTTCGAGCTATTCTTTGGTTAGGAACGCACTGCAGGGGTTTCAAGGTCGTTCAAGACCGAGGCCCGGTTTCGAGGAGTCCGTTCGTGTTTATAGGCGGATCTGCGAAACTGTAGGCTGCAAAACTCATTTCACGCAATTCATAGTTTGGACGTGCTCTGGAAATTTTTTTGAATTCTTTTACTTTAAAACACGTTTCAGGAAAAATAGGGCAGAGGAGCTAATATCGCGAGATTCTGCCACATTTCTAATTGACAAAAGAGTCTTTTGCAATGAATAGCCCGTACTTGGATAAAAGCGCGTGCCGGATAACTCTAGGTAATATCAGTGTACTATGGTTGAGTCTTTTGCTTCGAAATGCGTTTACAACGATTATATGCCGAAATACGCATTTCGTGATAATCTGAGGTACTTTTCGCTTTAAAAAGGGTTTCAAGAGATTCAAGGGTAAGGAATGCATTACAAGGGCTTTACGGTTCTTTGGGTTTGAAAAACGTGCTTCGGGCAGTTCCTAATCTATTTTATTATGAAACCCCGTTCTATGTGAGTCTAGGAAAACACTGGCTCCAAACCGTATTTCACAAAGTCCACAGTTCAAGGCAGCGCTCGATGAATTTCTGGGAATCCTGTGGCCTTTAAGACGATTCTCAAAGCCGTTTCCAAATGAGACCCATATTTCTTGCAGTCAATGGCCTATATTTTGATAAAAATGCTTCATGGATGATTCTAGGGCATTTCCGGGGGTTACTGTATGCAGTTTTGCTTTGAAATACTTTTCATACGATTCTAGGTTGAAAAACTGCATTTTAAGATATTCGGAGCTACGTTTTGCTTTAAAATGAATTTCACGGGATTCTAGGGTAAGGAAAGTAATGCGTGGGATTTATGGTTTTTTAAGACTTAATCCCGTTGTTCGGACAAATTTTTGGAATTTTAGGCGCCTCTGGGAAAATGTAGGTTGCAAACCTCATCTCACGAAACTAGCAGTTGAACGACGCTCTTTGGAAAGTACGGTGATTTTTTTTCTTTCAAACGGGTTTCAGGAAAATTAGTGCTTAAGAACTATAATCTCGAGGGATTCCGCCCCGTTTCCGTATGAAAAACGTATCTCGTGCCTTCAATAGCTTATATTTGATTAAACACGTGTTTGATGATTCTTGAGCGTTTCGGGGTGTTCCTATACGATCTCTTGTATTGCGATGTGTCTGGTACGATTCCAGGTCGAAAAACACATTTCAGGATATTCTGAGATATGTTTTGCTTACAAATGTGTTTCAAGCGATTCTGTTGTTAAGAACGCGTTGCGCAGGTTTCAAGGTTGTTTAAGACCGAGAACCGTGTTTTGGGCAGTTCGTTCGTGATTCTAGGCGGATCTGCGAAACTGTAAGCTAAAACCCTCATTTCATGCAAGTCATAGTTTGGAGACGGGCTCTGAAAAATTCTTTGATGTCTTTTACTTTAAAACGGGTTTAAGGAAAAATAGGGCTCAAGAGCTAATATCATGGGATTCTTCCACGTTTCTGACTGACAAAACAATCTTGTGCAATCAATAGCCTGTATTTGGATAAAAGCGCATTTCAGATTACTCTAGGTCGTATAAGGGTATTATGGTTGACTAATTTTCCTTTAAAAAGGGTTTTAGGCAATTCGAGGGTAAAGAACGCATTACATGGGCTTTCGGGTTGTTTGGGTATGAAAATCGTGCTTCGGGTAGTTCTTAATCTATTTTACTATGAAACCTCATTATATGTGAGTCTAGGAAAATACTGGCTCCAAACAGCATTTCGTGAAGTCGACGGTTTGAAGAAGCGCTCGAGGAAGTACTGGGAATCCCGTGTCCTTTAAGGCGGGGCTCAGAGCCGTTTCTGAATGAAACCCGTATTTCTCGCAATCAATAGCCTATATTTTGATAAAAACGCTTCATGGATGATTCTAGGGTATTTCAGGGGGTTCTTGTCCGCAGTTTCGCTTTGAAATGCTTCTCATAGGATTCTAGGATGAAATATGCATTTTAAGATATTCCGAGCCACATTTTGCTTTAAAATAAGTTTCACGGGATTCTAGGGTTAGGAAAGAAAAGCGTGGGAGTCATTGTTTTCTAAGACTAAATCCCGTCCTTTGGACAATTTGATTGGAATTTTAGGCGCCTCTGGGAAAATGTAGGTTGTAAACGGCGTCTCATGAAACTCGTGGTTGAAGGACATGCTCTGGAAAAGATGGTGATTGTTTTTTACTTTAAAACGGATTTCAGGCAAATCAGTGCTTAAGAACTAATTTCGTGGGAGTCTGCCCCGTTTCCATATGAAAGACATATCCCGTGCCTTCAATAGCCTATATTTGGATAAAAACATGTGTTGGATGACTCTTGAGCATTTCGGGGTGTTCTTATTTGGTCTCTTGGTTTGCATAATATTCTAGGGCGAAAAACACATTTTAGGATGTTCTGAAACATATTTTTCTTACAAATGTGTTTCGAGCGATTCTGCGGTTTGGAACGCATTGCAGGGATTTCAAGGTCCTTTAAGAACGAGACCCGTGTTTCAGGCAGTTCGTTCGTAATTCTAGGCGGATCTGCAAACCTGTAGGCTACAAACCTCATTTCACGCGATTCATAGATTGGAGATGCGCTCTGAAAAATTCTTTGGTTTCTTTTAGTTTAAAACGGGTTTCGGGAAAAATAGGGCTGGAGAGCTAATATGTTAGGACTCTGCCACGTTTCTGAGTGACAAAAGAGTCTTGTGCAATCAATAGCCCGTATTTCATTAAAAGCGCGTGCCGGATGACTCTAGGTCATATCAGGGTATTACGGTCGAGTCTTTTGTTCGAAATGCATTTACAATGATTCTATGCTGAAATACGCATTTCATGATAATCTGAGATACTTTTCGCTTTAAAAAGGGTTTCAGGCGATTCAAGGGTAAGGAACGTATTGCATGGGCTTCAGGGTTGTTTGGGTCTGAAAAATGTTCTTCGAGCAGTTCCTAATCTATTTTACTACGAAACCTCATTCGATGTGAGTCTAGGAAAACATTGGCTCCAAACCGTATTTCACGAAGTCCACGGTTGAAGGACGCGCTCTAAGAAGTGCGGGGAATTATTTTTCCATTAAGACGGGATTCGGGCAAATTCAAACTTGAGAACTAATCTCGTGGGGTTTTGTGCCGTTGTTGAATGAGACCCATATTTCTTGCAATCAATAGCCTAATTTTGATAAAAACGCGTCATGGATGATTCTAGCACATTTCTGGGTTGGCGTTGTCTCCACATTTGGTTTGAAATGCATTTCATACGATTCTAGGCTAAAATACGCATTTTAAGATATTCTGAGCTACGTTTTGCTTTAAAATAAGTTTCACGAGATTCAAGGGTTAGGAAAGAAATGCGTGGGTTCAATGTTTTTTAAGACTAAATCCAATCCTTCCGACGGTTTGTTTGGAATTTTAGGCAGCTCTCAGAAAATGTAGGTTGTAAACCGCGTCTCACGCAACTCGCGGTTGGATGATGCGCTCTGAAAAATACGGTAATTTTTTTTATCTTTTTTTTTTTTTTGAAGAATAAGTTAGTTCTTCTATTTCTCAAAGAATACTGTACAGAAAAGGAAGTCTCCCATATGGAAGATGCATCCAAAGGGGCATACCCCTCTAATTACAAATGAGAAAAATAAAGCAATAAATAAATACTATCCAAATTACTCATTATTTCCTATATTTTGCCTATAAAAATATGTAAGTGCATTCTGATTAATGTGGAAAGTAACTAAATTTTTGCTTAACACTTTACTGAACCAAGCTGATCGCGGATGAAGCATCAAGTACTGAATATGTTCAAATTTCTGAATAAAAGCATGTAATCTTCTTACTTGAAAGCGCACCTTCCAATCAGAAACTTAAGGATTGAGAAGAACTTGATGGAGTGTTTAATCTGCTTCAAAAGTGATATGTGTCACATTATCTGGAATAAGCTGCATTGTTTGAAACACTGCCTTAAAGTAAGTAAACTCATGCTCAATATGACATTCCTTTGGTGTATGAACATCACTTCAAAGAATTCCAACGATAAGGGTATCAATTGAACAAATAAATACTCTCCATCCAGGATTCATTATAGTAGGCAACTTGGGACGGATACCAGAGTTGCTTGGAGGAACATTCCAATGATTAGCAATATCACTTGGTAAAGCTATGTCAAGATAAAGAACCCTACTGCAAACAGTGTGAATAATCTGCTGTAACACGACCTTACTTGAGTGTTCTTTACTTCTGAAGATCCTTCCACTCCTCTCAGCCCAAATATGTCAAATTAATGCATTAAACAATAGCTTGCCAAGAGTTTGAAGACCTTTTGCTTGCTAGTCCAATGGAAGAGTGATTGAAGCCAGCAATTCCAATGGATTTGTACAGCGTATCGGCTCCAAATTCAGTTTTGCTAGGAGAGCTTTCCACACCTCTTGAGAATAAGGGCACTAGATCATTAAATGGATAGTTGTTTCCTAAGTGCAATTACAAAGAACACAGCAAGAATCACATACAATATTTCTCTAGTGGAGAAAATCTTTTGTTTTTAAGCCTTCTCCTTAGTAGCATCCAAGCACAAATAGAGTGTTTTTTAATACACCCTTTGAACCAAATCTTAGAAGGCCATTTGTAGGGATTGATCCCAATTCCTGCATACTAGATTGTAAGCAGACTTTAAAGTGAAATTTCCATGATCTTCTGGAGTCCAAAGAAGTTCATCTTTGAAGTTAGGCCCTGGCTCAATCTCATTTGAAATAGATTGGAAGATATCCATCAATGCATTGGACGCGGGAGTTGGAAACCTCCACCCATCAGTCTGAATAAATTGATAGACTTTAATATTGTCAAAACCCCAACCGAAGATTAGCGCGATTAGTGGTAATTAAGTGCGTGTTTAGTTATAATGTGGGTTTAGTGTTTGTGGGATTAGAAACTAGTTCAATTTAGTCTAGAATTAGCTTTGGGGAATTTTGAGAGCGTCTTATGCTATTCAATCACACTCAGGGGTGCCTTGAGCGTACGTATAAGCTTGGGAGGAAATTTTGGATTTCTTGATTTTATTGTGATTCTGATCTGTTTTGAATGTTTTTATTTTATTATTCGACTTTTGTTTTCAGCTTGTCTGTAATTGAAGCCCGGAAACCCAAGTTTTGGCTCAAAAGGGTAAACAGTCATTTCACATCAAATCTGGACCCAAATTTTGAAATCTCAAAACTATGCCAAATTTGTGCTTTTTGGAAACTAGATTTGTCGACGATCATTTTTGTCTTCTTCGTCGTTTCCATCTGGGGCCCGTAAAGTGATGTTTTAATCGTCGCAAGTTTTGAGTACTGTGTGGCCCACACATACACTTGACTTAAGTTTTCCTCTCCTTCCTCACTTCACTCACGTTCATAACTCATCTCTGCAACTCCACCTGCTTTCCAGCTGAGAAAAGTCTTTCTCCTCCTTCACTTCCCCACTTGCATGCCTCACTTCTAGAGCCCCAAATGAAGATTTGAGACCATCTTCTTCTTCCTCTCAGCTCAAGGATCCCATTGCCACCATTTTCTTGAGGAACCCAGCTAGATAGCCCTTCCATCTTCCTCATTTCTTCTTGTTTGGCTAGCAAAAGGTAAGGGTTTCCTTCCCAGTTGTTAGTGGAGTCTTTTGAGCTCCTTAGGACACTATTTGTCACACATGCACCACCCATTTCGAAATGGTCTTTGTTTTCACCATTTTAGTGGTTTTTGAGGTTCTTGTCATGGGGTTCTTGTAGGAATTCGTGGCTCAACTTAGGGTAGGAATTTTTTAGTAGTTTTGGCTTACCATTGTCCAGGCAAGTGATCTCTTTAGTTCTTTTTTTTCTAATGCATGTTAACTATGGAGATTATTTTGATTTCAAATGTTTACTTTCAATTTACTAGTTTTGCACTTGTGTTTACATCAATAAGGTTGGTTATTTTTGAATTCTGCTTTTAGCTTGCATGCATATGTTACTTGCTTTGCTTGAAAATTCTCCATTTAGCTAAGTTTTGAAATCTTGTGTTGTTACAAATTCACTTGTTTTGAATGGTTTTGTTGATGGTTATTAATGGTTGGAGAATGGAGGAGTTTGGTGATATGGAATTGGTTGTGAAATTGTTGTCTTTGGAGGAGAGCATGGAGGCTCTTTTTGTGCTGATTATTGCCTTTGGAAAGGCTTAGGAAGGAAGGGAATGTACCCTAGGTGAATGGGGTTGAAAACAGCTTGAAACAGGCCAAATCAGGTTCAGCCCGGGCTCAGGCAGCAAGCAGGTTCGCTCTTGCGGGTTTAACCCTCGCTAGAGCGAGCTTTACTACTCTTTTGGGAGCCCAGGAAGAATGCATTCTCACTATAGCGAGACTCTGGCTCGCTATAGCGAGGCTGCCTGCGGCAGACAACAACGTCCACTTCAAAAGGGCATAACGTTTGACTCGTTCGTCGGAATTTGGAGTTCTATATACCGTTGGAAAGCTCTTGAAGCGAGGAATCCAATGGTATACTTATCTTAGTTATCAAAGGTCAGGAAAGGAAGTGGATAATTGGATCGATGAAAATAAGAATATGTTTAAGGGTTTTTTACTTGATATTGTGCCTTGGAAATCTGAAATGTTTTCTAGCTTCAGGGGCACCAATCCATCATTTATCCCAACATTTGGTTTCAAAATACACAAGGATCAACGAAAGACCTTAGCGTGTACTGATTAGCCTGTTTTGAGACCTTGATTTCTGAGGCGATGAATATCATAGGACTCGTTTTGCTTTGCAAGTACTAGCCTGATTTTGAAGTGTTTCAAGAAACTATAATGGGGATTACTAATTTATGTTTTATCATGTTATAGCACACATTATTCTTGATATGTTCTACCTTGTTCCGTTTTGATAAGTAAATCTCCCCTATTTTTTATTGGTCTGTATATGTATTATCTTGTTTTCGTGTATACATGATTTTAGGTGAATTCCGCTGAGCTTGGACTACCCTCTCAGTCCGATCCACTGTTTTGGAGGTCCTTAAACCCTGGACAATCTGCAGATTAGTCGTATATTCATATATACACCCCCCTGTCCTGCTTCCGGTTCCGCGGTCGGACCCCACCTACCTATTGTAGCTTGGGATTATGTTCTGTCCTGTTTTGCATATATACATATATATATATATATATATATCCTGTTATGTTCTGCTTACTCTACTCATCTTGTATGGTAGAGAAAGGATGAGCTCATGGTGGTTTTTCTCACTACTCATGTTATATTTCCATATGCTTGTTTGATTTGTCTTGTATACTGTTTCAGCCCTATTTTGCATTCATGCATGGTTGTAAATACTGAACTATTTCTTGGTTTAAATGATTCATATCGTTATCTAAATTGATCACCTGCCAGACCGTCGTGTCTGACACGTTTATTTTGGTGACCAGGTGAAGGTGACGCTACCATTGAGGAGGAGCGTCAAGAGGAGGCTGTTGAGCCACCCCCAACTTGTGAGTGGCAGCCCGACGACGTCCTCTAGACGTCGGGTGGGGTCGTGAGTTGCGTGCATGGTTGGGTGTAGCATGTTGTTTTGAAGGGTTATAAAGCCTTTGTCGGCTCTTTTGTTTTTGGGAATTTGTAAACTTAACCTTAACATACTTTTGTAGGCTTGAAACTTGAACAAATCCTGAAATGCCATGCTTATGTTTCCTCCTCTGAATATTTGTCTTGTTGTTGATTTAATTTATGTACGAGGATGATATATTACATGTGTTGTATAGATAAGATTACTTGCACGCTTCCGCAAATCATTGTTCGTGTGGATAAATTCCAAGTTGGTTTTGGAAATCCTCACCTCGGAAACCTGTGGGTTAATCACGGATAGTTAGTTGATTCTATAGTCGTGGGCCCGGATTCGAGGACCTTGGTCCGGGGTCGCGACAGAACTGGTATAAGAGCGGGACATATTTCAGGCATTTAAAAGAAACTAGAAACTCTTAGGGATGTGGCGAGGATTCGTGAATTCGTTAGATCGTTAGTATGGATTTAGAAACCAAACCCGAACTTGTTATTATGTACTAACAATTTGTTTTACAGCATCATGCCTCCAAGGAAAGCTCCGAACCAAAATGCTTCCGGAACCAATACCAATAACAATGCTAGTGAGACAGATCATGAGCAGCCACCTACAGTCACACAGTTTCAGGCACTTATGGAAGCTATGTTAGAACAGCAGAGACAGGTTAATGAAAGTCAAACCAAACTACAGAGAGAGGCAAATGAAGTCCAGGCCAGGCTAGAGAGAGAGGCCAATGAGAACCAAGCAAGGTTCCAAGAGCAGCTAGCTAAGAAATATGAGGAAATGGCCCAAGTTCAACGACAGTTATTTGAAGTTTTACAAAACAGGCCTCAACCCCCGCCTAGGCAACCTGCGAGCATGAATATCATCATCAACAATAGGGAACAAGACCCTAACATATTGTTTGAGAGGTTCAGGAAACGAGGACCCAAGGAGTTCTTGGGTCAAGAAGACGCTTTGGCTGCTGATGATTGGTTAGTCAACACAGAAAATATTTTTGACGTATTCACTTGTACGGGCATCCAGAAGGTCAACCTCACTGCTTTTCTATTTTTCGGATTGGCGGATACTTGGTGGCAAACGGTTAAAGAACCGTATCAGGCTATGGCAGATCACACTGCATGGGAGACATTCACGAACCACTTCACCGACAAATATGTCCCTTCTCACATCAAGAGACAAAAGGCTATAGAGTTTCAACAGCTCAAATAGGGTAGTATGTCAGTGTTGGAGTATGTTACCGAATTTGAGAGGCTAGGCAGATATGCTAGAGAGCTCATTGATACCGAGCAAAAGAAGATAACAAAATTTTTAGAAGGGCTGAACCCCATTCTTATGAGAGATGTTACTCGGGTAGTTCCACCAGCCACATTCGATGAAGCTGTCAAGAGGGCATACAAGTTTGGGGACATCAATAAACAGATCAAACAAGATAGGAAGCAACACTACCAGCAGAATCAGAGACAATAGACTAACAAGAAGCCAAGACAGGAACAACAACAAGCTAGACCAGGTTGTGGTCCTTGTGGCAAGAACCATGAGACCGCTACATGTCGAAAGGCCACCGGTGCTTGTTTCCGGTGTGGGCATTGGACCATGTAGTTAGGGATTGTCCATAGTTACAAAATCAAGGCAACAGGAATCAGCAGCAAAGGCAAGCAACACCTCAGGGACCAGCTCAGTATCAAGCCAGACAACCTCAGCAGTTGCAACAACAAGGCGGACAGCAAGCACAGAACCAGAATGCTCGTCCTCCACAGCAATAGCAAAACAGAAATGCACAGGGGAGGCAGAATAGGCCACAGTAGCAAGGACGTGCATACCATCTTAATCGTGTTGATGCCGCAGCTGCGGGTGATGTTGTGGAAGGTAAACTCCTCATCTGTGGAATTGAAGCTCAAATTTTATTTGATCCTGGCAGCACTCATTCCTTTTTATCTCCAATGTTTGCAAAGATGATTGCTATGCCTTTTAGAGAACTTGATTCTATATTGACTATCACTACACCAGTAGGAAAACAGGTTGTTTATAGAACCTATTACCCCAGTTGTTCGGTCCTATTAGGAGAGGTTAACCTTCCAGCATACCTTATTATCCTAGATATGCATGACTTTGATGTCATCTTAGGCATGGATTGGTTAGAAAAGTACCGTGCAACCATGGATTGTTTTACTAAGACCATTACCTTTAAGTTGAAAGGAGATCAGGCAGATTTGTTGATTCAGGGAAGCAAGAAGAAAAACCAAGTGGGGATTGTTTCAGCATTAAGAGCAGGCAGAATGGTGCAGAGTGGGTGTGAAGCTTTTATAGCGTTTATCACGGAGGATAAACGGTCCCCAAGGGGTGGAGGAAATCCCCGTTGTGTGCAAATTTCCGGATGTTTTTCCTGAAGAAATCTCGGGATTGCCACCAATTCGATAAGTTGAGTTCACGATTGAGCTCCTTCCAGGGACAACTCCAATTTCTATTGCACCTTACAGGATGGCTCCAGCAGAATTAGGTGAACTAAAACTCCAGTTGCAAGATTTGTTGAGTAAAGGTTTCATTAGACCAAGCATTTCACTTTGGGGAGCACCGGTTTTGTTTGTGAAAAAGAAGGATGGAAGTTTGAGAATGTGTATAGACTACAGAAGATTGAACCACATGACCGTCAAGAACAAGTATCCGTTGCCGAGAATAGATGAGTTGTTCGACCAATTACAAGGAGCAGCATATTTTTCCAAGATAGACTTGAGGTCTAGGTATTATCAGCTATGGGTTAAAGAGTAAGATGTGCCTAAAACAGCTTTCCAAACCAGATATGGGCATTACGAATTTTTAGTAATGTTGTTTGGATTGACTAATGTACCTGCGGTATTCATGGCTCTTATGAACAAAGTATTTGCAGAATATTTGGATCACTTCACTGTGGTGTTCATTGATGACGTGCTCGTGTATTCTAAGAGCAAGGAAGAGCATGAAGAGCATTTGAGGACGTCATTGCAGCTTTTAAGGGACAACCAACTCTATGCAAAGCTAAGGAAGTGTGAATTTTGGCTAGAGCAAGTGGCTTTTCTAGCCCATATTATATCAAGGGAAGGTTTAGTAGTGGATCCGTCCAAAGTCGATGCCGCTGTTAGTTGGAAAAGGCCAAGCAGCGTGACAGAGATTAGAAGCTTTTTGGGGTTAGCAGGATATTACAAGAGGTTTGTCCAAGGATTTTCATCTATTGCAGCACCTTTGACCAAGTTAACTAGAAAAAGTGTACCTTTTGTATGGACAGACCAGTGTGAAGAAAGTTTCAAGGAACTGAAAAAGAGATTGACTACAACTCCGATTCTTACTCGACCGTCTGGAAGTGAAAGATTCGTTGTTTTTACAGATGCTTCAAATATAGGATTGGGTTGTGTATTGATGCAGAATGATAAAGTTATTGCCTATGGCTCGAGACAGTTGAAAGAGCATGAAAAGAACTATGCCACTCATGACTTGGAACTAGCAGCGGTTGTATTTGCTTTGAAGATGTGGAGACACTATTTATACAGAGAGAAGTTCAAAGTCCACTCAGACCACCGGAGTTTACAGTATCTCTTTTCATAGAAGGAGTTGAATATGAGGCAGAGACGGTGGATAGAGTATATTAAAGATTATGACTTTCCAATCAAGTATCATCTGGGCAAAGTAAATGTAGTAGCCAATGCGTTGAGTAGGAAATCAGCAGTCATGGCCGGCTTGACAAGAGTCAGTGTTCTACATCAATTTGAAGAACTCGGGGTAGAAGTACAACCGTTAAGGAAGGCTGTGATGTTGGCAAGTATGATAGTATCTGAGCCTACCTTCATCCAGAAGATCAAAGACAATCAGTTGCAAGACCCGGACTTGGCCTTGATTGTGGAACATATTTCTGAACGTCCAGATTTTAGAGTAGTGGACGGAGTGTTGTATTTTCGTGACCGTTTGTGTGTGCCTAACAGTGAGGACTTGAAGGATGAGATAATAACTGAAGCCCACAGTACAAGATACTCCATGCATCCGGGTAGCGCCAAAATGTACCAAAATTTGAAGAATCGATTTTGGTGGAATAACGTGAAACGAGAGATTGCAGCTTTTGCATCTCGGTGTCTCACATGTCAGCAGATAAAGGCAGAACACCAGAAACCTCCAGGGTTGTTGCAGCCATTGGATATTCCTGTGTGGAAATGGGAGCACATCACTGTGGATTTCGTCTCCGGTTTGCCTACTACTAAGAAGGGGAACAATGTTATTTGGGTAATAGTGGATCGTCTCATGAAGTCTGCCCACTTCATTCCTATGAAGACCGGGAGTAAAATGCATATGGCACCACTAGGAGATTTATTCGTGACCGAGCTTGTTAGCAAACATGGACAGCCCATCTCCATCACTTCAGACAGAGATAGCAGATTTGTTTCGAAGTTCTGGAAGACCCTATTTGAATCTATGGGCACCAAGTTACAATTCAGCACTACATACCATCCTCAGACAAATGGCCAATCGGAGAGAACTATACAGACTTTAGAAGACATACTACGTGCTTGTGTATTAGATTTCAAAGTTCAATGGGATGAGTACTTGCCCCTTTGTGAGTTTGCATACAACAACAGCTACCATTCTAGCATTGGTATGGCACCTTTTGAGGCACTCTAAGGTAAGAGATGCAGAATTCCCGTTTGTTGGGAAGAAGTCGGTGTTCGTAGTTTCCATGGACCAACATTAGTGGGAGAGACAAGTGACAAGATTAAGTTGATTCAAGAACGGTTAAAGATAGCCAGAAGCAGATAGAAAAGCTATGTTGATACTCGCAGAAGGGATGTGCAGTTTAAAGAAGGTGACAAGGTATTTTTGAAAGTGTCTCCGGTCAGAGGAACACTAAGATTTGGACAGAAAGGCAAGCTTGCGAGGAGATATATCAGACCATATGAGATCTTGAGTAAGATTGGAGACGTTGCCTACAGACTTGCGTTACCGCGGGAACTCTCCGGGGTACACAACGTTTTTCACGTATCTATGTTGAAGAAATACGTCCCAAATCGTTCACATGTTTTGCAACATGAGCCACTGGAAATTCGAGAAGATGCCTCGTATGTGGAGAAGCCGGTTAGAACTGTGGACACCAAGGAATAGGAATTGAGAAACCGAACCATCCATTGGTTCAAAGTACAGTGGAAAAATCATGAGCCAGAAGAAGCTACTTGGGAATTAAGAGACAAGTCCAGAGAAAGTACCCGCACTTGTTACCCAAGGTATAACTATCTTTATTTGGAGGACCAAATAACCTAAGGGGTGAAGGATGTCAAACCCCAACCCAAGATTAGCGCGATTAGTGGTAATTAAGTGCGTGTTTAGTTATAATGTGGGTTTAGTGTTCGTGGGATTAGAAACTTGTCCAATTTAGTTTGGAATTAGCTTTGGGGAATTTTGAGAGCGTTTTATGCTATTCAGTCACACTCAGGGGTGCCTTGAGCGTACGTATAAGCTTGGGAGGAAATTCTGGATTTCTTGATTTTATTGTGAGCGTACGTGTAAGCTTGGGAGGAAATTCTGGATTTCTTGATTTTATTGTGATTTTGATCTATTTTGAATGGTTTTATTTTATTATTCGACTTTTGTTTTCAGCGTGTCTGTAATTGAAGCCCAGAAACCCAAGTTTTGGCTCAAAAGGGTAAACAGTCATTTCACACCAAATCTGGACCCAAATTTTGAAATCTCAAAACTATGCCAAATCTGTTCTTTTTGGAAACTAGATTTGTTGACCATCATTTTTGTCTTCTTCATTGTTTCCATCCGGGGCCTGTAAAGTGATGTTTTAATCGTCGCAAGTTTTGAGTATTGTGGGGACCACACATACACTTGACTTAAGTTTTCCTTTCCTTCCTCACTTCACTAACGTTCATAAGTCATCTCTGCAACTCCACCTTCATTCCAGCTGAGAAGAGTCTTTCTCCTCCTTCACTTCCCCACTTGAATGCCTCACTTCTAGAGCCCCAAATGAAGATCTGAGACCATCTTCTTCTTCCTCTCAGCTCAAGGATCCCATTGCCACCATTTTCTTGAGGCACCCAGCTGGATAGCCCTTCCATCTTCCTCATTTCTTCTTGTTTGGCTAGCTAAAGGTAAGGGTTTCCTTCCTAGTTGTTAGTGGAGTCTTTTGAGCTCCTTAGGACACTATTTATCACACATGCACCACCCATTTCGAAATGGTTCTTTGTTTTCACCATTTTA
The DNA here is from genome assembly GCA_029852735.1 of Persea americana. Lineage (NCBI taxonomy): Eukaryota > Viridiplantae > Streptophyta > Magnoliopsida > Laurales > Lauraceae > Persea > Persea americana. The sequence goes on from CM056817.1 coordinate 24,038,480, forward strand.
GTGGTTTTTGAGGTTCTTGTCATGGGGTTCTCGTAGGAATTCGTGGCTTAGCTTGGGGTAGGAATTTTTTAGTAGTTTTGGCTTACCATTGTCCAGGCAAGTGATCTCTTTAGTTCTTTTTTTTCTAATGCATGTTAACTATGGAGATTATTTTGATTTCAAATGTTTACTTTCAATTTACTAGTTTTGCACTTGTGTTTACATCAATAAGGTTGGTTATTTTTGAATTCTGCTTTTAGCTTGCATGCATATGTTACTTGCTTTGCTTGAAAATTCTCCATTTAGCTAAGTTTTGAAATCTTGTGTTGTTACAAATTCACTTGTTTTGAATGGTTTTGTTGATGGTTATTAATGGTTGGAGAATGGAGGAGTTTGGTGATATGGAATTGGTTGTGAAATTGTTCTCTTTGGAGGAGCATGGAGGCCCTTTTTGTGCTGATTATAGCCTTTGGAAAGGCTTAGGAAGGAAGGGAATGTACCCTAAGTGAATGGGGTTGAAAACAGCTTGAAACAGGACAAATCAGGTTCAGCCCGGGCTCAGGAAGCAAGCGAGTTCACTCTTGCGGGTTTAACCCTCGCTAGAGCGAGCTTTGCTACTGTTTTGGGAGCCCAGTAAGAATGCATTCCAGCTATAGTGAGACTCTGGCTCGCTATAGCGAGGCTGCCTGCGGCAGACAACAACGTCCACTTCAAAAGGGCATAACTTTTGACTCGTTCGTCGGAATTTGGAGTTCTATATACCGTTGGAAAGCTCTTGAAGCGAGGAATCCAATGGTATACTTATCTTAGTTATCAAAGGTCAGGAAAGGAAGTAGATAATTGGATCAATGAAAATAAGAATATGTTTAAGGGTTTTTTACTTGATATTGTGCCTTGGAAATCTGAAATGTTGTCTAGCTTCAGGGGCACCAATCCATCATTTATCCCAACATTTGGTTTCCAAATACATAAGGATCAACGAAAGACCTTAGTGTGTACTGATTAGCCTGTTTTGAGACCTTGATTTCTGAGGCGATGAATATCATAGGACTCGTTTTGCTTTGCAAGTACTAGCCTGATTTTGAAGTGTTTCAAGAAACTATAATGAGGATTACTAATTTATGTTTTATCATGTTATAGCACACATTATTCTTGATATGTTCTGCCTTGTTCCGTTTTGATAAGTAAGTCTCCCTTATTTTTTATTGGTCTGTATATGTATTATCTTGTTTTCGTGTATACATAATTTTAGGTGAATTCCGCTGAGCTTGGACTACCCTCTCAGTCTGATCCACTGTTTTGGAGGTCCTTAAACCCTGGACAATCTGCAGATTAGTCGTATATTCATGTATACACCCCCCTGTCCTGCTTCCGATTCCGCAGCCGGACCCCACCTACCTATTGTAGCTTGGGATTATGTTCTGTCCTGTTTTGCATATATACATATATATATATATATATATCCTGTTATGTTCTGCTTACTCTACTCATCTTGTATGGTAGAGAAAGGATGAGCTCATGGTGGTTTTTCTCACTAGTCATGTTATATTTCCATATGCTTGTTCGATTTGTCTTGTATACTGTTTCAACCCTGTTTTTCATTCATGCATGGTTGTAAATACTGAACTATTTCTTGGTTTAAATGATTCATATCGTTATCTAAATTGATCACCTGCCAGACCGTCGTGTCTGACCCGTTTATTTTGGTGACCAGGTGCAGGTGACGCTACCATTGAGGAGGAGCGTCAAGAGGAGGCTGTTGAGCCACCCCCAACCCGTGAGTGGCAGCCCGACGACGTCCTCTAGACGTCGGGTGGGGTCGTGAGTTGCGTGCATGGTGTGTAGCATGTTGTTTTGAAGGGTTATGAAGCCTTTGTCGGCTCTTTTGTTTTTGGGAATTTGTAAACTTAACCTTAACATACTTTTGTAGGCTTGAAACTTGAACAAATCCTGAAATGCCATGCTTATGTTTCCTCCTCTGAATATTTGTCTTGTTGTTGATTTAATTTATGTACGAGGATGATATATTACATGTGTTGTATAGATAAGATTACTTGCACGCTTCCGCAAATCATTGTTCGTGTGGATAAATTCCAAGTTGGTTTTGGGAATCCTCACCTCGGAAACCTGTGGGTTAATCACGGATAGTTAGTTGATTCTATAGTCGTGGGCCCGGATTCGAGGACCTCGATCCGGGGTCGAGACAAATATCAGCCCCCATACCTAGATCATATACTGCTCTATCTCCTTAACAATCTTTTAGACGCCCTCCATTAAGCCAAGGGTCGGTCCAGAATTTGATTTGATGCCCATTGCCAACTAGAAATTTTATGTGAGGTATAGTAGTTGGTCTAACCATTAAAATGCACTTCCAACCCCAAAAGGCATTTTTAGGAATCATAACATCCAAAAAAGACTCTCCACGCAAGTACTTGGCATTTACCCATAAGTTCCAGCAAGTGCTTTTGTTCCTAACCACATTCCAAACTTGCCTTAAGAGGGCTGCCTTCGCTGTTCCATGAATTGATTAAATACCCAAACCACCCATAGCAATGGGTTGGCATATGGAATCCCAAGCGATATGGTTTAAGGAACTTAGTGCTTAAGAACAAATCTCATGGGATTCAGCCCCGTTAATCTTGTGCAATTAATACCCTATATTTGGATAAAAGCGCGTGCCAGATGGCTCTAGGTCGTATCAGGGTATTTTGGTCGAGTTTTTTGCTTCGAAATGCGTTTACAACAATTCTTTGCCGAAATACGCATTTCTTGATAATCTGAGATAATTTTCGATTTAAAAATGGTTTCGGGGGATTCAAAGGGTGAGGAACGCATTACGTGGGCTTCGGGGTTGTTTAGCTTTGAAACACGTGCTTCGGGCAGTTCCTAATCTATTTTATTACAAAACCACGATCTAGGTGGGTCCAGGAAAACACTGGCTCCAAACTGCATTTCACGAAGTCCACGGTTCAAGGAAGCGCTCTAGGAAGTTCTTGGAATCCCGTGTCCTTTAAGATGCGGTTCAGAGCCGTTTCTGAGTGAAACCCGTATTTCTTGCAATCAATGGCCTGTATTTTGATAAAAATGCTTCATGGATGATTTGAGGGCATTTCAAGGGACTATTGTCTACTGTTTTGCTTTGAAATGCTTTCCAAACAATTCTAGGTTGAAATATGCATTTTAAGATATTCGAGCAACGTTTTGCTTTAAAATGAGTTTCACGGGAATCTTGGGCTAGGAAAGAAAAGCGTGGGATTCAAGCTTTTTTACGATTGAATTCCCTCTTTCGAACAGTTTGTTTGAAATTTCAGGTGCCTATGGGAAAATGTTGGTTTTAAACCGCGTCTCACGAAACTCACGGTTGAAGGACGCGCTCTGGAAAAGACGGTGATTTTTTTTTACTTTAAAACGGATTTCAGGCAAATCAGTGCTTAAGAACTAATTTCGTGAGATTACGCCCCGTTTCCATGTAGAAAGCATATCTCGTGCCATCAATAGCCTATATTTGGATAAAAACACGTGTTGGAAGATTCTTGGGCGTTTCGGCGTATTCTTATTCGGTCTCTTGGTTTGCAGTGCATTTGATACGATTTTAGGCTAAAAAACACATTTTAGGATATTCTGAGACACGTTTTGCATACAAATGTGTTTCGAGCGATTCTTTGGTTCGGAACGCACTGTAGGGGTTTTAAGGTCGTTTAAGACCAGGCCCGTGTTTCGGGGAGTCCGTTCGTGTTTATAGGCAGATCTGCGAAATTGTAGGCTGCAAAACTCATTTCATGCAATTCATAGTTTGGATGCGCTCTGGAAAATTCTTTGAGTTCTTTTACTTTAAAACACGTTTCAGGAAAAATAGGGCAGAGGAGCTAATATCGCGAGATTCTGTCACGTTTCTAACAGACAAAAGAGTCTTTTGCGATCAACAGCCCGTACTTGGATAAAAGTGCATGCCGTATGACTCTAGGTGATATCAGGGTACTATGGTTGAGTCTTTTGCTTCGAAATGCGTTTACAACGATTATATGCCGAAATACGCATTTCATGATAATCTGAGGTACTTTTCCATTAAAAAGGGTTTCAGGAGATTCAGGGGTAAGGAATGCATTACATGGGCTTTAGGGTTCTTTGGGTTTGAAAAACGTGCTTCGGGCAGTTAATCTATTTTATTATGAAACCCCGTTCTGTGTGAGTCTAGGAAAACATTGGCTCCAAATCGTATTTCTCGAAGTCCACAGTTCAAGGCAGTGCTCGAGGAATTTCAGGGAATCCTATGGCCTATAAGACAATTCTAAAGCCATTTCCAAATGAAACCCATATTTCTTGCAATCAATGGCCTATATTTTGATAAAAACGCTTCATGGATGATTCTAGGGCATTTCAGGGGGTTACTGTATGCAGTTTTGCTTTGAAATGCTTTTCATATGATTCTAGGTTGAAAAACCGCATGTTAAGATATTCCGAGCTACGTTTTGCTTTAAAATGAGTTTCACGGGATGCTAGGGTATGGAAAGAAATGCGTGGGATTTATGGTTTTTGAAGACTGAACCCCGTCGTTCGGACAGTTTTTTGGAATTTTACGCCCCTCTGGGAAAATGTAGGATGCAAACCTTGTCTCATGAAACTAGCGGTTGAACGACGCTCTATGGAAGTTACGATGATTTTTTTTCTTTCAAACGGGTTTCAAGCAAATTAGTGCTTAAGAACTATAATCTCGAGGGATTCTGCCCCGTTTCCATATGAAAAACGTATCTCGTGCCTTCAATAGCCGATATTTGAATAAAAACACGTGTTGGATGATTCTTGGGCATTTCGAGGTGTTCCTATTCGGTCTCTTGGTTTGCGATGTGTTTGGTACGATTTTAGCTCGAAAAACACATTTCAGGATATTCTGAGACATGTTTTGCTTACAAATGTGTTTCGAGCGATTCTGTTGTTAAGAACAAGTTGCACGGGTTTCAAGGTTGTTTAAGACCGAGACCCATGTTTCGGGCAGTTCGTTTGTGATTCTAGGCGGATTTGCGAAACTGTAAGCTAAAACCCTCATTTCATGCAAGTCATAGTTTGGAGACACACTCTGAAAAATTCTTTGACGTCTTTTACTTTAAAACGGGTTTCCGGAAAAGTTGGGCTGAAGGGCTAATATCGTGGGATTCTTCCACGTTTCTGACTGACAAAACAATCTTGTGCAATCAATAGCCTGTATTTGGATAAAAGTGCATTCTGGATTACTCTAGGTCATATAAGGGTATTATGGTCGACTAATTTTCACTTTAAAAAGGGTTTTAGGCGATTCGAGGGTAAGGAACGCATTACATGGGCTTTCGTGTTGTTTGTGTATGAAAAACATGGTTTGGCCAGTTCTTATTCTATTTTACAATGAAACCTCGTTATATGTGAGTCTAAGAAAACACTGGCTACAAACAGCATTTCATGAAGTCGACGGTTCGAAGAAGCGCTCGAGGAAGTACTAGGATTCCCGTGTCCTTTAAGGTGGTGCTCTGAGCCGTTTCTGAATGAAACCCGTATTTCTCGCAATCAATAGCCTATATTTTGATAAAGACGCCTCATGGATTATTCTAGGATATTTCAGCGGGCTATTGTCTGCAGTTTTGCTTTGAAATGCTTCTCATAGGATTCTAGGATGAAATATGCATTTTAAGATATTCCGAGCCACATCTTGCTTTAAAATAAGTTTCACGGGATTCTAGGGTCAGGAAAGAAAAGCGTGGGATTTATGGTTTTCTAAGACTGAGTCCCGTCCTTCGGACAATTTGATTGGAATTTTAGGAGCCTCTAGAAAAATGTAGGTTGTAAACGGCGTCTCATGAAACTCGCTGTTGAAGGACGTGCTCTGGAAAAGACGGTGATTGTTTTTTACTTTAAAATGGATTTCAGGCAAATCAGTGCTTAAGAACTAATTTCGCAGGAGTCTGCCTCGTTTCCATATGAAAAACGTATCCCGTGCCTTCAATAGCCTATATTTGGATAAAAACACGTGTTGGATGATTCTTCGGCATTTCGGGGTGTTCTTATTTGGTCTCTTGGTTTGCGACGTGTTACATAAGATTCTAGGTTGAAAAACACATTTTCGGATGTTCTGAGACACGTTTTTCTTACAAATGTGTTTCGAGCGATTCTGCGATTAGGAACACATTGCAGGGATTTCAAGGTCCTTTAATAACGAGACCCGTGTTTCGGGCAGTTCGTTCGTAATTCTAGGCGGATCTGCGAACCTGTAGGCTACAAACCTCATTTCACGCAATTCATAGATTGAGGACGCGCTCTGAAAAATTCTTTGATTTCTTTTAGTTTAAAACTGGTTTCGGGAAAAATAGGGCTATGGAGCTAATATGTTGGGACTCTACCACGTTTTTTACTGACAAAAGAATCTTGTGTAATCAATTGCCCGTATTTGAATAAAAGCGCGTGCCAGACGACTCTAGGTAATATCAGGGCATTACAGTCGAGTCTTTTATTCGAAATGCGTTTAAAACGATTCTATGCCGAAATACGCATTTCATGATAATCTGAGATACTTTTCGTTTTAAAAAGGGTTTTAGGCGTTTCAAGGGTAAGGAATGCATTGTACGGGCTTTAGGGTTGTTTGGGTTTGAAAAACGTTCTTCTGGCAGTTCCTAATCTATTTTACTACGAAACCCCATTCAATGTGAGTCTAGGAAAACAGTGTTGACATAAAAAATGTCACTTTGCCTCCTCAACATCAAAAGCTACATGGAGCCGCATCCTACTACAAACAGGCAAAGTTGTTTCAAGCACCAGATGTTGTCAGAATCAAACAAAAACTATAAGATCCTTCAAAATAACCAAAAGAAGGGTACACATGAAGTTTGGGGCCATTTCAACATCGTTTGGCCTAACTTCACTCCTCCAACAGCTGAGTAGGAGCTCCCGGCGGCAAGGAGCTCTGATGCCGCCACTCATCAAACAAAGCGCATAGGTAGCTTCTACATGCTTTGAGAGGGCTGCACGTCAAATTTCAGGTCATTCCGACGACGTTTGACCCTGCTTTGACGCTCGGAAACAAAATCAAGCCTATCGGCGGTGGAGCCCCCCAGGACCATGGCACCCAAATCGGAGCTAATGGATTGTCTCAAAATGACTTCAATAGGCTCCCCGTCAAATTTCAAGTCAATCGGACATCGATTGACCGTACATCAAAGCTCGACATCTTCCGCACGGTGAAATCAAGTCTAGCATCGATGGGAGCCCAAATGGCTTCAAAACTCAAATAAAACCCATGGTTGGTCCTATCTAATGCTCAGGAAGCTTCACCTCAAATTTCAAGTCATTCCGACATCGTTTGACCTAGTTTCAACTCTTGGCGGAAAATCAACTACAAAGTCTTCGGCTTTTCAAAAAATAGGAAACCTTGTGCTCTGATTTGCAAGGCTTCTAGAGAGGTTTTCTTCAGAGGAATCAAGCCAATAAATGAGGAAAAATGTCAAGAAAAATACAGGAAATAAAAAGAAGCAAAAAAGCCCGAAAAATGGCAGAGAAATGGCGACCGAACGGCGACCGAAATGGGACCAAAGGCCCGTGGTTGGCGGCGACCTTGGTCCATGGTCATTGCTGACCATGGTCAAAGGTCACCGGCCCCATGGTCGCCAGCGGCCATGGGTGCATGGTTGCCGGCAGCCCTGGAAGTCCGGGTCGCCGGATTTCCGCCAAAACACCGTTTTTTCTGATTCTTTTCGCGTTTTGCCATGTCTGGCCCTTGTGATTTTCTCAAATTCTGATTTTTGAGGCATGATATCCATCGATCTTCGTCAACATCACGGATCTGCAGTTGAAATCATCCGACCCTCATCGGACACTCTGAAATCGCCAATAGGTTGACCAAAAAAGCACACTTTCTGCCCGACCAATTGAGAAATCGACATGATAGATGTTGCCAGCCCATTGGTGTCAACCAATGTCTAAAATTGCATCGTCATCCGACATAAAAAAACATGTGGATCCATCGATGATCATTGCAAGAAGAATTTCAAAAGACGTGGCGTGGCTCGCGGCTCTTCAAGTGACTCGGTGACCAATTAATGAAGTTAAATGACCTTTTTATGACAACTTATTACGGTCATTAACTCATTATTCTAGACGGCCCAATCAGAAGCAAGCAAATGGGAGTTACAAGTCCAATTAATCATGGCAATTAACCATGTAACTCCTATCATTATGGAGTTTAATCATGGTAATTAATCATGAAACCCCCATTATTATGGAGATTAAATGCCCATCATTCTCCATCTGCCAATCAGAATCCAAGAAAAAGGAGTTACAATCAAGAATTAAATCTTATAACTCCTCCCATCATGGAGTATCAATGCAATCACTGCTCATAAACCTTCCTAATGGCTACCAAAAGCCTATAAATAGGCGGTCATTCCAAATCTCTGCACAAAGAAGCTCTCTTGCCTTGAAGAAACTCTGCTGCAAACACTACGAGGTGATTGAAGTCCCTTGGGGGGCCACCCCCCCCAAGGTTTTCCCCTCTTCTTCTATCCAACATGGCCTAGATGCGGCTTTTCAGCCCGTCTACTCGGTTTTTTTTTATTGGATATAGGTCCTTCCCTTGGTCTTTGTCCTCTAAAAATCTGAGGTCCAAGCCAAGTCAAGTGAATCAAAAGCATCAAGTGTTCTCATCTGAAGCATGACAGCGGAGCCCATACATGACTCGCGACCGTCGATCTAAACGAGTCCCCACAATCTCCTGAGAAGTCAGATCCCTCTTTCTTACTTTTCTATTGTATTTTGTATTTTTTAAAGAGACAAAAAAATCACAATTCTTTTCTTTCATCATTGATAAGATTTGTAAATCGCCATTCACAGCAAAATCGCCTTCTACGGCACAAAACCGCCTTTCACGGCAAACTAAAGAAAATAACCTCTCACGGCATTCTAAATCTGTCTCTTTTCTTAAAATATATGTGCAATGGAAAGTTAGAAAAAAAGTTTGATTTCCTTTCTACTTGTGAAGGTGAATCTCCGGATCACCATTTCAAATTCCAAGTAGAATAGAAAATCTGGCATACCCGTACAAAATGTTGATGCTCGCTTTTTTTTCGCCCCGCCGTACCACGGAGGACCCGAGGCGGAGGAAGGCAAGAAAAGCCGGGACCATCAAACACTGGCTCCAAACCGCATTTCACGAAGTCCACAGTTGAAGGACGCGCTCTAAGAAGTGCAGGGAATTCTTTTTCCTTTAAGACAGGATTCGGGCAAATTCGAACTTGAGAACTAATCTTGTTGGGTTTTGTGCCACTGTTGAATGAGACCCGTATTTCTTGCAATCAATAGCCTATATTTTGATAAAAATGCGTCATGGATGATTCTAGCGCATTTCTGGGTTGGCATTGTCTCCACTTTTGGTTTGAAATGCATTTCATACGATTCTAGGCTGAAATACTCATTTTAAGATATTCTGAGCTACGTTTTGCTTTAAAATAAGTTTTTCTTTGGATAAAAACACGTGTTGGATGATTCTTGGGCATTTCGGGGTGTTCCTATTCGGTCTCTTGGTTTGCGATGTGTTTGGTGCGATTCAAGTCGAAAAATAAATTTCAGGGTATTCTGAGACACGTTTTGCTTACAAATGTGTTTCGACCGATTCCGTTGTTAAGAACGCGTTGCATGGGTTTCAAGGTTGTTTATGATCGAGACCCGTGTTTCGGGCAGTTCGTTCATGATTCTAGGCGGATTTGCGAAACTGTAAGCTAAAACCCTCATTGCATGCAAGTCATAGTTTGGAGACGCGCTCTGAAAAATTCTTTGATGTCTTTTACTTTAAAACGGGTTTCAGGAAAAATAGGGCTGAAGAGCTAATATCGTGGGATTCTTCCATGTTTCTGACTGACAAAACAATCTTGTGCAATCAATAGCCTGTATTTGGATAAAAGCGCATTCCGGATTACTCTAGTTCATATAAGGGTATTATGGTCGACTAATTTTCGCTTTAAAAAGGGTTTCAGGCGATTCGAGGGTAAGGAACGCATTACATGGGCTTTCGGGTTGTTTGGGTATGAAAAACGTGCTTCGGGCAGTTCTTAATCTATTTTATTATGAAACCTCGTTATATGTGAGTCTAAGAAAACACTGGCTCCAAACAGCGTTTCATGAAGTCAACGGTTCAAAGAAGCGCTCGAGGAAGTACTGGGAATCCGTCTGTGTTTTGATCAAATGTGTTTCGAGCGATTCTGCGGTTAGGAATGCACTGCAGGGGTTTCAAGGTCGTTTAAAACTGAGGCCCGTGTTTCGGGGAGTCCGTCTGTGTTTATAGGCGGATCAGCGAAACTGTAGGCTTTAAAACTCATTTCACGCAATTCATAGTTCGGACGCGCTTTGGAAAATTCTTTGAATTCTTTTACTTTTAAAACACGTTTCCTGAAAAATAGGGCGGAGGAGCTAATATCGAGAGAGTCTGCCACGTTTCTAACTGACAAAAGAGTCTTTTGCAGTCATTAGCTCGTACTTGGATAAAAGCGCATGCCGTATGACTCTAGGTAATATCAGGGTACTATGGTCGAGTCTTTTGCTTCGAAATACGTTTACAATGATTATATGCTGAAATACGCATTTCATGATAATCTGAGTTACTTTTCACTTTAAAAAGAGTTTCAGGAGATTCAAGGGTAAGGAATGCATTACATGGGACTTAAGGGTTCTTTGGGGTTGAAAAACGGGCTTCGGTCTGTTCCTAATCTATTTTATTATGAAACCCCGTTCTATGTGAATCTAGGAAAACACTGGCTCCAAACCATATTTCACGAAGTCCACAATTGAAAGCAGCACTCGAGGAATTTCTGGGAATCTCGTGGCCTTTAAGACGATTCTCAAACCCGTTTCCAAATGATACCCATATTTCTTGCAATCAATGACCTATATTTTGATAAAAACACTTCATGGATGATTCTAGGACATTTCAAGGGGTTACTGTATGTAGTTTTGCTTTGAAACGCTTTTTATACGATTCTAGTTTGAAAAATCGCATTTTAAGATATTACGAGCTACGTTTTGCTTTAAAATGAGTTTCACGAGATTCTAGGGTAAGGAAAGAAATGCATGGGATTTATGGTTTTTTCAGACTGAATCCCGTCGTTCGGACAATTTTTTGGAATTTTAGGCGCCTCTCGGAAAATGTAGGTTGCAAACCTCGTCTCACGAAACTAGCGGTTGAACGACGCTCTTTGGAAAATACGGTGATTTTTTTTCTTTCAAAACGGGTTTTAGGAAAATTAGTGCTTAAGAACTATAATCTCAAGGGATTCCGCCCCGTTTACATATGAAAAACGTATCCCATGCCTTCAGTAGCCTATATATGGATAAAAACAAGTGTTGGATGATTCTTGGGCGCTTCGGGGTGTTCCTATTCGGTCTCTTGGTTTGCAAAGTGTTTGGTACGATTCCAAGTCGAAAAACACATTCCAGGATATTATTAGACACATTTTGCTTACAAATGTGTTTCGAGCGTTTCTGCTGTTAAAAACGCGTTGCACGGGTTTCAAGGTTGTTTAAGACTGAGACCCCTGTTTCGGGCAGTCCGTTCGCGATTCGGGCAAATTCGAACTTGAGAACTAATCTCGTGGGGTTTTGTGCTGTTGTTGAATGAGACCGTTATTTCTTGCAAACAATAGCCTATAATTTGATAAAAACGCGTCATGGATGATTCTAGCGCATTTCTAGGTTGGCGTTGTCTCCACTTTTGGTTTGAAATGCATTTCATACGATTCTAGGCTGAAACACTCATTTTAAGATATTATGAGCTACGTTTTGCTTTAAAATAAGTTTCACGAGATTCTAGGGTTAGGAAAGAAATCGTGGGTTCATGGTTTTTTAAGACTGAATCCTGTCCTTCGGACGGTTTGTTTGGAATTTTAGGCGGCTCTCGGAAAATGTAGGTTGTAAACCGCGTCTCACGCAACTCGCGGTTGGATGATGCGCTCTGAAAAATACGGTAATTTTTTTTATCTTTTTTTTTTTAAGAATAAGCTAGTTCTTCTATTTCTCAAAGAATACTGTACAGAAAAGGATGTCTCCCATGTGGAAGATGCATCCAAAGGGGCATACACCCTCTAATTACAAAGGAGAAAAATAAAGCAATAAATAAATGCTATCCAAATTACTCATTTTTTCCTATACTTTGCCTATACAAAAATGTAAGTGCATTGTGATTAATGTGGAAAGTAGCTAAATTTTTGCTTAACACTTTACCGAACCGAGTTGATCGCGGATGAAGCATCAGGTATTGAATATGTTCAAAATTTTGAATAAAAGCATGTAATCTTCTTACCTGAAAGCCCACCTTCCAATCAGAAACTTGAGGATTGAGAAGAACTTGATGGAGTGTTGAATTTGCCTCAAAAGTGATATGTGCGACATTATCTGGAATAAGCTGCATTATTTGAAACACTGCCTCAAAGTAAGTAAACTCCTGCTGAATATGACATTCCTTTGGTGTATGAACATCACTCCAAAGAATTCCAACTATAAGGGTATCAATTGAACAAATAGATACTCTCCATCCAGGATTCATTAAAGTAGGCAACTTGGGAAGGATACCGGAATTGCTTGGAGGAACATTCCAATGATTAGCAATTTCACTTGGTAAAGCTATGTCAGGATAAAGAATCCTACTGTAAACAGTGTGAATAATCTGCTGTAACACGACCTTACTTGAGTGTTCTTTACTTCTGAAGATCCTTCCATTCCTCCCAGCCCAAATATGCCAAATGAATGCATTAAACAATAGCTTGCCAAGAGTTTGAGGACCTTTTGCTTGCTGGTCTAACGGAAGAGTGATTGAAGCCAGCAATTCCAATGGATTTGTACAGCGTATCGGCTTCAAATTCAGTTTTGCTAGGCGAGCTTTCCAACCCTCTTGAGAATAAGGGCACTGGATCACTAAATGAATAGCTTTTTCCCAAGTGCAATTACAAAGAACACAGCAAGAATCACATGCAACATTTCCATGGTGGAGAAAATCTTTTGTTTTTAAGCCTTCCCCTTTGTAGCATCCAAGCACAAATAGAGTGTTTTTTAATACACCCTTTGAACCAAATCCTAGAAGGCCATTTGTAGGGATTGATCCCAATTCCTGCATACTAGATTGTAAGCAGACTTTAAAGTGAAATTTCCATGATCTTCTAGAGTCCAAACAAGTTCATCTTTGAAGTTAGGCCTTGGCTCAATCTCATTTGGAATAGATTGGAAGATATCCATCAATGCATTGGACGCGGGAGTAGGAAACCTCCACCCATCAGTCTGAATCAATTGATGGACTTTAATATCAGCCCCCATGCCTAGATCATATACTGCTCTATCTTTATTACAATCTTTTAGACGCCCTTCATTAAGCCAAGGGTCGGTCCAGAATTTGATTTGGTGCCCATTGCCAACTAGAAATTTTATGTGAGGTATAGCAGTTGGTCTAACCATTAAAATGCTCTTCCAACACCAAGACGCATTTTTAGGAATCATAACGTCCAAAAAAGACTCTCCACGCAAGTACTTGGCATTTACCCATAAGTTTCAGCAAGTGTTTTTGTTACTAACCACATTCGAAACTTGCCTTAAGAGGGCTGCCTTCGATTTTCCATGAATCGATTTAATACCCAAACGACCCATAGGAATGGGTTGGCATATGGAATCCCAAGCGATAGGGTTTATGCAACTTAGTGCTTAAGAAGAAATCTTGTGGGATTCAGCCCTGTTAATCTTGTGTAATTAATACCCCGTATTTGGATAAAAGTGCGTGCCAGATCGTTCTAGGTCATATCAGGGTATTTTGGTCTAGTCTTTTGCTTCGAAATGCGTTTACAACGATTCTATGCCGAAGTACGCATTTCTTGATAATTTGAGATAATTTTCGCTTTAAAAAGGGTTTTAGGCGATTCAAGGGGTGAGGAATGCATTATGTGGGCTTCAAGGTTGTTTAGCTCTGAAACACGTGCTTCGGTCAGTTCCTTATCTATTTTATTACGAATCCACGATCTAGGTTGGTCCAGGAAAACACTGGCTCCAAACCGCATTTCACGAAGTCCACGGTTCAAGGAAGCGCTCTAGGAAGTTCTTGGAATCCTGTGTCCTTCAAGATGCTGTTAGGAGCCGTTTCTGAATGAAACCCGTATCTCTTGCAATCAATGGTCTATATTTTGATAAAAATGCCTCATGGATGATTTGAGGGCATTTCAGGGGACTATTGCCTGCAGTTTTGCTTTGAAATGCTTTCTATACACTTCTAGGTTGATATACGCATTTTAAGATATTCAAGCAGCGTTTTTCTTTAAAATGAGTTTCACGGGATTCTAGGGTTAGGAAAGAAAAGAATAGAATTCAAGATTTTTTACGACTGAATCCCGTCCCTCGAACAGTTTGTTTGAAATTTGAGGTGCCTATGGGAAAATGTAGGTTGTAAACCGCGTCCCACGAAACTCACGGTTGAAGGACGTGCTCTGGATAAGACAGTGATTGTTTTTTTCTTTAAAAACGGATTTTAGGCAAATCAGTGCTTAAGAACTAATTTCGTGGTTCCGCCCCATTTCCATATGGAAGCGTATCTCGTGCCATCAATAGCCTATATTTGGATAAAAACACGTGTTGGAAGATTCTTGGGTGTTTCGGAGTATTCCTCTTCGGTCTCTTGGTTCGCTGTGCATTTGATATGATTTTAGGCCGAAAAACACATTTTAGGATATTCTGAGACACGTTTTGCATACAAATATGTTTCTAGCGATTCTTTGGTTAGGAACGCACTGTAGGGGTTTCAAGGTCGTTTAAGACTGAGACCCGTGTTTCGGGGAGTCCGTTCGTGTTTATAGGCAGATCTGCGAAATTGTAGGCTGCAAAACTCATTTCACGAAATTCATAGTTTGGACGCGCTCTGGAAAATTCTTTGAATTCTTTTACTTTAAAACACGTTTCAGGAAAAATAGGGCAGAGGAGCTAATATCGCGAGATTCTGCCACGTTGCTAACTGACAAAAGAGTCTTTTGTAATCAATAGCCTGTACTTGGATAAAAGCGCGTGCCGTATGACTCTAGAAAATATCAGGGTACTATAGTCGAGTCTTTTGCTTCGAAATGCGTTTACAACGATTATATGCTAAAATACGCATTTCATGATAATCTAAGGTACTTTTCGCTTTAAAAAGGGTTTCAGGAGATTCAAGGGTAAGGAATGCATTACATGGGCTTTAGGGTTCTTTGGATTTGAAAAACGTGCTTCGGGCAGTTCCGAATCTATTTTATTATGAAACCCCGTTCTATGTGAGTATAGGAAAACACTGGCTCGAAACCATATTTCACGAAGTCCACAATTCAAGGCAGCGGTCGAGGAGTTTCTGGGAATCAGGTGGCCTTTAAGACGATTCTCAAACCCGTTTCCAAATGAAACCCATATTTCTTGCAATCAATGGCCTATATGTTGATAAAAATGCTTCATGGATGATTCTAGGGCATTTCAAGGGGTTACTGTATGTAGTTTTGCTTTGAAAAACTTTTCAGATGATTTTAGTTTGAAAAATCGCATTTTAAGATATTCCGAGCTACATTTTGCTTTAAAATGAGTTTCAATGGATTCTAGGGTAAGGAAAGAAATGCATGGGATTTATGGTTTTTTCAGACTGAATCCCGTCGTTCGGACAGTTTTTTGGAATTTTAGGCGCCTCTGGGAAAACGTAGGTTGCAAACCTCGTCTCACAAAGCTAGCGGTTGAGCGACGCTCTTTGGAAAATACGGTGATTTTTTTTCTTTCGAACGGGTTTCAGGCAAATTAGTGCTTAAGAACTATAATCTCGAGGGATTCTGCCCCGTTTACGTATCAAAACGTATCTCGTGCCTTCAGTAGCCTATATTTGGATAAAAACACGTGTTGGATGATTCTTGGGCGTTTCGGGGTGTTCCTATTCGGTCTCTTGGTTTGCGATGTGTTTGGTACGATTCCAGGTCGAAAAACACGTTCCAGGATATTCTAAGACACGTTTTGCTTACAAATGTGTTTCGAGCGATTCTTGTCACAACCCCGGACCGAAGTCCTACTAACCGAGCCCGGGGCCGCGACGGGGGAGGGAGGTTATACTATCCAACCAACCAACCATTTGTGATTAACCCACAGGTTTCCGCGGTGAGGATTCCCAAAATACGCTTGGAATTTATCTCAGACAACTATGATTTGTGGAAGCGTGCAAGTAATCTTATTTATGCTTCACAAGTGACATCATCCACTTACATAAATTGAATCATCACCAACCATAATTAGAGGAGGAAACATAACATGGCATAACCATAAATTTAACATTCTAGTTGCAAAAGAACCAAAGTAAGTTAAGTTAGTTACACATTCCCAAAGTATCAATGGCCAACAAAGGCCTTACAACCCAAAAACAAAATAGACACCCATTCCCATCATATGACGTGCTCAAGACCCCACCCGACGTCTAGAGGATGTTGTCGGGTTGCTACTCACGGGCTAGGGGTGGTTTAACAGCCTCCTCCGGGCGCTCCTCCTCAGGGGCAACTGCTCCTGCATCTAAACACCAAAGCAAAAAGAGTCAAACACAATGGTCCAGCAGGTGATCAATTTAGACACATACAAGTACAAATTTTATGTGCAGTTTGAAGTAAACAAAACTCAAACACTTTAACAATTTCGAATCAAACTTACTCAATATGCAAAACCGAGTTACTGGTAAACAAAGCAAAACTAACACGATTTCAAGAAATAAATCATAATTCGTAAATCCACAATGAGCCCATCCTTTCTCAATCACACGTGGTGACAAGAGCAAGCATGACACGCAAGACATGATCCCAAGTCACGCAAGGTAGACGGGGAAAACTGGCCGCGGAACCGGGGCATGCACGTTGTGTAATATAATACACAACTAATCTGCAGATAGTCCACATGTTTAAGGACCCCCAGACAGTGGATCAGACTGAAGGGGCAGTCCAAGCTCAGTGGTATTAAACGAAAACCATGAATTCACGAAAACACAGCGATACTTATACGAATTCGTCATGATTGGGGAAAAACACTTATCAAAACAACACGGGTGAAATTTGCAAGAAAAGCATGTGCTATCTTATTCTGAACTGAAAGAATGATTCTAAATAAAACTAGATTGGCAAAGTAAGACAAAGTCGAGACTTCCAACCAAATCAATCAAGCCCATGCTAAGTGTCTGTTGATCATTGTGTATTTGTAGAACACAAATATCCGGTTTGAGACAAATGCTTTGGTATTCATAAGGTGTAGGATATTTTAAGTCTCAAAGGCACAATATCAAGTGGAAGACACTTGACATGCTCAGGTTTTCTTCATTCTAGAGATTTGCCTTGTTTTATCACATTTCAAAAATTTAGGTAGCATCAGGTTCGCTCGAGTGATGATGAGTTCGCTCAAGCGGACCCATCCAGAACATCTTTTGCTCGAGCCTCCATAAGGTTCGCTCGAGCGGTCGCAACACAGAACGTCCTTCGCTTGAGCCTCTCCCAAAGTTCGCTCAAGCGGTCGCAACCAGAGACTTGTTCGCTCGAACCTACCCAATGTTCGCTCGAGCGGACAGGTTTTTGGGAGCGATCCTCCCAGACAGAAGCTTGTTCGCTCGAGCGACTAAGAGTTTCGCTCGAGCGAACAGGTTTCTGTCTGAAACCGTTCAGTGCAGAAAACTGCAATCCTTTAACACACTTTTGCTACTCTCCCTCTTTCACTTCTCCAACTCATGGGAACCTGTAAAAATATTCACAACCTCCAATCTTTACAACACCCACCATACACTTTCCCCAACTCATCCATTCTTCAAGCTACATAAATCACCATTTTCTCATTCAAAACTATTAACTTACACTCAAAACAGAAATCCAATTTGACTAATACATAAATCAAGAATCATGCTAAAATTTAGACTAGAGAACATAGAAGACATTTCAAATAACCCCAGGCATTTAAAGGCAATAGTTAAGCAATTCAAGCATGGTGAATCATCCATTAAAATCAAATATAATGCATAAATACAACATGCATTAAGAGGGTCTAAAAGGATCACTTGCCTTCACTCCAAATGCTATCCAAAGTCTCTTAAACTCCTATCCCAAGGAGGTCCACGAAATCTACACAAGAGCCCTAAGAAAACCATTCTAAAAATCACCATTTTGGTCAATCAAAACCCCCATTTCGAAAATGGGTTTGCATGTATGAAAATTAGTGTCTAAAAAGAGCTCAAAAGATCAAAATGAAAGGAGGAAGAAGATCCCTATACCTGAAGCTTGTTAGATGAGAATCAACAACGAAAATGGAGTGCGATCTTAGCTGGAAACTTTGAGAAAATGGTAGCAATGGAGAGCTTAGGTTTAGAGGATGAAGAAGCTATGATCAGATCTTGATTTGGAGTTTTCTAACCTATGCATGCAAAGAAAGAAGGTGGGGGGAAGAAGAGCTTTTCTCAGCTGGTTTGAAGAGAATGAGTTGCAGGAGAATGGCTTCTAACGTGAATGAGGAGGAAGAGGAGAACTTAAGTCACATGGGTCCTAGTGGGCCCCACTAGATCAAAACTTGTGTCCATTAAAACATCACTTTACGGGCCCCGGATGGAAACGATGAAGAAGACAAATATGATCATTGAAAAATCTAGTTTCCAAAAAGTATAAATTTGACATAGTTTTGAGATTTCGAAATTTGGGTCCAGATTTGGGTGTGAAATGACTGTTTTACCATTTTGGCCAAAACTTGGATTTTCTGGGTCTTAACAAAAAAAACAGATTGAACCCAAAAGTTGAACAATAACATAAAATCATTCAAAATTGATCACAATCACAATAAAATCGAGAATTTTAGAATTTCCTCCCAAGCTTACACGTACACTCAAGGCACCCCTGATTGTGACTAAATAGCATAAAACGCTCTCAAAATTCCCCAAAGCTAATTCTAGGCTAAATCGAACCAATTTCTAATCCCACGAGCATTAACCAACATAATAACTAAACACGCACTTAATTAACACTAATCGCGCTAATCCTGGGTTGGGGTTTGACAATTCTCTTGTTAAGAACGCGTTGCACAGGTTTCATGGTTGTTTTAAGACCGAGACCCGTGTTTCGGGCAGTTCGTTCGTGATTCTAGGTGGATCTGTGAAACTGTAAGCTAAAAACCTCATTTCATGCAAGTCATAGCCTAGAGACGCGTTGTGAAAAATTCTTTGATATCTTTTACTTTAAAACGGGTTTTAGGAAAAATAGGGCTGAAGAGATAATATCGTGGGATTCTTCCAAGTTTCTGACTGACAAGACAATCTTGTGCAATCAATTGCTGTATTTGGATAAAAGCGCATTTTGGATGACTCTAGGTCATATAAGGGTATTATGGTCTACTAATTTTCGCTTTAAAAAGGGTTTCAGGCGATTCGAGGGTAAGGAATGCATTACATGGGCTTTCGGGTTGTTTGGGTATGAAAAACGTGCTTCGAGTAGTTCTAAATCTATTTTACTATGAAACCTCGTTATATGTGAGTCTAAGAAAACACTGGCTCCAAACAACATTTCATGAAGTCGACGGTTCGAAGAAGCACTCGAGGAAGTACTGTGAATCTCATGTCCTTTAAGGCAAGGCTCAGAGTCGTTTCTGAATGAAACCTGTATTTCTGGCAATCAATAGCCTATATTTTGGTAAAAACGCTTCATGGATGATTCTAGGGTATTTCAGGGGGTTATTGTCTGCAGTTTTGCTTTGAAATGCTTCTCATAGGATTCTAGGATGAAATATGCATTTTAAGATATTCCGAGCCACATTTTGCTTTAAAATAAGTTTCACGGGATTCTATGGTTAGGAAAGAAAAGAGTGGGATTGATGGTTTTCTAAGATTGAATTCCGTCCTTCGGACAATTTGATTGGAATTTTAGGCGCCTCTGGGAAAATGTAGGTTGTAAACGGCGTCTCATGAAACTCGAGGTTGAAGGACGCGCTCTGGAAAAGAAGGTGATTGTTTTTTACTTTAAAACGAATTTCAGGCAAATCAGTGCTTAAGAACTAATTTTGTAGGAGTCCGCCCCGTTTCCATATGAAAAACGAATCCCGTGCCTTCAATAGCCTATATTTGGATAAAAACACGTGTTGGATGATTCTTAGGTATTTTGGGGTGTTCTTATTTGGTCTCTTGGTTTACGATGTGTTACATAAGATTCTAGGTCAAAAAACACATTTTAGGATGTTTTGAGACATGTTTTTCTTACAATTGTGTTTCGAGCGATTATGCGGTTAGGAACGCATTGCAGGGATTTCAAGGTCCTTTAAGGATGAGACCCGTGTTTCGGGCTGTTCGTTCGTGATCCTAGGCGGATCTGCAAACCTATAAGCTACAAACCTCATTTCACGCAATTCCACAGTTCAAGGCAGCGCTCAAGGAATTTTTGGGAATCTCGTGGCCTTTAAGAAGATTCTGAAAGCCGTTTCCAAATGAAACCCGTATTTCTTGTAATCAATGGCCTATATTTTGATAAAAATGCTTCATGGATGATTATAGGGTATTTCAGAGGGTTACTGTATGCAGTTTTGCTTAGAAATGCCTTTCACAAGATTCTAGGTTGAAAAACTGCATTTTAAGATATTCCGTGCTACGTTTTGCTTTAAAATGAGTTTCACGGGATTCTAGGGTAAGGAAAGAAATGCGTGGGATTTATGGTTTTTTAAGACTGAATCCCGTCGTTCGGACTGTTATTTGGAACTTTAGGTGCCTCTGGGAAAATGTAGGTTGCAAACCTCGTCTCACGAAACTAGCGGTTGAAAGACGCTCTTTGGAAAATACGGTGATTTTTTTTTCGTTAAAACGGGTTTCAGGCAAATTAGTTCTTAAGAAATATAATCTCGACGGATTCCGCCCCGTTTCCGTATGAAAAACGTATCCCGTGCCATCAATAGCCTATATTTGGATAAAAACACGTGTAGGATGATTCTTGGGCATTTCGGGGTGTTCCTTTTCGGTCTCTTGGTTTGCGATGTGTTTGGTACGATTCCAGGTTGAAAAACACATTTCAGGATATTCTAAGACACATTTTGCTTACAAATGTGTTTCGAGCGATTATGTTGTTAAGAACGCGTTGCACGGGTTTCAAGGTTGTTTAAGACTGAGACTCGTGTTTCGGGCAGTTCGTTCGTGATTCTTGGCGGATCTGCGAAACTGTAAGCTAAAACCCTCATTTCATGCAAGTCATAGTTTCGAGATGCGCTCTGAAAAATTCTTTGATGTCTTTTACCTTAAAACGGGTTCTAGGAAAAATAGGGCTGAAGAGCTAATATCGTGGGATTCTTCCACGTTTCTAACTGACAAAACAATCTTGTGCAATCAATAGCCTGTATTTGGATAAAAAGCATTCCGGATGACTATAGGTCATATAAGGGTATTATGGTCCACTAATTTTTGCTTTAAAAAGGGTTTCAGGCGATTCGAGGGTAAGGAACGCATTACATGGGCTCTCGAGTTGTTTGGGTATGAAAAACGTGCTTCAGGCAGTTCTTAATCCATTTTACTATGAAACCTCGTTATATGTGAGTCTAGGAAAACACTGGCTCCAAATAGCATTTCATGAAGTCGAAGTTTTGAAGAAGCGCTCGAGGAAGTACTGGGAATCCCATGTCTTTTAAGGTGGGGCTCAGAGCCATTTATGAATGAAACCCGTATTTCACGCAATCAATAGCCTATATTTTGATAAAAACGCTTCATGGATGATTCTAGGGTATTTCAGGGGGTTATTGTCTCCAGTTTTGCTTTGAAATGCTTGTCATAGGATTCTAGGATCAAATATGCATTTTAAGATATTCTGAGCCACATTTTGCTTTGAAATGAGTTTCACGAGATTCTAGGGTTAGGAAAGAAAAGCGTGGGATTCATGGTTTTCTAAGATTGAATCCCATCCTTCAGACAATTTGATTGGAATTTTAGGCGCCTTTGGGAAAATGTAGGTTGTAAACGGCGTCTCATGAAACTCGTGGTTGAAGGATGCGCTCTGGAAAAGACGGTGATTGTTTTTTTACTTTAAAACGGATTTCAGCCAAATTAGTGCTTAAGAACTAATTTCGTGGGAGTCCGCCCCGTTTCCATATGAAAAATGTATTTCGTGCCTTCAATAGCCTATATTCGGATAAAAACACGTGTTGGATGATTCTTGGGTATTTCGGGGTGTTCTTATTTGGTCTCTTGCTTTGCGATGTGTTACATTAGATTCTAGGCCGAAAAACACATTTTAGGATGTCCTGAGACATGTTTTTCTTATAAATGTGTTTCGAGCGATTCTATGGTTAGGAACGCATTGCAAGGATTTCAAGGTCCTTTAAGAACGAGACCCGTGTTTCGGGCAGTTCGTTCGTAATTCTAAGCGGATCTGCGAACCTGTAGGCTACAAACCTCATTTCACGAATTTCATATATTGGAGACGCGCTCTGAAAAATTCTTTGATTTCTTTTAGTTTAAAACAAGTTTCGGGAAAAATAGGGCTGAGGAGCTATTATGTTGGGACTCTGCCACGTTTCTGACTGACAAAAGAATCTTGTGCAATCAATAGCCCATATTTGAATAAAAGCACGTGCCGGATGACTATAGGTCATTTCAAGGTATTACGGTCAAGTCTTTTGTTGGAAATGCATTTACAACGATTCTATGCTGAAATACGCATTTCATGATAATCTGAGATACTTTCCGCTTTAAAAAAGGGTGTTAGGCGATTCAAGGGTAAGGAACGCATTGCACGGGCTTCAGGGTTGTTTGGGTCTGAAAAACGTTCTTCGGGCAGTTCCTAATCTATTTTATTACGAAACCTCGTTCGATGGAAGTCTAGGAAAACACTGGCTCCAAACCGCATTTCACGAAGTCCACGGTTGAAGGAGACGCTCAAAGAAGTGCGGGGAATTCTTTTTCCTTTAAGACGGGATTCGGGCAAATTCGAACTTGAGAACAAATCTCGTGGGGTTTTGTGCCGTTGTTGAATGAGACCCGTATTTCTCGCAAACAATAGCCTATATTTTGATAAAAACGCGTCATGGATGATTCTAGCGCATTTCTGGGTTGGCGTTGTCTCCACTTTTGGTTTGAAATGCATTTCATACGATTCTAGGCTGAAATATGCATTTTAAGATATTTTGAACTACATTTTACTTTAAAATAAGTTTCACAAGATTCTAGGGTTAGGAAAGAAATGCGTGGGTTCAAGGTTTCACGAGATTCTAGGGTTAGGACGGATTGTTTGGAATTTTAGGCGGCTCTTGGAAAATGTAGGTTGTAAACCACGTCTCATGCAA
Organism: Persea americana; assembly: GCA_029852735.1. Classification (NCBI taxonomy): domain Eukaryota; kingdom Viridiplantae; phylum Streptophyta; class Magnoliopsida; order Laurales; family Lauraceae; genus Persea; species Persea americana. The sequence continues at coordinate 24,061,751 of CM056817.1, forward strand.
CTCACGGTTGGATGATGCGCTTTGAAAAAATACTGTAGTTTTTTTTATCTTTTTTTTTGGAAAAATAAGTTAGTTCTTCTATTTCTCAAAGAATACTACACAGAAAAGGAAGTCTCCCATGTGGAAGATGCATCCAAAGGGGCATACCCCCTCTAATTACAAACAAGAAAAATAAAGCAATAAATAAATACTATCCAAATTACTCATTATTTCCTATACTTTGCCTATACAAATATGTAAGTGCATTCTGATTAATGTGGAAAGTAGCTAAATTTCTGCTTAACACTTTACCTAACCGAGCTGATTGCAGATGAAGCATCAAGTACTGAATATGTTCAAATTTCTGAATAAAAGCATGTAATCTTCTTACTTAAAAGCGCACCTACCAATCAGAAACTTGAGGATTGAGAAGAACTTGATGGAGTGTTGAATTTGCCTCAAAAGTGATATGTGGGACATTATCTGGAATAAGCTGCATTATTTGAAACACTGCCTCAAAGTAAGTAAACTCCTGCTCAATATGACATTCCTTTGGTGTATGAACATCACTCCAAAGAATTCCAACTATCAGGGTATCAATCGAACAAATAGATACTCTCCATCCAGGATTCATTAAAGTAGGCAACTTGGGACGGATACCGGAGCTGCTTGGAGGAACATTCCAATGATTAGCAATTTCACTTGGTAAAGCTATGTCGAGATAAAGAATCCTACTGTAAACAGTGTGAATAATCTGCTGTAACACGACCTTACTTGAGTGTTCTTTACTTCTGAAGATCCTTCCATTCCTCCCAGCCCAAATATGCCAAATGAATGCATTAAACAATAGCTTGCCAAGAGTTTGAAGACCTTTTGCTTGCTGGTCCAACGGAAGAGTGATTGAAGGCAGCAATTCCAATGGATTTGTACGGCGTATTAGCTCCAAATTCGGTTTTGCTAGGAGAGCTTTCCACACCTTTTGAGAATAAGGGCACTGCATCACTAAATGAATAGTTGTTTCCCAAGTGCAATTACAAAGAACACAGCAAGAATCACATGCAACATTTCTCTGGTGGAGAAAATCTTTTGTTTTTAAGCCTTCCCCTTAGTAGCATCCAAGCACAAATAGAGTGTTTTTTTAATACACCCTTTGAACCAAATCTTAGAAGGCCCTTTGTAAGGATTGGTCCCAATTCCTGCATACTAGATTGTAAGCAGACTTTAAAGTGAAATTTCCATGATCTTCTGGAGTCCAAACAAGTTCATCTTTGAGGTTAGGCACTGGCTCAATCTCATTTGGAATAGATTGGAAGATGTCCGTCAATGCATTGGACGCAGGAGTAGGAAACCTCCGCCCATCAGTCTGAATAAATTGATGGACTTTAATATCATCCCCCATGCCTAGATCATATACTGCTCTATCACCATAACAATCTTTTAGACGCCCTCCATTAAGCCAAGGGTCGGTCCAGAATTTGATTTGGTGGCCGTTGCCAACTAGAAATTTTATGTGAGGTATAGCATTTGGTCTAACCTTTAAAATGCTCTTCCAACCCCAAAAGGCAATTTTAGGAATCATAACGTCCAAAAAAGACTCTCCATGTAAGTACTTGGCATTTACCCATAAGTTCCAGCAAGTGTTTTTGTTACTAACCACATTCCAAACTTGCCTTAAGAGGACTGCCTTCGTTGTTCCATGAATCGATTTAATACCCAAACCACCCATAGCAATGGGTTGGCATATGGAATCCCAAGCGATAGGGTCTAGGCAACTTAGTGCTTATGAACAAATCTCGTGGGATTCAGGCCCGTTAATCTTGTGTAATTAATACCTCGTATTTGGTTAAAAGCGCGTGCCAGATGGCTCTAGGTCATATCAGGGTATTTTGGTCGAGTCTTTTGCTTCGAAATGCTTTTGCAATGATTCTATGCCGAAATATGCATGTCTTGATAATCAGAAATAATTTTTTCTTTAAAAAGGGATTCAGGCGATTCAAAGGGTGAGGAACGCATTACGTGGGCTTCAGGGTTGTTTAGCTCTGAAACACGTGCTTCGGGCAGTTCCTAATCTATTTTATTACGAAACCACGATCTAGGTGGGTCCAGGAAAACACTGGCTCCAAACCGCATTTCACGAAGTCCACGGCTCAAGGAAGCGCTCTAGGAAGTTCTTGGAATCCTGTGTTCTTTAAGATGCGGTTCGGAGGCGTTTATGAATGAAACCTGTATTTCTTGCAATCAATGGCTTGTATTTTGATAAAAACGCTTCATGGATGATTCGAGGGCATTTCAGGGGACTATTGACTGTAGTTTTTCTTTGAAATTCTTTCCATATGATTCTAGGTTGAAATACGCATTTTAAGATATTCGAGCAGCGTTTTGCTTTAAAATGAGTTTCACGGGATTCTAGGGTTAGGGAAAGAAAAGCGTGGGACTCAAGCTTTTTTACGACTGAATCCCGTCCTTCTAACAGTTTGTTTGAAATTTCAGGTGCCTATGGGAAAATGTAGGCTGTAAACCGCGTCTCACGAAACTCTCGGTTCAAGGACACGCTCTGAAAAAGACGGTGATTGTTTTTTTGCTTTAAAATGGATTTCAGGTAAATCAGTGCTTAAGAACTAATTTTGTGGGATTCCGCCTCGTTTCCGTATGGAAAGCGTATCTCGTGCCATCAATAGCCTATATTTGGATAAAAACACGTGTTGGAAGATTATTGGGCGTTTCGGGGTATTCCTATTCGGTCTCTTGGTTTGCGATGCATTTGATACGATTTTAGGCCGAAAAACACATTTTAGGATATTCAGAGACACGTTTTTCATACAAATGTGTTTCAAGCGATTCTGTGGTTAGGAACGCACTTTAGGGGCTTCAAGGTCGTTTAAGACCGAGGCCCATGTTTCGGGGCGTCCGTTTGTGTTTATAGGCGGATCTGCGAAACTGTAAGCTACAAAACTCATTTCACGCAATTCATAGTGTGGACGCGCTGTAGAAAATTCTTTGAATTCTTTTACTTTAAAACACGTTTCAGGAAAAATAGGGCAGAGGAGTTAATATCGTGACATTCTGCCACATTTCTAACTGACAAAAGAGTCTTTTGGAATCAATAGCCCGTACTTGGATGAAAGCGCGTGCCAGATGACTCTAGGTAATATCAGGATACTATGGTCGAGTCTTTTTGTTGCGACCCTGGACCAAGATCCGGGCCGGCGAATGTTGATAATGATAAACATATATGCATCTAACAATGAACATCTAAGTATACACTCACTTAATTTCCCATAGGTTTCCGCTGTGAGGATTTCACACACACTCACAAAACATTTACATTGGTGTGGTAGCGTGTAGCAAATCAAATTGGTAACTCAATCCACAATGCAAGGCTGATAAACACATGTAACTGACATGATGTCAAAGTGAGCAATGATCTCATTGGCATTCCTAAAATGTAAAGTTAGAAGTTTAAACAAAAGGTTAGTTAATTAACATTCCCCAAAAAATAATGGTCCACAAAGGCCAGTACAACCAAAAGTATAAATCAAAAGTCATCCTATAATTTTTCCCCAAAATGTTGCACAACTTGTAGCTTAGACCAATGTCTACATGAGATTGTCAGCTTGCTACTCTACTAAACGTTGTGGCTCACCGACAGCCTCCTCCTGCTCCTCCTCAAAGGCAATAACGGGGACTGGACCTGAATACCACAAAAATGAGTCAGACACGACGGTCTGGCAGGTGGAATACAATTTAAGAAAACAAAACATAACTTAAAACATAATTAAATCATAATAAAACAGTGATTGTCATAAACCGGATGCATTCTTTATATAAGGTACAAATGCAAGATAAATCATGAAGGTTACCAAAGAACAGAAACTGACAGGATGGCAACCACACTTAAGCTAAATCCTCCATCAGTAATGTGATGAGAGAACACTAAAGGCGTAGATCTCGGAGCACACGAGGTGACGAGAAACAACTATATACATATAATATACTGAACAAAACCACGGCGCGGAACCGGGTGACAAGACAGAACAGAATTCAGACTTCAGCTGACAGAAGCTAAAAGGGAGACCATAAGTCGGTGGATCAAACCGACAAGGTCGTCCAAGCTTAGTGGTGCCAACTCTTAGGTTAAAGCACATTCAAAACATATACATATCCAAAAAGTGTATTACACTCAAAACAACTGAACTGAGGCTCGTAAGCGCATTTAACACAAAAATATCTTATCAAAATGTATAAGGGTGATCTATTACTCCAATTACCGATTTCAGTGGTTTTGAAATGCCACTTGTACTAATATACGAAAACTGTCGAAAACGTACAAGATTTGATAAAAGCAAACACTATGGACACCCACATATTTCCGGACCATATATTGAGGTTTCAGGATTTAAACAATAGGTATAAGGGTCTCTTATGTCGATTTAAGTTGATGGCATGGTACTCCAGAAGGTTTGAGACATCTCGGGATCCCTATACAAGTTGGTTAGTCCATTAATCTCAATAAATTCCCGGAATTGGGGTTCTTTTCCAAATCAGTCTCCATGAAACACCTCTTATTTCTCCACATCATATTTGGGCTCCAAACCAACCTCACTGGACCTTAAAACAACTTTTTAAGCATGTTTGAAAACAACCTAGTAATTTTGTGCAGTTCGCTCGAGCGAATTGAAAGGTTCATTCAAGCGAACAACATTCTGGGAGGGGTTCACTCGAGCGAACTGGTCTGAGTCAGGAAGGGTCGAGCGAACAGAGAGAATGGCTCAAGCGAAACAGTCTCTGGAAGGGGTTCGCTCGAGCGAAGTTGAGTTCGCTCGAGCGGACTACTTCGAATCAGGAAAGGTCAAGCGAAGAAAGGGAGAGGCTCGAGCCACCAATGTTCTGTGAGGGGTTCGCTCTAGCGATGATGAGGTCGCTCGAGCGAACTGCTCCGGAACAGGAAGGCTCGAGCGAAGTATGTGGTTAGCTCAAGGGAGTGAAGTTCTGTGAAGGGTTCGCTCGAGTGAAATGCTTCAGAAACACTCCGTTTCAACAGTCTGAACCTCAACTTCTCTTCTCTTTAAAACCCCATTCAAGCCAACCTTTAACACAATATTTATGGCCATCTTTCTACACACTTCAACCACATCAAGTCCTCTAACAACCATCCACATAAGAATCAAGAATCATATTAATTCCTCATGATACCCACTTCATTCAATGCAAGAGACAACCCACATAAATGAAGATGTAAAAAGTGACAAAATGACCTTTAACCAAAAGCAATGCACTCATTTATTTCCAATAGACTAAATAGAAGGAGATGCCCATCAAAACATTCATTCGCATGCTTGTATAAACCATGGAACATAAATGAAAACAATAATAAAGATTCAAATAAAACATGAAATCATCAAAATACTCTATTCATCCACTTGCCTTGGTCTCTGATTAAGCTAAACAAGCTCCTAATCACCATTCTTCAAGCCAAAATCAAGATCTACTCGAAAACCCCAAAAATAACATCCAACACAAACCCTAGAACGGCAAATCAAGAAATAGGAAGAGAGAGCTTCCAATAATGGAAATGAAGACTCTCTAAGGCTAGAAGAACACAAATCTAAGAGATAAAAAGGAAGACCTTACATGGAAGATTCTCAAATGGGAGAAGGTAGATCAAAACCAACTCTAGAGAAGGTGGATTTCTTCACAAATTGTATCAATGGAGGGTTCTCAAGGTGAGGAATAAGATTGTAGCCTCCATTTCTCCTTTAGCAAGAGTTTGAGAGTGATTGAGAGATTAAGAAGCAAGAAGAAGAGCAAGGTAAACCCTAGGCTGAAACACCTCCTCTATCTCAATGGAAATTGCAAGAAAGGGGAAAGTGAAAAAGACTCCTCTTTTATACAAAGTGGGAATGGGTCCCACCACTGAAGGATCTAATTGGGCTTAAAACATCGTTTTTCGAGCTTCGGATGGATTGACGAAGAAGGAAGAATTGTTCGTCGAAATTTCTTGTTTCCAAAAAGTATATAATTTACGAGTTTCGGAGACAATGGAAATAGTGTCCAGATTTTATGCAAAAAGACTGATTTACCCTTGTCATTAGCATAGTAAGGTCTAGAGGTCTCGAATGGAAACTGGGCAATCACAAAAGTTGACGGGAATAATAAAATAGATCAAATGGAGTAAAATACAAATTTTTACGATTATCACACAAATCCCAAAATCACACAAAACACGATAAAAGAACCCCCAAAGGGTCCCACTAAATCAACAGAGTTCCCAAAATAAACCAAAGCTGTGAAAAGCTATTCTAATCCACACTTAATCAAATTCCACTAATCTCACTTATAACTAAAGCACGTCTGAATTAACACTGATCGGAAACTCTCGAGTCGGGGTCTTACACTTTTGCTTCAAAATGCATTTACAACGATTATATGCCGAAATACGCATTTCATGATAATCTGATGTACTTTTCGCTTTAGAAAGGGTTTTAGGAGATTCAAGGGTAAGGAATGCAATACATGGGCTTTAGGGTTCTTTGGGTTTGAAAAACGTGCTTCAGGCAGTTCCTAATCAATTTTATTATGAAACCCCGTTCCATGTGAGTCTAGGAAAACACTGGCTCCAAACTGTAGTTCACGAAGTCCACAGTTCAAGGCAGCGCTCGAGGAATTTCTGGGAATCCCGTGGCCTTTAAGACGATTCTCAAAGCCGTTTCCAAATGAAACCCATATTTCTTGCAATCGATGGCCTACATTTTGATAAAAAAACGCTTCATGGATGATTCTAGAGCATTTCAGGGGTTACTGTATGTAGTTTTTCTTTCAAATGCTTTTCATACTATTCTAGGTTGAAAAACCGCATTTTAAGATATTTCAAGCTACGTTTTGCTTTAAAATGAGTTTCACGGGATTCTAGGGTAAGGAAAGAAATTCGTGGGAATTATGGTTTTTTATGACTGAATCCCGTCATTCGGAGACTTTTTTGGAATTGTAGGCGCCTCTGGGAAAATGTAGGTTGCAAACCTCGTCTCACGAAACTAGCGGTTGAACGACGCTCTTTGGAAAATACGATGATTTTTTTCTTTAAAACTGGTTTTAGGCAAATTAGTACTTAAGAACTATAATCTCGAGGGATTCCACCTCGTTTCCGTATGAAAAACGTATCCCGTGCCTTCAATAGCCTATATTTGGATAAAAACACGTGTTGGATGATTCTTGGGCGTTTCGGGGTGTTCCTATTCGGTCTCTTGGTTTGCGATGTGTTTGGTACGATTCCAGGTCGAAAAACAGATTTCAGGATATTCTGAGACATGTTTTGCTTACAAATGTGTTTCGAGCGATTCTGTTGTTAAGAACGCGTTGCACGGGTTTCAAGGTTGTTTAAGATCAAGACCCGTGTTCCGGGCAGTTCGTTCATGATTCTAGGTAGATCTGCGAAACTGTAAGCTAAAACCCTCATTTCATGCAAGTCATAGTTTCGAGATGCGCTCTGAAAAATTCTTTGATGTCTTTTACCTTAAAACGGGTTCTAGGAAAAATAGGGCTGAAGAGCTAATATCGTGGGATTCTTCCACGTTTCTAACTGACAAAACAATCTTGTGCAATCAATAGCCTGTATTTGGATAAAAAGCATTCCGGATGACTATAGGTCATATAAGGGTATTATGGTCCACTAATTTTTGCTTTAAAAAGGGTTTCAGGCGATTCGAGGGTAAGGAACGCATTACATGGGCTCTCGAGTTGTTTGGGTATGAAAAACGTGCTTCAGGCAGTTCTTAATCCATTTTACTATGAAACCTCGTTATATGTGAGTCTAGGAAAACACTGGCTCCAAATAGCATTTCATGAAGTCGAAGTTTTGAAGAAGCGCTCGAGGAAGTACTGGGAATCCCATGTCTTTTAAGGTGGGGCTCAGAGCCATTTATGAATGAAACCCGTATTTCACGCAATCAATAGCCTATATTTTGATAAAAACGCTTCATGGATGATTCTAGGGTATTTCAGGGGGTTATTGTCTCCAGTTTTGCTTTGAAATGCTTGTCATAGGATTCTAGGATCAAATATGCATTTTAAGATATTCTGAGCCACATTTTGCTTTGAAATGAGTTTCACGAGATTCTAGGGTTAGGAAAGAAAAGCGTGGGATTCATGGTTTTCTAAGATTGAATCCCATCCTTCAGACAATTTGATTGGAATTTTAGGCGCCTTTGGGAAAATGTAGGTTGTAAACGGCGTCTCATGAAACTCGTGGTTGAAGGATGCGCTCTGGAAAAGACGGTGATTGTTTTTTTACTTTAAAACGGATTTCAGCCAAATTAGTGCTTAAGAACTAATTTCGTGGGAGTCCGCCCCGTTTCCATATGAAAAATGTATCTGTAGACACCTCGTTTTGCCACCCTATGAGGGGCAATTCAGTCCACCAAATTTAATGATGCCTTGATTAGGTCCGAGTCAAAAGCCACCTGTCGTCTCTAGGCCCCTGATCGCCCCGGAAGTCGACTCATCGTGACCTGCTCATCGAGAGCTTTCCGTCGATATGTAGAACGTCGAAATTCAACGAACGGATTGAAATCTACAAAACCTGGGCCCCGGCGACAACAACTCTACCAATCTCCACCAGGACCCGACCTTTTGGGCCCGAACCTACTCCTTTCAAACTCGACTCGAGCTCATCATTCTAGGCCAAATCCAACCCAAACCCACTCAAGCCCAACCTGAAAACCAACCCACCAAAACCTTGCTCAAAGCTGCACGTAACCCAAACCTGGCCTAACCTGACCTGACTCGATCCAAATCCAAACCCCTTAAGTCCAACCCAAACCCAACTCACCCGAAACCTAATCTCAATTCGACCTGACCTAGCAACCCGACCCATCACCTTGGATAAGGGATGGAGTGTCGCAGATCCGGGAAACTCAAAAACCTCCCTTAAACCTCGTCTTCCCCTCTCTATCTCCAATGCCCTTGTCCCAATCTCTAACCAGACTGAGATCTCCCCCCAGAGCCCATCTCAGATGCACATCTCTCTCCCAACCCCTGATATTTCTCTTTCCCTCTCAATCTCAAACTCCCAGGCCTTATCCCCCCTTCATGCAACAGAACAGAAAAACCCACACGTAGAAGTCCATCAAGCGGATCTCTCCATCTCACGCAAAACCCATCCTCCATCTCAGAACCCCCAGGCGCTGAACAACTCCTCCCTCCTCTTCATCGTCTTCTCCTCTCTAACCCACGCACCTCCATCTCAGCCCCTCTCCGATCTCTCACGTCCCCTTGCACCATCAGAACCCACCATCTTCACTACCCATCACCTTCATCCCATCACCCACTTCATCGGGCGCATCCCATCTCCCCCGCAAAACCCATGCTCCCAAAAACTACACCCACCTGGATCCCATCTCATCATCCCAAGCATCCCAGATCCCTTATCTCCATCTCACGACGCCCATCGCCCTCCATCTCTCATGCGCCCGTCTCCATCTCCCTCCACCTCTCCTCTTCACACTCTCTATCCGCACCCTCTCCTCCATCTCTTCCCTCTCCACCTTCTTCTCTGCTCCCTCTCAGATCTCTCTCGCCCACTCCCTCCATCCCGGATCCATCGCGCAGCACTGTCATCTTCTCAGCACTCCCAGAACCCGTCGCCCACCTCTGTCTCCATCGCAACCCACCTTCATCCCTCTCAAGCTCGCGCCTCCACTCTAGACGACGCCTCCATCTCCCTCCCCCAGTGGCTACAGCACATCCGCCCGCACCACACATCTGTACGCAGCACCCCCCAGACACCATCCTCTGCTTCATCTCCCTCCTCAGCACTGCAGGACGCGCGCAGAGACACCGCAGAAGCCCAGAACCTCTACACCAGCACCCACCTTCGTATGCCCCAGCGCCTCTCCGTCCTCCCCTGCACTCAACGCCGCCAGAGAACTCCCCAACATGTATGCCCTTCTTCTCGTCTCTGCACTACCTTGCACCCACACGCACCCACTGCGCACCGTCCCTCTCTCTCGCTCCCCATCTCTCCTCTCCATCTCTGTTCTGCCCCACTGCACACCACCCTCTCTCTCTCTCTCTCTGATCTCTCCCTCGCCACCTCTCTGCTGCCTCTCCCCCTCTGTTCCCTCTCTGTCTCTCCTCGCTTTCTTTCCTCTCCTCTTCCCTACACACACCCCCGCAGCACCTCCACACCACACCTTCGTTCACACTTCCCCTTCACTGCACCGTTGCACATCCATTGGGTGTTCCTTCATCACTACTGCACCCACTAAACTGCACTAGCCTTCTCATCATCCCAAGAGCCTGGCTGAAGCCATGCAATCACAAGAAACCATTCCATCCAACACCCCTGCTGCCCAATCTCGATTGAGCCCCTTTTAAATTAGGCCCAACCACAACTGCAGCTAGGCCGAGCCCACAGTTTTGCACTCAGCCCACCTGTTTAACCCTAGCCGACCCACTCACCGACCCAACCCGTGCATGCACAGCCCAGTTCCATTTTTGTTATTCACTATGTGCATTTAATTCTCTATTTTCTGTGTGTTGCCTTTATTTATTTATCTATTTTTTCATGCATCTAGTAGATTTCCAATTTCATTGCTTGTTTTAAATTATTCCTAGCTAGTATCAAACCTGTCCATACATAAAACATGCCCATTCATCATACAATTAGCTGCATTTTCTTTACTTTTATCTTCCATGTTCAAGCTTTACTCAATGGAATTTAGGACTACCTATTCCATTTGAAAAGAATAAAACAAAAATAAAATAAAATCAAACAAAAACCCAAAAAAAAAAAAACCAAAAAAAAATTATAAAATTAAAAAGTAGTAAAAATAATTAAAATTAGAATTTTAGCTACCCTATTAATTAAAATGATTAGGCTAAATTTAATACTTGACTTCTTTTTCTCATCCCTCCTCTCATTAGGATTAAGAAATATTATTTAGGAAATTTCAAATAAATTCTTAATAAAAAAATTAGAAATTCACTCCCCTCTTCTTCCCATTTCATTAGGATAAATTAATTTAGGATCTTAGGCCCTATAAATAAACTCAAAAATAAAATAAAAATAATAAAAATCCAAAAGACCAAAAACAAAGTAAAAGATATCAAAAACTCAAAAATATTAATAAATTAGAGTTAGAAATTAGACAGTAGCCTAGACTGATTAGGTCAGACCCCAGACCTAGATCTAGGTCTCCCCCTAGCTAGCTTAGACTACCCTAGTTTCATTAATCCCAACTGTTTAGGTCTCACTCTCTCTTCGGGCCCCGCTAAGGGACCGGGAGAGCAGATGTGGGCGGTTAGGACCTTAGGATAGGGTAGAGATCCATTAGGGAAATGAAATAGTTAGATTGAATCCAAGTAGGAACTCCCCTAGTTAGGCCCTTCTAGCCCCAATTATTAAAATCCAAAAAACTAAAAAACCAACAAAACCAATCCCGAAAATATTTTCTTCTCTTTTTCTCCACCTTCCGGTGCCAAATATTTATCTAAACTGAATGATTAAAGGGAATAGAGTCTGATTCCGAGAACCTGAATTAATGAGAATGACGAAACGAGACGAGTGATTTCACACCCCAATATCAGTTTATTTACTACCGGCCCATCATCGGCCACCCTCAATCAAACCCCGGCCCAACATTGGCCATTTTTATCTTACTTCTGGCCCATCATCGGCCATGCACTTTTATCACTTGCGTATCGCACGCAAACCCACAGAATCACAATGCGAAGTTTCATCTGCATCATTCTTTCAATTCGAGGAATTAGCCTTTAAACCCTAGTTCGTCAAAGGACATCGAAGGGGGTACCCAAGAATGGGGTTGATCCTCTTTTAAATATTTGGCACCTTTCCCCTTATTTTCTTAGTTTATTTCCGTTTTAATTCGGTTATCCCCTAGAATACTTGGATTTAACTTTAATGAGTCTGTTCAACCCTAGATGTTGATTTCCCCTGCCTAGTTCACCATGATCCTATCTTGGTGCCCATAATTTGACCCTTGACCCAAGTTCAACCCAAATTAAGTGACGAGACAACCGTCGTGTGTCGCCGGCGGCACATTAGACAAGAGAAGAACCCACCCCATTTTCCTCCCGCATTCTTTTGGTTTTCATCGAAGGACAGTGTTACGGCCGAATCCATAAGTGGCGATCGTGATCCGTCGATTTTGAGGGTAGTCGGAATCCTCATTTTCGATGTATTTTTTTATCTCACACTGCTGAATGGCGATTCCCCTTTCGGGGGGGGATCAAAATTCACATCCGACAGCTTGGCGATCGTGATGGGACATCTTACGTTGTCTCGTTGTTTACTTGGGTCTTGTAGAAGCTTTGTTATGGAACACGAACCTTCGATCAATGACCAAATGTTCGTATCTCGTTTATTTACTGAATGTCTGTGTCTCGTTTTGCTTTGAAATGCTGTTCATATGATTCTTGGATGAAATACGCATTTTAAGATATTCCAAGCCACATTTTGCTTTAAAATAAGTTTCACGGGACTCTAGGGTTAGGAAAGAAAAGTGTGGGATTCATGGTTTTCTAACACAGAATCCCGTCCTTTGGATAGTTTGTTTGGAATTTTAGGCGCCTCTGGGAGAATGTAGGTTGTAAACCGTGTCTCAGGAAACTCGCGGTTGAAGGACGTGCTCTGGAAAAGACGGTGATTGTTTTTTACTTTAAAATGGATTTCAGGCAAATTAGTGCTTAAGAACTAATTTCATGGGATTCCGCTCCGTTTCCATATGAAAAACGTATCGCGTTGCCTATATTTGGATAAAAACACGTGTTGGATGATTCTTGGGCGTTTCGGGGTGTTCCTATTTGGTCTCTTGGTTTAGGATGTGTTACACAGGATTCTAGGTCGAAAAACACATTTTAGGATGTCCTGAAACACGTTTTTCTTACAAATGCGTTTCGAGCGGTTCTGTGGTTAGGAACGCAATGCGGGGGTTTCAAGGTCCTTTAAGAACGAGACCCGTGTTTTGGGCAATTCGTTCGTAATTCTAGGCGGATCTGCGACCCTGTAGGGTACAAACCTCATTTCACGCAATTCATAGATTGGAGATATGCACTGAAAAATTCTTTGATTTCCTTTACTTTAAAATGGGTATCAAGAAAAGTAGGGTTGAAGATCTAATATGTTGGGACTCTACCACGTTTCTGACTGACAAAAGAATCTTTGCAATCAATAGCCCGTATTTGAATAAAAGAGCGTGCCAGATGAGTCAAGGTCATATCAGGGTATTACGGTCGAGTCTTTTGTTTGAAATGCATTTGCAACGATTCTATGTCGAAATACGCATTTCATGATAATGTGAGATACTTTTTGCTTTAAAAAGAGTTTCAGGCGATTCAAGGGTAAGGAACGCATTGCACGGGCTTCAGGGTTGTTTGGGTCTGAAAAACGTTCTTCGGGTAGTTCCTAATCTATCTTATTATGAAACCTCGTTCGATGTGACTCTAGGAAAACACTGACTCCAAGCCGCATTTCACGAAGTTTACGGTCGAAGGAAACGCTCCAAGAAGTCGGGAAATTCTTTTTCCTTTAAGATGGGATTCGGGCAAATTCGAACTTGAGAACTTATCTAGCGGGGTTTTGTGCCGTTGTTGAATGAGACCCGTGTTTCTTGCAATCAATAGATTATATTTTGATAAAAACGCGTCATGGATGATTCTACCGCATTTCTGGGGGGCGTTAACAGTCTCCACTTTTGGTTTGAAATGCATTTCATATGATTCTAGACTGAAATAAGCATTTTATGATATTTTGAGCTACGTTTTGCTTTAAAATAAGTTTCACGAGATTCTAGGGTTAGGATAGAAATGCGAGGGTCCAAGGTTTCTTAAGACTGAATCCCGTCCTTTAAACGGATTGTTTGGAATTTTAGGTGGCACCCGGAAAATGTAGGTTGTAAACCGCGTCACACGTAATATGTTCAAATTTCAAAATAAAAAGCATGTAATCTTCATACTCGAAAGCGCACCTTCCAATCAGAAACTTGAGGATTGAGAAGAACTTGATGGAATGTTGAATCTACCTCAAAAAAGATATGTGTGACATTATCTGGAATAAGCTGTATTATTTGAAATACTGCGTTTGAAGTAACTCAACTCCTGTTCAATATGACATTCCTTTGCTGTATTAACATCACTCCAAAGAATTCCAACTATAAGGGTATCAATTGAACAAATAGATACTCTCCATCCAGGATTCATTAAAGTAGGCAACTTGGGACAGATACCGTAGTTGCTTGGAGGAACATTCCAATGATTAGCAATTTCACGTGGTAAAGTTATGTCAAGATAAAGAATCCCCCTGCAAAACGTCTGAATAATTTGCTGTAACACAAACTTACTTGAGTGCTCTTTAGTTCTGAAGATCCTTCCATTCCTCTCAGCCCAACTATGCGAAATGAATGCATTAAACAATAGCTTGCCAAGAGTTTGAATACCTTTCGCTTGCCGGTACAATGGAATTGTGATTGAAGCCAGCAATTTCAAAGGACTTGTACAGCGTATCGGCTCCAAATTCAGTTTTGATCGGGGAGCTTTCCACACCTCTGAAATGAATAAGGGCACTTGATCATTAAATGAATAGTTGTTTCCCAAGTGCAATTACAAAGAACACAGCAAGAATCACATGCAACATTTCTCTGGAGGAGAAAATATCTCGTTTTAAGCCTTCCCCTTAGTAGCATCCAAGCACAAATAGAGTGTTTTTTAATGCACCCTTTGAACCAAATCATAGAAGGCAATTGGAGGGATTGGTCCCAATTCCTTCATACTAGGTTGTAAGCTGACTTTACAGTGAAATTTCCATGATCTTCTAGAGTCCAAACAAGTTCATCTTTGAAGTTAGGCCATGGCTCAATCTCATTTGGAATAGATTGGAAGATATCCATCAATGCATTGGACGTGGGAGTAGGAAGCCTCCACCCATCAGTCTGAATAAATTGATGGACTTTAATATATCAACCCCCATGACTAGATCACATACTACTCTATCTCCACAACAATCTTTCAGACGCCCTCCATTAAGCCAGGGGTCGGCCTAGAATTTTATTTGGTGCCCATTGACAACTAGAAATTTTATGTGAGGTATAACAATTGGTCTAAGCATTAAAATGCTCTTCCAACGCCAAGAGGCATTTTTAGGAATCATAACGTCCCAAAAAGACTCTCCACGTAGGTACTTGGCGTTTGCCCATAAGTTCCAGCAAGTGTTATTGTTACTAACCACATTCCCAATTTGCCTTAAGAGGGTTGCCTTCGATGTTCCATGAATCGATTTAATACCCAAACCACCCATAGCAATGGCTTGGCGTATGGAAACCCAAGCGATAGGGTTTAGGCAACTTAGTGCTTAAGAACTAATCTCGTGGGATTCAGCGCCGTTAATCTTGTGCTATCAATACCCTGCATTTGGATAAAAGCGCGTGCCGGATGACTCTAGGTCAAATCAGGGTATTATGGTTGAGTTTTTTCCTTCGAAATGCGTTTACAATGATTTTATGCTGAAATACGCTTTTCTTGATAATCTGAGATGATTTTCTCTTTAAAAAGGGTTTCAGGCGATTAAAAGGGCGAGGAACTCATCACGTGGGCTTCAGGGTTGTTTAGCTCTGAAACACATGCTTCGGGCAGTTCCTAGTCAATTTTATTACGAAACCACGATCTATGTGGGTCCAGGTAAACACTGGCTCCAGACCGCATTTCACAAAGTCCTCGGTTCAAGGAAGAGCTCTAGGAAGTTCTTGGAATCCTGTGTCCTTTAAGATGGGGTTCGGAGCCGTTTCGGAATGAAACCCGTATTTCTTGCAATTAGTGGCATGTATTTTGATAAAAACCCTTCATGGATGATTCGAGGGCATTTCAGGTGGCTTTTGTCTGTAGTTTTGCTTTAAAATGCTTTCCATACGATTCTAGGTCGAAATAGTAAGGGAGGAAATATCTGGAGGAACAATCTGCAACAGTTGGTAGAGATCATCATAAATATGCATTGAGTGCACTCGGCGTCCCCTCCAAGGGTGATGAGTATCTCTCCACAAAATACCGACCAAACTCAGAGGCAATGTAGTAATTGAAAACCGCCATCCAGACGGTCTTTCATTAACCGGATTTGCAGCCATAACTGGTGTATGCACAGGAACATTCCAATGACATTGAATGTCACTTGGTAAAATAAGATCAAGGTATAATAGCTTGGTTGTCACCACCTGAATAATTCGCTGCACTACAAAACCATATGGAAAAGTAACATTCCTGAAAATTCTTGCATTACGTTCAGCCCACACATGCCACACATAAGCATTAAAAAGAAGCTTTGCAAGAATTAAAGCATTGTTCCTGTGCTGATCATTCGGAGAAACCAGAGAATCTAAAAGCTCTTGAGCATTAGAACAACTAATTGGGACCAAATTCAATTTAGAGAGGAGTACCCCCCAGATTGATTGTGCATAAGGACAATGAAGCATGAAGTGCAGAGACGTCTCCCAAGTACAATCACACAGAACACAATAAGTATCACAATCAACATTTCTTTGCAATAGGAAATCCTTAGTCTTGAGCCTACCTCGAAAGAACATCCAAGCACATATAGAGTGTTTTTTAATGGCCCCTTTAAACCAAAGAGCTGAAATCCAAGTTAACCGTTGGGTTGGAATGCTGCAGACAAGGTTGTAAGCAGACTTCAAAGAGAAACACCCCTCCTCTTCAAGAGTCCAAACAATTTCATCATTAAAATCAGGCCATGACTGACATTCAATAGGGATGAGATGAAAAAAATCCAGCAGGGCATTAGAAGTGGGGGGTGGCAAGTCCCAGTCACCATGTACTATAAAAGTACTAACTCGTAAGTCTTTCCCCAAACCTAAATCATACATAGCTCGAGACCCAAAACAGTCCCTCAGATGTCCCCCTAGCATCCATGGATCAGTCCAAAAGTGTGTGGTGTGCCCATTCCCATTTAAGAACTTTATATGGGGTAAAGCCAAAGGTCGAAGGGCCAAAATACCTTTCCAACCCCAAGAAGCAGATTTTGGACTAGCAACATCCCAGAAAGAATCACCCTTCAAATAACGAACATTGACCCAAATGTTCGAACGAGTGGTCCGGTTAAGAATAACATTCCATACCTGCCGAAGTAGTGCTGACTTCGCAACCCCCTCAATAGATCGAACATCTAGCCCTCCCATAGCAGCCGGCTGACAAATAGTTCTCCAAGCGATAGGATGAAGATAGGAAGAGGACCAGCTATTCCAGCAAAAATCTCTGATTTGACAGTCTAAAGCATGTAAAACTGATTGAGGGAGAAGAAAGACAATCGCCCAAAATAAATGAAAGGAAGAGAGAGTAGACTTAATTAACTCCAACCTGCCAGCATAAGAGATCACCTTAGCCTTCCAACCAAATAACCACTGCTGCACCTTGGCTAAAAGAGGCTGACAATCATTAAAATTTAGACTCTTTGAGGAGAGAGGGACCCCCAGATATCTGATAGGAAGATTGCCCCTTTGAATATTCAGAATAGAAGAAATAACAGTCTGATCTTCCTCATGACAGTTTGCATAAAAAATAACACTCTTCAGCCAATTGACCCCAAGCCCTGTAAAATCCCTAAAGTGCCGAAGAAAGTGCTTCAGAGTAGCTGCCGGTCCCATGGTAGCTTTACTAAAGACAATCAGATCATCAGCAAACATCAAATGAGATATAATAACACCCTTTTCACAAAAGGAGATGGAATCATATTAGTAGAAGCATATTGATGCATCATAACAGAGAAAAACTCCATAACTATAGCAAATAGATATGGAGATAAAGGGCATCCCTGTCGAAGACCACAAGTACCCTTGAAAAAACCCTCCGCAGCGCCATTTACCAACACTGAGAACTTTGCTCCTGAAACACATTCTATAAGCAACTTAGTAATCATCTCAGGAAACCGGAGACTTCGAAGCGCAGCCTCCAAAAAATCCCAACAAACACTATCATAGGCTTTAGCAAGATCAAGCTTAATGCACATTCGTGGACACCCTTTTTCCAGATGAAAATTATGAATCAAATCCTGAGCAAGAAGAATATTATCTGCAATACTTCTACCAGGAACAAAAGCTGACTGCGTGGGACCCACAAGCTTAGCAATGAATGGTTTAAGTCGTTTGACCAAAATCCGACTGATGATTTTATACAACTCATTTGATAAAGCAATAGGACGAAACTTGTCCGGAGAGCTTGTATTTTCGGATTTAGGCACTAACACTATAAAAGTATTTTTGAGTTGCTTTAACATAGAACCATGAGTGAAAAAATCCATAATACTAGCACACACATCCTTGCCTATGATAGGCCAGCACAGTTTGAATAATTGAGCATTAAAGCCATCAGGACCAGGTACCTTATTAGGATTAGCAAATTTAACCACATCCTCAATTTCAGCAACGGTAACTGGACGCAAAAGATCCAATGCATCCCCATCAGTGAGAACCCCATGAGGAGTAATATGTGACAAATCAGGAGACTGATTTTGAATATCTGGACCAAGAATGCTCTGAAAATGAGAAACAAACACTGCAACAATACCTGACGAATCAGTGTAAATAGTGTCATCCGCACCAGTGATCTGAGAAATATAAGCATGAGATTTCCTCTTTTTCGTCAGATGATAAAAATACTTGGTATTACTATCCCCCAAGTTGACATCCAGTTCACTAGCTCTCTATTTGTACATGCTCTCCTCAACCCTTAACAGCTGATCCAACTCAAATCGGGCCATACGTTCCTGCTCTTGAATATGCAAATGCTGTGGATCACTTGCCAAAAGCTATTACAAAGTTTCTAACTTTAGATAGGCTTCAAAAAGTTTCATAGGAATGTCCCCCTGTGATTTCTTCCATTCAATAAGTCTCCTTTTAAGAATTGAAAGCTTCTGAACCACAATAAATAGCAGAGTGCCAGAAACATCAGTATCCCATGTAGCTTTTACTGTTTGAAAGAAACCCGGCATTTTTGCCCAGAAGTTATAATATCTGAATGGAGCTTTGATGTGGGGTTTGACATGCAAAGAAAGCAGGATAGGAGAATGATCGATCAGAGAGGCCCGGCATCAGAATCTCACCCTTAAAGGGAGAAGAATGAAGAAATCCTGCATTAATCAGCACTCGATCCAATTTACATTCAATCCTAGAAGCACCAATGCTAGAGTTAGACCAGGTGTACAGGGGCCCTGTTAAGTTCTAGATCAAACAAACCAGCATCATGAATACAATCATTGAAATCAATGAGTCCCCTAGCCCTTGGAGCTACATCTCCATTTTTCTCATGATTCCATCGAACAGTGTTAAAATCCCCCTCAACAATCCATGGCAGCCCACAACTAGGAGACAGGGCTCGGATAGTTTGCCATAAATCACGCCACTGCATATAATCATTAAAGCCATAGCAGGCAGTAAAAAAGAAGTTCTCATTTCCATACATGACTTCACAATGCATACATTGAGTAGTGCTAGCATTAACAGCCACATGAATCAGGCGTGGATCCCACATTACCCATATTCTAACAGACGATCCAGTAGCAATAATAGAATTTTCTTTCCACCCATGAGGTACCACTGAGTTAACAATAAAATTATAGGAACTATGCTTTACCTTTGATTCCAACATGATAATCATAGCAAGCTTTAGATGACGGATGTGATACCGTATAGTAGCTTGCATCGAAGGTCTGTGAAGACCTCGCACATTCCATCTAAGCAGAGTCATTTAGAACCAGGTTTAAGGGGTGCTCTCTCCTTAATAATACCGCCAACCAAGCCTTGTTTTTGTTTCTGTACAGTACCTTGCTTAGGCACTCCTTTAGGACCAGATGGGCGAGATGAAATGGAAACTTGTTTACTAGCAAAACCTTGGCCAGAAGCTTCACCTGTATCACTCAACCCATGGCCTGAACTAGCATGGTGAAGAACTAAAGCAGTAGTGGTAGCAAGTTCATCATCTCCAACTGAGGAGTCCCCATCAAAGTTGGAGAGACTAAGAAACCAATTTGGTTCCACAGCAAGCAGGGGAGTAGGACGTTTGGGAAGAGTCTGAGATGGGACAGTAGCACCATGCTTCCCTGTAACAACGTTCCAATCATCCTTAATAAGAGCACCCTGCAACTCCTCTTGCTGAACCTCACTGTGCTCCTTCTCCTGCTAAATGCAAGAACCGTCAACAACGTGTGCAAGTGCACCCCCTCCAGCAGCAACATCAGGTGCAGGTATACCTACAGAAGAGGTTTTCTTTGGAACCCAAACCTGCTTTGGTGTATGCTTGTCAAGCTTAAAAGGGCAAGAGTTATCACCATGAGTGAAGGTTCTGCAAGTTTTACATGGATGAGGGCGCCAAGCATATTCGACCTTTTGAATTATAGTCTCTCCTTATACTTCATGCGCAACTCACTTGGGAACTTAGCATCAATTCCAACCTCCACACATACCCTAGAAAAAGCATAACGGGACCCTGTTGCTGTTGCATGGTCCATGCAAAAAGGATTGCCAAGAACAGTGGCTATTTTACTAAGAGCAGAAGTAGTTCTGAAGCACAAGTTCAAGTTTGGAAGACGAACCCATACAGGTTAGACTGAAGATTGTCACGGCACATGGAGATATCTGCAGTCCACCTTCTCAGGATCAATGGCCTCCCATAAACGAACCAAGGTCCTTCATCCAGAATCCGTTGGCCAGAATCATAAGAATGGAACTTGAACAACATAAACCCATCTGCCACGGGAATAACTTCCAGGTCTTTCACACTCCACACCCTTGAAAGGCAAGACTTGATTTCATTAAGGGAGGGGCCGTCGCCAATAAAATATCCGATAAGAGAATTTCCCCAGTTTTGAACTGCTGCAGAAGCATCTTCTTCATCAAATACTATGTGATGATCAGGGTCCGTTGAAGGAGATGAGGGACGATGCAAGTCCCTCGATCGAGCAGTATGTGTGTGGAACAAAGATGACCAAGATTCAGTATGTTTTTTAACTGGCTCAGAAAAGGAACATGGGTTCACAGCAGCATACAGGTCTGAAGCAACGTGCAGATTTGACGAAGAAGATGGGTCACCAGCAACATGGCCATCACGCTGCTTAACCGGCACATTATTCAAATCTGAAGGTGGGTTAACATTAACATCTGCTTAACGGGCACATTATTCAAATCTGAAGGTGGGTCAACATTAAAATTTGCTTAACGGGCACATTATTCAGATTCTGCCACGTTTCTAACTAACAAAAGAGTCTTTTGCAATCAATAGCCTGTACTTGGATAAAAGCGCGTGCCGGACGACTCTAGGTAATATCAGGGTATTACGGTCGAGTCTTTTGCTTCGAAATGCGTTTAAAACGATTATATGCCGAAATGCGCATTTCATGATAATCTGAGGTACTTTTCGCTTTAAAAAGGCTCTCAGGCGATCCAAGGGAAAGAGGGAACGCATTACATGGGCTTTAGGGTTGTTTGGGTATGAAAAACGTGCTTCGGGAAGTTCCTAATCTATTTTACTATGTAACCTTGTTCTATGTGAGCCTAGGAAAACACTGGCTCCAAACAGCATTTCACCTCCAAACAGCATTTCACGAAGTCGACGGTTCGAAGAAGCGCTCGAGGAACTACAGGGAATCCCGTGTCCTTTAAGGCGGGGCTCCGAGCCATTTCTGAATGAAACCCGTATTTCTTGCAATCAGGCCTGTATTTTGATACAAACGCTTCATGGATGATTCTAGGGCATTTTAGGGGGTTATTGTCTGCAGTTTTCCTTTGAAATGCTGTTCATATGGTTCTTTGATGAAATACGCATTTTAAGATATTTCGAGCCACATTTTGCTTTAAAATAAGTTTCACGTGATTCTAGGGTAAGGAAAGAAAAGTGCGGGATTCATGGTTTTCTAACACTGAATTCCGTCCTTCGGACAGTTTGTTTGGAATTTTAGGCGCCTCTGGGAGAATGTAGGTTGTAAACCGCATCTCACGAAACTCGCGGTTGAAGGACGCACTCTGGAAAAGACGGTGATTGTTTTTTTACTTTAAAATGGATTTCAGGCAAATCAGTGCTTAAGAACTAATTTCGTGGGATTCCGCTCCGTTTCCATATGAAAAACGTATCGCGTGCCTTCAATAGCCTATATTTCGATAAAAACACGTGTTGGATGATTCTTGGGCGTTTTGGGGTGTTCCTATTTGGTCTCTTGGTTTACGATGTGTTACATACGATTCTAGGTCGAAAAACACATTTTAAGATGTTCTGAGACTCGTTTTTCTAACAAATGTGTTTTGAGCGATTCTGCGGTTAGGAACGCAATGCAGGGCTTTCAAGGTCCTTTAAGAACGAGTCCCGTGTTTCGGGCAGCTCGTTCGTAATTCTAGGCGGATCTGCGACCCTGTAGGCTACAAACCTCAGTTCACGCAATTCATAGATTGGAGACATGCTCTGAAACATTCTTTGATTTCTTTTACTTTAAAATGGGTTTAAAAAAAAGTGGGGTTGAAGAGTTAATATGTTGGGACTCTGCCACGTTTCTGACTGACAAAAGAATCTTGTGCAATCAATAGCCCATATTTGAATAAAAGAGCGTGCCGGATGACTCAAGGTCATATCAGGGTATTACGGTCGAGTCTTTTGTTCGAAATGCGTTTGCAACGATTCTACGCCGAAATACGCATTTCATGATAATCTGAGATACTTTTCGCTTTAAAAAGGGTTTCAGGTGATTCAAGGGTAAGGAACGCATTGCACGGGCTTCAGGGCTGTCTGGGTCTGAAAAACGTTCTTCGAGTAGTTCCCAATCTATTTTATTTTGAAACCTCATTCGATGTTACTCTAGGAAAACACTGGCTCCAAGTTGCATTTCACGAAGTCCACGGTCGAAGGAAACGCTCTAAGAAGTCTGGGAAATTCTTTTTCCTTTAAGACGGGATTCGGGCAAATTCGAACTTCAGAACTTCTCTCGCGAGGTTTTATGCCGTTGTTGAATGAGACCCGTATTTCTTGCAATCAATAGACTATATTTTGATCAAAACGCGTCATGGATGATTCTACCGCATTTTTGGGGGGCGTTAACAGTCTCCTCATTTGGTTTGAAATGCATTTCATACGATTCTAGGCTGAAATACGCATTTTATGATATTTTGAGCTACGTTTTGCTTTAAAATAAGTTTCACGAGATTCTAGGGTTATGATAGAAATGTGCGGGTTCAAGGTTTTTTAAGACTGAATCCCGTCCTTCGGACGGGTTGTTTGGAATTTTAGGTGGCACCCTGAAAATGTAGGTTGTAAACCGTGTCACTCGCAAATCTCGGTTGGATGATGCGCTCTGAAAAATACAGTAATTTTTTTATCTTTTTTTTTTTTTTTGAAGAATATGTTAGTTCTTCTGTTTCACAAAGAATATTGCATTGAAAAGAAAGTCTCCCATATGGAGGATGAGAAATATAAAGCGATAAATAAATAATTACTTATTATTTCCTATACTTTGCTTATTCAAATATGTAAGTACATTCTGATTAATGTGAAAAGTAGCTAAATTTCTGCTTCACACTTTACTGAACCGAGCTGATCGCGGATGAAGCATCAAGTACTAAATATGTTCAAATTTCTGAATAAAAGCGTGTAATCTTCATACACGAAAGCGCACCTACCGATCAGAAACTGGAGGATTGAGAAGAACTTGATGGAGTGCTGAATATTCCTCAAAAGTGATATGTAGGACATTATCTGAAATAAGCTGTATTATTTGAAATACTGCCTTAAAGTAAGTCAACTCCTGCTCAATATGACATTCCTTTGCTGTATGAACATCACTCCAAAGAATTCCAACTATAACGGTATGAACTGAACAAATAGATACTCTCCATCCTGGATTCATTAAAGTAGGCAACTTTGGATAGATACCGGAGTTGCTTGGATGAACAGTCCAATGATTAGCAATTTCACTTGGTAAAGCTATGTCAAGATAAAGAATCCCCCTGCAAACGGTCTGAATAATTTGTTGTAACACAAACTTACTTGAGTACTCTTTAGTTCTAAAGACCCTTCCATTCATCTCAGCCCAAATATGCCAAATGAATGCATTAAGCAATAGCTTGCCAAGAGTTTGAAGACCTTTCCCTTGCCGGTACAATGGAAGAGGGATTGAAGCCAGCAATTTCAATGGATTTGTACAGCGTATCGGCTCCAAATCCAGATTTGATAGAAGAGCTTTCCACACCTCTTAAATGAATAAGGGCACTTGATCATTAAATGAATAGATGTTTCCCAAGTGCAATTACAAATAACACAGCAAGAATCACATGCAACATTTCTCTGGAGGAGAAAATATTTTGTTTTAAGCCTTCCCCTTAGTAGCATCCAAGCACAAATAGAGTGTTTTTTAATGCACCCTTTGAACCAAATCATAGAAGGCAATTGGAGGGATTGGTCCCAATTCCTACATACTAGGTCGTGAGCTGACTTTATAGTGAAATTTCCATGATCTTATGGAGTCCAAAGAAGTTCATCTTTGAAGTTAGGCCATGGCTCAATCTCATTTGGAATAGATTGGAAGATATCCATCAATGCATTGGACGTGGGAGTTGGAAGCCTCCACCCATCAGTCTGAATAAATTGATGGACTTTAATATATCAGCCCTCATGCCTAGATCACATACTGCTCTATCTCCACAACAATCATTCAGACGCCCTCCATTAAGCCAAAGGTCGGTCCAGAATTTGATTTGGTGCCCATTGCCAACTAGAAATTTTATGTGAGTTATAGCAATTGGTCTAAGCATTAAAATGCTCTTCCAACCCCAAGAGGCATTTTTAGGAATCAGAACGTCCCAAAAAGACTCTCCACGCGGGTATTTGGCATTTACCCATAAGTTCCAGCAAGTGTTTTTATTACTAACCAGATTCCAAACTTGCCTTAAGAGGGTTGCCTTCACTGTTCCATGAATCGATTTAGTACCCAAACCACCCATAGCTATGGAAAAATAGGGCAGAGGACCGAATATCACGAGATTCTGCCACTTCTTTTTTTTTTTGAAAAGTAAGTTAGTTCTTCAATTTCTCAAAATAAAATACAAAATGGAAATCTATTGTCAAAATGATTATAGAAACTTCCCAAGGGGCATACCCCTGTTTTACATAACAGCGCTATTTAAAGAAAGACATAAACCCAACAAAATAATTACAGCTGTGCAGTAAAAGAGTGATACAAAAGATCAATATTATCAACATTTAGCAATGGAGGACCAAGAAATCTGCAAATGATTTTACTAGAAGCGCACGGTCTGAGGATGAGGGTGCACAAATTGAACATGCCCAAAACTAGTAACCACAGCATGAAGACGTCTTGCCGGAAAACGCAATGGCCATTCTGATTTAGCAGGATTGAGAAGTATATTTTGCAAAGAGGTATCAGTCTCAATAATAAGGGATGAAATATTTGGAGGAACAATCTGCAACAGTTGGTAGAGATCATCATAAAGATGCATTGAGTGCACTCGACATCCCCTCCAAGGGTGATGAGTGTCTCTCCACAATATACCAACCAAACTCAGACGCAATGTAGTAATTGAAAACCGGCATCTAGACGGTCTTTCATTAACCAGATTTGCAACCATAACTGGTGTATGCACAGGAACATTCCAATGACATTGAATGTCGCTTGGTAATATAAGCTCAAGGTACAATAGCTTGGTTGTCACCATCTGAATGATGCGCTGCACAACAGAACCATATGGAAGAGTAACATGCCGGAAAAACCTTGCACTACGTTCAGCCCACACATGCCACACATAAGCATTAAAAAGAAGCTTTGCAAGAATTAAAGTAACGTTCCTGTTCTGATCAATCCGAGAGACCATAGAATCTAAAAGCTCTTGAGCAGTAGAACAACTGAGTGGGACCAAATTCAATTTAGAGAGGAGTACCCCCCAAATTGCTTGTGCATAAGGACAATGTATCATGAGGTGCAGAGACGTCTCCCAAGTACAATCACACAGAACACTACAAGTATCACAATCAACATTTCTTTGCAATAGGAAATCCCTAGTCTTGAGCCTACCTTGAAAGAACATCCAAGCACATATAGAGTGTTTTTTAATAGCCCCTTTGAACCAAATAGGTGAGGTCCAACTTAACTGCTGGCTTGGAATGCTGCAAACAAGTTTGTAAGCAGACTTCAAAAGGAAACACCCCATCTCTTCAAGAGTCCAAACAATTTCATCATTAGAATCAGGCCATGGCTGACATTCAATAGGGATCAGTTGAAAAATATCCATCAGGGCATTAGAAGTGGGGGGTGGCAAGTCCCAGTCACCATGTACTATAAAAGTACTATCTCGTAAGTCTGTCCCCAAGCCTAAATCATACATAGCTCGAGACCCAAAACAGTCCCGCAGACATCTCCCTGGCATCCATGGATCAGTCCAAAGTGTGGTGTGCCCATTCCCAATTAAGAATTTTATATAGTGTAAAGCCAAAGGTCGAAGGGCCAACATACCTTTCCAACCCTAAGAAGCAGACTGTGGACTAGTAATATCCCAGAAAGAATCACCCTTCAAATAACGAACATTGACCCAAATGTTCCAACAAGTGGTCCTGTTAAGAATAACATTCCATACCTGCCGAAGCAGTGCTGCCTTCGCAACCCCCGCAATAGATCGAACACCTAGCCCTCCCATAGCAACCGGCTGACAAATAGTGCTCCAAGCTATAGGATGAAGATAGGAAGAGGACCAGCAATTCCAAAAAAAATCTCTGATTTGACGGTCTAAAACATGTAATACTGATTGAGGGAGAAAAAAGACAGTTACCCAAAATAAATGAAAGGAAGAGAGAGTAGACTTAATCAACTCCAACCTGCCAGCAT
Source organism: Persea americana (assembly GCA_029852735.1). NCBI lineage: Eukaryota > Viridiplantae > Streptophyta > Magnoliopsida > Laurales > Lauraceae > Persea > Persea americana. Next base: position 24,088,611 of record CM056817.1, read on the forward strand.
AAGAGATCACCTTAGCCTTCCAACCAGATAACCGCTGCTGCACCTTGGCTAAAAGAGACTGACAATCATTAAAATTTAGTCTCTTTGAGAGAGGAACCCCAGATATCGGATAGGAAGAGTGCCCCTTTGAATATCCATAATAGAAGAAATAGCAGTCTAATCTTCCTCAGGACAGGGTGCATAAAAAATAACACTCTTAAGCCAGATGACCCCGAGCCCTATAAAATCCCTAAAGTGCTGAAGAAAATGCTTAAGATTAGCTCCCACTCCCATGGTAGCTTTACTAAAGACAATCAGATCATCAGCAAACATCAAATGAGATATAATAACACCCTTTTTTCCCAAAAAGAGATGGAATCATATTAGTAGAAGCATATTGATTCATCATAACAGAGAAAAACCTCCATAACTAGAGCAAATAGATATGGAGATAAAGGGCATCCCTGTCGAAGAGCACGAGTACCCTTGAAAAAACCCTCCGCAACTCCCTTTACCAATACGGAGAACTTTGCTCCTGAAACACATTCCATAAGCAACTTAATAATCATCTTAGGAAACCGGAGACATCGAAGAACAGCCTCCAAAAAATCCCATCGACCACTATCATAGGCTTTGGCAAGATCAAGCTTAATGCACATTCTTGGACACCCTTTTTCCAGATGAAAATTGTTTATCAAATCCTGAGCAAGAAGAATATTATCTGCAATACTTCTACCAGGAACAAAAGCTGACTGCATGGGACCCACAAGCTTAGCAATTAATGGTTTAAGCCGTTTAACTAGAATCCGACTGATGATTTTGTACAACTCATTTGTTAAAGCAATAGGACGAAACTTGTTCGGAGAGCTTGCATTTTCAGTTTTAGGCACTAACACTATAAAAGTATTTTCGAGTTACTTTAGCATAGAGCCATGAGTGAAAAAATCCATAATACTAGCACACACATCCTTGCCTATGATAGGCCAGTACACTTTGAAAAAATGAGCATGAAAGCCATCAGGACCAGGTGCCTTGTTAGGATTAGCAGATTTAACCACATCCTCAATTTCAGCAACAGTAATCGGACACATAAGATCCAATGCATCCCCATCAGTGAGAACCCCATGAGTAATATGTGATAAATCAGGATACTAATTTTGAATATCTGGACCAAGAATGTTCTGAAAATGAGAAAAAAACACTGCAGCAATACCTGACGAGTCAGTGTAAATAGTGTCATCCGCATCAGTGATTTGAGAAATATAAGCTTGAGATTGCCATTTTTTCATCAGACGATAAAAATACTTGGTATTACTATTCCCCAAGTTGACAGCCGGTTCACGAGCACTCTGTTTGTACATGCTCCCCTCAGCCCTTAGCAACTGATCCAACTCAAATCGGGCCATACATTCCTGCTCTTGAATGTGCAAATGCTGTGGATCACTTGCCAAAAGAGATTGCAAAGTTTCTAACTTTAGAGAGGCTTCTGAAAGTTTCATAGGAATATCCCCCTCTGATTTCTTCCATTCAATAAGTCTCCTTTTAAGAATTGAAAGCTACCGAACCACAATAAACAGTGGAGTGCGAGGAACATCAGTATCCCATGCATCTTTAACTATTTGAAAGAAACCCGGCCTTTTTGCCCAGAAGTTATAATATCTGAACGGAGCTTTGATGTGGGGTTTGACATGCAAAGAAAGAAGGATAGGATAATGATCAGACAGGCCCGGCATCAGAATTTCATCCTTAAAAGGAGAAGAATAAAGAAATCCTGCATTAAGCAGCACTCGATCCAATTTACATTCAATCCTAGAATCACCAATGCTAGAGTTAGACCAGGTGAACAGGGCCCTGTTAAGTTCAGATCAAACAAACTAGCATCATGAATACAATCATTGAAATCAATGAGTCCCCTAGCCCTTGGCTCTGCACCTCCATTTTTCTCATGATTCCATCAAACAGTGTTAAAATCCCCCGCAACAATCCATGGCAGCCCACAACTAGGAGACAGGGCGCGGATAGTTTGCCATAAATCACGCCGCTGCATATAATCATTAAAGCCATAGCAAGCAGAAAAAAAGAAGTGCTCATTGCCATATATAACTTCACAATGCAAACATTGGGTAGTGCTAGCATTAACAGACACATGAATCAGGCGTGGATCCCACATTACCCATATTCTAGCAGTCGATCCAGTAGCCATATTAGAGCTTTCTTTCCACCCAATAGGTACCACTGAGTTAGAAATAAAATTATAGGAACTATGCTTTACCTTTGTTTCCAACATGACAACCAGAGCAAGCTTTAGATGACGGATTTGATACTGTATAGGAGCTTGCATCGAAGGTCTGTTAAGACCTTGCACATTCCATATAAGTAGTGTCATTCAGAACCAGGTTTAAGGAGTGCTCTCTCCTTAAGAATGCCGCCAACCAAGCCTTGTTTTTGTTTCTGTACAGTACAATGCTTTGGCACTACTTTAGCACCAGATGGATGAGATGAAGGGGCAACTTGTTTACTAGCAGAACCTTGGCCAGAAGCTTGACCTGTATCACTCAACCGATGGCCGGAACTAGCATGGTGAAGAACGAAAGCAGTAGTGGCAGCAAGTTCAGCATCTCCAACGGAGGAATCCCCACCAAGATTGGAAAGGCTGAGAAACCGATTTGGTTCCACATTAATCAAGGGAGGAGGACGTTTGGGAAGAGTCGGAGATGTGACAGCAGAACCATGCTTCCCTTTAACAACGTTCCAGTCATCCATAACAAGAGCACCCTGCAACTCCTCTTGCTGAACTTCACTGTGCACGTCCTCCTGCTGAATGCATGGACCGTCAGCAGCATGTGCAATTACACCTCCTCCAGCAGCAACATCAGGTGCAGGTTTTCCTACAGAAGAGGTTTTCTTTGGAACCCAAACCTGCTTTGGAGTATGCTTTCCAAGCTTAAAAGGGCATGCGTTATCACCATGAGTGAAGGTTCTGCATGTTTTACATGGATGAGGGCACCAAGCATATTCTACCATTTGAATTATAGTCTTCTCCTTATACTTCATGCGCAACTCACTTGGGATTCTGCCACGTTTCTAACTAACAAAAGAGCCTTTTGCAATCAATAGCCTGTACTTAGATAAAAGCGCGTGCCGGATGACTCTAGGTAATATCAGGGTATTACGGTCGAGTGTTTTGCTTCGAAATGCGTTTACAATGATTATATCCCGAAATATGCATTTCATGATAATCTGAGGTACTTTTCGCTTTAAAAAGGGTCTCAGGCGATCCAACGGTAAGAAGGAACGCATTACATGGGCTTTAGGGCAGTTTGGGTATGAAAAACGTGCTTCGGGCAGTTCCTAATTTATTTTACTATGAAACCTCGTTCTATGTGAGTCTAGGAAAACACTGGCTCCAAACAGCATTTCACGAAGTCGATGGTTAGAAGAAGCGCTCGAGGAACTACTGGGAATCCCGTGTCCTTTAAGGCGGGGCTTCGAGCCGTTTCTGAATGAAACCCGTATTTCTTGCAACCAATGGCCTGTATTTTGATAAAAACGCTTCGTGGATGATTCTAGGGCATTTTAGGGGGTTGTTGTCTGCAGTTTTGCTTTGAAATGGTGTTCATATGATTCTTTGATGAAATACGCTTTTTAAGATATTCCAAGCCACATTTTGCTTTAAAATAAGTTTCACGAGATTCTAGGGTTAGGAAAGAAAAGTGCGGGATTCATGGTTTTCTAACACTGAATCCGGTCCTTCGGACAGTTTGTTTGGAATTTTAGGTGCTTTTGGGAGAATGTAGGTTGTAAACCACGTCTCACGAAACTCGCGGTTGAAGAATGCGCTCTGGAAAAGACTGTGATTTTTTTTTTACTTTAAAACGGATTTCAGGCAAATCAATGCTTAAGAACTAATTTCGTAGGATTCCGCTCCATTTCCATATGAAAAACGTATCGCGTGCCTTCAATTGCCTGTATTTGGATAAAAACACGTGTTGGATGATTCTTGGGCATTTTGGGGTGTTCCTATTTGGTCTCTTGGTTTACGATGTGTTGCATACGATTCTAGGTCGAAAAACACATTTTAGGATGTTCTGAGACACGTTTTTCTTACAAATGTGTTTCGAGCGATTCTGCGGTTAGGAACGCAATGCATGGGGTTTCAAGGTCCTTTAAGAACGAGACCCGTGTTTCGGGTAGTTCGTTCGTAATTCTAGGCAGATCTGCGACCCTGTGAGCTACAAACCTCATTTCACGCAATTCATAGATTGGAGACGGGATCTGAAAAATTCTTTGATTTCTTTTACTTTAAAATGGGTTTCTAGAAAAGTAGGGCTGAAGAGCTAATATGTTGGGACTCTGCCACGTTTCTGACTGACAAAAGAATCTTGTGCAATCAATAGCCCGTATTTGAATAAAAGAGCGTGCCGGATGACTCAAGGTCATATCAGGGTATTACGGTCGAGTCTTTTGTTCGAAATGCGTTTGCAACGATTCTATGCTGAAATACGCATTTCATGATAATCTGAGATACTTTTCACTTTAAAAAGTGTTTCAGGCGATTCAAGGGTAAGGAACGCATTGCACGGGCTTCAGGGTTGTTTGGGTCTGAAAAACGTTCTTCGGGTAGTTCCTAATCTATTTTATTATGAAACCTCGTTTGATGTGACTCTAGGAAAACACTGGCTCCAAGCCGCATTTCACAAAGTCCACGGTCGAAGGAAACGCTCTAAGAAGTCTGGGAAATTCTTTTTCCTTTAAGACGGGATTCGGGCAAATTCGAACTTGAGAACTTATCTCGCGGGGTTTTGTGTCGTTGTTGGATGAGACCCGTATTTCTTGCAATCAATAGACTATATTTTGATAAAAACGCGTCATGGATGATTCTACCGCATTTCTGGGGGGCGTTAACAGTCTCCACTTTTGGTTTGAAATGCATTTCATACGATTCTAGGCTGAAATGCACATTTTATGGTATTTTGAGCCACGTTTTTCTTTAAAATAAGTTTGACAAGATTCTAGGGTTAGGATAGAAATGCGCGGGTTCAAGGTTTTTTAAGAATGAATCCCGTCCTTCGGACAGATTGTTTGGAATTTTAGGTGGCACCCGGAAAATGTAGGTTGTAAACCGCGTCACACGCAACTCGCGGTTGGATGATGAGCTCTGAAAAATACAGAAATTTTTTTATCTTTTTTTTTTTTTTTTTGAAGAATATGTTAGTTCTTCTATTTCACAAAGAATACTATACAGAAAAGAAAAGTCTCCCACATGGAAGATGCTTCCAAACGGACATACCCCTCTAATTACAAACAAGAAATATAAAGCGATAAATAAATAATTACTCATTATTTCCTATACTTTGCTTATACAAATATGTAAGTACATTCTGATTAATGTGGAAAGTAGCTAAATTTCTGCTTAACACTTTACTGAACCGCGTTGATCGCGATGAAGCATCAAGTACATAATATGTTCAAATTTCTGAATAAAAGCATGTAATCTTCATACTCGAAAGCGCACCTTCGAATCATAAACTTGAGGACTGAGAAGAACTTGATGGAGTGTTGAATCTGCCTCAAAAGTGATATGTGTGACATTATCTGGAATAAGCTGTATTATTTGAAATACTGCCTTAAAGTAAGTCAACTCCTGCTCAATATGACATTCCTTTGCTGTATGAACATCACTCCAAAGAATTCCAAACATAAGGGTATCAATTGAACAAATAGATACTCTCCATCCAGGATTCATTAAAGTAGGCAACTTGGGACAAATACCGGAGTTGCTTGGAGGAACATTCCAATGATTAGCAATTTCACGTGGTAAAGTTATGTCAAGATATAGAATCCCCCTACAAACAGTCTGAATAATTTGCTGTAACACAAACTTACTTGAGTACTCTTTAGTTCTGAAGATCCTTCCATTCATCTCAGCCCAAATATGCCAAATGAATGCATTAAACAATAGCTTACCAGGAGTTTTGAAGACCATTCACTTGCCGGTACGATGGAAGAGTGATTGAAGCCAGCAATTTCAATGGATTTGAACAGCGTATCGGCACAAAATTCGGCTTTGATAGGAGAGCTTTCCACAACTCTTAAATGAATAAGGGCACTTGATCATCAAATGAATAGTTGTTTCCCAAGTGCAATTACAAAGAACACAGCAAGAATCACATGCAACATTTCTCTGGAGGAGAAAATATTTTTTTTTAAGCCTTCTTCCCCTTAGCAGCATCCAAGCACGAATAGAGTGTTTTTTAATGCACCCTTTGAACCAAATCATAGAAGGCAATTGCAGGGATTGGTCCCGATTCCTACATACTAGGTTGTAAGCTGACTTTATAGTGAAATTTTCATGATCTTATGGAGTCCAAAGAAGTTCATCTTTGAAGTTAGGCCATGGCTCAATCTCATTTGGAATAGATTGGAAGATATCCATCAATGCATTGGACGTGGGAGTAGGAAGCCTCCACCCAACTATCTGAATAAATTAATGGACTTTAATATATCAATCCCCATGCCTAGATCACATACTGCTCTATCTCCACAACAATCTTTCAAACGCCCTCCATTAAGCCAAGGGTCGGTCCAGAATTTGATTTGGTGCGCATTGCCAACTAAAAATTTTATGTGAGCTATAGCAATTGGTCTAAGCTTTAAAATGCTCTTCCAAACCCAAGAGGCAGTTTTAGGAATCATAACGTGCCAAAAAGACTCTCGACGCAAGTACTTGGCATTTACCCATAAGTTCCAGCAAGTGTTTTTGTTACTAACCACATTCCAAACTTGCCTTAAGAGGGTTGCCTTCACTATTCCATGAATCGATTTAATACCCAAACCACCCATAGCAATGGCTTGGCATATGGAATCCTAAGCGATAGGGTTTAGGCAACTTACTGCTTAAGAACTAATCTCGTGGGATTCAACGCCATTAATCTTGTGCAATCAATACCCTGTATTTGGATAAAAGCGCGTGCCGGATGACTCTAGGTCATATCAGGGTATTATGGTTGAGACTTTTGTTTCGAAATGCGTTTACAATGATTTTATTCTGAAAAACGCTTTTCTTGATAATCTGAGATAATTTTCGCTTTAAAAAGGTTTCAGTCGATTAAAAGGGTGGGGAACGCATCACGTGACTAGACGCATTGCAGGCCGAAAAAAACATTTTACGATATTCCGAGACAAGTTTTGCATACAAATGTGTTTCGAGCGATTCTGTGCTTAGGAACGCATTGCAGGGGTTCCAAGGTTGTTTAAGACCGAGGCCCGTGTTTCGGGGAGTTCGTTAGTGTTTATAGGCGGATCTGCGAAACTATAGGCTGCAAAACTCATTTAACGCAATTCATAGTTTGGAAGCGCTCTGGAAAATTCTTTGAATTCTTTTACTTTAAAATAAGTTTCAGGAAAAATAGGGCAGAGGAGCGAATATCGCGAGATTCTGCCAAGTTTCTAACTAACAAAAGAGTCTTTCGCAATCAATAGCCCGTACTTAGATAAAAGCGTGTGCCGGATCACTCTAGGTAATATCAAGGTATTACGATCGAGTCTTTTGCTTCGAAATGCATTTACAATGATTATATGCCGAAATACGCATTTCATGATAATCTGAGGTACTTTTCGCTTCAAAAAGGGTCTCAAGCGATCCAACGGTAAGAAGGAAAGCATTACATGGCCTTTAGGGTTGTTTGGGTATGAAAAATGTGCTTCGGGCAGTTCCTAATTTATTTTACTATGAAACCTCGTTCTATGTGAGTCTAGGAAAACACTGGCTCCAAACAGCATTTCACGAAGTCGATGGTTAGAAGAAGCGCTCGAGGAACTACTGGGAATCCCGTGTCCTTTAAGGCGGGGCTTCGAGCCGTTTCTGAATGAAACCCGTATTTCTTGCAACCAATGGCCTGTATTTTGATAAAAACGCTTCGTGGATGATTCTAGGGCATTTTAGGGGGTTATTGTCTGCAGTTTTGCTTTGAAATGCTGTTCATAAGTTCTTGGATGAAATACGCATTTTAAGATATTCCGAGCCACATTTTTCTTTAAAATAAGTTTCACAGGATTCTAGGGTTTGGAAAGAAAAGTGCGGGATTCATGGTTTTCTAACACTAAATCCCGTCCTTCGGACAGTTTTTTTGGAATTTTGGGCGCCTCTAGGAAAATGTAGGTTGTAAACCGCGTCTCACGAAACTCGCAGTTGAAGGACGCGCTCTAGAAAAGACGGTGACTGTTTTTTACTTTAAAACGGATTTCAGGCAAATCAGTGCTTAAGAACTAATTTCGTAGGATTCTGCTCCGTTTCCATATGAAAAACGTATCGCGTGCCTTCAATAGCCATTATTTGGATAAAAACACGTGTCTTGGTTTACGATGTGTTGCATACGATTGTAGGTCGAAAAACACATTTTAGGATGTTTTGAGACACGTTTTACTTACAAATGTGTTTCGAGCGATTCTGCGGTTAGGAACGCAATGTAGGGGGTTTCAAGGTCCTTTAAGAACGAGACCCGTGTTTCGGGCAGTTCGTTCGTAATTCTAGGCGGATCTGCGACCCTGTAGGCTACAAACCTCATTTCACGCAATTCATAGATTAGAGACGGGCTCTGAAAAATTCTTTGATTTCATTTACTTTAAAATGGGTTTTAAGAAAAGTAGGGCTGAAGTGCTAATATGTTGGGACTCTGCCACGTTTCTGACTGACAAAAGAATCTTGTGCAGTCAATAGCCCGTATTTGAATAAAAGAGTGTGCCGGATGACTCATGGTCATATCCGAGTATTACGGTCGAGTCTTTTGTTCGAAATGCGTTTGCAACAATTCTATGCCGAAATACGCATTTCATGATAATCTAAGATACTTTTCGCTTTAAAAAGGGTTTCAGGCGATTCAAGGGTAAGGAACGCATTGCACGGGCTTCAGGGTTGTTTGGGTCTGAAAAATGTTCTTCGGGTAGTTCCTAATCTACTTTATTATGAAATTCTTTTTCCTTTAAGATGGGATTCGGGCAAATTCAAACTTCAGAACTTATCTCGCGGGGTTTTGTGCTGTTGTTGAATGAGACCCGTATTTCCTGCAATCAATAGACAATATTTTGATAAAAACGCGTTATGGAAAATTCTACCGCATTTCTGGGGGGCGTTAACAATCTCCACTTTTGGCTTTGAAATGCATTTCATAAGATTCTAGGCTGAAATGCGCATTTTATGATATTTTGAGCTACGTTTTGCTTTAAAATAAGTTTCACGAGATTCTAGGGTTAGGATAGAAATGCGCGGGTTCAAGGTTTTTTTAGACTGAATCCCGTCCTTCGGACAGATTGTTTGGAATTTTAGGTGGCACTCGGAAAATGTAGGTTGTAAACCGCGTCACACGCAACTCGCGGTTGGATGATGCGCTCTGAAAAATACAGTAATTTTTTTATCTTTTTTTTTTTTTTTTTTTGAAGAATATGTTAGTTTTTCTATTTCACAAAGAATACTGTACTGAAAAGAAAGTCTTCCATATGGAAGATGCTTCCAAAGGGGCATACCCCTCTAATTACAAACGAGAAATATAAAGCGATAAATAAATAATTACTCATTATTTCCTATACTTTGCTTATACAAATATGTAAGTACATTCTGATTAATGTGGAAAGTAGCTAAATTTCTGCTTAACACTTTACTGAACCGAGCTGATCGTGGATGAAGCATCAAGTACTGAATATGTTCAAATTTCTGAATAAAAGCGTGTAATCTTCATACACGAAAGCGCACCTTCCAATCAGAAACTGGAGGATTGAGAAGAACTTGATGGAGTGCAGAATATGCCTCAAAAGTGATATGTGTGACAATATCTGAAATAAGCTGTATTATTTGAAATACTGCCTTTAAGTAAGTCAACTCCTACTCAATAAGACATTCCTTTGCTGTATGAACATCACTCTAAAGAATTCCAACTATAAGGGTACCAATTGAATAAATAGATACTCTCCAGCCAGGATTCATTAAAGCAGGCAACTTGGGACAGATACCAGAGTTGCTTGGAGGAACATTAATGCTATGTCAAGATAAAGAATCCCCCTGCAAGTAGTGTCAATAATTTGCTGTAACACAAACTTACTTGAGTACTCTTTAGTTCTGAAGATCCTTCCATTCATCTCAGCCCAAATATGCCAAATGAATGCATTAAACAATAGCTTGCCAAGAGTTTGAAGACCTTTCGCTTGCTGGTACAATGGAAGAGTGATTGATGCCAGCAATTTCAATGGATTTGTACAGTGTAGCGGCTCCAAATTCGGTTTTGATAGGAGAGCTTTCCGCACCTCTTAAATGAATAAGGGCACTGGATCATTAAATGAGTAGCTGTTTCCCAAAAGCAATTACAAAGAACACAGCAAGAATCACATGCAACATTTCTCTAGAGGAGAAAATATTTTGTTTTAAGCCTTCCCATTAGTAGCATCCAAGCACAAATAGACTGTTTTTTAATGCACCCTTTGAACCAAATCATAGAAGGCAATTGGAGGGATTGGTCCCAATTCCTAAATACTAGGTTGTAAGCTGACTTTACAGTGAAATTTCCATGATCTTCTGGAGTCCAAACAAGTTCATCTTTGAAGTTAGGCCATGCCTCACTCTCATTTGGAATAGATTGGAAGATATCCATCAATGCATTGGACGTGGGAGTAGGAAGCCTCCACCCATCAGTTTGAATAAATTGATGGCTTTTAATATATCAGCCCCCATGCTTAGATCACATACTGCTCTATCTCCACAACAATCTTTCAAACGCCCTCCATTAAGCCAAGGGTCGGTCCAGAATTTGATTTGGTGCCCATTGCCAACTAGAAATTTTATGTGAGGTATAACAATTGGTCTAAGCATTAAAATGCTCTTCCAACCGCAAGAGGCATTTTTAGGAATCATAATGTCCCAAAAAGACTCTCCACGCAGGTACTTGTCATTTACCCATAAGTTCCAGCAAGTGTTTTTGTTACTAACCACATTCCAAACTTGCCTTAAGAGGGTTGCCTTCATTGTTCCATGAATCGATTTAATACCCAAACCACCCATAGCAATGGCTTGGCGTATGGAATCCCAAGCGATAGGGTTTAGGCAACTCAATGCTAAAGAACTAATCTCGTGGGATTCAGCGCCGTTAATCTTGTGCAATCAATACCCTGTATTTGGATAAAAGCGCGTGCCGGATGACTCTAGGTCATATCCGAGGGTATTATGGTTGAGTCTTTTGCTTCGAAATGCATTTACAACGATTTTATGCCGAAATACGCCTTTCTTGATAATCTGAGATAATTTTTGCTTTAAAAAGAGTTTCAGGCGATTAAAAGGGTGAGGAACGCATCACGTGGGCTTCAGGGTTGTTTAGCTCTGAAACACGTGCTTCCGGCAGTTCCTAATCTATTTTATTACGAAACCACGATCTATGTGGGTCCATGAAAACACTGGCTCCAAACTGCATTTCATGAAGTCCTCGGTTCAAGGAAGCGCTCTAGGAAGTTCTTGGAATCCCGTGTCCTTTAAGATGGTGTTCGGAGCCGTTTCGGAATGAAACCCGTATTTCTTACAATCGGCGGCATGTATTTTGATAAAAATGCTTCATGGATGATTCGAGGGCATTTCAGGGGGCTATTGTCTGCAGTTTTGCTTTAAAATGCTTTCCATACGATTCTAGGTTGAAATACGCATTTTCAGATATTCGAGCAGCGTTTTGCTTTAAAATGAGTTTTATAAGATTCTAGGGTAAGGAAAGAAATGCGTGGGACTCAAGCTTTTTAACGACTGAATCCCATCCTTCGAACAGTTTGTTTGAAATTTCAGGTGCCTCTGGGAAAATGTAGGTTGTAAACCGCGTCTCATGAAACTCGCAGTTGAAGGACGCGCTCTGGAAAAGACGTTGATTGTTTTTTACTTTAAAACGGATTTTTTTTTTTTTGAAGAGTAAGAGATGTCTTCATTTTTCTAAAATAATAATGAACAAAGAAGGAGCACTAGAAGCTCAATTTGGTCATAGAGACTCCAAATGGGGCATGCCCCATTATTACACAGAAAGAACTAATAAATGAAAGAAAAAATAAACTACGCTATACACTGCCCACAGCCCGGGCTAAAAGCAATCAAAGTCACCAAAACATTCCTATCTCTACATCTGAGATGTGAGAAGGAATCAATCTGTTTCGACACAACTTTCTACTAAAACATACAGTGGAAGGCTGAAGATCCACAAAAGTAAGATGAAATAGTCCATAGCAGCTACTATACTTCTTACTCGAAATCTCACCTTCCATGTGGACTTCTGAGGAACCCGTAATAGTTGTGTCAAAGAGTAATCTGCTTCAATTAATATAGATGGTAAATGAGCAGGAATGAGATCAACGAAGTGAAGAATACCCTGATAATAGTCCATAGTAGAGTGAATTGCACTTTCAATCGGATGGTCAGCATTGTCCCATAGGACACCAATACTCACCTGTGGAGTAGAATAAATAGAGAGCCTCCAGCCAATGTAAGCAGTAAGGGGAAGAGGGGCATGTATGTATGATGCAGGAGGAATATTCCAATGAGTAGATATATTATCTGGAAAAGAGAGTCCAAGAAATAGCACTCTACTCTGAATATTCTGTATGATACTATTTACCACATGAGGAGCTGAAGTACTTTGAGCTTTGAAGATGCGTCAATTTCTTTCAATCCAAATGTGCCAAACATAGGCACAAAAGAGTAACTTAGCCAACGTTTGCAGTCCTCTATGATGCTGAGCAACACGCAGAGTTACGGACTCCACCAACGCTAATGGTGAATCACAGGAGATATAACTCAGATTTAGCTTTGCTAAAAGCGAAGTCCAGACCATTTGAGAGTAAGGGCATTGAAGCATAAGATGTGAACCAGATTCCCAAGTGCAAGGATAGAACACGCAGCATGAATCACAATCCACATTATTTTGAAGTAAGAAATCTTTAGTTTTCAGCTTTCCCAGGAAGAACATCCATGCACATATGTAGTGTTTCTTAATACAACCCGTAAACCAAATGAAAGAAGGCCATTAAAGAGGTTGAATAGGACCAGGACGTACCATGCAATAGGCAGATTTGAGAGTGAAGTTACTGATGGACCCATCTTTTTCTTTCTTGCCTACCTCCGTCCCAGGTCCACCAGGGTGCGGCGGGTCGAAGAGAAAAAAAGAGCAAGCATCAACATATTTTTGTACGGGTATGCCAGATATTCTATTCTACTTGGAATTTGAAATGGTGATCCAGAGATTCACCTTCACAAGTAGAAAGGAAATCAAACTTTTTTTCTAACTTTCCATTGCATATATATTTTAAAGAAAGAGACAGATTTAGAATGCCATGAAAGGCGATTTTTTTTAGTTTGCCGTGAAAGGCAATTTTGTGCCGTATAAGGCGATTTTGCCGTGAAAGGCGATTTACAAATCTTATCAATAGTGAAAGACAAGAATTGTGATTTTTTTGTCTCTTTAAAAAAAAGAAAATTTTTAGCAGGGTTTCCTCAAGGCAGGAGAGTTTCTTTTTGCAGAGAATTCTTCAGGACAATTTTCAGGCGATTTTTCAAGATCACTTTAGACAATTTTTCTGGACCCTCTCCCTTTGGAATGACTGCCTATTTATAGGCTTTTGGTGGCCATTAGGAGGGTTTTATGGGCATTAATGATATTAATTCTCCATGATGGGAGGAGTTACAAGATTTAATTTTAGAATTTTGTAACTCCTTTTTCTTGGATTTTGATTGGCCAATGGAGAATAATGGGCGTTTAATCTCCATGATGATGGGAGTTTCATGGTTAATTACCATGATTAATCTCCATAATGATAGGAGTTACATGGTTAATTGTCATGATTAATTGGACTTGTAACTCCCATTTGCTTGCTTTTGATTGGGCCGTTCAAAATAATGAGTTAATGACCCTAATAAGTTGTCATAAATGGGTCAATTAACAGCATTAATTGGTCGCCGAGTCGCTTGAAGAGTCGCGGGCCGTGCCGCGTCTTTTAGAATTCTTCTTGCGAGAACATCGCCGGATCCACACGTTGTTTGATGTTGGATGACGATGCAAATTCAAACATTGGTTGACACCAATGGACCGGCAACATCTGTCCAATCGATTTCTCGATCGGTCGGGCAAAAAGTGTACTTGCTTGGTCGGCCAGTTGGCGGTTTTGGAGTGTCCAGTGATGATCGAATGATTTCAACATTGGATCCGTGATGTTGACGAAGATCGACGGATATCATGCTCCAAAAATCAGAATTTGAGAAAATCACAGGGGCCAAACGTCGCGAAACGCGTGAAGGATCGGAAAAAGTGGGTTTCCGGGGAAAATCAGGTGACCCAGATCCCTATGGTCGCCGGCGACCATGCACCCATGGTCGCCGGCGACCATGTGGCCAGCGACCCTGGGCCATGGTCGCCGACGACCATGGGCCAAGGTTGCCAGCGACCATGGGGTTTTTGCCCATTTTTCGGTCGCCGTCTGGTAGCCCTTTCTTGGCTGCTTCTCAGGCTTTTTCGCTTCTGTTTTCTCCTGTATTTTTCTTTGAAATTTCTCCTAATTTATTGGCTTGATTCCACTGAAGAAAACCCATTGAGAAGTTGTGCAAATCAGAGCATAAAGTTTCCTATTTTTGGAAAAGCTGAAGACTCCGTAGCCGATTTTCCGCCAAGAGTTGAAACTAGGTTAAACGATGTCGGAATGACCTGAAATTTGAGGTGAAGCTTCTTGAGCATTAGATAGGACCAACCATGGGCTTTTATTTGAGTTTTAAAGTCGTTTGGGGTCCCGTCAATGCTTGACTTGATTTCACCGTGCGGAAGATTTCGAGCTTTGATGTATGGTCATCCGATGTCTGATTGACTTGAAATTTGACAGGGAGCCTATTGGAGTCATTTTGAGATGATCCATTAGCTCCGATTTGGATGCCATGGTCCCGGGGAGCTTCGCAGCCAGTAGGCTTGATTTTTCTTTGGAGCGTCAAAACCGGGTCAAACGTTGTCGAAATGACCTGAAATTTGACGCACAGCCTTTTGGAAGCATGTAGAAGCTACTCATGTGTTTTGTTTGTTGAGTGACGGCATTGGGGGTTCCCGCCGCCGGGAGGCTTGATTTCACCTTTCGAGAGTTGATGGAGGGTCAAATGGTGTCGGTTTGACTTGGAATTCAACGTGGAACCTTTTGGAGGTATTTTGAGACCATCCATAGGCTCTGATCGAATATTTGATGTATTTGACACTGTCGCCGCCGGGAGCTCCCGCTCAGCTGTTGGAGGATTGAAGTTAGGCCAAATGGTGTCGAAATGGCCCGAAACTTCATGTGTACCTCTTTTTTGGCTATTTTGAAGGATCTTGCAGTTTTTGTTTGAATTTGACAAGATCTTATGCTTGAAGTAGCTTTGCCTATTTGTAGTAGGATGCGGCTCCATGTAGCTTTTGATGTTGAGGAGGCAAAGTGACATTTTTGGAGATGATCCCAATCACCAGCTGAAACTGGGTCGAAATAAGGCACTTCTTTTGGAGACGATGGCTCTTTTGAATCAGAGAACCGTGCGTTTGTGTCATCAGACAATTCCTCTTCATCATCAGAGAAATCATACCAATTTGATGAGCTTCCTGGGTCCTTGTCGGGTAACTCTTCAAAGAGATATCCAGGGAGATCGATGTCTTCATCAACACGAGATGTTGAGGCCTGGTCAGTAAAACGACTTTGCAGCCTTTGTGTTAGCTGTCTCATCGGAGTGTCAGGATCATACCCCGACCCATATGAAGAATTGTCTATGCGACGGTGGAGTTTCCAATCTTCCAGCTGACTTTTGGTCAGGGTGGGTTCCAATGGTATAAGGATACCACGACCACCTCCCAAACCAATTGGATTTTGAGCATCATAGACCATTTTCTTCATGATAGCTTGTGCCATTGGACTATACAAGGATAGTTGAGGCATACCTTCATTTTGGAAAGGCTCAAGGAAGGAATTTGATGAAGAAGCGTCCAATCTATGGAAGAAGATTGGTTTCTCTTCTGCTGATGCTGCCGGAACGATGAAGGTAGCAGACGCAGGATCTTTTACGTCAGCAGGAGTCTCCAATGGAGTGAGAGCAGGCCGAACTTGCTGAGTATTAGCTTGGCTTGACGATGCATCGTCTTCTGTCTCTGAGTCTGAATCCGTGTCTTGTATGATAGACACGAAGGAAATAACAAACTTGCCCCCTGTCTTTTGCTTTGTCTTCTTTGCTTTAGTAGTGATTACCAAAGGTTTAAAAGATTTGAAGGAGATAACGAAGGGAGACCGATTGCTCTCTTTGAGTTCGCTGGAAGGTTTGTTTTCTTCAGATGATTGCTGAGGAGCCTTGCCTTTGTCTTTTTGGAGATTACCGGCAAAGGATGCTATTCTCTCCTCCTCCTTCTCTTTCTCGTCCTTGTACATCTGAGAGTCTGCGAAATGAACTTCTTTCCCTTTAAAGGGCTTTTTGTCTACAAACACTCGATGTATCAAGCCGTCATCACCAACAAACTTGATGCATTGATGTAGAGTTGAAGGGACAACACCGTTCTCGTGTATCCAAGGGCATCCGAGAAGGATGTTGTAGCATGAAGGGGTTTTTATTACATATATAGTGATCTCAGAGATAAGATCACCAATTTGCAACCTGAACCGGATTTTGCCAATGGGCCATTGAGCACTTCCATCGTATCCAAAGATGGACACAGATGTGTGGCTTAGTTTGCTGGGTGGGATACCCAGCTCTTCGAGTGCCGAAGTAAAGATGAGGTTGAGGGCAGAACCCAGGTCGATCTGGAATCTGTGTATCGGCATCTCTTTGATGTACCCGGTGAAGTACAAGGGTCGGTTGTGCTTCGTCTCGCCTAGCAGGAGGTCTTCCTTATTGAAGGCAATGGTAGCACTTACGGCTTTTTGGACTGAGAGACATTAGTGCAAGGTCCTCCAGCTTCTTTCTTTTCTCCCTTTGAGGAGGTTTTTGACCTTTTGACCCTATAGTCCATTTCAATTTGTAGGACTTATGGGGCATGTTTGTCGACATCCATATTCAGCCTTTGCAGTTCTGAAATGAGACTATCACGAGTTTGTGGTGACATTCGTAATAAGTCTATGATGTGCAGTCATGCAAGTATGTGTTTGAAGTGCTAGATCAAGTCATACTTGAAAGCCTCTTTTGGGCCGGCATTTTCATTATCACCACCGCTTGGGGCATTTACAACTTGTTTTCCCGAAGGATTTACATAAGAAGAAGAAGAAGGTTGGTTGTAGTTTTTGCGGTAATCCTGGCCAGAGCGGGTACCTTTCCCAACTTCAGAAGCTTCTAGAGGTGGCTCTTCTTTCGGAAGACCCTCTTCGGGCTCAAGAGGCCGATCCTCCCCATTTGCTGAAAATGCCTCTGCAACAGCATTGTCGTCTTCAGTTACTACGTTGCATGGAGCATTTTCCGGGAACAAGTCCTGAACAGCTTCCAACAACTTTTCTTCTTTGCCTAGTATTTCATCGGTCCAGACATCTCCAATGAGGTTGGGTACCTGAGACCAATTGACTGGGTTTTCTTTGAAGATTTCGTCAGCTAGAGCTTTTTCATGGTGATCAGTCGGAAGAGGCTTGAATTCTGACGTCACCGTTTCAGGAGATGACGGCTGAGAAGATGTTATCTCAGTGGAAGCCACCCGAGAATATGTAGCTCCAGAAGATATGCTACCGGATGCATTTTGAGAATCCATGGCCTTAACAGATGAAGCTTTAGAGGCACTATCATCCTAAACTATCACATTGCAGGCAACTTCGATAGAAGATGCCTCCATAATGGACCGTTGGGAATCAGACTCATCCTCCGATGTAAGAGGATCATCAATCCAGCAACTTTCTTCATTATTCGGAGTCACTGCAGGAGATGTTTGTAGATTCTCCGGGACTTCCGGTTCTGGATTTTGATGAAGTTGATTGATGCGATCCTGCTCTTGCTCTATGGCTAGGAGCCAGATCGGGCATAGGAGCCAGATCTTCTTCTTCATCTGCCCCTTGTGGTTCAACCTTGTTGGGATCCACTAGAGCATTTGTTTATGCTGTGGCAACAACATTTTGGGCAGCCTCTTGGTCTTCATCATCATCAGACCAGGATCCTTGTGCTGGAAGGGGCTTTACCAAATTACTGGCATATGGTGGGATTCCGAGATCAATTCTTCATCGGAGAGATATTCTCCGGTTTCAAGGGATTCCTCATTCATCTGTATCACTGGCAGTGTCACTGGACTCGTATCCATTCATGGAGAATCCAACTATCGAGTTATAAGAGTATGATGCCCCCTGCGTAGCCTCATCCCAGAGCCGTGGTGGCATGAAATCACCGAGGGAGAATTTTCTTACCCCTCTTGGAGCTTTGGGGAGGGACTCCTCTGTTGCCCCTAATGAAGCGGTAGAGGAGATTTCTGCCTTTTCAGGGACCTCTTGTTTTGTTTGAGCCTTCTTGTAAGACCCCGCCCCGAGAGTTTCCTTTTAGTGTTAATTAAGATGCGTTTGAGCTATAAGTGAGATTAGTGGAAATGGGTTAAATCTGGATTAGAATAGCTTTTTATAGCTTTGAATAATTTTGAGAATTCTTTTGATCTAGTGGGGCCCTTTGGGGGTTCCTTTTTAGTGTGTCCTGATTAGTTTTGGGGATTTAGTTATAATTCTGGAAATCGGTAATTTGCTCCGTTGAATGTATTTTATGATTCCCAACAACTTTCGTATTTGCTCCGTTTCCATTCGAGACCTCTAAACCCTACTTTGCCATTGATAAGGGTAAAACGGTCTTTTTACACAAAATCTGGACACTAATTTCAATGTCTCCGAAACTCGTAAAATATATACTTTTTGGAAAGTAGAAATTTCGACGATCAATTCTTCCTTCTTCGTCGAATCCGTCCGAAGCCCGTAGAACGATGTTTTAACTCAATTGGACTTTTAAGTTGTGGGACCCATAGCCATTGTCTATATAAGGAGGAGTTCTTTTCCCTCCTCCTCTTCTTGCAATTTCTTGAGAACAAGGTATTCCAGCCCAGCCCTAGATTCTTCTTCTTGCTCCTTGCTCCTCCATCTCTCAACCTCTCTCAAATCTATTGCTAAAGGCAAAATGGAGGCGATAGTCTTCTTCCCCTCCATGAGAGCTTTCTCTTGATATCCTTTTTTGAGAGAGAGTCCCATTCCAAGCTATCCTTTGAGCAAACTCTTGCCATTAGAGGACTCTTCATGTAAGTTCTTCTTCTCATCTCTTGATTGTGTGTTCATCTAGCCTAGGAAGTGCTTCACCTTGATTATTGGGAGCTATTTCCATCTATTGCTTGACTTTGACATTCTAGGGTTGTAATGATTGTATTTTGGGGATTTTTTTGTGTAGATTGTAGATTTTGAGCTTGATAGAGTGATTAGAGCTTGATTAGCTTACTTGGAGACCAAGGCAAGTGGATGAATGGATTCGATTTGAATAAGTTCTTCCTTTGTTGAAAATATGGATTTTTACTATTCCTATTTCAATTTGATTCATTATGTCTCATAATGCTTTTGGAAATGTATTTAGTGTCATGGTTTTCTCTTAGTTAGTTTTATGAGAATATATGCCTGCATTCATGAAAGTTTATTTTGGGTTAGTATGACTTCTTAAATGAGATTTGTATTTGCATTGAATGAGATTTGCATTGGTAGAAGAAATAAATGCATTGATGAAAAAGGTGGTTGGTGGAAAGAATTAAATGTTGAATGGAAGGGAATGGATCTATTTCATGTTAGGAAAGGGTTGGAGTTGAGGTGAAATAGTTTGGGAAAGAAAGCACTGCTGAAATCTGCACCTGATGTGTAGTTCCCGCAGCTGGGCGGTCAGCGGGCGGTCACCTCGGCGGCTAGCCGACAGGTGACCGGCGGCTAGCCGACCCAGATGCGGTTAGAAACACAGAATGCTGTATTTTGACAGGCGAACCGCGGTCAGCTCGTGGCTAACCGCCAATCCAAAAACCATGTGACCGCAAGGTAGCCGAGAGGCGCGGTTAGAAACACAGAATGCTACATTTTAGCAGGGTGAACCGCGGTCAGCCCCGCGGTCAGTCAGCGGCTAACCGCCGATCACATCGGCGGCTAACAGCCATCTGACCGACAGGTGACCGAGTTTTACCCAGAATTCCTGAGTCTTTTCTGTTGGTTTCAGATATGGTATTTAAAGGTTTGGATGGGTTGTTCTGATGCCCCACCACCTTGGAAAGACCCAGGGGATGACATAAGGAGATTGACATAGAAAGAAAAACCATTTCGGAAAAGGTATTGGGACTTTTAGATTCATCAACGTGCATAAGGAAACTTAGTATGTCCTCTATCATTTGAGTACCATACTAAGGGTAATTTAGACATACAAGATCCTTATACAGGTCGTTTGAATATGGATGCCCCAATACATAGTCCCTAATGGCATAAGGATTCATTGCATTGTTTTATTCAGTTATTTGTATAAAACCCGAATCTACTGGTTTTCTCTCAAATTCCGATTTGTACACCCGATATGTCCTGCCAGCCCGTGTATACATGAACCGAAAATAATATGAAATGTGTGCCTTCGAGCACCATGCCCCGCCTGCCCGTATGTTTTATATTGATATAGTTTTGTATATGTTTTGATTTATCATGTAACCTAAGAGTCGGCACCACTAAGCTTGGACATCCTTGTCAGTCTGATCAACTGACTTGGGTCTCCCCCTGTGCTCCCGCCAGTTGCAACTTGGATCCCGTTCTGTCCCGTTACCCGGTTCCGCGGCCGTGGTCTTGCCTAGTTATATGTATATGTATCTGTATATAATGTTAGTTCTCGTCACTTCGTGTGCTCGAGCCCAACGCACTGAATGTGCTCTCATCACCTTAGTGATGGAGAGGATTTAGCTCCAGTGTGGTTGCCATCTAGTCAGTTCCTGTACCTTGAATACCCCACATGATTTATATTGCATCTGTACTTTAAATGAACTATGCATCCTGTTTTATGATAGTTTTCGTTATGTCTATGTTATGCTTTGATTTCTTTCTTGGTATTATCTATTCACCCACCTGCCAGACCGTCGTGTCTGACCCATTTTTGTGGTACTCAGGTCCAGCTCCCGTCTTTGCCCTTGAGGAGGAGCCAGAGGAGGCGGTCGGTGAACCGCAGCGTCTAGTGGAGTGGCAAGCTGACAATGTCATGTAGACATTGGGTTTAGCTTTGAGCTGCGAACATTTTGGGATGTCATTGATTTATACTTTGGTTGTACTGGCCTTTGTTGGCCATTATTTTTGGGGAATGTTAATTAACTTGTTCTTTTGTTTAAACTTTAACTTAATATTTTGGGAATGCTAATGAGATCATTGCTCACTCTGACATCATGCTATACTTGTTTATTATCAGTCTCAAATGATGTGAATGGATTAAGAGTTTGATTTGCTACACGCTTCCGCACCTATATAAATGTTCTACGAGTGAATGTGGAATCCTCACCGCGGAAACCTGTGGGAAATTAAGAAATGTATAATCATTATCAACAAGGGGTGGTTCATTATCCACACCACACCACCCCGTCGCGGTCCCGGGCCCCGGTTCGGGGTCGCGACAGACTGGTATCAGAGCGAGACGTGTTTCAGGCAATTAAAAGAAACTAGAAATCCTAAGGACGTGGCGAGGATCCGTTAGACTTTTTGTTAGACTTTTCGTTAGTTAGACTCGTGTGAGCAATGTGTAACCCTTATATGATTTTATGTGCTAACAATTTGTTTAACAGTGATATGCCACCTCGAAAAAGACCCGTAACCGACAATCCCACCGCAAGCAATAGTGAACACACCGGGCCACTAGGAAACGGTACTCCGGATCCAAACATGCAGAATCAATTTCAACAGATGATGCACGCCATGCTTGACCAGCAACGTCAAGCCAATGAAAATCAGGCAAGATTGCAATAGCAAATGGCCAGGAAGGATGAAGAGCATGCTAGGGAGATGGCTACAATGCAAAGACAGTTGTTAGAAGTGTTGGAAAGGAGACCTGAACCGGCACCAGCGCAACCTCTAGGCACTCAAATTGTCATTAACAATAGGGAACACGATCCCAATGCACTGTATGAAAAGTTTAGGAAGAGGGGTCCCAAGGAATTCACTGGACATGAGGACCCATTAGCTGCAGATGACTGGTTGGAGCATACAGAGAACATCTTTGAGATATTTAGATGTACCGGTAGACAGCAAGTGCAACTCACCGCTTCCATGTTCACTGGCCTAGCAGATATATGGTGGAAAACAATCAAGGCTGAGTATAGGACCATAGCAGACGCAGAGGCTTGGACGAGTTTCAAGAGACAATTCGGTGACAAGTATGTACCGACACATGTGAAGAGACAAAAGGCCATTGAATTCCAGCAGCTCGTACAAGGTAACACGACCGTGCAAGAGTACCTCACGAAGTTCGAAAGGTTGTCTCGATATGCCCTCGAGTCGATTGACACTGTGGAGAAAAAGATAGCGAAGTTCCTTAAAGGACTTAACCCGATCATTGAGAGGGATGCCACGGGTGTTGTACCACCTATCACTTTTGAAGAGGCTGTGAGAAGGGCCTATAAATTCGAGAACCTGAACAACAAGATCCTCAAGATCCAAGGAAAGGCACCAGCTCACCAACAGAATCACCAACCAAGGAACCAACAGAACAAACGACAGAGGCAAGAACAAAACGTGCAGAATGCTCTAGTTTGCGTTCACTGTGGTAAAAACCATGAGAGTGCTCAATGCCGTACGATTACGGGAGCATGTTTCAGATGTGGATCCATGGCACACCAGCTCAAAGACTGCCCAAGACAAGCTGGACAAGGTAACAACAGACAGAATCAGCAACAACAAGGAACATAGCGCCAGGCACCACCCCAGAACGCACTAGCCGTGCAGAACCAGCCCAGGCCACTCCAACAGCAGGCTCCACAGCAACAATATAGACCTCCACAGCAGCATCAAGCTCGTCAACAAGGACAGAATCAGAATCAGCGTCCCCCTCAGCAGAATAGGAATGCACAACAAGGAAGGCAACAACAGGCTCAGAACAGGCCTCAGCAGCGAGGACAAGTGTATGCAATTAACCAAGCTGATGCAGAGGCGGCAGATAACGTGGTGGAAGGTACACTCCTAGTTTGTGGATTTGAAGCTAAGATTTTGTTTGACCCTGGCTCTACGCACTCCTTCTTGTCTCCAAAAGTTTCTAAGTTGATTGATATGCCTGCTAGAGAACTTGAGTATGTATTGACGGTGTCCACTCCCGTAGGCAAACAAGTTGTGTGTAGGAAGTATTATCCTAGATGTGCTATTAAGATAGGAGATGTGGTGTTACCGGCGAATCTTATTTTGTTGGAGATGTATAATTTCGATGTCATTCTAGGAATGGATTGGTTAGCAGGATACCATGCTACGATGGACTGTTTCCATAAGACCCTCACGTTCAAATTAGAGGAGACCCCAGCAGGCGTTTTGTTCCATGGGGAGAGGAGAAATTCTTGTCCAAGATTCGTCTCAGCATTGAAGGCTGATAGACTAGTGAGAAGCGGATGTGAAAGCTATTTAGCGTTTATCACGGAGGATAAACGGTCCTAAGGGGTGGAGGAGATCCCAATTGTTTGCGAATTCCCAGACATTTTTCCAGAAGAAATCCCAGGTTTACCACCTGTTAGGGAGATTGACTTCACCATCGAATTGTTACCAGGGACCGCTCCGATATCTATCGCACCATACAGAATGGCTCCAGCTGAATTAGGAGAGTTGAAGATTCGGTTGCAAGAATTGTTGGATAAAGGTTTTATTAGACCGAGCGTCTCACCTTGGGGAGCTCCAGTGTTATTCGTCAAGAAGAAAGACGGTTCCATGAGAATGTGTATTGATTACCGGAAATTGAACCAAGCTACCATCAAGAACAAGTATCCATTGCCAAGGATAGATGAATTGTTTGACCAATTGCAAGGTGCTGCTTACTTTTCGAAGATCGATCTAAGATCCGGTTATCATCAGCTGAGAGTTAGAGATTCAGATGTATCGAAGACGGCGTTCCGGACGAGATATGGACACTACGAGTTTCTAGTGATGCCATTTGGACTGACGAATGCACCAGCAGTATTCATGGCTTTGATGAACAAAATATTCGCTGAGTACTTAGACCAATTCACAGTGGTGTTTATTGATGACATTTTGGTATACTCTAAGTCTAGAGAAGAACACGAAGAGCATTTGAGGATAGCATTGCAACTTCTGAGAGATAATCAATTGTATGCGAAGCTCTCTAAGTGCGATTTTTGGCTTGAAGAAGTCGCATTTTTAGGTCATATCATTTCCAAAGAAGGATTATCTGTGGACTCAGCCAAGATAGATGCAGTTGTGAAGTGGGAAAGACCGAAGAACGCGTCAGAAATCAGAAGTTTTCTTGGATTGGCGGGTTACTATCGAAGATTTGTGCAAGGATTTTCGTCGATCGCAGCTTCATTGACAAAGTTGACCAAGAAGAATGCACCTTATGTGTGGACAGACCAATGCGAGACCAGCTTCCAAGATTTGAAAAAGAGATTAACTTCAGCACCCGTCCTCACTTTACCATCCGGGAGCGGCGGTTACACCATTTTTACAGATGCTTCGAATATAGGACTCGGTTGTGTGTTGATACAAGATAGAAAAGTCGTTGCTTATGGATCCCGTCAGTTGAAGGACCACGAGAAGAACTATGCAACGCATGATCTGGAGTTAGCAGCGGTCGTTTTTGCGCTAAAGATGTGGAGACATTACCTCTACGGAGAGAAATTCGAAGTCCACTCCGATCACCGCAGCTTACAGTATTTGTTCTCTCAGAAGGAGTTGAATATGAGACAAAGAAGATGGATGGAATATATCAAAGATTATGATTTTCCGATCAAGTACCACCCGGGAAAGGCAAATGTAGTAGCCGATGCCTTGAGTAGGAAGTCAGCAAGTGTGGCAAGCCTAAGAGTTACGTGCTTCTTTCAGCAATTTGAAGAGTTGGGGGTAGATTTTCAGCCCCTAAGCGAGGGAGTGATGTTAGCCAACATGTCAGTGTCTGAACCCTCGTTCATTCGGAAGATCAAGGACAACCAATTGCAAGATCCAGAGTTGGCCAAGATTTCAGAGCATATAGCAGAACGTCCTGATTTTCGTTTTGTGGATGGAGTCTTATTCTATCGTGATCGTCTATGCGTGCCCAATATCGAAAATTTGAAGAATGACATCATGACAGAGGCGCACAGTACGAAGTACTCTATGCATCCGGGTAGCACGAAGATGTATCAGAACTTGAAAGGCAGATTTTGGTGGAACAACATGAAGAGGGAAATAGCAGCTTTCGTTTCACGATGTATGACGTGTCAGTTGGTGAAGGCAGAGCATCAGAGACCTCCAGGGTTATTGCAGCCATTAGAGATCCCAGAATGGAAGTGGGAACATATCACCATGGATTTCATCTCGGGATTGCCAAGGACCAGAAAAGGGAACAACTCCATATGGGTCATTGTGGACCGTCTCACCAAATCAGCTCATTTTATTCCTATGAAGACCGGAGAGAAAATGCATATGTTACCTCTCGCAGAGTTGTTTGTCAACGAGATTGTCAGCCGTCATGGGCAGCCAGTCTCCATTACTTCGGACAGAGATAGCAGATTCGTCTCGAGATTCTGGAAGACTTTGCATGAGTCTATGGGAACAAAGCTTCAGTTCAGCACAGCGTATCACCCACAAACAGATGGTCAGTCGGAAAGAACAATTCAGACCCTTGAAGATATGCTTCGAGCGTGTGTACTAGATTTCAAGACTTAATGGGATGAGACCCTACCGCTTTGCGAATTCGCCTACAACAACAGTTATCATTCGAGCATTGGGATGGCACCTTTTGAGGCATTGTATGGTAGGAGGTGTAGAACTCCAGTTTGTTGGGAAGAAGTAGGTATTCGTAGTTTTCATGGACCGACTATGGTGAGTGAAACCAGCGACAAAGTCAAGTTGATCCAAGAACGTCTGAAAGTAGCCCGGAGTAGACAGAAGAGTTATGTAGACTCTCATCGAAGGGACTTACATTTTAAGGAAGGAGATAAGGTTTTCTTGAAGGTGTCACCTACTAGAGGAACTCTGAGATTCGGACAAAGAGGCAAATTATCTCGGCGATACATTGGACCCTATGATATCGTGAGCAAGATTGGTGACGTGGCTTACAGATTGGCTTTACCACCTGAGCTTTCCGGCGTGCACAATGTGTTCCATGTGTCTATGTTGAAAAAGTACGTCCCCGACCCGTCACAAGTACTCCGTCATGAACCATTAGAGATCAGAGAAGATGCCACCTATGTCGAGAAGCCTATTCAAATTATCGATACGAAGGAACAAGAACTGAGGTCAAGGACTATACAATGGGTGAAAGTGCTCTGGGAAAATCACGGACCTGAAGAGGCAACGTGGGAATTGCGGGATCAAGTTCAGAAAAAGTATCCGCATCTACTACCCGAGGTTAGTTATTTTATTTCATTTGGTGGACCAAATGCCCTAAGGGGTGGAGGATGTAAGACCCCGCCCCGAGAGTTTCCTTTTAGTGTTAATTAAGATGCGTTTGAGCTATAAGTGAGATTAGTGGAAATGGGTTAAATCTGGATTAGAATGGCTTTTTATAGCTTTGAATAATTTTGAGAATTCTTTTGATCTAGTGGGGCCCTTTGGGGGTTCCTTTTTAGTGTGTCCTGATTAGTTTTGGGGATTTAGTTATAATTCTGGAAATCGGTAATTTGCTCCGTTGAATGTATTTTATGATTCCCAACAACTTTCGTATTTGCTCCGTTTCCATTCGAGACCTCTAAACCCTACTTTGCCATTGATAAGGGTAAAACAGTCTTTTTACACAAAATCTGGACACTAATTTCAATGTCTCCGAAACTCGTAAAATATATACTTTTTGGAAAGTAGAAATTTCGACGATCAATTCTTCCTTCTTCGTCGAATCCGTCCGAAGCCCCTAGAACGATGTTTTAGCTCCATTGGACTTTTAAGTTGTGGGACCCATAGCCATTGTCTATATAAGGAGGAGTTCTTTTCCCTCCTCCTCTTCTTGCAATTTCTTGAGAACAAGGTATTCCAGCCCAGCCCTAGATTCTTCTTCTTGCTCCTTGCTCCTCCATCTCTCAACCTCTCTCAAATCTATTGCTAAAGGCAAAATGGAGGCGATAGTCTTCTTCCCCTCCATGAGAGCTTTCTCTTGATATCCTTTTTTTAGAGAGAGTCCCATTCCAAGCTATCCTTTGAGCAAACTCTTGCCATTATAGGACTCTTCATGTAAGTTCTTCTTCTCATCTCTTGATTGTGTGTTCATCTAGCCTAGGAAGTGCTTCACCTTGATTATTGGGAGCTATTTCCATCTATTGCTTGACTTTGACATTCTAGGGTTGTAATGATTGTATTTTGGGGATTTTTTTGTGTAGATTGTAGATTTTGAGCTTGATAGAGTGATTAGAGCTTGATTAGCTTACTTGGAGACCAAGGCAAGTGGATGAATGGATTCGATTTGAATAAGTTCTTCCTTTGTTGAAAATATGGATTTTTACTATTCCTATTTCAATTTGATTCATTATGTCTCATAATGCTTTTGGAAATGTATTTAGTGTCATGGTTTTCTCTTAGTTAGTTTTATGAGAATATATGCCTGCATTCATGAAAGTTTATTTTGGGTTAGTATGACTTCTTAAATGAGATTTGTATTTGCATTGAATGAGATTTGCATTGGTAGAAGAAATAAATGCATTGATGAAAAAGGTGGTTGGTGGAAAGAATTAAATGTTGAATGGAAGGGAATTGATCTATTTCATGTTAGGAAAGGGTTGGAGTTGAGGTGAAATAGTTTGGGAAAGAAAGCACTGCTGAAATCTGCACCTGATGTGTAGTTCCCGCAGCTGGGCGGTCAGCGGGCGGTCACCTCGGCGGCTAGCCGACAGGTGACCGGCGGCTAGCCGACCCAGATGCGGTTAGAAACACAGAATGCTGTATTTTGACAGGCGAACCGCGGTCAGCTCGTGGCTAACCGCCAATCCAAAAACCATGTGACCGCAAGGTAGCCGAGAGGCGCGGTTAGAAACACAGAATGCTACATTTTAGCAGGGTGAACCGCGGTCAGCCCCGCGGTCAGTCAGCGGCTAACCGCCGATCACATCGGCGGCTAACAGCCATCTGACCGACAGGTGACCGAGTTTTACCCAGAATTCCTGAGTCTTTTCTGTTGGTTTCAGATATGGTATTTAAAGGTTTGGATGGGTTGTTCTGATGCCCCACCACCTTGGAAAGACCCAGGGGATGACATAAGGAGATTGACATAGAAAGAAAAACCATTTCGGAAAAGGTATTGGGACTTTTAGATTCATCAACGTGCATAAGGAAACTTAGTATGTCCTCTATCATTTGAGTACCATACTAAGGGTAATTTAGACATACAAGATCCTTATACAGGTCGTTTGAATATGGATGCCCCAATACATAGTCCCTAATGGCATAAGGATTCATTGCATTGTTTTATTCAGTTATTTGTATAAAACCCGAATCTACTGGTTTTCTCTCAAATTCCGATTTGTACACCCGATATGTCCTGCCAGCCCGTGTATACATGAACCGAAAATAATATGAAATGTGTGCCTTCGAGCACCATGCCCCGCCTGCCCGTATGTTTTATATTGATATAGTTTTGTATATGTTTTGATTTATCATGTAACCTAAGAGTCGGCACCACTAAGCTTGGACATCCTTGTCAGTCTGATCAACTGACTTGGGTCTCCCCCTGTGCTCCCGCCAGTTGCAACTTGGATCCCGTTCTGTCCCGTTACCCGGTTCCGCGGCCGTGGTCTTGCCTAGTTATATGTATATGTATCTGTATATAATGTTAGTTCTCGTCACTTCGTGTGCTCGAGCCCAACGCACTGAATGTGCTCTCATCACCTTAGTGATGGAGAGGATTTAGCTCCAGTGTGGTTGCCATCTAGTCAGTTCCTGTACCTTGAATACCCCACATGATTTATATTGCATCTGTACTTTAAATGAACTATGCATCCTGTTTTATGATAGTTTTCGTTATGTCTATGTTATGCTTTGATTTCTTTCTTGGTATTATCTATTCACCCACCTGCCAGACCGTCGTGTCTGACCCATTTTTGTGGTACTCAGGTCCAGCTCCCGTCTTTGCCCTTGAGGAGGAGCCAGAGGAGGCGGTCGGTGAACCGCAGCGTCTAGTGGAGTGGCAAGCTGACAATGTCATGTAGACATTGGGTTTAGCTTTGAGCTGCGAACATTTTGGGATGTCATTGATTTATACTTTGGTTGTACTGGCCTTTGTTGGCCATTATTTTTGGGGAATGTTAATTAACTTGTTCTTTTGTTTAAACTTTAACTTAATATTTTGGGAATGCTAATGAGATCATTGCTCACTCTGACATCATGCTATACTTGTTTATTATCAGTCTCATATGATGTGAATGGATTAAGAGTTTGATTTGCTACACGCTTCCGCACCTATATAAATGTTCTACGAGTGAATGTGGAATCCTCACCGCGGAAACCTATGGGAAATTAAGAAATGTATAATCATTATCAACAAGGGGTGGTTCATTATCCACACCACACCACCCCGTCGCGGTCCCGGGCCCCGGTTCGGGGTCGCGACACTTCTCCTGCTGTTTGAGCTTGCGGAGTTGTCTCTTGGCTTGCCTTCGCTATTGATCGGTCGGCTTTGTTTTGACGATCTCCCAATTTTCATCTTCCAGGAGATCGGGATGCACCCATATGGGTTGTCCTTCTGGTGTTCGGTAAGGCACCAGCTCTTGGGACGTCTGGTTCATTTTTATCACCTTGAAGGAAGTAGTGACTTTTCCTTTGGTGATTTGGATGTTTGTCCATATGACACCATCTTAACGGAGGCAGACCCATAGTTTTTGTCAAAGGTAATGACTCCGTTTTTCCACATCTCGTTGATCTTCTCTCTCACAACGAAATATTGGTTGAGAGGATGCGAGTCCATTTGGTGGTATGGACAATATCGGGGATTGTTGGTTTTGCCAACATCTCCTGGTCTTTTGGGGTCAGGCAAGGTGAGTTTACCATTTGCTAAGAGAGCCCCAAATATTTCTTCAACATCTTCATCAAATGGGTATTTCTTTTCTACCCGTTCTTTGAAGGCATCAGAGAGTTCAGGTCTCTTACCTGCAGCTTTGTTTTCAGCTTTCTTTGGCGGCTGAGGGGCTGACTTGGTTTGCACATTGAGAACCTCCTTTTTCTTTGGCTTGGAGGTTGGAATGGCGGTCGGCTCCTTCTTTGATGACTTCTAACTGTTGAGGTCTTTGATCACCGTTTCAGCCTCCATAGACGCTTCTAGGAGTTCTCCCAAGTTCTTTAATTTGTTGCCGATGATCATGGAGCGGATCCTTGCTCTCATGTTGTTTCGGCAAATGTCGACTAGCGATGCTTGTGGCAGCACATCTAAGCATTTGTATGCCATTGCTTTCCACTTGTGAATGAAGTCATATGTCGACTCATTCTCTCCCTGTTTAAGGTTGCAGAGCTGAGCCATAGTAACAGGATGATCCTCACCTTTCTGCGAACGTTGGCTCAAACATTTTTGCGAGCCATTGTACGAAAAGGAAAGAACCAAAGTTTCTCCAATTTGAATCCAATGAAAGGAATTTGAAAAAAAATTTTTTTAACTTTTTTTTTTTAAAGATCTCCAATGGACCCATCAAATAGAGGAAAACGGTCCCTCCCAATCCAAACGTTGGCTCAAACATTTCTGCGAGCCATTGTACGAAAAGGAAAGAACAAAAGTTTCTCCAATTTGAATCCAAAAGAAAAAAAAAACTTTTTTTTTTGTTGAGAAAAGAAAGAATGGAAACAAGTTCAAAGAAAGAAGTTTCCAAAGAATCCCATCTCATGTTTTTTTTTAGATACAAGATACAACATAGGCCACCAACTAGGAAGGAGCCCACGATTCTAAGCATCGTGTTCTCAAATGAACGTGTCCCACCGGGTATGCCAACTTGATGGAACCGTCTTTTTCTTTCTTGCCTTCCTCCGTCCCGGGTCCGTCGGGGTGCGGCGGGGCGAAGAAAAAAAAAGAGCAAGCATCAACATTTTTTTGTACGGGTATGCCAGATTTTCTATTCTACTTGGAATTTGAAATGGTGATCCAGAGATTCACCTTCACAAGTAGAAAGGAAATCAAACTGTTTTTCTAACTTTCCATTGCATATATATTTTAAAGAAAGAGACAGATTTAGAATACCGTGAAAGGTGATTTATTTTAGTTTGCCGTGAAAGGGAGTTTTGTACCGTAGAAGGCAATTCTGCCGTGAAAGGCGATTTACAAATCTTATCAATAGTGAAAGACAAGAATTGTGATTTTTTTGTCTCTTTAAAAAAAATACAAAATACAATAGAAAGGGAAGAAAGAGGGATCTGACTTCTCAAGCGATTGTGGGGACTCGTTCAGATCGACGGTCGCGAGTCATGTATGGACTCCGCCATCGTCAATCAAATGAGAAGACTTGATGCTTTTGTTCACTTGGCTTGGCTTGGACCCCAGTTTTTTAGAGGACAAAGACCAAGGGAAGGTCCTATATCCAATAAAAAAAGGGGTAGACGGGCTGAAAAGCCGCATCTAGGCCATGTTGGATAGAAGAAGAGAAACCTTGGGGGGGGTGGGCCCCCAAGGGACTTTTGATCACCTTGTAGTTCTTGCAGCAGGGTTTCTTCAAGGCAGGAGAGTTTCTTTTTGCAGAGAATTCTTCAGGACAGTTTTCAGGCGATTTTTCAGGATCACTTCAGATAATTTTTCTGGACCCTTTCCCTTTGGAATGACCGCCTATTTATAGGCTTTTGGTGGCCATTAGGAGGGTTTTATGGGCATTAATGATATAAATGCTCCATGATGGGAGGAGTTACAAGATTTAATTTCAGAATTTTGTAACACCATTTTCTTGGATTTTGATTGGCCAATGGAGAATAATGGGCATTTAATCTCCATGTTGATGGGAGTTTCATGGTTAATTACCATGATTAATCTCCATAATGATAGGAGTTACATGGTTAATTGTCATGATTAATTGGACTTGTAACTCCCATTTGCTTGCTTCTGATTGGGCCGTTCAAAATAATGAGTTAATGACCCTAATAAGTTGTCATAAACGGGTCAATTAACAACATTAATTGGTCGCTGAGTCGCTTGAAGAGTCACGGGCCGCGCCGCGTCTTTTGGAATTCTTCTTGCGATGATCATTGCTGGATCCGCACGTTGTTTGATGTCGGATGATAATGCAAATTCAGGCATTGGTTGACACCAATGGGCTGGCAACATCTGTCCAGTCGATTTCTCGATCGCTCGGGCAGAAAGTGTACTTTCTTGGTCGGCCAGTTGGCAGTTTTGGAGTGTCCAATGATGATCGAATGATTTCGACGTCGGATCTGTGATGTTGACGAAGATCAACGGATATCACGCTCCAAAAATCAGAATTTGATAAAATCACAGGGGCCAAACGTCGTGAAATGCGAGAAGGATCAGAAAAAGTGGGTTTCCGGGGAAAATCCGGTGACCCGGATTCCTATGGTCGCCGGCGACCATGGGGCCGCCGACCCTGGGCCATGGTCGCTGGCAACCATGGGCCAAGGTGGCCGGCAACCATGGGCCAAGGTCGCCGTCGACCATGGGGTTTTTGCCCATTTTTCGGTTGCCGTCCGATCGCCGTTTCTTGGTTGTTTCTCAGGATTTTTCGCTTATGTTTTCTCCTGTATTCTTCTTTGACATTTCTCCTCATTTATTGGCTTGATTCAACCCATCTAGAGGTTGTGCAAATCAGAGCACAAAGTTTCCTATTTTTGGAAAAGCCGAAGACTCCGTAGCCGATTTTCCGCCAAGAGTTGAAACTAGGTCCAACGATGTCGGAATGACCTGAAATTTGAGATGAAGCTTCTTGAGCATTAGACAAGACCAACCATGGGCTTTTATTTGAGTTTTGAAGCCATTTGGGGTCCCGCCGATGCCTGACTTGATTTCACTGTGCGGAAGATGTCGAGCTTTATTGTACGGTCATCCGATGTCCGATTGACCTGAAATTTGACAGGGAGCCTATTGGAGTCATTTTGAGATGATCCATTAGCTCTGATTTAGATGTCATGGTCTCAGGGAGCTTCGCCGCCGGTAGGCTTGATTTTGCTTCGGAGCGTCAAAACCGAGTCAAACGTTGTTGGAATGACCTGAAATTTTACGTTCAGCCTTTTGAAAGCATGTAGAAGCTACTCATGTGTTTTTTTTATGAGTGGCGGCATTGGGGGTTCTCGCCGTCAGGAGGCTTGATTTCACCTTTCGAGAGTTGATGGAGGGTCAAACGGTGTCGGTTTGACTTGAAATTCGACGTGGAACCTTTTGGAGGTATTTTGAGACCATCCATAGGCTTTGATTAAAGATTTGATGTATTTGACACTGTCGCCGCCGGGAGCTCCCGCTCAGCTGTTGGAGGATTGAAGTTAGGCCAAATGGTGTCGAAATGGCCCGAAACTTCATGTGTACCTCTTTTTTGGCTATTTTGAAGGATCTTGCAGTTTTTGTTTCATTTTGACAAGATCTTATGCTTGAAGCAGCTTTGCCTATTTCTAGTAGGATGCGGCTCCATGTAGCTTTTGATGTTGAGGAGGCAAAGTGACATTTTTTGTGTCAATAGTTACCATCTTCTTCTAATGTCCACACAACTTCAGCATCAAAATCATAAAGAGGCTGGATTGCTAATGGTATATCACGAAAAATATCCATAAGAGCATTAGATGTAGGGACTGGAAGCAACCACGCATGATTTTCAATAAAACGATGCTCCCTAAGGTCATCACCGAATCCAAGATCATAAATCGCTCGTTCTCCATATCTATCTTTCAGTCTTCCTCTGTTTAGCCAAGGATCAGTCCAAAAACGGATCAAGTGGCCATTACCCAAAAGAATCTTTATACAAGGCAAAGCTAGCAACCGAAGCTCAAGAATCTCTTTCCAGCCCCAAGAGGCAGCATTCGGGATTGGAACATCCCAAAAAGATTTACCCTTTAGGTATTTAGCATTTATCCAAATATTCCAGCATGTCTGCTTATTTAGGAGCACATTCCAAAGCTGTCTTAGTAAAGATACCCAAGCAGTCCCTACAAATGAACGAATGCAAGAAATAGGTTGACAAATAGAGTCCCAAGCAATAGGGTGAATATAGTGAGGAGACCATTTGTTCCAAAAGAAATCATGTACCTGCCTATCCAAACCTTCTAGAGTGGACTTTGGAATCAGAAAGACTGCAGCCCAATAAGTATGAAGAGTAGACAAGGTAGAGCGAATGAGCTCCACCCTACCTGCATAAGATAAAATCTTTGACTTCCATCCTGCCAGATGCTTTTGAACCTTCGCAAGAAGAGGTTGGCAGTCATTAAAACTCAGTCTCTTAGGAGATAAAGGAAGGCCAAGGTATTTCATTGGTAAAGTCCCTCTCTGAACATTAAGAATATCAGAAATAATAGATTGGTCCTGCGTAGTGCAATTTGAAAAGAAGACTGCACTTTTCCCCCAGTTAACCCCCAAGCCAGAGAAACTTTTAAAATTAGCAAGGAAATGCTTAAGATTCACAGCAGCAATATCTATAGCTTTGCAAACGACAAATAGATCATCAGCAAACATAAGATGAGAAATAGCCACCTGAAGCTTTTGATAAGGAGTTGGGATCAGCTGAGAAGATGCATATTTTGTCATCAAAGTAGAGAACAATTCCATTACTATGGCAAACAAGAAAGGAGATAGTGGGCAACCTTGGCGCAGACCTCTAGTGCCTTTGAAATATCCTTCGGAGCTTCCATTCACTAGAACTTAGTAATGAGCATCAGAAACACATGCCATGATGAGCTTAATAAAGAGGGTTGGAAACCGCAGACACCTGAGTGCTGCTTCCAGAAAATCCAACCTGACACTTTCATAAGCTTTAGCAAGATCAAGTTTAATACACATACGAGGAGGCCCTCTCATCAGATGAAAATTATGAATTAAGTCTTGTGCGACAGGAATATTATGAAATATTTCGCCCAGGAATAAAAGCTGATTGCATAGGTCCGATAATTTTCCCAATAATCGGCTTCAGTCTATTAACCAAGATACGACTAATAATTTTGTACAATTCATTTGTCAGAGAGATAGGTCGAAATCTGTCTGGAGAGGCTGTATTTTCACCCTTTGGAACAAGCACTATAAAAGTGGCTTTCAATTGATTAAGCATCACACCATGTCTAAAAAAAATCAGTAATACCTTCACAAACATCATTGCCAATTATTGACCAAAAAACTTTAAAGAAATGGGCATTAAACCCATCGGGCCCAGGGGCCTTGTTTGGATTTGCAGCTTTAATTACCTTCTCAATTTCTATAATTGTCACTGGCATAGTAAGGTTCATAGCATCCGCTTCCGAAATAGACCCATAAGGTGCAAAGAGAGAAAGATCTGGTGTCTGCCGAATAATATGAGGCCTAAGAATACTAGAAAAATAAGAGACGAAAGCAGCTGCGATACCGGGAGGGTCAAGAAAAGTATTACCTTCCATGTCTTCTACTTTTGAAATAAAGGATTGAGCATGCCTTGTACGCATCAAACTATAAAAATACTTCGTATTGCCATCTCCCAGGTTCACAGCAAAGTCCAGAGACCGTTGCTTGAACATGCTTTCTTCTACTCGAGATATAAGATCAAGGTTAACACGTGCTATACGTTCGGCTTTTTGAAGAGAGATATCATTTGTGTCAGTGAGCATGCTCTTTTGAATAGTTCCCAAATAATTTCGAGCCTCCTGAATTTTAGTAGAAACCGGCAGCTGATGTGTTTTCCATTCAAGAATATGCCTCTTGACTCTTCTTAATTTGGTGACCACCCTAAACAAAGGTGTACCAGTAACTTCATCGGCCCAAGCATCCTTGATAATCTTGTTAAACCCTGGAATTTTAGCCCAGTAATTGAAATATCGGAAAGGAGCTTTGATATGTGATCTATCATTTAGGGTCAGTAAAAGAGGAGAATGATCTGAAATACTAGGAAGTAACACCTCCCCTTTAAGCAAATTAAGATTCATACAAGTTGCATTGACAAGGGCTCGGTGCAACTTACATTCAATCCGTGAAGCACCTAGACTGGAGTTAAACCAAGTAAACGGAGAGCCACTCAAACTTAAGTCTTACAAACCTGCTTCTTGAAGGCAGTCATTAAATTCAATAAGCCCTATGCCTCTCGGGCAAGCTCCTCCATTTTTTTCATGACTCCATCCGATGGTGTTAAAGTCCCCAACAAGTACCCAAGGCTGTGAAGAAGAGTTAACCTTCGAAACAATTGACTGCCATAGATAGCGACGTTGAATATAGCTGTTATAACCGTAACAAGCAGTGAAGAAGAATTGGACATTCTGAAATTGAATGTCGCAGTGAATAATTTGAGCTTCCACATAAATAATTTGAGCAGAGATAAATCCGGGATTCCACAACAGCCAAATCCGAGTAGAGGAGCAAACATCTAGATTTGAACTTTCCAACCATCCAACGCGTAAAATAGGATTCTTCATACAATGGTATGATGACTGTTTAACCTTTGTTTCCAACAAAACAACTAGAGATGCCTTCGATGTCTGAATCTTTTGACGAACTTCCAATTGCATAGAGGGTATATTAAGACCCCTAACATTCCAAGTTAGGATCGTCATTAAGATCAACTTTTATTACCCTTCTCCTTGATAACAATTCTAGTAGAGACTGGTGGAATTTTCATACCTGCACTTGAACTGGCCAATTTGGGTAGCAGAAGTTTATCTAGTTGATGAATAGAAGAAAAATCTTTTTGTGGAACTGTCAGACCTGATACAGTTCGAACACCATCACCCACACGCTCTTCTAGAACCAAAGCTGTAGTGGAAGCCAGTTCTTCCCCTGACGCATTAGAATCCCCTTCCAGATTTGAGAGGCTTAAAAAACGATTGGTATTGTCCTGCAGTATGGTAGCCCCAGCTTGGGGGCTAGCTGATTTAATAATGTTTACCTTGGGCGAGTTTGGTTTTTCCCCTTTGACGACATTCCAAGTTTCAACAGCATCAGTGTTTGGTGCAATGCCTACTCCAGGGGTTTCAATATTAGCAGCAGGCAAAGAAGAAGAAGAAGTAGCGTTGCCAGAATTTTTGGAACCCAAATCTGTTTAGACTGTGATGTAGAAGATTTCAAAGGGCATGCTTTATCACCATGGTCAAAAGTATGGCAGGACTTGCAAGGATTAGGCTTCCACACATATTCAACCTTCTGCAATATAGTTTTGCCTTTAAATTTCATACGAATATCTGTAGGGAATAAAGCATCAACTCCCACTTCAATACAGACTCTAGTAAAAGCGAATCGTGTCCCAGCAGCAGTTGCATGATCCATGCAGATGGGCCGGCCAATGACGCTTGCAATCTTACTTAACGCAGAACTGGATCGGAAACAAAAATTCAAATTGGGAAAACGAACCCAGACTGGAATTGTTTCAAATTGCTGCCTATACATGGCAATGTCCTCCGTCTATCGTCGAAGAATTAAAGGATGACCATGAACAAACCATGGACCCTCATCTAAAATAACCTGCCCAGCATCATAGTTAGTAAACTTGAATAAGTAAAATCCGTCAGCCATGGTGATGATCTCCAACTCTTTCAATCGCCAAGCTTTTTCAAGGGACGACTTTATAGCAAAAAAAGGAGGGTTTCTACCAATGAAATAACCAACTAGGGAGTTCCCCCAATTTAATTTAGCTGCTGTGGTATCATCTTCATCAAACTCAACTTGGAAATCCGGATCATTGGAAGGCGTCTGACAATGCTCCAATGCACGAGAGCTACTATTGGATCTTGTGAGGAGGGACGACCAGAAGGTAGGCTGACCTTTCTCATTATGTTCTGCATCTAATTCATGAAAAGGAAGACCTTCTGCACTGTCTAATTGCTCTGATTGTTTCCCCAATCTATCGGATTCATCATCAGAAAGAGAACTGCCAGATGCAGCCCTGTTTGGATCCTTACCTTGATCAGCAGAAAGAGATCTGCCAGATGCTATCAAAGCAGCCCTTTTTTGATTCGTACCCTGATTTTCGTTTGTAATCTCCTTCACCAAAAAATCCTTCGTGGGAAGTGGTACACAAATAGCAGATGGGTTCTGAACAATTGGAGGTTGCAGGAGTACAAATCGTTTACCAGATTGAACCTTGGCCTCTAATATCAAGTATTTTTAAAGATCAGCAGGAAGGGCATGTTCCTGATTTCTCTTCAAGATGGATCGGATCAGAGAAATTTTTGCAGGACGATCCTCAGCGTAGGACAGCATCAGATGTATTTGGTTCTTTAATGGATCATCCGATTCAAGAAGAGGAGGAGGAGGAGGTCCCCCAGCCATGAACGAGAAAACCACCAAGGGAGCAGCGGAAGAAAGGGAAGAAGTAGATGACGATGAAGAAAATCGCCAGAAATCGCCAGAGAAGCGGAGGAGAGAAAAAAATAAAGAAAAGAGAAAAAAATAAAAACTCAGAGAAAAAAATAAAGACTTTAAAACGGATTTCAAGCAAATCAATGCTTAAGAACTAATTTCGCGGGATTCCGCCCCGTTTCCGTATGGAAAACGTATCTCGTGCCATCAATAGCCTATATTTGGATAAAAACACGTGTTGGAAGATTCTTGGGCATTTCGGGGTGTTCCTGTTCGGTCTCTTGGTTTGCGATGCATTTGATACAGTATGAGGCCGAAAAACACATTTTACGATATTCCGAGACAGGTTTTGCATACAAATGTGTTTCGAGCGATTCTGTGCTTAGGAACGTATTGCAGGGGTTCCAAGGTCGTTTAAGGCCGAGGCCCGTGTTTTGGGGTGTTCATTCATATTTATAGGCGGATCTGCGAAACTATAAGCTGCAAAACTCATTTCAAGCAATTCATAGTTTGGACACGCTCTGGAAAATTCTTTGAATTTTTTTTACTTTAAAATAAGTTTCAGGAAAAATAGGGCAAAGGAGCGAATATCGCGAGATTCTGCCACGTTTCTAACTCACAAAAGAGTCTTTTGCAATCAGTAGCCCGTATTTAGATAAAAGCGCGTGCCGGATGACTCTAGGTAATATCAGGGTATTACGGTCGAGTCTTTTGCTTCGAAATGCGTTTACAACGATTATATGCCGAAATACGCATTTCATGATAATCTAAGTTACTTTTCACTTTAAAAAGGGTCTCAGGCGATCCAAGGGTAAGAAGGAATGGATTACATGGCCTTTAGGGTTGTTTGGGTATGAAAAACGTGCTTCGGGCAGTTCCTAATCTATTGTACTATGAAACCTCGTTCTATGTGAGTCTAGGAAAACACTGGCTCCAAACAGCATTTCGCGTAGTCGACGGTTCGAAGAAGCGCTCGAGGTACGACTGGGAATCCCGTGTCCTTTTAAGGCGGGGCTCCGAGCCGTTTCTGAATGAAACCCGTATTTCTTGCAATCAATGGCCAGTATTTTGATAAAAACGCTTCATGGATGATTCGAGGGCATTTCAGGAGGCTATTGTCTGCAGTTTTGCTTTAAAATGCTTTCCATACGATTCTTGGTTGAAATACGCATTTTAAGATATTCGAGCAGTGTTTTGCTTTAAAATGAGTTTTACGGGATTCTAGGGTTAGGAAAGAAAAGTACGAGATTTTAGGCGACTCTGGGAGAATGTAGATTGTAAACCGCGTCTCACGAAACTCGCGGTTGAAGGACGCGCTCTGGAAAAGACTGTGATTGCTTTTTTACGTTAAAATGGATTTCAGGCAAATCAGTGCTTAAGAACTAATTTTGTGGGATTTCGCTCCATTTCCATATGAAAAACATATCGCGTGTCTTCAATAGCCTATACTTGGATAAAAACACGTGTTGGATGATTCTTGGGCGTTTCGGGGTGTTCCTATATGGTCTCTTGGTTTACGATGTGTTACATATGATTCTAGGTCGAAAAACACATTTTAGGATGTTCTGAGACACGTTTTTCTGAAAAATGTGTTTCGAACGATTCTGCGGTTAGGAACGCAATGCAGGGGTTTCAAGGTCCTTTAAGAACGAGACCCGTGTTTCGGACAGTTCGTTCGTAATTCTAGGAGGATCTGCGACCCTGTAGGCTACAAACCTCATTTCACGCAATTCATAGATTGGAGACGTGCTCTGAAAAATTCTTTGATTTCTTTTACTTTAAAATGGGTTTCAAGAAAAGTAGGGCTGAAGAGCTAATATGTTGGGACTCTACCACGTTTCTGACTGACAAAAGAATCTTGTGCAATCAATAGCCCGTATTTCAATAAAAGAACGTGCCGGATGACTCAAGGTCATATCAGGGTATTACGGTTGAGTCTTTTGTTCGAAATGCGTTTGCAACGATTCTATGCCGAAAAACGCATTTCATGATAATCTGAGATACCTTTCGCTTTAAATAGGGTTTCAGGCGATTCAAGGGTAAGGAATGCAATGCACGGGCTTCAGGGTTGTTTGAGTCTGAAAAACGTTCTTCGGGTAGTTCCTTATCTATTTTATTATGAAACCTCGTTTGATGTGACTCTAGGAAAACACTGGCTCCAAGCCGCATTTCACGAAGTCCACGGTCGAAGGAAACGCTCTAAGAAGTCCGGGAAATTCTTTTTCCTTTAAGACGGGATTCGGGCAAATTCGAGCTTGAGAACTTATCTCGCGGGGTTTTGTGTCGTTGTTGAATGAGACCCGTATTTCTTGCAATCAATAAACTATATTTTGATAAAAACGCGTCATGGATGATTCTACCGCATTTCTTGGGGGCGTTAACAGTCTCCACTTTGGGTTTGAAATGCATTTCATAAGATTCTAGGCTGAAATGCGTATTTTATGATATTTTGAGCTACGTTTTGCTTTAAAATAAGTTTTACGAGATTCTAGGGTTAGGATAGAAATGCGCGGGTTCAAGGTTTTTTAAGACTGAATCCCGTCCTTCGGACAGATTGTTTGGAATTTTGGGTGGCACCTGGAAAATGTAGGTTGTAAACCGCGTTACACGCAACTCGCAGTTGGATGATGCGCTCTGAAAAATATAGTAATTTTTTTTATTTTTTTTTAAGAATATGTTAGTTCTTCTATTTCACAAAGAATACTGTACTGAAAAGGAAGTCTCCCATAGGGAAGATGCTTCCAAAGGGGCATACCCCTCTAATTACAAACGAGAAATATAAAGCGATAAATAAATAATTACTCATTATTTCCTATACTTTGCTTATACAAATATGCAAGTACATTCTCATTAATGTGGACAGCAGCTAAATTTCTACTTAACACTTTACTGAACCGAGCTGATCGCGGATGAAGCATCAAGTACTAAATATGTTCAAATTTCTGAATAAAAGCATGTAATCTTCATACTCGAAAGCGCACCTTCCAATCAGAAACTTGAGGACTGAGAAGAACTTGATAGAGTGTTGAATCTGCCTCAAAAGTGATATGTGTGACATTATCTGGAATAAGCTGTATTATTTGAAATACTGCCTTAAAGTAAGTCAACTCCTACTCAATATGACATTCCTTTGCTGTATGAACATCACTCCAAAGAATTCCAACTATAAGGGTATCAATTGAACAAATAGATACTCTCCATCCAGGATTCATTAAAGTAGGCAACTTTGGACAGATACCGGAGTTGCTTGGAGGAACATTCCAATGATTAGCGATTTCACTTGGTAAAGCACTCATCATGTCAATCCAAGCAAAATCCCCTAGTTAGGCCTTTCTAGCCCCCATATTGAAAAGCCATAAAAACCATAAAACCAAGAAAATAAACCCAAAAAGATTTTCCTTTTATTTCTTCCTCCATCTCAGGTGCCAAATATTTAATTGAACTTAATGATAAAAGGGAATAAAGAACTGATTTATA
This sequence comes from Persea americana, assembly GCA_029852735.1. Taxonomy (NCBI): domain Eukaryota; kingdom Viridiplantae; phylum Streptophyta; class Magnoliopsida; order Laurales; family Lauraceae; genus Persea; species Persea americana. The sequence continues at coordinate 24,130,603 of CM056817.1, forward strand.
AAATTGAATAAATGGGAATAACGAGATGAGATGAGTGATTTCGCACACACTTTTATCAATCATAGCCCATCGGCCATCCTAAAACAAACACTGGCCCATCGGCCATTTTCAATCAGTCCTGGCCCATCGGCCACCTTCAATCAATTATGGCCCATCGGCCTTTTACTTTTATCACTCGTGTATCGCACATGAAAAACACATAAGTCACAAGTCAAAGTCTCATTTGCATCATCATTTTGGTTTGAAAAATCAGCCTTTAAACCCTATTTTGCGAAGGGATCAGAAGGGGGTACCCGGGAACGGGGCCGATCCTCTTCTTAAATATTTGGCACCTCCCCCCTCTTTTATTCTATTTTCTTTATTTTAGTTATTTTGTTTTACTTGGATATACTACGATTATACTATGTGAGGATTAACCTTTATTTGGACTTTAACTCATGACCCTGAATTGACACAAATTAAAGAGACCCAGATTAATGTGATAGGATAACCGTCGTGTGTTGCCGGCAACACATTAGACGAGAGGAAGAACCCACCTTATTATTTTTCTCCCTATATTTCTTCGACTTTTGTCGAAGAACGGTGTTACGGCCGTACCGTAGCTGGCGATCGTAATCCATCAATTTTGAGGGTAGTCGGAATCCTCATTTTCGATGTAAAATTTAAATAGCATATATAGATGAATGGAGATTTCCCCAAACCATGCCTCTCTTGGAGAGGAAAGGGGGGGGGGGGTCGAAATTCACATCCGACAGCCTGGCGATCGTGATGGGACCTCTTATGTTTTCCTGTCACTTATTTGGGTCTTCCTGGAATAATATTCTAAGACACGAACATCCAATCAATGATCCGATGTCCGTGTCCCATTCGTTTTAGGGTTGTTATGAGTAGTCTGAAAATAAGACCAAAGGTCCGAATGTACCGTCCACTAAGCTTTCCCCCATTACACCATAAGAAACAAACCTTCACCAACAAAACTGCATAACAAGTGCTCTTCTCTTCCTCTCCTTCTCTCTCTTCTCATCTAAACATTTCTTCACAAATGGAGGGTCAGACGTTCGGAATGTCCGACTTTCAATCCCTCTCACCCCCACTATTGATCCGCACCACTGGCGGGTCACACTAAACCACGCAAAGTTTAGAACCCTTTAGGGTATTAGATGGATCCTTGGCAGCTTCAAGCCATGACCCACAACAGATAAGACGGTCCCTCTTCGAAGGAGGCCCGTTACCAGCCAATACCACAACAATGGGAAGGAATCATTCCAATACATCCACCCCATCTCCTTCATCGAGAGAGAATAATTTCTCCTCACATTCAGGGGTGACTTACACAGATCTAGTCAGTCCCACCGGCCAAGTTATAAGATATAGGGTCCATGATAACGTTTCATCAACAGACTAACCTCTTCGCGCAAGTGATCCTGTTGTCTCGCAGGTTATACCCTATTCTTCCATGATCAGCCAAACCGAGCCAATCACGTCCTCTATCCCGCAGTATGGGATGCCTACTGACACACCTATCATAACCCCGGTTAGGGCCATTGCACCTTCCCAGACTCTTGCGATAAATGAAAACCCATATCACCAGATGAGTCATAATCCAATGAGCATAGGTCAATTGGCAACATCCAACATCTCGCACCAAAACCCTTCGACACATATGGGAGCGCCAGACGCCTACCGACAACACGAGATGGCTCGGCCCCAATTCCAAGCAATGATTCCTCCACCAGCGGATCAAGTTCGTTGCAATCCTGAGACGGTTGGCGCTGGTATGTTATATCCCCAACCATCTCAATACGAATACGAGAGGGGGCCTCTCACTTATCAAAATCAAACAGTCCCGATCTATCAAATGCCCAATGCGAACCAGAACCTCCCAATCCAGAATGTGCAAGTTACTAACCCCACGAGCATTGGAAATCCTTATCAAACACACCAAGCGAATGAGTCGCGCTATCAGCAAGCATATCAACCACCCACTTTAAGCCCAATAGTTGGCCCATATAGGGGACAACCAATTACTCATGGGGGAATTCAGTTGAACCAAAGCTATCAGCCTATCTCGCAACCGTATTTCCATGGCCAATGCCAAGAACTGGCCTACGCCCCTACTTCGCTAGAACCACAAAGAGAATGTCAACCACAGACAATTCAATATCTAGATCCTCTAGCATTCAAGGAGTTGCAGAAAAATGTGGAGGAACTCAAAAACGAAATTAAAAAGAAATCCTCGAGCTCAACTGGCAAAAAACTAGGATTCTACAACTACCAAAAAGGAGGAAAAAGAGAGGTCACCTTTCCCTGTTAGAGCCCCTAAGTTCGTACCTTACGATGGGACTACTAACCCTCAGCATCACCTAGTCTCGTTTTGCAACAAGTGTCATGCCATTGCAGACAATGACTCCATGCTCATAAATTATTTTCAGGAATCGTTAACCGGAGATGCATTAACTTGGTATACGTCCGTGCCTTCGCATGAAATCAATACCTTCAAGGATGTAGTAGAGAAATTTTTAGCGCGATACCAACATCTAACTAAAAACAAACCCTTATGGCATGACTTAGCTAATCTCAAACAGAAGAACAATGAAGACTATGAGGAATTTGCAGTAAGATGGCAAAACCAATTCGCACGGTCGGACTGCAACATGCAAGAAGAAGAACAAGTAAGAATGGCCATATCAAACATGAAGGATCCCATGAGAGCCCTGATGACAATTGGGGAGGTCGTTAGTTGGAGTGGCCTGTGCCGTAGGTTATCTAGGATGAAGCAAAATCTAGATGAAGGGGTATTGAACACCATCATTGACCATAAAAAGAACACACGTAGGGTAGGCACAACCACCCAACCAGAGATCCGCACGACCCCTGAAGTTAGCTTGAATCAGGAAGAGGTCTACCGACCGTATCAGGAGCGTACCAGCGTTAGCTTTAACCAACACCAAAACTTAGGGCAAAATAGCAATCCCAACTTCCAAGGTGGTAACCCGAATTATCAGAGGAATACTCAAAACTATCAGCAGAACAATCAGAACTACCGAAACCCTCCGAAAAATCATCAAAGTTATGACCAACCACCAAGAAACCAAGGGCCTCCAGTGAATCAAAACCAGAATCCTAATCCCATACAGCCGGTCTCGAACCCGATAGCTCCACTGCAAAACCAGAACGCGAATCCTCAACCCAACTATAGTACCGCCCCCTTCAATTACAATAGAGACAACAATGGCAACCAGAATAACCCAAACAATGGAAATAGAAGAAGATTCGAACCTAAAAGGGCAAACTACCCGTCCCTTCCTCAACCATGGACTGCTGTCTTCTGGTCTCTTTTAAATCAGAATGCCCTCCAACTTCCGCCAGAACGACCGCAGGCATGGTCCGAACACCTAGACAAGACTAAGTTTTGCGCCTACCATAGGATGCCAGGTCATGACCTCACCCAATGCTACACGGTTAGAGATTTGATCTATGATCTCAATGATGAAGGTAGAATTGATTGGAGTAACATTAGGCCAATAGGTGGGAATGATCCACGGAATGCCCCTCCCAATCAAAATCTAATCACCAATCCCGCACAAAATATTCCCAACATGCAGATTTATACAAACCCTTTACCTCAGCATGGAGCATCAACCTCTGGACAGGGCCCACAGACCCAATTAATAAACATTGCCGTAATAGAGCACCAACACATTGATGCCCCGGCTCAAGGGAGTGTAAACCATAGCCAACCGTGTCATGCTGATTTCTTTGAAGAAGAGGATTATCGAAAATACATCACGCCATGGGATGGGAAGACTAAATTCAAAATCATCAATTCAGGGATGGATACGATCGTTGACTCCCCTGACCTTTACAAGGTAAATTTTGATGAGCCAAATGACCGAGAATCGCCGATCATCACGAATTCCCAACCAGATCCTTACCCGGACACAGATGCGTCTCAGGCCCACTTACGATCTGGACGGATCCGTCCTCCCTGACTACCCCCTCACCCTGTTTCTCAAAACTTAGATTCGCAAAATCCCAATATTCAGGTTGAGGAGATAGTTGATGAAAGAGCTTATAGTTTGATAGAAATAGGGATAGAATATGACCTTTTAGGGCACCTCACAAAGATCCCAGCTAAAGTATCTGTCCTTGATCTGATTAAAACCTCCCCCAAACATCAGCAACAATTACTTGAGGCTATTACACGCTTACAAGTCCCGGTAGGCATAACTCCAGAAGAATTGAGAACGTCTATTTCAGCCTTGGCCCCGGGAGCTTCGTTCCCTGCCATTACTTTTACTGAAGAAGAATTAAAGGAAATACCACCTGAGGCGAGAACCTCTCCCCTACATCTAACAGTCAAGATAGCAGGGAAGGAAATGTCAGGAGCTTTGGTTGACACTGGTGCATCACTGAATATTTGTCCGTTGAAAACCTACAAAGCCTTAGGGCTCACAATAAAGGACTTAACTCCAGCCCCTATGGTCGTAACTGGTTACGACGGGAATAAGAAAACGGTTTGTGGAAAAATTATGTTATTAGTCCAAGCGGGCCCAATTTCAATGCCAGAAGAATTTTACGTTATGGATATCCCTGCCACTTTTAACTTGATCTTAGGACGCCGATGGTTGAACCACATGAATGCCATTATGTCAAGCCGACACCAATGCGTCAAATTCCCCCACTTGGGTAAGATCATGAAATTGATGGGAGACCCGCCTGTCATTGAACCGGAAGAACTTCAAAAACTCCGGACCCTACAACCCGCTCCTATTATGCCAGAGGTCAAGATTCACGGGTACAAGGTCGATCCTTTCATCTCTTTGAAGGATATGGACCCTACGCAGAATATGTTTTCCGAATTATCCTCCCCACAAAATCTGATGTTTGACAACGAAGGTCAAGCTCGAGGATGGACTCTAATGAAGAAGATGGGGTATCAACCCGGATTTGGGCTAGGAAAGAATGGAGAAGGCATCACCGACCCTTACATACCAGACCCTAGAGCGAGAGCAGAAGGATTAGGGTACGACACACACAATGACATAAGGTATAAACAAGAGGACTGGACCTTAAATGAACATTTGATGAAGTATGACAAAACCTTGGATTAACACACGTCCTTTTGGAAAGGGATGCTACAATTTGGATCCAAATGATAAAGGCAAGACCGTTTTAGTAGAAGATTGGGAGGATTCGACTTCGTCTGAAAGTGAGACTCACGAGGAAATCTTCGGCACTTGGAAAGAGCTCCATTCACCAAAAGGAGTGAACAATATCGACCACACTATCGATCCAAGATTCCAGACCCTATCTTGTAACATGCTGAATGCGAGTGAATTAACTCATCTACCCAAAAAAAAAACGCTGATCGCCGAAGTCCGAGAAAGTCGCGAGACGTGGGAAATCGAAAACCCTACTAGTGAAGAACTGGTATATTGGCCCGTTGCCTGGCGCCATTGGCGACAAGACTCCTCTCGAGAGAACCATGAAATTTGGGAAACTGATGACCTCAATGATCACGAAATGGTATACCGCCCCACCGCCTGGCCACGCCAGCGGGGAGGATCCTCCTCAGTAGATAGCCCATCTTCAACCTCACCCGTACCATATCATTCGAAAAATCCCAAAAAATTAGAAAATCCCAAAAATCCAAAAAAATTAGTAAACCTCAAAAACCCAAAAAAATTCGAAAATAGAAAACCTAAAAACATAAGAACCGTAGGAGTAGAAGACTGTGATCATCATCTAAATATGGGCAACCTAAGGCGATGGAAGATACCCACAGTGGAGCAGTCTCGACTAGAAGAAATTATGACAAACATCGAGAAGTTAGGCTGCGAATCTCTGCCTGTCGTTCTAGAACCCGAACCTTCTGTGCAACATGTGAACATCAATGATGGAATGGGTCTTTACGAATTAGTGGACATTGCAGAAGGGGATGATGAAGTTTCAGATGAATTTAGGAGAGTAATTAAGAAGTTTGACGAAGAAACACAAGCGGCTGCCGAAAAGACGAAAGAGATAAATCTGGGAACAGACGAAAGACCCAAGCAGGTCCAAATCAGTGCATGCCTAGAACCTGGCGAAGAGAACGAGATCCTTGAGGTCCTAAGAGAATATCAAGACGTGTTCGCATCGGATTATAATGACATGCCCGGACTCGCGCCCGACCCAGTGGAACACAGGATCCCATTGGAGGAAAATGCTAGACCGGTTAAACAGAAATTGAGAAGAATGCTCCCTGATGTTGCACTGAAAGTGAAAGAGGAGGTTGACAAACTCCACCAGGCGAAGTTCATAGGGTTGTGTTGTTTCCTCAATGGGTTACCAATATAGTCCCGGTGAAGAAGAAAGACGGACGCATCCGAGTCTGTATTGATTTCCAAAATTTGAACAAGGCATCTCCCAAAGATGATTTCCCTTTACCTCACATCGACGTGCTTATTGATAATACCGCGGGGCACGCTATGCTATCATTCATGGATGGTTACTTAGGGTACAACCAAATCAGACTATCACCAGAGGATCAGGAGAAAACCTCGTTCACCATGCCCTGGGGGACTTACCGTTACATTGTTTTGCCTTTCGGCTTGAAGAATGCTGGCGCTACCTATTAGAGGGCCATGATGGCAATATTTCATGATATGATACACGACTGTGTGGAGGTTTACGTAGATGATATTCTAATCAAATCTAAAATACGTGAAACACATGTCATGGCTCTCAGGAGAGTTCTTCAGCGATCCAGGGACACCCAACTAAAGATGAATCCAAAGAAATGTGTTTTCGGAGTATCCTTTGGAAAACTCCTAGGCTTTATGGTAAGTAATCGAGGAATCAAAGTCGATCCTTCTAAGGTAAAGGCCATTCTTGAAATGCCACCCCCGAATAACCTTAAAGAGTTAAGAGGCCTAATAGGGCGACTACAATTCATCAGAAGATTCATTTCGCAGCATTCACAAAGATGTGAGCCGTTCTATAAATTGTTAAAAGTAGGCGTGGAATATCATTGGGATGACGACTGCCAAAAGGCATTTGAAGATCTAAAGAAATATCTATTGAGTCCTCCTGTCCTGAAGCCCCCTGCTATAAACATAGGCCCCTCATTTTGTATGTGTCAGCAACAGAGTCTTCAATAGGCATGGTCCTGGGTCAACATGATGAGACTGGGAGGAAAGAGAACGCGGTTTATTGCCTGAGTAAATCTCTCCTACCCTATGAAAGGAAATACTCCCCAATGGAGAGAACTTGCTTAGCCGTAGTTTGGGCCGCCCAGAAATTGAGACACTACTTTCTAGCTCACCAGGTCAAACTTTTAGCCAGAATGGACCCCTTAAAATACATCTTCGAGAAACCCGTTACTTCGGGAAGAGTCGCACGATGGCAAATGCTCTTGGCAGAGTTTCACATAACCTATGTTACCCAGAAGTCTATAAAGGGACAAGCAATTGCCGACCATCTGGCACACCTCCCTCTGCCACGGTATGAACCGGTTAGAACTGATTTCCCCGACGAAAGTATCTTATTTGCGGATGTTGAAGAAGCAAAGGATGATGATTTATGGACCATGTACTTTGATGGAACTTTGAATTAGAATGGAAAAGGAGTTGGTGTAGTGTTATTATCCCCGGAAGGAGTTGTCATCCCAATGGCCTATAAAATCGGATTTGCAGCAACCAATAATACGATGGAGTACGAAGCCTTATTAGCAGTGTTGAGAGAAGCCCAGGCCCTAGGTGTTGATAAGCTAAGAGTCTTCGGTGATTCTAAAGTCGTTATTTCCCAAATAGCTGGATAATGGAAGGTTAGCGCCCTTAAGCTTGCGCACTACCACGAGAAAGCCAAATAGCTGATGTCAAAATTCAAGAAGATTTCATTTTTCTACATCCCCCGCACCTTGAACCGATTGGCTGACTCATTAGCGATTTTAGCCTCAATCATAGAGTTGCCTGATGATAAGGATTCCAAAGAATTTCTAATTAGAAGGCTAGATTCTCCGTCCGTCAAACCAATAGACCCGACCAAGGGGAACCCCGCTGAAGTCCTGCTGAAAGTCTCGAAAAATAGGAGTAAGAAAGCTAAGACCGAAGAGTCCGATCAGGAAGAAGATTCTAAACCTAAAGAAGAGATCTTAGCTCGCATACAACATGATGATGACCTGGAAGATGACCATCCGTGGTACTATGATATTTGGAATTACCTGCATGATGGCTACATCCCCGACTACGCCACCCGATCGGATAAAAGGGCATTAAGAGAGATGGTTCAGAGATATGTCATAGTCGCAGGGCTACTGTACCGTAGATCATTTAGTGGAGTTCTCTTACAATGCATGACCATAGAAGAAGGGCAAGAGATAGTTAAAGAGGCACGTTCAGGAGAGCGCGGAGGACATGTCAATGGCCAAATGTTAGCTAAGAAGATCATCCGTTTAGGTTACTATTGGCCGTCCCTAGAATCAGATTCAGTCAATTATGTCAAAAGATGCAAAGAATGTCAGCTGCATGCTGACCTAATTCATGCCCCCGCATCATCCCTTCACCCTACCACGGCTCCATGGCCTTTCTCGACCTGGGCTTTTGATATCATAGGACCCCTGGCCTCTACTGTAGAGAACACACAAAATAAGGCATTCATATTAACAGCAACAAAATATTATACTAAATGGGCAAAAACAGAAGCATATGTTAATATTAAGGCAACCTCCGTAGTCAAATTCATTAAAAAGAATATAATAACTAGGTTTGGCATCCCTAAGGCATTCATAACGGATAATGGTCCGCAATTCATATCCCAACAAATGGACGAGTTGTGCACAAAATATAACATAGAACTGCATCATTCAACCCCATACTATCCCCAAGCAAATGGTCAAGCTGAAGCAACCAACAAGACCCTACTAAAGATCATCAAGAAGACTGTACATACCACCAAAGGAAGTGATTGGCCAGACCGTTTGGTCGAAGCGTTGTGGGCGTATCGTACTTCAATAAGAACTCCCACAGGAGAAACCCCATACTCTTTGACTTACGGAATGGAAGCAGTCCTTCCCCTTGAAGTCCTTCACCCGTCGCTGCGCATCCAGCTAGATGAAGACATGACAGAGGACCAAAGGAGAGAAGCATTGCTACTTCAGCTGGACCTACTTGACGAAAGGAGAATGAAAGCAGCAGAGCACGCACAGGTATACCGGAACCGGATTGCCAGAGCCTACGACAAACATGTCAAAGAAAGAAAATTCAAAGGTGGCGATTTCGTGCTAAAACGCATCGCTCCTTCTCAGCTTCCACATCCCCGAGGTAAGTTACGACCCAATTGGGAAGGCCCTTATGTAATTAAAGAAGTATATCCTGGAAATGCATACAGACTAGTAGATGCAGAGGGGGAAGATCTCTCTGATCCATGGAACGCTATGTACCTGAAAAGGTATACAGTATGACCCTTCCTCACTTCTTGTGGAATATGACCCTCCTTGCCCTTTTGCGTAGTTGTAGAAATCTCATAGGAGGACCGAAGAAATGCACTCTGATCAAATTTGGAACTCGGACACACACTAACACTTAAAAATACACAAATAGGTGGATCTGCCCCGCACAAATTCCGCACGGTCAAAGTCACTCGATGTGAAAGTCTGAAGGTGAGTTCGCCCATGTCATGAAAGCCTTTCGACCGTTTGCTAAAAATATATATATATATATATAGTCGTAACTAGTTTGGGTTCGTAGTTTTTTTTTTTTACCCGAGCCAGTAAGCCCGTAGTGGTATTTGCATACCTAGTGCCCTAAAGCCGTCTGGTTTGGGAGTCACTGGCCTAAAGCTCGTTACATGGGTTAATTAGAAAATTTAAAGAACCTAGGCATTGCACAGTTCCATGCTAAAAAAAAAAAAAAAAAAAAAACTGTGATTAGTTTGGGTTCGTAGCCTTTTTAACTCGAGCCAGTAAGCCCGCAGGGGTATTTATGTACCTAGTGCCCTAAAGCCGTCTGGTTTGGGAGTCACTGGCCTAAAGCTCGTTACATGGGTTACTTAGAAAGCTTAAAGAACCTAGACATTGCGCAGTTCGTGTTAAAAAAAAATAAAATTCTATTAGAGTTAGGCTCGCTGGAGTGACATGGGTACTCATTGCATGAACTGAGCAGAAGGTGGTCGGAAGCCACAGCAGTAAGGAGGCACGGTGACTTACCACCCCACACACAAACACAACTCACGAACGAGCCCCGAGGACAGTCAAGTGCTTTCTGAAGTTCAACCGAAAAGACTAAGCAGCTACAAGAGGAGGGCTTGTGAGGGCTCGACCTCCAGATGATGGTTAGGGAGTATCACATTACCGCCAAGGTGACAATCATGGAACGAGGGTACTTTCTTGCCCACAGCCAAAATGAACACTAGTCTTATGCTGGGGCATTTTATATATATATATATATATATGATTATACCTATCTATCTGTCTTGCACGGCTTCCCAATATGGGCCCTCATCGCATACACGATTGCCACGAACACTCACTGGACTGCACACACCCTCACCTCATGCATGCTTTTGTTGCTAGCCATTTCCGATTGAATGCAGGAAGGAACACATACACTAAGGTACTAATTCCATCTCTTTTCCCAAAGCTTGAATGCCAAAATGGCCCCCTGACATTTTTACCGAGAAAGAAAGATGCCACCTTAGCTAAATTATGCAGGGGGCCTAAAAATATTAAACTAACAAATTTGCTTTGAGACCTTGCAGGGAAACCAACCCCGATTACATTCATAACATCCCACAAGCTGGGGCATTTTTTTTATTATCTACGGGTATTATTTTGCACACAACTCCTCATAACTAGAAAATGTCAAAATGCTGATGACCAAACTTGGGAAGTATGAATTATGGTTGTTATGATATATAATGATGAATTTAATTATAGATGTATGCTATGCACACCCTTTATAATATCATGTATGATTTGAAAATGCAAATATCTTGAGCTCTTGCCTTAATACTTATTGCAGACGATGTGAATGCCTTTAAAAACATAGAATTGCTTAGGCCACAAATGTCACACACTCAGGCACTCCTCATTGTTTGAGAGCCTTGTGGCTATGTTGCCTTCTCCACGTCAAAATTGGCATGGGATTGCATTCATTTAGTTTATTATATCTCATCTTGTCTATCCCGTATTGCTATTATTCTCATTCCATGAGATTTTTGCTGAGGCACGAAATTCGAGAAATTTTAGAAAAATTTCGGCAGCACTTCCCCTTGTTTTTTGGACCCCGAAAAATTTCCGGATACACAGAACCTGTTACCTGTGAAAGAAAAACACTTCAAATATTCCCCGGTACCCCACAACAACTCCTTATCAATCAAACACATTCCCATGGCACTTCTAAAGCATCAAGTACATTATCTCAACTACACATACATAATACACGTATGCACAACATACATCAAATACATATTACCTCTCACCATAAGCCAAAGACGGGGCGAAACAACATAAATACATGACTAGCAAATATGGATACATGGAACAAGGATACACTAATGATGCAACCTGGGGAGATTGATCAAAGAACGATGACTCTACGGAGCGGCTCCATCACGGCGAGCCGACGAAGCAAATGAGGTCAGACCAGGAGCACGTTGAGAAGGAGTGCGGGTCGAGTCCAAGAATGCATAACCTCTCTCCTCTGCCCTCCGATGAAGTCTAAGGAGACGCCCCCACAAATCAGTAACCACTTCATCATGTTGTCGCTCCATGCGATCCATGCGCCGAGCGTAATGATCATGAATAATGGCCTTCTCCTCGCCCCAGCTAGGAGGTGGAGGAATATAAGCAACGATAGCACCGCTCTACAGGACAACATTTATAGAAACATTACGTTCAACAAACCTTGTAGCATCAAACATGGAATTTTAAACGAAGAAAAGACCTTTACCTGCACAGGGGCCTCAAAGCTCCTAAGCCTGGCACGTAACTGGTCAACCTGCACACAACAAAATTATAAACAACATCAACAATGGATGAGGAATCAAGATTGAAATATCACATGAGAAGCGCTCATACCTGTGCCATAGAAGCAGCTCTCTCTGCAAACGCTTCGTCGAGCTCGCCACGAGCCTCTGCCTGAGGATTACGAATAGAAAGGGTTAAGAGTTGTCATTATACGTCTTGAACACAAGAGCGATAAAACAAAACGCAAACCTCGCTAGTCCGTAGTCGATCCACCTCCGCCTGTAGAGTGAGAAGATCGCTCTCCAATCGAATTCTCGTGACCTCGGACATGTCCTGCTCTCTGTTGCTCTGGATAATAACCAAAGGTCATAAACACAAATTCAAAATGAACAAATAACTCCATGACCTCATACCTCGCGAGAATCTGCCAACGCCTCGATGATCGCTTCATTTTCCCGGCGGCGCTCCTGTTACCAAAGCAATTTTAGTAAGGAAAGTATAAATAAGGTAGCACGTGGCTAATTAGGTTTAACAATTTCATACCCTCTCAGCTGTCAATAGTGCCCTCAGTTTCACGATCTCCGTATCCTATGAAATATAAATCATGCCGTTACATCAAGAATGATCGACATTACTATGGAGATAAGCACCATTGGATTCAAACACTAAATCAAGAAGTCATACCTTCTTCTCCACTAGGTGAGACAGTCGAAGTGTTTCTCCCCTGAGGATGGACTCCGCATCGGACACTACACACCCAGACGTCCCCTGTCACACATGAGAGCCACGGTTAGAGGATGGGAAGAGCATGAATCGTTGAGATTGTAAGGCCCATAATTGAAGTTGGAAACCTCATAAGCCCTCACCTCGCCCCGTCCTTTGGATGATGGATGTGCCTGCCAATGCCTTGCTGCAGCCGGTATCTCCTCCTGAAAAGTAAAGGAAGAAACGATGTTAGCCATGATAAAAAGGAAGACAACATCAGAGCGAACAAAATTTCAATGCTCACCCGAGCCAATGACGAGGCCTCAGCCGCTTCCGCGCAATTACTAATAGAATACGAAGCCCCACAAGAATACGACTCCGGGAGTATATATCGATGCAAAGCTGTCCTCCAATATACCTCATAGTCACTCCAGGCACTAGCATCTACACCGAAGGTGGCCTTCCTCCCTTTCCTTCTCCAATTTTTTATCTCTTTCCGACACGGATGGCGGCGTTTGAATGCTTTCAAACCCCACCCTGGATACGACCGACGCATGATAGACTTTTCTGCCGGGACAACCTGATGGTGTCCCAGTTGGCGCGCAACTCGGCTGACAACCAACCTGACCGCCACCTGGGGAGTGTGGAGCCAAATGTCCCTCTCAAATAGAGTACGCCCCTCCTGCACAACAGCCACCTCATCATCTAGACCACCCCGGTAGGGCTGCCAGATCACCTGACAAGTCATGATGTGTAGCAAATGAGAACAGAGAGAGGCAGACATTTAACATGACAAACAAAAGGAGAAAAGGAGCATACCTCGTGATTTTTCAATTCATTTAAGATGAACCGATAACCTTGCTTGCCCGGTCTCATTCCTAGAGCTTTAATACGCTCAGCCATCTCAGGAGGTAGAATGTCGGCAAGACTCCGTAAATTGGCATTAGGATACCACTGTGAAGCCCGGGGAGTACAACTCAACCTTGCAGGCAAGCGCTCAGGCCGACACTGGATGATATCCTCCCAAACCCATACCTACACACAACCAAAGCTTGGTTATTACAAAAGATGAAAAATGACCCATGATAAGAAAAGGTGGACTACAATAGGTCACCACACTTGGGGATAGGGTTTAAACCTGTAGGATCGGCACGAACCCTCGAAAGCTCTTACATCCGGGCTGGAGGCGGCACCTCGAGTCCAGACTATGGAAAAGAAAGGCAAGGGTGGCCGCGCCCTAAGCATAGTCGCCGACCTTATCTAGGTCCAGCACAAACCAAATGAGAGTACCGAACGCTCTATTGCCAGTCGCGTTCGCAAAGAGACACCTCCCCAAAAAGAACAGAAGGAAAGCCCAGAGATGCTCATCATCACCCAATCGTGCCGAAACCAGCCTGGGTCTCCTCAAACGAACCTCAGACTGCCTCCCTTGTTTTTTCTCTGCACAATACCAAATTGACATAAGAAATTCATTATATAATCAGAATAAGGAACAAAGTAGCTACGAAATATTTCGATACTCACTCGTGACCGGAAAAACCTCACAAGGTATCCTTACTCTCTTTCGGCGAGCGTACCCATCAACCGGCACTTCCCGCCATTCATACCCTGCAGCAAAAGAGAAAGAACGTAAGAAACAAGGATGAGAAGCATACAAGACGCCAGAGATCAGTAAAAAGAAACTAGATCAAGTGCTTACGCTCAGAGGGTCTGACGTCGTCGCCCTCGTTACCTCTACCCGCACCTCCATCTCTCCTCTCATCAAAGCCGGCAGAAACAACTCAGTGAGGTCTCACCCCCTCATCCTCACTGTCCCCATCATCAATCTCGTCGTCTCCATCGTCAGACGCGATAAACTCACCCTCCAACTCATCATAATCTGCATCCTCATCATAACCCCCGTCCACCTCATCATCACTCTCAATCACATCCCCCACTGTTACGTCGTCATCAGCAGGGCCAGCCGCAGATCGGGATCCACCAGAAGAGGGCCCCTCACCTGTCAAAGGAATTATGAATACCGTCAATAAAGGATAAATATTGAATATGCAGGTCTCATTGGTATTTTTCCTACTCTGAATCAATCTAAAGGAGAGGGGACAAAATGTTACCAGCATCGGCCCGAGCCCCGGCCGTTGTGGGGACAGGACCTCCCTCACATCCTATAACCGGCAAGCCTCCAAAATCTGGTACCCTTGCCCTCAGCTTGGCGAGGAAGTCCGCCTGGTTCCGAGCCCACTCTAAAATGAAGTAGGGAGGAATGATTAGTAGGAATAGCAGAAGAGAAAGATATGGTGCCACAAAGGCAACAATGGAATACTTACTATTTAGGATCCTCCTCCTCTCTGGGCTGTACACCTCCCTCAGCCACTCGGCGTCAATCTGACCCACACCGGATTGGGGGCGAGCCCCAAACATCCTATTTAGGCGTAATCGAGTGATAGAAGCCTTGGCATCATTCGCCCTGGAGAAAACAGGGAGGCCTGTCACCCTCAGCCCCCAGCAACGCGCAATGTCCTCAAGTGTAATCGTCATTTCCCCGGGCGGGAAATGGAAAGTGTGCGTCTCATCCCTCCATCTCTCGGAAAGAGCACAAATGAGAGCACGGTCGGTGCGGAAGGCGACAATAGACATGAAATCCCCGAACCCCATTGCTCGGACCCGATCCTTTAAGTGATCAGGAAGCTCGATCCACCAGTCCCTCATCTGTAACCAACTCACCCTAGCCCGGGCAAAAGGGACAGGCTGCAACACAAACATCACGGGAAAGAATGTCAATAATAATGGAAGCCAACAAAGTATGAGATTTATAAAGACAGCTAAGAGTTTACCTGGCCAGCTCATATCTCGTCTGAAAGGTGAGGCTTCTTCTCCGATTTATCCTCACACTTCTGTTTCTTTTTCGGGGGAGCAATGATTTGATCTACCCCGGCCCCTTCCACAGTGTCCGATGACATAAGAGTGCGCTTACAAGTCTCCTTAGTCCTAGCCATCTGACAAACCTATACCCAAAGCCAAAATGAGAAGTTGAGCATGAGGGCATAATGTTAGTCCACATAAGCATAAGAGACCATGACCATTGATCCAACCAAAAGATTAAGACAAAACGAATCCCATTTAATGAACTACCCTCATTAAAACACATTTTACAAGCCTGAAAAGAAATGAAAACCCATTCATTCCAACCCAACTCTTCCAACTTAGCCCAAAATTCACACCTCTCATTCTGCCTCATCACCACTATATCATTTCGACATACACATTAGGCTGAATCACATCCCGTCCCACAGTCACATCATACAAATAAGAAAAAGGGAGGAAGGGAAACAATGACAACCACAACAACGAGAAATATATAAAGATATAAAAAACAAAAAAATAAATAACAGAATCACAATTTAAACTAAAACAACATCCATAACCTTTGTCCCATCACATCATAAACAACTCACCCTAGCCATCACCACCACACCCCTCAATTACCAAGCTTACTCTTTTACATAATAAAATAAACAAATAAAAAAACAAGATAGAGACAAAAGAGCAGAAGGTTCCCGACATAATTACAAATATGGAAGTGAGCATAAAACACACCATGGTGTAAGAAACAAGTCAAAACCAGTGCACCACAAATTTAAACAAGTCCCTAAATAACATAAGAAAGAAAAAAAAAAGAAAAAAAAAAGAAAAAAAAAGAAGAGAGCCTAAGCCGCCCCCTACAATGGCCAAGATATGTGCCAAGAGTCCAAAATCATGTTCACCACACTCTCATTTAAAGTCCATGGAAATGCTCAATGAGCCCAACAATCTCCACTACACCAGTTAGCCTCCATGGACCACACCAAACCTCATTCTTCCTCATCCCATCAATCTCAACTAGCCACAGAAAATGCCCATTTTCCATCGAAACTGATTCTGCCAAGGAACCCCCACTATGCAACCTTTCAAATTTGGATCAAGGGGGCTGGGATTGCCAACCTCACAGCTTAGACAACTCCACTCCTTCCCTCACCAAAGTCCACCACGTCCCTAGCTGCCCTTGGCCAAAACCGAGCTCAAAACCCATGTTGCAGCCATCGCCCAAAACAATAATAACAGTAAATTAAAGGGAGAAATAGATGGAAGGGGATGGGACCCACATACCTGAGCCACCAGCTGGCGAGCTCCCCTTTTCTCTTCTCCCTCTCCTTCCTCCTCCCCTCGCTCTGTTGCTGGTCTCCCTGCTCAATGTATTCAGTTTCTCCCTGAAACGGCAGTAGAAACAGATTCTAAAAAAAAGAAAAAAACAGAGAGAAGAGAAAAGAAAGAGAATAGAAAGAATGGAAAATGGGAAGAGAATAAAAAACCACATACCTGAATCTCTCTCTCCTCCCTTTCTCCTCAATGCATTCGGCCTTCACCTGTAGCTGCCAGAAACAGATTCTAAAAAAAAAAAAAAAAACAGAGAGAAGATAAAAGAAAGAGAATAGAAAGAATGGAAAATGGGAAGAGAATAAAAAACCACATACTTGAATCTCTCTCTCCTCCTTTTCTCCTCAATGCATTCGGTCTTCACCTGTAGCTGCCATAAACAGATTCTAAAAAAAAAAAAACAGAGAGAAGAGAAAAGAAAGATAATGGAAATAGAAAATGGAAGGGAGATGAAACTACATACCTGGCCTTCTCTCTCCTCCCTCTTCTCCACTGCTGCTCACTGGAACTTCACCTGGCGAAATGAAAAAAAAATAGAAAGAAGGAGAAGTAGAAAAGGAAGTCGAAACACACTTACCTGGGCGACGGCAAACCCGCGCTGTTGCCCTTCCTTTCCTCCTCTCCTCTTTCTCCACTCAACTCTCAATGCTCTTTTTTTCCACTGCTGCCCACTGAGACTTCACCTGAAACTACCACAGCAGCCATAACGAAATGAAAAAAAAATAGAAAGAAGGAGAAGTAGAAAAGGAAGTCGAAACCCACTTACCTGGGCGACGGCAGACCCGCAAGACGCTTCTCTTCCCTTTCTCCTCTCCTCTTTCTCCACTTAGCTCACTGCTTCCTCTCCCCTACGCCTCACATGAAGCAACCAAAAGAAAGAGACGAAAGAAAAAAAAAAAAGAGAGAGAGGGAAACAGAGAAACGAAAGAAAGGGGGGAAAATTCCCACCCTCATGACCTAACGCCCAGTGCTGGGCGCATAATGGCCCAGCACCATCACGTGGTGGGGCCCTCTTTAAGGGGAAAGATCCACCTAAAAAAAAAAAAAAAAAAAAAAACAACTCAACTAAAAAAAAAAAAAAAAAGATCAAACCTAACATTAATTTAAACATCAATGGATTTGTACAGCGTACCGGCTCCACATTCAGTTTTGATCGGAGAGCTTTCCACACCTCTTAAATGAATAAGAGCACTTGATCATTAAATGAATAGCTGTTTCCCAAGCGCAATTACAAAGAACACAGCAAGAATCACATGCAACATTTCTCCTTAGTAGAAGAGAAAATATCTTGTTTTAAGCCTTCCCCTCAGTAGCATCCAAGCGCAAATAGAGTGTTTTTTAATGCACCCTTTGAACCAAATCATAGAAGGCGATTGGAGGGATTGGTCCCAATTCCTACATACTAGGTTGCAAGCTGACTTTACAGTGAAATTTTCATGATCTTCTGGAGTCCAAACAAGTTCATCTTTTAATTTAGGCCATGCCTCAATCTCATTTGGAATAGATTGGAAGATATCCATCAATGCATTGGACGTGGGAGTAGGAAGCCTCCACCCATCAGTATGAATAAATTGATGGACTTTAATATATCAGCCCCCATGCCTAGATCACATACTGCTCTATCTCCACAACAATCTTTCAAACGCCTTCCATTAAGCCAAGGGTCGGTCAAGAATTTGATTTGGTGCTCATTGCCAACTAGAAATTTTTATGTGAGGTATAGCAATTGGTCTAAGCATTAAAATGCTCTTCCAACCCCAAGAGGCATTTTTAAGAATCATAACGTCTCAAAAAGACTCTCCACGCAAGTACTTGGCTTTTACCCATATGTCCCATAAAGTGTTTTTGTTACTAACCACATTCCAAACTTGCCTTAAGAGGGTTGCCTTCACTGTTCCATGAATCGATTTAATACCCAAACCACCCATAGCAATGGCTTGGCGTATGGAATCCCAAGCAATAGGGTTAAGGCAACTTAGTGCTTAAGAACTAATCTCGTGGGATTCAGCGCCATTAATCTTGTGCAATCAATACCCTGTATTTGGATAAAAGCGCGTGCCGGATGACTCTAGGTCATATCAGGGTATTATGGTTGAGTCCTTTGCTTCGAAATGCGTTTACAACGATTTTATGCAGAAATACGCCTTTCTTGATAATCTGAGATAATTTTCGCTTTAAAAAGGGTTTCAGGCGATTAAAAGGGCGAGGAACGCATCATGTGGGCTTCAGGGTCGTTTAGCTCTGAAACACGTGCTTCTGGCAGTTCCTAATGTATTTTATTACGAAGCCACGATCTATGTGGGTCCAGGAAAACACTGGCTCCAGACCGCATTTCACGAAGTCCTCGGTTCAAGGAAGCGCTCTAGGAAGTTCTTCGAATCCCGTGTCCTTTAAGATGGTGTTCGGAGCGGTTTCGGAATGAAACCCGTATTTCTTACAATCAGCGGCATGTATTTTGATAAAAACGCTTCATGGATGATTCGAGGGCATTTCAGGGGGCTATTGTCTGCAGTTTTGCTTTAAAATGCTTTCCATACGATTCTAGGTTGAAATACGCATTTTAAGATATTCGAGCAGTGTTTTGCTTTAAAATGAGTTTTACGGGATTCTAGAGTTAGGAAAGAAATGGGTGGGATTCAAGCTTTTTGACGACTGAATCCCGTCCTTCGAACAATTTGTTTGAAATTTCAGGTGCCTCTGGGAAAATGTAGGTTGTAAACCGCGTCTCACGAAATTCGCAATTGAAGGACGCCCTCTGGAAAAGACGGTGATTGTTTTTCACTTTAAAACGGATTTCAGGCACATCACTGCTTAAGAACTAATTTCGCGGGATCCCACCCCGTTTCCGTATGGAAAATGTATCTCGTGCCATCAATAGCCTATATTGGGATAAAAACATGTGTTGGAAGATTCTTGGGCGTTTCGGGGTGTTCCTGTTCGGTCTCTTAGTTTGTGATGCATTTGATACGATATGAGGCCGAAAAACACATTTTACGATATTCCGAGACAGGTGTTGCATACAAATGTGTTTCGAGCGATTTTGTGCTTAGGAACGCATTGCAGGGGTTCCAAGGTCGTTTAAGACCGAGGCCCGTGTTTCGGGGAGTTCGTTCGTGTTTATAGGCGGATCTGCGAAACTATAGGCTGCAAAACTCATTTCACGCAATTCATAGTTTGGACACGCTCTGGAAAATTCTTTGAATTCTTTTACTTTAAAATAAGTTTAAGGAAAAATAGGGCAGAGGAGCGAATATCGCGAGATTCTACCACGTTTCTAACTAACAAAAGAGTCTTTTGCAATCAGTAGCCCGTACTTGGATAAAAGCGCGTGCCGGATGACTTTAGGTAATATCAGGGTATTACGGTCGAGTCTTTTGTTTCGAAATGCGTTTACAACGACTATATGCCGAAATACGTATTTCATGATAATCTGAGGTACTTTTCGCTTTAAAAAGGGACTCAGGTGATCCAAGGGTAATAAGGAATGCATTACATGGCCTTTAGGGTTGTTTGGGTATGAAAAACGTGCTTCGGGCAGTTCCTAATCTATTTTACTATGAAACCTCGTTCTATGTGAGTCCAGGAAAACACTGGCTCCAAGCAGTATTTCACAAAGTCGACGGTTCGAAGAAGCGCTCGAGGAACTACTGGGAATCCCGTGTCCTTTAAGCCGGGGCTCCGAGCCGTTTCTGAATGAAACCCGTATTTCCTGCAATCAATGGCCTGTATTTTGATAAAAACGCTTCATGGATGATTCTAGGGCATTTTAGGGGGTTATTGTCTGCAGTTTTTCTTTGAAATGCTGTTCATATGATTCTTGGATGAAATAAGAATTTTAAGATATTCCGAGCCACATTTTGCTTTAAAATAAGTTTCACGGGATTCTAGGGTTAGGAAAGAAAAGTGTGGGATTCATGGTTTTCTAACACTGAATCCCGTCCTTCTGATAGTTTGTTTGGAATTTTAGGCGCCTCTGGGAGAATGTAGGTTGTAAACCGCGTCTCACGTAACTTGTGGTTGAAGGACGCGCTCTGGGAAAGACTGTGATTGCTTTTTACTTTAAAACAGATTTCAGGCAAATCAGTGCTTAAGAACTAATTTTGTGGGATTCCGCTCCGTTTCCATATGAAAAACCTATCGCGTGCCTTCAATAGCCAATACTTGGATAAAAACACGTGTTGGATGATTCCTGGGCGTTTCGGGGTGTTCCTATTTGGTCTCTTGGTTTACGATGTGTTACATACGATTCTAGGTCGAAAAACACATTTTAGGATGTTCTGAGACACGTTTTTCTTACAAATGTGTTTCGAGCGATTCTGCGGTTAGGAACGCAATGCAGGGGTTTCAAGGTCCTTTAAGAACGAGACCCGTGTTTCGGACAGTTCGTTCGTAATTCTAGGAGGATCTGCGACCCTGTTAGGCTACAAACCTCATTTCATGCAATTCATAGATTAGAGACGTGCTCTGAAAAATTCTTTGATTTCTTTTACTTTAAAATGTGTTTCAAGAAAAGTAGGGCTGAAGAGCTAATATGTTGGGACTCTACCACGTTTTTCACTGACAAAAGAATCTTGTGCAATCAATAGCCCGTATTTGAATAAAACAACGTGTCGGATGACTTAAGGTCATATCAGGGTATTACGGTCAAGTCTTTTGTTCGAAATGCGTTTGCAACGATTCTATGCCGAAATACGCATTTCATGATAATCTGAGATACTTTTCGCTTTAAATAGGGTTTCAGGCGATTCAAGGGTAAGGAACACATTGCACGGGCCTCAAGGTTGTTTGGGTCTGAAAAACGTTCTTCGGGTAGTTCCTAATCTATTTTATTATGAAACCTCGTTTGATGTGACTCTAGGAAAACACTGGCTCCAAGCCGCATTTCACGAAGTCCACGGTCGAAGGAAACGCTCTAAGAAGTCCGGGAAATTCTTTTTCCTTTAAGACGGGATTCGGGCAAATTCGAACTTGAGAACTTATCTCGCGGGGTTTTGTGTCGTTGTTGAATGAGACCCGTATTTCTTGCAATCAATAGACTATATTTTGATAAAAACGCTTCATGGATGATTCTACCGCATTTCTTGGGGGCGTTAACAGTCTCCACTTTGGGTTTGAAATGCATTTCATACGATTCTAGGCTGAAATGCGTATTTTATGATATTTTGAGCTACGTTTTGCTTTAAAATAAGTTTTACGAGATTCTAGGGTTAGGATAGAAATGCGCGGGTTCAAGGTTTTTTAAGACTGAATCCCGTCCTTCGGACAGATTGTTTGGAATTTTAGGTGGCACCTGGAAAATGTAGGTTGTAAACCGCGTTACACGCAACTCGCGGTTGGATGATGCGCTCTGAAAAATACATTAATTTTTTTATCATCTTTTTTTTTTTTTTTTTTTGAAGAATATGTTAGTTCTTCTATTTCACAGAGAATACGGTACTGAAAAGGAAGTCTCCCATATGGAAGATGCTTCCAAAGGGGCACACCCCTCTAATTACAAACGAGAAATATAAAGCGATAAATAAATAATTACTCATTATTTCCTGTACTTTGCTTATACAAATATGTAAGTACATTCTCATTAATGTGGAAAGTAGCTAAATTTCTACTTAACACTTTACTGAACCGAGCTGATCGCGGATGAAGCACCAAGTACTAAATATGTTCAAATTTCTGATTAAAAGCATGTAATCTTCTTACTCGAAAGCGCACCTTCCAATCAGAAACTTGAGGACTGAGAAGAACTTGATAGAGTGTTGAATTTGCCTCAAAAGTGATATGTGTGACATTATCTGGAATAAGCTGTATTATTTGAAATACTGCCTTAAAGTAAGTCAACTCCTGCTCAATATGACATTCCTTTGCTGTATGAACATCACTCCAAAGAATTCCAACTATAAGGGTATCAATTGAACAAATAGATACTCTCCATCTAGGATTCATTAGAGTAGGCAACTTTGGACAGATACCGGAGTTGCTTGGAGGAACATTCCAATGATTAGCGATTTCACCTGGTAAAGCTATGTCAACATAAAAAATCACGCTGCAAACAGTGTGAATAATTTGCTGTAACACAAACTTACTTGAGTACTCTTTAGTTCTGAAGATCCTTCCATTCATCTCAGCCCAAATATGCCAAATGAATGCATTAAACAATAGCCTGCTAAGAGTTTGAAGACCTTTCGCTTGCCGTCAAAATGGAAGAGTGATTGAAGCCTGCAATTTCAATGGATTTGTACAGCGTACCGGCTCCAAATTCAGTTTTGATAGGAGAGATTTCCACACCTCTTAAATGAATAAGAGCACTTGATCATTAAATGAATAGTTGTTTCCCAAGCGCAATTACAAAGCACACAGCAAGAATCACATGCAACATTTCTCCTTAGTAGAGGAGAAAATATCTTGTTTTAAGCCTTCCCCTCAGTAGCATCCAAGCGCAAATAGAGTGTTTTTTAGTGCACCCTTTGAACCAAATCATAGAAGGCGATTGGAGGGATTGGTGCCAATTCCTACATACTAGGTTGCAAGCTGACTTTACAGCGAAATTTTCATGATCTTCTGGAGTCCAAACAAGTTCATCTTTGAAGTTAGGCCATGCCTCAATCTCATTTGGAATAGATTGGAAGATATCCATCAATGCATTGGACGTGGGAGTAGGAAGCGTCCACCCATCAGTCTGAATAAATTGATGGACTTTAATATATCAGCCCCCATGCCTAGATCACATACTGCTCTATCCCCACAACAATCTTTCAAACGCCTTCCATTAAGCCAAGGGTCGGTCGAGAATTTGATTTGGCGCTCATTGCCAACTAGAAATTTTTATGTGAGGTATAGCAATTGGTCTAAGCATTAAAATGCTCTTCCAACCCCAAGAGGCATTTTTAAGAATCATAACGTCTCAAAAAGACTCTCCACGCAAGTACTTGGCTTTTACCCATATGTCCCATAAAGTGTTTTTGTTACTAACCGCATTCCAAACTTGCCTTAAGAGGGTTGCCTTCACTGTTCCATGAATCGATTTAATACCCAAACCACCCATAGCAATGGCTTGGCGTATGGAATCCCAAGCGATAGGGTTAAGGCAACTTAGTGCTTAAGAACTAATCTCGTGGGATTCAGCGCCATTAATCTTGTGCAATCAATACCCTGTATTTGGATAAAAGCGCGTGCCGGATGACTCTAGGTCATATCCGGGTATTATGGTTGAGTCTTTTGCTTCGAGATGCGTTTACAACGATTTTATGCTGAAATACGCCTTTCTTGATAATCTGAGATAATTTTCTCTTTAAAAAGGGTTTCAGGCGATTAAAAGGGGGAGGAACGCATCATGTGGGCTTCAGGGTCGTTTAGCTCTGAAACACGTGCTTCTGGCAGTTCCTAATGTATTTTATTACGAAGCCACGATCTATGTGGGTCCAGGAAAACACTGGCTCCAGACCGCATTTCACGAAGTCCTCGGTTCAAGGAAGCGCTCTAGGAAGTTCTTGGAATCCCGTGTCCTTTAAGATGGTGTTCGGAGCGGTTTCGGAATGAAACCCGTATTTCTTACAATCAGCGGCATGTATTTTGATAAAAACGCTTCATGGATGATTCGAGGGCATTTCAGGGGGCTATTGTCTGCAGTTTTGCTTTAAAATGCTTTCCATACGATTCTAGATTGAAATACGCATTTTAAGATATTCCAGCAGTGTTTTGCTTTAGAATGAGTTTTACGGGATTCTAGAGTTAGGAAAGAAATGGGTGGGATTCAAGCTTTTTGACGACTGAATCCCGTCCTTCGAACTGTTTGTTTGAAATTTCAGGTGCCTCTGGGAAAATGTAGGTTGTAAACCGCGTCTCACGAAATTCGCAGTTGAAGGACGCCCTCTGGAAAAGACGGCGATTGTTTTTCACTTTAAAACGGATTTCAGGCACATCAATGCTTAAGAACTAATTGTCACGCCCCCAAACCCGGACCCTACAACGGCCCGACCTCGGGGGGCGTGAAATTGTGATTTAAGTAATAATTGTATTTCTCCCAGGATCCGCGTGAGTGAGGATGACAATTCCAACTCATTCTGAATATTTTGCGGAAGCTTACGTGGCGTTGCGACTCGGATTCCGTGGCCATCGGATTCCGCATCGCACTGAACCGCTAGCATATAGCTATTGTATCAAGAATCATATCAGACTGGAACAAACCATCACATTAAAAATATAGAGCTGACAGTAACAGGATATTTCATTCCCACATATGTTCAAGTTAGAAGTATCAATGTGCCTTAATTAAAAATCCCGGAGAACAGGCTAATAAAAGCCATACAAATAACAAGCTAAATAAACACTACCCCACATGTGACGTAACTCAGATGTCAAGCTAAATGTCTACATGACATGGTCGACGCTACAAATCTGCAACTCATGGCTCCACAGCCAACACGTGCACTCAGCTCGGAGCAGAGAAATCTGGACCTGAGTACCAAAAGAGTGGGTCAGACACGACGGTCTGGCAGGTGGATGAAAAGATATAAACGATAATCTGAATAATAAAACATATGGTAAATCATGGTATTCGATCAAGAGTTGCATAGATTTAAAACCAGTGTAAACATGTATATCTGACAAAACATGTATTCATTTTAAAGCATGTGTAAAAGCATATATATCTGGTAAAACCTGCATTCCTTTAAAACAACTGTAAAACATGTATTCCTTTAAAACGACTGTAAAACATGTATTCCTCACATTGCAAACCCAGTCCATAGGCGGACCCTGCAAATTGCCCTTCTTCAGGGGAGCCACAATCGTGGGGAACAGATTGGCAACCACACTAAAGCTAAATCCTCTCTATCACTAATGTGATGAGAGCACGATCGGGCGTTGGTCTCTAACACGCGAAGTGACGAGAACCAACATTATACATACATATACATATAGCTAGACAAGACCACGGCCGCGGAACCGGGTAATCGGGACAGGATCCAAGCTGCAGCTGGCGGGAGCACGAGGGGGAGGCCCAAGTCAGTTGATCAGATTGACAAGGACGTCCAAGGTTAGTGGTGCCGACTCATAGGTGACATGAGAAATCAAAACATGTACAAAACTATATCAGTATAAAACATTCGGGCAGGCGGGATACGGTGCTCGTAGGCACACATTTCATATCACTATCTTTTCATGCATAAACGGGGCTGGCCGGACATGTCAGGTGCATAAATCAGAGTTTGCGATAAAACCAGTGATATCGGGTAAGGATACGTATAATCTGAGTAAAACAATAAAAATAAATCCTTATACAGTTACGGACTATATATTGGGGCTTCCCTATTCAAACAACATGTGTAAGGATCTTGTATGTCTATATTACCCTTAGTATGGTACTCGAATGATAGAGGACATACTAAGCTTCCTTATGCAAGTTGATGAATCCAAAAGTCCCAATACCTTTCCGAAATGGTGTCTCTTTCTATGTCAATCTCCTTATGTCATCCCCTGGGTCTTTCCAAGGTGGTAGGGCATCAGAACAACCCATCCAAACCTTTAAATACCATATCTGAAACCAATAGAAAAGACTCAGGAATTCTGGGTGAAACTCGGTCACCTGTAGGTCAGCTGGCGGTTAGCCGCCGATGGGATCGGCGGTTAGCCGCTAGCTGACCGCGGTTCACCCTGCTAAAAATATAGCATTCTGTGTTTCTAACCGCGCATCTCGGCTACCTAGCGGTCACAGGGTTTTTGATTAGCGGTTAGCCGCGAGCTGACCGCGCGGCTGACCGCGGTTCGCCTGTCAAAACACAGCATTCTGTGTTTCTAACCGCATCTGGGTCGGTTGGCCGCTGGTCACCTGTCGGCTATCCGGCAAGGTGACCGCCTGCTGACCGCCCAACTGCGGGAACTACACATCAGGTGCATATTTCAGCTCTTTCCTTCTCATCCCTTTTTACCTCAACTTCACCCATTTCCTAACATGAAATGGGTCTATTCTCTTCCATTCCACATCTCATTCTTTTCTCCAACCACCATTCCATCAATGCATTGATTCTCCTTCCAATACAAACCTCATTCAATGCAAGTACAAATCTCATTCATGAAATCCATAATGGCAAAACAAGCTTTAATAGATGAATGCATACATTCTCATGAAAATTGGCTAAGAGAAAATCTTATCAATAAGCATATTTCCAAAAGCATTATGAAACATAGGAAACTAGAGGAAGATGAATAGTAAATCCACATTTTCAATAAGACAAGAACTCATTCAAATCAAATCCATTCATTCACTTGCCTTGGTTTCCAAAGTAGCTAATCAAGCTCCTAATGACCCTCTCAAGCCGCAAATCTCCAATCTATACAAAACCCCAAAATAAACCCATCTTAGAACCCTAAAATGGCAAACCAAATAACAAGAAGAAGAGAGCTCCCAAAAGAGAAGGTAGAGACTCTCTAGAGCTAGGAGAACACAAATCTAGGAGATTGAAATGATTGCTTACTTGGAAGTGCTTCAAATGAAGAAGACTAGCTCAAGGAGAACCTCAATGTGGCTGGATTTCTCTTCTAATGGCATCCATAGAGAGCTTGAGATGAGGGGAAGAAGGAGATGGGCACAAATCTTTCATTTTGGCAAGCTTGGAGGTGGGTCTTGTGAGAAAACAAGAAGAAGAAGAGGAAAGGGGAAAAACCCTAAGGAGAGGCTCCTCTCACCCTCTCATTCTGCTGGAACCGAATGGGGAAGAAGGAGATGGGCTGGCCTTTTTGTAAAAGGGTGGGTGTGGGTCCCACCATCACTTAAACTTGTCGGGATTAAAACATCGGTTTCTGGGCCCCGGATGCGATCGACGAAGAAGAGAAAACTGTTCCTCATAAAATCTATTTTTCAAAAAGTATAATTTTGGCATGGTTTTGAGATCTCGGAATTTGGGTCCAGATTTTTGTGTAAAAAGACTGTTTTACCCCTATCATTAGCAAGGTAAGGTTTAGAGGTCTCGAACGGAAACGGAGCAAATAAAAAGGTTGTCGGGAATAATAAAATACATTAAACGAAGCAAATTACCGATTTCCGGAATTATTGCATAAATCCCAAAACTAATCAAAACACAATAAACGAACCCCCAAAATCACACAAAACTCACAAGGGAAACCCCCAAAGGTTCCACTCAATCAAAAGAGTTCTCAAAATCATTCAAAGCTATAAAAAGCTATTCTAATCCAGATTTAACCAAATTCCGTTAATCCCACTTTAGAAAACTAGTCCAAAATTAATAAGACACTAATCCCAGAAATTAGGGGTCGGGTTCTCACACTAATTTCGCGGGATTCCACCCCGTTTCCGTATGGAAAACGTATCTCGTGCCATCAATAGCCTATATTTGGATAAAAACACGTGTTGGAAGATTCTTGGGCGTTTCGGGGTGTGCCTGTTCGGTCTCTTAGTTTGTGATGCATTTGATACGATATGAGGCCGAAAAACACATTTTACGATATTCCCAGAAAGGTTTTGCATACAAATGTGTTTCGAGCGATTTTGTGCTTAGGAACGCATTGCAGGGGTTCCAAGGTCGTTTAAGACTGAGGCCCGTGTTTCGGAGAGTTCGTTCGTGTTTATAGGTGGATCTGCGAAGCTATAGGCTGCAAAACTCATTTCACGCAATTCATAGTTTGGACACGCTCTGGAAAATTCTTTGAATTCTTTTACTTTAAAATAAGTTTAAGGAAAAATAGGGCAGAGGAGCGATTATCGCGAGATTCTACCACGTTTCTAACTAACAAAAGAGTCTTTTGCAATCAGTAGCCCGTACTTGGATAAAAGCGCGTGCCGGATGACTCTAGGTAATATCAGGGTATTACGGTCGAGTCTTTTGCTTCGAAATGCGTTTACAACGACTATATGCCGAAATACGTATTTCATGATAATCTGAGGTACTTTTCGCTTTAAAAAGGGTCTCAGGTGATCCAAGGGTAATAAGGAATGCATTACATGGCCTTTAGGGTTGTTTGGGTATGAAAAACATGCTTCGGGCAGCGCCATGAATCTTGTGCAATCAATACCCTGTATTTGGATAAAAGCGCGCGCCGGATGACTCTAGGTCATATCAGGGTATTATGGTTGAGCCTTTTACTTCGAAATACGTTTACAACGATTTTATGCCGAAATATGCCTTTCCTGATAATCTGAGATAATTTTCGCTTTAAAAAGGGTTTCAGGCGATTAAAAGGGCGAGGGACGCATCATGTGGGCTTCGGGGTCGTTTAGCTCTGAAACACGTGCTTCTGGCAGTTCCTAATCTATTTTATTACGAAGCCACGATCTATATGGGTCCAGGAGAACACTGGCACCAGACCGCATTTCACGAAGTCCTCGGTTCAAGGAAGCGCTCTAGGAAGTTCTTGGAACCCCGTGTCCTTTAAGATGGTGTTCGGAGCGGTTTCGGAATGAAACCCGTATTTCTTACAATCAGCGGCGTGTATTTTGAAAAAAACGCTTCATGGATGATTCGAGGGCATTTCAGGGGGCTATTGTCTGCAGTTTTGCTTTAAAATGCTTTCCATACGATTCTAGGTTGAAATACGCATTTTAAGATATTCGAGCAGTGTTTTGCTTTAAAATGTGTTTTACGGGATTCTAGAGTTAGGAAAGAAATGGGTGGGATTCAAGCCTTTTGACGACTGAATCCCGTCCTTCGAATAGTTTGTTTGAAATTTCAGGTGCCTCTGGGAAAATGTAGGCTGTAAACCGCGTCTCATGAAATTCGCAGTTGAAGGACGCCCTCTGGAAAAGACGGCGATTGTTTTTCACTTTAAAACGGATTTCAGGCACATCAATGCTTAAGAACTAATTTCGCGGGATTCCACCCCGTTTCCGTATGGAAAACGTATCTCGTGCCATCAATAGCCTATATTTGGATAAAAACACGTGTTGGAAGATTCTTGGGCGTTTCAGGGTGTTCTTGTTCGGTCTCTTAGTTTGTGATGCATTTGATACGATATGAGGCCGAAAAACACATTTTACGATATTCCGAGAAAGGTTTTGCATACAAATGTGTTTCGAGCGATTTTGTGCTTAGGAACGCATTGCAGGGGTTCCAAGGTCGTTTAAGACCGAGGCCCGTGTTTCGGGGAGTTCGTTCGTGTTTATAGGCGGATCTACGAAACTATAGGCTGCAAAACTCATTTCACGCAATTCATAGTTTGGACACGCTCTGGAAAATTCTTTGAATTCTTTTACTTTAAAATAAGTTTAAGGAAAAATAGGGCAGAGGAGCGAATATCGCGAGATTCTACCACGTTTCAAACTAGCAAAAGAGTCTTTTGCAATCAGTAGCCCAAACTTGGATAAAAGCGCGTGCCGGATGACTCTAGGTAATATCAGGGTATTACGGTCGAGTCTTTTGCTTCGAAATGCGTTTACAACGACTCTATGCCGAAATACGTTTTTCATGATAATCTGAGGTGCTTTTCGCTTTAAAAAGGGTCACAGGTGATCCAAGGGTAAGAAGGAACACATTACATGGCCTTTAGGGTTGTTTGGGTATGAAAAACGTGCTTTTCGGGCAGTTCCTAATCTATTTTACTATGAAACCTCGTTCTATGTGAGTCCAGGAAAACACTGGCTCCAAGCAGTATTTCACAAAGTCGACGGTTCGAAGAAGCGCTCGAGGAACTACTGGGAATCCCGTGTCCTTTAAGCCGGGGCTCCGAGCCGTTTCTGAATGAAACCCGTATTTCCTGCAATCAATGGCCTGTATTTTGATAAAAACGCTTCATGGATGATTCTAGGGCATTTTAGGGGGTTATTGTCTGCAGTTTTTCTTTGAAATGCTGTTCATATGATTCTTGGATGAAATAAGAATTTTAAGATATTCCGAGCCACATTTTGCTTTAAAATAAGTTTCACGGGATTCTAGGGTTAGGAAAGAAAAGTGTGGGATTCATGGTTTTCTAACACTGAATCCCGTCCTTCTGATAGTTTGTTTGGAATTTTAGGCGCCTCTGGGAGAATGTAGGTTGTAAACCGCGTCTCACGTAACTTGCAGTTGAAGGACGCGCTCTGGGAAAGACTGTGATTGCGTTTTACTTTAAAACAGATTTCAGGAAAATCACTGCTTAAGAACTAATTTTGTGGGATTCCGCTCCGTTTCCGTATGAAAAACCTATCGCGTGCCTTCAATAGCCTATACTTGGATAAAAACACGTGTTCGATGATTCTTGGGCGTTTCGGGGTGTTCCTATTTGGTCTCTTCGTTTACGATGTGTTACATACGATTCTAGGTCGAAAAACACATTTTAGGATGTTCTGAGACACGTTTTTCTTACAAATGTGTTTCGAGCGATTCTGCGGTTAGGAACGCAATGCAGGGGTTTCAAGGTCCTTTAAGAACGAGACCCGTGTTTCGGACAGTTCGTTCGTAATTCTAGGAGGATCTGCGACCCTGTAGGCTACAAACCTCATTTCACGCAATTCATAGATTGGAGACGTGCTCTGAAAAATTCTTTGATTTCTTTTACTTTAAAATGTGTTTCAAGAAAAGTAGGGCTGAAGAGCTAATATGTTGGGACTCTACCACGTTTCTGACTGACAAAAGAATCTTGTGCAATCAATAGCCCGTATTTGAATAAAAGAACGTGCCAGATGACTCAAGGTCATATCAGGGTACTACGGTCGGGTCTTTTGTTCGAAATGCGTTTGCAACGATTCTATGCCGAAATACGCATTTCATGATAATCTGAGATACTTCTCTCTTTAAATAGGGTTTCAGGCGATTCAAGGGTAAGGAACACATTGCACGGGCTTCAGGGTTGTTTGGGTCTGAAAAACGTGCTTCTGGTAGGTCCTAATCTATTTTATTATGAAACCTCGTTTGATGTGACTCTAGGAAAACACTGGCTCCAAGCCGCATTTCACGAAGTCCACGGTCGAAGGAAACGCTCTAAGAAGTCCGAGAAATTCTTTTTCCTTTAAGACAGGATTCGGGCAAATTCGAACTTGAGAACTTATCTCGCGGGGTTTTGTGTCGTTGTTGAATGAGACCCGTATTTCTTGCAATCAATAGACTATATTTTGATAAAAACACGTCATGGATCATTCTACCGCATTTCTTGGGGGCGTTAACAGTCTCCACTTTGGGTTTGAAATGCATTTCATACGATTGTAGGCTGAAATGCGTATTTTATGATATTTTGAGCTACGTTTTGCTTTAAAATAAGTTTTACGAGATTCTAGGGTTAGGATAGAAATGCGGGGGTTCAAGGTTTTTTAAGACTGAATCCCGTCCTTCGGACAGATTGTTTGGAATTTTAGGTGGCACCTGGAAAATGTAGGTTGTAAACCGCGTTACACGCAACTCACGGTTGGATGATGCGCTCTGAAAAATAGATTAATTTTTTTATCATCTTTTTTTTTTTTTTTTGAAGAATATGTTAGTTCTTCTATTTCACAAAGAATACGGTACTGAAAAGGAAGTCTCCCATATGGAAGATGCTTCCAAAGGGGCCGTCGCGACCCCGAACCGGGATCCGGGACCGCGACGGGTGGTGTGGATAATGAACTACTCCTTAATAATAATTATACATTTCCTAAATTTCCCACAGGTTTCCGCGGTGAGAATTCCACATACACTCATAGAACATTTATATTGGTGCGGAAGCGTGTAGCAAATCAAACTCTTAATCCTTCTCATCAAATAAGGCTGGTAATTCACAAATATGACATGATGTCAGAGTGAGCAATGATCTCATTAGCATTCCCAAAATATGAAGTTAAAGTTTAAACAAAAGATTAAGTTAAATTAACATTGCCTAAAAATAATGGCCAACAAAGGCCAGTACAACCAAAAGTATAAATCAGTATCATTCTATGAACTCCCCAAAAAAGTTCGCAGCTCAAAGCTAAACCGAATGTCTACATGACACTGTCAGCTTGCCACTCCATTAATCGTTGCGGTTCATCAACCGCCCCCTCTGGCTCCTCCTCAAAGGCAAAAACGGGAGCTGGACCTGAGTACCACAAAAATGGGTCAGACACGACGGTCTGGCAGGTGGGTGAATAGATAATACCAAGAAAGAAATCAAAGCACATCTTAGACATAACGAAAGCTTATTAAAACGATAACTGTCATAAAACAAGATGCATGGTTCATTTAAAGTACAAATGCAATATAAATCATGTGGGGTATTCAAGGTACAGGAACTGACTAGATGGCAACCACACTAAAGCTAAATCCTCTCTATCACTAAGGTGATGAGAGCACATTCAGTGCGTTGGGCTCGAGCACACGAAGTGACGAGAACCAACATTATATACATATACATATACATATAGCTAGGCAAGACCACGGCCGCGGAACCAGGTAACGAGACAGGACAGGATCCAAGTTGCAACTGGCGGGAGCACAAGGGGGAGGCCCAAGTCAGTTGATCAGACTGACAAGGACGTCCAAGCTTAGTGGTGCCGACTCATATGTTACATGAGAAATCGAAACGTATACAAAACATATCAGTATAAACATTCGGGTAGGCGGGGCATGCTGCTCGTAGGCACACATTTCATATTATTATCTGTTCATGCATGTACGGGGCTGGCAGGGCATATCAGGTGTATAAATCAAAATTTGAGATAAAACTAGTAGGATCGGTTAATTATATATATAATCTGAGTAAAACAACGCAATAAATCCTTATATCATTAGGGACTATATATTGGGGCATCCATATTCAAGCAACATGTATAAGGATCTTGTATGTCTATTATTACCCTTAGTATGGTACTCGAATGATAGAGGACATACTAAGTTTCCTTATGCACGTTGATGAATCTATAAGTCCCAATACCTTTCCGAAATGGTGTCTCTTCCTATGTCAATCTCCTTATGTCATCCCCTGGCTCTTTCCAAGGTGGTAGGGTATCAAAACAACCCATCCAAACCTTTAAATACTATATCTGAAACCAATAGAAAAGACTCAGGAATTCTGGGTGAAACTCGGTCACCTGTCAGTCATCTGGCGGTTAGCCGCTGAGGTGATCGGCGGTTAGCCGCTGGCTGACCGCGGGGCTGACCGCGGGGCTGACCGCGGTTCACCCTGCTAAAATATAGCATTCTGTGTTTCTAACCGCGCATCTTGGCTACCTAGCGGTCACAGGGTTTTTGATTAGCGGTTAGCCGCAAGCTGACCGCGCGGCTGACCGCGGTTCGCCTGTCAAAACACAGCATTCTGTGTTTCTAACCGCATCTGGGTCGGCTGGCCGCCGGTCACCTGTCGGCTAGCCGCCAAGGTGACCGCCCGTTGACCGCCCAGCTGCGGGAACTACACATCAGGTGCAGATTTCAGTTCTTTGCATCCCAACCCATTTCACTTCAACTCCAACCATTCCCTAACATGAAATGGGTCTATTCCTTCCATTTAACATTTAATACTTTCCACCAACCACCATTCCATCAATGCATTTAATTCTCCTACCAATACAAATCTCATTCAATGCAAGTACAAATATCATTTAAGAAGTTTATAATGACCAAAATAAACTTTGATGATGAATGCATATATTCTCATAAGACTAACTAAGAGGAAAACCATGTCAATAGTTACATTTCCAAAAGCATTATGAAACATAATGAACCAAATGAAATAGGAATAGTAGAAATCCACATTTTCAACAAAATAAGAACTTATTCAAATCGAATCCATTCATCCACTTGCCTTGGTCTCCAAGTATGCTAGTCAAGCTCTAATCCTACTATCAAGCTCAAAATCTACAATCTACACAAAAATCCCCAAAATACAACATTACTACCCTAGAATGTCAAAATCAAGAAATAGATGGAGATAGCTTCCAATAATCAAGGTGAAGCACCTCCATGGCTAGAAGAATACACAACCAAGAGATGAGAAGAGGAACTTACATGAAGAGTCCTCTAATGACAAGAGTTTGCTCAAAAGGTAGCTTGGAATGGGAGGCTCTCTCTACAAATGGTATCAAGATGAAGCTCTCATGGAGGGGAAGAAGATTACAACCTCCATTTTGCCTTTAGCAATAGATTTGAGAGAGATTGAGAGATGGGGAAGCAAGGAGCAAGAAGGAAAACCCTAGGGCTGGGCTGGAACTTCTCTTAGTTCTCAAGGGAAAGTTGCAAGAAAAGGGGAAGAAGAAGAAGGACTCCTCCTTATATAGATAATGGCAATGGGTCCCACAACTTAAAAATCCAATTGGGCTAAAACATCGTTTTACGGGCTTCGGACGGATTCGACGAAGAAGGAAGAATTGATCGTCAAAATTTCTACTTTCCAAAAAGTATATATTTTACGAGTTTCGGAGACGTTGAAAATAGTGCCCAGATTTTGTGTAAAAAGACTGTTTTACCCTTATCAATGGCAAAGTAGGGTTTAGAGGTCTCGAAAGGGAACGGAACAAATACGAAAGTTGTCGGGAATCATAAGATACATTAAACGGAGTAATTTACAGATTTCCAGAATTATAAGTGAATCCCAAAACTAATCAAGACGCAATAAAAGGAACCCCCAAAGGGTCCCACTAGATCAAAAGAGTTTCCCCAAAATTATTCAAAGCTATAAGAAGCTATTCTAATCCAGATTTAACCCATTTCCGCTAATCACACTTATAGCTAAAACGCGTCTTAATTAACACTAAAAGGAAACTCTCGGGGCGGGGTCTTACAGGGGCATACCCCTCTAATTACAAACGAGAAATATAAAGCGATAAATAAATAATTACTCATTATTTCCTATACTTTGCTTATGCAAATATGTAAGTACATTCTCATTAATGTGGAAAGTAGATAAATTTCTACTTAACACTTTACTGAACCGAGCTGATCGCGGATGAAGCACCAAGTACTAAATATGTTCAAATTTCTGATTAAAAGCATGTAATCTTCATACTCGAAAGCGCACCTTCCAATCAGAAACTTGAGGACTGAGAAGAACTTGATAGAGTGTTGAATTTGCCTCAAAAGTGATATGTGTGACATTATCTGGAATAAGCTGTATTATTTGAAATACTGCCTTAAAGTAAGTCAACTCCTGCTCAATATGACATTCCTTTGCTGTATGAACATCACTCCAAAGAATTCCAACTATAAGGGTATCAATTGAACAAATAGATACTCTCCATCTAGGATTCATTAGAGTAGGCAACTTTGGACAGATACCGGAGTTGCTTGGAGGAACATTCCAATGATTAGCGATTTCACTTGGTAAAGCTATGTCAACATAAAAAATCCCCCTGCAAACAGTGTGAATAATTTGCTGTAACACAAACTTACCTGAGTACTCTTTAGTTCTGAAGATCCTTCCATTCATCTCAGCCCAAATATGCCAAATGAATGCATTAAACAATAGCTTGCCAAGAGTTTGAAGACCTTTCGCTTGCCGGCAAAATGGAAGAGTGATTGAAGCCTGCAATTTCAATGGATTTGTACAGCGTACCGGCTCCAGATTCAGTTTTGATAGGAGAGCTTTCCACACCTCTTAAATGAATAAGAGCACTTGATCATTAAATGAATAGCTGTTTCCCAAGCGCAATTACAAAGAACACAGCAAGAATCACATGCAACATTTCTCCTTAGTAGAGGAGAAAATATTTTGTTTTAAGCCTTCCCCTTAGTAGCATCCAAGCGCAAATAGAGTGTTTTTTAATGCACCCTTTGAACCAAATCATAGAAGGCGATTGGAGGGATTGGTCCCAATTCCTACATACTAGGTTGCAAGCTGACTTTACAGTGAAATTTTAATGATCTTCGGGAGTCCAAACAAGTTCATCTTTGAAGTTAGGCCATGCCTCAATCTCATTTGGAATAGATTGGAAGATATCCATCAATGCATTGCACGTGGGAGTAGGAAGCCTCCACCCATCAGTCTGAATAAATTGATGGACTTTAATATATCAGCCCCCATGCCTAGATCGCATACTGCTCTATCTCCACAACAATCTTTCAAACGCCTTCCATTAAGCCAAGGGTCGGTCAAGAATTTGATTTGGTGCTCATTGCCAACTAGAAATTTTTATGTGAGGTATAGCAATTGGTCTAAGCATTAAAATGCTCTTCCAACCCCAAGAGGCATTTTTAAGAATCATAACGTCTCAAAAAGACTCTCCACGCATGTACTTGGCTTTTACCCATATGTCCCACAAAGTGTTTTTGTTACAAACCACATTCCATACTTGCCTTAAGAGGGTTGCCTTCACTGTTCCATGAATCGATTTAATACCCAAACCACCCATAGCAATGGCCTGGCGTATGGAATCCCAAGCGATAGGGTTAAGGCAACTTAGTGCTTAAGAACTAATCTCGTGGGATTCAGCGCCATTAATCTTGTGCAATCAATACCCTGTATTTGGATAAAAGCGCGTGTCGGATGACTCTAGGTCATATCAGGGTATTATGGTTGAGCCTTTTGCTTCGAAATGCGTTTACAACGATTTTATGCCGAAATACGCCTTTCCTGATAATCTAAGATAATTTTCGCTTTAAAAAGGGTTTCAGGCGATTAAAAGGGCGAGGGACGCATCATGTGGGCTTCGGGGTCGTTTAGCTCTGAAACACGTGCTTCTGGCAGTTCCTAATCTATTTTATTACGAAGCCACGATCTATGTGGGTCCAGGAGAACACTGGCACCAGACCGCATTTCACGAAGTCCTCGGTTCAAGGAAGCGCTCTAGGAAGTTCTTGGAACCCCGTGTCCTTTAAGATGGTCTTCGGAGCGGTTTCGGAATGAAACCCGTATTTCTTACAATCAGCGGCGTGTATTTTGAAAAAAACGCTTCATGGATGATTCGAGGGCATTTCAGGGGGCTATTGTCTGCAGTTTTGCTTTAAAATGCTTTCCATACGATTCTATGTTGAAATACGCATTTTAAGATATTCGAGCAGTGTTTTGCTTTAAAATGAGTTTTACGGGATTCTAGAGTTAGGAAAGAAATGGGTGGGATTCAAGCCTTTTGACGACTGAATCCCGTCCTTCGAACAGTTTGTTTGAAATTTCAGGTGCCTCTGGGAAAATGTAGGTTGTAAACCGCGTCTCACGGAATTCGCAGTTGAAGGACGCCCTCTGGAAAAGACAGTGATTGTTTTTCACTTTAAAACGGATTTCAGGCACATCAATGCTTAAGAACTAATTTCGCGGGATTCCACCCCGTTTTCGTATGGAAAACGTATCTCGTGCCATCAATAGCCTATATTTGGATAAAAACACGTGTTGGAAGATTCTTGGGCGTTTCGGGGTGTTCCTGTTCGGTCTCTTAGTTTGTGATGCATTTGATACGATATGAGGCCGAAAAACACATTTAACGATATTCCGAGAAAGGTTTTGCATACAAATGTGTTTCGAGCGATTTTGTGCTTAGGAACGCATTGCAGGGGTTCCAAGGTCGTTTAAGACCGAGGCCCGTGTTTCGGGGAGTTCGTTCGTGTTTATAGGCGGATCTGCGAAACTATAGGCTGCAAAACTCATTTCACGCAATTCATAGTTTGGACACGCTCTGGAAAATTCTTTGAATTCTTTTACTTTAAACTAAGTTCAAGGAAAAATAGGGCAGAGGAGCGAATATCGCGAGATTCTACCACATTTCTAACTAACAAAAGAGTCTTTTGCAATCAGTAGCCCGTACTTGGATAAAAGCGCGTGCCGAATGACTCAAGGTAATATCAGGGTATTACGGTCGAGTCTTTTGCTTCGAAATGCGTTTACAACGACTCTATGCCGAAATACGTATTTCATGATAATCTGAGGAACTTTTCGCTTTAAAAAGGGTCACAGGTGATCCAAGGGTAAGAAGGAACGCATTACATGGCCTTTAGGGTTGTTTGGGTATGAAAAACGTGCTTTTCGGGCAGTTCCTAATCTATTTTACTATGAAACCTCGTTCTATGTGAGTCTAGGAAAACAGTGGCTCCAAACGGTATTTCACAAAGTCGACGGTTCGAAGAAGCGCTCGAGGAACTACTGGGAATCCCGTGTCCTTTAAGCCGGGGCTCCGAGCCGTTTCTGAATGAAACCCGTATTTCCTGCAATCAATGGCCTGTATTTTGATAAAAACGCTTCATGGATGATTCTAGGGCATTTTAGGGGGTTATTGTCTGCAGTTTTTCTTTGAAATGCTGTTCATATGATTCTTGGATGAAATAAGAATTTTAAGATATTCCGAGCCACATTCTGCTTTAAAATAAGTTTCACGGGATTCTAGGGTTAGGAAAGAAAAGTGTGGGATTCATTGTTTTCTAACACTGAATCCCGTCCTTCTGATAGTTTGTTTGGAATTTTAGGCGCCTCTGGGAGAATGTAGGTTGTAAACCGCGTCTCACGTAACTTGCGGTTGAAGGACGCGCTATGGGAAAGACTGTGATTGCTTTTTACTTTAAAACAGATTTCAGGCAAATCAGTGCTTAAGAACTAATTTTGTGGGATTCCGCTCCGTTTCCATATGAAAAACCTATCGCGTGCCTTCAATAGCCTATACTTGGATAAAAACACGTGTTGGATGATTCTTGGGCGTTTCTGGGTGTTCCTATTTGGTCTCTTGGTTTACGATGTGTTACATACGATTCTAGGTCAAAAAACACATTTTAGGATGTTCTGAGACACGTTTTTCTTACAAATGTGTTTCGAGCGATTCTGCGGTTAGGAACGCAATGCAGGGGTTTCAAGGTCCTTTAAGAACGAGACCCGTGTTTCGGACAGTTCGTTCGTAATTCTAGGAGGATCTGCGACCCTGTAGGCTACAAACCTCATTTCACGCAATTCATAGATTGGAGACGTGCTCTGAAAAATTCTTTGATTTCTTTTACTTTAAAATGTGTTTCAAGAAAAGTAGGGCTGAAGAGCTAATATGTTGGGACTCTACCACGTTTCTGACTGACAAAAGAATCTTGTGCAATCAATAGCCCGTATTTGAATAAAAGAACGTGCCGGATGACTCAAGGTCATATCAGGGTATTACGGTCGGGTCTTTTCTTCGTAATGCGTTTGCAACGATTCTATGCCGAAATACGCATTTCATGATAATATGAGATACTTCTCGCTTTAAATAGGGTTTCTGGCGATTCAAGGGTAAGGAACACATTGCACGGGCTTCAGGGTTGTTTGGGTCTGAAAAACGTGCTTCGGGTAGTGCCTATTCTATTTTATTATGAAACCTCGTTTGATGTGACTCTAGGAATACACTGGCTCCAAACCGCATTTCACGAAGTCCACGGTCGAAGGAAACGCTCTAAGAAGTCCGAGAAATTATTTTTCTTTTAAGACGGGATTCGGGCAAATTCGAACTTGAGAACTTATCTCGCGGGGTTTTGTGTCGTTGTTGAATGAGACCCGTATTTCTTGCAATCAATAGACTATATTTTGATAAAAACGCGTCATGGATGATTCTACCGCATTTCTTGGGGGCGTTAACAGTCTCCACTTTGGGTTTGAAATGCATTTCATACGATTCTAGGCTGAAATGCCTATTTTATGATATTTTGAGCTACGTTTTGCTTTAAAATAAGTTTTACGAGATTCTAGGGTTAGGATAGAAATGCGCGGGTTCAAGGTTTTTTAAGACTGAATC
Source organism: Persea americana (assembly GCA_029852735.1). Lineage (NCBI taxonomy): Eukaryota > Viridiplantae > Streptophyta > Magnoliopsida > Laurales > Lauraceae > Persea > Persea americana. Next base: position 24,170,982 of record CM056817.1, read on the forward strand.
CCGTCCTTCGGACAGATTGTTTGGAATTTTAGGTGGCACCTGGAAAATGTAGGTTGTAAACCGCGTTACACGCAACTCGCGGTTGGATGATGCGCTCTGAAAAATACATTAATTTTTTTATCATCTTTTTTTTTTTTTTTTGAAGAATATGTTAGTTCTTCTATTTCACAAAGAATACTGTACTGAAAAAGAAGTCTCCCATATGGAAGATGCTTCCAAAGGGGCATACCCCTCTAATTACAAACGAGAAATATAAAGCGATAAATAAATAATTACTCATTATTTCCTATACTTTGCTTATACAAATATGCAAGTACATTCTCATTAATGTGGAAAGCAGCTAAATTTCTACTTAACACTTTACTGAACCGAGCTGATCGCGGATGAAGCATCAAGTACTAAATATGTTCAAATTTCTAAATAAAAGCATGTAATCTTCATACTCGAAAGCGCACCTTCCAATTAGAAACTTGAGGACTGAGAAGAACTTGATAGAGTGTTGAATCTGCCTCAAAAGTGATATGTGTGACATTATCTTGAATAAGCTATATTATTTGAAATACTGCCTTAAAGTAAGTCAACTCCTGCTCAATATGACATTCCTTTGCTGTATGAACATCACTCCAAAGAATTCCAACTATAAGGGTATCAATTGAACAAATAGATACTCTCCATCCAGGATTCATTAAAGTAGGCAACTTTGGACAGATACCGGAGTTGCTTGGAGGAACATTCCAATGATTAGCGATTTCACTTGGTAAAGCTATGTCAACATAAAGAATCCCCCTGCAAACAGTGTGAATAATTTGCTGTAACACAAACTTACTTGAGTACCCTTTAGTTCTGAAGATCCTTCCATTCATCTCAGCCCAAATATGCCAAATGAATGCATTAAACAATAGCTTGCCAAGAGTTTGAAGACCTTTCGCTTGCCGGCACAATGGAAGAGTGATTGAAGCCAGCAATTTCAATGGATTTGTACAGCGTACCGGCTCCAAATTCAGTTTTGGTAGGAGAGCTTTCCACACCTCTTAAATGAATAGGGGCACTTGATCATTAAATGAATAGTTGTTTCCCAGGTGCAATTACAAAGACCACAGCAAGAATCACATGCAACATTTCTCTAGAGGAGAAAATATTTTGTTTTAAGCCTTCCCCTTAGTAGCATCCAAGCGCAAATAGAGTATTTTTTAATGCACCCTTTGAACCAAATCATAGAAGGCGATTGAAGGGATTGGTCCCAATTCCTACATACTAGGCTGTAAGCTGACTTTACAGTGAAATTTCCATGATCTTCTGGAGTCCAAACAAGTTCATCTTTGAAGTTAGGCCATGCCTCAATCTCATTTGGAATAGATTGGAAGATATCCATCAATGCATTGGACGTGGGAGTAGGAAGCCTCCACCCATCAGTCTGAATAAATTGATGGACTTTAATATATCAGCCCCCATGCCTAGATCACATACTGCTCTATCTCCACAACAATCTTTCAAACGCCCTCCATTAAGCCAAGGGTCGGTCCAGAATTTGATTTGGTGCTCATTGCCAACTAGAAATTTTATGTGAGGTATAGCAATTGGTCTAAGCATTAAAATGCTCTTCCAACCCCAAGAGGCATTTTTAGGAATCATAACGTCCCAAAAAGACTCTCCACGCAAGTACTTGGCTTTTACCAATTAAGTCCCAGAAAGTGTTTTTGTTACTAACCACGTTCCAAACTTGCCTTAAGAGGGTTGCCTTCACTGTTCCATGAATCGATTTAATACCCAAACCACCCATAGCAATGGCTTGGCATATGGAATCCCAAGCGATAGGGTTAAAGGCAACTTAGTGCTTAAGAACTAATCTCATGGGATTCAACACCATTAATCTTGTGCCATCAATACCCTGTATTTGGATAAAAGCGCGTGCCGAATGACTCTAGGTCATATCAGGGTATTATGGTTGAGTCGTTTGCTTCGAAATGCGTTTACAACGATTTTATGCCGAAATACACCTTTCTTGATAATCTGAGATAATTTTCTCTTTAAGAAGGGTTTCAGGCGATTAAAAGGGCAAGCAAAGCATCACGTGGGCTTCAGGGTTGTTTAGCTCTGAAAAACGTGCTTCCGGCAGTTCCTAATCTATTTTATTACGAAACCAAGATCTATGTGAGTCCAGGAAAACACTGGCTCCAGACCGCATTTCACGAAGTCCTCGGTTCAAGGAAGCGTTCGAGGAAGTTCTTGGAATCCCGTGTCCTTTAAGATGGTGTTCGGAGCCGTTTCGGAATGAAACCCGTATTTCTTACAATCAGCGGCATGTATTTTGATAAAAATGCTTCATTGATGATTCGAGGGCATTTCAGAGGGCTATTGTCTGCAGTTTTGCTTTAAAATGCTTTCCATACGATTATAGGTTGAAATACGCATTTTAAGATATTCGAGCAGTGTTTTGCTTTAAAATGAGTTTTACGGGATTCTAGGGTTAGGAAAGAAATGCGTGGGATTCAAGCTTTTTGACGACTGAATCCCGTCCTTCGAACAGTTTGTTTGAAATTTCAGGTGCCTCTGGGAAAATGTAGGTTGTAAACCGCGTCTCACGAAATTCGCAGGTGGAGGATGCGCTCTGGAAAAGACGGTGATTGCTTTTCACTTTAAAACGGATTTTAGGCAAATGAATGCTTAAGAACTAATTTCGCGGGATTCCACCCCGTTTCCGTATGGAAAACGTATCTCGTGCCATCAATAGCCTATATTTGGATAAAAACATGTGTTGGAAGATTCTTGGGCGTTTCGGGGTGTTCCTATTTGGTCTCTTGGTTTACGATGTGTTACATACGATTCTAGGTCGAAAAACATATTTTATGATGTTCTGAGACACGTTTTTCTTACAAATGTGTTCCGAGCGATTCTGCGGTTAGGAACGCAATGCAGGGGTTTCAAGGTCCTTTAAGAACGAGACCCGTGTTTCGGACAGTTCGTTCGTAATTCTAGGCGGATCTGCAACCCTGTAGGCTACAAACCTCATTTCATGCAATTCATAGATTGGAGACATGCTCTGAAAAATTCTTTCATTTCTTTTACTTTAAAATGGGTTTCAAGAAAAGTAGGGCTGAAGAGCTAATATGTTGGGACTCTGCCACATTTTTTTTTTTTGAAGAGTAAGTTAGTTCTTCAACTTCTCAATAAAATACAAAATGGAAATCTATAATCAAAATGATTTTAGAAACTTCCCAAGGGGCATACCCCTTATGTTACATAACAGCTCTATTTAAAGAAAGACATAAACCCAACCAAATAATTACAACTGCATAGTAAAAGAGTGATACAGAAGATCAATATTATCAACATTTAGCAATGGAGGACCAGGAAATCTACTAATGATTTTACTGAAGCGAACAGTCTGAAGATGAGGATGCACAAAATGAACTTGCCCAAAACTAGTAACCACAGCATGAAGACGTCGTGCCTAAAAACGCAATGGCCATTCTGAGGTAGCAGGATTGAGAAGAAGATGTTGCAAAGAGGTATCAGTCTCAATAGTAAGGAAGGAAATATCTGGAGGAACAATCTGCAACAGTTGGTAAAGATCATCATAAAGATGCATTGAGTGCGCTCGGCGTCCCCTCCAAGGGTGATGAGGATCTCTCCATAAAATACCAACCAAACTCAGAGGCAATGTAAGAATTGAAAACCGCCATCCAGACGGTCTTTCATGAACCGGATTTGCCGCCATAAGTGGGGTATGCACAGGAACATTCCAATGACATTGAATGTCACTTGGTAATATAAGATTAAGGTTTAATATCTTGGTTGTCACCACCTGAATGATTTGCTGCACTACAGAACCATATGGAAGAGTAACATTCCTGAAAATTCGTGCATTACGTTCAGCCCACACATGCCACACATAAGCATTAAAAAGAAGCTTTGCAAGAATTAAAGCATCGTTCCTATGCTGATCAAGCCGAGAAACCAGAGAATCTAAAAGCTCGTGAGCATTAGAACAACTGAGTGGGACCAAATGCAATTTAGAGAGGAGTACCCCCCAAATTGATTGTGCATAAGGACAATGAAGCATGAGGTGCAGAGACGTCTCCCAAGTACAATCACACAGAACTCAACAAGTATGACAATCAACATTTCGTTGCAATAGGAAGTCCTTAGTCTTGAGCCTACCACGAAAGAACATCAAAGCACAGATAGAGTGTTTTTTAATAGCCCCTTGAAACCAAATAGCTGAAGTCCAACTGAACTGCCGGGTTGGAATGCTGCATACAAGGTTGTAAGCAGACTTCAAAGAGAAACACCCCTCCTCTTCAAGAGTCCAAACAATTTCATCATTAAAATCAGGCCATGGCTGACAGGCAATAGGGATGAGATGAAAAATATCCATCAGGGCATTAGAAGTGGGGGGTGGCAAGTCCCAATCACCATGTACTATAAAAGTACTAACTCGTAAGTCTTTCCCCAAACCTAAATCATACATAGCTCGAGACCCAAAACAGTCCCTCAGACGTCCCCCTGGCAACCATGGATCAGTCCAAAAGTGTGTTGTGTGCCCATTCCCAAGTAAGAACTTTATATGGGGTAAAGCCAAATCTCGAAGGGCCAAAATCCCTTTCCAACCCCAAGAAGCAGATTTTGGACAAGCAACATCCCAGAAAGACTCACCCCTCAAATAACGAACATTGACCCAAATGTTCCAACAAGTGGTTCTGTTAAGAATAACATTCCATACCTGTCGAAGCAGTGCTGCCTTCGCAACCCCCTCAATTGATCGAACACCGAGCCCTCCCATAGCAGCCGGCTGACAAATAGTACTCCAAGCGATAGGATGAAGATAGGAAGAGGACCAGCTATTCCAGAAAAAATCTCTGATTTGACAGTCTAAAGCATGTAAAACTGATTGAGGGAGAAGAAAGACAGTCGCCCAAAATAAATGAAAGGAAGAGAGAGTAGACTTAATCAACTCCAACTTGCCAGCATAAGAGATCACCTTAGCCTTCCAACCAGATAACCGCTGCTGCACCTTGGCTAAAAGAGGCTGACAATCATTAAAATTTAGTCTCCTTGAGGAGAGAGGGACCCCCAGATATCTGATAGGAAGACTGCCCCTTTGAATATTCAAAATAGAAGAAATAGCAGTCTGATCTTCCTCAGGACAGTTTGCATAAAAAATAACACTCTTCAGCCAATTGACCCCAAGCCCTGTAAAATCCCTAAAGTGCTGAAGAAAGTGCTTAAGAGTAGCTGCCGCTCCCATGGTAGCTTTACTAAAGACAATCAGATCATCAGCAAACATCAAATGAGATATATAATAACATCCTTTTTCACAAAAGGAGATGGAATCATATGAGTCGAAGCATATTGATGCATCATAACAGAGAAAAACTCCATAACCATAGCAAATAGATATGGAGATAAAGGGCGTCCCTGTCGAAGACCACGAGTACCCTTGAAAAAACCCTCCGCAGCGCCATTTACCAACACTGAGAACTTTGCTCCTGAAACACATTCCATAAGCAACTTAATAATCATCTCAGGAAACCGAAGACTTCGAAGGGCAGCCTCCAGAAAATCCCAACGAACACTATCATAGGCTTTGGCAAGATCAAGCTTAATGCACATTCTTGGACACCCTTTGTCCAGATGAAAATTATAAAGCAAATCCTGAGCAAGAAGAATATTATCTGCAATACTTCTACCAGGAACAAAAGCAGACTGCATGGGACCCACAAGCTTAGCAATGAATGGCTTAAGTCGTTTGACCAGAATCCGACTGATGATTTTATACAACTCATTTGTTAGAGCAATAGGACGATACTTGTCCGGAGTGCTTGCATTTTCAGATTTAGGCACTAACACTATAAAAGTATTTTTGAGTTGCTTTAACATAGAACCATGAGTGAAAAAATCCATAATACTAGCACACACGTCCTTACCTATGATAGGTCAGCACACCTTGAAAAAATGAGCATTAAAGCCATCAGGACCAAGTGCCTTATTAGGATTAGCAAATTTAACCACATCCTCAATTTCAGCAACGGTAACCGAACGCATAAGAGCCAATGCATCCCCATCAGTGAGAACCCCATGAGGAGTAATATGGGACAAATCAGGAGACTGATTTTGAATATCTGGACCAAGAATGCGCTGAAAATGAGAAACAAACACTGCAGCAATACCTGGCGAGTCAATGTAAATAGTGTCATCCGCATCAGTGATTTGAGAAATATAAGCGTGAGATTGCCTCTTTTTCATCAGACGATAAAAGTACTTGGTATTACTATCCCCCAAGTTGACAGCTAGGTCGCGAGCTCTCTGTTTGTACTTGCTTTCCTCAGCCCTTAACAACTGATCCAACTCAAATCGGGCCATACGTTCCTGCTCTTGAATATGCAAATGCTGCGGATCACTTGCTAAAAGCGATTGCAAAGTTTCTAACTGTAAGATAGGCTGCAGAAAGTTTCATAGGAATATCCCCCTGTGATTTCTTCCATTCAATAAGTCGCCTTTTAAGGATTGAAAGCTTCCGAACCACAATAAATAGTGGAGTGCCAGAGACATCAGTATCCCATGCATTTTTAACTGTTTGAAAGAAACCCGGCATTTTTGCCCAGAAGTTATAATATCTGAACGGAGCTTTGATGTGGGGTTTGACATGCAAAGAAAGCAGGATAGGAGAATGATCAAAGAGGCCCGGCATCAGAATCTCACCCTTAAAGGGAGAAGAATGAAGAAATCCTGCATTAATCAGCACTCGATCCAATTTACATTCAATCCTAGAAGCACCAATGCTAGAGTTAGACCAGGTGTACAGGGGCCCTGTTAAGTTCAGATCAAACAAACCAGCATCATGAATACAATCATTGAAATCAATGAGACCCCGAGCTCTTGGAGCTGCACCTCCAGTTTTCTCATGATTCCATCTAACGGTGTTAAAATCCCCCGCAACAATCCATGGCAGCCCAAAACTAGGAGACAGGCCCCGGATAGTTTGCCATAAATCACGCCGATGCATATAATCATTAAAGCCATAGCAGGCAGTAAAAAAGAAGTGCTCATTTCCATACATGACTTCACAATGCATACATTGAGTAGTACTAGCCTTAACAACCACATGAATCAGGCGGGGATCCCACATTACCCATATTCTAGCAGACGATCCAGTAGCAATATTAGAACTTTCTTTCCACCCATGAGGAACCACTGAGTTAACAATAAAAGTATAGGAACTATGCTTTACCTTTGATTCCAACATGATAATCATAGCAAGCTTTAGATGACGGATTTGATACCGTATAGCAGCTTGCATCGAAGGTCTGTGAAGACCCCGCACATTCCATATAAGTAAAGTCATTTAGAACCAGGTTTAAGGAGTGCTCTCTCCTTAATACTACCGCCAACCAAGCCTTGTTTTTTTTTCTGTATAGTACCCTGCTTAGGCATTCCTTTAGTACCAAATGGACGAGATGAAATGGCAACTTGTTTATGAGCAGAAACTTGGCCAGAAGCTTGACCTATATCACTCAAACCATTGCCTGAACCAGCATGGTGAAGAACTAAAGCAGTAGTGGCCGCAAGTTCCTCATCTCCAACTGAGGAGTCCCCATCAAGGTTGGAGAGACTAAGAAACCGATTTGGTTCCACAACAATCAAGGGAGTAGGACGTATGGGAAGAGTCTGAGATGGGACAGTAGCACCATGCTTCCCTGTAACAACGTTCCAGTCATCCTTAATAAAAGCACCCTGCAACTCCTCTTGTTGAACCTCACTGTACTCCTTCTCCTGCTGAATGCAAGAACCGTCAACAACGTGTGCAAATGCACCCCCTCCAGCAGCAATAGCAGGTGCAGGTAAACCTACAGAAGAGGTTTTCTTTGGACCCCAAACCTGCTTTGGTGTATGCTTGGCAAGCTTAAAAGGGCAAGAGTTATCACCATGAGTGAAAGTTCTGCACGTTTTACATGGATGAGGACGCCAAGCATATTCGACCTTTTGAATTATAGTCTTCTCCTTATACTTCATGTGCAACTCACTTGAGAACTCAGCATCAATTCCAACCTCCACACATACCGTAGCAAAAGCATAACGAGACCCTGTTGTTGTTGCATGGTCCATACAAAGAGGATTGCCAAGAACAATGGCTATTTTATGAAGAGCAGAAGTAGTTCTAAAACAAAAATTCAAGTTTGGAAGACGAACCTAGACAGGTATAGACTGAAGATTGTCACGGCACAAGGAGATATCCGCAGCCCACCGTCTCAGGATCAATGGCCTCCCATAAACGAACCAAGGTCCTTCATCCAGAATCCGTTGGCCAGAATCATAAGAATGGAACTTGAACAACATAAACCCATCTGCCATGGGAATAACTTCCAGGTCTTTCACTCTCCACGCCCTTGAAAGGCAAGACTTGATTTCATTAAGGGAGGGCCCGTTGCCAATAAAATATCCAACAAGAGAATTTCCCCAATTTTGAACTGCTGCAGAAGCGTCGTCTTCATCAAATACTATGTGATGATCAGGGTCCGTGGAAGGAGATGAGTGACGATGCAAGTCCCTCGAACGGGCAGTCTGGGTATGGAACAAAGACGACCAAGATTCTGAAGAAGAAGATGGGTCGGCAACACCATGTATAGGATTCTGCGGATTTTCCAGAGTGTGCACTTTATGCAGATCTGACGAGGAAGATGGGCTGATATGAACGTTCAGATCTGAATCAGAAACCTTATTAACGTGCACTTTAGGCAGAGCATAAGAAGAAGATGGGTCGACATCAGCGTTCAGATTTGCAGAAGCATGCAGATCTGAAGATGGGTCCACAGCAGCGTTCATATCTGAAGAAGCAGGTAGATCTAAAGAAGAAGATGGGTCGGCAACAGCATGTACAGTGTAAGACCCCGACCCCTAATTTTCGGAATTAGTGTGTTTTTAGCCGTGGTTTAGTTTTCTAAGTAGGATTTGAGCCTAATTGAGTTAGATTGTGGTTTAGAATGGTTTTCCATAGCTTTGGGGAATTTTGAGAGCGGTTGGACCCGGTCTGACAGCCCGGGGATGCCTTGGGCTGTACGTGTAAGCGTAAGGGATTGTTCTTGATTTTGAAAAATTACAATTTTGGTTTCTTTTGATAGGTCAAATTAGATCCAACAACTTTTGTGTTTAGACCTACCCCATTCGAACCTCAGAAAATCAGTTTTTCAGCCCGAGGGGCAAAACAGTCTTTTCACATTTAAATCTGAGCCCAGATTTCGAAATTTCAGAACCATGCCAAAAATATACTTTTTGAAAACTAGATTTTATAAGGATCATTTTAGTCTTCTTCGTCGATTTCATCCGAGGCCCGGAAAGCCCAGTTCTAAGTCCATGAAGAGTTTTAAGTTGTGGCCCCCATAATTATCACTTTATATAAGCCCCACCTTCCATCTCTTCTCTCCATTCTCTTCCCCAACGAGAGTGAGTTGCAGGGGCTCCCAGCTGAGCCTTATTCCTCTCCTTCCTTGCTTCTCCCTCCACCAAATCAACCATGATTCATCACCGTTTGAAAATCCGATTTCGCCATTGTGTTCCCCACCTTCCAAGCTCTCCCTAGACCCCATTTTCGTGTGAGGAGCAGCTGGACAGCCCTTTGTTTGAGCTGTTCCTTGCTGGTTGGAGATGCTATAGGTAAGACCTCCCTTTCATTTCTTTATATGAGGTAGGGCAGCCCCTAGGGAGCCTTGATTTCAACATGCAAGCTCTAACTCTAACTCTTTCCTAGATTCCAAATTTTGAGCCACTTTTTGAGTATGTTTTGGGGGTCTTTGTTTCATAGGTGTGCTTGTGTCTAGTTGGTGAGATTTCTGAGTAATCTTGGAGTGCTAGAGACAAAGGCAAGTGAATAATCAGTTTCTTTTGAATGCATGCAAATCTGAAACTGTTTTTATTGAAATTCTGATTTGAAACATGTTGTTTTCTTCACTGGTTTATTGCATTCAAATCTGCAATTTTTGTGTTCATTCGGTATGCAAATTTCTGCAGTTTTGTGTCCAATTCATGTGCAATTGTGTTCAGATTTTTGCAAGATTTTAATGTGCAATGCTGTTCAGATTTCTGCAGAATTTTAGTGTACATTTGTATTCAGATTAGGTGCAGATTTTTACAACTTTTAATGTTCAAATTATGTGCAGATTTCTACTACTTTTAATGTTCAGATTTTGTGCAGATTTATACGACTTTTAGAGTTCAGTTCTTGTTCAGATTTCCGTAACTTTTAATGTTCAGATCTTGTTTAGATTTCTGCAACATGTAGTGTTCAGTTTTATGTTCAGATTTCCGCAGAATTTTAGTGTACATTTGTATTCAGATTAGGTGCAGATTTTTACAACTTTTAATGTTCAAATTATGTGCAGATTTCTACTACTTTTAATGTTCAGATTTTGTGCAGATTTATATGACTTTTAGAGTTCAGTTCTTGTTCAGATTTCCGTAACTTTTAATGTTCAGATCTTGTTTAGATTTCTGCAACATGTAGTGTTCAGTTTTATGTTCAGATTTCTGCAAATTATTTTAATGTTCAGCTAGGTTCAGATTTATGCAAATGTTTTAATGTTTCAGCTAGATTCAGAACTCTGCAATTGTTTTAATGTTTCAGCTAGACTCAGATTTCTGGAGTTGATTTAATGTTTCAGTTATGTGAAAAATTCTGCACTGCTGAAATTCAGAATTCTGCACTGCTTAGATTCAGAATTCTGCACTGCTGAAATTCAGAACCCTGCACTGCTGAAATTCAGAATTCTGCACTACTGAAATTAGTTGTTTCCTGCATTGATCTATTGGATTCAAATCTGAACCTGTTTTCAAAAAATTCTGGTTTCAAATATGTTGTTTCCTGCAATTGCATTCAAATCTGAAATTGTTTTCTTGAAATTCTGATTTGAGATATGTTGTTTCCAGCATTGTTTTATTTGGTTATGAAAGTATGAATTCGAATTATTTTTGAAATTCTATATTTTTCACTGGTGTTGAGTCTCAGATGTTATTTGTTAATGGATATTGGAGTGGAATTGGAGCAGTGGAGTTCACTGTTGGTACCAAGGAGGTTCTGTGACTAGTTCGCTCGAGCCAACTTTTGTTCGCTAGAGCTAACTGTTCCGGGCTCGGAATGACCATCTTTTGGAAGCCATAACTTTTGAGTCGTTCGTCGGAATTTGGAGTTCTATATACTGTTGGAAAGCTCTCGAAGCGAGGAATCCAATGGTATACTATGCTTAATGATCAAAGGCCGGCAAAGAAAGTGGATATTTTGATCAACGAAAAACTAGAATATGTTGAGGGGCTTTTGTCTTGATAGTGTACTTGGAAATCTGAAATGTTGTTTACCTTCAGGGGCACCAATCCGCTTTTAATTCCAACATTTGGGTTTCAGTTACACAAGAATCGAATGAAGGGCCTTAGCATATACTTGAAAGTCTGTTTTCAGAAACTTAGTCTTGACATCAAGAATATTACTTTGCACTTGTTTTGACTTACAAGCGTTGGTTTTGTCTTGGATCTCGTTTTGTACTTGCTTTGACTTACAAGCATTGGTTTCGTTCGGGTATTATTTTGCACTTGTTTTGACTTGCAAGTATCAGTTTTGTTTCGGGTATTGTTTTGCACTTGTTTTGAGTTACAAGTATCAGCTTTGTTTCAAATTGTTTTAAGAACCCAAAAAGGGGACTACTTAGTGTGCTTCGACATGCTTATAGCTTATGCTACCTTGTTTTGTCTTGCGTGCACCGTCCACCCCGTGTGGTCGATGAGGGAAATGTGAGAACTTGGTCCGGGCGGCACCCTTAACCACGGGGCGTAGCGTGTCAACCACGGGCCTCAAACGGCGAGTCTCCATTAGTTTTGAGCATTCAAATATGAGAACTTGGTCCGGGCGGCACCCTTAACCACGGGGCGTAGTGTGTCAACCACGGGCCTCAAACGGCGAGTCTCCATTAGTTTTGTGCATTCATGAATTCCGTTGAATACCACTGAGCTTGGACTGCCCTCTCAGTCTGATCCACTAGTTAGGGGGTCCTTAAACATAAGGACTATCTGCAGATAAGTCGTGTATTTATACACATTTTTGTTTTGTTCCGGTTCCGCGGCCGATTTTCCCGCCCACCTTGTGTGGCTCGGGCTTTCGTTTCGTTTCGCCTGTCTTGTTCTGTCTTTGCTTGCTCTTGTCATCATGTATGACAGAGAAACGATGAGCTCAATGTGGATTTACGATTCATGATGTTTTCTCGTAATCATGCTAGCTTTGTCTTGCATTTTGTTCATGTACTATTTGAAAATTTATTAAATGGTTTTAAACGCTAGACCACATGTACTCATGCTACTTTTGCCTCATATCTCGTTCGTGGACTTTTGTTTTCTTGAAGTGTATATCGTTCAAGCATCGTTTCAAGATTTGTAAATAGTTTTAAATTCAGTATATGGTTTCTTATAAATTTTAAATGATTCATACTCATGCTTAAATTGATCACCTGCCAGACCGTCGTATCTGACCTTGTTTGTTTGGTGCCTTAGGTAGCAGGTTCTCGTCTTGAGCTAGTACGTGTGCAGATGGCTGTAGAGCCACGAGTTTTGCAGGTTGTTGTTTCAGTGATGTCATACAGACGTCGTGCTTGACTCCGGAGATACATTATACACCTGGGTAGTATTTGTTCTTAGCTTGTTATTTTGTAAGGCTTTTGTTAGCCTTTTCTTTTGGGATTGTAATTAATGCACTTGTTAAATTATAACTTGAATATTCTTGGGTATTGATAAGCCTGTCACTGTCAGCTCTGTATATTTTGGTATCATGTTTTGTTCTAGTCTGAGTATGATTATGCTATGACAGCTTTATGCTGACGGGTTGAGTGCAACACGGAACCCGATGGCCACGGGCTCCTGGTCGCAATGCCAAGTAAGCTTCCGCGAAATGTTCTTGATGTGTTTGGAAATTTTGCCTTCCTCACACACGCGGATCCCGGGGAGAAATATATTTATCACTTACTTCCCAATTCGCGTTCCCAAGGTCGGACCGCCGCAGGGATCCGGGTTCGGGGGCGCGACAGACTGGTATCAGAGCGGGCAGGTTTCTAGGAAATAAAACACTCTAGGAACCTTAAGACGTGTGGTGAGGACTCCTTAGATTAAGACTAACTATCCATGATCCCCTCTCATTCATTATTGTCTAGGTATCTCATACCAAATAATGTGTAACTCCCGATTAGCTTTGGTTTCTAAAATACATGAGGCAAATCCTTGGGGATACTACATCACTATTTTAGTTAAGTGTGACCCACCAATTAGCATTGCGTGACAACCGTTGTGGGCAGCTCCTCCTTTGGGAGTGAACCCCCACCCCATCTCACCAACACTATCCTTTTGGGAGATCCATATCTAGTAACCAGACAAATAAAAGCCCTCCGTGGGGAACGGCCATTCTCAAGATGGCGCAAGGCTAATACTTTCCTTACAATGGACCTATGGTGGAAAACCATGGGGATATGAGATTTAAAAGCCCCGCACCCACTTAATATTTTAGAATTGAGGATTTTCCTTTTAAGGTATTAGGGCCCACATATATAAATATGAACATCAAATCATCTCATGATGTGATCAAAGATTTGTTCCAAGTCAAGTTATTTTAAGGAAAGTCCAGTTTCTTAAATTAGTGTTACCAATGTATCCATCTCATGGGTCATCAACACTAATTAGAACTCTTTCCAAAAATTAATTTGATTTGACCAATTTTAGTAACTTGCTATGTTTGGATCAGATTTGGAAACATTCTAAATCAAGCATTCATCCATAAATAGAAAATGCTAAAAATAGTAACTAGTCCTCTCCTCCACATGGCCCTAACGGAATAGACTTCTTGGACTTATAGACTTTCCAAAACTTTGGGATTCCACAAACTCTTTGGGCATCTCCAAAATACCTTTTGGTAATCTTTAAACTCTTTGATTAGGAGTCTAACTTCACTTTCCTTCTTCGTTTTGGACATCGCCGGAATTTACAAATTTAGAAAATTACACAAATTCATGTCTCTACAATGAGACTTACATGATAATTTAAACATGGAAATAAAAGGGCTATAGGGAAACCACCATGCCTTGCCCTTTCACGGGAAGCCAAGAAAACCATGATGCCCTTTACACTTAGCCTTAAATAAACCAACAACCATATAAAGAAAGTAAAAGAATTGTGGGCCATATGGAGAGGACAAGATCACCTGCAAGTTAGTATCTCATACAACCAAGCAACTCACAAAACCGGATTACCAAACAACAATGGAAAAATAGAATGCCAAAAATTGCCACCTTTGTAAATCATGCACTTCGCAAAGGAGGTCCGAGGGTGTCCCCCGGCGGGGGTCAAGCTGCCTGGTCGGCTCGCAAGGGCCCAGGGGGTAGCACCCCAAAAAAAAAAAAAAAGGAAAACAGAACATACTCGAAACTGAAAACGGCTCAGTTCTGTGTCAGTGTACCCGGTCGACCGGGCAGAAGGCTCGGTTGGCCGCGTCGACAGTCACCCGTTCGACCAGGCACGGGGCCGGTCGACCGAACTGACGAACACCTGCAACTTTGGGTTTTCTGTTTTGTGTGCAAACGACTCCAAAACACTTCTGAAGTCTCCCAATGGCTTCCTACCATCCTTCCATCATTATTAAACCCTTTTGTGACTATCCAAACATGGATTCACCCTTAAACAAATCAAAACCATAAAAACCGATCCATACATAGCCCTTCCTCTATTTTCTTCGCATCTCATGCAAAGATCAGAACAAGCTTGCTGATCTAACATGATTAGAGATGAGGTATGGCTCTGATACCAATTGTTGGAAGTGGGTGGACCTCTTGGATAGGTTTCAAAAACTTTTCACCAACTAGAAGTGATGAACACCTATCCAAAAGCCATCAAAACCCAATCCAGGATGCGTGTCCTCAAACTCAGCCATCATGATCAGCAAACAAACCTATGAAGGAGAAAGAAACAACACTAAACATGCAACCACGAAATTCCACAACATACAAGGAGTAGAAGATACCTATGGAGCTTGGTTGTATTCTAATGGAGAACTTGATTCAACTCTTTGATGAAGAGTTCTTCTAAGATCAGAATCTCCAATGCCCAATCGTCTTCCACACTATGACCCCCTTCAAATCTCTTTCCTCAAGAGAGATGGTGGAATCTCCAAGAGAAAGTCTCTCTAGAATCACTAAGGAAACTGGAAGGGAACTAGAAGAGAGAGAAGAAGAGAGTAGTGCAACTCTTGAACTTTGGGGGGGATGGGCGTGAATCCCTTTGAGGAATTGTGCATGGACGTCCAAGGGTGCTCCCTTCTCTTCCTTTTATAGCTTTTCAACCTTCTCTCTTAGTGTATTATTAGAAGTCCAACTTCCATTACACTTAGTAACCCTTTGCTCTACTATTACCACTTTTAGAAGTCTCACTTCAAATAAAAATAGTAGCTTTCCTTTTTGAGTTCAAATAAAATTAGTAAAGATCCAATCTTGGGCTAGCGTGGGGACCACTAGGGATTCCATAGAAAGCTGGCTCCAACTGGGACACCGCGACCCCACATCTCATGTGCAATCCGGGCCCGCAGTTAATTGCAAATAACTCCACTAAATAAATGCAATTGAACTCCAGTCTTAGGAATAAATTACATGAAGACCCTAAACTTCCCAATGTCCACAAGTAGGCCCCTCCACCAATACCTATGGATCAATTGGACCTGTCTTCCAAACTTAGATCCATATCTTATTATCCTTGAGCCTCAATCAATTATAATAATCATTTGGTACCAATCCAATTGACTCTCAATCGGAATGGGTGCGCACTTACCAATGATAAATCCATTAATTGACACAAGGGGATATTAAAGATAGATTCCATCTTCACCATCGAACGTTCCCACAGCCCTACTACCACGTACCCAAATCACCGAGGTGTTGACCTACAATTGGCCTCACTCATTGGTGACTCAAAGCAAATGAATAGATAGAAACTTGAGTTCATTAATGTCTTAGGATTGAGAGCCTATTGCTAGGGAATTATGAGAGCAGACCTTAAAGTAAAGACAGTGTTCATAAGGTGCTTCTCATGGTCCTTCAATAGATCCAATGTACCAGCACTATGATCCAGAATCTTACATTCTGATGATCGAGACAAATCACACTATCTCATAGTAATCAAAGTACTGCAACCTTGTCAGATGAGATGTCCAGTCTCATCACTGGTTGTGAAGATATTCAAGTATAAGATTTGCTATACATGTCTCTCGTATGTGGATCTCATCCATACACATGTATTGCATCTAGTATACTTATGGACTCCGGTTCATCTCATGAACCATAATGTCATTCGTATTGGTTATGTGCATTTAAGTAATAAACATCATTCATCGCATGAAAGGAAAGCATGAATATATTGATAAATAAAGAAATTAATCAATTTATTACATCAATCTTAATTGATTGAGACCATAAAACTAACAGAAACCTCGTTCGATATGACTCTAGGAAAACACTGGCTCCAAGCCGCATTTCAAGAAGTCCACGGTCGAAGGAAACACTCTAAGAAGTCCGTGAAATTCCTTTTCCTTTAAGACGGGATTCGGGCAAATTCGAACTTGAGAACTTATCTCGAGTGGTTTTGTGCCGTTGTTGAATGAGACCCGTATTTCTTGCAATCAATAGACTATATTTTGAAAAAAAACACATCATGGATGATTCTAGCACATTTCTGGGGGGGCGTTAACAGTCTCCACTTTTGGTTTGAAATGCATTTCATATGATTTTAGGCTGAAATACACATTTTATGATATTCTGAGCTACGTTTTGCTTTAAAATAAGTTTCACAAGATTCTAGGGTTAGGATAGAAATGCGCGGGTTCAAGGTTTTTTAAGACTGAATCCCGTCCTTCGGACAGATTGTTTGGAATTTTAGGTGGCACTCCGAAAATGTAGGTTGTAAACCGCGTCACACGCAACTCGCGGTTGGATGATGCGCTTTGAAAAATACAGTAATTTTTTTATCTTTTTTTTTTTTTAAGAATATGTTAGTTCTTCTACTTCACAAAGAATATTGTTCTGAAAAGGAAGTCTCCCATATGGAAGATGCTTCCAAAGGGGCATACCCCTCTAATTACAAACGAGAAATATAAAGCGATAAATAAATAATTACTCATTATTTCCTATACTTTGCTTATACAAATATGTAACTACATTCTAATTAATGTGGAAAGTAGCTAAATTTATGCTTAACACTTTACTGAACCGAGCTGATCGAGGATGAAGCATCATGTACTGAATATGTTCAAATTTCTGAATAAAACCATGTAATCTTCTTACTCGAAAGCACACCTTCCAATCAGAAACTTGAGGATTGAGAAGAACTTGATGGAGTCTTGAATCTGCCTCAAAAGTGATATGTGTGACATTATCTGGAATAAGCTGTATTATTTGAAATACTGCCTTAAAGTAAGTCAACTCCTGCTAAATATGACATTCCATTGGTGTATGAACTTCACTCCAAAGAATTACAACTATAAGTGTATCAATTGAACAAATAGATACTCTCCATCTAGAATTTATTAACGTAGGCAACTTCCGAAGGATACTGGAGTTGCTTGGAGGAACATTCCAATGATTAGCAATTTCACTTGGTAAAGCTATGTCAAGATAAAGAATCCTACTGCAAACAGTCTGAATAATTTGGTCTAACACAAACTTACTTGAGTGCTCTTTAGTTCTGAAGATCCTTCCATTCCTCACAGCCCGAATATGCCAAATGAATGCATTAAACAATAGCTTGCCATGAGTTTGAAGACCTTTTGCTTGCTAGTTCATTGGAACAGTGATTGAAGCCAGCAATTTCAATGGATTTGTACAGCGTATCGGCTCCAAATTCAGTTTTGATAGAAGAGCTTTCCACACCTCTTGAGAATAAGGGCACTTGATCATTAAATGAATAGCTGTTTCCCAAGTGTAATTACAATGAACACAGCAACAGTCACATGCAACATTTCTCTGGAGGAGAAAATCTTTTGTTTTAAGCCTTCCCCTTAGTAGCATCCATGCACAAATAGAGTGTTTTTTAATACACCCTTTGAACCAAATCATAGAAGGCCATTGGAGGGATTGGTCCCAATTCCTGCATACTAGATTGTAAGCAGACTTTAAAGTGAAATTTCCATGATCTTCTGGAGTCCAAACAAGTTCATCTTTGAAGTTAGGCCACGCCTCAATCTCATTTGGAATAGATTGGAACACATCCATCAATGCATCGGACTTGGGAGTAGGAAACCTCCACCCATCAGTCTGAATAAATTGATGGACTTTAATATCAGCCCCCATGCCTAGATCATTTACTGCTCTATCTCCATAGCAATCTTCTAGACGCCCTCCATTAAGCCAATGGTCGGTCCAGAATTTGATTTGGTGCCCATTGCCAACTAGAAATTTTATGTGAGGTATGGCAATTGGTTTAAGCATTAAAATGTTCTTCCAACCCCAAGAGGCATTTTTAGGAATCATAACGTCCCAAAAAGACTCTCCACGCAAGTACTTGGCTTTTACCCATAAGTTCCAACAAGTGTTTTTCTAACTAACCACATTCCAAACTTGCCTTAAGAGGGCTTTCTTCGTTGTTCCATGAGTCGATTTAATACCCAAACCACCCATAGCAATGGGTTGGCATATGGAATCCCAAACGAAAGGATTTAGGCAACTTAGAGCTTGAGAACTAATCTCGTGGGATTCAGCCACTTTAATCTTGTGTAATCAATACCCCATGTTTGGATAAAAGCGCGTGCCAGATGACTCTAGGTCATATCAGGGTATTATGGTCGAGTATTTTGCTTCGAAATGCATTTACAACAACTCTATAACGAAATGCGCATTTTTATTTTTTTTTGAAGAGTAAGTTAGTTCTTCAATTTCTCAAAAGTAAAATACAACGTGGAAATCTATAATCAAATGGATTATAGAAACTTCCCTAGGGCATCCCCTTCTTTTTACAGAACAGCTCTGACATAAAACCAACCAAAAACTTACAGCGGCGCACTAAAAAAATGATGCGAAAGATCAATATTATCAACATTTAGCAATGGAGGACCAGGAAATCTGCTAATGATTTTACTGAATCACACAGTCTGAGGATGAGGATACACAAATTGAACATGCCCAAAACTAGTAACCATAGCATGAAGACGTCGTGCCTAAAAACGCACGACATATCTACTGAGTGTCCAATGGAAAGGAAAGTGAAGAAAAAGACCCTTGTGGCTACATGGGATGACTCATCTGAAGCTGAAACAGATTCAGATGAATCACACAAAGATGAGACAGAAAATTACACTGTATTGATGGCCAAAACTGTGTGTGATTCATTACTTGAGACAATGGAAAATTCTAAAGAAAATGATGTTGAGAGCTTAAAGAGTGAATCTGAATCTGAATATGACAGCGCAGATAATGAAAAAGGTGATGAAGATTCACAAGTAACATATGATAGACTCTATGAGGAGAGTTGCAAATTGATTGAAGTCTTGAACAAACAAAAATCCAAAAACGAAATCTTAAAAGACAAAATTGAAACGTTAACTAATGAAAAGAATATCTTAGCAATTGAAGTAAATAAAATTAATTCTAAATTTCATATTGCTAGTGAAGAATTCAACAAGATCAGGAGTTATGAAAAAGAAGCTGAAACTCTAAACAAAATAAACGTACTTTTAAGAGATGAAGTCATTCAACTGAAATGGTTCAAAGAAAAGTATGAGTATTCATTTACCCATGGAGAAGAAAATTTTGAAAGACTTTTTAAAATGGGAAAATATCATAGAGACAAAACTGGATTAGGGTACAACAAAATAGACAAACATAATCCTAATGTTTCTACTGTGTTTGTTAAAGGAGAAACTTCCTCTAGTAGTCAAAACATTTCTGAAATTACATGTCATTCATGTGGAAGCAAAGGACATGTCAAGTATGATTGCAAAATTGAACAAATTAAATGACAGACCACTATGACATGTGTCAATTCTCAAACAAAAAAAATCTATTCATAACAATACAATCAAATACTCTGTCACTCAACAATTAAATGAGATGATGAAACAAATTGGTCGTCTAAAGTTACAACTCCACAATAACACAAAAACTGTTAAATCAACTGAAATCTACTCTAAGAAACATTTTCATCAACAAAATCACAACAAATCTAAATCTCAAGGTTTTGGTAAAACCCCTATCACACAAAGATACATTTGGATTCCTAAGAACAAAGGCTTGTTGGTTCACACAGCCCTTAAAGCAGTTGATCATTCCTTGTGGTACCTAGATAGTGGATGTTCTAGACACATGACTGGGGATAGAGCACACCTATCCACAATAATTGATTATGAAGGTGGAACTGTCACCTTTGGTGATGAAAATATTGCTAAAGTAGTTGGTAAGGGTACTTTGAATGTTCCCAACATGCCTGTTATTGAAGATGTTTTATATGTTAATGGTTTGAAACATAACTTGCTAAGCATTTCTCAAATATGTGATAAAGATCATGTTGTTAACTTTAGTAGTCTTGGTTGTGAGATTTCCAAAAATGGAAAGATTATTCTAAGAGGCCTTAGAACAAAAGAAAACTGTTATGTTATCGGTAACCAGAAAGAATCATCTAGTTCAGCCTGTTACATTGCTCATCTTGATGAAGCTCAACTATGGCATCAAAGACTTGGTCATGTAAATTTTAGGGACTTGTCCAAACTGGACAAGTATGTAAAGGGTCTTCCTAAAATCAGCAGGAAATCAAAAACAATATGTGGAGAATGTCAAAAGGGTAAACAAATTAGAAATCCTCACAAAAAATCCAAGTCTCTAAAAACTTCTAGACCTTTAGAACTTCTCCATATGGACTTGGTTGGTCCAACTAAGAAAGAGAGCAGAGGTGGCAGAAAATACTTCTTGGTTATTGTTGATGATTACTCTAGATTCACTTGGGTTGCGTTTCTAAGAGAAAAATCTGATGCATATGTTGAATTTAAAAAGATTGTAAAAAGAATCCAAGTTGAAAAAGGAAGAGCAATCTCTCGGATAAGAAGTGATCATGGTGGTGAATTTGAAAATATTAAGTTTGAAAATTTTTGCGAGAAATATGGAATTCACCATGAATTTTCTGCCCCTAAAACTCCTCAACAAAATGGTATTGCTGAGAGAAAGAACCGTGTCTTACAAGAGATGGCCACCGTTATGCTTCATAGAAAGAATGTTCCTAGAGATCTATGGGCTGAAGCAGTTAGCACAGCATGTCACATCATAAACAGGGTATACTTGAGAACTGGCTTGGATAAAACTGCATATGAGTTATGGCATGGAAAAAGGCCCAACATTAGCTATTTTAAAATTTTTGGTAGCAAATGCTATATACTTAAGGATAGAGAACACTTGAGCAAATTTGATTCAAAAAGTGATGAAGGCATTTTCATTGGCTATTCTCTAAACAGTCGTGCATATAGAGTGCTGAACAAAAACACTGGAGCCATACAAGAATCTATAAATGTTGTCATTGATGACAAACAAAATGATTTCAGATTTCAAGAAAACTCTGCTATTGATGAGATAGATGTCCAAACTGAAAAACTAAACAAGTCTCCAATCTCTAGTGATTTGGTGAATGTGAAACATCACCCTATAGACCAAATTCTGGGAGATCCTTTGGCTGGTGTCAAGACTAGAAGACAATTAGAAAACATTGTTAGCTATCTTTGCTTTACTTCTACTCTTGAACCTAAAAATGTGGATGAAGCTTTTACTGATGATAATTGGATAAATGCAATGCAAGAAGAGCTAAATCAGTTTGCTAGAAGTGAAGTGTGGGATCTAGTGCCTAGGCCAAATGACAAAAATGTTGTAGGTACTAAATGGATTTACAAAAATAAACTTGATGAAAATGGTACCATTGTTAGAAACATGGCCAGGCTGGTTGCCCAAGGATATTCTCAAATTGAAGGAATGGATTTTGAAGAAACCTTTGCTCCTGTTGCTAGACTTGAGTCAATTAGAATCTTACTTGCCATTGCTTGCTCTTTAAAATTTAAATTATACCAAATGGATGTCAAAAGTGCCTTTCTAAATGGTCTTTTGGAAGAAGAAGTTTATGTGGAGCAACCTAAAGGATTTGAAGACGCAAAGAAGCCTAATCATCTGTATCATCTCAAAAAGGCCCTCTATGGTCTCAAACAAACCCCTAGAGGTATGAAAGGCTTACTCAATTTTTAATTAATCAAAAATTTGAAAGGGGAAGTGTGGATAAAACTATCTTTATTAAAAAAACCAATGATTCTATTTTGATTGCTCAAATTTATGTTGATGATATAGTGTTTGGATCTACTTGCAATAACTTCACAGAAGAGTTTGCTAATCTAATGAAATCTGAATTTGAAATGAGCATGGTTGGTGAACTTAATTTCTTTTTAGGATTACAAGTTAAACAATTGACTGATGGAATGTTTATTTCCGAAACCAAATATGCAAAACGATATCCTCGCCAAAGCAAAAGAAGAGGATACACTGAAGGAGCATGGAATCAAGCCACCATATCCTTTATGGATGGACTCGGTTCCGTTCCCTGCAAAATTCAAGCAACCTACTCTCCAAACATATACGGGGAAAGGTTCAGCTAGATAGCACGTCATCCACTTCAAAATCCTAACGGGAGCTATTGTGGATCAAGATGCTCTCAAGATCTGTCTCTTTGCAAGTACCCTAAAAGGTGCAGCCTTTGATTGGTACTCCACTCTGCCGAAGGATTCCATTCAAAACTGGACCATGCTAGAGACATGCTTCTTGACCCACTTCAAAGGTGAGGATCATCCTGTTACTATGGCTCAGCTCTGCAGCCCAAAACAGGGAGAGAATGAGTCAACCTACGACTTCATTCACAAGTGGAAGGCAATGGCGTACAAATGTTCAGATGTGCTTACCACAAGCGTCGCTGGTCGACATATGCCGTAACAACATGAGAGCAAGGATCCGCTCCATGATCATCGGTAACAAATCAAAAAATCTAGGAGAACTCCTAGAAGCATCCATAGAGGCTGAAACGGTGATCAAAGACCTCAATAGTCAGAAATCAACAAAGAAAGAGCCGACAGCCATTACAACCTCAAAGCCAAAGAAAATGAGGTTCTCAATGTGCAAACCGAGTCAGCCCCTCAGCCGCCAAAGAAAGCTGAAAACAAGGCTGCAAGTAAGAGACCTGAACCTTCTGATGCCTTTAAAGAACGAGTAGAGAAGAAATACCCGTTCGATTAAGATGTTGAAGAAATATTTGGGGCTCTCCTCACTACAACAATTGACACATTCAGCGACGAAATTTTTCGTCGCCAAAAGCCCTAAAAACGTCGGTAAATGTCTTTACCGACGAAAATAATTTCGTCGCCCCGACGTCGGTAAAAGTACGTGGACAAAACTTTTTACTGACGCAAAACTATTTCGTCGGCAAAAATTAATTTTTACCGACGATTATATAAATTTTACCGACGTTTTTTTTCGTCGGTAAAAGTTTAAAGAAAAATAAATTAAAAATTAAAAAACTTTTACCAACGTTTTTTTTCGTCGGTACAATGAAAAAAGAAAATAAAAAATAAAACAGACTTTCACCGACATTTTATATTCGTCGGTAAAATAAAAAAGAAAATAAAAAAATTTAATAAGACTTTCACCGACGTTTTATTTTCGTCGGTAAAAGTAAAAAAGAAAATAAAAAAAATTTAATAAGACTTTCCCCGACGTTTTATTTCGTCGGTAAAAGTAAAAAAGAAAATAAAAAAAATTTAATAAGACTTTCACCAACGTTTTATTTTCGTCGGTAAAAGTAAAAAAGAGAATAAAAAAAATTAATAAGACTTTCACCGACGTTTTATTTTCGTCGGTAAAAGTTAAAAAGAAAATAAAAAAAATTAATGAGACTTTCACCGACGTTTTATTTTCGTCGGTAAAAGTAAAAAAGAGAATAAAAAAAATTTAATGAGACTTTCACCGACGTTTTATTTTCGTCTGTAAAAGTAAAAAAAACGTCGGTGAAAGTATTTTATTTTTTAAATCTTTTATTTGTTTTTGCAATAAAAAAGCCCTTTAAACCTATTTATACACCTGTATCACACCTGTATCAAAAAATAAACCTGTTCATATACCTGTATTCAATATTAAAAATGCATGCAAACAAATGTTTCTAAATAAACAAACAACCATCGCCATTTTTCATCAAATCATTGATCTCATTAATCAAATATTGCATTAGTCAATAATGATTCAGTCCGATAAAAATGTCAAATATACAAATACAAATAAACTAAAAAAAATAAAACACCAGCAAAGTATGCAACCGATCCCAAAACGTCTGTCAATCTGCAAAGACAAAAACAACATTAGAATATTTTCAATAAATTAAATTATAAAAGAAAGATATACATGTATATATATAAATTATAAATTAGAATCTTTTTACATGATTGGATTGGACAATTAGTTAATGTTTCTTAGACCTGAGTCTCTATGGTTGATTAATTCAATAACCTCTTATACCTGGTAAGCCTAATTGGTCTCAAGAATCCACACGCATGAGGTGAAAACATCGTTTTGTCTTTGTTTCACTGTCTTAAACATCCACATCTATGCAGATGATTGAAGGGTTAGGATATTCTAATATGAAAGGTTCTTGAACATCTATATCCAAAACAGGTCAATAGCATAAACAACTTAGATCATGAAACACTTGAAATGAGAACAAGGGGCCGGTTTGATCCCTTGCTTTCTTTTACTGTAGGAGTAAGCTTCTCCCATGGGTCCCACCTCTCTTGGCTACGGAAAAACTAAATAAATATAAATTAACACTTAAAATGAAGTTTTATTCAAAGAAATTAAAAACAAAAGATTTATTTTGTAAATAAAAGAAACAGCTAAACATCCTAAAACCAAGGTCAATACCTGTAGTTGGAAATGGTCCTGAAGGACCAATAACCATTTCCTGATAAACAAATTGAAAATTCTTTTCCTTAAAAGTCTTGTACACATGGTATGGTGGTGGGTCATGAAGGAAAAGCATTGATTTCCGCTCCAAACTCCCTAACCGAGAGTCCTATTTACGAGCCGTCGGTTCCTACATGTTACTCTACCCTCGACCGTAGTGCCCGTGCCGGTTTCGGAGTTTTTCGGTCTTCGGTTCCCGTTCCGGACCCCCGGCGGGCCGTTTTCGAGCCTAAGTGTCGGAAAAGTGTCCATTTCCGCTCCAAACTCCCTAACCGGGAGTCTTATTTGCGAGCCGTCAGTTCCTGCAAGTTACTCTACCCTCGAGCATAGTGCCCGTGTCGGTTTCGGATTTTTCCGGTCGCCGGTTCCCATTCTGAACCCCCGGCGGGTCATTTTTTAGCCTAAGAGTTGGAAAAGCGTCGATTTCCACTCCAAACTCCCTAACCGGGAGTCCTATTTGCGAGCTATCAGTTCCTACAGGTTACTCTACCCTTGACCGAAGTGCCCGTGCTGGTTTCGGATTTTTCCGATCGCCGATTCCCATTCCGGACCCCCGGTGGGGCGTTTTCGAGCCTAACTGTTAGAAAAGCATCCATTTCCTCTCCAAACTCCCTAACCGGGAGTCCTATTTGCGAGCCGTCAGTTCCTACCGGTTACTCTACCCCCGAGCGAAGTGCCCATGCCAGTTTCAGATTTTTTCAGTCTCCGGTTACCATTCAGACACCCGGCGGGCCGTTTTCGAGCCTAAGTGTCTGAAAAGCGTACATTTCTGCTCCAAACTCCCTAACCGGGAGTTCTATTTGCGAGCCGTCAGTTCCTACAGGTTACTCTACCCTCGACCGAAGTGCCCGTGCCGGTTTCGGATTTTTCTGGTCTCCGGTTCCCGTTCCGGACCCCTGGCCGTTTTCAAGCCTAACTGTCGGAAAAGCGTCCATTTCCTCTCCAAACTCCCTAACCGGGAGTCCTATTTGCGAGCCGGCAGTTCCTACAGGTTACTCTACCCTCGAGTGAAGTGCCCGTACTAGTTTCGGATTTTTTCGGTCGCCGGTTTCCATTCCGGACCCCCAGCGGGCCATTTTCGAGCCTAAGTGTCGCAAAAGCGTCCATTTCCGCTCCAAACTCGCTAACCGGGAGTTCTATTTGCGAGCCGTCAGTTCCTACACGTTACTCTACCCTCGAGCATAGTGTCTGTGCCGGTTTTGGATTTTTCCAATCACCTCATATTTATCCCCTTCCTTCATCATCTCCATCATCACAATTCATTCCATTGGTTTTCCATAAATCAAAACCATTTGACAATTAAATGTAAAACAATAATGAAATCATGTCAAAGCTACAGTTCCATAAAAACACATGCATATCCATAAAAATAAATACATATTCACTTGCCTTTGGGTGAGGAAATCCATAAAGATACAACCATGGACTCCGATGATCAGGGCATCCTCAAAAAGTGATTATCAAGTTCCTTTTGGTTACGCAAAAGCATGGTTTGTATCTTTATGTCTTGCTGGTATTTTGTACTTTTTTCCCCTGTTTGTTCACTCCCTCATGTTGGTCTTTCCTAATTCTACAGGTTACATTGGAGAGTTTGAGTATGTAGATGATCATAGGTCAGGTAAAATAGTGGTGGAATTGAATGGAAGACTGAACAAATGTGGGGTTATATCACAAACTATAGACCCATCATGGTCGGGTTGTGGGCTGGACCACAGCAAGGTATGCATCCATTCAGGGTGGGTGTAGACGTATAGTCTCACAAACCATAAACCCATCATAGGTTGCAGGCTTAGACACAGCAGGGCATGTATTGAGTCAGGGTGGGTTCAGATTTATAGGCCGAAACAAATCAAATCCTATGATTGCATTTGGATTGCCGTCTTAAATCAAGAAGAAATGCACTCTCATTCAGGCCCATAGTAATACTACTGATAGTTCCAAGGTAACAGGCAATAAGAATACATCCTAATAACAATTTTAACTGACAAAAGGAATGTTCATTAAGTTGAGGAGTTGGCTATCTTGGGCTGTGGCACTTTCATTCTAGACACCATCAATCTCATATTCAAAGCTCCCAGTTGACGTACAACAAGACAAAAGCATTACTGGTCATTTTGAATCTGAAGTGATGACGTTGTTAGGATGAAGCCCAGACTCATTATGGCATGCAGACCTCGTCAAAGAAAATGGACTCCACCTATGATGACCAGGTAATGTTAGGGCCCACAGCTGATGCATAGGTTGCCTATTATGATACTGCACAAGAAACCCAATTGACAGTCCATTTTGTAGCCATTCACAGACAGCTAGGTCCATCTGATCAAGTTGATAAAGGAGAGAGGCTATTGCATTCAAATGTAGCACTTTAAATCCAATTGTCCACCCAATTCAAAGGCAGAAGCAGCCTAACTTTCAGACCTTTGTATTGCTAGAGGATAATTGCAAGATTCAAATTACAGTAGATCAACAAAAATTGTGAGCAATACTCCCTGCAAGTTTTATTATTTTTATTATTATTTATTATTATAGAACTTCAAAATTGAAATGTTTTTGGGCAAGTATTCATCTCCTTGGAGCAGCACTACATGCTTCCCACCAAATAATAACCTATTTCATAGAGAAACTAAAAAAGGAACTCACCAGATAACTGACAATATATTATTCAATAACTGTAAAGAGGAAAAAAAAAAAAAAAAAAAACCTCCAGCATAGCTCACCGTGCAAAGAATCCTAACTCACATTGTGGTAAGAATCAATGATGGCATCCGCAAGATATTCGCATTTGGCAAGAGATAACCCAGCCAAGGATATCCTACCATCTTTTGTCATGTACACGTGCCACTTGTTGGTCATATTGTCGCTCTGTCAGACAAAAAAAAAAAAAAAAAAACCCATAAAATCTCATGTGAGAGAAGGATGAAACAACAGCTTGTTAGTCCACATATCCCTTCACTGGTGCATTGAATAAAAACAAAATAATAATAAACAAGAGCGCACTAACCAATGAACCCCAAACAAACCTTAAAATACCACGAACAATAAGTGTGTCAGTTCGCTAACCGTTAAGTGTGGTTGGAGAGACTCCAGATCGGAACCCTGGAGCACATTCCAGGAACAAGAACCCAAAAGGATCTTCTAGCCTCCATGAATAAGGATCACATTCTAGGAGACCACCATGTAAGAAATGATACATGACCACAATATGGGAGTCATCAACAAAATCATTTCTTCAAATGCCAGGACCAAGAGGACCAGAAGTCGGGACAAGACTATGGGTCAGTTTGCATGGAATTGTGTTCTTGGGAATTCTAAGAATGTATTCCTAAAAGTAACTAAAATTGAAGATAGAAAAGATAAAGATGAAAAAACATGGGGATGGGGGGATTTCAAGGACTCCCTAGGATCCTCCTCTCCGCAAGAAAATCAGCCCCAACCATGATTTCTATCATCTCCATATGGGCCCCAAAATACATATACATTATACGTTTATGTATATGTATTTTACTCAGGTAAGGATGTCTTGCACAGTTGCACCATGCAAATAAACTGTAAATTTAAATTTCCCCTTCCATTTTAGTCTCAAATTTAAACATATAAATTGCACTCACTGCACCTTGTTGTAGCATCTGAGGATGAGCAAACAACATTGATAGCTCCAATCCTTTCTGCATAAAGGCCTAGATTTTTACTGTATGACTGAGCGATTAGAACCTCCAAACCACGAGAAACAAATGACCTTACAGATGAAGCATCTTCATCAAGGCTCACTTGCAAATCCCTGCAGTACAACATTCCAAAGCTGAGGAACACTTCTACCAACAAGCAAACTGATGTCTGAATGGGAAATAATATACCTGGTATGCAACATCAAAAAATGGAATGTGGTTCTTTTCTTGAATGACATCAGCAATTTTCTCCCACTGTTCGGGAGTTGGGTCAATGCCAGTTGGGTTGTGAGCACAACCATGGAGAACAACAAAAGAACCATCTGGTGAAGCCTGGAAACAAACAAAGAACAAATTATCCAAAGGATGAGATGTTCTGGGAATCAATCCAGGCAAGACCTAAGAATTGTAATTTGTGTTGTTTCACAATGAAGATTTTTAACATAGAAAATAATGGTGGCATGAAAATATGGCTTTTAAAAATATTCGTAAAAGATGTAATGTCACACTTCATCCTACATAATCTGTGATTTAGGTCTTTGGAACTACAAGAATATTGTTGAGCTTCAGGTGGCAAACAACAAAGACGATGGCCAGAGATTTAAGCACTGTGCTTCCATAAATGGGTGCTCAGTCACATTGCTAGGAAGAGTGAATGAGGAAATAAAGAAAGGAAGAAAGAGAGAAACGAAAATTAGATGGGAGATGAGATGAATCAGTGGAGAAGGGAGAGGGAAATGAGAGAGGGAGCTGCTGAGAGCGTGGAATGAGAAAGGGGAAAGGGAGATAAGGGAGAAGGATAAGGAAGAAAGAAAGAAGAGGAGGAGGAAAAGGCAGATGAGAGGAGAGGAACAGGGGAGGAAGAAGAGAAGAGCGAAAGAGACAGAGTGAGAACCAAGGGAGAGAGGGAGTGGTCTGCAGGTGGGCGCAGGGCGGAACAGAGGAGGAAGCAGGGGAGAGGGAGAGGAAGAGGGGAGGAAGAAGAGAAGAGAGGGAGAGAAAGAGAGAACCAAGGGAGAGAGGGAGCGGTTTTCGGTGGGCGCTGCAGCAAGCACAGGCGAGGGGAGACAGGGGAGGAAGAAGAAGAGAGGAAGGGAGGTAGGAGAGCAGACCGGAAAAAGAGAGATGGGGAACGTGGGAGAGAGAGAACAGAGAAGAAAGAGAGAGGAGAGGGGGAATGGTGCGCGGTGTGTGCGGAGTGCAGGTAGAGGAAGGGGTGTACCTGATGCAGGGGAGGCGTCCAGCGGCGCGAGGAGGAAGATGAAGGCTCTGCTGGCGTCCGGGGGCCGCTGCTGTGGTCGTCTGGGGAGGAAGGTGAGAGGTCTGGAGAGGGAGGGAGAGTTAGAAAGGGATGAGAGGAGATGAGAGGAGATGGGTTCTGGAGGGGTTTTTCCGGAGATGAGAGGACGACGATGGGTTCTGGAGGTTCTGGGTGAGGGGAGAGAAAGAAGTGAGTGAGGGAAAAGAGGGCTTGGGAGAGGGAAAAGGGGGATGTTAGTGGCGGGGAGGGAAAAAAATTTGTTTACCGACGTTTATGGTTTCGTCGGTAACAATTATTTAATTTTTCTTAACCTTTGCCAACGTTTCATATAAAACTTCGGTAATACATTTTCCGACGCTATTTTTCGTCGGTAAAAATAAAATCGTCAGTAAAGGTCTCTATTTTTAATTTTCCTCAAAATAAAATTAAACTTTACCGACGTTTTATAGAAATTGTCGCTAAAAGTTCAACTTTATAAAATTCAAAGATATTAGAATTTGATATTTTTTTCCCTAAAAATGAAGTTAATAATGAAATTGAACTTGATAATAGACTTTGATATTTATTTTCCCTAAAAATGAAGTTAATAATAAAATCGTCAGTAAAGGTTTTCAAGGAAACGTTGCTAAAAGTCAATTTTACCGATATCTTATAATTCATTTATTTTTTACCGACGTTTATTTTTTGTCGCAAAAAAGTATTTTATTATTATTATTTAAAAACAAGTAAAAAATTTTATTTTACCGACGAATTAAAAAACGTTGGTAATAATCTGATCGGGTAAGGCTTGTGTTGGGCAAGGTGTTTGGTGATGTCTTCATAGATTCGGATTTTGAAATCTATTTTTATGATGTGGGTATCTTTAGGTTTTTGACCCATTAGGACTAATCCCTTGGGTGATAACTCATTAAACCTAAACAAATGCACACTGGTAAATTTTGTGTTTGTTTCAAACACAAGACATAGGAAGCAAACCCATGCCTTCTGCCACTTGGCCAACACCAAAGTGAGTAATGTATACATAGAATGAAATAGCACATTGATAGTATAAAATATAAAATACTAATTTTATGAATATTCAAGTTTTCAAATTTTACAACATACAAACTAAAATAAGCACGGTTGAATTATTCTCACTCCATGTGGTGGGGCATGAGCATTTATGAATGAAGGAAAATATCTCATAGAATGCACAAATCCTTTAAATTTTCCGGAGTTTCCTAAAGATATCATGGTTTTTTTAACCATTATAGAGCTTACTTTATTAGTTATGTATCTCACTTTAGCAATTTTCAAACTTAGAAATAACAACCTTGGCCTCTCTTCATCAACACATTACATGTCCTGAAAGAGTTTCTATCATTCTAGGGCACATTTGGTAAACTCTTCCCTCCATCTTTTAAAACCAAGATATCATCACAGAGGATTTTCGAAGAGAGTTTTAGGTTTAGTAACTAGGGAGGATTTCTACCATCTAACTTTTTTGAAAGTTTCTCAAAATACTTAAAAAATGATGACCTCAGCTTTCACTCCTTTGTTGTGGAAAATCGTACGAGGAATTTGAATGGTTTCGATCATACAAAAGGGGCCCAAAAAATAAAAAGAATTAATATTTCAAGGCATGGACTTTTGTACAAATATCTCAAAATTTAGGAAGGATCAACGGAGGATGTTTGAATTTCCAGATAGCGTTTGGCCTTTCAGAAATGATGTACGACTTAGATCATTATTTCAGGGCCCATAGGAGCCAAAAACTTGAAAAAAGTACTACGATATAATCACATTTTCTACACTATGGAAGATAAATGATCTAGAGTTTTTCACAACTTTTTCACGATCCATGATGTATCACGCTGCGAAACTGTCCGTGTAGTCGGTTTAGGCATTCTGAAGAGTTTTAGCGGTTTGGATTTTGCAAAAAAGGACCATAGATTTCTAGAAATTGAGATCCAACGGTGTGAATTCTTTTTTGCAAATATCTTAAAATCTATGAGGAATCAACGTTTGAGATTTTATCACATTGTCGTTTTGGGCCTTTCAAACATGATTAACGGCTTCGATCTTAGTTGTGGGATCTAAAAATTATGTTTCCAAATACAAAACCGTTAACCTCTATGTTACCGTGAAATGTTACAGTAGATCCGCTTTATACCGTTGGATAACTTGTGCCCTTTGTACCGTCGGAAAAAATTATTTTATTTTTATTATTTAAAAAAACAGAGTAAAAAGTGCTGATTTTACCGACGAATTAAAGTAGCGACGTTTTTTTAATTCGTCGGTAATAATATTTGATTTTTAATTTATTTAGAAAATAAATTAATTTTACACTTGATATTTGCCGACGTGTTATAGACAAACGTCGGTAAACGTGGATTTCCCCGACGTTTCTAATTCGTCGGTAATAATATTTCATTTTTTACTTTAGTTAGAAAATAAATTAATTTTAAGCTTGATCTTTGCCGACGTTTTCTATAAAACGTCGGTAAAAGTCTGCATTTTACCGACGTTTTTTTAATTCGTCGGTAATAATATTTCATTTTTACTTTAAATTAATTTTACGATTGATCTTTGCCGACGTTTTACAGAAAACGTCGGTAAAAGTCTGACTTTACCGACGTTTTTTTAATTCGTCGGTAATAATATTTCATTTTTTCTTTAGTTACAAAATAAATTAATTTTACGATTGATCTTTGCCGACGTTTTTAGTAAAACGTCGGTAAAAGTCTACCTTTTACCGACGTTTATTTAAAAACGTCGCCAAAAAGTGGACTTTTACCGACGTTTTATAGAAAACGTTGGTAAAAGTCCTTTTT
The DNA here is from genome assembly GCA_029852735.1 of Persea americana. NCBI lineage: Eukaryota > Viridiplantae > Streptophyta > Magnoliopsida > Laurales > Lauraceae > Persea > Persea americana. Next base: position 24,203,743 of record CM056817.1, read on the forward strand.
TGCCAACGATTTTTTTTACGTCGGTAAAAGTCCACTTTTACCGACGAAATTAGAAAAACGTCCCTAAAGGTGCACATTGTTGTAGTGCCTGGCAAATGGGAAACTCACCTTGCCTGACCGCAAAAGACTGGGAGATGTTGGCAAAACCAACAATCCTCAGTATTGCCCATACCACCAAATGGTCTCGCATCCTCTCAATCAATGCTTCGTTGTGAGAGAGAAAATCAACGAGATGTGGAAAAACGGAGTCATCACCTTTGACAAAAATTATGGGCCTGCCTCTGTCAACATGGTGTCATATGGACAAACATCTAAGTCACCAAAGAAGAAGATCACGACTTCCTTTAAGGTGATAAAAATGACCCAAACGTCCCAAGAGTTGGTTCCTTACCCAACACCGGATGGACAGCCCATATGGGTGCATCCCGATCTCCTTGAAGATGAAAATTGGGAGGTCGTCAAAACAAAGCTGACTGCTCAACAATGAAGGCAAGCCAGGAGACAACTCTGAAAGCTCAAGCAGCAGGAGAAAGCTCAACCAGAACAAGAAGTCATTGAAAAGGCAGAGACCTCCTCTACCGCCTCGCTACGGGTAACAGAAGAGTCCGTTCCCAAGACTTCAAAAGTGGTAAGAGAATTCACCCTCAGTGATTTCATGCAACCACAGCTCAGAAATGAGACTACGCAGGGGGCATCATACTCTTACAACTCGGTAATTGAATTCTCCATGGATGGATACGAGTCCAGTGATACCGATGAATGGGAGGAGTCCCTTGAAACAGGAGAATATCTCTCTGATGAAGAATGGATTCCCGAATCTCACCTTATGCAAGTAATGTGGTATAATCCCTTACAGCCACAAGGATCCTGGTCTGATGATGAAGAAAACTAAGAGGCTATTCAAGAAAATGTTGTCAATCCAGCACCTGCCAATGCCCCAGTAGAACCCAATAATGTTGAGCCACAAAGGGCAGATGACGAAGAAGATTTGGCTCCTATGCCCGATCTCAAAGAATATGCAAGGAGAAATAGTCCTATCAGAACCATGCTTCCCTTTGACAACATTCCACTCAACCATAGCTAGATCACGCTGCAACTCCTCTTGTTGAAAATCGCATTGCACATCCTCATGCTGAAAGTGTGCACCTTCATCAACATGTGCAACAACATCCACTCTGCCATCAACACTAGTTGTAGGTTTTTCTACTGAAGGTGTTTTCTTTGGAACCCAAACCTGCTTTGGTTTATGCTAATCAATCTTTAAAGGGCATGAGTTATCACCATGATTGAACGTTCTGCATGTTTTACAAGGATGAGGTCGCCAAGCATAATCAACCTTTTGAATTATAATTTTCTCCTTATACTTCATGCGCAACTCAGTAGGAAACTCAGCATCAATTCCAACCTCCACACATACCCTAGCAAAAGCATAACATGTACCTGTTGTTGTTGCATGGTCCATGCAAATAGGATTTCCAATAACAGTTGCTATTTTACTAAGACTAGAAGTAGTTTTGAAGCAAAAATTCAAGTTTGGAAGACAAACCCATATAGGTATAGACTCAAGGTTGTCACGGCTCATGGAAATATCCACAGCCCACCGTCGCAGGAGTAATGGCCTCCCATAGACGAACCATGGTCCTTCATCCAGAATTTGTTGTCCAGCATCATAAGAATGAAACTTTAATAACAGAAACCCATCTGCCATGTGAATAAGCTCCAGATCTTTCACTCTCCATGCTTTTGAAAGGCAAGACTTGATTTCAGGAAGGGGAGGGGCTTTGCCAATAAAATATCCTACAAGAGAGTTCCCCCAGTTTTGAACTGCTGCAGAAGCATCCTCTTCATCAAACACAATGTGATGATCCGGATCCGTGGAAGGGTTTAAGTGGCATTGCAGGTCTCTTGATTGATCTGTATGCTTTTGGAATAATGAAGACCAAGAATCAGTCATTTTATTAACTTGCACATTATTCAGATCAGAAGAGGAAGATGGGGCTGCATCAGTGTTCAGATCTGAAGAAGAAGATGGGTCTGCTTCTGCATTTGCATCACTCTGCAGATTTTTCAGGATGTGCACTTTATTTGGATCTGACAAGGAAGATGGGTCTATATCAACGTTCAAATCTGAATGCTTCCCATCATCATCTCTGGATTTGGGAGAAACCAAAACCTCAGCCAACTCGTCATCAGAAAGCATCCTTCCGATGTTGTTCTCCACCTCTAATATCTGCTGCCGCAGTTCCTCATTAGAAGGAGAGCAGTTGAGAGAAAGAATGGATGCAACCCGAGTTGCAGAAGCCCTTTTATCATCACCAATACGAATCTTGGCCTTGAAAGTCAGATCACGAGGAATCTCAGGCGGAAATGAATCCCTCCTGTTGCTTCCGTAAGATCGACTTCAAGATGGAAACTTTGGCACTTCGATCTTCACCATAAAGGGGTATGCCCCTTGGGAAGTTTCTATAATAAAATTTATTATAGATTTCCATTTTGTATTTTATTTTTATTTTTTTGAGAAATTGAAGAACTATCTTCAAACAAAAAACCACATTTAAGATATTCCGAGCTACGTTTTGCTTTAAAGTGAGTTTCACGGGATTCTAGGGTAAGGAAAGAAATACGTGGGATTCATGGTTTTTTAAGACTGAATCCCATCGTTTGGACAGTTTTTTGGAATTTTAGGCACCTCTGGGAATCTATAGGTTGCAAACCTCATCTCACGAAACTAGCGGTTGAACGACGCTCTTCGGAAAATATGGTGATTTTTTTCTTTAAAACGGGTTTCAAGCAAATTAGTTCTTAAAAACTAATCTTGAGGGATTCCGCCCCGTTTCCGTATGAAAAACATATCCCATGCCTTCAATAGCCTATATTTGGATAAAAACACATGTTGGATGATTCTTGAGCGTTTCGGGGTGTTCCTATTCGGTCTCTTGGTTTGTGATGTGTTTGATACGCTTCCTAGTTTTTTGCATTGAACTTTTTTTAGGGAATTTTACCAAATCATTGTTGCTAAATCTGTATTAGCCGGATTTAATCACAAATACACCAAAACACGAAATTCGGTGTTTGTACGAGGTATTTGGAAGACTTTACCCCCAGATTCTGCTGAACAACATCGTCATAAACTAACGCCAAATCCCTATCAGGGCCGAACGTCGTTCTTCTTTCTTGCCCATTTTTTCTCTCCTGCCAGTTTTCTCTCTTTCTCCCTCTCCCAGTCCTCTCCCTCTGCACGTGCTCCCTACTCTCTCCTTCTCCCTCTCCCTTTGCAAGCGCTCCTTGCTCTTGTCGAGCTCCTCATTCCCAGCCCTAAAAGTCTTTCGCTCTCTCTGTTGTTGGGAGGAAGATGAAGATGGCGTGAGTTTTTGGTGCTAATGTGGATTTTAATATGTGATGAGTTATAGATGAAAATGGGTAAGCTTTTATGGGTCTACAACTCTTTGTTTCTAGACGATGAGTTTGTTTCTAGTGTTGGATTTGCAACTATTTGTGAAGAACTGGCTCTAAATCAGTTTCTTCAATTTTTCCCTTCAAGATCTGATTCTAGAAGACCATTTACATTTTTGCATGCTAGGGCTAAATTCTGAGTTTTCATTTTAGATTAAGCTAAAATGCTTTCATTAATGACATAGGAACTTTATTTGACATGGCTATGACTTTAGTTTCATTTCACCATTTATTTTGCAATCATGTTTCAGGCACTTGAAGAAATCAAAACAGTAGCATATAAGAATCCCTTTAGATATCTTTACTGCTTTCTTGTATCAAAGTATTAGTGAATTCATGGATTTATATGTTTTCTTCCCCTGGACTCTCGATCAGTTTCCTTGATCCTGGCAATGCTCTTTTATTTTTTGATTTTCCAAGTTTCTTATGATTTTGTTTGCTCTTGATGGTTGCATGCGATTTTGATGTTTCAAAGATCAAGGAAAAAGTTTTCGTCCTTGTTCTTGGATGATTGGTGAATTTACGTTTGTAGTGAAATTTTCATATCTGGGTTCAATAGTTTCCATCAGTATTCTGTAGGAATCAAGGGCATTATACTATGTTATTGTTATTGTTATTTTGAGTTTTAACTAGTCAAATAAAATTTACAAATCACAAAACATGTTACTGTTATTTATGGGGAAACTTGGTTCAATCTATAGTAACATTTATTGAAAAAAAAACTAGTAATTTAACAATGTATATGTAAATTTTATCTGACTAGTTAACAACACATTCTAGTCCATTTAAAGGTTTCTGTATGAGTTGGACTTTTAATCCTCAAATGGACAACTTTTGTGCTGTTGTTTGTTTAGACGATTTTAAGTTTTAACTCAACTGCAGAGTATTTGACTCTGGAAATTCCAGACTCTTTTAGTTGGATAAACTTCTAAAGGACACTACTTTGGGGTTTGTTTAGATAGGTGTGGACTGTTTGGTTAGGGAAAATCAACCTGCTTACCAAGTGGAATTCAAACCTAAGGGCTGGATTTTGGCATGTTTACAGCCATCATCTAAACTGAGTTTTGACCTTAATCTTTCTAGGGACATTTGTTGTGTTGGGTCTTAACCCATTTGTAACATATCAATTTGGTCATTTGTCTAGTACAAATGAAGCCGATTCTAGCAGCATTTGGGCCATATTTTAACCCACTGTCAGCATTTGTTTAGGCTAATTTTGTGCCCATTTATACCCACTATTTAGACTGTTTTGGTGTGAAAGTTTAGGCTATTGGACTTCCTGTTCTTGGGCTAGTTGGATGTAGAGTTTAACAACATGGTGGGCTCTTGTATTACACATGTATAACTATTTAACTCTTGAAACCTTCCGCTTCTAGGAGCCCATTTGTGTTTAGGGGATTCTTTGTTTTGAGCCTAATTGAGAGGTTATATCATCAAACCTTCTTAAATATGTGGAAACTTATTCTAGTTTGAAAAACTGATTGGTGCATTTGGAAGTTTCAAATTTACCATAAGCGGATATCAAGAATGAAAAAATCTCTGAAAAGTTGTTCTACTTCCATTTTGCAAAGAAGAAGTAGCTGTTAATGCAATTACAAAACTAAAACACCCCAAGTTCTGATTTTGAATTTTATAGCTAGATTGCTTGGTAATTGGAATTTTTTGCAAAATTCAGGGAAGTTTATTTTCCTTTATGGGTGCTCAATCAAGTGGTGAAAGCATGAAAGAGGAAAAGAAAGAACAACGGCCAATCCCATCAAAATTGCGGGAGACAAGATGTGTGTCAATGATGATTACATTTTGAATAAGATGTTTTTGGTGGGGTTCTAGTGCATTAGATTCCTTCAATTAGCAATTCCATGAGCAAAGTAGGAAATGAGCCAATCCAAACACGCCATATCAATTTTCAAATGAGGGTGAAGAGATTTAAACAGCATCTGAAACTAGACAACTCGTTGTTCAAGTGCTAGAGACGAGTCATAGTGATTTCTATCGTAACCTCCCAACTGAAACAACACCATAAATGAATTATCTATGTATATAAATTAGATATAATATACATAAGTCACGGCCACTACAAATGAGACTGGATACATAGTACTCATGACATCAGTCAACTACATAAATCATGTAATTTATACAACACCACCACCTGCATACACCAACTGAATCAACTGATACGATCCTTGCTTCAGTTTTCTTATTAACATCTCCAAAAGTTTCATTTGGTGAAACTAGACGAACAACATCAGTAGCACAATCCTTTTGCGTTGATTTGGATAAAATGGTGCGTAATCTCACTCCAACAGTGCATCGCAATGATTCCCCATCTCTTTCCTTTCTTTTCTTCTCATTAGTTTTATTTTCTTCTTCCTTAGCTAGGCTCTCTCTGCTCAGTTTCTGCAATCTTCTCTCTGCTCACAGCTTCTACAAGCATCATAGGTATGTTTTTATTGTTTTGTAAATGTGTTTCTTTTCTACAAATGTACCTCATTATCTATGCACCTCATTGTAAAGTCAATGCCATTTGATTGTTGGAGGCAACATATTGGCAAAGAACCTATAAATAATAATGGTAATGATATTGTTATCATAAAATTGATGTAGAAAAAATTTTATGGGTGAAGTCCATAAGTCTTTCACATTGTTTATGCAAGTCATGATAAAGTGGTTGTCATTTTGTTGTTGGAGAAAAAAATGGGCAAAGAACCTAGAACTAACTGTAACGATATCGTTATCAAAAAATTTCGAAAACTAAATTTTGAGTGAAATTGTGAGTCTTTCTCATTGTTTATGCATCTCAATATAAAGTCACCATTATTTTCTTGTTGGACACAAAAAATGGCAGAAGAAGCTATAAATTATGGTAATAATATCGTTATAAAAAAACAGACAACATTCAAGTTCATATGAGTCAGGAATTCAAGTTCTTAAAGATTTATTCCCCTAAATTTCTTGTTTGCCTCATCATGCCCTTTTAAACATGCTCAACTCATATGCCCTTTTCTAAATTTCATTTTTCCTTGTATGCTTAAAACTTCATTCATAAACACAACATTGATGTTTAATATAGCCTTCATTTGTGCGACTAAACTTAGGCTATATGATTCTTATGACTTCAGTGAGCATTGGTTCTCCAGTGTTGGTTATGATATTTTTTTTTATTGAATACTCAGATGGGTTATTTTGCTTTTATGTACAAGACCTCCCTTTGCAGCAAAGTCTCCTTCGGGACATGAATGTCTCCGATTAGTACTGATTAGCAGTGTCATTGTTTAATATGCTCTTTGTTTAGTAAAGTTTGGTAGGTGAGTTGATGTTGGTGTTGCTACAATTCCTCTTTATTCTCCTTTTTTTTTCTTTTTACCTTTTAGTCTAGTGGCACATAGTCTGAAACCATTGTTGTACATTATAATTTGTAAAAAATGGCAATTTCACTCTATTGTTCAGAAGATGAGAATGCTCATCTTTTTGTTTATTATCTCTATATTATTTAGAAGCTATGCATACATTCACATCCTAAACAGGTGACCACAACACCTTTCTCATTTCTACTATCCTCATGTCATTGGTTATAACCATAATTTTACCAAATGGCTGTAAGTTTTCAATTCTAGTTTCAATCCAAATGGATACGTCAAGGATGACATATTGACGAACATTAATAACATGGAATTTTTGGATGTGAGTTTATTGGGAACCTATCATAGATTTATGCATATTTGTTTTGGTTATTGCTTTAGCCAATCAAATGAGATTGGTGCGCGCTCAAACAGCAGACCAAGTTCATTTATGTAATAGTCAAGTTATAAGATGGAAGGCCACCACTGTTGTAGTTTTCTCGCTTTACATGAATATGCTAACATATCAACCTGAGCAGACATCCAAGAGTCTTTCCCTTTGTTTAAATATCACATTTTAAAATCAAGGCCATCAACTTGCTAGATAACAGATTTGAGACTGAAAACTCTAAAAGGACGGTAACGATTTCATTGTTGGAATATTTGCAATTTGTTATTCTTGGTAACCTCCGTCAGCCTTTTTCATTGTTTATGTATCTCAATATACAAAAAGTCTATATGGACCGATGATTTTGCCCGAACTGAAGACCGATCCGAGCTGGAGTTTAGCTGAATCAGTGACTAGACCAAATGGGTTTTTAAGATTTCAAACCCCGCTAGAACGAAAGAACATTTTCATTCTTCTCCTCTCCCTCATTTCCATTCTCTCTCTCTCTCTCTCACTCCATCGCCCATTTTCATCATCTCTCTATGCCCATCGCGATTTTCTCTCTCTCTCTCTCTCTCTCTCTCTCTCTCTCTTTCTCTCTCTCATGTGCGATTCTCCCTCCCCATCAGCAGCTCTCTCTCTATGTTAGCAGCAGCTCTCTTGTGTGAGGCTCCCTCCCCATCGCAGCTCTCTCCCTCGTGCGAGGCTCCCTCCCCATCAGCAGCGCATCATCATCTCTCTCTCCCACTTGCGCGATCGGACCCCATCAAAATCGGCTCGCCCTAAACTCCATCGCCTTGAGCAGCCACGCCTCCACAAATCAGGTTAGGCGTTTTTTCTCCATTTTTTTTCCATTGCTTTATGTGAATATTCAAATAGTATATTGTTGTTGGTTGTTGTTGATGATGATATCCAAGAGTGGGTGTGGCTCAGATTTCGGCTGTGTGTGGCTGTGGCTCTGCTTCTATGAAGAAGGATCATGTCTAGCGCTGACCTGACCATCTCTATTTTATGGGGTGCTCAGATTTCTTAAATGGGTTTTTGTTTCTGGATCTGATAATGATGATGATGGTCAAAGAAGAGAAGAAAAAAAAAACATCTCTCGGTCAAAATAGCGAAGAAAACAGAGAGAGAGAGATGTCTTCTCGTGGATCTGGGTTAGTAGTGAAGTGCTGTTTGGTGGCTTTTGCAGTTGCATGAGAGCTTTTTGTATCATGGCCTGCAATCAGTTGGAGTTTCAGGAAACGGATCAAACAGGGTACAGGAATAGCTCCTTCCTGTGGACCATGTGTCTCTGATTGCCCCCCTCCTCTCTCTCTCTCTCTCTTCTCAGTGTAGCACTAGGTACCATCTTCTTTTCTCCTTTTTAATGATCTGTAGCTCTGTCATTTTCTTCTTTTCCATTGATGCTGATTTTTCTTCTTCTTTTTTTTTCTTCGACTTTTCTAAATGAATTTTTTTTAAATTATGTTGTTGTGTGGGGGATTGGAAGTGAAACTAAGGGGGACCTAGATCAGATTTGTAATTGTGTGCAGGTTTTTCTTTTGTAGGCTTCAAATGGACTTGGACTTGGAAAGGTTTATGTTGTTGCAACTAGTAATGGTTGAATTGGTGGAGAACATTTGTGTGAATAATTGGTGGAGAACAATCAAGGTGCTTTGGGTGATCTCCTTGATTGAATAATATACATATTTTGGTGGTTATTACTACATTTCATGCATGATGCTTGTTTGGAATGAGCCTTTCGGTGATTCTAAATTGTTCTCGTGTTCTTTGGTTGCAGTGGGTTCCGCAGGATGTTCTGGCTTCACCTATATCTCATGGAGTGTACTCATGCAAAAGCCAGCTAGTTTATGCTGCCTTCTGTGATGCCAAAATTGGTGTGTTTGATGCTGATAGTAACATATCATGCAACAGTCAGCTAGTTTATGCAGCGTTGGTGGAAAGAAACTCTTTTTTTTTCTTTTATTTTTTTTTAAGAAATGAAATGGATGAATGTTGTTTAGAAGAGGTTGTAAGAGGTGAATATGTATAGATTTCAGTTGTGATGGTTGTCGGTTGATATTGATTTGTAATTTTGAGGTGCTCCACAGGTTTTCAAAGGATGTTGTCAAGGTTGGACTCTTGTAGTTTCATATGACTCCACAGGTTGTTTTGATGTTGGAACTTGTAATGTATTACGGTCATTTGTTTCAAATGAAAGAGGTGCGTTTGGCTTCAGAATTCAGTTGTGATGGTTGTTGGTTGATTTTGATTTGTAATTTTGAGGTGATCCACAGGTTTTCAAAGGATGTTGGAACTTGTAGTGTTGTTGTCATTTGTTTCGAATGACTCCAACACATGATTTCAGTTATGATGTTGTCAATGATTTATTTATGTAGTTTCATATGACTCCACAGGTTGTTTTGATGGTGTCAATTTTGTGAAGATTTTGTCAACCGGGTTGAAAACGTGTCATAGTTTAAAACATAGCAAACGTGGTTGTACAAAACTAAAAATTAACAGATTTATGTCCATGATATAGACTTGCAGATCCCCAAATTGCAGCTGAAAAATCCTTCGGGAAGTGGGCTAAAAAATTCCCTAAACAGGGGTACTCAGCAACGTCTGTGCAGATTTTGTCCACCGACTTGAAAAACTGCGACCGTTGAAAACATCTCGAAAGTCCTTGTTTCTGACTGAAATCAGCAGAATCTAAGTTCATCGTATGGATTTGGGAATCCCCAAATATCAGAGTAAATGAACCGCGGGAAGTGGGCTAAAAAATTCCCTAAATAGGGGTACTCAGCAACGTCTGTGCAAATTTTGTCCACCGGCTTGAAAAAGTGCGACCGTTGAAAACATCGTGAAAGTCCTTGTTTCTAACAGAAAATCAGCAGAATTTAAGTTCATCATATGGACTTGGAAATCCCCAAATTTAAAAAACAATGAACCGCGGGAAGTAGGCTAAAAAATTCCCTAAACAGGGGTACTCAGCAACGTCTGTACAGATTTTATCCACCGACTTGAAAAAGTGCGACTATTGAAAACATCGTAACAGTGCTTGTTTCCGACTGAAAATCAGCAGAATTTAAGTGCATCATATGGACTTGGAAATCCCCAAATTTCAGAAAAAATGAACCGCGGGAAGTGGCTAAAAAATTCCCTAAACAGGGGTACTCAGCAACGTCTGTGCAGATTTTGTCCACCGACTTGAAAAAGTGCGACAATTGAAAACTTCGTAAAAGTGCTTGTTTCCCACTGAAAATGAGCAGAATTTAAGTGCATCATATGGATTTGGAAATCCCCAAATTTCAGAAAAAATGAACCGCAGGAAGTGGGATAAAAAATTCCTTAAACAGGGGTACTCAGCAAAGTCTGAGCAGATTTTGTCCACCGACTTGAAAAAGTGCGACAGTTGAAAACATCGCAAAAGTGCTTGTTTCTAACTGAAAATTAGCAGAATTTAAGTTCATCATATGGACTTGGGAATTCTTAAATTTGAGAAAAAATGAACCATGGGAAGTGGGCTAAACAATTCCCTAAACAGGGGTACTCAGCAACGTCTGTGCAGATTTTCTCCACCGACTTGAAAAAGTGCGACCGTTGAAAACATCGCGAAAGTCCTTGTTTTTAACTGAAAATTAGCAGAATTGAAGTTAATCATATGCACTTTAAAATCCCCAAATTTAAGAAAAAATGAACAGCGGGAAAGGGCCTAAAAAATTCCCAAAATAGGGGTACTCAGCAACGTCAGTGCAGATTTTGTCCACCGACTTGAAAAAGTGTGACTTTTGAAAACACCGCAAAAGTTCTTGTTTTCGACCAAAAATTAGCAGAATTTAAGTGCCTCATATGGACTTGGAAATGCCCAAATTTCAGAAAAAATGAACAGCTGGAAGTGGGCTAAAAAATTCCCTAAACAGGGGTACTCAGCATCGTCTGTGCAGATTTTGTCCACTGACTTGAAAAAGTGCGACCGTTGAAAACATCGTGAAAGTCCTTGTTTCTAACTGAAAATCGGCATAATTTAAGTTCATCATATGGACTTGGAAATCCCCAAATTTCAGAAAAATTAACTGCGGGAAGTGGGCTAAACAATTCCCTAAACAGGGGTACTCAGCAACGTCTGTGCAGATTTTGTCCACCGACTTGAAAAAGTGCGACCGTTGAAAACATCGTGAAAGTCCTCGTTTGTAATTGAAAATCAGCAGAATTTAAGTTCATCATATGGACTTGGAAATCCCCAAATTTAAGAAAAAATGAACCGCGGGAAGTGGCCTAAAAAATTCCCTAAACAGGGGTACTCAGCAACGTCAGTGCAGATTTTGTCCACCGACTTGAAAAAGTGCGACTTTTGAAAACATCGCAAAAGTTCTTGTTTTCGACCGAAAATTAGCAGAATTTAAGTGCCTCATATGGACTTGGAAATGCCCAAATTTCAGAAAAAATGAACCGCTGGAAGTGGGCTAAAAAATTCCCTAAACAGGGGTACTCAGCATCGTCTGTGCAGATTTTGTCCACCGACTTAAAAAAGTGCGACTGTTGAAAACATAGTGAAAGTCCTGGTTTCTAACTGAAAATCGGTATACTTTAAGTTCATCATTTGGACTTGGAAATTCCCAAATTTCAGAAAAACTTAACCGCGGGAAGTGGGCTAAAAAATTCCCTAAACAGGGGTACTCAGCAAAGTCTGAGCAGATTTTGTCCACCGACTTGAAAAAGTGCGACGGTTGAAAAGATCGCAAAAGTGCTTGTTTCAAACTGAAAATTAGCAGAATTTAAGTTCATCATATGGATTTGGGAATCCCCAAATTTCAGAAAAAATGAACAGCGCGCAGTGGGCCAAAAAATTCCCAAAACAGGGGTACTCAGCAATGTCTGTCCAGATTTTGTCCATCGACTTGAAAAAGTGCGACCGTTGAAAACATCTCAAAAGTCCTTGTTTCTAACTGAAAAAATAGCAGAATTTAAGTTTATCATATGGATTTGGGTATCCCCAAATTTCAGAAAAAATGAACCGCGGGAAGTGGGCCAAAAAATTCCCTAAACAGGGGTACTCAGCAACGTCTGTCCAGATTTTGTCCACCGACTTGAAAAAGTGCGACCGTTGAAAACGTCGAGAAAGTCCTTGTTTTTATCTGAAAATTAGCAGAATTTAATTTAATCATATGCACTTTGAAATCCCCAAATTTTAGAAAAAATGAACTGCAGGAAGTGGGCTAAAAAATTCCCTAAACAGGGGTACTCAGCAACGTCTGTGCAGACTTTGTCCACCGACTTGAAAAAGTGCGACCGTTGAAAACATCATGAAAGTCATCGTTTCTAACTGAAAATCCGTAGAATTTAAGTTCATCATATGGACTTGGAAATCCCCAAATTTAAGAAAAAATGAACCGCGGGAAGTGGCCTAAAAAATTCCCTAAACAGGGGTACTCAGCAACGTCTGTGCGGATTTTGTCCACCGACTTGAAAAAGTGCGACCGTTGAAAACATCGTGAAAGTCCTCGTTTGTAACTGAAAATCAGCAGAATTTAAGTTCATCATATGGACTTGGAAATCCCCAAATTTAGGAAAAAATGAACCGCGGGAAGTGGCCTAAAAAATTCCCTAAACAGGGGTACTCAGTAACGTCAGTGCAGATTTTGTCCACCGACTTGAAAAAGTGCGACTTTTGAAAACATCGTAAAAGTTCTTGTTTTCGACCGAAAATTAGCAGAATTTAAGTGCCTCATATGGACTTGGAAATGCCCAAATTTCAGAAAAAATGAACCGCTGGAAGTGGGCTACAAAATTCCCTAAACAGGGGTACTCAGCATCGTCTGTGCTGATTTTGTCCACCGACTTAAAAAAGTGCGACCGTTGAAAACATCGTGAAAGTCCTTGTTTCTAACTGAAAATCTGCATAATTTAAGTTCATCATATGGACTTGGAAATCCCCAAATTTCAGAAAAAATTAACCGCGGGAAGTGGGCTAAAACATCCCCTAAACAGGGGTACTCAGCAAAGTCTGAGCAGATTTTGTCCACCGACTTGAAAAAGTGCGACGGTTGAAAAGATCGCAAAAGTGCTTGTTTCAAACTGAAAATTAGCAGAATTTAAGTTCATGATATGGATTTGGGAATCCCCAAATTTCAGAAAAAATGAACAGCGGGCAGTGGGCCAAAAAATTCCCTAAACAGGGGTAGTCAGCAACGTCTGTCCAGATTTTGTCCATCGACTTGAAAACGTGCGACCGTTGAAAACATCTCAAAATTCCTTGTTTCTAACTGAAAAAATAGCGGAATTTAAGTTTATCATATGGATTTGGGTATCCCCAAATTTCAGAAAAAATGAACCACGGGAAGTGGGCCAAAAAATTCACTAAACAGGGGTACTCAGCAACGTCTGTCCAGATTTTGTCCACCGACTTGAAAAAGTGCGACCGTTGAAAACGTCGCGAAAGTCCTTGTTTTTAACTGAAAATTAGCAGAATTTAATTTAATCATATGCACTTTGAAATCCCCAAATTTTAGAAAAAATGAACTGCGGGAAGTGGGCTAAAAAATTCCCTAAACAGGGGTACTCAGCAACGTCTGTGCAGACTTTGTCCACCGACTTGAAAAAGTGCGACCGTTGAAAACATCGTGAAAGTCGTCCTTTCTAACTGAAAATCCGTAGAATCTAAGTTCATCATATGGACTTGGAAATCCCCAAATTTAAGAAAAAATGAACCGCGGGAAGTGGCCTAAAAAATTCCCTAAACAGGGGTACTCAGCAACGTCTGTGCAGATTTTGTCCACCGACTTGTAAAAGTGCGACTATTGAAAAGTTCGCAAAAGTTCTTGTTTTCGACTGAAAATTAGCAGAATTTAAGTGCCTCATATGGACTTGGAAATTCCCAAATTTCAGAAAAAATGAACGGCTGGAAGTGGGCTAAAAAATTCCCTAAACAGGGGTACTCAGCAACCCCTATGCAGATTTTGTCCACCGACTTGAAAAAGTGCGACAGTTGAAAATATCGTGAAAGTCCTTGTTTCTAACTGAAAATCAGCATAATTTAAGTTCAACATATGGACTTGGAAATCCCCAAATCTCAGAAAAAATGAACCGCGGGAAGTGGGCTAAAAAATTCCCTAAACTGGGGTACTCAGCAACGTATGTGCAGATTTTGTCCCCCGACTTGAGAAAGTGCGACTATTGAAAACTTCGTAAAAGTGCTTGTTTCCCACTGAAAATGAGCATAATTTAAGTGCATCATATGGAAATAGAAATCCCGAAATTTCAGAAAAAATGAACTGCGGGAAGTGGGATAAAAAATTCCCTAAACAGGGGTACTCAGCAAAGTCTGAGCAGATTTTGTCCACCGTCTTGAAAAAGTGTGACGGTTGAAAACATCGGAAAAGTGCTTGTTTCTAACTGAAAAAGAGCAGAATTTAAGTTCATCATATGGACTTGGGAATCCCCCAATTTGAGAAAAAATGAACCACGGGAAGCGGGCTAAACAATTCCCTAAACAGGGGTACTCAGCAACGTCTGTGCAGATTTTGTCCACCGACTTGAAAAAGTGCGACCGTTGAAAACATCGCGAAAGTCCTTTTTTTTAACTGAAAATTAGCAGAATTTAAGTTAATCATATGCACTTTGAAATCCCCAAATTTTAGAAAAAATGAACTGCGGGAAGTGGGCTAAAAAATTCCCTAAACAGGGGTACTCAGCAACGTCTGTGCAGATTTTGTCCACCGACTTGAAAAAGTGCGACCGTTGAAAACATCGTGGAAGTCATCGTTTCTAACTGAATCTCCGTAGAATTTAAGTTCATCATATGGATTGGAAATCCCCAAATTTAAGAAAAAATGAACCGCGGGAAGTGGCCAAAAAAATTCCCTAAACAGGGGTACTCAGCAACGTCTGTGCAGATTTTGTCCACCGACTTGAAAAAGTACGACCGTTGAAAACATCGTGAAAGTCCTCGTTTGTAACTGAAAATCAGCAGAATTTAAGTTCATCATATGGAGTTGGAAATCCCCAAATTTAAGAAAAAATGAACAGCGGGAAGTGGCCTAAAAAATTTCCTAAACAGGGGTACTCAGCAACGTCTGTGCAGATTTTGTCCACCAACTTGAAAAAGGGCGACCCCTGGAAACATGGCAAAAGTGCTTGTTTCCGACTGAAAATTAGCAGAATTAGAGTGCCTCATATGGACTTGGAAATGCCCAAATTTCAGAAAAAATGAACCGCTGGAAGTGGGCTAAACAATTCCCTAAACAGGGGTACTCAGCATCGTCTGTGCAGATTTTGTCCAGCGACTTGAAAAAGTGTGACCGTTGAAAACATCGTGAAATTCCTTGTTTCTAACTGAAAATCAGCAGAATTTAAGTTCATCATATGGACTTGGAAATCCCCAAATTTAAGAAAAAAGGAACCGCGGGAAGTGGGCTAAAAAATTCCCTAAACAGGGGTACTCAGCAAAGTCTGAGCAGATTTTGTACACCGACTTGAAAAAGTGCGACGGTTGTAAACATCGGAAAAGTGCTTGTTTCTAACTCAAAATGAGCAGAATTTAAGTTCATCATATGGACTTGGGAATCCCGAAATTGGAGAAAAAATGAACCACGGGAAGTGGGCTAAACAATTCCCTAAACAGGGGTACTCAGCAACGTCTGTGCAGAATTTGTCCACCGACTTGAAAAAGTTCGACCGTTGAAAACATCGCGAAAGTCCTTGTTTCTAACTGGAAATCAGCAGAATTTAAGTTCATCACATGCACTTGCAAATCCCCAAACTTTAGAAGAAATGAACCGCGGGATGTGGGCTAAAAAATTCCCTAAACAGGGGTCCTCAGCAACGTCTGTGTAGATTTTGTCCACCGACTTGAAAAAGTGCGACTTTTGAAAACATCGCAAAATTGCTTTTTTTCGACTGAAAATTAGCAGAATTTAAGTGCCTCATATGGACTTCGAAATGCCCAAATTTTAGAAAAAATGAACCACTGGAAGTGGGCTAAACAATTCCCTAAACAGGGGTACTCAGCAACGTCTGTGCAGATTTTGTCCACCGACTTGAAAAAGGGCGACTACTGAAAACATCGTAGAAGTGCTTGTTTCCGACTGAAAATCAGCAGAATTAAAGTGCCTCATATGGACCTGGAAATGCCCAAATTTAAGAAAAAATGAACCGCTGGAAGTGGGCTAAAAAATTCCCTAAACAGGGGTACTCAGCAACGTCTGTCCAGATTTTGTCCATCGACTTGAAAAAGTGCGACCGTTGAAAACATCTCAAAAGTCCTTGTTTCTAACTGAAAAAATTGCAGAATTTAAGTTTATCATATTGATTTGGGTATCCCCAAATTTCAGAAAAAATGAACCACGGGAAGTGGGCTAAAAAATTGCCTAAACAGGGGTACTCAGCAACGTCTGTGCAGACTTTGTCCACGGACTTGAAAAAGTGCGACCGTTGAAAACATCGCGAAAGTCCTTCTTTTTAACTGAAAATTGGCAGAATTTAAGTTAATCATATGCACTTTCAAATCCCCAAATTTTAGAAAAAATGAACTGCGGGAAGTGGGCTAAAAAATTCCCTAAACTGGGGTACTCAGCAACGTCTGTCCAGATTTTGTCCATCGACTTGAAAAAGTGTGACCGTTGAAAACATCTCAAAAGTCCTTGTTTCTAACTAAAAAAACAGCATAATTTAAGTTTATCATATGGATTTGGGTATCCCAAAATTTCAGAAAAAATGAACAACGGGAAGTGGGCTAAAAAATTGCCTAAACAGGGGTACTCAGCAACGTCTATGCAGATTTTGTCTACCGATTTGAAAAAGTGCGACCGTTGGAAAACATCGCGAAAGTCCTTGTTTTTAACTGAAAATCAGCAGAATCTAAGTTCATCATATGGACTTGGAAATCCCCAAATTTAAGAAAAATGGAACCGCGGGAAGTGGGCTAAAAAATTCCCTAAACAGGTGTACTCAGCAACGTCAGTGCAGATTTTTTCCACCGACTTGAAAAAGGGCGACCACTGAAAACATGGCAAAAGTGCTTGTTTCTGACTGGAAATTAGCAGAATTAAAGTGCCTCATATGGACTTGAAAATGCCCAAATTTCAGAAAAAATGAACCGCTGGAAGTGGGCTAAAAAATTCCCTAAACAGGGGTACTCAGCATCGTCTGTGCAGATTTTGTCCACCGACTTGAAAAAGTGCGACCGTTGAAAACAACGTGAAAGTCCTTGTTTCCAACTGAAAATCAGCGTAATTTAAGTTCATCATATGGACTTGGAAATCCATAAAAATTTCAGAAAAAATTAACCACGGGATGTGGGCTAAAAAATTCCCTAAACAGGGGTACTCAGCAAAGTCTGAGCAGATTTTGTCCACCGACTTGAAAAAGTGCGATGGTTGAAAACATCGTAAAAGTGCTTGTTTCAAACTGAAAATTAGCAGAATTTAAGGTCATCATATGGATTTGGGAATCCCCAAATTTTAGAAAAAATGAACAGCGGGCAGTGGGCCAAAAAATTCCCTAAATAGGGGTACTCAGCAACGTCTGTCCAGATTTTGTCCATCGACTTGAAAAAGTGCGACCGTTGAAAACATCTCACAAGTCCTTGTTTCTAACTGAAAAAATAGCAGAATTTAAGTTTATCATATGGATCTGGGTATCACCAAAGTTCAGAAAAAATGAACCACGGGAAGTGGGCTAAAAAATTCCCTAAACAGGGGTACTCAGCAACGTCTGTGCAGATTCTGTCCACCGACTTGAAAAAGTGCGACCGTTGAAAACATCGCGAAAGTCCTTCTTTTTAACTGAAAATTAGCAGAATTTAAGTTAATCATATGAACTTTGAAATCCCCAAATTTTAGAAAAAATGAACTGCGGGAAGTGGGCTAAAAAATTCCCTAAACAGGGGTGCTCAGCAACGGCTGTGCAGATTTTGTCCACCGACTTGAAAAAGTGCGACCGTTGAAAACATCGTGAAAGTCATCTTTTCTAACTGAGAATCCGTAGAATTTAGGTTCATCATATGGACTTGGAAATCCCCAAATTTAAGAAAACATGAAACGCTGGAAGTGGGCTAAAAAATTCCCTAAACAGGGATACTCAGCAACGTCTGTCCAGATTTTGTCCATCGACTTCAAAAAGTGCGACCGTTGAAAACATCTCAAAAGTCCTTGTTTCTAACTGAAAAAATAGCAGAATTTAAGTTTATCATATGGATTTGGGTATCCCCAAATATCAGAAAAAATGAACCACGGGAAGTGGGCTAAAAAATTGCATAAACAGGGGTACTCAGCAACGTCTATGCAGACTTTGTCCACCGACTTGAAAAAGTGCGACCGTTGGAAAACATCGCGAAAGTCCTTGTTTTTAACTGGAAATTAGCAGAATTTAAGTTAATCATATGCACTTTGAAATCTCCAAATTTTAGAAGAAATGAACTGCGGGAACTGGGCTAAAAAATTCCCAAAACAGGGGTACTCAGCAACGTCTGTGCAGATTTTGTCCACTGACTTGAAAAAGTACGACCGTTGAAAACATCGTGAAATTCCTTGTTTCTCAATGAAAATCAGCAGAATTTAAGTTCATCATATGGACTTGGAAATCCCCAAATTTCAGAACAAATTAACCACGGGAAGTGGGCTAAAAAATTCCCTAAACAGGGGTACTCAGCAAAGTCTGAGCAGATTTTGTCCACCGACTTGAAAAAGTGCGACGGTTGAAAACATCGCAAAAGTGCTTGTTTCAAACTGAAAATTAGCAGAATTTAAGTTCATCATATGGATTTGGGAATCCCCAAATTTCAGTAAAAATGAACAGCGGGCAGTGGGCCAAAAAATTCCCTAAACAGGGGTACTCAGCATCGTCTGTGCAGATTTTGTCCACCGACTTGAAAAAGGGCGACCACTGAAAACATGGCAAAAGTGCTTGTTTCTGACTGGAAATTAGCAGAATTAAAGTGCCTCATATGGACTTGAAAATGCCCAAATTTCAGAAAAAATGAACCGCTGGAAGTGGGCTAAAAAATTCCCTAAACAGGGGTACTCAGCATCGTCTGTGCAGATTTTGTCCACCGACTTGAAAAAGTGCGACCGTTGAAAACAACGTGAAAGTCCTTGTTTCCAACTGAAAATCAGCATAATTTAAGTTCATCATATGGACTTGGAAATCCATAAAAATTTCAGAAAAAATTAACCACGGGATGTGGGCTAAAAAATTCCCTAAACAGGGGTACTCAGCAAAGTCTGAGCAGATTTTGTCCACCGACTTGAAAAAGTGCGATGGTTGAAAACATCGTAAAAGTGCTTGTTTCAAACTGAAAATTAGCAGAATTTAAGGTCATCATATGGATTTGGGAATCCCCAAATTTTAGAAAAAATGAACAGCGGGCAGTGGGCCAAAAAATTCCCTAAATAGGGGTACTCAGCAACGTCTGTCCAGATTTTGTCCATCGACTTGAAAAAGTGCGACCGTTGAAAACATCTCACAAGTCCTTGTTTCTAACTGAAAAAATAGCAGAATTTAAGTTTATCATATGGATCTGGGTATCACCAAAGCTCAGAAAAAATGAACCACGGGAAGTGGGCTAAAAAATTCCCTAAACAGGGGTACTCAGCAACGTCTGTGCAGATTTTGTCCGCCGACTTGAAAAAGTGCGACCGTTGAAAACATCGCGAAAGTCCTTCTTTTTAACTGAAAATTAGCAGAATTTAAGTTAATCATATGAACTTTGAAATCCCCAAATTTTAGAAAAAATGAACTGCGGGAAGTGGGCTAAAAAATTCCCTAAACAGGGGTGCTCAGCAACGGCTGTGCAGATTTTGTCCACCGACTTGAAAAAGTGCGACCGTTGAAAACATCGTGAAAGTCATCTTTTCTAACTGAGAATCCGTAGAATTTAGGTTCATCATATGGACTTGGAAATCCCCAAATTTAAGAAAACATGAAACGCTGGAAGTGGGCTAAAAAATTCCCTAAACAGGGATACTCAGCAACGTCTGTCCAGATTTTGTCCATCGACTTCAAAAAGTGCGACCGTTGAAAACATCTCAAAAGTCCTTGTTTCTAACTGAAAAAATAGCAGAATTTAAGTTTATCATATGGATTTGGGTATCCCCAAATTTCAGAAAAAATGAACCACGGGAAGTGGGCTAAAAAATTGCATAAACAGGGGTACTCAGCAACGTCTATGCAGACTTTGTCCACCGACTTGAAAAAGTGCGACCGTTGGAAAACATCGCGAAAGTCCTTGTTTTTAACTGGAAATTAGCAGAATTAAGTTAATCATATGCACTTTGAAATCTCCAAATTTTAGAAAAAATGAACTGCGGGAACTGGGCTAAAAAATTCCCAAAACAGGGGTACTCAGCAACGTCTGTGCAGATTTTGTCCACTGACTTGAAAAAGTACGACCGTTGAAAACATCGTGAAATTCCTTGTTTCTCAATGAAAATCAGCAGAATTTAAGTTCATCATATGGACTTGGAAATCCCCAAATTTCAGAACAAATTAACCACGGGAAGTGGGCTAAAAAATTCCCTAAACAGGGGTACTCAGCAAAGTCTGAGCAGATTTTGTCCACCGACTTGAAAAAGTGCGACGGTTGAAAACATCGCAAAAGTGCTTGTTTCAAACTGAAAATTAGCAGAATTTAAGTTCATCATATGGATTTGGGAATCCCCAAATTTCAGTAAAAATGAACAGCGGGCAGTGGGCCAAAAAATTCCCTAAACAGGGGTACTCAGCATCGTCTGTGCAGATTTTGTCCACCGACTTGAAAAAGGGCGACCACTGAAAACATGGCAAAAGTGCTTGTTTCTGACTGGAAATTAGCAGAATTAAAGTGCCTCATATGGACTTGAAAATGCCCAAATTTCAGAAAAAATGAACCGCTGGAAGTGGGCTAAAAAATTCCCTAAACAGGGGTACTCAGCATCGTCTGTGCAGATTTTGTCCACCGACTTGAAAAAGTGCGACCGTTGAAAACAACGTGAAAGTCCTTGTTTCCAACTGAAAATCAGCATAATTTAAGTTCATCATATGGACTTGGAAATCCATAAAAATTTCAGAAAAAATTAACCACGGGATGTGGGCTAAAAATTCCCTAAACAGGGGTACTCAGCAAAGTCTGAGCAGATTTTGTCCACCGACTTGAAAAAGTGCGATGGTTGAAAACATCGTAAAAGTGCTTGTTTCAAACTGAAAATTAGCAGAATTTAAGGTCATCATATGGATTTGGGAATCCCCAAATTTTAGAAAAAATGAACAGCGGGCAGTGGGCCAAAAAATTCCCTAAATAGGGGTACTCAGCAACGTCTGTCCAGATTTTGTCCATCGACTTGAAAAAGTGCGACCGTTGAAAACATCTCACAAGTCCTTGTTTCTAACTGAAAAAATAGCAGAATTTAAGTTTATCATATGGATCTGGGTATCACCAAAGCTCAGAAAAAATGAACCACGGGAAGTGGGCTAAAAAATTCCCTAAACAGGGGTACTCAGCAACGTCTGTGCAGATTTTGTCCGCCGACTTGAAAAAGTGCGACCGTTGAAAACATCGCGAAAGTCCTTCTTTTTAACTGAAAATTAGCAGAATTTAAGTTAATCATATGAACTTTGAAATCCCCAAATTTTAGAAAAAATGAACTGCGGGAAGTGGGCTAAAAATTCCCTAAACAGGGGTGCTCAGCAACGGCTGTGCAGATTTTGTCCACCGACTTGAAAAAGTGCGACCGTTGAAAACATCGTGAAAGTCATCTTTTCTAACTGAGAATCCGTAGAATTTAGGTTCATCATATGGACTTGGAAATCCCCAAATTTAAGAAAACATGAAACGCTGGAAGTGGGCTAAAAAATTCCCTAAACAGGGATACTCAGCAACGTCTGTCCAGATTTTGTCCATCGACTTCAAAAAGTGCGACCGTTGAAAACATCTCAAAAGTCCTTGTTTCTAACTGAAAAAATAGCAGAATTTAAGTTTATCATATGGATTTGGGTATCCCCAAATTTCAGAAAAAATGAACCACGGGAAGTGGGCTAAAAAATTGCATAAACAGGGGTACTCAGCAACGTCTATGCAGACTTTGTCCACCGACTTGAAAAAGTGCGACCGTTGGAAAACATCGCGAAAGTCCTTGTTTTTAACTGGAAATTAGCAGAATTTAAGTTAATCATATGCACTTTGAAATCTCCAAATTTTAGAAAAAATGAACTGCGGGAACTGGGCTAAAAAATTCCCAAAACAGGGGTACTCAGCAACGTCTGTGCAGATTTTGTCCACTGACTTGAAAAAGTACGACCGTTGAAAACATCGTGAAATTCCTTGTTTCTCAATGAAAATCAGCAGAATTTAAGTTCATCATATGGACTTGGAAATCCCCAAATTTCAGAACAAATTAACCACGGGAAGTGGGCTAAAAAATTCCCTAAACAGGGGTACTCAGCAAAGTCTGAGCAGATTTTGTCCACCGACTTGAAAAAGTGCGACGGTTGAAAACATCGCAAAAGTGCTTGTTTCAAACTGAAAATTAGCAGAATTTAAGTTCATCATATGGATTTGGGAATCCCCAAATTTCAGTAAAAATGAACAGCGGGCAGTGGGCCAAAAAATTCCCTAAACAGGGGTACTCAGCATCGTCTGTGCAGATTTTGTCCACCGACTTGAAAAAGGGCGACCACTGAAAACATGGCAAAAGTGCTTGTTTCTGACTGGAAATTAGCAGAATTAAAGTGCCTCATATGGACTTGAAAATGCCCAAATTTCAGAAAAAATGAACCGCTGGAAGTGGGCTAAAAAATTCCCTAAACAGGGGTACTCAGCATCGTCTGTGCAGATTTTGTCCACCGACTTGAAAAAGTGCGACCGTTGAAAACAACGTGAAAGTCCTTGTTTCCAACTGAAAATCAGCATAATTTAAGTTCATCATATGGACTTGGAAATCCATAAAAATTTCAGAAAAAATTAACCACGGGATGTGGGCTAAAAAATTCCCTAAACAGGGGTACTCAGCAAAGTCTGAGCAGATTTTGTCCACCGACTTGAAAAAGTGCGATGGTTGAAAACATCGTAAAAGTGCTTGTTTCAAACTGAAAATTAGCAGAATTTAAGGTCATCATATGGATTTGGGAATCCCCAAATTTTAGAAAAAATGAACAGCGGGCAGTGGGCCAAAAAATTCCCTAAATAGGGGTACTCAGCAACGTCTGTCCAGATTTTGTCCATCGACTTGAAAAAGTGCGACCGTTGAAAACATCTCACAAGTCCTTGTTTCTAACTGAAAAAATAGCAGAATTTAAGTTTATCATATGGATCTGGGTATCACCAAAGCTCAGAAAAAATGAACCACGGGAAGTGGGCTAAAAAATTCCCTAAACAGGGGTACTCAGCAACGTCTGTGCAGATTTTGTCCACCGACTTGAAAAAGTGCGACCGTTGAAAACATCGCGAAAGTCCTTCTTTTTAACTGAAAATTAGCAGAATTTAAGTTAATCATATGAACTTTGAAATCCCCAAATTTTAGAAAAAATGAACTGCGGGAAGTGGGCTAAAAAATTCCCTAAACAGGGGTGCTCAGCAACGGCTGTGCAGATTTTGTCCACCGACTTGAAAAAGTGCGACCGTTGAAAACATCGTGAAAGTCATCTTTTCTAACTGAGAATCCGTAGAATTTAGGTTCATCATATGGACTTGGAAATCCCCAAATTTAAGAAAACATGAAACGCTGGAAGTGGGCTAAAAAATTCCCTAAACAGGGATACTCAGCAACGTCTGTCCAGATTTTGTCCATCGACTTCAAAAAGTGCGACCGTTGAAAACATCTCAAAAGTCCTTGTTTCTAACTGAAAAAATAGCAGAATTTAAGTTTATCATATGGATTTGGGTATCCCCAAATTTCAGAAAAAATGAACCACGGGAAGTGGGCTAAAAAATTGCATAAACAGGGGTACTCAGCAACGTCTATGCAGACTTTGTCCACCGACTTGAAAAAGTGCGACCGTTGGAAAACATCGCGAAAGTCCTTGTTTTTAACTGGAAATTAGCAGAATTTAAGTTAATCATATG
This sequence comes from Persea americana, assembly GCA_029852735.1. Classification (NCBI taxonomy): domain Eukaryota; kingdom Viridiplantae; phylum Streptophyta; class Magnoliopsida; order Laurales; family Lauraceae; genus Persea; species Persea americana. Next base: position 24,227,942 of record CM056817.1, read on the forward strand.
CACTTTGAAATCTCCAAATTTTAGAAAAAATGAACTGCGGGAACTGGGCTAAAAAATTCCCAAAACAGGGGTACTCAGCAACGTCTGTGCAGATTTTGTCCACTGACTTGAAAAAGTACGACCGTTGAAAACATCGTGAAATTCCTTGTTTCTCAATGAAAATCAGCAGAATTTAAGTTCATCATATGGACTTGGAAATCCCCAAATTTCAGAACAAATTAACCACGGGAAGTGGGCTAAAAAATTCCCTAAACAGGGGTACTCAGCAAAGTCTGAGCAGATTTTGTCCACCGACTTGAAAAAGTGCGACGGTTGAAAACATCGCAAAAGTGCTTGTTTCAAACTGAAAATTAGCAGAATTTAAGTTCATCATATGGATTTGGGAATCCCCAAATTTCAGTAAAAATGAACAGCGGGCAGTGGGCCAAAAAATTCCCTAAACAGGGGTACTCAGCATCGTCTGTGCAGATTTTGTCCACCGACTTGAAAAAGGGCGACCACTGAAAACATGGCAAAAGTGCTTGTTTCTGACTGGAAATTAGCAGAATTAAAGTGCCTCATATGGACTTGAAAATGCCCAAATTTCAGAAAAATGAACCGCTGGAAGTGGGCTAAAAAATTCCCTAAACAGGGGTACTCAGCATCGTCTGTGCAGATTTTGTCCACCGACTTGAAAAAGTGCGACCGTTGAAAACAACGTGAAAGTCCTTGTTTCCAACTGAAAATCAGCATAATTTAAGTTCATCATATGGACTTGGAAATCCATAAAAATTTCAGAAAAAATTAACCACGGGATGTGGGCTAAAAAATTTCCTAAACAGGGGTACTCAGCAAAGTCTGAGCAGATTTTGTCCACCGACTTGAAAAAGTGCGATGGTTGAAAACATCGTAAAAGTGCTTGTTTCAAACTGAAAATTAGCAGAATTTAAGGTCATCATATGGATTTGGGAATCCCCAAATTTTAGAAAAAATGAACAGCGGGCAGTGGGCCAAAAAATTCCCTAAATAGGGGTACTCAGCAACGTCTGTCCAGATTTTGTCCATCGACTTGAAAAAGTGCGACCGTTGAAAACATCTCACAAGTCCTTGTTTCTAACTGAAAAAATAGCAGAATTTAAGTTTATCATATGGATCTGGGTATCACCAAAGCTCAGAAAAAATGAACCACGGGAAGTGGGCTAAAAAATTCCCTAAACAGGGGTACTCAGCAACGTCTGTGCAGATTTTGTCCACCGACTTGAAAAAGTGCGACCGTTGAAAACATCGCGAAAGTCCTTCTTTTTAACTGAAAATTAGCAGAATTTAAGTTAATCATATGAACTTTGAAATCCCCAAATTTTAGAAAAAATGAACTGCGGGAAGTGGGCTAAAAAATTCCCTAAACAGGGGTGCTCAGCAACGGCTGTGCAGATTTTGTCCACCGACTTGAAAAAGTGCGACCGTTGAAAACATCGTGAAAGTCATCTTTTCTAACTGAGAATCCGTAGAATTTAGGTTCATCATATGGACTTGGAAATCCCCAAATTTAAGAAAACATGAAACGCTGGAAGTGGGCTAAAAAATTCCCTAAACAGGGATACTCAGCAACGTCTGTCCAGATTTTGTCCATCGACTTCAAAAAGTGCGACCGTTGAAAACATCTCAAAAGTCCTTGTTTCTAACTGAAAAAATAGCAGAATTTAAGTTTATCATATGGATTTGGGTATCCCCAAATTTCAGAAAAAATGAACCACGGGAAGTGGGCTAAAAAATTGCATAAACAGGGGTACTCAGCAACGTCTATGCAGACTTTGTCCACCGACTTGAAAAAGTGGGACCGTTGGAAAACATCGCGAAAGTCCTTGTTTTTAACTGGAAATTAGCAGAATTTAAGTTAATCATATGCACTTTGAAATCTCCAAATTTTAGAAAAAATGAACTGCGGGAACTGGGCTAAAAAATTCCCAAAACAGGGGTACTCAGCAACGTCTGTGCAGATTTTGTCCACCGACTTGAAAAAGTACGACCGTTGAAAACATCGTGAAATTCCTTGTTTCTCAATGAAAATCAGCAGAATTTAAGTTCATCATATGGACTTGGAAATCCCCAAATTTCAGAACAAATTAACCACGGGAAGTGGGCTAAAAAATTCCCTAAACAGGGGTACTCAGCAAAGTCTGAGCAGATTTTGTCCACCGACTTGAAAAAGTGCGACGGTTGAAAACATCGCAAAAGTGCTTGTTTCAAACTGAAAATTAGCAGAATTTAAGTTCGTCATATGGATTTGGGAATCCCCAAATTTCAGTAAAAATGAACAGCGGGCAGTGGGCCAAAAAATTCCCTAAACAGGGGTACTCAGCATCGTCTGTGCAGATTTTGTCCACCGACTTGAAAAAGTGCGACCGTTGAAAACAACATGAAAGTCCTTGTTTCTAACTGAAAATCGGTATAATTTAAGTTCATCATATGGACTTGGAAATCCCCAAATTTCAGAAAAAATTAACCACGGGAAGTGGGCTAAAAATTCTCTAAACAGGGGTACTCAGCAAAGTCTGAGCAGATTTTGTCCACCGACTTGAAAAAGTGCGATGGTTGAAAACATCGCAAAAGTGCTTGTTTCAAACTGAAAATTAGCAGAGTATAATTTCATCATATGGCTTTGGGAATCCCCAAATTTCAGAAAAAATGAACAGCGGGTAGTGCGCCAAAAAATTCCCTAAACAGGGGTACTCAGCAACGTCTGTCCAGATTTTGTCCATCGACTTGGAAAAGTGCGACCGTTGAAAACATCTCACAAGTCCTTGTTTCTAACTGAAAAAATAGCAGAATTTAAGTTTATCATATGGATCTGGGTATCACCAAATTTCAGAAAAAATGAACCACGGGAAGTGGGCTAAAAAATTCCCTAAACAGGGGTACTCAGCAACGTCTGTGCAGATTTTGTCCACCGACTTGAAAAAGTGCGACGTTGAAAACATCGCGAAAGTCCTTCTTTTTAACTGAAAATTAGCAGAATTTAAGTTAATCATATGCACTTTGAAATCCCCAAATTTTAGAAAAAATGAACGGTGGGAAGTGGGCTAAAAAATTCCCTAAACAGGGGAACTCAGCAACGGCTGTGCAGATTTTGTCCACCGACTTGAAAAAGTGCGACCGTTGAAAACATCGTGAAAGTCATCTTTTCTAACTGAGAATCCGTAGAATTTAAGTTCATCATATGGACTTGGAAATCCCCAAATTTAAGAAAAAATGAACCGCTGGAAGTGGGCTAAAAAATTCCCTAAACAGGGATACTCAGCAACGTCTGTCCAGATTTTGTCCATCGACTTGAAAAAGTGCGACCGTTGAAAACATCTCAAAAGTCCTTGTTTCTAACTGAAAAAATAGCAGAATTTAAGTTTATCATATGGATTTGGGTATCCCCAAATTTCAGAAAAAATGAACCACGGGAAGTGGGCTAAAAAATTGCCATAACCGGGGTACTCAGCAACGTCTATGCAGATTTTGTCCACCGACTTGAAAAAGTGCGACCGTTGGAAAACGTCGCGAAAGTCCTTGTTTTTAACTGAAAATTAGCAGAATTTAAGTTAATCATATGAACTTTGAAATCTCCAAATTTTAGAAAAAATGAACTGCGGGAACTGGGCTAAAAAATTCCCAAAACAGGGGTACTCAGCAACGTCTGTGCAGATTTTGTCCACCGACTTGAAAAAGTGCGACCGTTGAAAACATCGTGAAATTCCTTGTTTCTAAATGAAAATCAGCAGAATTTAAGTTCATCATATGGACTTGGACATCCCCAAATTTAAGAAAAAAGGAACCGCGGGAAGTGGGCTAAAAAATTCCCTAAACAGGGGTACTCAGCAACGTCTGTGCAGATTTTGTCCACCGACTTGAAAAAGGGCGACCACTGAAAACATGACAAAAGTGCTTGTTTCCGACTGAAAATTAGCAGAATTAAAGTGCCTCATATGGACTTGAAAAGGCCCAAATTTCAGAAAAAATGAATCGATGGAAGTGGGCTAAAAAATTCCCTAAACAGGGGTACTCAGCATCGTCTGTGCAGATTTTGTCCACCGACTTGAAAAAGTGCGACCGTTGAAAACAACCTGAAAGTCCTTGTTTCTGACTGAAAATCGGCATAATTTAAGTTCATCATATAGATTTGGAAATTCCCAAATTTCAGAACAAATTAACCACGGGAAGTGGGCTAAAAAATTCCCTAAACAGGGGTACTCAGCAAAGTCTGAGCAGATTTTGTCCACCGACTTGAAAAAGTGCGACGGTTGAAAACATCGCAAAATTGCTTGTTTCAAACTGAAAATTAGCAGAATTTAAGTTCATCATATGGATTTGGGAATCCCCAAATTTCAGTAAAAATGAACAGCGGGCAGTGGGCCAAAAAATTCCCTAAACAGGGGTATTCAGCAACGTCTGTGCAGATTTTGTCCACCGACTTGAAAAAGTGCGACCGTTGAAAACATCGCGAAAGTCCTTCTTTTTAACTGAAAATTAGCAGAATTTAAGTTAATCATATGCACTTTGAAATCCCCAAATTTTAGAAAAAATGAACTGCGGGAAGTGGGCTAAAAAATTCCCTAAACAGGGGTACTCAGCAACGTCTGTGCAGATTTTGTCCACCGACTTGAAAAAGTGCGACCGTTGAAAACATCGTGAAAGTCATCGTTTCTAACTGAAAATCCGTAGAATTTAAGTTCATCATATGGACTTGGAAATCCATAAATTTAAGAAAAAATGAACCGCTGGAAGTGGGCTAAAAAATTCCCTAAACAGGGGTACTCAGCAACGTCTGTGCAGATTTTGTCCACCGACTTGTAAAAGTGTGACTATTGAAAACTTCGCAAAAGTTCTTGTTTTCGACTGAAAATTAGCTGAATTTAAGAGCCTCATATGGACTTGGAAATGCCCAAATTTCAGAAAAAATGAACCGCTGGAAGTGGGCTAAAAAATTCCCTAAACAGGGGTACTCAGCAACCTCTGTGCAGATTTGTCCACCGACTTGAAAAAGTGCGACAGTTGAAAACATCGTGAAAGTCCTTATTTCTAACTGAAAATCAGCACAATTTAAGTTCATCATATGGACTTGGAAATCCCAAATTTTCAGAAAAAATGAACCGCGGGAAGTTGGCTAAAAAATTCCCTAAACAGGGGTACTCAGCAAAGTCTGGGCAGATTTTGTCCACCGACTTGAAAAAGTGCGACGGTTGAAAACATCGGAAAAGTGCTTGTTTCTAACTGAAAATGAGCATGATTTAAGGTCATCAAATGAACTTGGGAATCCCCAAATTTGAGAAAAAATGAACCATGGGAAGTGGTCTAAACAATTCCCTAAACAGGGGTACTCAGCAACGTCTGTGCAGATTTTGTCCACCGACTTGAGAAAGTTCGACCATTGAAAACATCGCGAAAGTCCTTGTTTCTAACTGAAAATCAGAAGAATTTAAGTTCATCACATGCACTTGCAAATCCCCAAATTTTAGAAAAAATGAACCGCGGGATGTGGGCTAAAAAATTCCCTAAACAGGGGTACTCAGCAACGTCTGTGCAGATTTTGTCCACCGACTTGAAAAAGTGCGACTTTTGAAAACATCGCAAAATTGCTTTTTTTCGACTGAAAATTAGCAGAATTTAAGTGCCTCATATGGGCTTGGTAATGCCCAAATTTTAGAAAAAATGAACCGCTGGAAGTGGGCTAAACAATTCCCTAAACAGGCGTACTCAGCAACGTCTGTGCAGATTTTGTCCACCGACTTGAAAAAGGGCGACTACTGAAAACATCGCAAAAGTGCTTGTTTCCGACTGAAAATCAGCTGAATCAAAGTGCCTCATATGGAGATGGAAATGCCCAAATTTCAGAAAAAATGAACCACGGGAAGTGGGCTAAAAAATTCCCTAAACAGGGGTACTCAGCAACGTCTGTCCAGATTTTGTCCATCGACTTGCAAAAGTGCGACCGTTGAAAACATCTCAAAAGTCCTTGTTTCTAACTGAAAAAATAGCAGAATTTAATTTTATCATATGGATTTGGGTTTCCCCAAATTTCAGAAAAAATGAACAACGGGAAGTGGGCTAAAAAATTGCCTAAACAGGGGTACTCAGCATCGTCTGTGCAGATTTTGTCCACCGACTTGAAAAAGTGCGACCGTTGAAAACAACCTGAAAGTCCTTGTTTCTGACTGAAAATCGGCATAATTTAAGTTCATCATATAGATTTGGAAATTCCCAAATTTCAGAACAAATTAACCACGGGAAGTGGGCTAAAAAATTCCCTAAACAGGGGTACTCAGCAAAGTCTGAGCAGATTTTGTCCACCGACTTGAAAAAGTGCGACGGTGAAAACATCGCAAAATTGCTTGTTTCAAACTGAAAATTAGCAGAATTTAAGTTCATCATATGGATTTGGGAATCCCCAAATTTCAGTAAAAATGAACAGCGGGCAGTGGGCCAAAAAATTCCCTAAACAGGGGTATTCAGCAACGTCTGTGCAGATTTTGTCCACCGACTTGAAAAAGTGCGACCGTTGAAAACATCGCGAAAGTCCTTCTTTTTAACTGAAAATTAGCAGAATTTAAGTTAATCATATGCACTTTGAAATCCCCAAATTTTAGAAAAAATGAACTGCGGGAAGTGGGCTAAAAATTCCCTAAACAGGGGTACTCAGCAACGTCTGTGCAGATTTTGTCCACCGACTTGAAAAAGTGCGACCGTTGAAAACATCGTGAAAGTCATCGTTTCTAACTGAAAATCCGTAGAATTTAAGTTCATCATATGGACTTGGAAATCCATAAATTTAAGAAAAAATGAACCGCTGGAAGTGGGCTAAAAAATTCCCTAAACAGGGGTACTCAGCAACGTCTGTGCAGATTTTGTCCACCGACTTGTAAAAGTGTGACTATTGAAAACTTCGCAAAAGTTCTTGTTTTCGACTGAAAATTAGCTGAATTTAAGAGCCTCATATGGACTTGGAAATGCCCAAATTTCAGAAAAAATGAACCGCTGGAAGTGGGCTAAAAAATTCCCTAAACAGGGGTACTCAGCAACCTCTGTGCAGATTTTGTCCACCGACTTGAAAAAGTGCGACAGTTGAAAACATCGTGAAAGTCCTTATTTCTAACTGAAAATCAGCACAATTTAAGTTCATCATATGGACTTGGAAATCCCAAATTTTCAGAAAAAATGAACCGCGGGAAGTTGGCTAAAAAATTCCCTAAACAGGGGTACTCAGCAAAGTCTGGGCAGATTTTGTCCACCGACTTGAAAAAGTGCGACGGTTGAAAACATCGGAAAAGTGCTTGTTTCTAACTGAAAATGAGCATGATTTAAGGTCATCAAATGAACTTGGGAATCCCCAAATTTGAGAAAAAATGAACCATGGGAAGTGGTCTAAACAATTCCCTAAACAGGGGTACTCAGCAACGTCTGTGCAGATTTTGTCCACCGACTTGAGAAAGTTCGACCATTGAAAACATCGCGAAAGTCCTTGTTTCTAACTGAAAATCAGAAGAATTTAAGTTCATCACATGCACTTGCAAATCCCCAAATTTTAGAAAAAATGAACCGCGGGATGTGGGCTAAAAAATTCCCTAAACAGGGGTACTCAGCAACGTCTGTGCAGATTTTGTCCACCGACTTGAAAAAGTGCGACTTTTGAAAACATCGCAAAATTGCTTTTTTTCGACTGAAAATTAGCAGAATTTAAGTGCCTCATATGGGCTTGGTAATGCCCAAATTTTAGAAAAAATGAACCGCTGGAAGTGGGCTAAACAATTCCCTAAACAGGCGTACTCAGCAACGTCTGTGCAGATTTTGTCCACCGACTTGAAAAAGGGCGACTACTGAAAACATCGCAAAAGTGCTTGTTTCCGACTGAAAATCAGCTGAATCAAAGTGCCTCATATGGAGATGGAAATGCCCAAATTTCAGAAAAAATGAACCACGGGAAGTGGGCTAAAAAATTCCCTAAACAGGGGTACTCAGCAACGTCTGTCCAGATTTTGTCCATCGACTTGCAAAAGTGCGACCGTTGAAAACATCTCAAAAGTCCTTGTTTCTAACTGAAAAAATAGCAGAATTTAATTTTATCATATGGATTTGGGTTTCCCCAAATTTCAGAAAAAATGAACAACGGGAAGTGGGCTAAAAAATTGCCTAAACAGGGGTACTCAGCAACGTCTATGCAGATTTTGTCCACCGACTTAAAAAAGTGCGACGGTTGAAAACATCGCGAAAGTCCTTGTTTTTAGCTGAAAATTAGCATAATTTAAGTTAATCATGTCCACTTTGAAATCCCCAAATTTTAGAAAAAATGAACTGCGGGAAGTGGGCTAAAAAATTCCCAAAACAGGGGTACTCAGCAACGTCTGTGCAGATTTTGTCCACCGACTTGAAAAAGTGCGACCGTTGAAAACATCGTGAAATTCCTTGTTTCTAACTGAAAATCAGCAGAATTTAAGTTCATCATATGGACTTGGAAATCCCCAAATTTAAGAAAAAAGGAACCGCTGGAAGTGGGCTAAAAAATTCCCTAAACAGGGGTACTCAGCAACGTCTGTGCAGATTTTGTCCACCGACTTGTAAAAGTGTGACTATTGAAAACTTCGCAAAAGTTCTTGTTTTCGACTGAAAATTAGCTGAATTTAAGAGCCTCATATGGACTTGGAAATGCCCAAATTTCAGAAAAAATGAACCGCTGGAAGTGGGCTAAAAAATTCCCTAAACAGGGGTACTCAGCAACCTCTGTGCAGATTTTGTCCACCGACTTGAAAAAGTGCGACAGTTGAAAACATCGTGAAAGTCCTTATTTCTAACTGAAAATCAGCACAATTTAAGTTCATCATATGGACTTGGAAATCCCAAATTTTCAGAAAAAATGAACCGCGGGAAGTTGGCTAAAAAATTCCCTAAACAGGGGTACTCAGCAAAGGCTGGGCAGATTTTGTCCACCGACTTGAAAAAGTGCGACGGTTGAAAACATCGGAAAAGTGCTTGTTTCTGACTGAAAATGAGCATAATTTAAGGTCATCATATGAACTTGGGAATCCCCAAATTTGAGAAAAAATGAACCATGGGAAGTGGGCTAAACAATTCCCTAAACAGGGGTACTCAGCAACGTCTGTGCAGATTTTGTCCACCGACTTGAGAAAGTTCGACCATTGAAAACATCGCGAAAGTCCTTATTTCTAACTGAAAATCAGAAGAATTTAAGTTCATCACATGCACTTGCAAATCCCCAAATTTTAGAAAAAATGAACCGCGGGATGTGGGCTAAAAAATTCCCTAAACAGGGGTACTCAGCAACGTCTGTGCAGATTTTGTCCACCGACTTGAAAAAGTGCGACTTTTGAAAACATCGCAAAATTGCTTTTTTTCGACTGAAAATTAGCAGAATTTAAGTGCCTCATATGGGCTTGGTAATGCCCAAATTTTAGAAAAAATGAACCGCTGGAAGTGGGCTAAACAATTCCCTAAACAGGCGTACTCAGCAACGTCTGTGCAGATTTTGTCCACCGACTTGAAAAAGGGCGACTACTGAAAACATCGCAAAAGTGCTTGTTTCCGACTGAAAATCAGCTGAATCAAAGTGCCTCATATGGAGATGGAAATGCCCAAATTTCAGAAAAAATGAACCACGGGAAGTGGGCCAAAAAATTCCCTAAACAGGGGTACTCAGCAACGTCTGTCCAGATTTTGTCCATCGACTTGCAAAAGTGCGACCGTTGAAAACATCTCAAAAGTCCTTGTTTCTAACTGAAAAAATAGCAGAATTTAATTTTATCATATGGATTTGGGTTTCCCCAAATTTCAGAAAAAATGAACAACGGGAAGTGGGCTAAAAAATTGCCTAAACAGGGGTACTCAGCAACGTCTATGCAGATTTTGTCCACCGACTTAAAAAAGTGCGACGGTTGAAAACATCGCGAAAGTCCTTGTTTTTAGCTGAAAATTAGCATAATTTAAGTTAATCATGTCCACTTTGAAATCCCCAAATTTTAGAAAAAATGAACTGCGGGAAGTGGGCTAAAAAATTCCCAAAACAGGGGTACTCAGCAACGTCTGTGCAGATTTTGTCCACCGACTTGAAAAAGTGCGACCGTTGAAAACATCGTGAAATTCCTTGTTTCTAACTGAAAATCAGCAGAATTTAAGTTCATCATATGGACTTGGAAATCCCCAAATTTAAGAAAAAAGGAACCGCTGGAAGTGGGCTAAAAAATTCCCTAAACAGGGGTACTCAGCAACGTCTGTGCAGATTTTGTCCACCGACTTGTAAAAGTGTGACTATTGAAAACTTCGCAAAAGTTCTTGTTTTCGACTGAAAATTAGCTGAATTTAAGAGCCTCATATGGACTTGGAAATGCCCAAATTTCAGAAAAAATGAACCGCTGGAAGTGGGCTAAACAATTCCCTAAACAGGGGTACTCAGCAACCTCTGTGCAGATTTTGTCCACCGACTTGAAAAAGTGCGACAGTTGAAAACATCGTGAAAGTCCTTATTTCTAACTGAAAATCAGCACAATTTAAGTTCATCATATGGACTTGGAAATCCCAAATTTTCAGAAAAAATGAACCGCGGGAAGTTGGCTAAAAAATTCCCTAAACAGGGGTACTCAGCAAAGGCTGGGCAGATTTTGTCCACCGACTTGAAAAAGTGCGACGGTTGAAAACATCGGAAAAGTGCTTGTTTCTGACTGAAAATGAGCATAATTTAAGGTCATCATATGAACTTGGGAATCCCCAAATTTGAGAAAAAATGAACCATGGGAAGTGGGCTAAACAATTCCCTAAACAGGGGTACTCAGCAACGTCTGTGCAGATTTTGTCCACCGACTTGAGAAAGTTCGACCATTGAAAACATCGCGAAAGTCCTTATTTCTAACTGAAAATCAGAAGAATTTAAGTTCATCACATGCACTTGCAAATCCCCAAATTTTAGAAAAAATGAACCGCGGGATGTGGGCTAAAAAATTCCCTAAACAGGGGTACTCAGCAACGTCTGTGCAGATTTTGTCCACCGACTTGAAAAAGTGCGACTTTTGAAAACATCGCAAAATTGCTTTTTTTCGACTGAAAATTAGCAGAATTTAAGTGCCTCATATGGGCTTGGTAATGCCCAAATTTTAGAAAAAATGAACCGCTGGAAGTGGGCTAAACAATTCCCTAAACAGGCGTACTCAGCAACGTCTGTGCAGATTTTGTCCACCGACTTGAAAAAGGGCGACTACTGAAAACATCGCAAAAGTGCTTGTTTCCGACTGAAAATCAGCTGAATCAAAGTGCCTCATATGGAGATGGAAATGCCCAAATTTCAGAAAAAATGAACCACGGGAAGTGGGCTAAAAAATTCCCTAAACAGGGGTACTCAGCAACGTCTGTCCAGATTTTGTCCATCGACTTGCAAAAGTGCGACCGTTGAAAACATCTCAAAAGTCCTTGTTTCTAACTGAAAAAATAGCAGAATTTAATTTTATCATATGGATTTGGGTTTCCCCAAATTTCAGAAAAAATGAACAACGGGAAGTGGGCTAAAAAATTGCCTAAACAGGGGTACTCAGCAACGTCTATGCAGATTTTGTCCACCGACTTAAAAAAGTGCGACGGTTGAAAACATCGCAAAAGTCCTTGTTTTTAGCTGAAAATTAGCAGAATTTAAGTTAATCATGTCCACTTTGAAATCCCCAAATTTTAGAAAAAATGAACTGCGGGAAGTGGGCTAAAAAATTCCCAAAACAGGGGTACTCAGCAACGTCTGTGCAGATTTTGTCCACCGACTTGAAAAAGTGCGACCGTTGAAAACATCGTGAAATTCCTTGTTTCTAACTGAAAATCAGCAGAATTTAAGTTCATCATATGGACTTGGAAATCCCCAAATTTAAGAAAAAAGGAACCGCTGGAAGTGGGCTAAAAAATTCCCTAAACAGGGTACTCAGCAACGTCTGTGCAGATTTTGTCCACCGACTTGTAAAAGTGTGACTATTGAAAACTTCGCAAAAGTTCTTGTTTTCGACTGAAAATTAGCTGAATTTAAGGGCCTCATATGGACTTGGAAATGCCCAAATTTCAGAAAAAATGAACCGCTGGAAGTGGGCTAAAAAATTCCCTAAACAGGGGTACTCAGCAACCTCTGTGCAGATTTTGTCCACCGACTTGAAAAAGTGCGACTGTTGAAAACATCGTGAAAGTCCTTATTTCTAACTGAAAATCAGCACAATTTAAGTTCATCATATGGACTTGGAAATCCCAAATTTTCAGAAAAAATGAACCGCGGGAAGTTGGCTAAAAAATTCCCTAAACAGGGGTACTCAGCAAAGTCTGGGCAGATTTTGTCCACCGACTTGAAAAAGTGCGACGGTTGAAAACATCGGAAAAGTGCTTGTTTCTGACTGAAAATGAGCATAATTTAAGGTCATCATATGAACTTGGGAATCCCCAAATTTGAGAAAAAATGAACCATGGGAAGTGGGCTAAACAATTCCCTAAACAGGGGTACTCAGCAACGTCTGTGCAGATTTTGTCCACCGACTTGAGAAAGTTCGACCATTGAAAACATCGCGAAAGTCCTTGTTTCTCACTGAAAATCAGAAGAATTTAAGTTCATCACATGCACTTGCAAATCCCCAAATTTTAGAAAAAATGAACCGCGGGATGTGGGCTAAAAAATTCCCTAAACAGGGGTACTCAGCAACGTCTGTGCAGATTTTGTCCACCGACTTGAAAAAGTGCGACTTTTGAAAACATCGCAAAATTGCTTTTTTTCGACTGAAAATTAGCAGAATTTAAGTGCCTCATATGGGCTTGGTAATGCCCAAATTTTAGAAAAAATGAACCGCTGGAAGTGGGCTAAACAATTCCCTAAACAGGCGTACTCAGCAACGTCTGTGCAGATTTTGTCCACCGACTTAAAAAGGGCGACTACTGAAAACATCGCAAAAGTGCTTGTTTCCGACTGAAAATCAGCTGAATCAAAGTGCCTCATATGGACATGGAAATGCCCAAATTTCAGAAAACATGAACCACGGGAAGTGGGCTAAAAAATTCCCTAAACAGGGGTACTCAGCAACGTCTGTCCAGATTTTGTCCATCGACTTGCAAAAGTGCGACCGTTGAAAACATCTCAAAAGTCCTTGTTTCTAACTGAAAAAATAGCAGAATTTAATTTTATCATATGGATTTGGGTTTCCCCAAATTTCAGAAAAAATGAACAACGGGAAGTGGGCTAAAAAATTGCCTAAACAGGGGTACTCAGCAACGTCTATGCAGATTTTGTCCACCGACTTAAAAAAGTGCGACGGTTGAAAACATCGCGAAAGTCCTTGTTTTTAGCTGAAAATTAGCAGAATTTAAGTTAATCATGTCCACTTTGAAATCCCCAAATTTTAGAAAAAATGAACTGCGGGAAGTGGGCTAAAAAATTCCCAAAACAGGGGTACTCAGCAACGTCTGTGCAGATTTTGTCCACCGACTTGAAAAAGTGCGACCGTTGAAAACATCGTGAAATTCCTTGTTTCTAACTGAAAATCAGCAGAATTTAAGTTCATCATATGGACTTGGAAATCCCCAAATTTAAGAAAAAAGGAACCGCTGGAAGTGGGCTAAAAAATTCCCTAAACAGGGGTACTCAGCAACGTCTGTGCAGATTGTCCACCGACTTGAAAAAGGGCGACCACTGAAAACATGGCAAAAGTGCTTGTTTCCGACTGAAAATTAGCAGAACTAAAGTGCCTCATATGGACTTGGAAATGCCCAAATTTCAGAAAAAATGAACCGCTGGAAGTGGGCTAAAAAATTCCCTAAACAGGGGTACTCAGCATCGTCTGTGCAGATTTTGTCCACCGACTTGAAAAAGTGCGACCGTTGAAAACATCGTGAAAGTCCTTGTTTCTAACTGAAAATCGGCATAATTTAAGTTCATCATATGGACTTGGAAATCCCCAAGTTTCAGAAAAAATTAACCACGGGAAGTGGGCTAAAAAATTTCCTAAACAGGGGTACTCAGCGAAGTCTGAGCAGATTTTGTCCGCCGACTTGAAAAAGTGCGACGGTTGAAAACATCGCAAAAGTTCTTGTTTCTAACTGAAAATTAGCAGAATTTAAGTTCATCATATGGATTTGGGAATCCCCAAATTTCAGAAAAAATGAACAGCGGGCAGTGGGCATAAATTTTCGGATGGTTTTCCTTCCCACCTTTCTCATTTGTTTTAGTCCCCACAAAAACAGTGAAAGAGAAAGGAACGAAAAAAGAAATGCCATAATTATTACTATAGAGAGCCATACAAACACATTTATAACCTACATTTATATACTGCCGGAGTGAGATTACGTACTGCGGGAGTGAGATTACGTACCATTTTCCCCAAATCAACTTGAAAGGACTGATGTTGTTCGTCTAGTTTCACCAAATGAAACTTTTGGAGATGATAATAAGAAAACTAAAGCAATGATCGTATCAGTTGATTCAGTTGGTGTATGCAGGTGGTGGTGTTGTATAAATTACATTATTTATGTAATTGACTCATGTAATAAGTACTATGTATCCAATCTCATTTGTAGTGGCCGTGACTTATGTAAATTAAAATTATATCTAATTTATATACATAGACAATTGATTTATGGTGTTGTTTCAATTGGGTAGGTACGATAGAATTCCCCATGACTCGTCTCTAGCACTTGAATAACCAGTTGTCTAGTTTAAGATGTTGTGTTAAGTCTCTTCACCCTCATTTGGAAATTGATATGGGGTGTTTCTCTTGGTTCATTTCCTACTTTGCTCATGGAATTCCTAATTGAAGGAATCTAATGCACTACAACCCCACCAAAAACATCTTATTCAAAATGTAATCATCATTGACACACATCTTGTCTCCCGCAATTTTAATGGGATTAACCGTTGTTCTTCCTTTTCCTCTTTCATGCTTTCACCACTTAATTGAACACCCATAGCGGAAAATAAACTTCCCTGAATTTTGCAAAAAAAATCCAATAGCAAAGCAATCTAGCTATAAAATTCAAAATCAGAAATTGGGGTGTATTAGTTTTGTAATTGCATTAACAACTACTTCTTCTTTGCAAAATGGAAGTAGAACAACTTTTCAGAGATTTTTTCATTCTTGATATCTGCTTATGTAAATCTAAAACTTCCGAATGCACCCATCAGTTTTTCAAACTAGAATAAGTTTCCACATATTTAAGAAGGTTTGATGATATAACCTCCCAATTAGACTCAAAACAAAGAATCCCCAAAACACAAATGCGCTCTTAGAAGCGGAAGGTTTCAAGAGTTCAATAGTTGTACATGTATAATACAAGAGCCACCATGTTGTTAAACTCTACATCCAACTAGCGTAAGAACAGGAAGTCCAACAACCTAAACTTTCACACCCAAACAGCCTGAATAGTGGGTATAAATGGGCTCAAAATTAGCCTAAACAAAGGCTGAAAATGGGTTAAAATATGGTCCAAATACTGCTGGAATCAGCTTGTTTTGTACTAGACAAATGACCAAATTGATATGTTGCAAATGGGTTAAGACCCAACACAGCAAATGTCCCTAAAAAATAAAGATCAAAACTCAGTTTAGATGATGGCTGTAAACATGCCAAAATCCAGCCCCTAAGTTTGAATTCCACTTGGTAAGCTTCCCATGGCTAATGCTTCAGAAGCTATTACCCTAGGATCCCCTTTCCTTTCGACCCCTTTTACCACAAAAAAAAAGATCTATTAGAATTAGGATCACTAGAATGACATGGGTACTCGTAAGGCAAACCAAGCAGAAGGTGGTCGAAAACCATAACACTAAGGAAGCACGGTGACTCGCCACCCTGCACAAGAACACTACTCACGAATGAGCCCCAGAGTCGGTCAGGTGCTCTCCAAAGTTCAGCCAAAAAGAATAAACAGCTACAAAAGGGCGCCTGTGAGGGCTTGACCTCCAAAGGATAGTCAGGGAAGATTACGTTGCCACCAAGGTGACAATCATGGATTGAGAGGCAAATCCACTTTCACATTCTCACCCGGCCAGAATAAACATTAGTCTTATGCTAGGGCATTTATATATATATATATACACATACGAATATATGTTTATCTCACATGGCTTCCCAGTCTGGGTCCTCATCGCATACACGATTGCCACAAGCACTCACTAGCCTACACACACTCACCTCATGCATGCTTTCATTACTAATGACTTTTGGTTGGATGCAGGAAAAATATATCCCTAAGGTCCCATTTCCATCTTGTTATTTAAATTAGAAAAAAAAGCTTGAATGCTAAAACCCCTTGACATTTTTACCGAGAAAAGAAAAATCTCGCTTCAGACAAACCATGTGGGAGACAAAAAATACTAAGCCAACAAGCTTTTTTTGAGACCTTTGCGGGCAAAATAAACCCGGTCATATTCAAAACCCCCCTCATGCTGGGGCATTTTTTTGTTCTTTTTAGGGTCACATCACAAGTACTATTTTGTGCACAACTCCTTATAACTTGAAATATGATAATGATTGGTGGAAATTATGGATCTTATCTGTATGATGTCGTCGATTGAATTTGGCTACTATTATATACCATGGACGATATTTGCAATGGGATTTCATGATAAAATATGATGATCGTTAGCATATGCCTCCCTATCTATACTTGATATTATGGATGCCGTAAAACATAGAATTCCCAAGGTCACAAATGTCACACACTCAGGCACTCCTTGTTGTTTGAGAACCCAGCTCTATGTTGCTTATCAAGTTTAGACTGATGAGAAACTGTGCTTATTTAATTTTTATTAAATGAATCTCACTTCATTAACTCCGAACGACTGATGCTCCCTTCATGAAGCTCTTATACTTAGGCACAGACTTCAAGACGCTAGAAAGATTTCGCCAAAGTCTCCCTTGTTTTTTCGACCCTTGAAAATCATCGAGTACAAAACCTGTCACCTATAAGGGAAAAAACACACTTCATATGATCCCCCAGAGCCCCCCCAGGAACTCCATTCCATCATCATACACATAGCTTAGGCACTTCTAAGTCAACCAATATCAAACTACAAAGCATGCACTCACATCATAAATGCCACATGCACTTATGCATATCATATACATCATAATACATACATCAGAGAACAAAAAAAAATCATAAAATCATAAAATACTTCTCTCGTCTTGCTTTTTAGTAATTAGAGAAGAGAACAAAAGAAAAAAAAAAAAGAGATTAAAAGAAGTAGAAAAATCTAAAAAAAAAAGAGAAAAGAGTGGACATTAAGTAGAGGATCCTAGGTTATTCTATTCGCGCCTAAGTAAATTAATGAACTTAATCAACCTTAATCTAAAACACAAATTTAAAACACCTAATTAAAACATCTAATCAACCTCTAATTAGAACTATAATTGGAACCTTAAATCAAACCTTAATTAAAATCCTTAATTCCAACCTTTAATTGAAACATTTAGGCAAGACACTAAGTTGAACCCTAATCAACAAAGTCTAGTTAAGGACCCCAAATTCAAACCTTAAAGCCCTAATAAGACGCTAATCAAACTCTAATCAAACCCTAATTATCAATCCCTAATTAAGATCCTAATCAAAGCCTAATTAAAATGATAGACAAATCACATCCAGAGAATAAAAAGCATCCCTCGCTTAAGACCCAAGTTAGAATACCCGAAACCGACTTAGAAATACTCTAAAAAACCCTTGGGAAGTTCCCATTTTGTATTTTATTTTTGAGAAATTGAAGAACTACTTACTCTTCAAAAAAAAAAAAAAAAGACCCTAAAAACCATCGAACTTGTAGCCCCCTAGTAGACTGACACTTGTGGTGGCGCCCAAGTCACGCAACACACCTGGGCGCCCACACGGGTGCGTCTAACTCCCTGGTCAAACCCCGGGACGCGCTTTGGTTGCGTTTCGACTCCCGAACTCCTACCGCTACCATATTTAGGGTCCAAAGACTCAAAACCAATTGCGTATTTGGAATTTATTGACATAGTTCACCCGAAACTTCCAATTTAAGTGAACGAACCCCGAGAACAACCAAAACCCATGAACCAATCACTTGGGCGCCACTATAGGTGTGCGTAAGTCAACCATAAGCACTTAGGCGCCACCATAGGTGCGCCCAAATCCCATTCTAGCCCCAGGACCACCGAATCCCTATTCACTTCAGATCTCGACCCAAATCAACATCCCAGAACCCCTATAGAACCAATAACAACCCTGAAATTAAAAATTCAATTGACTTAAACCCATCCGGAACCTCGAACCAAAGTCGGAGGACTAAAAGAGCATCAAATTACAACTTGGGCGCACCTGCTGGTGTGCCCAAGTGCACAGAACCACTTAGGCAGACACACAGGTGCGCCCAAGTCCTTTGTCAGACTTGAGTTGTGAATTCTGGTTGTGTTTCGAGCTCCGGACTTAAAATTATTAAAATACATCAGCCTAAAATCTAAAACAACACAAGAACAAAAAACTTACACTATGCAAAAACTCCATGAATTATGAAATCAGGTCGATACCATCATCACTAGCCAAACCACACAGAACCTAGTACGGTGGCACCCAAGTCACCAGAGTGACCTAGGTGCCACTGTGTGTGAACCCAAGTCCTTTGCCGACCCATTTCGCTGATTTCGTCACCATCTTAAAATATTAAATTAAAACCTTAAATTCCAGAACCTTAAAATATTTAAAAACACATTAATTAAAACCCTAAAACACCTCTAATCCACTTCTTAATCAACCTTCAACTTAAAACAATCCAAACCAACATAAACCTTATCCAATCAGCCACTCAGGCGCTGAACTATCAGACTTAGGCTATTCATACCCTAGGTTTAGATCGGATTACCTAGTTAGGTAGCTTAGAGCATTAGGCTTCGTTCCACCACTTTTCCTGTTCCATTAGGGGACTAGGAGAGCTGATTTGGGCGGTCTAGGACTTTAGATTAGGGTTAATCCGATGATCAGTAATAAAGCATTAATCACGTAAATCTAAGTAAAATCCCTTAGTTAGGCCATTCTAGCCCAATATCAAAAGACATAAAAACTATAAAACCAACAAAATAAACCCAAAAAGATTTTTCCTTTATTTCTTCCTCCACCTCAGGTGCCAAATATTTAATCGAGCTTAATGATAAAAGGGAATAAAGTGTTGATTCCTAAAAATTGAATAAATGAGAATAATGAGATGAGATGAGTGATTTCGCACACCCTTTTAAACAATCGCGGCCCATCAGCCACTCTAAAACAAACACCGGCCCATCCGCCATCTCCAATCAATTACGGCCCATTGGCCTTTCACTTTTATCACTCGTGTATCGCACACGGAAAACACAGAAATCACAATTCAAAGTCTCGTTTTGGTTTGAAAAATCAGCCTTTAAACCCTATTTTGCCAATAGATTAGAAGGGGGTACCCGGGAACGGGGCCGATCCTCTTTTTAAATATTTGGCACCTCCCCATCTTTTTAGTTTCTTTATTTTGGTTATTTTATTTTACTTGGATATACTATGATTATGTTATGTGAGGATCAGCCTTCATTTGGACTTTTAATTCATGACCTTCAATTGACCCTATATCAAGAAACCCAAAGAGACCCAAATTAACGTGACAGGACAATCGGCATGTGTTGCCGGCATCACATTAGATGAGAAGAAGAACTCACCTTATTATTTTTCTCCCCATATTTCTTCGACTTTCGTTAAAGAAAGGTGTTACGGCCGTACTGTAGCTGGCGATCGTGATCCGTCGATTTTGAGGGTAGTCGGAATCCTCATTTTTGATGTAAATTTTAAACAGCTTATATAGATGAATAGAGATTTCCCGAGCCATGTCGTTCCTTTTGCGGGGTCGAAATTTACATCCGACACCATGATGGAGTGTTCCCTGGAAAAGTGCTTCGCACTGGGCAATTCCATTTTCAAGTATTAAATGAGACTCTAGAACTGTAGACTGAGTAGCAGCTCTGGACTGGACCTTCTAACCCAGCCTGAACCTAACACAATACTTTTAGGTTTTTGGGTATGAACTTGATCATAGTCTAATTTGATCCAGATTTTGTTCTATGACCCACTAACTCAACCTCATGCTTAATAGATTAGGTCGATGGGTCCAACTTGATTCGTAGACGGGTAAGGTCTTCGAGTTAGATGACTGCTTTATTCATAGGCCAAATTGATCGAACATCACCCATTGCATTTGTAGATCAGGATCATAAATAAATGGTTTACTTTCAGACATCATAACTTCTATTTTAATTTTAGAAAATCATCTACAAAAGTTATTTGTAAATAATCATATTTTAAAAATAATTCTAATAGGCCCTACTTTTGTGTTAAACACTTTTCAATTGACCATAGTTCTTTTTTAATAAAAAGAACTGACTTGAACTCTTAACTTGTAGCTTGCACGTGTATCCATTATAATTCACTTTAAGTATATGTTTGCATTAAAATACATAGGAATTAAATACATAGTTAAATTTACGGAGGCTCTAAAATCCATCTTACCCTGGAAATAATGAATTTTAGATCTCGTTTAGAGTCCAATTGTAAAATCCATCTTAGCTTTGTGGAGACTCTAAAATTCATCAATTCCAAGCTAAGTTGGACGGTCGGTATTGGGGGATAGAATTTCTATTTGGAATAGCAGTTGGATCCCTTTGTGAAAAGGAGCTTAGAAAATCAATGTCTCAAATCTCCATGGGATCTACTACGTAAGGACCTCATAAACCCAAACCGAAAAAGGGATAAGAGAGCTTTAATATCTTTTTAGTATTGATAAGGATACTTTAGATATTCTTAAAACTCACATTCCTGAACCAAATCTCAGGGACAAGAGGGTTGGATGCATATTTTGATAAGAACGCTTCATGGATGATTCTAGGGTATTTCAGGGGGTTATTGTTTGCAGTTTGCTTTGAAATGCTTTTCATATGATTCTAGGATGAAATACGTATTTTAAGATATTCCGAGCCACATTTTTCTTTAAAATAAGTTTCACGGGATTCTAGGGTTAGGAAAGAAAACTGTGGGATTCATGGTTTTCTAAGACTGAATCCGGTCCTATGGACAGTTTGTTTGGAATTTTAGGCGCCTCTGGGAAAATGTAGGTTGTAAACCGCACACGAAACTCGCGGTTGAAAGACGCGCTCTGGAAAAGATGGTAATTGTTTTTTACTTTAAAACGGATTTCAGGAAATTTTTTTTCTAAAGAGTAAGTTAGTTCTTCATTTCTTCTAAAAATGTAAAATCAATGCTTAAGAACTAATTTCGTGGGATTCCACCTTGTTTCCGTATGAAAAATGTATACCATGCCTTCAATAGACTATATTTGGATAAAAACACATGTTGGATGATGATTCTTGTGCGTTTCGGGTTGTTCTTATTTGGTCTCTTGGTTTGCAATGTGTTTCATACAATTCTAGGTTGAAAAGCACATTTTAGGATATTTTGAGACATGTTTTTCTTACAAATGTGTTTCGAGCGATTCTGCGGTTAGGAACAAATTGCAGGCGTTTCAAGGTCTTTTAAGAACGAGACCTGTGTTTCGGGCAGTTCGTTCGTAATTCTAGGCGGATCGGCAAACGTGTAGGCTACAAACCTCATTTCACTCAATTCATAGATTGGAGACGTGCTCTGAAAAATTCTTTGATGCCTTTTACTTTAAAACGGGTTTTAGGAAAAATAGGGCTGAAGAGCTAATCTGTTGGGACTCTGCCATGTTTCTGACTAACAAAAGAATCTTGTGCAATCAACCGCCCGTATTTGAATAAAAGCGCGTGCCAGATGACTCTATGTCATATCAGGGTATTACGGTCGAGTCTTTTGCTTCGAAATGCGTTTACAACGATTCTATGCCAAAATACGTATTTCATGATAATCTGAGATACTTTTCGCTTTAAAAAGGGTTTCTGGTGATTTAAGGGTAAGGAACGCATTGCACGGGCTTCAGGGTTATTTGGGTCTGAAAAACGTGCTTCGGGCAGTTCCTAATCAATTTTATTACGAAACCTCGTTCGATGTGAGTCTAGGAAAACACTGGCTCCAAACCTCATTTCACGAAGTCCACGGTTGAAGGAAGGGCTCTAAGATGTCCGGGGAATTCTTTTTCCTTTAAGATGAGATTCGGGCAAATTCAAACTTGAGAACTAATCTCGTGGGGTTTTGTGCAGTTGTTGAATGAGACCCGTATTTCTTGCAATCAATAGCCTATATTGTGATAAAAACGCGTAATGGTTGATTCTAGCGCATTTCTGGGGGGCGTTGTCTTCACTTGTGGTTTGAAATGCATTTCATACGATTCTAGGCTGAAATACGCATTTTAAGATATTCTGAGCTATGTTTTGCTTTAAAATAAGTTTCACGAGATTCTAGGGTTGGGAAAGAATTGCGTGGGTTCAAGGTTTTTTAAGACTGAATCCCGTCCTTCGGACAGTTTGTTTGGAATTTTAGGCGGCTCTCGAAAAATGAAGATTGTAAACCGCGTCTCAGGCAACTCGCTGTTGCATGATCCGCTCTGAAAAATACAGTAATTTTTTTTATCTTTAAAATGGTTTTAGGCAACTTGGTGCTTAAGAACTAATCTCGTGGGATTCAACCCCGTTAATCTTGTGCAATTAGTACCCCGTATTTGGATAAAAGTATGTGCCGGATGACTCTAAGTCATATCAGGGTATTACGGTCGAGTCTTTTGGTTCTAAATGCGTTTACGATGATTGTATGCCAAAATACGCATTTCATGATAATTTGAGATACTTTTTGCTTTAAAAAAGGTTCCAGGCAATTCAAGGGTAAGGAACTTATTACGTGGGCTTCAAGGTTGTTTGGGTCGGAAAAACGTGCTTCAGGCAGTTCCTAATCTATTTTATTATGAAACCTCATTCTATGTGAGTCTAGGAAAACATTGGCTCCAAACCGCATTTCATGAAATCCATGGTTCAAGCCAGCGCTCGAGAAATTTATGGGAATCCTGTGTCCTTTAAGACGATTCTCAAAGTCGTTTCCGAATGAAACCCATATTTCTTGCAATCAATGGCCTATATTTTGATAAAAACACTTTCTGGATGATTTTAGGGCATTTCAGGGGGTTACTGTATGCAGTTTTTCTTTGAAATTCTTTTTTTTTTTTTTTAAAGAGTAAGTTAGTTCTTCATTTCTTCTAAAGAAGTAATATACATAAAGAAGAAATCTAAGCTAGTCATTGGCCTTAGAAAAACCAAATGGGGCATACCCCATTAACACAATCAAATAAATGAAATCAGCTAACAAATTTTTTAATCATATCCCCCACATCCCGGGCAACAAGCAAATCCATTTCGCCATAATAGGCCTACTTCCACATTGGAATTCTTTTCATATCCTCCACAGCCAGAGCAACAAGCAAATCATATCCCCCATTCCGCTTTGAAATTCTTTTCATACGATTCTAGGTTGAAAAACCACATTTTAAGATATTTCGAGCTATGTTTTGCTTAAAAATGAGTATTACGAGATTCTAGGGTAAGGAAAGAAATGCGTGGGATTTATGGTTTTCTAAGACTGAATCCCAACATTTGGATAGTTTTTTGGAATTTTAGGCGCCCCTGGGAAAATATAGGTTGTAAACCTCATCTCACGAAACTAGCGGTCGAACGACGCTCTTTGTAAAATACAGTGATTTTTTTTCTATAAAACGAGTTTCAGGCAAATTAGTGCTTAAGAACTAATCTCGAGAGATTTAGCCCCGTTTCCGTATGAAAAACCTATCCCGTGCCTTCAATAGCCTATATTTTGGAAAAAACATGTGTTAGATGACTCTTGGGCATTTCGGGGTGTTCATATTCGGTCTCTTGGTTTGTGATGTGTTTGGTACGATTCTAGGTCCAAAAACACATTTCGGGATATTATGAGACACGTTTTGCTTACAAATGTGTTTCGAGCGATTCTGTTGTTAGGAACGCGTTGCACGGGTTAAAAGTTTGTTTAAGACCGAGACCCGTGTTTCGGGCAGTTCGTTCATGATTCTAGGCGGATCTGCGAAACTGTAAGCTAAAACCCTCATTTCATGCAAGCCATAGTTTGGAGACGAGCTCTGAAAAATTCTTTGATGTCTTTTACTTTAAAACGGGTTTCAGGAAAATCTAGGTTGTAAACCTCGTCTCACGAAACTAGCAGTCAAACGACGCTCTTTGGAAAATATGGTGATTTTTTTTTCTATAAAATGAGTTTCAGGCAAATCAGTGCTTAAGAACTAATTTTGTGGTATTCCGCCCCGTTTCCGTATGAAAAATGTATCCCGTGCCTTCAATCGCCTATATTTGGATAAAAACATGTGTTGGATGATTCTTGGGCGTTTCGGGGTGTTCTTAATTAGTTTCTTGGTTTGCGATGTGTTTCATACGATTCTAGGTTGAAAAACACATTTTAGGATATTATGCGGTTAGGAATGCATTGCAGGGGTTTCAAGGTCCTTTAAGAACGAGACTCATGTTTCGGGCAGTTCGTTCATAATTCTAGGCAGATCTGCAAACCTGTAGGCTACATACCTCATTTCACCCAATTCATAGATTCGAGACGCGCTCTGAAAAATTCTTTGATGTCTTTTCCTTTAAAACGGGTTTCAGGAAAATTAGGGCTGAAGAGCTAATATGTTGGCACTCTGCCACATTTCTGACTGACAAAAGAATCTTGTGCAATCAACTGCCCGTATTTGAATAAAAGCGCGTGCCGGATGACAATAGGTCATATTAGGGTATTACGGTAGAGTCTTTTGCTTCGAAATGCGTTTACAAGGATTCTATGCCGAAATATGCATTTCATGATAATTTGAGATACTTTTCGCTTTAAAAAGGGTTTCAGGCGATTCAAGTGTAAGGAACACATTGCACGGGCTTCAGGGTTGTTTGGGTTTTAAAAATGTGCTTCAGGCAGTTCCTAATCTATGTTATAACGAAACCTCGTCGATGTGAGTCTAGGAAAACATTGGCTCTAAACTGCATTTCATGAAGTCCATGGTTCAAGGCAATGCTCGAGGAATTTTTGGGAATCTCGTGTCCTTTAAGACTATTCTCAAAGCCGTTTTCGAATGAAACCCATATTTCTTGCAATCAATGGCCTATATTTTGATAAAAATGCTTCATGGATGATTCTACGGCATTTTAGGGGGTTACTGTATGCAGTTTTTCTTCGAAATGCTTTTCATACGATTCTAGGTTGAAAAACCGCATTTTAAGATATTTTGAGCTACGTTTTACTTTAAAATGAGCTTCACGGGATTCTAGGGTAAGGAAAGAAATGCGTGGGATTTATAGTTTTTTAAGATTGAATCCCGTCGTTCGGACAGTTTTTTGGAATTTTAGGCGCCTTTGGGAAAATGTAGATTGTAAACCTTGTCTCACGAAACTAGCGGTTGAACGACGCTCTTTGGAAAATACTGTGATTTTTTTCTTTAAAACGGGTTTTAGGCAAATTAGTGCTTAAGAACTAATCTCGAGGGATTCTGCCCCGTTTCTATATGAAAAATGCATCCCGTGCCTTCAATAACCTATATTTGGTTAAAAACACGTGTTGGATGAGTCTTGGGCGTTTCGGGGTGTTCCTATTCGTTCTCTTGGTTTACGATGTGCACTACAATAAAATACAGTTTTGCCAACGCAGTTGCCACGTCTGGAAAAGTAGGTTTTGCGTCGGGAAAGGATTTCCCGACACATTTCAGTGCATCGGTCCCGCGTCGGCAACTATGTGTAGCCAAATCCATAGCCGACGCTATTTTAACTGCGTCGGCAGATGCCTATACAATTACCAATGCACTACAGCGTCGGCCAATGCGTCGGCAAAGAGATGTGCGTCGGCAAAAGTCCAATCTTCCTTATTCGAAAGCCATATTTGCCAACACATTACCAGCGCCAGCAAAATAAATGTCGACGCTGACAGTGCATCGGGAGTTCCTAGTATTGGCCGACACTAGCAGTGCGTCAGGAATTCACGGTAATGGCCGACGCTGGCCGTGCGTCAATAATTTATGGTAATGGCTGACGCTGG
Source organism: Persea americana (assembly GCA_029852735.1). Classification (NCBI taxonomy): domain Eukaryota; kingdom Viridiplantae; phylum Streptophyta; class Magnoliopsida; order Laurales; family Lauraceae; genus Persea; species Persea americana. Next base: position 24,253,955 of record CM056817.1, read on the forward strand.
CAATGCGTCGGGAATTCATGGTACTGGCCGATGCAAATTTATGGTAATGGCCGATGCTCGTAGTGCGTTGGGAATTCATGGTGATGGGCGACTGTAAGACCCCGCCCCGAGAGTTTCCGTTTAGTGTTAAGTAAGACACATTTTAGCTATAAGTGAGATTATTGGAAATGGGTTAAATCGGGATTAGAATAGCTTTTTATAGCTTTGAATAATTTTGGGAACTCTTTTGGATCTAGTGGGGCCCTTTGGGGGTTCCTTTTCTTGTGTCTTGATTAGTTTGGGGATTTATTTGTTAATTCTGGAAATCGGTATATTGCTCCGTTGAATGTATTTTGTGATTCCCGACAACTTTCGTATTCGCTCCGTTCCCTTTCGAGACCTCTAAACCCTACTTTGCCATTGATAGGGGTAAAACAGTCTTTTTACACAAAATCTGGATACCATTTTCGATATCTCCGAAACTTGTAAAATATATACTTTTTGGAAAGTAGAAATTTCGACGAGCAATTCTTCCTTCTTCGTCGAATCCATCCGAAACCCGTAGATCGATGTTCTAGCCCATTTTAGACTTTTAAGTTGTGGGACCCATTGCCTTAGCTATATAAGGAGAAGTCTTCTCCCTCTCTTCCTCTTCTTGCAACTTCCTTGAGAACAAGAAATCCCAGCCAGCCTAGGGTTTTTCTTCAACCTCTTTGCTCCTTGCTTCTTCTTCTCTCAATCTCTCTCAAATCCCTTGCTAAAGGAAGAATGGATGCTTCAATCTTCTTCCCCTCCTTGAGAGCTTCCTTTTGATATCTTTCTTTGAGGGAGAGCCCCATTCCAAGCTATCTTTTGAACAAGTTCTTGCCATTAGAGGACTCTTCATGTAAGTTCTTCTTCTCTTCTCTTGATTGTGTGTTCATCTAGCCTAGGAGGTGCTTCATCTTGATTTTTGGAAGCTATCTCCATCTATTGCTTGATTTTGACATTCTAGGGTTGTAATGTTGTATTTTTGGGGATTTTGTGTAGATTGTAGATTTTGAGCTTGATTGAAGGATTAGAGATTGATTAGCATTCTTGGAGACCAAGGCAAGTGGATGAATGGATTAGAGTTGATTGAGTTCTTATTTTGGTTAAAAATGTGAATTTTTACTATTCCCATTTCACTTGATTTAGTATGTTATAATGCTTTTGGAAATGTATTTATTGTTATGACTGTCTCTTAGTTAATTCTAGGAGAATATATGCATGCATTCATGAAAGTTATTTTGGTTGGTATGACCTCTTAAATAGTTTTGTACTTGCATTGAATGAAGTTGGATTGGTAGGAGAAATAAATGCATTGGTGGAATGGTAGTTGGTGGAAAGAAGTAAATGTTGAATGGAAGGGAATGGACCCATTTCATGTTAGGAAATGGTTGGAATGGAGGTGAAATGGTTTGGGAAGGAATTGACTGAAATCTGCACCTGATGTGTAGTTCCCGCCGTTGGGCGGTCAGCGGGCGGTCACCTCGGCGGCTAGCCGACAGGTGACCGGCGGCTAGCCGACCCAGATACGGTTAGAAACACAGAATGCTGCATTTTGACAGGCGAACCGCGGTCAGCCGCGCGGTCACCTCGCGGCTAACCGCCAATCCCAAACCCAGTGACCGCTAGGTAGCCGTGAGGCGCGGTTAGAAATACAGAATGCTACATTTTAGCAAGGTGAGTCGCGGTCAGCTCCGCGGTCAGCCAGCGGCTAACCGCCGATCACCTCGGCGGCTAACCGCCATCTGACCGACAGGTGACCGAGTTTAACCCAGAATTCCTGAGTCTTTTCTATTGGTTTCAGTTATGGTATTTAAAGGTTTGGATGGGTAGTTCTGATGCCCTACCACCTTGGAAGGACCCAGGGGATGACATAAGGAGATTGACATAGATAGAAACACCATTTCGGAAAAGGTATTGGGACTTTTAGATTCATCAACGTGCATAAGGAAACTTAGTATGTCCTCTATCATTCGAGTACCATGTTAAGGGTAATATGGACATACAAGATCCTTATACATGTTGCTTGAATATGGAAGCCTCAATATTTAGTCCCTAATGATATTAGAAATTATTGTTTTGTTTTACTCAAATTATATACATAATTACCCGATCTTAATGGTTTTGTCTCAGATTCCGATTTATACACCGATGTGTGTCCCCAGCCCTGTTATGCATGTATGGATACTAATATGACATGTGTGCCTATGAGCACAATGCCCCGTTTGCCCGTATGTTTATATTGATACAGTTTTGTATATGTTTTGATTTATCATGCAACCTAAGAGTCGGCACCACTAAGCTTGGACATCCTTGTCAGTCTGATCAACTGACTTGGGTCTCCCCCTGTGCTCCCGCCAGTTGCAACTGGATCCCGTACTGTCCCGTTACCCGGTTCGCGGCCGTGGTCTTGCCTAGCTATATGTATATGTACATGTATATGTTTATAATATTGGTTCTCGTCACTGCGTGTGATTGAGCCCAATGCACTCAATGTGCTCTCATCACTTTAGTGATAGAGAGGATGTAGCTTTAGTGTGGTTGCCACCTAGTCAGTTCCTGTACCTTGATTACCCCGCATGATTTGTATTGCATCCTTACTTTAAATGAACTATGCATCCTGTTTTATGACAGTTTTCGTTATGCCTATTATATGCTTTGATTTCTTTCTTGGTATATCTATTCACCCACCTGCCAGACCGTCGTGTCTGACCCATTTTTGTGGTACTCAGGTCCAGCTCCTGTCTTTGCCCTTGAGGAGGAGTCAGAGGAGGCGGTCGGTGAACCGCAACGTTTAGTGGAGTGGCAAGCTGACGATGTCATGTAGACATTCGGTTTAGCTCGGAGCTGCGAACATTTTGGGAATTTTGAGAATGATATCGTTTTATACTTTTGGGTTGCATTGGCCTTTGTTGGCCTTTATTTTTGGGGAATGTTAATTAACTTGTTCTTTTGTTAAACTTTAACTTAATATTTTGGGAATGCTATTGAGATCATTGCTCACTCTGACATCATGTCATACCTATGTATTAACAGTCTTATTAGATGTGAATGGACTAAAAGTTTGATTTGCTACACGCTTCCGCACCAATATAAATGTTCTATGAGTGTATGAGGAATCCTCACCGCGGAAACCTGTGGGAAATTAAATTAATGCATAATCCCTATTCACCAAGGGGCGGTTCGTTGTTCTTCCACACCGCCCCCGTCGCGGTCCCGGATCCCCCGGTTCGGGGTCGCGACAGACTGGTATCAGAGCGAGACGTGTTTCAGGCAATTAAAAGAAACTAGAAATCCTAAGGACGTGGCGAGGATCCGCTAGACTTTTCGTTAGTCTTTTCGTTAGTTAGACTCGTGTGAGCAATGTGTGACCCTTATATGATTTTTGTGCTAACAATTTGTTTTACAGTGATATGCCACCTCGAAAAAGACCCGTAACCGACAATCCCACCGCAAGCAATAGTGAGCACACCGGGCCACTAGGAAACGGTATTCCGGATCCCAACATGCAGAATCAATTCCAACAGATGATGCAAGCCATGCTTGACCAGCAACGTCAAGCCAACGAAAATCAAGCCAGACTGCAAGAACAGATGGCCAGGAAGGATGAAGAACATGCTAGGGAGATGGCCATGATGCAAAGGCAGTTGTTAGAGGTGTTGGAAAGGAGACCTGAACCGGCACTAGCGCAACCTCCAGGCACTCAGATCGTCATCAACAATCGGGAACATGATCCCAATGCGCTGTACGAGAAGTTTAGGAAGAGGGGTCCCAAGGAGTTCACTGGGCATGAGGACCCATTAGCTGCAGACGACTGGTTGGAGCAGACGGAGAACATCTTCGAGATATTCAGATGTACTGGTAGACAGCAAGTGCAACTCACCGCTTCCATGTTCACCGGCCTAGCGGATATATGGTGGAAGACAATCAAGGCTGAGTATCGGACCATAGCAGACGCAGAGGCTTGGGCAAGTTTCAAGAGACAATTCAGTGACAAATATGTACCGATGCATGTGAAGAGGCAAAAGGCCATCGAATTCCAGCAGCTCGTACAAGGTAACACAACTGTGCAAGAGTACCTCACGAAGTTTGAGAGGTTGTCTCGATATGCCCCCGAGTTAATTGACACTGTGGAGAAGAAGATAACGCGGTTCCTTGAAGGACTCAACCCGATCATTGAAAGGGATGCCACAGGTGTTGTGCCACCTAACACTTTTGAAGAGGCTGTGAGAAGGGCCTACAAATTCGAGAACCTGAACAACAAGATCCTCAAGATCCAAGGAAAGGCACCAGCTCACCAACAGAATCACCAACCAAGGAACAATCAGAACAAGCGACCGAGGCATGAACAAAACGTGCAGAATGCTCTAGTTTGCGTTCATTGTGGTAAGAACCATGAGAGTGCTCAATGCCGTACGATTACGGGAGCATGTTTCAGATGTGGATCCATGGCACACCAACTCAAGGACTGCCCAAGACCAGTTGGACAAGGCAACAACAGGCAGAACCAGCAACAACAAGGAACACAGCGCCAGGCACCACCTCAGAATGCATTAGCTGTACAGAACCAGCCCAGGCCACTCCAACAGCAGGCTCCACAGCAACAATACAGACCTCCACAACAGCATCAAGCTCGTCAGCAAGGACAGAATCAGAATCAACGTCCTCCTCAGCAGAATAGGAATGCACAACAAGGGAGACAGCAACACGCTCAGAACAGGCCTCAGCAGCGAGGACAAGTGTATGCAATTAACCAAGCTGATGCAGAGGCAGCAGATAACGTGGTGGAAGGTACACTCCTAGTTTGTGGATTTGAAGCTAAGATTTTGTTTGACCCTGGCTCTACGCACTCCTTCTTGTCTCCAAAATTTGCTAAGTTGATTGATATGCCTGTTAGAGAACTTGAGTATGTGTTGACGGTGTCCACTCCCGTAGGCAAACAAGTTGTGTGTAGGAAGTATTATCCTAGATGTGCTATTAAGATAGGAGATGTGGTGTTACCGGCGAATCTCATTTTGTTGGAGATGTATGACTTCGATGTCATTCTAGGAATGGATTGGTTAGCAGGATACCATGCTACGATGGACTGTTTCCATAAGACCCTCACGTTCAAATTAGAGGAGACCCCAGCAGGCGTTTTGTTCCATGGGGAGAGGAAGAATTCCTGCCCAAGATTCGTCTCAGCATTGAAGGCTGATCGACTAGTGAGAAGTGGATGTGAATGCTATTTAGCGTTTATCACGGAGGATAAACGGTCCCAAGGGGTGGAGGAGATCCCAATTGTTTGCGAATTCCCAGACATTTTTCCAGAAGAAATCCCAGGTTTACCACCTGTTAGGGAGATTGACTTCACCATCGAATTGTTACCAGGGACTGCTCCGATATCTATCGCACCATACAGAATGGCTCCAGCGGAATTAGGAGAGTTAAAGATTCAGTTGCAAGAATTGTTGGATAAAGGTTTTATTAGACCGAGCGTCTCACCTTGGGGAGCTCCAGTGTTATTCGTCAAGAAGAAAGACGGTTCCATGAGAATGTGTATTGATTACCGGAAGTTGAACCAAGCTACCATCAAGAACAAGTATCCATTGCCTAGGATAGATGAATTGTTTGACCAATTGCAAGGTGCTGCTTATTTTTCGAAGATCGATCTAAGATCCGGTTATCATCAGCTGAGAGTTAGAGATTCAGATGTATCGAAGACGGCGTTCCGGACAAGATATGGACACTATGAGTTTCTAGTGATGCCATTTGGACTGACGAACGCACCAGCAGTATTCATGGCTTTGATGAACAAAATATTTGCTGAGTACTTAGACCAATTTACAGTGGTGTTTATTGATGACATTTTGGTGTACTCTAAGTCTAAAGAAGAACACGAAGAGCATTTGAGGATAGCATTGCAACTCCTAAGAGACAATCAATTGTATGCGAAGCTCTCTAAGTGCGATTTTTGGCTTGAAGAAGTCGCATTTTTAGGTCATATCATTTCCAAAGAAGGATTATCAGTAGACCCAGCCAAGATAGATGCAGTTGTGAAGTGGGAAAGACCGAAGAACGCGTCAGAAATCAGAAGTTTTCTTGGATTGGCGGGTTACTATCGAAGATTTGTGCAAGGATTTTCGTCGATTGCAGCTTCATTGACAAAGTTGACCAAGAAGAATGCACCTTATGTGTGGACAGACCAATGTGAGACCAGCTTCCAAGAGTTGAAAAAGAGATTAACTTCGGCACCCGTCCTCACTTTACCATCCGGGAGCGGCAGTTACACCATCTTTACAGATGCTTCGAATATAGGACTCGGTTGTGTGTTGATGCAAGATAGAAAAGTCGTTGCGTATGGATCACGTCAGTTGAAGGACCACGAGAAGAACTACGCGACGCATGATCTGGAATTAGCAGCGGTCGTTTTTGCGCTAAAGATGTGGAGACATTACCTCTATGGGGAGAGATTCGAAGTCCACTCCGATCACCGCAGCTTACAGTATTTGTTCTCTCAGAAGGAATTGAATGTGAGACAAAGAAGATGGATGGAATACATCAAAGATTACGATTTTCCGATCAAATACCACCCGGGAAAGGCAAATGTAGTAGCCGATGCCTTGAGTAGGAAGTCAGCCAGTGTGGCGAGCCTAAGAGTTACGTGCTTCTTTCAGCAATTTGAAGAGTTGGGGGTAGATTTTCAGCCCCTAAGCGAGGGAGTGATGTTAGCCAACATGTCTGTGTCTGAACCCTCGTTCATTCGGAAGATCAAGGACAACCAATTGCAAGATCCAGAGTTGGCCAAGATTTCAGAGCATATAGCAGAACGTCCTGACTTTCGTATTGTGGATGGAGTCTTATTCTATCGTGATCGTCTATGCGTGCCCAATATTGAAGATTTGAAGAATGACATTATGTCAGAGGCGCACAGCACGAAATACTCTATGCATCCGGGTAGCACGAAGATGTATCAGAACCTGAAGGGCAGATTTTGGTGGAACAACATGAAGAGGGAAATAGCAGCTTTCGTTTCTCGATGTATGACGTGTCAGTTGGTAAAGGCAGAGCATCAGAGACCTCCAGGGTTATTGCAGCCATTAGAGATCCCAGAGTGGAAGTGGGAACATATTACCATGGATTTCATCTCGGGATTGCCAAGGACCAGAAAAGGGAATAACTCCATATGGGTAATTGTGGACCGTCTCACCAAATCAGCTCATTTTATTCCTATGAAGACCGGAGAGAAAATGCATATGTTACCTCTCGCGGAGTTATTTGTCAACGAGATTGTCAGCCGTCATGGGCAGCCAGTCTCCATTACTTCAGATAGAGATAGCAGATTCGTCTCGAGATTTTGGAAGACTTTGCATGAGTCTATGGGGACAAAGCTTCAGTTCAGCACAGCGTATCACCCACAAACAGATGGTCAGTCGGAAAGAACAATTCAGACCCTTGAAGATATGCTTCGAGCGTGTGTACTAGATTTCAAGACCCAATGGGATGAGACCCTACCGCTTTGCGAATTCGCCTACAACAACAGTTATCATTCGAGCATTGGGATGGCGCCTTTTGAGGCATTGTATGGTAGGAGGTGTAGGACTCCAGTTTGTTGGGAAGAAGTAGGTATTCGCAGTTTTCATGGACCGACTATGGTGAGTGAAACCAGCGACAAAGTCAAGTTGATCCAGGAACGTCTGAAAGTAGCCCGGAGTAGACAGAAGAGTTATGCAGACTCTCATCGAAGGGACTTACATTTTAAGGAAGGAGATAAGGTTTTCTTGAAGGTGTCACCTACTAGAGGAACTTTGAGATTCGGACAGAGAGGCAAATTGTCTCGGAGATACATTGGACCCTATGATATCGTGAGCAAGATTGGTGATGTGGCTTACAGATTAGCCTTACCACCTGAGCTTTCCGGCGTACACAATGTGTTCCATGTGTCTATGTTGAAAAAGTACGTTCCCGACCCGTCACATGTACTCCGTCATGAACCATTAGAGATCAGAGAAGATGCCACCTATGACGAGAGGCCTACTCAGATTATCGATACGAAGGAACAAGAACTGAGGACAAGGACTATACAATGGGTGAAAGTGCTTTGGGAAAATCACGGACCTGAAGAGGCAACGTGGGAATTACGGGATCAAGTTCAGAAGAAGTATCCGCATCTACTACCCGAGGTTAGTTATTTTATTTCATTTGGTGGACCAAATGCCCTAAGGGGTGGAGGATGTAAGACCCCGCCCCGAGAGTTTCCGTTTAGTGTTAAGTAAGACACATTTTAGCTATAAGTGAGATTATTGGAAATGGGTTAAATCGGGATTAGAATAGCTTTTTATAGCTTTGAATAATTTTGGGAACTCTTTTGGATCTAGTGGGGCCCTTTGGGGGTTCCTTTTCTTGTGTCTTGATTAGTTTGGGGATTTATTTGTTAATTCTGGAAATCGGTATATTGCTCCGTTGAATGTATTTTGTGATTCCCGACAACTTTCGTATTCGCTCCGTTCCCTTTCGAGACCTCTAAACCCTACTTTGCCATTGATAGGGGTAAAACAGTCTTTTTACACAAAATCTGGATACCATTTTCGATATCTCCGAAACTTGTAAAATATATACTTTTTGGAAAGTAGAAATTTCGACGAGCAATTCTTCCTTCTTCGTCGAATCCATCCGAAACCCGTAGATCGATGTTCTAGCCCATTTTAGACTTTTAAGTTGTGGGACCCATTGCCTTAGCTATATAAGGAGAAGTCTTCTCCCTCTCTTCCTCTTCTTGCAACTTCCTTGAGAACAAGAAATCCCAGCCAGCCTAGGGTTTTTCTTCAACCTCTTTGCTCCTTGCTTCTTCTTCTCTCAATCTCTCTCAAATCCCTTGCTAAAGGAAGAATGGATGCTTCAATCTTCTTCCCCTCCTTGAGAGCTTCCTTTTGATATCTTTCTTTGAGGGAGAGCCCCATTCCAAGCTATCTTTTGAACAAGTTCTTGCCATTAGAGGACTCTTCATGTAAGTTCTTCTTCTCTTCTCTTGATTGTGTGTTCATCTAGCCTAGGAGGTGCTTCATCTTGATTTTTGGAAGCTATCTCCATCTATTGCTTGATTTTGACATTCTAGGGTTGTAATGTTGTATTTTTGGGGATTTTGTGTAGATTGTAGATTTTGAGCTTGATTGAAGGATTAGAGATTGATTAGCATTCTTGGAGACCAAGGCAAGTGGATGAATGGATTAGAGTTGATTGAGTTCTTATTTTGGTTAAAAATGTGAATTTTTACTATTCCCATTTCACTTGATTTAGTATGTTATAATGCTTTTGGAAATGTATTTATTGTTATGACTGTCTCTTAGTTAATTCTAGGAGAATATATGCATGCATTCATGAAAGTTATTTTGGTTGGTATGACCTCTTAAATAGTTTTGTACTTGCATTGAATGAAGTTGGATTGGTAGGAGAAATAAATGCATTGGTGGAATGGTAGTTGGTGGAAAGAAGTAAATGTTGAATGGAAGGGAATGGACCCATTTCATGTTAGGAAATGGTTGGAATGGAGGTGAAATGGTTTGGGAAGGAATTGACTGAAATCTGCACCTGATGTGTAGTTCCCGCCGTTGGGCGGTCAGCGGGCGGTCACCTCGGCGGCTAGCCGACAGGTGACCGGCGGCTAGCCGACCCAGATACGGTTAGAAACACAGAATGCTGCATTTTGACAGGCGAACCGCGGTCAGCCGCGCGGTCACCTCGCGGCTAACCGCCAATCCCAAACCCAGTGACCGCTAGGTAGCCGTGAGGCGCGGTTAGAAATACAGAATGCTACATTTTAGCAAGGTGAGTCGCGGTCAGCTCCGCGGTCAGCCAGCGGCTAACCGCCGATCACCTCGGCGGCTAACCGCCATCTGACCGACAGGTGACCGAGTTTAACCCAGAATTCCTGAGTCTTTTCTATTGGTTTCAGTTATGGTATTTAAAGGTTTGGATGGGTAGTTCTGATGCCCTACCACCTTGGAAGGACCCAGGGGATGACATAAGGAGATTGACATAGATAGAAACACCATTTCGGAAAAGGTATTGGGACTTTTAGATTCATCAACGTGCATAAGGAAACTTAGTATGTCCTCTATCATTCGAGTACCATGTTAAGGGTAATATGGACATACAAGATCCTTATACATGTTGCTTGAATATGGAAGCCTCAATATTTAGTCCCTAATGATATTAGAAATTATTGTTTTGTTTTACTCAAATTATATACATAATTACCCGATCTTAATGGTTTTGTCTCAGATTCCGATTTATACACCGATGTGTGTCCCCAGCCCTGTTATGCATGTATGGATACTAATATGACATGTGTGCCTATGAGCACAATGCCCCGTTTGCCCGTATGTTTATATTGATACAGTTTTGTATATGTTTTGATTTATCATGCAACCTAAGAGTCGGCACCACTAAGCTTGGACATCCTTGTCAGTCTGATCAACTGACTTGGGTCTCCCCCTGTGCTCCCGCCAGTTGCAACTTGGATCCCGTACTGTCCCGTTACCCGGTTCGCGGCCGTGGTCTTGCCTAGCTATATGTATATGTACATGTATATGTTTATAATATTGGTTCTCGTCACTGCGTGTGATTGAGCCCAATGCACTCAATGTGCTCTCATCACTTTAGTGATAGAGAGGATGTAGCTTTAGTGTGGTTGCCACCTAGTCAGTTCCTGTACCTTGATTACCCCGCATGATTTGTATTGCATCCTTACTTTAAATGAACTATGCATCCTGTTTTATGACAGTTTTCGTTATGCCTATTATATGCTTTGATTTCTTTCTTGGTATATCTATTCACCCACCTGCCAGACCGTCGTGTCTGACCCATTTTTGTGGTACTCAGGTCCAGCTCCTGTCTTTGCCCTTGAGGAGGAGTCAGAGGAGGCGGTCGGTGAACCGCAACGTTTAGTGGAGTGGCAAGCTGACGATGTCATGTAGACATTCGGTTTAGCTCGGAGCTGCGAACATTTTGGGAATTTTGAGAATGATATCGTTTTATACTTTTGGGTTGCATTGGCCTTTGTTGGCCTTTATTTTTGGGGAATGTTAATTAACTTGTTCTTTTGTTAAACTTTAACTTAATATTTTGGGAATGCTATTGAGATCATTGCTCACTCTGACATCATGTCATACCTGTGTATTAACAGTCTTATTAGATGTGAATGGACTAAAAGTTTGATTTGCTACACGCTTCCGCACCAATATAAATGTTCTATGAGTGTATGAGGAATCCTCACCGCGGAAACCTGTGGGAAATTAAATTAATGCATAATCCCTATTCACCAAGGGGCGGTTCGTTGTTCTTCCACACCGCCCCCGTCGCGGTCCCGGATCCCCCGGTTCGGGGTCGCGACAGCGACGATGATGAAGCGTTGGGAATTCATGAAATAGCCGACGCTACCAATGCGTTAGGAATGCATGAAAAAGCCAACGCTACAAATGCATAGCCGACGCTACCAATGCGTTGGGAATGCGGTATATCTTTGGGCAACGTATTGGGAAATACAACTTCACCAACGCACAAATCGCGTTGGTAAATGTTGTATTACATTTTCTTTTTTACAACGCACGCTGGTGCATCTGGAAAGCTTAATATTACTTTTTTCAAATTAAATTTTCATTTCTCCCTGTATACCACAAATAAAAATCTGAATAATTTTCAAACCAACAAACTTGATGCACGACCCTTCATCATTAAATTGAAAATAACATCCACAACCAAATATCCCACATCCATAAACAAAAATAAGCCCACAAATCTCTAAAATACACAAATATTACTACTTTATCATTTCCAAAAATCTCTATCATCCACAAATGTTTGTGATCAAAATAAAAAAGCTTTTAATCCCTAAGAGTCCGCAACCAGCACAATAAAATCCTGAACCAATCTGCAAAAAAAAAAAAAAGGAAAAAAGAACACTATTAGAATACAAGTAGCAATGCAAAGGATCCTTTTCAAAGAGCGGGTAGAAATTGTCATTATCATTTCTTTAAGCCAAATATTAGGTCAAGTTATAGCATTTAAATGACATAATCAGACTTTCAAAAATCTATAACTTTGACAAACGACAGCAAGTGGAAAAAAATTATGATCCATACAAGGAGATGGAATAGATATGCCCAATCAAAGTTAAACGACGAAATTTAGTGGTGAAAAGAAATAAAAAGGTATATGAAAAACATAAAAATGGATAAATGAAGCCGTTAGCACATTCAATTTATTTGTGTCATCAGACTCAATCAGCCTACACGAAAATGCTCAGATTGCCTACTATATACAGAAAGAAGCTGCACGTTGTCAACACTTCATTTCTCAAAATTATTTGTGACAAACTTACTACATTAGCCAGTTCAATCTTAATCCTGACCCAATTTAATTTCCGATCCGAATCAGCCCTCCACCGAACCAAAGAAAAACCTCCATTTTTTAGTGTTACTGCAACTATACACATTCATTTCACAAAGACCAAAAGTAAAGTGCAAATGAAATAAAGTTTCTAACAATATGTGGGGGATGCAGTGAAGGAACGGCAAGGCTTGTGGATCCTAACTCCTACTTCCCATGCTATACCAGCACAAATTTCACTCATCCAAACTCCATGGAAGTAAAACCCTCGAACAATTCCTCCACAACGACCAAAAGTAAAGTGCAAATGAAACAGAGTTTCTAACAATATGTGGGGGATGCAGTGAAGGAACGACAAGGCTTGTGGAGCCTAACTCCTACCTCCCATGCTATACCAACACAAACTTCACTCTCCAAACTCCATGGAAGTATTTGACCAACTTCAAGGCCTTCAAAACTATAACGTCCTTGATCAGATGTGGAACCCAAACCCAGCCCCCCACCCCAAAATAATAATAATAATAACAATAATGATAATACCACATCCACCATCTCTCATTCTTTTTTATAGCACAAAGGCAGGAGTGACGCAGGACTTATGATGACGTTTCAAGCCCCCATTCCCATACTCGAAATGCTCCCAAGTGGGCCCCAAAGCCTATGCCATACCAAGCTTAGGGACAACTAATGGCTCAGCATAATAAAAGACAAACTATTCTTCATACTTTTTTCTTCATTTATTTTTTCTCATTTTGAATGGTGCTATTCTTCATTCTTTAAGGTGGTCAAGAGTGAGCTTTCTCCTATGCGGACCAACCAACCGGTTTCCTTCCACATTGATATAGCTACAGCCGCTTTGGCAATGCAAGATTTGGATAACCAAAAAATACCCACCTCTTGGTACATGTAGCACTTATAGTACCCTCTCTCTCTCTATATATAATATATGTACGTGTGTAGCCACTAGAGTAAAGGATAAGGGATTCCCAACATAAATGAGACATTACTGTCGTGCACCAAGGTTTTGAATGATAAAGGATAAAGTGTCATAGCCTTTGCTTTTATGAGTAGAATGCATTGAAAAGCCCAAGACGGATGGATCAAGCAAAGATGACAATGATCACTATACAATCTTTAATAATATTTTCTTTCTTTTACAGCTGAAACAAACAAGTTCTTTATATTTTCTTTCACAGTAGCTTCACCATACCACGCATTTGCCACAAAAACTATCTTCCATGATTTTTATATTTTCTTTCACAGTAGCTTCACCATACTGTGGATCTGCCACAGAAACTACCGTCCATGATTCATTGATTCCCTAACAACCAACCCCACCCCACCTCCACATGCCCACATATCATTGCCTAGCTTGCCCATATCTTAACCTCTATTATCCACCATATCATGAAACAATGAATTTTTATTCCAATGAAGTTCTAACTTTACACACCACTATTTTGCTATCCTCTATATTATCCATCCCAACAGCACCATTTCAAAGTAGAAACATCATAGCCTTCTGTTTTAGCAAATGTAATTTCTCATCATCCCTCTCTCCATTCCAAAGGAAACCCCATTAGATTTTCATAATTTTTTTTTTTTGTTTTTTGCCGCAACTGTAGAAATTTGCAATGAGGAAAGAAAATAATAAATAAGTTCTTTTTTTTTTTCCAAAACAGAAACAAAAACCTTTCCATCAAATAGAATAAATATAGAAACAAACAATGCAAAGCAAACAAAAGAAAAAATAAAATAATGAAAAAATTACAACATGGGTACTACAAGCATTTCAATTATATCCTTTCCTACTTTAGCAAAAAAAATTCTGCAACCTCATCAGCTCTGCTCAAGTTGTTCATAAAAGTTGTTCAAAAGAAACTGTAATAATGTTAGATTCACATTTAACTACTAAACTCCCTAAGAAAGAGTAACTAAAGATTCTTACTGCTTCCCAAATAGCTAATACTTACGCAACATTGGAACCTCCCCTTCCAGCAAGGCTGGAATAAGCAATGTCTATGACTATTCCCCCTAAAAGAATTTCCTAGTATTTCATTCTACACAACTGCTGTCAGTCTTTAAAATCACAGGCGTTGAGTGTGCATCGCTCTTTTCTCTATTAAGATTCTATCATTTCTCTCCATCCACAATGACACCAAATTGGGAAAGATGTAACTTCAAAAGTAAATGGGCCCTTTCCTGGAAAGGTTATCACCAACACCTTATGACATCGCACAATGACAAATAAAAATGTTGGTTGATGTTAGAATTGATGCAGTAATACCACCACCAAATAAGATAAGATTAGAAAGACAAAAGTACATGTAGACACCCATAGATGCAATCTCCAAAGGATTAGTAGAGATTGCCAGGAAGACGACTGGAAAAGTGAGAACCTCAGGTCCCATTTTCCCTCCATGTGCGGGAAGGTTTTTCTGAAAGGGCAAAACCAAAGCCATTCCTCTTTCTCCCCTTCTCATGTGTTTTGTGCATCTCATAGAAAATGATATTAGAAATGTCAAAAGCTTGGTAAGCGGGTTGTCTAGAAAACAATAGCAACAACCGACTAGTTTTCTTTTGAGATGATCCAATGATATGGCTACAGCCATACTGGCAATGCAAGATATGGGTAACCAAAAAAGGCCCATTTCTTGGTACATGTAGCCTTCAAAAGAGGAAAGAAGGAGGTGGGGAAGCATTATCATCCAAAACACTGAAGAGAATCGCCAACATGCATATGCAAGAATAATAAATATGTAGCACTCAGGGCATGCTTGATCAAGAATATTTAAATGCAGCAAATTTATTAGCAACCAACTTTTTTAAGTACTTGGACCAGAATTTTTTTCAATTTAACTTTTTATTGGCCAAGTGTTCTAGCACTTTTGACATTACCCATGTATAACTACGCATGTGTTTTGTGCATCTCATAGAAAATGATACAAGAAATGTCAGAAGCTTGGTAAGCAGGTTGTCTAGAAAACAATAGTAACAACCGACCAATTTTCTTCTATGATGATCCAATGATATGGCTACAGCCACATTGGCAATGCAAGATATGGATAACCAAAAAATACGCATTTCTTGGTACATGTAGCCCTCAAAAGAGGGAAAAAGGAGGGGAGTGTGTGTGTGGGTGGGTGGGTGGGTGGGTTGGGGGGGGGGGGGGGTGGGGATCTGTCATCCTAAACACTGAGGAGAATCACCAACATGCACATGCAAGAATATGCAGCACTCAAAGGATGCTTGATCAAGACTATATTTAAATGCAGCAAATCTCACATAACAGAAGATTCCAAATCCATATGCACTGTTTTCATACACATCAGGAGCAGAAATAATACTAGACACTAATTTCATTAGGAAATAAATAAATAAATATTCAATGCTCTAGATGTATTAAACATAGGCAAGACAAGAGGGAACATGCACACACCAACAATCCACATTGACCCACTTGGACTTGGAAACCGAAGCCACCAATTAATACTCAAACATCAACACAAACAGTGTACTTCACTAAATCAATGCACTCAAATATTACACAAAGCAAAGGAAATATCTAACCCATATCAATTCAACCACAGACCTAGAACTCAGAAACAAGACCCACCAATGAACCCACAACAAAAACTGACAAAAATGCTAATAAGAATTCAAAATACAAAGAACCCAGAAAGCAGATGATTGGAATAAAGAACCCCAGAAATATAGATAGAAGAGAAAGTAATTGTTGATACCTTTCTCGATCTACAGATGCCGAAGAAGGCCTGATGGGATTGTGTGGAGAGGAATGGAGACCAGACGGACAGTATTGAAAGTAATTCCCAGGTGGGATTCTGTCATCCATTTCTGCAACTGCAACAAAACCCACCTCACTCAACCTTTTGCTTTCTCTGCTTTATGCTTCTTCTGATGAAAAAGGCAGAGAAAGAGAAAGAATGAGAAGATTACCCTTGATCTGGTGTGGGTACTGGGTCTAAGTACTCAAGCCGACTGGGTTTCTCTCTCTCTCTCTCTCTCTCTCTCTCTCCTCACAGATTTGTGTATTGAATAGAGGGAGAGCTCCCAAAGAGGACCTTGGATTCTCTACCTTGTAGTATTTATGCAAGTGATTTGAGAGGAGTTGATCTTCTTCTGCAAAAGGGCTGGTGGAGGTAGGGCAGTGGGGGAAAAGGGAGGAGGCTAGGGCGGGCGGGTTGCTGGGCGGGTGGAGGGCAGGGACAGTGGGGGGAAGAGGGAAGAGGCCAGGGCATTGGGTTGTTGGGCGGGTGGAGGCAGGGGCGGTGGGGGAAGAGTGAGTAGGCTAGGGCATTGGGTCGCTGGGCGGATGGAGGCAGGGGCGGTGGGGGAAGAGGGAGGAGGCTAGGGCGGGCGAGTTGCTGGGTGGGTGGAGGTAGGGGCAGTGGGGGAAGAGGGAAGAGAGATGGAGAGAGAGATCATACCTTGGCCTGGCCTGTTGCAGTTGCAAGAAGAAAACGACAAGGAAGAAGAGTTTCGTTAAATTAAAGGAGCTTACGGGCATGGAGTGTTTTATAATGTGAGATTTAATCATAAATTTCATAACTCTTACCAGGGCCTCCCATGGCCCCACTGAAAATAAGTTTGACCTCACCCAACGTGATGGCAGCCGCTAAAAACATAACTTTAGCCTCAAAAGTATAGGCCGTGGAAAAAAGTTAGATGCTAAAAACTAAAAAAAAATTCACCAAAAATTGGCTCCATTAGAGTGGGATTTATATAGGGACCACTAAAAGTTAGTTAAAATTGACTTTTAATGAGGGCAAGTTGGGATTTTTATTAGGTTTTTAAGTGGTGCATATAGGTTCAAAATACAGGCCTTATGTGTTTTTTTCAAATTGGGTGGAGGCTTTCCTTATATATGAGTCTGACCCTCGATGAATAATCAAAGCTGTTCAGAATGAGCACTCCATATATTTATAAGGTATCGTCAAATCTCATTTGAATGGAGGTTGCCTCACCGTACGATTGAAGACACAAAAAAGAAAAAGTTAATAAAACTCCTTTTTTTAGCCATGGTTTTTTGTTTGGTCAATCTTACAGTTGGACCAACTCAATTCTAAACAAAAAATTGGGATACCCCATAATTAAGTAAGTTGATCATTTTGAGCAACTCTGATTATCCACATATGGGCACGAGTGGGACTCACCCAAGAAAGTCCTCAGTATACTCCGCTAAAAGCCATTGTAGTTGACCCCAGAATTTGAAAAAAAATAACATGGAAGAGGCAGAGAGTTGGGAATAAACCAAAGCGATTGAAACGATGTGCTCATATTATTTTGGAAAAAAATATTTTATTAAATGGGGCTTTGCAGACTCACACTTGTGCGTCGCTAGTAGGCAAGGCAAAACTTTCACACTCTTTTGGGGGAAATCTTTGTTGGTGCCAATGCGTTTTCCTTGACTTTTGCCAACGCGGTCTTACTTGTGTCGGTAAAAATAGCAATTCTCTATGAGTTTTGCCAATGCAGTCCAAATATGCATCAGAAATAAGTTTTTTAACTACGTCAATTTTCATTGCGTCAGCAAAAAGTGTCGACAAATGTTTTCCACAACTTTTGCCAGCATGGTCTTACTTGCGTCGATAAAAGTAGCAATTCTATGTAACTTTTACCAACGGAAATTTCCACTGCGTCGGGAAATAGTGCCGGGAAAAGTAAGTTTGTCACAGATGGGGCTTTGTGGACGCAACTCATGCGTTGGCAGTGGTACGAATAAAAACTCGGAGCTTTCCCAATGCACACATGTGCGTCGCCAGTAGGTAAGATAGTTGCCAACGCATTATTGTGTCGCTATTAGAAAAACACGCGTTGGCAAAACTTTCCCTCTCTTTTGGGGGGATTTTTTGTTTGCACTAATGTGGTTTCCACAGCTTTTGCAAACGCAGTCTTACTTGCGTCGGTAAAAGTAGCAATTTTTGTGACTTTTGCCAATGCAGTTCAAATATGCGTTGGAAATAAGACTTTTGCCAACGCAAATTTTCACTATGTTGGCAAATAATGTCGGGAAAAGTGCAGTTTGTTGTAGTGGTGTTTGGTATGATTCTAGGTCGTAAAACACATTTCAGGATATTATGAGACACGTTTTGCTTACAAATGTGTTTCGAACGATTCTGTTGTTAGGAACGCGTTGCACGGGTTTAAAGGTTGTTTAAGACCGAGACCTGTGTTTCGGGCAGTTCGTTCGTGATTCTAGACGGATCTGCGAAACTGTAAGTTAAAACCCTCATTTCATGCAAGCCATAGTTTGGAGACGCGCTCTGAAAAATTCCTTTTTGTCTTTTTTTTAAAAACGGGTTTCAGGAAAAATAGGGCTGAAGAGCTAATATCATGGGATTCTACCACGTTTCTTACAGACAAATATTTGGATAAAAGTGCATGCCGGATGACTCTAGGTCATATCAGGGTATTATAGTCGAGTACTTTTGCTTTAAAAAGGTTTTCAGGCGATTCAAGGGTAAGAAACGCATCACGTGGGCTTTAGGGTTGTTTGGGTCTGAAAAAAGTGCTTCTGGCAGTTCCTGATCTATTTTATTACAAAACCTCGTTCGATGTGAGTCTAGGAAAACACTGGCTCCAAACCTCATTTCACGAAGTCCATGGTTGAAGGAAGGGCTCTAAGAAGTGTAGGGAATTCTTTTTCCTTTAAGACGAGATTGGGGCAATTTTGAACTTGAGAACTAATCTCGTGCGGTTTTGTTCCGTTGTGGAATGAGACCCGTATTTCTTGCAACCAATAGCCTATATTTTCATAAAAATGAGTTATGGATAATTCTAGCGCATTTCGGAGGGGGAGGGGGGGGGGGTGGGTTGTCTCCACTTTTGGTTTGAAATGCATTTCATACGATTCTAGGTTGAAATACGCATTTTAAGATATTCTTAGCTACGTTTTGGTTTAAAATAAGTTTCACGAGATTCTAGGGTTAGGAAAGAAAAGCATGGGTTCAAGGTTTTTTAAGACTGAATCCCGTCTTTCGGATAGTTTGTTTGGAATTTTAGGCGGCTCTGGGAAAATGTAGGCTGTAAACTGCGTCTCACGAAACTCACGGTTGAAGGATGCGCTCTGGAAAAGACGGTGATTGTTTTTTACTTTAAAATGGATTTTAGGCAAATCAGTACTTAAGAACTAATTTCGTGGTATTCCGCCCCGTTTCCGTATGAAAAACGTATCCCGTGCCTTCAATAGCCTATATTTGGATAAAAACATGTGTTGGATGATTCTTGGGCATTTTGGGGTGTTCTTATTTGGTCTCTTGGTTTGCGATGTGTTTCATATAATTCTAGGTCGAAAAACACATTTTAGGATATTCCGAGACACGTTTTTCTTACAAATGTGTCTCGAGCGATTTTGCGGTTAGGAATGCATTACAGGGGTTTCAAGGTCCTTTAAGAATGAGACCCGTGTTTCGGGCAATACGTTCGTAATTCTAGGCGGATCTGCGAACTTGTAGGCTACAGACCTCATTTCACGCAATTCATAGATTGGAGACGCGCTCTGAAAAAAATTTTGTTGTCTTTTACTTTAAAATGAGTTTAAGGAAACATAGGGCTGAAGTGCTAATATGTTGGGACTCTGCCACGTTTCTAACTGACAAAAGAATCTTGTGCAATCAACCGCCCGTATTTGAATAAAAGCGGGTGCCGGATGACTCTATGTCATATCAGGGTATTATGGTCGAGCTTTTGCTTCGAAATGCGTTTACAACGATTCTATGCCAAAATACTCATTTTTTTTTAAGAGTAAGCTAGTTTTTCATTATCTCAATAAATAAAGTACATAAATGGAAGCCTCCCCTCCAACTAGGAAGGTAGAAGCTTCCAAAGGGGCATACCCCTCACTTAAACAAACTGTCACCCAAAAGAATAAGTGACGCATAAAGACTAAGGAACTCCCACAACTCGGGCACAGGTACAAAACAAATTCATAATATCAGTACTATTTATTTGAGTTGAGTTTACAATATTTCTGCTGATGAACTTGTTAAAACGCAGAGTTTGAGAATGAATCGCTGATGCTTGCGCTTGATCAAACCTTGTAATGACGGAATGAATTTGTCTTGCATGAAATCTCACATTCCAATCAGATGTTGATGGGTTGATCATAATCATAGTCAAAGAAGGATCCGCTTCAATAGTAACGTGCTGTACCTGGATTGGAATAATATGCATAATGTGGAAAACACCTGAACAGTAGTTGAGAGTTAACTCAATTTGTGCACACAGTGGAATGTTAATATCTCTCCACAAGATTCCCACTATTAGCTGTCCAACATTGGTGATGGAAAGTCTCCATCCATGTTTCCGCACTTCCAAAGGAATTGGAATTTTAATATGATCTTTGGCTGGAACATTCCAGTGACTGGCAATCACCTTTGGTAGTTGTAACCCAAGATAAAAAATTGTGCTACAAACAGTTCTAAGAATTTTCTGTATCCGAAACATTTGTATTTACTTTCAATCTGAATATCTTTCCATTTCTTTCAGCCCAAATGTTCCAAATAAAAGCATTCACAACAAGCTTCCCCAGAGTTTGAATATCATTGCTGCCTTTATCTAATCGAAAATTGACTGATTGCATCATCTCTAACGGGTTCTCACAAATAAAAGGAGACAAGTTCAGCTTGGTAAGTAGTGTTGTCCAAGCTAATTTAGAAAAGGGGCAATGAATCATTAAGTGTGAATCACACTCCCACGTAGAATCACATAGTACACAGTTTGAATCACAGTCCACATTTCGTTGGAGAAGGAATTCTTTTGTTTTATGCCTCTTTTTAAAGAACATCTAAGCACACATTGAATGTTTCTTAATACACCCCTTAAACCAAATCAACGAAGGCCAAGTGAGAGTTTGATTAGTGAGATTGCACACCATTTTATAAGCTGATTTTAAGGTGAATTTGCCATTGTCCTCTAATGTACAGACAACTTCATCATCAAAGTCACTCCATAGTTCAACCTCTTGAGGAAATTTTTGAAAAATTTCCATGAGTGTATTGGATGTTGGAACAGGAAATCTCCAATTCCCATCATGAATGAGCGGCTGAACATTTACATTTGCCCCAAGACCCATCTCATAGATGGCCCTATCACCATAGCAATCTTTAAGCCATCCACCATCCAACCATGGATCTGTCCAAAACTTTGTAACATGACCGTTGGCAATAAAAATTTTTACATGATTCTTTGCCAAAGATCGAAGACTTAAAATGCTTTTCCATCCCCATGAAGCATGCTTTGGGCTTGGAGTATCCCAAATTGATTTCCCACGAAGATATCTTGCATTTATCTAGAGATTCCAGCAAGTGTTCTTGTTAAAAATGACAGTCCATAATTGTTGTAAAATGGCTGCTTTAGATGTTCCATATATGGATCGAATACCTGTTAGAAAAGAGTTTCCGCCAGGAACCCTAGATATTGCGTACAGATCAATGCAGAAATAGCTTTAAACAAAGATGATCAAAGCCCATACCTGCGAGATCTCTCTGATTTGATCTCAGTCTTTCTGATATGATCTAGATCTTGCAGCAGTCCGAAAATCTCAAGATCTTCTACTGTATTCCTTTATGCTCGAACTCGCACCAGGGAGTGGGCCTCTTCTGCGAATTCTCTATACTCTCTAAAACGAGATTTTTCTTGTTATTGATCTAGAGAGAAATAGCGCATATTTATAGGCTACAATAGGGACCTTAAGAAGTAAAGAAGGATAGGCTCCTTATGGAAGCAAGAAATCCTAATTCGACCCAAATTAGAATCCTAGTTCCATAAATTACAATTCAGTCCACCAGAGAATTATAATTGCACTCCTATCCTTATTCTCAAAATAATATTTTGAGCTTCATGTTATTAAATGCTTATTAATCTCCCCACGTTAAGATTTCAGATATCCATTGATTAAATAATTACCGACATCTATATTTAATCAATATCTTTATAATTCCTTGAGACCTTACTCTTAACTTATTTGATATGTCGGACACAAAGTCCATTTACAGGGTTTGACATAATCAAAACTTAAAAGCTTCATCAAGGGGATATCATCAATCCCAATTAGGGGACATGGAATCCGTCAATAAACTAATATGCACCATATACGTAGTGTAGTCATCCAATTTACTTAGATTATTGACCCATAAAAGATGTCACTCCTTTGTAAATCAAAATGGCAAACACTAAATGTATGTGTCTATTATTTATGTAAGGATTAAGAGTATAAGCACTCATAATAATCATTTGGATGTTAATCATCTTATATAGTCAGTATAAAGATAATAAACCCAAAAGCAGTCATGTTCAATACACACAAAGCGTACTAGCATAATGAGTCGAAACTATACCGTTTCCCGTAGCCGAGACAAGCCTGCAGAAACATCATGCTACAATTGTACCGATGGTGTGTCCTAGTCTATCTAGATTGTGAACAACAACTTATATTCTATAAGAACCTAGAGATAAGTCCTCCGTGTATAAGTAGAACTTTACACACCAACTTGTCTACTTTATAGAATAAAAGACACACACATACATAATCATAAATAATGCAACCATTTGCCTATACAAAATCTCATTTAGATGAAAAGAAAAAAAAATACTAATTAATGAATTAGTCAAAGACAGATACATAAAAGTATGCTTTTAGTATAAATTTCCAACAATCTCCCACTTAGACTCAAAGCCATGTTGACATGTATTTCAACCCCATGCCTTCCACATGTCTATCAAAGCTTTTTGCTGGTAAGCTCTTTGTAAAAGGATCTGCCAGGTTGTCCGCCGATGCAATCTTGGTCAAAATTATATCACCCCTCTGTACTATTTCTCGTATGAGATGATACTTACGCTGGATGTGCTTACCCTTCTTATGCATCCTGAGCTCCTTTGCATTAGCAACTGCACTTCTAGCTTCATCAAGAAGTTTCTGAGCCAAACTGCCTCCTTGGCTGCTTCAAAAGCTGCCACATATTTGGCTTCAATGGTAGAGCAGCAGTACATGATTGCTTGACACTCCTCCAACTTATAGCTCCACCTCCCAATGTAAATACAAATCTGAGGTTGACTTTCTAGCATCATTATTTGACTGGAAGTCTGAGTTTGTGTACCCAATGGGTATCAAACTCTCTACCTGGTAAATCAGTATATAATTTCTAGTCCTCTTAAGGTACTTAAGTATATGCTTAACCGCAGTCCAATATTCTCTCCCTGGATTAGACTGGTATCTGCTAACCATGCCAATGACAAAACAAATATTAGGTATAGTACATAGCATTGCATACATGAGGCTTCCCACCGCCGAAGCATAAGGTACTTCATTCATTTTTTCTATCTCATTAGATGTCTTAGGACATTGCTCCTTGGATAAAGTGATTCCATGCCTGAAAGGAAGAAATCCTTTCTTGGAATCTAGCATGCTAAAACGGGCAAGAATCGCATCAATATAAACCGCTTGAGACAAGCCCAACATTCTTTGTTTCTGATCTCGCAAGAGCTTGATCCCTAGAATGTGACTAGTTTCTCCTAAGTCCTTCATATCGAACTGATTGCTCAACCATACTTTGACTGAAGACAACACCTTGACATCATTTCCAATGAGTAGGATGTCATCTACATAAAGTACTAAGAAAATCACCACATTGCTGTTGCACCTCATACACACAAGATTCATCTGGGTTCTGCTCGAAACCATACAATTTAATGGCTTGATCAAAACGAATGTTCCAAGATCTAAATGCTTGCTTAAGTCCATAAATGGACTTCTTAAGCTTGCACAAATATGCTTATGACCTTCAGCTATGAATCCATCTGGTTGTACCATATAGATACATTCATCAAGATTTCTATTAAGGAATGTTGTCTTGACATCCATTTGCCAAATTTCGTAATCAAAATAAGCTGCAATTGATAAAAGAATCCGGATGGATTTCAGCATGGCTACTGGCGAGAAAGTCTCCTCATAATCGATACCTTCTTTCTGAGTTTACCCTTTCGCAACAAGCCTAGCTTTGAAAGTTTCAACCTTTCCATCCACCCCTCTTTTCTTCTTGTAGACCCACTTACAATTGATAGGTTTTATCCCCTCTAGTGGTTCTACAAGATCCCAGACTTGATTATGGTACATAGAATCCATTTTTGATTGCATAGCTTGTTGCCATAGTTCTGTATATTTGTCTTGGATTGCTTCATTATAGTTACAAGGTTCGGTATCTAGCTCATCAAGGACTCTATCGTATGACTCTCCCAAGAACATATACCTCTCGGGTGGACGAACAACCCTCCCACTACGACGAGGCACATCTTGTGTTTGTGTATGAGTAGTGTCACATTGTGCCAAAACTAATACTGGTGTGCCATCATCGACATGCTGATCTAGCTCATCACCCATCCTATTGATGGTTTCACCTAGAGTATCATTAGCTGGAGACTCGGCAATCCTCCCACTACGACGTTGTAATGGAACGCCGAGTTCTCCATGTCGCGACCCCGGACTGAGGTCCCCGAATCTGGGCCCGCGACATGTTCAGCTGTCTACTAACTATCTGTGATTAACCCACAGGTTTCCGCGGTGAGGATTCCCGAAACAAATTTGGAACTTATCTCACACGAACTATGATTTGCGGAAGCGTGCAAGTAATCTTATCTATGCAATACATGTGATAGAATATCCACTTACATAAATTAAATCATCATCATGACAATAATCAGAGAAGGAAAACATCAACATGGCATTTCAGAATTAATTTCAAGTTTCAAGATAACGAAAGTAAGTTAGAGTTAAGTTTACAATTCCCAAAACAAAGAGCCAACAAAGGCTTTACAATCCCAAGTTAACAAAATGCTAAACCCAACCATGTGTGCGCAACTCATGACCCTGCCCGACGTCTAGAGGACGTCGTCGGGCTGCCACTCACGGGTTGGGGGCGGCTCAACAGCCTCCTCCTGACGCTCCTCCTCAAAGACAACGTCACCTGCACCTGGTCACCAAAATAAATGGGTCAGACACGAAGGTTTGGAAGGTGATCAATTTAGATAGAAATATGAATCATTTAAATCAGGAAATAGTTCAGTATTTTAAACTATGCATGAATGCGAAACAGTGCTGAAACAGTATACAAGACAAATCGAGCAAACCTATAGAAATATATCATGACTAGTGAGAAAAAACCTGTCACGACCCCGAACCCGAACCGTGCAGCGGCCCGACCTCGGGGGCGCGGATTTGGGATTTAAGTAACCATTATATTTCTCCCAGGCCCCGCGTGTGTGAGGATGACAATTCCAACACATTCTGCATATTTTGCGGAAGCTTACGTGGCGTTCGACTCGGATTCCGTGGCCGTCGGATTCCGCATCGCACTCAACCGCTAGCATATAGCTATCGTATCAAGAATCATATCAAACTGGAACAAACCATCACATTAAAATATAGAGCTGACAGTAATAGGATATTTCATTCCCACATTTGTTCAAGTTACAAGTATCAATGTGCATTAATTAAAAATCCTGAAGAAAAGGCTAATAAAAGCCATACAAATATCAATCTAATAAAACACTACCCCACATGTGACGTAACTCTGATGTCAAGCTAAATGTCTACATGACATAGCCAACACAACAGCCCGCAAACTCATGGCTCCAGAGCCAACACATGAACTCAGCTCGGAGCGAAGAAGTCTGGACCTGAGTACCAAAAGAGTGGGTCAGACATGACGGTCTGGCAGGTGGGTGAAAAGATATAAACAATAATCTGAATAATAAAACATATGATAAATCATGGTGTTCGATCAAAAGTTGTATAGATTTAAAACCAGTGTAAAACGTGTATACCTGACAAAACATGTGTTCATTTTGAAGCATGTGTAAAACATATATATCTGGTAAAACATGTATTCATTTGGAACAAATATAAAACATGGATATCTGGTAAAACAGGTATTCCTTTAAAACAAATATAAAACATGGATATCTGACAAAACAGGTATTCCTTTAAAACAAATGTAAAACATGTATTCCTCACATTGCAAACCCAGTCCATAGGCGGACCCTGCAAATTGCCCTTCTTCAAGGGAGCCACAATCGTGGGGGAAACAGATTGGCAACCACACATAGCTAAATCCTCCATCACTAATGTGATGAGAGCACATTCAGTGCGTTGGGCTCGGACACACGAAGTAACGAGAACCAACATTATATATACATATACATATAGCTAGACAAGACCACGGCAGTGGAACCGGGTAACGGGGCAGGACAGGATCCAAGCTGCAGCTGGCGGGAGCACGAGGGGGAGGCCCAAGTCAGTTGATCAGACTGACAAGGACGTCCAAGCTTATTAGTGGTGCCGACACATAGGTCACATGAAAATCAAAACATATGCATAACTATATTGGTGTACAACACCTAGGCAGGCGGGACATGTGCTCATAGGCACACATTTCACATCAATAGCTTATCAAGCAAGTACAGGGCTAGTAAAACATGTCAAATGCCTAAATTAATAGCTTGAGGCAAAACTGGCTATATCGAGTGAAATCGGGCTAGAACAAGGATAATCCGAGTAAAACAACACGACGAATCTTTATATGATTTCGGACTATGTATCGAGGCTTCCGTATTTAAATAATATGTATAAGGACCTTGTATGTCTATTATTGCTCTTGGCATGGTACTCGAATGAAAGAAGACATTCCAAGTTCTCTATATAAATTGACAAATCCAAAATCCTCAATACATTTCCGGGGTGGGGTTTCTTTCACCATTAATCTCCATGTAACTCCTCCTACAACTTCCCATCGAGTTAGAGCTCCAAACCAACCTCACCTGACCTTAAAACACCCCTTTTTAATGTTTCTGTTGTTAGCCCAGGGATTATGTACAGTTCGCTCGAGCGAAGGGCTTTCTGGGAGGGTTCGCTCGAGCAAACTGGTCCAAGTTAGGTTGGCTCGAGCGAAGGGGAAGTTTGGCTCAAGCGATCAAGTCTCTGGAAGGGGTTCGCTCGAGCGTACAATGGGTCACTCGAGCGACCTAGCTTCTGGAAGGGTTGGCTCGAGCGAACTGGGAGGTTGGCTCGAGCCAACCGGTTTCTGTAAGGGGTTCGCTCGAGCGAATGTGAGTTCGCTCGAGCGAACTACTTCAGAAACTGCCCGTTCCAGCAGTTCGGCCTCATCTCCTCTTCACTTTTAAACACATTTGAAGCCACCATTTAACACAATATTTATGGTACTTCTACCTACTCAAACCACACTCAATCCCTCCAACAACTACTCCATCAAATCATTAATTCTCCCTTCAATTCTAACCTCATTCAATGCAAAAAACTCATTATCCATGGAAATCCATATGTATACATAAAACAAGATTTACAAAATAGCAATGCATACATTTCCAAGAGATTAAATAAGAGGGAAAAGCTCATCAATATGCCATTTCAAAACCCATAAAAACATAGTAATAAGCAAGTATTAAATCATCAAAATCATTGATAAAATCAAGCTTTTCTCACAAAATATGCCAATATTCAAAACAATTCAATCATCCACTTGCCTTGGCTTTAAGATGACTAGACAAGCTCCTAATCTTACTCCCAAGCAACAAATCTCCAATCTACACAACAGCCCCCAAAATAAACCCATCTTAGAACCCTAAAATGGCAAACCAAAGAACAAGAAGAAGAAAGCTCTCATTAGCGAAGATGGGGCTTCTCTAAGGCTAGAAGAACACAAATCTAGGAGATTGGAAGGATTGCTTACTTGGAAGTGCTTCAAATGAACAAGACTAGCTCAAGGAGAACCTCAATGTGGCTGGATTTCTCTTCTAATGGCATCAATAGAGAGCTTGAGATGAGGGGAAAGAAGAAGATGGGCACAAATCTCTCATTTTGGCAAGCTTGGAGATGGGTTTTGTGAGAAAACAAGAAGAAGAAGAGAAAAGGGGAAAAACCCTAAGGTGTTGGAGCTCCACTCCCTCTCTCTCACTCTCATTCTGCTGGAACCAAATGGGGAAGAAGGAATGGGCTGGCCCTTTTAGAAAAAGGTGGGTGTGGGTCCCACCATAACTTAAACTTGTCGGGTTTAAAACATCAATTTCTGGGCCCCGGATGCGATCGACGAAGAAGAGAAAAATGTCTCATAAAATCTATTTTTCAAAAAGTATAATTTTGTCATGGTTTAGAGATCTCGAAATTTGGGCCCATATTCTATGTGAAAAGACCGGTTTACCCCTAGGGCTGGAGAAACTGATTTTCGGAGCTTCAAATGGGTACGGTACGAACACGAAAGTTGTAGGGAATAGCGAGACTAGTCAAATGAAGCTGAAATGGGAATTTTTGGGAATCACAAAGAACCTCCCCATGAGTGGTTGTTTCCAACTCCTACATCTAATGCTCTTATGGATATTTTCTGTGAGATTCCACTAGAAATCCAGCCTTGTTATGACTTTGATGATTAGCATGTGTGGACATTATAGGATGATGGTACTTTCACTCTCAAATCTACTTACAGGATGTTAACTTTCGGTCCAGATCAAAATTTGCGTTGGCCTCTCTTAATATCATTTAAGGGTTGTATTAAAAAACATTCCATACGTGCATGGATGTTTTTCCTGGGAAAATTGAAGAGTAAGGATTTTCTACTCCAAAGGCATGTGGATTGTGACTCTTGCTGTGCTTTATGTGATTGCACCTAAGAATCTGGATCGCATCTTGTGCTTCAATGTTCCTATTCTCAAACAGTTTGGACTCCTCTATTAGCAACTCTAAACTTGAATTATATTTCCTGTGATTCGCCTATAGAGTTGTTGGACTCAATCCTATTATGTGTTTCTCATCAGCATCAGGGGCTCCAAACAGTGGCTAAATTGATTTTTTGTGCTTATGTTTGGCACATATGGGCTGAGAGAAATAGGCGCATTTTCAAAAATCAATATAATCCAGCCTTTTCAGTGCTTCATTGTATCATTCAGACTCTTCAAAGTAGGCTGCTATACCTTGGCGTTTCTCTTCCAGAGAGTGTTTCTTGTCATTAGAATCTTCCTCCTACTTCATACACACCTGCACGTCTCATTCCTATTGCTTATCAAGGTTGGCGCCTTTCTCTCTATTCTACTCCTCATGCGAGTATTGGAATTATATGGGTGGCTAACGATCAGCCAATTGAAGGGGCATTACAACCAGCTATGAATTTTTATCAGCGACTTCTTTAATTGGTGGCTCTTATTCCAACCCAATTATCTTCTATTTTAATTGAAACAGAGACAACTATAGCTCAACCGTTAATGTTTCCTCAAAAATCTCCATGGAAAGTGCCCTTTCAAGTAAGGAGTATAGTAGCTGTTGTTCATAATTATCATGTTCACTTTGTGGCCCTACAAAATTCAACGGTTCGATTTAGCAAACAGTTGAGTAGGAATAGATTGATTCCTTCTCATATTTCCAATGTTGAAATAGGACTCTTATGGAGAAATTGATTTGCTTGAGGCCCGGGCTGTGGGCTATGGTTTATTTCATGTGGTCTTTTTTTTTTTTTTTTTTTTTTTGTAGAGTAAGTCAGTTCTTCATTATCTCAATAAATAAAGTACAGAAATGGAAGTCTCCCCTCCAACTAGGAACATAGAAGCTTCCAAAGGGGCATACCCCTTACTTTAAGAAACTGTCACCCAAAAGAATAAGTGACACATAAAGACTAAGGAACGCCCACAACCTGGGCACAGGTACAAAATAAATTCATAATATCAGTACTATTTATTTGAGTTGAGTTTACAATATTTCTACTGATGAACTTGCTAAAACGTGGAGTTTGAGAATGAATTGTTGATGCTTGCACTTGATCAAACCTTGTCATGACGGATTGAATTTGTCTTGCCTGAAATCTCACATTCCAATCAGATGTTGATGGGTTGATCATAATCATAGTCAAAGAAGGATCCGCTTCAATAGTAATGTGATGTACCTGGATTGGAATAATATGCATAATGTGGAAAACACCTGAAGAGTAGTTGAGAGTTAACTCAATTTGTGCACACAGTGGAATGTTAATATCTCTCCACAAGATTCCCACTATTAACTGTCCAACATTGGTGATGGAAAGTCTCCATCCATGTTTCCACACTTCCAAAGGAATTGGAATTTTAATCTGATCTTTGGCTGGAACATTCCAGTGACTGGCAATCACCTCTAGTAGTTGTAACCCAAGATAAAGAATTCTGCTACAAACAGTTCTAAGAATTTTCTATATCACCGAAACATTTGTGTTTACTTTCAATCTGAATATCCTTCCATTTCTTTCAGCCCAAATGTGCCAAACAAAAGCATTCACAACAAGGTTTCCCAGAGTTTGAATATCATTGTTGTCGCGACCCCGAACCGGGGCCCGGGACCGCGACGGGGGTGGTGTGGATAATGAACCACCCCTTGTTAATAATTAATGATTATACATTTCTTAATTTCCCACAGGTTTCCGCGGTGAGGATTCCTCGTACACTCATAGAACATTTATATAGGTGCGGAAGCGTGTAGCAAATCAAACTCTTAATCCAATCACATCAAATAAGACTGTTAATAAACAAGTATAGCATGATGTCAGAGTGAGCAATGATCTCATTAGCATTCCCAAAATATTAAGTTAAAGTTTAAACAAAAGAACTAGTTAATTAACATTCCCCAAAAATAATGGCCAACAAAGGCCAGTACAACCAAAGTATAAATCAATGACATCCCAAAATGTTTGCAGCTCAAAGCTAAACCCAATGTCTACATGACATCGTCAGCTTGCCACTCCACTAGACGTTGCGGTTCACCGACCGCCTCCTCTGGCTCCTCCTCAAAGGCACTAACGGGAGCTGGACCTGAGTACCACAAAAATGGGTCAGACACGACGGTCTGGCAGGTGGGTGAATAGATATACCAAGAAAGAAATCAAAGCATTTCATAGACATAACGAAAACTATCATAAAACAGGATGCATAGTTCATTTAAAGTACAGATGCAATATAAATCATGCGGGGTATTCAAGGTACAGGAACTGACTAGATGGCAACCACACTAGAGCTAAATCCTCTCCATCACTAAGGTGACGAGAGCACATTCAGTGCGTTGGGCTTGAGCACACGAAGTGACGAGAACCAACATTATAAACATATACATATACATATAGCTAGGCAAGACCACGGCCGCGGTACCGGGTAACGGGACAGAACAGGATCCAAGTTGCAACTGGCGGGAGCACAGGGGGAGACCCAAGTCAGTTGATCAGACTGACAAGGATGTCCAAGCTTAGTGGTGCTGACTCTTAGGTTACATGATAAATCAAAACATATGCAAAACTATATCATTATAAAACATATGGGCAGGCGGGGCATGGTGCTCGTAGGCACACATTTCAAATTATTTTCGGTTCATGTATACACGGGCTGGCAGGACATATCGGGTGTACAAATCGGAATTTGAGAGAAAACCAGTAGATTCGGGTTATTATACAAATAACTGAATAAAACAATGCAATGAGTCCTTATGCCATTAGGGACTATGTATTGGGGCATCTATATTCAAACGACCTGTATAAGGATCTTGTATGTCTAAATTACCCTTAGTATGGTACTCGAATGATAGAGGACATACTAAGTTTCCTTATGCACGTTGATGAATATAAAAGCCTCAATACCTTTTCCGAAATGATGTTTCTTTCTATGTCAATCTCCTTATGTCATCCCCTGGGTCTTTCCAAGGTGGTAGGGCATCAAAACAACCTATCCAAACCTTTAAATACCATAACTGAAACCAATAGAAAAGACTCAGGAATTATGGGTTAAACTCGGTCACCTGTCGGTCAGGTGGCGGTTAGCCGCCGAGGTGATCGGCGGTTAGCCGCTGTCTGACCGCGGAGCTGACCGCGGTTCACCCTGCTAAAATGTAGCATTCTGTGTTTCTAACCGCGCCTCTCGGCTACCTAGCAGTCACTGGGGTTTTTGGGGTGGCGGTGAGCCGCGAGCTGACCGAACGGCTGACCGCGGTTCGCCTGTCAAAATGCAGCATTCTGTGTTTCTAACCGCATCTGGGTCGGCTAGCCGCCGGTCACCTGTCGGCTAGCCGCCAAGGTGACCGCCCGCTGACCGCCCAGCTGCGGGGACTACACATCAGGTGCAGATTTCAGTGCTTTCTTTCCCCAAACCATTTCGCCTCAACTCCAATCATTTCCCAACGTGGAATGGGTCTATTCCCTTCCATTTAACATTTAATTCTTCCCACCAATCACCATTCCACCAATGCATTAATTCACCTACCAATCCAAATCCCATTCAATACAAGTACAAATAGCATTTAAGGGGATTATAATGACCAAAATAAACTTGATGATGAATGCATTTATTATCATAAACTACTAAGGGAGAAACCATGTCAATAAATACCTTTCTAAAACATTATGGAACATAATGAATCAAATGAAATATGAATAGTAGAAATCACATTTTTGACAAAGTAAGAACTTATTCAAATTGAACCCATTCATCCACTTGCCTTGGTCTCCAAGTATGCTAATCAAGCTCTAATCACTCTATCAAGCTCAAAATCTACAATCTACACAAAATCCCCAAAATACAACATTACAACCCTAGAATGTCAAAATCAAGAAATAGATGGAGATAGCTTCTAATAATCAAGGTGAAGCACCTCCTAGGCTAGATGAACACACAATCAAGAGATGAGAAGAAGAACTTACATGGAAAGTCCTCTAATGGCAAGAGCTTGCTCAAAGGATAGCTTGGAATGGAAGGCTCTCTCTACAAAGGGTATCAAGATGAAGCTCTCATGGAGGGGAAGAAGACTACTACCTCCATTTTGCCTTTAGCAATAGATTTGAGAGAGATTGGGAGATGGAGGAGCAAGGAGCAAAGAAGAAGAACCTAGGGCTGGGCTGGAATACCTTGTTCTCAAGAAATTGCAAGAAGAGGAGGAGAAAAGGACTCCTCCTTATATAGAAAATGGCAATGGGTCCCACAACTTAAAAGTCTAAAATGGGCTAGAACGTCGCTCTACGGGCTTCGGACGGATTCGACGAAGAAGGAAGAATTGATCGTCGAAATTTCTACTTTCCAAAAAGTATATATTTTACGAGTTTTGGAGACATTGAAAATAGTGTCCAGATTTTGTGTAAAAAGACTGTTTTACCCCTATCAATGGCAAAGTGGGGTTTAGAGGTCTCGAATGGAAACGGAGAAAATACGAAAGTTGTCGGGAATCATAAAATACATTCAACGGAGCAAATTACCGATTTCCAGAATTATAACTAAATCCCAAAACTAATTGAGACTCAATAAAAAGGAACCCCCAAAGGGCCCCACTAGATCAAAAGAGTCCCCAAAATTATTCAAAGCTATAAAAAGCTATTCTAATCCAGATTTAACCAATTTCCACTAATCTCACTTATAACTAAATCACGTCTTAATTAACACTAATCGGAAACTCTCGGGGCGGGGTCTTACAATTGTTGCCTTGATCTAATCGAAAACTGACTGATTGCATCATCTCTAACGGGTTCTCACAAATAAAAGGAGACAAGTTCAGCTTGGTAAGTAGTGTTGTCCAAACTAATTTAGAAAACGGGCAATGAATCATTAAGTGTCAATCACACTCCCATGTAGAATCACATAGTACACTGTTTGAATCACAGTTCACATTTCGTTGGAGAAGGAATTCTTTTGTTTTAAGCCTCCTTTTAAAGAACATCCAAGCACACATTGAATGTTTCTTGAAACACCCCTGAAACCAAATCAACAAAGGCCAATGATATTATTTCATGTTTTAAGCCTCCTTTTATTTCATGTTTTTTTTTGCTGATTCCATTTATTCCTTCTTTGTTTAATGGGGAATGACCCATTAGGAATTTCTATGACCACTGTTGGTTTTAGAATTCCATGTATCTGTATTTTACTTTTTAGAAGAAATAAAGAACTAACTTACTCTTCAAAAAAAAAAAAAAAAAAAAAAAACCCTGAAGCCCGTGCAATGCGTTCCTTACCCTTGAATCGCCTGAAACCCTTTTTAAAGCAACAAGTATCTCAGATTATCATGAAATGCGCATTTCAGCATAAAATCGTTGTAAACGCATTCCAAAGCAAAAGACTCGTACGTAATACCTTGATATGACCTAGAGTCATTCGGCACGCGCTTTTATTCAAATACTGGCTGTTGATTGCACAAGATTCTTTTGTCAGCCAGAAACGCGGTAAAGTCCCAACGTATTAGCTCTTCAGCCCTATTTTTCCTGAAACCCGTTTTAAAGTAAAAGACATCAAAGAATTTTTCAAAGCGCGTCTCCAATCTATGAATTGCGTGAAATGTGGTTTGTAGCCTACAGGTTCGTAGATCCGCCTAGAATTACGAACGAGCTGCCCGAAACACGGGTCTCGTTCTTAAAGGACCTTGAAACCCCTGCATTGCGTTCCTAACCGTAGAATCGCTCGAAACACATTTATAAGAAAAATGTGTCTCAGAACATCCTAAAATGTGTTTCTCGACCTAGAATCGTATGGAACACATCGTAAACCAAGAGACCAAATAGGAACACCCTGAAACGCCCAAGAATCATCCAACACGTGTTTTTATCCAAATATAGGCTATTGAAGGCACGGGATACGTTTTTCATATGGAAACAGGGCGGAATCCCACGAAATTAGTTCGTAAGCACTGATTTGCCTGAAATCCGTTTTCAAGTAAAAAACAATCACTGTCTTTTCCAGAGCACGTCCTTCAACCGTGAGTTTCGTGAGACCCAGTTTACAACCTACATTTTCCCGAAGGCGCCTAAAATTCCAAACAAACTGTCTAAAGGACTGGATTCAGTCTTAGAAAACCATGAATCCCACGCTTTTCTTTCCTAACCCTAGAATCCTATGAAACTTATTTTAAAGCAAAATGTGGCTCGGAATATCTTAAAATACATATTTCATCCTAGAATCATACGAAAAGCATTTTAAAGCAAAACTACAGACAATAACCCCGTGAAATACCCCTTGAATCATCCATGAAGCGTTTTTATCAAAATACAGGCTATTGATTACAAGAAATACGGGTTTCATTCAGAAACGGCTCTGAGCCTCGCCTTAAAGGACACGGGATTCCCAGTACTTCCTCGAGTGCTTCTTCAAACTGTGGACTTCATGAAATGCGGTTTGGAGCCAGTGTTTTCCTAGACTCACATAGAACAAGGTTTCATAATAAAATAGATTAAGAACTGCCCAAAGCACGTTTTTCATACCCAAATAACCCCAAAGCCCATGTAATGCGTTCCTTACCCTTGAATCGCCTAAAACCCTTTTCAAAGCGAAAAGTACTTGACCATAATACCCTGATATGACCTAGAGTCATCCGGCATGCGCCTTTATCCAAATACAAGCTACTAATTGCACAAGATTCTTTTGTCAGTCAGAAACGTGGCAAAATCCCACGATATTAACTCTTCAGCCTTATTTTTCCTGAAACCCGTTTTAAAGTAAAAGACATCAAAGAATTTTTCAGAGAGCGTTTCCAAACTATGACTTGCATGAAATGAGGGTTTTAGCTTATAGTTTCGTAGATCCCCTTAGAATCATGAACGAACTGCCCGAAACACGAGTCCGGTCTTAAACAACCTTGAAACCCGTGCAACGCGTTCCTCACAACAGAATCGCTCGAAACACATTTGTATGCAAAACGTGTCTCAAGATATCCTGAAATGTGTTTTTCGACCTAGAATCATACCAAACACATCGCAAACCAAGAGACCAAATAGGAACACCCCGAAACGCCCAAGAATCATCCAACACGTGTTTTTATCCAAATATAGGCTATTGAAGGCACAGGATGCGTTTTTCATACGAAAACGAGGCAGAATCCCTTGAGATTAGTTCTTAAGCACTAATTTGCCTAAAACCTGTTTTAAAAAAAAAATCACCGGATTTTCCAAAGAGCGTCGTTGGACTACTAGTTTCATGAGATGAGGTTTACGACCTACATTTTCCCAAAGGCGCCTAAAATCCCAAAAAACTGTCCTAACGATGGGATTCAATCTTAAAAGACCATAAATCCCACCCATTTCTTTCCTTACCCTAAACTCCCGTGAAACTCATTTTAAAGTAAAATGTAGCTCGGAATATCTTAAAATGCGGTTTTTCAACCTAGAATCGTATGAAAAGCATTTTGGAGCCAGTGTTTTCCTAGACTCACATCGACTTGGTTTCGTTATAAAATAGATTAGGAACTGCCCGAAGCACGTTTTTCAAACCCAAAAAACCCTGAAGCCCGTGCAATGCGTTCATTACCCTTGAATCGCCTGAAACCCTTTTTAAAGCGAAATGTATCTCAGATTATTATGAAATGCGTATTTCGGCACAAATGATAATGAGACCAGTTACCATGATTATATAACTGAAATGGATGCACAAACGCTAATGAGACCAGTTACCATTTCTGAAATTGAAGAATCTATAAAGCATGCCAACCCAAATAAAGCTCCTGGGCCAGGTGGTTTTAATGCGCATTTCTTTAAAGTGTGTAGCCAATTATTGGGAACAATGTATGTGACAGCATCACTAACTTTTTCAAGCATGGTTCTATGCTAAAGCAGCTGAAACACACTTTTATAGTGTTGGTTCCCAAAAAGTGAAGATGCTAGC
Organism: Persea americana; assembly: GCA_029852735.1. Classification (NCBI taxonomy): domain Eukaryota; kingdom Viridiplantae; phylum Streptophyta; class Magnoliopsida; order Laurales; family Lauraceae; genus Persea; species Persea americana. Next base: position 24,290,984 of record CM056817.1, read on the forward strand.
TCGCCCGACAAGTTTAGACCTATTGCCTTAACAAACGAGCTGTATAAAATTATCTCTCGCATCTTGATGAATAGGCTAAAGCCAATTGTTAGGAAGATCGTGGGTCCTATGCAGTCAGCATTTTTTCCAGGTAGAAGCATTACTGATAACATCCTCTTAGCCCAAGATCTTATTCATAACTTTCACTTAAATCGGGGCAATTCTCGAATGTGTATAAAGCTTGATCTTGCTAAAGCTTATGATAGTGTTCGATGGGGCTTTCTGGAGGCTTCTCTTCAAGTTGTTCACTTCCTAGCTCATTTTATAAAGTTGATTTTGGAATGTATTACTGAAGCCCAGTTCTCAATTCTGGTTAATGGAAGCTTTGAAAGTTATTTCGAAGGCACTAGAGGATTAAGGCAGGGGTGCCCCCCCTCTCCTTTTCTATTTACTATTGTTATGGAATTTTTCTCCCTCATGATGGATCGGTATGCTGCTTCTCATATGATCCCCTCCTCCTTTGTAAAAGGAAATATAATAGTTTCACATTTGATGTTTGTTGATTATCTTATTGTTTTTAGCAAAGCTTCTCCTTCTGCAGCAGCGAATCTCAAGCATTTTCTAGAGAACTTCAAGATTTTCATAGGTTTGGGGGTTAATTGGTCCAAGAGTGCCATGTTCTTTGCAAATTGTAGTCAAGAGGAGGAAATGGCTATATCTTCAATTTTAAATATTCTTCCTGCAAAGCTTCCAATCAAATATCTTGGGTTCCCATTATCTTCAAAGAAATTGAACTTCAATGACTGCCAACCTATCATGTCGAAAATCCAGCAATGGTTAGCAAGTTGGAAAGCAAAAGCTTTGTCCTATGCCGGCAGAGTGGAGTTGATCAAATCAACTCTATCTTATTTTCATCTATACTGGGCGTCTATTTATCTGCTTCCTCAAGCAGTTCTTCATGCTCTTGATCATCAAGTGAGGATTTTTTTCCAGAATTGTTGGTCCTCTAAATATATTCATCCTATTGCATGGGACTCCATTTGCCAGCCAATATCTATGGGAGGTCTTGGTATTGTTGGAAATTTATACTGAAAGCATATGGATTGAAGAATGGTATCAGAGCCAATCCTGATATTGCGTATGGATTGAAGAAAACATAGTAAGATTATATAGGTTGCTGTAAAAGAGATGGTTTGCCTTTGCTAACTGTAACCCTTGTTTTGCAGCGAACTATCTAACCTCTGTTTTGCAGCGATTGATCTGGCTATCATGGTCACCATGTGTGTATGTTATGTGAATGGATCCCATGAATCAAATTCGTGGTTACTATTTTACGTATTTTACAAGGTGATGTAATTATATTGACATAGCGTGTGAACTCCGTTCGTCAGGAGGCTTAGGGTTCAATGTAATTTTTCATGGAGATGTAATTATATTGAGATAGCATGTGAACTCCGTTCGTAAGGAGGCTTAGGATTCAATGTAATTTTTCATGGAGAGGCGCAGGTTCTGAAGGCAGAAATTCGATTTCGAAGGAAGAACTTGATAAAAAAATTCTGGTCCGGGGGCGTTGCCCCCTGGGCCCCCGCGAACTGACCGGGCAGCTCGATCCCCACTAGGGAACACCCTCGGACCCCCTTTGCGAAGCGCATGTTTTAAAGAAGTGGCAATCATGAAGACAAAAGGATGCTACTTGACCATGATAGCTAGGCTCCTTATGCTGGTTGTCTTTCCTTTTATGTGCTTGGATGTCTATTATTATCATAACTTGCTACATATGATATTATACATGTTTAATTATGTTTGGAATGGTATAGCAGTATAGATATGGTTACCCATTACTACTAGATTTTAAACTGGTTTTAATTAAACTGTTTTATAAAAACCCTCATTGTTAAATAACTAAGTGGGAGAGGGAACTTCGCTAGCTCCCACGGTCTCTCCATCATAGTTTTGTAGGAGATGTAATTGATTTATGTGTTGACCTTGGAGTCTTCCTCCTAATCGGATGAGTTAATTATGGAATCTCCAGTACAAACTCCCAGATGGATGATTTAGGGTAATTATTAGTATAGGTCTCTTCTCCATTTGATGGGACTGAATACAGAATAATGGACCCGGACTTAAATGATGGTATACACTTAGCTATAAATAACAGTATACTCTCCATCTGAGCCTCTTCTATTATTTATAGGACCAAAGTCATGGCAGCTGTTTCATTTTACTTGGCATAGTTGTTGCCTTAATAGTAGAACTAAAAGGTTATGTCCTATCTGAACAATATAAGTATGGTACTTGTCCTCACATCGAAGCATACTATGCATTAGTGTTTTAGATTGCTGTCGGATTCTTTTGTTAATTGGCAGAGGGAGCCAATTTTCCTTTTATTTGAATCCAAAGATTTAATTTTGCCCATCATAATTTGCTAATTATGTAAATCTCAGGTTTTAAGATGGGTGCTTTCAATCCACTTGTTGTTATTCTCAAAGAACACAGACTCACTAGACCTAATTACATTGACTGGAAAAGAAATTTGGATATTGTGCTAACTGCTGAAGAGTACAAATATGTGCTCACTGAGGTGTGCCCAGAGAAACCTGTGGATGGATGTACCGATGTGGTAGCCATCGAGGCATGCAAAAAATGGAACAAGGCTGATGAGATGGCGCGATGTTACATTTTGGCATCCATGTCAAATGTTTTGCAACAGCAACATCAGCCTTATCCTACTGCCTACGACATCATGTATAGTCTCGAGGAGATGTTTGGTGATCAAGATTGGGTAGCTAGACAGGTTGCTATAAAAGAATTGTTTAACACTAAGATGGCTAAAGGTACCCCTGTGAGGGATCACGTTCTGAAAATGATGGGACACCTCAATGAACTTCAAGTCCTTGGAGCTGAAATTGATGGGGAGACCCAGATCGATATCATTCTTCAATCCTTGACCGATTCCTTTGAGATTTTTCGCCTAAATTACAACATGAACAAGCTCAATTTTTCCCTAGTAAAATTACTCAAGGAACTTTAGGTTGCTGAGGGCCTTCTAAAAAAGCCACCTAGTGTTCACGTTGCCGAAAAAGGTTCTGTTTCTAAGCCGAAAGGCAAGAAGAAACAGAAAAAGGGCCAGAATCGTAATGCAGCTCCTAAAGGGGGCAACGGACCATAGGGAGGAGTGAAAAAGCCCAAGGGCAAGTGTTTTTCATTTCAAGGAAGCAGGGCACTGGAAAAAAAATGTCCAACTTATCTCAACAAAGTGAACAATAAAGGTAAATTTCATTCACTAGTTGTTGAATCATGTTTGGCGGTTATATCTACCGGTACGTGGTGTGTAGATACGGGAGCCACTAATCATGTTTGCAATTCTTTGCAGAGGATCTAGGAAACCGGGTAGCTAACTGATGGGGAGATTTATTTGCTTATGGGCGGTGCTACGAGAGTGGCAGCAGTTGCAGTAGGAGATGTTAGTCTAAGTTTTAGTAGAGATAGTACTTTAATTTTAAGAGATTGTCTTTATGTTCCCTCCATTAGGAGGAATTTAATTCTGTTTCCAAGTTGGTTAAAGACAGCTATTCCGTTTATTTTAATAAATTTGTGGTTATTAAGTACAATAAGCATTTTATCTATTCTAGTTCATTGGTGGATGATCTTTATAATATTAATCATATCTCTCCTAAACTGCAACTGACTGAATTGAATAACACAATTACCCTACCATGTAAGAGAAAGGAACCATCGCAAATGAACCAAACGTATCTTTGCCATTTACGCCTGGGTCATATTAATCTACACTGGATATCAAGACTGGTTGCAAATGGACCGTTACTGTCATTGGTAGTCGAGGCCCTTCCAGTCTGCGAATCTTGTTTAGAGGGGAAAATGACCAAGCGCCCTTTTTCGGCAAAAGGCTATAGGGCCAAAGAACTGTTGGAATTGGTTCACTCTGAACTGTGTGGGCCCATGAATGTCCAAGCAAGAGGTGGCTTTGAGTATTTCATTACTTTCATTGATGACTATTCAAGGTATGGGTACATTTACTTAATGCGTTGTAAGTCCGAATGCTTTGAGAAATTCAAGGAGTATAGGGCAGAAATGGAGAAGCGTTTAAGTAAGAGTATCAAAACACTACGATCTGATCGTGGTGGTGAGTACCTCTTTGGAGAATTTAGGGATTACTTAGCACAAGAGGGGATGTAATCCCAGCTGCCTGCACCAGGTACACCTCAACAAAATGGTGTCGCAGAAAGAAGAAATAGGACTCTTATAGATATGGTAAGGTCAATGATGAGTTACTCGGATTTACCTAATTCGTTCTAGGGGAATGCTCTAGAAACGGCTGCATATATTCTAAACTCAGTTCCATCTAAGTCAGTACCTACTACACCCACAGAACTATGGACTGGACGCAAACCTAGTTTAAACCATGTTCGGATTTAGGGTAGTCCAGCACATGTGCTGAAAGGGAACACAGATAAGTTGGAACCAAGAACAGAAGTTTGCATTTTCGTTGGCTATCCCAGAGGAACAAAAGGTGGTTTGTTCTATAACCCTCAAGATTGAAAGGTCATTGTTAGCACCAATGCTCGATTCTTAGAAGATGACTATATCATGAACCACAAACCCAAAAGCAAAATTGTTCTAGAGGAATTGAGAGGAGAAAGATCTACCCAAACTTTTCCATTGCTAATAGCACAGGAAGAGGCACCAAAAGATGGAGCGTCAAACCCCAACCCAGGATTAGCGCGATTAGTAGTAATTAAGTGCGTGTTTAGTTATGATGTGAGTTTAGTGTTCGTGGGATTAGAAATTGGTTCGATTTAGTTTGGAATTAACTTTGAGGAATTTGGAGACCGTTTTATGCTATTTAGCCACACTCAGGGGTGCCTTGAATGTATGCGTAAGCTTGGGAGGAAATTCTAGATTTCTCGATTTAATTGTGATTTTTATTTATTTTGAACGATTTTATTTTATTGTCTGACTTTTGTTTTCAACCTGTCTGTGTTTGAAGCCCAGAAACCCAAGTTTTGGCCCAAAAGGGTAAGGTAAAACAGTCATTTCACACCAAATCTGGACCCGAATTTCGAAATCTCAAAACTATGCCAAATTTATACTTTTTGGAAACTAGATTTTTCGACTATCATTTTTGTCTTCTTCGTCATTTCCATCCGGGACCCATAAATTGGTGTTTTAACCATCACAAGTTTAGAGGATATGGGGCCCACAAGAACTATTGACTTAAGTTACCTCTTCTCTCCCAACTCACCTCACGTTCAAAAACCTCTTGTTCCCTGCAATTGATTTCTTCAAACCCAGCTGAGAAGAGTCCTTCCTTCCTCTCACTTTCTTCCCTTGCATGCCCAAGTTAGGAATTCTCAAAACAAGATCTGAGACAATCTTCTTCTTCCTCTCAATTCAAGGATCCCATTGCTACCATTTTCTTGAAGGACCCAGCTGGATAGCCCTTCCATCTTCTCCATTGTTTCTCGTTTGGCTAGCTAAAGGTAGGGTTTCCTTCCTAGTTGTCAATGGAGTCTTTTGAGCTCCTTAGGACACTATTTTTCACACATGCATCACCCATTTCGAAGTGGGTCTTTGTTTTCGCCATTTTAGTGGTTTTTGAGGTTTTTGACATAGGGTTCTTGTAGAAATTCGTGGCTCAGCTATGGGGTAGGATTGTGTGAAGTTTTTGGCTTACCATTGTCAAGGCAAGTGATCAATCTAGTCTTCTTTGGATGCATGCTATGGTTTTTCATCTTTTAACCACCAATGATTTGATTTCCTTGTTTTAGTTAAAGCAAATGGTTGATATAAGTACTTGAAATAATTGAGATCTTTCATTAGTTAAAAATGCACAGGTCAAATGCTAAATTTTTTATGTTTCAGTCAAGTGAGATTCTTCTTAGCATGGTTCAATGTTGTTAATGATCTAAGGAATGATGGTATAGATATGGGATGCAATTTGATTATAGAGTTCCGTTTTGGATTTTATTGAAAAATTGAAGAACTAACTTACTCTTAAAAAAAAAATAGATATGGGATGCAATTTGATTAGAAATGGAAGTCTATTTGGAATTGGGTTGAATGGAAGTGTTATGAAGGATTGGAAGTGGTTTATGAACCTCTGATGTTGTTGGGAATATTGGAGGAAAGAGGATAGCAGAATTTCAAAGGAGAAGGAGTTTTTTGCACTAGGCAAGTCAGCCAGAAGGCTGTTCGCTCAAGTGAACCTCTGGGTCGCTCGAGCGAGCAAGCTTCTGTCTGCGAGGAACACTGCTAGAAACTTGTCCGCTCGAGCGAAGTTTGTGGCCACTCAAGCGAGCAAGCTTCTATTTGCAGAAAACGCTCCTGAAGCCAGTCCGCTCGAGCGGATATCAGTCCAAAACTTAATCAGATGTCCATTCCCAACAAGGAATTATATGTGGGGAAGCATTAGCACTTAAAGGCCTAGGATTCCTTTCCATCCGGTAGATGCATGTTTTGGCATAGGCACATCCCATATAGAAACACCTTTCAAATATTTAGCATTAATCCACAAATTCCAACAAGTGTGCTTGTTTTGGACCACATTCCACAATTGTCTCATCAAAGCCGCCCTAGCAGTCCATGCAAATGATTGAATACCTAACCCTCCAGAAGAGATAGGCTGACAAATAGAGTCCCAAGCAATAGGATGAAGATAATGAGATGACCATTTATTCTAGAAAAAATCTCTAACCTGTCAATCAAGAGCATTAAGCATAGCTGTAGGGATAAGAAAGACTGCTGCCCAATAAAGATGAATGGTGGATAAGGTAGACCGAATCAGCTCCAGTCTCCCTGCATATGATAAAGCCTTAGATTTCCACCCAACCAGGCGCTTTTTAATTTTTTGAAGAAGAACTTGACAGTCAGCAAAATCCAGCCTCTTGGAAGACGAGGGAACACCCAAAATTTAACAGGAAAGCTGCCTCTCTGAATTGTAAGAATATCAGAAATAGTGTGTTGAACCTGAGTAGCGCAATTAGCAAAGTAGACTGTACTTTTTCCCCAACTAACTCCCAGACCTGAGAATTTCTTGAATTGTTCTAAAAAATGCCTTAGGTTAATAGTGCAACATCGGTAGCTTTGCAGAAAACAAATAAGTCATCAGCAAACATAAGATGAGAGATAGCCACCTGACTCTTTTGAAAAGGAGTCGGAATTAGCTGTGAGGATGCATAGTGAGATATCAAAGTAAAGAAAAATTCCATCACAATGGCAAAAAGGAACGGAGATAATGGACAGCCCTGCCTTAAACCCCTCGTACCTTTAAAGTAACCTTCAGAACTACCATTTACCAAAATAGAATAATGAACATTAGAGACACGCCATTATGAGCTTAATGAAGTGAGCTGGAAATTGCAAACATTTGAGTGCTGCCTCAAGGAAGTCCAATCGGACACTATCATATGCTTTAGCTAGATCAATCTTGACACACATACGAGAAGGCCCTCTCAATAAATGGAAATTATGAATCAAATCTTGGGCCAGGAGGATATTATCAGCAATGCTTCTCCCATGAATGAAAGCCGATTGCATCAGACTCAAGATTTTCCCAATAATTGATCTAAGTCGAAGCACCAAGATTCGACTAATAATTTTATATAGCTCATTTGTTAAGGAGATAGGCCTGAATTTGTCTGGCGAAGATGCATTCTCACTCTTTGGAACAAGCACTATGAAAGTGGACTTTACTTGATTGAGCAGCAAACTATGCTGAAAAAAATCAGTAATGGCTTCACAAACATCATTCCCAATTATTGGCCAAAAAACCTTGAAGAAATGAGCATTAAATCCATCTGGGCCAGGAGCCTTATTTGGGTTTTCAGCTTTTATGACCTCCTCAATTTCGGAGATTGGCACTGGCAGAGTGAGGCTCACAGCATCCTCATAAAAAACATAAGTAGACAGAGGAATATAAGAAAGATCTAGCTATTGTATATCAATAGTAGGCCCAAGAATACCAGAGAAGTAACAAAACAAAAACTGCTGCAATACCTTGTGGATCAGAGAAAGTGTTACCTTCCATATCAATTATTTGAGAAATAAATGAATGAGCATGCCTCGTTCGCATCAACTGATAAAAATATTTAGAGTTCCCATCACCAAGATTCACGGCAAGATCCCGAGAGCGTTGCTTGTACATGCTTTCCTCTGCTCGACATAAAGAATCAACATGAAATCTGGCTGTACGTTCTTGCGCCTAAATGGATAAATTATGTGGATTTTGAATCATCTGTTGTTGGATTTCATCTAGGAAAGTCCTGGCCACTTGAAGTTTTGTAGATAATGGTAGTTGATTCTTTTTCTACTCATTAATTTTCTCCTTAACTCGTTTCAGCTTTGTGACCACCCTAAACAAAGGTGTACCATTGACATCCTTCGCCGAAGCCTGCTGGACGATTGTGCTGAACCCCGGCATTTTGACCCAATAATTAAAATACCTGAATGGAGATCTGATATGAAAGCTATCATTGAGCATTAAGAGAATGGGTGAATGGTCTGAAATACCAGGAGGCAACACTTCACCCTTAAACATACTTGAACTCATACAAGGAGCATTGACAAGAACCCTGTCCAGTTTACATTCAATCCTTGACTCACCCATACTAGAATTGGACGAAGTAAAAAGCGAGCCAGTCATCTGCAAATCAAATATACCCACCTCCTGAATGCAATTAGAAAGTTCAATAGGCCGTGTAGGTCTGGGACTTGCCCCTCCTATTTTCTCATGAGTCCATCTGATGGTGTTAAAATCACCAGCAATTACCCAAGGGCAAGAAGAATTAGCTTTAGATACAAGTGATTGCCATAAATCTCTTCTGTGGATATAACTGTTATCACCATAGCATGCAGAAAAATATAATTGAACATGTCCAAACTTAATGTCGCAATGAAGGAGTTGAGTCTCCACATTAAGCACTTTAAAAGTAACAACTCGAGAGTTCCAAGCAGCCAAATTTGAATAGAGGAGCATATATCAACATTTGACACCTCCATCCATCCATTTGGTAAAATAGAAGTTTTGACATAGTGAAAAGAAGTTGGTTTGATTTTTGTCTCCAAAAGAGCTACTAGAGAAGCCTTCACAGAAAGAAGTTTATGTCTAAGTTCCACCTGCATCGAGGGTCGATTAAGACCCCTTACATTCCAAATGAGAATCGTCATGAGGACCGATTCTTATTTCCTTTCTCCTTAATAACTATACCAGTAGAAATTGGCTTATTTTTTGCACTTGAACTGGACGCAGCCATCTTTGGAATCAGATTTTTATCAAGATGATGAATGGATGATAGAGATTTTGGCAACGCTATCATACTTGGAATATGACGATCATCAGCAATAACACTATTATCTAGAACCAAGGATGTAGTCTCCGCCAGTTCTTCTAAGGAAGCATTAGACTCCCCATGTAAATTGGATAGGTTTGAAAATCGATTAACTTTTTTCGAGCTAGGGGCTAAACCTGAGTCATTCTTCATGGGGCTAGCTGATCGGTTCAAAACCATTTTAGGAGAGCTGGGTGGACCACTTGAGGATTTCTCTTTGACTATATTCCATTCACCATGATCATTAACTGAACCCTCCAGTGGCTCGTTCAGAGTGTAGTAGTCTTCTTGGGAACCCATATCTGTTTTGGTTTAGAGGCTGAAACCTTTAGTGGACAAGGTCTATCTCCAACATCAAAGGTATTGCATGCTTTGCAAGGATGTTTCCATGCATATCCAACTTTTTGCACAATAGTCTTCCCTCTATATTTCATGCAAATTTCTGCTGGGTAGTCAGCATCAATCCCAACCTCAATACATACTCTAGTGAAGGCAAATCTTGTTCCAGCTGCAGTGGCATGGTCCATGCAAATGGGTTTTCCAATAACACTAGCAATCTTGCTCAAAGCACTTCTAGTTCTGAAACAAAAATTTAGATTAGGGAAATGAACCCAAACTAGAGTTGTTTCAAAAGTTTGCCGAAACATCTCAATATCCTCAGTCCACCTTTGAAGCACAAGTGGATGGCCATGAACGAGCCATGGACCACCATCAAGGATAACCTGACCGGCATCATAGTTACGAAGTTTAAATAAGTAGAATCCATCATACATTATAATGATCTCCAGATCTGTAATCCACCAGGCTTTCTCTAAGGGAGACTTAATTGCAAAGAAGGAAGGATTATTACCAATGAAGTACCCAACCAAGGCATTGCCCTAGTTTAAATTTGCAGCAGAGGTATCCTCATCTTCAAATTTCACATGGACGTCTGGATCAGTAGATGGTTGCATGCAGTGCTCCAATTCTGAAGAGCTTGAGATAGATGTTTTGAATAGAGAGGATGAGCGATTGGAAAGTGGCATGCAGTGCTCCACATGGCCATCCGAAACAGGCTTCACCAATGCCTGGATCTCCTCATCAGAGAGAACTCGCCCATAATCCTTCTCCTCCCTTAAAATTGTAGTCCGTAGAGCATTGACCGGATCAACAAGAGACGTCTCCCACAGGTGAAGATTCAGATCTTGCGGCGGACAAACCCTTGTTTGTCCGAGAGAAAACGGCTTGGATTTCTTCCCAGCCCGGACCTCTGGTTCTTCTTCAGAATTGATTGTATAAGGGACACCCTAGTAGATCCTTCTTCAGCATAACTAAACAATGCACAGATCTGGTTCTTAAGTTGCGCATGAGGATCAGATGGAGGAAGGAGAGGAAAGACCCCCCCAGTCATGGTCGGAAGAGAGCCAAACGGCTGAAGTGGTGGTCAGATGTGGAGAAGAAATCTAACGTGAAGAAGAAATCACTAGAGGGAAAAAAGGAGAGAAAAAATAAAGACCTAGAAAAAAAATTAAAGACCTAGAGAAAAAAATAAAGACCTAGAGAAAAAATAGAGACCTAGAGAAAAAATAAAGACCTAGAGAAAACAAATAAAGACCTAGAGAAAAAATAAGGACCGTAAAAAATAAAGACCTAGAGGAAAAATAAAGACATAGAGAAAAAAAATAAAGACCTAGAGAAAAAAAAAGACCTAGAGAAAAAAATAAAGACCTAAAGAAAAAAAATAAAGACTTAGAGAAAAAAAAATAAAGACTAGAGAAAAAATAAATACCTAGAGAAAAAATAAAGACCTAGAGAAAAAACTAAAGACCTAGAGAAAAAAAATAAAGACTTAGAAAAAAATAAAGACCTAGAGAAAAAATAAAGAACTAGAAAAAAAAATAAAGACCTAGAGAAAAAATAAAGACCTAGAAAAAAAATAAAGACCTAGAGAAAAAAGAAAGACCTAGAAAAAGGGTTTCAGGCGATTCAAAGGGTGAGGAATGCATTACGTGGGCTTCAGGGTTGTTTAGCTCTGAAACATGTGTTTCGGGCAGTTCCTAATCTATTTTATTACGAAACCATGATCTAGGTGGGTCCAAGAAAATACTGGCTCCAAACCGCATTTCACGAAGTCCACGGTTCAAGGAAGCGCTCTAGGAAGTTCTGGGAATCCTGTGTCCTTTAAGATGGGGTTCGGAGCCGTTTCTGAATGAAACCCGTACTTCTTGCAATCAATGGCCTTTATTTTAAGATGGGTAATCCATTTCTTTCCGACCAAATGTGCCAAACAAAAAGCATTCAAGACAAGTTTTCCAACTATTTTCCTTTTTAACTTGGTCGAATCGAAGAAACACAAATAATGCGTTTACAAGATTCTATGCTGAAATACGCATTTCATGATAATTTTAGATACTTTTCGCTTTAAAAAGGGTTTTAGGCGATTCAAGCGTAAGGAACGCACTGCACGGGCTTCAGGGTTGTTTGGGTTTGAAAAACGTGCTTCGGGCAGTTCCTCATATATTTTATTACGAAACCTCATTCGATGTGAGTCCAGGAAAACACTGGCTCCATCTAGGATTCATTAATGAAGGCAACTTGGGATGGATACCGGAGTTGCTTGGTGGAACATTCCAATGATTAGTAATTTCACATGGTAAAGCTATGTCAAGATAAAGAATCCTACTACAAACAATGTGAATAATCTGCTGTAACACAATGTTACTTGAATGCTCTTTACTTCTGAAGATCCTTCCATTCCTCTCAGCCCAAATATGCCAAATGAATGCATTAAACAATAGCTTGCCAAGAGTTTGAAGACCTTTTGCTCGCTGGTCCAATGGAAGAGTGATTGAAGCTAGCAATTCCAATGGATTTGTACAGCGTATTGGCTCCAAATTCAGTTTTGCGAGGAGAGCTTTCCACACCTCTTGAGAATAAGGGCATTGGATCATTAAATGAATAACAAAGAACACAGCAAGAATCACAAGCAACATTTCTCTGGAGGAGAAAATCTTTTTTTTTTTTTTTGAGGAGTAAGTTAGTTCTTCATTTTCTCAAATAATAAATTACAGAGGGGAGGTCTAAACAACCCCACATGGATATTTGATTTTCCCAATGGGGCATACCCCATAGAAATCAAAACAAATGATATAGATAGAAAATGAATTTGTTCGAAGTCCGGACTTTATTTCTAACAGCGACTTGCATCTAGGGTTTATTCAGACTGCTCACATTCCTTATGATGACAGTCATGTAAAACGATTCCTTGGATTAGGCTTCTCTTTAATGGTGATCCCAGCATGTCCTTGTTTTCGTCTTGCACTTGAACTTGAACTTGGCACTCTATAAAGTAAGATTTTATCTAATTGGTGAATAGAAAACAAGCTTTTTTGCGGGTCATCTGATTTCATTTGAGAGGAGATTGCTGCATTACCCTTAATGACTATGGCATTCAGAGTTGCATCAGTTTCCCTCAAAACCATAGCTGTAGTGGAAGAGATATCTTCTGCAGAAGTATTTGAGTCACCATCCAAATTTGAAAGGCTAAGAAATCTGTTTGAACTTGGCTGAATTGATGATGCTTAGGGCTGATTGAGGATTCTTTTGCAAGAGATGCTACCTTTTCTGAAGTCTTTTTTCCTTTTACTGTATTCCATTGCTCCTCCTTCCCTTTTGTATGAAGTTCCTTTCCATGAGGATTCTCCTGATTATGTTCAGTCTCTTGGTGGAGATCAGCACCTGATTCTTCTCCTTGTTTCCTTTTAGGCTTCCACACTTTGTTTGGCAAGCTTGTGTCAGTCTTCTGTGGGCAAGATTTATCCCAATGGTTAAAAGTTCTGCATGCTTTGCAAGGGTTTGGTCTCCAAGCATATTCCACCTTCTGAATTATTGTGTTGTCATTATATTTCATGCGTAGCTCACATGGAAATTCAGCATCAACATCTACTTCAACACAAATTCTAGCAAACGCATATCTAGTTCCTGCAGCTGTAGGATGGTCCATGCATATTGGGTTACTAATAACACTAGCAATTTTACTCAGAGCAGAATTTGATCGAAAACAGAAATTCAAATTAGGTAGTCGAACCCACACTGGAATAGATTCAAGATTCTGTCTATACATTGTGATATCTGCAGCCCATCTTTTCAAGATTAATGGGTGACCATACACAAACCAAGGTCCCTCATCAATGATTCATTGCCCAATGTCATATGCAGCAAACTTAAACAAGAAGAAACCCTTTTCCATAGGAATTATTCCCACATCCCTAATTCGCCATGCTTTTTCTAAACAATTTTTAATTAATATCAGGAGTGGATGGAGTATTACCAATAAAATTGCCAACGAGTGAGTTTCCCCAATTCTGAACAACTGTTGAAGAGTCTTCTTCTTCAAACTCAATGTGATGATCAGGATCGTTTGATGGTTGGTGGTGGCGTTGTAAGGCTCTTGCCCGGCCTACTTGGTGAGAAAAGAGTGATGACCACATGTCAGCCCTAGATGGAATTTCTGCAGCATCCTTCAATTGGGGAGTTTTAGGAATAAACAAATCTGATCTATTCTCTCCCGAACCGGGAGTCTCCATTACAGCAACTCCATCATCTGATAGAATTCTGCCACCGGCCGCTTCTACTTGCAAGACTTTGCTATTGAGTGAATCAGCATCAGGTATGCTGCCATCTGCCATTTCTACTTGCACAAGTTGCGTTTTGCATGATTCCTCATCAGCTGTATTGGGCGCAACCCTATTTGACGATGCAGACATCTTTTCCTTACCCAATCTCACCTTGGCTTCAAGGATTGGATAACGTGGAAGATCCAAAGGGATCGCATGTTCCTGGTTTCTCTTCAAGACCGATTTGATGATGGAGATTTGTGCATTCCGATCGTCAGTATATAAAAGCATAGACCGAATATTATCCATTAGTGATGATGGAGACGGATTAGATTGAATGGAGGCCGCCCCTCCATCCATGCTTGATGGGCGTACAAGACGAGGCAGCCAAGGAGGAAAAGAAGATGGTCGCCTGATTGCCCAACACAAAATAAAAAGATCTTTTGTTTTAAGCCTTCCCCCTAGTAGCATCCAAGCACAAATAGAATGTCTTTTAATACACCATTTGAACCAAATCATAGAAGGCCATTGGAGGGATTGGTCCCAATTCCTGCATACTAGATTGTAAGCAGACTTTAAAGTGAAATTTCCATGATCTTTTGGAGTCCAAACAAGTTCATCTTTGAAGTTGGGCCATGGCTCAATCTCATTTGGAATAGATTGGAAGAAATCCATTAATGCATTGGACGTGGGAGTAGGAAACCTCCACCCATCAGTCTGAATAAATTGATGGACTTTAATATCAGCCTCCATACCTAGATCATATACTGCTCTATCTTCATAACAATCTTTCAGACGACCTCCACTAAGCCAAGGGTCTGTCCATAATTTGATTTGGTGCCCATTGCCAACTAGAAATTTTATGACTTGGTCGAGTCTTTTGCTTCAAAATGCGTTTACAACGATTCTATGCCGAAATACGCATTTCTTGATAATCTAAGTTAATTTTCGCTTTAAAAAGGGTTTCAAGCGATTCATAGGGTGAGGAACGCATTACGTAGGCTTCAGGGCTGTTTTTTTTTTTTTTTTGAAGAGTAAGTTCGTTCTTTAATTTCTCAAAAATAAAGTACAACTTGGAAATCTATAATCAAATGGATTATAGAAACTTCACAAGGGGCATCCCCCTCTTTTTACAGAACAGCTCTATTTAACGAAAGACATAAAACCACCCAAAAAATTACAGCTGTGCACTAAAAAAATGATACAAAAGATCAATATTATCAACATTTAACAATGGAGGACCAGGAAATCTGCTAATGATTTTACTGAATCGCACAGTCTGAGGATGAGGATGCACAGATTGAACATGCCCAAAACTAGTAACCACAGCATGAAGACTCCGTGCCTTAAAACGCAATTTCCAATTTGATTTAGCAGGACTGAGAAGAATACGTTGCAAAGCAGTATCAGTCTCAATAGTAATGGATGAAATATCTGGAGGAACAAGCTGGAACAGTTGGTAGAGACCATCATAAAGCTGCAATGATTGCACTCTTCGTCCCCGCCAAGGATGATGAGTATCTCTCCACAAAATACCAACCAAACTCAGAGGCAATGTAGTAACTGAAAACCGCCATCGAGATGGTCTGTCATTAACCAGATTTGCAGCCATGACTGGTGTATGCACAGGAACATTCCAATGACACTGAATGTCATGCGGTAATATACGATCAAGGTACAATATCTTAGTTGTCACTATCTGAATGATGTGCTGCACTACATAGCCATAAGGAAGAGTAACATTCTTGAAAATCCATGCATTACGTTCAGCCCACACATGCCACACATAAGCACTAAAAGGAATCTTTGCAAGAATTAAAGTATCATTCCCATTCTGATCAATCTGAGAAACCATAGAATCTAAAAGCTCTTGAGCAGTAGAACAACTGATTGGGACGACCAAATTCAATTTAGAGAGGAGCACCCCCCAGATGGCCTCTGCATAAGGACAGTGTAGCTTCAGGGTTGTTTAGCTCTGAAACACGTGCTTCGGGCAGTTCCTAATCTGTTTTATTACAAAACCACGATCTAGGTGGGTCCAGGAAAACACTGGCTCCAAACCGCATTTCACGAAGTCCACGGTTCAAGGAAGAGCTCTAGGAAGTTGTTGGAATCTTGTGTCCTTTAAGATGGGGTTCGGAGCCGTTTCTGAACGAAACCCGTATTTCTTGCATCAGTGCCCTGTATTTTGATAAAAACGCTTCATGGATGATTCGAGGACATTTTAGGGGCTATTGTCCGCAGTTTTTCTTTGAAATACTTTCCATACGATTCTAGGTTGAAATACGCATTTTAAGATATTCGAGCAGCGTTTTGCTTTAATATGAGTTTCACGGGATTCTACGGTTAGGAAAGAAAAGCGTGGGATTCAAGCTTTTTTACGACTGAATCCCGTCCTTCGAACAGTTTGTTTGAAATCTAAGGTGCCTATGGGAAAATGTTGGTTGTAAACCGCATCTCACGAAACTCGCGGTTGAAGGACGTGCTTTGGAAAAGACGGTGATTGTTTTTTACTTTAAAACGGATTTCAGGGAAATCAGTGCTTAAGAACTAATTTCGTGGGATTCCGCCCCAATTCCGCGTGGAAAGCGTATCTCGTGCCATCAATAGCCTATATTTGGATAAAAACACGTGTTGGAAGATTCTCGGGCGTTTCAGGGTGTCCCTATTCGGTCTCTTGGTTTGCGATGATGCATTTGATGTGATTTTAGGCCGAAAAACACATTTTAGGATATTTAGAGACACGTTTTGTGTACAAATGTGTTTCGAGCGATTCTGTGGCTAGGAATGCATTGATGGGGTTTCAAGGTCGTTTAGGACCGAGGCCCGCGTTTCGTGGAGTCCGTTCGTGTTTATAGGCGGATCTGCTAAACTATAGGCTGCAAAACTCATTTCACGCAATTCATAGATTGGAGACGCGCTCTGAAATTCTTTGTTTTCTTTTAGTTTAAAACGGGTTTCTGGAAAAATTAGGCTGAAGAGCTAATATGTTGGGACTCTGCCACGTTTCTGACCAACAAAAGAATCTTGTGCAATCAATACCCCGTATTTGAATAAAATCGCGTGCCGGACGGCTTTAGGTCATATCAAGGTATTACGGTCGACTCTTTTGTTCGAAATGAGTTTACAACGATTCTATGCCGAAATATGCATTTCATGAAAATTCGAGATACTTTTCGCTTTAAAAAAGGTTTCAGGCGATTCAAGGGTAAGGAATGCATTGCACGGGCTTCGGGGTTGTTTGGGTCTGAAAAACGTTCTTCGGGCAGTTCCTAATCTATTGGTTTCTTTCGATGTGAGTCCAGGAAAACACTGGCTCCAAACTGCATTTCACGAAGTCCACAGTTGAAGGAAGAAGTCCGAGGAATTCTTTTTCCTTTAAGACTGGATTCGGGCAAATTCGAACTTGAGAACTAATCTCATGGGGTTTTGTGCCGTTGTTGAATGACACCCGTATTTCTTGCAATCAATAGCCTATATTTTGATAAAAACGCGTCATGGATGATTCTAGCGCATGTCTTGGGGGCGTTGTCTCCACTTTTGGTATGAAATGCATTTCATACGATTCTAGGCCGAAATACGCATTTTAAGATATTATGAGCTATGTTTTGCTTTAAAATAAGTTTCACGAGATTCTAGGGGCTAGGAAAGAAATGCGTGGGGTCAAGGTTTTTTAAGACTGAATCCCGTCCTTCGGGCAGCTTGTTTGAAATTTTAGGCGGCTCTCGGATAAATGTAGGTTGTAAAACGTGTCTCACGCAACTCGCGGTTGGATGATGCGCTCTGAAAAATACGGTAATTTTTTTTATCACTTTTTTTTTTGAAGAATTAGTTAGTTCTTCTATTTCTCAAAGAATACTGTACAGAAAAGGAAGTCTCTTATGTGGAAGATGCTTCGAAAGGGGCATACCCCTCTAATTACGAATGAGAAAAATAAAGCAACAAATAAATACGGTCCAAATTACTCATTATTTCCTATACATTGCCTACACAAATATGTAAGTGCATTCTGATTATTGTGGAAAGTAGCTAAATTTCTGCTGAACACTTTACTAAACCGAGCTGATCACGGATGAAGCATCAAGTACTGAATGTGCTCAAATTTCTGAATAAAAGCTTGTAATCTTGTTACTTTAAAGCGCACCTTCCAATCAGAAACTTGAGGATTGAGAAGAACTTTATGGAGTGTTGAATCTGCCTCAAAAGTGATATGTGTGACGTTATCTGGACCAAGCTGCATTATTTGAAACACTGCCTTAAAGGAAGTAAACTCTTTTTCAATATGACATTCCTTTGGTGTATGAACATCACTCCAAAGAATTGCAACTATAAGGGTATCAATTGAACAAATAGATACTCTCCATCCAGGATTCATTAAAGTAGGCAACTTGGGATGGATATCGGAGTTGCTTGGAGGAACATTCCAATGATTACCAATTTCACGTGATAAAGCTATGTCGAGATAAAGAATTCTACTGCAAACAGTGTGAGTAATCTGCTGTAACACAACCTTACTCGAGTGCTCTTTACTTCCGAAGATCCTTCCATTCCTCTCAGCCCAAATATGCCAAACGAGCTTTCCAAGAGTTTGAAGGCCGTTAGCTTGCTGGTCCAATGGAGGAGTGATTGAAGCCAGCAATTCCAATAGATTTGTACAGCGTATCGGCTCCAAATTCAGTTTTGCTAGGAGAGCTTTCCACACCTCTTGAGAATAAGGGCACTGGATCATTAAATGAATACCTTTTTCCCAAGTGCAATTACAAAGAACACAGCAAGAATCTCAAGCAACATTTATCTGGAGGAGAAAACCTTTTTTTTTTTTTTAAGGAGTAAGTTAGTTCTTCATTTTCTCAAATAATAAATTACAGAAGGGGAGGTCTAAACAACCCCACATGGATACTTGACGCTCCCAATGGAGCATACCCCATAGAAATCAAAATAAATGATATAGATAGACTTTATTTCTAACAGCGACGTGCATCTAGGGTTTATTCAGACTGCTCACATTCCATATGATGATCGTCATGTAGAACGATTCCTTGGATTAGCCTTCTCTTTAATGGTGATCCCAGCATGTCCTTGTTTTTGTCTTGCACTTGAACTTGAATTTGGCACTCTATAAAGTAAGCTTTTATCTAATTGGTGAATAGAAAACAAGCTTTTTTGCGGGTCATCTGATTTCATTTGAGAGGAGATGGTTGCATTGCCCTTAATGACTATGGCATTCAGAGTTGCATCAGTTTCCCTCAAAACCATAGCTGTAGTGGAAGAGATATCTTCTGCAAAAGTATTTGAGTCACCATCCAAATTTGGAAGGCTAAGAAATCTATTTGAACTTGGCTGAATTGACGATGTCTTAGGGCTGATTGAGGATTCTTTTGCAGGGGATGTGGCCTTTTCTGAAGTCTTTTTTCCTTTTACTGTATTCCATTGCTCCTCCTTCCCTTTTATGTGAAGTTCAATTCCATGAGGATTCTCCTGATTATGTTCTGTCTCTTGGTGGAGATCAGCACCTGATTCTTCTCCTTGTTTCCTTTTAGGCTTCCACACTATGTTTGGCAAGCTTGTGGGCAAGACTTACCCCATGGTCAAAAGTTCTGCATGTTTTGCAAGGGATTGGTCTCCAAGCATATTCCACTTTCTGAATTATTGTTTTGTCATTATATTTCATGCGTAGCTCACATGGAAATTCAGCATCAACATCTACTTCAACACATATTCTCGCAAACGCATATCCAATTCCCGCAGCTGTAGGACGGTCCATGCATATTGGGTTACCAATAACACTTGCAATTTTACTAAGAGCAGAATTTAATCGAAAACAAAAATAAAAATTAGGTAGTCGAACCCACACTGGAATAGATTCAAGATTCTGTCTATACATTGTGATATATCCAGCCCATCTTTTCAAGATTAATGTGTGACCATACACAAACCAAGGTCCCTCATCAAGGATTTGTTGCCCAATGTAATATGCAGCAAACTTAAACAAGAAGAAACCCTTTGCCATAGGAATTATTTCCACATCCCTAATTCGCCATGCTTTTTCTAGGCACATTTTAATTAATATCAGGAGTGGATGGAGTATTACCAACAAGATTGCCAACGAGTGAATTTCCCCAATTCTGAACAGCTGCTGAAGAGTCTTCTTCATCAAACTCAATGTGATGATCAGGATCGTTTGATGGTTGGTGGTGGCGTTGTAAGGCTCTTGCCCGGCCTACTTGGTGAGAAAAGAGTGATGACCACGTGTCAGTTCTAGATGGAATTTCTGCAGCATCCTTCAATTAGAGAGTTTTAGGAATCAACAAATCTGATCTATTCTCTCCCGAACCAGGAGTCTCCATCACAGCAACTCCATCATCTGATAGAATTCTGCCACCTGCCGCTTCTACTTGCAAGACTTTGCTATTGAGTGAATCAGCATCAGGTATGCTGCCATCTGCCGTTTCTACTTCCACAAGTTGCGTTTTGCATGATTCCTCATCAGCTGTATTGGGCGCAACCCTATTTGACGATGCAGACATCTTTTCCTTACCCAATCTCACCTTGGCCTCAATGGTTAGGTAACATGGAAGATCCAAAGGGATCGCATGTTCCTGGTTTCTCTTCAAGACCAATTTGACGATGGAGATTTGTGCATTCCGATCGTCAGTATATAAAAGCATAGACCGAATATTATCCATTAGTGATGATGGAGACGGATCAGATTGAATGGAGGCCGCCCCTCCATCCATGCTTGATGGGCGTACAAGACGAGGCAGCCAAGGAGGAAAAGAAGACGGTCCCCTGATCGCCCAACACAAAATAAAAAGATCTTTTGTTTTAAGCCTTCCCCCTAGTAGCATCCAAGCACAAATAGAATGTTTTCTAATACACCCTTTGAACCAAATCATAGAAGGCCATTGGAGGGATTGGTCCCAATTCCTGCATACTAGATTGTAAGCAGACTTTAAAGTGAAATTTCCATGATCTTCTGGAGTCCAAACAAGTTCATCTTTGAAGTTGGGCCATGGCTCAATCTCATTTGGAATAGATTGGAAGAAATCCATTAATGCATTGGACGTGGGAGTAGGAAGCCTCCACCCATCAGTCTGAATAAATTGATGGACTTTAATATCAGCCCCCCTGCCTAGATCATATACTGCTCTATCTTCATAACAATCTTTCAGATGCCCTCCATTAGGCCAAGGGTCGGTCCAGAATTTGATTTGGTGCCCATTGCCAACTAGAAATTTTATGAGAGGTATAGCTATTGGTCTAAGCATCAAAATGCTCTTCCAACCCCAAGAGGCATTTTTAGGAATCATAACGTCCTAAAAAGACTCTCCACGCAAATACTTGGCATTTACCCATAAGTTCCAGCAAGTGCTTTTGTTACTAACCACATTCGAAACTTGGCTTAAGAGGGCTGCCTTCGTTGTTCCATGAATTGATTTAGTACCCAAACCACCCATAGCAATGGGTTGGCATATGGAATCCCAAGCGAAAGGGTTTAGGCAACTTGGAGCTTAAGAACTAATCTCGTGGGATTCAGCCCCGTTAATCTTGTGTAATCAATACCCCGTATTTGGATAAAAGAGCGTGCCGGATGACTCTAGGTCATATCAGGGTATTATGGTCGAGTCTTTTGCTTCGAAATGCGTTTACAACGATTCTATGCGGAAATACGCATTTCTTGATAATCTAAGTTAATTTTCGCTTTAAAAAGGGTTTCAGGCGATTCATAGGGTGAGGAACGCATTACGTGGGCTTCAGGGCTGTTTTTTTTTTTTTTTTAAGAGTAAGTTCGTTCTTTAATTTCTAAAAAATAAAGTACAACTTGGAAATCTATAATCAAATGGATTATAGAAACTTCACAAGGGGCATCCCCCTCTTTTTACAGAACAGCTCTATTTAACGAAAGACATAAAACCACCCAAAAAATTATAGCTGTGCACTAAAAAAATGATACAAAAGATCAATATTATCAACATTTAACAATGGAGGACCAGGAAATCTGCTAATGATTTTACTGAATCGCACAGTCTGAGGATGAGGATGCACAGATTGAACATGCCCAAAACTAGTAACCACAGCATGAAGACGCCGTGCCTTAAAACGCAATTTCCAATTTGATTTAGCAGGATTGAGAAGAATACGTTGCAAAGTAGTATCGGTCTCAATAGTAATGGATGAAATATCTGGAAGAACAAGCTGGAACAGTTGGTAGAGACCATCATAAAGCTGCAATGATTGCACTCTTCGTCCCCGCCAAGGATGATGAGTATCTCTCCACAAAATACCAACCAAACTCAGAGGCAATGTAGTAACTGAAAACCGCCATCGAGACGGTCTGTCATTAACCAGATTTGCAGCCATGACTGGTGTATGCACAGGAACATTCCAATGACACCGAATGTCATGCGGTAATATACGATCAAGGTACAATATCTTAGTTGTCACTATCTGAATGATGTGCTGCACTACATAGCCATAAGGAAGAGTAACATTCTTGAAAATCCTTGCATTACGTTCAGCCCACACATGCCACACATTAGCAGTAAAAGGAATCTTTGCAAGAATTAAAGTATCATTCCCATTCTGATCACGCCGAGAAACCATAGAATCTAAAATCTCTTGAGCAGTAGAACAACTGATTGGGACGACCAAATTCAATTTAGAGAGGAGCACCCCCCAGATGGCCTCTGCATAAGGACAGTGTAGCTTCAGGGTTGTTTAGCTCTGAAACACGTGCTTCGGGCAGTTCCTAATCTGTTTTATTACAAAACCACGATCTAGGTGGGTCCAGGAAAACACTGGCTCCAAACCGCATTTCACGAAGTCCACGGTTCAAGGAAGAGCTCTAGGAAGTTGTTGGAATCCTGTGTCCTTTAAGATGGGGTTCGGAGCCGTTTCTGAACGAAACCCGTATTTCTTGCATCAGTGCCCTGTATTTTGATAAAAACGCTTCATGGATGATTCGAGGACATTTTAGGGGCTATTGTCCGCAGTTTTTCTTTGAAATACTTTCCATACGATTCTAGGTTGAAATACGCATTTTAAGATATTCGAGCAGCGTTTTGCTTTAATATGAGTTTCACGGGATTCTACGGTTAGGAAAGAAAAGCGTGGGATTCAAGCTTTTTTACGACTGAATCCCGTCCTTCGAACAGTTTGTTTGAAATCTAAGGTGCCTATGGGAAAATGTTGGTTGTAAACCGCATCTCACGAAACTCGCGGTTGAAGGACGTGCTTTGGAAAAGACGGTGATTGTTTTTTACTTTAAAACGGATTTCAGGGAAATCGGTGCTTAAGAACTAATTTCGTGGGATTCCGCCCCAATTCTGCATGGAAAGCGTATCTCGTGCCATCAATAGCCTATATTTGGATAAAAACACGTGTTGGAAGATTCTCGGGCGTTTCAGGGTGTCCCTATTCGGTCTCTTGGTTTGCGATGATGCATTTGATGTGATTTTAGGCCGAAAAACACATTTTAGGATATTTAGAGACACGTTTTGCGTACAAATGTGTTTCGAGCGATTCTGTGGCTAGGAATGCATTGCTGGGGTTTCAAGGTCGTTTAGGACCGAGGCCCGCGTTTCGTGGAGTCCGTTCGTGTTTATAGGCGGATCTGCTAAACTATAGGCTGCAAAACTCATTTCACGCAATTCATAGATTGGAGACGCGCTCTGAAATTCTTTGTTTTCTTTTAGTTTAAAACGGGTTTCGGGAAAAATTAGGCTGAAGAGCTAATATGTTGGGACTCTGCCACGTTTCTGACCGACAAAAGAATCTTGTGCAATCAATAGCCCGTATTTGAATAAAATCGCGTGACGGACGGCTTTAGGTCATATTAGGGTATTACAGTCGAGTCTTTTGCTCGAAATGAGTTTACAACGATTCTATGCCGAAATATGCATTTCACGATAATTTGAGATACTTTTCGCTTTAAAAAAGGTTTCAGGCGATTCAAGGGTAAGGAATGCACTGCACGGGCTTCGGGGTTGTTTGGGTCTGAAAAACGTTCTTCGGGCAGTTCCTAATCTATTGGTTTCTTTCGATGTGAGTCCAAGAAAACACTGGCTCCAAACTGCATTTCACGAAGTCCACGGTTGAAGGAAGAACTCCGAGGAATTCCATTTCCTTTAAGACTGGATTCGGGCAAATTCGAACTTGAGAACTAATCTCGTGGGGTTTTGTGCCGTTGTTGAATGACACCCGTATTTCTTGCAATCAATAGCCTATATTTTGATAAAAACGCGTCATGGATGATTCTAGCGCATTTCTGGGGGGCGTTGTCTCCACTTTTGGTATGAAATGCATTTCATACGATTCTAGGACGAAATACGCATTTTAAGATATTATGAGCTATGTTTTGCTTTAAAATAAGTTTCACGAGATTCTAGGGGCTAGGAAAGAAATGCGTGGGGTCAAGGTTTTTTAAGACTGAATCCCGTCCTTCGGGCAGCTTGTTTGAAATTTTAGGCGGCTCTCGGATAAATGTAGGTTGTAAAACGTGTCTCATGCAACTCGCGGTTGGATGATGCGCTCTGAAAAATACGGTAATTTTTTTATCACTTTTTTTTTTGAAGAATTAGTTAGTTCTTCTATTTCTCAAAGAATACTGTACAGAAAAGGAAGTCTCTTATGTGGAAGATGCTTCGAAAGGGGCATACCCCTCTAATTACGAACGAGAAAAATAAAGCAACAAATAAATACGGTCCAAATTACTCATTATTTCCTATACATTGCCTACACAAATATGTAAGTGCATTCTGATTATTGTGGAAAGTAGCTAAATTTCTGCTGAACACTTTACTAAACCGAGCTGATCACGGATGAAGCATCAAGTACTGAATGTGCTCAAATTTCTGAATAAAAGCTTGTAATCTTGTTACTTTAAAGCGCACCTTCCAATCAGAAACTTGAGGATTGAGAAGAACTTTATGGAGTGTTGAATCTGCCTCAAAAGTGATATGTGTGACGTTATCTGGACCAAGCTGCATTATTTGAAACACTGCCTTAAAGGAAGTAAACTCTTTTTCAATATGACATTCCTTTGGTGTATGAACATCACTCCAAAGAATTGCAACTATAAGGGTATCAATTGAACAAATAGGTACTCTCCATCCAGGATTCATTAAAGTAGGCAACTTGGGATGGATATCGGAGTTCCTTGGAGGAACATTCCAGTGATTACCAATTTCACATGATAAAGCTATGTAGAGATAAAGAATTCTACTGCAAACAGTGTGAGTAATCTGTTGTAACACAACCTTACTTGAGTGCTCTTTACTTCTGAAGATCCTTCCATTCCTCTCAGCCCAAATATGCCAAACGAGCTTTCCAAGAGTTTGAAGACCGTTAGCTTGCTGGTCCAATGGAGGAGTGATTGAAGCCAGCAATTCCAATAGATTTGTACAGCGGATCGGCTCCAAATTCAGTTTTGCTAGGAGAGCTTTCCACACCTCTTGAGAATAAGGGCACTGGATCCTTAAATGAATACCTTTTTCCCAAGTGCAATTACAGAGAACACAGCAAGAATCGCAAGCAACATTTATCTGGAGGAGAAAACCTTTTTTTTTTTTTTAAGGAGTAAGTTAGTTCTTCATTTTCTCAAATAATAAATTACAGAAGGGGAGGTCTAAACAACCCCACATGGATACTTGACGCTCCCAATGGGACATACCCCATAGAAATCAAAACAAATGATATAGATAGACTTTATTTCTAACAGCGACGTGCATCTAGGGTTTATTCAGACTGCTCACATTCCATATGATGATCGTCATGTAGAACGATTCCTTGGATTAGCCTTCTCTTTAATGGTGATCCCAGCATGTCCTTGTTTTTGTCTTGCACTTGAACTTGAATTTGGCACTCTATAAAGTAAGCTTTTATCTAATTGGTGAATAGAAAACAACCTTTTTTGCGGGTCATCTAATTTCATTTGAGAGGAGATGGTTGCATTGCCCTTAATGACTATGGCATTTAGAGTTGCATCAGTTTCCCTCAAAACCATAGCTGTAGTGGAAGAGATATGTTCTGCAAAAGTACTTGAGTCACCATCCAAATTTGAAAGGCTAAGAAATCTATTTGAACTTGGCTGAATTGATGATGTCTTAGGGCCGATTGAGGATTCTTTTGCAGGGGATGTGGCCTTTTCTGAAG
Organism: Persea americana; assembly: GCA_029852735.1. Lineage (NCBI taxonomy): Eukaryota > Viridiplantae > Streptophyta > Magnoliopsida > Laurales > Lauraceae > Persea > Persea americana. Next base: position 24,317,058 of record CM056817.1, read on the forward strand.
TCCTTTTTCCTTTTACTGTATTCCATTGCTCCTCCTTCCCTTTTATATGAAGTTCAATTCCATGAGGATTCTCCTGATTATGTTCAGTCTCTTGGTGGAGATCAGCACCTGATTCTTCTCCTTGTTTCCTTTTAGGCTTCCACACTATGTTTGGCAAGCTTGTGGGCAAGACTTACCCCATGGTCAAAAGTTCTGCATGTTTTGCAAGGGTTTGGTCTCCAAGCATATTCCACTTTCTAAATTATTGTTTTGTCATTATGTTTCATGCGTAGCTCACATGGAAATTCAGCATCAACATCTACTTCAACACATATTCTCGTAAACGCATCATATCCAGTTCCCGCAGCTGTAGGATGGTCCATGCATATTGGGTTACCAATAACACTAGCAATTTTACTAAGAGCAGAATTTAATTGAAAACAGATATTCAAATTAGGTAGTCGAACCCACACTGGAATAGACTCAAGATTCTTTCTATACATTGTGATATCTCCAGCCCATCTTTTCAAGATTAATGTGTGACCATACACAAACCAAGGTCCCTCATCAAGGATTCGTTGCCCAATGTCATATGCAGCAAACTTAAACAAGAAGAAACCCTTTGCCATATGAATTATTTCCACATCCCTAATTCTCCATGCTTTTCTAGTCACATTTTAATTAATATCAGGAGTGGATGGAGTATTACCAACAAAATTGCCAACGAGTGAATTTCCCCAATTCTGAACAACTGCTGAAGAGTCTTCTTCATCAAACTCAATGTGATGATCAGGATCGTTTGATGGTTGGTGGTGGCGTTGTAAGGCTCTTGCCCGGCCTACTTGGTGAGAAAACAGTGATGACCACGTGTCAGCCCTAGATGGAATTTCTGCAGCATCCTTCAATTGGAGAGTTTTAGGAATAAACAAATCTGATCTATTCTCTCCCGAACCAGGAGTCTCCATCACAGCAACTCCATCATCTGATAGAATTCTACCACCTGCCGCTTCTACTTGCAAGACTTTGCTATTGAGTGAATCAGCATCAGGTATGCTGCCATCTGCCGCTTCTACTTGCACAAGTTGCGTTTTGCTTGATTCCTTATCAGTTGTATTGGGCGCAACCCTATTTGACGATGCAGACATCTTTTCCTTACCCAATCTCACCCTGGCCTCAAGGGTTAGATAACATGGAAGATCCAAAGGGATCGCATGTTCCTGGTTTCTCTTCAAGACCGATTTGATGATGGAGATTTGTGCATTCCGATCGTCAGTATGTAAAAGCATAGAGCGAATATTATCCATTAGTGATGATGGAGACGGATCAGATTGAATGGAGGCCGCCCCTCCATCCATGCTTGATGGGCGTACAAGACGAGGCAGCCAAGGAGGAAAAGAAGACGGTCGCCTGATCGCCCAACACAAAATAAAAAGAAGATCTTTTGTTTTAAGCCTTCCCCCTAGTAGCATCCCAGCACAAATAGAATATTTTTTAATACACCCTTTGAACCAAATCATAGAAGGCCATTGGAGGGATTGGTCCCAATTCCTGCATACAAGATTGTAAGCAGACTTTAAAGTGAAATTTCCATGATCTTTTGGAGTCCAAACAAGTTCATCTTTGAAGTTGGGCCATGGCTCAATCTCATTTGGAATAGATTGGAAGAAATCCATTAATGCATTGGACGTGGGAGTAGGAAACCTCCACCCATCAGTCTGAATAAATTGATGGACTTTAATATCAGCCCCCATGCCTAGATCATATACTGCTCTATTTTCATAACAATCTTTCGGACGCCCTCCATTAAGCCAAGGGTCGGTCCAGAATTTGATTTGGTGCCCATTGCCAACTAGAAATTTTATGAGAGGTATAGCAATTGGTCTAAGCGTCAAAATGCACTTCCAACCCCAAGAGGCATTTTTAGGAATCATGACGTCCCAAAAAGGCTCTCCACGCAAATACTTGGCATTTACCCATAAGTTCCAGCATGTGCTTTTGTTACTAACCACATTCGAAACTTGGCTTAAGAGGGCTGCCTTCGCCGTTCCATGAATTGATTTAGTACCCAAACCACCCATAGCAATGGGTTGGCATATGGAATCCCAAGCGAAAGGGTTTAGGCAACTTCGAGCTTAAGAACTAATCTCGTGGGATTCAGCCCCGTTAATCTTGTGTAATCAATTCCCCGTATTTGGATAAAAGAGCGTGCCGGATGACTCTAGGTCATATCAGGGTATTATGGTTGAGTCTTTTGCTTCGAAATGCATTTACAACGATTCTATGCCGAAATACGCATTTCTTGATAATCTAAGTTAATTTTCGCTTTAAAAAGGGTTTCAGGCGATTCATAGGGTGAGGAACGCATTACATGGGCTTCAGGGCTGTTTTTTTTTTTTGTTTTTTTGAAGAGTAAGTTAGTTCTTTAATTTCTCAAAAATAAAATACAACTTGGAAATCTATAATCAAATGGATTATAGAAACTTTACAAGGGGCATCCCCCTCTTTTTATAGAACAGCCCTATTTAACGAAAGACATAAAACCACCCAAAAAATTACAGCTGTGCACTAAAAAAATGATACAAAAGATCAATGTTACCAACATTTAACAATGGAGGACCAGGAAATCTGCAAATGATTTTTCTGAATCGCACAGTCTGAGGATGAGGACGCACAGATTGAACATGCCCAAAACTAGTAACCACAGCATGAAGACGCCGTGCCTTAAAACGCAATTTCCAATCTGATTTAGCAGGATTGAGAAGAATACGTTGCAAAGCAGTATCAGTCTCAATAGTAATGGATGAAATATCTGGAGGAACAAGCTGCAACAGTTGGTAGAGACCATCATAAAGCTACAATGATTGCACTCTTCGTCCCCGCCAAGGATGATGAGTATCTCTCCACAAAATACCAACCAAACTCAGAGGCAATGTAGTAACTGAAAACCGCCATCGAGATGGTCTGTCATTAACCAGATTCGCAGCCATGACTGGTGTATGCACAGGAACATTCCAATGACACTGAATGTCATGCGGTAATATAAGATCAAGGTACAATATCTTAGTTGTCACTATCTGAATGATGTGCTGCACTACAGAGCCATAAGGAAGAGTAACATTCTTGAAAATCCTTGCATTACGTTCAGCCCACACATGCCACACATAAGCATTAAAAATAATCTTTGCAAGAATTAAAGTATCATTCCCATTCTGATCAATCCGAGAAACCATAGAATCTAAAAGCTCTTGAGCAATAGAACAACTGATTCGGACCAAATTCAATTTAGAGTGGAGCACCCCCCAGATGGCCTCTGCATAAGGACAGTGTAGCTTCAGGGTTGTTTTTTTTTTTTTTTTTTTAAAAGTGTAAGTAAGTTCTTCAATTTCTCAAAAATAAATAAAATACAAATTGGGACCTTCCCAAGGGGCATACCCCTGAATTACAGACCTGAACTATTCAAACTAAAGGCATGAAGTCCAAACAAATATTTACAGCTGTGCACGAACCGAGTAATACAAAAGATCAATATTATCCACATTGAACAATGTAGGGCCAGGAAATCGGCTAATAATTTTACTGAATCGCACGGTCTGGGGATGAAGATTCACAAATTGAACAGGCCCAAAACTATTAACCACAGCATGGAGACGCTGAGCCCGAAACCGCAAAGCCCATTCCGATTGATTAGGATTAAGAAGAAGGGTGTGCAAAGAAGTATCAGTCTCAAGAGTAATGGATGAAATATCTGGAGGAACAAGCTGCAACAGATGGTAGAGATCTTCATAAATATGAAGTGACTGCACTCTTCGTCCCTTCCAAGGGTGATGTGTATCTCTCCATAAGATACCAACAAAAACCAAAGGCAAAGTAGTAATTGAAAGACACCAACCCTGCGGTCTTTCCTTAACCAGATTTGCAACCATAACTTGAGTATGCACAGGAACATTCCAATGACATTGAATGTCATTCGGTAATACAAGATCAAGGAATAATATCTTGGTTGTCACTGTCTGAATGATACGCTGCACGACAGAACCATATCGAAGAGTAACATTCCTAAAATTCCTTGCATTACGTTCAGCCCACACATGCCAGACATAAGCATTAAAGAAAAGCTTTGCAAGAATAATAGTATCATTCCCGTGCTGATCAATACGGGAAACCATAGAATCTAAAAACTCTTGAGCTGAAGAACAAGTGACTGGGACCAAATTCAATGTAGAGAGGAGAACCCCCCAAATTGCTTGTGCGTATGGACAATGTAGCATAAGGTGCAAAGACGTTTCACAAGTGCAGTCACACAGAACACAACATGTATCACAATCAACACTTCTTTGCAAAAGAAAATCCTTAGTCTTGAGTCTACCTTGAAAGAACATCCAAGCACAGACAGAGTGTTTTTTAATACCCCCTTTGAACCAAATAGAGGAAGTCCAACTTACCTGCTGGTTCGGAATGCTACAAACAAGATTGTAAGAAGAGCGCAATGAGAACACCCCTTTCTTTTCAAGAGTCCAAACAATTTCATCCTCAAAATCAGGCCAAATCTGGCATTCTTGAGGGATGAGATGAAAAATATCCATCAGGGCAACCGAAGTAGGGGGTGGCAAATTCCAAACACCATGTACTATAAAAGTACTAACTCTGAAGTCTTCCCCCAATCTGAGGTCATACATAGCTCGAGACCCAAACCAATCCTTCAGCCGTCCCCCAGGCAGCCATGGATCAGTCCAAGAAGCAGACTTTGGACAAGCAACGTCCCAGAAAGAATCATTCTTTAAGTATCGAGCATTAACCCAGATGTTCCAACAAGTTTGCCTATTAAGAATAACATTCCATACTTGCCTAAGCAGTGCTGCCTTCGCAACCCCAGCAACAGAGCGAATACCAAGACCTCCCATAGCAACCGGTTGACAAATAGTGCTCCAAGCTATTGGATGAAGATAGGAAGAGGAACAGCAGGTCCAGAAGAAATCTCTGATCTGTCGATCTAAAGCGTGTAAAATTGATTGAGGAAGGAGAAAGATAGTTGCCCAGAATAAGTGAAAGGAAGAGAGAGTAGACTTAATCAACTCCAACCGTCCAGCATAGGAGATCACCTTAGCCTTCCATCCAAATAACCGCTGCTGCAGTCCTGCTAAAAGAGGCTGACAATCATTAAAATTAAGTCGCTTTGAGGAGAGGGGTAGCCCCAGGTATCTGATGGGAAGAGTGGCCCTTTGAACCTCCAGAAGAGAAGAAATAGCACTTTGAATTTCCTCAGTACAGTTTGCATAAAAAATAGCACTCTTCAGCCAGTTGACCCCAAGCCCTGTAAAATCTCGAAAATGCTGAAGAAAATGCTTAAGAGTAGCTGCCGCTCCTGTGGTAGCTTTACTAAAGACAATCAGATCATCAGCAAACATTAAATGAGATATGATAACATCCTTTTTCACAAAAGGAGATGGAATCATATTAGCAGCAGCATATTTATGCATCATAACAGAGAAGAACTCCATAACTAGAGCAAATAGATACGGAGATAAAGGGCATCCCTGTCGAAGACCACGAGTACCCTGGAAGAAACCCTCCGCGGCACCATTGACCAACGCTGAGAATTTTGCTCCTGTAACACATTCCATAAGCACCTTAATAACTATCTCAGGAAACCGGAGACACCGAAGAGCGGCCTCCAAAAAGTCCCAACATACACTGTCATAGGCTTTGGCAAGATCAAGCTTAATGCACATTCTTGGACTGCCTTTGTCAATATGAAAATTATGGATCAAATCCTGAGCAAGAAGAATATTATCCGCAATACTTCTACCAGGAACAAAAGCTGACTGCATGGGACCCACCAGCTTAGCAATGAATGGTTTAATCCGTTTGACCATAATCCGAGTAATGATTTTATACAACTCATTCGTTAAAGCAATAGGACGAAATTTGTCCGGAGAGGTTGCATTTTCAGATTTAGGCACCAACACTATAAAAGTATGCTTGAGTTGCTTTAACATAGAACCATGAGTGAAAAAATCCATAATACTAGCACACACATCCTTGCCTATGATTGGCCAACACACTTTGAAAAAATGAGCATTAAACCCATCAGGACCAGGGGTCTTATTAGGGTTACCTGATTTAACCACATCCTCAATTTCAGCAACAGTAACCGGACGCAGGAGATCTAACGCATCCCCATCAGTGAGAACCCCATGAGGAGAGATATGGGATAAATCAGGATACTGAGATGGAACTGCCGGACCAAGAATATTCTGAAAATGAGACACAAACACTGCAGCAATACCTGTAGAATCAGTGTAAACAGTGTTATCTGCATCAGTAATCTGAGAAATATAAGCTTGAGACTGCGTTTTCTTCATTAGCCTATAAAAATACTTGGTATTACTATCCCCCAAGTTTACAGCCAGGTCACGAGCATGCTGCTTGTACATACTCTCCTCAGCCCTTAATAACTGATCTAGCTCAAATCTTGCCATACGTTCCTGCTCATGAATAAACAGATCCCTTGGAGCACTTGCTAAAAGTGATTGCAAAGTTTCTAACTTTAGAGAGGCTTCTGAAAGTTTCATAGGAATATTCCCCTGTGCTTTCTTCCATTCAATAAGTCTCTTTTTAAGAATGGAAAGCTTACGAACCACAATAAAGAGCAGAGTACCAGAAACATCAGAGTCCCATGCTTCTTTAACTATTTGGAAGAACCCCGGCATTTTAGCCCAGAAGTTATAATATCGGAACGGAGCTTTAATGTGGGGCAGTACATGCAAAGAAATCAATATAGGAGAGTGATCAGAAAGGCCCGGCAGTAGAATCTCACCCTGAAAAGGATTAGAATGAAGAAAATTGGAATTAACCAGCACCCGATCCAATTTACACTCAATCCTAGAAGCACCCATACTAGAATTAGACCAAGTGAACAGAGGCCCTGTTAACTTCATATCAAGCAACCCTGCATCATGAAGACAATCATTAAATTCAATGAGGCCCCTAGCCCTTGGGCTGCACCTCCATGTTTCTCATGATTCCAGCGAACAGTGTTAAAATCCCCTGCAATAATCCATGGCAACCCACAAGTAGACAGATAGCGAATTGTTCTCCATAATTCACGCCTCTGCATGTAATCATTAAATCCATAACAGGCTGTAAAAAAGAAATGCTCAGTCCCATATAGGACTTCACAGTGCAGACATTGGGTAGTACTAGCATTGACAGTCACATGAAGCAGACGGGGATCCCACATCACCCATATTCTAGCAGTTGAACCTTGAGCAATGTTAGAACATTCTCTCCACCCAGCAGGAACCACTGAGGTAACAATAGAATTATAAGAACTGAGCTTTACCTTTGTTTCCAATAGGATAACCAGAGCAAGCTTTAAGTGACGGATATGATGCCTAACAGCAGCTTGCATCGAAGGTCGATTAAGACCTCGCACATTCCATATAATTATAGTCATTTAGAACCAGGTTAAAGGAGTGCTCTCTCCTTAATAATAACGCCAGCCATCCCATGTTTTTGCTTCAGAACTGTACCTTGTTTATTCACTGACTTAGCACCAGAAGTCCGAGATGAAGTTGTAGCTTGTTTACTGACAGGCCCTTGAGCAGAAGCTTCACCTGGATCACGCAGAGCATGACCTGAACCAGAATACTGAAGAACGAAGTCTGTAGTTGCATTTAATTCATCAACTCCAACAGATGAATCCCCATCGAGGTTAGAAAGACTACTGAACCGATTGGGTTCCACAGGAACCAGCTATGCAGAACGGTTAGAAGGGCTCTTAGATTTAGTAGGAGAAACAGCTCGACCAGATCGAAGCTTCCCTGTGACAGCAGTCCACTCCACCATGGCAAGATCACGCTGATGATGCTGCACCTCCTCCTCCGGAATAGTACGCTGCACCTCAACACCCACTCCAGCAGCAACATCAGGTGTAGGAGTTCCTCCCGAAGATGACTTCTTTGGAACCCAAACTTGCTTTGGCTGACGCTGAACATCCTTCAGAGGGCATGAGTTATCTCCATGGGTGAACGTTCTGTAAGTTTTACAAGGAGAAGGGCGCCAAGCATATTCAACTCTTTGAAAGATAGTTTTCTCCTTATACTTCATGCGCAACTCAGTAGGAAACTCAGCATCAAGGCCAACCTCCACACAGACCCTAGCAAATGCATAACGTGTGCCTGTGGCTGTTGCCTGGTCCATGCATATAGGGTTTCCAATGACAGAAGCTATTTTACTAAGAGCAGACGAAGTTCTGAAACAAAAATTCAAGTTTGGAAGACGAACCCAAACAGGTATGGTCTCCAGGTTATCACGGCTCATGGAGATATCCGCAGTCCAGCGACGCAGGATTAATGGCCGCCCATATACGAACCAGGGTCCATCATCCAGAATCTGTTGGCCAGCATCATAAGAAGGAAATTTGAACAATAAAAACCCATCTGCCATGGGAATTATCTCAAGATCTGTTATTCTCCACGCTTTTGAAAGACAAGCTTTGATGCCAGGAAGGGGAGGAGGATTTCTAATAAAATAACCTACAAGAGAGTGCCCCCAGTTTTGAACTGCTGCAGAAGCATCATCGTCATCAAACACAATGTGATGATCGGGATCCGTGGACGGGGTGGAATGACGTTGCAGATCTCTTGACCGAGTTGTATGTTTTTGGAACAATGACGACCAAGAATCAGTAATCTTATTAACTTGCACGTTATTCAGATCATAAGCAGACGGTGGGTCAACAGCAGCATGCAAATCTGAAGAAGAATGCAGACCTGAAGAAGAATGCAGTCCTGAAGAAGAAGATAGACCAGCATCAACATGAATAGGACTCTACAGGGTTTTCAGAACTTGCACTAGATTCAGATCAGGACTCTGCAGAGTTTTCCGACCTTGCACTAGTTTCGGATCAGGCGAGGAAGATGGCTTTACAGGAATGGGCAGATCTGAAAAATTCCCATCAGCACCGCTGGTGTTGGGAGACAACGAAACCACAACCAACTCATCAGCAAAGAGCATCCGTCCAATGCTATTCTGCCCATGTAGGATCTGCTGCCGACAGTCTTCATTCGAAGGGGAGCACTCAATAGAAAGAATGGAAGCAACACGATTTGCAGAAGCCTTTTTATCATTACCAATCCGAATCTTGGCCTCAAGGATCAGATCACGAGGAATCTCTGGAGTAATAAACCCTTCCTGCTGCTTCTTTAAAATCGACTTTAAGAAGGAAACTTGAGCACTACGATCATCAGCATAAGAAAACAGAACTCGTATCTGATCCGTCAATGAACTAGGAGAAGTAGGAGAAGTAGGGTGAGGGGGACGATCATACAGAATGGAGGCTGATCCTCCATCCATGCTTGACGCCGACCAGGATGAAGAAGAAGAAAAGCAAAATCACGAAAGAGGAAGAAAGGAGAGAAAAAATAAAGAACCTAGAGAAAAAATAAAGAACCTAGAAAAAATAAAGAACCTAGAAAAAAATAAAGAACCTAGAAAAAATAAGGAACCTAGACAAAATAAAGAACCTAGAAAAAAAAATAAAGAACCTAGAAAAAATAAAGAACCTAGAAAAAATAAAGAACCTAGAAAAAAAATACAGAACCTAGAAAAAATAAAGAACCTAGAAAAAAATAAAGAACCTAGAAAAAATAAAGAACCTATAAAAAATAAAGAACCTCAGAAAAAATAAAGAACCTAGAAAAAATAAAGAACCTAGAAAAAAAATAAAGAACCTAGAAAAAATAAAGAACCTAGAAAAAAATAAAGAACCTAGAAAAAATAAAGAACCTAGAAAAAATAAAGAACTTGGAAAAAAATAAAGAACCTAGAAAAAATAAAGAACCTCGAAAAAATAAAGAACCTAGAAAAAATAAAGAACCTTAGAAAAAATAAAGAACGTAGAAAAAATAAAGAACCTAATCTGTTTAGCTCTGAAACACGTGCTTCAGGGTTGTTTAGCTCTGAAACACGTGCTTCGGGCAGTTCCTAATCTGTTTTATTACGAAACCACGATCTAGGTGGGTCCAGGAAAACACTGGCTCCAAACCGCATTTCACGAAGTCCACGGTTCAAGGAAGCGCTCTAGGAAGTTCTTGGAATCCCGTGTCCTTTAAGATGGGGTTCGGAGCCGTTTCTGAACGAAACCCATATTTCTTGCATCAGTGCCCTGTATTTTGATAAAAACGCTTCATGGATGATTCGAGGACATTTCAGGGGCTATCGTCTGCAGTTTTGCTTGGAAATGCTTTCCATACGATTCTAGGTTGAAATACGTATTTTAAGATATTCGAGCAGCGTTTTACTTTAATATGAGTTTCACGGGATTCTAGGGTTAGGAAAGAAAAGCGTGGGATTCAAGCTTTTTTACGACTGAATCCCGTCCTCCGAACAGTTTGTTTGAAATCTAAGGTGCCTATGGGAAAATGTTGGTTGTAAACCGCGTCTCACGAAACTCGCGGTTGAAGGACGCGTGATAAGTCCTTAAAAATGTAATATGTTCTTATCATTTTAGAGTAATTAAGGACTTAATCATCAAATCATGGACCATTTTAGTAAAAAAATTATGAATTTATGTTTTGAGCATCAAAGTCTGAATTTGAGTCAAAATTCATCCAAAAATTGCATTTTCACATAAAATCATGAATTTCTCTATTTTTACATTGAAAGTCACAAATTTCCCATAACTTTTTAATCACACATGAAATGATGAATTTGCTTTGTACCATTGATTTAATTGAAGAAAACTTGATAAAATGGTGACATTTTATGCATTTTTTTGGTGTGAATTGGGACCGCATCTTGCATAATTCCTTACCTATATGATTAGATTATTCTTTAATCTTTTCTTTTATTTTTGTAGGGAATTTCAGAAATCGGGGCCCACGGAAGAGATGAATTAAATGCACCATGGACCCACCTTCCTTTGGCATGGATTCTAAGGTAGGGGCGGCCATGGTAGGGTCATGGTAGGGTCCGCTCTCATAAGAAAGAAAAAAAATCAGATTTACTCTTTTGAAGATAAGTTCCAAATTTGTGGGCCATGAGATAATGAGGTGTCATATCTACTCTCCAACAAATATTGCTTACATGTCAAGATGGATGGCTAAGATTCAAATCAAGCAAAGAAGAAAACAAAATTGCAAAAGAAAATCCCTACAAGGTGAGGACGTCCAAGCCAAGAGAGTCAAGGCTTCTACACTCAAGTGGGGTCCACATGCATTCAAGAATTGCACATCAAATCTGAAATTCAGATTTGAATTGATCCTTAACCCAAGTGGGACCCAAGAGAGGGAGTTGCATGAGATAAGAACAATCCTAATTTTACTAGGATTGTGAGCCAACCCCTAGAAAATCTCTCAAAAACTCTCCTAATCCTAATCCAACTTGGACCAAACACTACTAATCCTTACCCAAATCAAAACCTTGCAACCCAAGCTATCAAAAATATATAAAAAGAGGGCTGGACGTGGATCCCCATATCTCCATTCCCCTTGGACGACCAGCAACAATAATTCCCTTTTTTTCCATTAATTCTTCTTCATCTCTCCTCCTTCCATCAATATTTCATCCAAGGCCTTCCCTAAGGCACACTACCACTTGGATTTTTACGCCGTCGCGCCGCCGCCGTTGCTATCGTCACTCCACCATCGGATCATCCTTGGAATCATCTTCCCTTGCTTGGATTTCAGATCGCGAAACGAGAGCCGGTTGGATCGCCGTTCAAGACCGCGAGTCCTTCTCCTCCGTTTAGTGTTTCTTGTGTCGATGGTAAGGTTGGATGCACTTTATTTTTATTAAAAGAATTTTGTAATGGTTATTTTCTTGTAATGGGTCTTTCATTAATAAATCAAGTTTATGAGGTCTTGGTCTTCACCAATGAGTCAACATTGAATTTTTGTGCGTAGTGACAGTGCGCACTTGGTGCGGTGGTCTTGATTTTTCTTAATGGCATTAAGCAAAGTAATTATTGCAAAGTTTTAGAATTAAAATATAATTTCTTTATTCTCTGATTTTATTTTATTTGATTTTATTTGATTTTATTCTTTATTCTATGCACCCTTAACAATTATTGCAATTGGTTGGGCTAATGAATCTTATGGTGATGCAGTGGTTAGATTAGATTTCTAGATTAGGATTTTAATTTTCTTTGGTTGTAATTAATATTTCAGATTTGTAATTAATTTTTAATTCAATTAGAAAATATGATTTGTATAGTTTTTTTTAGGCTAGAACTAGTTTTTTTTATTAGGACAGGTTTTGCGATAACTAAACTCTCCGTGGATCGATCCGGTTTCACCGGTTATTACTACAATCGCGGCCTTGCACTTGGGGCTACGATCAAGTTTTTTGCGCCGTTGCCGGGGAGCTTTTCTTCGCTTAAGGTATTTTTTCCAACCTATCTTTTTAATTGCTTTGTGGGTGTGCCTTTACTATTCCGCAATCATTCTAGATCTAAGGGTAGCATGCATAGAATGTTTGGACCAGCCCTATTGCATTAAAAAGTGGATTTTTAATCTCTGATTTTTGATAAAATTGGAACTATTTCAGATCTGAAAATTATTTTTTTCTGATTTTTTCAAAAATCACATCCAATTTCTGAAAATTGCCTAATTTACTTGTTCTAATTTGGACTAGTTTAGGTCATTTATTTTCATTTTTTTTGTTGCTGATTAGGATTAATTAGGGTCTGTTAAATTCAGTTGTTTTTCATATTTTTAGGTTTTTAAAGTTTCCAAAAAAATTCTGGAACTTTCCCTCACAAAGGCAAGTCGTAGATCGCACAAATTCGGCTTTTTGGCCACCAAACTTGCAAAAATCTGAAAATTTCAGAACTTTCATTGAAAACTCAGTTTTATTAGTTGTTTTTAAATTTAAAAGGACTCTTAAAAACTTGCTGGAATTTTTTTTTAAGAAGGTTAGTTATTTCTTTGGGAAGCCGAACAAACTGCCTTTCTTAATTGGTTCGATGTCTAGGCAAGTCTTGTCCCAATAGATAAGGGAGACAAGTCTATTGTTCTAGAAAGTGGTTTTTAAGCCGGACCTTTGCAACGCATCGTGACCCCACCACTGATATGGGGACTTACCTGGTCGGGCTAGTTTCATAGATTTGAGTTTGGGAACTTTCCTTAGAGATATTAAACTCTCTAAGATTAGGACTTTGCAAGAATTTGAGAATCTTCTTTTAAATCTAAGAACGGACCTTAGGTAGTTTTTCTTTCTAGGTTTCTTTATAAAAAAAAAAAAAAAAAGAAATAAAAACTTTTCAAAATTCCAAAAAAGAAGGAAAGACCCCCATCTTCTTGGCAGAGGGACTCCTCAAATCGGTTAGTAAGGAAGGAATCACCTGTCAAGAGCTTGATTAAATTCTACGAATCTAGATCTCCTGGTTCTCTTAGGATTTCCAATATGGCTGATGAGCAGAGTGATAACGAGGAGAACGGTAATGGGAATGGACCCAATAATAATGGGGAGGTGAATCAACCTCTTAGGAGTTTAGGTGATTACCTTCACCCTACACGACAAGCCACACCGTCGTGCATGGTCATACCCGCAGGTGCGGGTCAATTTGATATCAAACCGGGAGTAATCCAACTTCTCCCCAAATTTCATGGACTTGAATCAGAAAGTGCATATTTGCACATTAAAGAGTTTGAAGAAGTGTGTGCAACACTACACTTCAATAATGTGAGGGAAGACCTTATCAAATTTCGTTTATTTCCATTTTCCCTCAAAGATAAGGCTAAGGCATGGCTTCACTCCTTACAACCCAATTCGATTGCTCTATGGTCCGACATGGTCCGGGAATTTTTAAAGAAATTTTTCCCATTACATAAGACCAACACCTTACGGAGGAATATTATGAATTTTAAACAAAAAGACAAGGAGTCTTATTATAGGTGTTGGGAACGCTTTAATGAACTACTCCTTGCATGTCCCCACCATGGATTTGAATTGCACAATACAATTGGTCACTTTTATGATGGACTTAGTCCAGAAACACGTCAATTCGTGGAGATGATGTGCAATGGGGAGTTCATGGCGAAAAACCCAAATCAAGCATGGACCTACCTTCAGTTTTTGGCAGATAGTGCACAAAATTGGGACACATCTGAAGGTATAGACCCCGTAAAGCAATCGAGTCAGGCCAAAGGAGGGGGGTTATATGTATTAAAAGAAAGCGATGATCTTCAAGCAAAAATTGCCTATCTTACAAGAGAAGTTGAGTCCTTGAAATTTGTGAAGAATAAGGAACCTGCTATAGTTTGTGGCATCTGCGCTAGTGATAAACACATTTCTTCGGAGTGCCCAACACTCCCTGCTTTTCAAGAAGCGTTTCACGAGCAAGCAAATGCCACTAACACATACAACCGGCAGTTTAACAATTCTTTGGGTAACACATACAACCCTAATTGGAGGAATCACCCCAACTTTAGTTGGAGGAATGGCCCAAATGCTACTCAGCCCAATTTCAACCAAATGTCAAATCCATTTGGGGGTACTCCTAGTACATATGCGCAAAACACACAGCACATGGTACCCCCTACAACACAAACGACACCTTGGGATGAACTTGTGGCTAAGTTTATGGTGAATCAAGAGTCCATCAATAAAAAACATGATCAGAACTTTGAGAATTTACAGAACACCATGCAGAACCTCTGTAAATTGATTGAATCACAAAATAAGGGGGCTTTTCCAGCCCAACCACAGCCCAATCCAAAAGGGCAATTTGAGGTTCATCAAGGTGGTCCGTCAAATTCAAAGGAGCAGGTTCAAGCTGTTACTACTCTACGTAGTGGTAAAGAGATTGCAAAGCCTGATCTGGAAAAAAATAAACAACCTGCATCCTCAGATCAGGAAGGGAAAGAAAATGAAGTCCCTTCTATCAAGGAAAAAAGCCCAGTTCCTCCGGGATTCAAGCCTTTACCGCCTTTTCCCAACCGATTAGCTCCTGCGAAGCCATCTATACAGAACCAGGAAATCTTTGATGTACTTAAAGAGGTTAAAATTAACATCCCGTTGTTAGACGCAATCAAACAAGTCCCATCTTACGCAAAGTTTCTTAAGGACTTGTGCACGTTGAAGCGTAAGATACATGTACAAAAGAAAGCGTTCCTCACTGAGCAAGCTAGTGCAATTTTAAAGCATGACGCTCCCCCTAAATTCAAAGATCCAGGATGCCCCACGATTTCGTGCATTATTGGAAATTGTCAAATTGAACAAGCGCTGCTTGATCTTGGGGCGAGTGTTAACTTACTACCCTACTCGGTCTATGTAAAATTGGGGTTAGGCGAACTCAAACCCACCCAGATTACTTTGCAGCTCGCAGACCGATCAGTCAAAAGACCGAGAGGGATAGTAGAGGATGTGCTTGTGCAAGTTGACAAGTTCTACTTTCCAGTAGACTTCATTGTGCTAGACACTCATCCTGTGGCAGATCCTCATGCTCAGATTCCGGTAATTCTGGGGAGACCATTCTTAGCCACATCCAATGCATTGATCAATTGCCGGAATGGAAAAATGACGCTATCTTTTGGTAACATGACATTAGAGCTAAATGTTTTTGACCTTTGCAAACAACCACGGGATGATAACATTGACCTTGAAGAAGTAGATTTGATCAGTGTTCTTACAGCAGAAACTTTTACAAAATCAATCTCTGATTCCATTGAGTCAATTGAGGGCATGACCCTCTGTGAAGAAACACTTGATAACACTGTTGAAATGGTCAACACTATAGGCAAACCCTCTTTTGAAGAGCTATTACCAACTGGTACTCTGTCTCTTCCATCTCAGGTAAGGCCGCCCAAACCTGAGTTGAAACCCTTGCCCTCTCACCTGAAATATGCATACCTTGGAGAAAATGAAACATTTCCTGTAGTAATTTCTGCACACCTTGACAAGGACCAAGAAGTCCAACTCTTAGAAGTGCTCAAACTGCACAAAGGTGCAATTGCTTGGACCGTGGCTGACATTAAGGGAATTAATCCCCTCGTGTGTACACATCATATCCATTTGGAGGAGAATGCAAAACCCTCCCGTCAGATGCAACGCCGGTTAAACCCCACCATGCAGGAAGTGGTTAGGGCGGAAGTTTTGAAACTTCTAGATGTGGGTATCATTTATCCAATTTCGGATAGCCAATGGGTCAGCCCTACCCAAGTTGTACCTAAAAAGGCCGGCGTAACTGTAGTCCGTAATGCTAATGATGAGCTCATCCCAACCCGCGTACCCACAGGTTGGCGAGTTTGCATCGACTACAGAAAGTTAAATGCTATCACACGAAAGGATCATTTCCCCCTACCCTTCTTGGACCAAATTTTAGAACGGGTAGCTGGCCACGAGTATTATTGTTTCTTGGATGGATATTCTGGATACAATCAAATAGAGATCGCCCCGGAAGACCAAGAGAAAACAACTTTCACACGCCCCTTTGGCACCTTTGCTTACCGACGGATGCCCTTTGGGTTGTGTAATGCTCCTGCAACCTTTCAAAGGTGCATGCTGAGTATTTTTAGTGATATGGTGGAACGTTTTCTCGAAGTCTTCATGGACGATTTCTCCGTTTTTGGAGATTCTTTCCAAGATTGTTTGAGCAACTTAACTAAGGTCCTCTCTAAGTGTGAAGAAAAGAACTTAGTACTAAATTGGGAAAAATGTCATTTTATGGTACGACAAGGGATTGTCCTTGGCCACATTGTATCATCTAAAGGATTGGAAGTGGACAAAGCCAAAATAGATCTAATTTCCAATTTGCCCACCCCAAAAACCGTAAGAGATGTAAGATCTTTCTTAGGGCATGCTGGATTCTACAGAAGGTTCATAAAAGATTTTAGTGTCATTTCTCGACCATTATGCAACCTTCTGCTAAAGGAAGCAGAATTTGAATGGACGGAGGCATGTCAATTGGCTTTTACCAAGCTTAAGGACATGTTAACGACTGCTCCAATTATGCAACCTCCAGATTGGAGTCTACCCTTTGAAATCATGTGTGATGCTAGCGATTATGCAGTTGGGGCAGTTCTTGGGCAACGTAGGGACAAAAAGCCATATGTAATTTACTATGCTAGCAGGACTTTAAACAGTGCACAGATTAATTATTCTACAACAGAGAAAGAACTATTGGCTGTGGTCTATGCACTGGATAAATTCCGTTCCTACTTAATTGGATCCAAAATTGTGATCTTTACTGACCATTCTGCGCTGAAGTACTTGCTTTCTAAGAAAGATGCCAAGCCCAGACTGATCAGATGGATCCTTCTACTCCAAGAGTTCAATATCGAAATCAAGGATAAGAAAGGAGTAGAAAATGTGGTGGCTGATCATCTTTCTAGGATTGTCCTTTCCAACGCTTTAGAACCCTTGCCAATCCAGGACACTTTCCCTGATGAGCACTTGTTTGCCACTTTTTCCCATTCTCCATGGTATGCTGACATTGCCAATTATCTAGCTTCGGGTGAAATTCCAAAAGAATGGACCCAACAAGATAAAAACAAGTTTTTCACTGAGGTAAAACAGTTTTTCTGGGATGACCCATACCTTTTCAAATACTGCCCAGACCAAATCATTAGGAGATGCATTCCAGACCATGAAATGAACAGTGTTGTATCATTTTGCCATTCTCAAGCTTGTGGTGGCCATTTTTCTGCTAAAAAGACCGCTCACAAAATTTTGCAATCTGGATTTTACTGGCCCACTATATTTAAAGATGCATATGATTTCTGTAAAGTATGTGAGCGGTGCCAAAAATTGGGTTCAATTTCCAAAAGGAACATGATGCCTTTAAACCCAATTTTGGTCGTCGAGTTATTCGATGTATGGGGTATAGACTTTATGGGACCATTTCCCCCGAGCTTTGGTTTTCATTATATCCTCGTTGCAGTTGATTATGTTTCCAAATGGATTGAAGCAATCCCATGTAGGAACAATGATGCTAAAACGGTAAAAAAGTTTATCTTGGACAGTATCTTTTCCCGTTTTGGAACTCCGCGTGCCATCATTAGTGATGGGGGCACTCACTTTTGTAACCGCATTATTGAGAGTTTGTTTCAAAATTACGGTGTTACACATAAAGTGGCTACCCCCTATCATCCTCAAACAAGTGGGCAGGTAGAGGTCTCAAATAGGGAAATTAAAAGAATTTTGGAGACCACGGTAAAACCGAATCGTAAGGATTGGTCCATGCGGTTAAATGATGCATTGTGGGCCTATCGCACTGCATATAAGACCCCAATTGGGATGTCTCCATACCGGCTTATATATGGGAAAGCTTGCCACCTTCCGGTGGAGCTGGAACATAAAGCTTATTGGGCCATAAAACAACTGAACTTTGACTTAGACAAGGCTGGGGAGAAAAGAGCCCTTGATCTAAATGAATTAGAAGAATTGAGAAACGAGGCTTATATGAACTCAAGAATTTATAAGGACAGGACTAAGGCCTTTCATGATAAACGGATATTAAGAAAATCATTCCATCCGTCTCAAAAAGTCCTCTTGTACAATTCTCGACTTCATCTTTTCCCTGGAAAGTTAAGATCTCGTTGGACAGGCCCCTACATTGTTCAAGAAGTATTTCCATATGGGGCAGTGACCCTCATTGATCCATCGAATGGTACCTCTTTTAAAGTCAATGGACAACGTTTAAAACCATTCTTGGAGACTATTCCTCCAGAGGAAAATGTAATTCCTCTGATCGATCCTATCTATCAGGATTGATGGGCACTGGATCTGACAGTGGCCCATACCTTTGTATATTATGCATATATTTTTCTATTTTCTTTGTGTGTTATTTGTCTTACATTGGACAGGTTTCTACACAAAAGCTTCATTACTCCAGGTGCTTTCTACCCTTTTTCCTCCTTTTACATTTTCACCTCATGTTACATTTCATTTCGCATTTCATGTATGACATCGAGGACGTTGTCTAGTTTAGGTTGGGGGGTGGGAACAAGCACACTTGTCCAATTTTAGACAAATTTTGTTTTTTTCGTTTCTGAGTAGCCGTTTTTTAAAAAAAAGAAAAAAAAAAGGGTGTTTTCAAAAGAACATGACGATTCGAAGATGCTTAGAAATCTGGAATTTCAGAATTTTTTGGAAGGAAGTAAAATGAAGGTTCATTATTTTCAAAAAAATAAAAAATACCGAACTTTGTTTTTCACAGTACCACGCGTACATCATTTCAAAAGTTTTGGACAAAAAAAATTTAAGTGTCATTTTCAGAGTTCTTTCAAGAGAGAAAAAGAGACGACTTTCTGAAATTTGGCCATATGAGTTCTCCTGGTTCATCGGCATGGTTAGGCCGAACAAAACCAGTGAATTAATTCGGGTGAATTGAAAAGGGCTGCCTATTGTTGGGGACCGTTTAAAAAGAAAAACAATTGCCAAGGGATGCACAAATAAGTGTTAAAAAAAAAAAAAAAAAAAGAGTTTAGTTATAACTCTTGAAAAGAATAAAAAGTTATGTGACTAGTTTGGGTTCGTAGCCTTTTTAACCCGAGCCAGTAAGCCCGTAGGGGTATTTATATACCTAGTGCCCTAAAGACATTTGTTTTGGGAGTCATTGGCCTAATGCTCATTATATGGGTTAATTAGAAAGCTTAAGGGACCTAGGCATTGCACAGTCACATGTGTGTGTTCAAAAAAAAAAAAAAAAAAGATGCATCTCGCGGCCTTTGAAAAACAACAGTGCGAAAGCCATCATAGTAGCCTTGAGAGGAGACTTGTATTTTGCCCGAATCTAGGAAAGTTGGAAATTCCGAGGGAGAATTCTGTTTTCATGGCATTATCGTAGAACATTTAAAATTTTTGTTTTGATGTATACATTTGCACAAGGCACTCAAAGTTTTGGTATAATTCAAAAAAAAAAAAAAAAAAAAAAAAAAACCGTGAACCGGATTTTGAAAAGTCTGAAATCTTGATTATTCGAGGATTCGAGGCATCTGATTTGACTCAATATTCTTTTGAAAAACCTTCCATTGAATTTCTTTCACTTTTAGGTAAATGAATTTTGTGGGCATATTCACTGCAAACCCTCACGAGGCACAACTCGTCCACTAGGGGTAACCTAGGGGTTTAAGGGCTTGCTGCATACGCTAAATACAGCCGAGAGTGCCAGCGAAAGTGGCGTTTTTCTTTTTGTCTTCGCATTTAGTTTAGATTAGATTAGGCCAGAAGACCTACTATAGTTTTGCATATTTTGCTCGGGACTAGCCAAAAGCTGGTTGGGGGGTGTGATAAGTCCTTAAAAATGTAATATGTTCTTATCATTTTAGAGTAATTAAGGACTTAATCATCAAATCATGGACCATTTTAGTAAAAAAATTATGAATTTATGTTTTGAGCATCAAAGTCTGAATTTGAGTCAAAATTCATCCAAAAATTGCATTTTCACATAAAATCATGAATTTCTCTATTTTTACATTGAAAGTCACAAATTTCCCATAACTTTTTAATCACACATGAAATGATGAATTTGCTTTGTACCATTGATTTAATTGAAGAAAACTTGATAAAATGGTGACATTTTATGCATTTATTTGGTGTGAATTGGGACCGCATCTTGCATAATTCCTTACCTATATGATTAGATTATTCTTTAATCTTTTCTTTTATTTTTGTAGGGAATTTCAGAAATCGGGGCCCACGGAAGAGATGAATTAAATGCACCATGGACCCACCTTCCTTTGGCATGGATTCTAAGGTAGGGGCGGCCATGGTAGGGTCATGGTAGGGTCCGCTCTCATAAGAAAGAAAAAAAATCAGATTTACTCTTTTGAAGATAAGTTCCAAATTTGTGGGCCATGAGATGATGAGGTGTCATATCTACTCTCCAACAAATATTGCTTACATGTCAAGATGGATGGCTAAGATTCAAATCAAGCAAAGAAGAAAACAAAATTGCAAAAGAAAATCCCTCCAAGGTGAGGACGTCCAAGGCAAGAGAGTCAAGGCTTCTACACTCAAGTGGGGTCCACATGCATTCAAGAATTGCACATCAAATCTGAAATTCAGATTTGAATTGATCCTTAACCCAAGTGGGACCCAAGAGAGGGAGTTGTATGAGATAAGAACAATCCTAATTTTACTAGGATTGTGAGCCAACCCCTAGAAAATCTCTCAAAAACTCTCCTAATCCTAATCCAACTTGGACCAAACACTACTAATCCTTACCCAAATCAAAACCTTGCAACCCAAGCTATCAAAAATATATAAAAAGAGGGCTGGACGTGGATCCCCATATCTCCATTCCCCTTGGACGACCAGCAACAATAATTCCCTTTTTTTCCATTAATTCTTCTTCATCTCTCCTCCTTCCATCAATATTTCATCCAAGGCCTTCCCTAAGGCACACTACCACTTGGATTTTTACGCCGTCGCGCCGCCGCCGTTGCTATCGTCACTCCACCATCGGATCATCCTTGGAATCATCTTCCCTTGCTTGGATTTCAGATCGCGAAACGAGAGCCGGTTGGATCGCCGTTCAAGACCGCGAGTCCTTCTCCTCCGTTTAGTGTTTCTTGTGTCGATGGTAAGGTTGGATGCACTTTATTTTTATTAAAAGAATTTTGTAATGGTTATTTGCTTTTAATGGGTCTTTCATTAATAAATCAAGTTTATGAGGTCTTGGTCTTCACCAATGAGTCAACATTGAATTTTTGTGCGTAGTGACAGTGCGCACTTGGTGCGGTGGTCTTGATTTTTCTTGATGGCATTAAGCAAAGTAATTATTGCAAAGTTTTAGAATTAAAATATAATTTCTTTATTTTCTGATTTTATTTTATTTGATTTTATTTGATTTTATTCTTTATTCTATGCACCCTTAACAATTATTGCAATTGGTTGGGCTAATGAATCTTATGGTGATGCAGTGGTTAGATTAGATTTCTAGATTAGGATTTTAATTTTCTTTGGTTGTAATTAATATTTCAGATTTGTAATTAATTTTTAATTCAATTAGAAAATTTGATTTGTATAGTTTTTTTTAGGCTAGAACTAGTTTTTTTTATTAGGACAGGTTTTGCGATAACTAAACTCTCCGTGGATCGATCCGGTTTCACCGGTTATTACTACAATCGCGGCCTTGCACTTGGGGCTACGATCAAGTTTTTGAGCGCTTTGGAAAAGACGGTGATTGTTTTTTACTTTAAAACGGATTTCAGGGAAATCAGTGCTTAAGAACTAATTTCCTGGGATTCCGCCCCAATTCCGCATGGAAAGCGTATCTCATGCCATCAATAGCCTATATTTGGATAAAAACACGTGTTGGAAGATTCTCGGACGTTTCAGGGTGTTCCTATTCGGTCTCTTGGTTTGCGATGATGCATTTGATGTGATTTTAGGCCGAAAAACACATTTTAGGATATTTAGAGACACGTTTTGCGTACAAATGTGTTTCGAGCGATTCTGTGGCTAGGAATGCATTGCTGGGGTTTCAAGGTCGTTGAGGACCGAGGCCCGCGTTTCATGGAGTCCATCCGTGTTTATAGGCGGATCTGCTAAACTATAGGCTGCAAAACTCATTTCACGCAATTCATAGATCGGAGACGCGCTCTGAAATTCTTTGTTTTCTTTTAGTTTAAAACCGGTTTCGGGAAAAATTAGGCTGAAGAGCTAATATGTTGGGACTCTGCCACGTTTCTGACCGACAAAAGAATCTTGTGCAATCAATAGCCCGTATTTGAATAAAATCGCGTGACGAACGGCTTTAGGTCATATCAGGGTATTACGGTCGAGTCTTTTGTTCGAAATGAGTTTACAACGATTCTATGCCGAAATATGCATTTCACGATAATTTGAGATACTTTTCGCTTTAAAAAAGGTTTCAGGCGATTCAAGGGTAAGGAATGCATTGCACGGGCTTCGGGGTTGTTTGGGTCTGAAAAACGTTCTTTGGGCAGTTCCTAATCTATTGGTTTCGTTCGATGTGAGTCCAGGAGAACACTGGCTCCAAACTGCATTTCACGAAGTCCACGGTTGAAGGAAGAAGTCCGAGGAATTCTTTTTCCTTTAAGACTGGATTCGGGCAAATTCGAACTTGAGAACTAATCTCGTGGGGTTTTGTGCCGTTGTTGAATGATACCCGTATTTCTTTCAATCAATAGCCTATATTTTGATAAAAACGCGTCATGGATGATTCTAGCGCATTTCTGGGGGGCGTTGTCTCCACTTTTGGTATGAACTGCATTTCATACGATTCTAGGCTGAAATACGCATTTTAAGATATTATGAGCTATGTTTTGCTTTAAAATAAGTTTCACGAGATTCTAGGGGTTAGGAAAGAAATGCGTGGGTTCAAGGTTTTTTAAGACTGAATCTCGTCCTTCGGGCAGCTTGTTTGGAATTTTAGGCGGCTCTCAGAAAATGTAGGTTGGAAAACGCGTCTCACGCAACTCGCGGTTGGATGATGCGCTCTGAAAAATACGGTAAATTTTTTTATCACTTTTTTTTTTGAAGAATTAGTTAGTTCCTCTATTTCTCAAAGAATACTATACAGAAAAGGAAGTCTCTCGTATGGAAGATGCTTCCAAAGGGGCATGCCCCTCTAACTACGAACGAGAAAAATAAAGCAACAAATAAATAGGGTCCAAATTACTCATTATTTCCTATACATTGCCTACACAAATATGTAAGTGCATTCTGATTATTGTGGAAAGTAGCTAAATTTCTGCTTAACACTTTACTGAGCCGAGCAGATCGCGGATGAAGCATCAAGTACTGAATGTGTTCAAATTTCAGAATAAAAGCATGTAATCTTGTTACTCTAAAGCGCACCTTCCAATCAGAAACTTGAGGATTGAGAAGAACTTGATGGAGTGTTGAATCTGCCTCAAAAGTGATATGTGTGACATTATCTGGACTTAGCTGCATTATTTGAAACACTGCATTAAAGGAAGTAAACTCCTGCTCATTATGACATTCCTTTGGTGTATGAACATCACTCCAAAGAATTGCAACTATAAGGGTATCAATTGAACAAATAGATACTCTCCATCCAGGATTTATTAAAGTAGCAACTTGGGATGGATATCGGAGTTGCTTGGAGGAACATTCCAATGATTAGGAATTTCACATGCTAAAGCTATGTCACGATAAAGAATTCTACTGCAAACAGTGTGAGTAATCTGCTATAACACAACCTCACTTGAGTGCTCTTTACTTCTGAAGATCCTTCCATTCCTCTCAGCCCAAATATGCCAAATGAGCTTTCCAAGAGTTTGAAGACCTTTAGCTTGCTGGTCCAATGGAGGAGTGATTGAAGCCAGCAATTCCAATAGATTTGTACAGCGTATCGACTCCAAATTCAATTTTGCTAGGAGAGCTTTCCACACCTCTTGAGAATAAGGGCACTGGGTCATTAAATGAATAGTTGTTTCCCAAGTGCAATTACAGAGAACACAGCAAGAATCACAAGCAACATTTATCTGGAGGAGAAAACCTTTATTTTTATTTTTTTCTAGGAGTAAGTTAGTTCTTCATTTTCTCAAATAAGAAATAACAGAAGGGGAGGTCTAAACAACCCCACATGGATACTTGACGCTCCCAATGGGGCATTCCCCATAAAAATCAAAACAGATGATATAGATAGACTTTATTTCTAACAGCGACATGCATCTAGGGTTTATTCAGACTGCTCACATTCCATATGATGATAGTCATGTAGAACGATTCCTTGGATTAGGCTTCTCTTTAGTGGTGATCCCAGCGTGTCCTTGTTTTTGTCTTGCACCTGAACTTGAACTTGGCACTCTATAAAGTAAGCTTTTATCTAATTGGTGAATAAAAAACAAGCTTTTCTACGGGTCATCTGATTTCATTTGAGAGGAGATTGCTGCATTACCCTTAATGACTATGGCATTCAGAGTTGCATCAGTTTCCCTCAAAACCATAGCTGTAGTGGAAGAGATATCTTCTGCATAAGTATTTGAGTCACCATCCAAATTTGAAAGGCTAAGAAATCTGTTTGAACTTGGCTGAATTGATCATGTCTTAGGGCTGATTGAGGATTCTTTTGCAGGAGATGTGGCCTTTTCTGAAGTCTTTTTTCCTTTTACTGTATTCCATTGCTCCTCCTTCCCTTTTGTATGAAGTTCCTTTCCATGAGGATTCTCCTGATTATGTTCAGTCTCTTGGTGGAGATCAGCACCTGATTCTTCTCCTTGTTTCCTTTTAGGCTTCCACACTTTGTTTGGCAAGCTTGTGTCAGTCTTCAGTGGGCAAGATTTATCCCCATGGTTAAAAGTTCTGCATGTTTTGCAAGGGTTTGGTCTCCAAGCATATTCCGCTTTCTGAATTATTGTTTTGTCATTATATTTCATGCGTAGCTCACATGGAAATTCAGCATCAACATCTACTTCAACACATATTCTAGCAAACGCATATCTAGTTCCCGCAGCTGTAGGATGGTCCATGCATATTGGGTTACCAATAACACTAGCAATTTTACTAAGAGCAGAATTTGATCGAAAACAGAAATTCAAATTAGGTAGTCGAACCCACATTGGAATAGATTCAAGATTTTGTCTATACATTGTGATATCTCCAGCCCATCTTTTCAAGATTATTGGGTGACCATACACAAGCCAAGGTCCCTCATCAAGGATTCGTTGCCCAATGCCATATGCAGCAAACATAAACAAGAAGAATCCCTCTCCCATAGGAATTATTTCCAAATCCCTAATTCGCCATGCATTTTCAATACATGTTTTAATTAATATCAGGAGTGGATGGAGTATTACCAATAAAATAGCCAACGAGTGAATATCCCCAATTCTGAACAGTTGCGGAAGAGTCTTCTTCATCAAACTCAATGTGATGATCAGGATAGTTTGATGGTTGGTGGTGGCGTTGTAAGGCTCTTGCCCAGCCTAGTTGGCGAGAAAAGAGTGATGACCACGTGTCAGCGCTAGATGGAATTTCTGCAGCATCCTTCAATTGGAGAGTTTTAGGAATAAACAAATCTGATCTATTCTCCCCTGAACCAGGAGTCTCCATCACAGTAACTCCATCATCTGATAGAATTCTGCCACTTGCCGCTTCTACTTGCAAGACTTTGCTTTTGAGTGAATCAGCATCGGGTATGCTGCCATCTGCCGCTTCTACTTGCACAAGTTGCGTTTTGCGTGATTCCTCATCAGCTGTATTGTGCGCAACCCTATTTGACGATGCAGACATCTTTTCCTTACCCAATCTCACCTTGGCTTCAAGGGTTAGATAACGTGGAAGATCCAAAGGGATCGCATGATCGATTTGATGATGAGATTTGTGCATTCCGATCGTCAGTATATAAAAGCATAGACCGAATATTATCCATTAGTGATGATGGCGACGGATCAGATTGAATGGAGGCCGCCCCTCAATCCATTCTTGATGGGCGTACAAGACGAGGCAGCCAAGGAGGAAAAGAAGAGGGTCGTCTGATCGCCCAACACAAAATAAAACGAAGATCTTTTGTTTTAAGCCTTCCCCCCAGTAGCATCCAAGCACAAATAGAATGTTTTTTAATACACCCTTTGAACCAAATCATAGAAGGCCATTGGAGGGATTGGTCCCAATTCCTGCATACTAGTTTGTAAGCAGACTTTAAGATGAGATTTCCATGATCTTTTGGAGTCCAAACAAGTTCATCTTTGAAGTTGGGCCATGGCTCAATCTCATTTGGAATAGATTGGAAGATATCCATTAATGCATTGGACGTGGGAGTAGGAAACCTCCACCCATCAGTCTGAATAAATTGATGGACTTTAATATCAGCCCCCTTGCCTAGATCATATACTGCTCTATCTTCATAACAATCTTTCAGACGCCCTCCATTAAGCCAAGGGCGGTCCTGAATTTGATTTGGTGCCCATTGCCAACTAGAAATTTTATGAGAGGTATAGCAATTGATCTAAGCATCAAAACGCTATTCCAACCCCAAGAGGCATTTTTAGGAATCATAACGTCCCAAAAGGGCTCTCCACGCAAATACTTGGCATTTACCCATAAGTTCCAGCAAGTGCTTTTGTTACTAACCACATTCGAAACTTGGCTTAAGAGGGATGCCTTCGCTGTTCCATGAATTGATTTAGTACCCAAACCACCCATAGCAATGGGTTGGCATATGGAATCCCAAGCGAAAGGGTTTAGGCAACTTGGAGCTTAAGAACTAATCTCGTGGGATTCAGCCCCGTTAATCTTGTGTAATCAATACCCCGTATTTGGATAAAAGCGCATGCCGGATGACTCTAGGTCATATCAGGGTATTATGGTCGAGTCTTTTGCTTCGAAATGCGTTTACAACGATTCTATGCCGAAATACGCATTTCTTGGTAATCTAAGATCATTTTCGCTTTAAAAAGGGTTTCAGGCGATTCGAAGGGTGAGGAACGCATTATGTGGGCTTCAGGGTTGTTTAGCTTTGAAACACGTGCTTCGGGCAGTTCCTAATCCGTTTTATTACGAAACCACGATCTAGGTGGGTCCAGGAAAGCACTGGCTCCAAACCGCATTTCACGAAGTCCACGGTTCAAGGAAGCGCTCTAGGAAGTTCTTGGAATCCTGTGTCCTTTAAGATGGGGTTCGGAGCCGTTTCTGAATGAAACCCGTATTTCTTGCAGTCAGTGCCCAGTATCTTGATAAAAACGCTTCATGGATGATTCGAGGGCTTTTCAGGGGCTATTGTCAGCAGTTTTGCTTTGAAATGCTTTTTTTTTTTTTTTTTTTTTAAGAGTAAGTAAGTTCTTCAATTTCTCAAAAATAAATAAAATACAAATTGGGACATTCCCAAGGGGCATACCCCTGAATTACATACCTGAACTATTCAAACTAAAGACATGAAGTCCAAACAAATATTTACAGCTGTCCACGAACAGAGTAATACAAAAGATCAATATTATCCACATTGAACAATGTAGGGCCAGGAAATCGGCTAATAATTTTACTGAATCGCACAGTCTGGGGATGAAGATTCACAAATTGAACAGGCCCAAAACTATTAACCACAGCATGGAGACGCCGAGCCCGAAACCACAAAGCCCATTCCGATTGATCAGGATTAAGAAGAAGGGTGTGCAAAGAAGTATCAATCTCAAGAGTAATGGATGAAATATCTGGAGGAACAAGCTCCAACAGATGGTAGAGACCTTCATAAATATGCAGTGACTGCACTCTTCTTCCCTTCCAAGGGTGATGTGTATCTCTCCATAAGATACCAACAAAAACCAAAGGCAAAGTAGTAATTGAAAGACACCAACCCTACGGTCTTTCGTTAACCAGATTTGCAACCATAACTGGAGTATGCACAGGAACATTCCAATGACATTGAATGTCATTCGGTAATACAAGATCAAGGAATAATATCTTGGTTGTCACTGTCTGAATGATACGCTGCACGACAGAACCATATGGAAGAGTAACATTCCTAAAAATCCTTGCATTACGTTCGGCCCACACATGCCAGACAAAAGCATTAAAGAGAAGCTTTGCAAGATTAATAGTATCATTCCCGTGCTGATCAATACGGGAAACCATAGAATGTAAAAACTCTTGAGCTGAAGAACAAGTGATTGGGACCAAATTCAATGTAGAGAGGAGAACCCCCCAAATTGCTTGTGCGTATGGACAATGTAGCATAAGGTGCAAAGACGTTTCACAAGTACAGTCACACAGAACACAACATGTATCACAATCAACACTTCTTTGCAAAAGAAAATCCTTCGTCTTCAGTCTACCTTGAAAGAACATCCAAGCACAGACAGAGTGTTTTTTAATACCCCCTTTGAACCAAATAGATGAAGTCCAACTTACCTGCTGGTTCGGAATGCTACAAACAAGATTGTAAGCAGAGCTCAATGAGAACACCCCCTTCTCTTCAAGAGTCCAAACAATTTCATCCTCAAAATCAGTCCAAATCTGGCATTCTTGAGGGATGAGATGAAAAATATCCATCAGGGCAGCCGAAGTAGGGGGGGCAAATTCCAAACACCATGTACTATAAAAGTACTAACTCTGAAGTCTTCCCCCAATCCGAGGTCATACATAGCTCGAGACCCAAACCAGTCCTTCAGCCGTCCCCCAGGTAGCCATGGATCAGTCCAAAAGTATGTGGTGTGCCCGTTCCCAATTAAGAATTTGATGTGGGGTAAATCCAAAGGTCGAAGGGCCAAAATACCCTTCCAACCCCAAGAAGCAGACTTTGGACAAGCAACATCCCAGAAAGAATCATTCTTTAAGTATCGAGCATTAACCCAGATGTTCCAACAAGTTTGCCTATTAAGAATAACATTCCATGCCAGCCTAAGCAGTGCTGCCTTCGCAACCCCAGCAACAGAGCGAATACCAAGACCTCCCACAGCAACCGGCTGACAAATAGTGCTCCAAGCTATGGATGAAGATAGGAAAAGGATCAGCAGTTCTAGAAGAAATCTCTGATCTGTCGGTCTAAAGCGTGTAAAATTGATTGAGGAAGGAGAAAGACAGTTGCCCAGAATAAGTGAAAGGAAGAGAGAGTAGACTTAATCAACTCCAACCGTCCAGCATATGAGATCACCTTAGCCTTCCATCCAGATAACCGTTGCTGCACTTTTGCTAAAAGACGCTGACAATCATTAAAATTAAGTCGCTTTGAGGAGAGGGGTACCCCCAGGTATCTGATGGGAAGAGTGGCCCTTTGAACCTCAAGAAGAGAAGAAATAGCACTTTGAATTTCCTCAGTACAGTTTGCATAAAAAATAGCACTCTTCAACCAGTTGACCCCAAGCCCTGTAAAATCTCGAAAATGCTGAAGAAAATGCTTAAGAGTAGCCGCCGCTCCTGTGGTAGCTTTACTAAAGACAATCAGATCATAAGAAAACATTAAATGAGATATGATAACATCCTTTTTCACAAAAGGAGATGGAATCGTATTAGCAGCAGCATATTTATGCATCATAACAGAGAAGAACTCCATAACTAGAGCAAATAGATACGGAGATAAAGGGCATCCCTGTCAAAGACCACGAGTACCCTGGAAGAAACCCTCCGCAGCACCATTGACCAACACTGAGAATTTTGCTCCTGTAACACATTCCATAAGCACCTTAATAACTATCTCAGGAAACCGGAGACACCGAAGAGCGGCCTCCAAAAAATCCCAACGTACACTGTCATAGGCTTTGGCAAGATCAAGCTTAATGCACATTCTTGGACTGCCTTTGTCAATATGAAAATTATGGATCAAATCCTGAGCAAGAAGAATATTATCCGCAATACTTCTACCAGGAACAAAAGCTGACTGCATGGGACCCACCAGCTTAGCAATGAATGGTTTAATCCGTTTGACCATAATCCGAGTAATGATTTTATACAACTCATTCGTTAAAGCAATAGGACGGAACTTGCCCGGAGAGTTTGCATTTTCAGATTTAGGCACCAACACTATAAAAGTATGCTTGAGTTGCTTTAACATAGAACCATGAGTGAAAAAATCCATAATACTAGCACACACATCCTTGCCTATGATTGGCCAACACACTTTGAAAAAATGAGCATTAAACCCATCAGGACCAGGGGCCTTATTAGGGTTAGCTGATTTAACCACATCCTCAATTTCTGCAACAGTAACCAGACGCAGGAGATTTAACGCATCCCCATCAGTGAGAACCCCATGAGGAGAGATATGGGATAAATCAGGATACTGAGATGGAACTGCCGGACCAAGAATATTCTGAAAATGAGACACAAACACTGCAACAATACCTGTAGAATCAGTGTAAACAGTGTTATCTGCATCAGTAATCTGAGAAATATAAGCTCGAGACTGCCTTTTCTTCATTAGCCTATAAGAATACTTGGTATTACTATCCCCCAAGTTTACAGCCAGGTCACGAGCACGCTGCTTGTACATACTCTCCTCAGCCCTTAATAACTGATCTAGCTCAAATCTTGCCATACGTTCCTGCTCATGAATAAACAGATCCCTTGGAGCACTTGCTAAAAGCGATTGCAAAGTTTTGAACTTTAGAGAGGCTTCTGAAAGTTTCATAGGAATATTCCCCTGTGCTTTCTTCCATTCAATAAGTCTCTTTTTAATAATGGAAAGCTTATGAACCACAATAAAGAGCGGAGTACCAGAAACATCAGAATCCCATGCTTCTTTAACTATTTGGAAGAACCTCGGCATTTTAGCCCAGAAGTTATAATATCGGAACGAAGCTTTAATGTGGGGCTTTACATGCAACGAAATCAATATAGGAGAGTGATCAGAAAGGCCCGGCAGCAGAATCTCACCCTGAAAAGGATTAGAATGAAGAAAATTGGAATTAACCAGCACCCGATCCAATTTACACTCAATCCTAGAAGCACCCATACTAGAAGTAGACCAAGTGAACAGAGGCCCTGTTAACTTCATATCAAGCAACCCTGCATCACGAAGACAATCATTAAATTCATTAAGGCCCCTAGCCCTTGGGGCTGCACCTCCATGTTTCTCATGATTCCAGCGAACAGTGTTAAAATCCCCTGCAACAATCCATGGCAACCCACAAGTAGACAGATCGCGAATTGTTCTCCATAATTCATGCCTCTGCTTGTAATCATTAAATTCATAACAGGCTGTAAAAAAGAAATGCTCAGTCCCATATAGGACTTCACAGTGCAGACATTGGGTAGTACTAGCATTGACAGTCACATGAAGCAGACGGGGATCCCACATCACCCATATTCTAGCAGTTGAACCTTGAGCAATGTTAGAACAGTCTCTCCACCCAGCAGGAACCACTGAGGTAACAATAGAATTATAAGAACTGAGCTATACCTTTGTTTCCAATAGGATAACCAGAGCAAGCTTTAAGTGACGGATATGATGCCTAACAGCAGCTTGCATCGAAGGTCGATTAAGACCTCGCACATTCCATATAATTATAGTCATTTAGAACCAGATTTAAGGAGTGCTCTCTCCTTAATAATAACGCCAGCCATCCCATGTTTTTGCTTCAGAACAGTACCTTGTTTATTCACTGACTTAGCATCAGAAGTCCGAGATGAAGTTGTAGCTTGTTTACTGACAGGGCCTTGATCAGAAGCTTCACCTGGATCACGCAGAGCATGACCTGAACCAGAATGCTGAAGAACGAAGTCAGTAGTTGTAGTTAATTCAACAACTCCAATAGATGAATCCCCATCGAGGTTAGAAAGACTACTGAACCGATTGGGTTCCACAGGAACCAGCTGCGCAGAACGGTTAGAAGGGCTCTTAGATTTAGTAGGAGAAACAGCTCGACCAGATCGAAGCTTCCCTGTGACAGCAGTCCACTCCACCATAGCAAGATCACGCTGATCACGCTGACCTCCTCCTCCGGAATAGTACGCTGCACCTCAACACCCACTCCAGCAGCAACATCAGGTGTAGGAGTTCCTCCCGAAGATGACTTCTTTGGAACCCAAACTTGCTTTGGCTGACGCTGAACATCCTTCAGAGGGCATGAGTTATCTCCATGGGTGAACGTTCTGCAAGTTTTACAAGGAGAAGGGCGCCAAGCATATTCAACTCTTTGAAAGATAGTTTTCTCCTTATACTTCATGCGCAACTCAGTAGGAAACTCAGCATCAAGGCCAACCTCCACACAGACCCTAGCAAATGCATAACGTGTGCTTGTGGCTGTTGCATGGTCCATGCATGTAGGGTTTCCAATGACAGAAGCTATTTTACTAAGAGCAGACGAAGTTCTGAAACAAAAATTCAAGTTTGGAAGACGAACCCAAACAGGTATGGTCTCCAGGTTATCACGGCTCATGGAGATATCCGCAGTCCAGCGACGCAGGATTAATGGCCTCCCATATACGAACCAGGGTCCATCATCCAGAATCCGTTGTCCAGCATCATAAGAATGAAATTTGAACAATAAAAGCCCATCTGCCATGGGAATTATCTCAAGATCTGTTATTCTCCACGCTTTTGAAAGACAAGCTTTGATGCCAGGAAGGGGAGGAGGATTTCCAATAAAATAACCTACAAGAGAGTGCCCCCAGTTTTGAACTGCTGCAGAAGCATCATCGTCATCAAACACAATGTGATGATCGGGATCCGTGGACTGGGTTGAATGACGTTGCAGATCTCTTGACCGAGTTGTATGTTTTTGGAACAATGACGACCAAGAATCAATAATCTTATTAACTTGCACGTTATTCAGATCAGAAGCAAACGGTGGGTCAACAGCAGCATGCAGATCTGAAGAAGAATGCAGACCTGAAGAAGAATGCAATCCTGAAGAAGAAGATAGACCTGCATCAACATGAACAGGACTCTGCAGGGTTTTCAGAACTTGCACTAGATTCGGATTAGGACTCTGCAGAGTTTTCCGACCTTGCACTAGTTTCGGATCAGGCGAGGAAGATGGCTTTACAGTAACGGGCAGATCTGAAAAATTCACATCAGCACCTCTGGTGTTGGGAGACAACGAAACCACAGCCAACTCATCAGCAGAGAGCATCCGTCCAATGTTATTCTCCCCATGTAGGATATGCTGCCGACAGTCTCCATTCGAAGGGGAGCACTCAATAGAAAGAATGGAAGCAACACGATTTGCAGAAGCCTTTTTATCATTACCAATCCGAATCTTGGCCTCAAGGATCAGATCACGAGGAATCTCTGGCGGAATAAACCCTTTCTGCTGCTTCTTTAAAATCGACTTCAAGAAGGAAACTTGAGCACTACGATCGTCAGCATAAGAAAACAGAACTCGTATCTGATCCGTCAATGAACTAGGAGAAGTAGGGTGAGGGCGATCATACAGAATGGAGGCTGATCCTCCATCCATGCTTGACGCCGACCAGGATGAAGAAGAAGAAAAGCAAAATCGCCAGAGAGAAGAAAGGAGAGAAAAAAATAAAGAACCTGAGAAAAAAATAAAGAACCTAGAAAAAATAAAGAACCTTGAGAAAACATAAAGAACCTGAGAAAAAATAAAGAACCTGATAAAAAATAAAGAACCTCGAGAAAAAATAAAGAACCTGAGAAAAAATAAAGAACCTAGAAAAAAATAAAGAACCTCAGAAAAAATAAAGAACCAAGAAAAAATAAAGAACCTTGAAAAAATAGAGAAGCAAGAAAAAATAAAGAACCTAGAAAAAATAAAGAACCTCAGAAAAAATAAAGAACCTAGAAAAAATAAAGAACCTCAGAAAAAATAAAGAACCTAGAAAAAATAAAGAACCTCAGAAAAAATAAAGAACCTACAAAAAATAAAGAACCTTGAAAAAATAAAGAACCAAGAAAAAATAAAGAACCTCGAAAAAATAAAGAACCTCAGAAAAAATAAAGAACCTAGAAAAAATAAAGAACCTCAGAAAAAATAAAGAACCTAGAAAAAATAAAGAACCTCAGAAAAAATAAAGAACCTAGAAAAAATAAAGAACCTCAGAAAAAATAAAGAACCTAGAAAAATAAAGAACCTAGAAAAAACTAAAGAACCTCAGAAAAAATAAAGAACCTAGAAAAATAAAGAACCTAGAAAAAATAAAGAACCTCAGAAAAAATAAAGAACCTAGACAAAATAAAGAACCTCAGAAAAAATAAAGAACCTAGAAAAAATAAAGTACCTAGAAAAAATAAAGAACCTAGAAAAAATAAAGAACCTAGAAAAAATAAAGAACCTCAGAAAAAATAAAGAACCTAGAAAAATAAAGAACCTAGAAAAAATAAAGAACCTCAGAAAAAATAAAGAACCTAGAAAAAATAAAGAACCTAGAAAAAATAAAGAACCTCAGAAAAAATAAAGAACCTAGAAAAAATAAAAAATCTAGAAAAAATAATGAACCTCAGAAAAAATAAAGAACCTAGAAAAAATAAAGAACCTTGAAAAAATAAAGAACCTAGAAAAAATAAAGAACCTCGGAAAAAATAAAGAACCTAGAAAAAATAAAGAACCTCAGAAAAAATAAAGAACCTAGAAAAAATAAAGAACCTCAGAAAAAATAAAGAACCTAGAAAAAATAAAGAACCTAGAAAAAATAAAGAACCCCAGAAAAAATAAAGAACCTCAGAAAAAACAAAGAACCTAAAAAGAATAAAGAACCTAGAAAAAATAAAGAACCTCAGAAAAAATAAAGAACCTAGAAAAAATAAAGAACCCCAGAAAAAATAAAGAACCTCAGAAAAAACAAAGAACCTAGAAAGAATAAAGAACCTAGAAAAAATAAAGAACCTCAGAAAAAATAAAGAACCTTGAAAAAATAAAGAACCTAGAAAAAATAAAGAACCAAGAAAAAATAAAGAACCTCAGAAAAAATAAAGAACCTAGAAAAAATAAAGAGCCTTAGAAAAAATAAAGAACCTAGAAAAAATAAAAAACCTCAGAAAAAATAGAGAACCTTGAAAAATAAAGAACCTAGAAAAAATAAACAACCTTGAAAAAATAAAGAACCTAGAAAAAATAAAGAACATCAGAAAAAATAAAGAACCCAGAAAAAATAAAGAACCTAGAAAAAATAAAGAACCTCAGAAAAAATAAAGAACCTAGAAAAATAAAGAACCTAGAAAAAATAAAGAAAGTCAGAAAAAATAAAGAACCTAGAAAAAATAAAGAACCTCAGAAAAAATAAAGAACCTACAAAAAATAAAAAATCTAGAAAAAATAAATAAACTCAGAAAAAATAAAGAACCTCAGAAAAAATAAAGAACCTAGAAAAAATGAAGAACCTTGAAAAAATAAAGAACCTAGAAAAAATAAAGAACATCAGAAAAAATAAAGAAACTAGAAAAAATAAAGAACCTAGAAAAAATAAAGAACCTCAGAAAAAATAAAGAACCTAGAAAAATAAAGAACCTAGAAAAAATAAAGAACCTCAGAAAAAATAAAGAACCTAGAAAAAATAAAGAACCTCAGAAAAAATAAAGAACCTAGAAAAAATAAAGAACCTCAGAAAAAATAAAGAACCTAGACAAAATAAAGAACCTCAGAAAAAATAAAGAACCTAGAAAAAATAAAGTACCTAGAAAAAATAAAGAACCTAGAAAAAATAAAGAACCTAGAAAAAATAAAGAACCTCAGAAAAAATAAAGAACCTAGAAAAATAAAGAACCTAGAAAAAATAAAGAACCTCAGAAAAAATAAAGAACCTAGAAAAAATAAAGAACCTAGAAAAAATAAAGAACCTCAGAAAAAATAAAGAACCTAGAAAAAATAAAAAATCTAGAAAAAATAATGAACCTCAGAAAAAATAAAGAACCTAGAAAAAATAAAGAACCTTGAAAAAATAAAGAACCTAGAAAAAATAAAGAACCTCGGAAAAAATAAAGAACCTAGAAAAAATAAAGAACCTCAGAAAAAATAAAGAACCTAGAAAAAATAAAGAACCTCAGAAAAAATAAAGAACCTAGAAAAAATAAAGAACCTAGAAAAAATAAAGAACCCCAGAAAAAATAAAGAACCTCAGAAAAAACAAAGAACCTAGAAAGAATAAAGAACCTAGAAAAAATAAAGAACCTCAGAAAAAATAAAGAACCTAGAAAAAATAAAGAACCCCAGAAAAAATAAAGAACCTCAGAAAAAACAAAGAACCTAGAAAGAATAAAGAACCTAGAAAAAATAAAGAACCTCAGAAAAAATAAAGAACCTTGAAAAAATAAAGAACCTAGAAAAAATAAAGAACCAAGAAAAAATAAAGAACCTCAGAAAAAATAAAGAACCTAGAAAAAATAAAGAGCCTTAGAAAAAATAAAGAACCTAGTAAAAATAAAAAACCTCAGAAAAAATAGAGAACCTTGAAAAATAAAGAACCTAGAAAAAATAAACAACCTTGAAAAAATAAAGAACCTAGAAAAAATAAAGAACATCAGAAAAAATAAAGAACCCAGAAAAAATAAAGAACCTAGAAAAAATAAAGAACCTCAGAAAAAATAAAGAACCTAGAAAAATAAAGAACCTAGAAAAAATAAAGAAAGTCAGAAAAAATAAAGAACCTAGAAAAAATAAAGAACCTCAGAAAAAATAAAGAACCTACAAAAAATAAAAAATCTAGAAAAAATAAATAAACTCAGAAAAAATAAAGAACCTCAGAAAAAATAAAGAACCTAGAAAAAATGAAGAACCTTGAAAAAATAAAGAACCTAGAAAAAATAAAGAACATCAGAAAAAATAAAGAAACTAGAAAAAATAAAGAACCTAGAAAAAATAAAGAACCTCAGAAAAAATAAAGAACCTAGAAAAATAAAGAACCTAGAAAAAATAAAGAACCTCAGAAAAAATAAAGAACCTAGAAAAAATAAAGAACCTCAGAAAAAATAAAGAACCTAGAAAAAATAAAAAATCGAGAAAAAATAAAGAACCTAGAAAAAATAAAGAACCTAGAAAAAATAAAGAACCTTAAAAAAATAAAGAACCTAGAAAACATAAAGAACCTCAGAAAAAATAAAGAACCTAGAAAAAATAAAGAACCTCAGAAAAAATAAAGAACCTAGAAAAAATAAAGAACCTCAGAAGAAATAAAGAACCTAGAAAAAATAAAGAACCTAGAAAAAATAAAGAACCTCAGAAAAAATAAAGAACCTCAGAAAAGATAAAGAACCTAGAAAAAACAAAGAACCTAGAAAAAATAGAGAACCTAGAAAAAATAAAGAACCTCAGAAAAAATAAAGAACCTAAAAAAAACTAAAGAACCTAGAAAAAATAAAGAACCTCAGAAAAAATAAAGAACCTAGAAAAAATAAAGAACCTGAAAAAATAAAGAACCTCGAAAAAATAAAGAACCTGAAAAAATAAAGAACCTGAAAAAATAAAGAACCTCGAAAAAATAAAGAACTTGAAAAAATAAAGAACCTGAAAAAATAAAGAACCTGAGAAAATAAAGAACCTAAAAAATAAAGAACCTGAAAAAATAAAGAACCTGAAAAAATAAAGAACCTCGAAAAAATAAAAAACCTTGAAAAAATAAAGAACCTAAAATGCTTTGAAATGCTTTCCATACGATTCTAGGTTGAAATATGCATTTTAAGATATTCGAGCAACGTTTTGCTTTCAAATGAGTTTCACGGGATTCTAGGGTTAGGAAAGAAAAGCGTGGGATTCAAGCTTTTTTACGACTGATTCCCATCCTTCGAGCAGTTTTTTTGAAATCGAAGGTGCCTATGGGAAAATGTTGATTGTAAACCGCGACTCACGATACTCGCGATTGAAGGACGCGCTCTGGAAAAGACGGTGATTGTTTTTTACTTTAAAACGGATTTTAGGGAAATCGGTGCTTAAGAACTAATTTCATGGGATTCCGCCCCAATTCCGCATGGAAAGCGTTTCTCGTGCCATCAATAGCCTATATTTGGATAAAAACACGTGTTGGAAGATTCTTGGGCGTTTCAGGGTGTTCCTATTTGGTCTCTTGGTTTGCAATGATGCATTTGATGTGATTTTAGGCCGAAAAACACATTTTAGGATATTTAGAGACAATTTTTTGCATACAAATGTGTTTCGAGCGATTCTGTGGCTAGAAATGCATTGCTGGGGTTTCAAGGTATTTTAGGACCGAGGCCCGTGTTTCGTGGAGCCCGTTCGTGTTTATAGGCGGATCTGCTAAACTCTAGGCTGCAAAACTCATTTCACGCAATTCATGGATTAGAGACGCGCTCTGAACAATTCTTTGTTTTCTTTTAGTTTAAAACAGGTTTCTGGAAAAATTGGGCTGAAGAGCTAATATGTTGCGACTCTGCCACATTTCTGACCGACAAAAGAATCTTGTGCAATCAATAGCCCGTATTTGAATAAAATTGCGTGCCGGACGACTCAAGGTCATATCAGGGTACTACGGTCGAGTCTTTTGTTCGAAATATGCTTACGACGATTCTATTCCGAAATATGCATTTCATAAACCTGAGATACTTTTCGCTTTAAAAAGGGTTTCAGGCGATTCAAGGGTAAGGAACGCGTTGCACGGGTTTCAGGGTTGTTTAGGTCTGAAAAACGTTCTTCGGGCAGTTCCTAATCTATTGGTTTCGTTCGATGTGAGTCCATGAAAACACTGGCTCCAAACTGCATTTCACGAAGTCCACGGTTGAAGGAAGAAGTCCGAGGAATTCTTTTTCCTTTAAGATTGGATTCGGGCAAATTCGAACTTGAGAACTAATCTCGTGGGGTTTTGTGCCGTTGTTGAATGACACCCGTATTTCTTGCAATCAATAGCCTATATTTTGATAAAAACGCGTCATGGATGATTCTAGCGCATTTCTGGAGGGCGTTGTCTCCACTTGTGGTATGAAATGCATTTCATACGATTCTAGGCTGAAATACGCATTTTAAGATATTATGAGCTATGTTTTGCTTTAAAATAAGTTTCACGAGATTCTAGGGGTTAGGAAAGAAATGCGTGGGTTCAAGGTTTTTTAAGACTGAATCCCGTCCTTCGGGCAGCTTGTTTGGAATTTTAGGCGGCTCTCAGAAAATGTAGGTTGGAAAACGCGTCTCACGCAACTCGCGGTTGGATGATGCGCTCTGAAAAATACGGTAAATTTTTTTATCACTTTTTTTTTTGAAGAATTAGTTAGTTCCTCTATTTCTCAAAGAATACTATACAGAAAAGGAAGTCTCTCGTATGGAAGATGCTTCCAAAGGGGCATGCCCCTCTAACTACGAACGAGAAAAATAAAGCAACAAATAAATAGGGTCCAAATTACTCATTATTTCCTATACATTGCCTACACAAATATGTAAGTGCATTCTGATTATTGTGGAAAGTAGCTAAATTTCTGCTTAACACTTTACTGAGCCGAGCAGATCGCGGATGAAGCATCAAGTACTGAATGTGTTCAAATTTCAGAATAAAAGCATGTAATCTTGTTACTCTAAAGCGCACCTTCCAATCAGAAACTTGAGGATTGAGAAGAACTTGATGGAGTGTTGAATCTGCCTCAAAAGTGATATGTGTGACATTATCTGGACTTAGCTGCATTATTTGAAACACTGCATTAAAGGAAGTAAACTCCTGCTCATTATGACATTCCTTTGGTGTATGAACATCACTCCAAAGAATTGCAACTATAAGGGTAGGGCGTTTCGGGGTATTCCTGTTCGGTCTCTTGGTTTGCGATGCATTTGATACGATATGAGGCCGAAAAACACATTTTACGATATTCCGAGACAGGTTTTGCATACAAATGTGTTTCGAGCGATTTTGTGCTTAGAAACGCATTACAGGGGTTCCAATGTCATTTAAGACCGAGGCCCGTGTTTCGTGGAGTTCGTTCGTTTTTATAGGCGGATCTGCGAAACTATAGGCTGCAAAACTCATTTCACGCAATTCATAGTTTGGACACGCTCTGGAAAATTCTTTGAATTCTTTTACTTTAAAATAAGTTTCATGAAAAATAGGGCAGAGGAGCGAATATCGCGAGATTCTGCCACGTTTCTAACTAACAAAAGAGTCTTTTGCAATCAGTAGCCCGTACTTGGATAAAAGTGCGTGCCTGATGACTCTAGGTAATATCAGGGTATTACGGTCGAGTCTTTTGCTTCGAAATGCGTTTCCAACGATTATATGCCGAAATACGCATTTCATGATAATCTGAGGTACTTTTCGCTTTAAAAAGGGTCTCAGGCGATCCAAGGGTAAGAAGGAATGCATTACATGGCCTTTAGGGTTGTTTGGGTATGAAAAACGTGCTTCGGGCAGTTCCTAATCTATTTTACTATGAAACCTCGTTCTATGTGAGTCTAGGAAAACACTGGCTCCAAACAGCATTTCACAAAGTCGACGGTTCGAAGAAGCGCTCGAGGAACTACTGGGAATCCCGTGTCCTTTAAGGCGGGGCTCCGAGCCGTTTCTGAATGAAACCCGTATTTCTTGCAATCAATGGTCTGTATTTTGATAAAAACGCTTCATGGATGATTCTAGGGCATTTTAAGGGGTTATTGTCTGCAGTTTTGCTTTGAAATGTTGTTCATATGATTCTTGGATGAAATACGCATTTTAAGATATTTCGAGCCACATTTTGCTTTAAAATAAGTTTCACGGGATTCTAGGGTTAGGAAAGAAAAGTGCGGGATTCATGGTTCTCTAACACTGAATCCCGTCCTTCTGACAGTTTGTTTGAAATTTTAGGCGCCTCTGGGAGAATGTAGGTTGTAATCCGCGTCTCACGAAACTCGCGGTTGAAGGACGTGCTCTGGAAAAGACTGTGATTGCTTTTTACTTTAAAACGGATTTCAGGCAAATCAGTTCTTAAGAACTAATTTCGTGGGATTCCGCTCCGTTTCCATATGAAAAACGTATCGCGTGCCTTCAATAGCCTATACTTGGATAAAAACACGTGTTGGATGATCTTGGGCGTTTTGGGGTGTTCCTATTTGGTCTCTTGGTTTACGATGTGTTACATACGATTCTAGGTCGAAAAACACATTTTAGGATGTTCTGAGACACGTTTTTCTTAAAAATGTGTTTCGAGCGATTCTGCGGCTAGGAACGCAATGCAGGGGTTTCAAGGTCCTTTAAGAACGAGACCCGTGTTTCTGGCAGTTCGTTCGTAATTCTAGGCGGATCTGCGACCCTGTAGGCTACAAACCTCATTTCACGCAATTCATAGATTGGAGACATGCTCTGAAAAATTCTTTGATTTCTTTTACTTTAAAATGGGTTTCAAGAAAAGTAGGGCTGAAGAGCTAATATGTTGGGACTCTGCCACGTTTTTTTTTTTTTTTTTTTTTGAAGAGTAAGTTAGTTCTTCATTTATCAAAATAAATTACAGAAAGGGAGGCCAAAACAAACCAACCTGGATAAAAGACACTCCCAATGGGGCATACCCCTTAGAAATCAAATCAAATTAAATGAGAAAGACTCAGTAAGTAATATATGAATAAAGCTCATGAAAGACAATTTTATGATATTGACAGAAAACGAAACTATATTCAAAGTCCGATACGCATTTCTTGCTTTAGCTTGCATAAAGGGTCTATTCAAACCTCTCACATTCCATATGATGATAGTCATGTGGAACGATTCCTTGGATTAGGCTTCTCTTTAATGGTGATCCCAGCATGTCCCTGTTTATGTCTTGCATTTGAACTTGAACTTGGCACTCTAGAAAGTAAACTTTTATCTAATTGGTGAATAGAAAACAAGTTTTTTGGCGGGTCATCTGATTTCAGTTGAGAGGAGATTGCTGCATTACCCTTAAGGACTAAGGCTGTGGTTGATAAGAGCTCAGTGTCAGGCACACTAGAGTCCCCATCAAGGTTTGAGAGGCTTAAGAATCTGTTTGATTCCAAATTTGTTTTCAGACTTCCCTTCTGTTTAGGACTGCTCAAGGGGACCTTTGTGGGGAATTTATCCAAGCTCTTCTTCCCTTTAACAACATTCCAGTCTGCCACTACAGGTTGTTGTTGTTCCCCTTCATTATCAAGAGGTGTTTTTCCACTTTCGCCATTATCAACAAAATATAGTGCATCGGCTGATTGTTTCTTAGGTACCCACACTTGTTTCGTAGTACTTTTATCAACCTTGAACAGACATGATTTCTCGCCATGGTTAAATGTTCTGCAAGCTTTACAAGGGTTTGGCTTCCAAGCAT
Organism: Persea americana; assembly: GCA_029852735.1. NCBI lineage: Eukaryota > Viridiplantae > Streptophyta > Magnoliopsida > Laurales > Lauraceae > Persea > Persea americana. The sequence goes on from CM056817.1 coordinate 24,359,542, forward strand.
ATTCAAGTTTCTGAATGATAGTCTTATCTTTCTACTTCATACACAGTTCATTGGGTAATTCAGCATCAACATCCACTTCAACACAAATTCGCGCAAAAGCATATCGAGCACCCTTCGCAGTAGCATGATCCATACAAATTGGATTGCCAATAACACTTCCAATTTTACTAAGTGCAGAATTTGTACGGAAACAAAAGTTTAGATTTGGTTGTCGAATCCACACCGGGATGGTTTCAAGGTTCTCCCTATGCATTGTGATAGCTTCTAACCATCTTCTCAAAATTAATGGTCGCCCATATACAAACCAGGGTCCTTCATCAAGAATATTTTGGCCAATGTCATATGAATGAAATTTAAACAGTAAGAATCCATCAGCCATAGGAATAATGTCCAAGTCCTTCACTCGCCATGCTTTGGATAAACAATTACAAATATCGTTAAGAGGAGGAGAATTACTGATCAAGTAACCAACAAAAGCATTGCCCCAATTTTGTGCAGCCGCTGAGGAGTCTTCCTCATCAAATTCAATGTGGTGGGTAGGATCTGTTGAAGGTTGTGTATATCGTCGCCAGTCCCTGGACCCATTTGTATGTTTATGAAACAAGGAGGACCACGTATCGGATCTATGTGGCATATTCTCGAGTTGCACGAGTTTCAGATGTGGTGCACTCTCAGCCTGCACAGACTGTAAACCTCTTATGCTGATGTTTTGCACTACCTTTGGATCTACTGCACTATCGGTGATGGCATCAGAATTCTTATTTTTTTATTGCATCAATCTTCGTATGGGCCATCATATACCCTTGTTCATGAAAGACATGTGGATCTGTGGCACTGACGTTCTGCACTAGCGCTGGATCTCCTGTGCTTCCGGGTAGGACATCAGATCTCCTAATTTCCATTACAGCAATCGCCTCATTTGCCAGCATAGAACCTTGTTCACGTTCGACGTGTAGGATCTGGTTTATCCCTGCAGCAGATGGAAGCTCCTTAGGAACCTTGTTTTCTTCACCAATCCTGACCTTGGCCTCAAGGATAAGGTCACGTGGAATCTCAGCAGGGATGGCGTCTTCTTGCTTTTTCTTGATAATCAATTTGAGTAAGGATACTTGAGAATCCCTATCGTCAACGTAGCTCATCATCTGACGGATTTGCTCCATCAACAATGAAAAGGGGGGGCAAAGTGCTGATGGAATGGAGGCAGATCCTCCATCCATGGAGGGGCGGCGGCCAAAGATGTAGAGAAGAAGAAAGTCGCCAGAGGAAGGGAAAAAATAAAGAACCGGGAAAACATAAAGAACCTGGAAAAAATAAAGAAACTAGAAAAAATAAAGAACCTTGGAAAAAATAAACAACCTTGGAATCTGACTAACAAAAGAATCTTGTGCAATTAATAGCCCGTATTTGAATAAAAGAGTGTGCCAGATGACTCTAGGTCATATCAGGGTATTACGGTCGAGTCTTTTGTTCGAAATGCGTTTGTAACGATTCTATGCCGAAATATGCATTTCACGATAATCTGAGATACTTTTCGCTTTAAAAAGGGTTTCGGGCGATTTAAGGGTAAGGAACGCATTGCACGGGCTTCAGGGTTGTCTAGGTCTGAAAAAGGTTCTTCGGGTAGTTCCTAATCTATTTTACTATGAAACTGTTGGAAGTGGGTGGACCTCTTGGATAGGTTTCAAAAACTTTTCACCAACTAGAAGTGATGAACACCTATCCAAAAGCCATCAAAACCCAATCCAGGATGCATGTCCTCAAACTCAGCCAGCATGATCAGCAAACAAAGAGAAACAGCATTAAACATGCAACCACAAAATTCCACAACATACAAGGAGTAGAAGATACCTATGGAGCTTGGTTGTGCTCTAATGGAGAACTTGATTCAACTCTTTGATGAAGAGTTCTTCTAAGATCAGAATTTCCAATGCCCAATCGTCTTCCACGCTATGACCCGCTTCAGATCTCTTTCCTCAAGAGAGATGGTGGAATCTCCAAGAGAAAGTCTCTCTAGAATCACTAAGGAAACTAGAAGGGAACTAGAAGAGAGAGAAGAAGAGAGTAGTGCAACTCTTGAACTTTGGGGGGGATGGGCGTGATTCCCTTTGAGGAATTGTGCATGGACGTCCAAGGGTGCTCCCTTCTCTTCCTTTTATAGCTTGTCAACCTTCTCTCTTAGTGTATTATTAGAAGTCCAACTTCCATTACACTTAGTAACCCTTTGCTCTACTATTACCACTTTTAGAAGTCTCACTTCAAATAGAAATAGTAGCTTTCCTTTTTGAGTTCAAATAGAATTAGTAAAGATCCAATCTTGGGCTAGCGTGGGGACCACTAGGGATTCCATAGAAAGCTGGCTCCAATTGGGATACCGCGACCCCACATCTCATGTGCAATCCGAGCCCACAGTTAATTTCAAATAACTCCACTAAATAAATGCAATTGAACTCCAGTCTTAGGAATAAATTACATGAAGACCCTAAACTTCCCAATGTCCACAAGTAGGCCCCTCCACCAATATCCATGGATCAATTGGACCTGTCTTCCAAACTTAGATCCATATCTTATTATCCTTGAGCCCCAATTAATTATAATAATTATTTGGTACCGATCCAATTGACTCTTAATCGGAATGGGTGCGCACTTACCAATGATAAATCCATTAATTGGCACAAGGGGATATTAAAGATAGATTCCATCTTGACCATCGAATGTTCCCACAGCCCTATTACCACGTACCCAAATCACCGAGGTGTTGACCTACAATTGGCCTCACTCATTGGTGACTCAAAGCAAATGAATAGATAGAAACTTGAGTTCATTAATGTCTCAGGATTGAGAGCCTATTGCTAGGGAATTATGAGAGCAGACCTTAAAGTAAAGACAGTGTTCATAAGGTGCTTCTCATGGTCCTTCAATAGATCCAATGTACCAGCACTATGATCCAGAATCTTACATTCTGATGATCGAGACAAATCACACTATCTCATAGTAATCAAAGTACTGCAAACTTGTCAGATGAGATGTCCAGTCTCATCACTGGTTGTGAAGATATTCAAGTATAAGATTTTCTATACATGTCTCCCATATGTGGATCCCATCCATACACATGTATTGCATCTAGTATACTTATGAACTCCGTTTCATCTCATGAACCATCATGTCATTCGTATTGGTTATATGCATTTAAGTAATAAACGTCATTCATCTCATGAAAGGAAAGCATGAATATATTGATAAATATAGAAATTAATCAATTTATTACATCAATCTTAATGGATTGAGACCATAAAACTAACAATCTCGCACTTGGGCTCAATGCCATTTAGGGTTGCATCTCATGCTCATCGCATTTACATACTGCACAAAGACTTTCGCGGTCAAAGGCTTAGTAAAGTGATCTCCTAGATTGTCTGCAGAGTTTATCTTAGTGATTGCAGTATCACCTCTCTGCAGAATCTCTATGACCATGTGTTTTTCCCCTCTGTATGTGTTTTTGGCTTTGAGTTCCTTGGACTTAGTAACTGCCCTGCTATTATCACAGTAAACTGTGAGCGGCTGTCCTACGAAAAGTACTACTCCAAGTTCCATAAGGAATCTTTTAAGCCAAACTGCTTCTCAAGTGGTTACAGCATAAACACATACCCAGTAGTTGATTTCTTGGAATCCTTATCTGACATGAAGTCAGTATCTGTGTTACCGACTGGAATCAACTCATCACTGTTGCAAATCAACATGTGATCTCTAGTTCTTCTCAAGTATTAGAGAACACATCTTACAGTAGTCCAATGGTTAGGACCTGGGTTAGACTGATATCTGCTGACTAGGCACCCAGCGTGACAGATATCCGGTCTAGTACAAAGCATAGCTAACAGTACCAGTACCTTACCTATGTACGCATCATGGGATAAGCCTATCATCCTATTTTTCCGATCTCAATGATAATTGATCCCTAGGATGTAGCTGGCTTCTCCCAAGTCCTTTATATAAAAAATCTTAGCCAACTAAACTTTTACTGTTGACAACATCCCTATAGCACTCCCAGGGAGAAGGATGTCATTAACATATAATACCAGAAAGACTACCCTGCCTCCTGCAGCTTTCATGTACACTCATGACTCATCTAGATTTTGACAAAAATCAAATGACTTGATTGCCTAGTCAAACGGATTTTCCAGGTTTGGGATGCATACTTCAGTCCATAAATGGACATCTGCAACTTGCAAACTCTTTGCTCTTGGTTGTTAGCCATAAAACCATCTGGCTGCATCATATAGATGTCTTCCTCAAGATGGCCGTTGAGAAAACGCTGTCTTGACATCCATTTGCTAAATCTAGCAAATGAGATGAACCGCAATGGATGAGAGTATCCGGATGGACTTGAGCATGGCTACCGGCGAGAAGCTTTCCTCATAATTGATATCTTCTTTCTGAGTATATATCCTTTTGCAAAAGGTCTCAACTCTTCCATCTGGTTCTCTCTTTCTCTTGTAGACTCACTTGCACCCAATAGGTCTAACATTGGTCGGCAGGTCCACAATGTCCAGACCTGATTGGAGTACGTAGACTCCATCTCAGCTTTCATAGTATTATACCAACTTCCCGAATCTATGTCATTGATTGCTTCATCATAGTTACAGGGATCTTGTTCCAGTTCTTCCGGGATTGCCTCGTAAGATTCTCCCAAAAATCGAGAACCTGTCATGGGTCCTAACAATGCTCCCACTACGACAAGGCACTGGTGTAATTACTGGGTTAGGTATGGGTGAATTTTCTTCAAGTTCAGTCATATTTGGATTTGGAATTTATCTCTCTTTGAATTTCTTCCAAGATAACCTTTTTTAAAGATTTACAGTCAATCATATAATATTCCTCCAGAAAAACCGCATCGGTGCCGATAAGCACTTTCTGCTCTCTCTGGGATTATAGACTAACCAACTTTTAGTTCCTTTGGGATATTCTATAAAAGTGTATACTTCCAACCTCAATTCCAAATTATCCGTCTTAACCTTCAGCAAAGTGCTAGACAACCCTTATGTCGTAGACTAGGCTTTCGCCTGGACCACAACTCCCAAGGAGTCTTAGGTACAGACTTAAATGGAACGAGGTTTAGTAAAACACATCCCTATAGGTAACCATGAGAAACTCAAACATAGACCTGATCATATCTAAAAGAGTCTAGTTCCTTCTTTCTGTTACTCCGTTCTGTTCAGGCATACCATGAGCTGACAACTGGGATAAAATCCCATTTTCTGATAAGTATCCCTTAAAATCAGCGGAGAGATCTTCTCTTCCTCGATTTCATCAAAGAGTATTTATACTTTTACCTAAATGCTTTTCCGCATCCGCTCGAAACTCTTTGAACTTTTCATAAGTCTCAAACTTGCGATGCATAAGGTATATGTATTCATGTCTGGAGTCATCATTGGTGAAAGTGATGAAGTACTCGTATCAATCTCTCGCTCTAATATTTATGGGTCCATACACATCAATATATACTAATTCCAATAAATCTTTGGCCCTGCTACCCTTAGAGGAAAAGGGTCTTTTGGTCATTATGCATTCCAAACAGGATTCGCAGACAGACATTGGTTCTACCACCATTGAAGGTAAGATACCATCTTTCACTAGCCTGTCAATCCTGTTTAGGTTTATATGACCTAGCCTCTGGTGCCAAAGTTTCGTTAGATTAGATGAAGGTGACTTTCTCTTTAATGATAGTCTATTATTTTCGGTGTCATGTATCTCATACATTATGGGAGTTAACAAATAAAAGCCATTGATTACCTTGTCAGAATATATATAAATATCGTATCTCTTTAAGACAATTTCAGTACCAAAAGTAATAGAATAACTTTTATTCATCACACTAGAAACTGAAATCCAAAAATCCGTCTTAAAACGGTACATATAATGTATCTGACAAAATCAAGTTAATATATGAAAATAACGAAGTTACTACTCCCACTATCACTGCATCTGCCTTGGCTTCCAATCCCAGGTTAGCAATGATTTCTCCGCCACTACTCCTTCTGGTTACCTGTAACTCCTGCAACGTATTACATATGTGATTAGTCGCACCGGAGTCAACACACCAGGATTCCAAAGTACTAGTTGCAAAAATAACTTCAGAAACAAGTGACTCAATCATACCTGAGGTCCTTTCCTTAGAAAGAAGATCTGGACAATTCCTTTTCCAATGTCCTATCATACCACAGTGGAAACACTTTCCCTTTACTCTCGTACCCTTAGCCTTGGCCATACCACAAGTAGAACCATTCTCCACCTTAGGACCCTTGATGACTGATTTCTTCTTGCTATCTCGGTCTTTGCCTTTTGGCTTGGTCCTAGCAAATGACTTTTCTGTCATGAGGGGATTTTGCTTTCTTCATGATTTCCTCAGTCACTATCAGCTTACGAGACAACTCAGCTATAGTCATTTCCATTTTATTATAATTGATCTCGAAATGTTTGAAAGAATCCGGTAGTGACTGAAGGATCATGTCGATCTACGATTCTGTATCAATCTTAGCACCTAGTACATATAAATCATACAGTGCGAACACCATTTTCAACAAATGTTGTTGTACTGGGGTTCCCTCAGCCATCTTTGTGTTCATCAACACCTTCATAACAGCTTGCCTAGCAGGCCTAACCTGGTCCGCAAACATCTCCTTTAAGTTCAATATAATATCGTATGCTGACTTATAGGATTGATGTTGGTGTTGTAAAACACTAGACATGGATGCCTGTATAAAATATCTGGCCATCTCATTGTCTTTGGTCCACTTGGTGTAAAGGTCTTTCTCAAACTGTGGTGCATCAAGCTCAGGCTCAGGAAGGGAGGGTATGGTAATGACATATCTGCATCCTCAAACTGTCAGGACAATGTCCAGGGCCCTTTTCCAGTCTATGAAGTCGGATTCCATCAACCTATTCTGGTTGATGGTCACAAGTGGAAGAATAGTATTTGAATTCATGCTGAATTAATTGTAGCACATAACCATACATTCAATTAAAGAATATTAATGACATTAAGGTTTAGTAATCTACCAAATTTATGTGGGAATCCTCATAACCACTAAATTCAAAATACATCGGAATTCCAATCCCTGGGATATGCCTCCTTGGGGAGTGCGAATACCACCTAGATTGGTGCGGATCAAAGTGAGTCAAAATTATTGATTAAGACTAACTATCCATGATCCCCTCTCATTCATTATTATCTAGGTATCTCATACCAAATAATGTATGACTCCCGATTAGCTTTGGTTTCTAAAATACGTGAGGCAAATCCTTGGGGATACTACATCACTATTTTAGTTAAGTGTGACCCACCAATTAGCATTGCGTGACAACCGTTGTGGGGTACTCTGCAACGTCTGTGCAGATTTTGTCCACCGACTTGAAAAAGTGCGACCGTTGAAAACATCTCGAAAGTCCTTGTTTCTAACTGAAATTAGCAGAATTTAAGTTCATCATATGGACTTGGAAATCCCCAAATATCAGAAAAAATGAACAGCGGGAAGTGGGCTAGAAAATTCCCTAAACAGGGGTACTCGGTAATGCCTGTGCAGATTTTTTACACCGACTTGAAAAAGTGTGACCGTTGAAAACATCGCGAAAGTCCTTGTTTCAAACTGAAAATTAGCAGAATTTAAGTTCATCACATGCCCTTGCAAATCCCCAAATTTTAGAAAAAATGAACCGCGGGAAGTGGGCTAAAAAATTCCCTAAACAGGGGTACTCAGCAACGTCTATGCAGATTTTGTCCACCGACTTGAAAAAGTGCGACCGTTGAAAACATCGCGAAAGTGCTTGTTTCTAACTGAAAAATAGCAGAATTTAAGTTCAACACATGGACTTGCAAATCCCCAAAGTTTAGAAAAAATGAACCGCGGGAAGTGGGCTAAACAATTCCCTAAACAGGGGTACTCAGCAACGTCCGTGCAGATTTTGTCCACCGACATGAAGAAGTGCGACTATTGAAAACATCGTAAAAGTGCTTGTTTCCAAATGAAAATGAGCAGAATTTAAGTGCATCATATGGACTTGGAAATCCCCAAATGTCATAAAAAATGAACAGCAGGAAGTGGGCTAAAAAATTCCCTAAACAGGGGTACTCAGCAACGTCTGTACAGAATTTGTCCACCGACTTGAAAAAGTGCGACTGTTGAAAACATCGCAAAAGTGCTTGTTTCTAACTGAAAATTAGCAGAACTTAAGTTCATCATATGGATTTGGGAATCCCCAAATTTCAGGAAAAATGAACAACGGGAAGTGGGCTAAAATATTCCCTAAACAGGGGTACTCTGCAACGTGTGTGCAGATTTTGTCCACCGACTTGAAAAAGTGCGATCGTTGAAAACATCTCGAAAGTCCTTGTTTCTAACTGAAATCAGCAGAATTTAAGTTCATCATATGGACTTGGAAATCCCCAAATTTCAGAAAAAATGAACAGCGGGAAGTGTGCTAGAAAATTCCCTAAACAGGGGTACTCGGCAATGCCTGTGCAGATTTTTTCCACCGACTTGAAAAAGTGCGACCGTTGAAAGCATCGCGAAAGTCCTTGTTTCAAAATGAAAATTAGCAGAATTTAAGTTCATCACATGCACTTGCAAATCCCCAAATTTTAGAAAACATGAACCGCGGGAAGTGGGCTAAAAAATTCCCTAAACAGGGGTACTCAGCAACGTCTGTGCAGATTTTGTCCACCTACTTGAAAAAGTGCGACTATTGAAAACATTGTAAAAGTGCTTGTTTCCGACTGAACATTAGCAGAATTTAAGTGCATCATATGGACTTGGAAATACCCAAATTTCAGAAAAAATGAACCGCGGGAAGTGGGCTAAAAAATTCCCTAAACAGGGGTACTCTGCAACGTGTGTGCAGATTTTGTCCACCGACTTGAAAAAGTGCGATCGTTGAAAACATCTCGAAAGTCCTTGTTTCTAACTGAAATCAGCAGAATTTAAGTTCATCATATGGACTTGGAAATCCCCAAATTTCAGAAAAAATGAACAGCGGGAAGTGTGCTAGAAAATTCCCTAAACAGGAGTACTCGGCAATGCCTGTGCAGATTTTTTCCACCGACTTGAAAAAGTGCGACCGTTGAAAGCATCGCGAAAGTCCTTGTTTCAAAATGAAAATTAGCAGAATTTAAGTTCATCACATGCACTTGCAAATCCCCAAATTTTAGAAAAAATGAACCGCGGGAAGTGGGCTAAAAAATTCCCTAAACAGGGGTACTCAGCAACGTCTGTGCAGATTTTGTCCACCTACTTGAAAAAGTGCGACTATTGAAAACATTGTAAAAGTGCTTGTTTCCGACTGAACATTAGCAGAATTTAAGTGCATCATATGGACTTGGAAATACCCAAATTTCAGAAAAAATGAACCGCGGGAAGTGGGCTAAAAAATTCCCTAAACAGGGGTACTCAGCAACGTCTGTGCAGATTTTGTCAACCTACTTGAAAAAGTGCGACTATTGAAAACATCGTAAAAGTGCTTGTTTCCGACTGAACATTAGCAGAATTTAAGTGCATCATACGGACTTGGAAATGCCCAAATTTCAGAAAAAATGAACCGCGGGAAGTGGGCTAAAAAATTCCCTAAACAGGGGTACTCAGCAACGTCTGTGCTGATTTTTTCAACTGAGTTGAAAAAGTGCGACCGTTGAAAACATCGTGAAAGTCCTTGTTTCTAACTGAAAATCAGCAGAATTTAACTTCATCATATGGATTTGGGAATCCCCAAATTTCAGAAAAAATGAACCGCGGGAAGTGGGCTAAAATATTCCCTAAACAGGGGTACTCAGCAACGTCTGTGCTGATTTTTTCAACTGAGTTGAAAAAGTGCGACCGTTGAAAACATCGTGAAAGTCCTTGTTTCTAACTGAAAATCAGCAGAATTTAAGTTCATCATATGGATTTGGGAATCCCCAAATTTCAGAAAAAATGAACCGCTGGAAGTGGGCTAAAAGATTCCCCAAACAGGCGTACTCAGCAACGTCTGTGCAGATTTTGTCCACCTACTTGAAAAAGTGCGACTATTGAAAACATCGTAAAAGTACTTGTTTCTGACTGAACATTAGCAGAATTTAAGTGCATCATATGGACTTGGAAATGCCCAAATTTCAGAAAAGATGAACCGCGGGAAGATGGCTAAAAAATTCCCTAAACAGGGGTACTCAGCAACGTCTGTGCAGATTTTGTCAACCTACTTGAAAAAGTGCGACTATTGAAAACATCATAAAAGTGCTTGTTTCCGACTGAACATTAGCAGAATTTAAGTGCATCATATGGACTTGGAAATGCCCAAATTTCAGAAAAAATGAACCGCGGGAAGTGGGCTAAAAAATTCCCTAAACAGGGGTACTCAGCAACGTCTGTGCTGATTTTTTCAACTGAGTTGAAAAAGTGCGACCGTTGAAAACATCGTGAAAGTCCTTGTTTCTAACTGAAAATCAGCAGAATTTAAGTTCATCATATGGATTTGGGAATCCCCAAATTTCAGAAAAAATGAACCGCTGGAAGTGGGCTAAAAAATTCCCCAAACAGGCGTACTCAGCAACGTCTGTGCAGATTTTGTCCACCGACTTGAAAAAGTGCGACCGTTGAAAACATCGCGAAAGTGATTGTTTCTAACTGAAAAATAGGAGAATTTAAGCTCATCACATGGACTTGCAAATCCCCAAATTTTAGATAAAATGAACCGCAGGAAGTGGGCTAAACAATTCCCTAAACAGGGGTACTCAGCAACGTCCTTGCAGATTTTGTCCACCGACTTGAAGAAGTGCGACCGTTGAAAACATCGTAAAAGTGCTTGTTTCCAACTGAAAATGAGCAGAATTTAAGTGCGTCATATGGACTTGGAAATCCCCAAATGTCAGAAAAAATGAACAGCGGGAAGTGGGCTAAAAAATTCCCTAAACACGGGTACTCAGCAACGTCTGTACAGAATTTGTCCACCGACTTGAAAAAGTGCGACTGTTGAAAACATCGCCAAAGTGCTTGTTTCTAACTGAAAATTTGCAGAATTTACGTTCATCATATGGATTTGGGAATCCCCAAATTTCAGAAAAAATGAACCACGGGAAGTGGGCTAAAATATTCCCTAAACAGGGGTACTCTGCAACGTCTGTGCAGATTTTGTCCACCGACTTGAAAAAGTGCGACCGTTGAAAACATCTCGAAAGTCCTTGTTTCTAACTGAAATCAGCAGAATTTAAGTTCATCATATGAACTTGGAAATCCCCAAATTTCAGAAAAAATGAACACGGGAAGTGGGCTGGAAAATTCCCTGAACAGGGGTACTCAGCAATGCCTGTGCAGATTTTTCCCACCGACTTGAAAAAGTGCGACCGTTGAAAACATCGCGAAAGTCCTTGTTTCAAACTGAAAATTAGCAGAATTTAAGTTCATCACATGCACTTGCAAATCCCCAAACTTTAGAAAAAATGAACCGCGGGGAGTGGGCCAAAAAATTCCCTAAACAGGGGTACTCAGCAACGTCTGTGCAGATTTTATCCACCGACTTGAAAAAGTGCGACTATTGAAAACATCGTAAAAGTGCTTGTTTCCGACTGAACATTAGTAGAAATTAAGTGCATCATATGGACTTGGAAATGCCCAAATTTCAGAAAAAATGAACAGCGGGAAGTGGGATAAAAGATTCCCTAAACAGGGGCACTCAGCAACGTCTGTGCTGATTTTTTCAACTGACTTGAAAAAGTGCGACGGTTGAAAACGTCGTGAAAGTCCTTGTTTCTTACTGAAAATCAGCAGAATTTTAAGTTCATCATATGGATTTGGGAATCCTCAAATTTTAGAAAAAAGGAACCACTGGAAGTGGGCTAAAAAATTCCCTAAACAGGGGTACTCAGCAACGTCTGTGCAGATTTTGTCCATCGACATGAAAAAGTGCAACCGTTGAAAACATCGCGAAAGTCCTTGTTTCCATCTGAAAATTTGCAAAATTTAAGTGCATCAAATGGACTTTGAAATACCCAAATTTCAGAAAAAATGAACCGCGGGAAGTGGGCTAAAAAATTCCCTAAACAGGGGTACTCAGCAACGTCTGTGCAGATTTTGTCCACCGACTTGAAAAAGTGCGACTGTTGAAAACATCGCGAAAGTGCTTGTTTCTAACTAAAATTAGCAGAATGTAAGTTCATCACATGGACTTGCAGATCCCCAAATTTTAGAAAAAATGAACTGCGGGAAGTGGGCTAAACAATTCCCTAAACAGGGGTACTCAGCAGCGCCTGTGCAGATTTTTTCAACCAACTTGAAAAAGTGCGACCGTTGAAAACATCGTTAAAGTCCTTGTTTCTAACTGAAAATCAGCAGAATTTAAGTTCATCAGATGGATTTGGGAATCCCCAAATTTCAGAAAAAATGAACCGCGGTAAGTGGGCTAAAAAATTCCCTAAACAGGCGTACTCAGCAACGTCTGTGCAGATTTTGTCCACCGACTTGAAAAAGTGCAAACATCGCGAAAGTCCTTGTTTCTAACTGAAAATTAGCAGAATTTAAGTTCATCACATGCACTTGCAAATCCCCAAATTTTAGAAAAAAAGAACCACGGGAAGTGGGCTAAAAAATTCCCTAAACAGGGGTACTCAGCAACGTCTGTGCAGATTTTGTCCACCGACTTGAAAAAGTGCGACCGTTGAAAACATCGCTAAAGTCCTTGTTTCTTAATGAAAATCAGTAGAATTTAAATTCATCATATCGATTTGGGAATCCCCAAATTTCAGAAAAAAATGAACTGCAGGAAGTTGGTTAAAAAATTCCCTAAACAGGCGTACTCTGCAACGTCTGTGCAGATTTTGTCCACCGACTTGAAAAAGTGCGACCGTTGAAAACATCGCAAAAGTTCTTGTTTCTAATTGAAAATTAGCAGAATTTGAGTTCTTCATATGGATTTGCGAATCCCCAAATTTCAGAAAAAATGAACCACGGGAAGTGGGCTAAAAAATTCCCTAAAAAGGGGTACTCAGCAACGTCTTTGCAGATTTTGTCCACCGACTTGAAAAAGTGCGACCGTTGAAAACATCTCGAAAGTCCTTGTTTCAAACTGAAATCAGCAAAATTTAAGTTCATCATATGGACTTTGAAATCCCCGAATTTCCGAAAAAATGAACAGCGGGAAGTGGGCTAAAAAATTACCTAAACAGGGGTACTCGGCAATGCCTGTGCAGATTTTGTCCACCGACTTGAAAAGTGCGACCGTTGAAAACATCGCGAAATCCCTTGTTTCTAACTGAAAATTTGCAGAATTTAAGTGCATCATATGGACTTGGAAATCCCAAAATTTCAGAAAAAATGAACAGCGGGAAGTGGGCTAGAAAATTCCATAAACAGGGGTACACGGCAATGCCTGTGCAGATTTTGTCCACCGACTTGAAAAAGTTCGACCGTTGAAACCATCGCGAAAGTCCTTGTTTCTAACTGAAAATAAGCAGAATCTAAGTTCATCACATGCACTTGCAAATCCCCAAATTTTAGAAAAAATGAACCGCGGGAAGTGGGCTAAAAAATTCCCTAAATAGGGGTACTCAGGAACGTCTGTGCAGATTTTGTCCACCGACTTGAAAAAGTGCGACTATTGAAAACATCGTAAAAGTGCCTGTTTCCGACAGAAAATTAGCAGAATTTAAGTGCATCATATGGAGTTGGAAATACCCAAATTTCAGAAAAAATGAACAGTGGGAAGCGGGCTAAAAAATTCACTAAACAGGGGTACTCAGCAACGTCTGTGCTGATTTTGTGCACCGACTTGAAAAACTGCGACCGTTGAGAACATCGTGAAAGTCCTTGTTTCTTTCTGAAAATCTGTAGAATTTAAGTTCATCATATGGACTTGGAAATCCCCAAATTTAAGAAAAAATGAACCGCGGGAAGTGGGCAAAAAAATTCCCTAAACAGGGGTACTCAGCAACGTCTGTGCAGATTTTGTCCACCGACTTGAAAAAGCGCGACTGTTGAAAACATCGAAAAAGTGCTTGTTTCCAACTGAAAATGAGCAGAAATTAAGTGCATCATTTGGACTTGAAAATCCCCAGATTTAAGAAAAAATGAACCCCTGGAAGTGGGCCAAAAAATTCCCTAAACAGGGGTACTCAGCAACATCTGTGCTGATTTTGTCCACCGACTTGAAAAAGTGCGACTATTGAAAACATCGTAAAAGTGCTTGTTTCCGACTGAAAAGGAGCAGAATTTAAGTGCATCATATGGACTTAGAAATCCCCAAATGTCAGAAAAAATGAACCGCGGGAAGTGGGCTAAAAAATTCTCTAAACAGGGGTACTCAGCAACGTCTGTGCAGATTTTGTCCACCGACTTGAAAAAGTACGACCGTTGAAAACATCGCGAAAGTGCTTGTTTCTAACTGAAAATTAGTAGAATTTAAGTTCATCACATGCACTTGCAAATCCCCAAATTTTAGAAAAAATGAACCGCGGGAAGTGGGCTAAAAAATCCCCTAAATAGGGGTACTCAGCAACGTCTGTGCAGATTTTGTCCACCGACTTGAAAAAGTGGGACCGTTGAAAACATCGCGAAAGTGCTTGTTCCCCACTCAAGATTAGCAGAATTTAAGTTCATCACATGCACTTGCAAATCCCCAAATTTTAGAAAAATGAACCGCGGGAACTGGGCTAAAAAATTCCCTAAACAGGGGTACTCAGCAACGTCTGTGCAGATTTTGTCCACCGACTTGAAAAAGTTCGACTATTGAAAACATCGCCAAACTGCTTGTTTCCGACTGAAACTTAGCAGAATTTAAGTGCATCATATGCACTTGGAAATGCCCAAATTTCAGAAAAAATGAACTGCGGGAAGTGGGCTAAAAAATTCCTTAAACAGGCGTACTCAGCAACGTCTGTGCAGATTTTGTCCACCGACTTGAAAAAGTGTGAGTATTGAAAACATCGTAAAAGTGCTTGTTTCCGACTGAAAATGGGCAGAATTTAAGTGCATCATATGGACTTAGAAATCCCCAAATTTCAGAAAAAATGAACAGCGGGAAGTGGGCAAAAAAATTCCCTAAACAGGGGTACTCAGCAATGACTGCGCAGATTTTGTCCACCGACTTGAAAAAGTGCGACCATTGAAAACATCGCAAAAGTGCTTGTTTCTAACTAAAAATTAGCAGAATTTAAGTTCATCATATGGACTTGGAAATCCCCAAATTTCAGAAAAAATGAACAGCGGGAAGTGGGCTAAAAAATTTCCTAAACAGGGGTACTCGGCAATGCCTGTGCAGATTTTGTCCACCGACTTGAAAAAGTGCGGCGGTTGAAAACATCGCAAAAGTACTTATTTCTAACTGAAAATTTGTAGAATTTAAGTTCATCATATGGATTTGGGAATCCCCAAATTTCAGAAAAAATGAACCGCGGGAAGTGGGCTAAAAAATTCCCAAAACAGGGGTACTCGGCAATGCCTGTGCAGATTTTGTCCACCGACTTCAAAAAGTGCGGCCGTTGAAAACATCGCGAAAGTCCTTGTTTCTAACTGAAAATTAGCAGAATTTAATTTAATCATATGCCCTTAGGAATCCCCAAATTTTAGAAAAAATGAACAGCGGGAAGTGGGCTAAAAAATTCCCTAAACAGGGGTACTCAGCAACGTCTGTGCAGATTTTGTCCACCGACTTGAAAAAGTGCGACCGTTGAAAACATCGCGAAAGTGCTTGTTTCTAACTGAAAATTAGGAGAATTTAAGTTCATCACATGCACTTGAAATTCCCCAAATTTTAGAAAAAATGAACCGTGGAAAGTGGGCTAAAAAATTCCCTAAACAGGGGTACTCAGCAATGACTGCGCAGATTTTGTCCACCGACTTGAAAAAGTGCGACCGTTGAAAACATCGCAAAAGTTCTTGTTTCCGACTGAAAATTAGCAGAATTTAAGTGCATCATATGGACTTGGAAATGCCCAAATTTCAGAAAAATTGAACCGCGGGAAGTGGGCTAAACATTTCCCTAAACAGGGGTACTCAGCAGTGACTGCGCAGATTTTGTCCACCGACTTGAAAAAGTGCGACCGTTGAAAACATTGCTAAAGTGCTTCTTTCTAACTGAAAATTAGCAGAATTTGATTTCATCATATGGACTTGGAAATCCCCAAATTTCAGAAAAAATGAACTGCGGGAAGTGGGCTAAAAAATTTCCTAAACAGGGGTACTCAGAAATGACTGCGCAGATTTTGTCCACCGACTTGAAAAAGTGCGACCGTTGAAAACATTGTAAAAGTGCTTTTTTCTAACTGAAAATTAGTAGAATTTAAGTTCATCATATGGACTTGGAAATCCCCAAATTTCAGAAAAAATGAACCGCGGGAAATGGGCTAAACAATTCCCTAAACAGGGGTACTCAGCAGCGTTTGTGCAGATTTTGTCCACCGTTGCTGAGTACCCCTATTTAGGGACGTTTTAAGCCCACATCCCGCTGTTCATTTTTTCTGAAATGAAGGGATTTCTAAGTCCTTATGATGAACTTAAATTCTGCTAATTTTCAGTTAGAAACAAGCACTTTTGCGATGTTTTCAACAGTCGCACTTTTTCAAGTCGGTGGAGAAAATCTGCACAGGCATTGCCGAGTACCCCTGTTTAGGGAATTTTTTAGCCCACTTCCCGCTGTTCATTTTTTCTGAAATTTGGGGATTTCCAAGTCCATATGATGAACTTAAATTCTGCTAATTTTTAGTTAGAAACAAGCACTTTTGCGATGTTTTCAATGGTCGCACTTTTTCAAGTCGGTGGACAAAATCTGCGCAGTCATTGCTGAGTACCCCTGTTTAGGGAATTTTTTTGCCCACTTCCTGAAGGATTTTTCTGCTGCAATGCGGGGATCTCCAAGTCCATATCATGGACATAAAATCTGATAATTTTCAGTTCAGTACAACCACGTTTGCTATGTTTTAAACTATGGAACTTTTTCAACCCGGTCGACAAAATCTGCACAAAATTGACAACATCAAAACGACCTGTGGAGTCATATGAAACTACTTAAATAGAACATTGACTACATCACAACTGAAATCACGTGATGGAGTCATTCGAAACAAATGACAACAATACACTACAAGTTCCAACATCCTTTGAAAACCTGTGGAGCCCCTCAAAATTACAAATCAAAATCAACCAACAACCATCACAACTGAATTCTGAAGCCAAACGCACCTCTTTCATTCGAAACAATGGACCATAATACATTACAAGTTCCAACATCAAAACAACCTGTGGAGTCATATGAAACTATATAAATAAAACATTGACTACATCACAACTGAAATCACGTGATGGAGTCATTCGAAACAAATGACAACAATACACTACAACTTCCAACATCATTTGAAAACCTGTGGAGCCCCTCAAAATTACAAATCAAAATCAACCAACCATCACAACTGAATTCTGAAGCCAAACGCACCTCTTTCATTCGAAACAAATGACCATAATACATTACAAGTTCCAACATCAAAACAACCTGTGGAGTCATATGAAACTATATAAATAATACATTGACTACATCACAACTGAAATCACGTGATGGAGTCATTCGAAACAAATGACAACAATACACTACAAGTTCCAACATCCTTTGAAAACCTGTGGAGCCCCTCAAAATTACAAATCAAAATCAACCAACAACCATCACAACTGAATTGGGGGGCCAAACGCACCTCTTTCATTCGAAACAAATGACCATAATACATTACAAGTTCCAACATCAAAACAACCTGTGGAGTCATATGAAAATACAAAAGTCCAACCTTGACAACATCCTTTGAAAACCTGTGGAGCACCTCAAAATTACAAATCAAAATCAACCAACAACCATCACAACTGAAATTTATACATATTCACCTCTTACAACCCCTTCTAAACAACATTCACCCATTTCATTTCTAAAAAAAAAAAAACAAAAAGAAAAGAGTTTCTTTCCACCAAAGCTGCATAAACTAGCTGGCTGTTGCATGATATGTTACTATCAGCATCAAACACACCAATTTTGGCATCACAGAAGGCAGCATAAACTAGCTGGCTTTTGCATGAGTACACTCCATGAGATATAGGTGAAGCCAGAACATCCTGCAGAACCCACTACAACCAAAGAACACGAGAACAGTTTAGAATCACCCAAAGGCTCATTCCAAACAAGCATCATGCCTGAAATGTAGTAACAACCACCAAAATACGTATATTATTCAAGCAAGGAGATCACCCTAAGCACCTTGATTGTTCTCCACCAATAATTCACACAAATGTTCTCCACCAATTGAACCATTACTAGTTGCAACAACATAAACCTTTCCAATTCCAAGTCCATTTGAAGCCTACAAAAGAAAAACCTGCAGAGAGCTCGCTGAGTACCCCGTTTAGGGGACTTTTTAGCCTGCTTCCCGAGGTTGTTTTTTTTCCCAAATTCGGGGGTTTCGAAAACCATATTATGGACTAAGAATCTGCTATTCTTCAATTAATTATGGTCATGTCTGCCTGCGTTTCAAACTGCGCAGTTTTGCAACTCAGCCAAGAAAAACCTGCAGAGAGCTCGCTGAGTACCCCTGTTTAGGGGGGACTTTTAAGCCAGCTTTCCGAGGGTTTTTTTTTTCCCAAATTCAGGGGTATCGAAGACCATATTATGGACTAAGAATCTGCTATTTTTCAATTAATTACGGTCATGTCTGCCTGCGTTTCAAGCTGCGCAGTTTTGCAACTCAGGCAAGAAAAACCTGCAGAGAGCTCGCTGAATACCCCTGTTTAGGGGACTTTTAAGCCAGCTTCCCGAGGTTTTTTTTTCCCAAATTCGGGGGTATCGAAGACCATATTATGGACTAAGAATCTTCTATTTTTCAAATAATTACGGTCATGTCTGCCTCCGTTTCAAACTGCGTAGTTTTGCAACTCAGTCAACAAAAACCTGCAGAGAGCTAGCTGAGTACCCCTGTTTAGGGACTTTTAAGCCAGCTTCCCGAGGGTTTTTTTTTTCCCAAATTCGGGGGTTTCAAAGACCATATTATGGACTAAGAATCTGCTATTTTTCAATTAATTACGGTCATGTTTGCCTGCGTTTCAAATGGCGCAGTTTTGCAACTCGGTATCGAAAAACCTGCAGATGGCTCGCTGAGTACCCCTGTTTAGGGGACTTTTAATCAAAACAACAAAGATCTCATAACTAACCACTTGAGTGCAAAGGAAAGATGAATCTAATAATCTTTTCGTGGCAGAGTTGATAAAGATGTTTTATTTGCTTGTGTTTACTTATCTGTAGTTTGTTGATTTTAAAATGGGAGAAGAGTCAGGATATGTTCGCTTTGAACAGCAGGAAGACGATCAAAAAGCCCTTGTTGCTGCGGGGGAAGGTGACTTGGTTGTGAAAGATTGCATCATGTGTGTGGAGTTAGTAACTGGTATGAGTTCTATATGCTATCCATTTATTTCTATGGAACTGTCAATTGATTGAATGCAGTAGTTGTAAGTGCATGTTCATTGGTGGGGGCAAATTTGTAATTTTCGCCTACTGCACTTTCTATATGAAATATGAATCCACCAAAAAAGTGTGAAAGAGATCACAATCTTGCTAATGATTAAATGTGTGACATTTTCTTTTCTTTTTTTTTGTCTCATGTCCTTGCAGTCTAAAAGGTACAGTTTGACCTGGTCCATTATTTAAAAATTGATTTTTGCATTCTATGTATCTTGGACATGAACATGTATACTCCTGCTGGATGTGGATACTGGGGGTTGGAGTGCTCGATGACCCATACAGGTATTTTATGATCTAAACTTTTATGACATTCTGATGGAAGACATCTTTCAAAAAGGGAAGACTAGGAGATGTCCAAGGTTAGTTGTGTTTTGGAAGAAAACAACAATGTAGACTTGGCATGGGCATGTTTTTATGGATAAGCAACTTGAAGCCAACAGCCAAGAGATACCAGCACAAGTATAAAACAGATCCTCAGAGTTCTGTTTGGCATAGAGAACAACGATCTCATAACTAACCACTCGAGTGCAAAGGAAAGATGAGAAAAAACACAGAAAGAGAGATATTTTAAAATCAGAACCAACAACAGTAACCATTCTACTGCAGCTACAGAAGAAAACGAAAACAAAAGCAGAAATGTCAAATAAGTAATCAAATCAGTTCAAAACAAACAGAATCAACAAGGATCTGATCAGCAACCACTCAAGTGCAGCAGAAAGATGAAAAAAACAAAGTAATTTCAAAATCAGGATCTGATCTGTGTTGTTTTCAACTGCAGCTGGAGAAGAAAGAGGGAAAACAAAAGCAGAAATGTCAAAGAAACATTCAAAATCATTTCAAACCAAACAATCTCAACAAGGATCCATTTGAATGCATAAAGAAGGGAAAAAAAGAAAATTTCCAAAACAAGTAAACAAATCAAATCAAGCCAAACAGAATCAACAAAGATCTAATCAGCAACCATTCAAATGTACATCATAGAAGATGAAAACAAAAAAAAGAGACGAATTCAAAACAAGCAATCGAATTCAAATGTACACCTTATGGTCAAGAATAAGCATGTGTTGACAAATAAGAAACAATAAATTGTCGGGCTACCTGATAAACAAAAGAGCTCTGCATCCTAAAGGTTCAATTCAAAATCTACAGCCGAAACCTGCACATGTAACAAAAGGGTATATGAGGCCATATGCAATATAGTTAATCACAACATATAGTAAATTGGGGGCATTCTTACGGTTAAATTCACAGTCTCTTGTGTGATGATCTCGTCTAATCCCACCGACATACCCTGCACATGCACGAAGTTGATATCAATTAGATTGTGAATAATTGGATGCTGTGTTTATTTGATTTAAAAAATATAAGTCTTAGACTAACCTTCTTTGTCGCTCTTTTGCTTTTTTTATGACAGTTCTTAATAATTGTCTCAACCTTAGACTTTCTTCTTTTTTCTGGGGTTCGGCCCTTTTGGCAGCATTTAATTGGCTCAGCAACTCGGTTATTGCTCTCTTGCCAAGAAAGATGTTCATCATGACATGAAGTTGAGGCTTTATGTACACCTATAGACATAGGTCTATTGCATATATTCACCTCTTTTGAAACATCTAGCTCAGCTTCCACTTCTAGCAACGAGGACATTACCATCTGACTCCTTTCATCGGAATCCATGGCCTTATCACTGACCCGATTGAAAATAGTCAACATTTTGTTGTAACGAAGCCCTTCGGCCTTGCTTTCCCAATTGTCATACTTGATCTTTATTTTTGTGTGCCTTCTTCTCACGTTTTTACTCCACCTTTCTAAAATGTATTTCCCCGGTATATGATAAACCTTCTTCCTCAAATAAACAACAATGATATGTTTGCAGAGAATAGCTCGAAACTCAAACAACCGGCAAGTACAACTAACTTCCCTTGATATCTCATTAAAATGAACATGGAAAGTAAAAGATCTTATATTGTTTTCTCCTACTATCACATCTTCCTCCACATCAAATTCTGAAAACTCCTCTCCTACCTGAACTGAGAACAGATTGCAACGGATCTTACCGGCTATTTCATTCTGAAACTCCTTAAATTTAGCAAGAGTATACGCTTCTTGAAATTGCCTCTCAAACTCGTAAGGGGTCACACGTGGAATGTATACATTGTAACAACGGGCATCTTCCTCAGCTTCTAATTGCACCTTCTTAGACAAAGCATTATCATATTGCTCAACAAACTGCTTCAAGGTTGTCTTAGAATTGATGTAGCCATCCAAAAAAGCATGCATGCTCTCAGAACGCTGGGTTGTTGACATCCCTGCCCAAAAAATATCCTTCACAAATGCTGGCACCCATCGGTACCTCTCATCATACAATCCTGCTAGCCAATCGTTGTCCTCTAGCTGATATGCCGTAATGAACTTGGCCCAATTCTCTTCAAACTCCTCAATTGTCATCGAATCGTAAACAACATTAAGAAGATGAAATTTAATTGAATCATAGTCCTTATACCCCCTCAATTTTTCAGGCACCTTTTTCAAGATATGCCACAAACACCACCGATGTCGTGCTTTAGGAAATACTATTCCTATCGCATTTTGCATTGCCTTGTCTTGGTCGGTGACTATGGCATTAGGAGGACACCCGGACATGCAATCAAGCCAAGACTGAAACAACCATACAAATGTATCTATGTCCTCTCGTGATATCAATCCACATCCTAAGAGTACCGACTGTCCATGGTGATTCACACCCACAAAAGGAGCAAAAGGCATGTCATATTTGTTAACCAAATAAGTTGTGTCAAATGTGACCACATCACCAAATTCAGCGAATGCTGCTCTACTTCTCGCGTCAGCCCAAAAGATGTTCCTTACTCGATGCTCTATATCAAGATCCATGACATAAAAAAAGGATCCGTTGTCTTGCTGCATTTTTTTGAAATAGCTTTGCATTGCCTCGTCATCCCCTTCCTTGAGTTCTAAGCGTTTGAGTTTATCCATGTAATTTCGTGCATCCTTTGCTAACCATGTTAGATTATCATGCCCCCCTGCCTCCACCACACATAAGCTAACAGTCTTGTTCAATCTAATACCCGCCTTGTCATTCAATTCAAGCTGCCTCTTCACGTGTGGTGGGATTACCCGATTACCCTCGTGATATCGAGCTTTGTTCGGACTCATATCATGGTTATGCTCAAGCACAAATGAGTTTAGAAGCCACTTCCCGTCGAGTTGCAAAGAAAGATTCAACGCTGCTTTGCAATTTGTTCTTGATTGTGGGCGGGGTTTAATTGGGTTGCTTGCACTTGGGTTTGGCTTTCTACCCTTTGTGCAAGTAAAAGTAACAAACCTCTTCTTTCCATCCGATCCTTTTTTTGAACTCCTTTGGGCAATAGCAAACTCGATTCGCCTGGCATATGTTGCATAATATTCATGTACTTCTTCAATTGAACCAAATAGCATTCCCCTATGAGGTTCAATTACTACCTCTTCTAAGTTTTCGCCTCCCTCCAAGGGCTTCTCCATCTCAATATTGTCTAATTCCTGCTCATCCGTCCCCATTTCAATTTCATTGTTATCTCCATCAAATTCATGTGACAGTTCATCTTCTTCCATGCTTCTAAAAACAAATAAAGCATTCGGGTGTTGAGAATAATTCAATGAAAACAAACATACACATTTGAAGAAGATGGGAACAGATTCATTGCATTGGATAAGTACACAAATAGCTAAAGTTTTTAAGGAAATAAAAATTAATAGATACTTCAGCAAAAAAATAAATAGAAAAATGCTGCTTGGACTAACTCCCAGCCAGAATTCTGGCCCGAATTCCGAAAATAAAATGGTGAAAAGACATTTGAGTGAGTGAGTGAAGGCCATTCGAGGGTAAACATGGCATTACAATGCAATTCGGGCAAAATTTGGGCCAAGAGTACGTCCACGTAGCATTGCTCAAATAAATAATAGGTAATCTTTTAAATGGTTCTTCAAGAAACAACAAGATACTTCAGAAAGACTTCCTACGGAAATAAAACATAGAAGATGCTTACATGTCTTATTTTCAATCACTGCCTCAATCCCAAAAGGGAAATTCAAAGAAAATTGCGTGTTCCCCAAATGGCTGACCAATTACACCATTGGTTGTGACTCTTGTGACTGGATGACCCAATGGAAAGTATTTTCTACACCATTAATGGCTGTGTTTGGATGTCATTCAAAAAATGCTTAGGACTTGGGAGTTCCATTTCAAGAATTCATATGATTCTTGAATCATATAATAGACCTTAACCAAAACAACACACAACATGAACTTCACAATAACTCTCATAGACAAAGAATGTTTCAGAGGTGGATGGACTGGTGTGATGCCACGCAAGATACATTATGAGATGGCAGTGAGTTGTGACCACCAACCAATAAGGTCTGAATAGAACATTAGTTGTAATTAGTGGGGATTGTAAAAAATTAGGGACTACATTTTGTCGAATCTCTGGGGAGATTCCAGGTTCAACTGAAACATAAAACTAGAGTATTTGAAAATAAGATGGTCAAAATCAGTTAAACCCAATCGAAAGCGGTTACTACCACTGTTAATTATTTTGAATAAAAGCAATTACCAAGGCTGTTAATTATTTTGAAAATATATTGATCGTATCATTTTTCTTATACCACAATTGAGCCATGCTACATTGGATGGTCGAAACAAATTGAACTGAACCATCCCCTGCAACGGCTTGCCTTCTGGTCCGGTTTTTAAACCATTGTTTTGATCTAGCTAGTAGTAAGGGTGGGTATTGTTGGCATGTTGGGACATGAAGCCATGTGAACAGAGGGCCTCAGCATTGGATCCTTTACGCGAGTCCTTTATTCAAAGGCCCTTTTTCCATGTTTTTATTTACAAGGAGAGCATATTAGGATGCGTGTGTGCATGTGGGGTTCTTCCAATTTCCAGAATCACATGGTTAGATAATAAATTCAATGCCGAACCTTTCTTCAAGCTTCATTCCACTTTTGGTTGGGAATATGCTTTCATTACATTTCATGGTGAAAACAACCCATTTATACATGTATTCAATATTGAGAGAATGGGGCGAGAGAATACCTCTTCAAGAAGAATATGCATAGAGGAAGTTTCCAGCAGCAGCAGCACCGTTATTGATCCTCTGAGTGAAATTTCTTGCGATGGGGAAGAGGAAGAGAACGTTCCAGCAGCAGAGATTCGTCGAAGAATAATCTACGTAGAGGAAGTTTCCAGCAGCAGAGAGAGACGAATGGAGAGAGAGAGAGAGAAGAACCAGAGAACTTTCGTTCGAAATGGGTTCTTTGTTCGCTGCACAGATTTCAGCCTTTGCGAATGGAGAGAGAGAGAGAAATGGAGAGAGAGAAGAAGAACCAGAGAGCTTTCGTTCAAAATGGGTTCTCTGTTCGCTGCGCAGATTTCATCCTTTGCGAATGGAGAGAGAGAGGAGAGAAGAACCAGAGAACGAACGTTTGTGCAGATTTTCTGATCGCCTTGCGAATGGAGAGAGAAAGAGAAGAACCAGAGAACGAACGTCTGTGCTTTCTTTCTGATTGCCTTGCGAATGGAGAGAGAGAGAAGAACCAGAGAAAAAACGTTGGAAATGGGTTTTATCAGTTCACCACCCTCATTTCAGTCGTTTCTTTCGTTTTGGCGGGCTTTGAAAAAACAGAGCCATGGTCCACGTCAGCACTCCAGGATCCACCACGTCGGATCGGTCACGAATTCGGGCACCAAATTACGTCCATATAGACTTATTGCTCAATATATAGTCAGGGCCAATCTCGTTGCTAGACAATGAAAAACGGAAAAAAAAAAAAAAAAAAACTCAAAAGGATCGTCACAATATCGTTATCAAAAAATTCAAAAATCACTAATCTGGGTGAAATCCGTGAGCCTTTTTCATTGTTTATGTATCTCGATTTATAGTCAGGGTCAATCTTGTTGCTGGACAACAAATTGAGAGAAAAAGCTCTAAAGAATTGTAACGATATCGTTAAAAAAAAAATTGAAATCAATAATTTGGGTGAAATCCGTGAACCTTGGTTGGGAGTACTCAAACCCAGCCATTTTCCAGAGTTGCCTATAGTTCGAACTCTCATTGTAAATCATCATTTTCCTTTTTTTATGGATGAGATATAACTTCAACTTGTCCATATTGTTGTTTAGATTTGAAATGTTGAAAATACTTACCATGAGGGGGAACATATTCTGATTTATATTTTGGATGTATCCTCAATAACTAGAGTAGAATATAATTTGAGATACATAAACAATGAAAAAGGCTTACAGATTTCACCTAGATCAGTGATTTCTAATTTATTTTTTTTTATAACGATATCGTTACGATCCTTTAGAGCTTTTTCTCTCAATTTGCTGTCCAGCAACGAGACTGACCCTGACTATAAATTGATATACATAAACATTGAAAAAGGCTCCTGATTTCACCCAGTGGTGTGATTTCTAAATTTTTTTATGACGATATCGTGATGATCCTTTAGAGTTTTTTGTTCTGTTTTCGTTGTCCAGCAACAAGATTGGCCCTGCCTATATATTGAGATACATGAACAATCAAAAAGGCTCACGGAGGTTACCAAGAATACCAACTTGTAAATATTCCAACAAGGAGCCTTCCTGTAACTGCACGCGCCGAGCCATTTTCTAGGGAGCCCAAAGGTTCAAACTCTCAAGAGGAGAGTTCGAACCTTACTATAAGTGCATGCGCTGAGTCATTTTCCAGACAGCCCAAAGGTTCAAACTCTCGCGTTGAGAGTTCGAACCTTCAAGTTCTGCACTTGCTAAGCCACTTTCCAACGGGCCAAAGGTTTGAACTCTCGCGTTAAGAGTTCGAACCTTCAAGTCCTGCACTTGCTGAGGCATTTTCAAAACAGCCCAAATGTTCGTACTCTTGTGTTACGAGTTCGAACCTTCAAGTCTTGCACTTGCTGAGCCGTTTTCCAGATAGCCCAAAGGTTCGAACTCTCACAGTGATAGTTCGAACCTTAAGGGCCTGCACTTGCTAAGCCATTTTCTAGACAACCCAAAGGTTCAAACTCTCAGGTTAATAGTTCGAACTTTCAAGGCCTACACAATTTTCTTGCGCCCCCTTCTCACTCATAGTTTGGGTTGAGATGGAAAACGGCAAAAGCTGCTTTCCAAACACATTGGTTTTTTTTTTTTTTTTTTTTGTTTTTTTGCCAAACTTACAACCAAATGCGCCCTAGATGATGGGGCCTACTAGAACCTGAATTGTTTAGCCGAGGAAAAACTAGTTTTGTGCTTTGCAACACATCAGACCTTATATTTTTTGCCTTACATTATTTCAGACTTTTTAGAGATGGCATAAACACTATGAAACCATGGGTCCCTTTTCAGAAACATCGGTACTTCAAAACATTAAAAGCTGTTTGAAAACTCACTCCAAATCAGCACCCACTGTAACACATGGGATTCAGAGAACTATTACACTACCTGGACTCGAAATTGCTGATTACAA
Organism: Persea americana; assembly: GCA_029852735.1. Lineage (NCBI taxonomy): Eukaryota > Viridiplantae > Streptophyta > Magnoliopsida > Laurales > Lauraceae > Persea > Persea americana. Next base: position 24,386,541 of record CM056817.1, read on the forward strand.
CACCCAAAAAGAGAACCCAATAAAAAAAAATCATTTATTGAGCTGATTACAACACCCAAAATGAGAACACAATAAAAAAAAATATTTCCATAGCATCCCCAATTATTGCTAGAAAGCCACACTACTGTTTGAAGCCACAACATAACATGAATTGCTTACAGTTTGTTATATAATTTCCATCAAGTGGTCATAGTTTTACTGGAAAAAGACCTCCAAATCTGAGATATGATTTCCATCGTGGTTGCTCATCTAAGCAGAAAACGGTTGGATAGTATTGCCACAAATTCGTGACTCCATATTTTTCCTAGTAAGCCTTAATGCACATTGGCTTGACCATGTGAATAAGTTGGCAAAAACCTAGAACTGTAATCAATTGCTTCCATTTACGATAGGCGGGCAATCACCAAGTTTAACCTACATTTTTTAGGCCATGACTAACTGCATAGAAACCATCTTGCTTCAATGGTTGATATAATTGTGAATGCTTTAGTCATCATCCTCATCCTCTTGATTATTTGGATAGTTGATTTTTTTTGCCGCAATACGTCTCAGCAACCTAAAAAGGATTTAACAGAACATTAGAGTTTGTTACTACAGAACAATTATAAAAATTGTGCAGGCTGAATGAATGACCAGCAAATGGCAGATTTCGTTAAACCTACTCATATGTTGTGGCTTGATCTGGAGCCTTGTCTTCTCTGACCCGAAGTAGGCGTGGAAATCAGAGAGAAATTCCCTTTTCAAAGATTAGACAGAACTATCACATACACGTTTTCTTCATAGATGACAATAACTAGAAAGAAAAACTAACAGTAATGCTTTAGCACTAGATTGTGATGCTAAATTCTTTGCAGTAGATATTATAATGCACATCAATCATGGATTAAAGGGGTCAACAAATGATGTCATGCAAACCAGATGATTGTTAATATTGATTGAGCACATTAAATGGACATTAAGACCGAATCTAGTCCAGCCATCCATTTTGATGATTCTTGGTCAATAGTCACAATATGTGTCCTTGCCTTATCAGCCAAACCCCTCAATGGTGGGCCCCGCTTCCCACTATAGGGTTTACATCTAACATGCTGCATAACCTTCACATCACAAAAATGAATGATTTCCTAAATCAATAAATAGATATTGTCAAGGGAAACCATGCCACAGTTACGAGATCTACATAATAGCAGCCTAAGCCCACTAATGATCAATCTGACCCTTGAAAATCACTACTCATAAGTTGGTACTCACCCCAGTTTGACTCTCAACTGAATTTTACTTGTCACTGGATTGATCAAGCAAAACCTCATCTGAGGGCTAATAATTAGTACAACTTTGAGGCTTAACATTATTAAATCACAGGTTAGGATGATAGGATGGCCAATTAATTTGCACACCCCTAGGACATTTGCAGATCTTTACACCCTTCTCCACTGGGCCACACAGGCTAGGCCACTACTTACAGCAACAATAAGTTGGCAAGATCCCTTCAACCTTATTTGGATCAACAACACCGCTTGTGGAACGATGAACATGACTGATACTTAAATCTGCTGCTTTCACCTCCCAAACCTCTGACAGAAAACCACTAATTTGAGAATATGGTGCACATGAATGGATGGATCTTAACCATGATTGTATCACGTATCCTCAATAATTCAAATAATTTCATTGTTCAGATAAATAATACAAAGTTTCTGTATATGACATTTAGAAGATAGAAGAACCAAGGTTGAAGATCACTCACTAATTATACTAGACTTGGTCCATAGGAATTTGAATTTGGAGAAGTTGATGCATGATAGCCAAACAAACAAAATGACAATTACTGTATAATGACGTGCATAAACAATGTGAAAAACTTACGGACTTCTCCCATAAATGTTTTTCTACATCAATTTTATGATAACAGTATCATTACCATTATTTATAGGTTCTTTACCAATATATTGTCTCCGACAGTCAAATGGCATTCACTTTACAATGAGGTGCATAATGAGAAGACTTATCTAGAATTTTAATTTTAAGATTTTCGGATAGTTTTCCTTCCCACCTTTCTCATTTGTTTTAGTCCCCACAAAAACAGTGAAAGAGAAAGGAACGAAAAAAGAAATGCCATAATTATTACTATAGAGAGCCATACAAACACATTTATAACCTACATTTATATACTGCCGGAGTGAGATTACGTACTGCCGGAGTGAGATTACGTACCATTTTCCCCAAATCAACTTAAAAGGACTGATGTTGTTCGTCTAGTTTCACAAAATGAAACTTTTGGAGATGATAATAAGAAAACTAAAGCAATGATCGTATCAGTTGATTCAGTTGGTGTATGCAGGTGGTGGTGTTGTATAAATTACATTATTTATGTAATTGACTCATGTAATAAGTACTATGTATCCAATCTCATTTGTAGTGGCCGTGACTTATGTAAATTAAAATTATATCTAATTTATATACATAGACAATTGATTTATGGCGTTGTTTCAATTGGGTAGGTACGATAGAAATTCCCCATGACTCGTCTCTAGCACTTGAATAACCAGTTGTCTAGTTTAAGATGTTGTGTTAAGTCTCTTCACCCTCATTTGGAAATTGATATGGGGTGTTTCGCTTGGTTCATTTCCTACTTTGCTCATGGAATTGCTAATTGAAGGAATCTAATGCACTACAACCCCACCAAAAACATCTTATTCAAAATGTAATCATCATTGACACACATCTTGTCTCCCGCAATTTTAATGGGATTAACCGTTGTTCTTCCTTTTCCTCTTTCATGCTTTCACCACTTAATTGAACACCCATAGCGGAAAATAAACTTCCCGGAATTTTGCAAAAAAAATCCAATAGCCAAGCAATCTAGCTATAAAATTCAAAATCAGAAATTGGGGTGTATTAGTTTTGTAATTGCATTAACAACTACTTCTTCTTTGCAAAATGGAAGTAGAACAACTTTTCAGAGATTTTTTCATTCTTGATATCTGCTTATGTAAATCTAAAACTTCCAAATGTACCCATCAGTTTTTCAAACTAGAATAAGTTTCCACATATTTAAGAAGGTTTGATGATATAACCTCCCAATTAGACTCAAAACAAAGAATCCCCCAAACACAAATGCGCTCTTAGAAGCGGAAGGTTTCAAGAGTTCAATAGTTGTACATGTATAATACAAGAGCCACCATGTTGTTAAACTCTACATCCAACTAGCGTAAGAACAGGAAGTCCAACAACCTAAACTTTCACACCCAAACAGCCTGAATAGTGGGTATAAATGGGCTCAAAATTAGCCTAAACAAAGGCTGAAAATGGGTTAAAATATGGTCCAAATACTGCTGGAATCAGCTTGTTTTGTACTAGACAAATGACCAAATTGATATGTTGCAAATGGGTTAAGACCCAACACAGCAAATGTCCCTAAAAAATAAAGATCAAAACTCAGTTTAGATGATGGCTGTAAACATGCCAAAATCCAGCCCCTAAGTTTGAATTCCACTTGGTAAGCACGCTGATTTTCCCCAACCAAACAGTCTAAACCTATCTAAACAAACCCCTAAGCAGTGTGGCCTTCAAAAATTCATCCAACTAAAAGAGTCTGGGATTTCCAAAGTCAAATACTCTACAGTTGAGTTAAAATTTGAAATCGCCCAAACAAACAAATAGCACAAAAGTTGGCCGTTTGAGGATTAAAAGTCCAACTGATACAGAAACCTTTAAATGGACTTCAATGTGCTGTTAACTAGTCAAATAAAATTTACATATACATTGTTAAATTACTATTTTTTTTTCAATAAATGTTATTATAGATTGAACCAGGTTTTCCCATAAATAACAATAACATGTTTTGTGATTTGTAAATTTTATTTGACTAGTTAAAACTCAAAATAACAATAACAAAAACATAGTATAATACCCCTGATTCCTGCAGAATACTGATGGAAACTATTGAACCCAGATATGAAATTTTCACTACAAACGTAAATTTACCAATCACCCAAGAACAAGGACGAAAACTTTTTCCTTGATCTGTGAAACATCAAAATCGCATGCAACCATCAAGAGCAAACAAAATCATAAGAAACTTGAAAAATAAAAAAACAAAAGAACATTGCAAGGATCCAGAAAACTGATCGAGAGTCCAAGAGAAGAAAAACATATAAATATATGAATCCACTAATTCTTTGATATAAGCAAGCAGCAGAGATATCTAAAGGGATTCTTATATGCTACTGTTTTGATTTCTTCAAGTGCCTGAAACATGATTGCAACATAAAAGGTGAAATGAAACTAAAGTCATAGCCATGTCAAATAAAGTTCCTATGGCATTAATGAAAGCATTTTAACTCAATATAAAATGAAAACTCAAAATTCATCAATCAAAGCCCGAGCATGCAAAAATGTAAATGGTCTTCTAGAATCAGATCTTGAACGAAAAAATTGAAGAAACTGATTTAGAGCCAGTTTTTTACAAACAGTTGCAAATCCAACTCCAAAAACAAACTCATCGTCTAGAAACAAAGAGTCGTAGACCCATAAAAGCTTACCCATTTTCAGCTATAACTCATTCACATATTAAAATCCACATTAGCACTAAAAACTCGCACCATCTTCATCTTCCTCCCAACAACAGAGAGAGCGAAAGAGTTTTTACGATTGGGAAGGAGGAGCTCGACTGGAGCAAGGAGCGCATGTAGAGGGAGAGGGAGAGAGCAGGGAGCGCGTGCAGAGGGAGAGGACTAGGAGAGGGAGAAAGAGAGAAAACGGGTAGGAGAGGAAAAATGGGGAAGAAAGAACGATGTTCGGCCCTAATAGGGATTTGGAGTGAGTTTATGACGATGTCGTTCAGCAGAACCTGGGGGTAAAGTCGTCCAAATACCTTATACGAATACCGAATTTCGTGTTTTGGTGTATTTGTGATTAAATCCGGCTAATAAGGTTTAGCAACAATTATTTGGTAAAATTATCATTTTTTAATGGGAATCAATGCGGAAACATTCATTTTAGATATCTTGAGATAACTTTCTATATTAAAATTCATTTAAGGCAGTTGTAGGTTTTGGAAATGCTTTAAACGGGATTTAGGTTGTTTAAGATCGAAACGCGTGCTTCGGGCAGTTTGAACGGTTATTTTAAGACAAAATCACGTTCTATTCAACTCTAGGAAAAAGTTGTCTATAAACTGCCTTTCACACGATTTATGATTGAAAGACGCGCTCTAGAAAATTCTTGAATATCCTTGTACTTTAAAATGTGTTTCGTGCAAATCCAAGATTAAAAACTAATCTCGTAGGGTTCTGAGCCATTTCAAAATGAAACTCATATTTCGTGCAACCGATAGGCAGTTCTTTGATGACAAAGCGCGCTGGATGACTGTAAGGCATTTTAGGCTTTAATGGTCTAAAATTATTCTCTGAAATGTGCTTCATACGATTATGGGCTGAAATGTAAGTCTTACGATACCCTGAGATACGTTTTCCTTTAAAATGTGTTTCACGCTGTCCTACGGTTATGAACGCATTGTAGGGGAATAAAGGGTTGTATAAAAACAAAAGTCGTGCTTCGAGCAGTTCGTAGGAGATTCTAGGTGGGTCTGGGAAAAGGTTGAGTGTATACAGCGTCTCAGGCAGTTCGCAGTTGAAAAACGATCTATACAAAATATGATATCTTTTTACTTTGAAATGGATTTCAGGTAAATTAGAGCATAAGCACTAGTCTAATAGTACTCAAGGCCGTTTCTGGCCGACAAACAATGTATTTTGTGCAATCAATAGCTTGTATTTCAATAAAAACGTGCACTGAATGATTTTGGGAAATTTTAGCACATTCTGGACTAGTCTTTTGCATTGAAATGCATTCGTATAACTCTACATTGAAATACATATTTTAAGCTATTATGAGATACTTTCCCATTTAAAATGTGTTTCACATGCGTCACTAGGGCTAGGAAAGCATTACAAGGGATTAAGTGTTGTTTAAGGCCAAAACCCGCACTTCGGGCCGATAGAAGGAGATTCTAGACAGCTCTAGAATAATATTGGCTCTAAACCGCGCTTCACGTAATTATGATCCGTTTCTAACTCAAATAGAGATTTTGGTATTTTTAGAGATACTTTTCTCTTTAAAATGGGTTTCAAGCAAGTCTAGGGTTGGAAACACTTTACATGAGATTTAGGGTTGTTTAATTCAGAATTGCGTGCTTCGAGTAGTTCGAGCGCTATTTTAATATGAAATCACGTTCTATGCGGCTCTAGGAAAATGTTGACTCGAAACCGCGTTCACGCAATTCGCGGTTGAAAGATGCACTCTAGAAAAGTTTGAGATATTATTACAATAAAACTTGTTTAAGGAAAATTAGGACTTGATAACTAATCTCGTAGGATTCAATGCCGTTTGTTACGGATAAACAACATATTCGTATGATCAATAGCCTGTAACTAGATAAAACCGCGTGTTAGATCATTCTAGGACATTTTAGGGTATATCGGTCTAGTATTTTGCTTTCAAATGCCTTTCATGCAATTCTATGTTGAAACATTCATTTTAGATATCTTAATATATCTTTCTATTTTAAAATTGGTTTCAGGTGACTGTAGGGTTTGGAAACGCTTTAAATGGGATTTAGGATTGTTTAAGACCAAAACACATGCTTCGAGCAATTGAAACGGTTATTTAATACAAAATTAGGTTCTTTTCAGCTCTAGGAAAAGTTTATCTCTAAACTACCTTCCACGCGATTCACGGATGAAAGATGCACTCCAGAAAATTCTAAAATGTCCTCTTACTTTAATGTGTTTAGTGCAAATCCGGGCTTAATAACTAATCTCGTGGTGTTCTGAGCCACCATAGAGTGAAACTTGTATTTCGTGCAATCAATAACCAATATTGTAGGGGATTACGGGTTGTATAAAAACGAAAGTCGTGCTTCAGGCAGTTCGTAGGGGATTCTAGGCAGGTCTAGCAAAAGGTTGGGTGTAAACAACGTTTCACATAGTCCATTATCTTTTAGTTTAGAACTGATTTCAGGCAAATTACGGCACAAGAACTAATCTAACGGTATTCAAGGCCCTTTCTAGCTGACATACAACGTATTTTGTGCAATCAAAAGCCTGTATTTCTAGTAAAAACATGTATTGATAGATTCTGGGGAATTTTAGAATATTGTGGACTAGTCTTTTGTATTGAAATGCATTCGTACGACTTTATTTTGAAGTACCTATTTTTACCTATTATGAGATACTTTCTTATTTAAAATAGGTTTCATAGGTGATACTAGGGTTAGGAACGCATTTCATGGGATTAAGTGTTGTTAAATACTAAGACCCACACTCCGGGCCGATAGAAGGGGATCCTAGACAGCTCTAGGAAAATATTGGCTCTAAATTGCATTTCAAGCAATTCCGATCAGCTTCAAACTCAAATACAGGTTTGGTATATTCAGTGATACTTTTCTTTTTAAAATAGGTTTCAAGCGAGTATAGGGTTAGAAACGCTTTACATGGGATTTAGGGTTGTTTAAGTCCAAAACGTGTGCTTCGAGAAGTTCAAGGGCTATTTTAATATGAAATTGCGTTCTATGCGGCTCTAGGAAAATGTTGACTCAAAATCGCGTTTCACACAATTCGCGGTAGAAATACGCGCTTTAGAAAATTCTGGGATATCTATTTACTGTAAAAAAATGTTTAAAGAAAATTAGCACTGAATAACTAATCTCTTGGGATTCAAGACCGTTTCTAACGGACAAGCATATTTCATGTGATCGATAGCCTGTAACTAGATAAAACCGCGTGCTGGATATGGACATTTTAGGGTATACCGGTCTAGTCTTTTGCTTTGAAATGTGTTTCATGCAATTATATACTAAAAGACTTTTAAAATTAGTTGCATATTTCTTGTGATCAATAGCCTGTAACTAGATAAAACCGCGTGCTGGATATGGACATTTTAGGGCATACCGGTCTAGTCTTTTGCTTTGAAATGTGTTTAATGCAATTATATACTAAAAGACTTTTAAAATTAGTTTCAGGCGACTGTAGGGTTTTGAAACGCTTTAAATGGGGTTTAAGGTTATTTAAGATCGAAACGCGTGCTTCAGACAGTTCGAATGGTTATTTTAGTAACAAACTACATTCTACTCAGCTCTAGGAAAACGTTGTCTCTAACCTGCCTTTCACGTGATTCACGGTTTAAATATGTGCCTTGGAAATTTCTTGAATGTCGTTCTAATTTAAAATGTGTTTCGTGCAAATCCGGGCTTAATAACTAATCTCGTGGGGTTCTGAGCCATTTCAGAGTGAAACTCGTATTTCGTGCTATCAATAGCCAATATTTGGATGACAAAGCATTGTGGATGATTATAAGGCACTTTAGGGTTTAATGGTCTAAAATTGTACTCTGAAATGTGTTTCATACGTTTTTTTTTTTTTTTTTTTCTTTTAAAGAGTAAGTCAGAGTGAAACTCGTATTTCGTGCAATCAATAGCCAATATTTGGATGACAAAGCGTTGTGGATGATTATAAGGCACTTTAGGGTTTAATGGTCTTAAATTGTACTATGAAATGTGCTTCATACGTTTATGGGCTAAAATGTAAGTTTTACGATACCCTGATATCCGTTTTGCTTAAAAATGTGTTTCACGCGCTCCTACGGTTAGGAACTCGTTGTAGCGGATTAAGGGTTGTATAAAAACGAAAGTCATGCTTCGAGCAATTCGTAGAGGATTCTAGGTGGGACTAGAAAAAGGTTGGGTGTAAATAGCATTACATGCAGTTCACGGTTGAAAGACGATTTCTAGAAAATCTGACATCTTTTCACTTTAACACTAATTTCAGGCAAATTAAAGCATAAGCACTAATCTAATGGTATTCATGGTCGTTTCTGGCTGACAAACAATGTATTTTGTGCAATCAATAATAGCCTGTATTTCGATTAAAACATGTACTGAATGATTTTGAAAAATTTTAGGAAATTCTAGACTAGTCTTTTGCATTGAAATGCATTCGTACGACTCTATGTTAAAATACCTATTTTAAAATATTATGAGATACTTTCCTATTTAAAATGGGTTTCACAAGCGTCACAAGGGTTAGGAATGCATTACACGCGATTAAGTTTTATTTAAGATCGAAACCCGCGCTTCAGGTCGATAGAAAGAGATTCTAGACAGCACTAGAAAAATGTTGGCTCTAAATCGCATTTCACGCAATTATGATCCGTTTCTAACTCAAACACAGATTTTGGTATATTCAGAGAAACTTCTCTTTAAAATGGGTTTCAAGCGAGTCTAGAGTTAGGAACACTTCGAGATTTAGGGTTGTTTAAGTTCAAAACGCGTGCTTCGGGCATTTCGACGGCTATTTTAATATGAAATCGCGTTTTATGCAGCTCTAGGAAAATGTTGTCACCAAACTGCCTTTCATGCGATTCACGGTTGAAAGACTCACATAAGAAAATTCTTGAATGTCATTTTACTTTAAAATGTGTTTCATGCAAATATGGGCTTTAATAACTAATCTCGTGGGGTTCTGAGCCATTTAGAGTGAAACTCGTATTGATAGCCTATATTTGGATAACAAAACGTGTTGGATGATTCCAGGTCACTTAAGGATTTAATGGTCTAAAATTGTACTCTGAAATGCGCTTCAAACAATTATTGCTAAAATGTAACTTTTACGATGCCCTAAGATACGTTTTTCTTTAAAATGTGTTTCGCGCGCTCTACTGTTAGAAACACATTACAGGGGATTAAGGGTTGTATAAAAATGAAAGTCGTGCTTCGGGCAGTTCGTAGGGGACTCTAGCTGGTTCTAGGAGAAGGTCGGGTGACCCCATCCACTAGATTTTAGTGTGCTGAAGAATTCTCCCCGTACGCATTTCAGTACGAAAGGCCCACCCCAAAAAGCGAATAGTCCTTTCTTTTTCGCGGGTATCGCCACGCGGCTTAACCCCAATCACCACCTCAGGAATAGGAGCCAATAATAGAGCACCCAAGCGAAGCATCAATTCTGTCAGAGAGTACTCCACCACGAGGGGGAACTCCCCTCAGTCAATCGTCAATCTCCAGCCCAAAGCGGATTCGTACAAAACCATGTGATCTGTCCCCGTTTACGTACCCCACTAGCCTTTTAGTACCCTGCCTACTCGTCTTTAACTGGCTTATTTGTTCCCAGCTACATGATGGAACTTCCCTCGTGTAAGGTCCGCGACCTTACTGAGTCAACAGGGCCCAATAGTAGGCCCGCCGACCTGTTTATTTTGTTATTATTATAATTAATTACTTTGTTAGATATTTAAGTGGGTTAAACCTTGAACGAGTTTCTTTTAGTATTAGAATAGTGTCTGCGAAGTTTCGTGCGATTCCAAGTTCGTTTGATCATAGCAGGGGGGGTAGTTTGCAATTTATGAAAAATTGAGTGTTTTTCCGAAAAAATTCCAATCGTTGTGGTTTTAGGTTCGTGGAAAGGTCTCGGCGCACTGATCATTTTTGTCTCTTGGCTCATCGCGATCCGACGATTAGAAACCCTTCAAATGGCTCATTTGTTCACCGTACCCACTTAAGGGCAAACTCGTCATTTTTCCTCTCTTCTTCTCCTTAAGCAGAGATTAACCCTAACCCTAATCTCATTCTCTGCAATGAAGGAATTCCAGTAACCTCTTCATCTTCCTCATCTTCTCAAGCCCAGAACTCTACTCGGGAGAGATCATCTCCGCGATCCGAACCGCACGTCTTCTTCCTCACAATCTCCTCTTTCCATTGATCTTAGTTTGGTAAGATTTCCCTTACCTCATCTTTTCATTCATCTTCTCTTTTGGTTAGATTTAGGTTGTTTTTTATCTTTTTCTTTCCTTCCATCTCCTTTGCGTGTTAGATTACTCTTGAGCGGGGTAGATCGTGGTTTTTCATAGTAGAAAGCTTCTTCCCAAGTTTTTTTCCCAATTTCATCAACTTCTCGGTTGAGGCAAGTAGATTTGCATTATATAATTAATCATGTTTGTATGTTTCTTATTGATTGGCTACGTTTTCTGGATAGATTACCTTAATTCCAAGCTTGCTTATGTTATTGATTTGGGATTCACATGTTAGATTTAGGTTTGAGTATTTGGGTTGGATTAAATGGTTAAATTGGTAGCCCTTAGATGTATTTAATTGTTGGAAATGTATGGAAATAATGAATGTGATGATTGGGGAGCATAGAGGCTCAGTGTGTGCAGGTTTAGCCATGGAATGGCTTGAGAAATAATGCAGAAAAAACCCAATTTCGGGGTTGCGAGGGCAGTGCCGATCGACCGGACGCTCTGTCCGATCGATCGGACAAGATTTCTGTCTCTGTTAACTTAGACGGTTCACTGTCCGGTCGATCAAGCAAACTGTTTGATCGATCGGACAGAAAACATGTCTCAGTTAACAGCATTTTGGGACTGTCTGATCGATCGGATGGTTAATTTCTGACAGCATCTGGTAACTTCAAATACTTGTAACTTTTAATCCGCCCATTGAATTTCTACGTATAATATACCATTGGAAAGCCCTTAAGACTTAAAATCCAATCATTCTGGTTTAATTACGATCGGAGTTCGGGAAGTGATGTAAATAATTGGATCATTGCTTCAACTCATATTTTATTGGAAATGAGACTGGTAACCTAGGTTTGGGCTTTAGATGTTAGAAACCATGAACATACTCTCATCAGACCATTAATGGGATTAAAATCGTAGCGCGTGGCTTGGTGTGCTTCGATTGGATGTCTAGATATTCATGTAGTATGCATGGGTAGACTGAATGCGTATGGAATTGTTTCAACAGATGCTTAACATGATTGTGCACCAAGGAATTCTCCTAAAAGCATCATTGAATCAATTTTCCCCACGCACTCCGTTAAAACAAGTACAATACATGGATGGCACCGCTTGCCTAGGTTTGGTTTGTAATTCCTCCTTGACTTATGAATTGTATCCGTTGTTATTGCTCCTTGTATACTCTCTTAGCATAACATACCTAATTAATTATGAAACATAAACTCTTGTAGAATTAGGATATGGACCTGACTTAGAGTGTACCTTAGGACCTTGCGTCTTGTAATTGATAAACATGACTAGCTAGACTGAAGGGATTATCATGAGATTGGATTTGTTTTGTATTGGCTTGAATGAGATAATCCCTCTGAGCATGTCTTGTATATTGAGCTGGCCAGACTTGCTTGTCTTAGGTTCCTTGTGTCAACACCACTTATTATTATTATTATTTGCATGTCATGGCCAACTGTAGTCTGGGGATTTATTGATGAGCCGGTTACTCGGACATCAGGGTGCGTAGTCGGCTTTTAACGGCGTCCATGGCGTTGAATAGTTGGGAGCAGGCTTGGACCGTGCAACTATTCCCAGGACCGTGAGCTTGGATCCACCTGGAGTCAGACTTTGGTATCAGTAGCCGGGATTGGGTTGTTACTGGTACCCCGAGAGATGACTTGGACATCCTCGGAGTCTCCTTCTTCTTACTTGCATTGCATTGCTTGTATAGTGGTGATTGTTAGTGTTGCTAGGATTCCTGCTATTGTTTCTAATGGTTATTTATCAAAAATTTTAATTAGCCCTAAATTTCACTCCCCGGATCCGGTTTATTTTCTAATCAGGTTTGGGGGACGTGACATAATGATATCAGAGCAATGGATGGTTTCTCAGTGTAAAAATTGTAGAAACCATAAGACGTGTGTGAGGATTCCATTAGTTAGTAGGTTGGTCTTGTAGTCCTTTTCCTAGTGTTGTGTTGTTAGTTTGAGGCATATTAGGAACTGACCTTGAATATTTTACAAGACTATGGCTGGAAGATCAACCCGATCCAACAATGGCACGCCAAACCACGAGACTAGTTTTTCTCAGAATGAGCCTAAGAATCAATTTCACCGGATGGCAGCATTCATTCAGTCCCAGAAGGACTTGGCCGAGCAGAGTAACAAGTAGAATGAGAAACAGGTTGTATTCCAAGCACAGATGCTTGAGGTGGTGCAGAAAGTGGGACAGCCACAGGCTAAGGAATATGACCTCAATGAGCTAGTTGAGAAGTTTAGGAAGAGTTTCCACCAGAGTTTCATGGCATCGAAGACCCCGTTGTAACAGATGAGTGGGTTGTCCAAATGGAGAGAATATATGAAGTCTTCAAGTGCACGGGTGTTCAGTAACTGCAGCTAGCAGCCCACATGTTTCGTGGGGCAACAGAGAGATTGTGGAAAACCGTTAAACACCCATATGAGACAGTGGAGGAGGAGGTAGCCTGGAAGACAATTCACTGAGCAATTCCAGAAGAAGGTTATCCCCAAGCACTACAGGGATCAAAAGATGGAAGAATTCGAGAGGTTGGTGCAGGGCGACTTGCTAGTACAGGAGTATGAGATCTCCTTCACCCATCTATCCAGGTTTGCTGAGAACCTGATTAAGCTCAAGTCAGAGAGGATTAGGAGATTCAGCAAGGGATTACGAGCTGATATCAAGATGCAAGTTCAGAGTAGCAATTTGACTGATTATGATGATGTTGTCAAGAAAGCATACTGAGCAGAGGAGTCCTTGAAAGAAGTGATTGTGTTAGAGCAGCAGAGGATCTTGGCATTGATACCTCAACCCAAGGCATAGAGTTCTTCGTCCCAGTATTATCAACAACCAGCACCCAAGAGGCTACGGGTTGAACCGGTGCTTAGGCAGCTGCCACAGCGGATTACTTGTACATTTTGTGGGGGAAGTCATCATGTTCTAGACTGCAAGAAGCAGACTGGCGCATGTTTTCACTGCGGGGATACAGGGCATAAGGTAAGCAATTGCCTAGGGAAGGCAGGAGTGGCACCACTTACATTTCAAGCTCCGGCGCCTAGACCACCACATCCAGCGCAGCCGTTAAGACAAGTGCCTCCTACACAAGTTAGACCCCAGCAGCAGCAGATGATTGTCAGACCACCTCAGCCACCGCAGCAGCGCCCTCCAGTACCACAGCAGCGGTACCAACAGAGACCTCCGGCACCACCCAGATTCTAGGCTCATGGTCTTAGGCCACAGCAGCAGTATCATCAGCAGCATCCCCAGCAGGCAGGGAGAGCTTATGCTATGACGCATGAGGAAGCCGAGGCTACAGGCACCGTCATAGAAGGTACACTTTCAGTTTGTGAATTACCGGCTTTTGCACTTCACTTGGGGGAGGATAAAGAGACTACCCTATGATTTGATAGTAGCTACCCCTGTAGGTAGATCAGTACCTTGTAATGTTGTCTACCCTAGATGTAGTGTTCAGATTGGAGAAGTTTAGCTGACCGCCAGTTTGATCATCTTATCGATGTCGAAGTTTGATGTGATCCTTGGTATGAATTGGTTAGCAGCGAACCGAGGAATGTTAAATTATTTTAACAAGACTGTGAAGTTGCAGGATACGGACCGTAGTGTTGAATTTGTTGGAGCCAAGAGGCCCACATCTACTCGGTTGATTTCTGCATTGAAGGCAGAACGGTTAATAAGGAGCTGTTGTGAAGGCTTTATCGCGTTTATCGAGGAAGACAAGGAGTCCAAGACAGTCGACGAAATTCCAGTTGTGCGAGAATTCCCAGATTTATTTCCGGATGAGATCCCTGGTTTGCCACCTGCTCGTGAGCTGGACTTCACGATAGAACTGCAACCGGGTACCGCACATATTTCGAAGGCCCCATACAAGATGGCCACAGCAAAATTGAAGGAGTTGAAAACTCAGATAAAGGATCTGTTGGACAAAGGTTTTATCATACCTGTTCTCATATTCGGGCAAAAATGGAAGCTTACCAAGAAGTTTGTGGGACCTTTTGAGATCAAGAGCAGAATTGGAGACGTGGCTTATCGTCTTATGCTACCGCAGGTGTGCACGACGTATTTCATGTCTCAATGCTTCGGAAGTACATTCCAGATCCTACTCACGTGTTGCAGCACGATCCACTTCAGCTACAGGCAGATGCGACCTACGTGGAGTGGTCAGCACAAGTCATTGACACAAAGGAAGTAGTATTGCGTACCAAGACCATCGAGTGGGTCAAGGTACAATGGGAGCATCATAGCCCAGAGGAAGCTACGTGGGAGCACAAAGATCAGATGCAGAATACGGATCCCTATCTCTTTCCCGATGAGGTATGTTTAGGCATTTGGGGGACCAAATGTTCTTTTTAGTGGTGAGAGATGTAAGATTCGCGACCTTACTGGGTCAACTGGGCCCAATAGCAAGCCCGCTGACCCGTTTATTTTGTTATTATTATAATTAGATTTTGTTAGATATTTAAGTGGGTTAGACCTTGAACGAGTTTATTTTAGTATTAGAATAGTGTCTGGGAAGTTTCATGCGATTCCGTTTGATCATAGCAGGGGTAGTTTGCAATTTAGAAAACATTAAATGTTTTTCCAAAAAAATTCCAATCGCCGTGATTTTAGGTTCGTTGGAAAAGTCTCGTCGCGCTGATCATTTTTGTCTCTTAGCTCGTCGCGATCCTATGATTAGAAACCCTTCAAGTAGCTCATTTGTTCACCGAACCTACTTAAGGGCAAACTAGTCATTTTTCCTCTCTTCTTCTCCTTAAGCAGAGATTAACCCTAACCCTAATCTCATTCTTCGCAATGAAGGAATTCCAACAGCCTCTTCATCTTCCTCATCTTCTCAAGCCCAGAACTCGGGAGAGATCATCTCCGCGATCCGAACCGCACGTCTTCTTCCTCGCAATCTCCTCTTTCCTTTTATCCTAGTTTGGTAAGATTTCATCTTTTCATTCATCTTCTCTTTTGGTCAGATTTAGATTGTTTTTTATCTTTTTCTTTCCTTCCTTCTCCTAGTTGTTTTTTTATCTTTTTCTTTCCTTCCTTCTCCTTTGCGTGTTAGATTACTCTTGAGTGGGGTAAATCATTCGTTGGGAATGATTGTAGGCAACGATGATTGTAGGCAACTCTAGGAAAAGGTATGTTATAAACCTCGTTTCACGAAATTCACGGTTGAAAAAATCGCCCCAGAAAATTCGGTAATATCCTTCTACTTTAAATCGTATTTCAAGGAAAGTAGGGCTTAATAACTAATCTCATGAGATTCTGCCCCGTTTCTAACCGACAAACATATTTCGTGTTATCTATAGCTTATATTTGTATAAAAACCCAGGTGCTCGATTTTAGGGCATTTCACGGTATTCTGCTCTAGTCTTTTGCTTTGAAATGTGTTTCGTACAATTCTATACTGATATACATAGTTTAAGGTAATCTGATATACTTCTCTCTTAGGCGATTCTAAGACTAGGCACTCATTACATGGGATTTAGGGTTTTTTAAAACTGAAACCAGTACTTTCGACAGTTCTTAAGGAGTTCTAAAAGGCCCCGGGAATATGTTGTCTACAAACTGTATTTCTAGCGGCTCCATCTCATGGGTTCACCAATACTAATTCCTTATTTAGAACCATTTTCAAAATATTAAATTGATTTGACCAATTACTATAACTGTTGTGTTTGGATCATATTTTGGAAAGAAAAAAATGTTAAATAAAGAAAGCAACCATGCAAATATAGAAAGTCTAAATAAAGCAAGTATCCATGCAAAAGTAGAAATTCTAATTTTAGTAAGTCCTCTCCTCCACGTGGCCCACTGCGGAAAGATTTCTTGGACTTCTTGGTCTTCCAAACTCTTTGGATTTCCACAAACTCTGTGAGTAACTCCAAACCCTTTGGTCATCCCAAACTCTTTCGTCAAGAGTCCATCGTCGCCATCCATCTTGTCTTGAAAGCCACCGGAATTTACAAATATTAAAAATTAAAAAATACATAAAAGTCCTATATCTCAAAATTTGAGATTTACATGGCAATCTATTAATGGAAATAAAAAGGGCTTAAGGAAACCATCATGCCTTGCCCTTTCACGGGAAAACCAAGGAAACCATGATGCCCTTTACAAGATTCCCAAAATAACCAATAATAATCGCAAAAATAGAAACTTGTGGGGCCACATGGAGAGGACAACAACCTGCAAGGTTAGTATCACATACACAATAGGAACTAGGACTAAGAAGCTGCCAATCATCATATCATGATGAAAGAAAGATATGTACTGTCAAAACAGACAGCGCCTTGTGCGATCGAGAGGAGATGAACCCGCTCGAGCAGGGACTTCACAAAGACCAGGTCCGCTCGAGCGGGTTCAACCTCACTCGAGCACCCGTCGCAGAAACTGGGTCCACTCGAGCAGGGATGAATCCGCTCAAGTAAGTCCTCTCCTCCACGTGGCCCACTGCGGAAAGATTTCTTGGACTTCTTGGTCTTCCAAACTCTTTGTATTTCCACAAACTCTGTGAGTAACTCCAAACCCTTTGGTCATCCCAAACTCTGTCGTCAAGAGTCCATCGTCGCCATCCATCTTGTCTTGAAAGCCACCGGAATTTACAAATATTAAAAATTAAAAAATACATAAAAGTCCTATATCTCAAAATTTGAGATTTACATGGTAATCTATTAATGGAAATAAAAAGGACTTAAGGAAACCATCATGCCTTGCCCTTTCACGGGAAAACCAAGGAAACCATGATGCCCTTTACAAGATTCCCAAAATAACCAATAATATTCACAAAAATAGAAACTTGTGGGGCCACATGGAGAGGACAACAACCTGCAAGGTTAGTATCACATACACAATAGGAACTAGGACTAAGAAGCTGCCAATCATCATATCATGATGAAAGAAAGATATGTACTGTCAAAACAGACAGCGCCTTGTGCGATCGAGCGGAGATGAACCCGCTCGAGCAGGGACTTCACAAAGACCATGTCCGCTCGAGCGGGTTCAACCTCACTCGAGCACCCGTCGCAGAAACTGGGTCCACTCGAGCAGGGATGAATCCGCTCAAGCGCCCGACACGCTATTTGCAAAAAAAACCAACAATCTTCGCCCAACAAGTTCCTTCTCATGTATAAAGAAAACATAATGCATGCATAAAAACATCAAAAATTGATCCTTACACAACCCTAAATCCATCCACTCCACATCTCATTTAGAGACTAGATCTAAAAGACGCGACGAGAATATAGGAGTCGCTCTGATACCAATTGTTAGTAGTATGTGGGCCTCGTGGATAAGTAAACTTTTGACCCACTTGAAGCAGAGATCAATTACCCATAAGGCCAAAAACTATGGACACATAGTTAATTGCAAAAAATGCAATTATACTCCAGTCTTAGGAATAATTAGAAGTCAAATGCAATTATACTCCAGTCTTAGGAATAATTAGAAGTCACTAAACTTCCCAATTACTACAAGCATACCCCTCTAGGATCTATTGGAATAAATATGTCCAACCATATTGGATACATATCTTATTAAAAAAAATAGTGTGACAGCCTACTAAAAAGTCCAATGACAGAAGCTTAGAATACCTTATAGAGCTGTTGATTTGGCAGTGGTGGTCGTCCTTGTGGCAGTGAAGGCAATGCTACGGGTTGTTTGAACCTGGCTGAAAGATTTTTCATAAGTTTGTCTAGAAGATTAAGTCTTAGAAAAACAACGCATCATATATTTATGGAAGAACAACCAATAATTATAAACAGATTGTGATTGAAGCTGCTGAGGTGGTGGAAAACCCAAATTAGGAGCCATCTGAGAATGAATTTGATGAGGAAACAACTGCATGGAAAGTGGCCTTGGTTGAGGTCGCAAAGGAGGCTGCAGCTGCTGTAGAAGCCGATGAAGAATACCAGCAGTCTGTAAAGGCTGTTCTGCCTAGCTAGCAACACTAGGTAACTCGGATCGATGGGTTGAGGGCTGTGGGGTCGAATGAAGTGGGGAAAGTTTGGGTGGGGGGGGGGGGGTGGTGGTGGGTGGTTGTGAATCTGGGCGGAATGCGGAAGCGTGGTTGTGAATCTGGGCTGATTTGGGAGTTGTTGTCTGATTGAGCTGATTTGGGAGTTGTTGTCTGATTGAGCTTTGGGGCTGAGATGAACTTGCTTGACCATGCACTCCTGTTTGAACATTTAGTTGTTGCCTGGGTTGTGTTGATTGCGGGGGAGTCTGCAACAATGCCTGCTTTATGTTAGGCATCTAAATGGAAGAAGAGAGGTAAACTGTTAACAATGCACATAGCAATATAAATATAAGGGCACCACCATTGAGCATGAGTGCATGAGTGTCGGTGATTTTGTTTACGCGCATATGGGATAAGTGGTAAGTATTTAGATAGATACATATTTAGATAGAATTCTTAACAACAAAATAACAAATGACATTTTTTTTAAGTTATTAAGATAAAAGTGTTCATTTAAGTTGAAAACCATTATCATATTAATTGCAGCCCTGTATCTTCGGGTCCTTGTTGTGTTTGGGGGGTGGGTTTGTTGCAATCTCAATAACTATACCCAAGTAAATATATAAAGAGACGCAAAAAGCATACCACTTGGTGAGAAGGTTTAATGTTTTAAGCCTCTCCTTGCTAACCCATTTGAGATTTCCTGTAACATGAGAAGAAAGAATCAAGGTGTGTTTGAGATTTCCTGTAACATGAGAAGAAAGAATCAAGGTGTGAAGCATTTCTTTTTCTTCTTTTTCCTAATTTTTCCTTTTATATTCAAAGAGAAATTTTCATCTGAGATTTTCTACAAATAGATGGCATTATTTTCAATCATATTCCACCCTGAAAAAGAGAAGGTAACAAAAAAAAAAAAAAAAAAAACCTGCAAAATCATGAATCCTCGCGTCTCCATTTCCATGAAATCTGACCAGCTAATATTAAAAGATGATGTTCCAAAAAGACAAACCAGTTTGAAAGATGGCGGAGGGATCTGAGAGAGGTAGAGAGGAGAGACATGAAGACATTTCTTCAATTGCTGAAAAATAAGAGATCCATGGGACAGAACCTTTGCATCTCATCAATGGAAATTTTCTCAAGCTATCAGAATTGAAGGTGAAGGAGCACGTCTACACGTAATTTACCACTGGTTGCAGTAATGGCAGTGGTTTAAGCAGTATCATTAGGTAGTAATATAAACTGGATAATCCCCTTGAGGCTAACTCCAAGAACTAGCAAACAAGGTAGTAACCTTGAGAGAACTTATAAACTGGATAATCCCCTTGAGGCTAACTCCAAGAACTAGCAAACAAGATTCAACAAAATAACTAGAAAAGCACAGAACTTACAGGTGGGCCCACTATTCCAGAGCTGCACCGGCAATTGCTCGTTGGAGAACTCGTTCTTGGGCCGATCCATTGACTTATTGTTGGTAGGGCTTGGTTCAGATAACAATGGACCATTCTCTTAGGGTTGTTTTGCTTCCCAGTTCTGTTCCATGCTCACGGTTGAGAATATTATCAATGTGGGAAACAAAAGTGTCATCAATCTGTATCAGAATATTGAAATTTAAAAGAATAGTCAGCACTTGTTTGTACATTTCACAAACACCCAGATACTCTTTCAATGCTTAGGCTACCCTTTAAAAAAACAAAAATGCTAGAGAGACCGACTGGGAGCCTGAGTAGGAGCCCGGATTCTGAAAATAAAATGTTGAAAAGACATTTGAGTGATTGAGTGAAGGACATTTGAGGCTCCCAATCGGTCTCTCTAGCACTTTTGTTAAGAAAAAAAGGCACTTTTGTTAAGAAAAAAAGGCCCTCAGGCTACAGCCTACAGGTGTAGTATGGTGTCAATAATCTCTTTGGATACTAGTAACACAATTTAAACAGCATCCCAATTTGTCATACATTTCATGGACCAATCTGATCCAAATACTCTAGTTCTCTTTACAAAAGAACAAAAAACAATTACATAATGCCCCCGGTAATTCATATCAGCCATAGTTCCTGTCCTTTTCATGGATCAGCTCTATTATGTCATTTTGGCCTCTTCAGTCAATCAAATTTGATCTGGAACTGGTCCAGATTTTTAGCTTTCAGCCAGAACCACAGATTCTAATTTTATTACTAACCATTTGTCGACGCCTTTATTTGTGGTTGGGTTCAGTGTGTGCATACGCGTGTGGGTGGGTTCTTTTAATTCAAACAAATAGATGTGAGCAGTAAGGGAAAATGGCCTTGCGCTGCCACAAATCCAAAGGCTCTCCTGATATCCGAAGCAATTTACCAAGCAAAGTGAATTTACCCATCTCAAAGGTGTAACAACAAGGCCTCCTTCAGTCAAGGGTCAGTTAGCTTGCTCCTTTGCAATTAGCTGGTACTTTCCTCCATGTTTCTCCACAAGAATCACACTGGATATTCTCAAGATTCTTTATCTAATAGGGGTAACAAGAGGTGCTATTCAGAATGCTTCAGATCAGGTCCCATAGGGTTTTTCTTGGCATGCCTATGAATAAAACGAGGCTATGATATTTGGACGAAACAGAATTGCATTCCAAGAAACATGAGCTGCAACCCATGTTCATCATCTCTGCATATATGGGCATAATATATCAGCATGACATGCCAACAAAATTTAGTAAAAAAACTAATCTATCAAGATAACCTTATCGAGCAAGTTCTTGACCTCTACAAGGCGAGCTATAACCGGATGATCACAAACTGGATGCCCCTCTGGCTTCAGAAGAAGATAAAAAACAGTGTTATACATAACCTTAGTTTATTTTAAATAAAAAATGTGTTCAGTAGAAGAAATGGAAAGATGGAGAAACTAAAGGACAGTACAAAATGACTTTTGTAGGAAATAAGAAGTGGTCCTTCCGGTTCCAAGGGTGAAACAAGTGCATTCCGCAGTCAGGTATGGTTTTTCACTCTTCCATCTTCACAAAGCATAAAAATTGACGAAGATATAAGATATGAGAGGTGAACAGTGTTATACATAACCTTAGCTTATTTTAAATAAAAAAAAGTGTTCAGTAGAAGAAATGGAAAGATGGAGAAACTAAAGGACAGTACAAAACAACTGTAAATTGTTGAAGGGATAGAATTACCTCCAGTAAGTAAAGCGTGAGATATTGAAGGGATAGAATTACCTCCAGTAAGTAAAGCGTGAGATATCAAAGGTAAAGAAAAGGTGAACACCTCAAATGAGAATCATATTTTAAGAAATTCAGCAAAAGAAAATAAGCCAAGACCTGCTTCAATACCTCATCAAGCTCTGCCATAGGTTAAGCAAGATTTTAATATTCACCAGGATTTGAGACAATGTCAAGACCTGCTAGCTTGAACTACATAGCGTCAAGCTGCCTCAATCGTGTGTATACATCAACAGAAGATCAATGTAATGATCAAGGAGTAACCCAATGGCATTCAATGGCATTTTCTTAGATACAGTCATATGAAAGATGTAGCTACCTTTCTTAGATACAATCATGAATCTAAAGTCATATGAAAGATGTAGCTAAACACTTGCCTTTAATTCAACGTAAGATTCCATGTGCAAATTTTGTTTGACGGCTTGAAATGGCTATGATAATTAGTGACAGCTCCACGCTCAATATCCATATAAGTGTCAGGATCCCCAGCCTCGCACTCAAAAACACATAATACACAATTCAGAGAAATGGCCATCATATGAGTTGAAGAATTAAAGGTGAAAGGGCATAATAAAACTTAGTTTGATTACTGGTTTCTAAAGTATATATATGGCTACAATCAGTTACCACCATATCCATCCATCATGGCCCATCAATGGCCCATCAATTACTAAAATAAAGTGAGAAAACAATGGTATTTTGAGGCAAAGATTAGGAAGAGCATCTTTGAGGCTCTCCATTGGATAATTCACATTAGAAGATTTCCATCACTACACTTTACAATTCAAATGAATATACATGCATCGATTTTTCGCGTAGAATGCAATGATGCAAAAAAATTACATGAGAAAAATTGTGAATTTTGAGAAAATTAATGCGATAATAGGATAATGTAAAGAATAATTTCATTAACATCATGCAATTTAATAAATTTGGACCAATTATAACTTGAATTCCAACATTGAATGCTCAAATGCATGAATTTAGGTTACCCTAGTGGACGAATTGTGCTTCGTGAGGTTTTGCTGTAAATATACCCACAAAACTTTAAAAAAATTAAAAAACTAAAAGATATCAAAAGAAACTCTCCAAAAAATTTTTTATAAACATTGGATACTCTCGATTCTCAGAATAGTCAAAATAAAGACACTCTTAAATGCTCCGCTCGAAACCCTGTGAAAACGACTCAATGAAATAATCCGATCCACCTAGACTTTAGCACAAAAAAAAAAATTCCCCTCAAGGCAACCATGATGGCTTTCGCACTATTGTTTTTCAAAAGGCCGTGAAATTTCAGCAACAAGCTTCTCTCTTTCTTCTTTTTTCTTTTATCTTGATTTTTTTTCCTTTTCAACGGTCCCCAACAATAGGCAGCCCTTTTCATATACCCGAATTAAGGGTGTACCCGAATCAAAGCAACAATGATGGCTTTCGCACTATTGTTTTTCAAAAGGCCGTGACTTCTTTTTCCTTTTCAACGGTCCCCAACAATAGGCAGCCCTTTTCATGTACCCGCAACCATGATGGCTTTCGCACCATTGTTTTTTAAAAGGCCGTCAATTTTTTTTTCCTTTTCAACGGTCTCCAATAATAGGCAGCCCTTTTCATGTACCCGAATTAAGGGTGTACCCAAATTAAGGCAACAATGATGGCTTTCGCACTATTATTTTTCAAAAGGCCGTGATTTTTTTTTTCTTTTCAACGGTCCCCAACAATAAGCAGCCCTTTTCATGTACCCGAATTAAGGGTGTACCCAAATTAAGGCAACCATGATGGCTTTCGCACTATTGTTTTTCAAAAGGCCTCAATTTTTTTTCTTTTCAACGGTCCCCAACAATAGGCAGCCCTTTTCATGTACCCGAATTAAGGCAACCATGATGGCTTTCGCACTATTGCTTTTCAAAAGGCCGCGAAAATTTTTTTTCCTTTTCAACGGTCCCCAACAATAGGCAGCCCTTTTCATGTACCCGAATTAAGGGTGTACCCCAATTAAGGCGACCATGATGGCTTTCGCACTATTGTTTTTCAAAAGGCCGTGATTTTTTTTTCCTTTTCAATGGTCTCCAACAATAGGCAGCCCTTTTCATGTACCCGAATTAAGGGTGGACCCAAATTAAGGCAACCATGATGGCTTTCGCACTATTGTTTTTTAAAAGGCCGTGAAATTATTTTTCATTTTCAACGGTCCCCAACAATAGGCAGCCCTTTTCATGTAACCGAATTAAGGGTGTACCCCAATTAAGGCAACCATGATGGCTTTCGCACTATTGTTTTTCAAAAGGCCGTGATTTTTTTTTCCTTTTCAACGGTCCCCAACAATAGGCAACCCTTTTCATGTAACATAATTAAGGGTGTACCCCAATTAAGGCAACCATGATGGCTTTCGCACTATTATTTTTCAAAAGGCCGTGAAATTTTTTTTCATTTTCAACGGTCCCAAACAATAGGCAGCCCTTTTCATGTACCCGAATTGAGGGTGTACCCGAATTAAGGCAACCATGATGGCTTTCACACTATTGTTTTTCAAAAGGCCGTAAAATTTCAGCGCCAAGCTTCTCTCCTTTTTTTTCTTCTCTTGATTTTTTCTTCCTTTTCAACGGTCCCCATCAATAGGCAGCCCTTTTCATGTACCCGAATTAAGGCAACCATGATGGCTTTCGCACTATCGTTTTTCAAAAGGCCGTGAAATTTCAGCGACAAGCTTCTCTCTTTCTTCTTTTTTCCTTTCTCTTTTTTTTTTTTTCCTTTTAAACTGTCCCTAACAATAGACAGCCATTTTCATGTACCCGACTTAATTGACTAATTTGTGGAAAAATCTCACCCAGATGAACCAGGAAACCTATAAACCTAAGGTTTGGTTTTCCTTCATATATTCAATCAAGTTGTAAAAAGAATTGAAATTATAATTTCAAATTTAAAGGTTTTGAAAATGTATACGAACTGTGTAATGTGAAAGGATCAAAATTTAGCACTTTTTCAAAAAAATTTCCGCAAATAAAAACTCTCTTTTGTCTAAATTTTGAGAATTCTAAAATTCAAGCCATCTTCCGTTCATTGAAAATTCACTCAAAAATTCTCTCTTTCAAAAAATCTAAAAACCCAAAGATAAACAGCAAAAATTCTGAAAAGAATTTTGAAAAACTTCCTAAATATAGAAAATAAAGCAAAAGGTTAGTGAAAATTTTGTCTAAAAAAAGACAAGTGTGCATGTCCCCACCCCCCAACCTATGATGAACATCATCCTCATGTTATGCATGCAATGCATAAGAATATAAAACATGTGGAATAAAAGTACAAGAGGGTAAAGTGAAGACACCGAAGAATGTGAAGCTTTTTCGAACCTTGTCAATGATTAGACATAACCCACAAAAACAAACAAAAAGAAAAAGAAATTACCCTACTGGCCACACAACTTGGAATCCACCCGGATCCCAGAAAAAATTTAGTTGTATGCCATTGTTACAAAACTTTGCTGGCTATTTGCTATGCCCATAGCTGTCCAAACTGTGCAATTACCCAATTAAATTAAATAATTCAACTTGAATTGCGATTTTTTTTTCTCAAATGGTGATATTTGCATTAAGTAGAGAGATGATGTACATCAAAGGGGGTAAAAGCTCAACATCAAAGGGACAAAATTACAAAAGTACTATCGATCTGGTCTAAAAAGAAGATTCATACTTGAGAGATTTCAGGTTAGGTCCTCTAAGTAACCGGGAAATGAAGGGTTGGTTGGTCATTCAACCTCATTACAGATGTTATGGTACCTTAAGTCCTTTTTTACACAATAAAAACAAAGATAATATAAATAATAACTTGGAAAATGAAAACAATGCTCCATGATGAGAAACAATGATCCGTCACAAAATAATGTTCACACAAGACCCTATAGCAAGCATAATTCCCAATAACCTTATAGAACTGCCATTCAAGATATTAACTTAATAGACCATAAAAGAAAAGGCATACTACAAGTAAAACGGCCAGAGAACAAATAGTAGTCCATAAATCAAAGGGATCTCGGATATTCAAAAACATGAAGTACAATAGGAGCACATTCGATACTAGAATGTCAGTACCATGAGGGAGAACATCAAAATGAAGCCCAATCAAACAATAAACCACCAAGCGCCGGGCAGACATTTGGGAGCATGCATAGGCAGCCGTTAAATGAGACATAGCAGTAAAAAAGTGCTTGGATCAGAAATTTCAAGGAAAAAAATAACTACGTAGGATCACAAAAGTTGTCCAAATGAAGACATTATTGCACCAACGTTTTCTACTATGCGTCATCATATAAAACCAATGTGAACTATGTCTTTTATTTTAGAATGTTTTAAAGCTAACAAATGAAGATGAATATCCTCAGTAGACAAATGGCATGAGGAGACACCTATTGTAGAGTTCCCTCCAACACCTATTGTAGAGTTTCCTCCAACATCTAGTTTGCCATTCACTCATCCATCAAGTATGTTACAAAGGAAACAAAAGAAAAAAAAAGTATCACACAGTTCAAGGTAATTTTTCTATATAATATTTAGCTAGAATATACATTAAAATCATTGAAGCCTTACCGCTGCCAAGTACCAACAATAGCAACACTACTTCCTGCTGATATAACATAAGATATTCCATTTAGTATCTTTCGCTCTGTTAGGTATCTGAAATAAGAAAAGAAACAAAAAAAATTGTGCTCACAAATCAATAAAACTCAAAACAGGGATAGAAATGGGAATGGAAGTATAATAAAAGCCTGAAATAAAGCCAAGAAAAAAACACACTAAAGACTTTTAATTTCAAAAAGATGCCCAAAATATAATGTTCCACCAATATAAGATGAACTTTAGCAATAATACATAAAGCATCTAAACCAAAATAACAAACGCTTTTTAAAAGAATCATATTAGAAAAATTTAAAGATGTGAATGAACATAAAGATGTTGAAAGTAACAAAAGAAATTAAGAAAATAGAAATTGTTAAACACCAAAATACCGGTCAGGACAACTGATGTAGCAGTTACTCTATAGAACAGCCCAACAACATACACAAATCTTAGGTTTATACTACTAGGATCTAATGTCTCCCAAAAAGAAAAAACACATAAACAGCAGTAAGCAAACACAAGCAAAAAAAAAAAAAAAAAAGAGCATGCAGCACCGTTGGAAAATGCCCAACCACTAGGCCACAAGTTCTAGTTAACCTACTAGTTAAAAATAAGATATGATGATCCCAACCATGGACGTTTTCCACCTATGCACGCTATGATGATCCCAAGTTCAGTTCCTAACCCTAAAGTGGTGAAATGCATGTTCTTCATTAGTTCTATTCCTATTGGAGAGAATTTTAGCGCAAAAAAAAAAAAAAAAAAGAAAAAGAAAAAGAAGAAAATAAAAGACACTTGCTGTTGAAGTGCTACTATCAATAGTCCATACGGATTACATGAAGTGCCCTCACTTAACACACTAATAGGGGAAGAGGAAAACAAATACAAATGTGCTCCTAATGTACATCACCCTTTCCAATCCAAGTATCAAAGTTATTTAAATTTGGTACTTAAGCAGGCATTCCTACACTTCTTTTTTTTCTTTTTCTTTTTTTTTTTTTTTTGAATGGTTACTTTCATTAAAAAACAAGATAGAACAATAGATGGGAACGCATTCCTACACTTGTTACTATCAAATTTTAGTAAAAATGCATTTAGTAAATTTAAGTGAAACCAACATCGGATGTATTAAGTAAATTTATGTCAAAGACATCCAGTCTAACCAAGCTCAATAAAAATCAAATAGCAAAGGATTGAGCTTCATTTGATATATAGCTCAAAACTGAAACATCTGTTACTACTGAGTACATGATCAAGTGTTCAAAACTGTGTATGGACAGGACAGCATTCCATTTCCTGAAAAACTAGAGTGTCCAAAAATTGAGTTTACCACTTGCAATGGAAAGATCTTGACAATTTTTTTTTCCTTCTAAAGTATGTGACATTTACTGATAGGTCATGGGAGAAAACTTAATTTATCTTTTACCATCAGATTTATTAATGCTTGCATGCTTTTCTATAGGTCTAATGAGTTTTTTTTTTTCTTTTTGCTTTTTGTATAACTCTAATGCTTCTTCTTGTTTTTTTTTAAGTATGTGCTTCTAAACTTGTTTTATGTGTAATATTACATCCATCCCAAATCAAGTTCAACCAAAATCAAATTGCAAAGAAAACCATTTTTTCTTTTTTATAGCATTCAACACTAGTTTCTAGTAATTAGTCAATCTGAGTTTCCAAACAAAATTAGGACCTATTTATAATAGCATCCAATGTTCAGCACTAGCTTCTCTTAATTATTCAATCTAAGTTTCCTTACAAACTTAGGACCTATAAACTATAAAGGCATCCAACGTCCAAGTATTCAAATGTTGAGTAAAAGTAAAACGCAAGTTACAAACGAGACCCAGCTTTTCATTTTATACTCAGCAATTGGCATACCATTCACACACACTTGTTCTACACATTAATCAAACCAAGTATCCAAACAAGGCAATCCACCAACAGCTCAATTGGTGAGGCACCACCCTTTCACATAAACAACCAGGAATCAATCCCTAGCTGTAGCGTTGCTGGTGAGGATCTTGGGTGAGTGTGTGAGTACTAAATAAAAAAGTATCCAAAAAAACTTGAAGGCATGGAAGGCATCCACTCTTAATCAAGTTGAAAATCAGATCCAATAGAAAAAACATCCACATTTCAACTTCATATTTCACACTATTAGCACATAATGTGTAAGTTTTGTATAATTGGAATCAAGAGACCTCATGGGAAGAACAATTCACAAGAACAAAGGGAAACCAATGCGAACCCATCAGCCCCAAAATTTCATGTTTAGTAAGTATATGTTCGAGCTTACCAGCCTTATCGGGTCATATAAAGAAATAAACAATAACGAATTCATAAATTCAAAACTAGTTCAAAACCACAAAATCATTAAAACCACAACTACTTACTTGTGTGATTCCATTTCACCGAATTCACATGGAATCCAGGTGAAGGAGAATAGCTTATCATGCACGGATTGTAAGAACCCGATTTTTAATTATTACGATTGACGCTAATTAATTATGTTTAGTGGCTAATGGCGCTTGATTAGAGGTTAATCGAGAGTTTCTAGGAGTCAGAGCTAAGTTGGAATTAGTTCCCGAGAGTTTCGAGGAGTTTGTGAGAATTCAACTTTTTCCGGGTTAAGTTAGAATTCCAAGGTTTTTCTGGGGTATCCTGGGAATTTCATAAAAATCGCACCTTGAGCTCAAAAGTTAGGTCCTGACCTGCTCAACGGCTGTCATGTTCAGCCCGAACTCATCCGAGGCCCAGAAGACCTAATTTGAACCCTGGCACACTTTTCGAGGTATATACCGCAATTTGGAAAATCACAATTTCTACCACCGATCTCTAAAAATTCTGATTTTTGGCTTGTTGGAAAGCCCTTCTCTAGACATACAATTCTTCTTCTTTGACCAAATTTGTCTGGTGCCGAAGGTTTTCGTTAGCACGTCCCGAGTTTAGCTAGAATTGTAGCAAACTCACAAACTACCTATTTCAAAATATATCCCACCAACCACATTCAATGCCTCACCTACTTCATTAATGTCTCCACCTACCACCACCAAACACATTTAAATCCTCATTTCCACCGGCCACGGCAAGAGAAAACCTTCTCTCTCTCTCCTCTTTTTAAACCTTCTCTCTTTGTCTCCTCTTTTTCTCCTTCTCTCCTTCCATGGCTTCTTGAAGAGCAACTTCTTGAAGGCTTCCCTTGCAAGATCTGATCCAGCCAATCGATCCACAGTCATCCTCTAAGCAACATACTTTGTTTTGGTGCGAATCTAGCAGTGGCAGCCCCTCCTTCATCACCTTCTCTTTTTCTTAAGCTTCTAAGAGGTAGGCCTCTTATATCCTTGAATGTATCTTGAGCTAGAACTCGTTTCTTTTATTTCTTGTGTTGGCTGTTATGGGTGTGGATGCTTGACAGTGTAGGGGTTTTGATTTTAGGGAGATTTTGGTGGGTTTTGTTTGGGAGAGAAAGCCTTGGTTATTTGGAGCTTAGAGTGACCGTTGGTTAACGTTGCTTTGTAATTGGTTTTGAGGCAAGTGTTTAAGATAATTAGTATATGTTGCTTGGGATTACATTGTCTCAATTAATCATGTTCTTAATTTGTTAACAAACCTGTTATGAATCTGTTTATACCCTATTTATTACTTGTCTATCAATCTGTCACTAATCCATTCATTAATCTCCTATTGCCCTATTTATCAACATGTTTAGCAATCGGTTTATCTATCACTATGCTGTGGCTATTCTGTGTTTACTCATTATTAAACTGATTGTTTTTCATTATTTGTCCCTTAATCTGAGATGAAACTCAGTTTCAGTGGGCCCCACTGTGGGACCCAGCCCTGATGAATGATCAACTGCTGCCAGCCAGCAGCCAGCCACAACAGATGGCAGCTAGCCAGCCAGCAGCAGTAGGACAGCGACCAGCAGCAATAGCTGCTGCTAGCTGCCCAAACACCCCAGCGGCCAGTCTGTTTTTCTTTCCCCCTAGTCACCCTTCCATCCCTTGAACCAAGACAGCAGCTGCTGCTGCAGCTTTCCTGGCCACTAGCACTTTTGTCTCCAGAGCGGCCTGCACTATTTCACATATTTCCCTCCCTTGCTACCTTGGAAAAAGAAAGAGGAATAGCTGATATTCAGCAGTCTATTTATTTGAGCAGTAATTGCGATGAGAACTCAGCAGCCAACTCCATTGAAAACTCAGCAGCCGGTCCCATGAACAATTCAGCAGCCAATCCATCTGCAATCCGAGCGGCCAACATTACTCCTCGCCAGCCACTCTGCGCCCTCCCCAACCCCCCCAACACACACACACACACACACACACCATTTTGGTTTCTGTTGCGGGCCAGCCAGCTGGGGCATGCCGTGATTTGGCCGGCCAGCCGCCCTCAGGACCCGCGAAACTCGTTTTCAAGGTGGATTTTGGCGTCATTTAAACCTGTTTTTAACTCAACTAATCTCATGAGAAATTCTGAATTTTTAAACCAAAATTTTAATGTCTCAACCAAGGATTAAAGGAAATCAAAAAATTGTCCATTGACTTCAAAATAGGGGCTCTCGATTTAAAAACTCGGGCAATGCAAAGGAACCTTCTTTCCTTGAAAAAGATACTGAGACCTAGACTATGATGACCCCAGTACCTTGAATTGCCCGACATAAATTTTTACTTAATACTTAAACCCAAACAATTATTGACACATGTGGAACCTGGTGCCTTGTAATTTTATCCGAACTCAGGGATTGGATATTCCCACCTTCTGAATGCATCAAGCATACTAAAATACACTAATATCCATCCTTTAGAGCAAATAATTTTGGGAATCACCATACTTGCATGTTT
Organism: Persea americana; assembly: GCA_029852735.1. Taxonomy (NCBI): domain Eukaryota; kingdom Viridiplantae; phylum Streptophyta; class Magnoliopsida; order Laurales; family Lauraceae; genus Persea; species Persea americana. The sequence continues at coordinate 24,417,939 of CM056817.1, forward strand.
ATGACTATTTAAACTAGACTTTTGTACTTTTATCATGCATCTTGCAGACCTGACCATAGCACCTTGTCACACGGGACTCCTGAGTTCTTAGCGCGATTTCCACCCTGCTTGACCATGGGATGTACCCGGATCCTTGGAGGTTTCTTGGTTTGCGGGCAAGCATGTATTGCCTTGCCTTTCTAAGTTACTTGAATTACCTTTCCTTTCTGCTACCCGTTTTGGATCCCCTATTTCTTCCCGAAATGCTACCCATTTTTCCGTAGAATTTCCCTAACTTAGAAGATATTGTTTTAATCCCACTTTCTGCATTGATTTGTAATCTGACATCATTATATTATTATTCCTATATAACTGAATATTGCCCCCCTCTGGGATGTTCCGTAAGTGATTGGTGTCACCAATGCCCGGGCTCAATTCGGGTTTCCCCGTGGCAGGACCTTATCTGGGCTCAATACAGGTTTCCCTGAGACAAGGCCTTTTAAAAAAGTACCTACCTGCCCGCGCTCGATTTAGGTTTCTCCGTGGTAGAGTCAAAGGCTCAAGACGAGTCCTAAGGCGCTATCTGTCTGACTGTTAGGAAACAAAGGATTTTTCCCCTTCTAAATAATTGTTTGAATATGCTGACAATTAGTCAATAGTCCGATTAATTATTGTTTATGCTTCTTTTAATTATATTCTTATACACTGCTCAACCTGACTTACTGATACTGCAAATACTAGAGCTGTAAAAGAAAACCGAAAAACCGTCGAACCGAACCGAACCGCGGTTAATAACCGTGTTTCACAGTTCAGTTACAGTTACGGTTAATGAATTCAAAAAACCTCACGGTTCGGTTCGGTTACGGTTTCCCGTAATAACTCACGGTTATTAACCAATACGGTTCGGTTAACCGCACACGGTTAACCATACCATTATACAAATAAAAGAAAAAATAAGGGGGCTAAATGAAATACTTTTTAACTTATGTATAAGTAACAAAACAAAGTAACAAGCATCTAGCTATTACTTTGCTAAGATCTTCAGATGATGGAAGCATTTTCATGCATGCACCTCCATAATTCTGTCAAATTGCATGTTAACGGAAAGATGAAATTCACATGTACTGTAGCTAGCCTATCCAAGTGCTTGAATACACACGGTTTCAGTACAATGTTATAACCAATAGTAATTTTGAGTGCATCTGACTCACCCTAGGAGCCCTTATAGTTTTTTTAAATATGGTTTGAGATGGAACTCAAAATATTTAAGTTTGATAAAAAGGGTTGTGTTTCGGCGTAGATGATGACAGCCATTGCAATTGAGGATGTAAGAAGAGAAGTGAGAATATTGAGATTTTTCCACGGTTATTAACCGTAACAGAACCGTCTAATACGGTTAACCGCGGTTCGGTTTTCCACGGTTTTTGTGTATACGGTTACGGTTACGGTTACGGTTTTAAAGGACAAAAAAACCGCGGTTACGATTCAGTTAACGGTTTTTCGAAAATGACCGGTTAACCAAACTATTACACCCCTAGCAAATATCAATTACCTGCAAGCTATGTCTTTTTATCTCGAAGACTTGCAAGACTCCTTTCTGATCTACACTTGATGCCATAGGTAACGAGCTCGTCTAAGCGCCCGAACAGGACTTTGCGGCAGTCCAACAGGATCCGCCAGTTATACGTGAGTGGGTAGTTGACGACATAGAATAGCGTCTGAAGCTGCGGAGCCCGTACTATCAATCTTTTGGGTTTTTGTTATTTTTGGGGAATTTCATCTTTTGATCATTGTAATTATCGGCCATTGTTTTTGTACGGCCCTTATTCTTGGATGTAACTAAACTTAATCTTTTGTTAAACTTGAATACTAACTAATGAAATAAATTCATTTCTTCTATCTAGTCTGACAATGCCATTATACTCTGATTTCTATGCTTGTTTCCTAAAATGGCAACTGCAAGCTTCCGCCATGATGATCCTCACATAATGGAATGCTGTGGGTGAAATTAATCGGCGCACGGACCGAGGTATCACCAGTCCTCCCCATCCGTGTGTCGTCGCGGCTCCATTAGCCCTAATTGCATCTTAATCCTGATTAAGGATTTGGGATCGTGACACGGATCACTGCCTATGTCCTTTGAAACATCAAAAAACTTTACGCAGTCACCTCCAAAGGCAGGCAAAAGGGCCGTTGATGGATCCACAAAGTTCATTTGATTCCTTCTATCTTTTTTCCTTATACACAAATTTCTGCCCAGAAATGCAACCGACCAATATAACATAAATGATTTATCTTTAAACTAAACCTAACAGACCATTTACTTGTGAAGGAAACGAGGTAGAGAAACATAGAGAAAACTATCGATAGTACAAAAATCAAGTGTGGGCAGTTTTCTCCACCTTTTCTTCTCATCCACAAACATCCCAGATTTTATACATTACTCCCCAGTAATCAAATTGAATTAATCCCCCAACACAAAAATAAAAATAAAAATGACAAAACGCCTCAACCAACAAGATCTAAAACTTTAGAGTTTGAATAGTCGTCCTGCATTCAAACATGCCCTAAATACTCCCAAAGAGAACATCAAAATCGCTCACTTTCAAAAGAAATAGATCCAACCTTGAGATCTCAGAAACTCAAAATGCTTAAAAGATAATAACACCCAAATTTTAGCCAAAAGTACCAAAGAACTCAAAGCAAATCGATCCAAAAACCCTAATTTTTTTTATTTGAAAGCAATGAAACCAATTGGAAATGGTAAAACGGGAACATTATCACTAATTAGACGCATAAATTTTCAAGTTAAAAATACAAATCCAAATGTAGAGACTTTAAAAGTCAGGAATCCTATTAGATGAAAAGGTACGTCAAACCACCAACAATGACAGTGGATGAAATGAATGATGCAGATAATCCGGCAGCAAGAAGTTAAAGGCAATATCCCATAAGATGCATTTTTTCTTTGCAGTTCAAAAATTTAAGCAAAATGCACAGGAATTTAATTCACCCAGACATCTAATTGCATTTCAACACATCCAAGTGCATTGCAAAGAGACCAAATATGAGTAACACAAATTACTCCAATAAAAAAAATTAAAAAAGAAGAAGATAACTGACAAAAGCTTTGATCTTTTTTGCCCAAAAAGGAGACCAAAGGTGCTAGAGCTAAGTATCAACCCATTTGATGCCCAATTAACCACCCTTTTTCTGGTCTTCCCCATTAGATTGGATTTGGGGAAGAGAGAAGGAACAAGATGACGAAAGCTGCTATTTTCAACTACGGAGGGTCGATATCGACCCTCAAGAAATCAAGTAAAAAAAAAGACTTTTTGGGCAGGACGAATGGTTTGGTGTGAGGGAAACGAAAATGACCTTTTTGGTCCAGGGTACATCTAAAGTGTGTTTTTCTTAAATACTCAAATAAAAAATAAAAAAGTCTACTTAAGAGGTTTCTCAAGAAGCTGGAAAAGAATTGAGATAGTCCCAAAGGAAATCCCACACAAGCATCCACTTCCCTGGTTTAACTTAACAAATGATCAACCCATATACCACACAAGATAGATAATAAAACTCAATTTCATTTTATTGATTCATTCCTTGCCTTGATGATTGATTTGGGGTAAATATATAGAATCTGCCTACCCAGCAAACTTTATTTAGTTAGACCCTTTCTAACTATAAGACAATAGTGATCATTTAACTTAACAAATCATCAACCCATTTACCACACAAGATAGATAATAAAACTAAATTTCATTTCATTGATTCATTCCTTGCCTTGATGACTGATTTTGGTAAATATAAAGAATTCGCCTACACAGCAAGGTTTCTTTATTTAGTAAATTGACCCTTTGTAACTATAAGACAACATTGAGCATTCTCTAAGATTTCTCTTTTTTAGTTACAAATACTTGTCAATCAAAGGAAACTAAAAATATGAAATGAGTATTGAAATAAATTCACAAAAATGCTCTGACAAAAAAAATGTGCAAATAAAGTCACAAATATGAGCAGATAAAAAAAATGTTCAAATAAAGTCAAAAAACCGCACAGATAAAAAATGTGCAGATAAAGTAATGATTAGAAATGCTTCATTAGTAGTTTCCAACATATGGAACACACCAAATATGTTTATGTTCAAGCATGTATCTTAAAATGCCAAAAACTATAGTAAAATTTGAAAAACAAAATATTAGCAAAGAAAAAAAAAACACTGGTATATATTTTATTATATATGATTTCTCTGAATTTCACGCGAAGGGGACTCATTTTATTGGAGGAGCCAGATGAGCTTTGGAGACCAACATTCTAAAACAGACTTGATAAATGGTTCAGATTCAACAGTGAATGTTCTGCTCTTCCACATTGTGAATTAACATATCACACTTCTATTGTTCACACACTCAAAGTTAGGCCAACATACAACCACGAGCAGTATATATTCAACATTTTTTTTGAAAGCAAAGTTGAGAAGTGAATGAACACATTTAGTTTAGTTTTAATTTATAAATAAATATATGAGTATGGATTTTAAAAACATAGTTCGTTATATTTTCTTTCATTCTATTGTTTACTATTTTCATTTTGGAATCTCATTTCCAAACTATATATCAGGCCCAACTTTGCATGAAGTAGGAATAGATTTCATTTAAGTCCACCCTCATACTATAATCGATAACAGCAATTCCATCTATTAAAAAAAGATACAAAGAAGGGTATGTGCCAACAATTATATAGGAAAAACCGAAAAATGTTCTAACAACAAAAAAAACTATCTTTTATAACTCCTCTGCTACTTCATTTGAGCTTTTGAAAATGTGACAGTAAGAAATTCTCATCATCATATGCACATCTAAAGTCTCTTGTGCCAACTTAACAATCCCCGTGACTCCACCTTTATTTGATCCCATCATTTTGTATATTTCGCATCTCCTTCAATAATAAAAGCAGGCCTTGCTAGCCTTCTCTTAATGAATTTTACCTTTCATAAAAAATACATAAGCCTTTGCAATTCATAAGTTGCCCACACCTCTACTTGATTTGGTTCTTTCGTTCCTAAGAATGTTACCATAACCTCCTTGTCTTTCCATAATAACCCGACCTATACAGTACCAGCCAAGCCCAATTTTGAACAAGATGGCCAGTTGCAATATTCACCAAATATGTAGGGGATATAAAATCTTGATTCCATTTCCAGGTGGCGAACAACCAAGATAATAAAAAAAATAGTTGATTTTATATTCTATAGGAGTTGCCCAAAACTTGCCTTGTTTATCCCTTCCTAATTTTATTTTCACCCTTTGTTACCCCTCCATCTTAGGATATGCAACTCCAACGCACATATTGTTTAACCCTTCCTAATTTTATATTCACCCTTTGTAACACCTCCATCTTAGGATATGCATTTCCAACGCACATGCTGCCATCTTTACATTTCTCTATTGCCCAACATTCAGCTCCGTATAACAGTGCAGGTCCATCTATTGTCTTAATTAAATGTCCCTTTAACCACAATGGTAATAAATGATCACACAACATTATACCAACTTGTCTGCACTATGCCCTCCCCGCACAAGCACTGTTTATGACATCCTCTGTAAGTAGTCCACTTCGTCTATAAATGCTCTTGATGACATCAGAATCTACCACACTAGGGCACTAATTGATTTTCAATTTTAATCAAACCATCCTCCCTACCATCTCAGAAGAACAAACTTGCATCCCACCATTCTTAGTTTTGTAAATGCCATATGCACGAAGGAACCTTTGTTTTTCTGTAGTAAGGTAACAATAGGAATTAATCAAGTCGAAATCGTATTAGGGCTGCAAGTCCGCAACTCCAATCGACCGTTCTGCAGTTTCTAACGAAGTTTAGTAGCTTGGAGTATCCTCGAAAACCACAAAATCATAAGAGCAGAAGGAAAACAACCACCAAAAAATCACAACACCAGTACTAACTGCAACGATGGTCTCAACTATACCAACTACCAAATATTCATGACATGACACCATTTCATTTTAAAATGTCCATTGTGCAGCGACTTGTGATTTAAAAGTCTGTTCATGAAACCGTTCGTATGTTCAAGATTCATATATTCAAGAATATCGCAACTTTACTCATGGTAGACCATTGATCGCATGAGTCGATCAGAACTAATGGTTTTCAGTTAACATTAATTTTGCCCTTTCATATTTTAGAAAATAAAGGTACTTAAGTTCCAAGAATGTACATATTAAGGCTATACAGCTGGAAATGAATTCTGCAGAAACAATGACATCACACAGAACAATTCTTTCAAATGGGAGAGGAAGACTACCTCAAAATGCCAAAAACAACTGATATCGCTTCATAATTTCCTTCATGTTGGTCATAATTTGCTTGTCTGGTGAAGAAAGAGCAGCAGTAACATCCTTAGGTGAATGCTCACCAAAATTCACAATTTTGTATCTAAACTCATACGTACTTTGTTGCTTGAATTGGAATTGCTAAAACCCCGTCGAAAAACACTGCAAAAGAACAAAATTTGATTAAATATATGAACTTCCTTGGCTTGAAATGATTATTTTTTAACATGACTAATGAAGTCAGTTAGCTCAATACAGATAAAATTATTGGCAGTGTCAAGATCATTGTAAAATAAGGATGTATGACAGCAAACCGTGTTTTCTTTTTCTTTTTTTCAATTCAAACAACCGATAAGCAAAATTAGGGAATTTTTTTTTATTGGATCCTGTTGTTCTCTTAGATTGATTGTATTTCAAAACACACAACACCTAAATAAAAACTTTCCCCTTTGTTCTATTGAAAGAGAAAAATGGTATTGAAAGAGAAAAATGGATTTCCAGTCACAGAATCCAAAATTCAAAGCAAATTGGAAGCATTAATGACTATGAATTCATGAATGGTTCTTGGATTTTGATCTCCAATTTGGTTTCCTTAATGACATAAGGAGATCAAATTGATATATGACTAATCAGTTTCAATTCTTTTCCATAATTAATCCTTTTCAATTTCAATTATAACAATGTTGCTTATCCGAATCTAATAGAATATTATAGGAAAATGTGACCACTTTAAACATTTCAGCTGCTTTAGTGTCATTTGCATTTTTGTCAGGCTGGCAGATGAAAGGCTGGTAGATGAACGTTGATAATATCAGCAATATATAGGATCACAATGAATTTATGAAACATAAGTCTGCTGACAGGATCTCTGTATAAACTGAATTATCACAACACCATTTTTTGACATTGCATGATTAAGCTACAATAACCTTTGGTTCTACAGATTTTCTTAACACGAATGCCCACAAGTTTGGACTCTGGAAACTAGTGCAGACTAATGGAAAATGCTGTGCACGAAATCAATGGTTTAAAAGGTGAGCCTAGGCGCCAGGCGCAGCGATGCTCAACAGTTGTGCCTCAGGTATGGGTAGGCGGAGCGACATATAACAAGCGACAAATAAGCAACAAGGCGTGCGCCTAATTTCCAGGCGCGAGGCACAGCAGGCGTGCGCCTGATTTAAATTAAAAAAGAAGAAAATGGAAGGGGCTAAATGCAATTTTTCTAACTTAAATAAAAGAAGGCAAAAACCCTAGCTTCTGTTGCATCATCAGACGAAAAGAAAAAAGGCGGAAATGGAGAAAAAAAAAAGAAAAAAGGAGGAAGAAGCTGCGACGTCCTCTGCAACAGCCTCTCCCGTCTAGAAGAAGAAGCGATGTCCTCTGCTGCGACGTCCGGCGACCACTGGTATGTTTTACCTTTTTTTTTTCATCCCAACTTCCGCTACTGTTTTTTTTTTTTTTTTTCAGCTTCTGCTCCATTCTATTTTTGTTACAGCATGTTGTTTAGCTGCTGCTGCTAATTTTTTTAATTTCTGCTACTTTTTTTTTGGTTCTGCTGCTATAATTTTTTCAGGCTTTTGCTGCATTCTATTTTTTTGTTTTGGTGATCTCTGCTGCTAGTCTTGACGGTGTTCTTGCTGCTGCTGCTACTTCTGCTTGTTTCTGCTGCTGCTCTTTTTTTTTCTGCAGCAGTTTTTTTTTTTGTTTTGTTTTCTTGTGCTGCTGCTTTTTTTCTTTTTTCAGCTACTGCAGCATTCTATTTGCTGTTAGTGCCGGCATGTTGTTGTTGTAGAGGTCTGTATCTCCTAATGCTGCTGCAAATCTTCTTTTTCGGCTTATGCTTTCTTTTTTCTTTTTCTTTTTTGCTGCTATCTATTTTTCTGCATTGTTACTGTCTGCTGTTTAAATTGAAAATGCTGTCATTGCTATCTGTTTCTGGTAGCTTATAAAGTTGGCATTGGTTAACTTGAAAATCTGCAAATGCTGTTTTTTTTTTTTTTTTTTGCTGCAAATCCCTTTTGTATGCTTGTTGTTTTTAATTTTTTTTTCAATTGTTTATAGATGTCAACGGAAGGTAGTAATAAAAAGGACCCAGCATGGCAGTATGCACATTTGAAAAATCCACAAAATAATAATAGGTTCAAATGTAATTTTTGTGGCAAAATATCAAATGGAGGTGTTTATCGGGTCAAGCAACATCTTGCTGAGGTTTACCGGAATGTTACTGCTTGTCCAAAATGTCCAGCTGAAGTTAAAGAAGAGATTAGAGAGTACATGACAAAGAATGCGACAGAAAAGGAAGAAATGAATATGTTGCCCCATTTTGATGAGTTGGCAAATGAATTGGAAGATGATGATGATGATGTAGTTGTAGAGGTCGATGAACGTGGTAAACGACCTATGGGTCAGGGTAGTCAAGTTTCTAGTACTCATTCCACTACCTCCAAACCTAAAAAGCCAAAGCAAAAAGGGCCTATGGATGTATTCTTCACTCCCAACCAGGATGCTGTTGTGCAAAATAGAAAAATCCATGGAAAACAGACAAGAATTGATGAAAATGACCCGTATAGAAAAGAATTAAGAGAGCGAGCATGCCAAAGATTAGCAAGGTGGATTTATGATGCTGGGCTTCCTTTGAATGCTGTTAATTATGACAGTTTTGGACCAATGATTGAAGCTATTGGGGAATATGGTCCTAGCATGAAACCACCAACTTACCATGAATTACGAGTACCTCTTCTTAAAAAAGAGATAGTGCATACAAATAATTTGATGACGGATCACCGGGAGGAATGGGCAAAGAATGGATGTTCTATAATGGTTGATGGGTGGACTGACAAGAAAAGGAGGACCTTACTCAATTTTTTAGTGAATTGTCCCAAAGGAACCACGTTTGTGGAGTCCATTGACGCTTCTAGCTACTCCAAGGATGCTAAAAAAATGTTTCAGCTAATAGACAAGTTTGTGGAGCGTATTGGAGAAGTTAATGTGGTCCAGATTGTCACAGACAGTGCTGCAGCTAATGTATTGGCCAGTTTAAGAATCTTCTTTCTTGAAAAAAAGTTATTAGTTAGTAATATTAAAAGAATTAGTTATCTAAAACTCTTCTTTTTTTCTCTTTCTTGGTTTGGTTCGAATAGGAAAGTTTGTGGAGGCAAAGTATCGAAACTTGTACTGGACACCATGTGCTGCCCATTGCTTGGACTTGATGTTGGAAGACATTTTTAAGATACCAACTCTCAAGAGAACATTTCAAAGGGGTATTGCGGTACATGGGTTTATTTGTAACCGCCCAACTTTGCTAAATATGATGAGGCACTTTACACAATTGAAAGAGTTAATCAAGCCTGCAAAAACTCAATTTGCAACTGCCTTTCTCACTTTATCAAGAATTCATCAACAGAAGAACAACTTGAGGAAGATGTTCAGTTCAGAGAGATGGACAACAAGCAAAAGGGCAAAGGAGCAACTGGGTAAAAGGGCTGCACAAATTATGCTAATGCCTTCATTTTGGAATAGTGCTGTCTACGCCCTTAAGGTCTCGGGCCCCCTTCTTCGTGTTCTTAGATTGGTTGATGGTGAGAAAAAACCTCCCATGGGATACAAATATGAGGCTATGGATAGGGCTAAAGAAGCTATTGCAAGTGCTTTTGGTGGAAAGGAAGAAAGGTATAATAATATCTTTGAAATCATTGACTGACGGTGGGATGTTCAAATGCATCGTCCTTTGCATGCAACTGGGTATTTTTTGAACCCAGAGTTCTTTTATTTAAATCCAAATGTTGAGCAAGATCATGAAGTCATGAGTGGGTTGTATAATTGCATTGCAAAGTTGGTCTCAAGAATTGATGTACAAAATAAGATTGGTCAAGAGTTGTCTATTTATATGAAAGCTTAAGGCCTATTTGGGATACCTATGGCAATCAGGGGAAGGACAATAAAGTCACCAAATAAGTTACCATTATATTACAAAATTATTTTTTTTAATTATTAGTCAATACTTGGTAAATTTATGCTAATTACTTATAATTAACAGCCGATTGGTGGAGTACATATGGTTCCAAAACACCAAATTTGCAATGAAAAATCTTAGCTTGACGTGTAGTTCATCGGGTTGTGAGCAGAATTGGTGTATTTGAGCATATGAGTATTTATCTCAAGTCTAGTGAATTCAAAATATTTTTAATTTATAGATATAATTATATAAATTTTAATATTTTTTTTAATTGTTGCTGATTCATAGCAAAAAAAGGAATAGATTGGATCAAAAACGTCTCAATGATTTGGTATTTGTTAAATAAAATAGAGCATTGAAACGTTGATATGATATGCGGGACATACTTGATCCCATTTCTTTGAAGGATATTGATGAAAGCAATGAGTCCTTGGGAGGATGGATACAGAATTGGATGAAGATGATGAGTTTGTGTTTGATGATGATATTCTCACATGGGGTGATGTTGCTATAGCTTCTGGAGTTGGAGAAAGTAGTCAACGAACTAGCGTAACATCAACTTCAAGAGCAACACCAAGAGTTTCTAAATCTTCAAATGTTCTTCAATTGGTAGATGAGGAAGATGCAAGTTTAGATGACACAGATAGGAAGACATGGATGGATATAAATCCAATGATGAAGAAGAAGATTATAATTTACTTGGTGTAGATGTTGAGGATGACTAAGGTCCTCCTTAGGACCATATGTATTGTCGGTTTGACTTTGGACTTTGGAGTTGTATTGGCTTTTGATGATTATTTTGCACTTGGAGTGATGGGATGCTTTTATAACTTTTAGAAATCTTCTCATATTTATTGCCTTTTTTGTTATAATTTGTGAATTAATTTCACTTTGCCAATGTTAATTTAAATTATGCATCTATGACAAAATAACCATCTGAACTTGCGCCTTGTGCCTCGCTTCAATGTGCGCCTCGCTTCAATGAAGCCCGCTCCTCGCCTTGCGCCTTGCACCTTGCACCTAGGCCCCGGGATACCCTTGGCGCCTCGATGCGCCTCAAGCCTATAAAAACACTGCACCAAATTATATTTTCAAATGAGGCCGCATGCCTCTTTCTTAAAAAGTGTAGAAGTTTTCAAAAGTCAAGGGCTAGGGCAAAAGAGGCCACCTAAAATGAAAGCATTGTTACCAAACATTTAAGTAGCGTCCAAAGAAGACACCCTCTTCCTAGCCAAAAAAAAAAAAAAAAAGGACATGAATCAACGATGCCCACTGAACCACAGTGACGATGACCACTAAACCACATTGCAAGTGAATCGTGGTCCATCCCTAAGCCAACACAATTTGAGGCAATACCATGGATATGATCATCAAAGACATTGGGGGCATCAAGACAACATAAATAATGTTTTCAAGCACCAAACAACCAACCTAATCCCAGAAAAAAAATCCCAACTATGACAAGGAACGCCCTTCAAACAAGAAGAAATGCTGCATAACAACTAACATAAGAGATGCTGAGGAGGTGATGATACAAGAGAAGCACCAGAATCACTTTTTTTCTCTTAGAAAAAGGGACCAAGTGAAGCATACAATTGCTTGTAAGGTTAGTTTAAGCCTCTGAGTTTTGACATTCTCTGAGTTTTTTTTCCTATGTTCTTAATCCATATATGCAAACTTAAATTGTCAGAATCAAATTTCAACATCTTAAGTTAGGCCTGGGCTAGTGTTGAAACTCGGGAGACATGGCTATGCCGCTACTCACCAAAAACATTGTCAAGAGGCCCATGATTTCTCAAAATAAGGTCCTTCATTTTTTTGCAAAAAATTAATTAGTTACTGATTTTAGAATGTATTAACCAGTAACATAGCCTTAAAAAAAAAAAAAAACCTCTAGTATCATAGACAATTCCCAAATAGATAGGAAATTGGGGAAAGAGGTATAAGATATCAAACCCTTTGCGATGATGATGATAATGATGATGATGTGAGAAAGTGTGTGACAGGAGAAGTATCAATGGCTTGGGACAGTGGGACCAAAAAAAGTGGAGTATTAGTTAAAAAGCAAAAACACTTTCTCACAGTGAAGGCATTAACTTTAATAATGCCCAAGAAAAGAACTCTATAGCGACTGTGATCTAATGTCATCTTCATGTGTTTTCGGGAATAAACTGTCGAGGAACACAGTCCAGTCCATTCGGATCAATGAAAACTCAACGGATCTGGTATAATTCAGGGGGTCCCATGTTTGGGTGGATTATAAAGTCAGACTACTATGGTGCCCTCACCGTAATACGGTGAGGGACGTATGTATATGAATAATTTTCCATGTATATATATAATGTTTTTTTGTCTTCGTTAACATGGAAGCCATATGTAGGCTTTGTCATCATTTTGGAAGTAAATTAAATTTTGAGAAACAACTACTTAGTATGGCTATCGTTGGGCAACAAGTTTGCAAGGTTTATTATTTATTTATTTAGTTTTTGGACAAACTAGGTAACAAGATTTAATAAAGGCTGTAGTAAATCCTAGAAACCCCTAGAAGGGTTTGGGAATTTAAAACAGGAGGAGGAGAACTGATCCATGCATCCTTCCATCAACCATCACTTGGAAACAATTAAGAGAATTCTCATCTAAACGAAGGAAATTAAATTTTCTTTAACGTACTGTTAAACATGTAACTGGTTCATTTCGATAATTAAAATAGAAATAACTCATAACGCTTATTTTGTAACGACACACAAAATTAAATGACAAAAACCAAAAGAAATTAAATCCTTCAAACATCCTTATGCAGACAAACATCCTACTGTAAATCAAACTGAATGACCTGTGACACTAAAAAGATCGAGGACACTCACCTCCCTTTCAAGTTTGAATAGATGCCGATTGAAATGTTGTTGCAGCCTTTCATTCACGTAATTTATGCAAAACTGTTCAAAGCTATTCGTCTATAGAAGAGGGAATAAAATGGGTCAAAGAAACATGATTTTAGTATTTGAAAGTAATGCTTTCAATAGCTCGGCATGAAATACAAAATGAAATACATACATCACATGAATCAAATCCTTAGATATCAAGAAAACTTATGGATCTTCCACTTTGTCACTTGCCTACTTCGAGTTACTTGTTTAACTGATCTACAAATCAGTCAAACAAGCTTGCATAGATATACTTTGCTAATGCATCCCTAGTATCAATGGCCTGGAAGAAACAAAACAACACAGTAAGGGGACTATTAATATACACAGAGAGAGCATGAATACTCTACAATTAATTCTCAGACCTGCGGCGATGTTAGCTTTTGGACAGTATTATCATTTCCAGCTAGGATACCGCAAGTAGATAAAGCTAACATCAAGTCCTGAACATCGCAGCCCATCAAGTTTGCAGCAATAATCACCCCTGAAAGAAGCACACCATAAGCACTCCAATTTACATGCCAAGACATTAATAACATTGATGAGCAGAAGAAATTAGTGGATGAATTTATGATTCACTGACAACTATTGTCTATCAATCAAAGCAACAGTCAAAACCCTTCATGATGCAGTATCGTCCAAAAAGAATATGGCCCGCTGATGGGCCCCGCCAGGAAATCTTCTGTCAATTTGCTTGCTTTAAGGTTCTTAATTTAGTTGATTTGATTTAGTGAGAGATTTTAGTGATCATATGGAGAGATTTTAGTGATGAGTGTTTCCTTATTAGGCCATTCCTCTATAATATATAGAGAGGAACTCTTGGTTGTAAGGTATGCTATTGATAATAAAATTATTCAGTGTGTTCTCATGAGTTGTTTCTTGGGTGTTTTCATCTGCATGGCTTAGGGCCAGTGATGGAGCCAGAAATTTCTTCTAGAGGGGGCAAACGATAGTCAACTAGCAACGACGAAGTTAGAAAATTTTTTAGAGATCGATAATATATTCATATCTATTAATTTCTTTTACTTGTCATTTAGAAATATGGTTATTTCCTTATTTTAGAGTTTTTAATATCCAAAGAAAAAATCTTAAATTTGAAAATACCAATTAAATATAAAGATGATTATGGTCACTACGGATATTTACCTGAAGGTGTCCAGAATTGTTAATTTGATGGAGTTTCCATTTACATGGAATAAGAAACATGTCACAGATTTTTTTAATTTTCCTTACTATTCTGGCATTGAAGTGTAAAGATGTAGTTTGTGCGGTAATGGCATTACTTGTTAGAGAGTTGTGTCTCGCACACACTTTCCTATGAGAGAAGTAGGTGAAACAACATCGTGGGGCTTACCTATTGACAATTCGAACAAATTAAATATGTATAGATTATTTGGCTTCTCTAATGCGCTTTCCCGTCTAGGGTGGGATGTATGGAACTCCATTATGGGCTGTATATATAGATAATTTGGCATGTTCAAAATGAGTTCAGATGCTCTATTGCAGCCATTTCATATAATAAATTCCTTGAACTCCAATTTGCTGCCTGCATAGAGATGATCCAGACTGTTAAAGATTAATCACATCCCATCCACAAGCATATCATACAGTTTTGAGTTTAAAAGGAGTGGATCTCACAGTTTGATTGAGCATTGTGACAGAAACGTAATAAACACCACATCCGCAACGATTCTACATCCACGTCGGTCACATTTTCACCATGGTGCTCAATTGGATGGTGAGACTTTTTTTAAGGTGAAACTCTAGGATAAGTCTATTGATGGGATGAGAATATGAGATTAATCTTTAACCGTCCGGATTATCTCTATTTGAGCACCAAATTGGAGTTCCACGAATTTATTACATGGCTTACCTATATTGGCCACGACAGAGGACCCGGATGCTATCCCTTCTAAAGATAAATCTTAAAATCTCACTTCAATATAAGTCGGTCCCACTTTAAGAATGAGTACATGACAGATATGGGATTAAGAGAATCTGGACACAGTTTAATTAAATGAATGTCATCTCCTCCGGTGACATTGGAGCTGGTCCTACCTTAAGATTGAACACAATAGTGATAATGTAGTTAATTGTCAATCACTAAGAATTTCTTTAAAAAAATGAAGAAGGAATTTCTTCTCCTAGCTTTTACTGTGAGGAGATGAGCTGCTTTTAAGATGTCAATCCTATATTTAGGGGGCCTGAAATAGAGGGTATTGTCTTAGATTACATGGTTGAATTTAGTACAGGAGATCTAAGGGCAATCATATCTCCCACAGTGCAATGTATGCTTCTATTTCTCTCTAAAACCTTTCTCCAATTTTGAACCAGTGTCTGACCAGAATCTGAGGTTTCAACAAGAGCTCATTAATGGCCTATTTGATAAGAGAAATATGAGCAGGCAGCAATTCCACAAAATACCCATGTTCCATGCGATTAGATTTGAAAGGAATTCCACTAACAGAAATTAGGGGGATTCTGGGATTCTCCCAACATGAACTTCCCAAGTTCTTGAAATCAAAGAGGTCCCTATACCGCGATGGGATTGGATTTACCCGAAATCAAAACAGGTGTTTTTTCATGTTTCTCATGTTCGTCCGTTATCATCAAACAATCCACAATCATTGGTGGTGCATATTGTAAGAGCAGTTGTAAACCCTAGGTTTTTCATGATACTTGATGACAATTAAGAAAAAATCGAACATTTTGATCCTGAACTAGGGTTTTGAGAAAAGATGAAAAGGGAGAAGAAGAAGAAGAAAACCTGCATGCCAGAAGAATAGTAGGTTTTGACATAAACAGAGTTATATGCATAGATAATGGATTTGAAACAGTTTTCACAAACAGATCTAAAGAGAGAATCGAAGAAATCACACGATCGGGAATTTTTCAAAGGAAAGGGGGAAAATCAAAATACCTTAACTTAAGAAATCCGATCTGCAAAAATGAACATGAAATCACAAAACAACAAGAAACCGAAAAAAAAAAAAAAAAAACAGAGTAAAACCCCTTAAAACCGCTCTGATCCACCAAAAATCGATTTTCAGAAGCCTAAGACAGAAAAAAAAAAACTAACAGCAACCCCTATCTACCCAAATCTCCTAAAAAAAAATAGCAAGATCCGAACGGAAGCAACTTAGATTTGAACTTCACCTCCATAATTGATGAGAGAAGGCATGATTCGAGCCTCTGAGATCCGAAACCCAAAAACCCTCGATCGAGAGCGAAAACGATCAAAATCCTCTTGGCGAGAGCAGGCATGATCTCCACAAGCCTCTGAATGCATCACAGGATTCAATCGCCCGAAATCATTAGAAGCAACAACTCCAGACAGATGAAGAAGATGAGAAGAGAAGAAGAGGAGGAGGAAGAAGAAGAGAGGAAGCTATGTCTGGTCTCTGTGTATGAGAGAAGTCTCGATGATTAGCGTTTTGGGGGATTTGGGCTGAAAGAAGGGAGAGAGGTGGAAAACGGGAAGACTTGAGGAGAAAGAGAAGATGACAGCGGATCTCAGACCCTGGACTCTAGGGCACGTTCGGTAATGAGAGCGGATGATAAATGAGATAGATCAACGGATAATTTTCTGTGTACTAGCCGTTTTGGACGTGATTACCGGTTGGGATTGTGATTGTGGGACCCAAAACAGGTTTCCATTCCAAAAACCGGTCTACTCAATATTACCGCCTAGCACTGTTCATCCGCAAATCAGTGCAATCGTGGATTTGTGAAGCTCCATGGGGGAGGTCAGATCTCCATTTTCAGTGTTTGTGATGACTTTCATGTATAATGGGGATTCCTCTCATACCATTGGATTTGCAATCAAATATGGGTTTTCCTTAAATTCGAGAAAAACTGGCGAGGAATCACCTCCGTGGACTTTTGCCAAACATGCCCTAGGGCATGTTTGGTAATGGGAGAGGATTCCTCTCTTCGGATGAATCCATGCTACCGTGGATTATGACTTTTTTCATAAAGGATTTATGAGGGAGAGGATTCATCGCATTCCATGTTTGGCTAACACAGAGGAATCACAGATGATTTCTTTAAACCCACATTTGGTAATTGAGAGAAATCCGTGAGGAAAAAAAAGCAATGATAAATGAGTACCGATCATCTTCATCTCAAATTCATTAACACCACCCATCATATCTTATAACCTAAATTAGCATCTTCAATTTAACCCACCCTTATCCTAAATGATGAAAAACATAAACTTTCCTAAGTAGGAAAAATATGTTTGAAAATCCGACAAAGTCTCCCTTTGAAGGTAGAGCATTTCTATTTTTTTCGAACTTATTAGGTATTTTTTAAATCAATATTCATATAAATGCTACAAACCAACTAGTATTTATCTCACTAAATGGATGATTCTTTCTCACCTCTACAAAATTTTCTAGATCAACTCCCCCATGACCCAAACAGCAAGGTGTGGGACTCTATTTATTTATTTATTTATTTTATAACGACTACTCCTACAGAAAGAGATGAATATATCACATTTGAATTGAATCTTGAAAGAGATCATATTTCAAAAAGGATTACATAATGCTCAGACCATGTTATTGTCATCAAATTAAAATAATGAGAAAGTATTACATTTCAGATGAATCTTAAAAGAGAAAATATTATAAACAATGAATATACAATGCTGGTCCAATATTAATTTTTCTTTTTCATTCGGTGAGCGCATAGATGGCCCCTTTAGTTCAGAGGTTCAAACCCTTTTGCCAACTTCTCACTATGATGCCCAAGAACTTGTTATTTCTCTTCCTTGTCTACGTCGTAAAATACCAACTCCATCTTTCCAAATATCCAACAACAGCCATCTTCCCCTAGTTCCTCCAATTTGTCATTAATCTCTGAATATCTTGGATGAGACTTGTCACCTGAGATGAACTCATGGATGTTTTTCTCAAAGACAATTGAACTGCAACCGAGTATATTTTGAGTTCCCTGGCCCTTCATTATCTTCCTCGGATTCTCAACATTATCCCATCTTCCAATAGAGGCATGTAAGTTAGACAAAAACCACTTTGTCCCCACTATTGCGGGCTTTCGTTTCAGAAACAACCCATTTTGTCAATTCGACATCTTTGTGAAGTCTGCATCATCCAACCAAAGCCCTCCAAACGGCGACATTAGGCACCACTGCCATATTTCTTATAACATGTTAAGCTACCTTTAAAAGTCCATACCTCCTAAGAAGATCAATCATACAAGCATAGTGCTCCACCAATGGGTTCACTCCATACTCTCTCAAAGTATAATAAAAATGCCTCTTTCCTTACTCCAAGAATCCTCCATATTTGCATCCCAGAAGCACCCAACAAATGTAACTTCGTCAGGTCTTACGCTTCTATCAACCTGCATTTTGCTAAACAAGTCATACACATACAAATAAATAATAAAATAAAGAATAGTAGTATGTCATTGTCCGACCACCTTTGTGGTACTCGATGCATATATCTATGCAACCAGAATATTCATGACTTCCACTCCTTTACAACCATTTAACAGAGCATATAATTCCAAGTCTATACATACAAATTGCAGAGTTTTCAAAGACATCTTCATGTTCATTTTATACATGTAAATGCATAGACAATACACACACTTTAGGGGATTTTTACAGCTATCATACAAATGAAACAATAGCAATAATAAATAACAGAAAAAAAGAGAATCAATATCCCTGTTGAAGTAAATCTGACATTGCTTGATAAAAATTTGTATGTGGCAATTGTGAAGTAGATATTGGCCATTCATCAGGTACACCCTACAGTGGCAGTCTTATATCGAATAATAAAACACAAACACTGCTTAAACCTTTTCAGGCAGCAACGTTAACTTGTTGTTACAATCATTTTATATGCATCATCATCATCATCATTAAAGCCTCGCCACAACTAAGCTTGATCAGCTATATGAATCCTATTTCACTATGTCTCAGTTTGATCCAGGCCAAGAAGTGGAAGAGGTTGTACTTAAATAACAATTTCATCTATGAAAATTTAAGTGCTTTTTTAATCCAAGATGGGATTCCTTTTAGCGTGTCTTTGTGACAGTACCTTACCTTGTCAGCTTTTTCCACCCAGGCTTTTCATCTTATTCTGAATCCTCCATTCTCACATGAAAGCATGCCACTCAAATGAGGGGTCAATTTTAATAAAAATTTTCACCACCACAGCTGCTATATGTTCATTGAAGAAAGAACATGTGAGTCACTCGCTTCAGATTAGATGATATGCATACCCATGAAAAAGTTCACAGCCGTCAATTAGTTGTGAGGAAGACCATAGAGAGTTATGACCGCATATTATTCATTATTGAAGATTGGTTGAACAACAAGACTTTTGCACACACATAGTGCAACGATCAAGTTTGTAATATGATTAATGGTTAGAATATATCTAACACTGCATCCTAAGTAAAAGCTAAAATATTCCAGATAAAAGAAAGCCTGCCATGCCCTTCCTTCCTTCCTAGCATAAGTACAAAAAAAAAAAATTCACTTTTTACTGAAAATCATCGTTTGCAACTGGTCTTTCATGTAAGGCACAACAACTAGAACCAAAGAAAGCATCGAAAGCAACATTGAAATGAAGTACTAGGTTACTACACAAAAGAAATCCCAAAGACGCACATTCATTCCCTACGCAGTAGAGCATCTTAGATTCTTAAAATTGCAAATCCTATCTCTTAATGGTATCAAATATGTCTGTGAATTGATTCGTATAAGAGAGGAGCCATGGGCGAATCCACCTTTCTCGATACTTTAATCTCATCATATTAAGCATAGTGTGAATCCAATGGCTGAGTCTTCTCATTGCTCATAAAGATACCTCTTCTCATGGACATCGACCCATCACGTTGATGCCAATTGAGGACTCTGCCCTATCATTATACTTAACACTTCCTATGATGTGATTATTATTTTCATAAAGATTGTGGGGTTGTTTACTTTTCCTCTGTTGTTCAATAGTGTACTGCACTGTTTCATAGTTGTTATTAACACCAACACTATCATTCGAATAAAGAATAATAATGGGGGACGTGAAAGAGAGACCTTCTCGAGTTCATTCATGAGAGAGACAATGAGTTCTCTGGTCATCTTGATTTGCTCTTTTGCATATATCTTGAGTCTGCACTCCATCGCATACAATCAACCTACAAAGAAGAAAGAATTAGGGTTGGGGTTAGGGTTTTAAAGAGAGGGAGAGAGAAGAGGATGAGATTACGGTTAATACACTAATAGGCAACGAGATGTTCATGTTTCTGGAGTTTGTCGGCTCTCTGAAGGTAGGGAAGGAGGAGTTTCGCTGGCTCGTTCACGCTCCCCATCGATGACATTTTCGATTTCTCTCCTCTTTCTCGGGTCTCTTTCTTTTTTCTCTCTTCTCTCTTCTCACCGGTGGTGGCAACGAACTCCGGTCAGTCGCCTCCCATCGCACTAGCAACAGAGAAGAGGGTTCGAAGTTGAGGAAGAGGGATTTGAAATCGTGAGAGGAGTTAGGGCTGAGTTTCTATGCAGAAAATCAGTTTATATACCTCCTCTTTAAAATCGATGATTTAAGGGATTTGACCGGGGGGGGGGGGGGGGGTGGGTGTGGTCTGACCCTTGAAAACCATGAATGTGTGGAAAAGGGACGTCCTCTTTCCTCAATTCCATTTACATCCAAACGTGAGTTTTCTACTCAAACACCGAAAATGGGAGAGGATTCCATCCAACAGACCTTTGCCAAACGTGTCCTTACAGTTATGCAGACAAAATTGTACCGACTCGTGGTGTTTTTGAATGAGTTAATTGGGTGGGAGTACAATTGTCAACCGAGTGGGATTCCAAAGTTTTCAAATTTTCAAGTGTGTGGGCCCCACTTAGAACATTACCTTCAACCACTAAGATTGGTTAAGATAAGATATGGCAGTGGGAATCCATCGGCTGAGTGCGGGTGCTCACCGTGCTCTTGAACATCCGGTGGGGGCACCATTTGATCCATCTTAAGTGTTATATAAAATAGGGACTTCCTGATAGCATGGTCCTAAGGTTTAGTACCTATCTAAGTGAAGTGAACCATTGGATCAAGTGTGCATCCATTTTGGAGGGTGAAAACTTGTCGAGCGTATTATGATTTGAGGCCCATCACCATACACTAGTTGTTTTGGTTGAGAGCACCCCTTAGCATATGCAAAGAGAAATACTTCCCCGAGATATATCTTCCAAGCTTTGTATGTTTGCTAACTTTGCTAGTGACGTGAGGTGGGGTGAATGGTCAAATTAAGAGACAAGAAAAAAAGAATCGTCAAATTAAAAAGTATTAAATGCCATCATTTAGTGACAAGAGATTGTAGCCCTTTAACTTCTTCTTTTTTTTAAAGAAAGGGATTTTTTTATTTAGTAGCATGAGAAAGTAATTTCTTTTGTTTAAAAAAAGAGGTGTTTTTTGATTTTTTTTATTTGAATTGACCATTTACCTCACTTCACTTGCTGGAATTCCTAATAAGAATTCACCATGTTGGGGATTTTTATACATGATGTGACATCTCGTTTCTTGGCATTTTCAAATGCAATATTTCTTTGCAAGCATTTTAGAATTTCGACCACATGAAAGATCTCAAATGACCTTTGGGAATTTATAAATTCTAGCTCCTTTGCCTTTTAGTAGAATTTTAGGATGCTCATGAGTTCCACTATGTCTGGGAATTCAAGAATTCCACAAACAATAATTCTTTGAATTTGACCATGAAATCTTTTAAATGCATGTCCACCCCTCCCTTCTTTAATAATTCCTTCATGGAGCGCATGTCAAAATGAAATCTATTTAATTTATATATATTCCATGCAAACTGACATCCCTCGAAAAAAAGGTTAAAAAATAATTTCTGATTTTTTTAGAAGGAGGAATTCCAAAGATTGATCCCTAGGTATGCCACTATTCCCACTTGCGTGGGTGTCTCTTCCCATATGCATGGGATTTCCTTCTAACTTTTGTGGGTTGTCATCAAACAATTGCGAGCTCTACTTTCCATGGTGTGGGATTCCTTTTTTGAGTTAATACCTACATTTAAGTCATTTCAATGCTTTATCTTGCACTATTTGTAACAACATTAGTGTTTCAGCTGAGACCAAATGGTCAAATTGAGAATCTAAACTCCATGATGGAACGTATTCATCCCTTTCCGAAAGGTGCATTATTATTAAAAGAGGAGTTGATAAGTTCTCCTGATTCTGGATCAGACTCATTGTTCAATTGAGTGGTGAGACGCATTCCCTGTAAAAAGAAAAAAATAAAAATGAATTGATTTTCCTTACCATGGAGGGTTTCAATTTCCTATAAAAAGATAAACTTGCAGGATACCTCCAACCCAGAAGAAAATGAATCCCCGAAACAAATTATTGTGGTACAACACAAGGCTAATATTTTGCAATGATTATGGTTTGGTAGGTGAGATAGTAGTCAATGAGGTGTGTACACAATTTTATTTCTTTAACAGCTGTGATAAAAAAAGAAAAAGCTTGCCACGATATCTGATTTTGTAGTGGGTAAAGGGTTCTTTGTGTCTTATTAGTAAGCAATCATCTCAGACAAGTGATAGTTGACACATAAATAAAATTTACGAGTTGGCATTGGAAGTTTTGTCATCTCTTAGGGCATCTGATCACAACCATTTCTTATATGTTCATCTGTGATTCAATTTATTTGCAAAATGAAATTCAGTTTGGTGACTAACTGCAACACCACAAAGCCTGATTCAACTCAAAAGGGTTGTTCAACTTGAGCGGACTTTGAGTCCTTGATACCTTCTCCCTTATTAGGCTTGAATCTAGCCAAAATGCCTACCAAGTACAAACAAACCTAAGATCAAGCCTATCAAGGATAAGGCTTAGTCTTTGGTGATCTAGCCACCACTTATTATGATCATAATGTGTTTTTAATTTTTTTTTCGTAAATAGAAAATATGACAATGCACAAGGGGTATCTATTGTTTGATTTAGAAGATATGAGATGCTTAAAGTTTCAACATCAACTATTATTAATTAATATGTGAACATAATTAAGAATACAATAATATCAAATTAAAAATACAAATTTCAATCTATACCATAATATAACTTACATAAAAAGAAATCCATCAATGAAAACTAAAATCCACCTAATTAACATACATAAGCACTCCATTACAATTAATATATAAAACTGCTTTTTATCCACCTAATGAACATGCATTTCATCATACCCATCAAATGAGCCTATAATCAGATCCTATGCAAGTGTTGGGTGTTATCTAAAGAATCTAGATGCACATGAATTGAAAGTAGAAACACTTTCTTAGTTTCAAATACAGTACCAGGCATGAACATGAAAAGAATTATTAAAGAGTCATTAACTATTCAAGTGTTGGGTGTTATCTAAAAAATCCAAATGCACATGAATTGAAAGTTGAAACACTTTCTTAGTTTCAAATATAGTATCATGCATGAACATGAACGGAATTATTAAAGAGTCGTTAAAACTCCGCAAGGATAACTTCAATAGCATATAATCAAACACTTGTGTATATCCATATGCACATGAATTGAAAGTTGAAACAGTTTCTTACTTTCAAATACAGTAGCAGGCATGAACATGAACAAAATTAGTAAAGAGTAACTAAAATTCTGCAAGAATAACTTCAATAGCATATATAACCAAATAGGGGTCCTAACTTATAGAAAGAGAAACCCATTAATGAAAACTTAAATCCACCCAATTAACATACATAACCTATCCACTAAAATTAATAAAGAAAATTGATTTTTATCCACTCAATTAACATGCATTTCATCGTACCCAAACAAATAGAAAAAAAAAACCTAATTTTTATCCACCAATTAACATGCATTTCATCATACCCAAATAAATAGAAAATAAAAAACCTACCCAATTATCTGAAAACGCAGAGACGAATGAGATTAACAAAACTATATAACCAAACGGAGTTCCATACCAGAAAAATGGGTAGAATACGGTTACATGCATTGGGCCCCACCAACATATCTCTAGATTGGCACCTTCCATCTAGGGCTCCCCATAAGCATGAAAATATGGGGGGGGGGGGGGGGGAGGGGCTGTTCACTTGGTCAACGGGCTGGCACAGCCCGGCCCGAGAGTCCCCCTTGGGCCGTGCTGGGCCAACGCCCCCAAATGCAAAGGCGGCCCGGCTCGGCATGGCCTGACCCAGGCCCAACGATCAGAATTTTTGAAAACCCCCCTTCTAAAAACTACGGTCAAAATGCATTGTTTACATTTTTAACCACCCCCCCCCCCCCACCCCTAACTGCCATAAAATGGTCATATGAGGGGGTATTTTGTGTCATTTTATCACTTAGGAACTCTATAAATATCCCTTATTACTCTCATTTCTCTACACTCATCTACTCTCTCATTTCTCACACTCCCTCAAAGGTTCTAAGGCTTCAAGCTCTCTTAAGTCCCATTCTAAAGTTTAAACTCTCTACAAAGTTTGCTAAGAAGTAAAGAGTAAGAGTGACTTATCTAAAGTGGAGAATATCTCTAAGAAGGACTTCTCCATTAGCTCTCCCTCTCTCATAAATGTATTTATTATTTTTAATTTTGAGTTTTATTTAGTAATAATATACATAGTATGAAATATTATATATTAAGTCTCATCTTCTCCCCTTTTTTATATAAATTATCACAAAAAACACATTATACATATTTTTTTTTGAAAATCTTTTATTTAGAAAAATGGCTGGACCATCACAACCTTTCAACTTTGACTTCTCTCTAAATGAGGAAGATCATAGATTTATTCATTTAGATTAAAGTCAGGGGATAGAAGTAGCTAGTCATAATCCCCAAGAACCCGAACTCACTGGTGGTGAAGAGCGTGCATGTTCGGGTTCTACAACTAAAAAGAAGAGAAAAACAAGATTGACTTCTCCTATACGGTCTCATTTTGTTGAAGTTAAGGTCCCAAATCCCAAGGAGGAACATTTGAAAATGCACAATGTAAATATTGCAAAGATCTCCTCAGTGCCAAATCAGCAAGTGGCACTGCCCACTTTCTTAGACACATGAGAACGTGTGTGCCCATACACACGAATACCGCTGACACTGGGGCAAGAGGTGGGACCCTCCAAACACAACTTTCTCAAACAAATTCAACTGGTGGTTTAGGAATTTTTCACTATTACCCTAATAATGTTAGATATCAACATATAAGGTTTATAATAGTCCGCCAATTACCATTCATACTTGTCGAAGATCGACACTTTGAAAGATTATTTAGGAAAGCCTTTGTTCCTTCATGGCAGAAAATATCAAGACTCATTGCTAGAAATGATGCAGTAAAAAAATTTTTAAAAGAAAAAAAGAGTTTAAAACAGGTTTTTCAAAAAAATACCTGAAAAAGTGGCTTTAACTTCAGATATATGGGCTTCTAAACAAAATGTGTGGTACATTGCAATCACATTACATTATATTGATAGTGATTGGGTGATGCAGAAAAGAATGATTTCATTTTCTTTATTAGAGTTCCCACACACTGGTGCTAGGATAGGGTCCACCATCCTTAAAAAACTTAGAGAATATAATATGAAAAATAAGATAATTGCTATAACTTTAGATAATGCAAGCACTAACAATGTTGCAACAGATTTACTAAAACCTATGCATCAACTTGATTTAAATGGAGCTCTATTTCACAATAGATGTGCATGCCACATCATAAATCTTATCGTACAAGTAAGGGTAAAATCTATTAGAGATTATTAGAGATCATTAAATGGATTGTAGGTTTCATTTTTTGTTCTCGCTCACGAAAACAATGGTAGAGGTAACTATTTGTAAATTTGGGTCTAAGACCAAAAAAAATATCACAAGATGTAAAGCATAGATGGAATTTTACCTATAAAATGTTAAAACAAGGATGTGCCTATAAAATGACACTAAATCAATATTGTTAACTTTATTTAACACATGAAAGTATTTATATAAGTGATAATAGATGGACCCTTCTTGAGATTACAAGAGATTTTTAGAAGTTTTTCATGATGCAACCTTGTTTTTTTTCGGGCTATATTATCCAACATCAAATCAAGCTTTAACTCATTTTTATGAAATAAGTCTTACTTTTAAAAAGTATAGAGATTTTCAGCTTTTTCAACTTATGTGTGTACA
Organism: Persea americana; assembly: GCA_029852735.1. Classification (NCBI taxonomy): domain Eukaryota; kingdom Viridiplantae; phylum Streptophyta; class Magnoliopsida; order Laurales; family Lauraceae; genus Persea; species Persea americana. The sequence continues at coordinate 24,444,332 of CM056817.1, forward strand.
AATGGAGGCTAAGTTTTCACAATATTGGAGAATAACTCCTTTAACATTTTGTATAGCTGTTGCGTTAGACCCAAGATTGAAATTAAAAGGTGTAGAAACCCTTCTTGATGAAATAAAATATAATATGAATACAATTAATATAAATGACATGTTTATAGTTAAGACACAATTAGAAACACTTTTTTTGGATTGTGCTACCTGATTAGGTAGATCATCTCACCCACGGTCCTAACATGCCCTCCCTAGGTACATAAAGGGAAAAAGAAGGCCATTTGGAGTATTATGAGGAAATCTCACGGAAGTAACTCATTTTCTTCCAGAGGATCCTCTTACAACCTTAATGAATTAACAATGTACCTAGGGAGCAATCATGTTCCAATCCCGAATGATGAAAAAGATATTTTTGATCTTTTGGCATGGTGGAAATCATTCGAGACTAAGTTTCATGTGCTTTCCGCATGGCCCGTGATATATTAACAATACCAGCATCTACAGTTGCATCAGAGCAGACATTTAGTGCAAGTGGGCGCCTTATTAATCCCAGGAGGACTATGCCATTAGATGAAACCGTGGAGACCTACTTGTGCTTATGGGATTGGTATCAGGCAGAGGATAGAACACATCAACTCTTGGATGATTTCGAGACAGAAGACAAGCTATTGGCGTTACATATATGATATCATAGTATAATTTAATTTTTAGAATGTATAATAGGCTTTCAACTTGTAATTTATTTTTTAGAATGTATCATAGGTTTTTAAAGTTGTAATTTATTTTTTAGAATGTCTCATAGGTTTCTAAAGTTGTAATTTTTTTTTCATTTATCAAAAGGTTTGAATTTCATTATATATATTGATCCAAGTTCAAACTTGTATTTTTTTTGAACTTTTGTAACTTAAATTTCAACGAAATATAATCTATTTGATGTATTTTTTCAAAACATCATTAGTGTTATTCTACTTATTTATTTCTCTTAATTTCTTTATTTTAATGAAATTGGTCCGAGACTCTAAGTCCAAGTTTGTGATTTTGTGTTCGTCCAATTTTAAAAAAAATAATAAAAACTTCAAAAAAAAGAAAAAAAAGGGGGGGGGGGGGGGGGGGGGATCTGTGGGCCGCCCATGGGCCTTGCCTGTCCGGCCTGAAAGGGCCAGATCATGAGCGAGCCGTGCCGGGCAATTTTCATGCCTAGCTCGCCAGCTCTCAACCTGCATCTTAGCAGGTATCACATGGAACGACGTAGAAACATGTAGAAAAAGGAGGAGAACCCAATGCCAGTTGAAACCTTTAGGGCAGGTTTGGCAAAGGGCCATGGCCAAGGAATCCTCACCATTTTCCGCCTTTCGAGGATTTCTTACTCTTGGTTGGGTGAGGATTTTGAGAGGAATGACATGAGATACCCTCTAATGGGATTATTTGCAAAATTAGAACACCCCCCCCCTCGGTCGGACCGAGAGAATCCACGCAATGAAGGAAAAGCGAAGCTACAGTGTTTGAACAGTGATGTGAGACGGTAATGTGGATTAATAAGTTTTTGCTTTGGTAATGTACCTTTTGGGTCCCACAATCAAGATCCTAACCATTCATAATGTTTAAATAAGCCAAAATGGCCATCTCACCAAATTTCAGCCGTTGATTCATCTTAGATCTTGAGATATTTGCAAAAATGACCTAACCTTTAGATTGCAATTTCTGAGATTCTGTGGGCCAAAAAGCGGATTAAAACCAATCCATTCTTTCTAATTTTCTGGTTCCTGTGGGCCCTAGGATCATGATCTGAACCGGTAGTTATTTCTGGAAGGTCAAACACGGCTAGTTGACCAAATTTCAATTGTTGATTCTTTATCATATCTTGAGATATTTGCAAAAAAGTCTAGGTATTAAAATATTAATTTCTTATTCCTGTGGGCCCCCTTTGCACGATCCGAACCATTCAGATTTTCTAGATGACCACAAATAGCTTTGAGGTGAAAGTTGAGGTCTTGATTTTTCATGGATTTTGGAAATTTTTATAAAAATATTTATAACCATTGGATTATACATTCTACAATTTATAGGAATCCTCTCTCCATCCAAACATGGAACTCTCATTGGGAATCCTACTTGAGGAGGTACTGGTTCTTTGGAGATGGAGAGAATCCTCTAACTGGAGGATTCTTTTACGTTTACCAAACGTGCCCGTAGAAAGAGGACTGCAAAAGGATGACATCTTTGAGCAGAACGAGAAACCCTAAGCATGAGGAGAAACCCTTTAGCAGGAGGACTGAACTTCCTAAATCTAAGTGGGATCCGTGAGTGGAGGAATGAACTTCTGAAGACAGGAAGGTGAAAGTGTGGTTTTTAATTACACCCAATTGACATGCATTTCATCATACCCAAACAATAGAAAAACAAAACTGATTTTTATCCACCAATTAACACGCATTTCATCATACCCAAATAAACAAAAAATAAAAAACCTACCCGATTATCTAGAAACGTGGAGACAAATGAGATTGACAATACTATATAACTGAAAGGAATTCCATACCAGAAAAATTGGTAGAATACAGTTGCATGCATTGGGCCCCACGAACATATCTCTTGGATTGGCACCTAGCATCTACGGCTCCCCAGCAATCAACTTGCATTTTAGCAAGTATCACATGGAACAATGTAGAAACATGTGGAAAAAGGGGGAGAAACCGATGTCAGCTAAAACCTGTAGATAGAGGTTAGCGAAAGCATGTCATCTTTAAGCATGAGGAAAAACCCTTTAGTAGGACGATTTTTTTGCTCAGCCCTAAATCTAAATGGGACCTGCGAGTGGAGGAATGAACGTCAGAGACAGGTAAGTGAAAGTGTGTCTATGAAATTATGGTATATGTATAGAAATGGTCTGGCCCGTTTGTTAAATGGTCGGGCATAAACCATATTTGATCCAGCCTAGATGGGCAATAGAGTGAGATTCTTGGAACCATGTGTAGACACCTCATTTGGCCCCCTATGATAGCCTTAAATACTTGTCATATGCAGCGGCGCCCCCATTTCACCCATAATTGAATGATTAATGGCATAATTCAGATTAATTAACGACGATGAAGATGCTTATTGATAATTTTAGACTTAGTTCAACAACTTCTAAAAACTCGTGAGGGAAAAGTCAAATCGCGTCAAGATCTCGAGTCCAAACCACTACTCACACAAGGAGCAGACCTCATCACTATTCAAACCTTTTATGGACCTCTTAGGACATACTTGAGTTGATCCTAGGGAAGTTACACTTAGTTTGCCCAAGTACGATACGATTAGCATTAGTTAGGAGGCTAGAATCATTGATCCAGACATTCCTTCCTCTTCCCAACCTCTAATCATTATGATGTATGGACCAAAAGATTCTACATTCCAAGAGCTTTCCGACGACGTGTAGAACGTTCAATTCCAACAAATGGATCAAAAGATATGGCGGTTGGAAGATTGCCCTAAAGGCCACATTGGAAATATACTTGAGTGCCACCACAGGTGCGCCCATGTCCCAAGCTCTATTTGAGCGCACACACAGGTGCGCCCATGTCCCAAGCTCTATTTGAGCGCACACACAGGTGCGCCTAGTTCCCCAGTCACCATAGAAATACGCTTGGGTGCATATTTAGGTGTATCCCGCTCTACTTTTTGCAGTTTCGACCTAACCTCAACCCAAAAATAATCCGAACTCGAACCTTAGAACCATTGAGCCCTAAAATTGGACACCCAACTCATGGGACCTACTTGGGTGCAGCTGTGTGTGCGCCTAAGTCCACTAAAACCCTAAAGTCCACTAAAACCCTAAATCCGCTAGAAACTCGTGCAAACAGCAACCCTGATCCCTTTTGTATGCCCAAATTATTTAGGGATCTCTTAACCCCATTTGCAAGGAGAGGCTACCAAAAAAGGGGGAAAAATAGAAGAAAAGAGAGAAAAATAGAGTAGCCACCATAGAGAGAGCTTTAGATCTAGAAGAAAGGAGAAGATGGGGCATTCTGGTTCTCAAGATCGGCAATGGGGAAACCTTCCAAAGGCCATGGATTTGCGCAAGAGATTCAATCTATAACTTGAAAGACGCAATCCAAACCGGTATTTCTAGATCTAGTCTTCTTAGTTAAATATCCATCACCATTAGTAGTTGGAAACATGTTTAGGATCATTCGTAGTCTGTAGATCTGCATCATTTTCATCATCCTGAACTCGTGATTAGAATAGATCTTGCATTCATATAATTTTCATTGGGAAAAATCCGAATTTGAAAGAGAAAAGTGCAGAAAAGCAATTGGGCGCCACTGTGTGTGCACCCAAGTCTGGAATAGAGTTTCGACCTTGGTCTTCTCATCGCTTGCATTTTGCCTCTCAAATCCGGATTTCTCTTCATATAAGTTGGTATTAGGTCCCTCGGATTCGTAACTTTGCATTCTGAATAGCGTAAAAAGCATCGAAAGGATACGCGGATACATTACTAGAAGGAGAAGAAAAGAAAAAAGAAAGGACAGTGCACTTTGGCGCTACTGTGGGTGCGCCCAAGTCCCTGCCAAAGGGATTCACCCATTGAATCTTGATCCTCACGTCATCACTCTTAGATCCAAAAGTTCTGACATCAGTAATTCATATTAGGACCTTGTGTTTAGTCGCAAAGTATCGAAAATCGCTTCGGAACATCATCGGAGATCAAAGTGCATCTCAACCCATAGGGGAAACACTTGGGCGCCTCTGTGTGTGCGCCCAAGTAGAGCAGAGGCACTTAGGAGCATTGTGTGTGCGCCTAGGTTAACAGTTAGCCTTCCGGCCCACATCTTCCACACTTTGTATTTCATTTAACTTGTTGCTGCATCTCTGTGATGACTATGATTGATTGCTGAACTCCTGGACTTCGAACTATTGAATCATCACACTTAAGGTTAGGTTGCATGGCTTTTGTATAAAACGCCAAAAAAATCATAAAATCATAAAATACTTCTCCTCTCGTCTTGCTCTTTAGTAATTAGAGAAGAGAGCATTAAAAAAAAAAAGAAGAGATTAAAAGAAGTAGAAAAATCCAAAAAGAAAAAAAGAAGAAAAGAGTGGACATTAAGTAGAAGATCCTAGGTTATTCTATTTGCGCCTAAGTAAATTAATAAACTTAATCAACCTTAATCTAAAACACATAATTTAAAACACCTAATTAAAACATCTAATTCAACCCCTAATTAAAACTGTAATTGAAACCTTAATTCAAACCCTAATTAAAATCCTTAATTCCAACCTTTAATTGAAACATTTAGGCAAGACACTAAGTTGAACCCTAATCAACAAAGTCTAGTTAACGACCCCAAATTCAAGCCTTAAAACCCTTATAAGACCCTAACCAAACTCTAATCAAACTCTAATTATCAATCCCTAATTAAAATCCTAATCAAAGCCTAATTAAAATGATAGACAAATCACAACCAGAGAATAAAAAGCATCCCTCGATTAAGACCTGAGTTAGAATACCCAAAACCGACTTAGAAATACCTTAGAAACCATTGAACTCGTAGTCCCCTAGTAGATTGACACTTGTGGTGGCGCCCAAGTCACCTAACTCTAGAAACCATCGAACTCGTAGCACCCTAGTAGACTGACACTTGGGTGCCACCACAGGTACGCCCAAGTCACCCAACACTCTAGAAACCATCGAACTCGTAGCCAGACTGACACTTGGCCGCCACCACTGGTGCGTCCAAGTCACCCAACACACCAAGGCTCCCACAAAGGTGCGGCCAACTCCCTGGTCAAACCCTGGGATGCGCTTCGGTTGCGTTTTGACTCCTGAACTCCTACCGCTACCATATTTAGGGTCTAGAGACTCAAAACCAATTCCAGATTTGGAATTTATTGACATAGATCACCCGAAACTTCCAATTTAAGTGAACGAACCCCAAGAACAACCAAAACCCATGAACCAATCACTTGGGCGCCACTATAGGTGCGCCCAAGTCAACCACAAGCACTTAGTAGCCACCACAGGTGTGCCCAAGTCCCATTCTAGCCCCGGGACCATCGAATCCCTATTCACTTCAAATCTCAACCCAAATCAACATCCCAGAACCCTTACATAACCAATAACGAACCTGAAATTAAAAATTCAATTGACTTAAACCCATCTGGAACCTCAAACCAAAATCAAAGGACTAAAGAGCATCAAATTACAACTTGGGCGCCACTGCTGGTGCGCCCAAGTCACAGAACCACTTAGGCGCACACACAGGTGCGCCAAAGTCCTCTGTCAGACCCGAGTTGTGATTTCTCGTTGTGTTTTGAGCTCCAGACTTAAAATTATTAAAATGCATCAACCCAAAATCTAAAACAACACAAGAACAAAAACTTACACTAAGCAAAAACTCCATGAATTTCGAAATCAAGTTGATAGGATCATCACTAGCCAAACTACACGAACCTGGTACGGTGGCGCCTAAGTCACATGAGTGGCCTAGGCGCCACTGTGTGTGCGCCCAAGTCCTTTGCCGACCCCGTTTCGCTGATTTCAACACCATCTTAAAATATTAAATTAAAACCCTAAATCCCAGAACCTTAAAATATTTAAAAACACATTAATTAAAACCCTAAAACACCTCTAATCCACTTCTTAATTAACTTTCAACTTAAAACAAACCAAACCAACATAAACCTTACCCAATCTACTACTCAGGCGCTGAACTATCAAACTTAGGCTATTTATACCCTAGGTTTAGATCAGATTACCTGGTTAGGTAGCTTAGAGAATTAGGCTTCGTTCCACCACTTTTCATGTTCCGTTAAGGGACTGGGAGAGCTGATGTGGGCGGTCTAGGACCTTAGGTTATGGTTAATCCGATGATCAGTAATAAAGCATTAATCATGTAAATTCAAGTAAAATCCCTTAGTTAGGCCCTTCTAGCCCAATATCAAAAAGACATAAAAACTATAAAACCAGCAAAATAAACTCAAAAAGATTTTTCCTTTATTTCTTCCTCCACCTCAGTTGCCAGATATTTAATTGAACTTAATGATAAAAGGGAATAAAGAGTTGATTTCTAAAAATTGAATAAATGAGAATAACGAGATGAGATGAGTGATTTTGCACACACTTTTAAACAATCACGGCCCATTGGCCACCTTAAAACAAACACTGGCCCATCGGCCATCTCCAATCAATTACGGCCCATCGGCCTTTCACTTTTATCACTCGTATATCGCACACAAAAAACACAGAAATAACAATTCAAAATCTTGTTTGCACCATCATTTTGGTTTGAAAAATCAGCTTTTAAACCCTATTTTGCCAAAGGATCAGAAGGGGGTACCCGGGAACGGGCCCGATCATCTTCTTAAATATTTAGCACCTCCCCATCTTTTTATTTTCTTTATTTTGGTTATTTTATTTTACTTGGATATAGTATGATCGATTATGTTATGTGAGGATCGGCCTTTATTTGGACTTTAATTCATATGACCTTGAATTGACCCTATATCAAGAAACCCAAAGAGACCCAAATTAACGTGACAGGACAACCGTCGTGTGTTGCCGGCAGTACATTAGATGAGAGGAAGAACCCACCTTATTATTTTTCTCCCCACATTTCTTTGACTTTTGTCGAAGAACGGTGTTACGGCCATACCATAGCTGGCGATTGTGATCTATCGATTTTGAGGGTAGTCGGAATCCTTATTTTCGATGTAAATTTTAAACAGCATATATAAATGAATGGAGATTTCCCGAGCCATGTCATTCCTTTTGGGTGGTCGAAATTCACATTCGACAGCTTGGCGATCATGATGGGACCGTCTTTGTTGTCCTGTCATGAATTTGGGTCTTTTGTAGGTCCCACGATCTCCATGCCAACAGCTTGGCTATCGTAATGGGACCTCTTGTGTTTTCCTGTCACTTATTTGGGTCTTTTTGAAGTTTCATTCTAGGACACGAACATCCGATCAATGATTGGATGTCCGTGTCCCATTCAATTTAGGGTCATTATGAGTGTAGTCCGAAAAGTAAAACCTAAGGTCTGAATATACTGCCTACTGAAGCCTTCCCTAATTATAACATAAGACACAAACCATCACTAAAACTTTCCCCTTTCACCACTAAAATAAAAACTAATTAAAAAAAAAAGTCTTTCTCTTCTCTTCCCTCCCTTCTAATTCAAACTATAAAATTCTTTTGGTGTTACATGATATTGTTTGAGAATAGCTTTGGGAATCAAATATAAGATGGCCTATCAAAAACCACATTGAGCAATTGCATCTCAAACACCATACATGCTTGGCTCAAATTACCAATCTTACACGAACCATACAACTCAAAATTTTCAAAACTTGAATAACTCACACACAAACTTAAACCAACACTATCAACACTCTTCCAACCAAACTATAACAACTCAAACCTTTTCCCTTAGATCTATGCAACACTTTTATGCAAACGAAGACTTAAACCATCGCATCTCATATGAATACATGAGACCAAACCATGACTCCACTCCAACCCATCATTCCCAATCATACCAACCTACTTTCCAACCAACTCAGAACTACACTCAATCAAATCAAAACACAACGCACACAAATTTAAATAATCAAAACATTAATTATGATATAAATCAGAATTTAAACTTTTAATAATCAACGAATTTACATCCAAAATACACAATATATAAAGACAAACCAAATCCTAATCCATCCTTATTAAGACTATCAATCCAACCAATCCATCCTATTCAATCCAACTCCTTCTCCTAATCAAACATACTAGTCATCCCGATCAAATTCCTTCACCAATACAAACCATCCAACCTCCCATGACCATCTGGCCCAATCAAACCCCCTCACCGATCCAAATCATCCGATCCAATCAACCTTACCAATGCATCCAACTTTCCATAACCATGCATCCTTATTCGACCTATCAACCATTGCAATCCACGCCATCCAATGAAAGCCATCATCCCACCCAATCCTCACCACTCAACCAAACAACACCACCTGCCATGATCGTTGATCAATTCCAGTCACGCCCAACCATACCCTCCAACTCAATCCATCCACAAACCCAATCTCCAATAATCATATATCAACAATCCACTCACGCTCCAACCGACCGACTTAGTCAAGCATTCAATCAAAACCAAGACAAAAATTCACCCACAAATGCAAAAACTCAAAATCCATTTTTACCATGCCAAACCAAAGTATCTCAGAAATAGATCCAGGAAGAGTTTGCTAAAATGGTAAGTGTGCTAGAGTTACCCAATCTAGATTGGTTTAAGAGTATCACTCCAAAAAATGATCCATATGCAAATACAGGGAAGCCCCTAGAAGAACAATTCATAGGTGGTGAATACCCAGAATAGGAACTTGGATTGATCTCAGAAACTTTAAGACGACTTATGACCGAAGAGATGAAGATTCCAACATTATGGAAAGGCTATAAGGTAGAAGAGGGGATACGAATTTTTAGAACGTATTTTGCTCCCTTACAGTAACTCGAAAATGAAGAAATCGTAGACACGCCATATCCCATAATTAATTGCTCACCAGATCATGTTCTCAAGAATTGGACCTATGATCCTCTATATTTGACACCTTTAGCCCTCGACGTAATCTAGTATCCACCAAATGACCAAACTTCTGAATCTTCCGATGAGATTTACGGCCCCATCTTTAAAGACATGCCTCCTGAGGAATTTTATGACATGCTTAATGAAAAATATGAACAATATGAAACATGTGGGGATGTTAAACCCAGATCACCACACAATCAATGAATGAACTAGATCGATCACAAGCAATCATCCAATCAGAAATATCAAAACCACAAACGTAGATCACCTGACACAACAAATAAAAGACATAACGATTCAACCTAGCACACACGAGACAGTACAATCTAATGACCCACACGAAGAATCTGAATTCATGACAACCATGAAGATACTTGACTATCAAATGGAACGAGTGGATGAATTAATTAAGGATTTTGAGGTCATAAGATCTGAAACACACGAACCAATCAAGTTTGAATCGAATGACTTAGAATCAAGTGTGGAAACTCATAGACTGGTTAAACCATCTTTATTTGAAATAAAATACCAAACCCAAACGAACAAAATCATTCAAGATCCAAAACCTCAATCCATGACCAATACCACTAAGAGACAAAGACCGCAATACAAACAAAAGAACTTAGATCATACGCTATCATGCAAAACCCAAATCATGATCCAAAAACAAACAAACATTCAACCAAACGATGAACAAAATTTCCCTAGACCAAAACCAAAGCATCTTGAACCCATCCCAACACCAGTTGATACAAGGAAGAATGAACAAGAATCTGGAGTTGAATTTCTCGGTCCCAGTATGTTTAGTGAATTGCAAATAGACATAGAGAAACTCAAATATGAGATTAGGAAGAAGTCGATCTTATTGAGCATGCCACTAGAACGAGTAAATCCATCCGATCCCATTAATGAGTCCAACGCACCACCTAAGAATCAACGCCAAGAGATATTGTTAGGCCTTGTACCGAAATTCAACAAGGAAGCCCCCTCAAAGATCCTACCTACCCACTGGAAAAGGCCATAGAAAAAGCACCACAATTACTTGATGTCTTGACTAATGAGCCTAATGTTGATACCAAAAATGTCACTTTGCCTCTTCAACAACAAAAGCTACATGGAGTCGCATCCTACCACAAATAGGCAGATGCCACTTCAAGCACTAGATCTTGTCAGAATCAAACAAAAACTGAAAGATCCTTCATAACAGCCAAAAGAAGGGTATACACGAAGTTTCAGGCCATTTCAACATCATTTGGCCAAACTTCACTCTTCCAACAGATGAACAAGAGCTCTCAAAGGCGGTGAAGCCAGAGACCCTAACACACAAAATAGAGCATACAATTGGCCTCAACATGCCACCAGGAGGCTCTACATCAAATTTCAGGCCATTCCGGCAATGTTTGGCCCAAAAAGGAAACAACCATAGCAAAGTTAGCTCTTCTGGCGGCGACAGTGTCGAAGGCATAAAATCTTCAATCAGAGCCTATTGATGGTCTCAGAATACATCCAAAAGGTTCCATGTTAAGTTTCAAGTCAAACCGACAATGTTTGACCCTCTATCAACCCTTGAGCAGCAAAATCAAGCCTCTCGGCGGCAGGAACCACCGAGGCCATCACTCGTCAAACAAAGCACATGGGTGGCTTCAACATGCTTCCAAAAGGCTACATGTCAAGTTTCAGGTCATTTCGACAACATTTGACCCAACTTTGATGCCCGGAAGCCAAATTCGGCCTCCCGGTGGCGGAGCTCCTCGGTACCATGACTTCCAAATCGAAGCTAATGGATTGTCTCAAAATGACTCTTATAGGCTCCCCGTCAAATTTCAGGTCAATCAGACATCGGTTGACCGTACATCAAAACGCGACATCTTCCTCGTGGCAAAATCAAGTCTACTGGTGATGGGATCCACACGGCTTCAAAACTCAAACAAAAGCCCGTGGTTGGTCCTATCTACTGCTCAGGAGACTTCACCTCAAATTTCAGGTCATTTTGACATCGTTTGACCTAGTTTTGGCCTCTGACGGTAAATCAGCAACAAAGTCTTCGGCTTTTCCGGAAAATGGGAAACTTTGTGCTCTGATTTGCACGGCTTCTCGTCAAGTTTTCTTCAGGGAAATCTAGCCAAATACATGAGGAAAAATGTCAAGAAAAATACCAAAGAAAAAAGAACCAGAAAACGGCAACCAAAAGGGGAAAAATCCCCATGTCGCCGGCGACCATGGAAACCCAGGTCTCCGGATTTCGCCTAAAAACCCATTTTTTCCGGTCTTTTTCGCATTTCAAGATGATTGCCCCTGTGATTTTCCAAAAATCTGATTTTTTGAGCATTAAATCCATCGATCTTCGTCAATATCACGAATCTGCCACTGAAATCATGAGATCATCATTGGACGCTTCGAAATCACCAGCCGGCTGACCAAGAAGGCACACTTTCTGCCCGATCGATCGAGAAATCGACTGGACATATGTCACCGGCCCACTGGTATCAATTAATGTTTGAAGTTGCATGGTCATCCGACATCAAACAACATGTGGATCCATCAGCGATCATTGCAAGAAGAATTCCAAAAGACGTGGTGCGGTCTACTACTCTTTGAGCGCCCTGGCGACCACTTAATGCAGTTAAATGAACTGTTTTATGACAAATTAATGCTGTCATTAACTTATTATTTTGGAGGGCTCTTATTATTTTGGAGGGCCCAATTAGAGGCAAGGAAAAAAGAGTTACAAGTCCAAGCAGTCATGGCATTAAATCATGTAACTCCTTTCATCATGGAGTTTAAAGGCGATTAAATGTCCATTTTTCTACATCAGCCAATCAAAAGTCAAGAAAAAGAAATTACAAAATCATGAATTAAAAATACATAACTCCTCCCATCATGGAGCATTAATGCAATCAATGCTCATAAACTCTCCTCATGGCCACCAAAAGCCTATAAAAGGGGGGGTCATTCCAAGAAGAACAGGTCCAGAAAAAAGCCAGAGAAAACGTCTAGAAAAAATAAAAAAAATCTAAAACTTCCGTAACAATTACTGCAACAATCCCTCCTCTGTTGAAGAGACTCTACAACAAACACTACAAGGTGACTGAAGTCCCTTGGGGGGCCACCCCCCAAGGTCCTCTCTTTCTATTTACATGGCTAGACGCGGCTTTTCAGCCCGTCTACTCAACTTTTTATTGGATATTGGACATTCTCTTGGTCTTTATCTTCAAAAAATCTGAGGTCCAAGCCAAGCCAAGCGAATCAAAGCATCCTATGTTCTCAGTTGAAGGATGATGGCGAAGTCCATACATGACTTGTGACCGTCAATCTGAACGTGTTCCCGCAATTTCCTGAGAAGTTAGAATTCATTTTCTTGCTTTTTGTTGTATTGTGTATTTTCTAAAGAGACAAAAAAACTCACAACTCTTGTCTTTACATTTTGATGAGATTTGTAAATCGCCTTTCACGGCAAAATCGCCTTCCATGGAAAAAAAATGCCTTTTAAGGCAAAACCGCCTTTCACGGCAAACAAAATGAAATTGCCTTTCACGGCAAAAATCTTGTCTCTTTTCTTAAATATATGTGTAATGAAAAAGTAGAAAAAAGTTGATTTCCTTTTCTACTTGTGAAGGTGGATCTCCGGATCACCACTTCTAAATTCCAAGTAGAGTAGAAAATCTGGCATACTCATACAAAAAAATGTTGATGCTCACTTTTTCTCCGCCAACCCCTGGTAGCCCCGGGACAGAAGAAGAGAAAAACTCGGGTCGCTGCGGAGCTCTATACTAAGGAGTTGGAGCACGTGGTTGTGGCAGCTAGGGAGGTCTGACAATAACTTATTGCTGCTGCTCTGCTGGTCTAATCTGTACTGGAGGTGTCGGCCTCAACGGCTGCGTAAGAGGAGGAGGCCTGGGTGCCGGAGCTGGAAGTGCTGGGGGTGCAAACCCTATCTTTGTCGGGCAATGACGAACCTTATGCCCAGGATCTCCACAATGGTAACATGCATCGGATTGCTTCCGGTAGTCTCGAGAGTAGTGACCTCCACCACAATACGTACACTCTAACCACTGATGTGGCTATTTGAGCCTTGGTTCCATTCTCGGTCTCTTGGGCTGTTGAAGGGGAGGAAGAGGAGCTGGAGCAGGTATCAACTGTCCAATGTGGTAACATAGCCATAATCCTCTGCTGCTCTAACACTATGACATCCTTTGGTGACTCCTTCACCCAATATGCCTTCTTGACCACTGCGTCATACTCTGTCAACTTGCTCTGTTGAACTTGCAATTTAATATCAGGCTTCAACTCTCTGATAAACCTGCGAACCTTTTCAGAATCCGACTTGATCAAAGGCCCTACAAATCTAGATAAACAGGTAAACTGGATCTCATACTCCTGAACTGTGAGAGTATCCTATATAAGCTGTTCAAGCTCCACTATTTTTGCTCTTTGTAGTGTTCAGGGATGAATTTGTCCTGAAACTGTTTGACAAAAGTCTCCCATGCCTTGTCGTCCTTGACAGTGTCATAAGCACTCTTAATGGTCTTCCACCACCGTTCTGCTGTCCCTCGAAATATGTAAGCTGCCAGCTAAACCGCTGCTTGCCGGTACATTTGAACACTTCGAAGATCTTCTCAATCTGTACGGTCCATTCATCTGCCTCTGTAGGATCCTCTACTCCATAAAACTCTGGGGGAAATCTTTTCATAAATTTCTCAACCAAGTCATTGAGGTCTCGTTCTTTAACCTGGGGCTCAGACACCTTTTGCATCACCTCTATCATCTGAGCTTGGAAGGCGATCTGGTCCTCTCTCTATTTCCTGTCACGTTCTGTCTACCCAGTCTGTGATTGTAGATAAGCATTGAGGAATTACTGGAATTGGCTGTTCGGTATGGGAGGTGTGGAACTTGATCTTGATGGTGCGCTATTAGCTATATCACTGTAAGAAAATAGGAGTTTGGCCCTATGCAACCCAAAACTAACAACACAAGGTTATAAGAACATAGGACATTCTACGAACACTAGGCTAACGTAAATCCACACACGCGTCCTATAGTTTCTACAATTTTTACCCTGAGAAACCATCTATTGCTCTGATACCACTACTGTCACGATCCCAAACCCGATTAATGATTAAACCGGATCCGAGGTGGGAATCTTAAGGCTAATTAAATATATATTTTTTTCCCTTAATGCGCAATGATTGAAGTCTGCTGTGAGGATTGTGTATTTAAACATGTAGAAATATCAAAGAAAGTATAGATTTTATTCCATTATCTATATTCAAGTTTCAAAAGAGAAAACATGTAAAGTTTATAAATATCAGGACCACCCAAAAAACCTAGGTCCTGGTACAAAAGATAAACAAAAGACGTACAAAAGTATGGTAGGTACAAAAGTATAGAAGTTTCTAAAAGATGAGATGGAGGGTACGATGATGATATCCCAGTGTGACGTGCACTAGTGCCGGGAATGATGACGCTAAACTACGACATCGGCACCCCACTCTCATACCTCATCCTCATCTCTCGGTTGAGGATCCTCTGGGATTGCCTCAGCATCCGGGTCTCCTTGTTGGCAAGGAGATAAGCATTATACATTATTCATAACATATTTCAAATGAGAGTAAAGACAAGCACATGATTATAAGATAACAAGGTACAAGCTATGTATAAAGCATGAGTAATACAGGAGTCAAGTGACAAGATAAATCCTAGCAAGATAAACGAGAGTAACCATCCATGAAATGCAATGCAAGCAAGCAAGAGGAGACTCTGAGGATGTCCAAGCTATCTCCCGGGGGTATAAGTGATGTCCAAGCCGATTACGAATCCCAAAATCCGGCTCTAGGGGGGTCCTAGCTCCCGGTCCTAGGAATAGTAGCACGGTCCAAGCCTGCTCCTAGCTATTCACGCCGTGGACGCCGTCCAAAGCCGACTGCCCACCCTAGTGTTTGAGTAACCAGCCCACTCAAGAATCATCAGTCTACAGCTGGTCATGAATACAAGATGGTGGTGATGGTTTATACATGACACAAGTTCCAAGATAGTACATGTGGATAGGTTTCCCAGTACAAGAAAATAGGCCGAGGGTTACTTCAAGTCGAGCCAAGATACAAGTCAAGTTTCAAGTTCCATGAGTAACCCTCTTCCAAGTCTATCCACACGTGTCCATCAATGCAAGATAAGGGCACCTAAGGATACACTCTAAGTCTGGTCCAATCCTAATTCTACAAGTTAAATTACAAGTTATACAAGTATTCATGATAGAGTGTATAAGGTACAACAAGCTACGGATACAAGATTCGTGGGTCAAGAGAGAAGAAGACGCCAAACCTAGGTCAAGGGTTGTCCACTGTGTACCAAATGTATCCCCAAAGAAGTACGTATGGAGGATGAGTCAATGGTGTCCTAGTTTGGCGGGCCCATGGTGTACGGAAGTTGTTGGGCACCAATTAACTCAATTCCACACTCATTCGGCCAAGTTACGACAATATATGGAAAATCCTGGACAACCGACGAAGCACACCAAGCCAATCGTGCTTCATTTTTATTTTCCTCAATTGGTCATGCAAGGGTAGGGTCAAGAGGTCCCACATAAAAGTCAAAACCTAGGGAAGAAATCCCATTTTCAAAATAAGTTTCTGAACAGACAGCTAGCCGCCTGGGGTTCGGCGGCTGACCGCCAGGTCGCCGCATGAGTGACCGCGGGGTAACCGCATGTAGTGCAGAGACTACTCGCACTGAGTTTCGTCAGGTCAGCCAGCCGCGGGGTGACCGCCAGGTGACCGAGTGTACAAAACAGAACCTACCCTGGTTCTGTTCTGATCAGGCGGCTAACCACGTGGTGACTGCTGGGTGACCGCCCGCCTAGAACTGTGAAGTTCTGAAGCTGTTTCAGTCAAATTTCGAGATACAGTCCACTAACTTTAGAAATCATACATTCTACACCTGCAAACAACTCATTTCATTCACCAAGAGCACCCATCCCATTCCATTTGAGTCCATTAACATAATTTACCTAATTAATATGTGAAATCCAATGAAACATGTATCAAGCTTGGAATTTGGTGATTCCAATCAATTGCATTGCCAGGAATGAAAATAAACATACACGCATAAAAAGTAATAAAGCTAATCAACTTGCCTTCACCAAAGGGAATGAAAGAGATGAAAATGGGGAGAGAAATTTAAGGGGGAAAGCTTCTCCACTCACACCCTAGCTAAGAACACCTCCAAAACCCTTCTCCTATTCCCAAGGAACACCAAGGAAGAAGAAGAAAAGAAACCCATCAACATGCAACCCGTTCACAGCCATGAGGAGAGAAATTGGAAGGGAAGGAGAAGAGAAAACTCACCAAATTTTAGATCAAGAGATAGAGGAAGATGAGAGGAAGAAGATAGTGTTGTTGGTTTCATGAAATTCCACTCCTAAGTATCACACGCAATAAGAGAGAGAGTGAAAAAGGAAGAAGAGAAGAAGAAGTTGTAGGCGTTGTTGAGTGAAAGGGTGGAAGAAACGAATGGGTTTGAGTTTGAATAAAGGGTTGAAGGGGAAAAATGACTTAAATGCCCTCTTTGAGTGAAATGAGAGAAAAATAATTATTTGAGGGCCTTCGGGGCGTCGAATCGTAATGAGTCAAGAACGAAAGATGACAAGTGCGAAGAGATCTTTGCAAAGAACCTACATTCGGTGAAAATGGATTTTTTTGAAAAAATACCCAATTTTCCTATTAATCACAACCTAACCCCCTATTAAGACTAATCGCACTAGGAATCAAACGAAACTTCGGGAACATCTTTCTAATGATAAAAGAAAATCGCTTAGCCACTAAACCTGCCTAATTAGCTAGAATCACAATTAATTAGGCTAATCACCAATATTAGGAAATTAAATACCCTATTAAGGTCAGGGACCTTATAATTGTAAAAGCGATGCAATTCGTCGCTGTACATGGAGGGGACATTTGTTGACATAAAAAACGTCACTTAGCCTCTTCAACATCAAAAGCTACATGGAGTCGCATCCTACCACAAATAGGCAGATGCCACTTCAAGCACTAGATCTTGTCAAAATCAAACAAAAACTGAAAGATCATTCAAAACAACCAAAAGAACGGTATACATGAAGTTTCGGGCCATTTCAACATCATTTGGCCAAACCTCACCCTTCCAACAGATGAACAGGAGCTCTCGGAGGCGGTGACGCCAGAGACCCTAACATACAAAATAGAGCATACAGTTGGCCTCAAAATATCACCAAGAGGCTCTACATCAAATTTCAGGCCATTCCGACAATGTTTGTCCCAAAAAGGAAACAGCCACAGCAAAGTCACCTCTCCCGGCGATGACAGTGTCGAAGACATCAAATCTTCGATAAGAGCCTACGGATGGTCTCAGAATATCTCCAAAAGGTTCCATGTTGAGTTTCAAGTCAAACCGACAATGTTTGACCCTCCATCAACCCTTGAGCAGTAAAATCAACCTTTCGGAGGCAAGAACCACCGAGGCCATTACTTATCAAACAAAGCATATGGGTGGCTTCAACGTGCTTCCAAAAGGCTACACGTCAAGGTTTAGGTCATTTCGACAACATTTGACCCAACTTTGACGCTCGGAAGCCAAATCCGGCCTCCCGTGGCGGAGCTCACCGGGACCATGACTTCCAAATCGGAGCTAATGGATCGTCTCAAAATGACTTCAATAGGCTCCCTGTCAAATTTCAGGTCAATCAGACATCGGTTGACAGTAAATCAAAACGCGACATCTTCCTCGCGACAAAATCAAGTCTACTGGTGATGGGACCCACACGGCTTCAAGACTCAAACAAAAGCCCGTGGTTGGTCCTATCTACTGCTCAGGAGACTTCACCTCAAATTTCAAGTCATTTTGACATCGTTTGACCTAGTTTTGGCTTCTGACGGTAAATCAGCAACAAAGTCTTCGGCTTTTTTGGAAAATGGGAAACTTTGTGCTCTGATTTGCACGGCTTCTCGTCAAGTTTTTTTCAGGGAAATCTAGCCAGATACATGAGGAAAAATGTCAAGAAAAATACCGAAGAAAAAAGAACCAGAAAAACAGCCGAAAATCGAGGACCAAAAGGGGAAAAATCCTCGGCGACTATGGAAATTCGGGTCGCTGGATTTCTCCCAAAAACCCACTTTTTTTGGTCCTTTTCGCCTTTCGAGATGATTGGCCCCTGTGGTTTTCGAAAAATCTGATTTTTTGAGCATGAAATCCTTCGATCTTCATCAGCATCATGGATCTGCCGCCGAAATCATGGGATCATCATCGGACGCTTCGAAATCACCAACCGACCGACCATGAAAGCACACTTTCTACCTGATCGATCGAGAAATCAACTGGACAGATGTCACCGGCCCACTGGTGTCAATTAATGTCTGAAGTTGCATGGTCATCAGACATCAAGAACATGTGGATCCATCAGCAATCATCGCAAGAAGAATTCCAAAAGACGTGGTGCGGCCCGCGACTCTTTGAGCGCCCTGGCAACCACTAAATGCAGTTAAATGAATCGGTTTATGAAAAGTTAATGCGGTCATTAACTCATTATTTTGGAGGGCCCAATCAGAAGCAAGGAAAAAAGAGTTACAAGTTCAAGCAATCATGGCATTAAATCATGTAACTCCTCTCATCATGGAGTTTAAAGGCGATTAAATGTCCATTTTTCTCCATCGGCCAATCAAAAGTCAAGAAAAAGGAATTACAAAATCATGAATTAAAAACATGTAACTCCTCCCATCATGGAGCATTAATGTAATCAATGCTCATAAACCCTCCTCAGGGCCACCAAAAGCCTATAAAAGCGGGGGTCATTCCAAGAAGAATAGATTCAGAAAAAACCCAGAGAAAATGTCCAAAAGAAAATTGGAAAAATCCAAAACTTCTACAACAGTTGCTGTAACAATCCCTCCTCCGTCTAAGAGACTCTACAACAAACACTACAAGGTGACTGAAGTCCCTTGTGGGGCCACCCCCCTAAGGTCCTCTCTTTCTATCCACATGGCTAGACCCGACTTTTCAGCTCGTCTACTCAACTTTTTGTTGGATATATGACCTTCTCTTGGTCTTTATCCTCTAAAAATCTAAGGTCCAAGCCAAGCCAAGCGAATCAAAGCATTTTATGTTCTCATCTGAAGGATGATGGCGAAGTCCATACACGACTTACGACTGTCAATCTGAACGAGTTCCCATAATTTTATGATAATTTAGAATTTATTTTCTTGCTTTTTGTTGCATTGTGTATTTTCTAAAGAGACGAAAAAAACTCACAACTATTGTCTTTACATTTTGATGAGATTTGTAAATCGCCTTTTACGGCAAAATAACCTTCCATGGCAAAAATCGCATTTTACGGCAAAACCGCCTTTCATGGCAAACAAAATGAAATCGCCTTTCGCGGCAAAAATCTTGTCTCTTTTCTTAAATATATGTGCAATGAAAAACTAGAAAAAAGTTGATTTCATTTTCTACTTGTGAAGGTGGATCTCCGGATCACCACTTCTAAATTCCAAGTAGAGTAGAAAATCTGGCATACTCATACAAAAAAATGTTGACGCTCGCTTTTTCTCCGCCGATCCCCAGTAGCCCCGGGACGGAAGAAGAGAAAACGCTGGGTCCATCACCTATTGGGACAAACCCTCTTAGAAGATCAAAGGATAATGGCATGATTGAATCGATCTTAAAGGACAAGCATAACTTCCATAATGAGATAGATTCTAATCCTTTATTAGCCCTGATGAAGGCCCATTTAAATGCGAGACTGAGACTTCAGCGTATTCTAAGAGGTTTACCGTGCCCGCCCTTAACCAATCCAATAATTATGAGCCAAGATCACATGGAATACTTTGAGAAGAGACAACTACCAAGAGTTGATCAAACTCCGATCCTTCACCTAGAATGGTACCCTGCCCATAAATAGCTTAATCCAAGCACAACAGCAGAGATCATTCCCGAATTAGAAAGCCAAATAGAGTGTTATCCAATTAGTCTTCATGAAAGGAATGAGACCACTCCTGAAGCTTTAGGAAAGACCTTTTGAGACTTGACCATAGAAGAACTTTCTGGTATTTGCCCAAATGTGCCAGCTAAGATTCCAAATGTCCTAAAGAGCAATGCAAAAATCCACACGACTGAAGAAATTCTTATCCCACATGATCATCTAGTAGTGGCACAACCAAAATGCCAACTTTACACCCTCGCTCAAAGACTCTCACGATGTAAGTCTACTAGGTTACAAAGAAAATTTAGATCACACCTAGCAAAACACGGACGAACTAGATTTAAGAAAGCCAGATGCACTACAACAAAACCTATAGCCCAAAGAAAAAGGGAAAACCACAAGGTTTGCACAAAAGATAAGGGTCAAACAATTAGGAAGACAAAAGACCAAAGATCATTAAGTGAAAATAGAAAATCATCTTTTAAAGATTCCAAATCCACTAATTGTTTAAATTCTTTAAGGCCAAGGCCCAAGTGGCGGAGGTCTAAAACATTTCAATGCTCTTGTTTTTGGCGAGAGTAAACTAAAGATCCCCAATATAAAAGCCTTATCTCAATGCATCAACGAGTGAGAACATATCCACATTATCAAAGAAATCAAGATAATGAGACTTGTATAAAACCTTTTAATATGAGACCAAGGCCTATGTGGCGGACATCGAAAATATTTCAATGGTCTCATTTCTGGATGGACCAAAATAAAACCTTATGGCCTACATCCATTATCCTAACATCTTAACAACAAAAAACACATCAAAGCGATCAACGAAAATATAATAATAAAGTAAAATGTGTTGTCATTAGACCAAGGCCCAAATGGCGGAGGTCGAAGGTGTTTCAACGCTCTCGATTCCGAAGAGAGCAAAATGATAAGGCCCATACCAGACACCCACGGATAGAAACACGTAGGTCGAGAGGTCTTAAACGCGCATGTTTTCGAATAGTCAAAATATTCAAGGTGCGCAACACATCACTAGCACGGACAATGGAAAATCACAATCATGCTAGGCAGACCCTGGGAATCATACCAATGAAGGGCTGCAAATTCAAGCAAGCTTACATAAATTAGGTATTACTTAGGATTATTACAAAAAAAAAAAAAAAAAAAAAAAAAAAAAAACAGAAACACCATAAAAATCACAAAACCCCAAAAATCCAAAAAAAAAAAAATCCAAAAAAAAGGAAGTATAAACAATTGTTTTTAAATTTTTTTTTCTGATCATCATTAAAGGCATAGGTGAGCTAGAATAGTACAAAATCCCTCTAGTAGAACAGTCGAGACTAGAAGAGGTCACAAGTCAGATTAATGAGACAGATTGTGAGTTTTTTCCCATTACTTCAAAACCAGGACTGCCTTAGGAACCACTATTATTAATGATGGATGGATGTTTATAAATTAGTGAGTACCAAAGATGGTGATTCGTTTGGCTATATTAGAAGCATTCATACTAATAACAACTTTGGCATATGTCAACATCAATGCTAATATAGTGGTCAAATTCATTAAGAAAAACATAATAGCTTCATTTGGCATCCCCAAGGTATTCATAACAGATAATGGTCCCCAATTTACATCCCAACAAATAAGCGAGTTGTGCACAAAATATGACATAGAACTATATCGTTCAACCCCATATTTCCCTCAAGCCAATGGTCAAGCTGAAGCAACCAACTCGACCTTGCCGAAGATCACTAAGAAGATTGTGGAAACCACTAAGGGTAGGGACTGGCCAGACCATTTGGTCAAAGCATTGTGGGCATACCAAACATCCATAAAAAGACTCCTACTAGTGAAACCCCATGTTCTTTGACCTACGAGATGGAAGCAGTCCTTCCGTTTGGAGTTTTTCACCCGTCACTGCTCATTCAGCTAGATGAAGATATGATAGAGGACCAAGGGCAAGAAGTGTCGCTACTTCAGCTAGATCTACCTAATGAGAAAAGAATGAAAGCAGCAGAGCATGCACAAGTATACCGGAAGTGAATTGCAAGGGCCTATGACAAACATGTCAAAGAAAGAAAATTCAAAGTTGGCGACCTCATGCTGAAACGCATCACTCCATCTCAGCTTCCGCACCCCAGAGGTAAGTTACGACCCAATTGGGAACGCCCTTATGTAATTAAAGAAGTATATTCTGATAATGCATATAGACCAGTAAATGCAGAAGAGGAAGAGCTCTCCGATCCATGGAGCGCTATGTACTTGAAAATGTACACAATATAACCCTTCCTTACTTCTTGCAGAATATGACCCTCCCTGCTCCTTGACGCGGTTGTAGAAATCTCGTAGGAGGACCAAAGAGATGCACTCTGATCAAACCTAGAACTCGAACACACATTGGCACTTAAAAACACAAAATAGTGAGTCTGCCCCACACAATTTCTGCATGGCCAAAGCCATTCAATGTGAAGGTTTGTTGTCATGAAAGCTTCCCGATTGTTTGCCCAAAAAAAAAATGGAAAAGAGAAAAAAAAAAGAAAAAGGAAAAAGGAAAAAAAATAGAAAAAAAGAGTGAGAAGCCACGGTGGAGACGATGAGGTACGGGTATGCTCCCCATGGCTAATGCTTCAGAAACCATTACCGAAAAAGAGAGAAAAGAGGCCACGGTGGAGTCATAGGAGGTATGGGTATGCTTCCCATGGCTAATGCTTCAGAAGCTATTACCCTAGGATCCCCTTTCCTTTCGACCCCTTTTACCACAAAAAAAAAAAAAAAGATCTATTAGAATTAGGATCACTAGAATGACATGGGTACTTGTAAGGCAAACCAAGCAGAAGGTGGTCGAAAACCATAACACTAAGGAAGCACGGTGACTCGCCACCCTGCACAGGAACACTACTCACGAATGAGCCCCGGAGTCGGTCAGGTGCTCTCCAAAGTTCAGCCAAAAAGACTAAGCAGCTACAAAAGGGGGCCTGTGAGGGCTTGACCTCCAAAGGATAGTCAGGGAAGATTATGTTGCCACCAAGGTGACAATCATGGATTGAGAGGCAAATCCACTTTCACATTCTCACCCGGCCAAAATAAACATTAGTCTTATGCTGGGGCATTTATATATATATATATATATACACATACGAATATATGTTTATCTCACATGGCTTCGCAGTCTGGGCCTCATCGCATACACGATTGCCACAAGCACTCACTAGCCTACACACACTCACCTCATGCATGCTTTCATTACTAATGACTTTTGGTTGGATGCAGGAAAAATATATCCCTAAGGTCCCATTTCCATCTTGTTATTTAAATTAGAAAAAAAAGCTTGAATGCTAAAACCCCTTGACATTTTTACTGAGAAAAGAAAAATCTCGCTTCAGACAAACCATGTGGGAGACAAAAAATACTAAGCCAACAAGCTTTTTTTGAGACCTTTGCGGGCAAAACAAACCCGGTCATATTCAAAACACCCCTCATGCTGGGGCATTTTTTTGTTCTTTTTAGGGTCACATCACAAGTACTATTTTGTGCACAACTCCTTATAACTTGAAATATGATAATGATTGGTGGAAATTATGGATCTTATCTGTATGATGTCGTCGATTGAATTTGGCTACTATTATATACCATGGACGATATTTGCAATGGGATTTCATGATAAAATATGATGATCGTTAGCATATGCCTCCCTATCTATACTTGATATTATGGATGCCTTAAAACATAGAATTGCCAAGGTCACAAATGTCACACACTTAGGCACTCCTTGTTGTTTGAGAACCCAGTTCTATGTTGCTTATCAAGTTTAGACTAATGAGAAACTGTGCTTATTTAATTTTTATTAAATGAATCTCACTTCATTAACTCCGAACGACTGATGCTCCCTTCATGAAACTCTTATACTTAGGCACAAACTTCAAGACGCTAGAAAGATTTCGCCAAAGTCTCCCTTATTTTTTCGACCCTTGAAAATCATCGAGTACAAAACCTGTCACCTATAAGGGAAAAAACACACTTCATATGATCCCCCAGAGCCCCCCCAGGAACTCCATTCCATCATCATACACATAGCTTAGGCACTTCTAAGTCAACCAATATCAAACTACAAAGCATGCACTCACATCATAAATGCCACATGCACTTATGCATATCATATACATCATAATACATACATCAGAGAACAAAAAAAAATCATAAAATCATAAAATACTTCTCTCGTCTTGCTTTTTAGTAATTAGAGAAGAGAACAAAACAAAAAAAAAAAAAAGAGATTAAAAGAAGTAGAAAAATCTAAAAAAAAAAGAAAAGAGTGGACATTAAGTAGAGGATCCTAGGTTATTCTATTCGTGCCTAAGTAAATTAATGAACTTAATAAACCTTAATCTAAAACACAAATTTAAAACACCTAATTAAAACATCTAATCAACCTCTAATTAGAACTATAATTGGAGCCTTAATTCAAACCTTAATTAAAATCCTTAATTCCAACCTTTAATTGAAACATTTAGGCAAGACACTAAGTTGAACCCTAATCAACAAAGTCTAGTTAAGGACCCCAAATTCAAACCTTAAAGCCCTAATAAGACCCTAATCAAACTCTAATCAAACCCTAATTATCAATCCCTAATTAAGATCCTAATCAAAGCCTAATTAAAATGACAGACAAATCACATCCAGAGAATAAAAAGCATCCCTCGCTTAAGACCCAAGTTAGAATACCCGAAACCGACTTAGAAATACCCTAAAAAACCCTTGGGAAGTTCCCACTTTGTATTTTATTTTTGAGAAATTGAAGAACTACTTACTCTTCAAAAAAAAAAAAAAAAAAAAAGACCCTAAAAACCATCGAACTTGTAGCCCCCTAGAAGACTTACACTTGTGGTGGCGCCCAAGTCACGCAACACACCTGGGCGCCCACACAGGTGCTTCTAACTCCCTGGTCAAACCCCGGGACGCGCTTTGGTTGCGTTTCGACTCCCGAACTCCTACCGCTACCATATTTAGGGTCCAAAGACTCAAAACCAATTGCGTATTTGGAATTTATTGACAGAGTTCACCCGAAACTTCCAATTTAAGTGAACGAACCCCGAGAACAACTAAAACCCATGAACCAATCACTTGGGCGCCACTATAGGTGTGCGTAAGTCAACCATAAGCACTTAGGCGCCACCATAGGTGCGCCCAAATCCCATTCTAGCCCCAAGACCACCGAATCCCTATTCACTTCAGATCTCGACCCAAATCAACATCCCAGAACCCCTATAGAAGCAATAACAACCCTGAAATTAAAAATTCAATTGACTTAAACCCATCCGGAACCTCGAACCAAAGTCGGAGGATGAAAAGAGCATCAAATTACAACTTGGGCGCACCTGCTGGTGTGCCCAAGTGCATAGAACCACTTAGGCAGACACACAGGTGCGCCCAAGTCCTTTGTCAGACTTGAGTTGTGAATTCTGGTTGTGTTTCGAGCTCCGGACTTAAAATTATTAAAATACATCAGCCTAAAATCTAAAACAACACAAGAACAAAAAACTTACACTATGCAAAAACTCCATGTATTATGAAATCAGGTCGATACCATCATCACTAGCCAAACCACACAGAACCTGGTACGGTGGCACCCAAGTCCTTTGCCGACCCATTTCGCTGATTTCGTCACCATCTTAAAATATTAAATTAAAACCTTAAATTCCAGAACCTTAAAATACTTAAAAACACATTAATTAAAACCCTAAAACACCTCTAATCCACTTCTTAATCAACCTTCAACTTAAAACAATCCAAACCAACATAAACCTTATCCAATCAGCCACTCAGGCACTGAACTATCAGACTTAGGCTATTCATACCCTAGGTTTAGATCGGATTACCTAGTTAGGTAGCTTAGAGCATTAGGCTTTGTTCCACCACTTTTCCTGTTCCATTAGGGGACTAGGAGAGCTGATTTGGGCGGTCTAGGACTTTAGGTTAGGGTTAATCCGATGATCAGTAATAAAGCATTAATCACGTAAATCTAAGTAAAATCCCTTAGTTAGGCCCTTCTAGCCCAATATCAAAAGACATAAAAACTATAAAACCAACAAAATAAACCCAAAAAGATTTTTCCTTTATTTCTTCCTCCACCTCAGGTGCCAAATATTTAATCGAGCTTAATGATAAAAGGGAATAAAGTGTTGATTCCTAAAAATTGAATTAATGAGAATAATGAGATGAGATGAGTGATTTCGCACACCCTTTTAAACAATCGCGGCCCATCAGCCACTCTAAAACAAACACCGGCCCATCGGCCATCTCCAATCAATTACAGCCCATTGGCCTTTCGCTTTTATCACTCGTGTATCGCACACGGAAAACACATAAATCACAATTCAAAGTCTCGTTTTGGTTTGAAAAATCAACCTTTAAACCCTATTTTGCCAATAGATTAGAAGGGGGCACCCGGGAACGGGGCCGATCCTCTTTTTAAATATTTGGCACCTCCCCATCTTTTTAGTTTCTTTATTTTGGTTATTTTATTTTACTTGGATATACTATGATTATGTTATGTGAGGATCAGCCTTCATTTGGACTTTTAATTCATGACCTTGAATTGACCCTATATCAAGAAACCCAAAGAGACCCAAATTAACGTGACAGGACAATCGGCATGTGTTGCCGGCATCACATTAGATGAGAAGAAGAACCCACCTTATTATTTTTCTCCCCATATTTTTTCGACTTTCGTTAAAGAAAGGTGTTACGGCCGTACTGTAGCTGGCGATCGTGATCCGTCGATTTTGAGGGTAGTCGGAATCCTCATTTTTTATGTAAATTTTAAACAGCTTATATAGATGAATAGAGATTTCCCGAGCCATGTCGTTCCTTTTGCGGGGTCGAAATTCACATCCGACACCATGATGGAGTGTTCCCTGGAAAAGTGCTTTGCACTGGGCAATTCCATTTTCAAGTATTAAATGAGACTCTAGAACTGTAGACTGAGTAGCAGCTCTTGACTGGACCTTCTAACCCAGCCTGAACCTAACACAATACTTTTAGGTTTTTGGGTATGAACTTGGTCACAGTCTAATTTGATCCAGATTTTGTTCTATGACCCACTAACTCAACCTCATGCTTAATAGATTAGGTCGATGGGTCCAACTTGATTCGTAGACGGGTAAGGTCTTCGAGTTAGATGACCGCTTTATTCATAGGCCAAATTGATCGAACATCACCCATTGCATTTGTAGATCAGGATCATAAATAAATGGTTTACTTTCAGACATCATAACTTCTATTTTAATTTTAGAAAATCATCTACAAAAGTTATTTGTAAATAATCATATTTTAAAAATAATTCTAATAGGCCCTACTTTTGTGTTAAACACTTTTCAATTGACCATAGTTCTTTTTTAATAAAAAGAACTGACTTGAACTCTTAACTTGTAGCTTGCACGTGTATCCATTATAATTCACTTTAAGTATATGTTTGCATTAAAATACATAGGAATTAAATACATAGTTAAATTTACGGAGGCTCTAAAATCCATCTTAGCTTGGAAATGATGAATTTTAGATCTCATTTAGAGTCCAATTATAAAATCCATCTTAGCTTTGTGGAGACTCTAAAATTCATCAATTCCAAGCTAAGTCGGACGGTCGGTATTGGGGGATAGAATTTCTATTTGGAATAGCAGTTGGATCCCTTTGTGAAAAGGAGCTTAGAAAATCAATGTCTCAAATCTCCATGGGATCTACTACGTAAGGACCTCATAAACCCAAACCGAAAAAGGGATAAGAGAGCTTTAATATCTTTTTAGTATTGATAAGGATACTTTAGATATTCTTAAAACTCACATTCCTGAACCAAATCTCAGGGACAAGAGGGTTGGATGCATATTTTGATAAGAACGCTTCATGGATGATTCTAGGGTATTTCAGGGGGTTAACGTCTGCAGTTTTTCTTTGAAATGCTTTTCATATGATTCTAGGATGAAATACGTATTTTAAGATATTTCGAGCCACATTTTTCTTTAAAATAAGTTTCACGGGATTCTAGGGTTAGGAAAGAAAACCGTGGGATTCATGGTTTTCTAAGACTGAATTCGGTCCTATAGACAGTTTGTTTGGAATTTTAGGCGCCTCTGGGAAAATGTAGGTTGTAAACCGCGCACGAAACTCGCGGTTGAAAGACGTGCTCTGGAAAAGATGGTAATTGTTTTTTACTTTAAAACGGATTTCAGGAATTTCTTTTTTTGAAGAGTAAGTTAGTTCTTCATTTCTTCTAAAAATGTAAAATCAGTGCTTAAGAACTAATTTCGTGGGATTCCACCTTGTTTCCGTATGAAAAATGTATACCATGCCTTCAATAGACTATATTTTGATAAAAACACATGTTGGATGATGATTCTTGTGCGTTTCGGGTTGTTCTTATTTGGTCTCTTGGTTTGCGATGTGTTTCATACAATTCTAGGTTGAAAAGCACATTTTAGGATATTTTGAGACATGTTTTTCTTACAAATGTGTTTTGAGCGATTCTGCGGTTAGGAACACATTGCAGGGGTTTCAATGTCTTTTAAGAACGGGACCTGTGTTTCGGGCAGTTCGTTCGTAATTCTAGGCGGATTGGCAAACGTGTAGGCTACAAACCTCATTTCACTCAATTCATAGATTGGAGATGTGCTCTGAAAAATTCTTTGATGCCTTTTACTTTAAAACGGGTTTTAGGAAAAATAGGGCTGAAGAGCTAATCTGTTGGGACTCTGCCATGTTTCTGACTAACAAAAGAATCTTATGCAATCAACCGCCCGTATTTGAATAAAAGCGCGTGCCAGATGACTCTATGTCATATCAGGGTATTACGGTCGAGTCTTTTGCTTTGAAATGCGTTTACAACGATTCTATGCCAAAATACGTATTTCATGATAATCTGAGATACTTTTCGCTTTAAAAAGGGTTTCTGGCGATTTAAGGGTAAGGAACGCATTGCACGGGCTTCAGGGTTGTTTGGGTCTGAAAAACGTGCTTCGGGCAGTTCCTAATCAATTTTATTACGAAACCTCGTTCGATGTGAGTCTAGGAAAACGCTGGCTCCAAACCTCATTTCACGAAGTCCACGGTTGAAGGAAGGGCTCTAAGATGTCCGGGGAATTCTTTTTCCTTTAAGATGAGATTCGGGCAAATTCGAACTTGAGAACTAATCTCGTGGGGTTTTGTGCCGTTGTTGAATGAGACCCGTATTGCTTGCAATCAATAGCCTATATTGTGATAAAAACGCGTCATGGATGATTCTAGCGCATTTCTGGGGGGCGTTGTCTGCACTTTTGGTTTGAAATGCATTTCATACGATTCTAGGCTGAAATACGCATTTTAAGATATTCTGAGCTATGTTTTTCTTTAAAATAAGTTTCACGAGATTCTAGGGTTAGAAAAGAATTGCGTGGGTTCAAGGTTTTTTAAGATTGAATCCCGTCCTTCGGACAGTTTGTTTAGAATTTTAGGCGGCTCTCGAAAAATGTAGATTGTAAACCGCGTCTCACGTAACTCGCGGTTAGATGATCCGCTCTGAAAAATACGGTAATTTTTTTTATCTTTAAAATGGTTTTAGGCAACTTGGTGCTTAGGAACTAATCTCGTGGGATTCAACCCTGTTAATCTTGTGCAATCAGTACCCCGTATTTGGATAAAAGCATGTGCCGGATGACTCTAAGTCATATCAGGGTATTACGGTCGAGTCTTTTGGTTCTAAATGCGTTTACGATGATTGTATGCCAAAATACGCATTTCATGATAATTTGAGATACTTTTTGCTTTAAAAAAGGTTCCAGGCGATTCAAGGGTAAGGAACTTATTACGTGGGCTTTAGGGTTGTTTGGGTCGGAAAAACGTGCTTCAGGCAGTTCCTAATCTATTTTATTATGAAACCTCATTCTATGTGAGTCTAGGAAAACATTGGCTCCAAACCGCATTTCATGAAATCCTTGGTTCAAGCCAGCGCTCGAGAAATTTATGGGAATCCTGTGTCCTTTAAGACGATTCTCAAAGTCGTTTCCGAATGAAACCCATATTTCTTGCAATCAATGGCCTATATTTTGATAAAAACACTTTATGGATGATTTTAGGGCATTTCAGGGGGTTACTGTATGCAGTTTTTCTTTGAAATTCTTTTTTTTTTTTTATTTTAAAGAGTAAGTTAGTTCTTCATTTCTTCTAAAGGAGTAATATACATAAAGAAGGAAATCTAAGCTAGTCATTGGCCTTAGAAAAACCAAATGGGGCATACCCCATTAATACAATCAAATAAATGAAATCAGCTAACAAAATTTTTAATCATATCCCCCACATCCCGGGCAACAAGCAAATCCATTTCTCCATAATAGGCCTACTTCCACATTGGAATTCTTTTCATATCCCCCACAGCCAGAGCAACAAGCAAATCATATCCCCCATTCCGCTTTGAAATTCTTTTCATACGATTCTAGGTTGAAAAACCACATTTTAAGATATTTCGAGCTATGTTTTGCTTTAAAATGAGTATTACGAGATTCTAGGGTAAGGAAAGAAATGCGTGGGATCTATGGTTTTCTAAGACTGAATCCCATCATTTGGATAGTTTTTTGGAATTTTAGGCGCCCCTGGGAAAATATAGGTTGTAAACCTCATCTCACGAAACTAGCGGTCGAACGACGCTCTTTGAAAAATACAGTGATTTTTTTTTCTATAAAACGAGTTTCAGGCAAATTAGTGCTTAAGAACTAATCTCGAGAGATTCAGCTCCGTTTCCGTATGAAAAACCTATCCCGTGCCTTCAATAGCCTATATTTTGGAAAAAACATGTGTTAGATGATTCTTGGGCATTTCGGGGTGTTCATATTCGGTCTCTTGGTTTGTGATGTGTTTGGTACGATTCTAGGTCGAAAAACACATTTCGGGATATTATGAGACACGTTTTGCTTACAAATGTGTTTCGAGCGATTCTGTTGTTAGGAACGCGTTGCATGGGTTAAAAGTTTGTTTAAGACCGAGACCCGTGTTTCGGGCAGTTCGTTCATGATTCTAGGCGGATCTGCGAAACTGTAAGCTAAAACCCTCATTTCATGCAAGCCATAGTTTGGAGACGAGCTCTGAAAAATTCTTTGATGTCCTTTACTTTAAAACGGGTTTCAGGAAAATCTAGGTTGTAAACCTCGTCTCACGAAACTAGCAGTCAAACGACGCTCTTTGGAAAATATGGTGATTTTTTTTTTATAAAATGAGTTTCAGGAAAATCAATGCTTAAGAACTAATTTTGTGGTATTCCGCCCCGTTTCCGTATGAAAAATGTATCCCGTGCCTTCAATAGCCTATATTTGGATAAAAACATGTGTTGGATGATTCTTGGGCGTTTTGGGGTGTTCTTATTTAGTCTCTTGTTTGCGATGTGTCTCATACGATTCTAGGTTGAAAAACACATTTTAGGATATTATGCGGTTAGGAATGCATTGCAGGGGTTTCGAGGTCCTTTAAGAACGAGACTCATGTTTCGGGCAATTCGTTCGTAATTCTAGGCGGATCTGCAAACCTGTAGGCTACATACCTCATTTCACCCAATTCATAGATTCGAGACGCGCTCTGAAAAATTCTTTGATGTCTTTTACTTTTAAACGGGTTTCAGGAAAAATAGGGTTGAAGAGCTAATATGTTGGGACTCTGCCACATTTCTGACTGACAAAAGAATCTTGTTCAATCAACTGCCCGTATTTGAATAAAAGCGCGTCCCGGATGACTATAGGTCATTTTAGGGTATTACGGTCGAGTCTTTTGCTTCGAAATGCGTTTACAAGGATTCTATGCCGAAATATGCATTTCATGATAATCTGAGATACTTTTCGCTTTAAAAAGGGTTTCAGGCGATTCAAGGGTAAGGAACACATTGCACGGGCTTCAGGGTTGTTTGGGTTTTAAAAACGTGCTTCAGGCAGTTCCTAATCTATGTTATAACGAAACCTCGTCGATGTGAGTCTAGGAAAACATTGGCTCTAAACTGCATTTCATGAAGTCCATGGTTCAAGGCAACGCTCGGGGAATTTCTGGTAATCTCGTGTCCTTTAAGACTATTCTCAAAGCCGTTTTCGAATGAAACCCATATTTCTTGCAATCAATGGCCTATATTTTGATAAAAATGCTTCATGGATGATTCTACGACATGCAGGGGGTTACTGTATGCAGTTTTTCTTCGAAATGCTTTTCATACGATTCTAGGTTGAAAAACCGCATTTTAAGATATTTTGAGCTACGTTTTACTTTAAAATGAGTTTCACGGGATTCTAGGGTAAGGAAAGAAATGCGTGGGATTTATAGTTTTTTAAGATTGAATCCCGTCGTTCGAACAGTTTTTTGGAATTTTAGGCGCCTTTGGGAGAATGTAGGTTGTAAACCTTGTCTCACGAAACTAGCGGTTGAACGACGCTCTTTGGAAAATACTGTGATTTTTTTCTTTAAAACAGGTTTTAGGCAAATTAGTGCTTAAGAACTAATCTCGAGGGATTCCGCCCCATTTCCGTATGAAAAATGCATCCCATGCCTTCAATAACCTATATTTGGATAAAAACACGTGTTGGATGATTCTTGGGCGTTTTGGGGTGTTCCTATTCGTTCTCTTGGTTTACGATGTGCACTACAACAAAATACAGTTTTGCCAACGCAGTTGCCACGTCTGGAAAAGTAGGTTTTGCGTCGGGAAAGGATTTCCCGACACATTTCAGTGCATCGGTCCCGCGTCGGCAACTATGTGTAGCCAAATCCATAGCCGACGCTATTTTAACTGCGTCGGCAGATGCCTATAGAATTACCAATGCACTGCAGCGTCGGCCAATTCGTCGGCAAAGAGATGTGCGTCGGCAAAAGTCCGATCTTCCTTATTCGAAAGCCATATTTGCCAACACATTACCAGCGTCAGCAAAATAAATGTCGACGCTGACAGTGCATCGGGAGTTCCTAGTATTGGCCGACACTGGCAGTGCGTCAGGAATTCACGGTAATGGCCGACGCTGGCCGTGCGTCGATAATTTATGGTAATGGCTGACGCTGGCAGTGCGTCGGGAATTCATGGTACTGGCCGACGCAAATTTATGGTAATGGCCGATGCTCGTAGTGCGTTGGGAATTCATGGTGATGGGCGACGATGATGAAGCGTTGGGAATTCATGAAATAGCCGACGCTACCAATGCGTTAGGAATGCATGAAAAAGCCAATGCTACAAATGCATAGCCGACGCTACCAATGCATTGGGAATGCGGTATATCTTTGGGCAACGTATTGGGAAATACAACTTCACCGACGCACAAATTGCGTTGGTAAATGTTGTAATACATTTTCTTTTTTACAACGCACGCTAGTGCATCTGGAAAGCTTAATATTACTTTTTTCAAATTAAAATTTCATTTCTCCCTGTATACCACAAATAAAAATCTGAATAATTTTCAAACCAACAAACTTGATGCACGACCCTTCATCATTAAATCGAAAATAACATCCACAACCAAATATCCCACATCCATAAACCAAAATAAGCCCACAAATCTCTAAAATACACAAATATTACTACTTTATCATTTCCAAAAATCTCTATCATCCACAAATGTTT
Source organism: Persea americana (assembly GCA_029852735.1). Taxonomy (NCBI): domain Eukaryota; kingdom Viridiplantae; phylum Streptophyta; class Magnoliopsida; order Laurales; family Lauraceae; genus Persea; species Persea americana. The sequence goes on from CM056817.1 coordinate 24,478,449, forward strand.
GTGATCAAAATAAAAAAGCTTTTAATCCCTAAGAGTCTGCAGCCAGCACAATAAAATCCTGAACCAATCTGCAAAAAAAAGAAAGAAAAAAAGAACACTATTAGAATACAAGTAGCAATGCAAAGGATCCTTTTCAAAGAGCGGGTAGAAATTGTCATTATCATTTCTTTAAGCCAAATATTAGGTCAAGTTATAGCATTTAAATGACATAATCAGACTTTCAAAAATCTATAACTTTGACAAACGACAGCAAGTGGAAAAAAATTATGATCCATACAAGGAGATGGAATAGATATGCCCAATCAAAGTTAAACGACGAGATTTAGTGATGAAAAGAAATAAAAAGGTATATGAAAAACATAAAAATGGATAAATGAAGCCGTTAGCACATTCAATTTATTTGTGTCATCAGACTCAATCAGCCTACACGAAAATGCTCAGATTGCCTACTATATACAGAGAGAAGCTGCACGTTGTCAACACTTCATTTCTCAAAATTATTTGTGACAAACTTACTACATTAGCCAGTTCAATCTTAATCCTGACCCAATTTAATTTCCGATCCGAATCAGCCCTCTACCGAACCAAAGAAAAACCTCCATTTTTTTAGTGTTACTGCAACTATACACATTCATTTCACAAAGACCAAAAGTAAAGTGCAAATGAAACAGAGTTTCTAACAATATGTGGGGGATGCAGTGAAGGAACGGCAAGGCTTGTGGATCCTAACTCCTACTTCCCATGCTATACCAGCACAAATTTCACTCATCCAAACTTCATGGAAGTAAAACCCTCGAACAATTCCTCCACAACGACCAAAAGTAAAGTGCAAATGAAACAGAGTTTCTAACAATATGTGGGGGATGCAGTGAAGGAACGACAAGGCTTGTGGAGCCTAACTCCTACCTCCCATGCTATACCAGCACAAATTTCACTCTCCAAACTCCATGGAAGTATTTGACCAACTTCAAGGCCTTCAAAACTATAACGTCCTTGATCAGATGTGGAACCCAAACCCAGCCCCCCACCCCAAAATAATAATAATAATAACAATAATGATAATACCACATCCACCACCTCTCATTCTTTTTTATAGCACAAAGGCAGGAGTGCCGCAGGACTTATGATGACGTTTCAAGCCCCCATTCCCATACTCGAAATGCTCCCAAGTGGGCCCCAAAGCCTATGCCATAACAAGCTTAGGGACAACTAATGGCTCAGCATAATAAAAGACAAACTATTCTTCATACTTTTTTCTTCATTTATTTTTTCTCATTTTGAATGGTGCTATTCTTCATTCTTTAAGGTGGTCAAGAGTGAGCTTTCTCCTATGCGGACCAACCAACTGGTTTCCTTCCACATTGATATAGCTACAGCCGCTTTGGCAATGCAAGATTTGGATAACCAAAAAATACCCACCTCTTGGTACATGTAGCACTTATAGTACCCTCTCTCTCTATATATATATAATATATGTACGTATGTAGCCACTAGAGTAAAGGATAAGGGATTCCCAACATAAATGAGACATTACTGTCGTGCACCAAGGTTTTGAATGATAAAGGATAAAGTGTCATAGCCTTTGCTTTTATGAGTAGAATGCATTGAAAAGCCCAAGACGGATGGATCAAGCAAAGATGACAATGATCACTATACAATCTTTAATAATATTTTCTTTCTTTTACAGCTGAAACAAACAGGTTCTTTATATTTTCTTTCACAGTAGCTTCACCATACCACGCATCTGCCACAAAAAACTATCTTCCATGATTTTTATATTTTCTTTCACAGTAGCTTCACCATACTGTGGATCTGCCACAGAAACTACCATCCATGATTCATTGATTCCCTAACAACCAACCCCACCCCACCTCCACATGCCCACATATCATTGCCTAGCTTGCCCATATCTTAACCTCTATTATCCACCATATCATGAAACAATGAATTTTTATTCCAATGAAGTTCTAACTTTACACACCACTATTTTGCTATCCTCTATAATATCCATCCCAACAGCACCATTTCAAAGTAGAAACATCATAGCCTTCTGTTTTAGCAAATGTAATTTCTCATCATCCCTCTCTCCATTCCAAAGGAAACCCCATTAGTTTTTCATAATTTTTTTTTTTTTGCCGCAACTATAGAAATTTGCAATGAGGAAAGAAAATAATAAATATTTCTTTTTTTTTTCCGAAACAGAAACAAAAGCCTTTCCATCAAATAGAATAAATATACAAACAGACAATGCAAAGCAAACAAAAGCAAAAATAAAATAATGAAAAAGTTACAACATGGGTCCTACAAGCATTTCAATTATATCCTTTCCTACTTTAGCAAAAAAAATTCTGCAACCTCATCAGCTCTGCTCAAGTTGTTCATAAAAGTTGTTCAAAAGAAACTGTAATCACGTCAGACTACAAGATTCTTTTGAAACCCAACTAAATAATGTTAGATTCACATTTAACTACTAAACTCCCTAAGAAAGAGTAACTAAAGATTCTTACTGCTTCCCAAGTAGCTAATACTTACGCAACATTGGAACCTCGCCTTCCAGCAAGGATGGAATAAGCAATGTCTATGACTATTCCCCCTAAAAGAATTTCCTAGTACATCATTCTACACAACTGCTGTCAGTCTTTAAAATCACAGGCGTTGAGTGAGCATCGCTCTTTTCTCTATTAAGATTCTATCATTTCTCTCCATCCACAATGACACCAAATTGGGAAAGATGTAACTTCAAAAGTAAATGGGCCCTTTCCTGGAAAGGATATCACCAACACCTTATGACATCGCACAATGACAAATCAAAATATTGGTTGATGTTAGAATTGATGCAGTAATACCACCACCAAATAAGAAAGATTAGAAAGACAAAAGTACATGTAGACACCCATAGCTGCAATCTCCAAAGGATTAGTAGAGATTGCCTGGAAGATGACTGGAAAAGTGAGAACCTCAGGTCCCATTTTTCCTCCATGTGTGGGAAGGTTTTCCTGAAAGGGCAAAACCAAAGCCATTCCTCTTTCTCCCCTTCTCATGTGTTTTGTGCATCTCATAGAAAAGGATATTAGAAATGTCAAAAGCTTGGTAAGCGGGTTGTCTAGAAAACAATAGCAACAACCGACCAGTTTTCTTTTGAGATGATCCAATGATATGGCTACAGCCATACTGGCAATGCAAGATATGGGTAACCAAAAAAGGCCCATTTCTTGGTACATGTAGCCTTCAAAAGAGGAAAGAAGGAGGTGGGGAAGCATTATCATCCAAAACACTGAAGAGAATCGCCAACATGCATATGCAAGAATAATAAATATGCAGCACTCAGGGCATGCTTGATCAAGAATATTTAAATGCAGCAAATTTATTAGCAACCAATTTTTTTAAGTACTTGGACCGGAATTTTTTTCAATTTAACTTTTTATTGGCCAAGTGTTCTAGCACTTTTGACATTACCCATGTATAACTACGCATGTGTTTTGTGCATCTCATAGAAAATGATACAAGAAATGTCAGAAGCTTGGTAAGCAGGTTGTCTAGAAAACAATAGTAACAACCGACCAATTTTCTTCTATGATGATCCAATGATATGGCTACAGCCACATTGGCAATGCAAGATATGGATAACCAAAAAATACGCATTTCTTGGTACATGTAGCCCTCAAAAGAGGGAAAAAGGAGGGGAGTGTGGGTGGGTGGGTGGGTGGGGGGGGGGGGGGGGGATCTGTCATCCTAAACACTGAGGAGAATCACCAACATGCACATGCAAGAATATGCAGCACTCAAAGGATGCTTGATCAAGACTATATTTAAATGTAGCAAATCTCACATAACAGAAGATTCCAAATCCATATGCACTGTTTTCATACACATCAGGAGCAGAAATAATACTAGACACTAATTTCATTAGGAAATAAATAAATAAATATTCAATGCTCTAGATGTATTAAACATAGGCAAGACAAGAGGGAACATGCACACACCAACAATCCACATTGACCCACTTGGACTTGGAAACCAAAGCCACCAATTAATACTCAAACATCAACACAAACAGTGTACTTCACTAAATCAATGCACTCAAATATTACACAAAGCAAAGGAAATATCTAACCCATATCAATTCAACCACAGACCTAGAACTCAGAAACAAGACCCACCAATGAACCCACAACAAAAACTGACAAAAATGCTAATAAGAGTTCAAAATACAAAGAACCCAGAAAGCAGATGATTGGAATAAAGAACCCCAGAAATATAGATAGAATAGAAAGTAAATGCTGATACCTTTCTCGATCTACAGATGCCGAAGAAGGCCTAATGGGATTGTGTGGAGAGGAATGGAGACCAGACGGACAATATTGAAAGTAATTCCCAGGTGGGATTCTGTCATCCATTTCTGCAACTGCAACAAAACCCACCTCACTCAACCTTCTGCTTTCTCTGCTTTATGCTTATTCTGATGAAAAAGGCAGAGAAAGAGAAATAATGAGAAGATTGCCCTTGATCTGGTGTGGGTACTGGGTCTAAGTACTCAAGCCGGCTGGGTTTCTCTCTCTCTCTCTCTCTCTCTCTCTCTCTCTCTCTCTCCTCACAGATTTGTGTATTGAAGAGAGGGAGAGCCCCCAAAGAGGACCTTGGATTCTCTACCTTGTAGTATTTATGCAGGTGATTTGAGAGGAGTTGATCTTCTTCTGCAAAAGGGCTGGTGGAGGCAGGGGCAGTGGGGGAAAAGGGAGGAGGCTAGGGTGGGCGGGTTGCTGGGCGGGTGGAGGCAGGGACGGTGGGGGGAAGAGGGAAGAGGCTAGGGCATTGGGTTGTTGGGCGGGTGGAGGCAGGGGCGGTGGGGGAAGAGTGAGTAGGCTGGGGCATTGGGTCGCTGGGCGGATGGAGGTAGGGGCGGTGGGGGAAGAGGGAGGAGGCTAGGGCGGGCGAGTTGCTGGGTGGGTGGAGGTAGGGGCGGTGGGGGAAGAGGGAAGAGAGATGGAGAGAGAGATCATACCTTGGCCTGGCCTGTTGCAGTTGCAAGAAGAAGACGACAAGGAAGAAGAGTTTCGTTAAATTAAAGGAGCTTACGAGCATGGAGTGTTTTATAATGTGAGATTTAATCATAAATTTCATAACTCTTACCAGGGCCTCCCATGGCCCCACTGAAAATAAGTTTGACCTCACCCAGTGTGATGGCAGCCGCTAAAAACATAACTTTAGCCTCAAAAGTATAGGCCGTGGAAAAAAGTTAGATGCTAAAAACTAAAAAAAAATTCACCAAAAATTGGCTCCATTAGAGTGGGATTTATATAGGGACCACTAAAAGTTAGTTAAAATTGACTTTTAATGAGGGCAAGTTGGGATTTTTATTAGGTTTTTAAGTGGTGCATATGGGTTCAAAATACAGGCCTTATGTGTTTTTTTCAAATTGGGTGGAGGCTTTCCTTATATATGAGTCTGACCCTCGATGAATAATCAAAGCTGTTCAGAATGAGCACTCCATATATTTATAAGGTATCGTCAAATCTCATTTGAATGGAGGTTGCCTCACCGTACGATTGAACACACAAAAAAGAAAAAGTCAATAAAACTCCTTTTTTTAGCCATGGTTTTTTGTTTGGTCAATCTTACAGTTGGACCAACTCAATTCTAAACAAAAAATTGGGATACCCCATAATTAAGTAAGTTGATCATTTTGAGCAACTCTGATTATCCACATATGGGCACGAGTGGGACTCACCCAAAAAAGTCCTCAGTATACTCCGCTAGAAGCCATTGTAGTTGACCCCAGAATTTGAAAACAAAATAACATGGAAGAGGCAGAGAGTTGGGAATAAACCAAAGCGATTGAAACGATGTGCTCATATTATTTTGGAAAAAAATATTTTATTAAATGGGGCTTTGCAGACTCACACTTGTGCGTCGCTAGTAAGCAAGGCAAAACTTTCACACTCTTTTGGGGGAAATCTTTGTTGGTTCCAATGTGTTTTCCATGACTTTTGCCAACGCGGTCTTACTTGTGTCGGTAAAAATAGCAATTCTCTGTGAGTTTTGCCAACGCAGTCCAAATATGCATCAGAAATAAGTTTTTTAACTACGTCAATTTTCATTGCGTCAGCAAAAAGTGTCGACAAATGTTTTCCACAACTTTTGCCAGCGCGGTCTTACTTGCGTCGATAAAAGTAGCAATTCTATGTAACTTTTGCCAACGCAAATTTCCACTGCGTCGGGAAATAGTGCCGGGAAAAGTAAGTTTGTCACAGATGGGGCTTTGTGGATGCAACTCATGCGTTGGCAGTGGTACGAATAAAAACTCGGAGCTTTCCCAACGCACACATGTGCGTCGCCAGTAGGTAAGATAATTGCCAACGCATTATTGTGTCGCTATTAGAAAAACACGCGTTGGCAAAACTTTCCCTCTCTTTTGGGGGGATTTTTTGTTTGCGCTAATGTGGTTTCCACAGCTTTTGCAAACGCGGACTTACTTGCATTGGTAAAAGTAGCAATTTTTGTGACTTTTGCCAACGCAGTTCAAATATGCGTTGGAAATAAGACTTTTGCCAACGCAAATTTTCACTATGTTGGCAAATAATGTCGGGAAAAGTGCAGTTTGTTGTAGTGGTGTTTGGTATGATTCTAGGTCGTAAAACACATTTCAGGATATTATGAGACACGTTTTGCTTACAAATGTGTTTCGAACGATTCTGTTGTTAGGAACGCGTTGCACGGGTTTAAAGGCTGTTTAAGACCGAGACCTGTGTTTCGGGCAGTTCGTTCGTGATTCTAGACGGATCTGCGAAACTGTAAGTTAAAACCCTCATTTCATGCAAGCCATAGTTTGGAGACACGCTTTGAAAAATTCTTTTTTGTCTTTTATTTTAAAACGGGTTTCAGGAAAAATAGGGCTGAAGAGCTAATATCATGGGATTCTACCACGTTTCTTACTGACAAATATTTGGATAAAAGTGCATGCCGGATGACTCTAGGTCATATCAAGGTATTATAGTCGAGTACTTTTCTCTTTAAAAAGGTTTTCAGGTGATTCAAGGGTAAGGAACGCATCACATGGGCTTTAGGGTTGTTTGGGTCTAAAAAAAGTGCTTCTGGCAGTTCCTGATCTATTTTATTACAAAACGTCGTTCGATGTGAGTCTAGGAAAACACTGGCTCCAAACCTCATTTCACGAAGTCCACGGTTGAAGGAAGGGCTCTAAGAAGTGCGGGGAATTCTTTTTCCTTTAAGACGAGATTGGGGCAAATTTGAACTTGAGAACTAATCTCGTGCGGTTTTGTTCCGTTGTGGAATGAGACCCGTATTTCTTGCAACCAATAGCCTATATTTTCATAAAAATGAGTCATGGATAATTCTAGCGCATTTTGGTGGGCGGGGGGGGGGGGGGGGGGGGTTGGTTGTCTCCACTTTTGGTTTGAAATGCATTTCATACGATTCTAGGTTGAAATACGCATTTTAAGATATTCTTAGCTACGTTTTGGTTTAAAATAAGTTTCACGAGATTCTAGGGTTAGGAAAGAAATGCATGGGTTCAAGGTTTTTTAAGACTGAATCCCGTCTTTCGGATAGTTTGTTTGGAATTTTAGGCGGCTATGGGAAAATGTAGGCTGTAAACTGCATCTCACGAAACTTGCGGTTGAAGGATGCGCTCTGGAAAAGACGGTGACTGTTTTTTACTTTAAAATGGATTTTAGGCAAATTAGTACTTAAGAACTAATTTCGTGGTATTCCACCCCGTTTCCGTATGAAAAACGTATCCCGTGCCTTCAATAGCCTATATTTGGATAAAAACATGTGTTGGATGATTCTTGGGCATTTTGGGGTGTTCTTATTTGGTCTCTTGGTTTGCGATGTGTTTCATACAATTCTAGGTCGAAAAACACATTTTAGGATATTCTGAGACACGTTTTTCTTACACATGTGTCTCGAGCGATTTTGCGGTTAGGAATGCATTACAGGGGTTTCAAGGTCCTTTAAGAATGAGACCCGTGTTTCAGGTAGTACGTTCGTAATTCTAGGCGGATTTGCGAACTTGTAGGCTACAGACCTCATTTCACGCAATTCATAGATTGGAGACGCGCTCTGAAAAATTCTTTGTTGTCTTTTACTTTAAAATGAGTTTCAGGAAAAATAGGGCTGAAGTGCTAATATGTTGGGACTCTGCCACGTTTCTAACTGACAAAAGAATCTTGTGCAATCAACCGCCCGTATTTGAATAAAAGCAGGTGCCGGATGACTCTATGTCATATCAGGGTATTACGGTCGAGCTTTTGCTTCGAAATGCGTTTACAACGATTCTATGGCGAAATACGCATTTTTTTTTAAGAGTAAGCTAGTTTTTCATTATCTCAATAAATAAAGTACACAAATGGAAGCCTCCCCTCCAACTAGGAAGGTAGAAGCTTCCAAAGGGGCATACCCCTTACTTTAACAAACTGTCACCCAAAAGAATAAGTGACGCATAAAGACTAATGAACTCCCACAACTCAGGCACAGGTACAAAACAAATTCATAATATTAGTACTATTTATTTGAGTTGAGTTTACAATATTTCTGCTGATGAACTTGTTAAAACGCAGAGTTTGAGAATGAATCGCTGATGCTCGCGCTTGATCAAACCTTGTAATGACGGGATGAATTTGTCTTGCATGAAATCTCACATTCCAATCAGATGTTGATGGGTTGATCATAATCATAGTCAAAGAAGGATCCGCTTCAATAGTAATGTGCTGTACCTGGATTGGAATAATATGCATAATGTGGAAAACACCTGAATAGCAGTTGAGAGTTAACTCAATTTGTGCACACAGTGGAATGTTAATATCTCTCGACAAGATTCCCACTATTAGCTATCCAACATTGGTGATGGAAAGTCTCCATCCATGTTTCCGCACTTCCAAAGGAATTGGAATTTTAATATGATCTTTGGCTGGAACATTCCAGTGACTGGCAATCACCTTTGGTAGTTGTAACCCAAGATAAAAAATTCTGCTACAAACAGTTCTAAGAATTTTCTGTATCCGAAACATTTGTTTTTACTTTCAATCTTAATATCCTTCCATTTCTTTCAGCCCAAATGTGCCAAACAAAAGCATTCACAACAAGCTTTCCCAGAGTTTGAATATCATTGCTGCCTTTATCTAATCGAAAATTGACTGATTGCATCATCTCTAACGGGTTCTCACAAATAAAAGGAGACAAGTTCAGCTTGGTAAGTAGTGTTGTCCAAGCTAATTTAGAAAAGGGGCAATGAATCATTAAGTGTGAATCACACTCCCACGTAGAATCACATAGTACACAGTTTGAATCACAGTCCACATTTCGTTGGAGAAGGAATTCTTTTGTTTTAAGCCTCTTTTTAAAGAACATCTAAGCACACATTGAATGTTTCTTAATACACCCCTTAAACCAAATCAACGAAGGCCAAGTGAGAGTTTGATTAGTGAGATTGCACACCATTTTATAAGCTGATTTTAAGGTGAATTTGCCATTGTCCTCTAATGTCCAGACAACTTCATCATCAAAGTCACTCCATGGTTCAACCTTTTGAGGAAATTTTTGAAAAATTTCCATGAGTGTATTGGACGTTGGAACAGGAAATCTCCAATTCCCATCATGAATGAGCGGCTGAACATTTACATCTGCCCCAAGACCCATCTCATAGATGGCCCTATCACCATAGCAATCTTTAAGCCATCCACCATTCAACCATGGATCTGTCCAAAACTTTGTAACATGACCATTGGCAATAAAATTTTTTACATGATTCTTTGCCAAAGATCGAAGACTTAAAATGCTTTTCCATCCCCATGAAGCATGCTTTGGGCTTGGAGTATCCCAAATTGATTTCCCACGAAGATATCTTGCATTTATCTAGAGATTCCAGCAAGTGTTCTTGTTAAAAATGACACTCCATAATTGCTGTAAAATGGCTGCTTTAGATGTTCCATATATGGATCGAATACCTGTTAGAAAAGAGTTTCCGCCAGGAACCCTAGATATTGCGTACAGATCAATACAGAAATAGCTTTAAGCAAAGATGATCAAAGACCATACCTGCGAGATCTCTCTGATTTGATCTCAGTCTTTCTGATATGATCTAGATCTTGCAGCAGTCCGAAAATCTCAAGATCTTCTACTGTATTCCTTTATGCTCGAACTCGCACCAGGGAGTGGGCCTCTTCTGCGAATTCTCTATACTCTCTAAAATGAGATTTTTCTTGTTATTGATCTAGAGAGAAATAGCGCATATTTATAGGCTACAATAGGGACCTTAAGAAGTAAAGAAGGATAGGCTCCTTATGGAAGCAGGAAATCCTAATTCGACCCAAATTAGAATCCTAGTTCCATAAATTATAATTCAGTCCACCAGAGAATTATAATTGCACTCCTGTCCTTATTCTCAAAATAATATTTCGGGCTTCATGTTATTAAATGCTTATTAATCTCCCCACGTTAAGATTTCAGATATCCATTGATTAAATAATTACCGACATCTATATTTAATCAATATCTTTATAATTCCTTGAGACCTTACACTTAACTTATTTGATATGTCGGACACAAAGTCCATTTACAGGGTTTGACATAATCAAAACTTAAAAGCTTCATCAAGGAAGGGGATATCATCAATCCCAATTAGGGGACGTGGAATTCGTCAATAAACTAATATGCACCATATACGTAGTGTAGTCATCCAATTTACTGAGATTATTGACCCATAAAAGATCTCACTCCTTTGTAAATCAAAATGGCAAATACTAAATGTATGTGTCTATTATTTATGTCAGGATTAAGAGTATAAGCACTCATAATAATCATTTGGATGTTAATCATCTTATATAGTCAGTATAAAGATAATAAACCCAAAAGCAGTCATGTTCAATACACACAAAGCGTACTAGCATAATGAGTCGAAACTATACCGTTTCCCGTAGCCAAGACAAGCCTGCTGAAACATCATGCTACAATCGTACCGATGGTGTGTCCAAGTCTATCTAGATTGTGAACAACAACTTATATTCTATAAGAACCTAGAGATAAGTTCTCCGTGTATAAGTAGAACTCTACACACCAACTTGTCTACTTTATAGAATAAAAGACACACACACACATAATCATAAATAATGCAACCATTTGCCTATACAAAATCTCATTTAGATGAAAAGAAAAAAAAATACTAATTAATGAATTAGTCAAAGACAAATACATAAAAGTATGCTTTTAGTATAAATTTCCAACAATCTCCCACTTAGACTCAAAGCCATGTTAACATGTATTTCAACCCCATGCCTTCCACATGTCTATCAAAGCTTTTTGCTGGTAAGCTCTTTGTAAAAGGATTTGCCAGGTTATCCGCCGATGCAATCTTGGTCAAAATTATATCACCCCTCTGTACTATTTCTCGTATGAGATGATACTTACGCTGGATGTGCTTACCCTTCTTATGCATCCTGAGCTCCTTTGCATTAGCAACTGCACTTCTAGCTTCATTAAGAAGTTTCTGAGCCAAACTGCCTCCTTGGCTGCTTCAAAAGCTGCCACATATTTGGCTTCAATGGTAGAGTCAGCAGTACATGATTGCTTGACACTCCTCCAACTTATAGCTCCACCTCCCAATGTAAATACAAATCCTGAGGTTGACTTTCTAGCATCATTATCTAACTGGAAGTCTGAGTCTGTGTACCCAATGGGTATCAAACTCTCTGCCTGGTAAATCAGTATATAATTTCTAGTCCTCTTAAGGTACTTAAGTATATACTTAACCGCAGTCCAATATTCTCCCTGGATTAGACTGGTATCTGCTAACCATGCCAATGACAAAACAAATATCAGGTATAGTACATAGCATTGCATACATGAGGCTTCCCACCGCCAAAGCATAAGGTACTTCATTCATTTTTTCTATCTCAGCAGGTGCCTTAGGACACTGCTCCTTGGATAAAGTGATTCCGTGCCTGAAAGGAAGAAATCCTTTCTTGGAATCTAGCATGCTAAAACGGACAAGAATCGCATCAATATAAACCGCTTAAGACAAGCCCAACATTCTTTGTTTCTGATCTCGCAAGAGTTTGATCCTTAGAATGTGACTAGTTTCTCCTAAGTCCTTCATATCGAACTGATTGCTCAACCATACTTTGACTGAAGACAACACCTTGACATCATTTCCAATGAGTAGGATGTCATCTACATAAAGTACTAAGAAAATCACCACATTGCTGTTGCACCTCATACACACAAGATTCATCTGGGTTCTGCTCGAAACCATACAATTTAATGGCTTGATCAAAATGAATGTTCCAAGATCTAGATGCTTGCTTAAGTCCATAAATGGACTTCTTAAGCTTGCACAAATGTGCTTATGACCTTCAGCTATGAATCCATCTGGTTGTACCATATAGATACATTCATCAAGATTTCTATTAAGGAATGCTGTCTTGACATCCATTTGCCAAATTTCGTAATCAAAATAAGCTGCAATTGATAAAAGAATCCGGATGGATCTCAGCATGGCTACTGGCGAGAAAGTCTCCTCATAATCGATACCTTCTTTCTGAGTTTACCCTTTCGCAACAAGCCTAGCTTTGAAAGTTTCAACCTTTCCATCCACCCCTCTTTTCTTCTTGTAGACCCACTTACAATTGATAGGTTTTATCCCCTCTAGTGGTTCTACAAGATCCCAGACTTGATTATGGTACATAGAATCCATTTTTGATTGCATAGCTTGTTGCATAGTTCTGTATATTTGTCTTGGATTGCTTCATTATAGTTACAAGGTTCGGTATCTAGCTCATCAGGGACTCTGTCGTATGACTCTCCCAAGAACATATACCTCTCGGGTGGACGAACAACCCTCCCACTAGGACGAGGCACATCTTGTGTCTATGTATGAGTAGTGTCACATTGTGCCAAAACTAATCCTGGTGTGCCATCATCGACATGCTGATCTAGTTCATCACCCATCATGTTCATGGTTTCACCTAGAGTATCATTAGCTGGAGACTCGGCAGTCCTCCCACTACGACGTGGTAATGGAATGCCGAGTTCTCCATGTCGCGACCCCGGACTGAGGTCCCCGAATCTGGGCCCGCGACATGTTTAGCTGTCTACTAACTATCTGTGATTAACCCACAGGTTTCCGCGGTGAGGATTCCCGAAACAAATTTGGAACTTATCTCACACGAACTATGATTTGCGGAAGCGTGCAAGTAATCTTATCTATGCAATACATGTGATAGAATATCCACTTACATAAATTAAATCATCATCATGACAATAATCAGAGAAGGAAACATCAACATGGCATTTCAGAATTAATTTCAAGTTTCAAGATAACGAAAGTAAGTTAGAGTTAAGTTTACAATTCCCAAAACAAAGAGCCAACAAAGGCTTTACAATCCCAAGTTATCAAAATGCTAAACCCAACCATGTGTGCGCAACTCATGACCCTGCCCGACGTCTAGAGGACGTCGTCGGGCTGCCACTCACGGGTTGGGGGCGGCTCAACAGCCTCCTCCTGACGCTCCTCCTCAAAGGCAACGTCACCTGCACCTGGTCACCAAAATAAATGGGTCAGACACGAAGGTTTGGAAGGTGATCAATTTAGATAGAAATATAAATAATTTAAATCAGGAAATAGTTCAGTATTTAAAACCATGCATGAATGCGAAACAGTGCTGAAACAGTATACAAGACAAATCGAGCAAACATATAGAAATATATCATGACTAGTGAGAAAAAACCTGTCACGACCCCGAACCCGAACCCTGCAGCGGCCCGACCTCGGGGGCACGGATTTGGGATTTAAGTAACCATTATATTTCTCCCAGGACCCGCGTGTGTGAGGATGACAATTCCAACACATTCTGCATATTTTGCGGAAGCTTACGTGGTGTTCGACTCGGATTCCGTGGCCATCGGATTCCGCATCGCACTCAACCGCTAGCATATAGCTATCGTATCAAGAATCATATCAAACTGGAACAAACCATCACATTAAAATACAGAGACGACAGTAACAGGATATTTCATTCCCACATATGTTCAAGTTACAAGTATCAATGTGCATTAATTAAAAATCCTGAAGAAAAGGCTAATAAAAGCCATACAAAATATCAAGCTAATAAAACACTACCCCACATGTGACGTAACTCTGATGTCAAGCTAAATGTCTACATGACATAGCCGACACAACAGCCCGCAAACTCATGGCTCCAGAGCCAACACATGAACTCAGCTCGGAGCGAAGAAGTCTGGACCTGAGTACCAAAAGAGTGGGTCAGACACGACGGTCTGGCAGGTGGGTGAAAAGATATAAACAATAATCTGAATAATAAAACATATGATAAATCATGGTGTTCGATCAAAAGTTGTATAAATTTAAAACCAGTGTAAAACGTGTATACCTGACAAAACATGTGTTCATTTTGAAGCATGTGTAAAACATATATATCTGGTAAAACATGTATTCATTTGGAACAAATATAAAACATGGATATCTGGTAAAACAGGTATTCCTTTAAAACAAATATAAAACATGGATATCTGGCAAAACAGGTATTCCTTTAAAACAAATGTAAAACATGTATTCCTCACATTGCAAACCCAGTCCATAGGCGGACCCTGCAAATTGCCCTTCTTCAGGGGAGCCACAATCGTGGGGGAAACAGATTGGCAACCACACATAGCTAAATCCTCCATCACTAATGTGATGAGAGCACATTCAGTGCGTTGGGCTCGGACACACGAAGTAACGAGAACCAACATTATATATGCATATACATATAGCTAGACAAGACCACGGCAGCGGAACTGGGTAACGGGGCAGGACAGGATCCAAGCTGCAGCTGGCGGGAGCACGAGGGGGAGGCCCAAGTCAGTTGATCAGACTGACAAGGACGTCCAAGCTTATTAGTGGTGCCGACACATAGGTCACATGAAAATCAGAACATATGCATAACTATATTGGTGTACAACACCTAGGCAGGCGGGACATGTGCTCATAGGCACATATTTCACATCAATAGCTTATCAAGCAAGTACGGGGCCGGTAAAACATGTCAAATGCCTAAATTAATAGCTTGAGGCAAAACTGGCTATATCGAGTGAAATCGGGCTAGAACAAGGATAATCAGAGTAAAACAACACGACGAA
Organism: Persea americana; assembly: GCA_029852735.1. Lineage (NCBI taxonomy): Eukaryota > Viridiplantae > Streptophyta > Magnoliopsida > Laurales > Lauraceae > Persea > Persea americana. Next base: position 24,493,602 of record CM056817.1, read on the forward strand.
TCTTTATATGATTTCGGACTATGTATTAAGGCTTCCGTATTTAAATAATATGTATAAGGGCCTTGTATGTCTATTATTGCTCTTGGCATGGTACTCGAATGATAGAAGACATTCCAAGTTCTCTATATAAATTGACAAATCCAAAATCCTCAATACATTTCCAGGGTGGGGTTTCTTTCACCATTAATCTCCATGTAACTCCTCCTACAACTTCCCATTGAGTTAGAGCTCCAAACCAACCTCATCGGACCTTAAAACACCCCTTTTTAATGTTTCTGTTGTTAGCCCAGGGATTCTGTACAGTTCGCTCGAGCGAAGGGCTTTCTGGGAGGGTTCGCTCGAGCGAACTGGTCCAAGTCAGGTGGGCTCGAGCAAAGGGGAAGTTTGGCTTAAGTGATCAAGTCTCTGGAAGGGGTTCGCTCGAGCGTACAATGGGTCACTCGAGCGACCCAGCTTCTGGAAGGGTTGGCTCGAGCGAATTGGGAGGTTGGCTCGAGCCAACCAGTTTCTGTAAGGGGTTCGCTCGAGCGAATGTGAGTTCGCTCGAGCGAATGTGAGTTCGCTCGAGCGAACTGCTTCAGAAACTGCCCGTTCCAGCAGTTCGGCCTCATCTCCTCTTCACTTTTAAACACATTTGAAGCCACCATTTAACACAATATTTATGGTACTTCTACCTACTCAAACCACACTCAATCCCTCCAACAACTACTCCATCAAATCATTAATTCTCCCTTCAATTCCAACCTTATTCAATGCAAAAGACTCATTATCCATGGAAATCCATATGTATACATAAAACAAGATTTACAAAATAGCAATGCATACATTTCCAAGAGATTAAATAAGAGGGAAAAGCTCATCAATATGCCATTTCAAAACCCATAAAAACATAGTAATAAGCAAGTATTAAATCATCAAAATCATTGATAAAATCAAGCTTTTCTCACAAAATATGCCAATATTCAAAACAATCCAATCATCCATTTGCCTTGGCTTCAAGATGACTAGACAAGCTCCTAATCTTACTCCCAAGCAACAAATCTCCAATCTACACAAAAGCCCCCAAAATAAACCCATCTTAGAACCCTAAAATGGCAAACCAAAGAACAAGAAGAAGAAAGATCTCATTAGCGAAGATGGGGCTTCTCTAAGGCTAGAAGAACACAAATCTAGGAGATTGGAAGGATTGCTTACTTGGAAGTGCTTCAAATGAACAAGACTAGCTCAAGGAGAACCTCAATGTGGCTGGATTTCTCTTCTAATGGCATCAATAGAGAGCTTGAGATGAGGGGAAAGAAGAAGATGGGCACAAATCTCTCATTTTGGCAAGCTTGGAGATGGATTTTGTAAGAAAACAAGAAGAAGAAGAGAAAAGGGGAAAAACCCTAAGGTGTTGGAGCTCCACTTCCTCTCTCTCACTCTCATTCTGCTGGAACCAAATGGGGAAGAAGGAATGGGCTGGCCCTTTTATAAAAAGGTGGGTGTGGGTCCCACCATAACTTAAACTTGTCGGGTTTAAAACATCAATTTCTGGGCCCCGGATGCGATCGACGAAGAAGAGAAAAATGTCTCATAAAATCTATTTTTCAAAAAGTACAATTTTGGCATGGTTTAGAGATCTCGAAATTTGGGCCCATATTCTATGTGAAAAGACCGGTTTACCCCTAGGGCTGGAGAAACTGATTTTCGGAGCTTCGAATGGGTACGGTGCGAACATGAAAGTTGTAGGGAATAACGAGACTAGTCAAATGAAGCTGAAATGGGAATTTTTGGGAATCACAAAGAACCTCCCCATGCTGACCACGCAAAACAAATAGGACCATACAGTCACTAACTGGGTTCACTGGCTATCAAAACTTCCCAAAGCTAATAAAAGGTCTTTCTAGCCCACAAACTCAACCAAACAACCACGAATCTCACTTTAGGAAACTAATCCCCAATTAAGTAAACACTAATCCCGAAAATTAGGGGCCGGGGTCTCACAAAACCCCTTGAGCTCATCCTTTCTCTACCACACATGACGAGTACAGTAAGCAGAACAGAACATGATATACAAAACAGGATAGGACAGAATCCCAAACTACACTAGGTAGGTGGGGTCTGGCCGCGGAACCGGAAACAGGACAGGAGGGTGTATATATGAATATACGACTAATCTGCAGATTGTCCAGGGTTTAAGGACCTCCCAAACAGTGGCTCAGACTGAGAGGGTAGTCCAAGCTTAGTGGTATTCACCTAAAATCATGTATGTACGAAAACAGGGTAATACATATACAAGCCGACCAAAATAGGGAAAATTTACTTATCAAAACAGGGCAAGGAAGAACTTATCAGAGATAATGTGTGCTATAGCACGATAAAAACAGAAACAGTAATCCCCCTTATAGTTTCTTAAAACCTGTCAAAATTCAGGCCAATACTTGCAAAACAAGACATGTCCTACAAAAAATCATCGCATCAGAAATCGGGATTCCAAAACAAGCTAAACAGTCCACATTAAGACCTCACATTGACCCTTGTGTATTTGAAACCCAATTGTCGAATTTAATTTATTTTTGGTGCCCCAGAAGATAATGGACAATTCAGGTTCCAAATGCACAATCTCAAATTTAGAAGTGCTTAAGTGTAATCTGGTCTTTCATCCTTCCAAAAATCCCCACAAAACTTCCTTTTCTCTTTCAAAATTCAAATTACAGGCAGCATCAGGTTCGCTCGAGCGATGAGAAGTTCGCTCGAGCGGACCCATCCAGAACCTTGTTCGCTCGAGATTCTACGGGGTTCGCTCTAGCGAACCCATCCAGGAGTTGGTTCGCTTCAGCTCACCTAATATCCGCTCGAGCGGACTAGCTTCAGGAGCGTTTTCTGCAAATAGAAGCTTGCTCGCTTGAGTGACCACAAACTTCGCCGAGCGGACAAGTTTCTAGCAGTGTTCCTCACAGACAGAAGCTTGCTCGCTCGAGCGAACAGCCTTCTGGCTGACTGGCCCAGTGCAGAAAACTCCTTCTCCTTTGAAATTCTGCTATCCTCTTTCCTCCAATATTCCCAACAACATCAGAGGTTCATAAACCACTTCCAATCCTTCATAATACTTCCATTCAATCCAATTCCAAATAGACTTCCATTTCTAATCAAATTGCATCCCATATCTATTTTTTTTTAAGAGTAAGTTAGTTCTTCAATTTCTCAATAAAATCCAAAACGAAACTCTATAATCAAATTGCATCCCATATCTATACCATCATTCCTTAGATCATTAACAACATTGAACCATGCTAAGAAGAATCTCACTTGACCGAAACATCAAAAATTTAGCATTTGACCTGTGCATTTTTAACTAATGAAAGATCTCAATTATTTCAAGTACTTATATCAACCATTTGCTTTAACTAAAACAAGGAAATCAAATCATTGGTGGTTAAAAGATGAAAAACCATAGCATGCATCCAAAGAAGACTAGATTGATCACTTGCCTTGACAATGGTAAGCCAAAAACTTCACACAATCCTACCCCACAGCTGAGCCACGAATTTCTACAAGAACCCTATGACAAAAACCTCAAAAACCACTAGAATGGTGAAAACAAAGACCCACTTCGAAATGGGTGATGCATGTGTGAAAAATAGTGTCCTAAGGAGCTCAAAAGACTCCATTAACAACTAGGAAGGAAACCCTACCTTTAGCTAGCCAAACGAGAAACAATGGAGAAGATGGAAGGGCTATCCAGCTGGGTCCTTCAAGAAAATGGTAGCAATGGGATCCTTGAATTGAGAGGAAGAAGAAGATTGTCTCAGATCTTGTTTTGAGAATTCCTAACTTGGGCATGCAAGGGAAGAAAGTGAGAGGAAGGAAGGACTCTTCTCAGCTGGGTTTGAAGAAATCAGTTGCAGGGAACAAGAGGTTTTTGAACATGAGGTGAGTTGGGAGAGAAGAGGTAACTTAAGTCAATAGTTCTTGTGGGCCCCATATCCTCTAAACTTGTGATGGTTAAAACACCAATTTATGGGTCCCGGATGGAAATGACGAAAAAGACAAAAATGATCGTCGAAAAATCTAGTTTCCAAAAAGTATAAATTTGGCATAGTTTTGAGATTTCGAAATTCGGGTCCAGATTTGGTGTGAAATGACTGTTTTACCTTACCCTTTTGGGCCAAAACTTGGGTTTCTGGGCTTTAAACACAGACAGGTTGAAAACAAAAGTCAGACAATAAAATAAAATCGTTCAAAATAAATAAAAATCACAATTAAATCGAGAAATCTAGAATTTCCTCCCAAGCTTACGCATACATTCAAGGCACCCCTGAGTGTGGCTATATAGCATAAAACGCTCTCCAAATTCCCCAAAGTTAATTCCAAACTAAATCGAACCAATTTCTAATCCCACGAACACTAAACCCACATCATAACTAAACATGCACTTAATTACTACTAATCGCGCTAATCCTGGGTTGGGGTTTGACGCTCCATCTTTTGGTGCCTTTTCCTGTGCTATTAGCAATGGAAAAGTTTGGGTAGATCTTTCTCCTCTCAATTCCTCTAGAACAATTTTGCTTTTGGGTTTGTGGTTCATGATATAGTCATCTTCTAAGAATCGAGCATTGGTGCTAACAATGACCTTTCGATCTTGAGGGTTATAGAACAAACCACCTTTTGTTCCTCTGGGATAGCCAACGAAAATGCAAACTTCTGTTCTTGGTTCCAACTTATCTGTGTTCCCTTTCAGCACATGTGCTGGAGTACCCTAAATCCGAACATGCTTTAAACTAGGTTTGTGTCCAGTCCATAGTTTTGTGGGTGTAGTAGGTACTGACTTAGATGGAACTGAGTTTAGAATATATGCAGCCGTTTCTAGAGCATTCCCCTAGAACGGATTAGGTAAATCCGAGTAACTCATCATTGACCTTACCATATCTATAAGAGTCCTATTTCTTCTTTCTGCGACACCATTTTGTTGAGGTGTACCTGGTGCAGACAGCTGGGATTACATCCCCTCTTGTGCCAAGTAATCCCTAAATTCTCCAAAGAGGTACTCACCACCACGATCAGATCGTAGTGTCTTGATACTCTTACTTAAACGCTTCTCCATTTCTGCCCTATACTCCTTGAATTTCTCAAAGCATTCGGACTTACAGCGCATTAAGTAAATGTACCCATACCTTGAATAGTCATCAATGAAAGTAATGAAATACTCAAAGCCACCTCTTGCTTGGACATTCATGGGCCCACACAGGTCAGAGTGAACCAATTCCAACAGTTCTTTGGCCCTATAGCCTTTTGCCGAAAAAGGGCGCTTGGTCATTTTCCCCTCTAAACAAGATTCGCAGACTGGAAGGGCCTCGACTGCCAATGACAGTAACGGTCCATTTGCAACCAGTCTTGATATCCAGTGTAGATTAATATGACCCAGGCGTAAATGGCAAAGATACGTTTGGTTCATTTGCGATGGTTCCTTTCTCTTACATGGTAGGGTAATTGTGTTATTCAATTCAGTCAGTTGTAATTTAGGAGAGATATGATTAATATTATAAAGATCATCCACCAATGAACTAGAATAGATAAAATGCTTATTGTACTTAATAATCACAAATTTATTCAAATAAACAGAATAGCTGTCTTTAACCAACTTGGAAACATAATTAAATTCCTCCTAATGGAGGGAACATAAAGACAATCTCTTAAAATTAAAGTACTATCTCTACTAAAACTTAGACTAACATCTCCTCCTGCAACTGCTGCCACTCTCGTAGCACCACCCATAAGCAAATAAATCTCCCCATCACTTAGCTGCCCGGTTTCCTGGATCCTCTGCAAAGAATTACAAACATGATTAGTGGCTCCCGTATCTACACACCAGGTACCGGTAGATATAACCGCCAAACATGATTCAACAACTAGTGAATGAAATTTACCTTTATTGTTCACTTTGTTGAGATAAGTTGGACATTGCTTTTTCCAGTGCCCTGTTTCCTTGAAATGAAAAACACTTGCCCTTGGGCTTTTTCACTCCTCCCTGTGGTCCGTTGCCCCCTTTAGGAGCTGCATTACGATTCTGACCCTTTTTATGTTTCTTCTTGCCTTTCGGCTTAGAAACAGAACCTTTTTCAGCAACGTGAACACTACGTGGCTTTTTTAGAAGGCCCTCAGCAGCCTGAAGTTCCTTGAGTAATTTTACTAGGGAAAAATTGAGCTTGTTCATGATGTAATTTAGGCGAAAAATCTCAAAGGAATCGGTCAAGGATTGGAGAATGATATCGATCTGGGTCTCCCCATCAATTTCAGCTCCAAGGACTTGAAGTTCATTGAGGTGTCCCATCATTTTCAGAACGTGATCCCTCACAGGGGTACCTTTAGCCATCTTAGTGTTAAACAATTCTTTTATAGCAACCTGTCTAGCTACCCAATCTTGATCACTAAACATCTCCTCGAGACTATACGTGATGTCGTAGGCAGTAGGATAAGGCTGATGTTGTTGTTGCAAAACATTTGACATGGATGCCAAAATGTAACATCGCGCCATCTCATCAGCCTTGTTCCATTTTTTGTATGCCTCGATGGCTACCACATCGGTACATCCATCCATAGGTTTCTCTGGGCACACCTCAGTGAGCACATATTTGTACTTTTCAGCAGTTAGCACAATATCCAAATTTCTTTTCCAGTCAATGTAATTAGGTCCAGTGAGTCTGTGTTCTTTGAGAATAACAACAAGTGGATTGAAAGCACCCATCTTAAAACCTGAGATTTACATAATTAGCAAATTATGATGGGCAAAATTAAATCTTTGGATTCAAATAAAAGGAAAATTAGCTCCCTCTGCCAATTAACAAAAGAATCCGACAGCAATCTAAAACACTAATGCATAGTATGCTTCGATGTGAGGACAAGTACCATACTTATATTGTTCAGATAGGACATAACCTTTTAGTTCTACTATTAAGGCAACAAATATGCCAAGTAAAACGAAACAGCTGCCATGACTTTGGTCCTATAAATAATAGAAGAGGCTCAGATGGAGAGTATACTGTTATTTATAGCTAAGTGTATACCATCATTTAAGTCAGGGTCCATTATTCTGTATTCAGTCCCATCAAATGGAGAAGAGACCTATACTAATAATTACCCTAAATCATCCATCTGGGAGTTTGTACTGGAGATTCCATAATTAACTCATCCGATTAGGAGGAAGACTCCAAGGTCAACACATAAATCAATTACATCTCCTACAAAACTATGATGGAGAGACCGGGGGAGCTAGCGAAGTTCAATCTCCCACTTAGTTATTTAACAATGAGGGTTCTTATAAAACAGTTGAATTAAGACCAGTTTAAAATCTAGTAGTAATGGGTAACCATATCTATACTGCTATACCATTCCAAACATAATTAAACATGTATAATATCATATGTAGCAAGTTATGATAATAATAGACATCTAAGCACATAAAAGGAAAGACAACCAGCATAAGAAGCCTAGCTATCATGGTCAAGCAGAATCCCTTTGTCTTCATGATTGCCACTTCTTTAAAACATGCGCTTCGCAAAGGGGGTCCGAGGGTGTTCCCTGGTGGGGATCGAGCTGCCCGGTCAGTTCGCGGGGGCCCAGGAGGCAGCGCCCCCGGACCAGAATTTTTTTTATCAAGTTCTTCCTTCGAAATCGAATTTCTTCCTTCAGAACCTGCGCCTCTCCATGAAAAATTACATTGAATCCTAAGCCTCCTTACGAACGGAGTTCACATGCTATCTCAATATAATTACATCTCCATGAAAAATTACATTGAACACTAAGCCTCCTGACGAACGGAGTTCACACGCTATGTCAATATAATTACATCACCATAAAACTTGTAAAATACGTAAAATAGTAACCACGAATTTGATTCATGGGATCCATTCACATAACATACACACATGGTGACCATGATAGCTAGATCAATCGCTGCAAAACAGAGGTTAGATAGTTCGCTGCAAAACAAGGGTTACAGTTAGCAAAGGCAAACCATCTCTTTTACAGCAACCTATAATCTTACTATGTTTTCTTCAATCCATACGCAATATCAGGATTGGCTCTGATACCATTCTTCAATCCATATGCTTTCAGTATAAATTTCCAACAATACCAAGACCTCCCATAGATATTGGCTGGCAAATGGAGTCCCATGCAATAGGATGAATATATTTAGAGGACCAACAATTCTGGAAAAAATTCCTCACTTGATGATCAAGAGCATGAAGAACTGCTTGAGGAAGCAGATAAATAGACGCCCAGTACAGATGAAAATAAGATAGAGTTGATTTGATCAACTCCACTCTGCCGGCATAGGACAAAGCTTTTGCTTTCCAACTTGCTAACCATTGCTGGATTTTGGACATGATAGGTTGGCAGTCATTGAAGTTCAATTTCTTTGAAGATAATGGGAAACCAAGATATCTGATTGGAAGCTTTGCAGGAAGAATATTTAAAATTGAAGATATAGCCATTTCCTCCTCTTGACTACAATTTGCAAAGAACAGGGCACTCTTGGACCAATTAACCCCCAAACCTGTGAAAATCTTGAAGTTCTCTAGAAAATGCTTGAGATTCGCTGCTGCAGAAGGAGAAGCTTTGCTAAAAACAATAAGATAATCAGCAAACATCAAATGTGAAACTATTATATTTCCTTTTACAAAGGGGGAGGGGATCATATGAGAAGCAGCATACCGATCCATCATGAGGGAGAAAAATTCCATAGTAAATAGAAAGGGAGAGAGGGGGCACCCCTGCCTTAATCCTCTAGTGCCTTTGAAATAACTTTCAAAGCTTCCATTAACCAGAATTGAGAACTGGGCTTCAGTAACACATTCGAAAATCAACTTTATAAAATGAGCTAGGAAGTGAACAACTTGAAGAGAAGCCTCCAGAAAGCCCCATCGAACACTATCATAAGCTTTAGCAAGATCAAGCTTTATACACATTCGAGAATTTCCCCGATTTAAGTGAAAGTTATGAATAAGATCTTGGGCTAAGAGGATGTTATTAGTAATGCTTCTACCTGGAACAAATGCTGACTGCATAGGACCCACGATCTTCCTAACAATTGGCTTTAGCCTATTCATCAAGATGCGAGAGATAACTTTTTACAGCTCGTTTGTTAAGGCAATAGGTCTAAACTTGTCGGGCGAGCTAGCATCTTCACTTTTTGGGAATCAACACTATAAAAGTGTGTTTCAGCTGGTTAGCATAGAACCATGCTTGAAAAAGTCAGTGATGCTGTCACATACATTGTTCCCAATAATTGGCTACACACTTTAAAGAAATGCGCATTAAAACCACCTGGCCCAGGAGCTTTATTTGGGTTGGCATGCTTTATAGATTCTTCAATTTCAGAAATGGTAACTGGTCTCATTACCATTTGTGCATCCATTTCAGTTATATAATCATGGTAACTGGTCTCATTATCATTTGTGCCGAAATACGCATTTCATGATAATCTGAGATACTTTTCGCTTTAAAAAGGGTTTCAGGCGATTCAAGGGTAAGGAACGCATTGCAAGGGCTTCAGGGTTTTTTTTTTTTTTTTTTTTTTTTTTTTTTTTCTTTTGAAGAGTAAGTTAGTTCTTCATTTCTTCTAAAAAGTAAAATACAGATACATGGAATTCTAAAACCAACAGTGGTCATAGAAATTCCTAATGGGGCATTCCCCATTAAACAAAGAAGGAATAAATGGAATCAGCAAAAAAAAACATGAAATAAAAGGAGGCTTAAAACATGAAATAATATCATTGGCCTTTGTTGATTTGGTTTCAGGGGTGTTTCAAGAAACATTCAATGTGTGCTTGGATGTTCTTTAAAAGGAGGCTTAAAACAAAAGAATTCCTTCTCCAACGAAATGTGAACTGTGATTCAAACAGTGTACTATGTGATTCTACATGGGAGTGTGATTGACACTTAATGATTCATTGCCCCTTTTCTAAATTAGTTTGGACAACACTACTTACCAAGCTGAACTTGTCTCCTTTTATTTGTGAGAACCCGTTAGAGATGATGCAATCAGTCAGTTTTCGATTAGATCAAGGCAACAATGATATTCAAACTCTGGGAAACCTTGTTGTGAATGCTTTTGTTTGGCACATTTGGGCTGAAAGAAATGGAAGGATATTCAGATTGAAAGTAAACACAAATGTTTCGGTGATATAGAAAATTCTTAGAACTGTTTGTAGCAGAATTCTTTATCTTGGGTTACAACTACTAGAGGTGATTGCCAGTCACTGGAATGTCCCAGCCAAAGATCAGATTAAAATTCCAATTCCTTTGGAAGTGTGGAAACATGGATGGAGACTTTCCATCACCAATGTTGGACAGTTAATAGTGGGAATCTTGTGGAGAGGTATTAACATTCCACTGTGTGCACAAATTGAGTTAACTCTCAACTACTATTCAGGTGTTTTCCACATTATGCATATTATTCCAATCCATGTACATCACATTACTATTGAAGCGGATCTTTCTTTGACTATGATTATGATCAACCCATCAACATCTGATTGGAATGTGAGATTTCAGGCAAGACAAATTCATTCCGTCATGACAAGGTTTGATCAAGTGCAAGCATCAACAGTTCATTCTCAAACTCCACATTTTAGCAAGTTCATCAGTAGAAATATTGTAAACTCAACTCAAATAAATAGTACTGATATTATGAATTTATTTTGTACCTGTGCCCAGGTTGTGGGCGTTCCTTAGTCTTTATGCGTCACTTATTCTTTTGGGTGACAGTTTCTTAAAGTAAGGGGTATGCCCCTTTGGAAGCTTCTATGTTCCTAGTTGGAGGGGAGACTTCCATTTCTGTACTTTATTTATTGAGATAATGAAGAACTGACTTACTCTACAAAAAAAAAAAAAAAAAAGACCACATGAAATAAACCATAGCCCACAGCCCGGGCCTCAAGCAAATCAATTTCTCCATAAGAGTCCTATTTCAACATTGGAAATATGAGAAGGAATCAATCTATTCCTACTCAACTTTTTGCTAAATCGAACCGTTGAATTTTGTAGGGCCACAAAGTGAACATGATAATTATGAACAACAGCTACTATACTCCTTACTTGAAAGGGCACTTTCCATGGAGATTTTTGAGGAAACATTAACAGTTGAGCTATAGTTGTCTCTGTTTCAATTAAAATAGAAGATAATTGGGTTGGAATAAGAGCCACCAATTGAAGAAGTCGCTGAAAAAAATTCATAGCTGGTTGTAATGGCCCTTCAATTGGCTGATCGTTAGCCACCCATATAATTCCAATACTCGCATGAGGAGTAGAATAGAGAGAAAGGCTCCAACCCTGATAAGCAATAGGAATGAGACGTGCAGGTGTGTATGAAGTAGGAGGAAGATTCTAATGACAAGAAACACTCTCTGGAAGAGAAACGCCGAGGTATAGCAGCCTACTTTGAAGAGTCTGAATGATACAATGAAGCACTGAAGAGGCTGGATTATATTGATTTTTGAAAATGCGCCTATTTCTCTCAGCCCATATGTGCCAAACATAAGCACAAAAAATCAATTTAGCCACTGTTTGGAGCCCCTGATGCTGATGAGAAACACATAATAGGATTGAGTCCAACAACTCTATAGGCGAATCACAGGAAATATAATTCAAGTTTAGAGTTGCTAATAGAGGAGTCCAAACTGTTTGAGAATAGGAATATTGAAGCATAAGATGCGATCCAGATTCTTAGGTGCAATCACATAAAGCACAGCAAGAGTCACAATCCACATGCCTTTGGAGTAGAAAATCCTTAGTCTTCAATTTTCCCAGGAAAAACATCCAAGCACATATGGAATGTTTTTTAATACAACCCTTAAACGATATTAAGAGAGGCCAACGCAAATCTTGATCTGGACCGAAAGTTAACATCCTGTAAGTAGATTTGAGAGTGAAAGTACCATCATCCTATAATGTCCACACAAGCTCATCATCAAAGTCATAACAAGGCTGGATTTCTAGTGGAATCTCACAGAAAATATCCATAAGAGCATTAGATGTAGGAGTTGGAAACAACCACTCATGACTTTTAATAAAACAATGCAACCTGATGTCACACCCAAGACCAAGATCATAAATTGCTCGTTCACCATATCTATCTTTTAACCTTCCTCCATTTAACCACGGATCAGTCCAGAACTTAATCAGATGTCTATTCCCAACAAGGAATTGTATGTGGGGAAGCATTAGCACTTGAAGGCCTAGGATTCCTTTCCATCCGGCAGATGCATGTTTTGGCATAGGCACATCCCATATAGAAACACCTTTCAAATATTTAGCATTAATCCACAAATTCCAACAAGTGTGCTTGTTTTGGACCACATTCCACAATTGTCTCATCAAAGCCGCCCTAGCAGTCCATGCAAATGATTGAATAGCTAACCCTCCAGAAGAGATAGGCTGACAAATAGAGTCCCAAGCAATAGGATGAAGATAATGAGATGACCATTTATTCTAGAAAAAATCTCTAACCTGTCAATCAAGAGCATTAAGCATAGCTGTAGGGATAAGAAAGACTGCTGCCCAATAAAGATGAATGGTGGATAAGGTAGACCGAATCAGCTCCAGTCTCCCTGCATATGATAAAGCCTTAGATTTCCACCCAACCAGGCGCTTTTTAATTTTTTCAAGAAGAACTTGACAGTCAGCAAAATCCAGCCTCTTGGAAGACGAGGGAACACCCAAAATTTAACAGGAAAGCTGCCTCTCTGAATAGTAAGAATATCAAAAATAGTGTGTTGAACCTGAGTAGCGCAATTAGCAAAGTAGACTGCACTTTTTCCCCAATTAACTCCCAGACCTGAGAATTTCTTGAATTGTTCTAAAAAATGCCTTAGGTTAATAGTGCAACATCGGTAGCTTTGCAAAAAACAAATAAGTCATCAGCAAACATAAGATGAGAGATAGCCACCTGACTCTTTTGAAAAGGAGTCGGAATTAGCTGTGAGGATGCATAGTGAGATATCAAAGTAAAGAAAAATTCCATCACAATGGCAAAAAGGAACGGAGATAATGGACAACCCTGCCTTAAACCCCTCGTACCTTTAAAGTAACCTTCAGAACTACCATTTACCAAAATAGAATAATGAACATTAGAGACACGCCATTATGAGCTTAATGAAGTGAGCTGGAAATTGCAAACATTTGAGTGCTGCCTCAAGGAAGTCCAATCGGACACTATCATATGCTTTAAGCTAGATCAATCTTGACACACATACGAGAAGGCCCTCTCAATAAATGGAAATTATGAATCAAATCTTGGGCCAGGAGGATATTATTAGCAATGCTTCTCCCAGGAATGAAAGCTGATTGCATCAGACTCAAGATTTTCCCAATAATTGATCTAAGTCGATGCACCAAGATTAGACTAATAATTTAAATAGCTCATTTGTTAAGGAGATAGGCCTGAATTTGTCTGGCGAAGATGCATTCTCACTCTTTGGAACAAGCACTATGAAAGTGGACTTTACTTGATTGAGCAGCAAACTATGCTGAAAAAAATCAGTAATGGCTTCACAGACATCATTCCCAATTATTGGCCAAAAAACCTTGAAGAAATGAGCATTAAATCCATCTGGGCCAGGAGCCTTATTTGGGTTTTCAGCTTTTATGACCTCCTCAATTTCGGAGATTGGCACTGGCAGAGTGAGGCTCACAGCATCCTCATAAAAAACATAAGCAGACGGAGGAATATAAGAAAGATCTAGCTATTGTATATCAATAGTAGGCCCAAGAATACCAGAGAAGTAACAAAACAAAAACTGTTACAATACCTTGTGGATCAGAGAAAGTGTTACCTTCCATATCAATTATTTGAGAAATAAATGAATGAGCATGCCTCGTTCACATCAACTGATAAAAATATTTAGAGTTCCCATCACCAAGATTCACGGCAAGATCCCGAGAGCGGTGCTTGTACATGCTTTCCTCTGCTCGACATAAAGAATCAAGATGAAATCTGGCTGTACGTTCTTGCGCCTAAATGGATAAATTATGTGGATTTTGAATCATCTGTTGTTGGATTTCATCTAGGAAAGTCCTGGCCACTTGAAGCTTTGTAGATAATGGTAGTTGATTCTTTTTCTACTCATTAATTTTCTCCTTAACTCGTTTCAGCTTTGTGACCACCCTAAACAAAGGTGTACCATTGACATCCTTCGCCCAAGCCTGCTGGATGATTGTGCTGAACCCCGGCATTTTGACCCAATAATTAAAATACCTGAATGGAGATCTGATATGAAAGCTATCATTGAGCATTAAGAGAATGGGTGAATGGTCTGAAATACAAGGAGGCAACACTTCACCCTTAAACATATTTGAACTCATACAAGGAGCATTGACAAGAACCCTGTCCAGTTTACATTCAATCCTTGACTCACCCATACTAGAATTGGACGAAGTAAAAAGCGAGCCAGTCATCTGCAAATCAAATATACCCACCTCCTGAATGCAATTAGAAAGTTCAATAAGCCGTGTAGGTCTGGGACTTGCCCCTCCTATTTTTTCATGAGTCCATCTGATGGTGTTAAAATCACCAGCAATTACCCAAGGGCAAGAAGAATTAGCTTTAGATACAAGTGATTGCCATAAATCTCTTCTGTGGATATAACTGTTATCACCATAGCATGCAGAAAATATAATTGAACATGTCCAAACTTAATGTCGCAATGAAGGAGTTGAGTCTCCACATTAAGCACTTTAAAAGTAACAACTCGAGAGTTCCAAGCAGCCAAATTCGAATAGAGGAGCATATATCAACATTTGACACCTCCATCCATCCATTTGGTAAAATAGAAGTTTTGACATAGTGAAAAGAAGTTGGTTTGATTTTTGTCTCCAAAAGAGCTACTAGAGAAGCCTTCACAGAAAGAAGTTTATGTCTAAGTTCCACCTGCATCGAGGGTCGATTAAGACCCCTTACATTCCAAATGAGAATCGTCATGAGGACCGATTCTTATTTCCTTTCTCCTTAATAACTATACCAGTAGAAACTGGCTTATTTTTTGCACTTGAACTGGACGCAGCCATCTTTGGAATCAGATTTTTATCAAGATGATGAATGGATGATAGAGATTTTGGCAACGCTATCATACTTGGAATATGACGATCATCAGCAATAACACTATTATCTAGAACCAAGGATGTAGTCTCCGCCAATTCTTCTAAGGAAGCATTAGACTCCCCATGTAAATTGGATAGGTTTGAAAATCGATTAACTTTTTTCGAGCTAGGGGCTAAACCTGAGTCATTCTTCTTGGGGCTAGCTGATCGGTTCAAAACCATTTTAGGAGAGCTGGGTGGACCACTTGAGGATTTCTCTTTGACTATATTCCATTCACCATGATCATTAACTGAACCCTCCAGTGGCTCGTTCAGAGTAGTAGTAGTCTTCTTGGGAACCCATATCTGTTTCGGTTTAGAGGCTGAAACCTTTAGTGGACAAGCTCCATCTCCAACATCAAAGGTATTGCATGCTTTGCAAGGATTCGGTTTCCATGCATATCCAACTTTTTGCACAATAGTCCTCCCTCTATATTTCATGCAAATTTTTGCTGGGTAGTCAGCATCAATCCCAACCTCAATACATACTCTAGCGAAGGCAAATCTTGTTCCAGCTGCAGTGGCATGGTCCATGCAAATGGGTTTTCCAATAACACTAGCAATCTTGCTCAAAGCACTTCTAGTTCTGAAACAAAAATTTAGATTAGGGAAATGAACCCAAACTAGAGTTGTTTCAAAAGTTTGCCGAAACATCTCAATATCCTCAGTCCACCTTTGAAGCACAAGTGGATGGCCATGAACGAGCCATGGACCACCATCAAGGATAACCTGACCGGCATCAGACATTGTAATGATCTCCAGATCTGTAATCCGCCAGGCTTTCTCTAAGGGAGACTTAATTGCAAAGAAAGGAGGATTATTACCAATGAAGTACCCAACCAAGGCATTGCCCTAGTTTAACTTTGCAGCAGAGGTATCCTCATCTTCAAATTTCACATGGACGTCTGGATCAGTAGATGGTTGCATGCAGTGCTCCAATTCTCGAGAGCTTGAGATAGATGTTTTGAATAGAGAGGACCAGCGATTGGAAAGTGGCATGCAGTGCTCCACATGGCCATCCGAAACAGGCTTCACCAATGCCTGGATCTCCTCATCAGAGAGAACTCGCCCATAATCCTTCTCCTCCCTTAAAATTGTAGTCCGTAGAGCATTGACCGGATCAACAAGAGACTCGTCTCCCACAGGTGAAGATTCAGATCTTGCTGCGGACAAACCCTTGTTTGGTCCGAGAGAAAACGGCTTGGATTTCTTCCCAGCCCGGACCTCTGGTTCTTCTTCAGAATTGATTGTATAAGGGACACCCTAGTAGATCGTTCTTCAGCATAACTAAACAATGCACGGATCTGGTTCTTAAGTTGCGCATGAGGATCAGATGGAGGAGGGAGAGGAAAGACCCCCCCAGTCATGGTCGGAAGAGAGCCAAACGACTGAAGTGGTGGTCGGATGTGGAGAAGAAATCAAACGTGAAGAAGAAATCACTAGAGGGAAAAAAGGAGAGAAAAAATAAAGACCTAGAAAAAAAATAAAGACCTAGAGAAAAAATAAAGACCTAGAGAAAAAATAGAGACCTAGAAAAAAAATAAAGACCTAGAGAAAAAAATAAAGACCTAGAGAAAAAATAAAGACCTAGAGAAAAAATAAAGATCGTAAAAAATAAAGACCTAGAGGAAAAATAAAGACATAGAGAAAAAAAATAAAGACCTAGAGAAAAAATAAAGACCTAGAGAAAAAAATAAAGACCTAAAGAAAAAAAATAAAGACTTAGAGAAAAAAAAATAAAGACTAGAGAAAAAATAAAGACCTAGAGAAAAAGTAAAGACCTAGAGAAAAAACTAAAGACCTAGAGAAAAAAAATAAAGACTTAGAAAAAAATAAAGACCTAGAGAAAAAATGAAGAACTAGAAAAAAAAAATAAAGACCTAGAAAAAAAATAAGGACCTAGAGAAAAAAAAATAAAGACCTAGAGAAAAAATAAAGACCTAGAAAAAATAAAGACCTAGAAAAAGGGTTTCAGGCGATTCAAAGGGTGAGGAATGCATTACGTGGGCTTCAGGGTTGTTTAGCTTTGAAACATGTGTTTCGGGCAGTTCCTAATCTATTTTTTACGAAACCATGATCTAGGTGGGTCCAAGAAAATACTGGTTCCAAATCGCATTTCACGAAGTCCACGGCTCAAGGAAGCGCTCTAGGAAATTCTGGGAATCCTGTGTCCTTTAAGATGGGGTTCAGAGCCGTTTCTGAATGAAACCCGTATTTCTTGCAATCAATGGCCTTTATTTTACGATGGGTAATCCATTTCTTTCCGACCAAATGTGCCAAACAAAAAGCATTCAAGACAAGTTTTCCAACTATTTGAATATCCTTTTTAACTTGGTCGAATCAAAGAAACACAAATAATGCGTTTACAAGATTCTATGCTGAAATACGCATTTCATGATAATCTTAGATACTTTTCGCTTTAAAAAGGGTTTTAGGCGATTCAAGCGTAAGGAACGCACTGCACGGGCTTCAGGGTTGTTTGGGTTTGAAAAACGTGCTTCGGGCAGTTCCTCATATATTTTATTACGAAACCTCATTCAATGTGAGTCCAGGAAAACACTGGCTCCATCTAGGATTCATTAATGAAGGCAACTTGGGATGGATACCGGAGTTTCTTGGTGGAACATTCCAATGATTAGTAATTTCACATGGTAAAGCTATGTCAAGATAAAGAATCCTACTACAAACAATGTGAATAATCTGCTGTAACACAATGTTACTTGAATGCTCTTTACTTCTGAAGATCCTTCCATTCCTCTCAGCCCAAATATGCCAAATGAATGCATTAAACAATAGCTTGCCAAGAGTTTGAAGACCTTTTGCTTGCTGGTCCAATGGAAGAGTGATTGAAGCTAGCAATTCCAACGGATTTGTACAGCGTATCGGCTCCAAATTCAGTTTTGCGAGGAGAGCTTTCCACACCTCTTGAGAATAAGGGCATTAGATCATTAAATGAATAACTGTTTCCCAAGTGCAATTACAAAGAACACAGCAAGAATCACAAGCAACATTTCTCTGGAGGAGAAAATCTTTTTTTTTTCTTTTTTTTTTTTTTTGAGGAGAAAGTTAGTTCTTCATTTTCTCAAATAATAAATTACAGAGGGGAGGTCTAAACAACCCCACATGGATATTTGACGATCCCAATGGGGCATACCCCATAGAAATCAGAACAAATGATATAGATAGAAAATGAATTTGTTCGAAGTCCGAACTTTATTTCTAACAGCGACTTGCATCTAGCGTTTATTCAGACTGCTCACATTCCATATGATGACAGTCATGTAGAACGATTCCTGGGATTAGGCTTCTCTTTAATGGTGATCCCAGCATGTCCTTGTTTTCGTCTTGCACTTGAACTTGAACTTGGCACTCTATAAAGTAAGCTTTTATCTAATTGGTGAATAGAAAACAAGCTTTTTTGCGGGTCATCTGATTTCATTTGAGAGGAGATTGCTGCATTACCCTTAATGACTATGGCATTCAGAGTTGCATCAGTTTCCCTCAAAACCATAGCTGTAGTGGAAGAGATATCTTCTGCAGAAGTATTTGAGTCACCATCCAAATTTGAAAGGCTAAGAAATCTGTTTGAACTTGGCTGAATTGATGATGCTTAGGGCTGATTGAGGATTCTTTTGCAGGAGATGCTACCTTTTCTGAAGTTTTTTTTCCTTTTACTGTATTCCATTGCTCCTCCTTCCCTTTTGTATGAAGTTCCTTTCCATGAGGATTCTCCTGATTATGTTCAGTCCCTTGGTAGAGATCAGCACCTGATTCTTCTCCTTGTTTCCTTTTAGGCTTCCACACTTTGTTTGGCAAGCTTGTGTCAGTCTTCAGTGGGCAAGATTTATCCCCATGGTTAAAAGTTCTGCATGTTTTGCAAGGGTTTGGTCTCCAAGCATATTCCACCTTCTGAATTATTGTTTGGTCATTATATTTCATTCTTAGCTCACATGGAAATTCAGCATCAACATCTACTTCAACACATATTCTAGCAAACGCATATCTAGTTCCCGCAGCTGTAGGATGGTCCATGCATATTGGGTTACCAATAACACTAGCAATTTTACTAAGAGCAGAATTTGATCGAAAACAGAAATTCAAATTAGGTAGTCAAACCCACACTGGAATAGATTCAAGATTCTGTCTATACATTGTGATATATCCAGCCCATCTTTTCAAGATTAATGTGTGACCATACACAAACCAAGGTCCCTCATCAAGGATTCGTTGCCCAATGTCATATGCAGCAAACTTAAACAAGAAGAAACCCTTTGCCATAGGAATTATTTCCACATCCCTAATTCGCCATGCTTTTTCTAGACACATTTTAATTAATATCGGGAGTGGATGGAGTATTACCAACAAAATTGCCAACGAGTGACTTTCCCGAGTTCTGAACAGCTGCTGAAGAGTCTTCTTCATCAAACTCAATGTGATGATCAGGATCGTTTGATGGTTGGTGGCGGCGTTGTAAGGCTCTTGCCCGTCCTACTTGGTGAGAAAAAAGTGATGACCACGTGTCGGTCCAGAACTTGATTTGGTGCCCATTGCCAACTAGAAATTTTATGAGAGGTATAGCAATTGGTCTAAGCATCAAAATGCTCTTCCAACCCCAAGAGGCATTTTTAGGAATCATAACGTCCCAAAAAGACTCTCCACGCAAATACTTGGCATTTATCCATAAGTTCCAGCAAGTGCTTTTGTTACTAACCACATTCGAAACTTGGCTTAAGAGGGCTGCCTTCGCTGTTCCATGAATTGATTTAGTACCCAAACCACCCATAGCAATGGGTTGGCACATGGAATCCCAAGCGAAAGGGTTTAGGCAACTTGGAGCTTAAGAACTAATCTCGTGGGATTCAGCCCCGTTAATCTTGTGTAATCAATACCCCGTATTTGGATAAAAGAGCATGCCGGATGACTCTAGGTCATATCAGGGTATTATGGTCGAGTCTTTTGCTTCGAAATGCGTTTACAACGATTCTATGCCGAAATACGCATTTCTTGATAATCTAAGTTAATTTTCGCTTTAAAAAGGGTTTCAGGCGATTCATAGGGTGAGGAACGCATTACGTGGGCTTCAGGGCTGTTTTTTTTTTTTTTTTTTTGAAGAGTAAGTTCGTTCTTTAATTTCTCAAAAATAAAATACAACTTGGAAATCTATAATCAAATGGATTATAGAAACTTCACAAGGGGCATCCCCCTCTTTTTACAGAACAGCTCTATTTAACGAAAGACATAAAACCACCCAAAAAATTACAGCTGTGCACTAAAAAAATGATACAAAAGATCAATATTATCAACATTTAACAATGGAGGACCAGGAAATCTGCTAATGATTTTACTGAATCGCACAGTCTGAGGATGAGGATGCACAGATTGAACCTGCCCAAAACTAGTAACCACAGCATGAAGACGTCGTGCCTTAAAACGCAATTTCCAATTTGATTTAGCAGGATTGAGAAGAATACGTTGCAAAGCAGTATCGGTCTCAATAGTAATGGATGAAATATCTGGAGGAACAAGCTGGAACAGTTGGTAGAGACCATCATAAAGCTGCAATGATTGCACTCTTCGTCCCCGCCAAGGATGATGAGTATCTCTCCACAAAATACCAACCAAACTCAGAGGCAATGTAGTAACTGAAAACCGCCATCGAGATGGTCTGTCATTAACCAGATTTGTAGCCATGACTGGTGTATGCACAGGAACATTCCAATGACACTGAATGTCATGCGGTAATATAAGATCAAGGTACAATATCTTAGTTGTCACTATCTGAATGATGTGCTGCACTGCATAGCCATAAGGAAGAGTAACATTCTTGAAAATCCTTGCATTACGTTCAGCCCACACATGCCACACATAAGCATTAAAAGGAATCTTTGCAAGAATTAAAGTATCATTCCCATTCTGATCAATCCGAGAAACCATAGAATCTAAAAGCTCTTGAGCAGTAGAACAACTGATTGGGACGACCAAATTCAATTTAGACAGGAGCACCCCCCAGATGGCCTCTGCAGAAGGACAGTGTTGCTTCAGGGTTGTTTAGCTCCGAAACACGTGCTTCGGGCAGTTCCTAATCTGTTTTATTACGAAACCAAGATCTAGGTGGGTCCAGGAAAACACTGGCTCCAAACCGCATTTCACGAAGTCCACGGTTCAAGGAAGCGCTCTAGGAAGTTCTTGGAATCCTGCGTCCTTTAAGATGGGGTTCGGAGCCATTTCTGAACGAAACCCGTATTTCTTGCATCAGTGCCCTGTATTTTGATAAAAACGCTTCATGGATGATTCGAGGACATTTCAAGGGCTATTTGTCAGCAGTTTTCCTTTGAAATGCTTTCCATACGGTTCTAGGTTGAAATACGCATTTTAAGATATTTTTAAGATATTCGAGCAGCGTTTTGCTTTAATATGAGTTTCACGGGATTCTAGGGTTAGGAAAGAAAAGCGTGGGATTCAAGCTTTTTTACGACTGAATCCCGTCCTTCGAACAGTTTGTTTGAAATCTAAGGTGCCTATGGGAAAATGTTGGGTGTAAACCGCGTCTCACGAAACTCGCGGTTGAAGGACGTGCTTTGGAAAAGACGGTGATTGTGTTTTACTTTAAAACGGATTTCAGGGAAATCAGTGCTTAAGAACTAATTTCGTGGGATTCCGCCCCAATTCCGCATGGAAAGCGTATCTCGTGCCATCAATAGCCTATATTTGGATAAAAACACGTGTTGGAAGATTCTCGGGCGTTTTAGGGTGTTCCTATTCGGTCTCTTGGTTTGCGATGATGCATTTGATGTGATTTTAGGCAGAAAAACACATTTTAGGATATTTAGGGACACGTTTTGCGTACACACGTGTTTCGAGCGATTCTGTGGCTAGGAATGCATTGCTGGGGTTTCAAGGTCGTTTAGGACTGAGGCCCGCGTTTCGTGGAGTCCGTTCGTGTTTATAGGCGGATCTGCTAAACTATAGGCTGCAAAACTCATTTCACGCAATTCATAGATTGGAGACGCGCTCTGAAATTCTTTGTTTTCTTTTAGTTTAAAACGGGTTTCTGGAAACATTAGGCTGAAGAGCTAATATGTTGGGACTCTGCCACATTTCTAACCGACAAAAGAATCTTGTGCAATCAATAACCCGTATTTGAATAAAATCGCGTGCCGGACGACTTTAGGTCATATCAGGGTATTACGGTCGAGTCTTTTGTTCGAAATGCGTTTACAACGATTCTATGCCGAAATATGCATTTCATGATAATTTGAGATACTTTTCGCTTTAAAAAATGTTTCAGGCGATTCAAGGGTAAGGAATGCATTGCACGGGCTTCGGGGTTGTTTGGGTCTGAAAAACGTTCTTCGGGCAGTTCCTAATCTATTGGTTTCGTTCGATGTGAGTCCAGGAAAACACTGGCTCCAAACTGCATTTCACGAAGTCCACGGTTGAAGGAAGAAGTCCGAGGAATTCTTTTTCCTTTAAGACTGGATTCGGGCAAATTCGAACTTGAGAACTAATCTCGTGGGGTTTTGTGCCGTTGTTGAATGACACCCGTATTTCTTGCAATCAATAGCCTATATTTTGATAAAAACGCGTCATGGATGATTCTAGCGCATTTCTGGGGGGCGTTGTCTCCACTTTTGGTATGAAATGCATTTCATACGATTCTAGGCTGAAATACGCATTTTAAGATATTATGAGCTATGTTTTGCTTTTAAATAAGTTCCACGAGATTCTAGGGGCTAGGAAAGAAATGCGTGGGGTCAAGGTTTTTTAAGACTGAATCCCGTCCTTCGGGCAGCTTGTTTGAAAATTTAGGCGACTCTCGGAAAAATGTAGGTTGTAAAACGTGTCTCACGCAACTCGCGGTTGGATGATGCGCTCTGAAAAATACGGTAATTTTTTTTATCACCTTTTTTTTTGAAGAATTAGTTAGTTCTTCTATTTCTCAAAGAATACTGTACAGAAAGGGAAGTCTCTTATATGGAAGATGCTTCCAAAGGGGCATACCCCTCTAATTACGAACGAGAAAAATAAAGCAACAAATAAATACGGTCCAAATTACTCATTATTTCCTATACATTGCCTGCACAAATATGTAAGTGCATTCTGATTATTGTGGAAAGTAGCTAAATTTCTGCTTAACACTTTACTGAACCGAGCTGATCACGGATGAAGCATCAAGTACTGAATGTGCTCAAATTTCTGAATAAAAGCTTGTAATCTTGTTACTTTAAAGCGCACCTTCCAATCAGAAACTTGAGGATTGAGAAGAACTTTATGGAGTATTGAATCTGCCTCAAAAGTGATATGTGTGACATTATCTGGACCAAACTGCATTATCTGAAACACTGCCTTAAAGGAAGTAAACTCTTTTTCAATATGACATTCCTTTGGTGTATGAACATCACTCCAAAGAATTGCAACTATAGGGGTATCAATTGAACAAATAGATACTCTCCATCCAGGATTCATTAAACTAGGCAACTTGGGATGGATATCGGAGTTGCTTGGAGGAACATTCCAATGATTACCAATTTCACATGATAAAGCTATGTCAAGATAAAGAATTCTACTGCAAACAGTGTGAGTAATCTGCTGTAACACAACCTTACTTGAGTGCTCTTTACTTCTGAAGATCCTTCCATTCCTCTCAGCCCAAATATGCCAAACGAGCTTTCCAAGAGTTTGAAGGCCGTTAGCTTGCTGGTCCAATGGAGGAGTGATTGAAGCCAGCAATTCCAATAGATTTGTACAGCGTATCGGCTCCAAATTCAGTTTTGCTAGGAGAGCTTTCCACACCTCTTGAGAACAAGGGCACCGGATCATTAAATGAATACCTTTTTCCCGAGTGCAATTACAGAGAACACAGCAAGAATCGCAAGCAACATTTATCTGGAGGAGAAAACCTTTTTTTTTTTTTTTAAGGAGTAAGTTAGTTCTTCATTTTCTCAGATAATAAATTACAGAAGGGGAGGTCTAAACAACCCCACATGGATACTTGACGCTCCCAATGGGGCATACCCCATAGAAATCAAAACAAATGATATAGATAGACTTTATTTCTAACAGCGACGTGCATCTAGGGTCTATTCAGACTGCTCACGTTCCATATGATGATCGTCATGTAGAACGATTCCTGGGATTAGGCTTCTCTTTAATGGTGATCCCAGCATGTCCTTGTTTTCGTCTTGCACTTGAACTTGAACTTGGCACTCTATAAAGTAAGCTTTTATCTAATTGGTGAATAGAAAACAAGCTTTTTTGCGGGTCATCTGATTTCATTTGAGAGGAGATTGCTGCATTACCCTTAATGACTATGGCATTCAGAGTTGCATCAGTTTCCCTCAAAACCATAGCTGTAGTGGAAGAGATATCTTCTGCAGAAGTATTTGAGTCACCATCCAAATTTGAAAGGCTAAGAAATCTGTTTGAACTTGGCTGAATTGATGATGCTTAGGGCTGATTGAGGATTCTTTTGCAGGAGATGCTACCTTTTCTGAAGTCTTTTTTCCTTTTAGTGTATTCCATTGCTCCTCCTTCCCTTTTGTATGAAGTTCAATTCCATGAGGATTCTCCTGATTATGTTCAGTCTCTTGGTGGAGATCAGCACCCGATTCTTCTCCTTGTTTCCTTTTAGGCTTCCACACTATGTTTGGCAAGCTTGTGGGCAAGATTTATCCCCATGGTCAAAAGTTCTGCATGTTTTGCAAGGGTTTGGTCTCCAAGCATATTCCACTTTCTGAATTATTGTTTTGTCATTATATCTCATGCGTAGCTCACATGGAAATTCAGCATCAACATCTACTTCAACACATATTCTCGCAAACGCATATCTAGTTCCCGCAGCTGTAGGATGGTCCATGCATATTGGGTTACCAATAACACTAGCAATTTTACTAAGAGCAGAATTTAATCGAAAACAGAAATTCAAATTAGGTAGTCGAACCCACACTGGATTAGATTCAAGATTCTGTCTATACACTGTGATATATCCAGCCCATCTTTTCAAGATTAATGTGTGACCATACACAAACCAAGGTCCCTCATCAAGGATTCGTTGCCCAATGTCATATGCAGCAAACTTAAACAAGAAGAAACCCTTTGCCATAGGATTTATTTCCACATCCCTAATTCGCCATGCTTTTTCTAGACACATTTTAATTAATATCGGGAGTGGATGGAGTATTACCAACAAAATTGCCAACGAGTGACTTTCCCCAGTTCTGAACAGCTGCTGAAGAGTCTTCTTCATCAAACTCAATGTGATGATCAGGATCGTTTGATGGTTGGTGGCGGCGTTGTAAGGCTCTTGCCCGGCCTACTTGGTGAGAAAAGAGTGATGACCACGTGTCAGCCCTAGATGGAATTTCTGCAGCATCCTTCAATTGGAGAGTTTTAGGAATAAACAAACCTGATCTATTCTCTCCCGAACCAGGAGTCTCCATCACAGCAACTCCATCATTTGATAGAATTCTGCCACCTGCCGCTTCTACTTGCAAGACTTTGTTATTGAGTGAATCAGCATCAGGTATGCTGCCATCTGCCGTTTCTACTTGCACAAGTTGCGTTTTGCGTGATTCCTCATCAGCTGTATTGGGCGCAACCCTATTTGACGATGCAGACATCTTTTCCTTACCCAATCTCACCTTGGCCTCAATGGTCTTCTTGTCCGGAAGATGCTACGAGTCACCGGTCTTCTGACATGGATTTTGGTTGCCGACTTCTGGCGTCTTCTGGTTTTGCCAACCATATGGACAGTAACAACTTGATCGGGTCTTTCTTTTTCGACCTATTTTTGAGAGACTTGAAGGTAGAATACTGAATTCTTTGCTTCTCTAGTCTCTTTTGTCGATATGCCGCACGGCGCGGCGACGTTGCGACGAGCAATTTGAGCTTCAGTAAGCTCTCGTTGGGCTCTAGCAATGAAGGATGTAGTCCCTCGTGCGCAGTAGCCAAGCCTGTCTTCTTTGAAGCTAGGCATGGACAGGATCCGAACACAGTCCTTTACCTGTCGCAGTGAAGCTTTGAACTTTGCGAGTTCGGCCCCTGTTGAGATGAAAGGTCAAACTGCAGGAGTGCAGGCCTTGGTTGGTTCTTGTAGAGGCCTGGTGATGCATGATCTGATTTTGGGCTTATAGGAGCAAGCCGTCTTATGCTGAGTTGATTTTGTTTGGCGGAGGGTAGGTTTCTCCTCTTTCATGTAAGAGAGGGTAGAACTGGTTCTCCTTGAGAGGGGCCAGGTATACTGGCTTTGTAGATATTCGGGACCTCCTTTGTTTCGGTGAAGGTCTTAGGGACCAAGTCTTGGGAAAGACCTGGTTCTTTGCAGGTTGAGGCTTCGTGGGGTTGCCACTGGCATCAAGCTTTTTTATGGCTGCCTTTGGTGTTGGAGCAGCGACATGTCCAGAGGCAGTCTTCTGCTTCTTGGCAGATGCGGTTTCTTCCATGGGGATGAAGCTACCATTGTTAGTTTGGAAAACTTCTGAAACAAGACCACATCCATTAGTAATCACAAGAATATGGTAATCATAAATGGAAAATGAACTATGGTTTTGTCTTTTCAAATTGCTCGAGGAGACATGGTCCGGCCCAAGTGAAATGAAGAAGGCAAAAAGCCATAGAAGGTACAATTGCTCTGTACGCAAGTATGGGAGGCTCAGAGTGAGCGTTCCAATGACTGCTAGAAGCAATTGTAAACCTTAATTCAAATTACCAAGAAGTGAGGCTCACTCGAAGTAAGATGATATAAGATTGGGAATACAAATGTGTCGGTCGCGAATACAGTAGACCCGAAAGGGCATACTAGCACCGCTAGGCACAAATGTTGCAAATTGCATCTTTAGAATGGACACGAGATGGGATTTTTGAAAGGTCAAAATTGGATTCATAAAGGAGAGCAAATCGTATTCCAATCCGAACATAGGCTCAAACATTTCTGCGAGCACTAAGTCCGAAAGGGAAGGAACCAAAATTTCTCAAATCTGAACCCAAAAGAGACGGAGTTTTTTTTTTTGAAAGGTCAAGATTGAGTTCATCAAAGAGAGCAAGTGGCCATATTCCAATCGGAACACAGGCTTAAACATTTCTGCGAGCTCTAAATCCGAAAGGGAATGGACTAAGATTTCTCGAATCTGAACTCAAAAGTGATGGAAGTTTTTTTTTTTTTTGTTTTCTTTTAAGAGATTTTTTTTAGAGAGATTTTTTTTAAGAGTACACATGGGTTTCCAGTTCGGTCTTATGAAACCTTAGTAGATAGATTAGCCCCCAGGTAAGGGTAGGATTACTTAATGAACCCATTTGAATGACCCTCGCCTCGAACAGTCTGGCTGTCTCCACACTCTGGACAAGACTTTTCTTAGATCCACTTTGGTCAAAGAACGCAATTGGCATGACCTTAGTGTTTTTTTTAACTCCTTTTTTTTTTTTTTTTTTTTGAAAGATCACTAATGAACCCGTCAAAGAGAGAAAATGGCCCCTTCAGATCCGAACATTGGCTATAAACGATTTTCGTGAGCCATTGTCCAAAAAGGAAAGAACCAAACTTTTTCGAACTTGAGTCCAAAAGGAAAACAAATGAAATTTTTTTTTTTTCAAAATCTGAAAAGTTTGAAATCAGATTTTTCTTTTTTTTAAGATCCCTATCGGACTCATCAAAGAGAAAAGATGGCTCATTCCCCGATATGAATAATAGCTACAAACATTTCTGTGAGCTATCAAGTTCGAAGAGGAAAGGATCAAAGTTTCTCAAAATTGAATCCAAAAATGAGAAATTAGAGATTTTTTTTAAAAAGAGGTCAAGATTGGATTCATAAAAAAGAGCAAATAGTATTCCAATCCTAACAAAGGCTCAAACATTTCTATGAGCACTAAATCCGAAAGGGAAGAAACCAGAATTTCTCGAATCTGAACCCAATGGTGACAAATTCTAAAGATTTTTTTTTTTCGAAACGAGAAAGAATGAAAATAAATTCAAAGATAGAAATTTACAAAAATACCATCTCATGTTTTTTTTTTAGATGCAAGATCCAACATAGGCCACCAACTAGAAAGAAGCCAAAGAATCTAAGCATCATATCCTCAAATGAACGGGTCCCACCGGGTGTGCCAACTTGATGAACCCGGCTCTTTTACTCTACCTCTGCCCCGGGGCTGCTAGGGCCCGGCGGAAGGAAAAAAGCGAGCATCAACATTTTTGTTTTGTACGGGTATGCTAGATTTTCCATTCTACCTAGAATTTGAAGTGGTGATGCAGAAATTCACCTTCACAAGTAGAAAAGGAAATCAACTTTTTCCTAACTTTCCATTGCACATATATTTTTAAGAATAGAGACAAGATTTATGGATGCCATAAGAGGCGATTTTTTTCTTTGTTTGTCGTGAAAGGCGGTTTCTTGCCGTAGAAGGTGATTTTACCGTGAAAGGTTATTTTTGCCATAAAAGGCGATTTACAAATCTCATCAATAATGAAAGACAAGAATTATGATTTTTGTCTCTTTAGAAAATACAAAATATAATAGAAAAGTAAGAAAAGGAATCAAACTTCTCAGGAGATTGTGAGGACTCGTTTAGATCGACGGTCGCAAGTCATATATGGACTTCGCCATCGTCCTTTAGATGAGAACATATGATGCTTTGATTCTTTTGGCTTGGCTGGGACCTCAGATTTTTAGAGGATAAAGACCAAAAGGAGGTCTTATATCCAATAAAAAACCAAGTAGACGGGCTGAAAAGCCGCATCTAGGCCATGTTGGATAGAAGGAGAGGAGACCTCGAGAGGTGCCCCCCAAGGGACTTCTATCACCTTGTGGTGTTTCTTGGAGCAAAGTTTTTTCAAAGTACATAGCTTCTTTTCGCAGAGATTTCTCCGGGAATTTTCGGGATTTTTCTTGGATTTTTCTGGACCGTTTCCTCTTGGAATGACCACCCTTTTATAGGCTTTTGGTAGCCATTATGTGGGTTTATGAGCATTGATGACATTGGTGCTCCATGATGAGGGGTTACAAGTTTTTATTTCTTGATTTTGTAACTCCTTTTTCCTTGAATATGATTGGCCGATGGAGAATTATGGGCATTTAATCGCCTCTAATCTCCACGATGAGGGGAGTTTCATGATTTATTGCCATGATTACTTGGACTTGTAACTCCTTTTTCCTTGAATCTGATTGGGTCGTCCAAAATAATGAGTTAATAACCACATTAACTTGTCATAAAACGGGTCATTTAACTTCATTAATTGGTTGCCCGGGTGCTCGAAGAGTCGCGAGTCGTACCTCTTCTTTTGGAATTCTTCTTACGATGATCGCTAATGGGTCCACATGTTGTTTGATATTGGATGGCGATGCAACTTCAAACATTGATTAATACTAGTGGGCCAATAACATCTGTCCTGTCGATTTCTCGATCGGTCGGGCAGAAAGTGTACTTTCTTGGTTGGCCGGTTGGCGATTTTAAAGCGTGCGATGATGATCACATGCTCTTGATGGTAGATCCAAGATGTTGGTGAAGATCAGTTGATTGCGAGCACCAAAAATCAGATTTTCAGAAAACCATAGGGGCCGAAATTCTCGAAATGCGAAAAGGGTCAGAAAATAGCCCTTTCGGCGAAAGTCCGTCTACCTGGATTTCAAGGGTCACTAGCGAACATGCACCCATGGTCGCCGGCGCCAGTGACCATGGGGATTTTTTCCCCTTTTGGTCGCCGATTTTCGGTCGTTTTTCTGGCTTTTTCGATTCTTTTTTCTCCTGTATTTTTCTTAACATTTTTCCTCATTTATTGGCTTGATTCTCCTGAAAAAAACCTGACGAGAAGCCGTGCAAACCGGAGCACAAAGTTTCTTATCTTCCGTAAAAGCCAAAGACTTTGTTGCCGATGTCAGAATGACCTGAATTTTGAGGTGAAGCCTCCTGAGCAATAAATAGAACCAACCATGGGCTTTTGTTTGAGTTTTGAAGCCATTTGGGGTCCCGTCGCTGTTAGATTTGATTTTGCCGTGAGGAAGATGTCGAGCTTTGATATACGATCAACCGATGTCCAATTGACCTGAAATTTGACAAGGAGCTTATTAGAGTCATTTTGAGATGATCCATTAGCTCCGGTTTGTATGTTATGGTCTTGGGGAGCTCCGCCGCCGGGAGGCTTGATTTTCTTTCCGAGCGTCAAAGTTTGTCAACCATCGTCGGAATGACTTGAAAGTTGACGCGTAGCCTTTGGAAGCATGTAGAAGCCACCCATTTGCTCTGTTTGATGAGTAATGGCCTCAATGGTTCTCCCAGCCGAGAGGTTTGATTTTGCTGCTTGAGAGTTGATGGAGGGTCAAAAGGTGTCGGTTTGACTTGAAATTTGACATGGAACCTTTTGAAGGTATTCTAAGTTCATCCGTAGGCTTTGATCGAAGATTTGATATCTTCGACACTATCACTGCCGGGAGAGTTGACTTTGCTGCAACTGTTTCCTTTTTGGGCCAAACGATGTCTGAATGGCTTGAAACTTGATGTAAAGCCTGTTAGTGGCATTTTCAGGCCAGCTGTGTGCTCTGTTTTGTGTGTCAGGGTGTCTGGCTTCATCGCTGCCGGGAGCTCCTGCTCAGCTGCTGGAGGGGTGAAGTTAGGCCAAATGATGTTGAAAAGGCCCGAAACTTCATGTGTACCCCTCTTTTGGTTATTTTGAAGGACATTGCAGTTTTTGTTCGATTCTGACACGATCTGATGCTTGAAGCGGCATTTGCCTGTTTGTGGTAGGATGTAGCTCCATGTGACTTCTTGATGTTGATAATATATGAAGAGGCAAAGTGACATTTTTTGTGTCAACATCTAGTTTGCCCCTATGTTCTCCAATTCTTAATGCATTTTCCATGAACTCACATGTTATATCTTTTGGTGTGGAAAATATGTGTTCAATTTGTATGTGTGCCAATAGTAATTTTTTTAATGCAAATTGAAATTTGATATTAGTTCACTTCATGGTTTTCAAAATCACTCGGTCATAATTTTATAAAAGATTCATTGTTGGATTTTGAATGTTAAAGTGATTTGAAGATTTTTTGGAAAATGTTCCAAGCTTCATTAGTTCACATTCTAAAAATATTTTCCTTGAACATATTTCCTTGTGCTTATTGTGATTAAATCGTCTTAGTTGGAAATATATGTTGCTCCAAGCAATTTGCATTTTTGATCATCAAAGCTACATTCATTCAAATGCAAATTTGTTGCGATGTTGTGATGCAACCAAGGTTCAGATCATCTGTCGGTCGATTTGAGACAGGTGGGCCTTAGTATTTTCAAGGGTGACGGCAGCAATTGGGTCAAGCCTTTTCGACTTCATGATCATTTCAGTGCTGACTCAAGCTGGGAGTCATGGACTAATCACATCCTGCAGGTCGGCGGGGCCATTTTGAAGGAGGTCGAGATCTTTGATGCGGTCCGCGCTTTTCGGCAAACCGTGGTTTTCTCCGATGAAGCCTTCATGGCCAGGTTGGAGTCATTCCTTCCACAAACCAACATCTTCGTTGTTACGAATAGCGAGATTGGTTTTTCTTTGAAGGAACTGAGTGCCATCACCGGGCTTTCCATCCTCGGCAAACTATGGGATTTTGTGTGCTAAGCTCATGTGGTATGATCTTTACAACCATTGTCCATTGCATTATAAGCTTAGTACATTTACTAAAGTGGAGATTTTGTGTAACGCCCCCCTCATTAACCTTCTATTAATTATAATTAATTGCGTGATTAGTTGGTAAGCGTGTTTATAGTGTTAGCGAGTCGGGTTTGGCATATGGATCTTGCGTGAGAAGTCTCGCACGAGTCCAAGTTGGTTTGGGTACAGTACGGGGGTGGTTTGCAATTTTGGAAAGTTTTTAGGAGTTTCTATGAGATTATGAGTTTTCATGAGTTTGGGTGCATCGGGTTGGTCTCGGCATTTCACGAACTTTAATCTTCTATCGCGTTTCGATCCGATGCGTCGAAGAGGCCCGAATATCCACATTAGCGAAACCATGGACTAAACTTAAATTATTTCATAACCTAACCTGATAAAGCCTTCACTCATCTCATTCCATCTCTTTCTCTCCTTTCACTGTGCTGCCTCCAGAACTCCCAGCCTCCTCACTGGCTCTCTCCCGTTTCCGGTCACCGGAACTCCATTCTCGCCGGCTAAGCTCCTTTTTTTCTTCCCCAAGCCTCCAAGAACCCAACCATTCTATTTTCTAAGGTTTTTATCCACAATCCACTTCAAGGTAAGCTCCTAAAGCTTGTGGACTTCTTCTTCTTCTTCCTCTTTGGTGAGAAATGAATTAGGGAGACTCATTTCCACCCTTGGCATGCATTTGTAGGTTTGATTTGGCATTAAGAGTCATCTTCTCCAAGTTAGAGCTCTAAGAGGATTTTTCCCTAATTTCTTCTTGGATTTTTGGTTCAAGCTCTTCATCTATGGCAAGTAGATAAATATGTTTATGCATGATATGTTTGTCTTCCTTTATTTGAATGGAGATTTCATGGTTTAGATGTCATTTGTTCATTTGATGGTCTTATAGATTGAAAACATGATAATTGGGTTTATTTGCTTAATGAAATGGATTAGAATGTTAATGGCCTGATTAGATAGATTTGTGGTATGAGATTAGACTGCTTTTGTACTTGATATTGTTGCTTATCAGGTTCAGGAAGAGCGGAACGGATTCGGACCCATTTCACTGCAGAAACAGAACCTGGGTTCTGTTTCCGCAGTGTATGCGGTCGACCGGCTAGGGGGCACGATCGACCGGTGACACTGAGTCAGGTTCCCTGAACCTAACCAAACCACTATTCTGCATTTTTCAGTTACAGCTGTCGGTCGACCCACCAAGGGCTTGGTTGACCGGGCACATAGGAAAGATATCAACCTGATCTTTTCAGGTTGACAGTGTTCGCTGTGTAAGGGGTCGACCGGCGAAGGGCCCGGTCAACCGGGAAGCTTGTGTATGCGGTCGACCGGCCAAGGGCCAGGTCGACCGAGTCAACCATGAGAACCTTTTTCAAAGGTTCTTTTCTGCCATGTTTGGATGACTTTATGTGGAACATTGGCTAATCTTTTTGGACTCATTTGACCTTATGTGAAGATGTTTTGAGCCAACGTTCTTCACTGATTGGTATGAGTTAAGCGGTGCCTCTGACTCATGACCTGATGCCAAGGGGTATAACTCTGAACACTCTGAATACTCTGTGATTGGGATGTGTTCCCATCTATTAGCCTATGTGGATAGCCTATTTTGATAATTGATTATTGATTCAAATGCTATGCATTTCCGGTAACTCTGATTACTCGTTTACTCTATTTTAGTTCTGCATATCTATGACGTTTTATATATCTATCCGCTCGTCGACCGTTGTGTCTGTTGATGCTACTCTTGGTGTATAGGTACCGAGCCCTTCTACCTCGAGGAGGAAGCGACGGAAGATGTTTAGGCAAATCAGCCTGATGACTCTTTAGACTACAGTACGGACGGTATTGTATAGCCATATCGACCCCGTACACGAGTGCCATCACGCTATTCTTGATGAGCTTCATCTTTTGGTCATTTGTCCTTTATTTTGATTAGGCCTAGTTTTTGTGTAGCCTTCTTATTGTAATTAATACTTTTATTAATTGTCTTAAACTTGAACTTTAGTTATAACAATTCAGTCTTTGCTCGTAACTATACAATCTTGAGATACCTCTTATTACTATGAAGCTTCCGCTAATTGTTGTTTTATTTGAGAAAATGTTTATCCCTCACAGCGGTCTTTGATCCAGTTGGGACATAATTGGGGCCAGATTATATTTGATTAATTTTGAAAAATTTTTAGTTGGCCCTAATTTCACGCATAACCCCGGTTTCACTTTTGGGGGCGTGACAAGTTGGTATCAAAGCATTACTATTTCTAGATTAAAAATAAGTAGAAACCTAAGACGTGTGTGGATTGGTTTTCTTTTGGGTATCTTAGCTTTTGTAGAATGTATAGTTTGTATGCTAGATTGAGTCTGATAGGACTAACGTGTCTTATGTTTCAGAATGACTGGGGGACATACTCGTTCTACTCACGGTAACGATAATGCTGGGCCTAGTTCTAGTGATTCTGTGGAGGCTAGATTCAACCAGCTAATGTCACCATTTGTGGCTTCTCAAGAAGCACCGTTACAAAATTAGGCCAAGCAGAGAAAGGATCAGACCAAGCAGAGGGAGGACCAGGCTACCTTCTAGACTCAGATGCTATAGGTCTTATAGAGGTCAGTTCTGCCAGTCTAGGTCAACGTGCCAGCTCGGGTGACAGACCCGAATGACATGTATGACAAATTCAAGAAAAGAAACCCATCAGCATTCTACGGGAATGAGGATCCACTCGATGCTGATGAGTGGGTCGTGTAAGTGGAAAAGATATTCCATGTTTTTCATTTCATGAATAAGGAGAAAGTACAGCTTGCAACCTATCTATTTAAGGGTGTGCGGAGATGTGATGGAAGTCGGTCAAAACACCATATGTTACGATAGCTAACGATGCTGCGATCACCGAGGCTACTACTTGGACTTCATTTGAGAAGTTGTTCCGTACCAAGTATATCCCACCCCATATCCAGGCTTAGAAGCTTATCGAGTTTGAATCTTTGGTTCAGGGAGAGGATTCAGTCCAAGTATATGAACAGAAATTTTCCAACCTATTTAGGTTTGCACCGTCTCTAGTTCTTCTTGAGGCCAACAAAGTGATAAGGTTTATTCGAGGTTTACGGCCCAACATTCAGATGGAAGTGACCTCTGTCGCACTGCCTACATATGAGGACAACCTTAAGCGTGCATATTGGGCTGAGGAGTCCATTCTGAGGAAGACCCTCTATGCACAACAGCTTCAGCAAGGACAGATGCAGACTAGAACTCCGAGTCCGGGACAGTATCAGCACCAGCAGCGTCAGTCACAGCAGCAGTATCAACAGCAGTACCAACAACAGGCCAGGAGGCCTAAGTCTGATCAGTCATGAAGGTCTATTGCGTGCATTGTGGTAAGGATTCACATCTATCCAAGAACTGTAGATGGAAGTCAGGAGCTTGCTTTGGGTGTGGCTCGTTAGACCACCAAAAGAGAGATTGTCCTATGAATTGTAAGACCCCGCCCCGAGAGTTTCCGATTAGTACTAATTAAGACGTGCTTTAGTTATAAGTGTGATTAGTGAATTTTGGTTAAGTGTGGATTAGAGTAGCTCTTTTATATCTTTAGAGTATTTTGGGAACTCTTTTGATTTAGTAAGGCCCTTTGGAGGCTCCCTTAATTGTGTTTTGATTAGCTTTGGGATATATTTAGTAATTCTAGAAACATGTAGTTTGCCCCGTTTAAAGTATTTTATGATTCCCGACAACTTTCGTGTTTGCCCCATTTCCGTTTGAGACCTCTAGACCTTACTTTGCTATTTATAGGGGTAAAACTGTCTTTTTGCACAAAATCTGGACACTATTTTTTATATCTCCGAAACCTGTGAAATATATACTTTTTGGAAACTAGAAATTTAGACAAACAATTCTTCCTTCTT
Organism: Persea americana; assembly: GCA_029852735.1. Lineage (NCBI taxonomy): Eukaryota > Viridiplantae > Streptophyta > Magnoliopsida > Laurales > Lauraceae > Persea > Persea americana. Next base: position 24,529,243 of record CM056817.1, read on the forward strand.
CGTCGAATCCATCCGAAGCCCGGAAGATGGTGTTTTCAGCCCTAGAAGTTGAGTAAGTTGTGGGACCCATTGCCATAGCCTATAAAAGGGAGAGTCTTCTTCTCTTCTCCCTTTTCTTGCAACTTTCCTTTGAGATAGAAGTGAGTCCACCAGCCTAGGGTTTCTTCTTGCCCTTTTCTTGCTTCTCCACCTCCAAGCTCTCATCAATCTCTTGCTAAAGGATAAATGGAGGTTGCTATCTTCTTCCCCTCCATGAGAGCTTCTTCTTGATACCATTTGTGGAGAGAACCCTCCATTCCAAGCTACTCTTTGATTAAGTTCTTGCCATTAGAGAACCTTCCATGTAAGCTCTTCCTCTCATCTCTTGGTGTGTTCTTCTAGTCCTTGAGATGCTCCATTTTGATTATTGGAAGTTATCTCTTTTTATTTCTTGTTTTGCCATTCTAGGGTTTGTGATTAGTGTCATTTTGAGGATTTTTGTGTAGATTGTGGATTTTGGACTTGAGAGTGTGCTTAGAGCTTGATTAGCTTAATTGGAGGCCAAGGCAAATGGATGAATAGCTTTCTTGAATGATTTCATGTTTTAATAAGAATTATGAATTTTTCACTATTCATCTTCTCTCATGTACTATGGTTAACAATGATTTTTGAAATGTGCATTTTGTTTGATTATTCTCCTTATTGGAACTTTTGAGGAATGTGTATACATTATGTTTGTAAAAGTTTGTTTTGGATCACTCAAGGTTGTCATTAATTTGGGTACTTTTGCATTGAATGAGATTTGTAAGGAGATGGATGTGATTTTTGGGTTTTAATGGATCGTTGTTGGAGGATTTAATGTGTATGAAGTGGGTGGTAGGAGAGCCATAAATATGGTATTAATGGTAGGCTTGAATGGGTTTTTGAGTTGAAGAGAAGTTGAGGTTCGGACTACTGAAGCGGAGTGTTTTTGAAGCAGTTCGCTCAAGCGAACCTTTCACAGAACCTCTATCGCTTGAGCCAACCTCTTTCTTCACTCGAGCCTTCCTGTTCCGGAGTAGTTCGCTCGAGCGAACTTAACCTCGCTCGAGTGAACCCCTCACAGAACCTTGGTCGCTCGAGCCTCCCTCCTTCTTCGCTCGACCTCTCCTGAGCCATAGTAGTTCGCTCGAGCGAACTTATACTCGCTCGAGCGAACCCCTCACTCGAGCAATGTCGCGACCCCGAACCGGGGCCCCGGGACCGCGACGGGGTGGTGTGGATAACGGACCACCCCTTGTTAAATAATGGCTAAACATTTCTTTAATTTCCCACAAGTTACCGCGGTGAGGAATCCACATTCACTCGTAGAACATTTATATTGGTGCGGAAGCGTGTAGCAAATCAAACTCTTAATCCAATCACATCATATGAGACTGTTAATAAACAAGTATAGCATGATGTCAGAGTGAGCAATGATCTCATTAGCATTCCCAAAATATTAAGTTAAAGTTTAGACAAAAGAACAAGTTAATTAACATTCCCCAAAAATAAAGGCCAACAAAGGCCAGTACAACCCAAAAGTATAAAACAGTAAATCAGTCTATAATCTTCCAAAATGTTCGCAGCTCGAAGCTAAACCCAATGTCTACATGACATCGTCAGCTTGCCACTCTACTAATCGTTGCGGTTCACCGACCGCCTCCTCTGGCTCCTCCTCAAGGGCAAAGATGGGAGCTGGACCTGAGTACCACAAAAATGGGTCAGACACGACGGTCTGGCAGGTGGGTGAATAGATAACACCAATAAAGAAATCAAAGCATATCATAGTTATAACGAAAACTGTCATAAAACAGGATGCGTAGTTCATTTAAAGTAAAGATGCAATACAAATCAAGCGGGGTATTCAAGGTATAGGAACTGACTAGGTGGCAACCACACTAAAGCTACATCCTCTCTATCACTAAAGTGATGAGAGCACATTGAGTGCATTGGGCTCAATCACACGAAGTGACGAGAACCAATATTATAAACATATACATATACATATAGCTAGGCAAGACCACGGCCGCGGAACCGGGTAACAGGACAGTACGGGATCCAAGTTGCAACTGGCGGGAGCACAGGGGGAGACCCAAGTCAGTTGATCAGACTGACAAGGATGTCCAAGCTTAGTGGTGCCGACTCTTAGGTTACATGATAAATCAAAACATATACAAAACTATATCAATATAAAACATACGGGCAGACAGGGCATAGTGCTCGAAGGCACACATTTCATATTATTTTCGGTTCATGTATACACGGGCTGGCAGGACATATCGGGTATATAAACCGGAATCTGAGACAAAACCATTACGATCGGGTAATTACATATATAATTTGAGTAAAACAAAGCAATAGTTTCTAATATCATTAGGGACTAAATATTGAGGCTTCCATATTCAAGCAACCTGTATAAGGATCTTGTATGTCCATATTACCCTAAATATGGTACTCGAATGATAGAGGACATACTAAGTCTCCTTATGCACGTGGATGAATCTAAAGGTCCCAATACCTTTTCCGAAATGGTGCTTCTATCTATGTCAATCTCCTTATGTCATCCCCTGGGTCTTTCCAAGGTGGTAGGGCATCAGAACAACCCATCCAAACCTTTAAATACCATATCTGAAACCAATGGAAAAGACTCAGGAATTCTGGGTTAAACTCGGTCACCTGTCGATCAGATGGCGGTTAGCCGCTGATGTGATCGGCGGTTAGCCGCTTGCTGACCGCGGGGCTGACCGCGGTTCACCCTGCTAAAATGTAGCATTCTGTGTTTCTAACCGCGCCTCTCGGCTACCTAGCGGTCACTGGGGTTTTTGGGGTTGGCGGTTAGCCGCGAGATGACCGCGCGGCTGACCGCGGTTCGCCTGTCAAAATGCAGCATTCTGTGTTTCTAACCGCATCTAGGTCGGCTAGCCGCCGGTCACCTGTCGGCTAGCCGCCCGGGTGACCGCCCGCTGACCGCCCAGCTACGGGAACTACACATCAGGTGCAGATTTCAGTGCTTTCTTTCCCAAACTCTTTCACCTCAACTCCAACCCTTTCCTAACATGAAATAGGTCCATTCCCTATCATTTAACAATGAATCCATTCCACCAACCACCCTTCTCATCAATGCATTTTTTTTCTTCTACCCATGCAAATCTCATTTAAGAGGTCATACCAACCCAAAATAAACTTTCATGGATGCATGCATATATTCTCCTAGAATTAACTAAGAGAAAACCATAACAATAAATACATTTCCAAAAGCATTATAACATACTAAATCAAATGAAATAGGAATAGTAAAAATCCACATTTTCCACAAAATAAGGACTTATTCAAATCGAATCCATTCATCCACTTGCCTTGGTCTCCAAGAATGCTAATCAATCTCTAATCCTTCAATCAAGCTCACAAACTACAATCTACACAAAAATCCCCAAAATACATTCATTACAAGCCCTAAAATGGCAAAACTATGAAATAGAAAGGACTAACTTCCAATAATGGAAATGAAGCATCTTCAAGACTAGAAGAATCCAAATCTAAAAGGCGAGAAGAAGAGCTTACATGGAAGTTCTCCAAATACACAAGGCTTGCTCAAAGAGGGTCCTTGAATGGTGGTTTCTCTCTAAAAATGGTACCAAGAAGGAGCTCTCATGGAGGGGAAAAAGATTGAAGCATCCATTCTTCCTTTAGCAAGAGATTTGAGAGAGATTGAGAGATGGGGAAGCAAGGAGCAATGGAAGAACTCTAGGGCTGGGCTGGGATTCCTCTTTTTCTCAAGAAGTTGCAAGAAGAGGAGGAGGGAAAAGAACTCCTCCTTAAATAGATAGTGGTAAGGGTCCCACAACTTAAAGGTCCAAAATGGGCTGGAACGTCGTTCTACGGGCTTCGGACGGATTCGACGAAGAAGGAAGAATTGATCGTCGAAATTTCTACTTTCCAAAAAGTATATATTTTACAAGTTTCGGAGACATCGAAAATGGTGTCCAGATTTTGTGTAAAAAGACTGTTTTACCCCTATCAATGGCAAAGTAAGGTTTAGAGGTCTCGAATGGAAACGGAGCAAATACAAAAGTTGTCGGGAATCATAAAATACATTCAACGGAGTAATTTACCGATTTCCAGAATTATAACTAAATCCCCAAAACTAATCAAGACACAAGAAAAGGAACCCCCAAAGGGCCCCACTAGATCCAAAGAGTTCCCAAAATTATTCAAAGCTATAAAAAGCTATTCTAATCCAGATTTAACCCATTTCCACTAATCTCACTTATAGCTAAAACACGTCTTAATTAACACTAATGGGAAACTCTCGGGGCGGGGTCTTACAAGCGAACCCCTCACAAAACTGTGTTCACTGGAGCCTCCCATCCTTCGCTTGAGCTCTCCTGACTAGAACCAGTCCGCTCGAGCGAACCTCCTGTCCTCTCGAGCGAACTGTACAGAATTCCTGGGTCTTTTCCATTGTTTTCAGATATGATGTTCTAAGGCTTGGATGGGTTGTTTTGATCCCCTACCACTTGGAAAGACCTAGGGGATGATATAGGGAGATTGACTTAGAAAGAAACCCCACTTCGGAAAAGTATTGAGAATTGTGGATTTACCAAACTGTATAAGGAAACTTAGGATGTCTATCATTATTCGAGTACCAGGCCAAGAGCAATAGTAGACATACAAGGTCCTTATACATATTGTGTGAATACGAAAGTCCCAATACATAGTCCGTAATTGTATAAGGAATCATTGTGCTGCTTTACTCGGATTATACTTGTCTTAACCCGATTTCTCCCGATATCACTGGTTTCATCTCAAACTACAATTTATGCATCTGACATGTCCTGCCAGCCCCGTTTATACATGAAAAGATAATGACATGAAATGTGTGCCTATGAGCACCATGCCCCGCCTGCTTGAGAGTTTTTACACCGATATAGTTTTGTGCATGTTTTGATTTCTCGTATAACCTATGAGTCAGCACCACTAAGCTTGGACGTCCTGGTCAGTCTGATCAACTGACTTGGGCCTCCCCCTCATGCTCCCGCCAGTTGCAACTTGGATGCTGTCCTGCCCCGTTACCCAGTTCCGCGGCCATGGTCTTGTCTAGCTATATGTATATGTATATGTATATATTATTGGTTCTCGTCACTTCACGTGTTCGAGCCCAATGCACTGAATGTGCTCTCATCACATTAGTGATGGAGAGGATTTAGCTTTAGTGTGGTTGCCATCTTGCTAATTCCCTGTTCTTTGATATCCTGCATGTTTTATTTTATATATGCATTTTGACAAATAATATACCTTGTTTTATGGAAATACATGTTTGGACAAATTCCAATGTCTCTTAAATTTTATCCTTCGATTTCTCCTATTGTATTATCTATTCACCCACCTGCCAGACCATCGTGTTTGACCAATTTTTGTGGTACTCAGGTCCAGTCCCCGTTATTACCTATGAGGAGGAGCCAGAGGAGGCAGTTGGTGAACCGCAGCAATTAGTGGAATGGCAAGCTGACAATGTCATTTAGACATTTGGTTTAGGTTCGAGTTACGAACACATTTTGGGTGATTATTGGTTTACATTTGATTTATACTTTTGGGTTATACTGGCCTTTGTTGGCCATTATTTTTTAGGAATGTTAATTTAACTAATCTTTTGTTATACTTCTACCTTCATATTTTGGGAATGCCAATGAGATCATTGCTCACTCTGACATCATGTCAGTTACATGCATTTATCAGTCTTATATCGTGCAATGGATTACGAATTTAGTTTGCTACACGCTTCCGCACCAATGTAAATGTCTTGTGAGTGTGTGTGAAATCCTCACCGCGAAAACCTGTGGGAAATCAAGTGAATGTATTTCAAAGTAATTATGGTTGTAATCATTCATCAACACCATAATCATCAGCTCACGGGCCTGGACTCCCAGTCCGGGGTCGCGACATGAATCAAGAGTAGGGTGTAAGGAATGTAGCTCTGAAACCACCAGTGGCTGGACAGCCTTTGAGGCAGGTGCCTCAGCAGCAACTTCGAGCACCACAGCAGCAGCTTAGACTTCCAGCACCACCACAGTAGAGAGGGCAGCAAAGGCCCCAAGGACAGCAGAGGCCCCATGGTCAGCAGTACGGACAGCAGAGACAGCAGCAGCGACCACAGCACCAGGGCAGAGTCTATGCCCTGGATCATCAGGAGGCTGACGAAGCTGGAGGAGTGGTGGAAGTACACTTTCTATCTCAGATGTGCCTGCTAGAGTCTTATTTGATTCTGGTTCCCAGCATTCCTTTGTGTCACCTATGTTTGTTGCATGCTTAGTGGGAGAAGTAGCTCCATTGCATTGCATTTTACTTGTTAGTACTCCTTTAGGAAAGACAATGCAGTGTGAGTCCTATTATCCAGAGTGCAAAGTGCAAGTGGGGAGTTTCATCCTATCTGCCGACTTGATCATCCTAGGGATAAAGGATTTCGATGTGATACTGGGTATGGATTGGTTATCCACCTACAGAGCAGTGATGGATTGCTTCAACAAGACCGTCAGATTGCAAGTACTCACTGACAGTGTTGAGATTATTTGGGAGAGGAAACCCATGTCTACTAGAGTCATTTCAGCTTTGAGAGCAGACAGATTGATTCGGAGTGAAAGTGAGGGCTATGTGGAATTTATCACGGAGGATAAATTGTCCAAAGCGGTGGAGGATATTCCAGTTGTTTGTGAGTTCCCGGATGTCTTTCCGGAGGAGATACCTGGATTACCACCGGTACGAGAGATCGACTTCACGATTGAGCTTGTGCCAGGAACAGCACCGATATTGAAAACACCTTACCGTATGGCTCCTCCAGAGCTAAAGGAGCTGAAAGTTTAGTTACAGGATCTCTTGGACAGAGAATTTATGAGACTGAGTGTGTCACCATAGGGTGCACCGGTTTTGTTCGTGAAGAAGAAAGACGGTTCGATGCGTATATGCAAAAATTACCTACAGCTGAATCGGGTTACAATCAAGAACAAGTATCCTTTGCCCAGGATAGATGAGTTGTTTGATCAGTTGTAGGGAGCACAGCAGTTTTCCAAGATAGACTTGAGTTCAGGGTACCATCAAATACGAGTCAGAGATCAGAATGTGCAGAAGACAACCTTCAGGACTAGATACAGACATTATGAGTTCTTGGTTATGCCATTTGGGCTGACCAACGCACTCGGAGTATTTATGGCTTTGATGAACAGGATCTTTGCACCATGCTTAGACCAGTTTAAAGTCGTATTCATAGACGATGTCTTAGTCTATTCGAGGTCCAGAGATGAACATGTAGAGCATTTGAGGAGTTCATTGCAGATTCTGAGAAACAATCAGCTCTATGCCAAGCTTAGTAAGTGTGAGTTTTGGCTTGAGCAAGTGTCTTTTCTTAGACACATCATCTCTAAGGAAGGTTTATCAGTGGACCCAACGAAGACTGAGGCAGTAGTCAATTGGCAGAGCCCAAAGCCAGTGTCAGAAATCGGGAGTTTTCTCGGTTTGGCAGGGTATTACAGAAGGTTTGTGAAGGGATTCTCTAGTATAGCAGCCCTGTTGACCAAATTGACAAGGAAAAATGTTCCTTTTATATGGACAGAGCTTTGTGAAGCAAACTTTCAAGAGTTAAAGACCAGATTAACCACAACTCCTATCCTTACTCTACCTTCAGGGAATGGAGGGTTTGTGATATTTACAGATACTTCAGGTATAGGATTGGGTTGCGTACTCATGCAGGAGGGAAAGGTAGTGGCCTACGGGTCCAGACAGTTGAAAGAACATGAGAAGAGATACGCTACTCATGACTTGGAGCTTGCAGCAGTGGTTATGGCACTGAAGATGTGGAGACATTACTTGTATAGAGAGATTTGAGGTTCATTCGGATCACATGAGTTTTCAGTATTTGTTTGGGCAGAAAGTTCTGAATATGAGACAGACCAGATGGATGGAATACATCAAAGACTACGACTTTCCGATAAAGTATCATCCCGGGAAAGCAAATGTGGTTGTAGATGCACTAAGCAGAAAGACAGCGAATACCAGATGTTTACAGACAGAGAGTGGTCTTTGACGGAGTTATTCAGAGATTTAGCCATCGAGTTTCAGCCCCAGAGTGAGAGAGTCATGGTTGCTAGCATGCATACTTGGGAACCAGAGATTCTTGGCAAAATCAAGACCAGTCGGACAAAAGATCTAGGGTTAGTCAAACTGATTGACAACGTAGCAAACAGGCCAGAATTTAGACTCTTAGATGGAGCATTGTATTGCCAGGACAAATTATGTGTTTCGAATGTTCATGATTTGAGGAACGAGATCATGGTTGAGGCACACCACTCTTATTATGCTATTCATTCAGGGAGCACCAAGATGTACCAGAACTTGAGGAGTTTTTACTGGTGGAATAACATGAAGAAAGACATTGCCGGATTCGTCTCGAGATGTTTAGTGTGTCAACAAGTAAAGGTTGAGCATCAGAAACCTCCCGGATTACTCCAACCCTTGGAAACACCGGAATGGAAGTGGGAGCACATCACCATGGACTTCGTTGCAGGATTGCCACCTACGAAGGATAATGACAGCATTTGGGTGATTGTCGACAGACTCACCAAGTCGGCACACTTCATTCTGATGAAGATGAGAGGATCCATGGATATCTTAGCACACAAGTACATTCACAACGCGGTCAAACTGCATGGAATTCCAGATTTCATTGTTTTAGACAGAGACATGAGATTTGTGGGTCGATTTTGGGTCAGTTTGCAAGCAGCCTTGGGTCCTACTTTGAGCTTCAGCACTGCGTATCACCCTCAGACCGATGGACAGACTGAGAGAACCAACCAGACTATGGAGGATATGTTGCGAGCATGTGTTCTTGATTTTGGGAAGGATTGGGAGAAAAGTCTTCCTTTGTGCGAGTTTGCTTACAACAACAGTTTTCACTCCAGTATTGGGATGGATCCGTTCGAGGCATTGTACGGATGGAAGTGCTAGACCCCAATTTGTTAGGAAGAGATTGGTGTTCGAAGTTTTCATGGGCCTTCGATCATCAACAATACCAACAAGAAGGTGAAGCAGATCGTTGACAGGCTGAAGAATGCAAGAGACCGTCAGAAGAGCTATGCAGACCCCAAGAGGAGGGATCTAGAGTTTAAGGTCGGAGATAGTTTTTCTCAAGGTCTCCCCGACTAGGGGAACTATGAGGTTCGGTCAGAAAGGAAAATTGGCATGGAGATATATTGAGCCGTTTGAGATTGACATGCGCGTGGGTGAAATGGTGTACCGGTTGATACTACCAGCAGAGTTAGCAGGGGTTCATAAGGTTTTTCACATTTCCATGCGAGGAAGTACATTCTAGACCCTTCACACATACTACACCACGAGCCTTTAGATGTTCAACCTGATGTTACCTTTGTGGAGAGACCGAAGAAGATCATTGATACAAAGGAGCAAGTTCTGAGGACATGGACCATTCACCGGGTCAAAGTACAGTAGGAACATCACAGTCTGAGACAAGCCACGTGGGAACTCAGAGATCATGTTCAAAAGAAGTATCCAGAATTATTGCCGAAGGTGTGTTAGTGATTTGGAGGACCAAATAGCCTAAGGGGGGGGAGGATGTAATGCCCTGCTCATTAACCTTCTATTAATTATAATTAATTGCGTGAATAGTTAGTAAGCATGTTTAGAGTCTTAGCGAGTCAGGTTTGGCGTATGGATCTTGCGTGAGAAGTCTCGCACGAGTCCGAGTTCGTTTGGGTACAATAGGGGGTGATTTGCAATTTTATGAACTTTTCAGGAGTTTCTATGAGATTATGAGTTTTCATGAGTTTGGGTGCATTGGGTAGGTCTCGACATTTCACGAACTTTAGTCTTCTATCGCGTTTCGATCCGACATGTCGAAGAGGCCCGAATATCCATATTAGCGAAACCATGGACTAAACTTAAATTATTTCGTAACCTAACCTGATAAAGCCTTCACTCATCTCATTCCATCTCTTTCTCTCCTTTCACTGTGTTGCCTTTAGAACTCCCAGCCTCCTCACTGCCTCTCTCCCATTTTCGGTCACCGGAACTCCATTCTCGCTGGCTAAGCTCCTTTTTTTCTTCCCTAAGCCTCCAAGAACCCAACCATTCTATTTTCTAACGTTTTTATCCACAACCTACTTCAAGGTAAGCTCCTAAAGCTTGTGGACTTCTTCTTCTTCTTCCTCTTTGGTTAGAAATGAATTAGGGAGACTCATTTCCACCCTTGGCATGCATTTGTAGGTTTGATTTGGGATTGAGAGTCATCTTCTCCAAGTTAGAGCTCTAAGAGGATTTTTCCCTAATTTCTTCTTGGATTTTTGGTTCAAGCTCTTCATCTAAGGCAAGTAGATAAATATGTTTATGCATGATATGTTTGTCTTCCTTGATTTGAATGGAAATTTGATGGTTTAGATGTCATTTGCTCATTTGATGGTCTTATAGATTGAAAACATGATAATTGGGTTTATTTGCTTAATGAAATGGATTAGAATGTTAATGGCCTGATTAGATAGATTTGTGGAATGAGATTATACTACTTTTGTACTTGATATTGTTGCTTATCAAGTTTAGGAAGAGAGGAATGGATTTGGACCCATTTCACCGCAGAAATAGAACATGGGTTCTGTTTCCGTAGTGTATGCAATCAACCGGCCAGGGGGCCCGGTCAACCGGCGATATTGAGTCAGGTTCCCTGGAACCTGACCAAAACACTAATCTGCATTTTTCAGTTACAACTGCCGGTTGATCGGCCAAGGGCTCAGTCGACCGGGCACACAAGAAAGATGTCAACTTGATCTCTTCAGGTTGACAAGGTTCGCTGTGTAGGGGGTCGGTCGGCCAAGACCGGGAAGCCTGTGTATACGGTCGACCAGCCAAGGGCAAGGTCGACCGAGTCAACTGTGAGAACCTTTTTCAAAGGTTCTTTTTTGCTATGTTTGGATGACTTTAGGTGAAACCTTGGCTAATCTTTTTGGATTCATTTGACCTTATGTGAAGATGTTTTGAGCTGACATTCTTCACGGTTATTCCGATTTCTTCGGGTTTCAACTTCATTCAATCTTAAACTGTACGGGGCAACGGGATACCCTCTTTATATCTATGCACGAAGATTGTTCATTTGGGTACCGCAAACCTTATTCCTTTCATTGACTGAGTAGGGTTGTACGAGAATTCAGGAATAACATTTGACTTAGGTTTGGATTGTTTATCGCTTCTGACTCCGAATCGTACCGTCTGGTACTATCTACATGTAATGTCCTTGTTTTTTAGCTTTGTTTACTTTGTTTTGTATTGGGATTACATGAAGAACTTAGATGATGGACTTAGGATCCCCTTTGATGTTCCATTTATTCTGAGATCTGTATGAAGTGTTGAGACTAGGAAGCTTTGATTGTAAGGCTTGTAGAGAACTACTATTGAAGTCTAAAATCTGTTTGAAGTCTGATCTGATTAAAAGTAAAGCAGTTTCTCTATTGTTTATTGAATCTTGTTCGCACAAGAAAGCCTAGTCCCTCACCGATGTCTGTTTAGGATTCTGTTTGTCGGGCACCACTAAGCTGTTAACGTTCAACACAGCTGGGGCACCACCTGTGAGAGAACTCTGAATATAGGACCTTGAGGCAAGACTAGGTCAAGGCCCACGGGGACCGAGCCATATGAGCCAAAAGAGGATTGGTATGAGTTAAGCGGTGCCTCTGACTCATGACCAGATGCCAAGGGGTATCACTCTGAACACTCTGAATGCTCTGTGATTGGGATGTGTTCCCATCTATTAGCCTATGTGGATAGCCTATTTTGATAATTGATTATCGATTCAAATGCTATGCATTTTTGGTAACTCTGATTACTCATTTACTCTATCTTAGTTCTGCATATCTATGATGTTTTATATATCTATCCGCATGTCGATCGTTGTGTCTGATGATGCTACTCTGGGTGCATAGGTACCGAGCCCTTCTACCTTGAGGAGGAAGCGACGGAGGAAGTTCAGGCAGATCAGCCTAATGACTCCTTAGACTACAGTACGGACGGTATTTTATAGCCATATCGACCCCGTATACAAGTGCCATCATGTTATTCCTGATTAGCTTCATCTTTTGGTCATTTGTCCTTTATTTTGATTAGGCCCAGTTTTTGTGTAGCCTTCTTATTGTAATTAATACTTTTATTAATTGTCTTAAACTTGAACTTTAGTTATAACAATTCAATCTTTGCTCGTAACTATACAATCTTGAGATACCTCTTATTACTATGAAGCTTCCGCTAATTGTTGTTTTATTCAAGGAAATGTTTATCCCTCACAGCGGTCTTCTATCCAGTTGGGACATAATTGAGGCCAGATTATATTTGATTAATTTTGAAAAAATTTTAATTGGCCCTAATCTCACGCATAACCCCGGTTTTACTTTTGGGGGCGTGACATTTTGCGTGATAGATTGATAGATCATTTTAGATGAATTGGTGTTAAACTCTTATTCTTCATAATTATACACATATATGAGATCCATTTTCATCTATATGTGATCCATGATATCCTTCTAACTTCTTACCTTCTTGTGCATGCATGGTTATATTCTTTATTGATGATATGGTATGAGTTAGATCTTGATTGTTGATTAATCCTCTCTATGCAAATGTCGAATTGTTCCATATATGGTTTTTGCTCATAGTTACATCTTTAGAAACCACTTTGGAACCCAATCATCTCATGTGCGTATTGTCATATATGTTGAGATAAATGAGATTGCTTCTTAACTTATAATAAAATCTTGAAATGCAATCTGACAATGTCTATCACATGGTTTTTAAAAGTAAAATGTGTTAATGTGATAGATGACCATGATGTTGATTCAATCATGTTCACTTTAGTAATAACATTATTGTGCATTTTTCAATATCATAATTCTGTTCGTATGAAACTCATCAAAATCCATTCTATGTATCTTAGAGACAAATATATTGTTGATGGATGTCCTTCATGTTGAGTTCATATGATTTTACAAATTGTATGCTCTTCAAAGTTATATATTTTGAAAATGCAATTTCTCATATTTATCACTATGCTCACTAGTTATTATATCATTAAAGTGATGAATGTGCCATTATTGTTGCTTAGTGGAATTTTGTGTTTGTCACACATCCTTGCTCTTAATCATGTATTGATATTCAATTGGTATCAATTGGTTCCATGATCAATTGGTATCATATTCATTTGGTATATCTTGAGAATGTGATAGACATTGTGTACAGTGGATTATACTTGATAGCAATATGTTTTTACTCCATGTCACATTCCATTAGCATCATAACATTCATGTTTGCCACCTCTCATGAAAATTTGGATAAATCTCATAACCACCATTTTTATGCGATCATAATCTTGGTCGATGAATGGTTGAGGTTGGCTTCATGATTGAATTTCATTTCATTCTCATTACTCATTATTGTTATATTTAATGATAGATGAAATGATTTCAATACATTGCATATGATTTTCATAGGTATATTAGTTGATGTTATGCTATGTAACCCCCATTACATCCCCTTGAACTTGTTCTTAATTTTAATAATTTGATTATGTTAAACTTGACTAATCCTTCCTTTGAAGTTTATCCTCAATTGGTAAAACCACATTCTCCTTGTACCACATAGTCACTTCATTGTTAAAGTGTTGACAAAAGGAGAGAATAGATTGAGGGGGAGTGTAAACCTTCATAGGAAGCATTAGCATTGATTAAATTCACCCTTGTATTGGCTTTGCACCCTTAGAGATTAGAAACCATACATGATACCCTGTTTTGTATATAATTTTCAATTTCCTTTATTAGCAGGCGCTACTCAAAGGTATTTTCTTTGTTTCAAGTGTGTAGGATCATTTGCAATTTAATGTCAAAGGGGGAGAGAATGTCCAAGTTGTCTAAGGGGGAGATATTGTATAATCTTCCACAGGGGGAGAGAATGCACATCATACCAAAGGAAGAGATTGCATGGTCAAAGGGGGAGAGATGAAAGAAGATAAAAGGCTTGGGAGTCAAAGTAGATGCTTGGCCAAAGAAAGAAAGATGAAAGGGAAGCTTCAAGAATGATCAAGCTCCAAGCATCAAGAAGGATGAAAAAAAAAGAACTAAAGCCCAAGCCAAGTTAAATGAGCATCCAAGAGATTTCAAGGCTTGTCCAGCTTAGGGAGAGCTGAAGACTTAGTGTGTAAATTCGGAGATGAGTAAGTTGCCATCAAATTGCAAAGGGAGAGATTGTTAGAGATTTTGTGTTTTGCAATTCAATGGATGCATTATCATTTTAATCATCATTTGAATTTTCACATGAGCATTAATTTAGAAAAACTTGAAATTTTCATTTGCAATGCTTTGTTTTTAAGACTTTTAAAAATAATGATACATGCATGTTTTGGATTTTAAACTTAGATACATTAAGTTTGAAAAGAAGATTTTCAAATCAAGCATGCCCATGGCTTTAAAACTTTCAAATCACCTTAGGCATTTTAGGTTTCATGTTTTTAAAACTCTTAGATTGATTTAAAACATGTTTCCAGGCTTGATTCCATGCTCCAAAGTCCCCCCAAGAAAATTACTTTGAAAAACATATTTTTGGGAAAAAATGACTTTTACTAGCGGCCAAAATACTTTTACCGGCGGCCTCCGGCCCCCGCTAAAAGCAGTTTTTCAAACGGCTATTTTTTTTAACCGTTGAGTACCCGGTCGACCGGGCAAGGGTCCGGGTCGACTAGGGACTAGCCGTTGGGCAAATTTTGGTACAAAAAGAAGCTTATTCCATGGTAAAAAGAGAGGAACTAAGAGGCCCTCCTTGAGGTGTTTTGAAGCCAAACAAAGGGGAATGAGCGAAGGGAGGTTAGTTGGTCAAAAGGGAAGCTAAAGCTTGGAATCAAGATTTAAATCATCTAAGTAAGCTTGGTTTTCCTCATCATATGTTTCATACTTTGTTTAAATATTTGAAAATCTATTTTAGCATGCTAACTATGATTTGATGAATCCATTACATATATTTCACTTTGAATTGCTTTGTTGTTTTGGATTCCTCATTTAGATTCAAACCAAGTTAGTTTTAACTTTCATATCATAATGGTTTCATGCTTTGTTAAAACTTTGATTTCTCTCATAGCATGAATCTTATACTTAATTGAATCTCTAGATAGTTGTTTTCATTCCATTAACACATAGGAAACTAATTTGTTTTGAAAACAACTATACTCTTGCATCACATGTTTTAGATTTGGAATTTCAAAACAACGTGTAAGTCATTGATTATCATATCCTCAACAAGTTATTTTTTATACATGTGATTAGCATTGGACTTCAATCAAAACATTTGTGATTTAAACTTTCAAAAGCTTTAACCTTATATTCATTGAGCTATCTTTGTTAAACTTGATTGAAGTTTCTCATGCATATACATAAAGCATTTATCTTTTGCATTCATAGAGTGTATGTGTTAAGTTGGATTTACACTTTCATACCCACCTAATTAAGAGGCTTTGTATTTGAGCTTAAATTGTATCTCTTCAAGTGTTGTGTAGACATTTCTTAGAGAAAACCTTTTGGTTGCATAGGTTATTGCTTAGCCTTAAAAAAACATAAGTGTATGGTTAAGGGTGAACCATAAAACCCATGAGGTTATTGCTTAACCTTGAAAAGCATATTATAAGGTTATTGCTTAGCCTTGAAAAGCATTTTGTAAAGGTTATTGCTTAACCTATTGAAAAGCATAGATAGTGGAAATCCGGTGTGGTGTAGGATCACAAGCCAATAGTTGATGTAGGCATTGAGGCCGAACCACTATAAATCATTGTGTTATAGTGAATGCTTTGTGGTGATTACTATTGGCTTCCGCATTTAGTTTTATTATCTGCACAAGTGACTAATTGTTTTAAAGAAATTAAAATTTGGCATAATTGGTCACTAATTAGAAGCTCACCCTATTCACCCCCCCCGCTCTAGGGTTCAGATCCCGGACTTTCAGCGATTACCTGTTGTCATCCCCAAGATCGATCCCATTGTCTATGCATGGAAGATGACAAGGATTCTGCTGAGCAAACCATTGCCAAATGTGTTACAAAAGTTGTACATTTGTGGAGAAAGAGAGGATTCCGCTCTTTACAAATCTCCATTTCTGCAATAGATTCATATTCTACAATCCTACTCTTCACATAGAAAACAAAAATCCTCTATAATAAAATAAATTGAATTTTCCTTTTCTCGAAGGACAAAATAGCCCGTTAAAATGGGTACCCAGCCCAACCCGTCCCAAGCCCAAAAATACTTGGCTTTTACAAAAATTTTGAACTTAGCGGACTGGGTATGGTCAATCGTTTTAAAGCCTGGCCAAAATGGGATTGGCACTGGGCAGAACAGGCCGGCCCCGTCCAAGCCCGGCTCAGCCCGCCCTTAAGCATTTTCACTTATTTTTTATTGACTATCTTTTGATGGTTGTTTTGCTTAGTCAGTAGGTGTATGATGTGTACGTCTCTAGAAGCTTAAAGGAATTGAAACATGCCAAGAAATGAGCCTCTAACATATCGTCATTGAAGGACGTTGTTTGTGTTGACAGATACAATGGAAATCTAACCCATAAAAATCAACAGTTTTAAAAAAATCAAGGTGAATCGAACAGTGAGGACGGTTGCAGTGAGTGTTGAATTGGGTCTAGGGCAATTTGCGGTGTAGTGAGTATTGACCTTGAGTTTATAACTTTATATATCATATACACAGCTACTTCATTTCTTTACAGTATATTCAGGATTTATGGGATCCTTACAACAGGAAGTCAGTAGCAATGGAAGTTATATTGCACAATTACAATTGCTTTAATGGAAAAAAATGCACACCATGCAAGAGAGAATGGTAAGATAATACCTCTGGATTTCACTTGAGTGTTGGTGGCATTGTTCTTAGGCGGCAATTTCCGTCCTAGGTTGCCTTTTATTTTATGAGGAAAAAAACATACAAGTGATTTGAAAATCATAACAGTTGTGAAGACAATGTAGAAATGGTGTGTATAGAGAGAGAGTATACCTTGAAGTCGACTCTGCGATTCTTCCACTTCTTGGAAGAAGCTTTCTTAGGATGAACCATGGTTACTTACTGTAATGGATCAAAGAAGAAAATTAGATAAGGTGATGGTAAGAGGATGAATTCCAAGGGAAGAAGAAGAAAGAAGAAAAAAAGGAGAAAGAGAGAGCATATGATTGGAAAATGGAAAGAGAAGAGGGCGGGAGAAGGGTTTTTGCTGCTAAAACCCTATATAGCCCAAAAAGATTCGGTAACAATGAAGGGTGCTCATGCGTCGGGCCAGCTTGAGCTCAACTTGATATTTGCCACATTGCACTCAAATGGAGCAAACCAATTAACATTGTTTTTTTAGTGGGTCAGACCCACAATTAACATTGTTTTTTTTAGGTTTATTTTTTGTGTATATACCCCCTAGGGCTTTTAGGATTTATAAATTGGCCCATGTGGTTTTACTCTTCATAAATAGGCCCTTGCTTTTTTTATTTTAATACCCTTCATGTACCCAAAATTACGTGAATGGGCAACCAATGTGTGGCTTTTATTGAATTTTAGAAAAATGACAACTTTTTCCTTACATTGATTAAGCAAAAATGAGTATGTTAATATTTATAAAATATTATTATTTTATTCCTAATCTCAATGCTTTATCTCTCTCAATAACTCTCAATTGAAGCATAATCATGTATTTTTGAAACTATTATCAATCAAATAGTGGGTTGTTCATGGATTGGATAATTTATAACCAATAATAAGTACAAGTGTTGTTTGTTATTATAACCAATAATAAGTATTCATAAAAATTGATTTATGCAGGTTATTCTCTCCCATTAAATGTATTATTATAACTATTAACATTACAAGCTTTAGATGAAAATAAGTTCAAGCTTTTAAAATTATGGATATAAAGATGAAGAGATGGTCAAAAGTGTGATTTCATTCTAAAAATTTATGGTGGTTGGAAGGCTACGGATTTCGGGGACATGGAAGGTGTTAAAATGAAAAAAAAAAAGGTTATTTATAAATCCTAGAAACCTTAGAGAGGTATATACATCAAAACTCTATACTTTTTCAAAGGCATTATCGATCGTGGTGTTCGACCAAACACAACTAATCGCCTAGGCACACGCATGATCTCGCAATACACGTGCATCAGGTAGGTCTAGGGTGTCGAACACATGATATAGGGAGCAAATCAACAAACTAACACCTTATACCAACAAACCAACACTCATGCGGGTAACCAATTAAGGTTTTGCATGGTTGGTATGGCATGACTCAAAAATTTTGATTACAGTCATGATCAGGACAAAGTCAGTGCCCCCGTGTTGGTTCATGTTATCCATGCCGGAGCGGTACGATTGCTCCAGTCCCAAAGGATATAAAAGATTTTGAAAAAATCAGAAAAATAGAAAATAGAAGAAAATGAGTAAAAATATAAAGCTACAGAATATAATATCACCAAATTTGAATATTGTAATATTTCATTATCACATAATAAAATAGTATTATTGTTATAATATTGGGTCGCTTATGGTGTTTGACAATTTCTACGAATTTCAATATACTTATAAAGTATTTAACTATTTATGAAATTTTCACTAGATGATGCACAAAACACAAGAAATGAAGAGAGAAATATGGACGATAGACACAAAGGGAACCCACTAATTAGTATTCACACAGGAGTGACTTAATATTGGTAACCGGGGTAGGGCCAATCTAATTAGAAAATTATTGGACTAAATGTTAAAAACCACAATCAATGCGGGTCCACATATTGGAAACCACAACGTAATACATCTAATGGTGATTATAACATATGACCCTATCAAGTGTTAGACATCATTGATGAATCCATCTATGAAAAATCAATGTGAGACCCATTTGATGTTAATAGTCATATTAACAAAGCTAATTATAGTTAACCACTAAGGGGTCACTAAACAATGAGACTCATTTAATGATGGCAAACTAATAATTACAATCATGCAATTAAATATTGGTAATGACTATGAGACCCACCTAATGTTGGTAGTATGGAACCCACCTTATGTAGGTAATCATAGTGGAAGTCACCTAATGCACCCTTTGTAGGACTCACCTAATATTAATAATCAATGAGGGAACTATGTTATTATGACTAGGCTATAGGACCCACTTAAAATTTATAAACATGGAAAGGCTCATCTAATAGAGACTCATAGAGGGCTCCTATAAAAATCAAGTGGGCGAGAACTTCCACTTGTGTTTGCAAAAACTCTAGGAAGTTTAATGAAAGATTGTTTTATACCGCATAAACTTGAGTATTTGAATATGAAAGTTTTCGTAAGAAAGTGAGATATTATAAGATACATTTTAAGTTATCCAAACGCCTAGTTTTTAGATATGTAGATTATATTCTAAACTAGGATATAATATAGAAAAATCTTTAGAAATATATGCTTTCCAAACATACATTATCTTAAATACAAGTGATGTTTAGTATTGTTGAGCGATGAACCACTGATGGTGTGACATATGACTACTAGTTTTCATAGATAAATGACATAAATATCATTTATTTAAACTTATCAAAATTTACTAACTCACTTAAATGCATGAATGCTAAGGAAGTATGGCGATTGAAAGGCTTGGATGTGGATTAGAAAATATGTAATATTAAGTTATTCAAATGATCACAGTCTTTGGTTTATTGTTCTAAAATCTCATGGAAAAATATCTTTTAGCATTTAACTCAAGGGCGAAATCATTTATCTTAAAAGGTAATTTTTCGTCGAAGCTTAAGGGACAAAATTATCTCTGATCTTGAGAAATAAGTTATTTGAGTTTTTCTTAAAGGGTAATTTTTCGTCGAAGCTTAAGGAGCAAAATTATCTTTGATATCGAGAAATAAGTTATTTGAGTATGTAATATTAAGTTATTCAAATGATCCCAGTCTTTGGTTTATTGTTCTAAAATCTCATGAAAAAAATATCTTTTTACTTTTTAACTCAAGGGCGAAATCATTTTTCTTAAAGGTTAATTTGTCGTCGAAGCTTAAGGAGCAAAATTATCTTTGATCTCAAGGAATAAGTTATTTGAGTTTTTCTTAATAATATCTTGGTCAAAAACAAAAATATAGGAGGGTCTAGTTATGCTAAAATATAAGGGCCTATTTGTTAAAAAAACAATAATAAAATGGCAGGGTATATGCTTTTTAGTTGAGAACAAGGACTCGAAACCACACACGACTACTCTAATTACCTGACGTCCCAACTAGCTAGGTTACATCAACAACTATGCAATATGTAATAAAAATAATGGCATTTTTTTAATGCCAGGTGAAAGAAAATGCTGGTCCCAGATGGGTGTTAGAATTGAACTCGCCGAGAACCTTTAGGTGTTTTGGTGTGAGATATATTATGCGAACTCACTGCAAACACTATCAGATCTTCTGGATGATCAACCAAGGGTTCTCATCTCCCTTATATAGAGCAATTCCTAGGAATCACGGCTATTACAGACTCTACCCCTCCTGGACCCCACATTTCTTGACCAGCGTAGGAATTCTACCAAATTGGGAGTTTGAACATGATCCAAACTCTACAGCTAAGAGTTTGATCCTTATCTACTCTACTACACCAAGACTTATTAGGAGTTCATCCGCGGCACTGCCATGCTCGATCTGGAGTGGGACCCATGGTAGTTGGGCTACACAATTTTCCAATACCAGGTGTAATGCCCCAATTCCGAATACTGAGTTTACTGCCAAGGTACCCGAATTTGGCGCGCTTCTTCCCTAGTAAATCAGGAACTTCTAGGATCATAGGTCCGCAATGAGGTCCTTAAAACTTTTCAACAACATTTATAACAAAAGTTAATTATGAAAACACATAGAAGATAGTAGAAGCAATATTCCATATAAACAGAAGCAGATAAAGAGGTATCAGTCTCATAAAGCAAATGTAAAAGGACAAGGTCTCATTTACTCTCTAAGTGAGAAATATAAGTGTGCACATAACTGGATAAATGCCCCCAACCTCACCACAAAGATCACTCGGAAACCCAAAAGAAGATATCACTCAAACCCAATGTAAGGCTCTCCATCCTTCGATGCCACCTCTGGGTCAACGCGGCCCCATCTGAATCGTCCACTAACTGCACCGCGAGGAGTGCCTCACCCTCGGGAATGAGGTCGGCAATGATACCTAACACCAAATAATGGGTCAGATCCAAAGGACTTGGCAACACAATATACGAATAACATAGTATGGATGCATTGAAAGGGAATAAATATAGTAATATGATTAATCGAGTAACAAAGGTACAATACTAGGTAATTGTGCACAATGTATATAAATAAGGATCAACATAAGGGAAGCATGCTAAATAACTATATAAGCTATATGCACATTCACACAGGCTAGCACCGCGGGATATTATGCCGTGGCGGCCCTCCCGTACTACCTTCAAGTTGCAGCGGGGAAATGAATGGGATAATAGCACAACCATTATCTAATTTACCGGAGTCTGCCGGCCGTCTAATAGTATTGTGTAGTGTCGTGTGATACTCCAATGACGTACGTCCACCTCAATTTTTCATCATGATGGCAACTATATAAAAAAAAATGCTCTTACCAAGGGTAATCAGTGCTAAGGCTAACCTCATATCAACCAAGTGAATGTTTTATGCCAACTC
This sequence comes from Persea americana, assembly GCA_029852735.1. Taxonomy (NCBI): domain Eukaryota; kingdom Viridiplantae; phylum Streptophyta; class Magnoliopsida; order Laurales; family Lauraceae; genus Persea; species Persea americana. The sequence goes on from CM056817.1 coordinate 24,550,993, forward strand.
AGAAGGAACCATGCAATAGGTTAGTGTCTAGCCAGGCTATCCTTTTATGAGCAAGGTCATCACATGTCCATACATGGTCTGGTATCATAGTGCAATCCATAACATAGTCCATATCCATAGTCCCTTTCCATTTCCGTGTCCATGATCCATCATCATGGTCATCATCTATTTCCATCGTGTTTCATTTCCATATACACAATCAGCCATATTAATTCATTCCATAATCATTCATAAACGTGTCCCTAAAGCAATAACACATCCATCTACTCTAAGGTCATCCCATCTATCTATTTCTTAGGCCATAGAATAGCCCGCCTAGCTACAGACACGGATAAAGTGTTCTCCATACACTACCAGACTTCTAGGAGTCCTAGGTATAGGTCCTCCATTTTCCATTTATTAATTAGGTACAACAACGATAAAGAAAAGAATGAGCAATAAATAAGAGACATCTAATCATATACATCTATGTCAATCAAAGGAAGGAAACAACAAAGGTCCACCTAGGTCAATGCCACGCCTTCAGGTCCAAGGTCCCACTTCACCCAATTCCATCATCAAAAGAAGCCTCAGATGCCAAGAGGAGTGTATTTGGTGCTCCAAACTTACGGGCATCTGAGACCACTTTTAAGAACCAAATCAGATTCCATTTTATGACTGTAGACCTTATCTTGGGTGGCCATATAGGTCAAGGTTAAGCCCAACCCTTGACTCATGTTTGGCTCATTAACAGAGGTCCACATGGAAAGTCAATGGGGCCCACAATAAACCAAATAAAACCGTCAGAATATGGAAAGCACTGAATGCAGTGTGGTCTGTTGGCATCATTGCTTATCGGTCGATCGACTACATTGGAGGGCCTGGGGTCTGCCCCTCAGGTCTGTCGCAAGTGATAGTGTGCCCGGTTGACCACTTGGGGGCCCTGGTCGACCGCATACACAGAGGCTAATGAGATAGGAACCTGACAAGCAGATCTCAGATCTGGACTTTCTACAGGGTCGACATCTGGCCAGGACGGTCAACTGGGTATGCTGAAATTTCTGTAACAGGCTGACAGACTAGCTCTTAGTTAATTTAGAGTTCATAGTGTCTCTGGTCGACATCCTGCATCGGCAGTCTAAAGGGTACACACAAATTCCAAATTCCTAGATTTCTGCAACTTCTCAAATTCATCCAATTTTCCATCAAAACTCATCAATCTTGTCTCCAATCATTACAAAACCATAAGTAAACGTGAAAGCTCCTCCAAACATCACAATCTGATCATCTATGGGCCATTGGTCTTCCAAATGGGAGATCCCATCCATCAATGGCCAAAAACCATAAAAAAAAGGCTTAAAGAAGATATCTAAGCAACCAAACATCCATATGAATTGAAATTACAGAATTCAAGGAAGAAGACATACATTCTCTGCTAAATGAGTATATTGTACTTGCCTCCTGATCCAAATCAAGGTTTCATGGCTTGATCTTCAAGACCCAAGCTCTAAGTCTCCAATCCAAGCCTCTACTCTCCAATTCCCAAAATATGGATCTTTAACAATCTACAGCTCCAACACCCAAATCCCAAGGAGAATTGCATAAGAGAAGGGAATTCTAAGGAAAAGAAGATGATCTACAAGAAAATTGGGCTAATGAAGGGAAATTTACCTTGTCTTGTAGAGGAGAAGGAGATCTAGGAGAAGATATAGGTCTTTTAACTTGAAAATGGCAGTAGCTTGGAGAGATCATTGCTCTCTTGATGTAAGAAACCCTAGATCTAGGAGTTCTTTGATGGAGGGAAGGGAATTTTTGGAGAGAAATGGAAGAAGAAAAAAGGGGAAAAGAGAGAAATGAGAGAGAGAGGTGAGATTCGTGTGGGACTGGGTGTGGGTTTGAATATATAGACTGTGGTGAAAGTGCAATATCCAAAGTGCCCTCCTTGGTTAGTTTTGGTTTAGGATAAGCATATGGGTATTTAGGGTATTTTAGGTTTTAATTGCAAATTCTCCCAGAGAAACCCTCCTAAAATCTATAAATTACACCTAGGGACCTCTAGCTAACTAACTAGCTATGAAAAGTTCATCTAACACCCTAGCAATTCTAAAAATCTCAAAAAGTGTCTAATCCCTATAAAATATGCCTAATTCCTAAGAAAAGAATAATCTACCCTTACTAACCCGTACTAATTAGCATAGATGGATATAATTAGCATATAATTAGGCTAGTAAAAGAGCAGGGCTTCACACCAAGTCCCGACCCAACTTAGATTTGGGCAATATCGAGTAGACTCGATTGTGCATGTTGTAGTTTTAAATCGTGCGTGTGAGTCTACCGTATTGTTGTGGGAAAAAAGGCATCCTTATATGCTTACAGTCATTCCTAATACAATGTTAATACTAAAATCTGTGATCCATAGTAAACTTAAATTATTAGTCATACTTATGAGCTTACGGCTTAATCAAGGGAAGGTGTCATGAATCTAGTGTTCCTAATTGCTTTTCATGAATCTATTGCACACATCTATGTATCAATTTCTCTCACATTTTACCAACTTTGAAATTTGTAACGGTTGATCTCAAGCTTGAATAAAAGAGAAGGGTTTCATCACATAGGTTGATAGCCACATAAAAGTTCTCACATAACCCCAAGATATCCGAGAAAGTATTATTTCAGGATCATGCTAGGGTGTTCCTACTACAAGCAATGCATTGAGTCACCCAATTGAAGTGAAAAGTGTGCAAGGTTTACTGATCAATTTAGACGAGTTAGATGATGAAATTAGTCGAGCATAGAATTCGACTTGCTACTTGGAATGTAGGAACTTTGACAAAAGTGCATGGAGTAGATCAATGTAATAAAAAGAATAAGAGACCGTGTATCTTGATATAAATGCAAGTGAAGGAGGATAAACTTAAGAAGCTCACTAATACACATGTAAATGAGTATATCCAATGATTTTAGATTAATTTGACTTTTTTTGAATGTTTTCATTAAATTTTCAATCCATGAAGACTTAATATATTGAAGTTCACGACTTGAATTTCACCATTAATACATGAGTATTAAATGGTTCAAAATATCAATTGGATGCCACAAGAGTCTAATAAATTAGATCTATAGGTTTAGACCTTTTTTTTTTTTACAAATTACTCAAAATCTAGAAAGATTTAAGATAATCAACTTTAAGTTCTCAGGGCTTATTAGTTCAATGAACAATTTTAACGATTTAGATTACAAACATGTGGTCCACATAAATGGAAAAAGCAAAGGTGGTTGATGGGGCCCATGAGAAAAAATCACCATTTAAGACATTGTACTAGCGCCATTTTGGAAAAATGGGGTGTGAAACACTTTTAACCCAATACAGATGTAAAATTTTGGGTGTGTAATTGACCTCATTTATGCAAATCATTTGTGTGTAAATGATGCCATTTACACACCATAATTTTAACACCTCCATAGGTTTGAAAATGATTCATATCACTCTTTCCAAAAGGCCCCAGTAGATATTGTTATACTATGATCTTTTTCTCACATGAGTCCCATCAAATACATTTATTTTTCTTATAAAACCGAGCCTCACATTTATAATCCAAATTACTCAATTTGTTTATTGAACTAATTAACCCCAAGACCTTGAAGCTCTCTATCTTACATCTTCATAGATTTTGAATAATTTGTGAAAAATTCAATTAATAGATCTAATTTCTTGGACTTCCATGGGCCCTAACCATGATCCTTATCGTTCAATATTATTGTACTAAAAGATCAAGAAAAGTTTCATTACCTTATTTCTACATTGATTTTGAAATAATTATGAAAATATTTTTACAAAATTCAAATAAATCTAAACATGGAAAACTGATGACTTTTACAAACTTGGTAATGTGTCTCACATGTGTAATACACAAAAAACACCCCGTGAAAAAGGGATAGAAGCACTTGCCGTGAAAAAGGGATAAGCACCATTCTTCGTTACATGTTTGGTGCAGTGAGACCACAAATTTTCCGACACCCTTTTTGTGTTTTTTTCTTCTCTAGCAAGAACCCAGGTTTCTCACTTCGCCTAATCATACTCCAAGTCCCGCGGAAGAGAAAATGCATTGCAATTCCTGTGCAAACACACTTTTTATTTAGAGGATTCCCTCCATCCACTGGAACACAAGCTATCCACGTAGAGGATGCTTTAAAAGAGTTCCGAGTTTGGTAAAAGAGAGGATTCCTACCTTCCATAGGATGTGTGATCCGATGGTTATAATTTTTTTTTTTTTTTTTTTTTTTGCAAATTTATCAAAATTCATAAAAATCAAGACCTGAGCTTGCACTCCATAGTTGTTTTTGGCTCTCTGGAGAATTTGAACGGTTCGGAGCATGCAAATGGAGCCTACACTAATAAAATAATCAATTTTATAGTATGAACTTTTTTTGCAAGTATCTCAAGACGTATTAGGGATCAACGACTGATATTTGAATAAGTGGTCATTCTGGGGCTTTTGTTGATGATTATCGGTTTGGACTGTGATTAAGGAGGAAAAAAAGCGAGGCCCCAAACAAAAAAAAGAAAATTAACCCCCAAGCTACTGCCTCTGTGACTGTAGTAGGGTTGTCTTCTTCCTGTTGTTCAGTATACTCAATGGTCAAAAGATATTTTCCCATTTTCTCATAATCCATGATGAATCACACTGGAAAATTTAATCTCATAGCCATTATGGGACTTTTAAAGAGAATGGACGGTTCGGATTTTGTAAATGGCGCCCACTAAATTCCCAAAATGATCCAATGGTTTGGACTGTTTTGCAAATACCTCAAAATATATTACAAATCAACGGCTGCTTTTTGGCGTACTAGCCATTCTAGACATTCTAAATGTGATTAACGGTTCAAATCCTAATTGTGGGAACAAAAAAAAAAAAAGGGTTCCAAAGGCAAAACCGATAACTTCCTAATTTCATCGTAGGTCCGCTATCTTGCATCGCTTGGATTTGCAAAGTCACGCAGGGGTCGTTTGACTTTGGGAATAATTGGAAACAGAAACTCAAGAATTATGTGCAGCCGCTTTACCAAATCTGGATTTCCAATGAATGCATGGAAAATGACAAGGATTCCGCCAAACTATTGCCAACCGTCTCCTTCGAAAGTTGTAAATTTGTACAGCAAGAGGATTCCGCTTTACAAATTTCCATTTCTGCAATAGAAAAATATTCTACAATCCAATTCCTCACATAGAAAACAAAAATCCTCTTTAATAAAATCAAATTCAATTTTCCTTTTCTTCTATTGAAAAAGGGGCTTGTAATAAAAGATGAATGATTTAAGAGCATGTGGCCTTCACCATATTTGGGCGGAGCCCAGGTCGGCCGAAGCCAACCGAGTCCAAGGGCCTAGGGCCAAGGGCCTCGCCTAGGCCCCCGGTGCACTATTTTAAGTTAACTTGCACTTGCATATCCGGGGTTCCGCCAAAAAGATTTTACAACATTGCTTGCATTGCAACAGACAACATCAGACTCAGTTGGTAGGGTTTAAGGCAGAGAACGTTTTTCAGAAGCAGAGAGGAAAGAAAGAAAGAAATCCAAAGGTCTCAGGGAGAAAATGCAGGCGTCTACATCAATTGTTCGATCTTTGAAACGGAGAGTGTTTTGCACGTCTGCTTCTGAAAAGATTGTAGCGGCTGTTCTCTTCGAGCGATTGCCTGTTGTCATCCCCAAGATCGATCCCATTGTCTATGCATTCCAAGAATTCTCGTAATTCCCTCCTTCTTCTTCTTAATCGTTTCAACAATCACAGTTTCCTGTCTTTTGGTTTCACAATCTTATAATCTTTGACATGACAGGTGATAAGATCAAAGTGAGCGTATTGGAATGTTTCAATGTTTCTATCTCACTTGTGATTTGTGACAGAACTATGACACTTAGTTTCATTGATTGCCCCAGGAATATTAGTCAGTCATTGATTCACCTGAGTCCATCCAAATAGTACCTGAGACACCCCTTTGTATTTTAACTGAAAATGAGTAATAAAATACCTGTTGGTTATCATATCTCCTACCCACACGACAGCAACACTTTTATGCTGTGATCATGGGTTGCTTTACTTGTCCAATTTAATTGAAAAACAACACCCAAGAAGTACCCATAGTACCGACCTCATAAAAATGACTGATAGAGTGGCAGTTGGAGATTAAACTACGTTTCCCTTCCGATAGAGGCATTGTAATCATCTTTATTCATTGTCATCATTTTATCATTGTTCTATCAATTTGGGTTTGCTTAAAGAGTTCTACTATTGACTATAAAATAAGCTAAGTCACCTCAAAGCCAAACTTTTTAACTAAGGAGCATCAAAGTAAAGGGTGTTTGTGTGCGCGTGCACGCCTGCTAGCAAGCGCAAGCAACGGGCTTATTGGTGGATATGAGGAGCGGCGAGACAGAAGCATACACTATAAGGAAACATCAATACATTATCCACAAATCTCCAAAAATTGCATATTATGAAATGGGGTGATGTACTATACCTCATGTTCTAGTAGGACCCATAATTAAATGAGCTGGGCTTGGACATGGTTTGGACTAGTTTAAATGCCCCATCCCTTTAAGGTCACTGTGAGTGGGGGATTAAATTGGTTTGATCGATGAGTTTTTTTAGCACCATCCATGGCTGGGTCACTGGTTGAAGAGCTCACTTCATGCCATTGAGTACTGTTTCTTGTTACCTATGCTTTTCTCTTAGTTTTTGCCCCTCTCCTTGATGCAAACTGCTTGTGCATAAGTTCTGATCAATGAAATGCTTAACATTAGATTTCAGTGGACACAACAATACCGGCGGAAATATCCTGATGAGGTCTTAGGAAGATCGGATGCTCGGTAAGATTCACTTTAGTGCCCTTTTATTTTACCTTATTTTATTTAAATTGTAGGTTGTTATAATGGTTAAATCATTGATGTTATATGTGTTTTGGATTCTTTTTCTTTTTCTTTTTTTTATTATAAATTATTGTGTGTTACTTTTTGTTAGCCTTTGATCATCCAACATAGAAGAAGTTTGATAAAGATAAATCTCTCCCACTCCCACTCTCTCTCTCTCTCTCTCTCTCTCTCTCATGACACTGATATATCATAAGAATGCATCTGTCTTTATTAACTAAATCAAGGTATATAATTTTTCTTTTTCACAAATTTCCTAATAATATTCAGTGAGTCACTTGATGAAGGAAAGAAGACAGTAAGCTATTATTACTTTCTGTAAAGTGTGATCTGATGGAAGGAGAGAGAGAGGGAGTGGAAGCATTAATTGCTTTCTACAAAAATGCATTGATGTGATTGAAGTAGAGAGAGCTGTCTGAGGGAAGGAGAGGGAGATGGACTACTCTTTTCTTCTCCTTTCATCTTCCCTTTCCATGTCCGAACTGAGACAAAACTTTTTTTTATTTTTTGATACCCAAATTTGCCCAAATTGAACTCTGAATTATTTGATTCAAATGGTATTGAGTTCAGAGGGCTCTTCACTGAATTAGGTAACTATGGCCAGTCTTACCTTCTATTGAGTTGAAACAGTGATATAGCTGCTTCTGATAGTTTTGGAACTTCCATGTGCAACCAATCAAGTTGAACACATCTCCTTCTTATGCCTAGTTTTTCCACATTGTGTGCAGGTTTATCTTTTTCTTCAGGAGTTGGCTGTTTTTCTATTTTCTTTTCCTCTTTTAGGGTGTTGGATACAAAAGTTGCCTTTCAGGTTGACATATGATTCTTTCATGATCCTAAAATGACTTTCCTCATGCAGAATAAAAGATAAACAGTTCCAAAAAAGGGCAAGATATCTGAAGATAAGATAGTAGCCGGATATCCTCATTTAGGATTTAAACCTCGAAGATCATAAATATGTTGGTTGTCAGTATATTTTCTCCACTCATCAGACTTAGGGAGAGGTTGATAATGACTCAGTTTTTCTCACATACTTATTAAAGTAGAAAAATAACTTCCTCCCATACAATCATTCTGTTGGAATGTACCTATTTCCAATTGTAGTTCATATATCCTTGAAGAACTTTTCTTCAAAAAATATAAAGTAGTCACACCATCCTAAATATCTTTGCTGTTTTTGAGAACATAAATGTCTGGGAAATACTCTTCCATTGATTGTAGAAGCCATGACATAACAATACTGTCATGAGCTTCCCAATTTCTGTAAGATGGGTCATCTTCTTGAGGTGGTTTGATTCGGCCATTTATATATCCCAGCTTCCTTTCATCCGCAAGTGCTGATGTAGCAGATTGAGAACACTCAAGATAGTCTGTCCCGTTAAAGTCACTGTAATTAGTTTAAAGAATTTTAACTTGAGTTCCCCGATTTAAATTCACACTACCTTTTGCCATAATAAACCCTTAAACAAAGGAGTTTCTTACTTAACCATGCAGATAGAAAAGAACACAAATGAAACAGTAAGTTAGTATTTCATAGAACAATATCCAATCAGCAATAATACTCCAAGACAGCGACTATACAACATCTGAATAGCGGTCAAAATTGATCATTTACTTGCTGTTAGTGTTAGAAGATGTTTACTGTTACTCAATCTTCAATCCAGCAGCCAAAAACAAAACCAGCCCACTGACTGATTTCTGTCTACAGCACTATACACTCAAACTGGTCTGAGCTCTTTCTGGATACAGATTGAACTAGCAGCACCTTGGATTACAGCATTACCGATGTACTATATCTGCTTTATGTCTAAATGGAAAACCATCACCTTGGTATTGTGAGTGGTGAACATCAACTTAGAACAGATGCACTGTACATCAAATGGTCCTCTGCAGCAGTCGGCTAGACAGCATGGAGACTTGTAACTAATTAGCACTCCAAAGTTCCCTTAAGAAGAAAACAAATCCTAGCTGAAATCCTTCACATACAGAGGTTGAACAGGTTCACAAAAATCCTTTTAATTGACTTGCTCTGATACAGAATTAGAAATTGCAGGTTGTCTATTCATACTAGAAAGATAAGGGAAAGGAAGAGAAAAAAGGGGGGAAACAAAGCAGAAGTGAAATGATAGAAAAGGAGAGAAGATGGAAGAGAAGAAGTGGAGGAAAAGAGGGATTTGTGTGAAGAGTCTGATTGGGCACGTGATTCCCTATTTTTTTATATCAATTTCCTTGCAGTAAAATTACAAATATGCCCCCTTGTTAAATAAGTACAATTATTTCCCCACAAAGTTTATACTCATAGCTAAAAAACCAAATCACCCAACACTTTCATTAATACTCACGATATGAATATATTAGTTATGACTCCATATCCACATTACATCAGTACTCCTTATATAACTCCACTTTTTTAACTGCGACTCCCAACCCTGATAAGGGAGGAAGGTTGACAGCCAGCGTAGAACTTTTGTCACAACCCCAACATGAATTCTAAGTAGCTGACCTCAACATTGTTGGGACAAGGCTTTGATGATGATGATGATCCACATTACACTGCCTAAAAATCAAAATCATTTTTCTTTGCAATGACACCATCACGACTCAATTGCTGCTCTCAGTGAGTGGGCTAGCTCATCCCACCTCGTTTAAAGAATGAAATGGGTTGAGCAAAGCCTTGCTGAGCTCGTCTTAGCTTGGGATTGGCTCATGAAGTTGCTTAATTGGCGCAAATTGAGCTGTAGCTTGGATCGTCACACACATTTATCTATGTAATCTTAGCCCTGTCCCTTCAAACAAACTTCTTCGCATATACATATTTATATGTGGTGTGTGATATTATCAACTGATAAAAGGGCTAGCATTTTCTGTTTATTAGTTTATTATTTAGAGTTTTTATATGAATTGAGACTATTGAAGCTTGATTTTAGCCATTATTAATACTTAATAGGGATTTGAGAATTTTGCTCCACATACCAATGCATATTATAATGCATTAAGGTGAAATTGAGTTGATTGGGCTCAAGCTAGGGCTTGAGCGTCAGCTCGATCTATGTTATACTAAATCAGGTATGCAATTTTTCAATGAGTCGATCTTTGAGCTAACCTAAGCTCAGTTGTATATTTTTTGAGGCTGAGCTCGATTAAATGCTGATGAGCTGAGCTTCAGCTCAAGTTGTGTCAATTAAATTGAGGTTGGACTTGACAATGTAGTGCAAGTGCGAGCTCAGCTTGAGTGAAGTAAAGATCAGCTCATTAATGACTCTAGACTTAATTATGATTGCTGCATAGGGATGTAAATGGGTCCCCGATTATCCGGAGGTCCCAACCTGTTAATAAGTACATGGGTCCGGGTCCTTTTTTGGACCTGTGATCTAAATGGGTTCGGGCTTGGTTCCACCATAGTTCCAACCCGTGGACCCGACATTTTACCTCAATTTTTGAGAATCCACCCTAAAAATTAGGCCTTTTTCCTTATCATTATCTACCTAGACTCGGAACCGGACCTGCCCCATATACTGTTCCGGTTCTGGTTCCATATTCTCATTAATGGTTTCAGTTCCGGAACCAAGAAGCCGGTTCTGGTTCTGGGTCCGGGTCCGGATCCACCGGGAACCGGAACCGACCCGTTTTCATCCCTATTGCTGCACTTCTCATTTGGTTTGGAATTGATGAGTGTATTATGTACATGGTTCAAAATAGCAGGTGCTATATAGCATAGCTACGTAGTAGCCGCATTAGTGGCCATACTAATCTGAGGTGCGCCACTATTTAGTTGTAGTGGCCTGAAGCCGCCCTATGTAGCGAATTTTCAAAAAATTTCTTTTTTCCTTTTTGCTTATTTTTACTCTTTTTTTTTATGAACCACTTGAAAATACCTTATAACTTTTAGATCAATGTTTTCCATAGCTCAATGACAAATGGTTTGAGCTTTTTTCTTTTTTTTTTGCTATTTATTGTTGGATTTTTGGAGAAATTTTTTAAAAAAAGAGGTCTTTTACTCAAAGCGTGCAAAGGAATCACATTCTAATGCATGCTAGCTTATAGATCTATATTGCCACCGATCATTCCCAAATGGTTTGACTTTTTCTAATTTTTTTCTGTTTATTTTTCGATTTTTCAAGATTTTCTTTCCTCAAAGGGCAAACCCAATTACATTCTAGTGCATTCTAACATGTAGATCTATGTTTCCCATCGATCAATCCCAAATGGTTGAAGTTTCTATAAAATTTTCCTTATTTATTTTTGGATTCTCGGGGATTTGTCAATCCTATAGATCAGAGAATTTTTCAATCCTATAGAACAGTCATAAAATGATATAGGACTTCTGTGTAATGAGGGACCACTACACCCCTTTTCTTAGTTACTAATGGAAAAAAACCAGTAAATTCTACCCTTTTCCAATATTCTGGGTTTTTTGGATTTATTTTTTCAGATTTTTTCCCACATGTTTGGCTTACACCACTGCATCGCTACAGCCTACGTATCACCTGCTATGTAGATTTTTGCCCCCGGCCACTAGGCCTGCCTCAACCGCTATTTTGCTCCTTGATTATGTTTGCACTTGCACATGATATTTTGTATATTATTAGCTTTTCCTTCTTAATGTGGCTGTTTGTCGCTTGCATGATTGATTGTTCTGTGACGAAAAGGTCTGTAAGAGTGTAAGTTTATATGTATTCTTTGTTTGTGTTCTGCCTCTAATGTTGTTTTTTGTTCTTCTTGTTACTATCATTTTTATGCCTATTCTAGATGGAGACTTTTCTAGTAATGTAGCTGTTGCAATTGTATTCAGGGGAAAGGGTGATTATCAAATTGATTATGTGCCAGCTCCACGGGTCACTGAAGCAGACAAGACTAATGACAGAAGGTACAGAAGATGTGCACAAAAATTGGAATAAGAATACGTATTAGACTTGATAGGTTATGTTTTAATTCCTTTACTGTCCTGCTAGTTGAATTATTTTTGTTTTCCTTGGTGATCCAGCGATGCATATCATCATCATCAATGTGTCCTTATCAGTTATCCCATCAATTTGGGGTTGGCTGAATTTGTGATGCATACATTTGTATAATTTTAATCTGTTTTGCCAGAAAAGAAAAAAAAATAATAAAAGAAATTTCTAATGTGTTTTGAAGACGGTAAATTCCAATTTTGAGATATAGGTTATGATTTATGTGAATCCACGAGAGGACACATATCTTTGGATGTGATTGATGTTATTCTGGAAAGATAATTGTTTTGACATGGGCTGTTGACCACATTATTCCTTGGTAAAATAATATGTGCAAGTTGTTAAGAGTGATGGTGGGGACCTTTTTGTAATTATTAGGGTACTATGGAGTTGGACTGGTTTATAAATATGATAAAAGGTGGGGTTTTGTTAGGGTGATAAATAGAAACTAGACTATGGGAAGTTGGGGAACATGCAAGACAGAAGGAAAAGATAAACGCTGAGAAACATCAACAGGTCCCTCATCTACAACTGTTGTCCAGTTCCCATAAAGAACGCGAATACTGCCATGAGAAATAGAGGATATATAAGTTTTGAATATTAGATGCATACCTATCATGTAATTCATGGCTTCCAAATTGAAAAACCTTGAAGGGCCAGTTTTGCAATTTACTATTAAAGTAAAATTGATGTAAAACATCAAATCAAAAGAGAATAAAATATAAGGGGGTTATGATGGTATTTTGTTTTTATTGGATTGATAGAGAATCTTTTTCACCTTTTGTGTAAAAAGTGAGTGTTTTTTGTTATTTAGCGGAGAAAGGAGGTTGCTTTTTTACTTGGTTTTGAAAAAATAGGAGGGAATTTTGAAGATGTGTACTTTTGATGTGACCCCTTGTCTAAAAAATGGAAGCTTTACTTTACTTTTATTAACCTAGTGAATTGTCAAACGGCCCTGAAGGGCTAGATGAAGATGTGTACACTATGTAAGTAGAAGATCTTGTATAAGCAGCTACTCCAGAAGCCACACAAGTGGAGGATAAAGCAGTCAAACCTTCTAGCACCTGTACCCTTTTTACAAGTGTGGAAAGCTCTTCTATAATATTCATATCAATTTTATCTCTACTTGCATCATCACTGGATGTTTCCATTTTAGTTGTATTTGCAGAATTTATGCGGTGGCTTTCCAATCAAATCCCAAAAATATTCACGAGTGTGTCTATTCTTCCCGCAGTGTGTATAATGAAGCTTATCTTTATCCATATTTTTTATATTGTATATAAAAAAAATCAAAATTTAAAAATAAATTTTAAATTGGTACATTTAATTTATTCTTAATCAAGAATGCAACATGCAATATGTTATTTCTACATGGCTGAGATTTAGGATTGAAAATTTTTTCTAAATTCGTAGGGATTTTTTTTTTTACATTTTCTTATAAAAAAATTGTATTTGATGGGGCCAGTTTCTATTAGAGTGAAATATATTTAGGGCCCATTTACTATTAAAGTGAATTTTTGCTAGGGCCTTGTTTCCTGTTAAAGTGAAATTTACTCATATCCATTTTTTCTTAGATTGAAATTTGACTAGGGTCCTATTTCCTATTAGATTGAAATTTGGTTGGGGCCCTGTTTCCGATTAGAGTGAAACTTGGCTTGGATCTGTTTCCTGTCAAATTGAAAATTTGAATTTGGCTAGGTCCCTATTTTCTGTTACAGTGAAACTTGGCCGAGGCTCATATATATTAGTGAGATTGATTTTAAATGGTTTAGATCTTTAATAGTTAGGGCACATTTCGCACATTCCTTGTGAAAGAAGGTGGGAAGAAAAGAGAGGGAAAGGAAGGAGAGGAGAGAGAGGCAAGAGGAAGAGGAGGGGAGAAATGGAGCGGGAAGAGGAAGTGGAGGGGAGAAAAGGGGAGGAAAAGAGGAAGAGGAATAAGAAGATGGAAGGAGGAGGAGATGGAAGAAGGAGAAGAAGAAGATTGCCAGCAGCAGCTTGAGCTTCGGTAGAGCAACTCAAGCTCTGGAAGACAGCAAGCCCACTAGGCAGTGCGCTCTCTCTCTCTCTCTCTCTCTCTCTCTCTCTCTCTCTCTCTCTCTCTCTCTCTCTCCGGGAACCAAGTCTGGTCTCTCTCTTTCTCATGTTTTTTCTGCAACACATGGATCTTGGCCATTTCATCCAAAATCCAAGGTTTTGATATGAAACCCTATATTTTGGCCTAATTGGTCTGAAATCCAGACCGAATCTTTTTCAAGGGGGGTACTTGGTTTGGACCATTGTTTGAACCCAAATTATTTTGCCGTTTTGGATGAAAGAAAACGAATTTCGTAACTATGCATCTGGGTAAACATTAATGTTTCCCAAATCTTCAGCTAAATTGTTTGATTTGACATATTTTTCTTGGGTTGGATTTGGGAGGGGAGGGTCAGGAATAATGATAGCCCCAAATCTTCAGCTTTCTCGTGCAAGAGGCCTGAGAAAACCAAAATTTTAGGAATTGCGTAATGTTCATTGATTTCCTTTAGAGTGTCATTAGATAGTATTATGATTTTATTTAATTTTCTAAATTGCAAAAGAATTGTATAGAGGAAAGGGGGCATACAAAAATCAGAACCAAACCTACCCCCCCACCCACACACACACACACACACACAAAAAAAAAAAAAAAAAAAAGGCCAAGAGAGAGAACAGCCAACAGGCAGCAACAGAGCCAGCCAAAGTAAATAGTGATTAGAGGGAGAGATTTTGGATTTTGTTGGTTTAATTTTTTATTTTTGTGGTTTTATATTCATGTAGTTGCATTTGACCACGGTGGACCATTTCCATTTTGAATAACTGTTGAGTTGGCCTCATTTTCATATTGCATTTGTAATCGTATGTAATGAGAGAAGGAAGAAGAAGACAAGAGTTGGAGAGAAAACCGATACCTCAATGGGAGGATTGTCTGTCTATTTATAATATTGTTATGCCCTAATCAAGGGGTCTAAACATGCTAATTAATACAATCAGAATAATGAATGAATCAATCTCCTAATCTATATAAGGAAATAATACAGAGAAATTAGCAACATAATCTAATCACAGAATCCCACACGTGGAATTTTATATACAACTGAGTGGGCCTGAGTGGGCTGGGCCTAAGTGGGCCTAAGCCACACTATCTTCTACACTCCCCCTAAAATTGATGTGGTAAGATGAAAAACATCAATTTGCTAGTTAGATCATGATGACGCTGTTTGGGAAGGGCTTTGGTGAAGATATCCGCTAACTGGTTAAACGAAGAGACATGAGGCAGTGTTATCTTCTTAGTAACAACATGTTGACGGATGAAGTGACAATCAATCTCAATGTGCTTTGTTCGCTTGTGGAAGACCGGGTTGTTGGCAATTCTGGCAGCACTGGTATTGTCCCCATGGAGAGGTGTGGGACTACCAACAGGAACACCTAATTCACACAGAAGGCGGCGAAGCCAGATAATTTCAGCACTGGCAGATGACATCGCCCGATATTCTGCCTTAGCAGATGACTTTGATACAGTGGTTTGCTTCTTGTACTTCCATGAAATCAGAGATTTGCCAAGAAACATACACCGGCTAGTAGTAGACCTCCGAGAGTCCGGACAGCCAGCCCATTCAGCATCCGCATAAGCTGATAATTGTAGATAAGTATCAGAAGGAAAGAAGAGACCATGATGAAGAGTCCCTTTAACATAGCGGAGGATGCGCAATGCAGCAGCAAGGTGAGGCTTCTGGGGATTGCTAACAAACTGGCTAACAGTATGAACGGCATGAGAAATATCCGGTCGAGTCATAGTTAAGTAGAGCAGACTACCAACTATCCTCTGGAAAACAGAGGGATCATCCAGGGGAGTGCCATCATCTGAACTGAGTTTTCTGTTCAATTCCAGAGGCGTATCAAACATGTGAGCATCATCAAGCCGGCCGAAGTGATCAAATCTGTCGCATATTTACGTTGAAGGACCCGAATGCCTGATTTGTTGTGCACAAACTCAAGCCCCATAAAGTAGGTGAGAGGACCAAGATCCTTCATTCTGAAGTGGCGAGTAAGGTGGTGTTTGAGATCCGTAATGCTGGCAGTATCACTGCCACTAATAATCATATCATCAACATAGACCAAGAGGAAGGTGTAGCCCTTCGGTGTCTATCGCAGGAAGAGGGAACTGTCAGATTGACTTTGACGAAATCCAGCCTGAAGGATTGTTGCTCGGAATTTATCGAACCAAGTCCTGGAAGCTTGTTTAAGTCTATAAAAAGCTTTCTGCAATTTACAGACATGCTTTGGAGGACAAGTATATCCTGGAGGAGGTTTTAAATAAACAGTTTCTCGCAAGTCCCCATGTAGAAAAGCATTTTTAACGTTCATTTGCCATGGAGGCCAGTTGCGAGCTGCTGCGACACATAGAAGAGTACGAACGGCAGTCATTTTAGCCACTGGTGCAAATGTTTCCTCATAGTCAATGCCATACTCCTATTTATAACCCTGTGCGACCAATCTGGCTTTGTAGCGATCAAGACTTCCATTAGAATGTACTTTGACAGAATATATCCATTTGTTGCCAATCACAGAGGCTCCATCAGGGGCCGGTACCAATTCCCATGTTTGGTTTGCTTCAAGAGCAACTAATTATTCAGTCATAGCATCCTGCCAGTAAGCGATCTTTGAGGCCTATGAATATGATGTGGGTATAGGAGTACTATCCAAGGAAGTAAGAAGAGCAGGAAATCCATAGCGATTAGGGGCAACAAAAGGACGACTAGAGCGTTGCAGAGAAATGGTGCTAACAGAATAAGTATTATTACTTGAAGAATCAGTAGGCGGCGCTGGGAGAGGATCAGGAGAGGGAGTCGCCAGAGGAGGGACCGTGTGCCGCCGGACATAGACTTTGGGAAGAGGTGATGGAGAAGCGGACTCCGAGAATTGTGGCAGATAGGATACAGCAATAGGATGACTATCCAAACGTAAAGAAAAGAAGGGAATCGGTTTTAAGAAAATCACATTACGAGAGTTGCGCATGCGTTTTTCAAATTGATCATAACACAAAAACCCTTTGTGGTCATTACTGTAACCTAAAAAAAAGGCATTTAGTAGCGTGTGGTGATAATTTAGTGCGCTCAGTAAGAGGAAGATGAACAAAACACAAGCAACCAAAAACACGTAAGTGAGAGTATGAAGGGGGTGTGACCAAAGAGAACTCCGTAAGGAGTAGTCTTTCCTAAAATAGTGCTAGGAAGACGATTGATAAGATACACAGTAGTCTGTGCAGCATCACACCAAAATCGGGGAGGGACTAATGATGCAATTAACAACGTACGGACAGTTGCAAGAATATGTCTGTTCTTTCTTTCCCCAATCCCATTTTGTTGAGGAGTATGCGGACAAGATTTTTGGTGAAGAATTCCTTTATTAGAAGGGAATGCAGACATGTATTCTCCACCGGAATCTGATCTAAGAATTTTGATGGCTTTCTGAAATTGGGTTTGGACCATGTTATAAAATTTTTGAAAAATGGAGAAGACTTCAGATTTCATGCGCATAAAGTAAATCCAAGTATAACGAGAATGGTCATTGATAAAGGTCACATAGTATTTAAAGCTTGTCCTAGTCAAGGTAGGAGCAATTCCTCAAACATCTGAATGAATAATGTCAAATGATGCCAAAGCACGAGAATTATGAACAGAAAAAGGCAGAATGTGACTTTTGCTTAAGCAACAAGTTTCACACTTTGATTGAGATAAAGAAGATAGCATATTATTATCAATTTTGGAATCCAAACAACCAAATTTAAATAAGGAAAGCAAATGTGCATTGTTCACATGACCAAGACGTTTATGCCAAACAGTCCACACTTTATTGAAATTAGAAGAAGAAGCAAATAAAGAATGATGTCCAATGTCCAACAAGAACAGACGCCCATGTTTACTCCTCGTCGCGATCACCTTCCCAGTTTGTTGCTCCTGTATAATACAACCAGAGGAAGAAAAGTGAACAAGATAGCCATCATCAATAAGTTGTCCTACAGAAAGTAGATTGATTGATAATTTGGGAACAAAGTAAACATTGGGAAGGGTGATGGACTGGCCAGAAACACTAGATAAAGTAATGGTACCAACTCCAGAAATCAGTGGTTGATCACCACTAGCAGTGGTTATTTTCTCTTTTCCAAGGTAAGGGTGTGAATCTGTAAAGCTATGTTCTACAGACGTCATATGATTTGAGGCTCCTGAATCTAAAAACCATATGGAAGAGGTGATAGGAGAAGAAAGAGATGCAAAAGAATGAAAAGCAGGAGATGCTATAGGAGAATGAGTTTGATACCGACCGCCAGAGAAGCCCATAGACGCATATGCAGAGGTAACTGTGCTCTGGATCAGTTCTTGAATCTGAGCAGGAGTCATGGATGTAGCCCCAGATGAAGTGCTTCCTGCATTAGATGATGGTGCTTGAGCCTGGAATGCGGAAGGAATATTCTGTCTTAGAAGATTGGGGGGAGGCTTCTTAGGCTGCGTCTCATTCCTTCGCTGGAGGCTGCGGCAGTCATCAATAAGATGATCAGTGCGCTTGCAGTATCAGCAAACTAACTTCTTGCCGCAATTTTTGGCAATATGACCGAAGCCCTTGCACTCATAGCATTGAGTGGACTTCGGAGTGGGGGTTGCTAGAGGAGCAGAGTCAGCCGGAAGGGGTGTGAGGAAGGCCTTTGGTTCTTCAAGAATAGCACGCTGGGAGGTTAGACGAAGTTTTTCGTGAAGGACCTGTTGAAAGTAGGTATTAAGATTAGCAGAATTTTCTCTGTTCATGAGGGCTGACCGGACATATTCAAATTCGGGGCGAAGATTCATGAGAAACTGGCTAATGTGAGTTTCTTCTTGTAATTGGAGCGCCTCAGATAGAAAGTCAGAAGAGACCATTTGGATCAACATGGAATCCCTTTCAGTCCATAAGGTGAGCAAACCATTAAAGTATTCCTGCATAGATTTATCCCCTTGAGTATATTTGGCAATTTCACTATCCAGGTGAAATTTTCGGGCTTTGTTGGTTTGATGGTAGACTTTCTTCAGATGAGCCCACATATTAGCTGCTGTGGTGTAGGCTTGAAGAGCCACGACAAGAGAGGTATCAATAGAGTTAAGGATCCAAGTGACTACTTTAGCATTTTCTTTTGACTAGGTGGCTAGACCTTTGGAGTCGGCAGTACTTGTAATCTTAGGCTTGGTTATCGATCCATCAAGATAACCAAAAAGGCCCTGTCGAAGTCCTTCGACAAGGTTCCTTAAGTGAAAGGACCAGGACATATAATTTTTCCCACTAAATTTAATTGGGATAACATCATACTTGTCCATTACAGAATGTAGTGGAGAAAAGGCAGCACAATACGCAAATCAGTAGTAAAAAGATGAGATCAGTCCTCAGATCTGAAATAACCAATCAATATGCAAGAAGTAGAAACAAGATTGATTGGATATGAATGGCTAATCCAGCAGCAAACAGTACTAATCAGCAGCAAACAGTGCACGAAAGGTGCAGATTTCCACCAGACAGCACTAACAGTAGCAATCAATACTAATCAGCAGCAAACAGTGCACTAAAGGTGCAGATTTCCGCCAGACAGCACTAACAGTAGCAATCAATACTAATCAGAAGGACTAATAATAGCATTACCACAGGGATATGCAGATGGAGAAGCTGATGAAGCATTCAACATGAAACAACACACAAAACAGTGCAATACAGGCACTAAATCAGTCCAGACAAACTGAAATATTGAGGTGGGATCCATGCGTGGGGCCCACAGAGGGATCTGAATGGTGATCAGATCAGTAGCAAGGGACCAGTATCCAATTTCCTTTCCAGCAGTACAAGTAGCATCTAGATCCGTTCAGAATCAAGGATTTTGGACGGCTGAGATGAAAACTATTTAATGAAAGTGAATAATCACAAGAGGGATCAAATCACCTACGTCTGATCTCTGAAAAATTCTGAAAAAATCTCCAAAAAGACAAGGAGAGATGGGCGACCAAGGCTGGAAGGAGTCCTGGGGATTTTGAGTTGATTGTAGGTGGGCCACTATGATCACTGTTGAAGAAACAGTAGGATTTCACCTACGTTTTGCTTCCAAAAGGCACAGATCCTTGATCTGTGTTGCTCTGATGATGTAGATGAGATCTCCGAGGTATTTTGGCTCTGATACCATGTAATCGTATGTAATGAGAGAAGGAAGAAGGAGACAAGAGTTGGAGAGGACACCGATACCTCAATGGGAGGATCGTCTGTCTATTTATAATATTATTATGCCCTAATCAAGGGGTCTAAACATGCTAATTAATACAATCAGAATAATGAATGAATCAATCTCCTAATCTATATAAGGAAATAATACAGAGAAATCAGCAACATAATCTAATCACAGAATCCCACACGTGGGATTTTATATACAACTGAGTGGGTTTGAGTGGGCTGGGCCTAAGCCACACTATCTTCTACAGCATTGCTTCTTCTTCATCTATTCCCAATTGATTGTGGCGTTGTGCTTGAGCCCTAGCAAATAACATCCTAGTTTTCTTGCCTCTTTCAAGTTCAACGAAGGAGCAGTCAAGTAGTTTCTTCTGTCACAGAACTTAATGGTAGGATACTGAATTTTGGGTTATTTGAAACCCAGGACTGCATCACCAAACCCCCTCCTTCCTGCATTTTCTGCAAGTAGCATGATATAGGAGCAAAGAGGGTTGAGAAGAAAAGCTTAAGATCTGCCCTATTCTTAGGCCTGTCTCACAATCCAATCCATCAAATGCGCAGCAGTGGATGCTTGGAAAGTTATACTGGTTAATTGGGATAACCCTATGTGACTGAAAACAGTAACTTGGGAACTTTGTTTTGCAAAAGAAATCAAACTGCTGCATTCTCAGAGTTCTTATGTTTCATGCTAAATTGTTCCTAGAATTTTATTGAGTTTTGAACTATGGATATTTTACTGACTGTTGGTCTATTTCATTTCTAAAAGGTCATTACAGAGAGCACTTGATAGAAGGCTTTATCTTCTTTTATATGTTGTTCCTAGAGTTTTATTGAGTTTTGACATGAGCCCGTGGCATAGTGGCAGATGTTCCTTATGCAACCTTTGATAAAAAAAAAAAGTAAAATCTTATTTTTAATCATACTATGCTATGATACTAGTATCTATTAAATAAGCCCAATTAGAGGCTGAAATTGAAGTATACTTTTATTAGAAGCCCTAATGAATAAAACCAATGAATATGGTTTTTGTGCTCAGCCTTTCGAAGCTAGTCGCCTTGAGGGACATGTTTGTCTTCGAAAAATAGTTTGGGTGACTGAAGACTCGGGAGGTTTTTTTGCGTGGACTTTTTAGCACCATTGATTGAGACTTTCTAGAGATTGGTTTGAATATAGATCTGCAGGGTGTTGTGGTCTGGGTTCATTCAGATTGAGCTGGAATGGTAAAGGTGGTCCTTGATTGCTCTTGCTAGGAGAGAATTTCTCAAAAAAGAGAGATTGGTATGTCAATAAGGAGGCATTGATGAACATTATCTGTTAGATCCTCGGGATGCATGTATGGAGGAAAAAGAGTAAGTGATTTGACCTGGCAGCTTGCAGAGGTGCCCACTAAGTGAAAGGTGGTGGAGGTTCATGGCAGAGAGAGAGGTTTTGTGAACAAAGTGATGGAGGAAAAGTATATGGAGGGGTTTGGTTCTATGATACCTTGATACTTACCTATAGAAAATAAAACCCTGATGCTCGACATGCTGAGCATACCCATTTTGGACTGATACGCTGTACTGGTACTCAATACTACATTGATACGTTTAGGGCACAAGTTTTGCATATCCTACCATATCGAGTCCATAATTTTATTTAGTTATAGTAGTTTCCTTACTTTCTAGCATAAAACAATTTTAGAAAGGAACATAAAAAATTCTAATTTCATTAATTTAGACATGCCCTAAAGAAGAAATTATTACTTTGTATAAAAATCTGAATATAAAGCCAATCCACTGGTGGTGGTTCAGTGGTAATGCATCTCCCATTGCAAAGGGATGACCGGGGATCAATCCCCAGTTATTGCCTTCTTGGTGAGGGACTTGTGTAGTGTGTGAATGCATGCATGAGTATTTACCCAGAAAAGGATAAAAAAAATCTTCGGATGCATTTGTGTAGCTGCCGCAGAAGAAGCTACATTTCCTCTTATGCGGCAATGCCTCTCACTTCCCTAATAGGAATGTCATGTCCTTGCTGATGTATAAACTTACCGCTTTTTTGGCACTTTTCTTTGGTGAAGATGATCTTTTTGGGGTTTTTCTTTGTTGAAGATGATCTTTTTGGGGTTTTTCTTTGTTGAAGATGATCTTTTTGGGGTTTTTCTTTGCTGAAGATGATCACACCCAACACAGAAAAAATGAGCGCAGTGGATTTCAGGCTGATTTTTTGTGGTACTTCAGCACTGAACTTTTCGAAATCCCGCTGCACAAACACATCCTTAAGTAAAGTACAAAGTTTCATGTTAGGAATAGGGTAGCAGTATCCATATCTCGGATTCCCAAAAGTGCACAGTCGTGTCCTTGATTCCCGTGTCCACTTTTGTATCCGTATCTGAGCATTATAAGTTTGAAGGATGCGTACTGAGTAGAGTTCATAAGTGGCAGTCATCTAGGGTTTGAGGAAGGCTTTCTTGACTGGTGCCTACTCCTGTCTTTAAATAGGGGTGCTTTTGTTTTTTGGATGTGTGGCTGAGTGATGAAGAAGTTTCATGATAGTCAACACCATGGGACTGCATAAATAGTTTTGCATCCAACTTTCTTACTAAGAGGAAGTTCAAGTTCCGTTAATATGAATGTGCCATTCTTTTCTAATCCCTCCATTTAATCTATCATGGCTGCTTTCCATTTTGGATGAAATATAGCATCAGTAAGACATGCAGGTATAGATTCATATGAGATATGTTAAACAAAAGCAGGATCTGTAGGAGACAACAAATGATAAGAAACAAAATTGCATTGGATGTTTAGTTCCACAAGAACACGCCCCCTTGCAAAGAGAATTAGGAAGATCAAGATTATAATCAATAGATTCATCACCAGGCATATTAAGAATTGAAGGCCGGGTCGTTTGATGGTGGCTCAACTGATGAAAATAATGGTTTGCTTTCTCTTTTGTCTGATGAAAAAAAACTTGTAAGGGAGCTTTCTCTGAAGACTTTTGTTGAGTCTTATCACTTTCTGAATCTTGCTTATTTTGTCATGATGGCACATATGAAACTAGAGGTAAAAGGTAAACACTACCATGCTGAACTAATGAAGTAGCCTTATTACTTAAGTAGAAAAATATGCAACTTTTTCAAAGAAAATACCTCTGTGGTAACAAATTGTTTTGCTGCCGGTCCTTTTAAAAAAAAATTTCTACCCTTTTAGTGTACTTGGATATCCCAAAAAGATACACTTCACAGCCTCAGGATCATCTCTCTGTTGCTTTGGAGTTTGAACCTAGTGTACACACCCAAACACCTTTGTCCGGATAGGAAGCAGTGTTTAATCTGGAATCTGGACACAGCAACTGAATAGAGCACTTTCCATCTTTCGCTTTTAATGGCATATAGTTCATGAGATATTGTCAGGACTGCCTTTGCCCAAAATTGTTTAGTAACATTCATTTCAAACAGAAGGGAATGACTGACTTATTATAAATGCTTGTTTTTCCTCTTGCAACCCCTTTTTATTCTGGTATATAGGTGCATGATGCTTGTGATTCAGTTTCTTGTCTGCCAGATGAGTTTGTGGGGGTGTATTAAAGCAAAAAGGAGAGAACTTCTGTTATTCAGACTGCTAGGATAAATGTTTCTATGCCTTTTAGCAAACTGACAGGTCTTACATTGTTCATCCTTTATATTTTTAATGAATGTGAAGAACAGAGGGGAAGGAGAAGATGAGACGTTAATGGAACCTTATACCACAATTTGAGATCTGTCCATAGTTGTCATTACCGTTTCGTTTTTTTTTTTTTTTTTTTTTTTCTTAACAGTAAATTTTATTTCAACAAAAAAGAACAACAAAGATTACAAGCAGAGAAGCCAACAAAACTTAGGCAAAACTCAAATGAAAAGAGAAAATGAAGGAAAGGAAAACACTAGACATAAAAAAGAATAGGAGAGTGTAAAACTCCCTCCTTAGCAAGAGCATCTGCCATGACATTTGCCTCCCTATGAACATGATGAAATGAGGCTCCAAGCTGTTTAGCAATATCCTGCACTTCCTCTACCGAATTTTCCAATCTCATGGTTCAAAATAGCGTAGCGGCCGCATTATCGGCCGTAGAGGTTGAGGCCGCTACGCTATTTTAAAAATAGTGGCGCTACAGTCTAAAACCTAATAGAGCAAATCGGTTTTAATTTTAAACATTGTTTTTCCTATTTCTTCTCCTCAAAAGTCTTTCCTAAAGGTGTCTCTACCCTTGTATGATTCCACATCGCTAGAAAAACACAAGATTGACTGTTATACGAGATTCAAATTTTTTTGACCAGTAAAAAAATTTACACTGCTACAACGTATCGCTGTAACCGCTACGTATCGCCCGCTACGTAGCGTTTTGACCACTGGCCGCTACGTCCGCTGTGATTGCTATTTTGATCCTTGGTTAATCTCGAAGGATGAGAAGCCTTTCTAGAACCCATTGACTAGCTGAAAAAGAATCACCTTCAATAGTTGCGTTATAACCACCCAAGCTAAGCAACTCACGGCAACCAATCAATGGAGCATAGACTTCAGTTGCATTAGCATTCAAGAAGTCCACAGGCCCAGAATGGTTTCTAATCACCTTTCCCTCACAGTCCCGAATTACTCCACCAATTCCACCTTGTCGAATATCATGAAAATAACTACATCAAAATTCAGCTTGAGGAGAGGATTCCAAGATCTATTAAGATCATCAAGAGAGACGCCAACAAACTCCTTATGCTTACTAACCCATTTAGACGCCGTCCAAATAATGGATTGAGTTATTTCCTTTATTGATTTAGTTTGATTGCAGAAGACTCTGTTATTCCTTTCCCTCCAAAGTTTCCAACAAGTAGCATAAAGAACTGCCTTCCATAAAAGCTTTCCACGAACAAACTTGGTACCTAAATGCCATTGAAGAAAAAGATCTTAAGCTGTCTTTGGCATAACCCAAATTACATAAAACAGATTAATAAGAACAAACCAAAGTTTGTAAGCAAAAGGACAATGGATCATCAAATGATGCAACGATTCTTCATCTCTCAAACATAATGGACAACCATTAATTATAACATGATTCCTTTTTCGCAGATTATCAATAGTTAGGATTTTTTGCTGCTTAGCGACCCAACAGAAAGCCAAAACTCTAGGTGGAACATAGGAAACCCAAAAGCTGTGCCAAACTTCTATTCTAACATCCGATGCAGACAAAATCTTGTAAAAAGATTTAACTGAAAAAAGACCTCTCAACATATGGTTTCCAGAGCCTAACATCAGATTTGCCGCTTGACAAATGAAACTTATCAAGACAACCAAGTAATCAAACAATATCAACAAGTTCGATGTCCATAAAATTTCTGAAAAAGGAAAAGTCCCGACCAACTCCCTTCTCTGTTGAACAAAAATAATCTGCTACTAGAGCATGCTGCCTCAAATCCAAATAGTACAAAGATGGAAACTCATTATGCAAATTGGATTGCCCACACCATTCATCATGCCAAAACCTCACCTGACTACCATCATGAACCCTGTAATAAATCCACATAGCAAACTCTTTCTTAACAGAAAGAATAGACTTCCAAATGCCAGAAACATTATAAGTCTGCTACTAGAGCATGCTGTCATTACCGTTTCGTTTTGGCCATTCAACCAAAGCGAAAAAGGCCACCAAACTTTTCGTCCAAATTTTCGTCTCTAGCGGCTGAAATGTGGGATTCTTATATGAAAATGGGAATTTCGCTAGTATGAACGAAAGGAAAAATCACCGATTACAATGGGGGGGGGGGGGATTCTTGGATTCGCAGGTCATCACCCTGCCGACTGCTCGTCGCTGCCTGCTGTCGTCAAGCATTGTACTCCTCTCTCTCACCCCTCTTTGGTTATCGCCTTTGTTATGGGCTCTTGTTCTCGCCTCTTGAAGATGAAAAGGACGTTTTGCCCTCTTTCTTGATGATTCTCACCTTGGGCAACGAAAAAGGATAATTTGCCCTTTTTTAATAAAAGAGTCAAATGCCTTGTTGTCCCTCTCTTGTTTTTTTTTTTTTTTTTTAAAGAGAGCCCTTCTAGCTTTTCTTTTTCAAAATAGTCCTTTTAGCCTTTTGACTTTATGCATATTTTTTAAAGACCTCATCTTATTTATATTAATTTTTTTTTTCTGAAAAATTACTCCGCAAAGTTTCTCTGAAATTTTGAAACGACGAAATATTTCATTTTCTAGGTCGGACTGAAATGAAGACCGAAATGGAATTGACAACTATGGATCGGCCCCATTAGCAATACAAACACTCACGTGAAATGAAGGTTTATATGAGTAAAGTTGTGACCTCCCACCTATGATAGCTTTTGTCGCGCCTGAATCAACAAACCATAAGAGACCAGAAGATGCAGCTATGGGGAGCCGTTAGGGCAGCTAAACCACCTGATGATGCTGCAAATGATGTCGCTAGTGTTGATGTACATGCTTTCTAACACCTGTGATCTTCAGATAAGAGCAAAATAAAATAAAATAAAATAAACTTATCACTAATATTTTTACGACACTTTCTTTTTATAAACATGCTTGGCATGATGTGGTACCCTCTCAAAATTTTGCTCAGACAAAAAAGTAGTCTCTTTGGAAACACCCAACAACAAAAGAAAGGGCTGAGTTAACTTCAATATTGTTTCTCAGACGAGTCTCTGACGCAACATAGGTAGAGGAAGAGTAGCCAAGCACTACTCTCCAAGCCGAAGCTAGATAGGGATCCCTAGTATCCTAACAATCTTGGTCTCACACCAAAGACGGTGAGAACTCAAGCTCAAACTCAAACTTGACAAGAGAGATTTTTATTAATCAATGCATATTAAACGAGAGGGCTTAAAACCCTTTATATAGAGTAGAAGTTGGTCTATTTTGGAAACAAATTTAATAATAAAAGTCTAAAGCAAACAAAACTCTAAAGAAAATAAAGCTCTAATTTAAATGAAAGAAAGCTTGCTAATTTCTGTATTTGAGCTACTACTTAAATAGGGAAAGTCTTGCATGATCGGGAGAACTTCTCTTTATGGGCTTTGTAGGCCCATGGATCATGATATCCCGTCTCAACCCTTAGAAAATCTAAACGATCTAAAAAAATCAATAATATAAAAAAATGCTAGATTTTTTTCTTCTCATTAGTACACTATAAATCAAAATATCGGCCCCTTCAAGTCATGATATCCCGTATCGTTGTTTTATCTTTAACTAATTATATCTTTGGGGTGCTCTTTATAATTTGTAATTGCAACAATGTAGCCCATATCTAAAATCCAACCACCTAAAATAACTACCATTCCTTCTATTAGCTTTGTGAAAAAAGTTCACTCTAATTGGAGTTGGGCTCGACGTTGAATTGACCATGCCACATGATTAGAATCATTGGCCTATCAGATGGAGACTTTGGGATCTTGCTTTCTGTAGTAAATTAGGATCGTCAAATGTTGCTAGCTATCTGGTCAAATACCATTAATTGGGCTGTCAAATAGAAACTTTGCTTATGGTTTACTTAATTATTTTAGATGGAGATTTGGCAAGCCCCAATTCACTCCAATAGAACTTGGGCACACTGTTGGATCGACCTATACAACGCTTGGTTTTTCTTAATATTTTCTTAAAAGTCCAAATCGCTCAGAATAATTGCCCCAATTCTATAAGGCCCTTGACCAACTTTTAATCTTACAGAGATGAGCTCACTCTCAAATTGGTCAATTGAAAATCCACGCACAAAAAAAAAAAAAAAAAAGAAAAAAAAAAAGAAAAAAATATAAAAAAAAGATAAATAAGAAAAAGGAAAAAGAAATGTTTGCCTCCTGTAGGGCTCTTGCCAAATTTTACTCGAATAGGTCTAGTCAAATCTGGACTCAAAGTTAATCCTTATCCTTGGGATTCAGCCAACTTAAGTCCACTCCAAATCCATACCATTGACAGTGTAATGCGGTCTTTATTGGTCTCCTTCACCTAGTTCCATAAATTTGTATTAGTGCTTTGTAAGAGGTTGGTTTTTTTTTTTTTTTTTTAAATCTTGTACGTACCAAAACGATCTCAAATGGCATTCCATGAGAAGTAATGAATATAATTAGAGACATAGTCTTATAAAACGGCCCATCCAGATGAAAAATCAGATGTGGGGGTGGGGCTAAAGTCGCTCATCTTGTGATATTTTATGATTTTCCCATTTGGATACACCTTTAATCTTGTTTCCCTGTTTCTTTAATAATATTTGCACTTTTTTTTATTAGGAAAATTTGTATTTTAGTAAACATGCATGTACACTTGTAAACATGCTTTATGTTTGTACAGATGTGCAGTAATGCATATATTTGCATAGCGGAACTTTCTCCTATTCGTTCCTGCATATAGACGTTCACGTAGCCATGGTGGGTGACGTGAAATTCAAGGGGGTCTCGGTTTTTTTATGGAGGCCCCACCTCTTTAATGTCCATATCGGGACAGCACAGATTATCCTGTAGGTGAAACCTTTTGCTATTTGCGTACTTGTGATTAATATCACATAGACTAGCAAAAGGTGCCCGTGATGACAGTGTTACGAAATTCGGTTTTTGGGATGCCATTTCGGTTTACCCTTCAAATGAAATGTTTCGGCCGATTCGGAGATTTCAGTGAAATATTCCGGAATTTTTTTTATATATATTAAAATGAAAAATAATATATGATACATTTAATTTATTGTCAAATATAATATCATTTAATTTATTCACCAGCCCATCAAGAATATAGAAGACCCTACTATCCTGGACTAATAGATAAAAGTAAAATTTTCGACACCCTAACATTAGTCTGTTCATCGAAAGACGAGGCCCCCTTAAAAGACCTCAATTCCAATGCCGAGTCTCTGGCATTGGCTACAAGATACCCCCAATCTACCCCAAATAATTGTTACTCTGCTCCCAAACGAATAATATGCAAATACCCATCAAACCCCTTCAATCCTAGACCCTTATCTCTTTGCACTGATTATGGATGAATTAACTGCGCATATTTAAGAGGAGGCACCTGGTGTATGTTGTTTACAAATGATATAGTGTTGGTAAATGAAACAAGAGACGGTGTGATTACAAGACTCGTGAGATGGCTGGAGGCTTTTGAATCCAAAGGCTTTAAAATTAGCCGTACAAAGACGTAATATATGGACTACAACTTCAATGGACATATACAAAGAGCTGAAACTATTGTGAGAATTAAAGCCCAAGATATACCACAGAGAGATTCATTCCATTACCTTGGCTCGAAAATTAGTAAGGATGGGGAGATTGGTGAAGATGTCAAACATAGGATAAAAGTTAAGACTTGCTTCTGGAGTGCTTTGTGACCGACGAATGCCAACAAGACTAAATAGAGAATTTTATAGGATAGCGATTAGACCAACTATGACTTATGGAGTAGAATGTTGGCCAATCAAGAAGCAACATATGCACAAAATGGATGTAGTATAGATGAGAATGTTGAGGTGGATGTGTGGTAGAACTAGGAAGATTAAAATTATAAATGAGCACTTTCGAGAGCATTTAGGTGTAGCATCAGTCGGGAATAAAATTAGGGAAACATGTTTGACATGGTTAAGTATGTCCAATGCAAGCTGCCAGCGATGCCAGTAAGGAAAAAAAGACTGGCTATGGAGGTTGATGGTCCATCATGACATTCATAGGCATATTGAAAAGAATACTGAAACGAGAGAGAGAGAGTTCTGTGAAATATTCTCATTCGATGTATTGATTTCCTGGGTTACACTCTTTATAAAGACTTTACATTGCTTAAGTTTAGGCTAAAAATCACCACAAATCATGGAATCAAGACCTAATTATCTCTAAAGAAGGAAGGACATCCTAGCATATACAAAGTTATCTTCTGACTAGATCTCATATATACAAGTGGGCTGGGCCTATTATCATACAAGTTTTGGGCCGAGATGGGCCGGGTCTATTATCACTTTAACACCCCCCCTCAAATTGATGCGGTGAATCAACCAGCAACAATTTGCGAACCAGGAATTCATGCCGTGGGCGTGGAAGACCCTTGGTGAAGATATCAGCAAGCTGGAACTCAGTGGAAATATGAGGAAGAGTAATGACTTTACGATCATACTCGTCCCGAATGAAGTGACAGTCCACTTCAATATGCTTGGTCCTCTCATGAAACACCGGATTTTCAGTGATTCGAATGGCACTTGTGTTGTCAGCATGAAGAGGAGTCGGTTGAGTCTGGGAGAATCCAAGCTCTGAGAGCAACCCATGCAGCCATAGGATCTCAGAACAAGCAGAAGACATGGCCCGGTATTCTGATTCCGTGGAAGATTTTGAGACTTTATCTTGCTTTTTACATTTCTAGGATATCAAGGCGTCTCCCAAGTAAACACACCATACTGTGGTAGAGCGGTGTGTGTCTGGACAGCTGGCCCAATCCGCGTCAGAATAAGCAGTGAGTGTAAGTGGTGTGCCAACTGGAAAAAATAAGCCGCGGGTAGAGGTACCAAGGATATATATCGAATAATCCGTTTGACTGCCGCCAAATGATGATGCCGAGGGGCTGTCATAAACTGGCTGACCAGATTAACAGCATAAGAGAGATCTGGTTGAGTAATGGTTAGGTAGACAAGGCTACCAACCAAACGATGATAGAATGTAGGATCAGGAAGGAGATCTCCGTCTTATTGACGAAGTTTGGCATTTACTTCTAATGGAGTGTCGACTGGACTAAAATCAGCAAGCTCGGCGAGATCCACTAGGTCAGTAGCATATTTGTGTTGATGAAGAAACAAGCCTTTCTTGGATTGATGAACTTCCAAACCTAAGAAATAATTCAAAGGTCCCAAATCCTTCATATGAAACTTGTCTTGCAGAAAGGCCTGTATCTGTCGAATCATATCACTGTGAGGGCCGGTAATAATGATATCATCGACATAGACAAGGAGAATTGTGGATCCTCGTGATGAATGAAGTGTGAACATCGAAGGATCATACGGGCTCCTGTATAAAAGAAAGCTGAAGGAGAGTGGTTCGGAACTTGTCGAACCAGGCTCGGGGTGCCTGTTTAAGGCCATATAAGGAGCGTCTTAAACGAGCGACATCGGTCTTGGAAGAAGAAGGAATTCCATTAGGGAGACGCATGTAGACTTATTCTTTAAGATCCCCATGAAGAAATGCATTCTTCACATCCATCTGATATAGAGGCCATGACTGAGAGGCAGCAATTGCAAGAACTGTACGGACAGTTGTCATTTTGGCCACAGGAGCAAAATCTCCTCATAGTCGATACCATACTCCTGCCTGTTTCCAAGAGCAACTAGACAGGCTTTGTAGCGATCCAAGGATCCATCAGACTTCAATTTCACCGAGTATACCCACTTGCATGGGTTTGACAGATGAAGGACAGGGAGCGATGTCCCATGTATGATTTGTTTGAACAGCAGTAAGTTCTTCCTGCATAGCCTGTATCCAACAATCATGTTGCACAGCCTGAGAGTACGAGTTAGGGATAGAAATAGAGGACAAAGTGGTTAATAAGGAAGCATGAGTAAAGCCATAACGATCAGGTGGCTTTATGTTGCGAATGAATCGGCGAAGAGCAAGAGGCTCCGGAGGTGGATTAGGTGCAGGATCTAGGGCAGGAGGCTCCGGAGGTGGATCAGGTGCAGGATCTGGTGTAGTCAGGGTAGGCGTAGCAAGAGACCCAGGAATAGGATTATCTCTAACATTCCGTCATTTATACACAAAATTTGGCTTAAAACGAGTAACAGGTGGGGGTATTGCATCTGAAAAGGTTGGTAAAAAAGAGAACAAGACAGAGTCATTCGAATCAGCATGCCTTGGAAAGAAATATTGATTTTCAAAAAACACGACATTGCGAGAAACCCGAATTCTATTGGCTGTAGCATCATAACATAGATAGCCTTTTTGATTAAGAGCATAACCAAGAAAGGCACATATGGAGGATTGAGTTGTTAGCTTAGTGCGCTCAGTGGGAGGAAGAAGAACAAAATAGACACACCCAAAAGGACGAAGATGATCATAAAGAGGATTCTTTTGAAAAAGTCTAAAAACGGTGTCTGGTTGTCTAATCTAGATGAAGGTAAACGATTGATGACATGCACAGCGGTTGATAGGGCTTCGGGCCAAAACCTAGTGGGAACAGAAGATGCTAACAAAAGTGAACGAGCAATGTCCAAGAGATGTCGGTTTTTCCGTTCAGACACACCATTTTGTTGGGGAGTGTAAGGACAAGATCGCTGGGAGATAATGCCTTTGGATTGCAAAAATGTTTGAAATTCCTTAGAAACATACTCCCCCCCCCCCCCCCCCCCCCCCCCCCTCCCGAGTCAGACCTAAGAATTTTAAGGGTAGTGGAAAACTGATTCTCAACATAAGACAAAAAAACTTTAAAAACCGAGAAAATATCAGATTTGGCATGCAAAAAATAAATCCAACTAAAACGACTATAATCATCAATGAATGTAACAAAGTATTTATAATGAGAATGAGAGATAACAGGTGCAATACCCCAGACATCACTATGAACAATATCAAAACATTTCATTGCTAAAGAATCATGAAGAGGAAAAGGAAGGGTTTTCTCTTTCCCCATCTTGCAACTATCACAATTAAAAGAAACATCCTTAAAAGAAACTTTATTATCAGTAATTAAACCAGAATTTAATAAAAACATCAAAGTTTTGGAATTAGGATGTCCTAAACGATTATGCCACAACTGGCATTTATTATGACTAAAATGAGAAAACAAAGCAGACTCTGAAGGAGGCTTTTCATGTGACGAAATCTGGAGAGGAAATAGTCGTCCCTGCTTAGGGCCCTTCGCTAGCACCTTCCCCGATACCTGATCCTGCACAACACAACCAGAGCGAGAAAAAAAGATGGAGCAATTACTATCAACAAGTTGGCCAACGGATAACAAATTTGTGGTTAAGCGAGGGGAAAGAAAAACATTATGCAAGGGCAAGGAGAGAGGAACCTGGCCAACAGCAGAAATAGGAACACTGCCACCATCAGCAGTATTGATGCAGAGGTCTCCATCATACTCCCTAATATGAGTCATATTGGCAGGAGAGTGTGTCATGTGATTGGAGGCCTCTGAATCATTACACCAGGTGGATACTGAAGAGGTTGGTTTACCTGATAGGCCAAGTGCAGAGAAAGCATTTATGATCATTTGCTGGACCAATTCAGGAGTAAGGGTAGAAGAAGTGGCAGCAGGTGGTGCAGGCATGACTGGTGAAGAAGCTTCAGGAAGATGTGCAGAGTAGGCTCTCTGTTGCTGTGCCCTATTTTGAGGTCGCGTCTAGCATTCCGGAAGAACATGACCTTTGGTTTTGCAGTAGGAACAAAACTTCTGGTCGCACTGACTGGAAACATGTCCTAGTTTGTGGCAGCAAAAACATTTGGCCTTGCTCATGTCCCGAGCTTGAGGCTTACCCCAGGCTATGTAAGCAACATCGATAGGAGCAGCTTGAGGAGCATTATTTGTAAGTGTTGTCTGAGTCACCAAGCGCTATTCCTCTCTAAAAAGTTTGCCCAAACATGATTCGAGTAAAGGGGATGGCACCCTGCTCATTAAGTTGGAGCGGACAGTTTCAAATTGAGGCCGTAACTTCATCAGAAACTGATCCCACTGACTTGTTTGGTGGATCTCTTGAATAGTGGATAAGGAGGCGGCGGGAAGGTCAGCATAAATAATCTCAGCGTAATCAGTCCACAAACTTGTAAACTGAGAGTAGTAATCCTGTATTGACAAGGTCCCTTGAACAAACTGCGGGATTTCATGTTCTAAATGAAACCTTCGAGCAGAATTTTCTTGCAAATAGATCTTCTTTAAATAGAGCCACAGTTCTTTAGCAGTCTTGTATGGGCAAAGATTCAGGATAAACTGTGCTTCAACGGACCTCAAAATCCAGGTCATGATCTGCCAATCTTTAAACTCCCATTTAGTTAGAAGCTTATCATCAGTAGGTTTGGGATCAGAATCATCAAGATGACCCCAGAGTTCTTTACCCTTAATAAGGTAAATTTGAAATTGAAAAGCCCAAGTGGTATAGTTTTTACCATTAAACTTGATCAAAGTGATATCTCCTTTCTCCATGATATTAATGCAGAGATATGTTCAACAAAAAATAACAGGCAACAGAGTAAAAAAAACAACTTGAAGACACACAGAACAGCCACGAGAGAGTGCAGAAAAGTAACGAAAGGAACCAGAGTAGTGGAGCAAAACAATCACAGACGATCAGAATTACTGAGATGTGTGTACTAACCCAGCATGAAGAAATGTAGCAAAAATTTCTCAGAACAGGAAAAAAATGAGCCAGACGACCTTGAGATCCAGTGCAGGAGAGATGCGTGGGCCCCACAACGTGGTCCAATCACAGATCAGAGGAGATCAAAAATGTGTCCTCTAGTCCAAGTTTGATTGGATTTGGAAAAGTATCCACAAAATTGTACGGCTAAGATGACAGCTTATTGAGTAAAAAATGCCAAAACCGTAAGAAGAAGAGAGTAGATAACACCTGATCCGATGAAGAAAAAAACCATAAAAATCTTCAAAAAATCTTTGAAGAGTAGTCGATCATCACCATGTAGATTGCTGGCTACAAGTGATTTGATCAGAGGTGGGCCACCTTGATCAGAGATATCCCAGGCAGAAAGAAGAGAAGAAACGAAGCTTTAGAAATCTCTCAGAATGAAGAAGGAAGAAGATCTCCTAGAACTCGAGCTCTGATACCATAACATTCATAGGCATATTGAAAAGAATACTGAAACGAGAGAGAGAATTCTGTGAAATATTCTCATTCGATGTATTGATTTCCTAGATTACACTTCTTTATAAAGACTTTACATTGCCTAAGTTTAGGCTAAAAATCACCACAAATCATAGAATCAAGACCTAATTATCTCTAAAGAAGGAAGGACATCCTAGCATATACAAAGTTATCTTCTGACTAGATCTCATATATACAAGTGGGCTGGGCCTATTACATACAAGTTTGGGGCCGAGATGGGCCGGGTCTATTATCACTTTAACATATCAAGGGGAAGGGGTTAGGCCGAAGAGGACGTGGAAGGAGCTAGTAAAAATAGATTTGAAGAAATGCAACTTATCTGAGGATTGAGCTCAGGATAGATCATAGTAGAGAAAGATAATCCATGTAACCGATCCCAACATAGTTGGGACGAGGCTTTGACGACGACGACGACCCAAAAAAACCCTACCTCATGGAACAAAGCTACAACCCTAAAATATTTAAACCACAATAGCCCATGAAACGAAGGGTGAAAAAACCCAAATGGGTTGAGAGGAGAAAACACAACCCACAAAATTAAACCTGGTACCTTGGCAAAATAGAATTCTTATTAAAAACCACGCAGTTTAAGTACACTATAGTGTAATAAAATCCAAGCATGCAAAGAAAGGAAAAAGATTTAAAGCCTTTGTATTTCAATTTCAGTCTTGCCAAAATAGCCAAGTGATTGAGGGGGAGAATAAAGGGAAAGAGGACTTCGGAAGTGAGGTTGGAAGGAAAGCAGTAAGAACCTATGTTACCCAGATATGGCATTTCACCTATGGTACTTCTACCGATACAGATATGGGTATGAGATACAACAAGATACGGTTGGGATACAACTTTCTCTCATTTTAAGGAAAAAATAATGCAAAAAATCCCTAACCATTTTCCCCCTTTCGTGCAACCAAGAGAAAGAAATGTGGGTTCTGTCCTTGAAATAAAAGGCTTGTGGCGGGGTGGGGGGGGGCGGGGGGGGTGGTGTGGTGGGGGGGTGGTGGTCGTCGCCTCTACCACTGCTATTGTCATTGCTAGCTACTCGCTGCTCATGCCTCCTTCCACTGCTCACCTCGTTCCTCTCTCCATTACCTCTTCTCCTCCTTTCTTTTTTGCCTTCTTTCTCATTCTTTCGTTCTTCCTTTTTTCTTCCATAGAAAAAACAAAAAAAGCAAAGAAAAGAGAGAGACTCTCGAGAAAGGGGGCTATTAAAATCAGGATTGAACAAACATATAAAGTGGCAAGGGCAGGATTGGGTCTGGGCTGGCCTTGGGGCATGGTTTGTTAACTGGGCCGGGCCTTATAGCCAGGGCAGGTTTCATAAAATTAGACTAGGGCCCGGGGTAAATTGCAGGGCTTAGGGCAAGGGAAGCTTTATTTTTAAAATTTTGTAACCATGTTTATTTTTTTATTTTTTCTATGTATGTTATTTTTCATAAATATAATTTCAAATATATCTTTAAGTGATGTAGTACCTATATCCGTGTCTTAACTTTTTGAAGTTGCCATGTCGAATTCCCGTTCCCCGTGTCCGTGTCCGTATCTGGCATCATCCCTAAGAACTATATGTGGAGGCTTAGGCTTTTTGTGCGATGGGAGTCCTTATTGAAAAGTCGATCCTCTCCATGGAGTGGGTTTTGCAGCATACTTATGTAAGGAGTTACCGAAACTGAGTGGAGGTGTTTATTTTGCATAATAGAGAATGTGACATGCGAAAGTTGTGGAAACTGAATGGAATTGTCATGTTACGCACGGTATGGGTACATTTTTTATGAGTCAGGCGGATGGTCAAAATAATCTGGAGGTGGTCAAAATCAATTGGAGATTAAAAACTCCCTTTCATATATATATATATATATATATAAATTGCTTCTATGTTCTTTGTAAAGATATTCTTTTTATGCAAGTACCCAAAATAGGTTTTCTCTCAATTGAAGATTCTCATTTTTCTTTGCTGAATTTTGCAGCGATTCTTTTTCAAATCGCAAGTGATTGGTACCAACAAATTTAAGGTTGGAAAATGTGAAGACCATGTTTGGGTTACCAAGGATGAACTAATGGAATATTTCCCGGAGCAGGTTGCCTTCCTCAACCAGATGATCATCAGCTAATTTCTTGTTTGGGCTCTAGGCTGTTGTAAAAAAAAAATTGTCTGCAAAAGCAGTGCAACTTTCTCAAAATCAAGAATATATATATTTTTTTCATTTGAATACATCATTGGTAGAAACATTATTGTACTTTTGACAATCAAAAGAGCTGATAGACTAATTAATCAAAAAGTACTTCCCCCCTTGGAATAAACTGTTGCCATGGTGCATTCATAATCCTCCTTCTCACTTGCTTACAGAGCTTAAACTTGACTAGTCTTGGAAATTGCTGGTCAAGTGCTGTATCATCAGGGTGAGAGTTAGGTCTGTACAGCAATATTAAATGACATGACCTGTGAGCCTTGGAACTCAAGATGAACATGACCACACATTGGTGTGGCCGTTTTTGGGCAATATTGGCCCACCTATGGATCAAATTACCTCCCTCACACAGTGTGAGAAAGCCGTAGTTTAGTGTACCCAAGGATGGAATTTATTATGGAATATCTATCATTCTTCTTGAATAACTTCAGGGTTCTGCCTCTACCCTGATTAGCTTTCCGTTCTATCAAAGCAGAGAATGGAAGAAAAATAAGGTTATGGTCTCTGATAAAGGGACATCCAACAGAAATGAGCAAGTGAAAAGTTTGAGGTCTGTTGGATATTTGCCCAAGGAAATTTTTATATAATTAAGTACTGCAATAATAAAATAGTATATAATTGAATAGTGTAATATCAAAATGTTGTAATATTTTTGGCTTCTGGGAGGTTTTGAAGAGTACATATAGATGAGAAATTGAGTTGTTTGGCAATTGATGTGGATCATATTTAGAAAAAAAATATCCTTCAGTTTTTTCATAAGAGCAGGGTTTCTTACTGATCCAACAAAGGGGCCACCTCTGAAACCCAAACTTCGTGCATGTTTCATTGCTTAAATCCATCAATGGGCCTCTTTGAAAATCTTAACTACTCAGAATAACTTTCCTTCTATTAGAATTTTTTTGCTCTAATTAGTCTTATGGTCCGCTGTACCATTGGCTAAAGCATGAGATTATTAGTGGAAAATATCTTCCTTTGACTGCACATGCAGTCCAGCTCTATGTGGCCCACTTAGCCCACCTTTGATCCCCACGATCTAGCATATTTTTATGCATCGAAGCTTTACTCACAGTTGGATTAAATCCCTTGGAAGTCTCAGAAAGTCCAATGTTTAATGGACCATTAAACTTTAAGGCTATTAAATCGAGGGCTAGGACAATCTGATGGCGCTGATTTGTCACATGATCCTTATCCATGAAGAGGCCTTTCAATCTATCCTACCATTCATGATAGGAATGCATCCAAGTGGGCCCCACAAGCTATACTCCAATGGACAGCATGCACTATTCGGAGAAATTTTCCTAAATATTAAATTCTTATCAAATTATGTGGGATTATTTCTAAATTTTCCATTCCAAGCCCTCTGAGCTCCCACTGAAGTAAGGGATTTTGACTGAATGGCTGCCATAAGACTCGACATTTGCATGTCAATGTTTGAGGTTTAAAAATTTTCCGCAGTGTTGCTCGTACATCAAAAGGGGGTTAAAAAGTTATGAATGAAGTGGAAATTGTGCGATATCCTATGGATGTCTCACAGCCCTAGACTAATCATACAAACAACTCTGCGGGGTTTTTTTTTTTTTTTTGTTCTTTTTGTTTTTGCTTCTTTTAACTTCAATAGTTGACTTGGCAAATCTCAAATATTTGGGCAGTCACACCACCAAAATCCCTTGAAATAGATGAAAAATTGCTTTCCTTGGTATGAACTTTTATCTGGCCGTTTTCCTTTCTGTCTCTCTTGACCCTTACTTTTCTAAGCTCGCCTCCTATGACCTGTGAAATCGAGTGAGAGAAATCACAGGTGCAATGCAAAAGCAAAGGTAAGCATCTAGCCATGTGATTTTTTTGGTTGTGTTTCAAGGGAGCAGGTCATGGCATCCTATAATCGGTGCTGATCACACATCAGGTGGGTTCCACTGGGCATTGGCCACAACTGAAATTTTCGCTGGTTGGACCAACTGTACCATCTGATTATTTATGTGCAAATGGAGGACCAAAAATAATGTTGACAATGGTCAACATTGAATGAGAAACAGTCCATGAAGTGGATGGGCAGGATCATTCCGTTGCACATGATTTGTGGCCAGGATCGTTCCTTCGCTGCAGGGAACCCAATCTTTCATACAACAAACTAAGTAGGCTTTAGGAATTAGGGATGCAAACGGGTTGGATCCTAGGCAGAGCCAAGTTGAATCCAGAATAAAAATGGATCTTGATCTGGATCCAAAATAAGATGTATATTAGTATAATTGGATGAAAGAGCTTGCTTGAAAAATATTTTTTTTAATATAAAAGCAGCCCTTACAAATGGTTTATGACTAAAGTAAAGTGGACTCAAATATGAATATCAATCAAGCCATGCAGGATCTTAAAACCTAATGAATTTGTATATGTGAATATAATCTTCATGTATCCATAAGCTCAGGTTGAAACATACTAGCTAGGATCCGGATCCAAATATTCTAGATCCTATTTGCATGGTTCTGGATTAAATAGGTTTCATACTTGCTTTATTTAGAACCGGAGACTTCGGATGTTTGGATTGGATAACCATTTGCAACCCTAAGGCTACTATGGGCTGTCATCCACATTTAGAAAGTCAATTTGGATCCCATGTGAGCATGAACATGAAAACCAAAAAATCTTGCAACATCTAATGGAGATTTCTGTGGCATTTTTCCATCTATGATGAGAGCTACCAGTGGATCTGCATCTTTAGAAGGTCAACCAGTAAGGGTTTTTTGGAAAGTGGATATCTTGTTATTCCTTGAAAGGGCAGAAACCAACATAAAATGGTACAGTAAATTGCAGTTCATTGTCCAAGAGCTTCTTGGAATTATGTGATGATGAAATTAGTCGCACAAATCTTCACGTGGACAGCAAATTGCAGCCATCCATCCCTGTGGTGAGGCCCATTTAGCCTGTCTGAAAAAAAAAACTAAACAAAATGATAAAAAGAATATGACCAAACAAACCAACTATGCCAATGTGTTTAAACACTTGATATCATACTGCCAGCCCTCTCTTCAGTGCTAGCTCACCCATGCTAAAGTACAAAAGTCAAAAGATGGGATTGCTCCGTGATGAGAACAACCATCATGTAGTGTTAGTGTACAGTGATACATACGCTCTTCTTTTTGAGGTTTCCTCCTGAAATGAAACGAAGACATGTCATTCCCAGCTACTACTTTTAGTTTACTCATTAATACGTTTGATATTAATACTGTTGGTAAGGAGAAGATATCCCAAACTCAGTTTACTCATTAATACGTTTGATTAGGAGAAGACCTGTCTTCTTTTGTGCCTTACCAAATGGATGCTACTTCTTTTGAAGGGAAGTTGGTATAGAATTCAAAAATCTACTATTCTTAGTCCAGCGAAAAGGATAAGATTGAGGGCCGCTTTGGTAATCTTCTTTTCTTCCCAACCATTCAAAGGATTATTATTACTAGAGGGCTTTCTAAATACACAATGATTTGAACCCTATCTTGAATGTGTATTTGAGCTTTGTCATAGATAGGGTCATCATAGACTATGATCTGCTATGTCTAATCAGGATTTTAGCACTTAAAACCAGTCCACAATAAAACCCACAACAAACTCATTGTTGATTACAAAGTAGAGGAAAAAGAGAGAAAAGAATCGATATGTTTAGCCCTATGTGGCTGTACATTAACTTTTTGTTCAGCGAGATATGGCTGAACAAAATTGATATGTTCAGCCACATAAGGCTGAACATTGGCAGTTTGTTTTACAATGAAACTCCGAACGTGTCACGGCAACAGAAAATAAAAAAGGCTTTACAAGCTTCGACAAATGTCGGAAATCAAAATAAGCAACACAAAAACTCATCTTCTCACAGATGTTATGTCTGGAAACTACATTTTTCTTATTAGTTTGTTCATCCATTAGACAAAAAAAATGATATTGAGAGTGAGGTTTCACTACGAAGTAATATGTCTGACAATGGTGGGATATGATGGGAGAGTAGAATGTGATAAATGGAGAGATGGTGACGTGAAGGGAAGAATGAGATTGGAGGAAGAAGGGAATGAGAGTAAAGGGATGAATGAGATGGTAGAATGGGAGGAACGAGAGTAATGGGAATGGAATGATGTAAGTGAAATGGGACTGTGTGCAAAGAGAAATTAGAGGTGTGATAGGTGATTGTCCTTTTTGGTCATTTCATAAAGGGGAATAAATGTAATAAAAAAGTTTTTAAAAATTCTGCGTAAAAGGCAAAAATCGTTGTGCATTTAGAAGCCCTCTTATTACTATTGTATCATTAGAATGAGAACAATTGGGGACAATAGATTTGTTTTAAATAGATGTTTTTGTTAGACTAAGTGAGTGTGGCCCACTTGACCACATGGGGCCCACTTCTTTCTAGAACATCCAATAAATGAATTTTTCCTATGGTCAAAGCTTTTTAAAAACTTGCCTTTACAAGGAGCTTAATTAGGGAGACATGATTGGAGAGATTTTGAATAACTTCCTTGATGGGAGGATCCTCTATCTATAAAAGAATCTCTTGGGTTACTTCCTTACCTATGGTGAATTCTCTAGGCTTTCGTTACTTTGCGAGAGAGAAAGTAAAAGGGTTCAAGGAAGTTGTAAATCCCTCTTCGAATCCTATCCTCTATTGGTGTTCAAAGCACAAAATGCTATGGAGTTAGGTATGATTTTATTATATTTCAGATTAATGATATTATTTATTCATACCTAATGAGTCTCAAATAGATATTTTTACAAATGCAACATTTGGTAAGACATGTTTATATATCTTATTCGATTAGATTTATTTGAAAAAAGCGATGGACATATCATGATGACATCAATTCTCCCAAATCCATTTAAGGTCCAATTTGCATATCCAACACTTTCCTTCGCTGCCTCACCTCAACAACCAATAGACATCATGCTTGTTTGAGATAAGATTTTCAATTAATAAAGCTAGAAAAGTAAATACGTTGTTTTCTTTTAGGCAATAAAGCTATAAGCTTCCACAATCTTAGCATCGGTAGTGTCATGATAACTATTAACAAAAGGTCTAATAACTCATATTAACATCCATCCATCATTAATATAGTTGTTCAAAGAAGATTTTATAGGTAAAATCATATAGACGATCAAAGCATTGTGCCGAAGCCTACCTTTTCCTTTTGTGATGCAGTCCCTGATGACTTGACATACCAAAGGAGATGTTTTTAGTTTTCTTACAAAGCAGAGGGTGAGAGGAATGTTGCTACTCGGTCAACTTTTGATTGTACCATCTCGATCATGAGCCTTTCTCCCACATGTCTAAGAGAGAAGATCCTCCAAGCTGGGTGGAAAGGCCCAATGTGATCAAGACGGAGATTTTTGTTGGCAGTCATCAGTCCGTATGGACATGTTTATGCCGGCCAGTGGCTACCAAGGTTCTGATTATCCGTCGGTCGTTTTGAGACCGGTGGGCCCTGGCATTTTCAGGGGCAATGGCAGCAATTGGGTGAAACCCTTCCGACTTCGTCGCCATTTCAGTGCTGACTCATATTGGAAGTCATGGACAGATCATGTCCTGGAGATTGGTGGAGTCATTCTGAAGGAGGCCGAGATCTTTGATGCGATCCGCGCTTTTAGGGAGACTGTGGTATTTTCGGATGAGGCCTTCATGGCTATGTTGGAGTCGTTCCATCCACAAACCAACACCTTCGTTGTCACGAATGGTGAGATTGTTGCATTGGCAATATGTAGATTTTTGTATGCTAATGCATTGCCTATCAATGTTGTTAAAAGTCCATTTTTTGCTCTGATGGAAGCAGTGGCTGCATTTGAACCGGGGCTAGAAACTCTCAAATTATCATGAAGTGAGGCACACTTTTTCTTCATAAGGAAGTGCAACTTATTGAAAAATCATTGGAGCAATATAGAAAAGAGTGGAGTCAATATGGGTGCTATTTTAATTCAATTTAGGGTTCCAAGTCCATAATTAAAAAAAAAAAAAAAAGAGGCTAGCCCCGATGACCCCAATAGAAAAAAGGCTATTTTAATTCAATATGGGTGCTATTTTAATTCAATTTTGGATTTAAATGATCCGATGACCCCAATAGAAAATGTCCAAGTAAAAGAAGTAGACTTCCTAAGGTAAAAAATCATTCCATTTTGTTCACAATCGAATTAGTTGCCGTTCAAAGAGAGTGGTTTTGATCCATTCATTTACTAAAAGATAAGTAGATCCTACAATGCATATGTTCCCTGACACCACAACTTACAGTTTCATTATCCATCCAATGGTAAATCACACACTAATCAGGTTGAGTCACGTGGATAACTTTCACCCAGGGGACTCTACAAAGCTGCCATGCGGAAATTTTGGACCCTGCCTTTAGTTCACGAGGGTCCTATTTTTGTAGATAGCATAAATTGAAAATCACACAATGTTCATGTGCAGGGGAGTCCCTTAATCGGAAAAAAGCCCAAGTCAAGGCAAACCATATGAAAAGTGGCTCCTATAGTTTAGAGTCCAGGAGGACCTGCGCAATTCATTTAGCCTATACTATATTCGTGTCGAATCTGGATCCCCCTGAGGCCGGATCTTGGACAATTCTTTGATGCCTGCCCATAGAAACCCACTAGTTGGCCTACTTTAGGTATACAAATTCTTCAAAATAAGGATCCCCATGTATGGGAGTTGAGCCAAATTGGGCTCCAAATTCAATTGCCCCCACCATTACATTGAAGCCATGCAAAACAAATGATTCCATTGCGAAACCCATAAACAGATGGAAAGTATTTTTATATGATTAATCTATAGTAGGCCCCAAGCCAATTATACAAATAATAATAATTTCAAGTGAATAAGATTTTTGACATGGACTATGATGAATGACTCATTGGGCTCTCCTCAGATATTTCTCTAGCATACGACCTTAAAAGCATCCAGATCCTGCATGCATGTATAAAGATTTCAATCGCTCAATAATCGAGGCTTGCTCAACTAGTTAGCAACCCTGCAACCCTATATTGCACCCATTTGCCCAATGTTTGATCCCTTGGTATGCAACCCTTTTCTACTTTTATGGGCTCCTTTTTTACATGTGCGGGCTTCCTTCTCAATTGTGTGGGCTTCCTTCTCGCATGCGTGGGTCCCACTTGCTAGGGCTTTGTCCCTACATGCACAAGTGATATAATGGGTTCCAGCCCTGGCCCCTTTGTTGGGATACAAAAAGTAAATAAAAATCGATCGATCATCCAACAGGTCCTGCCAAGATTACGGTTGATGATCCATACAATGGGGACGCACACATCTCTGGGCTTCTTTGCTTTAAGCA
This sequence comes from Persea americana, assembly GCA_029852735.1. Classification (NCBI taxonomy): domain Eukaryota; kingdom Viridiplantae; phylum Streptophyta; class Magnoliopsida; order Laurales; family Lauraceae; genus Persea; species Persea americana. Next base: position 24,595,405 of record CM056817.1, read on the forward strand.
ATCAACACAACTGCTCCACACACAAAAAATGGAAATCTCAACTCCCTCATTCGAGTCTCCACACTCAACCAACAAAAAATAGTTGAAGAAATTGGAGAAGAGCATGTCGTGTAAGTGGTGACAAATAGTGCTGCCGCTATAGTGAAGGTGGGTAAATTCTTAATGGAGAAAAGGAAAACAGATATTTTGGTCACTGTGTTCGACACATCTACTAGATTTGATGTTAGTTGATATTAGAAAATTGCCCACTCATGCCACAACAGTGACAAAGGCAAAGAAAATTACTATTTTTATTTATACACATATATGGGTGTTAAATTTAATGAGAAAATACACAAAGGGAAGAGAGCATACAAGAGCCGTTGTCACCCGTTTTGCTACAAACTTTTTTACCTTAAAAAGTATTCATGAACAAAGGGTTGCATCGCTTTCAATGTTTGCTTCGAAAGAATGGGAAGAAAGTTCAGACTCCAAATAAATTGATGGCACGAGAGTGAGAGATATTATCTTGGTAGACCAAGAGTTTTGGGCTTGCATAAAATATTGCATCATATGTGCAACTCCCTTCGTAAAAGTCCTTCTCTTGGTTAGACTCTGATGAAAGACCACTAATGGGATATATTTATGAAGCAATGGAGCGGGCCAAAGGGGCTATTGCCAAATTTTTTAACAATGTGAAGAAGCGATATGATCCCATATGGAGAATCAGAGATTCAAGATGGAACCTACAGTTGCATTGCCCTTGTATCAACCCGCATATTTTTTAAATCCCGCGTTCCAATATGATGAGAAATTTAATGCCGATTTTGAAGTTAAAAAAGGATTGTATGACACATTGGAGCAATTTGTTCAAGATAGTAGAACTTGGATTCTTGTTGATGAACAAATTGACTGTTTCAAGAGAAAGATCGGCATGTTCGGAAGAGAAACGACACAATTAACAATCAAGACAAAACAACCTGGTAATCTACATGTATTCTTAATTTGTATTTTTTTTTCTTCACCATGTTATTCTTTTACAATCATTGACTTTATTCTTATAAACTAGCTTTATGGTGGGAAGGCTATGGTGATCATTGCCCTGAACTACAAAAGCTAGCAATTCGCATATTAAATTTAACATTTATTTCATCGGCGTGTGAAAGAAATTGGAGTACATTTGAACAGGTGAGATTTGTTAAATTTATTTTCGTTAATTAATTATATAATTTATATATATGTTGACATTTAATGATTTAATCTAACTTTTATATAGATACATTTAAAGAGCAGAAACAGACTAGGGCAACAACGTCTTGATTCTTTAGTCTTCGTTAAATGAAATTTAAATATCCAAGTCCGCCAAAACAAGAGAGAGAGAGGGGGGGGGGGAACTAACCTCTTAGATCATATATGCTTGTTAGATATGGAATCTAATGATGAGCGGATCACTAAAAAAGAAGATCCTGTTTTAGATAATGACATGTCATGGATGAATGTTGGACTTGGAGAATGTTTTGCAGATCTTGTTAACGAAGGGACGAGTAGACAAGATAGATGATGAAGTATTACCAATTTACTAAATGTCAGTCTAAACATTAATTTTATATTTTATTTAGTAAAATAAAATTTTTTAATCTTGTTTTATAGGGCCTAGAAAACTTACATTTGGAAGAAAAGATAAAGGAAAAAGGAAAGTATCCGAGCTTGAGGAAGAAGAAGCTCTGGTGTCTTCATCAGACACTAAAGAGGAGGAAGCTCAATGTCTTGACGACGGATCATCTTCATTTGGTGATGGTGATATTGGAGATGATGATGTTGATGCGGATATGGTCTTGGGCCATCATGGGGATATCAAGATATGAATTGATTATTTGGAGATATATACCTATTGTCTTTTGATGTTTTGGAATAAATATTTTGTATTATTTAGATCATGAATGAGCTCATGAGCTTCTTTTGATGTTTTTGGCATGGAATATTTTGTGTTTAGGTCATAGATTAGCTCATGAGCATTTTTTTTTTTTTATAGAACTTTTTCCTTTTTCAATATATAAATGTTGCCATGTATGGAAAGTGGATGAGATATGCATATCTATATTTTTTCTTATTTTGTCATATTTTTAAAATTTTAAAATATTTTGTTAAAAATAGAATGAATCCTATGATTTGCGATTCGATTCGATTCAACGCCTAAAACGATTCCTGATTCGATTACGATTTTCAAAACTATGCTTGTGATAAATCCATTTAAACATTGTGAACCACCTTTTTCTGTTTTTTTTTTTTTTTTTTTTTTTTTGAAAGATAAGTGATTCTTTCATTTTCTCTAAAGGAACATAAATTTCAAAGATGGGGACAAACTTCTCAATTACCAAACTGCATATGAGAGTTGGTCCACCAATGGGCATACCCCATTTAAATAAACCCACAGCGCGAGTCAGACAAATTCAAACACCATAAACATGGATAACTCCATCAAATTAATATGATCAACTAGCTGATACCTTTCCTTCAATTTCTGGCTTAAACACATAGACCTAGAAGAAAGACATAGAAACTCCATATGCTAAAATCTATTGTCAGACCCCGACCCAGGTTTAGTAGTTTTAATTATTATTTTAATTGTGATTAGTTTCTAAGTGGGATTAGAGGACGATTAGCTTGGGTTTTTAGTTAGTTTAGAATTTTGAATAGCCTTGGAAAATTCTGAGAGCGTTAAGTCTGTTTGACCGGGCCCGAGGTGGGCCGTGTGACGCGTGTTAGTGTGGGGATTTGACTTTGATTTCGAAAAATAGTGATTTCAATCCTTTTGAATTAGTTATTTTGATCCCAACAACTTTCATGTTTGTCCTGTTTGCATTCGAACCCCAGAAATTGCGTTTTTCAAGAAAAAGGGGCAAATCTGTCTTTTTACACCCATTATGTGTATAAATTTCAAATTTTCAAAATCATGAGGGAAATATACTTTTTGGAAACTAGAGTTTTTTACGATCACTTTTCTCTTCTTTGTCGACTTCATCCGAGACCTGCAAATAGGAGTTTTAAGCACTTGAAGCTTTAAGGGCCATTTGGGGCCACAGCTCCACTCAACCCACCTCTAATATACACGTTGGTTTCTCCTTCTTCCTCATTTTTCTGCAACAAAAGAACCACGGAGAGAACTCCCCTTCTTCACACCTTCTCTCCTCTGCATGTCAAAGAAATCAAACCCAAGGTGGAAAACAAATCACACCAATCTTTTCTCCTCATCTCTAGCTTGCTATTGACACCATTTTCAAAGAATTTGAGCTAGGCTCATCCTCTTCTTCAAGCTCTTCTTGCTTGGACCACCAAAAGGTAAGCCATTGCTACCTTCTTGATACCATGTGCTTTTTTAACCCTCTATAAGCCTTTTATTATGCATGCAAGGTCTTCTATGGAGAAGCCTTTTCTTTTTCAGAAAAATATTGAGTTTTTGAAGTGTTTTTCATGGGGGATTTGGTGTAGGATTGAAGCTTAGCTGTGTAGGAGAACATTGGAGTGTATTTGATACCCATTTGGACTTGAGGCAAGTGAATAAACTGATTTGGATTGCATGTAATGGAATGGTGGTTTTTGTGAGGCCCCACCCCTGGTGGGCCCTCAGTTTGAATTTAATAATAATTAATAGGGTAATTTCTATCTTTATTAAGCTAATTATTAGGAATTAGTGGAGTAAATGTCTAATATTCCTAAGTTTTAGATATAGCTTTTATTTAATTTGTATTAGATTGGATTAGACTAGGTTTTAATTATCATTAGCACTAATGGGAAGGGCTTGAAAGTTGGAACATTCTAGAACCCCACCAAATTACCCAAATGCCCATGGCCCCATTGCATTTTCATTTAGAACCAAAATACCCTTTAGGTAATTAGCCTAAAACCCTAAACTATATAACCTAAGTTATTGCAACAATAGCATAAACCCTAATTGCCTCTCATCTCTCTCAATTAACCTATCTTTTTCCCCAAGCAACCCTAATTCCCCAAAATCCTAGCACAAGGAGGCTAGAGGCTATCTCATTTTCATCTACAACACCCTATTGGATCTCTTCTTGCATTTCAATTTCCCTTTCTTCTTCACTAAGGCAAGTACTCTATGCAATTTCACTAGTTGTATGTTTTCTTTCTTTGTTTATGTGATTTCAATTCAAATGAGTAGAGATGTATGTTTAGATCTTCTTCTTGAGCTTGTTTATGGGAAATTGGCCATTGATGGATGGGTTTCTCCATTTGGAAGATCAATGGCCCGGTTGGATGGTGGATGGTGATGATTGAAGTGTTTTTATGTTTATTCTTATTTATGTGATGTATGGAGGAGATTTGGGATGATTTGGATGAAAAAGGGATTGAGAAGGAGAAAATCCAGAATTCTGGAAATTCAGCTTTCTGCTTGTACCCGGTCGACCGGCCCCCAACTCGGTCGACCGGGCACACTGAAACTGGTGAAAAACCAAGTCCCAGTTATTTTTCTGTAAAGGTGCACAGACAGTGTACCCGATCGACCGGACCCTGTCTCGGTTGACCGGGAACACATGAGTATGCAGGAAATAGCTGAGACCTGGGTCTTTCAGATAGACAAAAATGTTGTGTACTTGGTAGACATCATGGCCATGATATCGACCGGATACACAGTGCTTCATGCAAAACCCCCCAGTTGTTTGGCTTCAAGTCCCAGTGGACCCGGTCGACATCACGGCCATGATGTCGACCGGGGACACTGCAGGATGTCGACCTGGGAGGTCAACATCCAGTGTACCCGGTCGACATCCCAGGGTATGATGTCGACCGAGGACACTGTGAACAGTGAATTCCAGATTTCTGTAGACTTTGATGTTTGACCAAATGTGGGGTCCATTGACCATCCAAATAGCCTTCCATCAAGTGTGCTACACACGAATCAATAGCATGGCTCAGCCTTGACTCGTGGGGTCCACCAATTGAGGTTTTAGGATTCGAATCATCAGTGACTCGAACCTTAATTATAGTCCATGGTGTCCACAACTTCAGGAGCACCAGATTTACCATTTTTGACACCTGAGGCTACAGTTAGGGATCCAATCACATGATGAGGCCTGAACCAAGAGTGGACCATTACCTAGGATTGGTCTTTTGTCTATTTCCATTTGATTCCATGTTTTAAGGATTTCATGAGTTGTTCTTCCCTTTTGTCCTTGTTGTTGCCTTAAACTTGTTAATTAATAGAAATTGGAGGACCTAAACCTAGGATTACTTAGAGGTGAACCTATGTGGTGTTTGGAGATAAAATGACCCGTGTCTGTGTCTAGGCGGGCCCTCATACGACCTAAGATTGGGAATGTGGAACCATAGTATGAAGAGGTTAGTTATAATGGATTGATTAGGTCATTTGTATGAGCCTAGGATGAATACTTGTGGAATAGACATGGTATGGTACTTGTGTTACCTTAGGCCACGGTTGTGAGCCTTGGAGTGGATCCAATGTTGTTGGACTTGGACTTGTTTATTAGACTGTGTTCCATGTTATACCTTAACCTTTTAGAGACCTAGGTAGGACCTTGCTCCCGCAAGATAAGCCTAGACAGACACAGACCCGTACTTAGTTCCCGAGTCGACACTAAACATTCACTCAGTTGTTCTAAGCTCAGCCAGTTGACTGATCACCTCTGGTAGGAGCTGTGTTCTGGTTACTTAGAGCTATCATGATGAGCTGTGATTAGACGGACGGTGTGATACCGCGTCAAGGTTAATCTGATAAAGGGGTGTGATCGGTAAGATAAAGGGGTGTGATCGGTGCGATAAATGGGTGTGATCGGTGTTATTATATTGTATGTTATATTATCAGGGCTGTTATCCCTTGCATAGTTATTATCCTTTCCCCACCGCAAACTGTTTATGGTATGGGACGTTTACAGTACGGGAGGGCCGCGACATAATATCCCGCGGTGTATCTAGCTTGTGTGAATGTGCCCCTTTGTTGTCTGTTTAGATTAGATACTTCACATTTTTTATTCTAAATTGCTATTACTGCTCAACTATCTAGATCATGTACTTTGTTTACTCTTATGATTACATACCTGTCATTACTCTCTTTTGTTGTATACATCTTGTGTTATCTGCATATGCTGCATTGCCAGATCCTTGGATCTGACCCATCTTTGGTGCTTAGGTCCAGACCATGATCCCGTGGACGACGCGATCTTCAAGGCGCCTGTAGTCGGTGACTACAGGTGGGGACCGGCTGACCAAGTGGTAGAGCCGGAGGATGGAGAGCCTGCACAGGGGGACTGAGTGCAGTTATTTATTTTGGGATTTTGAGAGATTTTTGTAGTGAGACATAGGTAGCTAGCATGATATGTATAAACACTTTGATAACTACACTTTGATATTACTATCAGGCTTCCGCACTTTTACATTTGATTTATATACTTGATACTATTGCTTCCGCTATCTTTTATTACGCTTCCGCAATATAACTATTGATTATGATGTTGTTTAAAAAATTTTAAAATTTGACCTCACTGCGGACTACGATCTTGGAAGTTCTCGGTTTTCCGGGAAGTAGCGTGCCAACTTCGGGTACCTTAGCGTTAGCTTCGGTATTCGGAATTGGGGCGTTACAGTTTTTCTTCTAAGTTTGATATCTCATTCGACTTATTTTCCTTTCTTATGGATGACTAATTTCATAAGGTTTTGTATTCAAAGATTTATGTAACTTTTCTGCAGGGTTTTTATGTTATGATAATTTGGAAACACCATGTTCATGGATGGTTTCATAAAGATGCAAATCTGACTCATCTTGAAAATTTGTAATTTCATTTTGTTAAATCTTGAAATTTTGTTGCTAATGGATATTGGAATGGAATGAGATTGGTGAGGTTGAATGATGTGTGATGGGAGAAATGAAGCTCAATTCTGCATGAAGGAAGAAGGAAGCAGAAGGGAAATAAATGAATGAAGGAAGGAAACAAAAATCTTAACTAAAATGATTCTGCCATCAGAAGTCAGTCAGGTGTCGGTTGACCGAAAGGGCGACCGAACGCCAGTTCGGCTAACCAATAGGTCACCGACCTCAGTTCGGTCTCGAATCCAGAATAATATTTTCGCCAGGAGGTCCTTTGGTCAGCCTTCGGTTAACCGATAGGTAACTGACGGCTAACCGAGTGGTGACTGAACCTCATTTCGGTTCCATTTCCAGAGTGTGAATTTTTCCTGAATTAGGATCTGACGGTCAGCCATCGATCAGTTGTCGGTTAGTCGAAATGCCCTACCTCGGCTAGCCGACAAGCGACTGAGAACTGACCGAAATTGGATTTCTGAATTATTTGAAAGGTTTTAATGAGATTGAAAACCCAAAATATTCTAAGAGCCTTCAACTTGATAATGCGCATTTGGGACCTAGAATGTTGTTCCACCTTCGGGGCACCAATCTATGTATACATAAACTTCGACATTCTAGTTCAATATCCACAAAGATCAAATGAAGTAATCTTAGTATATGTATGGTGTATGAATTTGAGTGGTTTGCCACGTTTGAAATAATCTATAAAAACTACTTATTTGATTTGTTCATAATTGTGTGTTTGTGCATTGCCAAGAGTAGTTCTTTTTATCGATGGAAATGTATTTTGTTAGTCAGATTGTATCGCTTCGAATTTTGATCGGCACCACTAAGCTTGGGTTACTTTGTCAGGCTAATCACCCGGCTTAGGATCCTTAATAATTTGCCAACCGCAGTTTGGACCCTCTGTTTGTTTGCTTCAGCCATGGTAACGGTTTCTGTCTGTTCCGGCCATCTCGTATGGCAACAGTTTTTGCACTTGCCATTTTGCATGGCAACGATTCTGTTCCGGCCATTTTGTATGGCAACGATTTCTGTTTGTATGCTCTTACTACTTCGGTATTAGGAGAATATAGCTAAATGTGGGTTGCCAATGTTTAATTATTTATCAGTCAGTTTTAAATGCTTTAAAAGTGAATTTCCTTTATGTACAGAAATTGTCATTTTTACACATCTTTACTTATTATGCTTTGTTTTAAATGCATTTTATAATTCTAATTATAATAATGATAAAACTTGTATATCTTATCTGTTTTATTCGCCTGCCAGACCATCGTGTCTGATACTCTTTTGTTTGGTGTCAGATGTCGGACCTGTAGATGTTGAGGCGGAGCACGCGGTTGAGGCGGTAAAGCCGCCAGTAGAGCGCGAGTGGCAGCCAAACGATGTCATGTAGATGTCGTGTTAGGTTATGAGACTGGATAACAATTTAGGAATGACGTTATTTTGGGAATTTTATTATTGGCCTTTGTTGGCCTTCCTTGGGATGTAAACTTTAATGCACTTTCTTTTGTGATCCTCACAACTCTAATTTAACTCTGGGTTATGCTTTTATATATTTCTCTTTTGATACAAAGCTTGTGCATCTATTATTATGATTCTTTGGATTTTGTTTTGGTACATGCTTCTACACATTACTATTCATTGTGAAATTTGATTTATTGGTTGTGAAGGATCGTTTGGAATCTTCACCGCAGAATCCTGTGGGAAAATAATTAGCGCGTGCAGGCGGAATTTTCTAACTCTCCCTGCTGCGACCCCGGATTAGGGACTTGATTATCAGGGCCTCGGTCCGGGAGCCTGACATCTATCTGCGTCCATATAATGCCTCGAACGGTGTCATGCCAATGCTAGAATAGTAGCTATTGTTGTAGGAGAATTCACAGAGGGGTAAACTCTCATCCCAATCCTTCTTGAAATCCAACACGTATGCCCGAAGCATATCCTCTAAAGTCTGAATAGTGCGCTCTAACTACCCGTCTGTCTAAGGGTGGTAGGTTGTACTGAATTTCAACTATGTGCCAAATGATGACTGAAGTGTAGTCCAAAACAGAGAAACAAACTTGGTATCTTGATCGAAAACTATAGATTTAGGCACTCCATGCAACTTGACGATCTCATCATTGTACAACTTGGCCATCTTATCCATAAACTGACCGATCTTGAATGGTATGAAATGAGCTAACTTGGTCAATCGGTCTACGATCACCCGTATAGCATCGTTCCCTTTCCTAGTGTTTGGCAATTCTGACACAAAATCCATAGTGATGTGCTCCCACTTCCACGTAGGGATATCTAACTGATAAAGTAAACCAGGAGGCTTCTTGTCTTGATCACTTGACACGTATAGCACTTGGAAATGAATTTTGCAATTTCTTTCTTCATGTTCATCCACCAATAGTGGTTCTTCAAATTCTGATACATTTTAGTGCTGCCCGGATGGATAGAATATCTCGTACGATGCACATCTGTCATAAACTCTGTCTTTATGTCTTGTACATCTGGCATGCACTACCGGTCCTTGCAATATAAAACTCCCTCAATTAGTCTAAATTCAGGCCTGTCATCTATGTGCTCAATGATACACTGTAGCTCTGGGTCATCCTTCTGACATTCTTTGATTCTGTTCATTATCTCTGGTTCCCACGCTGTCATGCTAGCAATCATCACTTTTTCATTGATAGGCCAAACGTCAACATCTAAATCTATGAATTGTTCCATCAATCTCCATTCATGCACTATACATCCACTAAATGCTGGCTTTCTGCTCAAGGCATCTGCTACCACGTTGACCTTTCCAGGGTGGTACTTGATAGGAAAGTCATAATCTTTAATGTACTCCATCCATCTCTGCTGTCTGTTGTTCAATTCATTCTGTGTAAACAGATACTGTAGGCTCTTGTGGTCTGAGTGCACCTCGAACTTCTCGCCGTATAGGTAATGTCTCCACATCTTGAGTGCAAATACAACGGTTACAAGCTCTAAATCATTGGTGGCATTCTTCTTCTCATGCTCTTTCAATCGTCTTGAACCATATACTATCACCTTGTCATTTTGCATAAGAACACAACCCAAACCAACTCCTGATGCGTCTATGTAAACAACAAATCCTCCACTGTCAGATTGTAAAGCAATAATGGGTGCTGTGGTCAACTTGGTCTTTAACTCTTGGAAACTCCTCTCACATTCTTCAGTCCAAACAAAAGGAACGTTCTTTCTGGTCAACCTAGTAAGAGGGGCTGCAATAGTAGAGAATCCTTTCACAAATCTTTTGTAATAGCCCACAAGTCCTAGGAAATTGCTAATCTTTGTTGCATTTTGTAGACTACCCCAATTGACAACTGCTTCTATTTTCTTAGAGTCCACTGCTAATCCTTCCTTGGAGATCACGTGGCCTAGAAATGACACTTATTCTAACCAGAACTGGCATATACTCAGCTTGGCATATAACTGGTTGTCTCTCAGAAGCTGCAGTAAAGTCCTCAACTAATGTTCGTGTTCCTCCTTAGACTTGGAATAAACCAATACGTCATCAATAAACACAACTACAAACTGGTCAAGGTAAAGAGCAAATATCTTGTTCATTAATGCCATGAACATTGCCGGTGCATTTGTCAAACCGAAAGGTATCATTAGAAACTCAAAGTGGCAATATCTAGTCCGGAACGCTGTCTTAGGAATATCTTCCTGTCTAACACATAGCTGATGGTATCCTGAACGTAGATCAATCTTCGAAAAGAATTATGCCCCCTGTAGCTGATCAAACAACTCATCTATTCTCGGAAGTGGGTACTTGTTCTTGACCGTTACTTGGTTCAATTGCCGGTAATCGATGCACATCCTCATAGTCCTGTCCTTCTTCTTAACAAATAGTACTAGAGCTCCCCATGGCAATACGCTTGGCCTGATGAAGCCCTTATCTAACAGATCTTCTAGCTGAGTTTTCAACTATTTCAACTCTGCAGGAGCCTGTACAGGGCCTTTGAAATCAGTGCAGTACCTGGTAGTAGCTCTATCGTGAAGTCTATCTCACACAAGGGTGGCAAATCCAGGATCTCCTCCAGAAAAACATCCGGGAATTTGCGTACTATCGAAATCTCATCTATGGGTTTAGACTGCTTGTCCTCCACGATAAACACGATGTAACACTCACATCCGCTCCTTATCAAGCGGTCTTCCTTTAATGTAGAAATCAACCGAGTGGAGGTGGGCTTCTTCATACTAGTAAACTTGACACTACGGTCTACACCTTGCAACCTCACGGTCTTGTTGAAACAATCTAACACCGCGCTATTCGCCGCTAACCAGTCCATATCAAAAATAACATCAAAGTCGGACATCTCCAACACAATCAAACTGGTGGTCAACTGGGTACCTCCAATTTGAACCATGCACCTAGGATAAACAAAATCACATGCTACTGATTTGCCTACCGGAGTAGCAACTACTAGAACAAATGGCAACATCTCTCTATCCTTCCCAAAATGTAATGCAATTACTGGTGCAACAAAAGAATGTGTGGAACCTGGATCGAATAAAACTCTAGCATCAAATCCACAAACTAAGAGAGTACCTTCAATGACGTGCTCCGCTGGCTTCGCCTGCTCATGTGCGATCGCATATGCCCTCCCCAGCTACCTCGGACGCTAGTACTGCTAATGTGGCCTCTGCGCATAATACTGTGGTTGCTGCAATGCCGGAGGTCGCTTTGGAGCTCTATACTGAAGAGTTGGAGCACGTGGCTATGGCGACTGGGGAGGTTTGACAATAACTTGTTGCTGCTGCTGCGGTGGTCTAATCTGTATCGGAGGTCCCGGCCTCAATGGCTGTGTAGGTTGAGTTGGATGGGCGCCGGAGCTAGAAGTGTTAGGGGTGCAATCCCTGTCTTTGTCGGGCAATGGCGAACCTTATGCTCGGGATCTCTACAATGGTAACATGCACTGGACTGCTTCCGGCAATCTCGAGAGTAGTGACCTCCACCATAATGCGCACACTCTAATCTCTGTTGCGGCTGCTTGAGCCTTGGTTCCATTCTCAGTCTATTGGGCTGCTGAAGGGGAGGAAGAGGAGCAGGAGTAGGTATTAACTGTCCAATAAGCTATGGTAACATAGCCATAATCCTCTGCTGCTCTAACACTATGACATCCTTGAGTGACTCCTCCGCCCAATATGCCTTCTTGACCACTGCATCATACTCTATCAACTTACTCTGCTGAACTTGCAATTTAATATCGGGTCTCAGCCCTCTGATAAACCTCCGAACTTTCTCAAAATCTGGCTTGATCAAAGCCGCTACAAATCTAGATAAATGGGTAAACTGGATTTCATACTCTTAAACTGGGAGAGTATCCTGTATAAGTTGTTCAAACTCCACTATTTTCTGCTCTTTGTAGTGCTCAGGGATGAATTTGTCCTGTAACTATTTGAAAAAAGTCTCCCATGCCTTGTCGTCCTCGACAGTGTCATAAGCACTCTTGATGGTCTTCCACCATCCTTTTACTGTCCCACGAAACATGGGAGCTACCAATTGAACCTGCTGCTTACCGGTACACTTGAACACTTCGAAGATCTTCTCAATCTATACGGTCCAATCATCTGCCTCTGCATGATCCTCTACTCCATAAAACTCCGGGGGAAATCTTTTCATAAACTTCTCAACTAGATCATTGAGATTTCGCTCTTTAGCCCGGGGCTCAGACACCTTTTGCATCACCTCTATCATCTGAGCTTGAAAGGCGACCTGATCTTCTCTTTGTTTCTGTCTGCGCAGTCTGTGATTGCAGATAAGCATTGAGGAATTGCTGAAATTGGTTATCCGATATGGGAGGTGTGGGAGGTGTAGAACCCAATCTTGATGGTGCGATGTTAGCCAAGTCACTGCAAGAAAATAAGAGTTAGGCCCTATGCAACCAAAACTAGCAACACAAGGCTATAAGAACATAGGACATACTACGAACACTAGGCTAACGTAAATGGTCGCACGCGTCCATGGTTTCTATAAATTTTACCCTGAGAAACCACCCATTGCTATAATACCACTACTATCACGACTTCTAACCCGATTAGTGATTAAACCGAATCCGGGGTGTGAATTCTAAGGCTAATTAAAAAAAAACTCCCTTAATGCCCAAGGATCAAAGTCCACTGTGAGGATTGTGTAGTTGAGCCTCATTAACAAATTAATCAACGAGACTTGTCCAGTAACCACATTCATTAAACCTATAGAGATATCAAAGCAAGGTATAGATTTCATTCCATTATCTATATTCAAGTTTCAAAAGAGAAAACACATAAAGTTTATAAACATCAGGACCTCCCCAAAAACCTAGGTATTGTACAAAAGTTACACAAAAGATGTACATAAGTATAGTAGGTACAAAAGTATAGAAGTCTCCAAAAGAAGAGATGGAGGATACGATGATGATATCCCCGTGTGACGCACACTAGTCCCGGAAATGATGACGTTGAACTACATCATCGGCACCCCACTCTCGTACCTCATCCTCCTCTCCCGGTTGAGGATCCTCTGGGATTGCCTCGGCATCCGGGCCTACGTAGTAGTAGTCGGTGTCCTCTGCACACCATGGAATAATGGGTCAACAATATGTTGGCAAGGAGATAAGTAATATACATTATTCATAACATGTTTCAAATGAGAATTAAGACTGGTACATGATTATAAGATAACAAAGTACAAGCTAGGCATAAAGCATGAGAAATAAGAGAATCAAGTAACAAGATAAATCCTACCAAGATAAACAAGAGTATCCATCCATGAAATGCAATCCAAGCAATCAAGAGGGGACTCCAAGGATGTCCAAGACATCTCTTGAGCGTATAAGTGACGTCCAAGCCGACTGCGATTACCCAAAGTCCGGCTCTAGGGGGATCCTAGCTCCCGATCCTAGGAATAGCAGCACGGTCCGAGCTCGCTCCCAGCTATTCGCGCCATGGATGCCGTCCAAAGCCGACTGCCCACCCTAGTGTCCAATTAACCGGCCCACTCAAGAATCATCAGTCTGCAACTGGTCATGAATGCAAGATGGTGGTGATGGTTCATACATAACACAAGTTCCAAGAAAGTACACGTGGATAGGTTTCCCAATACAAGATAATAAGCCGGGGTTACTCCAAGTCAAGCTAAGATACAAGTCAAGTTACAAGTCCCATGAGTACCCTCTTCCAAGTCTATCCACACGTGTCCATCAATACAAGACAAGGTACCTAAGGATGCACTCTAAGTCCGGTCAAATCCTATTTCTATAAGTTAAATTACAAGTTATACAAGTATTCAGGATAGAGTGTACAAAGTATGACAAGCTACGGATACAAGATTTACGAGTCAAGAGTGAAGAACAAGCCAAACCTAGGTCAAGGGTTGTCCACTGTGTATCAAACGTATCCCCAACAGAGCACGTATGGAGGATGAGTCAATGGTGTCCTAGTTTGGCAGGCCCATGGTGTATGGAAGTTGTTGGGCACCAATTAACTCAATTCCACACGCATTCGGCCAAATTATGACAATATACGGAAAATCCCAGACAACCGACGAAGCACACCAAGCCAATCATGCTCCGTTTTTATTTTCCCCAATTGGTCATGCAAGGGTAGGGTCAAGGGATCCCGCATATAAGGTCAAAACCTAGGGGAGAAATACCATTTTCAAAATAGATTTCTGAACAGGCGGCTAGTCGCCTAAGGGTCGGCGGCTGACCTCCAGGTCGCTACGTGGTCACCGAGTGTAGTAAACATACTACTCGCATAGGATTTCGTCAGGTCAGCCAGCCGCGGGGTGACCGCGGGGTGGCAGAGTGCACAAACAGAACCTACCCAGGTTCTGTTCTGGCAGGGCAGCTAGCCGCGAGGGTGACCGCGGGGTGACCGCCCATGCAGAACTATGAAGTTCTGAAGCTGTTTCAGTCAAATTTCAAGACACAATGCACTAACTTAAAAAATCACACATTCTACACCTGCAAACAACCCATTTCATTCACAAGAACACCCATCCCATTCCATTTAGGTCCATTAACATAATTTACCTAATTAAGATGTGAAATCCAACATAACCATAAGCAAGCTTGGAATTTGGGGATGTCTCACAAGTGCATTGCTAAGAATGAAGAGAAATATACATGTACGAACAATAAATAAAGCTGATCAACTTGCCTTCACCAAAGGAGATGAAAGAGATGAAAATGGGGAGAGAAATTTGAGGAGGAAAGCTTCTCCACTCACCCTAGCCAAAACACCGCTCCAAAGTCTCTCTTCTACACTCAAAGAACACCAAGGAAGAAGAAAAGAAGGAAGCCATTAACATGCAAGGTATCAACAAAAAGGAAGAAGGAAGTTAGGGAAGAAAGGGTTGAGGAAAAACTTACCAAAATGGGTCTAAGGGATGAAGGAGATGAGAGGAAGAAGATGATGTGATTGTCTTCTTGAAATTCCACTCCTAAGTAGTACATGCAAGAAGAGAGAGAGAGAGAGGGAGTAGTGAAGAAGAAGGGGAATCCCAGCAGCTGAAATGAAGGAGAAGAAACGAATTGTAGCTGTGATTAGTTTAAAATGAAGGGGATGAAGGAGAAAAGACTAAATTGCCTTCTTCGAGTGAAATGAGAGAAAATCAATTATTTGGGGGTCTTCGAGGCGTCAAATTGCGACGAGTCGAGAGAAAAGTGACGAGCGCAACGAGATCTTTCCAACTAACCCAAATTCAATGAAAACGGAATTTTCCGGAAAAATACACAATTTTCCTATTAACCTAACCCCTTATTAAGACTAATCGCACTTGGAATCAAACTCAACTTCGGAAACATCTTGCTAATGATAAAAGAAATTTGCTTAGCCACTAAACCTGCCTAATTAGCTAAAATCACAATTAATTAGGCCAATCGCCAATATTAGAAAATTAAACACCCAATTAAGGTCGGAGACCTTACACCTGTTGAGCCCAAGACGTTGGAGATTCCCACGTCATAAAAAATGAAAAATAAAAATCAAAGTGCTTTTTGAAAGCATCATCTCCACTTGTCAATTGACATTTCAAGTATTTAACTTGGCCTGCAAATTATCATAAGGGTCACTTGGGTTGGGTCCTTGATTCCAATTAGAGCTCTCCTCCCGTGTAACCGGAGAGAATTCTAGTTAGTGGTATGGAACTGAACGTTTGGATCTCGGAGAATTGAGCGTAGTAAACTTGTTGCACATAAATGAGGATTCATACGTTTAAATAACACACGTTACCAGAAGTGCGTGTAGCCTTATTTTTGGCCAAACCAATTACCAGTGTATGGACTCAACAGGTAAATCCAGTGCAGGCGAATGAATTCCGTGGATCCAAACAGGATTTGACTATCGAATACTACAGTAAGCCAACTCAATTCAGGGTTAGGACTAGGAAAAAGCAAAATGCTTAAGCTTTTTGCTTTAAGATTTTCAAACCCTCAATTATAGTAACAGGATATACTTCAAAATAGGTAATGTATCAACATGATATTGTTTCAATTGCTTCAATTTTTCATGCAAAATTCTTGTTCTCATCGTACCCATGTTGGTCCTTGTCATGCAATAGCCGTGCTGTAACTGGGCAACATAGACTCGTTAAGAAGGCTATCTTCCAAACCATGAGTAGAGAGGTGACCCAGACAACAGAGGGGCTAAGCTCATTCCAGCCCGAGTTGTCAAGTTTTCAGGGTTCACCTCTGGAAGAGTTCCAAGGCCTTCAATGACCTCTTCTGTTTAATTTCAACTAAAGAACAAATGAATTGTAAAGAAAAAGATCCATTGAAGTCTATTCTGCAATAATAACATCAACGAATTCCACCTGTCAATCTACAGTGATGTGAGGCTAAAAAACTGTGGATGTAGTGTATATATACATGAGAACTACACAAAACAAATTACACTCCTCTTTTTCTTCCTTTGGAAAGCCAGATGTCTGTACATACGTAAAAATAAATTGAATGACCCCTTACAAAAAAAGGACTGATCGATGGATGGTTTCCACCTTAAAAATAATATAGGCTCTTCCTCCATGGCAAACATAGATTTTAATGCTCCTCCACATTCCACATAAGCGGTCCCGTGAACCAATAACCGATACTGTTTATGTGACGGGTACTGCTAGAGGAATAGAGGATGTCCAAAACCTAAAGAGGTCAGAAGACTAACTGTTTATCCACAGGCCCCTGAATGAACAGTCAGGAATAAATTAATAACGGTTTAAAAAGGAGAATAGAAAGCATGGGTAGGACATTCCAAACTGGAGCCTGTAAGCTATCATAAAAGGCAAGGAATTCACATCACCATTCTCTGATCATCGAGCCAAGGATCATGCGTGCATGATGAGGAGACAAAACTTCTGTATTTGCCATGTCCGGGGCTTCTATAGTTCCTCTTGCTCCATTGAAAACTGCATTAACATCTTTCGGACAAACTGTTATAGTGCACGTCATCAGAGATGCCTCTGATGCGGTTTCTGAACTTGGGCTATTGACGAGAGATGATATGGTGAAACCCCCCCACCATAAAGTAGGTAAAGGAATTTGTCACCAGTTGTGCAGCTGTGCAGCAATACTCTTTACCATGGGATGATATTGAGTATGTATGTGCTTTCTAGCTTGCTCAGAACCAGGTTGACCTAGCCATTCATCATATAGGTTCTTCACCAGAAGATTTTCAAAAGGATCAGACACCAAAACCTATGAAACACAGCAGAAGTCAGTCTAATAAAAACATATAACAATAACGTTCTTATAAAGATCATCATAAAAGAGTTTAAATCAATGAGTACAATGCAGCACATTTGTGGGCCGGTACCATTCGATTTAGCTTGTATTTTCTTTTTTCCTTTAATTTTTTTCATTGGCCGATTCTTAAACATCAGCCAGTTTGAACAGTTCGCCGGTTGAATGCACAGTTCATAAGGTTCATTTAAGGGTAAATTATTACTATCATCATCATCATCATTTTTTTCTTTTGAACTGTGTGTCAGAATTTTACTTCTTCTAAGGTAAATGGTGTTGGTTGAACTGAATCACACTATGTACCAGTTTCTGTTCAACCGCGATGCACCGGCCATTCTAGTCCATCCAGTTTCAAAACACAGAAAAGCACAAAATTAAAATTGGATGACAAGTCAACAACCAACAAAAGTCACTAGTTCCTGACATAGGGAGATACCACTGTTCACCAATAGAACCCATGAAAATGATTACAATATCTAATAGTAACCGGTGGCGCACTCTAAAATTTGGTCAAAGCACTTCATTTACATTTAAGTAGTCGACACGTACCACATCCAACTGAATTGCATAGGTCATGCTGCACAGACAACCTAACCCAACAATCATATAAATCTGTCTAACTGGTCAGATCAGATGGGTCCACTGCGGTAGACATTGCTCAATGACCATAAAATATCATTTGCCATATACTTTTTAAGAGTATTAACATATGTACATTCTATTAAATTTAGTTATATGTATAACATTACATTTGTGAATCACAGCAAACTGTAATAAACTATATATTAAAACAATAGTTCAATGAGATAGATAGTATATGGAATTGAGTGAATCAAAATCGAATTGAATGAACCTGCCCCATCTAATTCTCGAATTGGGATAAGTGTCAAAATGTGAATTGCATACTCTGATACAAATCAGTCAAAATGTGAACAATGTAACTATTGGTTAATAATAAGATAACATGGGCGAAAGAAATGAATTTCTATATCAAACAAGAGAAGGGGAAGTAACAAGAAATGTGTGAACTGTGAAAAGATGGCAGGGTCCCTAGCTCCAGGATTTTCTAATTTGGTCTCCTAGCATCAGTTAGGCTGGTTATGGAAGGCTAAGGGGCTGTTAAACAACATTCAGGTGCTGAGGATATTTTTATTCTGAGAATAGGCTGTGCTGAGAATGATTCTATTATGAGAATGGGACATACTAACTAGTTTGATGGCAATCTGTATAAATTATTCCCATCAATCATTTCTCTATTTGAAAAAAATATGATCATTGATAAGAGAGAATAAAGAAAGAGAGCAGAGGGAGGACACGAAAAAGGAAGAGAGTGGACCTCTTCATTCTCGTGTGAGAAATGACTTTTGTCTGGTCCTATATTTACATCTGAGGGAATGATATTCCAAGCTGGGAACGATTTTGAAAGTGCAACCAAACACACAGCCAAAAATTTTATTCTGTGCGAATGAAGAAACGTTCCTACAAAATGACACCAAACAGGCCCTAAGCAACAGAAATCCAGACAAAATAACTTGATATATGTGGCAATCAGATTCTGAGGAGCTAATTACTGCCTATGGGTGTAGATATGAGAATGATGGATTCCAGAATTTTGAGCCCCATGGGGAGAAATGGGGCTGGCAGCAGGGATGTAGTACTTAAGGTTAATTATTTTATAGGACTTGAGAGAGACTGAAAGCAAAGATTGAGCAAATATCCATTTACGATACTGGAGATGAGTTCAGCATCCAAAAAACAGGCTTACATCTTGCATATAAACACCTTCCAATGATTGAATAACATCTTTGGCAGACTGTCCCGCCTTCGGTTTTATTTGACCTCCACCATTGAGACAACCTGTTTAAATAGACCATCCAGAATTATACAATCACTGTTCATGAAAAATAAGCCCTTTAGGTGACAGCCATGTAATGTGCAGTATATAACTAAAACAGTAGCATACCTGAGGGGCATGCCATGACCTCCACAAAATGGTAATCTAATTTCTTGATTTTAATTTTTCTTACAATGTTCTGCAGGTTTCGGAAGCCATAACAAAGTGCAAATCTTAAAACCGTCTCCCCTTCCACCTGATTAACAGTTGAAGTAGCATGCATGATATATAAAGATAAAAGTTAAGTATAAAATTGTATGCCAACAAAGTGGGAGACCTAAAAAAAAAAAGAAGACTTTTTAGGTAAAAAGAACTGTATGAATATTTAACTACAATCCTCACAACCCAAGGATAGCACACTACCCTTGTGTATTGAGTACGTTTATGGGGCTCCACTGAGGACAGACCATGTCCATGAGACAATCTAACCCTTCAATTAGGTAGCCTTCAGCTTCATGGTTCAGGAAGGCAGGCCAATATCTGATGGGCAGGATTTTCCAACCAAGCTTACCATTTTCCACGAGTCTGTGAGATTAAAACATTCTAAATCACTGAGCGTGGGCCCGCATAGGCTTGAGGATACTGAGCATATTCTTCTGTTGAGGGTAGTTAAGTTACTTGATAAAAATTGGAAAGCACTTACCTCTAAACTTAATTCCCGGAAATCTGAGTTCCGCAATATTTTGAAGTCAATAGGCCCTTTAATTTCCTTCCCAAAGAGGGTTTTAGCAGCATGGCGGAAAATTGTCTCTGCGTAACCTCCAGAGCTTCCAGAAACTCCATAAAGATGTCCTTCTCCATCGACATTCGTTAGCCTGTGGTCGAAATAATAGTGCAGCCCATTTGTCAAAAGAAACTCTAGGGTGAATGAAGAGAAATATCAAGCAGTAAGACAGAGCATTACAATTTATCTAGAGGAGCTTCTTCCAAGGACTTCAAATCGATAGATTTTAACTGCAGCAGTACAAGAATAAGATGGATATCACTTGCCTTGAAACATGACTCATCATATGGGGGAAAAAGAAGTTAAAAAAATGCAAATGAAGAGTTATAGGATGCTTGACCATAAGAAACAGCCATCCCTTAACCATGCCTCAATATCTCCCATCACATGATCCTAAACATCTGACGATAAAAGGCTAACGCAACCAATGATCCACAAATTCACCAGGCCCAAGCGGGTGGTAAGGAATAGATCAATCAGATGAGGGAGAGTTTTGGGAATCTCACATCCAACGTGGGGTCCACCTCATCGAAACACCAGAAGGTGAGTTCAGTCCACATGTTTGTTGGGTGGAGCAAATTCTTGACCTTACATTGTGTCTCCTCAAATGCAATAATACAGATGCTTGTAGTACCTCTATCAAGTCCAAAACTTCTCCCGTTGTCAAAACTGAGTCAACCTCTGCAACAGCCCTGCCTGAAGCCTCATTTACGGTTTCTTCTCGATGCTCAACTGAAAACACAAAATCATCCCTAGCAGCTTCAAGCTTCTTGTCATAACAGGGCATTACAGTCACGTGGTAAACTTTGTCTGGCCTACAACAATACAGTCATGCTATTGAGATGTAAAAAATCAATAGGGCATTATAAGCAGTGGCCACATGTACTGTCAGTAATAAGAGAATGTAAAAATTATAAGATCTTAGGCGTGGTATTGGCATTTTCCTACAGGAAGAAAAGGTTTCTGATGCGGATCAATTTCCATAAATTGACAATGATAAAGAAAACCAATGGTTGCACACTCGTGATTGAACCTACAGGATGCGGACACAATTGTAGGTGGGCCAAAGGATCAATTTGGCCTCAAACAGTACCCAAATATTTAAGAAAATCAGATGCCAGGGGCTGTTTAAATATAATAGTAAATATTAGGGGCTGTTTTGCAATATCCAGAGAATTCATTGCAGAAACAGAGCATTCACATTGCTGGATTTTGGGCAGCAGGTTTATGGGTCAAATCCAGCCCAACTCATGAGAGACATCCACCACTACGGTCGCCTGGGAGTTCTCTTTCAGATTGTGGGGATCTTGTGATCAAAGAGTGGGCCAATTGGGGTCCACAGCCAATCTACTCAAAAGTGTCTTTGACAACCATATCTGATTTGAGCACTGATTTTCTTTATTTATTTTTAGATTTGATTCCTTTTGGTTTAGAAATTGTATGGAAAGACTTCTATTAGTGATAGGACTCTAATTAGTATGATTTTCCTAAGGTTTTATGTGTTCTTGGTAGCATTATATAAGGAACAGTAGTCATCATTACTATAGAGGCTACAGTACCGTGAATAGTAAATTACAGAAAAGCAGTAGTTGCTTTTGTTTTCTTCCCTCTCTTAGTCGTATGATGTATAGAGATTGAGAAGGCTCTTTAGGTCAGATTTTGGGTTTTTCTGCATTGTTCCTTGCATAGTTAATTCTAAATTTATTTACTACTTGGTTTCTGCACCTCCATTGTTGCTGGAAATTTTTTGGTCATTGGCTGTTTCACCAATTAGGCCCTTTGACAGTCTGATCGTGCCAAATCGGGACTGCGTCAGTTTCCTTGGACCCAAAGGGAGAAGGATCAAAGGTGAAGGCATTTGATTGTTTTCATATGCCTATGTTCATTTAAATAGGGTGGAGGGTGAAGATACATTCTCCTAAGAAAATCTGCGATCCACTTCCTTGCACCAGCCATTAACGGCTCACTTCAATCTACAAATATTCAAAAACATAATGATCTTCCTAGGCAAAAGCCACACATCCCTAAGAACCTTCAGATTCCAAATATGTAAGAATAACCAACAAAACCCCTCATAACACAATATGATCAAGGCAGCTTAATTGGATTGAAGTATGATAATTCATTTGAAAAGACGACGGAAACATGTCACAAGTTCGAGGCACGCACACGCACAGAGAGAGAGACAGAGAGAGAGAGAGAGACAGAAGGGAAAAAAACTGTTGAGACTTTACTAGTTTATGTAAATTGAAATTGAATACTTCCAAGATGAAGTGCTAAAGAGCTGGTAGGGTGCTCACACCTCATGTCAAATATGCTAATTGATATCCACACAAGGAATGGCATGAAAAAGTAAAGCGGCAAGTAACACAGCAGGCGTTCACCTAAAGATAGGAAAATTTGATAAAAGAGTGAAGAATTTCATCTCTTTGACAGGCAAATTTTCATTTGGAATTTATTTCTTGTGAGGTTTTTTTTTTCTTGTGAGCTCAAATACAACGTAAGCACCAGAGTTCTGTTCTATGAAAATATAATACTGCTAACTTCTTATAACAAGAAAGGAACCTGTAGAGTATCAGTTTAATGTCAGAGAATATGAGCATGGAATTAACAAAATGCACGAGCACGAGGTACTGACAAATGGGTTTAGCTTGAAAGATTTGACAATCAAGTATGAAGCAAAAGAAAATATTTGGCAAGCCGCTGGCAACAAAAACCAAAAGTAATCAAGAACATAAAGAGAAAAGAGAACCAATACAGTTGATTGCATTACTTCAAACACTAAAATAGTCTTTATGAGGAAGCATGTAGTAAACTCCAGAATTGTTGGTATTTGGGATGCAAAAAGCTTTTCTACAGTAACTATGATCAACATTGCTAAGAGAACTCTATGAGTCTCATGGGAAGAATTCCAAGCATCCGAAAGAATTTCGACTCCAAACTGGAAAATCATCTATTATAATATTCTCCAAAGATGGAAAAGGCTCTATCTTTACTTGGTAGGTTAGCTTGGATTGATCTTGCTACTCATGATCTTAAATTATCCGCCATTTGTAAAGCAATGGTTCAGCTCCTAATTAGTATTATGAAGCAACAGGTGGATATATTAAGTACAAAGAACTTACTTGAGACCCATTTTATGGCAGATGTGATGCTTGATTGTAGCTCCAATGGCCTGTTGGGGACTCTTCACAGAGGAAATATAAGGCAGTATATAAGATCCAAGTGTTTTCTCAGCATAGCATATCCAACCTGCATATAAAGTGAAGATTATTAAAAAAGTGCACCATTTGAGGAATCAATATGGTGATTTGAAAATTATGCATACATGTAAAATAATGCATTGGTATCTGTAAGGCCCTAACATCAAGAGCACATTTACCACCCACATTGACTTTTGGAGATTCATTTAGTTTTACATCATATAAATGGAAAATAAAGTTACAAAAAAACAAGGGCTCCTCATTGTACAAGAATCTTCTGGGGACCCTCATTAGCAAGTTTCCACCACTTCATTTGCCTACTGTATGAAAACTCAACCTGGAGGTCACAAATCACATACATACAAACCCATTCTCGTGAAGCCAGCTACATAAACACCTCTCAAGTACCTTCTAAAGATTTGTACAATGGGGGCTACTTCTTTTCTAGATAAGGTTAAAACTTCAAAAGCTAGACTAATATCTATTGGGTAACTGTGGGATCCACTATGATAATACATGACTCGGCCATCTTTAAAATTTATCCTTGTAGTGAATATGTAGTGCCACGTGCTAACCACAATGGTTTGTGACAAAAGATACCAAACCCATTTCCTTTGAGAGGGGAATTAAGGGAATTCCTCGCCTTTCACCCACAGATTCCTGGGTGATGCAGTGTAGACCTCATGGCCACATGTGTAGGGCCCAAGTAGATTTAGGAGTTTTCCTATTTATTTAATTGTCATAAGTTAATAGTTTTATTAGATGAGTTGTATTTAGGATTAGTTTTCCTATTTATTTGGTTTCGTATTTTAATTAGGTTTCTTAGGGCTCAAGTCTTCTTTTACTATTTATATATGGCATTGTACAAGATTATTTTTAGAGAGTTGATTAATGAAATTGGGTATTCCCATTGAGGTGCATCCTTGTTTATTGTCTCTTTGGAGATCGATTGTGTCTTTGGACAAGTGCTTTGGCACTCATTGTGCTTTTAGCACTTTCCACGCAAACCCTAACCCTAGGGTCTGCATCACTGGGTAACCAACATTTGGAGCTCTAATCAAAGGATCAAAAGTGTGAATATTACTGATAAACTTTGTGAGGTATAAGCCCCTCATTTTTTAATTTCTTGTGGGTGTATTTAGAGGAGGAAACAATGGGAGGCACCTAACCAATGTGATTTTGCACAACTTTCTGATTGTTTTGTCCTGCACTCCTGTTCTGTTCCCTTTCACATCAGTGACAATAAAGACACAAGCAAAAGCACTAAAATGAAAGAAGAGATGATTGACCAATTGGTTTTCATTTCTTCCCTATATAGCACTAGAATAGTAAGGAGTTTCAGATCACTGTTGCCATATGATCAGTCCCCTCTCTTCCCCCATACCTACCCTGCCGATTCAATCAATGGTAGCCCACATCCAAAAGAATGCCTTCTTTTAGCTATGCGAACTTTAGATCTATAATTCATTAGGTTATACACACTAGATCATTCATCCTATGGTATCTTCTTGATCATGGAGAATCTAACAACTTCCTAAGCTTTGATTTTGAAGGTTGTTGGAATTCCTTTACATGTAATTCCTCTCTCCTTTCACATGTTGGAAGGAAAATCTTTCTCATAGTTCTACCACTCCTTCATTTCACTTGGTCTAATCTCCTCCTAGTTTACTGAACTTTGATGGCTGCTCTAGAGGCAATACAAGTCTAGGATATATTGATGAAATTATCCACGACTCTTTTAAGTCATTTTTTTCTCTTTAAATATACTCCAGTTCGTCATGTTATTAGACCTTTTTCTCGGCCTATGTCAGAATTGTAAGCAGATGCCTTTGCTCTTTTCATTGGCTGCAAAGAGATTTGATAGCGCTTCATTGTCCATGGATGATAATTGAGGGTGATCTCTGAAAATTTCCTGGCTTCAAAATTTTTTTTAATACTTCATGGACACAGGCAAGCTAACTCTTGAGTTCAAGAAACTTCTCCACCCCACACCCCACCACCACCCCCCCCCCCCCCCCGCCCCCCCAAAAACACCCACACCCAGAGAAAGAGAGAGGGGTGGGCCTTCGTGTAATTTTTCATAGCAAAAAGGAGGAATATAAAACTGCTTCGCACTCGAGGGCCCATGATGTTAAAAAAACTGTGATACATTTCAGCTTAAAATCACATTTGAGAAAGGAAAAATTGTGTATCACAGGTAATTTCTCACAAAATCTGGATAAAATGGTCAAATTCAAAATGATATATGCTGAAAAAAGATACCTGGGCATGCTGATGAAAGCATAGGAAGGGTTGGTCCCTTTTCTTCAACACTAGCCAAACCAAGTTTCTTGTATCGCATTATAAATTCATTACAAGCCTCAATTAGTGCTAGATCTCTGCTGCAACTTGTATCAAATATGGCCTTTACTCCCAAAGACTTGAAAAACGTAGTTAGCTTTCTGAAAATCTGCAAATAGGGGGCAAACGTCCTTTCAGCATCAGACAAATTTATGATCCTCTGTTAAAATAATAATTTTACAGTAACATGGTAATAGAGTAAAAATGGCCACACAGACTTCTCCAAAGATAGAGCTTAGTACTAAGAGAAGCACATGCATGTACAGGGGGGGATAGGGAGTATTTGGTCTGATGAAAAAACTATGGACACATAAATAACTTTTTTTTTCGGGGAACATGACACAATTAATTTTTGGTTCAAGTAATTTTTGTAATTGGTCACATTATGTGACTTGAAACCACATTCTCAAGGTTGCATTAGTGAGCAGCTTCCACTGTGCCACGGGCTCTTTGTCAATGGAGAAAGTTGGTTTTTATTTATTTTTCTTTGGTACAACTCATACATCCATTCATAGGCTCTACCCAAGGGACCAATGGAAAAGAAAAACTACAAACATATTAACTCGAGGTGTGGTGGTGAGGATGCAGACCCAGGTGGTTAGGAGGAAGCCTGCACTGGGAGTTCAAAATTGGTATAAACCCTACAACATTGGCATTTTTGTGTCAATTGCTTTCTTCACAATTGATACTAGATTGAGTTTTTATCACAAAGCGTCTGCTATAAGTACACCAAGGTGCCCAGATACACCTGGGCTGGCCCAAGCAACTTCATCCTCCATAGCGGATACAGTTGGGCCATCCTCACTTTCTTCCACCATGATGAGAAATTAAAGAAGATAGACAAGCGATTGAATGGCAAGAAAGAGGAAAATATAAATAAAGAAAAGGAATATGCCAAATTTGATATCTATGATCCATTTTCTGATATGAAACAGTACAGTAGGGCATTGATGGATTTTGTAAAGTTCATTTGCACTAGAAGTTCCCATCAAAATACAAATATGAGTCAAGGTTTAAAAAATAAATGTTGAGAATGTTGTTTTAGATTAAAAGTTATGGTAGCAGTAGGAAAGAATTATAAAATCCGTTACAAAATAAATGTTCACATCAAAGTAAGGAAACGAGAGCCTATCAATTACCAAAGCAGAAAAAACAAAGCAAGGAAGACAGAAGAGATTGCTGGTATAGACTCTGTTACCTGAGACGGAGAAAGGTCAAAGTAAGAAGCTAATGAAGCCCTTGACTGGGGAGATAGGGAAACAATAACAGCTTCATCAGAATTAATATGAGAAAGAAACTCATTCAAGCTTTGCTTCTCAAGCATAACTGTCTCTGCAGATGTTATGCAACCACTGCAGGATCAAAATAAAAATCAAATAGGTAAGAATTTGCAGAAGACAAATTTTGAGGACAAAAAGTTGCCTCACATAAGATCATGAGCTGCAATCAACAAGACAGGCGAACAAATGAAATAATGCAAGGCTCATCATATTTTTAATCATGCATATAGCTTGAAGGGGATACGTGATATTCACAAACAAGGGCTACATAATTTATGGGGCTCCCAAAGAAGAAAATACCAATGGTCGAGTAGTAGGCTCTATTGGGTCTTTTGAGCCCATGTTGGTTTTTAACTTAAGTTCACACATGTAACTCACATGTGAGTGTAGAGATTCTTAAAAGCATCATTCTCTTCTCTTATTCATAACAATTCAAAGAAGCAACACACGAGTTGGGTAGAGAGAGTTGAAGAGAAGCCTAGAGCACAAAAATGAGTTTCTCTTGTTTGAGAGTGATCCTCAATTTGATAAGAAGAAGCTTGCAATCTCCTATTTTACATAGTGGGTTTGATCTAGTGGTTCCATGGTTTTTCCCTCTTATTTAGAGGGTTTTCTATGCAAATTTGGTGGGTCCTTTGTTTGCTCTTACTCTCTTTATTTTTATTCCATTATACCTGTCATGGTTGCTTGGACTGGACTGTGCATCCTTCATGTTTGTTGAAATTCCCAGGTGATTCGCATTGTGGGGGGGTGGGGTGTGGTGGGAAGTGTTCTACAATCTCCCCAACAGGCTCAAAAAAAAAAAAAAAAAAAAAAAAAATGAAAGAAAAAGGGAAAACCAAATTGATAAAAGGCTTAGGCATCATTATATATGCAGTGCATTTGATGGATTTTAGAATTTTATTTTTTTTCAGTGATGTACTGGTTTTAATACTTTCAACAGAGCCAAAAATTACTTTTACTTTTTTTAAAATCGGCCACACACCAAATATGAGCTCACCAACATTCATGCCATTATTGTGCTACCATGGGCCAACACTATTTCAGACAAAAGGATGGGTAGAAATGTTCACCTGCATGCCAAGCAATCCTTCAGTGAGATTTTAACTGGTTCTGTTTGTGATGGTTTGATAAGAGGTGCAACCTTCTCGGGATTCTGTACATGAAAGTACAATTCAAATATTTAAAGATGGCAACCAATGATTAACAGTTCAATTAAGCTACATAGCTACATTTTGATAATAAAAAAGAAAACACCAGGAAACAAACAAACAAAAAAACCATCGGTCCTATGGTTCTGGAACTTCTCCCACAGCACAATGATAAAGAAATTATGTCATCCCTCTACAACAAAATCCCAATTTAACAAGTTTGGTCCCTTTAAATGCAATAACACAATGCAAAGAATAACAATATACTCATAGCTACAGCACATAACCACAAGCAAAAAATCTTTTTTTTAAGTCACAATTGAATTTGTTGTCATAGTCATTGCAGGTAACCAGAAAATCAGGTAACCCAAACACAGAGTAACTGAACTCCAAGGATCCAAGCAGGATCATTAGGCTTAAAAAAAACAAATTACAATGTTTATACAATCACAACATCATCTCAAATCATTCTTACTTGAAAAAAAAAAAATTTTGCTGTTTCGATCAGTAACAAGATGCATACACCCAATAAAAATAAAATAAACCGAACTAATTACAATTCAGGGTTCATCCAGAAACAGCCCACTAATTCACTCAATAAACTCTATCCCCATGAATTCTACACAAAAAAAAAAAAAAAAAAAAGCTATCAAAAGAAGGGGAAAAAATCTATAATTCAGCTACGCATCAATCGTTAATTAATTCCACCATACCTCCTTTCGCTCCTGCTTCGATGTTGAGGCCACCCCCTTCAGAGATACTATACATGCCTGAGATGGCGCGATGAAATCATTGAGATCGCCTATCCGCAACGTTGGAGAGAATTTCTCAGACATCTCACTAGAAGAAGAGATTCCAAGAAAGAAGGAAGAAGAAGCAAAGACTCGATTGAAGAGAAATCTCTTCTAGATTTCAATCTTCTACTAAAATCGTATTCAATTGCAGAGAGATCTCTTCTAGATTTAGAGAGTTTGTAAATGGGGGGCACGGGCACAGGATTTCGAGAGTTTCTTTTAGGGTTTGGGAAGAACCGAGAGGGAGAGGGAGAGGGGGAGAGGGGGAGAGCAGTCAATACCCAATGCTGTTACGCGGACGGGGTATTGAAAAGATAAAAAAGGAAGGAAGTTTCTTATAAAAAAAAGAAAAGTCCCTACCCAGCTGCTTATTTGTTAAAAAGGGTCACTCGAGAAATTTATTTTTGAAATCATCCCTGCCCAGTGTGCCTGTTAGAATAGAATTTATTTATATCCCAATAATTTAACGGTAGTCGTAGTACTAAGAATGTAAATAGGTCATCGATTCTTCGATTATTCAAAAATTCCAACGTGTTAAAAATAGATTCGAGTCTTTATTTAGGCCTTGATAAGTAAATGGGTCGGTTCCACTTTAGTTCAGACCCGTGGACTTGAAACCCGACATATTATCTCAATTTAAAAAAATCTTTTCTGAAAACTATATTTTTTTAATATTATTCTCTACCTAGACTCGGACCTGAATCCACACCCATCCCGTATATGGTTCTGGTTTTGGTTCCGATTCTGAAGCCAAGAAACCTGTTCCGAATCAGTTACGGGTCCGGATCCGATTCTACCTTCTCCTTAACGGTTCTTGTTTTAGACCTGGACTAGAACCGACCCATTTACAAGCCTAAGTAGTAGGGATCTACTTCAAAATCACTCTTGATTCGTATGGTTGATTTAAAAAAAATGTGTACATCTTGTCTCATTGGTTTATTTAAAAACAGAAGAACAATATAGGGACCATTTTTCTAAATCTAAACAAAAAAATCCCGGGAGTGGAAACATAAGATAGCGTGCCCACCGCGCTTAAGAAGTGGAAGCCGAGAGTATTCTAAGATGCGCAGCCTCGAGCACGTGGTTAACACGAGAAAGTGCTGATTGGGCACATGCACCCCGGCCCCACACCCATCAATCTTATTTATTTACAGTAAAAATCCGTCCTACCGTTGGGCCTCAGCTGCAGACATACAGACACACACTAAAATATCACATAGACTAGAAGCACCACTATGAGTTCACGTGAAGTGAAGATGATTTCAATCCAGTGGTTAATATAACATTCCTTATCACCTCTAGAGAATTATCATTTGACAGAGGAGATGATGAGTTAAGCCAACCACTGATATACAATTAGATCCGGATTTTCATTTGAGGGGAAGGGTTGATGGTTGTTTACTTTTGAGCCCAAAACTCAATACCTGGGTCTGCCCTCGATCCGACTGTCTAGATTAATGCACTGTAATCTCAGGAGTAAAGATTTTTTAATCACAAGTCGTGGCACTCGTGCTCAGCACCTGAAGCATGGGGGGTTCTTGCTCTTGGAGACGCAGAGAAGATATGTCACAATTGCAGAGAGAGAAGCGCATTTCTGGCTATGATTGATAGATTACAAATGAAGAAAGACACCACCCTATCTTATATGCTAGTCACTTGGATGCATGCATGGCAAACGTAGCAGAGATGGCAATGCAACAGAGACACTTCTGTTTAGTAGAGTGTCTGGACTCCAGGTCGAGGCTTGCAGGAAGGAAAAGTATAGAAGTTGAACAAAAGAATAACAAATAATTATTATAAAGGATAGGGTTATTTGTAACAAATATCAGCATTCTTAAAATTGAAAACAATGTTAAGAATCTAATTGAAGTCTCCATAAATATATCTATATTAATTTCATCCAAAGATATATTACCACACAGCTGAAAAACTGAGCATACAGTAATCCCAAGGACAGACATGGGAGAACAAAAAAGCCAATCTTATTCATATATTACAATGAGATGGGATCTGAAAAAATCTAGGTACTTCTGCAGCCCAAGCCACAGTTAAAAAACATATGCCCCATAATTAATTCTCCGGAAAACCCTGTTCTCCAATCATCAATGACGACTAATTGATTTGCAATTTACAACCAACTCCAACATGAAAATCATCTCCTAATGGAATGCAATTGAAGAAATTATATTTTGAATTTCCTGTAATCATACAACATTAATTAAAGACTAGCAAAATGCGCCCGTGCTTAATTTATAATAAAAAAATATATAAAAGCAGAAATTATTTTACAAATATAAATTTATAGTTCAAATGTTATAATTTATATATTTAAAAATAAAAATATAGGAAGATCTAAACTTAATATCAAAAGTAATTGATGAAAAAAAAATTGAAATGAATGAAAGATTACCTAAAATTTACAAAGAACTAAAAATTGAAAATATAGTAAAGAAGAGAAAATTTTACAATGTAAGAAAAAAAATATGAATCATAGAACAATATCATTCAACTTTCTTGAAAGGAAAAAAAATAAAAATAATAAAAAGATAGAGAAGAAAAGCATAATATCTATCAATTTTTCAGAATGGAATTAGAAGAACGAGATTTTTTGTTACCAATGCTTTAATTGAATAATGTTGTAGTATATAGCAATCTATTGTGTCGATGGGCAGCAATGACCTTTTTTCCTTAATAAATTTCATAATATTGTTTATAAAAAATTTGAAAAAGGCTCACACTAGTGTAAGATTCTCCTTTAGCTTTCTTATTATAAATTTACTTGGTGCAATATTCTTAAAATAATGTATAGATTATTGATCGTAGCCTCAAGTGCAAGGCTGCGATTGTAGTAATAACCGGTGAAACCGGGTCAATCTACAGAGAGTTATTTATCGCACGAAACCTGTCCTATTGAAAAAACTAGTTCTAGCCTAAAAAAAAAACTATACAAATCAAATGTCCTACTTTAGTTAAAAATTAATTACAAGTCTGAAAAATTAATTACAACCAAAGAAAAAGAAAAATCCTAATCTAGAAACCTAATTTAACTACTGCATCCACCAAAAGATTTGTCAGTCCAACCAATTGTAATAATCGTTAAGATTCATAAAAATGAAAATGAATTTAAAAAAAAAAAAAAAAGAGAATAAAAAAATTGGATTTTAATTCTAAAATATTGCAATAGTTACTTTGCTTGAAGCCATCAAGAAAAATCAAGAACACCGGATTAAGTGCGCACTGTCACAACGCACAAAAATTCGATGTTGACCCATTGGTGAAGACTAAAACTCCATAAACTTGATTTATTAATGAAAGACCCATTACAAGCAAATAACCATTACAAAACTATTTGAATCAAAATAAAGTGCATCCAACCTTACCCCAGACATATGAAACACTAAACGGAGGAGAGGAACTCGCGGTTTTGAACGGCGATCCAACCGGCTCTTGTTTCACGATCTGAAATCTTAGCAAAAAAAGATGATGAAAGGCTGGTCCGATGGTGGAGTAACGATAGCAACAGCGGCGGAGCGACAATGTAAAAATCCAATTGGTGGTGTGGCTTCGGAAAAGCCTTGGATGAAGTAGTGATGGAAGAAGGGAGAGATGGAGAAAAATTAATGGAAATGGGGGAATTTTGTGCTGCTGGTCTTCCAAGGTGTGGGGGGACGTGGGCTTGCACGTCCAGCCCTTTTATGGCTCTTTTTATGTATTTTTGATGACTTGGCTTGCAAGGTTTTGATTTGGGTAAGGATTAGTCGTGTGGGGTCCAAGTTGGATTAGGATTAGGATTAGGAGGGTTTTGAGAGAGTTTCTAGGGGTTGGCCCACAATCCTTGTGAAAATAGGATTTTTCTTATCTCATGCAATTTCTATTCTTGGGCTCACTTTGGCTAAGAATCAATTCAAATCGAAATTTTCATATTTGAAATAAATCTTGTAACCATATGGGTAGCCCTTTTTTTTGGACGTGTGATAGCATGGGATGGAGGTGCTTGAACGTGTGATGCATTGTTTGGAAGAATCTTGGATTGCAAACATTCAAATCTTGAAGCCTATCTTTTAGGAGTTAGTTTCTCTCATCAAATCTCTTTTGTGTGCCCTTCCTTAAAAAGTTGAAACTCCTTTGGTAGCTTCCAATTCCGCCACTTGGCCCCACTTCTTTTCCAAATAAATTTCAAATATGAAAATTAGATTTGATGTGCAATTTTTGAATGAATGTGGATCCCACTTGAGGTGTGTGAATCTTGAATTCCCATGTCTTGGACATCCTCCACCTTGGAGGGATTTTTGAAATTTGTTTCTTCTTTGTTTGGCTTGATTTGAATCTTTAAACAGGGGTAGTGTGGACCCCATGTGGAGCTTCAATACCTTGGTTTTCCTTCTTTAATTTCTTTCTTCCACGGGCCCCAAGAAATTGATTTTCCCTACAAAAATACAAATAATATAATCAATGATCAAAGAATTATCTATTTATGTAGGAAAAGAACATTGCAAGATGCAGGCCCTAATTCACACTAAATAGATGTAGAAAATTTATTACTTCACGTGTGAACAAAAAATTATGAAAAATTCGTGACTTCCAATGCCAAAAATAGAGAAATTCATGATTTTATGTAAAAAAGCAATTTTTGGATGAATTTTGACTCGAATTCAAAATTTGATGCTCACAAACATAAAATCATGATTGTTTATCCATGATTTGATGATTAAGTCCTTAATTACTTTAAAATGTTGAGCAAATTATGCATTTTTAAGGACTTATAACTTATTTATATTAAAATGGCATTATGAATATCGAATACTTTCTTAGAAGTTAATCATAACTGTGTGGGAGCAATCCCGTAACACTGAGATTATGCTAAGCTTCGGTAATAGTACCGGCTCGACTTGTCTTAGTCTAGGTTATGTGCAGCTCGGCAGGTAACAACAGTGTCAGCTCGGCAACTCGGCAAGAGTGCCAATTCGGCAGCTCGGCAAGAGTGCCAGCTCGGCAACAGTGCCAGCTGTATGAGCGTCTCGGCAACAGTGCCAAGACGCATCAATCTTATGGCTATTTCTGATCTCGGTATGAGTTCTGAGCACCAGTCAAATATGATCATGCTCTTATGAAAAGTATAGACAAGTGTTGTCAGATAGGGTGGCGTGTGATAGAGATAAGGAGTCGACTCTATGAGGCGGTCACGTCAGCAGTCCTAGGGAGAATGGGAAGCTGTCCGATGGGACTCTCCCTTCTTACCTACCACTAAGTGTCAGGGTAAGGCCCGATGGGACCTTATCCCCACCTACTTCCATTCAGCAAGAGGCTTGATGGGACTTTCGCCTATATATAAGTATGGGATTAGTCTCAGTGACGTACGCAACTCAACACAAGGCATATACCTTCATACTCTCCTTCCTCCCTACCACTCATCCTTTGCTTAGTTGCAGAACTAACTTAGGCATTGGAATGTCTTCGGCTGACAGCAGCCAGGGCCTCTGACCTCTGTTTCTCTCCTTCCCTTTCAGGTCTCAGGCGTTCGGTCTTTCCCTAAAGAGTTCTACATTCACTTAATTAAGTTCTGTCATTTTTGGCACTTACAATAACCATTGTTTATTATTCTTTTTTACTTGGACATCCCACTTGTAGGACATGCAAAGTTTTTTTTTTTTTTTTCCATTAGCAGATTTTAAACAGTCGTTGTGCATATGACGGAATAGGTTTACCAATTGATTGATTAGTGTTTGCCAATAGCATCTTCGTACAATGTGAGCATTTGACATGCTGAGTATCCAATTCTAGTATCAATTAGAATTGTAAATATGTACAAAAAGTTCAAAAAGTATATATATACATATATATGTTCTACAAGTCACTGAACAATAAAAGAAATTAATGAAGTATTTGAGTTCTTTAAATAAAAATTATAAAAAAATTAATGTATTTGAAGTATTTGATTATAAAAAAAATGGCATTAAGTATATAGTAAGAGGGTATTATAAAATCCTATAGAATTTAATTTATTACAGAAAATTGCTCATAAATTTAACAATATGAGAATTTAATTGATCTAACTTTAAAATCATATGCTTGGATTCAATATTGTAGTCCACGTATGCTATTTTTGTTACGATGCTTGATTGACTTGGGTCTAGATGCTTTTTTTGAGCCACCTTTAAGTAAAAAATAAAGGATTTCCAAAGCACTCCTTTAATTTTTTATGCTATCATTTTACCTTCATTATCCTACATATAAAATAATGATAGTGTTAGTTGACTCATGTAAAAACTTTAATAGATAAAATACTATTGGGTATAGAAAGTTACATTTATTATCATTGTTGTCAACTCATCTTTACTTGTATTTAGGATGAACTTAACCTCTTTGTCGAAAAGCACAATGTTCAATGTGTTAGAAGAATTGATCACTGTAAGATGCATGATGTATCTGTCAAACATTTTATATTTTAATTAGTAAATAATTTTATGCATTGATTGATTATAAGCTAATATTAATTATATAAATAATATAAATTTACCTTGTTTTTGTATTGGGATTTGAAATGTCACATCCTTGGCAGTAGGTGTTTCCAACAAATAGTTTGACCTTTTTGCACCCCAAGTACCAGAATTTTTGATCCATTTGTGCTCTAAATATTGTTCCCTTTAGGCCCAACATATTACCCTAAAAAAAAAAAATTATATTTTTATAATGTTTGCAAAATAAAAGTTGAGTGCCCATACCAATTGAAGTAAATCTGACTTGATGTTTTTCCATTCTTTAATAGTAATCCTTTTATCTACTAATGGACTGCGATGATTTGCATCTTGATTTGATAAAATAGCGGACGATATCATATGTGAATGACGTTTTTCTGCAAACCTTTAGATGAGAAAAGTTTATGGATAATTAGCAAATGACAAGCATGTTCTATAAAAGAATGTTATAAAGTATGAATTTTACCATGAGCGAAGTTCCTGAGCTTCAGAAATGGTCGACTTGAATATTATCTTTGTCATGTAAGATGATGAGAGAAATAAATTTCCTAAAATAATTCATTGTATGGTTAGAAACTAAAAGTTATAAATATTAATGTCTGAAGAGTAACATTTAGTAGTACTTACCATTAAATTCTTAAACTAATAATGATGTTGCAATGAGGACTTCTTCTATATTTGTTGGATCTGAAAGTTGTTCCTTTTCAATTGATATAATATCTTCCCATAAAGTTAGTCTTATTGACTTTTCACTATAAAATGTGTTTGAAAGAAGTTGGGTGAGGAAAATAAAGTCAATAAGAGAAGATTATAGCTCAATATAAAGATTGTAAATATGTGTTTAACATACCATTTATCACACAAAGTAATTTCCATTTTTTGAGAAATTGAATTGTCTCTTTTTCTTATTGTTGAGATTCCAGTCATATCCGTAATAACTCCAATAAAATCTACATAGAAGCTAATAAATAATGATGATATTAATAAGTAGTTAAATAAGGTTATGATTATAAATATAAAATTGCTAAGTTGATATCAATGACAGATATTAAAGAAACAAATAAATACTGAAACATTTCTATTTAGCTCAATAGAAGTACCTATTAGATTTTTAATATTATTGACCAATTGTGATAAATGGTCAAACTTTTAAAGTAATAACGATCATGTGGAATGTTGTTTTAAATCTTCTACTATTTCATTTACAATAGCATTTTTCTTCAGAAATAATTGATAATCGCTAGGCACTACCTTGTTTGTAGTTGGAGAATCAAATATACAGTTACACAATCGATAGAGTACACTGTGCCTTGTCTTAAGTTTGGTTCGAACAAGTTAATTTGATTATTCTGTAAGGTTAGTTGCATTTGATCACCCTGCAAATCATTTAAAAGTTGATTTTTTAGATAAGATTACATTTGATTACATGTGAAATGTCAATTCATGATTATAAGTTACATGTTCATCAATAAGAAGTAGTTTAAGAACCTTTTTCCACCTTAAGCATTTTGTAATTCAAACGCTTGCCATATTCTGTATACTCTTGTCTTTATTTTCCAATGGAGTTTGTAGGGGTTGAGCCTATCGAACGTATGATAATCTGGACGTTGCATTATGTCTTATCAAAGGAAACAAAGTATTAGAGCATTAATGTAATTTTAATAATGGAAAATATTCAAGTGAGAACTAGTTCTTACTTATTATATGAGAACTTTTTTGCGGGATCCAACTAGGAAAATATTCAAGTGAGA
Source organism: Persea americana (assembly GCA_029852735.1). Lineage (NCBI taxonomy): Eukaryota > Viridiplantae > Streptophyta > Magnoliopsida > Laurales > Lauraceae > Persea > Persea americana. The sequence goes on from CM056817.1 coordinate 24,632,580, forward strand.
ACTAGTTCTTACTTATTATATGAGAACTTTTTGGTGGGACCCAACTAGCAACCCATCCAAACTTAGCAACCAATAAGGAACCTCCTAATAGTCACTAATCCTAAGGATTGTCATACATTCGAATGGACTGAGCCGTTGGATCAATGGTTGAATACTTTTTTTTGAATATGGAGTCATTAAACTTGTGGGCCACGGATGAAGGGGTTAAGGGCATGGGTTTGGGGTCAAACTTGATACTTGAGGTGGTCTTACATAGATCTTTCCATCCCCCCTAGTCTCATCCCCAAATCGGGACCGCAATTGGGCCCCACAAAAAAGTTCTCACATAATATGTGAGAACAGTTCCCACCTGAATATTACCCTTTAATAATTAATATATAGATGCAATATATTTAAGTTGCAGGATATTTATAGAAATTAGTTAACTGAAGCTAATAAATATAATATAAATCATGAAGATGAAAAAGAGTACCATTAGTTTCAGGTATAAATCGACTTTTGACAATTTGGCCCTGGCTTTTATTAATTGTCAAAGCGAATGCAAGACGGACTGGGAATTGTCTCCTTCTGAATGGGAAAGGTTATTCTGTATCAATTGGTGACATTATGATTCGAGGTGTATAAACAATTTCACTTATATTGCAACCTGTTATGATCTCTGCTTCAATTACTCTATGTCCAAGTCATCTAATAATAACTCTTGTTCCATTGCACAAACCAATCGATTGATTTAAATTTCTCAACAGCATTATTGGTACACCAGCTTTTAGTTCGAGCGAGTGGTTTGGAATCCCACTAAATTTTATTGTGTTTAGAAATTCTGGTGTGTACAAAAGGTTTTGCTCATCATCTTGAATGTCTGTGATACTATCCGAGCTAAACTATGTCAATTTTTCTTCCGATAGCATATCGAGTGTGTGGATAAAATACCCTAATGCCGAGATTAAGGAGAACCACGGTAACAGTGCCAGCTGTTTGCCTTGATCTTGGTAAGCACAACTCAGCAGCTCGGCAGCTCAGTATTGAGTGCCAGCTCGGCGATCATCAGTTCGGCAGCTCGGCATGAGTGCCAGCTAGGCAAAGTACCAGCTTAGCAAAACCATTCCTGGTCTCCACGAAGGTACTGAAGTCCGGAGATGGGCCATCACACTCCTATGAGAAGTAAGAGCGTGCTTTGACAGATAGGGTGACTCATTTATGACGATAAGAAGTTGGCTTTATCGTCCCATCACGTCAACTGTCCTACAGCATGGAAGCTTCTGATGAGATGTGCCCTTTTTACCTACTGCTGGGTGTCAGGGTAAGGCCCGATGGGACCTTACCCCCACCTACCCCCACTTACAAAGAGAATGAACGAGGAATAATCTATAAATACGCATGGGATCAGCCCCATGAAGGTACGCAACATACAATATCCAAACTCTTGCACCAACTCTCCTCTCTTCTCCACTCTCTCCCTGTTTAGTTTCCAGAACTAACTCAAGCATCGGAGTGCCTTCGGCTGACGGCAACCAGGGCCTCTGACCCAAGCTCCTTTCCTTCCTTTTCAGGTCTACGTCGTTCTTTCTTTCCCGATCAACAAGTTCTACTTCCTCCTAATTAAGTGGGTGTCTTTTTTACCACCTACAGTTGGCACCGTCCGTGGGAAACGACTGAACAAAAATCTACAAATACCATGCCTTCAAAGACCAGAAACGATGAAGGATCATCCAAGGGCAAGGGCCCATCCCTATAGCCTGTACTGGTACAGAATCTACCACCTCCACCTCCTCGACAAAGGAGGTCCGGAGGAAGGTCTAGCGCACCAAGCGTCGGAGAGTTTGGGGTAACCCATTCGGGCTCGATGTCGAGAGGGATGACAGTACCTCCCCTCAAGATGTAGAGCAACCCCACTAAAGCAAAGAACACACCAAGTGAGGTGAAAAATCAATCACCAAGCGAGGTGAGAAGTTATTCACCAAGCAAGGTGAGGTGTCGGCACACCCCAAGTCTCAATCTCATCACCAAGCCAACCCAGATGACAACGATGACCCTCTCCTGGCGGATATCAGGGTCTAGAACCTTGTTATCTAGGAGCAGGACGAGCTCATCCGTCAACTTCAGCGGCGCCTCCAGGAGAGAGGAAGGGCTCCGAGTCCACCTCCCAGATGCGGCCACATTCCGAGCCTGCCTCCCAAGCACGGCCAGGCTCCCCCTTCGGTAGAGCAGGATCTAAGGCACATCCTCAATAACAAGAGGTGTGACCGGGTCTATGATGAAGGCTCTAGCAGCAGCCATTTGCATGAAGGAGCCAAGACGCAACGTCAGAAGTCGGAGGACAAGGGCGACCTGAACGAATGGCTTAACCAGTAGATCAAGCAGACCATTCGCCAGAATATGAAAATCGCTGGCATCGCCCGAGATTGGTACAGCACCTTTGAGGTTGACGATCTCGGTGCATCTCCCTTCTCCAAGGAGATCAGAAAGTACTCTCTTCCAGATAAATTTAGTGTCCCGAGGTTTATCCTTTACAGTGGAACCTCGGACCCAGCAGCGCACCTCCGACACTTCATCCAGAGGATGTCGATGTGGTGTGACGAGGACCACCTAAACTGTCAAGTCTTTTCCTCCAGTTTGGGAGACCTCCCCCTGAGGTGGTTCTACTCGCTCCCCGAGGGCTCCATCTCAAGCTAGCGGTAGCTCCGAATCTCCTTCCTGGAGAAATTCCAAGCCCACAGGATCATCCCAAAGACGGACGCCAACCTTATGGCCCTTAGGATGTGGGACAGTGAGAACGTCACGGAGTTCGCCAAACGATTCTGGACGGTCTACAGCCAGATCGAGGGCGCTTTCGACGAAGTGGCTGTTAAATCATTCCAGCAGGCCTAGACCTGCGAACTGACCTGGTGCGATTCCCCGTGGTCACAACGAAAGCCCTCATGGCCCCGGCGAACCAGTTCATCAGGGCAGAAGAAGATGAGGCCCGAGGCCGGGAGAACTTCGGCCTCCACCAGGAGGGAAAGCCATCCAAGAAGGACAAGAAATCCTCCAGGAGGAAGGAGTCTGACCGACACAGGGCCCGACCCTCAGATCGGCACAAGGCCCGGTCCCTAGATCGGCACAGAGCCCAGTCCACCTCGGCGGCAGCCTCGGTCCCCACATCGGGGGGTAGTAGGAGGTCCAAGCGTGAAGCCATGGTCTACAAAGCTGTGAACACTGTCTTTAAGGAGCCAATCTACAAGCTCCTCAGCAAGATCAAGACGCAACCCTTCTTCAAGTGGCCGCAGCCAATGAAAGGTGACCCGTCTTCCTGGGATCAGAGCAAGTTTTGTGCCTACCACAAGCAGAATGAGCGCAGAACCGAGGATTGCAAGGCATTCAAGGCTCACCTCGAGAATCTGGTAAAGGACGGGCACTTGCGGGACCATGTCAAGGAAGAAGGCAGGAGCAGCAGCCGACCTCGCCACCGAGATGGTGACGGCCATGACAGCGAACCTGAAGGTATCATCAACGACATCCACCTCGCCCCTCCGGCCAAGGGAGCTCATAGGCCCGTGCCGAGGCCAGGAGGGCCTCCCATCAGAAGCAGGTCCTGGCCGCTGAGTTGGAGCCTGCAGCAAAGAAAGCGCGGACAGAGGGGCCCAAAATCTGGTTCTCGGATAGGGACCTCGAAGGCGTCCAGCTCCCCCACAACGACCTTCTAGTACTCACCTTGAAGCTGAAAAACATCTTGGTTCAGAGAGTCCTGATCGATCTTGGGAGCTCGTCAGAGATCCTCTATTACGACTGCTTCAAGAAGCTGGGACTCAAGGATGAGGATCTCCAGGCGACCCGTACCCCTCTCTTAGGTTTAAGCTCGAAGCCTGTATACCCCAAGGGTAGAATCTCCCTCAGAGTCCAAGTTGGAGGCACCTCTAAGTAGGCCGACTTCCTGGTAGTCGACGTCCCATCCTCGTACAATGTCATAATAAGAAGGACTTCGCTGCACAGCATGGAAGCCGTGCCCTCCACCCGCCACTAGAAGCTCAAGTTCCCTCTAGAGAACCAATCCGGCCGAATAGAAGTGGTCACAGTCAAAGGCGACCAGCACATGGCCAAGCAGTGCTTGATGGCTGTGCTGCCTGGTGAAGCTGAATCCTCTCAAGTCCACATGGCCGAGCTGGACAGAGAAGCCGAGCTCGGGGATGTTGGCCGGGCTCCAGAGCAGAAGAGCGTTAAAGATCTCACCGAGGTCAAGCTCGACCCTGCCGACCCCAACAGATTTTTTATGCTGGGAAGTTAGCTCCCCAAGCCCGAGAAGACCGAGCTTCTCGGCCTCTTGTTGAAGAACAAAGAGGTTTTTGTATGGACTCCGTATGAGATGCCTGGCATCGACCCCAAAATCATGTGTCATAAGCTGAACGTGGACCCCAAGCACAAACCCGTGATCTAGAAAGCACGCAGGACGGGGGTCCCACAAACTGAGGCCGTAATTGAGGAGGTCCAAAAGCTGTTCGAAGCGCAGGCAATCAAGGAGGTCCACTATCCAGAGTGGCTGGCCAACATGGTAGTGGTCAAGAAGAAGAACGGGAAGTGGAGGGTCTGCGTGGACTTCACCAACCTCAACAAAGCTTGCCCTAAGGACAGCTTCCCTCTTCCGAAGATCGACTAGCTGATTGACGCCACCGCCGGACACGACCGGATGAGTTTCCTTGATGCTTACCGAGGTTACCATCATATCCCACTGGCCGAGCCAGACCAGGAGAAGACAACCTTCATCACACCTCGGGGCACCTATTGTTACAAAGTTATGCCCTTCGGGTTAAAGAACGCAGGAGCGACATATTAGCGGCTGGTTACCAAGATATTTCAAGTGCAGCTTGGCAAGATGGTGGAGGTTTACATTGATGACATGGTTGTCAAGTCTAAAAGGTCGCAGGACCACTTGGCCGACCTCAATCAGATATTCAATATCCTCTGGCAGTTCCAGTTGAAGCTGAACACGCTCAAGTGTGCATTTGGCGTCGATTTCGGCAAGGAGAGGGATTGAGGCAAACCCAGATCAGATCACGGCGATACAGGAAGTGTAGAGTCCGACTTCGGCGAAGCAAGTACAGAGACTGACCGGCATGGCTGCCGCGCTCAACCACTTCATCAGCTGAGCTTTCGACAAATGCAGACCTTTCTTTCAGCTTCTACGGAAAGGCTCCAAGTTCCAATGGACGCCAGACTGCGACCAAGCCTTACAACAGCTCAAGCATTATCTCTCTTCACCACCGCTGTTGTCAACCCCAACTTAAGGCAAAGTGCTGTACTTGTACCTGGAAGTCTCGGATCACGCAGTAAGCTCGGTGCTAGTCAAAGAAGAAAATGGCCAATAGAGGCCTATTTACTATACGAGCAAAATCCTCCTCGATGCCGAGACCAGGTACTTGCTGCTGGAGAAACTTGCCCTAGCGCTCATCAGTGCTTCTCGCAAACTCTCCCACTACTTCCAAACATACACAATCGTGGTTGTTACAGAACATCCACTGAAGGCTCTCTTCCGAAAGGCATACTTCTCCAGCAGAATCTCCAAATGGGCTGTCGAATTGGGGCAGTATGATATCAAGTATCAACCCAAAACGGCCATCAAAGCCCAGATGTTGGCAGACTTCATCGTAGAATTCACCCCTCCGAGTTCGGCACCGACCCTGCTCGACATCGAACTGGGGGGCAATAAGGATATGGGGGCAGTCACCGAGACAGAACAACAGCGGTCCTAGAAATAGTTCCTTGACTCAGCTTGGAAAGTCTTCGTCAACAGGTCCTCGACATCTAAAAGGGTTGGTGCTGTTATAGTCCTCCAATCTCCGGAGGGCCTTGTCATCGAGCAAGCCCTGACGCTTGGCTTCAAGGCATCCAACAATGAGGCCGAGTACGAAGCGCTCATCGCCGGACTGAATAGCGCCAAAATCCTAGAAGCCCGGCATCTGGTGGTCTTCAGCGACCCCCAGCTGGTGACGAGCCAGCTCAGCGGAGATTACCAAGCCTACGATGACAGGATGGCGGCCTATCTAGCTCATGCGAAGGAACTCCTCTCCCACTTTGAAAGAGCCGAAGTTTAGCAGATCGGCGGAAAGTCCAATTCTCAGGCCGATGCCCACGCCAGCCTCGCCTTGGCTGTTGAGGCCGGGAACATAATAGCTGTCGAAGTGGAGACTTTACAAGAGCCAAGCATAGAACTACAGCGACCTCAGCAACTCATGTGTATTGATCTCGGTTCGAGCTGGATGGACCCAATCATCGCCTACCTGAGAGACGACCAGCTGACCGACGACAAAACAGAAAATCACAAGATAAGCCTGAAAGCAGCCCGGTTCTGGCTCTCCCCAGATGGCAGACTCTACAGGAAGTCATACACCGGGCCCTACCTCCAGTGCGTTCATCCAAGCAAGGTCGAAGACTTCCTTTATGAAATTCATGAGGGGATCTGCGGCAGTCACATTGGAGGTCGGTCACTGGCCTACCGAGCTATCAGCCAAGGCTACTAATGGCTCTACATGCAGAAGGACGCCCAGCTCTGCGCCAGAAGATGTGAAAAATGCCAGAAGTTCTCACACTCCCTTCACCAGCCAGCACAAGACCGGAGCCCGCTCTCCAGCCCGTGGCCCTTCGCTCAATGGGGTTTGGACATCATGGGGTCGCTCCACCGAACTCTAGGGAACAAGAGGTGGCTAATAGTAGCCACCGATTATTTCACCAAGTGGGTCGAAGCCAAGCCTCTGTCCTCCATCACCAAGCAAGACACGAAGAACTTTGTGTGGAAGAACATCATTACAAGATTTGGGATCCCGTGAACTCATCTCGGACAGCGGGACACAGTTCAACTTCTTCAAAAGCTTCTGCTAGGAGCATGGCATCAGGAACGTCTACTCCACCCCGGTATATCCGCAGAGCAACGGCCAGGCCGAGGTCTTAAATAAAGTGATTCTCGACGGACTAAAGAAGAGACTTGACCGGGCTAAAGGAAGGTGGGTAGAAGAACTTCCAAGTGTCCTATGGGCGTACAGGACGACTCCAAGATGCTCCACCTCGGTTACACCATTTTCCCTGGCCTACGGCATGGAAGCAGTCATTCCTCTTGAGGTCGGCCTCCCGACCTTGAGATCGGACCTCTGCGACCAAGGACTGAACGATCTGAACCTGGCCCGAGAACTCAACCTCGCTGAGGAACGAAGAGAAGCAGCAGCTATCCGACTAACTGCCTATCAGCAACAGCTGGCTAGGGGCTACAACAGAAGGTCAAAGAAAAAAGGTTCGCAATAGGAGAACTAGTCCTGAAGAAAACACTTCCCGGAGATAAAAACCCAAATGAAGGCAAGCTGACACCTATTTGGCATGGTCCATTCAAAGTGCTCACAACTGGGGGGGCATCCGGGTTCGCGCCCGCGACGCCCTCAATGGCAATGGACTCCAGGTCCTCCGCTACGAAGCGCCGACGACCCCGGCGTAACATTCTCTCCTCTTCTTCTTATTCTGAACTGGAAGAAACTACAACTCTCCTCCGCTGCGAAGAGGTCGCCGCAGCCCAAGCAGCTCTGGTGTTATGCCCGAGATAGTTTTTCACTAGTTCGAGCCAGGCAGTGTTTCTCGTCTAGCGTTTCTTTGGGCTATCTGTCTTCTTTAGCGAAAATCTGCATAACGAAAAGAGACGTTAGTCCGGCAGGTATAAAGACAGAAGAGAAAGGAAAACCGAAAGATCTCGGCCTTTACTTGGAGGGGTCCCCAGGCGACAAGGGATCCGGATTGATCTTCTTGTTTCCGATTCACTGAACTCCCATTCTCCTTTGACAAAAACTCTGTCATCTCCCGCAGACCGGTAAGAGTCTTCCAGCGCGGTGACAAAGCCGGCTCGACCGAACCTCTTATCCGGAGGTAGTAGGAGTTCCCATCCCCGGATTTGCAGAAATCATACACATCTTCGATGTCCGAGACACCGAGGTCGATCCCTAGGATCCTATTTAGCTGCACTACCCCCATGATGATTTTGAAGCCATTTGGCATCAGTTGACAGGGGCAGAGACGCCACTCCTAGAGAGTCCCTAAGGAGTGGATGAAAGAGGAACTGGACCCCCCCTTCTACAACAGATACAAGCCAGAACGGCATCCAGCCGTCGTTGATGACAAGGCCGTTGGAGGGGTCCTCGGGGTTTTCCAACCTAACTTCTACGTCGGCTGGAATATTGTACTGAGCTCTAAAAGCAGCTATGGCTTGTTTGCCTTCTAGCAGGTATCTATAAGCTCCCATTTTTGCCTAGAAAAGAGAAAAGGGAAAACATAAAATAGAAAAAACCCTAGGAAGGTGGATACGCAGACGAAGACGATGGCGACTTACAGGCAGCAGAGTGCTCTTCGATAGCAAGAAACAGCTCCAATAAGACGCAGAAGAAGAAGAAGGTCAAGATGAAGACGAAGCCCTGATTTATAAGGGTTTTATGCGCCGTTTAGACTTTTGAAACCGCCTTTATGAGGCGTCACCTCGAGCAACCCTAATGTCCTTTCGAAGCGATTGCGTGACAGCCGAAGAGTCGATGCGTGGCACTAGCAACGCATTCCTCGAAAACTATTAAATGCCTCGGGCAGACAAAGGGGCACTTCTTGGTAAGGACTGGACGTCAGCGACCGTCATCAGGATAAGGAAGAACTCCCCCTTCGAACCAAGACTCCACCATCACGGTACACCTTTATTACGTTTCGGCAACAATGCCAGCACGACAGCTTCTGCTCGGTAGCAGTACCAGCTGGGCAGTATCACTTAGCTTCCGACCTCCGCGAGTTGGAGAACTCTTAGGGGTCAAAAGTTAGGGGGCAATTGTGTGGATAAAATACCCTAATGCCGAGATTAAGGAGAACCACGGTAACAGTGCCAGCTGTTTGCCTTGATCTCGGTAAGCACAACTCAGCAGCTCGGTAGAGTGTCGGCTCAACAGGTATCAACTTAGCAGCTCGGTAGCTCGGTATTGAGTGCCAGCTCGGCAGTAATCAGTTTGGCAGCTCGGCATGAGTGCCAGCTAGGCAAAGTACCAGCTCAGCGAAACCATTCATGGTCTCAGCGAAGGTACCGAAGTCCGGAGATGGGCCATCACACTCCTATGAGAAGTACGGGCGTGCTCTGACAGATAGGGTGGCTCATTTATGACGATAAGAAGTTTGCTTTATCATCCCATCACGTCAACTGTCCAATAGCATGGAAGCTTCTAATGAGATGTACCCTTTTTACCTACCGCTGGGTGTCAGGGTAAGGCCTGATGGGACCTTACCCCACCTACCCCCACTCACAAAGAAAATGAACGAGGAATAATCTACAAATACGCATGGGATCAGCCCCATGAAGGTACGTAACATACAATATCCAAACTCTTGCACCAATTCTCCTCTCTTCTCCACTCTCTCCCTACTTAGTTTCTAGAACTAACTCAGGTATTGGAGTGCCTTCGGCAGACGGCAGCGAGGGCCTCTAACCAAAGCTCCTTCTTTCCTTTTCAGGTCTATGGCGTTCGGTCTTTCCCGATCAACAAGTTCTACTTCCTCCTAATTAAGTGAGTGTCTTTTTTACCACCTACATTGAGTATGATTTCATTTATCAAATCAACATTGTCACGTCCCTCGAACCCGATTAGAAAATAAACTGGATCTGGGGAGTGAATTTTATGGCTAATTAAAATTTTTACCCTTTAGGTCCAAGGATTGTAAGTCCGCTGTGAGGATAATGTATTTCAAACCTCAATAATATAATACTGTGCTGAATCATACAATTCTAGGCATAATTCATTTATCAAAACAATGAATAATCAATCTCATATATTAATTTAAAGTTGCAACAGCACAACTAAAGCTGGTCAAAGAGTTAAATGAATTATAATAGTCAACCCATAACCAAGGCCATTAATCAACATGAAGTCAATGGAAAGAAAGGTCCAACGATGAATAACCAATAAAAGAATAATAAAATCTATAGCATGTCCCAAGAGTGTCACTCTCGTGTTGGACATGATGACGCTATTCTACGACATCGACACGCCACTCCCGTTCCTCCTCTACTGGTTGGAGATCCACTAGGATCTCCTCACCTGCCTGCTCCTCATAGTAGTCACCTAGGGTGTCTGCACACCAAGGAACAAAGTCAACGACATGTTGAGCAATAAATAAATAAAGTACAATAAAACATACCATGCATCAAGTATAAGAATAGAGACATGTATAATAATCAAGAGGATACAAGAAATCGATGCTAAGCATTACGCATGAATAAATAACTATTATAATCAATAATAATAAGTCTAACATCATCTAACAATTACTACCATCCAAACCATGCAATGCAAGAATCAAGAGGGAGACTCCGAGGATGTCCAAGCCACCTCTCGGGATACCAGTAACAATCCCATTCCGGACTACTGATACCAAAGTTCGGCTCTAGGGGGATCCAAGCTCTCGGTCCTGGGAATAGTAGCACGGTCCAAGCCTGCTCCCAACCATTCAACGCCATGGACGCCGTCCAAAGCCGACTGCCCACCTCGATGTCCGACTAACCTGCCCATCAATAAAACCCCAAGCTGCAGTTGGCCATGACATGCAAACAACAACAAAGTGGTGCTGACACGAGGAAAACCAAGACAAGCAAGTCTTTCTAGTTTAACAAGGATTACATGGTCATAGGGATTATCACTTCCAAAACAATACAAGCAAATCCAAACACACCTGATAATCCCTTATAACTAGCCAGTCATGTTTATCCTTGACATAGGATCCTAAGGTACACTCTAGGTCAGGTCCAAGTCCTAATTCTACAAGAGATTATATTTCATAGTTCATTAAGTGTATTATGCCAAGAGAGTGTACAAGGAAACAGTAACAACGGATACAATTCATAAATCAAGGAGGAATTACAAACCAAACCTAGGCAAGAGGTGTCATCACCGTATTTTACATGTCCTAATGGAATATGTGTAGGATTGGATCAATGATGCTTTTAGGGAAATCCCTTGGTGTACAATCATGTGAAGCATCAATTGATTCAATCCCATACACATTTAGTTACCCCATGTTAGATACACAAGTACCTAAACACCCATCAAAGCATACCAAGCCACATGCTTTGATTTTCAATTCCATTAATGGTCACATGAAATTGGTTAAGGGTTTCCAACATCTAAGTCCCCAAACCTAGGTTAACAGTCTTGTTTTCAACAAAACATGCTCTGAATTATTAATCCCCATCATTATCTCATTTTCCGATCTCCGATCGTCGCGAAACATGTACCATTGGATTCTACATTCAATCAGCTTTCCAACGGTATATGGTTCGCGAAAATCCGACAAACTGTTCAAAAGATATGGCCTTGGAAACCTGCCCAAACATCAGTCAAATTCCGAGAGTTCGAACTCTTGGAGGGAGAGTTCGAGGCCAACACTCCAGCAGCGTCAAACGTTTGAACGTCTGAGAGGGACGTTCGAACATTTGACGTCCAGTCTCCCAACGTCCGAAGTCTCGAACGTTCGAACGTTCAACAATTTCCACGCCAAACATCCGAACATGCCCACGTTTGAACGCTTGAGGGGTGCGATCGAACTCTTGAATATCCCAAGCCATTCTCCAGAACATGCCAACGTTTGAACGTCCAGGAGGAATGTTCGAACGTTGGTCGTCAGCCATTCTTCCACAAGTTCCAATGTTCGAGCACAGACACCCAATTCTGATGAACCTCCATTCCGAATCATCTCCAATCTATTCCAAACCATTCCCATGGTTATACCTGCACGAAATTGAGCCACCATGCTCTCCCAATAATCCATTTACATCCATTCTAATCAATTAAAACATCTAAGGATTTCCAATTATCAAATGACACAATAAAAAACCTAACCTAGCATGTTCCTTTTTCTATAAAACAAGATACAAGAGCTTGGCATTGGGTATTCTAGCATGTGATCAGCATCAATCAAATAAACAAGCATCAATGTTAAATTGTAAATTGCTTATCTACTTGCCTCAACCAAGAAGATGATGAAATTGGGGAAATTTTGAGGAGGAGCTCTAATAACGCGAAAACCACGATCTAACCCAACCAAACGTAACCTAAATCGCAAGGAAGAGGAAAGGAAAGGAAAAAGATCAAGAACAACCTAAATCTAACCATAAGGAAAGATGATTGAAAATACAAATATGAGAAAGGCTTACCCTAACTGATATCAAATGGAAGAGGAGATCGCAAGGATGAAGATTATCGGTTTAGATCTTCGAGTAGGTCTCTTCCGGAAAGAGTTCTGAAGCTTGAGAAATGAGGAAGAAAAAGAGGGCTGCTATGACTCTCGTTGGTTGCAGAGAATGTGATTAGGGATACGATTAGGGTTAATCCCTGTTTAAGAGAAGAAGGGAGGAAAAAGACTAGTTTGCCCTTAAGGGGTCCGGTGAAGGAATGACCCACTTGAAGGGTTTCTGATCGTCGGATCGTTACGAGCCAAGAGACAAAAATGATCAGCGCGACTAGACCTTTCCAAGGAACCCAAAATCATTGCGATTGAAATTTTTCGAAAAAACACGAAATTTTCCCTAAATTGCAAACTACCCCCTTGCTATGATCAAACGAGCTCGGAATCGCACGAAACTTCGCAGACACTATTTTAATGCTAAAAGAAACTCGTTTATGATCTAAACCTACCTAATTATCTAACAATACAATTAATTATAATAAATACAAAATAAATGGGTCAACGGGCCTACTATTGGGCCCAACTGACCTAGTAAGGTCGCGGACCTTACATCTCTCACCTCTAAAAAGAACATTTGGTCCCCTAAATGCCTAAACATACCTCATCAGGAAAGAAATAGGGATACGCCTTCTGCATCTGATCTTTAAGCTCCCACGTAGCTTCCTCCGGAGTGTGATGCTCTCATTATACCTTGACCCACTAAATGGTCTTAGTACGCAACACTACCTCTTTTGAGTCAATAACCTGTGCTGGCCGCTCCATATAAGTTGCATCTGCTTGTAGATGAAATGGCTCGTGCTGTAACACGTAAGTAGGATCTGGAATGTATTTTCGAAGCATTGAGACATGAAATACGTCGTGCACACCTGCTAGCTCGGGCGGTAGCACAAGATGATAAGCCACGTCTCCAATCCTGCTCTTGATCTCAAACGGTCCCACAAACCTCTTGGCAACCTTCCCTTTCTGCCCGAATCTGACAACACCTCTCATTGGAGATACCTTCAGAAACACCTTATCTCCCACTTGAAACTTTAGAGGTCTCCGCCTCTTATCTGCATAGCTCTTCTGACGATCACGAGACTCCTTCATTCTCATTTGAACAATTCTGACTTTCTCACTAGAATCAGCAATCTCTGAAGGGTCATGAAAACTCCGAACTCCTACTTCCTCCCAACACGCTGGAGTTCTACATCTCTGCCCATATAATGCTTCAAATGGTGCCATACCAATACTTGAATGATAGCTGTTATTGTAGGCAAACTCACATAGAGGCAAGCTTTCTTCCCAATTCTCTTTGAAATCCAAAACACATGCTCTGAGAAGATCTTCCAAAGTCTGAATGGTACGCTTTGACTGCCTATCTGTCTAAGGGTGGTAAGCTGTACTAAACTTCAACTGAGTACCCATAGATGATTAAAATGTAGACCAAAACCGAGAGACAAACTTAAGGTCTCGATCGGATACTATGGACTTAGGCACTCCATGTAGCTTGACTATATTGCCCCTGTACAATGTAGTCATCTTGTTCATAAACTGACCAGTTTTGAATGGCAGGAAATGTGCTAACTTCATCAATCTATCCACAATCACCCAAATAGCATCATTGCTCTTCCTGGTGTTCGGCAATCCCGACACGAAATCCATTGTAATGTTCTCCCACTTCCACTGAGGAATATCCAGCGGGTGAAGCAAACCAGGAGGCTTCTTGTGCTCTGCCTTAATCTGCTGACAAGTCATACACCTGGGAACGAATTCTGCAATCTCTTTCTTCATTTTCACCCACTAATAGTGGTTCTTCAAATTCTGATACATTTTAGTGCTCCTCGGGTGAACAGAATATCTGGTGTGGTGCGCATCTGTCATAAGCTCTGACTTGATGTCTTGAACATCTAGCACACACAACCTATCCTCGCAGTACAAAAATCCATCAATCAGTTGAAACTCTGGATTTCTGTCAATGTGATCAATGATTCTTTGCAACTCTGGATCATCTTTCTGAGCTTCTTTAATCCTGTTAACTATTTCTGGCTTCCACATCCATATCCCTGAACTGCTCCATCCATCTCCATTCTGGCATTACACATCCACTGAAAGCCGCCTTTCGACTGAGAGCATCTGCTACAACATTCACCTTCCCGGGATGGTACTTGATCGGAAAATCGTAATCCTTTATGTACTCCATCCACCTCCGTTTGTCTGTTATTCAAATCACCCAGCGTGAACAGGTATTGCAGGCTCTTATGATTTGTGTGCACCTCGAATCTTTCACCATACAAATAATGCCTCCACAACTTCAATGCAAACACCACTGTTGCCAACTTTAAGTCATGTGTAGCATACTTCTTTTCATGATCCTTTAATTGCCTCGACCTGTAAACTATCACCTTGTCATTCTACATTAGAACACAGCCCAAACTAATCCCTGATGCATCTGTATAAACTACAAATCCTCCACTTCCAGAGGGTAAGGCAAGTATGGGTGCTGAAGTCAACCGTGTCTTCAACTCTTGCAAACTCTTCTCACATTCGTCTGTCCACACAAACGACACATCTTTCCTTGTCAACTTAGTGAGTGGAGAAGCAATGGTAGAAAACCATTTCACAAATCTCCTATAATAGCCTGCAAGCCTAAGAAAACTGCGAATTTCCGCTACATTTTGCGGACTACCCCAATTAACAACTGCTGCTACCCTCTTAGGGTCCACTGTCAATCCATCCTTCGAAATAATATGGCCCAAAAATGCCACTTTCTCTAACCAAAATTCACATTTGCTCAACATAGCATACAATTGATTATCCCTCAAAAGCTGCAATGATGTTCTCAACTGATGCTCATGCTCCTCCTTAGACTTTGAGTATACCAACACATCATCTATGTTGATACAAAAAATGTCACTTTGCCTCTTCGACACAAAAAGCTACATGGAGTTGCATCCTACTACAAACAGGCAGAGTTGCTTTAAGCATCAGATCTTGTCAGAATCAAATAAAAACTGCAAGATCCTTCAAAATAGCCAGATGAAGGGTACACATGAAGTTTCTGGCCATTTCAGCACCATTTGGCCTAACTTTAATCCTCCAACGGCTGAACAGGAGCTCCCGGCGGCTACAGTGTCGAAGATAACAAATCCTCGATCAGAGCCTATGAATGGTCTCAAAATACCTCCAAAAGGCTCCACGTCAAATTTCAAGTCAAACCGACGACGTTAAATCCGGCTTTGACGCTCGGAAACAAAATCAAGCCTACCGGCGACGGAGTCCCCCGGGACCATGGCATCCAAATCGGAGCTAATGGATCATCTCAAAATGACTCCAATAGGTTCCCTATCAAATTTTAGGTCAATCGGACATCGTTGACCGCACATCAAAGCTCGAAATCTTTCGCGCTGTGAAATCAAGTTTAGCATCGATGGGACCCCAAACGGCTTCAAAACTCAAATAAAAGCCCATGGTTGGTCCTATCTAATGCTCAGGAAGCTTCACCTCAAATTTCATTTCATTTCGACATCGTTTGACCAAGTTTCAACTCTTGGCGGAAAATCGGCTGCAAAGTCTTCGGCTTTCCCAAAAAATAGGAAACTTTGTGCTCTGATTTGCACGGCTTCTCGACGGGTTTTTTTAGAGGAATCGAGCCGATAAATGAGAAGAGATGTCAAGAAAAATACAGGAGAAAAAAAGAAGCAAAAAAGCCCGAAAAACGGCCGAAAATTGGTTATCGAACAACCATAGGGATCCGGGTCGCCTGATTTTCCCCGGAAACCCACTTTTTCTGACCCTTTCCGCGTTTCGCGATGTTTGGCCCCTGTGATTTTCTCAAATTCTGATTTTTGAGGCATAATATCCGTCAATCTTCGCCAACATTACAGATCCGCCGTCGAATCATTCGATTATCATCGGACACTCCGAAATCGCCAACCGGCTGACCAAGAAGCACACTTTCTGCCCGACCGATCGTGAAATCGACTAGACAGATGTTGCTGGCCCATTGGTATCAACTAATGTCTGAAATTGCATCGCCATCCAACATCAAACAACATGCGAATCCATCGATGATCATCGCCAGAAGAATCCCAAAAGGCACAGCGCGACCCACGACTCTTTAAGCGACTTGGCGACCAATTAATGAAGTTAAATGACCCTTTTTATGACAACTTATTGCGGTCATTAATTCATTATTTTGGATGGCCCAATCAGAAGTAAGCAAATGAGAGTTACAAGTCAAATTAATAATAGCAATTAACCATGTAACCCTATCATTATGGAGTTTAATCATGGTAATTAATCATGAAACTCCCATCATCATGGAGATTAAATGCCCATTATTCTCCATCGGCCAATCAAATTTAAGGAAAAAGGAGTTACAAAATCAAGAATTAAATACTTGTAACTCCTCCCAACATGGAGCATCAATGCCATTAAATGCCCATAAACCTTCCTAATGGCTACCAAAAGACTATAAATAGGCAGTCATTCCAAAGGGAAAGGGCCTGAAAAATCATCCGAAAGGGTCCGAAAAAATCATCCAAAGAGTTCTAAAGAATTGTCCTAAAAATCTCTGCACAAAGATGCTCTCTTGCCCTGAAGAAACTCTGCTGCAAATACTACGAGGTGATCGAAGTCCCTTGGGGGTCCACCCCCCCAAAGGATTCCCCTCTTCTTCTATCCAACATGGCCTAGATGTGGCTTTTCA
Organism: Persea americana; assembly: GCA_029852735.1. Lineage (NCBI taxonomy): Eukaryota > Viridiplantae > Streptophyta > Magnoliopsida > Laurales > Lauraceae > Persea > Persea americana. The sequence goes on from CM056817.1 coordinate 24,649,483, forward strand.
GCCCGTTTACTTATTTTTTTTATTGGATATAGGACCTTCTCTTGGTCTTTGTCCTCTAAAAATCTGATGTCCAAGCCAAGCCAAGTGAATCAAAAGCATCAAGTGTTCTCATCTGAAGGACAACAGTGGAGCCCATATATGACTCACGACCGTCGATCTGAACGAGTCCCTACAATCTCCTGAGAAGTCAGATCCCTCTTTTTTTTCTTTTCTATTGTATTCTGTATTTTTAAAGAGACAAAAAAATCACAATTCTTGTCTTTCACCATTGATGAGATTTGTAAATCGCCTTTCACGGCAAAATCGCCTTCTACGGCATAAAACCGCCTTTCACGACAAACTAAAGAAAATCGCCTCTCACGGCATTCTAAATCTGTCTCTTTTCTTAAAATATATGTGCAATGGAAAGTTAGAAAAAAGTTTGATTTCCTTTCTACTTGATGCTCGCTTTTTTTTCGCCTCGCCCCACCCCGGCGAACCCTGGACGGAGGAAGGCAAGAAAAGCCGGGACCATCAATCTATAAATACGACCACAAACTGATCCAGGAAAGGAACAAACACCTTATTCATCAATGCCATAAAAACTGCAGTTGCATTAGTCAACTCGAAAGGCATCACGAGAAACTCAAAGTGACTGTATCTCATCCGGAATGCAGTCTTAGGAATTTCCTCCTTTCTGACTCTCAACTGATGGTATCTAGAACGTAAGTCTATCTTCGAAAAAAATTGAGCTCCCTGCAACTGATCGATCCTCGGTAACGGGTACTTATTCTTGACAGTCACCTGGTTCAACTGTCGATAATCTATACACATCCTCATTGTTCCGTCCTTCTTCTTCACAAATATCACCGGAGCTCCCCATGGTGACACACTGGGTCTGATAAAACCTTTATCCAACAGATCTTCTATCTGAGTCTTCAACTCCTTCAATTCTGCCGGAGCCATCCTATAAGGGGCCTTTGAAATAGGTACGGTACCCAACTGTAATTCTATTGTGAAATCCAACTCACGAATAGGTGGCAAACCAGGGATCTCATCCGGAAACAAACCAAGAAACTCTCGCACAACTGGAATCTCATCGACTGTCTTGGACTCCTTATTTTTCGCGATAAACGCGATAAAACCTTTACAACCGCTCCTTATCAACCGTTCTGCCTTCAATACAGAAATCAATCGAGTGGATGTGGGCCTCTTGCCTCCAACAAATTCAACACTACGGTCTGTATCATGTAACCTCACGGTCTTGTTAAAACAGTCTAACACTGCTCGGTTTACTGCTAACCAATTCATACCAAGGATCACATCAAACTCCGACATCGGTAAGATGATCAAACTGGCAGTCAGCAGAACTTCTCCAATCTGAACGCTACATCTAAGGTAGACAACATTACAAGGTACTGATCTACCTACATGGATAGCTACTATCAAATCATAGGGTAGTATCTCCTTATCCTCCCCCAAGTGAAATGCAAAAGTTGGTGAAACAAACGAGTGTGTGGATCCAGGATCAAACAATACTTTAGCACCAAATCCACAAACTGAAAGTGTACCTTCTATAACGTTGCCTGCAGCCTCGGCTACCTCATGCGTCAGAGCATAAGCTCTCCCTGCCTGCTGGGGACGCTGCTGATGATACTGCTGCTGTGGCCTAGGGCCACGAGCCTGGAATTTGGGTGGTGCCGGAGGTCTCTGCTGGTACCGCCGCTGTGGTACTGGAGGACGTTGCTGTGGTGGCTGAGGCGGTCTAACAATCATCTGTTGCTGCTGGATTCTGACTTGTGCAGGAGGCATTTGTCTAAACGGTTGTGCTGGATGTAGTGGTCTAGGCGCCGGAGCTTGGAATGTAGGTGGTGCTACTCCTGTCTTTCCTGGGCAATTGCGAACTTTATGCTCTGTATCTTCACAGTGAAAACATGCACCACTCTGCTTCCTGTAGTCCCGAAAATGATGACTTCCCCCGCAAAAAGTGCAAGTAATCTGCTGTGGCAGCTGTCTAAGCACCGGTTCAACTCTTAGCCTCTTGGGTGCTGGTTGCTGATAGTACTGGGACGAAGAACCTTGTGCCTTGGGTTGAGGTATCAACGTCAAGATCCTCTGCTGCTCCAATGCAATCGCCTCTTTCAAGGACTCCTCTGCCCAGTATGCTTCCTTGACAACATCGTCATAATCGGTTAGCTTGCTACACTGAACCTGCATCTTGATGTCAGCTCGTGGTCCCTTAATGAACCTCCTAACCCTCTCTAACTTTGGTTTAATTAGGTTCTCAGCAAACCTGGATAGATGGGTGAAGGAGATCTCGTACTTTTGTACTAGCAAGTCACCCTGCATCAATCTCTCGAACTCTTCCATTTTCTGATCCCTGTAGTGCTCGGGGATAAATTTCTTCTGGAACTGCTCAGTGAAGGTTTTCCAGGCTACCTCCTCCTCCACTCTCTTATAGGGGTGCTTGACGGTTTTCCACCATCTCTCTGCTGCCCCATGGAACATGTGGGCTGCCAGCTGCACTTGCTGAACACCCGTGCACTTGAACACCTCATATATCTTCTCCATTTGGACAACCCACTCATATGCAACATCGGGGTCCTCGATGCCATGGAACTCGGGTGGAAACCTCTTCCTGAACTTCTCAACTAGCTCGTTGAGGTCATATTCTTTGGCCTGTGGCTGTCCCACCTTCTGCACTATCTCAAGCATTTGAGCTTGGAATATAGCCCGAGTCTCATTTTACCTGGTACACTGCTCAGCCAAGTCCTTTTGGGACTGAATGAATGCTGCCATGAGCTGATGAATTGATTCTTAGGCCCATTCTGAGAAGAACTAGCCTCGTGATTGGGTGCACCGTTGTTGGATCGGGTTGATCTTCCAACCATAGTCCTATAAAATATTCAAGGTCAGTCCCTAACATGCCTCCAGCTAACAACACAATACTAGGTAAAAGGACTACAAGACCAACCTACTAACTAACGAAATCCTCACACGCCTCCTATGGTTTCTAAAATTTTTTACCCTGAGAAACCATCCATTGCTCTGATACCATTATGTCACGTCCCTCGAACTCGATTAGAAAATAAATCGGATCCGGGGAGTGAATTTTAGGGCTAATTAAAATTTTTGCCCTTTAAGCCCAAGGATTGTAAGTCCGCTGTGAGAATAACGTATTTCAAACCTCAATAATATAATACTGTGGGGAATCATACAATTTGAGGCATAATTCATTTATCAAAACAACGAATAATCACTCTTATATATTAATTTAAAGTTGCAACAACACAACTAAAGCTAGTTAAAGAGTTAAATGAATTATAATGGCCAACCCATAACCAAGGCCATTAATCAACATGAAGTCAATGGAAAGAAAGGTCCAACGATGAATAACCAATTAAAGAATAATAAAATCCATAACATGTCCCAAGTGTGTCACTCTCGTGCCGGACATGATGACGCTACTCTACGTCATCGGCACGCCACTCCCGTTCCTCCTCTGCAGAGGATCTCCTCACCTGCATGCTCCTCATAGTAGTCACCTGAGGTGTCTGCAAACCAAGGAATAGAGTCAACAACATGTTGAGCAATAGATAAATAAAGTACAATAAAACATACCATGCATCAAGTATAAGAACGTCTTGGAGGGAGAGTTCAAACTCTCGTTCTCCAGGCCAACACACCAGCAGCGTCAAACGTTCGAACGTCTGAAAGGGACGTTCGAATGTTTGACGTCCAGTCTCCCAACGTCAGAAGTCTCGAACGTTCGAACGTTAGGAATGAACGTTCGAACGTTCAACAATTTCCACGCCAAACATCCGAGCGTGCCCACGTTCAAACGCTTGAGGGGTGCATTCGAACTCTTGAATATCCCCAAGCCATTCTCCAGAACATGCCAACGTTTGAACGTTTAGGAGGAACGTTCGAACGTTGGTTGTCAGCCATTCTTCCGCAAGTTTCAATGTTCGAACGTTCAGAGGAACGTTCGAACACAGAAACGCAATTCTGACGAACCTCCATTCTGAATCATCTCCAATCCATTCCAAACCATTCCCATGGTTATACCTGCACGAAATTGAGCCACCATGCTCCACCAACAATCCATTTACATCCATTCTAATCAATTAAAACATCTAGGGATTTCCAATTATCAAATGACACAATAAAAAACCTAACCTAGCATGTTCCTTTTTCTACAAAACAAGATACAAGAGCTTGGCATTAGGTATTCTAGCATGTGATCAGCATCAATCAAATAAACAAGCATCAATGTTAAATTGTAAATTGCATATCTACTTGCCTCAACCCAGAAGAAGATGAAATTAGGGAAATTTTGAGGAGGAGCTCTAATAACACGAAAACCACGATCTAACCCAACCAAACGTAACCTAAATCGCAAGGAAGAGGAAAGGAAAGGAAAAAGATCAAGAACAACCTAAATCTAACCATAAGGAAAGATGATTGAAAATACAAATATAAGAAAGGCTTACCCTAACTGATATCAAATGGAAGAGGAGATCGCAAGGATGAAGATTATCGGTTTGGATCTTCGAGTAGGTCTCTTCCGGAGAGAGTTCTGAAGCTTGAGAAATGAGGAAGAAGAAGAGGGCTGCTGTGACTCTCGTTGGTTGCAGAGAATGTGATTAGGGATACGATTAGGGTTAATCCCTGTTTAAGAGAAGAAGGGAGGAAAAAGACTAGTTTGCCCTTAAGTGGGTCCGGTGAAGGAATGACCCACTTGAAGGGTTTCTGATCGTCGGATCGCGACGAGCCAAGAGACAAAAATGATCAGCGCGACTAGACCTTTCCAAGGAACCCAAAATCACGACGATTGAAATTTTCCGGAAAAACACTCAAATTTTCCTAAATTTCAAACTACCCCCCTGCTATGATCAAACGAGTTCGGAATCGCATGAAATTTCACAGGCACTATTCTAATGATAAAAGAAACTCGTTCATGATCTAAACCCACCTAATTATCTAACAATACAATTAATTATATTAAATACAAAATAAACGGGTCAACGGGCCTACTATTGGGCCCAACTGACCCAGTAAGGTCGCGGACCTTACAAACATCATTATTTGTTGGTGGTAAATTGCATGTTCTTGGAGATAAGAATAGTTAACACCTTGGCTTAAATAGTCATTATAAACATATCATATCAAGCCTTTTGTACATCTTCCATTTCGCCGTTTGCTTTTCTCAAGAGCAAATCATCCGGTAATTTTACCCAATCAGAATCTTCATCGTGTAATAGAGAAATTGAAGCTGAATTACTATTACCAATATCCAATACCCATTTTTCAAATGCTGTGGAGTTATCATTTGTGATGCCATAGATTTGTTGATTCTTGTAACCGCATATTGACAATCAAGTTAGAAACTTGACAATGTTTCCATGCTTCTGCATTTATCAATGACGCTTCAACTATTTGTTCTCTTCTCCCTTTATAAACCACAGATAATATTTGTCTGAAATCTCCTCCCAAGGCAACAATGAGTCCTCCAAAAACTTTCTCCTCGGCACGAATATCCATGGCAAGCAAAATATCCCTTAGTGTCCTATCCAATCATCATAAGCATGTTTGTGGGTCATTGGTGCCTCATCCCATATTATTAAGTCAGCTTTCTGCAGTAATGCTACTAGGTGTGAACGCTTGTTAATTGAACAACATGAATGCTCATGATTTTGCAATGGTATTTTGAATCTTAAATGTGCAGTTTTTCCACCTAGTATCAAGAGTGAAGCAATGCTTGATGATACTATAGCGAGAAAAAATTTTCTTTCGCTACGAAGCTTACATATAATTGTATTCCACAAAATGTCTTTCTAGCACCACCACTGCCGTTTACAAAAAAATAGACTGCCAGTTTTATTTGTTGATGCACTTATAAGTTTCTCAAATATGATTTTCTGGTGTTCATTTAGATAGGGATACATGGAGTTGAATTCTATTTTTAATGATTCAATATCATAGGATATTTCCTCCCTCAATAATCTGTTGGAAATTGAATTTGATATATTGTTATTACTGAATGGTATACTCGAGAATTCCGACAATGATCGACCATTTTTTGTTAGGATTGACTCTTTCTCTGTAAGAGACAAGTTTTTCAATTCATCATCTGATAGTATTAATTCACTATCTCCCAACGTTCTTCTATATCTTGATTGCAAGTCATCTGAGAGGGAAACCCAATATTTATTCCATAACTCATTAGGGTCTTTTAATTCACAAAACATAAGTATCTCACTGAACATACTTCTAAGTTGATTTCCCGTTGCCAAAGTTGATGCCTCTATCAAAGCATCATCCCATTCGTTGTCATCATCTAAAAGCTCCAAGGCATTACATGCATCTTTGAAAGTATCCTTAATCTCTCCATTTATGGTCCTTAAATCCTTTTAGCAGGTAGGGCCATGAATATAATGTAATAACATTTGTAGATAATATCTTTCACTTGACATAGGATGTGCATAATTTAGCCTTCCAATCTTATTATTTCTCTGTCTTCTTTTCCACCTTTTGTTATGTTCATCCCAGGTCCATTTTGTTGGGAAATCCACATAAGTTAGTTCTCTTGCATCTTCATATAACTTATTTGTTTCAAACCATTTGGTAAACATAGTCCATTTATAAATAGGATTGTTGACAATTGAATGCAAGTTTGTATCATCTCTAAAGACAACAACCTGTTGATCCTCTAAGTGAAATTGCAATCTCTCTACAGATGGTGTCTATTTTGTATTCTAAAATCAAATATCCTCCAACGAGATTCTAGCCCAGAAATGTATCTACAATCTAAATATTGTTTTATTTCATCTACAACATTATACCCATCTTCATTTGTTCCCATTGACCTTTGTGAACTTTGCTGAAGAACTATTGTTGCGTGATCTTCACCTTTATGAATGTACTTATATATATACTTGGCAACTCGAATGCGATTACATATTTTGACATTGATGTGTGCATTAAACTTTCTAATTAGAGAAAGGTTGTAAGGAATCACCTAACGATTATCAAGTATAGCATTACCAATTTTAACTGTTCTTCCACTGTCTCGTCTTCTATAGGTTGGGTAACCATCTGTATTTATCATTGTACTTTTATTAAAAGATCTTGGATATAATGCTTTGTACATTTTCTATTATTCATGCATACACATTTAGGATTTAGACGTCCACAAGGGCCATGCATCATGCATCGTACAATTGTGTCATATGCTTCTGGTTCAATATTTGGATCAGGTATCTCAGCACAAATGATTTCATCGATTTTGGATGGAGTAGTGGGCTTAGAGTTTGCATCCAATGTAAGAAGTAAATGGGCATGCGGTAAACCTCTTTTTTGAAATTCAATTGTATATATATATCTATAAGAGAAAAAAAATAAATGAAAATCATATAAGTCGTCTTATAAATGCAATCACAAACTATATAATTTAGAAGAGATATATAATTAAATATTTATCTAAACTTGCAATAGTTGCACCAAAGTGCATTTTTTTTTTATAAGATCATTCAATAATTCCTTTAGCTTTAGCTTGAAGACCCTCGCTACAATGTCTGGCCTGTTCTCAACCTTTTGCGCAGTAATATTTGCAAGCATATACTATCTTTCACTCTAGTTTGGGTTACATGTAAAGGTGATAAATAAATCTAGAGGTCCTGGCCATATGCATATTGCCATTGCATCTTGATATTGTTGTACCATATATCGCGGCCCACCAGTGAAAGAAGAGGGTAATATTAATCGATGTCCAATTGAAGATGTATCATGATCACCCTGAGTTACGGCATCTTATAGTCCTTGGTAAATATCTTATGATAGTTTTTTTTTTATTAAGTTGTAACCAAGTTAAACGATTGTAATCAATACATGCATAAGGATCAACTATGAATTGAGGTAGAAGTCCTCCTCCAAGCAGTATTGTCTTTGCTTCAATATTTCTTTTCAATAGACGGAAGTACTAGTACTCTCTAATTGATTCATATGTTTGTTTGGAACTTGCACGGGAGCTTGTTATATTATGTGGAATATTTATTCTCCATCCATCTTCTCCATATGGAAATAATAATGGATACTGTAATGCCATATAAGCAGGATGAGTTTTACTTATTCTTTGCAATTGTCCTCCAATAGTATGTAAGATAATATCACGACGAGACCCTTCATTTGTTCCTCGGGCAACCAACAAAGCTGCTACTTCATTAGTAGTAGGCCGATTATATTGTCTCCCATCTGATACTCTTGTATCAAGTATTCGAATTATCAATTCTGGAGAAGGTGTGCGACCAATTATATTTTGTAAGTTTTGGACATTGCATATGGACTGACTTGATGGAGCATATGTTGTAATTCAGTGAGCACCACTTCATCAATTCTTGTAGTATCTCCTTGATTATTCAAACTTGCAATTCTATTACGAGACTCATGCTCTGTGTTATATATATATATATATAGTTGACTGAATTTAGGTCTTTGTCCATCTTTAGGTAGTAATGGTCCAATTAAATGGTGACATTGTCCATCAATTCGAAATGTATAACGGCCCCCTCCACCGCATAAAAGTTGATAATCGACATTTGCTCCCATTGAAGTAAAGGATAACATTGAGTTATAAGCCCTTATGGATTTCCGAAATGCAATTGCACAATTATCGCCAACATACTGAAGCAAATGTTTTAAAGGATGTGGTGCATCAGAAAACAATGGAATTGATACTAATCCATCTCGACAACATTAATTAAAAATAAGAAACCCATCTCTCATTCCTTGGTCCAATTTTTCTTCCGGCCCGCCACATCACTGCCTTACATTGTTGACATTCATGAGTTGGAGGACCAAAGTCATGTCGCCTATTGAGAATCCCTTGAAAGCCATGTTCTTTTTCCCTTGAGGAACATGACAAGAAGAACGCGCCTGACAAATGTTGTAGTAGTGATTTGGGATTCAAACTAGGAATCAGATCTGAAGAAGTTAACAGTGTATTCACAAAACCGCCTCCTCCAGCAGGATATGAAGCCCCTCTTAACTTGTACTCGAACCCTTATCCGATATTTAAAGTTGATGGTTCAAATTTTCTTTTACCTGCACAGAAGCGTTAGGAACGTGACACGATATTCCATCGTACAGAAGATGCTTCTACCTTATCTCCACCTAGAAATTTTGTCAGTGAGGGCAAACCAGACTTCACACCCTACAGTTGGCAATCTCACAACATGATAAAGAACATGGGTTAGGGATGACCGAAGGGATATTGGTGCCTTACATTGGTATGACAAAGAAACAGATAGATGAATTCAATTGGAATCATTGGATAAAGGAATCTCGGTCGGGCCTCAGATACACCCCTTACCAAATTATACCACGGGTTACAAAAAACTTAAGGGCAAAAACAGTGGCATACACCATAGAGTACGATTCAAATCTCCCGCCATGTTTTTCAAAAAAAAAAGTCAAAAAGCATCCCCCTTTCTCCACTAAAAGATAAAAAACTTCACTTTTTAACAAAAAAAAGTCAAAAAGATTTCATCACAAACAACAAAGTAATCTTTACTTCACTCAAGTCCATTAGTAAAACCCCAAACGACCCCTTCAAGCATTGAATTAATCATTTACATCACCCACCAACTGATATGAAAGTCATTCCAATTAGGAGCACATCTACAGCTCACTTTCAATTGAGGTCAGGGTTTTGCATTCAAGGGATGGGCCCCACATTGCCAAATACAATCTTTCTCGTAAATATAGGATAACATATTGAATTAATATGTACCACCTAAAATTAGTGATGTTTATATTTATGCTAGATGACAATTCCTTTGGGGCTTTGTAGTTTTATTTAGAGAAAACTACCCCAAAAGGGACCCTAGATGGCCACTAGTGAATATGGCACGGAAGTGGTCCCCTGGGACCACTTTATTTTTTTTTATTACAGATTGAAACGTGTGACGATGTTGTTGTCTATTTCAACCCCAAAAAGGCCCCCCGAAACCCCACTTCCCCATTTTCCCATTCTTCTCATCCATCTTTTTCACCCTTTCCCTTGGCAGTTTCCTTTCCTCCTTCCTTAAAAGGTCGTTGAGGTGGTTCCAAATGTCGTTTTCCAACCTATTGGATTGGAGCATCAAGATTCGAGTGGTTTATCAGGCGAAGGTATTCTTCTTGTCGCCTTCTTTTTCTGTATTACAAAATGATGAGTTATTGGGGTTTCTTCATCTTCTTTCCATTTCCTTCACATCCGAAAATGGTTAATATTCATGCACTACACATGTTTTTTGCATTGAATCAACCCATAACATAGTCCATCCATTTTCTCCACTTTCTGAAAAAAAAAATAAGGAAACCCTTGTCGGACTTGACATGAAGCAAGTTGGCACTTATGATAGGAGTAAACAGTAATTTTATCTTTTATTCTTATATTTTAGTTTCACTTATAGATGTATATGTCTTCTTACAAATAGCTTTCTTTTATTGGAAGGTAATGAATTTCTCACATACGGTTTTTACCTCACAGCTATATAATTTATCTCTTCCTACAGATGACTCACTCATGTGCAGATGAATTATACATGTGTCACCCAATCAGACTTTTTAAATCCGGAGTATTATCCTTATATATAATTACACTGATGCGGCTATTGTTGTACTTGTGCTATAGATACATTATACATATAATTACATTTCACCATGTCAGGCTTGCTTGCTATACTGTTTCTAGCAACTAATGTACTAGTGTGAGTGTTTGACTGTGAGACATGTCCATGTCAAAGTTGTAAAGAAATCAAGCAGATGATAGGATGGATAATTGAGGTCTTTTTTTATTACAGAGATCCATCCAATATTTGAACCTGTTTTTCATTTAGGTCTGAGTCCAGGTTTCGGTCTATGGATTTCATACCTGAGGACCTAATACCCAATGCCACAACAAAATATCATACATATGTATATTTGTGTTTTAAGTATATAAGTATAAAAATATGAGTATAAAAGCATTTGGGGCCTTGATTCAGCCCCATGCACAAGCCCTTATTTTGGTTCATGTCCAGGTTTGAGACTTTAATTTGAATTTGGGAATGAATACAGGTCCTGTAATTTGGATCCAAAATTGGGTATTGGTTGCAATTGGTAATTTGGGTTCAGGTACATGTGCAGTATGGTAAATTTCACGTGCTGAGAAGTTATATAACAAATGAGGTTCATAAAGCTAAAAACGATTAATGATACCTCAGTTCCAATAATGATGTTCTTTAACAAGCAAAGGGAGTGCTTTTTTCACAAGTGTCAAATCACCATTCACCAATCTTCTTATATACCTCCAATATCATAGAACTAAGGAGTGGAGGTTGGCTGCAGAAAATTCCACGATGCTCATAGTTCAAACTTTAATCATATAAGAGCTGCAAGCGTAGAGAAGTAGGAAGTATTAACACGAAAATATGCAACAACATGCCATCACAAAACATCACACATACAATAGGACTTTCAATATGTAGCCCTTGCCTATAGGGCACATTCAAAGGCCCCAATCCACTTCATTGAAGATGCCCCCGTATATATGTGTTTAGTAATGGTTTTAGAAATCAAGTTAGCGGGTCAGGCAATTTTAGTATGGCATTCCTTATGGACTAAGATGAGTTACAATTAATAAAACAAACCCCTCTGCTAAAAACTCAATCTAGTAGGTGTGTCACATTCTAAAAAGGAATTACCAGCTCAATATCATATAAACCCCATGCCTTATAGCCTCATATATCACAAAATCCAAACCCTGCAAAGCAGAAAAAGAAAAAAACATTACAAAGCAGGTAAAATAAATTATTGGAGTACAACTTACCTCTAGTTAGATATCTTAACATTCTTTTGACAAGATCCCAGCTGGATTTTCCCTTCACAGAAAATATGAAGGATCAGCAAAAATAAATTATATAAATTATTCATTGGTAGGGGAGCACCCATGTCTCATTGAACTCTAGGTAACATTTTCTCATGACCCGCTGTTATGAGTCTTCTTTTCCTAATCTTATTCATCATGCATTTTAGAATAAATGCTAGTTTTATTTTTGCCCAGGGCAAAGGTATCACATCATAGGCCATATGATAACATAGATCTTACACATGATTTAGAAATAGCTCTTACACATGATTTAGAAATGAAAACCAAACGGTAAGAAATTCTTGCTTAGATTGTTAGTCCACTTATGCGCAGTCCACTTTGTGAAGATCCAAAGAGTCTATATAGCTCCATGATTCATCGCAGTGGTCACCATTTGGTTTGGACATTCATTCAAAAAAATCCAGTTAAAACACATGCCTGTGATAGAGACTTCCAGATGTGTTGTTAATGGCTAGGCAAAGTACGCATAATACATGCATCTTGAAGTCTATAGTGGGGGTGATCTCTGTATGCAACAAAGTCCACCATATGCAACACAGTCTACATTTTGCGTTTCCAATACAAATTCAGTTTTGAACTCGGATTAATGATTCCGCATCCATCCAAATTCCTACCTTCTTGATAAGAATCTGATCCAAATTTCAATCTCACGCACCACTTCACTTGTTCTTTCCCTATGTATAAACATCTTTTCAGTAGTAGTAGTAACCCAATAAGACGGTTCAATTAGATAGGAACCAACAAGACTAGTTTATAGAACTACATCATACAAACTATATGGTAACAAGATTTACATTAATTTTAATTTTCTTGAAATAATTGCACATAAAAAAGTGTTCCTATCCTCAAGAACACAAGAAAGACATCTACTCTATGAGAAATAACTTTAGCATGCACAAATTGAGAATTGCATGCATTAAATAGATGATTTGTATAGTTGTCTCAGACAGTCCTAGGCACAAGTTAAAAGAAAATAGTTTAAGAATTGTAGCATATTATTTATGAAAGCATAATTAAAAAGCATACTTCATCTTAGACACATAGGCAGATAAATCAGAAAGGGGTATCAAGATGGTCTTAACTCAAAAGAGAGAGTAGTATCAAAGGAAAGAAAAAAGAAATCCTTCACAACATCAAGTTTCAGAATTGAGTGCATAAAGTACACAACAAAACCAAATTTTCTGAATATTCAAATGAATTCTTCAACTGATTTTGGCATTAGAAGAAAAGATAATGTGAAATTGGAATTCAGTCACATTGATTTAAGTTCATTACCCTTGTAAAAGAACAGTTGGCAGTCCTTTAAAAAGTTGGAAATAATGATGATCTTGTATATCTCCACCCTTCTTGACTGCTGATCCTATGCCCTTGTTATCAAAGTCATTTTCCCATGTAATGTAAGCAATAGGAAAATAGCAAACATGCTCAAAGCACACAGGATTATATATGGGAGCTCAAGGTGGGCCTAAGAGAAAGAAGTCAGGAACAAACAAATATTCTAACTGGATGTAGATTGGTAAAAACATCCCTAGCCAACCAATCAATTTGTAAGATATAGAAGTTGAAGTTGGATAGCCTGAGAGAGATGTAAAGAACAAAGATGTTAGGTCTTCTGTCATACAATCTATGCACTTGTTCTCACTTAGATCTATGGAAGATATTTGTGTTAAATTCCACAAAATGAACTGTGCTCCAGGAAATAAAGTTCTGTGTGATTAATCTTTCTAGATGTTTCTTTCTTAGGATATTCTAAAAATTTCCTTCTCTGATTTGGAAAATTCCTCTCTGTCAATGCATGATAGATGAATCATTATGTTCTTGTAGAGTGTCAAATTCTGCAGGATTTTTCTGACAGTGTTATACTCTTCCCAGCCCTACACACTTTTCCCAGCCCTTGCACACTGTCCCCAAACAGATAGATAAAAAGGCCAAAAGGCTTTGAAACAGAGATAAAAATCAAAACTAAATCATAAATCATGAGCCATTGCAAAGAAACCCCTAAAAATCATAAATCATAAAGCATAACTCACAAAAATCCTAAATCATAAGTCACAAAAACGCCTAAATCATAGTTGTAATTATGAATTTCCCAATCATGATTTATTCTCCTATCATTCTGATCCTTTTCTATATTTTTCACCCAGACAACCAACTGATTTCCTTGCTGTTCGTGTCACACATCGATTGGACTAGCATGTGGATATTTAGTTTCATCCTTTTGATGCCATTATTAGTATCATGGACATCCTTTGAAGTGGTTGATTTTGGAGGCATTTTTTCAAGACTGTTTATCAGTTATCACCCCAACAGAGTGAATTTAATTGGATAACAAATTGGTGCAATATCAAACTGGTTCAGATCAAACTTTGGTTAGCCTGGAAAAAAAAATCAGACTCTCTTTCAAATTATTTCCACAAATTACTATGAATTAACAATGTCAACAATAAAACTAGGAAGGAAACAAATAGCAAAGCAACTCCAATATAACCCACTTAGCCAAGCTCATATTCAGAAAATTTCAGCATGTGACAATGTAAAATTTCTGCAACTATACCTGAAAAAAGTGGTGTTTATTTGTTTAACAAATAACAACAACCAAAAACCCAAAATGGACACATGAGGAAAAGAGGGTTTCTCAAAGGGAAACATCAGAATATGCAATTACAGAGAACCTGACTTTAAAAAGGATCTATTGGAAGAGGAACACTAAGAAAAGTGATCCTAAATGGATTGGATAAGGTTATAATGAAGAGGGTATTGATGATCCCTTGTCGCAAAACAGACATGTGGGAGTGTCATAACCAACACTGAATAAATATTGGTTAGAGGAGATATCATGTACCTTGATGTGTTTTAGGGGACAAATGGTGCATGATATTAGTAGCTCCTTGTTGGAATCTCAGAGTGCCACCTATACTTCTTTCACTTACATTTACATTTGCATCCTCACTGTCTCCAACAAGTTTCTTGTAGGCTAACACAAACAAACAGACCCCAATTTCATGTTCTTTAGAGGGGAATGGTTATAGCTTATTAATGAGATTCCCTAAAAAAAGGGGGAAAAAAAAACCCTCCATCCATTGTACAGAGAGATAGAGAAAGAAAAAAACCTCAAATCATAATCCGTTGCAGAGAGAGATAGAGAAAAAAAGCCCTCAAATAGTCAACTCCTCCTCCGTCAGATTTCTTCTCCTCTAGATTTCTTCTAGTCGAGAGATCATTCGTTGGAAGGCAGAGAGCTCCGTTTGAACTAGGTGAATCAATCCAAGGTAGCTCCGTTTGAACTACTCCTTCGTCAAATCCGCGAACTACTTGACACCATGGAGAATCTGCAAAAGATCGATTTGCGGAAAAAGGGGTATCTTGGCAATGAGGGAAGATTCTAGGGTTTCCTTCAAGAGATCTGAGACTGTTGTTCAGAAATGGATGATCTTCTCGGCCATGACGCCAACTTGTCATTCCATTACTGAAGTGCCCTCTTGGCGCTGATGACTCCAAAGGAAGGCAAAGAGCTGATGATTCCGACGAGAACACGCGAGATAAGAGTGGAGGAACGAGAGAAGAATAGGAGGGAACGATATGTTTTGGGGAGGGAACGAGAAAAGAGGATGGGTTTATCAACTGGGGCCTACTTTTTTTCCTCAATAGAAACGGTTTTTTAACGGATTGAGCCCGTTTCAAATTAGAAACGGCTCACTACCGCTCCTTCTCAACGTCCCACTACCGCTCCTTCTCAACGTCCCAAATTCATAATTTTGGTGTAGTGCATGTTGCCAGTCTTTCGTAATTGGCTTTGTTTCACTATAACAATTTTGTTCCCTTCTTATGCCCCACCCGTCCCATCTTTCACCTTTGTGCCTCCTTTTCTCCTCCTTAACTTCTTTCTTCCTATTCAACAGGGGGAGGGGGGGGGGGGGGGGGGGGGGCAGGCATTGGTGAAGGATGATGTGTAACTTTGGAACTACATCACTTCTTTATAATTTTGTAGGTACACTTGTTTTCAATTAATAAAAAAAGGGGTGCTTTTTCACTAGAAACAAATGTAGCTAGCCAAGTGCGATCTAACAATAGTTAGATCTTCTTGAATTTGGATGTCATTATAGGAGTTGCATTATTTATGGCAATCTAGGACATGAGAAATTTAGAACACTAGCAAATTTTAACACTTTCGATCTTTCCGAAGATAGAAAGAAATGCAATCTATCCGAAGATTTGTCTCAAGGTATATAGCTTAAAATGGTGAAGGAGAATTCATGTGGTAAATCTGAATGGGGGTTGTGTTAATGATTTGATGATGATGATTAGCTGTGGGGGCGAGAGTTGTTAACTTAAAGTTTCTTAAAAAGAAAAAGGGCTTCTTAAGAGGGATAAGATGTACAAGAGGCCATCAATTTATACCCTTTTCAATGAAAGTGATTGCAAACCTTCTACCTGTTAAGTCTACCTTCTACCTATTCAGTCTAAGGTTCTCTTATGCTATGCATTTTACCGCTTTTAATTTCCTTAGTAGTTAGGTTTACATCTCTCTCTCTCTCTCTACCTGTATTCAGGGATGGCTGGAAGTAAGGAAGTAGGAAATAGGCTTCTATACGATCAAGCCAATCATATTTCAAAAGCCATAAACCAAGGACATGTATATTCTTAGCCACCCTTTCATCTATACATAGATTATTGAGTTGATCTTTTCTTAACTGTAATCACTTGAAAATGTTTGGCAGGAATTCGGCACTTTTAAATGTATTCCAATGAATCCTGACAAAGAAACATGGGTGTTAAATGAAACCTAAAAAGACCATGTCAGGCAATCGGGTTTGCATAGTTTGGCAGAAATGGAGCATATTAGGATAGATCATGCCCTCATTACAGCCTTGATAGAAAGATGGTATCCTGAAACTAACACCTTCCACTTCCCATCAGGTGAGGCAATTGTCACTCTTGAAGACATTGCCTATCTCTACGGGCTACCTATTGATGGCCCAATTGTTACTGGGAGAACCTTCCCGAATTCATTGGTGAGTGAAGTTTGTCTTGAACTACTTGAGAAGGCCCCCATTCAGGGTGCCGGTGTAAACGGGTTAAATATTAAATTCACATGGTTGGAGGCAAATTCCGTATCGGTTCCAACAAAGAAGAAGGAAAAGAAACTTTCAAAAGTTGATAAAATCTACAACACTAGAGCATACCTTTTCTTCTTAGTTTACAGCCAAATTATGTCTAATACATCGAGTGGAAGGGGGGTCGGCATACCTTCTCGAGTTATTCAGGGAATTTAAGCCATATGTGTCACGTCCCCTGAACCCGATTAAAGAATAAACCAAATCCGGAGAGTGAAATTTAGGGCTAATTAAAAATTTTGCCCCTTTAGGCCTAAGAATCGTAAGTCCGCTGTGAGGATATTGTATTTCAAACCTAAAAAATATAATACGTTACGGAAATGATACAATTTAAGGCATATATGGATATCAACAATGAATAATAATCTTCATTAAGAATTTAAAGTTGCACAAAGGAACAATTAAAACTAATCAAGAAGTTAAATTATTAATAATGGCCATCCCAATAATTAAGGCCATTAAAGAAAATGAAGTCAATGTAAGGTCCAACGAGGAATAATAAATGAATAAATCAATTCTGAGAATGTTCCCCATATGAATCATTCTCGTGCCGGAAGTGATGACGCTACTCTACGTCATCGGCACGCCACTCTCGTTCCTCCTCTGCTGGTTGGAGATCCTCTTAGATCTCCTTACCTGCTTGCTCCTCATAGTAGTCACCTGAGGTGTCTGCACACCAAGGAACAGAGTCAACGATATGTTGAGCAATAGATAAACAAAGTACAATAAAATATAACATGCATCAAGTGTAAGAGTAGAGACAAGTACAAGATCATAAGAATACAAGAAAATGATACTAGGCATACAGCATGAGTAATAATCATCAGAATCAATAATAAGAAACCTAGCATCATCTAGTAATCACCACTATCTAAACAATGTAATGCAAGAATCAAGAGGGAGACTCTGAGGATGTCCAAGCCACCTCATGGGGTACTAGTAACAATCCCAATCCGGACTACTGATACCAAAGCCCGGCTTCAGGGGGATCCAAGCTCCCGGTCCTGGGAATAGTAGCATGGTCCAAGCCCACTCCCAACTATTCAACGCCATGGACGCCGTCCAAAGCCGACTGCCACTCTCAATGTCCGAGTAACCGGCCCATCAATAAAACCCCAAACTGCAGTTGGCCATGACATGCAAACAGTAATAACGTGGTGCTGACACAAGGGAAACCAAGACAAGCAAGTCTGGCTAGCTCAAGACACAAGCCACATTCAAAGGGATTATCTCATCCAAGACAATACGAAACAAGTCAAGCCCACATGATAATCCCTTATAACTAGCCAGTCATGTTTATCAATACTTGACGTAGGATCCTAAGGTACACTCTAAGTCAGGTCCATGTCCTAATCTGCAAGGATTTAAGTTTCATAATTCATTAGGTTTATTATGTCAAGAGAGTGTACAAGGAATAATAACAACGGATACAGTTAATAAGTCAAGGAAGAAATTACAACCCAATCCTAGGCAAGTGGTGTCATCCCTGTATCTTATATGTTCTAACAGAGTACGTGTGGAATTGGATCAGCGATGCTTCTAAAGAAATCCTTTGGTATACAATCATGTCAAGCATCTGTTGATTCAGTTCCATACGCATTTGGTTACCCTATGTTTAATAAGGGAATACCTAGACAACCCATCAAAGCATACCAAGTCACATGCTTTGATTTCAATTCCAGTAATGGTCACATGAAAGTGGGTTAAGGGTTTCCAACATCTACGGCCCAACCTAGGTTAACCGTCTTGTTTTCAACAAAAAATGGTCTGAATTATTTATCTCAGTCATTACCTCATTTCTTGATATCCGATTATCGCGAAACACGTACCATTGGATTCTACATTCAATGAGCTTTCCAATGGTATATGGCTCTAGAAAATCCGACGAACGGTTCAAAAGTTATGGCCTTGGAAACCTGCCCAACATCAGTCAAATGCCAAGAGTTCAAACTCTTGGAGGGAGAGTTCGAACTCTCGCGCTCCAGGCCAAGTCACCCGGAACTTCAAACGTTCGAACGTCTAGGAGGGATGTTCGAACGTTCAACGTTCGCCTCCCAATGTTCGGAAGGTCCAACGTTCGAACGTTCAAAATGAACGTTCGAACTCTGCACCGCCCCACGCCAATCACCAGCATGCTTCAACGTTCGAACGTCTCGAAAGAACGTTCGAACGTTCCAACCCAGCCATTCATCTACGAGTCTCAATGTTCGAACGTTCAAAGGAACGTTCGAACGTTCGGACGTAGAAAACCCAATTCTGCTCTTCTTTCGATCTAAACCATTCCCACTCCATTCCAAACCCTTCCAATTGTTATACCTACATGAAAATGAGCCACCATGCTCTCCCAACAATCCATAATCCATCCATTCATTAAACATTCAAGATTTACCATTTCCAAACCTAATCTAACACGTTATTTCACAAATCAAATCTCAAAACAACTTGGCATTTAGGTATTCTATCATTTGATCAACATCAATCAATAAAACAAAGCATCCATGTTAAATTGTAAATTGCATATCTACTTGCCTCAACCAAGAAGATGGTAGAAATTGGGGAAAGTTCGAGGAGAAGTCTTTTACCACAAAACCCACGAATCTAATCCGATCAAAAGTAATCTAGAACGCAAGGAAGAGGAAAGGAAAGGAAAAAGATCAAGAACAACCTAAATCTAACCAAAAGGAATTGGTAGAAAAGATGAAGAGCAGAAAAACTCACCCTAACTGGTATCAAATGAAAAAGGGAGTCGAGTGGATGAAGATGTGCGGTTCGGATCGCGGAGGTGGTCTCTTCCGGAGGGAGTTCTGAAGCTTGAGAAACAAAGAAGAAGAATAGGAGGCTACAGGGTTCTCATTGCAGGAATTGAGATGGGATTAGGGTTAACTCTCTCTTAAGGAGAAGAAGAGAGGAAAAATGACTAATTTGCCCTTAAGTGGGTCCGGTGAAAGAATGGACTACTTGAAGGGTTTCTGATCGTCGGATCGCGACGAGCCAAGAGACAAAAATGATCAGCGCAACGACACCTTTCTAACGAATCCAAAATCATGGCGATTGAAATTTTCTGGAAAAACACTCAATTTTTCCTAAATTGCAAACTACCCCCCTGCTATGATCAACGAACTCGGAATTGCACGGAACTTCGCAGACTCTGTTCTATCACTAAAAGAAACTCTTTCAAGATCTAAACCCACCTAATTATCTAACAATGCAATCAATTATAATGATAACAAAATAAACTGGTCAACGAGCCTGCTATTGGGCCCAATTGACCCATTAAGGCCGCGAACCTTACAATATGCAGGGGCTCCCGCTTGTCTTGCCAATCTTTATTGGATATTAGAAAAGGCGGTGAAATGCGTTAAAGATAAGGCGGAAGATGGACATCAGGAGGGAGATGAATGTAAATCGTAGAGCAACTATTTCAGTTCAAGGAAGTTCAGAACCTTGAGTGGACCTTTGCAACTTCTCCAGGCAACGCATTTTATTTGAACATAATTATACTTTTTATACAACTTTTACAATAGTTGTTAACTAGTGATGATTTTTTTCCGCAGTTATGGGCGTACACGAGAATGCAAATTGGACGTTGTCCACCACCAAATGAAAACTGGAAAAGTGACATTCAGTTTCCATTGATGAAGACCTGGGTAGTTAGGTTGAATTCATCGAGAGGGTTAACCATATTGAAATAGACTTGGTAAGAGCTGAACAAAATGGCAGGAAACAGTGTAAGTTAGAAAGGCCTTCGGTACACAGTTTAATTGTTGCAATTATTATTACGTGTTAACAAGGTTTTGTTACTTCTTTTCTGCAGTTCAAATGGCAACCGTACAAAAAGCACCGAAAGAAATTTCTGTTAGTTTTATGGTCTCAATCCATTAATATTGATGTAATAAATTGATATATTCATGCTTTCCTTTCATGAGATGAATGGTGTTTCATTACTTGTTTGCACATAACCAATACGAATGATATGATGGTTCATGAGATGAAACGGGAGTCCATGACTATATTAGATGCAATACATGTATGGATGAGATTCACATATGAGAGACATGTATAGCGAATCTTATACTTAAATATCTTCACAACCAGTAATAAGACTGGACATCTCATCTGACAATGTTGCAGTACTTTAATTACTATGAGATAGTGTGATTTGTCTCGATCATCAAAATGTAAGATTCTAGATCATAGTGCTGGTACATTGGATGTATTGAAGGACCATAAGAAACACTTTATGAACACTGTCTTTACTTTAAGGTCTGCTCTCATAATTCCCTAACAATAGGCTCTCAATCCTGAGATATTGATAAACTCAAGTTTCTATCTATTCATTTGCTTTGAGTCACTAATGAGTGAGGCCAACTGTAAGTCAACACCTCGGTGTCTTGGGTACGTAGTAGTGGGAATATGGGAACATTTAATGGTCAAGATGGAATCTATCTTTGTTATCCCCTTGTGCCAATTAATAAATTTATCATTGGTAAGTGTACACTCATCTTAGTTAAGAGTTAATTGGATGGTACTAATGATCACTGTGATTAATTGGGTCTCAAGGAAAATAAGATATAGATATAAATTAGTGGGACAGTTTATCCAATTGATACATGGATATTGATGGAGGGGCCTACTTGTGGTGATAGGGAAGTTTAAGGTCTTTATGTAATTCATTTTTAAGACTGGAGTTCAATTGCATTTATATAGTGGAGTTATTTGCAATTAACTGTGGGCCCGGATTACACATGAGATGTGGGGCTGCGGTATCTCAGTTGGAGCCAGCTTTCTATGGAATCCCTAGTGGTCCCCACGCTAGCCCAAGATTGGATCATTACTAATTCTATTTGAACTCATAAGGAAAGTTACTATTTTTATTTGAAGTGAGACTTCTAATAGTGGTAATAGTAGGAATATAGAGTTAGTAATTATTATGTAAGTGGGACTCCTTATAATAAACAAAGAAGAGGTGGCTTTGAGCTATAAATAAGAGAGGAAGGAGGGCTGGACATCCCATGCATAATTCCTCCTTAGAATCCACGCCCAGCCCAGCTCCTTTGTGCAAGAGTTGCACATTTCTCTCTCTCATTCTTCTAGTTTCTCTTCCATTTTCCCTTGAGTTTCTAGTTGGTTTTTCTCTTGCAGATCCTATCATCTTCTTTGAGGAAAGAGATCTAATACGGGTCATTGTGTGGAAGGCTAAGAGGTTTTGGAGGTTCAGATTTGGTTTGCGAAAGAGTTTCTTAAAGAAAGATATCAACTCCTCCATTAGAGCACAACCGAGCTCCATAGGTATAAGACACTCCTTGTATGTTGTAGATTTTTGTAGCTGGCATGGAGCTGTTCTATCTTCTAGATAGATTGTTTTATTGATCATGATGGCTGAGATTGAGGACCGGGATCCTGGATTGGGTTTTGCAGCCTTCTGGATAGTTGATCACTGCATTAAGTTGGTCAAAAGTTTTGAAACCTATTCACGAGGCCCACCCACTTCCAACAATTTCGCCATAATGTTTCTATGACCGATCGTGATCTATTCGCATCCTCAATAGTCCTAGCTTTTTATTGGGTAGTGGAGTGACATAACGTGGGTTGTGTTATGAAATAGTTTGGTCTGGTTCAAGAAGTGCCTCCACTGTTCACCATGCCTTTTGCAAGAGTGGAGAAAGTAGGAAGGGATAGTGCATGACTACAGTGTAAGTGGAAGGGTACCTAGTTATGCTGTTTGGGACAGTAGATATGGGTGCGTTATGAAAGGAAAGAAATTATCTTCACCGGCACTTACTAACGAGTATATGACTTGGTATCAGGCCAACACGATTATGTATATCGGTCGGGCCCACAAAAGTGAGGAAATGAATACAACAAAGACCAAACGTGATGAACATGAGGGTTGCTGTGAAGAGAAGCACGTAAAAGATGGGACAATTTATTCAGCATTTATTGTTGTACTCACATGCCTAATGGCTGATTTTTTTTATTTGTCTGCAGGTAAATGAACTATTACTTCATATGCAGAAATTAGTTGACCGGGCTGTGCGGAAGAAAACCTTAGTTGAGCATTTCCGGGATTCCTGGATGAGGAAGATCCTCAGATTTAGAGCTGGGTTGCATACAAAATTTGTCAAATTTAAGGACGATTACCTATATAGCTCAGCATCAGAAGATATAAGCCACAATTCTCATTCTCATATTAAAGTTGTTCAATTTTACTCTTACTTACACATTTTTCATTATAAGCAAGGTCGGAATGCTTTGACAAAAAAAAATAAATAAATAAATAAAATAAATGACAGGATAAAGACAACACTGAGGGACAGAGGGTTAAGAAGGCAGCAGTCAAAAGTCTAACGAAAAAGACAAGAAAGAAGTAAAAGAGTGTGAAGTGCAATAGTTCTATTCCAGAAGATGAGAGCATGCACCCCCCCCCACTGAAGAGCCCACCACTGAAGAGGCCCCTGATGTGGCCAAAGGGGATTTTCCAATGGAACTAGAGTCTGTAGAGGGACATACTTCTACACCGGCCGATGACATCAATGAGCCAGACATGGTTGATATCTTCTCCACCCCTAGATAGCATGCAACAACCTCGCAGGTAGTTATAGTTTCACCAACGAGGGCATCCATTGATTCTCTAGTTTGGAGGTTAAAATGATTGCCCCGTACAAGGAAGATTCCAGAAAAGTTTGATGACTACTTACACTCAATGGGTGGATAGGAGTATTCTCTCTCCAAAAGGGACAGGTTTCTACTGAAGGGGTTCAAATAATATTTCAATACAAGGTTAACCTTTTTTACCACACCTACCTATTACTTGCTCTCCATAAATGTTCTTATGTATATTGCATTTTGCAGGAAGGAAGAGCTAGACATAGTATGCACATTAGTAGCCAGCGAAGTGCTGCATTCTGCTCTGGAGAAGGGAATTTGGTTCGACACCAATATTTTGTATTTTTGGTTTGATGTGTTGAGGGAGAAGTGTCAAACGACTTTTATGGCAAACCCGAGCATTTGTGTAAGTATATAGTTTCCACATGCAATATCAATTCGTCGCGATCCGTACTAAAAAAAAAAGCCACTTCCAAATGGTTGCAGAGTTGGTGGTAGTTTGGTTCGCATGCCGCGGAAGAAGCAGCATTTGGTCCCTGAGGTTCTCGAGTGTGCGACGCTCGAGAATGTAAAACACTCATTTTCGTTCTTCATTCTGTCAATCATTTCACATTACTTGTTAGGTACATGGACGAGAGGAAGTGAGGATTCTACAACAGTTCAAGTAGTGATCGTTACGCTTTAATGATGTGTAAACGATTCGTGAGTATATACATTCTATTTCCATGATAACAAACCTTGATATTAATGGTTTGTCGTACCCGAATTATTACGATTTTGTTTAATGGTCTTGCAGGTTGAGTGGCTGACAATGAAGTACAACAGTTATGGTTAGGCAGACCCATACATATGGACGATCAACGTTAAAATGAACATCCCACTGCAGGATAACGACTACGACTGCGGTGTCTTCGCCGCTGCGTTCTCTAAGCACTATATATTTCGTCGTGATTAATTTTACGCAAGCTGACAGGATGTACTATCGGCAACGAATAGTCATTGAGATCTTCAAGCGCAGCTGGGAGTTGAATGCGCCCCAGCTGGGTCTTGATGAGAATGCATACCGGCTGGGTCTTGATGAGATTCTGACTGATTTAACTAAGCCTGAAGACTGATGCAAATTTAGGGACAATTTAGATAGTTTTTTTTTGTTGTAAATACTCTAACATGGTGCTACTATGAATGGTCCAAATTTTTTAGGGCCTTTTTGGATTGGAAAGGAAGTTTAAACGGGACTTGTTGCGTTGTAAAAAGAATGATTATACCATCCCCAACAGTCTTATATTTTAATGGTTGTTAGGGACTTGTCTTTTTGCTACTAGTGGTTGTTATTTCATATTTTCTTATGGGAAATTGTAAATGTTATGGATTATAGTATATGCCTCTCTGTTATGGACTTGTGAATGCTGCCAAGTGATGGCCTTGTGAATGGACTTCTTTTTGCTGTAATCAAACTTTGTATTGACAAGCAGGTCTTGTAGTGTGTCCGCACATCCAAAAAATACAAACAGATTATTTGACCTTCGCAATGGTCAGTGACGACGTCGTCGCTTCACAACAGCTAACCAATAAAAAATTGTGTTGGAATGTATGACGATGTCGTCATTAGCATGGCGTTGTCATTGCTTTATAGAATCGCTCAGATACACATGTTTTAATATATATGATGACATCATTGTTTCATAGAATAATGCGATCAGACTTGCCACTAAACATATGACGACGTTATCACTTCACAGAATCAAGTTCGGACAAAGATCTTGTTAAAATATGACGACGTCGTCACTTCACAGAATCAAGTTTAGAAAAAGTTCTAGTTAAAATATGATGACGTCGTTGTTGGGATGACGACGTCAGTGCTTCACAAAATCTTAAACAAAAATTATTTCTGTAAATCTATGACGATGTCGTCACATAAATATATGACGACGTCGTCACACGTGTGACGACGTCGTCGCTTCAGAGTAACATCAGTCTATTTTCAAACTGATATACATCAAAGCTAAAAACGGTGGTTGGAAATTGATGACAAAATGATGGAAACTGTAATATAAAGTTGTATTATTACAAAAGTATGATCCACATCTAAAAATGTGAAAGTTGAAAGTACAAACGGGTTGGAACTATACTAGAAAGCTACCCCACAAAAGTATGATCCACATCAAAGAAGGAGATAGTTGGATCTACAAACTGGTTAGAAATATACTAGAAAGGTACCCCACAAAAGTATGATCCACATCAAAAAATGAGATATTTGGATCTATCTATATTAAAGTTGGACTTATGCAACATGATGGGATGGTGGATTGCGACAACTCTTTCGGTTGTGTCCCCTCTGTTTGCAATTAGAGTAAGTAACAACCCTGCGCTGTCGATTTCTATCTTCAACACGGATTCTGTTTTTCTTTGGACACCCTAGTTGTTTGGTAGCACGTGGAGGCAAGACAGTTTCATTCGATGTATGTTCCCATTGTCTGCTGTCACGAGTAGCATGTTTGACCTTACTGTACGAAGCACGATAAGTATTTGTTAAGTAACAATCCTCAACATAGTCATACGGATTCAGGTTTCTAACTTTCATTGCTGTTAGTGCATGATAGCATGGAATGCCCATTATTTCCCATCTACGGCAACTGCACTTCTTTTGTTCAAGATTTACAATATCTTTAAACGCTGCCGATTGAACCTGAAACTCAATAAGGCCGGCAACACGTACATGCAAGCGGTGCATTTCTTCAGCCTCTTGGCCCATTAGTTGCTCTGCATAGGGCGTTAATCGGAATGTGAAATTGAGTGACTGAAGATGTCTTTTCTGGTAGAACTCCATCAACTTGGCACGGATTTCTTCGACTTGCTTTGTAATAGGAAGGACTCTAATGGCCTTCAAAAGCACGTTCGTACACTCGGCAACATTGTTGGTTATCATGTCACAACGCCGACCTTCAACATACGCATTTGACCAATGTTGTTTTCCAATGGCATTGATATAAGTGTGCACCACTTGGTCTACATCAAGGATGTCGTTCATATAGGCCTCATACTCACATGGTCTAAAAGCCTTAGCAGCCTGCTAGAATTTTAATACAATGGCAGGATCACAGAAGGCTGCTTTAACGTTTTCTGCAATGTGGTGATAACAATAGCAGTGTCTTGCGCTTGGAATGATGTTGGACAATGTCGGTACGAGGCCCTTTTGTCGATCAGACACAATAGTTAAATTCATTGGACTTCCTAATGCAAGAGATAGGTTCGCAAGGAACCACTCCCAACTGTCACAACGCTTGGCCTCGGCGAAGGCGAAAGCTATATAGGAAATAGCTTATGGTTACCATCATAGGTGACAGCTACTAACAGCACACCCGGATACTTACCTCGAAGATGTGACCCATCAACAACGATCACGGGCCTCAGTGATGAACAGAATGATCGGATGCAAGGACCGAAAGCCCAGGAGAATCTTTTAAACCCGTCTTCAACTATCGTGTCGATATTAGTCATAGGACTGGGATTGGTCATGTGTAATTCTTTACAATAAAGAGGTAGAATCTTAAAAGATTCTTCATATGATGATCGAACTATACGCAGTGCCATCTTTTTTGCAATGTGTGCTTTTCTGTAAGTGATACGGGTGCCAAACTCCTTTTGGTATTCATTCATAATCTCTTTCGGCTTCAATTGGTTATTGCATCGGACTCTGTCCTTGATGAACTCTTCAATCAGTTTGGAGGATGCTTGGGGTGCATTATTCCCATCATTGGTTTTGAGCAACAATGCCATGGGTTATAAGTCCGCACCTTAAACTCAGGGCTTGAATCAACAATGGAAGCATGTATATGCCAGGGACAACAATAATCTTTGCAACGTCCTGTAATTTCCTTCATTTTGTTCGCCACATGTCGTAGAGCAAAATTGTTATAAATTGCAAAATTTGCAATAGATCTTCTGCAGCTTTCACCATCAGGAAACTGACGGCCTATCCACATTTCTCGTTCTGAGTCCGTAACAGTTTCGGCTATAACATCTTGAGGGGCCATTGTGTCAACAAAATTGACATCTTCCATAGCAAATGAATGATTCACAGCATGAATGGTTTTGGCTCCCTGTTTATTACCAGCCATCTGTTGGAAATAGGTGGGCCTCTAGGATAGGTTTCAAAAACTTTTGACCAACTTGATGCAGTGATCATCTATCCAGAAGGCTACAAAACCCAATTCAGGATCCATGTCCTCTTTCTCATGATCATGTACAGTAGAAAACTCTATCTAGAAGATAGAAATAGCAGCATACAAACAACCACGAAATCCATAACATACATGGAAGTAGATCATACCTATGGAGCTCAGTTGTGCTCTAAGGGAGGAGTCGATTTCTTTCTTTGATGATGAAACACTTTCACAAACCAAATCAAAATCTCCAAGACCTCTTGGCCTTCCACGCTATGACCCGAATCAAATCTCTTTCCTCAAGGAAGATGGTGGGATCTCTAAGAGAAAAACCAACTAGAAACTCAAGGGAAATCGGAAGAGAAACTAGAAGAAGAAGGAGAGAGAGAGAGAGGATGTGCAACTCTTGCATTTCCAAGGGCTGGGTGTGAATTCCAATGTGGAATAGTACATGGACGTCCAAGGGCCTCCTCTCCTCTCCTATTTATAGCTTTAAGCAACTCCTCTCTGTTTATTATTAGCAGTTCTACTTCCATAATAATTAGCAATTCTCTATTCCTACTATTACCACTATTAGAAGTCTCACTTCAAATAGAAATAGTAGTTTTCCCTTTTGAGTTCAAATTGAATTAGTAATGATCCAATCTTGGGCTAGCGTGGGGACCACTAGGGATTCCATAGAAAGCTGGCTCCAACTGGGACACCGTGACCTCACATCTCATGTGCAATTTGGGCCCACAGTTAATTGCAAGTAACTCCACTACATAAATGCAATTGAATTCCAGTCTTAGGAATAAATTACATGAAGACCCTAAACTTCCCAATGTCCACAAGTAGGCCCCTCCATCAATATCCATGGATCAATTGGACTTGTCTTCCAAACTTAGATCCATATCTTATTATCCTTGAGCCCCAATTAATTATAATGATCATTTGGTACCAATCCAATTAACTCTTAATTGGAATGGGTGTGCACTTACCAATGATAAATCCATTAATTGGCACAGGGGGATATTAAAGATAGATTCCATCTTGACCATCGAATGTTCCCACAGCTCTACTACCACATCCCCAAATCACCGAGGTGTTGACCTACAATTGGCCTCACTCATTAGTGACTCAAAGCAAATGTATAGATAGAAACTTGAGTTCATTAATGTCTCAGGATTGAGATCGTATTGCTAGGGAATTATGAAAGCAGACCTTAAAGTAAAGACAGTGTTCATAAGGTGCTTCTCATGGTCCTTCAATACATCCAATGTACCGGCACTATGATCCAGAATCTTACATTTTAATGATCGAGACAAATCACACTATCTCATAGTAATCAAAGTACTACAACTTTGTCATATGAGATGTCCAGTCTCATCACTGGTTGTGAAGATATTCAAGTATAAGATTTGCTATACATGTCTCCCATATGTGGATCTCATCCATACACATGTATTACATCTAGTATACTTATGGACTCCAGTTCATCTCATGAACCATCATGTCATTGGTATTGGTTATGTGCATTTAAGTAATAAACACCATTCATCTCATAAAAGGAAAGCATGAATATATTGATAAATAAAGAAATTAATCAATTTATTACATCAATCTTAATGGATTGAGACCATAAAACTAACACCAGCATCCAAGAGGGACATCCACGAACCTCTGACATATCAACAGTAGCCCTCACAACATCATTTGCATCATTAGCCTCAGGAACTATTCCATCCACATCAAAATAAGCTCTTGTAGAACGATTTGTTGTATGAAAGTCCCATGCGGAAGAGAAATGCATATCAACGTCTTCACGAATATCCACGGTGGGATATACTAGGCCAGGCATGGGATTTATAATATCTCAAATCCCTCTGCGACTTTTCTTCGCGGCACTTGAACCGCCGACCTTCTTAACCCTTTCCATACAAGACATGGGCAAGAAATTAAGTTAGGCACGACAAATGCAACTATATAAATATTAAAGAAATAAGACATAGATACGTACCTAGAGCCTTCGTGTTGATTGTTTACAGTGTGAAGTTTCCTGTTGACATATACATGTAGCCCATCTTGCTCACTTCCAGACGCAATCAACATTCCCACAATATCATTTTCAACTTCCAAACTAATTAATGAAAAAACGAGTCCATTGTGATGAAGGTATTTCATGCCTACATCCTCGATATCTGCATCCCAATTAGACAATTCAATGGCTTCATTCAGTAACACGCCATATGTTATGCTCCTAGGTAGATACCTCATCTTCTATCTTCCACCATTGTAGACCGGAAGTATAATGTCAAAGACAAACTCTCCATCATAGTAAAATATGATGGAGATCCCATACTCAGTCATTCTGGCGACACAAATAAACCATATATAAATTTGGTGGTATTAGCAAATGTAGTGAAATAGGTAATGTGTTGCAATGACCATGTGGAATAATGCTAACAGAGAGATGATTGTAGGCGTTCTACTGTCCATTTCTATTTTTATTTAAAAGGAGAAAAATCACAAGAGAATTTAACTCCCTTGATAGTGTTTTTCCTCTAGGGCTAGCAAAGGAGGAGTAAAAATGAAATCATTTATTGCATGTTTGCTCCAACCTTTATATAACAACCCTGCCATCTAATAAGTGTATTCACCATCCTTTTGTGTCCGTATTTGAGTACCCATCTTCATATTACTTAAAAGGGATAAACCCTAACATGCAAATACGTGTCTTTCATATGCTCTCAATTAGGGGTTTTGAGAATAAACAACATTAGAACAGACAAAGTTGTTACCTTTAAGATTTAGCCACCCAAAAATAATTTTGAAGAAAGATAATGAAAAGAATAAACTGTATATCAAAACCCTAAAGAACTCATCTCGAAAAATAAATATGAAACTCAAGCTCTATGGTACATAATGCATGCAAGAAGGTCAAACTGTGCCATGCCTACCTCTTAATGGAGATCAACAACTTCCACAACGAACCTTCAATGCTAGGACAGAGTTTTGCTCTGGTTCATTTACTTTTCAATCGCAGATGATGAAAAAGGTAGGAGAAAGGGAGCAGTGACGGCATATATATATATATATAGAATTAGTGACGACGTCGATGTTCACTCTCGATATTCAGTGACGACGTCATCGCTTGTTGAAAAAAGGCAAGAAAAAAATAAATAAAAATTCTGGCGGGAATGCCTATTATGTTGTATATATACTATGGGGACCTCTTTTGGTTAGTGGACCTCTAAGGTCATTTTTCAAGTAAAATTCTCTTTTATTTATATGTTATTTTATAACTTCTTTTGTCCTTGTAAAGCTAGTGTCATTTTTTCACGAACTATGTAACAGCTAGTCCCCCTCAGACTTGGTCTCTCTGTTCTTCTTCAAGTCTTCCATTTACTTTTTGACTTTAAGGAAATAGATTGTTCCTTTCTTTTCTTTTGCCTTTAACCCTTTCAGACAAATTTCCTTTAGCCGGCTGTTGGAAGTGGGACCCTATGGCCATGGAACAAGGTTTCCAGATCCTCTCAAACTACGTAGGGAAATCCTGAGTTAGGGAAGCGAAACTTCAGTGTAGGCCCCCACCTATTAAAATCTCATATGTTCAAAGTAAACACCCTCAAAGCATTTGGGGGGTATCCTAAAATCTTACGTTAACCCGAGTTTGTTCCAAAGTTGGATTGATTGTTTATCAAAAACATGATTAACAAAACCTTATGCATATTCATTATCCTATTTTTCACCAAGTAGTCAATCCAATGGTGAGGAAAATTGGGGCAGGCATAAACTTCAAAAAACCCCGTATGCATGGATATTTATTCTAACCATTCAGGTTTTAGCAAGTATCCCTATTGGGGAGTTCCACTTTGACTCTGGATATCTCTAGATTAAAAGCCGCACAGGATCCAGACCCATGGAACACATGTTGCATACAAAGTGCGTATAGCCTACATGTTCAGTACCTTTTTGAGCTAGAACCAGGTTCTCATAGCTTGTTTGATGGGACTCTTGTTGTTTTATTACTACACCAGCACGCTTTTCTGCTTGATTGATGGAGAAATAGTGGAGATTCCGTATTCCCTTGCCAAGTGACATGCTTTTATGTTCGTAATTTTGGAATGAAATTGCAGCATGTGTAATCATCTCAGATTAAGGGTTGAAATCATGATATGAATTTTTTTCTGCAACCCCTGTTGAGGGAACTGCGACCCAAGAGAGCCCACAAAGTGGAAAGATAAGCCCACACAAATTGAAAGAGTATTGATATACCAGAGATTGATCCCTAGTAGCCGAGCGACAAACGGGGTTGCCAACCAACCGAGTAATCCCTAGTTATCATCATGATCTAAATATGGAGCTAAGCTATCAAGGGTCCAAAACTAGGGCTATGACGTGGGCTTGGTTGGACTGAACCCAAGCCCAACCCAAACATACATAACCCCACGTTCAGCTGAGCTAGAAGAAGTGTCTACCCTACCCTCCATCTTAAACAACCCAACCGTGTACTGTAAAATAGTGTGCCTATCTTGATTAACCCAGGTTCAAAGTTTGGTGTATTGTGTCGGTCCACAATGAGAAACACCTATCTGTTAGGGTACATACGATACATGTCATAATGTAGATGCTTCCACTTAATCCTTGCCCGAGTTTCAAAGTCGATAGAATTTCCAACCTGAGTGTAACCTGAACCTGATTTGGCCTAACCCGATTCTTGGATAGGGTTTTGGCCTAACCTAACCCATCCTGTCCAAGAGTCTGGTTTTGGCCTAACCTAATCAGCCCATATCACTGTCCTCTCCAAGACCTTAATTCTAGTTTAAAAGTTTCGGGTATGTATAATGTATTTTTTTTTTTTTTTTTTATAATCCAGGATATCTCCCTTCCGGCCCAACTCAAGAGCCTTTGGCCCGAGCCTAAGGGACACTCGGTTTTGGACAGCCGAGAACTAAACTCTAGGGGCACGTGCAAACCCTCCTATCCATATGCACCGGATAAAACTATGTGAGGGGGTAATGGAGGTAGGTGTCGAATACAAGACCTCTCCGCTTCTTGATGCACAAAGTTCTTATCTAATTGGGCTACCACTTGTTGGTTGTATGTACATTGTATTTGAGATAAAAGATTAATTAGAGGTCAAATGAGGGTTGCTCATGTATTCTCAGTGTGACTTTAAGCCAATCTAACCGTTATTGTTATTTACATTAAATAAGAAGAATTTTCAAGGATGGTCATACCTTTGTTAAGCATGAAATGACATGGCAATGGAATCAAGTTGACCCACCCCTATGATTAATCCAAATCCTTCACACTAACTACCTTCCAATCAATTAACATTCACCCAAAGTTTGACATCAAACAACTTACGTACCTTTATATATTGATCATGCAATTTTGTACCCATCTAACTGTATCTAATGGGTAGGATTCAAAGAGCTTTCAAACCATCAAAACATTTTCTCCGATGGCCATTGATTCTCATTTTAATGAAGATAGGTTATAGGAAGGCTTTTGAACTGCTACCTCAAAGGTAGGTCATAGGAAGACCTTTGAATCCCTACCTCATGATTGTCGTGCGTTCAAGCGGGAAGGTTTCATGGGCCAAGTGGTTTGAACCTAGCCTTTCCGAGAAATGGCTTAGATATGTAGATAAATAATTTGATTATATAAATTCAGACTTTTTTGTGCATTTTAGTTTGTAAATGTAATGCTAATTCGTTTGTTAAGAAATCAAATTTACAATAAGTTAGAAAAGAAACTTTGTACAAAGGCTTTTATGCCACATGTTTGAAAGTCAGTAGAATAAAATCAACGTAAATCAGTGAAAATTTCATTGATTTGAATAGAGATGATGGTTTGGTCTAAACTAATAACTACTCAATAAAACATTATCAGATATTAGAGTGCCCTTAAGAGAAAATATTGCAGGGTTCACTACAACAGTTTATACATTCAATGACGAATTTTTTCATCACCGAAGGTCACAAAAACGTCAGTGAAGCTCTTTACCGACGAAAATAATTTCGTTGGCCAGACGTTGGCCAAAGTATGTCAACAAAACATTTTACCGACGAAAAAAAATTCCGTCAGCAAAAAAAAAAAATTTTTACCGACGATTATATAACTTTTGCCGACGCTTTTTTTTTTTGGCAAAAGATTAAAGAAAAATAAATAAAAAATAAATAGATTTACTGATTTTTTTTTCGTTGGTAAAATAAAAAAAGAAAAAAAAATTAAAAAGACTTTCACTGACGTTTTATTTTCATCGGTAACATGAAAAAAATAAAATAAAAAAAATTAAAAAGACTTTCACCGACATTGTATTTTATTCGGTAAAATGAAAAAAGAAAATAAAAAATAATAATAACATTTTTACCGACATTTTCATTTCGTCGCTAAAATGAAAAAATAAAATTAAAAAAATTAAGGAGACTTTCATCGACGTTTATTTGTCGACGGTAAAAGTAAAATAGAAAATAAAAAGAATAAATAGACGTTTCCTAACGTTTGTTTTTCGTCGGTAAAATGAAAAAAGAAAATTAAAAAACGAAAAAGACTTTCACTGATGTTTCTGTTTCGTCTCTAAAAGGAAAAAAGAAAATAAAAAAATTAATAATCTTTCACCAACGTTTTATTTTTGTCGGTAAAAGTAAACTAGAAAATAAAAAAAATTAAAAACACTTTCACCGACGGTTTAATTTCGTCGGTAAAAGTAAAAAAAATAAAAAATTAAAAAGTCTTTCAACGACGAAAAAAACGTCGGTGAAAGTCTTTTTAATTTGTTAAGGTTTTATTAGTTTTTTCAATAAAAATTCCCTTTAAACCTATCTATACACCTGTATCAAAATATAAACCTGTTCATATACCTATATTCAATATTAAAAATGCATACAAACAAATGTTGCTCAAATAACCATCGTCATTTTTCATCAAATCATTGATCTCATTAATCAAATATTTCATTAATCAATAATGAGACGGTCCCATAAAAATGTTTAATATACAAATACAAATAAACTAAAAAGAATAAAGCACCCGCAAAGTATGCAACTGATCCCAAAACTTCCATCAATCTGCAATGACAAAAAAAACATTAGAATATTTTCAATAAATTAAATTATAAAAGAAAGATATACATGTATATATATATAAATTATAAATTAGAATCTTTTTACTCTACCCTTGTCGATTTTCGCTCCAAACTCCTTAACCGGGAGTCCTATTTGTGAGCCGTCAGTTCCTACAGGTTACTCTAATCTCGAGCAAAGTGCCAGTGCCGGTTTCAGATTTTTCCGGTCGCCGGTTCCCGTTCCGGACCCTCGGCTGGCCATTTTCAAGCCTAAGTGTCGGAAAAGTGTCCGTCTTCGCTCCTAACTCCCTAACCGGGAGTCCTATTTGCAACCGTCAGTTCCTACAGGTTACTCTACCCTCGAGCGAAGTGCTCGTGCCAGTTTCGGATTTTTCCGGTAGCCGGTTCCCGTTCTAGACCCCCGGCAACCGTTTTCGAGCCTAAGTGTTGGAAAGTTATTGTGAATAGTTTTCGAATAGTTATTATGTTAAATTTCAAGTGTTTATAATTTTCGAATAGTTATTATGTTAAAATTTCAAGAGAGTAATCTACTAACCAAAGAGTCGTATCATGATCTCCAGTAGCTGTGCCATTACCAGCAGAAGTGGTCCCTCTCGTGATGTCGAAATAGCTGGAGGGGTCTATCCCTGCCGCAGCTACCAACTGCTGAACGAGGGCCTCAAGTGCATGTGTTCTCCTGTCCTGCTCAGCCTGCCTCTTGTCCTCCTGTAAATTCTGTTGAAGTAAATCTCTTTTGAATTTAATGGAGGCATACCCAAGTATCACATTCATCACAGTGATACCCATAGTGGGGTTGAATTTGAAATAGTATAATATGATGGTGATTATATTAGATGAGTGCGTTAATTGTGTTATATACATATCAATGGGACATTAATTTGAGCACAAATCTGAGACTCGGTTTAAAAACTCCTAAATACAAGCTTCAGCTTCATTGTAAGTCTTGAATTTGTGAATAGAGAACTCAGATTCAGTAAGTTCCAATGTTAAGTACATATTTACATTCACAAAGTATTGAGTCTTTTATTATATCTATTTTGAATTACCATTAATGAGTTTAGGACTTTTGAGGGCTGATTCTAGAATTAACAAGTTTAGGATTTTCAAAACATGTGCCAACATTGTCCACTCCACTATTTCAGTGGAAATGTACTTCATTTTTGGAAATTCAAAAGGTGAAGATGTTTGTCTCATGCCTATTTACATATTTCCATCTTCTCTACCCCTGGAAAGATTAACAGGGATGTCAATTGAAAATGTAACCCTTTTTTTTTTTTTTTTTTTCATCCAAATCTAGCATCCCAATCTAACCTTTTTTTAAGGCACTGTATGTAGATTTCTCCCCATTCCGACCAAGACTCGAACTAGGGTAATCCAAGCCTTTCTTGAGGACTTATGGTGTTCATTTACTAGCTGAGTGAAAACGTACTAATTCAAATACTTGCACTGATGAAATGTAGGGATGCATTACAAATGAAATGCAGGTGTGCAGGTAGCCCTGGGGAATTAGAAAATCAGAATTCTTTTCCACCACTAACATGTTTAGAACTTGGACAAGCTTAGTTTTAAAGAACATATGAATCCAAACGAGGAGTCAATCTCGGAGAATAGAATCCAAGACAACTCATTTTAAAATCTTTATTCATTTTTCTGAAGGACTCTACTCACTTTCTACTCATCAAGACCAACATCAATGAATCAAAAGTATTCACCACATAAAAATAAAAAGCAATAGGGAATCCCATATGAAGTAAAAAAGAAGAAAGAAAAAAAAGAAGAAGAAGGCTGGTGTGGGGAGAAGACGAGCAGTTGTACCTGGAATGAGATGAGCAACGGGGTAGCAGGGTAGAAGACGAGCAGCCCAGCAACAGGGAGAAGACGAGCAGCCCAGCAGCGAACGATTTCTTCTCTTCTTCTTCTTTGTTTTCTTCTCCTCTTTTTATTCTTTCCGTTCAATCGATTTAGGGTTTTCTTCCCCGCAGAGGCAGCAACGGAAGAGAGGGTCTCGAGCGACAATCGGTTTTGGGCAGAGAGAGAGAGAGAGTAGTGTGAGAGAGAGAGAGTAGAGAGAAAGCAGAGAGAGCGAGAGAGAGAAAGAGCAGAGAAATTGAGCGAGAGAGAGATATAGCAGAGAGAGCGAGAGTGAGAGAGAGCAGAGAGTGAGAGAGAACAGAGACAGCGAGAGTGAGAGAACAAAAGTGAGAACCAGAGAGAGCGAGAGTGAGAGAGGAGCAGGAGAGAGATTAAAAAGGGGTTTTGGTGGCATGAGAGAGAAGAGCAGGGGAGAGAGTGAAAATAGGGGTTTTGGTGGCGGGAGGGGGAAAAAAGGTGAAAATTTTGCCGATGATTTGTTTTCGTCGCAAAAAATATAATTTTCGTTGGTAAAAAATAATTTAATTTTTTTTTAAAAGTAAAAAAGTCTACCAACCTTTAACGATGTTTTATATTAAACTTCAGTGATAAAATTTCCGACTCTAATTTTCATCGGTAAAAAAGAATTCATCGGTAAAGACTCTGATTTTTTATTTTCCTAAAAAAAAATTTAAACATTAAGTTGTCCAGTGTTCCTGTGCTTAACCACAAACCCATCACATGAGAACTAGAAAAGATAAGGATATTTAGAAGTTATTTGGCTGACAAAAAGCGGATTTTTCTTAATGTCTGGTACTACCAACACATTATTTAGCTGCAACTTATGCCTACTGTAGGCGGTAAAAACGACACCTACTTGGATTGAGATGAGATCGAGGTAAACTTCTTAGGACGGGGAATGCTGAACGCCGAGAACCTGAAATGGAAGGGAAAAGGCTAGAATCAGAGCCCTTGGCTGCCGCGAGCCGAAGGTACTCCGATGCCTGAGTTAGCTCTGAGAAAACTAAACAGGAGGAGAAAGATGGGAATGAAACGATGTGGAGTCTTGTGAGTTGTGTATTGCGTACCTTTCATGGGACTGATCCCATGTGTATATATAAGTGAGCGTTCCTCGTTCATTCTCTCTGTGAGTAGGGGTAGGTGAGGTGAGGTCCCATCGATCCTTACCCTGACTGGCAGCAGTAGGTAGAATGGGCAACACCCCACCCTCTCTTTCCACGCCTTCAGCCAGTTGGCGTACAGGGCTGATAAAGCGAACTTCTTATCGCCATAAATGAGCGATCCTATCGTCATAAATGATTGCTCATATCTGTCTGGGCACGCCGTATTTCCAGGAGGAAGGTGGCGGCCCACTCTGACTCTAGCATTCTGGTCTGAGACCAAGGATGGCTTGGCCGTGGTGTGCCTTTGTACTGAGCTGGCATCTATGCCGAGCTGCCGAACCGTGGTGCCGAGCTACCGGGCTATTGACCGAGCTGCCGAGCTGACGAGCTATTACCACAGAGGCCGAGGTGATCGGCGAGTCTAGCTGTAATCTTTGCTTAACTTCGTCATTACGGTGTTTTACCCACACAATTGCCCCCTAGCTTTTGACTTCTGAGAGCCTTCCAGCTCGAGGAGGTCAGAAGCTTAATGACCGTATAGCTGGCTCCGCTACCAAGCTCGAGTGAGGGTTATTGTCATATGAGGGAAATACCGGGACGAGGGAGCTTCGGATCAGGAGGGTCCCCTTAGGCCTGGTGGTCGTTGCTAACGTGCGGTCCCCTTCGAGATGTCCCTTCGTCTGTCCTGGATATTTAATAGCCCTCGGATATCGAGCTAACGGTGGCACGTGTCGCTTCTTTTGGCTGTCTCGCAATTACTTCGAGGAGATGTTAGGGCTGTGAGACGGGACGTTAGGGGTGATTGAGGGGACGCCCCTTAAAGGCTCTCCTTGAAAGTCGAATCGACGCCCATAGGCCTTATAAATCAGGGTGCCTCCGTCTTCACTTTCCTCTGCTTTCTTCAAATTTCTACTGCGCTCTGCAAGAGAAGTTCTCCGGCGCTTGCGAACTTCCGACGATCCTGCTTGTGCAGTCCCCATTCGTAGGATTCCTCTCCGTTTTCCTCGTCTTTTCTTTTAGATAGGCCCTTGTCTGAGTCGAGAATGGGGGTCTATAGACATTTGTTAGGAGACCCAGGTTCCATAGATCATTTTAGGGATTTATACAAGGTCCCCGCCAATGTAGAGGTCAGACTGGATGACCCTGATGACGGCCTCACCTATCGTGATGGCTGGATGCCTTTCTGGCTGGTCTCTGTAGTGGAAGGGGGGATCCGCTTCCCCCTGCACCCACTGGTCCGGGACTGCCTCTGGGAGTGGAGGTTGTGCCCATGCCAACTACTTCCCAATGGATACAAAATCATAATGGGAGTAGTGCGGCTAAACCAGATTCTGAAAATCGGCCTCGGTGTCCCAGACATCGAGGACACGTATGACCTCTGCAAATCCGCAGAAGGGGACACTTATTACCTCCGGCCGAGGGTCCGCCGGACTGGGCTCGTGACCGCGCTGGAGGACTCCAATAAGTACGCGGGCGAAGACCGAGTACTCGTCAGAGGAGGATGGGAGTTTGGTGAAGCGGAGCCTGCCACCATGGTCCGGGTTCCTCGAAAAATAGGAATTCCTCCAAGTAAAGACCAAAGTTCTTTCGGTTCGCAGTTCTTTCCTTTCTTTCTCTGTCTGGCTCCTGACATGATTTTGTCTATGCAGATTTCCGCGAAAAGAGGGAGCCTGCTAGGAGGAACCGCTGGAAGGTGAACAGCGCGTGGCACGAGCAGGTGAGAAACTACCGCGGCCACAACTGTCGTGCTGTGTGGTCTCTCCTGAGGTACGTGCCCCACTACCGGTCCTTCAACACCTCCAGAAAGGTATTGGGAATACACTCCGTGCTGAGCGGGGAAGGCATCAGTCAAAGAACAGCGACGACTGCGGCGCCCTGCTCGGCGGCGGTGACCGTCGCGATTCCCACCGGACGTCTGATTGAGTTGGGAGACCGTGCTCCAGCAATCTCCGTCGCGGAGCCTGTCGGGACCTCGAGAGCCTAGCCCCGACCTTCCCGAAGGAGGCTAGTAGCTTCCAGCTCGGAGGAAGAGGAAGAGGAAGAGGAGATGCTACGCCAGCGCGGGCGACGCTACGCTGCAGAAGACCTGTCCGCGGCGGCCTTCGGGGACATCGGAAGTGGGGTCCGGAATCCTCCTCAGGCAGTGGCTGCGACGCCTCCGGCATTCCCGGGTGGCACTCCTGCCCCAGACGCCGAGACGGTTGGTACCGCCACGATTGGGGCTGCTCGGCCCGACGAGGCAAAGGTCGTCTCAGCTCCGCCTCTGGCCGTCGTCGTGGATGACTCACCCCCCGAGCAAGCTGTGGGGGCTGGAGGTCGGGCTCGCTCCGCCGAGGTCGCTGAGGGCGGGCGACCCGAGAAGAGGGCAAGGGTTGAGACCTCGCCTGGCCCCTCCTCGCCTTCGCCTGCTGGTGGGACGATCTTGCCTCCTCCTCTGGCTCCGTGGAGGCCGGCCATCGAGGAGGTTCTGGGGAGGCAGCTGGCCGAGACAGACCGCGCAACCAATCCCCAAGTGGTCGCAGTGTTAGGACGAGCCTGCGCCATTCCTGAAGACATGGCGAGGTGGGCCGGGATGGACAACGAGTCACTCCTGCTCTCCTCGATGCGATCTCTGGTGTCGGTAAGTGCAATATTCTTCCCTCAGCTTTTAGTCCGGTGTAGTTTTATTGACTTCGGGTTCTCATCTTGCAGCTGTTGCAGAGGTGCCAAATGGGCATTGAGAGGCTCGATGCAGCCGAGGCGCGGGAGGCGAAATGGGTGGTTGAGAGGGACGAGCTGCGGGCGTCCTTGGCGTCTAAGGACGCGATGCTGGCAGAGGTAGCGGCCAGGAACGCCGGCCTCGTCTTTGATTTCGAGGAGTCAAAGGTCGAGGTCAAGCGCCTCAAGGACGAGCTGGCGGATGAGAAGACCCAGAACCTCCACCTTGCCTCTGAGCTTGACGATCTCCGGATAGTGGCAAAGCGACTGGAAGACGACCTGCAGAGTGCGAAGAGGACAAACAGGAGGCTCCTCTCTCAGCGGAACCAGGCCCAAGGTTCCCTGGAGATGGCGCTGAGGGAAAAGGCGGCCGAGATTGAGTTTGCTCTGGCAAAACAAGAGGCCAAACTTAAGGAGGAGTTCCTCGCTGAGCATAACTCCATCATGGGGGAGGAGGTCGGCAGGCTGTCCGCTGACTACAAGGCTCAGCTGGCAGGGATCCGGGACCGAGCCTGGGAGCTTGGGTGGAAAACAGCCTTGAGCAAGGCTGGGGTCCCCGAGGATAGCCTTCTCTTCCTAAATCCCCTAAAATTCTCCTGCTCGGACTCAGAACTCGCGGCCGTGTCTCGGGTCCCCTCTAACCCTCCTTCGCAAGCCTGTCCGGAGGCGAGCGCCGCCCCCGGGGCGCCTCAAGAGGCTCCAACTACCAGCGCTGATCCCGAGGGCTCCCAAGTGCCCGCGGTCGTCGAGGCCCCTTCTGAAGCCGTCTCTCCCGAGGCTAGTGTTCCTCAAGC
Organism: Persea americana; assembly: GCA_029852735.1. Classification (NCBI taxonomy): domain Eukaryota; kingdom Viridiplantae; phylum Streptophyta; class Magnoliopsida; order Laurales; family Lauraceae; genus Persea; species Persea americana. Next base: position 24,690,797 of record CM056817.1, read on the forward strand.
GAGCGCGGTTGTTCCTGAAGCTACCCCGACCGCTCCCGAGGCCAGCACGGTCGTGGCCGAGGTCCCTCCTGAGGTCCCTCCAGAGATTGACTGCAATGTGGAAGCTGCGGCCCTCTGAGGCTTTTTGTAATTTTTCTTTTAATGCATCTCCATTTACCTTGTAATCAGAGTCTTTGACTAATAAAAACTTTCTTCGCATTCTGACTTCCTTTCTCCTTGTCTCTGATGAAATGGGTGTGGTCGACCTTATGTCGCGATGCTTTTCTCTGTTTGGGTTGTTGGTTCGGATAGCCGAACTCCCGGCCATTCTCAGAATTGGGACATCCGCCCATGACCGAGACCCGGCGTATGAACCGTGGTCTCGGTCTGCCGTGCACCCACAATCTCCCCCCGAGCTTTTGACCTGTGAGCTCATTCGAGTAGGTCGGAAGCTGAGTGGCTCTGTCAGGCCGGCACTGCCGCTGATCTTTAAGAGTACCCGGAGTGTGAAGCGTTGCCGAGACGGCGGAGTCTCGGTTCAGGGAGGGTTCCTCCTTATCACCTTTTGCTGACGTGGAGTGCCTCATTAAGTTCTCTTCGCCAGTCGAGGCAGTTGCCCTTTCGTCCGTCGAGGCATTTATTCTCTCGTATGTCGAGGCATTTAATAGTCCTCTGGAAATGCGGCGCCGGTGCCACGTGTCGCGTCTCCGAAGGGCACGCAATCATATCTGCAGGACGCCTGGGTTGCCCAAGACGGCGTTAGGGCTATTCGAGGTAACGCCACATTAAAGCCTTCTCTTGAAATCTGAAATGGCGCCCCCATCCCTTATAAATTAGGGCACCTTCTCCGTCTTCCCTCTTTTCGATTTTCCGGAGCTCCTGTCGCATTCTGCTGAAGAACAAAACTGCCTGTGAGCGCTCCTATTTGCACGGCCTTCCACCGTAGGATTTCGTCCTTCCCTCTTCTCCCTTTCTAATAGGCAGTTCTCCGTTTAGGGTAGAGAATGGGCATTTACAGGCACTAGCTGGGGGACCCATTGTCCATAGGCTTGTTCAGGGAGGCATACAAGATCCCTGCGAATGTAGAAGTTAGGCCAGACGGCCCTGACGATGGTATCTCATACCGCAACGGCTGGATGCCATTTTGGCTAGTGTCCGTCGTGGAGGGAGGAATCCGGTTCCCCCTTCATCCACTCCTCAGGGATTGTCTCCGGGAGTGGGAGTTAAGCCCCTGCCAGCTACTTCCCAATGGGTATAAAATCATCATGGGAGTAGTGCGGCTAAACGAGATTCTCGAAATCAACCTCGGTGTTCCGGACATCGAGGAGGCGTATGACCTCTGCAAATCCGCAGAAGGTAATACGTATTACCTCCGGTTAAGGGTCCACCGAACTGCCTTCGTGACCGCGCTGGAAGATTCCAATAAATACGCGGGGGAGGACCGTGTCTTTGTCAGAGGGGCATGGGAGTTCGGCGAGGCGGAGTCCAGCACCACAGCCCAGATCCCACGAAGAATAGGAGTCCCCCCAAGTAAAAAAACGAGGCCCCCTGGGTTTTGTAGTTTAACCGTATTTGTCTCTTTCCTTCTGTTAACATTGCTCTGTTTCTCCAGGTTTTCGGCAGAGAAGGGAGTTCGCCAGAAGAAACCGGTGGAAGGTGAACAAAGACTGGCACGAGAAGGTGCGAAAGTACCGCGGCCATCACTGCCGAGCCGCGTTCTCGCTTCTGGGGTATACGCCTCATTACAAGTCTTTCATCACCTCGAGGCGGGTGACCGGGATTGACTCCGTGTTGCCCGGGGAAAACATCAGCTCGAACACCGTACAGACCGAGGTCCCCATCTCAGAGACGGCGACTGTCGCGATTCCCAGCGGGATTCCGGCAGAATCGGGCGAACAGTCTCCGGGCCGTGAACCCGCGGGGACTGTGAGAGCCGAGACCGGGCGCAAGCGGCAGAGGCAGAAATTTGTCGTTTCCAGCGCGTCTCGGAGCTCATCCAGCTCGGAAGAATCCGAAGTTGAGATGTTGCGCAGTTGTGGCCAGCGCTTCGTGGCCGAGGACCTATGCACCGCAGCCTTTGGGGACATAGGGGGCGAGACCTCGGACACTTTTCGGGGCGCCAGCGTCGCCCCGACTACGACGCCCATGGCTGCTGTAGAGGTTCTCGCTCCCGCGGCCGAGATGGGTCCAGGAGCCGTTGACGGGGCCCAATCTGGCCCTCCCGCCGCGGTCGAGGTTGGCGCTGATCCTCCGGCCATAGTCGTTGACAAATCGCCCTCCGACTCAGGCAGAGAGGGTCCTGCCGAGGTCGTCGAGGCGCGCAGGCCGGAAAAGAGGGCGAGGGTCGATCTCCCATCTGCCCCTGAACCGCCTATGTCGGTCGGGGAATCCGCCACTCCTTACGAGTTTGTCCCTTGGAGACCGGACATCGAGGGCGTGCTGGGGAGGCAGTTAGCCGAGTCGGACTGAGCGGTCAACCTTGAAGTGGTTGCCGCACTGGGACGAGCTTGCGCCCTTCCCCAGGACATGGCGAGGTGGGCGCGGATGGACAATGAGTCGCTGTTGCTCTCCTCAATGCAGTCGTTGGTAGCGGTATGTCACCTTATCCTTCATATTCCTCTCTTTTTCTGCTGCGTTCTTTCAGCTGACACTCTGTTCTTACTGCAGCTCTTGCAAAAGTGTCAAACTGGCATGGGGAGGCTGGACGCAGCCGAGGCCAGGGCAGCAGTCTGGGCGGCGGAGAAAGAGGAGCTGCTGAAGTCCCTGGCGGCAAAGGATGCGACGCTGGCGGAGGAGGCGAGTAGGAATGCGGATCTTTTTGCCGAGCTCGACGCAGCGCGGGCCTTGGCCGAGCACCTTAAAGAGAAAGCAAAGGAGGAGGCGGATCAGAACGCCCACCTTTCCTATGAGCTAGACGAGGTCCGGCTTGCGTTGTCGCAGCAGGAGGAAGATATGCAGATGCTGCGGGGGACGAACAAGAGGCTCACCTCCGAGAGAAGGCTAGCTGAAAGAAAGTTGGAGATGGCTCTGGAGGGGAAGGCAGCCGAGCTCGAGCTGGCTCTGAGAGGGCAGGAAGCCAAACTCAAGGAAGAGTACCAAGCCGAGCACGAGGCCGTGATGAACGAGGAGGTCGACAAACTAATAGCTGACTATAAGGCGTAGTTGCCAGGAATCCGAGACCGAGCATGGACACTTGGGTGGAAAGCGGCCTTAAAAAGGGTTGGAGTTTCCATGGACAGCCCCATTTTCCGGAATTCGCCCAGGTTCCCTCGCTCGGACTCGGAGCTGCGTGTCGTCTCGGAATTCGCCCCAGCTCCCTCCGCCTCGGAGATCGGCCCAGCTCCCTCCGCACTGGAAGTCGCACCTGCTCCCCTGGTGATTCCCGAGACTGCCTCGGCCGTTCCCAGCGAGAGCGCTACCGGGACCGATTGTAATAAGGAAGTTGCAACTCCCTGAATTTTGTACTTTTCTTTTCTTTTTACATTGTATTCCGGCAGGTTCTTACGTAATAAAACAATATTCTTTCCACATGTTCTGTGCATGATTTATGTCTTGTTTGTGGTGGAATGGGTGTCGACACAGGTAGTCTGCCAAGTAGTTTAATAGGTACTAACTGAGGGCGGTCGGCCCTCTGAACAGAGGCGTTGAACCGTGAGGGAGGTACTGCTACCGGACCCTGATGTGCGTACGGCTGTGCCGCCCAGGCTGGTGCAGGCACCGAGCTGAGGGCGGTTGGCCCTCTGAACAGAGGCGCCGAGCCGCGAGGGTGGTACTGGTACCGGACCCTGATGTGCGTATGGCTGTGTCGCCCTGGCTGGTGCAGGCACCGAGCTGAGGGCGGTTGGCTCTCTGAACAGAGGCGCCGAGCCGCGAGGGTGGTACTAGTACCGAACCCTGATGTGCATATGGTTGTGCCGCCCTGGTTGGTACAGGCACCGAGCTGAGGGCGGTTGGCCCTCTGAACAGAGGCGCTGAGCCGCGAGGGTGGTACTGGTACCGGACCCTGATGTGCGTATGGCTGTGCCGCCCTGGCTGGTGCAGGCACCGAGCTGAGGGCGGTTGGCCCTCTGAACAGAGGCGCCGAGCCACGAGGGTGGTACTGGTACCGGACCTTGATGTATATGGTTCTGTCGAAGCTGGCGATGGCACCGAGCTGACAGTTGATACTCCGAACAGAGGCGTCGAGCCGCGGGGAATCTCTAAGCAATGCAAAAACTCATTCCAGAAAAATCGCCTTTTATTGATATTTGATTTCTTTAATACATTTTTCAGAGTAGAATTTTTTGAGATGCGTCGCATTCCATGGTCGCGGGAGCGCCTTCCCCTCCATGTCTTCGAGTCGGTAGGCAGATCTCCCAGCTGTTGAGGTTATTCTGAACGGTCCCTGCCAGTTGGGTGCCAGCTTGCCTTCGTTTGGATCTCGGTCGCCAGGCAGGGTTTTCTTTAAGACCAACTCTCCCATCGCGAATTTTCTTTCCTTGACCTTCGGGTTGTATCCTCTGGCCAACTGTTGTTGATAGGCAGCCAGGCGGATAGCTGCCGTCTCTCTTCGTTCTTCAGCCAAGTCCAGCTCCCGCGCTATGTTCAAATCATTCAGACCCTGGTCACAGAGTTCCGACCTCAAGGTCGGGAGGCCGACCTTAAGGGGAATAACTGCTTCCATGCCGTAGGCAAGGGAGAACGGGGTAGCCGAGGTGGAACGCCTCGGAGTAGTTCGGTAGGCCCATAGAACACTTGGCAGCTCCTCTGCCCATCGACCTTTGGCTCGGTCGAGTCTCTTTTTAATTCCGTCGAGGAGCACTTTGTTCGAGATCTCGGCCTGACCGTTGCTTTGAGGATACGCCGGGGTGGAGTAGACATTGCGAATGCCGTACTCTTGGCAGAAGCTTTTGAAGTGGTTGGAATCGAACTGCGTTCCGTTGTCGGAAATGAGAGTACGGGGAATTCCAAATCTCGCGATGATGTTCTTCCACACAAAGTTCTTCGTGTCTAATTCGGTGATGGAGGACAAGGGTTCAGCCTCGACCCATTTCGTGAAGTAGTCCGTGGCCACTATCAACCATCTTTTGTTCCCTGGAGTTCGGTGAAGTGGTCTGACGATGTCCAGGCCCCACTGGGCGAAAGGCCACGGACTGGAGAGGGGGCTGTGCTGGCTGGTGGAGAGAGTGAGAGAACTTCTGGCACTTTTCGCATTTTCTGGCATAGAGCTGGGCGTCCTTCTGCATGTACGGCCACCAGTAACCTTGGCTGATAGCTCGGTACGCAAGAGACCGACCTCCTATATGACTGCCGCAGATTCCTTCGTGAATCTCGTAGAGGAAATCGTCGATTTTGCTGGGGTGAACGCACTGGAGGTAGGGCTCTGTGAATGACTTCCTGTAGAGCTTGCCGTCTGGGGAGAGCCAGAACCGGGTTGCCTTCAACCTGACCTTACGAGCTTCAGTCATGTCCTCGGGTAGCTGGTCGTCCTTCAGGTATGCAATGATGGGGTCCATCCAGCTCGGGCCGAGATCAAGGCACATGAGCTGCCGAGGTCGCTGGAGGTCAATGCTGGGCTCCCGCAGCGTCTCTACTTCGATAGTTCTTTTATTACCGGCTTCGACAGCCGAGGCGAGGCTGGCGAGGGCGTCTGCATGGGAGTTGGATTCTCTGCCGATCTGCCGGACCTCGGCCCTTTCGAACTGGGAGAGAAGTCCCCTGGCGCAGGCAAGGTAAGCCGCCATCCTGTCATCCCGAGCTTGGTAGTCTCCGCTGAGCTGGCTTGCCACCAGCTGAGAATCGCTGAAAACCACTATGGATCTAGCTTCCAAGATTTTGGCACTGTTAAGTCCGGCAATGAGCGCTTCATACTCGGCCTCGTTATTAGATGCCTTGAAACCAAGTGTCAGAGCTTGTTCGATGACGAGGCTTTCGGGAGACTGGAGGACTATGCCAGCGCCAGCTTTTTTGGACGTGGAGGATCCGTCGACAAAGACTTTCCAGGACGAGTCTAGGAGCTCTCTCCAGGACTGTTCTTGCTCGGTCTCAGTGACAACCTCTGCACCCCTATCGCCCCCTAGTTCGGTGTCGAGCGAGGTCGGTGCTGAACTCTGAGGAGTAAATTCCACAATGAAGTCCGCCAGGACTTGAGCTTTGATGGCGGTTCTGGGCTGATAGCTGATGTCATATTGCCCCAGTTCGACAGCCCATTTGGAGATCCGTCCGGAGAAATCTGCCTTCCGGAGGAGAGCCTTCAGTGGGTATTCTGTTACGACCACTATTGTGAAGGTTTGGAAGTAGTGGGAGAGCTTTCGAGAGGCGCTAACGAGCGCCAAGGCGATCTTTTTGAGCTGCAAATACCGGGTCTCGGCGTTCAGCAGGGTTTTGCTCGTGTAATAGATAGGCCTTTGCTAGCCGTTGTCCTCTCTGATGAGCACCGAGCTCACTGCATGGTCCGAGACCGACAGGTACAAGAACAGTGCCTCTCCAAAAGTCGGGGTGGAGAGCAGCGGTGGAGAAGAAATGTATTGTTTCAGCTGTTGCAGCGCCTGAGAACAATCCGACGTCCATTGGAACTTGGAGCCCTTTCGCAAGAGTTGGAAGAAAGGTCTGCACTTGTCCGAAGCTCGGTTGATAAATCGGTTCAGGGCGGCAGCCATTCCGGTCAGCCGCTGAACTTGTTTTGCCGAGGTCGGACACTGGAGCTCCTGGATCGCGATGATCTGGTCAGGGTTCGCTTCGATCCCCCTTCTTGTGACCAGGCTCCCTAGGAACTTGCCGGAACCGACACCAAAGGCGCACTTGGATGCATTCAGCTTCAACTGGAACTGGCGAAGGATGTCAAAAATCTGGCGGAGGTCGGTCAAGTGGTCCTGCAACCTCTTGGATTTGACGACCATATCATCGATGTAGACCTCCACCGTCTTGCCGAGCTGGGCCTGGAGCATCTTTGTCACCAACCGCTGGTACGTCGCTCCCGCATTCTTTAGCCCGAAGGGCATCACCTTGTAACAATAGGTGCCCCTGGGAGTGATGAAAGCTGTCTTCTCCTGGTCTGCCTCGTACAGGGGGATCTGATGGTACCCCCGGTAGGCATCCAAGAAACTCATCCGGTCATGTCCGGCAATGGCGTCGATGAGATGGTCTATCTTTGGAAGAGGGAAGCTGTCTTTGGGACAGGCCTTATTGAGGTCGGTGAAGTCCACGCAAACCCTCCATTTTCCCGTTTTCTTTTTTACCACCACGGTGTTGGCTAGCCATGTGGATAGTGGACCTCCTTTATTGCGCCTGCCTCGAGGAGTTTCTGAACTTCCTCAACCACGGCCTCAGTCTGCGGGACCGCAGTCCGGCGCGGTTTTTGAAGCACGGGCTTATGGTTGGGATCCACCTTCAGCTCATGGTAGATGACTGTCGGGTCAATGCCGTGCATCTCATAGGGTGTCCAGGCAAAGACCACCTTATTCTCCACTAGGAGGTCAAGCAGTTCTGTCTTCTCGAACTCGGGGAGCTGGCTTCCAACGAGAAAGAATATGTCGGGGTCGGCGGGATCAATGTTGACCTTGGTGAGGTCCTCGATGCTTTTCTGCGCCGGAGCCCTGCCGACGTCCCCAAGCTCGGCCTCTCTATCCAGTTCGGCCACATTGACTTGGGATGGCTCAGCCTTGCCAGGCAGCACGGCCAGCAGGCATTACCTGGCCATGTGCTGGTCGCCTCTAATGGTGATCACATCCGTTCGGCCCGACCGGTTTTCCAAAGGGGACTTGAGCTTCTGATGACGGGTGGAGGGCACCGCCTCCATGCTATGCAGCCACGTCCTCCCCATTATAACATTGTATGGGGAGGGGACATCGACTACTAAGAAGTCAACTTGCCTGCAGGCGCCACCCACTTGGACTCTGAGGGAGATCTTACCCTTGGGATAAACAGGCTTGGAGCTGAAGCCGACCAGAGGGGTACGGGCAGCCTGGAGGTCCTCGTCCTTCAGCTTCAACTTCTTGAAGCAATCGTAGTAGAGGACTTCGGACTAACTGCCAGGGCCGACAAGGGCTCTCTGAACCAAGAAGTTCTGCAGCTTCAAGGTGAGCACTAGAGCGTCGTTGTGTGGGAGCTCGACGTCTTCCAAGTCCTTGTCAGAAAACCATATTCTGACCCCCTCTGTTTTGGCTTTCTTCGCGGCCGGCTCTGGTGCCGCGGTCAGCACCTGCTTTTGATGGGAGGCGCGCCTGGCCTCAGCGCGAGCCTGAGAGCTCTTCTTGGGTGGGGCGGCGAGGTGAATGACGTTGATGATGCCTTCTGGCTCGCTGTCGTGGTTGTCAGCGTCTTGCCGCGGAGGTCGGTCATCACCTCGGCCCTCCTTGATATAATCCTTGAGATGCCCCTCCTTCACGAGGTTCTCCAGGTGGAACTTGTAGCTCCTGCATTCGTCGGTTCTGTGCCCATTTTGCTTGTGGTAAGCACAGAACTTACTCTGGTCCTGCGAGGAGGGGTCAGTCGTCATCGGCTGCGGCCACTTGAAGAAAGGCTGCGCTTTTATTTTATTGAGGAGCCTATAGATCGGCTCCTTAAAGATGGTATTTACTGTCACGTGGGAGGCCGGCTAGTGGCCTGACCTTCTGCCGTTCCCCGATCCCGCTGCCGAGGTAGAGGGGGCTCGGCGCTGCTCCGAGGACCGGGCCTTGCGCCGATCCGAGTACGGATCTCTGCGACGATCCTCCCTCCGGGAGGACCTGCTATCTCCCTTAGCTGGTGGGCTCTTCTTTGTGAGGCCGAAGTTTTCGCGACCTCGCACCTCGTCTTCCTCCGCCAATATGAACCGATTCGCTCGGGTCATCAGCTCCTTCATGGTGGTCACGGGGTACATGACCAGCTGTGCCCGCAGCGGGATGCCCGGTCGAAGAGCCAGCTGGAAGGACTTCACTGCCAACTCTTTAGAAGCGCACTCGATCTGGCTGTAGACAGTCCAGAACCGACGAGCGAACTGGGTGACGCTCTCGTCCTCCTGCATTCGGAGGGCCATCAGGTCAGCATCGGTCTTCGGGACGACGCAATGAGCCTGGAATTTTCCCAGGAAGGAGGTCCGGAGCTGCCGCCAACTGGAAATGGAGTCTTCAGGAAGCGAGCAAAACCACCGCATGGGGAGATCCGCCAAACTGGAGGAGAAAACTCGACAGTTTAAGGAGTCGTCATCCCCCCAGACCGACATCCTCTGGACGTAATGTCGGAGATGAGCCGCAGGGTCCGAGGTTCCGTCATACAGAGCGAACCTCGGGACACTGAACTTCTCGGGGAGCGTGTATTTTCTTATCTCCCTAGAGAAAGGAGACGCGCCAGTATCCTCGGCTTCGAAGGCGCTAAACTGGTCTCGGACGATACCAGCAGTCTCTATATTCTGGCGGATCGTCTGCTTCACCCGCTGGTCAATCCACTGCTTTAGCTCTTCATCTTCCGAAACCTGGCGCTGCTTCTTTGGCCCTTCATGCATGTGACTGCTGCTGGAGCCTTCTTCCCCTTGGTCTCGGTCGCGCCTCTTATTGTTGAGGACGTGCCTCAGGTCTCGCCCGTGGTCCAGGCGCCTGGGTGGCGGACTCTGACCCTTCTTGTCATCGAGTTGTTGCTTGAGCCATTGGATAAGCTCATGCTGCTCCTGGATGAGGCGGTTCTGAGCCCTGATGTCATCCAGGCGGGGGTCTTCGTTTTGATCGAGGCTGGCTTGATGGTGTGACTACGATCCAGCCCGCGCTGACTTCTCGTGTGGCTTGGTGACCGACTTGTCGCCTTGCCTGGCCCGCTCATGGCTATAGCGGGGCTGTTCCGAAGGTGGGACGTCACGAAGGGAAAGCATGGTCACTCCCCTAGACCGTGACTGTGTTTGGACCGTGGGAGACCTCCCCCCAGACCTCCTTTGCTGAGGGGGTGGAGGTGGAAGATTCTGCGCCAGCGTAGGCTGTATGGACAAAGCCTTGCCCTTGGAGGGTCCTTCGCCATTTCTGGTTTTTGGAGGCATAGTGTTTACAAGCTTTTTGTTCAGCTTCCCACAGACGGCGCCAAACTGTAGGCGGTAAAAACGACACCTACTTGGATTGAGATGAGATCGAGGTAAACTCCTTAGGACGGAGAATGCTGAACGCCAAGAACCTGAAATGGAAGGGAAAAGGCTAGAGTCAGAGCCCCTGGCTGCCGTGAGCCGAAGGTACTCCGATGCCTGAGTTAGCTCTGAGAAAACTAAACAGGAGGAGGAAGATGGGAATGAAACGATATGGAGTCTTGTGAGTTGTGTATTGCGTGTCTTTCATGGGACTGATCCCATGTGTATATATAAGTGAGCGTTCCTCGTTCATTCTCTCTGTGAGTGGGGGTAGGTGAGGTGAGGTCCCATCGATCCTTACCCTGACTGGCAACAGTAGGTAGAATGGGCAACACCCCACCCTCTCTTTCCACGCCTTCAGCCAGTTGGCGTACAGGGCTGATAAAGCGAACTTCTTATCGCCATAAATGAGCGATCCTATCGTCATAAATGACTGCTCATATCTGTCTGGGCACGCCGTATTTCCAGGAGGAAGGTGGCGGCCCACTCTGACTCTAGCATTCTGGTCTGAGACCAAGGATGGCTTGGCCGTGGTGTGCCTTTGTACTGAGCTGGCATCTATGCCGAGCTGCCGAACCGTGGTGCCGAGCTACCGGGCTATTGACCGAGCTGCCGAGCTGATGGGCTATTACCACAGAAGCCGAGGTGATCTGCGAGTCTAGCTGTAATCTAGAGCAGTACCATTTCCAACAAGAATTTTATCGAGACCTTGATAAGGGGAAAGAGAATGTAGCTTACCCACGTCAGGAGTCATATGCGCTATAGCACCAGTGTCAGGAAACCATGAAGGATCTTGATGATCAACCAGATTGAATGCTGCTAGGTCTTGTGTAGCATCACCAGGTTGGTAGGTTTGGTTAAAGCGATGCCAACAACGCATAGCAAAGTGGTTTGGCTTGTTACAGATTTGACAAATGGTGCCTTTGTCCGGCCAATCATTTGGGTTTTGTTTATCTGTATTCTGAGCTTGAGGTTTCTCACCCAACGCACCCTGGTCTTGGTTGGGTAGTTGTCCAGCTGGTGGGAAGCCACATCCAGTGGATGTGAAATGTCCACTTTGTTTGCCTTTTTGGTTAAAGTGTTTACCTCCATCTTGTTTCTGACAAAAAAAGGCCACATTTGGATTCGATGGCACAAACCCATCGGAGATATGCATGGTTCTCATTGTCTCATTTCCTTGAAGAAGAGGGATAATCTCTTTGGAAGATGGTGTTGGGGGTTTGAGCATGGAAGTAACAAAAGGCTCATAAGCTGGCCCTAAACCACGGAGGAGGGAAAAGACTTTCAGGCGATCAGCAATGGGCTTACCAATGGCAGATAGATCATCACAGTAGCCTTTAAAAGTCCTAATGTAATCATCAAGGGAGGCAGTACCTTTGCGATGCATTTGTAGCTGTTGAACTAAATGGAATTCCCTTTCTTGAGACTCTTTGGCAAAGGACCCTTCAAGAGTGTGCCATACTTCTGCAGAAGTTTCCAGTCCAACCACAAGCCCAAGCACTTCTTCTGATAAGGTGCTGGTAATCCATCCACGAAATAATCTGTTGGATTGTCACCATGCAACAAACGTGGCATTTGCTACAGACTCTGTTTCGAGAATAGCATCAGCATGTAAAGTTTTTGGAGGAGCAGGATACTCCCCATTGATAAAGCCAACCATGTCTTGACTCTCAATGAGTCCCATGATTTGGGTTTTCCACAGCAGAAAGTTTGTTCGGGTTAACTTTATTGAGACAAAGTTGTTAGAGATTTTTCAAAATTATTTTGGTTTTTGTTTTGAAAAGGCATGACTAGTTAACATACACTTTCATTTTGAAAAGACATGTTCTAATTGGTTTGGAGGCAACTCTTCACATTGTAAAGACATGTTCTTTTATGGTGTCTTATAATAAGAGTTACGATTGTAAAGACATGATCATTCATTGTAAAGGCATGTCCTATATGAAGAGTCACCACAAACTCTATAAATAGAGTTATTCTCCAACCATTTGGAGCATCCAATTTGCTATCAACTTTCTCCCATTCTCTCTTCATATAGCTTTCTATTGCTGCAGAAATAGAAAGACAAGTATCTTTCACTCTTGATTCTTCTAAAAGTACTCTGACCTTCTACGGCCATTGCACCAAGAAGAAGGTGGTCCATAGACCAAGCTTCATTGTATCCTGGAGGCGGATTTGCTATAACCCGGTGCAACCATTTGGTGGGGGCAAATACTGTCTTAAGGAAAGCGACCACGCGCCTTGAAGCACCAGTTTTGTACAAATTTTGTTGCAATCACCTCCAATCCTACCATTTTAAGCCAACAAAAGTTTCCGACATTCAGAGTTGAAGGGTAGGGGAAGCTTTGGGGTGATGAAGCAGCAGAAGCCATTGAAAATGTGGAGCAAGAGAAGAAAATGACTAGTTGGACTCGTGACAAGAAGGGACGAAAAGAGAAACTAGCTAGAAATGCTAGTCAAAGAGAAGAAATAGCTAGTATGAAGAAAGTAGAAATGCAGAGGCGGAGTGTTAGATTTATTCTGCCACTGTGCAGGATTCGTTGCAGTTGTGCAAAACGAGCTTCGATACCATAAAGCAGATTTTAAGACTGTAAAACTGAATATGTTTTTTATTGATTTCACATGGTTCTTCCATGTACATATATATACTACCGAAGCATTAGACTGTCACAGAAGATAAGAAAGAATGGAGTTTGTTACGGGCATTTGAACCCATTTGAAGAGTGCCCAGTCAACATGAGAGAATATCGGTAGAATATATTAACAGCAAGATAGTCTAGTTTATGTTTGACTATTCAATGTTTGACTCTTATCTTCAACATCATCCAGCATTCTTGACGTAAGCAGTGATGAGAACTTAGTCAACATGAGAGAATATCGGTAGAATATATTAACAGCAAGATAGTCTAGTTTATGTTTGACTATTCAATGTTTGACTCTTCTTCAACATCATCCAGCATTCTTGACGTAAGCAGTGATGAGAACTTAAGTCAACATGAGAGAATACCGGTAGAATATATTAACAGCAAGATAGTCTAGTTTATGTTTGACTATTCAATGTTTGACTCTTATCTTCAACATCATCCAGCATTCTAGACGTAAGCAGTAATGAGAACTTAAGCTCCCTTGAGATTTCCAGTGCATAAACACATGCACCAAATATTCATCTTTGACATTCCAGTCCCCAAATCATTGAAATCTTAAAAAGACTTAAATTCAGATTTGGAAGATTTTCGAGTTGAGTCCACTAGAGGTTCAAGTGAGTCTAGATTGAGTTGTACACAAGAAAACTAAACCATGCATGTCCATCCACATTGGGCCTTAGCTTTTTCAGCCAAGGCTGGATGCAGATTTTCGGGCCTGTTGTTATATGGGCTAAACCGGGTTGGTTCGTATTGGCTTACTTGCTTACCACAGGCCTAGCCTCACATGTTAAGTACAAATTTAGAATATTTCTAAAACATGAATGACATAAATGACTTCGATGGGCATCAAGTTGAGTAATTCATGAGTTTGATCAAGTTTTTGGTTGGCTCAGTACCATTTGAGTCAACTTGACTCGGCAGAATTACTTGAGCAGAGTTGTCTAATTGTGGTACAAAGGGGCGCACATATTTTGCAAAATGACTGAGCCCAGCATGAATATTGGGCTCAATAATAACACGTTTGGGCTCTGACGAGGTTTGGCCCGAACACGCCTTTGAATACCCAATTATACAAGCCTGGACTGGGGAGTTTGAGTCTTGAACAAGTCAGCCCAGTTTTTCAAGTTCGGTCCACTTTGTATCTTCGTGAGAAGTCATGTAATCCATGGACCATGCTTCCTGTTTTGTGGGAAATGAAAGTCAATGCGACTCCTAGAACTACTGCAATCTTTGGTGTTATTTTATAGTTGTAGGCCGACAAATACTACTCTTTTGCTGATCTTCTTACTATTACTAGTTATATATATTATAACTCTGTAAAGTAGCTGTGACCTTGTAATGTGGGGTGGCAATGGGTCAAGCTGGCAAGGCAAATCTGCAAGTTGAAGCCCAATCCATATCAATCTATTTTTAAAGCAGGTCAAGTAACTTCAATCCACATTACCTGCATTCAATATGCGTCAACTTGTTTAACTCGATCCAACCTGTAGAAGCTTGGCTCAAACTTTTCGATTTCAAATGTTAAGGCTATATTTGAGTTACATTGCATGCTAAAAGATCCACAAAAGCTCAGCTCATTCCTTATAGAATGAACTATACTAAGTATTGAAGTATTAAGCTATTTAAATGGATTTATATCCATGGGCCTTCCCTACTCTCTCTTTCTCACATTAGACTATTGGCATAAGAGCAATACTTAAACTTGAGCACCTGCGGATTGATCCCCGGGCATTTGTGTGAAACTAAGGCTCCAGCACCACTCAACCATGAATGTCAATGTCTTCTCTATTTTAGTGGAACTATAATTAACTTAAAAAAAAAAAAAAGTAAAAAGTGAAAAATAAAAAAAAAATTTATATTAGATGGTGTCACAACTCTTTAGACCGGACTAATCCCTTCGAATCCAAAGGGAGTTGAGTAAATCCCATGTGACCCCAGTACTGTGGTCTCGTAGTTTTGGACCCTCAACCTCTGAAAGCAAACTGTGGTCAACTCCAGTGTGGGCCGGACTAATCCCTTCATACCCAAAGTGAAAAATAATAATAACCCACAGTTTGGGAGACTACTTATGCCTACAACAAGAAACAATTAAAAACAAGCTCTTAATTTCAAGGTTAATAAAAAGGCCAATGATCTCTATTTGCTTGTCCTTGGATCAATGCATTTTACATATAAAAAGTTGGTGGAGAAGCTTGGCCATTTAAAGGGAGAGTCCTGACTCCTCATCCTCCTCAAGGGTGGAAGTGTAAACGAAGTAGAGAGCCCAAATGAGAGCAAAAACACCCAGAAGGATCCACCCAAGAAGGTTGTTGCTCACGCCCAAGCTCAACCCTGTTCCTTCTGTGCTCAACCTCTCATCCACCAAAGCCAATGCCGGGCTGGACATGCTCACTGCGCATGCGGCTGCCATCAGCGATGCACCCATGCTAATGTTCTTGCTGGTGTCACAGGCAGAGGGCTTCTCCTTCAAAGAGCAACTCACTCTTCCCTTCCTCTCCCTGACCGGCAAACCTAAATCCCATGAGAGGAAATAATAATCCATGAGTACTACTCAAAGCAAGCTTGAGAAAGTTTTATGATATGACTGCTGATATGATGCAACCCTCTTTGATATAGAAAAATCTTTAACCGGGGAATAAATATCATGCATAAAATTGTGAAACATAAAGTATATTCCACTAAAAATGAAAATGGTTTCAGAATGAGAATGTTTTTTTTTTCCCATATTTCCATGCAACCATTTTTTTTAGGTTTCCATTTCAACAGGAGAAAAGCATTTGTTGCAATTTTTGCAAATTTTTCAGAAAACATAAAAAAATTAGAGTAAATATATAACCATTTTAAGCAATCCTAGAAAAAAGCAGGGACTGCTTGATTTTATTATTTAACGGCTTCACTTGACCATATATTGTACCACCCAAACTCAAATCATGGGTCCACCGTTGTATCATCATGTTATTAAGGTTTTAAACAAGCCTTATTGAGCCAAAATCAATCACCAATGCCTGATCCATAGCTGAAGCTGAGGCTGTTCTCACTTTATTAAGGAGTTTATAAATGGGAGCTTCGGCCTGAGACCAACTTGTCTTCCTCAATCCTGATATCTATTTTAAGCATATTGATTGCCATAATTTTAAATCACGTTTCGAACACTATACCAGCCAATATGTCACTTTTTGACTGATTTCTTAGATTGTTTCGGCCTGTTTCTTGTAAAAGGAATAATTTACAGAAGAATATAGAAAACATAAAAAATTTGTGAATCTTCACTTTTAATTGTATTTAAAGTTCTTTAGATGTAAATAAAATAGCAGAAACTTAATATAAAGGTGGTAAAAATAGAATCCTATATACAAAATTTGTGCATTTTTTTACCAGTAACCCGTGAAATCTTTTACACTGGGAGTTGGGGGAGTAGCATAATGCATGGATTTTCTCTCCATTCGTGGTAAAAACCGTCTTATATTTGCCCGGGGCGCATTTATGTGGGTTTAGCGCTGCCTAGGGGATTAGTCCCATTGGATCAAAGACCCATATCATTAAAAAAAATAACCTATGATTACCAAGCTTGGGCTTGTGCTTATGTGATGTTAACTTCATCAAGCCAAGCACAGGCCAAGCCCTAAATCAAGTTTAAGCAAATTCGAGCTGAACCGGCACTAGTTAGGTTGAGCTTGATTCGTGAGGTGATGTAGCCAAGATCAAGCTTTGCTAAATTAGCTCACTAAACAAACTCAAACCTGTGACCAGCCAAGCCGAGTCAAGCTGGCTGGACTAGTTGGCAGCCCAAAATTATTGTTACTTAATACCATGTCATACATAGGAGAGTCTAGACTTCAAAAGGTTGAGATGTGAAGAGTAAATTACCTAGTGCAGGCAATGCAGAGACCCCGACTGCCCCCTTATGTACATGGCTAGGACGTGCTATGCATGAAGTTGGAGCACTAGCAGAGATGGTGGCCATTTTTCTGCAATAGGCAAAAGGCGAAGGAAAAACTTATGCCAAGAGGAAGAAGAGGAGCAAGTACTCTGTTGGCAAAGACCTTTTATTGTTTGCAGCTTATCACAAAATAGAGACTATGGCCACTGCACCACGCAAACATTGGATAGGTACATGGCCCACCGCCAAAACCTCATCTTCACATCTCCAGCGAGCTGCCTACACGTGTCTGCATATCTATAAGTTCCCCATTGTATAGTAGACCCAGATAGCTCATGCTCCACTCCACAGAGAACATTTGGATACATGTGAATCGATATGACAGGTTTGAGATCCTAATAATGGAAGGATGGATACCACTAACAGGCATTGATCTCACTATTTATCTACATTGCCTGTCCATCTGTCCGTAGATTTGTTCACATGGTTCCATCGCACCGTAGGTCCATTTTCTCATCGGTAGCCGTACATTTTTGGTGTCTGCTAATGGCGTCATTGTCATTTCAATTAGTAAACAAATGAAAACATGGGAGCGTCTAAATGGAAAACACACCCCCCCCCCCCCCCCCCCCCCCCCCAATTCTCTTTACACACCCATCATTTTACGTTTTATTTTACTACCAACTTACCTTCGTAGTAAGTTACCTTCAAGGACAATTAACAAAATATCAATTCTCTCCAATTTCTTTCTACACCCATGAACCCTCAGACTCTCGACTCTCCCTCTAATTCTCAAAAACCATTCTCCATCTTCCTCTCATACAATCACACTCATCTTTCATCTTACTCACACTCTTAATATTCATCCCTCACTCATTTCTCACTCTTCATCTAGTTCATCTCTCATACTCATTTATCATTTTTGAGCAATGGACAAGCAAATCGTGATTTGTGATCATTTTAGCACTAAGGTGGATTAGAAAAGTATTTTTTTGTCACTTTGAAGCAATTGCGTCGCAATTTGTTTGGCCCAGAGTTGCCAAACATATTTAAAATATTCGAACACTTATGGCCAACTAAATTAATTATGTTCAGCTACTCAAGGCGGAACAAACACAACAAAAAAAAAGGGGGTTCCCCTTCAACCCATTTTGAAGCCAACCTAACCACTATAAAAGGCCTCCAATAATAAAAGAAGAAGAAGAGTAATATACATCATTGTGACTTCAAAATGGGCTGAAGGGGGGAGGAAGGGAGTGTAGAAAGAAGAGAGGAAGTTGAGGTTAGGGTAGTTTAGGTATTATGGGGGGTGTAGATGGTAAATTTTATAATTTTAAGTTTAGTGACGGGTGAAATGGGGTGCATTTTGAAGGTCCCTGAAAATATTAGATAGGCCCTCCTGTGATTACTAATATTAGGTGGTCCTATTAAAATTGTCATCAAAAGATGAGTCATCGTTTTTAGTAGATGATTCATATTCTAGTTACCACTATTGATTACTCCATTGTGATTACCAACCTAGTGGGTCTAGTGGATCAATATTTCCCACCTAACTCTTTATTTCTCGTTTCCTCAAAATATCTAGTGAAATCTTTATAAAACACCAAATCTTCAATTGAGTGTATATTCCAAGCTATATAAATAGCCAAACATCATGCAAAGCTCAATATTATAACATGATAATATTTTATTGTGACAATATGTAAGTCTGTTGATGATGTTCTAAATGTATCCAAACACAAAAAGGATGAGTAATATGCATCATTGTGGCTCATTCTAATCATTCACCTGGAAGGCTGGAACGGCATTGCATAAAATTACCATAGGTTTACTAAGGAAAAGATCCTAATTTATGTAACAAAAGAAAATTCAAATTCAAACTAAGCCTCATCTCTAAGGATAAGGAATCCTAAATAGTAATCTTTCATTGTAATCATCTGGAAGGAAACTGGAAACATGGCTGGATGATGAGAAGTGGGCCATCATCCCTTCCAAACACTGTCCAATTATCAAGATTTCTCATAGGTTATTATCGTTAACCAATCATATATAAAATAATTATACATGACTAGCTATTAAAGAAAAAGGGAGACCAATGAGCATGATATGGGATACTGGTGGGGATATGACCTACTGGCCCACTTGATTTAAGGATTGTTTGTAGAATGGTTTTGGACTTTAAAGTCTGTTTTGTACCTTGCCATGTTTTTCAAAACAATTGTTTATGAAGTTTTTGGGCGAACTCCTTCCACGTTAAAACTGCGGTGTATGTGTTCCTTGTGAAATGGCGGAGTAGTGTGTACACATGTGGATCATCATACTCTGCTAGAGTATCCTACTGTTGCTCAAATCATTGTCTTCTCTAGAGAAAGTACACAAAAAACACAATCTCCGCTTCAACTCAAATCAGATGAGTAATATTTTGAAACTGACGAAGCATGTAAAAGATTTTTGTATAGAGAGTACAATTGCAGGCACTACAAAAAAAAAAAAAAACCAGCTCTCAAATCAATTATTCTCCTTCTCAATACAACTAAAAACATTTGAACTTGGCTCATGTCTAGACTGTTGTGGCCGGAAGTAAGAGGTAAAAAAAAGGACCAAAAGATATAGGGAATTTACACAAGAACCAGATACAGAAGAACATAGTGGAAAAAAAAAAAAAGAAGAGGAAAAAGATAACCATGTACAGTTGCAAGTGAAAGAAGAAAAGATGCAGCACAGGAGGCAATTGCCCCATTACCACTACACTTGCATGTAGCATTGCTGCGAGTACGGATGATCATATTGGACAAACTTCTTCCAGTATCCACCATACTTTTCGATCCCAATTGCCAGCCATGGCTTCAATTTTCCATCATAATGGATGACCGCTGCCTTTTCAATCTCTTCGCGCCCCACACTTGGATCATGACCTAGCCCAACGATATGCCACTGCTGGTCAAGAGATATAGTAAGTTTATAGAACGTGACCAGACCCATTGGCAATCTCGCTGCCTCCCATAATTTCCTCTTCTTTCCCTGCAATAATGTTTCTTTCCCATAATTAGTCATAGGATTGCAAGAGTTTTTTCTTTTCTTCTTTCAAATTCTTTAATGATTCAATATATAAAATCTTAATATGAGGAAATCAAACTCCTTTTTTATATTTAAGTCATAAAAGATACATATTTCCAAGCATAATAAATTAGAAGGCTCCAACATGCAAAAAAGAACTCAGTGCCACATTTGATGCTAATCCTAAATTGCTAGTATAAACTATATGAAGAAGATGTCTAATTATGTTAAGGACAAATGTCTATCGTACTACTGACCTCATACTTAACTTATGAATTGGCTTAAACTGCAGCCAAGACTAATTTAGCCTTCTATATAAAATTGAGAGTCCGGAGGGAAATAGGGATAACATTCAAGCTAATATGCATGAAACAGTATTAATATGCATATGCGTGTACAAAAGAAGGGATAAATATGTATAAAATGCATCTGCATTGCCTTACCAGTTCTAACCATTTTTGGTAGGTAGATGTCAATTCTCGCTCCCTCCACTCTTGTAGATTGAACACGTTCATTCCAAAGGCCCATGTGCATGTTTTTGCATTGAACCTCTTTGCTATGATTGGATCAGAGAAATTAACGACCGAATCCATTCGATGAGATGAATCACTACCCCCACAGGTTTCGACAGCACCAATTACTTTCCCCTGCATGTCAAGCTTCCACAACCCCTGTAGATCCCTTTGCACCACCACATCATGGTCAAAAAGCACAATCTTATCCAGAGTGGGAAAGATCTCTGGTAGGTAGAATGGCAGTTGGTTCACAGCCAAAAGGAAACTCTGATTCCCAGAGTTTGGTTGCTCCAATGTTGAAATGTAACTAGATCGCAATAGTTTAAAGTCATCCATTTTCTGAACTTGGATTGTTGCTTGATTGGATGGGTTTGTCAAGAACCACATTGTTATTGCTGGCAAATGGTCATCATCGGTCACAATGTGAAAGACAATTTTCTCTGGTTCCTGCAAAAGAACTGCGACTATTGAAACTTTCTGACTAAACTATTGAACATAGACCTTCCGTTCCACCATGTAGCCATATGTAGGTCATTACCCAGTGCGGGTCCTATCTAAGTAGGGTCTATACTGGAGACAGACCTAACCTTTGACAATTTTGCACAAAGTAGCTACTCGCAAGTCTCAAACCTGTATTATCACGCATGACACCTGACCATGTTGCCATATGTGTATAAAAAATGTCGAACATTCATGCCTTCAAGTGTTGTGCATCTATTGCTATAGAGGACTTGCTTCAATCAAATGGAAAATTATTACCATTCTAATATTGTGCATGTTGAATGAGTTACTTAAAAAACTCAGACATCTATTGCAGAGTTGTGCAAACAATGCCACAAAGCACACTATAAAAAAAATAAAATAAAAAAAATATAAAGAGGTAGCTCTCACCATGGAAGTGGAAATGGTTGATTTGACAACCACCGCACATGCAATAACATTGTCAGAGAAGATAGCATAATGATAGAGATCTTTCTGCTGAAATTTGTGTTTATTAGGAAGCTCCCGTTTTGCTGGTGGCAGATAGAAATAGTCAACAGTTAGCCGCATGGACAAGCAGTGAAGAGCTTTGGGCATTGTCCTTTCAGCAAGCTCAGTAAGAAATGTGATTGTTTTTCTCTCCTCCAAAACCTGATCTTCTTTGTTGTGAGTTTTGGCGCGAAGTTTTGCCTCGTCTGCAGAGCATTCTGAATCAACCTTAATGACTTTAGATAACACAATCTCCATGGATTTCATAGTGCGCCAAGCCCTGCAAATCTTCATTGTCAGAATCACAATTAGCATCTGCATTTCTCACACTACTTTATTGAATATTAAGTTACTTCCTTTAGTATTCCTGTTGTAAAAGTGGTTATTTATCTATTAATCAATACATATAAAATTTTTTTTCTCCCTCTCTCTGTCTATTTTTCTCCAAAACAGCTCAGAGGGAAACACAAGCCAAAGGATTACAGCACTTGAATTGAGTTACCTTGTTGACAAATCTGAATTAACAACTACATATTCTAACTCTTTTATTAGCTGTTTCAACTCTTTTTCCAAGTGGGAGTTCTTGTTTGCTGTAGCAGGAATCAGGTAGGCCTTGGCTGCAACCAGTTGATTTTTCATCACTCTCATTCTCTCGCTGGCTTTTTTCAGAGACCGCAAAGGTATATTTGGTTGTGCTCCACCATTCTGATTAGAATGGCCCTGCTTAGATACCAAAGTAAATCACTACATATCAATATCCATAGGATCATAAGTTGCAATTTGTCCAAGCTTCATTCCTTCCGATCTGTAATCTTGATCAACTATCATTTATGCGCCATTTAAAAAAAATCGAAATCATGCATTAGCATCCATAACAGACACCTAGTATAAAAAGAAGTTCATTAAAAATCAAAGTCATGTCTGGTATGCCATCTCAATATTAATAAATAGTAGAATTTGTACACTATTTATACGGTTCAATTGCTACCATTCTTGGATACATTTTATCTTATAAACAACCTCAGCATAATATGTCACTCATAAATATATTTACAAATACATTGTTGGATAGACAAGTATTTCGCTATACCAATGACCAACTAATGTAGCTATTCATAATAATAAAAAAAAGGTGTATGCTCTCTCTCTCTCTCTCTCTCTCTCTCTCTCTCTCACACACACACACACACAAAAGACAATATCCTTTTAAAAGACTCCGTAAAAGATCAAACTAAAAGAAGCACACACTTACTGAACAATGTTTAAAAATTGATAGTTCTCATATTGTATCCATATACTAATTCTGAGGTACGATGTGAAGTATTAGAAATGTCATTTCTTTTATGTATAATTGAATGGGGTTTCTTTTATATTTTATTTAAATATTAGTGTGTATTTATCCCTTCAAACCATCCATTTCTTTCTTTCTTTTGTTTCCAAAAAAGAATTATTTGTACCATTGAACCAACATTCATGGAGACTACTGTAATTAGATTGATGTGGACCACTAGATCTAATCCCCAAGTGATGTTCACAATTGGATCCAAAGGGTGATTGTTTTCAACAATGAACATCACTCCAATCATAATAATATTTAGTCCTGTTACCCATCATTTGGGGAAGTTGAGGACAATAGAGACCTATGGTGCAGTATTTTGAAGAAAGAAAAAGAAAGAAAAGGGAATATGGTATATGTATGTGGTATGTATGTGAGAGTGGATTCCTAGTAAAAACAGGTCTCCCAGTTTTCACCATGCAAACTTTCTGTGGGACCCACCTAGGTGAGAACTTTCTGAGGGGTCCACTAGCTTGTGGATCAATGGTGACAGAGGGATGGAGAGGCTTCTGTATGAACTGGATGTGTGCTAAAACTGGCCCTCAACAAATCATCTTAACCCTTGATTTAAGGACCCTAAATTTGACAATTTCTTGATTACAGTTTAAGGACAAAAGATTATAAGACAGCTATAATCTTAAATAAAAAAATTTGGGGCCCAAATTTAGTGCACTTGATGGCATTTATAGGTCATTTGAAATGAGAGACGCCTACAAAACTTGAAAGGGGACAATCTAAACTAACATGTTGATCAGTGAAATGTCTACACAGGAATTATCTTGAAACCAAATGCAATATTGTTGGACCATATCTATTTCTGAATAAAATAATTCTATGCTACAAAACTAAATGAAAATTTATCTAATTAACACGAGCATACCACCCAAAGTATTGATTTGTGTTGAATCACTTGTAACATTACAAGTAGACAACAGCGACAAAACACTTCAAGAAACAACATTCTCAACAGTAGAAAAAATCAAGTCACCCCAATGAAAGAAAGATTTATGTGGAAAAAGAAAAGAAAGGAAAAGAACCTGTACAGTTGCGTTAAGGTCCTGTTCATGTTTCTGCATCCAAGAACAAACCCTTCTTCAATCTCTTTCTCAAACCATATTCAACAAAAACAATAAACAAACTAATCTTCACAAGAAAGAAAAAACTTACAAAGCCATTGATGTCTCCAGGAAATCTATTATCTGCTTCCACAACTGTTGTATATCTATGATCAAAACCCAAGAAAACGAAATCCAAGAAGCAATAAACAACAAAGGGAAGATTGTGTAGGAAAACAGAGATTACCCCCAGAAGATGAGATACTGGAGAACTTCTCTGAGAGAAAGTAGATCGAAGGGAGAAGTGTGAAAGGGATGAAAAACAAGCAGATGAGAATGATCCTGCAGTTAGGGTTTCGATTTGCTATCCCTCTTCTTCTCCCTTTGGCTTTCTGTGTGAGAGAAATCATTTCAGGAGATTCCTATTTTGACACAAATGTGAGAAAAGTGGGTTAGTTTGGAAAATTCATGGACTCATTTTTTTCTTTTTTTTTTTTAATTATTTCCTTTGAAGAGTTCGTGTGCAAGAAGAGTCTTATCTGTAGTTCTCAGTTTCAGATGCAAGCGGGAATTGTCGTTGGGAACTTGTAACGAGCTTTGTGAAATGCTGATGGGGACATCAAATGGGTCTGGTTTTTGACCCCATTATTAAATGGGTAAGGAACAACAAACCACACCCCCACCCCACTACAAAAAAAAAAAAACCTGCCGGCGTTTAGGTTTTTTTTTTTTTTTTTTTTTTTTTTTGTGTGTGGGGGGGGGGGGGGCGCTCTTCTTACCCCATAATGGTGTCAAAACGCTTGTACCATTACTTAGGAGACTACTTGTAGGCCCTCACTTTTAATTAAATTATGTTAACTATAGTATTTTATATATAATTGTGCTAATTAGTATGGATTAATAAGGGTAGAGTAGTATTTTACTAGTACCTTAGCCTATTTTCTAAGAATTAGTCTCTTTTTTTTGTGTTTTATAGGTTCTATAAGGTGCCTATTATAATTGTAGGAGTTTGTAAGTCCGTTAGAGGCCCTTGCTAGTAATTAGAATGAATAGGAAGGGTTTCCACATGAGAATATTTCTATTTTACCAAAAATGAACTAAAAGCCATGTATTTATCTCCATTTACAACTAACCAAAGGAGGGCATTTTAGTATTTTCCTTTCCAACACAAATTATAAAACAACCCTCCCTCATGCCAAAAGAGCTTCGTGCTCTCTCTCTCTCTCTCATTGCCCTCTCTTTTCTCTCTTCTCTCTCATTTTTTCTCCAATTCTCCAATTCCCTCTTGAGAATTCCCCACTATTCTCTCTCTAGAAACCCTAGATCTAAGGTTCTACCACAAGAAGCGGGAGAATTCTCTACAAGTTTCAGCTATTCTCTTTTCTAAGGATCTTTTCTATCTTATAGATCCTCATCTCACTACAAATCAAGGTACTTCTCTCTCTAGTTCAATTTCCTAGAAATCTCCATTTCTCTCTAGATTCTCTTCCTTATTGCAATTCTCTTGTGGATTTGGGATTAGGTGGTATAGATCTACTTAGATTTGGATTTTTGGGTTGATTGAGTGGTTGGAGACCTTAGAAGCTTGGAATTCTATCTTGGAGCTTGATTTTCTCTTCTACTGGTCATTTTCATTATTATTGGATTAGAGGCAAGTAAAATATACCTATTTAACATGGAATGCATGTCTATTGTCATTTGATTCTGTAATTTCAATTCAATTGAATGTCTAACTGCATAGATCTACCTTTGAGCTTGTTTTTCATGGTTTTTTGTCATTGATGGATGAAGCTTCTCATTTGGAAGATCAATTGCCCAATTAGTGATGGTTGGATGAGAATAGAAGTGTCTTTGATGTTTGTTTATGTTTCCATGATGGATGGACGAGATTAGATATGATTTTGATGGAAGAATGGATGAAATTCTAGAAATCTGGGATATTGCAAATCGTGTGTACTCAGTCGACCGGGGACACTGAAATTCTAGATTTCCCAGTCCCAGTTAGATTTCTGGGAAATTTACAGAGACAATGTATGCGGTCGACCCGACCGTGTGCCAAGCCGACATGATACACTCGGACCCCATACTACACCAATGCACCGGGTCGACCCGGCCCTGTCCCCGGTCAACTAGATACATTGAGAATATCATGAATTGAGAGTTGGCCTGGGCACTATTTAGCTAGTGAACCAGGTCGACCAGCTGACCACCCGATTGACCATATTCACTAGAAATTTCAGAACTCAAGTCAAGTCCAGCTACTGATCCCTGTGTAGCAGGTCGACCTGCCACACTGCAGACAGTATATTCTTGTTTCATTCTCTGATTAACGTTTGATCTGCTGTGGAAATGGACTTCTATCAATGTACTAATCGTGAGTTAATGATTTGGCTCAACCTTGACTCATGGGGACCACCAAAGTAGGGTCTAGTATATTAAATGGAATTTGATTCGATCCTTAAACGTTGTCGAACATGCCCGTAACTTCTAGAGCACCAAAATACACTATCCCTTGGCATCTTAAACTCCTTTTAAGAATGGAATTGACTGACATGGACCTGGACCTAAAAGGAGGTCATTACTTAGGTTGGACCTTTGCTATTTCTCATTGATTGGCTTGGTTTTGGAGATTTAATATGCTTAGTTTATTTCTGTCACTCTTGCATCCTTTCTATTGATTATATATACCTATTAATTAAATGAAAAATAGATGACCTGAACCTAGCTAGAATTACCTACTGATGACCCGGTGTTATGGATTGGTGATTAATGAATTGTGTCTGTGGCTAGGCGGGCCATCATATGGCCTAGCATTCTGTCACGACCCAGGCCTGGGTGTCGGATGTGAATTTTGATCCCCCCCCCCTCCCCCGAGGGAAATCATCATTCAACTGTGTGAGCTAAAAAAAGTACATCGAGAATGAGGATCCCGACTACCCTCAAAGTCGACAGATCACGATCGCCAATTATGGATACGGCCGTAACACCGTCCTTCAATGAAAGCCGAAAGAATGCGGGAGGAAAATAGTGTGGGTTCTTCTCTTGTCTGATGTACCACTGGCGACACACCACAGTTGTCTCGTCACTTAATTTGGGTCTTTCAATTTGGGTCAAACTTGGGTCAAGGGTCAAATTATGGGATCCAAGATAGGATCGTAGTGAACTAGGCAGGGGAAATCAACATCCATGGGGTGCAGACTAGTTAAAATTAAATCCAAGTATTCTAGGGGATAAATGCAATAAAACGGAAATAAACTCAGAAAACAAGGGGGAAGGTGCCAAATATTTAGAAGAGGATATACCTCGTTCCCGGGTTTCCCCTTCAATTTCCTTTGACGACCTAAGGTTCAAAGGCTGATTCTTCGAATCGAAAGAACGATGCAAACGAAACTTCGAGTTGTGATTTCTGTGGGTTTGCGTGCGATATGCAAGTGATAAAAGTGCATGGCCGATGATGGGCCAAAAGTAAGTAAAAATAGCCGATGTTCGGCTGAGATTGATTAAGGGTGGCTGATGATGGGCCAAAGGTAAAATAACTGATATTGGGGTGTGTGAAATCACTTGTTTCGTCTCGTCATTCTCGTTAATTCAGGTTCTCGAATCAGCCTCTATTTCCTTTAATCATTGAGTTCAAATGAATACTTGGCACCGGAGGTGGAGGAAAAGGGAAGAAAATATTTTTGGGGTTAGTTTGTTGGTTTTATTATTTTTTTGGATTTTCAGTAATTGGGGCTGAAAGGGCCTAACTAAGGGATTTCATACTTGGATTCAATCTGACTATTCCATTTCCCTAATGGATCTCTAACCTATCCTAAGGTCCTAGACGCCCTCATCTGCTCTCCCGGTCCATTAGCAGGGCCCAAAAAGAGAGTGGAGCCTAATTGACTGAAGTTTAAGAAATTATGGTAGTCTAACCTGGCTAGGGGGAGACCTAGATCTGGGTCCGGGGTCTGACCTAATCAGCCTAGACTACTATTTAATTCCTGATTCCAATTTATTAATACATTTGAGTTTTTGATATGTTTTACTTTGTTTTTGGTCTTTTGGGTCTTTATTGTTTTTATTTTGGTTTTATGTTTATTTATAGGGCCTAAAATCCTAAATTGATCTTTTCAATCCTAATGAAATGAGAAGAAGAGGAGAGTGAATTTCTAATTTTTTATTAATAATTTATTTGAAGTTTCCTAAATAATATTCCTAATCCTAATGAGAGGAGGGATGAGAAAACAAGTCAATTATTAAATTTAGCCTAATTATATTGATTAATAGGGTAGCTAAGAATTCTAGTTTTTAATCTTTACTCTTTTTTGTTTGTCTTTTTGTTTTTTTGGTTTGTCTATTTTGGTTTTGAGATGTTTTGCAGTCCAAAGTTTTATGTAATAGGGCATAAATGTTTGGGATAATAAAAATAAAGATAAAGCAAATGCGGCTAGTTACATGATTCATGGGCATATTAGATGCATGAGCATGTTAGAATATGCTAGGAATAAATTCAAAATAAATAACATCCTAAAATATTAATCAGATGCATGAACATATTGGGGTGCATGAGCATATTAGATGTACTAAACATAAAAAGGAATGGTGATAGATAAAGACTAACCTAAGTACATGAATATGTTAGGTGCATGGAATATATTAAAAGAAATAAACAAACAAGTAAGTAACTAAATTCAATGCAGGAAAAGAAAATGAACGTGCATGGGCATAGTCAGGTGAATGGGCTAGGAGATGGGTGCAACAGTAAGGTGAGGCAATAGTGAAGTGAGCGCATAAGTGAAACGGGTGTTGTAATGAGGGTGTGTAGAGCAGACCTCAGTGCACAGGCTGTGCCAGTGGCAGATCCAGTAGGTGTGCAGTGAAAGAGGAAAGAAGAGGAGGAATGCAGTCGAAGGAAAAAACAAAAGAAAAAAGAAGAGGAGGAGAAAGAAATGGATGCGTAGGGACGGGCTCGGGCAGTGAAGTGAGTGCAGCTATAAAGTAGTGTGATGGGGAAGAGAAGGAGGAAAAGAGAAAAGAAATGAAGAAGAAGAAAAGAAAGAAAAAGTGGGCCGTGTGCACAAATGAGGTGTTGTGAGGGTGTAGGGAGAGAGGAGGGTGTAGGGGGGAAAGAAGCAGGGGAGACAGAGGAGAGAAGGAGTGAAGACGGGGAGTGATGGAGAGATAGAGGGAGAGGGAGAGAGGAAACAGGGAGGGAGAGAGCAGGGCGATAGAGAGAGAGGGAGAGAGGAAACAGGGAGGGAGAGAGCAGGGCAATAGAGAGAGAGTGGAGGGGAAGAAAGGGCGGCGTGGAGGTGGTTGCTACAGCGGGTGTAGCCCAAGGGAAGAGGAGTGGGAGGAAGAAGGAAGGGGAAGGAGAGGGAGAGAAAGGGAGTGGGGGGGGGGAGGCAGAATAGGGAGACGAGGCAGAGAAAGAGTGCGAGTAGAGGGGGAGAGAGAAGAGGAAGGCGCGGGTAGAGAAGAAAGACGGGAGAGGGAGAGTGTGGAGTTGCAGGTGGCAGGACGCATGGGGACAGAGAGAAGGGAGATGGAGAGGGCAGAGATAGGGATAGGTTTGAGGGAGTTAGAGATGGTGCGGGAGAGAGAAATCTTGGGGGGAGGGGAGAGTCCAGATCCCGTGGACTTTCCCCTCCCATGCAGCTAATGGGTCAAGTCGGGTGTGGGTCGGTTTGGGCATGGGTTGGAGGGACTAGGCCTTACGGGGCATGGATCAGATTTGGATTTGGGTTTAATGGGTTGGATCGGATCTAGTTCAGCCTAGGTTCGAATTCACTGGGCCGGGCCTGGTGGGTTTGGATTGAAAAGGAACTAATTTGAGTCAAGAAGAGGTTGGGGAGAAGAGGAGGTGCGGGGGGTGGCTGGGCGGAAGAAGAAGAAAGTGGAGAGGGAGGAAGAAAGAGAAAGAAAGGAAAGAGGGGATGTGCAGGCGGTGTGCGATGGGGGAAGAAGGGGATGGAGATGAAGAGGAAGAGAAGAAAAGAAAGAGAAAATGAGATGGGTGATGATGCAGATGCAATGGGCAATGGGTGTGAGGGCAGGAGAGGGCCTACCTGGTTCCGGAGTGTGGCGGAGGGTTGTTGCATTAGTCTAGAGGTGCTGCTACGTCTGGGAGATGGGCCTCATCTGAGATGGGGTAGGTGCAGGGAAGTGGTGGTGGCAGGAGATCTGGAGGTGCTGCTTGCAGGGTGGGCGTCGTTGCGTGTGTCTAGAGGCTAATGCGTGCGTCTAGAGGAGGGAGATGGAGAGAGATGGGGTACGATGGTGGTGCGGGAGATGGAGGATGATGGGTCGCAAGGGATAGGTTCTAGATGGAGGTTCTGCGTGGGAGGAAGAAAGAGAAAGAAATAAAAAAAAAAAAAAGAAAGGAAAGAGGGGATGTGCAGGCGGTGTGCGATGGGGGAAGAAGGGGATGGAGATGAAGAGGAAAAGAAGAAAAGAAAGAAAGAAAATGAGATGGGTGATGATGCAGATGCAATGGGCAATGGGTGTGAGGAAAGGAGAGGGCCTACCTGGTTCTGGAGTGTGGCGGAGGGCTATTGCGTTAGTCTAGAGGTGCTGCTACGTCTGGGAGATGGGCCTCATCTGAGATGGGGTAGGTGCAGGGAAATGGCGGCGGCGGGAGATCTGGAGGTGCTGCTTGTAGGGTGGGCGTCCCTGCGTGTGTCTGGAGGCTGCTGCGTGCGTCTGGAGGAAGGAGATGGAGAGAGCTGGGGTACGATGGTGGTGCGGGAGATGGAGGATGATGGGTCGCAAGGGATGGGTTCTAAATGGAGGTTCTGCGTGTGAAAACGAAGGAGACGGGCGTGCGTGGGATGAAGATGGAAAGATGAGATCAAGGGAATTTTGCGCTGTCGGATGTGAATTTTGATCCCCCCCCTGAGATGGGAATCACCATTCGACAGTGTGAGATAAAAAAGTATATCGAAAATGAGGATTCCGACTATCCTCAAAATCAACGGATCATGATTGCCAATTATGGATTCGGTTGTAACACTGTCCTTTGACGAAAGCCGAAAGAATGTGAGAGGAAAATGGGGTGGGTTCTTCTCTCGTCTAATGTGCCGCCGGCGACACACGACGGTTGTCTCGTCACTTAATTTGGGTCTTTCAATTTGGGTCGAACTTGGGTCCTTGGTCAAACTACGGGCTCCAAGATAGGATCGTAGTGAACTAGATAGGGGAAATCAACATCCAGGGGGTGCAAACTAGTTAAAATTAAATCTAAGTTCTCTAGAGTTAAATGCAGTAAAACGGAAATAAACTAAGAAAATAAGGGGGAAAGGTGCCAAACATTTAGAAGAGGATCAACCCCATTCTCGGGTACCCCTTTCAATGTCCTTTTACGACCTAGGATTTAAAGGCTGATTCTTCGAATCAAAAGAACGATGCAAACGATACTTCGAGTTGTGATTTCTGTGGGTTTATGTGCGATACGCAAGTGATAAATGTGCATGGCCGATGATGGGTCGGAAGTAAGATAAAAAATGGCCGATGTTGGGCAGTGATTGATTGAGGGTAGCCGATGATGGGCCTGTAGTAAATAAACTAATATTGGGGTATGTGAAATCACTCGTCTCGTTTTGTCATTCTCATTAATTCAGGTTCTAGGAATCAGCCTCTATTCCCTTTGATCATTGAGTTCAGATCAATATTTGGCACCAGAGGTGGTGGAAACGAGAAGAAAATATTTTTGAGATTGGTTTTGTTGGTTTTATTTTTTTTTTATTTTTAATAATTGGGGCTAGAAGGGCCTAACTAGGGGTGTTCCTACTTGGATTCAATCCAACTATTCCATTTCCTTAATGGATCTCTACTCTATCATAGGGTCTGCTCTCCTGGTCCCTTAGCAGGGCCCGGAGAGAGAGTGGGGCCTAATCAGTTGGGGTTAATGAAACCAGGATAGTCTAAGCTAGTTAGGGGAAGACCTAGATCTTGGTCCGCGGTCTGACCTAATCAGTCTAGTCTACTATCTAATTTCTAACTCCAATTTATTAATATTTCTGAGTTTTTTATATCTTTTATTTTGTTTTTGGTTTTTTAGGTTTTTATTGTTTTTATTTTGGTTTTATGTTTATTTATAGGGCGTAAAATCTTAAATTGATATTTCCCAATCCTAATGGAATGGGAAGAAGAGGAGAGTGAATTTCTAATTTTTTATTAATAATTTATTTGAAGTTTCCTAAATAATATTTCCTAATCCTAATAAGAGGAGGGATGAGAAAAAGAAGTCAATTATTAAATTTAGCCTAATTATATTGATTAATAGGGTAGCTAGAATTCTAATTCTTAATTAATTTTTTAATTTTTTTATTTACCTTTTTGTTATTTTGTCTTTGTTTTTTTCTTTTTTCGTTTGTTTTTGTTTTATGCAATATCAAATTTCATCTAAAGGGAATGAAAAGTAAAAAAAAAAAATGAAATGAAGGAAATTGCGTCGAAATTGCATGATGGATACACATATTAATGCGTGGGCATATTTCAATGCATGGACCTATTATATAAAGGAAGAGAAGTAATTTGAAGCGAATAAAAATTTTAAAAAGGAAAGAGATGAAATTAAATGCATGGGCATATTTCAATGCATGGACAGGTTTGATGCACAATTAAAGACAATTCAAATCAGTAATGGCCTAAAATACTAAATTAGATGCGTGGCATGTTATATGCATGAAGAATAAAAGACAGTACAAATAAATGAAGAATTAAATGCACAAAATAGATAGCTGGTATTGGGCTGTGCATAAACGGGTTGGATTGGTGAATGGGTCAGGTGACGGGTGCAACAGTGAGGTGAGGCAACAGTGAAGTGGGCGCAGGGAGGAGTGTCCAGTGGAGATGAGTGCAAGGAGGCATCGAGGGAGTGTAGCAGGTGGGGTGTAGTGCAGGTGAGGGGAGGTGTGCAGGCTGTGCAACAGTTGGAGTAGAAGAGAGAAGAGAAGGAAGAAATGATGAAATGGGCGCGGGTGACGTGTGCAGGCGAGGTCAAGAGAAAGAGGAGGAAGATGAAAGGAAAAGAAAGAAAGAGGTGCAGAGGGTGCAGGTGGGTGCGTGCAGCCGCAAGGGAGAATGCAGTGGGGAGGAGAAGAGAGGGAAAAAGAAAGAAAGATAGAAAGCAAGAAAGAAAAAAAGAAGAAGAGGAGAAGGTGTGCAGGCGAGAGAGTGCAGTGTGTGTGCAGGGGAGGAGAAGAAGAAGAGAGAAAGAAAGGGGGTCAGTTCAGGGGGTGTACAGGCAGAGAAAGAGGAAGATGGAGAAGAAGGGAAGAAAGGAAAAAGAGGGGGTGGTGCGATAGTGATGCACAGCAGCGGGGAAACAAGAAGTGGGGAAAGGAAGGAGGGAGGAAGAAGAAAGAGAAAAGAGATGGGGCGGCAGCGCTGCCGCGCGTGGGCGCAGGGTGGAAACGAAGGGGAGAGAGCGAGGGGGAGAAGGAGCGAACGAGAGGGAGAGAGTGGGCGGAGCAGAGAGAGGGTGAGAAAGAGAGTGGACGGGAGAGATGGAGATGGGTCTCAGAGGGAGAGACAGAGGGGGAGCGGAGAGGTGGAGGGAGACGTAGAAAGGAAATAAGGAGTTCAGAGAGGGGAGAGTGGGTAGAGAGCGAGAGGGTGAACTGGGAGAGAGGAGGATGGAGAAGAAAGGGTGAGCGGAGAGGGAGAGAACAAGAGAGAGAGAGAGAGAGAGAGAGAGAGAGAGAGAGAGAGAGAGAGAGAGACGTACAGGTGGGTGGAGCGGAGAAGAAGGATGATGTCAGGGGAAGAGGAGGGTGAGTCGCGGAGAGGCAGAGAGAGAGGAGATGGTGCGTAGTTGGGCGGAGCAGAGAAGAAGAAGGGAGGAGAGAGAGAGAAGAGAGAGAGCGAAGACAGGAGAGGGGGTGAGCAAGGAGAGATGGGGAGAGAGCGAGGGAGGGTGCGCGGTGTGTGCGGAGTGCAGGAAGAGGGACAGGTGTACCTGGCGCAGGGGAAGAGGGAGAGGCGCTGTGGAAGCCGGAGATGAGTGCTGGTGTGGCGGTGCTGCTGCGTGCGTCTGGAGGAAGAAGATGGGGAGTCCGGGTCTGCGCGAGAGTCCTGAGATGGAGGGTGATGGGTGCTGCGAGAGATCTGGAGGGAGACGGATGGGAGAGATGGGAGATGATGCGTGAGGGAGATGGGGCGATCAGCGCAGGGATGGAGGAGGGGAGATGTAGGCCCGAGAGATGGGAGATGGAGTGATGGGTTCTGCGCCTGTTCTGGATGGAAACGGGGTTGCCGCGTACAGGTCGTGGCTGGAAGATGAAGTGGAGGGATAGATGGCTGTTGAGGGATGGCTGCGAGATGGGAGATGATGATGATGGGATGAAGACGATGGTGAGATCGGGATGATGGGCGACACGGAGAAGATCCTCTGAAAGGGAGTTCTGCGCCTGGGTTTTTTTGTTCCATTCGGTGAAGTGGGGATAAGGCCTGGGAGTTTGAAATCGAGAGGGAAAGAGAGATATGAGTGGTTGGGAGAGAGATGTGCGTCTGAGATGAGCTCTAGGGAGAGATCTCTGTCTGGGATGAGAGTTCTGGGAGATATAGAGATTGGTTTGGGGGAGTTAGAGATGCAGAGGGAGAGAGAAATCTCAGGGGGTGGGGAGAGTCCAAATCTCGTGGACTCTCCTCTTCCATGCAGCTAATGGGCCAGGTCAGGTCTGGGTCGGTTTTGGGTCGGACCTGACTGGGTTTGGGTGAGTTGGGCCCAAAGTTGGGCTGGACTTGGGTTTGGACGGGCTTGGCCTAGTAAGGGTTCTGGGTCAGGTTAGGTGGGTTTGGGTTGGATTCGGCCTGGAATGATGGGATCGAGTCGAGTTTGAAAGGAGCAGGTTCGGGCCCAGAAGGTGGGGTCCTGGTGGAGATTGGTCGAGTTGTTGTCGCCGGAGCCCAAGCTTCGTAGATTTCGATCCGCTTGTTGGATTTCGACGTTCTACACATCAATGGAAAGCACTCAGTGAGTAGGTCACGATGAACCGATTTTCAGGGCAATCGAAGGTCCAAAAATGGTAGGTGATTTTTCATGCAGGCGCCCCGGGGGTGTGGGACCCACTATTAAAATTTTTGATCCGCTCGTCGGATCTCAGAGTTCTATATATGGACAGAAAGTTCTCGACGAGTACATCGCAATGAGTCAACTTCTGGGGTGATCAGAGGTCTAGAGACGACACATGACTTTTCAAGGGGCGTCCTGGGGGCGCGGGACCCCCTATTACTATTTTTGATCCGCCTGTCGGATCTCGGAGTACTATACATGGACGGAAAGCACTTGATGAGTGGATCGCGATGAGCTAACTTCCAGGGTGACCTAAGGTGTAGAAGCGATAGGCGATCTTTGACTTAGGACCTAATCAAGGCATCATTAAATAGGGTGGACTAAATTGCCCCTCATAGGGTGCCAAAATGAGGTGTCTACATGCGCATGGATGGGCTTGCGTGCGATGGGATATAGATTAGGAGTTAAGAGATTGAGAGGGAGTGAGAGATCTCACGTTGGGAGAGAGATGTGAGTCTAAGATGGGCCTTGGGGAGAGATCTTTGTCTGGGATAAGAGTTCTGGGAGAGATAGGCATAGGTTTGAGGGAGTCAGAGATGGAGCGGGAGAGAGAAATCTCGGGGGGAGGGGAGAGTCCAGATCCCGTGGACTCTCCTCTCCCATGCAGCTAATGGGCCGGGTCGGGTATGGGTTGGTTTGGCCTTGGGTTGGAGGGACTAGGCCTAACAAGACTTGGATCGGGTTTGGATTTGGGTTTAATGGGTTGGATCGGATCAGGTTCAGCCTGGGTTAAAATTCACTGGGTCGAGCCTGGTGGGTTTGGATTTAAAAGGAATTAATTTGGATCCAGAAGAGGATGGGGAGAAGAGGAGGCGCGCGGGTGGTTGGGCGGAGGAAGAATAAAGAGGAAACATAGGAAGAAAGAGAAAGAAAGAAAAAGGAAAGAAAGGAAAGAGGGGATGTGCAAGCGGTGTGCGGTGGGGGGAGAAGGGGATGGAGATGAAGAGGAAGAGAAGAAAAGAAAGAAAGCAAAAGAGATGGGTGATGATGCAAATGCAATGGGTAATGGGTGTGAGGATAAGAGAGGGCCTACCTGGTTCTGGAGTGTGGTGGAGGGCTGTTGCGTGAGTCTGGAGGTGCTGCTACGTCAGGGAGATGGGCCTCGTCTGAGATGGGTTAGTTACAGGGAAGTGGTGGCGGCGGGAGATCTGGAGGTGCAGCGTGCAGGGGCACGTTGTTGCATGTGTCTGGAGGCTGCTGCGTGCATCTGGAGGGGGGAGATGGAGAGAGATGGGGTACGATGGTGCTGCAGGAGATGGAGGATGAAGGGTCGCAAGGGATGGGTTCTAGATGGAGGTTCTGCGTGTGAAAACGAAGGAGACGGGCGTGCGTGAGACGATGATGAAGAGATGAGATCGAGGGACTTCTGCGCATGGATGGGCTTGCGTGCGATTGGATATAGATTATGAGTTAAGAGATTTAGAGGGAGTGAGAGATCTCACGTTGGGAGAGAAAAGTGCGTCTAAGATGGGCCTTGGGGAGAGATCTCCGTCTGGGATGAGAGTTCTGGGAGAGATAGGGATAGGCTTGAGGAAGTTAGAGATGGAGCGGGAGATGGAGCGGGAGAGAGAAAATGAAAAAGAAAAGAAAGGAAAGAGGAGATGTGCAGGCGGTGTGCGGTGGGGGAAGAAGGGGATGGAGATGAAGAGGAAGAGAAGAAAAGACAGAAAGAAAAATAGATGGGTGATGATGCAAATCCAATGGGTAATGGCTGTGAGGAAAGGAAAGGGCCTACCTGGTTCCGGAGTCCGGCGAAGGGCTGTTGCGTGAGTCTGGAGGTGCTGCTACGTCTGGGAGATGGGCCTCGTCTGAGATGGGTTAGGTGCAGGGAAGTGGTTGTGGCGGGAGATCTGGAGGTGCTACGTGCATGGGGGCGTCGTTGCATGTGTCTGGAGGCTGCTATGTGCGTCTGGAGGAGGGAGATGGAGAGAGATGGTGGAAGAAGGGAATGGGGAAGAAGAGGAAGAGAAGTAAAGAAAGAAAGAAAAGGAGATGGGTGATGATGCAGATGCAATGGGTAATGGGTGTGAGGAAAGGAGAGGGCCTACCTGGTTCAGGAGTCTGGCGGAGGCCTTTTGCGTGAGTCTGGAGGTGCTGCTACGTCTGAGAGATGGACCTCATCTGAGATGGGTTAGGAGAAGGGAAGTGGTGGCGGCGGGAGATCTGGACGTGCTGCGTGCAGGGGGGGCGTCGTTGCGTGTGTCTGGAGTCTGCTGCATGCGTCTGGTGGAGGGAGATGGAGAGAGATGGGGTACGATGGTGGTGTGGGAGATGGAGGATGGTCGGTCGCAAGGGATGGGTTCTAGATGGAGGTTCTAAGTGTGAAAAAGGAGACAGGCGTGCGTGAGATGATGATGGAGAGATGAGATGGAAGGACTTCTGCGCACTGATGGGATTAAGTGCGATGGGATATAGAGTAGGAGTTAAGAGATTGAGAGGGAGTGAGAGATCTGACACTGGGAAAGAGATGTGCGTCTGAGATGGGCGTTGGGGAGAGATCTCCGTCTGGGATGATAGTGCCGTGAGAGAAAGCCTAGGTTTGAGGGTGTTAGAGATGGAGCGGGAGAGAGAAATCTCGGGGGAGAGGAGAGTCCAGATCCTGCGGACTCTCCTCTCCCTTGCAGCTAATGGGCCAGGTCGGGTATGTGTCGGTTTGGGCATCGGTTGGAGGGACTAGGCCTAACGGGGCTTGGATCGGGTTTGGATTTGGGTTTAATGGGTTGGATCGGTTTAGGTTCAGCCTGGGTTCAGATTCATGGGGTCAGGCCTGGTGGGTTTGGATTTAAAAGGAACTAATTTGGGTCCAAAAGAGGATGGGGAGAACAGGAGGCGCGTGGGTGGCTGGGCAGAGGAAAAAGAAAGAAGAGCGGGAGGAAGAAAGAGAAAGAAAGAAAAAGAAAAGAAAGGAAAGAGGGGATGTGCAGGCGGTTTGCGGTGGGGGAAGAAGGGGATGGAGATGAACAGGAAGAGAAGAAAAGAAAGAAAGAAGAAGAGATGGGTGATGATGCAGATGCAATGGGTATTGGGTGTGACGAAAGGAGAGGGCCTACCTGGTTCAGAGTTTGGCGGAGGGCTGTTGCATGAGTCTGGAGGTGCTGCTACGTCTGGGAGATGGGCCTCGTCTGAGATGGGTTAGGTGCAGGGAAGTGGTGGCGGCGGGAGATCAAGAGGTGCTGCGTGTAGGGGGCGTCGTTACGTGTGTCTGGAGGCTGCTGCGTGCGTCCGAAGGAGGGTGATGGAGAGAGGTGGGGTACGATGGTGGTGCGAGAGATGGAGGATGATGGGTCACAAGGGCTGGGTTCTAAATGGAGGTTCTGCGTGTGAAAACGAAGGAGACAGGTGTTAAGTTCATGAATTTGCATATTTATGCATCATTTTAGGATGAATTAGATGAGGAGTTAAGAGATTGAGAGGGAGTGAGAGATCTCACATTGGGAGAGAAACATGCGTCTGAGATGGGCGTTGGGGAGAGATCTTCGTCTGGGATGAGAGTTCTGGGAGAGTTAGGGATAGGTTTGAGGGAGTTAGAGATGGAGCGGGAGAGAGAAATCTCTGGGGGAGGGGAGAGTCCAGATCCCGCAGACTCTCCTCTCCCATGCAGCTAATGGGCTAGGTCGGGTATGGGTCGGTTTGGGCATCGGTTGGAGGGACTAGGCCTAACGAGGCTTGGATCGGGTTTGGATTTGGGTTTAATGGGTTGGATCGGTTTAGGTTCAGCCTGGGTTCAAATTGACTGGGCCAGGCCTAGTGGGTTTGGATTTAAAAGGAACTAATTTGGTCCAGAAGTGGATGGGGAGAAGAGGTGGCGCGCGGGTGGCTGGGCGGAGGAGGAAAAAAGAGGAGAGGGAGGAAGAAAAAGACAGAAAGAAAAAGTGAAGAAAGGAAATAGGGGATGTGCAGGCGGTTTGTGGTGGGGGAAGAAGGGGATGGAGATGAAGAGGAAGAGAAGAAAATAAAGAAAGAAAAAGCGATGGGTGATGATGTAGATGCAATGGGTAATAGGTGTGAGGTATGGAGAGGGCCTACCTGGTTCAGGAGTCTGGCGGAGGTCTTTTGCATGAGTCTAGAGGTGCTGCTACGTCTGGGAGATGGGCTTCGTCTTTGATAGGATTGGTGCGGGGAAGTGGCGGCGGCGGGATATCTGGAGGTGATGCGTGCAAGGGGGCGTCGTTGCATGTGTCTGGAGGCTGCTGCGTGTGTCTGGAGGAGGGGGAGGGAGATGGAGAGAGAAGGGGTACGGTGGTGGTGCTGGAGATGGAGGATGATGGGTCGCAAGGGATGGGTTCTACATGAAGATTCTGCGTGTGAAAATGAAGGAGACGGGCGTGCGTGAGATGATGATGGAGAGATGAGATCGAGGGACTTCTGCGCATGGATGGGCTTGCGTGTGATGGGAATTAGATTAGGAGTTAAGAGATTGAGAGGGAGTGACAGTCCTCACATTGTGAGAGAGACGTGCGTCTGAGATGTGCCTTGGGGAGAGATCTCCGTCTGGGATGAGAGTTTTGGGACAGATAGGGATAGGTTTGAGGGAGTTAGAGATGGAGCGGGAGAGAGAAATCTCTGGGGGAGGGGAGAGTCCAGATCCCGCGAACTCTCCTCTACCAAGCAGCTAATGGGCCGGGTCGGGTATGCGTCGGCTTGGGCATGGTTTGGAGGGACTAGGCCTAACGGGGCCTGGATTGGGTTTGGATTTGGGTTTAATCGGTTGGATCGGATCAAGTTCAGCCTGGGTTCAAATTCACTAGGTCGGGCCAGGGGGGTTTGGATTTAAAAGGAACTAATTTGGGTCCAGAAGAGGATGGGGAGAAGAGGAGGCGCGCGGGTGGCTGGGTGGAGGAAGAAGAAAGAGAAGAGGGAGGAAGAGAGAGAAAGAAAGAAAGAGAAAAGAAATGAAGGAGGGGATGTCCAGGCGGTTTGCGGTGGGGGAAGAAGGGGATGGAGATGAAGAGGAAGAGAAGAAAAGAAAGAAAGAAAAAGAGATCCCTAAACCCTTTTTCAATGTCCAATGTCCTATCTTACCACAGTGGAAACACTTTCCCTTAGTCCCTAAACCCTTAGCCTTTGCCACACCACCATTAGGACCATTTTCCGCCTTAGGACCCTCGGGGACTGATTTCTTTTTGCCTTTCCGGCCTTTGCCTTTCGGTTCGGGCTTGGCATCTGACTTTTCTGTCATCAGGGCAGTTGGCCTTCTCTTCACAATTCCCTCAGTTGCTACTAGCTGGCTAGACAGCTCAGCTAGAGTCATATTCATTTTATTCATATTATAATTTATCTTAAAATGGTTGAATGAATCTGGTAACGACTCGAGGATTATGTCAATCTGCGATTCTGTATCAATTGCGGTACCCAGTACATCTAACTCATTCAATGAGTCCATCATTTTCAGCATGTGGTCCTGTACTGATGTACCCTCAACCATCTTGGTGCTTATGAACACCCTCATAGCAGCCTGCCTAGCAGGCCTGCCCTGGTCCGCAAACATCTCTTTTAAGTTCGATATAATATTGTATGCAATCTTATAGGATTGATGTTGGTGTTGCAAAACACTAGACATAGATGCATGTGTATAACATCTGGCCATCTCATCATCTTTGGTCCGTTTCACATAATGGTCTTTCTCATCTTGTGGTGCATCTGGCGCAGGCTCATCAAGGGGGGGCATGGTAAGAACATATTTATATCCTGATGCAGTCAGGACAATATCCAGGTTCCGTTTCTAGTCTACATAGTTGGATCCCTCCAACTTATTCTGGTTGAGAATGGTCGCAAGTGGATTGAAAGTGTTCGAATTCATGTCGAATAAACTGTAGCACATAACCATACATTCAATTAATCAATATTAATGACATTAGGGTTTAGTATTCTACCAAATTTATGTGGTAATCCTCATAACCACTAAAATTTAGAAAACATTGGAATTCCAATCCCTGGGATATGCCACCGTGGGGAGTGCGAATACCTCCTAGATTGGTGCCGATCAAAGTAGATCAAAATTTGGATTAAGACTAACTATCCATGATCCTCTATCATTCATTATTATTTAGGTATCTCATACCAAATAATGTATGACTCCTGATTAGCTTTGGTTTCTAAAATACATTAGGCAAATCCTTGGGGATACTACATCATTATTTTAGTTAAGTGTGACCCACCAAGTAACATTGCGTGACAACCGTTGTGGGCAGCCCCTCCTTGGGGAGTGAACCCCCACCCTGTCTCACCAACACTATCCTTTTAGGAGATCCATATCTAGTAACTAGACAAATAAAAGCCCTCCGTGGGGAACGATCATTCTCAAGATGGCGTAAGGCTAATACTTTCCTTACAATGGACCTATGGTGGAAAACCATGGGGATTTCTCAATTCAATGCCCCGCTCCCACTTAATATTTTAGATTGAGGATCTTCCTTTTAAGGTATTAGGGCCCATATTAATATCAAATTATCTCATGATATGATCAAAGATTGGTTCCAAGTCAAGTTATTTTAAGGAAAGTCCAGTTTCTAATTTAGTGTTACCAATGTATCCATCTCATGGGTCATCAACACTAATTAGAACTCTTTCCAAAAATTAATTTGATTTGACCAATTTTAGTAACTTGCTATATTTGGATCAGATTTGGAAACATTCTAAATCAAGCATTCATCCATAAATAGAAAATTGCTAAAATTAGTAACTAGTCCTCTCCTCCACATGGCCCATGCGGAATAGACTTCTTGGACTTCTAGGACTTTCAAAACTTTGGGATTCCTTAAACTCTTTGGTATCTCCAAAACACTTTTGATAATCTTCAAACTCTTTGATTAGGAGTCCAACTTCACTTTCCTTCTTCATCTCGGACATCGCCAGAATTTATAAATTATGAAAATTACATAAATCCCTATGTCTCTACAGTGAAACTTACATGGTGATTTAAGATTGAAATTAAAATGGCTATAGGGAAACCATCATGCATTGCCCTTTCATGGGAAACCAAGGAAATCATGACGCCCTTTACACTTAGCCTTAAATAAACCAATCAACCATAAAAGAAAGCAAAAGACTTGTGGGCCATATGGAGAGGATAAGATAACTTACATGTTAGTATCTCATACAACCACACAAAACACACAAATAGGTTGCCAAACAATGCTGGAAAAATAGGACACACAAAGAAGACCCGAAACTGAAAAATCCTAAATTTGCAACTGCTATCACAGTGTCCTCGGTCGACCGGCCAGAGAGCCCGGTCAACTAGACTGCAAGTACCCGGTCGACCGGACATGGGTTCCGGTCGACCGGACAGACAAACTAAATTTTTGGGTTTTTCTATTTCATGTCCATTCAACTCCAAAACTCTTTTGAAGTGTTCCAATGGCTTCCTATCATCCCTCCATCATTATTAAACCCTTTTGTGACTGTCCAAACATGGATTCACCATTAAACAAAGTAAAGCCATAAAAACCCAATCCATACATAGTTCTTCCTCTTTCTTCTTTGCATCTCATGCAAAGAATAGAGCAAGCTTGCTGTTCTATCATGATTAGAGATAAGGTATGTCTCTGATACCAATTGTTGGAAGTGGGTGGGCCTCTAGGATAGGTTTCAGTGACTTTTCACCAATTAGAAGTAGTGAACACCTATCCAAGAACCAATAAACCCCAATCCAGGATGCATGTCCTCAATCTCAGCCATCATGGTCAACAAATAAACCTATCAAGAAGATAGAAATTGTACCTAACAAGTAACAAGCAACCACAAAATTCCACAACATACAAGGAGTAGAAAATACCTATGGAGCTCGGTCGTGCTCTAATGGAGAACTTAATTAAACTCTTTAATGAAAAGCTCTTTCACAAAGCAAATCAGAATCTCTAATGCCCAATCGTCCTCCACGCTATGTCCCGCTTCAGATCTCTTTTCTTAAGAGAGATGGTGGAATCTCCAAGAGAAAAACTAACTAGAATCACTAAGGAAACTAGAAGAGAACTAGAAGAGAGAGAGAGAGAAAGAGGAGGAATGCAACTCTTGCACACACACTATGGGAGCCTTGGGCGTGAATCTCCAAGGGAGTTCTTTGAACATGAGAACGTCCAAGGGGTTCCCTCCTCTCTTTTATATAGATTTGTAATTCCTCTCTTTCTTTATTATTAGAAGTCTGTAGACACCAAAAATGTCACTTTGCCTCCACAACATCAAAAGCTACATGGAGCGAGGCATCCTACTACAAACAGGCAAAGCTGCTTCAAACATTAGATCTTGTCAGAATCAAACAAAAACTACAAGATCCTTCAAAATAGCCAAAAGAAGGGAATACATGAAGTTTCGGACCATTTCGACACCATTTGGCCTAACTTCAATCCTCCAACAGCTAAGCAGGAGCTCCCGGCGGCGACAGTGTCAAATACATCAAATCTTCGATCAAAGCCTATGGATGGTCTCAAAATACCTCCAAAAGGCTCCAGGCCAAATTTCAAGTCAAACCGACACTGTTTGACCCTCCATCAACCCTCGAAAGGCGAAATCAAGCCTCTCAGCAGCGAGAACCTCCGATGCCACCACTCATCAAACGTAGCACATGAGTAGCTTCTACATGCTTTCAAAGGACTGCACGTCAAATTTCAAGTCATTCCGACAACGTTTGACCCGGCTTTGACGCTCCGAAGCAAAATCAAGCCTACCTGCGGCGAAGCTCCCCGGGACCATGGCATCCAAATCGGAGCTGATGGATCATCTCAAAATGACTCCAATAGGCTCCCTGTCAAATTTCAGGTCAATCGGACATCAGATGACCGTACATCAAAGCTCGACATCTTCCGTACGGTGAAATCAAGTCTAGCATCGACGGGACCCCAAACGGCTTCAAAACTTAAGTAAAAGCCCATGGTTGGTCCTATCTAATGCTCAGGAAGCTTCACCTCAAATTTCAGGTCATTCCGACATCGTTTGACCTAGTTTCAACTCTTGGCGGAAAATCGGCTACAAAGTCTTTGACTTTTCCAAAAATAGGAAACTTTGTGCTCTGATTTGCATGACTTCTCGATGGGTTTTCTTCAGTGGAATCAAGCCAATAAATGAGGAGAAATGTCAAAGAGAAATATAGTAGAAAATAGAAGTAAAAAAGCTCGAAAAACGGCGAAGAAACGGTGACCGGACAGTGACCGAAAAAGGGGCCGAAGCCCCATGGTCGCCGGCCCATGGGTACATGGTCGCCGGCGACCCTGGAAATCCGGGTCACTGGATTTCCGCCAAAAGTGTCGTTTTTCCGTTCTTTTTCGCGTTTCACGATGTTTGGCCCCTATGATTTTCTTAAAATCTGATTTTTGAGGCATGATATCCGTCGATCTTCGTCGACATCACGGATCCGCCATCAAAATCATTTGATCATCATCGGACACTCCAAAACCGCCAACCGGCCGACCAAGAAAGTACACTTTCTGCCCGACTGATCGAGAAATCGACTAGACAGATGTTGCCGACCCATTGGTGTCAACCAATGTCTGAGTTTGCATCGTCATCCGACATTAAACAACGTGCGGATCCATCGATGATCATCGCAAGAAGAATTCCAAAAGACGCGGCGCGGTCCGCGACTCTTCAAGTGACTCGGCGACCAATTAATGCTGTTAATTGACCTTTTTATGACAACTTATTAGGGTCATTAACTCATTATTTTGGACGGCCCAATTAGAAGCAAGCAAATGAGAGTTACAAGTCCAATTAATCATGGCAATTAACCATGTAACTCCTATCATTATAGAGATTAATCATGGTAATTAATTATGAAACTCCCATCATCATGGAGATTAAATACCCATTATTCTCCATCGGCCAATCAAAATCCAAGAAAGAGGAGTTACAAAATTATGAAATTAATACTTGTAACTCCTCCCATCATGGAGCATTAATACCATTAATGCCCATAAAACCCTCCTAATGGCCACCAAAAGCCTATAAATAGGCGGTCATTCCAAAGGGAAGGGATCCTGAAAAATCGCCTGAAAATTATCCTGAAGAATTCTCTGCAAAAAGAAGCTCTCCTGCCTTGAAGAAACCCTGCTGCAAGAACTACAAGGTGATTGAATTTCCATGGGGGGCCACCCCCCCCCCCCAAGGTTTCTCTTCTTCTATCCAACATGGCCTAGATGTGGTTTTTCAGCCCGTCTACCCTTTTTTTATTGGATATAGGACCTTCCCTTGGTCTTTGTCCTCTAAAAATCTGGGGACCAAGCCAAGCCAAGTGAACTAAAGCATCAAGTGTTCTTATATGAAGAATGATGGCGGAGTCCATACATAACCCGCGATCGTCGATCTGAACGAGTCCCCACAATCGCTTGAGAAGTCAGATCCCTCTTTCTTCCCTTTCTATTGTATTTTGTATTTTTCTAAAGAGACAAAAAAATCACAATTCTTG
Source organism: Persea americana (assembly GCA_029852735.1). Taxonomy (NCBI): domain Eukaryota; kingdom Viridiplantae; phylum Streptophyta; class Magnoliopsida; order Laurales; family Lauraceae; genus Persea; species Persea americana. Next base: position 24,735,754 of record CM056817.1, read on the forward strand.
TCTTTCACTATTGATAAGATTTGTAAAATTGCCTTCTACGGCACAAAACTGCCTTTCATGGCAAACTAAAAAATCGCCTTTCACATCATTCTAAATATGTCTCTTTCTTTAAAATATATGTGCAATGGAAAGTTAGAAAAAAAAGTTTGATTTCCTTTCTACTTGTGAAGGTGAATCTCCGGATCACCATTTCATATTCCAAATAGAATAGAAAATCTGGCATAACCGTACAAAAAAAATGTTGATGCTTGCTCTTTTTTTTCTCTTTGCCCCGCCGCACCCCGGCGGACCCGGGACAGAGGAAGGCAAAAAAGAAAAAGACGGGTCCATCAAAGTCCAACTTCCATAATAATTAGTAACCTTTTATTCCCACCATTACCACTATTAGAAGTCTTACTTCAAATAGAAATAGTAGCTTTCCTTTTTTAGTTCAAATAGAATTAATAAAGATCCAATCTTGGACTAGCGTGGGGCCACTAGGGATTCCATAGAAAGCTGGCTCCAACTGGGACATCGCGACCCCACATCTCATGTGCAATCCGGTCACGTAGTTAATTGCAAATAACTCCACTAAATAAATGCAATTAAACTTCGGTCTTAGGAATAAATTACATGAAGACCCTAAACTTCCCTATCACTACAAGTAGGCTCCTCCATCAATATCCATGGATCAATTAGACAAATTGTCCCACCAATTTATATCCATATCTTTTTATCCTTGAGACCCAATTAATTATAGTAATCAGCAGTACCATCCAATTAACTCTTAATTGAGATGGGTGTACACTTACTAATGACAAATCCATTAATCGGCATAAGGGGATAAGACAGATTCAATCTTGACCATTAAATGTTCCCACAATCCTACTACCACGTACCCAAGACACCGAGGTGTTGACCTACAGTTGGCCTCACTCATTGGTAACTCAAAGCAAATAAATAGATAGAAACTTGGGTTCATCAATGTCTCAGGGTTGAGAGCCCATTGCTAGGGAATTATGAGAGCAGACCTTAAAATAAAGACAGTGTTCTTTGAGGTGCTTCTCATAGTCCTTCAATACATCCAATGAACCAGTATAATGATCTAAAATCTTACATTCCTATGATCGAGACAGATCACACTATTTCATAGTGATCATAATACTGCAACCTTGTCAGATGAGATGCCCAATCTCATCACTAGTTGTGAATCAATTTAAGTATAAGATTTGTGACACATGTCTCCTGTATGTGAATCTCATCCACACATATGTGTTACATCTAATACACATGTGGACTCCAGTTCATCTTATGAGGCAGTATGTCATTTGTATTGGTTATATGCATTTAAGTAATTAAAATACCATTCATCTCATCAAAGGAAAACATGAATATATTGATAAATAAAGAAATTAATCAATTTATTACATTAATCTTAATGGATTGAGACCATAAAACTAACAATCTCCCACTTGAGCTCAATGCCAATCAGGGTTACATCTCATGCCCATCCCATCCACATGCTGCTCAAAGACTTTGGTAGTCAAAGGCTTAGTAAAGGGAACTACGAGATTATCCGCAGATGCTATATTGGTGATGGCAATGTCACCTCTCTGCACAATCTCTCTGACCAAATGATATTTCCTCTGTACATGTTTTTGGCTTTTATGGCTTCTGGGTTCCTTGGACTGTGCGACTACGCCACTACTGTCATTGTAAACTGTGAGCGGCTGTCGCGCCAAAGGTACTACTCCAAGTTCCATAAGGAATCTTTTGAGTCAAACTGCTTCCTTAGCTGCTTCACAAGCCGCCACATATTCAGCTTCTGAGGTGGAATCAACATTACATTCATGTTTGATACTCCTCCAGCTGATAGCTCCGCCACCAAGCATAAACACATACCCAGAGGTTGATTTCCTGGAATTCTTATCTAACATGAAGTCAGAATCTGTGTAACCGACTGGAATCAACTCATCACTGCCATAAATTAACATGTAATTTCTAGTCCTTCTCAAGTATTTGAGAATACACTTCACTACAGTCCAGTGGTCGGGGCCTGGGTTAGACTGATATCTGCTGACCAAGCCCACTACATGACAGATATCCGGTCTAGTACAAAGCATAGCATACATGAGGCTGCCAACAGCCGAGGCGTTTGGCACTTCTCTCATTTGCTCCTTTTCCTTCGGTGTCCTGGGACACTGACCCTTGGAAATGTGCACTCCATGCCTGAAAGGTGTGATACCCTTCTTATAGTCCTGCATTGCAAGCCGCATTTGTACCTTATCTATGTACGCAGCTTGAGATAAGCCGATCATCCTAATTTTCCGGTCTCGATGGAGCTTGAACCCTATGATGTAGGTAGCTTCTCCCAAGTCTTTTCATATCAAAAGTCTTAGCCAACCAAACTTTTACTGTAGATTGCATTCCTATATCTCTCCCGAGAAGAATAATGCCATCGACATATAACATACTTCCCTATGATGTGTTTGGAATTTTTGTCTTCCTCATACACGTGGATCCTGGGGAGAAATATTAATTATAACATACTTCCCCAATTCGCATCCTCGAGGTTGGACTGCTGTAGGGATCCGGGTTCGGGGGCGTGACAAGTTTACTTCACCCGATGCGGCTATGTATGAAGAAAAGAAACCTAGTGTGAAGAAACCTACAGTGGAAACAAGCACAGAGGAATCATCTAAAGCTATAGGTCAACGGCAAAAGGAGAAACTGGTGGTCCGGTTCACAGACAAGCCTGAACCTTTCAAAGTTAAAGTGAAACCCAATAGGGACTAAAATAAACCTTTGGTTATCTCCACTAAATCTTCTAAATCAGTCAATGCAACCTCCCCAGTGGATTGGCTATATCATGGAGATCGTTGGTCCGACCTACCTTGGGCTCTCACTGCAAATGGCCAGGCACCCCGAGATTGTAGCGGAATTGGATATCATGAAAGTAAAGTCTACAGTTCGACATCTCAAAGAATATATGGGCTAATGACGGGTAAGATGGAGAATTATCATCAAATCTGTCGCAACCCCGGATCGAGGTCCCCGGTCAGGGCCTGCGACCCGATGTGTGAAGTAATTATCCCATAGGTTTCCACGGTGAGGATTCCAAAACAAGCATGGAACAATCTCACACGAACAATGGTTTGCGGAAGTGTGCAAGTAATCTCAATCACGACTTATCAATGTAAATCAAATGATTCCAAGATGCATAAGTTAAATAGCTCAAAGGACATAAACATTCCGAGGGAGAAATGTAGCATAACATAACCATAGAGTTTAAGTTCCAAGTTTCAAAGTAACAAAAGTACGTTAAGTTAAAAGTTTTCATCCCAAAATAGAAAAGGGCCAACACAGGCCATTACATCCCAAAATAAACCAAAATAAGTCTCAATCCAAGTGTTTACAACTCAAGACCACACCCGATGTCTAGATGACGTCGTCGGGTTGCCACTCACGGGGTGGGGGTGGCTCAAAAGCCTCCTCCGGGCGCTCCTCCTCAACGACATCGACACCTACAGCTGAACACCAAAACAAATGGATCAGACACGACGGTCTGGTAAGTGATCAATTTAGACACAACATAAATCATTTAAATTATGAAATAACAATGCTTAAAAACATGAAATGAATTCAGAGCAAAACTTAAATAGTATGCAAGGCAAAAACTAGCATGATTACAAGAAAACATCATGATTTATGAATCCACATAGAGCTCATCATTTCTCCATCATATGTGATGACAAGAGCAAGGAAAGACAATACAAGAAGAAACAAAACGAAACAAAAGCCCGAGCCACACAAGGTAGGTGGGAACCGCGGAACCGGAACAAAAATGTGTATAAGTACACGACTAATCTGCAGATAGTCCTTATGTTTAAAGACCCCCTAACTAGTGGATCAAACTGAGAGGGCGGTCCAAGCTCAGCGGTATTCAACAATATTCATGTATGCACAAAACATAGCGATACTTATATAAAACTTATCGAAAATAGGGGGATACACTTATCAAGGCAAAACTAAGCAAGAGTAGCATAAGCTATAACAAAACAATGCTGAAAAAGTGTTCCCCATTATAGATTTTGAACAGTTCAAAGCGAAGCTTATACTTGCAAGATAAAACAAGTGCTAAACAATATTCGTCGTATCAAAATCACGATCTCAAAGCAAAATTAGTCAACTATATGTTAAGACCTTTCATTTGATCTTCGTGTGTTTGAAACCCAAATGTCGCAATGTAAATGGGATTGGTGCTCCGGAAGTTAAAAGACATTTTAAGGTTTCAAGCACACAATTTCAAGCTGAAAGTTCCTAATCATATTCAAGGTTTTCATTCCCTAAGAAAATCTCATAAAGCAAGTCTGGTTTGAAACTCGGTTAGCTCTCGGTCACTTGTCGGCTAGCCGAGTAGTGACTGTCAGCTGGCCGCCTGGTCACGGGTCAGGAAAATCATCATTCTGGAAATGGAACCGAACTGGGATTCGGTTGGCTGTCGGCTGACAGAAGTGAGGCAGGTTGGCTAGCCGCCAGCTAACCGACGCTCCCCTGTTGCAAAGGCAAGCAACTGGAATTGGAACCGAACTGATTCGATTGGCTGTCGGCTGACCGAAGTGAGGCAGGTCGGCTAGCCGCCATCTGACCACCAGCTGACCAACTCTGTGCGACAGCCCAGTTCAAGTTCAGATTTTTTTTTCCTCCTCCATTCTTTTCCCATTCCACTTCCTTTCATTCTTTTGTCAAATGCCTGCACATCCCCTGAGCCTCCATGCTCTCCAAGGGGCCATGTAAACATGTGCAATCTAACATATACATCTCAAACCATTTATCAAAACCAATCCATTGACCAATGAAGCATTACTTCTTCTCAAGAACAAAAATTTCAGAGACTTGGAAAGCAAGCAATACCAATACAAAGATGTGATTAAAACAAACATAAGGAGTCTAAGATAACATGATTTTCAAAATTTATAAAAATGGAATATTATGCATGAATGCAACACAATCCACACCACACAACCAACATTACTCCTAGATTGATCACTTGCCTTGATCCAACAAAATGCAAAGCAAGCCTCCTCAAGATCCTATCCCACGAGCTGAATCAAAACCCCTACAAAACCCCATGGAAAAACCTAAAAAATCACACCAAATTTGAAACCAAAAGACCCATTTCTAAAATGGGTTTGCATGTTAATAAAACAAGTTCCTTAGGGCCTGAGGAAACTCCATGAAAAAGAAAAAGAAGGGTTCTTACCTGTAGCTAACCAAACAAGGAGGAGGAAAGAAGATGAAGGTTCCACTCAGCAGGAAATTCCAAGAAAACTATGGCAATGGAAAGCTTGGGTTGAGAGGAAGAAGAAGATGTTCCTAGACTTCCAAATGGAGATCTCTAGCTAAGGCATGCAAAGGAAAAGATGAGGGAGAAGAAGAGTTCCTTCTCAGCTCTCTTGAAGAAGAAGAAGTTGCTGGAACATGAGGAGATTCTGAACGTGGGTAGTGAAGGAGAGAACTTAGGTGAGGGAGTGTGGGCCCTATTGACTTCAAAACTTGTAATGGTTAAAACATTGACTTGCGGGCCCCAAATGAAATCGACGAAGAAGACATAATTGATCATCGAAAAATTTAGTTTCTAAAAAGTATAAATTTAGCATAGTTTTGAGATTTCAAAATTTGGGTCCAGATTTGGTGTAAAAAGTCACTTTTACCCTTTTTTTGCCAAAACTTGGATTTCTGGGCCTCAAACACAGACGGGTTGAAAATGAAAGTTGTAAAATGAAATAAAGTCATTCAAATGAGATCGAAATCATGATTAAAATCGGAAAACTAGAATTTCCTCCAAAGCTTACATGTATACTCAGGGCCTCCCTGAGCGTGTCTAACTAACACTAACCGCTCTCAAAATTTCCAAAGCTAATTTCGAAGACCAAACCAACTCAATTTCTAATCCAACAAATACTAAGCCTTCTCAAGACTAAACACTCACTTAATTAACACTAATCGCGCTAATCCTGGGTCGGGGTCTAACAAAATCTATCCTAGTTTGATGGCTTCATCTCATAATCGAGAAAGTCGGAGGGAAACAGAATTCAAGCGATTGGGGAGTGAAACTCGCAGTCCAACGCGACGAGATGCTTTAAGGTGTGCATTGGACCTTATGAGCATCTTGGACGCATATCATTCGACAGATGAAGAAAGAACCACCTTACAACAATTGGCTCTCACGTGCCAAGTGTCAAACCCCGACCCAGGATTAGCGCGATTAGTACCAATTAAGTGAGTGTTTAGTTATAATGTGAGTTTAGAGTTTGTGGGTTAGAAATTGGTTTGATTGAGTTCGAAATTAGCTTTAGGGAATTTTGAGAGCGCATTGTGTTATTCAGACACACTCAGGGATGCCCAGAGTGTACGTGTAAGCCTGGGAGAAAATTCTAGTTTTCCGATTTTAATCATGATTTTGATCACTTTTGAATGGTTTTTTATTTTATTTTTTGACTTTCGTTTTCAGCCCGTCTACGTTTGAGGCCCAGAAACCCAAATTTTGGCCCAAAAGGGTAAAACAGACCTTTCACACCAAATCTGGACCCAAATTTTGAAATCTCAAAACTATGCCAAATTTATACTTTTTGGAAACTAGATTTTTCGGTGATCATTTTAGTCTTCTTCGTTGTTTTCATCCGGGGCCCATAAGTCGATGTTTTAATCGTTGCAAGTTTTGGAGTCAATGGGGCCCACAAACCCATTTGACTTAAGTGAGTCATTCTTCTCCGTCATTCTCACTCACGGTTCAGATGTTTGTTTCCTGCAACTTCTTCTTCAAGAGAGAGCTAAGAAAGAACTTCTTCTTCTTCATTCCCCCTCTTTGCATGCCCTAGCTAGAAGCTTCCAAATGGAAATCTAAGAATATATTCTTCATCCTCTCAACCTAAGCTCTCCATTGCTACTGTTTTCTTGGTGATTCCAGCTGTGTTTCCACTCCATTTTCTTCTCTTTTTCTTGTTTGGCAAGCTTCAAGTGAGGTCTCTTCTTCTCCTCTTCAATGTAGCCTTTTGAGTTCCAAATGAACCCATTTCTCTAACATGCAAACCCATTTTCGAAATGGGTGTTTTGTTGACCAAAAATGGTGATTTTTGAATGGTTTCTTGGGGCTTCTTGTGTAGATTTCGTGGCTCACATTTGGATAGGACTTTGAGAGATTTTTCGGCTTAGCTATTGTCAAGGCAAGTGATCTCTTTAGTCTCATCATGCATGCAATTTGTTTGGTACCTTGTGTTTGAAAAATGCAATGTTTATGCATGCTATGTTTCCCAATTGTTGTCTCTCAACTAAGCATGATTTGAGCTTTCATTTCTCTTCATGAATTTGATGTCAATGACTCTCCATACTTCAGAATTTCTGTTTTGAATTAAAATGATATGCCTTGGTTTGTAATTGGAATTGTTGTGTGAAATGGAGATGTGTTGATGAAGGGAGAAGTTGTGGTGTGATTTATTGTTTGGAAATGACCCTTGGAGAGCATGGAGGCTCAGGGGATGTACAGGGATTTGACAAAGAGTGAAAGGAAGTGGAATGGGAAGAGAATGGAGGAAGAATGAACTGAAAATCTGACTTGAACTGAGCTGCCGCGCACAGTCGGTCAGTTGGCGGTCAGTTATCGGCTAGCCGACATGCTCACTTCGGTCAGCCGACAGCCAACCGAGTTCGTTTTGGCTCCTATTCCAAAAGCGTGTTTTGTGACAGGGGATCGTCGGTCAGCTCTCGGCCAACCGACTTGCACAACCTCGGTCGACCGACAACCAACCGAGTCCAGTTCGGTTCCATTTCCAGAATGGTGTTTTCTTGACACGAGACTAGGCGGTCAGCCGTCGGTCAGCTGGGGGCTAGCCGATAGTCACTACTCGACTGGCCGACAGGTGACCGAGAGCTGACTGAGCTTTTAAACCAGACCTGTTTTGTGGGATTTTCTTAGCAATAAGAAACCAGAATACAATTAAGGGCTTCTAGCTTGAGATTGTGCATTTGGAACTTGAATTGTCTATTAGCTTCAGGGACACCAATGTATCTTAATTTCGACAATTACTTTTCAAATACACAAAGGTCAATGAAAGGCCTTAATGTGTACTGACTAGCATGTTTTGAAACCTCGATTTCTGATGTAATGAATATCGTAGGACTTGTTTCGTTCTGCAAGTATTAGCCTGATTTTTAGAGTATTTCAAGAAATTGTAATGGGGATTACTACTTCCGTTTTATCTTGTTATAGCATATGCTATCTCTGAAATGTCCTGCCTTGTCCTGTTTTGATGAGTAAACCCCCCCTATTTTGGTAGGCTTTGTACATATACTATTTTGTTTTCGTGCATTCATGACTTTAGGTGAATACCACTGAGCTTGGACTACCCTCTCAGTCTGATCCACCGTTTAGGGGTCCTTAAATTCTGCACTATCTGCAGATTAGTTGTATATTCATATATATATATACACCTCTGTCCTGCTTCCAGTTCCGCGGCCGGACCCCCACCTACCTAGTGTAGCATGGGATTCTGTTCTATTATGTTCTGTATATCCTGTTTTGTTCTGCTTACTCTTCTCATTACGTATGGTAGAGAAAGGATGGGCTCAATGTGGTTGTTTCTTACTAATCATGATATATTTCTACATTCTTGCCCGATTTGTTTTGTATACTTTTAAGCATTGTTTTGCATTCATGAATGGTTTTAAATACTGAAATTTTTCGTGATGTAAATGAATTATGTTTTTGTCTAAATTAATCACCTGCCAGACCGTTATGTCTGACCCGTTTATTTTGGTGACCAGGTGCAAGTGACGTTGCTTTTAAGGAGGAGTGTCAGGAGGAGGCTGTTGAGCCACTCCCAGCCCGTGAGTGGCAACCCGACGACGTCCTCTAGACGTCGGGTGGGGACATGAGTTGCGTACACATGGTTGGGTCTAGTGATTTGTCTTTTTGGTTTGTATGGCCTTTGTTGGCCCTTTTTTTATTTTGAGAAATGTAAACTTAAACTTAATCTACTTTTGTCACCTTGAAACTTGGAAGTAAATTATGGATATGCCATGTTACATTTTCTCCCTCTGTATGTTATGCCCTTGGACTATTTAATTTATGCATCTTGGAATCATATGATTTATATGGTTAAGTTGGGATTGGAATTACTTGCATGCTTCCGCAAACCATTGTTTATGTGGGATTGTTCCATGTTTGTTTTGGGAATCCTCACTGCGGAAACCTGTGGGATAATCATAGTTGGACACACTAGTCTCGGGCCCGGATTAGGGATCTCAGCTCAGGGTCGCAATAGGACTGGTATCAAAGCAGGACATGTTTCAGGCATATAAAAGAAACTAGAAACTCTTAGGGTCGTGGCGAGGATCCGTGAGTTCGTTAGATCGTTAGTATGGACCTAGAAACCAAACCCAACCCTTCTTATTATGTACTAACATTTTGTTTTGCAGCATCATGCCTCCAAGAAGAGCTCCGAATCATAATGCTTCCGGAAGCAATAACAATGAAACAGATCACGAGTAACTACTAACAGCGATACAGTTTCAGGCACTCATGCAGGCCATGTTAGAACAACAGAGGCAGGCCAATGAAAATCAGACTAGATTACAGAGGGAAGCCAATGAAATCCATGCTAGGCTATAGAGAGAGGCCAATGAGCACCAAGCTAGGTTCCAAGAACAGTTAGGTAAGAAGGATGAGGAAATGACACAAGTTCAAAGGCAGCTTTTGGAAGTCTTACAGAACAGGCCTCGGCCTCAACCCTAGCCCAGGCAACCTTTGGGCCCGAATATCATCATCAACAATAGGGACCAAGACCCTAATATACTGTTTTGAGAGATTCAGGAAGAGAGGACCCAAAGAGTTTTCAGGTCAAGAAGACCCACTGGCTACAGACAACTGGTTGGTAAACACGGAGAAGATCTTTGATGTATTCACCTGTACAGGCATACAGAAAGTCAACCTCACAGCTTCTTTGTTTACGGGCTAGCAGACACATGGTGGCAAATGGTTAAAGAACCGTATCACATTATGGCGGGTTAGACGGCATGGGAGACCTTCAAGACCTAGTTTACTGATAAGTATGTCCCTTCCCACATCAAGAGACAGAAAGCCATAGGGTTTCAGCAGCTCAAACAAGGTAACACGACCGTCCTTGAATATGTCACAAAATTTGAAAGACTTGCTAGATACGCCCGAGAGCTGATTGATACTGAGCAGAAGAAGATAACAAAATTCTTGGAAGGTCTAAACCCCATTATTATGAGGGATGCTACAAGAGTAGTCCCACCAACCACATTCGATGAAGCAGTCAAGTGGGCATATAAGTTTGCAGATATTAATAATCAAATTATCTGGGACAAGAAACAACACTACCAGCAGAATCAGAGACGGCAGAGTAACAAGAAGCCAAGGTAAGAACAACAAGAAGCAAGACAAGGTTGTGGTCACTGTGGCAAGAACCATGAAACCGCTCTATGTCGTAAAGCAACAGATGCTTGTTTCCGATGTGGGGCAATGGACCATGCAGTTCAGGATTGTCCACATTTACAAAATCAAGGCAATAGAAATTAGCAGCAGAGGCAAGCAGCTCCTCAGAGTTAGGCACCAGCTCAGAACCAAGCTAGACCACCTTAGCAGCAACAGCAGCAAGGCAGATAACAAGCTCAGAATTAGAATGCTCGTCCTCCACAACAACAGAACAGAAGGGAGGCAGAACAGGCCACAGCAGCAAGGACGAGCATATCATCTCAATCGTGTCGATGCCGATGCTACGGGCGATGTAGTGGAACGTAAACTCCTCATCTGTGGAATAGAAGCTCAAATTTTAGTTGATCCTAGAAGCACTCATTCATTTTTATCTCCTATGTTTGCCAAGATGATTGCTATGCCATCTAGGGAACTTGATTTTATCTTGATTGTCACCACACCAGTAGGTAAACAGGTTGTTTGTATAACCTATTACCCAAACTGTTCGGTCCTATTAGGAGAGGTCAACCTTCCAGCAGATCTTATCATTCTAGACATGCATGATTTTGATGTCATTCTAGGCATGGATTGGTTAGAGAAATACCATGCAACAATGGATTGTTTTAGTAAGACCATCACTTTTAAATTGAAAGGGGAACAGGCAGACTTGATGATTCAGGGAAACAGGAAGAAATACCCAGTAGGATTTATTTCAGCACTCAAGGCAGGTAGAATGGTACAAAGTGGGTGTGAAGCTTTCATAACGTTTATCACGGAGGATAAACGGTCCAAAGGGGTTGAGGAAATCCCCGTTGTGTGCGAATTTCCGAATGTTTTTCTTGGAAAAATCTCAGGATTGCCACAAATTCTAGAAGTTGAGATCACAATCGAGCTCCTTCCAAGGACAGTTCCGATTTCAATTGCACCTTATAGGATGGCTCCAGCAAAATTAGGTGAACTAAAACTCCAATTGCAATAACTTTTGTGCAAAGGTTTCATCAGACCAAGTGTTTCACCTTGGGGATCACCAGTTCTTTTTGTGAAAAAGAATGATGGAAGTCTGAGAATGTGCATAGACTACAGAAGACTGAACCATATGACTGTCAAGAATAAGTATCCGTTGCCAAGAATAGATGAATTGTTCGATCAATTGCAAGGAGCAACGTATTTTTCCAAGATAGACTTGAGGTCCAGGTATTATCAGTTGCGAGTTAGGGAGTCAGATGTGCCTAAAATAACTTTTCGAACCAGATATGGGCATTTTGAATTCTTGTTGATGCCGTTTGGATTGACAAATGCACCCGCGGTGTTTATGGCTCTCATGAACAAGGTTTTCGCACAGTACTTGGATCACTGTACAGTAGTGTTTATTGATGATGTTCTCGTGTATTCTAAGAGTAAGGAGGAGCATAAGGAACACTTAAGGACGTCCTTACAGCTGTTGAGAGACAACCAGCTCTACGCGAAACTAAGTAAATGTGAATTTTGGCTAGAGCAAGTGGCTTTTCTAGGCTATGTTATTTCAATGGAAGGCTTAGCAATGGATCCATCCAAGATCGGAGCGGTTGTCAGTTGGAAAAGGCCAAGCAGCGTGACAGAAATCAGAAGCTTTTTGGGACTAGTAGGGTATTATAGGAGGTTTGTCCAAGGATTCTCATCCATTGCAGCACCATTGACAAAATTAACCAGGAAGAGTGTGCCTTTTGTATGGACAGACCAATGTGAAGAAAGTTTCAAAGAGCTGAAAAGGAGATTGACTACAGCTCCAATTCTCACTTTACCATCAGGAAGTGGAGGATTCGTTGTTTATACAAATGCTTCAAATGTATGATTGGGTTGTATATTAATGCAGTATGACAAGGTGGTTGCTTATGGCTCAAGACAGTTGAAAGATCATGAAAAGAATAATGCCACTCATGATTTGGAATTAGCAGTTGTTGTATTTGCCTTAAAGATGTGGAGACACTGTGAGAACCCGACCCCTAATTTCTGGGATTAGTGTCTTCTTAATTTTGGACTAGTTTTCTAAAGTGGGATTAGTGGAATGTGGTTAAATCTGGATTAGAATAGCTTTTTATAGCTTTGAATGATTTTGAAACTCTTTTGATTGAGTGGAACCTTTGGGGGTTTCCCTTGTTAGTTTTGTGTGATTTTGGGGGGTTCGTTTATTATGTTTTGATTAGCTTTGGGATTTGTGCAATGATTTCGGATATCGGTAATTTGTTTCATTTAATGTATTTTATTATTCCCGACAACTTTTGTATTTGCTCCGTTTCCGTTCGAGACCTCTAAACCCTACTTTGTTGATGATAGGGGTAAAACAGTCTTTTTACTCAAAAATCTGGACCCAAATTCCGAGATCTCAAAACCATGCCAAAATTATACTTTTTGAAAAATAGATTTTATGAGGAACATTTTCCTCTTCTTCGTCGATTGCATCCGGGGCCCAGAAACCGATGTTTTAATCCCGACAAGTTTGAGTGATGGTGGGACCCACACCCACCCTTTTACAAATGGCCAGCCGATCTTCTTCTTCCCCATTCGTTTCCAGCAGTGTGAGAGGAGCCATTGCCAAGGGTTTCTTCCCTTTCCTCTTCTTCTTCTTGTTTTCTCACAAGACCCACCTCCAAGCTTGCCAAAATGAGAGATTTGTGCCCATCTCCTTCTTCCCCTCATCTCAAGCTCTCTATGGATGCCACTAGAAGAGAAATCCAGCCACATTGAGGTTCTCCTTGAGCTAGTCTTCTTCATTTGAAGCACTTCCAAGTAAGCAATCCCTTCAATCTCCTAGATTTGTGTTTTCCTAGCCCTAGAGAGTCTCCACCTTCTCTATTGGGAGCTCTCTTCTTCTTGTTCTTTGACTTGCCATTTTAGGGTTCTAAGATGGGTTTATTTTGGGGTTTTTGTATAGATTGGAGATTTGCGGCTTGAGAGGATGATTAGAGCTTGATTAGCTACTTTGGAAACCAAGGCAAGTGGATGAATAGATGGTTTTTGAATGCTAACAAGTTTTATGAGGAAATGTGGATTTTTATTACTTGCTTATGATGATTTAATACTTATTCTTGCTATGGTTTATATTGATTTCGAAATATGCATATTGATGAGTCTTTCTGTCTTGTTCAGTCTCTTGAAAATGTATACCTTTGATCTTGTTAAAGCTTGTTTATTTGTACTTATGGATTTCATGAATGAGATTTGTACTTGCATTGAATGAGGTTTGTTTTGGAAGGAGAATTAATGCATGGATGGAATGGTAGTTGGAGAAAAGAATGAGATGTGGAATAGAGGAGAATAGACCCATTTCATGTTAGGAAATGGGTGAAGTTGAAGGAAAAAGGGATGGGAAGGAAAGAGTTGAAATCTGCACCTGATGCAGAGTTCCCGCAGCTGGGCGGTCAGCGGGCGGTCACCTTGGCGGCTAGCCGACAGGTGACCGGCGGCTAGCCGACCCAGATTCGGTTACAAACACAGAATGCTGTGTCTTGACAGGTGAACCGCGGTCAGCCCCGGGGTCAGCTAGCGGCTAACCGCCACCCCAAAACCCTGCGACCGCCAGGTGACCGATATGCGCGGTTAGAAACACAGAATGATATATTTTAGCAGGGGAACCGCGGTCAGCCCCGCGGTTATCCAGCGGCTAACCGCCGATCACCTCGGCGGCTAACCGCCATCTGACCGACAGGTGACCGAGTTGCACCCAGAATTCCTGAGTCTTTTCTATTGGTTTCAAATATGGTATTTAAAGGTTTGGATGGGTTGTTCTGATGCCCTACCACCTTGGAAAGACCCAGGGGATGACATAAGGAGATTGACTTAGAAAGAAACACCATCTCGGAAATGTATTGGGACTTTTGGATTCATCAATTTGCATAAGGAAACTTGGTATGTCCTGAATCATTCGAGTACCATACTAAGGGTAATAATAGACATACAAGATCCTTATACATGTTGTTTTAATATAGGAGCCCCAATATATAATCCGTAGCTGTTTAAGGATTCATTTTCATCGTTTTGCTCAGATTATACGTATCCTTACCCGATATCACTGGTTTTATCGCAAACTCTGATTTATGCACCTGACATGTCCTGCCAGTCCCGTTTATGCATGAAAAGATAGTGATATGAAATACGTGCCTACGAGCACTGTATCCCGCCTGCCCGAGTGTTTTATACCGATATAGTTTTGTACATGTTTTGATTTCTCATGTCACCGTGAGTCGGCACCACTAAGCTTGGACGTCCTTGTCAGTCTGATCAACTGACTTGGGCCTCCCCCATCGTACTCCCGCCAGCTGCAGCTTGGATCCTGTCCCGATTACCCGGTTCCGCGGCCGTGGTCCTGTCTAGCTATATGTATATGTATGTATAATGTTGGTTCTCGTCACTTCGCGTGTTAGAGGCCAACGCCCGATCTTGCTCTCATCACATTAGTGATAGAGAGGATTTAGCTTTAGTGTGGTTGCCAATCCGTTCCCCACGATTGTGGCTCCCCTGAAGAAGGGCAAATTGCAGGGTCCGCCTATGGACTGGGTTTGCAATGTGAGGGACACATGTTTTACAGTCGTTTTAAAGGAATACATGATTTACAGTTGTTTTAAAGATATGCATGTTTTACCAGATATTTATGCTTTTACACATGCTTTAAAATGAATACATGTTTTGTCAGATATGCATGTTTACACTGGTTTTAGATCTCTGTAACTCTTGATCAAATACCATGAATTACCATATGTTTTATTATTCAGATTATCGTTTATATCTTTTCATCCACCTGCCAGACCGTCGTGTCTGACCCACTCTTTTGGTACTCAGGTCCAGATTTCTTTGCTCCGAGCTGAGTGCACGTGTTGGCTGTGGAGCCATGAGTTGCAGATTTGTAGCGTCGACTATGTCATGTAGACATTTAGCTCGACATCTGAGTCACGTCACATGTGGGGTAGTGTTTATTTAGATTGTTATTTGTATGGCTTTTATTAGCCTGTTCTCAGGGATTTTTAATTAATGCACATTGATATTTGTAACTTGAACATATGTGGGAATGAAATATCCTGTTACTGTCAGCTCTGTATTTTCAATGTGATGGTTTGTTCCAGTCTGATATGATTCTTGATACAATAGCTATATGCTAGCGGTTGAGTGCGATGCGGAATCCGATGGCCACGGAATCCGAGTCGCAACGCCACATAAGCTTCCGCAAAATATTCAGAATGAGTGGAATTGTCATCCTCACTCACGCGGATCCTGGGAGAAATATAATTATTATTTAAATCCCAATTTCACGCCCCCCGAGGTCGGGCCGCTGTAGGGTCCGGGTTTGGGGGCGTGACAGACTGGTATCAGAGCGGGCAGGTTCCTAGGAAATAAAACACTCTAGCAACCTTAAGACGTGTGGTGAGGACTCTTTAGACTATGTGTATTTTCTTTTGGCTAACTGTCGTTTCTGCGAGTTTGGGTTTGTTTCTTCTAGTGGGGGAGACTATCTTTGTCTCGCCTTCTTGTCCTTGTTGTTAGGGAATTTGGGGGACCAAATTCTTTCTAGTGGGGGAGAATTTAATGTCTTCGCACCCACATTTAGTGCTCTTTTCTTGTTTTCGCACTAGAGAGTCAGACTTTTGAGGGCTTAGCATGTGGATCTCGAAGGACCTTGGCAGAAATTTCAGCTTTCCGATGTCACAGATGGAGTCAATGAAAGAATTTGTGAGCAGTTGTTAGTCAGCAAGGAATGTGAACAGCTTATCGAGACCCAATTACGGTTGATCGTGCACCGTCAGATAGTGCGTCAGGCAGGTAAGTATGGATTTTTGGATAAACGTGGAGTATTTTCCTATGTCAGAAGGCTCCAGAACCCAGAGAAAAGGGTGGATTTTTGGAAGTTTAAGGTGATTTTCAGTTGATAGAACTTTTAGTGGATGCCAAAAGCTAGAAACTTCTCAAATTTGATGAACTTTTGTCAGAAAAGTGTTAGATGATTCTCGACATATCCAGAATGATGGTGAAGTCAACTCGACAGGATGCTTCTGTGTGTGGTTAAGATCATAGGAAGTAAGCTTTCAGCGGTGGTCTAAAGAGCTGTATACAGAATGGATGGTTGCTTGGTCTTATAATAGAGGAAATCTTGCGAACCTTACTGACTTTTGGAATATCAGTTTGGACACTGTGCAGATGCAAATGGGAGAATCATAACCTATGGGCAAGGCTAGTTGAAAGATCTAGAGAAGAATGACACACGTACATGACTTGAAGATGATGAACCTGAGATAGAGATACAACCTACAGAGTTGAGAACATTGTGATTCCAACGAGTGGATGGAGATTGGTGGAGTATCCAGATGACCGTCCGAACATTTGACTGAGTCAACTTAACATATGAGGAAGTGATAGATTTCCAGGTTATTTACGTCAAAGATTGTGTGTTGATGAGTGACCTGATATTGACAACCTTGATAGAGATTACTTCTGTTTGAGCCCGTTCATGATGACAACTTTCATGCGTCGAAGGACACTATGTACAGCGTTTTACGACAGAGATAGAGTTACAGTACATCGGAATGAGTCAGAACTTTCATTTTCTTGGACCGACATCGATGGACAAGACAAGTAGCAGATTCGAGGCAATGTAAGAAAAACTGATGGGTGTCAGGGGTTGATGGAAGAATTCTTTGAATATTGATTGTGTAAGAGGAACAGGTTGTTAAGTAAGAGTTTGGACAGTTCAAGATCTTTAACCAAATCAGAGACCTTGACCACAGACGCGTATCACCACCATGTTTGACCGAGGATAGTACAGTCGTACAGGAGCAGTGCAGATCATCAATGTTTAAAGACAATTTTCAGTAAAAAAAAAAAAAAAAAAAAAAAAAAAAAAAAAAAAAAAAAAAAAAAAAAAAAAAAACCTCCAAGGAGATGTCCAGAGTTAGAGATTTCTAAGATTCGATGAGTTTTGTCAGAGAAGTATTCGAGAATTTTCAACAAGTGCAGCCATGTGGAGGAGTAGACCCGACAAGATGTTAGAAGCATTTGAAGTCAAATTCCAACAATTAGCGAAGTAGTCGACTGCAGAAAGGATCCCTACTTGATCGCCGACAACGAAGATTTTCCCAGATTTTTATGAACAAGAGGAACGTCGGATTTCAAAGTACAGAAACATGGAGCAGGAAATCAGTTATTTTGGATTTCGTGGAAGGAAGCAAATTTGGCAGAACAGCTACGAACAATTACAAAGGTAAGTGTAGAGCTTCAAATGTTGAAGAATGGTGAAAGAACAAGCAGGTTAGTGTCAGAAACCGACTATGGTGCAGAGGATTAAGAGCAATGATTTGAAAGAGTTAGAGCTAGCAAGAGTTCACCTTGAAGATTGTGCATCTGATACGAGACTTAGGTTCGACAGTTGTAAGGAAGTGACAAAAGTGTTCCAAGGGTTTCTTGATCAAGGTGGTTAGAAGCGATAGACTCGGTGGAACTAAGAAGAAGTCAGAGTTGGTAGATTTCTTGAGCAGTCAGATTGGCAGGGCAGTAATAGATTCAAGCCAGTGGAAGAATGTTTGATGACTATTGATAAGTGGACCGAAGAGTTCTGCAGCATGGATGACCCAGCGAGTTCAGGAGCTCCCGAGAGGGCCGATTCAGAGCATCCGTTTGAGGTTTTGTGTTCGGAGTGTGGGATTAATATCTCCACTCGTTGTTTTGGGTTTGTTTAGTTCATTTGGAGGACCAAATGTTCTAAGGGGGGGAGGATGTGAGAACCCGACCCCTAATTTCTGGGATTAGTGTCTTCTTAATTTTGGACTAGTTTTCTAAAGTGGGATTAGTGGAATGTGGTTAAATCTGGATTAGAATAGCTTTTTATAGCTTTGAATGATTTTGAAACTCTTTTGATTGAGTGGAACCTTTGGGGGTTTCCCTTGTTAGTTTTGTGTGATTTTGGGGGGTTCGTTTATTATGTTTTGATTAGCTTTGGGATTTGTGCAATGATTTCGGATATCGGTAATTTGTTTCATTTAATGTATTTTATTATTCCCGACAACTTTTGTATTTGCTCCGTTTCCGTTCGAGACCTCTAAACCCTACTTTGTTGATGATAGGGGTAAAACAGTCTTTTTACTCAAAAATCTGGACCCAAATTCCGAGATCTCAAAACCATGCCAAAATTATACTTTTTGAAAAATAGATTTTATGAGGAACATTTTCCTCTTCTTCGTCGATTGCATCCGGGGCCCAGAAACCGATGTTTTAATCCCGACAAGTTTGAGTGATGGTGGGACCCACACCCACCCTTTTACAAATGGCCAGCCGATCTTCTTCTTCCCCATTCGTTTCCAGCAGTGTGAGAGGAGCCATTGCCAAGGGTTTCTTCCCTTTCCTCTTCTTCTTCTTGTTTTCTCACAAGACCCACCTCCAAGCTTGCCAAAATGAGAGATTTGTGCCCATCTCCTTCTTCCCCTCATCTCAAGCTCTCTATGGATGCCACTAGAAGAGAAATCCAGCCACATTGAGGTTCTCCTTGAGCTAGTCTTCTTCATTTGAAGCACTTCCAAGTAAGCAATCCCTTCAATCTCCTAGATTTGTGTTTTCCTAGCCCTAGAGAGTCTCCACCTTCTCTATTGGGAGCTCTCTTCTTCTTGTTCTTTGACTTGCCATTTTAGGGTTCTAAGATGGGTTTATTTTGGGGTTTTTGTATAGATTGGAGATTTGCGGCTTGAGAGGATGATTAGAGCTTGATTAGCTACTTTGGAAACCAAGGCAAGTGGATGAATAGATGGTTTTTGAATGCTAACAAGTTTTATGAGGAAATGTGGATTTTTATTACTTGCTTATGATGATTTAATACTTATTCTTGCTATGGTTTATATTGATTTCGAAATATGCATATTGATGAGTCTTTCTGTCTTGTTCAGTCTCTTGAAAATGTATACCTTTGATCTTGTTAAAGCTTGTTTATTTGTACTTATGGATTTCATGAATGAGATTTGTACTTGCATTGAATGAGGTTTGTTTTGGAAGGAGAATTAATGCATGGATGGAATGGTAGTTGGAGAAAAGAATGAGATGTGGAATAGAGGAGAATAGACCCATTTCATGTTAGGAAATGGGTGAAGTTGAAGGAAAAAGGGATGGGAAGGAAAGAGTTGAAATCTGCACCTGATGCAGAGTTCCCGCAGCTGGGCGGTCAGCGGGCGGTCACCTTGGCGGCTAGCCGACAGGTGACCGGCGGCTAGCCGACCCAGATTCGGTTACAAACACAGAATGCTGTGTCTTGACAGGTGAACCGCGGTCAGCCCCGGGGTCAGCTAGCGGCTAACCGCCACCCCAAAACCCTGCGACCGCCAGGTGACCGATATGCGCGGTTAGAAACACAGAATGATATATTTTAGCAGGGGAACCGCGGTCAGCCCCGCGGTTATCCAGCGGCTAACCGCCGATCACCTCGGCGGCTAACCGCCATCTGACCGACAGGTGACCGAGTTGCACCCAGAATTCCTGAGTCTTTTCTATTGGTTTCAAATATGGTATTTAAAGGTTTGGATGGGTTGTTCTGATGCCCTACCACCTTGGAAAGACCCAGGGGATGACATAAGGAGATTGACTTAGAAAGAAACACCATCTCGGAAATGTATTGGGACTTTTGGATTCATCAATTTGCATAAGGAAACTTGGTATGTCCTGAATCATTCGAGTACCATACTAAGGGTAATAATAGACATACAAGATCCTTATACATGTTGTTTTAATATAGGAGCCCCAATATATAATCCGTAGCTGTTTAAGGATTCATTTTCATCGTTTTGCTCAGATTATACGTATCCTTACCCGATATCACTGGTTTTATCGCAAACTCTGATTTATGCACCTGACATGTCCTGCCAGTCCCGTTTATGCATGAAAAGATAGTGATATGAAATACGTGCCTACGAGCACTGTATCCCGCCTGCCCGAGTGTTTTATACCGATATAGTTTTGTACATGTTTTGATTTCTCATGTCACCGTGAGTCGGCACCACTAAGCTTGGACGTCCTTGTCAGTCTGATCAACTGACTTGGGCCTCCCCCATCGTACTCCCGCCAGCTGCAGCTTGGATCCTGTCCCGATTACCCGGTTCCGCGGCCGTGGTCCTGTCTAGCTATATGTATATGTATGTATAATGTTGGTTCTCGTCACTTCGCGTGTTAGAGGCCAACGCCCGATCTTGCTCTCATCACATTAGTGATAGAGAGGATTTAGCTTTAGTGTGGTTGCCAATCCGTTCCCCACGATTGTGGCTCCCCTGAAGAAGGGCAAATTGCAGGGTCCGCCTATGGACTGGGTTTGCAATGTGAGGGACACATGTTTTACAGTCGTTTTAAAGGAATACATGATTTACAGTTGTTTTAAAGATATGCATGTTTTACCAGATATTTATGCTTTTACACATGCTTTAAAATGAATACATGTTTTGTCAGATATGCATGTTTACACTGGTTTTAGATCTCTGTAACTCTTGATCAAATACCATGAATTACCATATGTTTTATTATTCAGATTATCGTTTATATCTTTTCATCCACCTGCCAGACCGTCGTGTCTGACCCACTCTTTTGGTACTCAGGTCCAGATTTCTTTGCTCCGAGCTGAGTGCACGTGTTGGCTGTGGAGCCATGAGTTGCAGATTTGTAGCGTCGACTATGTCATGTAGACATTTAGCTCGACATCTGAGTCACGTCACATGTGGGGTAGTGTTTATTTAGATTGTTATTTGTATGGCTTTTATTAGCCTGTTCTCAGGGATTTTTAATTAATGCACATTGATATTTGTAACTTGAACATATGTGGGAATGAAATATCCTGTTACTGTCAGCTCTGTATTTTCAATGTGATGGTTTGTTCCAGTCTGATATGATTCTTGATACAATAGCTATATGCTAGCGGTTGAGTGCGATGCGGAATCCGATGGCCACGGAATCCGAGTCGCAACGCCACATAAGCTTCCGCAAAATATTCAGAATGAGTGGAATTGTCATCCTCACTCACGCGGATCCTGGGAGAAATATAATTATTATTTAAATCCCAATTTCACGCCCCCCGAGGTCGGGCCGCTGTAGGGTCCGGGTTTGGGGGCGTGACAGACACTATCTATATGGAGAGAAATTTGAAGTTCACTCAGATCACCGGAGTCTACAGTATTTGTTCTCACATAAAGAATTGAATATGAGACAGAGACGGTGGATGGAGTACATTAAAGACTATGACTTTCCAATTAAGTATCATCCAGGCAAACTGAATGTGGTGGCTGATGCATTGAGTAGAAAATCCGTAGTTATAGCCAGCTTGAGAGGAGCCAATGTCTTACACCAGTTTGAAGAACTTGGAGTAGAAGTGCAACCATTAAGGAAGGGTATGATGTTGGCAAGTATGACAGTGTCTGAGCCTACCTTCATCCAGAAAATCAAAGACGGTCAGCTGCAAGACCCAGACTTGGCCAAGATTGTGGAGCACATTTCCAAACGTCCAGACTTCAAGATAGTGGATGGAGTTTTGTGTTTTCGTGACCATTTGTGTGTGCCTAACATCGAAGACTTGAAGTATGAAATCATGACTGAAGCCCACAGCACGAGATACTCTATGCATCCTGGAAGCACAAAAATGTACCAAGATTTGAAGAATAGATTTTGGTGGAATAACATGAAATGGGAGATAGCGGCCTTTGTATCTCGATGCCTCACTTGTCAACAGATTAAGGCAAAACACCAGAAGCCTCCAGGGTTATTACAGCCATTGGAAATTCCGGAGTGGAAGTGGGAGCACATCACTATGGATTTCGTCTCCGGTTTGCCTACTACCAAGAAGGGGAATAATGCCATTTGGGTTATTGTAGATCGTCTCACGAAGTCTGCTCACTTCATTCCTATGAAGACAGGAGGCAAGATGCACATGGAACCACTCGCAGATCTGTTCATGAATCAGATTGTTAGTAGACATGGACAACCCGTCTCCATCACTTTAGTTAGAGATAGCATATTTGTTTTGAGGTTTTGGAAGACCTCATTCAAATCTATGGGCACCAAGTTGCAATTCAGCACTGCATACCATTCTCAAACTGATGGCCAGTCAGAACGAACTATACAGACTTTGGAAGACATGCTACAGGCTTGTGTGCTAGATTTCAAGGTTCAATGGGATGAGTACTTGCCGCTCTACGAATTTACATACAACAATAGCTATCATTCCAGCATCGGTATGCCACCCTTCAAAGCACTTTATGGTAGAAGATGCAGAAATCTCGTTTGCTGGGAAGAAGTCGGTGTTCGTAGCTTCCATGGACCAACAATAGTTGGGGAAACAAGTGATAAGATCAAGTTGATTCAAGAACTGTTAAAGGTCGCCCGAAACAGACAGAAAAGCTATGCTGATACTCGTAGAAGGGATTTACAGTTTAAAGAGGGTGACAAGGTATTTTTGAAGGTATCTCCGATCAGAGGAACCATAGGATTTGGATAGAAAGGCAAGCTAGCGAGAAGGTATATTAATCCGTATGAGAGTTTGAGCAAGGTTGGAGATGTTGCCTATAGACTTGCGTTACCGCCGGAACTTTCTGAGGTACACAATGTTTTTCACGTCTCTATGTTGAAGAGATACATCCCAAATCCTTCACATGTGTTGCAGCATGAACCACTAGAAATTCCAGAAGATGCCTCGTATGTTGAAAAGCAGGTCACAATTGTTGACACCAAATAGCAAGAACTGAGAAATCGAACAATTCACTGAGTCAAAGCACAGTGGAAAATCATGAACCGGAAGAAGCTACATAGGAACTAAGAAATCAAGTCCAAAGAAAGTATCTTCATTTGTTACCAAAGGTATAATTATTCTATTTGGAGGACCAAATAACCTAAAGGGTGGAGGATGTCAAACCCCGACCCAGGATTAGCGCGATTAGTACCAATTAAGTGCGTGTTTAGTTATAATATGGGTTTAGAGTTTGTGGGTTAGAAATTGGTTTGATTTAGTTCGGAATTAACTTTGGGGAATTTTGAGAGCGCATTGTGTTATTCAGACACACTTAGGGATGCCCAGAGTGTATGTGTAAGCTTGGGAGGAAATTCTAGTTTTTCGATTTTAATCGTGATTTTAATCTCTTTTGAATGGTTTTATTTTACTTTTAGACTTTTGCTTTCAGCCCGTTTATGTCCAAAAACCCAAATTTTGGCCCAAAAGGGTAAAATAGACCTTTCACACCAAATCTGGACCCAAATTTTGAAATCTCAAAACTATGTCAAATTTATACTTTTTACATACTTGGTTTTCCGGTGATCATTTTAGTCTTCTTCGTCTTTTTCATCCGGGGCCCATAAGTCGATGTTTTAATCGTTGCAAGTTTTAAAGTTAATGGGGCCCACAAACCCATTTGACTTAAGTGAGTCATTCTTCTCCTTCAATCTCACTCACGTTTCAGACGTTTGTTTCCTGCAACTTCTTCTTCAAGAGAGAGCTGAGAAAGAACTTTTTCTTCTTCATCCCCCCTCTTTGCATGCCCTAGCTAGATGCTTCCAAATGAAAATCTAAGAATATATTCTTCCTCCTCTCAACCTAAGCTCTCCATTGCTACTGTTTTCTTGGTGATTCCAGCTGTGTTTCCACTCCATTTTCTTCTCTTTTTCTTGTTTGGCAAGCTTCAGGTGAGGTCTCTTCTTCTCCTCTTCAATGTAGCCTTTTGAGTTCCAAACGAACCCATTTCTCTATCATGCAAACCCATTTTCGAAATGGGTGTTTTGTTGACCAAAAATGGTGATTTTTGAATGGTTTCTTGGGGCTTCTTGTGTAGATTTCGTGGCTCACATTTGGATAGGACTTTGAGAGATTTTTCGGCTTAGCTATTGTCAAGGCAAGTGATCTCTTTAGTCTCATCATGCATGCAATTTGTTTGGTACCTTGTGTTTGAAAAATGCAATGTTTATGCATGCTATGTTTCCCAATTATTGTCTCTCAACTAAGCATGATTTGAGCTTTCATTTCTCTTCATGAATTTGATGTCAATGACTCTCCATACTTCAGAATTTCTATTTTGAATTAAAATGCTATCCCTTGGTTTGTAATTGGAATTGTTGCGTGAAATGGAGATGTGTTGATGAAGGGAGAAGTTGTGGTGTGATTTATTGTTTGGAAATGACCCTTGGAGAGCATGGAGGCTCAGGGGATGTGCAGGGATTTGACAAAGAGTGAAAGGAAGTGGAATGGGAAGAGAATGGAGGAAGAATGAACTGAAAATCTGACTTGAACTGGGCTGCCGCACACGGTCGGTCGGTTGGCGGTCAGCTATCGGCTAGCCGACATGCTCACTTCGGTCAGCCGACAGCCAACTGAGTTCAGTTCGGCTCCCATTCCAGAACCATGTTTTGTGACAGGGTATCATCGGTCAGCTCTCGGCCAACCGACTTGCACAACCTCGGTCGACTGACAACCAACCAAGTCCAGTTCGGTTCGATTTCCAGAATGGTATTTTCCTGACACGAGACTAGGCGCTCAGCCTTCGGTCAGCTGGTGGCTAGCCGACAATCACTACTCGGCTAGCCGACGGGTGACCAAGAGCTGACCGAGCTTTTAAACCAGACCTGTTTTGTGGGATTTTCTTGGCAATAGGAAACCAGAATACAATTAAGGGCTTCTAGCTTGAGATTGTGCATTTGGAACTTGAATTGTCCATTAGCTTCAGGGACACCAATGTATCTTAATTTCGACAATTACTTTTCAAATACACAAAGGTCAATGAAAGGTCTTAATGTGTACTGATTAGCATGTTTTGAAACCTTGATTTCTGATGCGATGAATATCGTAGGACTTGTTTCGTTCTGCAAGTATTAGCCTGATTTTTGGAGTATTTCAAGAAATTGTAATGGGGATTACTACTTCCGTTTTATCTTGTTATAGCATATGCTATCTCTGAAATGTCCTGCCTTGTCCTGTTTTGATGAGTAAACCCCCCCTATTTTGGTAGGCTTTGTACATATACTATTTTGTTTTTGTGCATTCATGACTTTAGGTGAAAACCATTGAGCTTGGACTACCCTCTCAGTCTGATCCACTGTTTGGGGGTCCTTAAATTCTGCACTATCTACAGATTAGTCGTATATTCATATATATATATATACACCTCTGTCCTGCTTCCGGTTCCGCGGCCGGACCCCCACCTACCTAGTGTAGCATGGGATTCTGTTCTATTATGTTCTATATATCCTGTTCTGTTCTGCTTACTCTTCTCATTACGTATGGTAGAGAAAGGATGGGCTCAATGTGGTTGTTTCTTACTAATCATGATATATTTCTACATTCTTGCCCGATTTGTTTTGTATACTTTTAAGCATTGTTCCGCATTCATGAATGGTTTTAAATACTGAACTTTTTCGTGATCTAAATGAATTATGTTTTTGTCTAAATTGATCACCTGCCAAACCGTCATGTCTGACCTGTTTATTTTGGTGACTAGGTGCAAGTGACGTTGCTTTTAAGGAGGAGCGTCAGGAGGAGGCTGTTGAGCCACTCCCAGCCCGTGAGTGGCAACCCGACGACGTCCTCTAGACGTCGGGTGGGGACATGAGTTGCGTACACATAGTTGGGTCTAGTGATTTGTCTTTTTGGTTTGTATGGCCTTTGTTGGCCCTTTTTTTATTTTGAGAAATGTAAACTTAAACTTAATCTACTTTTGTCACCTTGAAACTTGGAAGTAAATTATGGATATGCCATGTTATATTTTCTCCCTCTGTATGTTATGCCCTTGGACTATTTAATTTATGCATCTTGGAATCATATGATTTATATGGTTAAGTTGGGATTGAAATTACTTGCATGCTTCCGCAAACCATTGTTTATGTGGGATTGTTCCATGTTTGTTTTGGGAATCCTCACTGCGGAAACCTATGGGATAATCATAGTTGGACACACTAGTCACAGGCCCGGATTGGGGATCTCGGTCCTGGGTCACGACACTAAGGGCCTGGTGAATCTGTCGTCGGTTACATAAATCGATGGCTGGAACTGGCCCACAGGTGTGAAGACCTGCTTATTCAAGGTATGTGGATCAGATTATGCCTTCATAGTTTGCATCATGACTTCAAAATGCTCACCATCGGAGAAGACTTCAGAAACTTCGAAGAGCTGATTATGTTCATGGAAACTATTGAAAGTCGTGTTCTTTTTCCCTTGAGAAACTTGACAAAAAGAACACGCCAAACAAATGTGGTAGTTGTGATTCGGGATTCGGACTCGAAATCAGACCTAAAGGAAGTTACAGTGTGTTCACAAACTTGCCTCCGCCAGCAGGATATGAACCCCCTCTTCACTTTTACTCGAACCCCTATCCGATATTTAAAGGTGATGGGTCAAATTTTCTTTTACCTGCAAAGAAGCGTTAGGAACATGACACTATATTCCATCGCGCAGAAGATGCTTCTACCTTATCTCCACCTAGAAGTTTTGTCAGCGAAGGTAAACCAGACTTCAAACCCTACAGTTGGCAATCTCACAACATGATAAAGAACATAGGTTACAACTTCAAGAAGCCTACCTGGTTAGGGATGACCGAATGGATATTGGTGCCTTACATTGGTATGACAAAGAAACAGATAGATGAATTCAATTGGAATCATTGGATAGAGAAATCTCGGTCGGGCCTCAGATACACCCCCTACCAAAGTATACCACGGGTTACAAAAAACTTCAGGGCAAAAACAGTGGCATACACCACAGAGTACGATTTCGACGATTCGTTGGAAACCGATATACAAGATCCAGCAGACTGGGCCATCTTCCAGCATCCAGAAGGAGCAAGTGATGATGATGACACTTCATCTCAAGTGACTGATCACTGGCAACCGAAACTTGATGAAAATCAAAATTCATACGAGTCAGGTTCTTGGGACCATTTGGTTCTAAATGTACAAACCAATGAGCTTCAAAACCGAGTCCTTGGAAAGGGATCAGGCCTTGGTTTAAGTCCCCAAATGATACTCCAGAGGGATTTGTGGAGTTGGAAGCTCCGAAAATAATGTGGAAGAGCCTCCTCCGAACCCTCCAACTGAAGATCAAATGTAAGAAATAAATTTGGGAACCCCGGATCATCCTCGTCCCACCTTTGTAAATGCCCATATTAAAGGAAAGCAACTCGAGGATTTTGTGTATTTCTTGTGAGAGTTTGCAGATTACATCTCATGGACTTATGCAAAAATGCCAGGGTTAGATTCAGAAATAGCTGTACATAAATTGAACACATCAAAAGATGTTAAACCAGTAGAGCAAGATCAGCGGCGTACAAAGCCGGAGATCATGGAAAAGATTGAAAAGGAAGTACAAAAGGTTCAAGATGTTCAGTTTATTAGAGAGGAACAACACCCCGACTGGTTAGCCAACATCATCCCTGTCACAGAAAAGAATGGACAAATCAGGGTATGCATCGACTTTCGAGACCTGAATAAAACTTGCCCTAAAGATGATTTTCCACTACCCATTCCCGAGATCATGATTGACAACACATTCGGATATGAGAGGATGTCATTCATGGACAGATTCTTAGGGTACAATCAAATCAAAATGTTCCCAGAAGACGAGAAGCACACCTCCTTCAGGACCCCATTCGAGGTATACTGTTACACGGTCATGCCTTTCGGTCTCAAGAATGCAGGAGCAACATATCAAAGAGCCATGATGAAAATCTTCCAAGACATCGAGCATAAGACGGTTGAATGTTATGTGAATGACATAGCTGTTAAAAGCAAGAAGAAGGACACTCATCTTGATGATCTGCGAAGAGTCTTTAAGCGACTGCGGAAGTTCAAATTGTGTATGAATCCCCTCAAATGCTTCTTCAGTTAGGATTTGTAGTACGCAAACCGGTTGAGAAAGAATGCTCAGCTCTCATGTTTGCAGTGCAAAAGCTTTGACACTACCCACTGTCAAATACAGTATACCTAGTGTTCCGGATAAACCCGTTGAAAGTATTGATGACAAAGGCCGGTTCTTTGAATTCTCCAATCCTGCCGCCAGCAAATCCTCGAGGACAGCAATTTTCTCCTCCTTTCCTTCAATTTAAAATTTCATCTTGATCTCCTAAGCCTGATGAGGAGGTTGTAAAATATATATCTATATAATGTAAACAACCGGCACTAAAAAGGTGAAACGGTGAAGAACCCACGTAAAAATAAAAGTGGGGATGAACTTTTTTTTATGTAATTAAGTTGTCTCCATGTCTTTTTGTAAAGTTCGAAAGATAAAATGAGAAATGAAGCTTCTACAAAGACTCTTTCACCTCTCAGCCTGCATATCATCATCACGGCAGATTTTTATTTTTCAAACGGAACAATGTCATGAAGTGAAATGTTTTTAGAAAACTTAAGGCCCATTTCAAAAAGATGTGGTTATAATTTTTTCCTATTTTGAAGTCTCCCAGAAACTTAACCCCCATTTTGAAAATTTCCCTTCTTTTAAAGCAATATTAGATGGCTAGCAATATCTAATTAATATAATTGGGAGACTTGCCCCCATTTTGCAAACTAGCAAAGACTTATTTGAAATATGAATAGCACATTTTTCATTTTTTTTAGATTAAGGATATTGAATGTCTTTTAAAATTAATGCTTGCAGAACCATGAGAGAATTGGACTACCAGTTTTTTATTATATAATTTGTTAATGTAAAGGATGAGTAATCACTTTCTACTAAAGGGATAGATTACCACCTTTGATCTTTTGCTTTTAGCCTTTGAAAAATACTCATGGCCTAGAATATCCCTAAATTAAGTAGGAACTACCCAAATGTACCCTCAAGATACATATGGTCTAGTGAATTGTCCAATTTGTCATTGCCCATTGAGTCAAGCATGGCTCACCGATCACAATGATTAAATAGTTCTAACTATTCCATTAATGAGCGTCAATGTGGTGCTCATTTTTATTTTTATTTTTTTGCTGAGTTGGGCAAGTGGTCAGGATAGGAGATTGTAAACCACCCCTATCAGGGATCGATTCCTAGCAGGGGATATGAGAGCCGCGCTCTAAAATTAATGATCAAAATAAAATGGTTAAACTTAAAGCTCGACGAATTAGTCTGATTTGACTTTCTTAAGATAAGTTTTTTTGGTGGGCCCCCACCTAAGTTAAACATGGCCCACACAACCTATTAACCATACCGCTAGTTGAAAGTTTTATATAATTTCAATGTCGGTCTGCCATACAAAATTCCATACGTATTTCCACTAAGATTATTTTGTACTAGGTTGCTCAAAGTGTGTAGGCATCTTATTTGAATTCACATATGGGTCTGTGAAAATGATACATTATATATATTAAAGCAGTAGGTGATTCTCTAGGAGGAAGACACGTGGCAGCATGGGAATCCTTTTATTCCGAAATTGCTCTCCCATACCCTAAGAATCTACTTTCCATGAGATCCCTGTTAACGTAGATCTCTCGGTAAACCCTCCTGCTCCCCATCACAAATCTCTCCATAAACCCCCTCTCTCGGTCTCATCATCATCCCCATCATCTACCCCTGTTCTTCCTCCTCCTTGCTCATCACCTTGCAGTTCTCTGCTCCCATCTACGTCAGATCGATCTGGACCGTCCGGTTTCCCCCCAATGGCTCAGATCCAATGTTGTCTCTCATGCTCCCACCTTGAGTTGCAGTAATAGTGCCGAGGAATCTGAGAAAGGAAGCGAAGAAAAAGATTGTATCTTTCGCATGATTATTCGAGGTGAATCCCCAGCATACAAAGTATTTGCTTTTTGTTGTTGTTCTTCTTCTATCAATCAAAATGTTGAATTTTTTTGTGAATTGGGTTTTGATTTTTCGGTCTTTTGAAAGTTAGGGTTGTTGTTGTTTTTGTAGTTGGCTTTGTATATTCGCTTCATTAATGTAGAAAATCAGTAGGAAACTGGCATTCTTCATCTGTTTTATGACTTTTCATCATTTTGATTGATACCCATTTGCTATTTTGAGTTGGATGGTTGTTATTTGGGATCTTGGAGTTATTGATTCAACTGTTTTTTGTATGTTTACTGAGAGTGCACACCTGCACGTGGCATCATATACAATTTTTCTTTTAATTCCTCTCTGTCTTGGTCAGATGTGTTTGTTAAAAAAACCAATTTTTTAATGGATGATTTCGCATGTCTTCTCTCTAGAGTCTAGAGTTCTTTGTCAATAGCAAATTCTTACTATTTATCTTCTATCAGTGTAAGAACATATATACTAAAATATGCTTCTGTGGGATTAAAAATTATAAAAGAAGAAGAGTCTTCTTGTTTATATATTGGATAGGCAATTCCTGTTAACCTTGGGGTAGGACCCCGAAGGTTTTCTAGATTTTGTGGAGGTTCCTACCACTGAAGGGACATTTGAATCGGATTTTCTGGATGAAGAAGTAGGTGGAAAATTTATGGTAGAACTTTTAGATATATATTATTAAAGTTTTTATCAACTTTTCCATCTGGATGTTGGGTTATTGATTCTATTTCTTCATTAACCTGAGGCTGTTCAGGTTGGACATCTTTTATTTGCCATTGTCCAGAAAGATTTACTTCATTAGTTCATTCCAGCTGATTGTTTTTGGAGTTATATCACCTTATGTTTGAACTTTGTCAGACTCAGAGTATGAGGACAACTTTATAGTGTATTTGATATACTCTCAACAGCAAACAAGATCTTCATTTTATGATTTGGAGCACACTCTGTTTCCATCTCTCCCTCTCTCTCCTTTTGACTTCTGTCTAAAAGCAGATTCCTCACAAATGAGTTTTAATGGTGTTATTAGAATTAGGATAACAACAGGAAGGCTGACCAAGCAGCCCTATGTATCTTTGGCGTCCCTATCAATTTCATAACCAACTCAGGAAACTTAAATTCTAATGGAAAAGTTTCATTATATGATGTGCTTACGCTCTTTCTTTTTTTCCTTTTTTCTTTTTTTCTTTTTCTTTTCGGTAGGCCCCAAAGTCATGATCCAAGTCATCCAATCAATCTGAGTTTCATTATATGACGTGTTTCCGCTCTTTCTTTTGTGAAATTTTTTTTCTCTTTTTTTTCTTTGGTAGGCCCCAAAGTCATAATCCAAGTCATCCATCTTCATAGATTTTGAAAGTTCTGTTAAAAACATTCAACCTATCAATCTGATTTTTTGCACTCCTGTAGGCTCCTGATTCATGGATCTACCACAAATCAAGCATCATCAGGTATGTAATTGGTATAAAATTATTTTTCTATATCTGGTTTAGTTTTTTTTTTCCGTTTGTTTGTTTGTTACATTGTTGATTACCAGTGAAAAAATCTATTATTACCATTGAAAAAACTAAATTGCAACATAATATCTTTAAGATTTCACCCCAAAAGAAATTTTTCCTAAAATCTCTCCACTATTGACCCATCCTTGAACTTATCCAACCAACCTATTGACCCACCCATTAAAATTGACCCTCGAGTTGTGCAACCTACAAACTGAGCCCATCAATCTATATCTTGCTGCTCCATCACCTAGACCTACTTTATCTATAAGAACTTTATGTTTTCTTTGAAAAAATATTTTTTTAATAGATTCATGGGTTTTTTAACTTTTTATTTTAATGATCTTTTTTTACAATCTATCAATTTGATTTTTCGCACTCCTATATGGGCGCCTAATTCATGATCCAAACCGTGCCCCTAATTCATGATCCAAACCATGCTTATATTAATGGTAATAATTAAGGAATTTCATTTTATATCTTAACTATTCATGAGTTTAAAATTTATTTAAAAGTTATAAAAACCTCTAATGAAAATATTATTTACTTTGATTTTTTTGTAGGTGTCTTGACACATTGTTTGGATCTACCCCAAATCAAGCATCATCAGGTATGTAGTTGGTATAACATTACTTTTCTATATGTAGTTTAGGTTTTTTTCTTTTCTTTTTTTTTTTGTTCGTTTGTTTGTTTGTTATATTGTTGATTACAAGTGAAAAAAATCTATTATTACCATTGAAAAAACTAAATTGGTTGGTCTGCTTATAGCTCTAACTACGACATTGTCAAACTTTGAATCGGGTTGATATTAAATGGGATCAAACTTTGTAATTTTAATGGTATCGAATGCTTTTAATAATCTATTCTATTATCCTTTGTTGTATATTTCTTACTATATATTTTTAAAATCTTCATTTCATGCTTATGTTTAAGAAATATAAAATCTTCTCTCCATTTTGCTTTCTCTTTGTCAATCTTATAAGGTTTATTAACATCCATGGATGGTATATGAAAGTAGGATTTTTAGTTATTCCATTGCAAAATGAAGCGTCAACATCAGCCTCCTCTCCGACTGCATCCCAGTGTATGTTAAATGATAGAGACAACTCTAGCATCGTTGGCATTGATAGCATAAAGAACATGGTCAGTTTGATCTCGAATATGATTCAATGTTTTGATATTGATGATTGATTTAGATTTATATATTAGATTTTTTTTTTAATAAATTTGCCTCTTTAAAATAAGCATGCCTCCCAATTGCATTTGATAATCAATTTGTTCATATTTATATTTAAATTTGCTTTCAACTAACCTATCTCTCCGTCCAATATCCATGCCCCATTAACGGGAAAGGATAAAGGTATATGGGGTTCTCTAAAAGATGGTGACTAATTCTTAATTTTGTACATAATTATTTTAAATAGAGTTTGTTTATGCACTCGGTATTTATTTTTAACTTAAATTGGATTTTCCCACTATGAATGAAAGGCTTGCGTTGGGCGCGGGCCCTGAAGTGCTAGTTATATATATTAAAGCAGCAGGTGATTCTCTAGGAGGAAGATACGTGGCGGCATGGGAATCCCTTGAAGAGTGACACGTGGCGCATCCTCAAACTTTTTACAATGCCATATTCCGGAATTGCCCTTCTCATCTAATCTCATCACCTAAAATATCTCAACGCAAATATAAGATATTCTTTAAATAAGATACTTATCCCTTCCCTAAAACATAGTATATAATAATAATTTCTCTTTAATTACCTTCAATGGGCCTCACGTATTTTTAAAGTAACAAAAAAAAAAGAATAAAGGCTCTTTTGCTATGATTTTTTTATTATCATTTATATTTACTAATTTAACCAAAAAAATCTATGAGTCCCATTATGAAATCCAAGTCTTCTTTATTTCCAAATTCACAATTTACGAGGGCCACTTCTTTTTTATACTAACGGACGAATAACTTTTTTGATACGAGAGCGGGGGCCACTTTTATAGGCTCATGTATGTATTAAATGTTGCTGCATATCAATTTGTGGGACCCTCATGTCAGATCCAAGTTATAGAAATTTGGGGCACTTTCATAGGCAGTATTTTGCTACTTTTTTTTCTATTTTTTCTTTCAGTATTTGGTATAGTTAATCCACGGGGACAAATGTGGAAGCTAGCTAATTTCAAAATCCATACTTAATGTATAATAATTTATATTTACTAACTGAATCAAATAAATTCTCTCTCACGAGTTTCCATTTTTATCAAGATTTTTTTATTATCATTTATATTTACTAATTTAACCAAATAAATCTATGAGTCCCATTATGAAATCCAAGTATTCTTTATTTCCAAACTCACAATTTACGGGGGCCACTTTTTTTTTATACCAACACACAAAAAACTTTTTTGAAACGAGAGCGAGGCCCACTTCCTTTCAATATTGGGTAAGATTAATTTGTGGGGCCCATTATGGATATTTTTCTCCTTATTTTTCTTTGGATATTTGGTGTGATTAATTAATCTGTGAGGCCAATTGTGGAAGCCAATTAATTTCAAAATCCACATTTAATTCTGAAATACCACTCAATTTGTGACTAAGTAAAATATAATCAAATCAAGGTCCTAAAATCTTTACTATTTACTTGATCTTTTTCTAAATATTTTAAGCTACCAAAAATTTCTCTAATGAGTTTTCATATTTATTATAAATTATTTATTAATATTTATTTATAAGTTATTTAAATATTTAAGAATATTTTTAATTAAAATTTTTAATAATTTTTTAATTACGGCATGCTTTGGGTGCAGGCGTATTTCGGGGTGAAAATCTGGGCCGTGTCGGGCCAACAAGGACCGCCCAAGATTGGGCCCAGTGGTGCCTGGGCTGCGCCAGCACAGCTCGTGTTTGATATGCGGGCCGTGCCATGCCGGGCCCAACCTCTTGGGCGGCCCACAGATCCCCCTCCCCTTTTTTTTTTTTTAATTTTTTTAATAATTACATGGGAACACAAATCTCCTCTATGATTGCTTCATGAATAAGAAATTAGTGTGTGAAGTGCAAACCTTGATTGATGTTGAGTCCACAGTTTAATAGTTTATATACCCTAACATCTGTATTGGAGTTGGGCCCACATTAGACTCATCCCCATAGTTAAATTTAAGAGCCAAAAATTGAGACCAAACCCGATAAAGAGCTTGGGCGGAAGCCAAAATTGAGGCATATACATAAGATTTGAAGGGGCGTGGTCCTCTTGGGGTGCAGATGATTGTGAGGCAAACCCTGGGGCCCACTAGGCCCATCAATCATGGCTGAAGTGGGGATTAAAAAATCTAGACGAGACCATCTTATATATGTGAATTTGGGTCAATCCCATCTCCTAACCTCTTGATATATATGTGGCTTCAAATTTAGTTAGTGATTTTAAAATACATGATTTTCTTTTAGTCCAATCCAATGGTTGGCTCATTCATATTGGTGTAAAAACTCATGGATTCATGAAATTTTGAAAGGTCCAGTTGGTGTGACAGATTCGGATTGATGATGTATGGCCTTAGGTGGGTACTACCCAGACATGGTTTGGACTCAGTTGGGTTTGATTTGGTTCCACATTAAGCTCAACACTTTTGCTCAACATTTTTGTTTCTAGTTTGAAGTTCAGTTTAGACCCATTAAGTTTTAGATTTGAGCCCTTAATCCTTATGTTTAATTGGGCCACTGATCAAGATAGATCAAAAGCCTCTGTGCCCCATCAAATCGATTGAAATAAGCGAGGGCTTGATCAAACACAGGATCCATGAAATGTGGACTCCCTCCTCTTGCGTTATTTTTCCTAGAACAATATATTAAAAAATAATAAAATTGAACTAAAAATTTGACATTAAATGGATGATGGATCGCGGACAACATCATCATCATCAAAGATTCTAAAATCTAATTTATTACATCATAAAGTCTTTGGCCTATGGAGTCACGTTCCAATCAAGAATGGGCAAGCAATGGTCAAAACTCCCACCTTAGTATTAATACGTCAGTCCTGCAGTTGATACTTTTGGCCTTTTCTAAATAACTTTATTTTCATGGTTCTTGATTTTCTTTTTAATTTATCCCTTAGTATTTAAATTATTTATAAAGATTTTTACAAAAAAAAAAAAAAAAAATTAAGCATAAACCTTGATTAGATGGACTGATTAAGAAATATTCAGAAATATTGAATTAGGGCTTGTTTAAAATAAAATCCCTTTTCTTCACCATAACAACATAATTAGCTCATATTGAAAGAAAAAGAAAAAAAACCTTATGATTTTCCCTCTTCTTCCCTAGTGGCTTGAGGGATGGCGGCTATCTTCCTTAGAGCTCCCTATATTTCCAAGAGTTACTTGTCACCCCACCCACAATAATTTTCTCTTCTTCCTCGCCATCACTCTCCAACCATTGCAGTTGAAAAGCACAAATCAACTGAATTTTCTCAGTTTTTTCACCATTACGCTGTGCAATGTGCATGGTTGTCTATGGCATCTTTTTGGTTATTTTTCTTTCTTTGACAAATGCATTTCCTTTTTCTTTCATATTCGAATAGGAGAAGATCGCCACCATCCCTAAAGCCACCGAAGAAGAAGAGGAAAAACTCACAAGAAGTTTTTTTTCTCCTTCGAACGTCCCCTAACAATCCTTTTTTGACGAAGATAAAGGATTTTATTTTAAACGAGCCTAAAGATATCACTGCAGGGAAAAATTATCTTTTCCCTAGGTATGATACTCTAATTCAATGTTTTTGAATATTTCTTAAATAATCCGTCTAATCATGGTTTATGCGTAATTCTTTCGTAAAAATCTCTTATTTATACAATATTGGCAAAAAATTTATTTCTAATTCAAAAAAATCACAAATCTTACGTTATTCGAACATTATCTCCTACCAATATTATTCCAATGAAAATATTTGCATTATAAGGCCAAATCGTTCTGTTCTTATACATCTTAGCCAAAAAGCCTTGAAAAGGCCCATACATCTATCAATGGATCCCATGTTTTAAATATAGGCTCGTTAAAGCTCCCAATCTCATCTTGATCTATCTTCGGATAAATTTTTACTCCAATGGTGTTATGCCACCGTAACATTAATCATTTTTTAATAATATACTAGCAGCAAAGCCCCGTGCTAAGTTCAGGCCCAAAATTGAAGATATTTTAAAATTAAAGAGTTTTTTAAATATAATTAATGCAAAATAAATCTAAAATAATATTTTATAAAGAATAGATGAAAGGAACTATATTATGATGGATTATAATATAATTTAGGGAGATCAAAGAGATTACTCAAATCCTATCCACTGGGTGATTACTCAAATCATAGAGATTTTAGGGATAGAGATGATCAAAGAGATTGGATTAAGAGAATCATATGGGGTCCACCAGAGCCGAAAGGCTATGAGAAAAGGGTGTAAAATTTCATGGAAGGATTATGCGAAAGGGTGGATAGAAGAAAAGATTTTAGGAGAAAATAAGGAATGATTTAATACTAAAAATCATAATGATAAGAGGATTGGCTAGACAGATTTTAGGATGGATTAAGATTAGAGAGTGATTTGAGAATTAAGATAAAAAGATAAAATAAAAAAATTAGGAAAAGGGAAATTTTAGGAGAAGTTAGAAGGATTTTAAAAATGTAAGCTTATTAAACTATAATTTTAATTTAAATAGAGAGATTTAAGGAGAAAATTTATGAGGTATAATGGCTTACATTAAATTCAAAGCACTGTATGTTTTTATAAATATTTTTATAAAAAGAAACTCGATGATGGGGTTCCCTCGCACTCCACCTTTTTCCGTTACTTTAATATATATATAATTTATCTGATAGCTTCCATGACTTCGCAAAACTTCTGAGTTCTAGCCGTTTACATTTCACGGAAGAATTTATGACGATGAAAGCGCCACCATTAGAATTCTTTGAACTTGGTAAAATTCGTTGGGATACTGTCAAGAGTCACATGGGTTATCATCAATCCCATTATACTTTGCTGAATTTCATGGAAACATCCCATCACAACATGATTACAAGGGAGTACGAACCCAATGTTTCATCTTTTCACTTACTTTCTCTAAATATTATTTCTTCAAACCACTTTTTAGTCCTTTCTCAAAAATGTTTGTATCTGACTTCTGAGGAAGTCCTGCATTGATAGGACTCCCGACCTATAAGAAAATCTCCTACTTTTCTCATGGAAGGTGTAGGCTTTAAATACACGGCACATTTCAATGGCTGTTTACATGGGAACTAGTGCAATTCGGAGGGCAGCCCAAGCCCAGCACGACCCGCGGAAAAATCGTATCCGCCATGCCTGAGCCCGTTGACCCTCGGCCCGACCCCGCAGTCCCCAGCAGGCCATGCTGGGCCAGGGCTGCCAGGCCCGAGGCACGGCCCGACCCAGCCCAACACGAGTAAAACTGGTGCTGTGCTGGGCCAAGCCCCCAAAGCAGGCGAGCTACCCAGCCCGGAATGAGGAGGGCCCAACAGTCTATTTTTTTAAAAACCCCCTCTCCCCCCCTTAAGATGTCACATCAAATGCACTTTATTCAAAACTCCCCTTATCTTTTCCAACAAAAAGTCAAAAAACAACTACCTTTATCAACTAAAATCCAAAAAAACTTCACTTTTCCATACAAAAAGTCAAAAAAATTCCATAACAAACAACTAAAAACAAAATACCATCATAACCCACTTATATTTTATTCTTTCTTCAAAATCACATTTACTTCACTTGACTTTATTAGTAGAGTTACCAACCCCATTTGGCAATTTACTATTAAAACAAAAGTTATGTAAAGCATAAAATCAAGAGAGAATAAAATATAAGAGGGTTATGATAATATTTTGTCTTTAGTGTATTGGTAGAGAGTCTTTTTGACTTATTAGGTAAAAAGTTGGTGTTTTTTTTGTCATTTAGTGGAGAAGGGATGCTTTTTTACTTTTTTTTTTTTTTTTTTAAGGAAGGGATTTTGAAAATATGCACTATTAATGTGACCCCTTGTTCGAAAAATAAGGGCTTTACGTTACTTTTACTAACCTAGTAAATTGCCAAACTGAAGTGGCCAGCTCATGTATGCACCTCCCTGATTGATTCTATATGCCCAAAGCATGGGGCACATGACCCATATAATGTGGGATGCCCGACGACCCTAATGCAGTATTGGGATATATTGTTTAACTTTGTTGGACCATCCGCTATTACAAACCAGTTTTAGTCATAAAATCACATATAAGATGCCAACACACTGTGGTTGAGTGGTGTTGGCACCTTCGTACTACACAGATGCCCATGGATTGATTCCTACATCTTCTCATGATGGTTTAAAAAACGGCTTTTACTGCTTCATAATGATCGGCATGAAACAATAATGACCTATGTGGTTACATTATTTTCAATATAACAGCCATAACAATCATGGTATAAAAAAGTGAAAAAAAAAAAACCCGGTCCAATAATGGTTCATAATGACCATTATTTTAAATATGACGGTTATGATAGTCATAATTGTTGTTATTTTGAAAATAATGGCCAAAACATCGGCTGACGATAATTTTGTTAACTTTCTTTGCCTAACCATTTGTGGGACTTCCTAAGATTGTGTTAGAGCTTCCCAAACCTCTTTTTTCACCAAAACTCAACTTATTTGCAAGGCTTTGGTGAATTCTTATATAAAGACTTC
Source organism: Persea americana (assembly GCA_029852735.1). Taxonomy (NCBI): domain Eukaryota; kingdom Viridiplantae; phylum Streptophyta; class Magnoliopsida; order Laurales; family Lauraceae; genus Persea; species Persea americana. The sequence goes on from CM056817.1 coordinate 24,775,169, forward strand.
TTACCTCCTCAACCACCTTACCCTTCTGTCCATTATCCGATGCTTTTATTAATTGATCTATCTTAATATAGTAGTAAATATTACATGAAAGTTGAAATTCACTATCAACTTGCTTGGTAATTGAGTATTGCATTGCAACTGCTAGTTTCTTGACTTAAATGTTTAGCACTAATGGTTGTTCAAAATTATAGTTGCAATGCATACTGTAAAATTTATAATAGTTCAAATTATTTTAATATATATATATGTAAATTTATTTAATTCAAAACATACTTTCCAAGTTTTTGATAAGACAAAGATATAGGATGTTATGACGTACAGGAACTAATATTTTACTTTAAAGTGTTTACTAACGGAGAAAATCTTATTTTCTAGTATTTTATAATATTTTGAGTTTTTTTAATATTTTTTTTTATTCTTATGGGATAAACTAAGAATTCGCACCGTTGTAGGCAGCAAACCACGACATGATGGCAAACCATAATGATCTTCAAAGTTAACAACAATCAGGATTGCGATTTTGAACGAGACTTATATCCAAAGAATCACTCCTGACCAATAACCCAACTTAGTTATAAAAAAATAAAATAAAATAAAAACATACATATCAATGTTAGCCCTAACTCAAGTTTCACTTTCTGTATGGTCAGGCGCCCATGCATGTTTGGGTTAGGCACAACCCGAGTTTCACTCCTTTTTAAAGTTATCGATTCAAGAGTTACTCGTTGAATCATAAATGTAATTGCAAGTGATTTTTCTTGTTGCATGTTAGGTGTGTTTGGTTGGTGCATTATTGTGATAAATTAAAAGTTGAATGGGCCCAAATCTAACAACTTGATGTGATTGATCGACCTAAAACAGTTCAAAGTTGAGCAGAGTGTAAAGCGGCCCCCCACTTGGACGCAATGGATGCCAAATGGATAGCACTACCGTATCTGCTAAGGCGTTATATATACATCAAGATCAAGCCTATCTTCTGGTGGGCCAACATGAATGAAGCAATGGACGATTAGAAATTTATTTGTCATTTGTTAAGGATAAGCGGGGCAAGACTAAAGAAAGAGACTGGATTGCCATGGCCGTAGATCAGATGAGGAACCAACCCACGAGGAATCTATACATAAGAGGATTTCTCACCATTTCAAGAAAAGAAACTTCATATTGAAAATTTGTATAGCTGAAGATTTTACATTGATATTAATGTGTATTACAGATAAGAATTAATATTGTTGCGTAAATTTGTAGAAATGAGGATTTTTAAATCCTCTGGTAGTGGAGACATCCTATATCTCACACAGTTGCCTACTAATAGATCCCCGAGAAGATAAGTAGTCTCAAAAGTTGTTTACCACCCACTCCTCTATAAGAAAATTTTTTTTCCTATGGGAGTAGATTGGATATTAAAATCTTAAAAAATAATGATTGCTGCGGACTCAAGTTGTCGAGAATTCATAAGTGTCATATACAAATTTTCCATGCCATTGTGAAAAGTAGCGAGGAATCTCTGAGGATTCCATCCACAAACTTGAGTTTTCCGGTGGCCAACACGACAGGAGCCACGTAGCTTTCAGGTGGGGTCCATTGGCCACACTAGCCACAAACTAAGGGATGATAAAAAAAAAAAAAAAAAATTTACAAATGCCTTGGCTCATATGCATGGTTTCTATTTGAAGGCCCGTGTAGATCTTAAGGGGTCTTTTCAAACCTTAGGGCCCCATGATTTTCATCCTTTTAGGTGGGCCCACACTTGGATCCTTCAAACCTAAAAAGAAAAAGAGAATCTTTACAAATTTTTTTGGTGAAGTGCCTAGTTAGGGTGGCAATCAAGGTTCCTGTTAATAACATTCTTACCTGATGATAAATGTGTTGAGGTTTTCCACCCAAAAAAAAAAAAAAAAACAAAAATGTGTTGAGTTTGGGTTCACTGCATTCTTGCTATTCAACTCGCCTTGAACTTGACCCATCCCAACTAATTGCATTAACCAGCCTACTCAACTCAAACCCAACCCAACCTGTTACTTTCAGGGTAAGATCTTCAACTATATGGTTAAATATTAATTGGGAGGAATTAGAGTAGAGTAGTAGAGCCTATTATGTAGCCCTCAGTTCTCTATCTGACCCTAATCCAGATTGACTTGACCCAAATTGAATTTATGGTTGTGTTGTGCCAAACAAGACTTACTGTTACAAATAAGACATACATGGATTTGAATATGCACTCCCGCCCTTGGTAATGGAGCCTATGTTTTATGGTTGTGCCGAACGCCGGAAAGGTTGACAGTGTTGGAATCAGTAGGTCAAGGTAGTAAAATAATTAATCATTAACAACAAAAGCTCGAATCAAATATCTAATAATATATTCACAAATTCCAACATTACTTCACCAGTATTGAGAATGAAAGGTGCTGAACTTAAGAAAGCTTGCATAGACTTTGAACAACATATAAAAAAGAAGAAGAATGAGAGGTGCTGAAATTAAGAAAGCTTGCACTTGTGTACAACATCTAAAACCCCAGAAAGGCCTTGCATGGTGATTGTTTTTCCATGTAAAAAAATTTCAAAATAAGTGGATCATATCATATCAGTTAATATAATATATATTAAGAAAATTAATATAAAGTATCAATGTGATATCTAACTCACACTCATATGGCTGACAGTGATAGGCATTGATAGAGGCTGATACAAGTTAATACAAGCTATTATGCTATTTTTCAACTAAAATAAAATCAATACGCCCAACTAGTTACTCACATTCTTATCCTATGTTGAACCATATCACTCTAATAAATCGGTTTTTGCCTCACTGATATTGCCCAAATTGTCAATCCATTGATGGCTCAGTAGTGATCCATCTCCCTCTACATGGAAACAACCAAGATCAATTTTGATTGTGGCTAGGCGTGTTAGGAACTTGGATAGAGAGTGTGTAGGTGTGTGTGACTCATTTGTAAGTTAATACCAAACTTACAACACTTGACATTGCTTAACAATTCCCAAATGGTAGTTATGAATAACTTTGACTTCAGCCTTTTCTTTCTACTTAAAATATTGCTCTTTTGCCTATTAGTAAAACAAAAACTCTAAGAAACTACAATTGTAAAAGCTGTCCATCTTTTGTTGAAATGGTTGCAATTTCTGATCATGATCAAGCTTTTTAGGATGGGTTTTTTAAGTGAATATTTGTGATCCTTTAGCTCAAAAACACTAAAAAAAAACTTTAACTTTGAAAACGTAGCATCTTTTTTTATAAAAAATTGTGTTCCGCATAAGTCCTTAACCAACAAAGCAACACAACCATCCCAGGGATGGTCAATCCCTTTGGTGATGGTGAATTAAAAGTAGATTAACATCAACAAAGGATTATTAATGAGGTAAGGGGTGAAAAATATGAGGAGAAGATGTGTAGATGAGACGTTAGTTTTCCTAGAGTTTGAATTACTAGAATGATGGCTATGTATTTATTTCCCATCTCCCTAATCATCTTTATTAAAGAAGAGATTATTAGATGGTCATTTTTGGATTTTTACATTTTTCTTTTAACCAAGTTTTGAAATACATATCGTAGAATACCTAGGAATTCAATTACTTGAAAAGAAAGTCCTTTAAGAGTTTGTACAATAGTAGGAATTTGAGGGATTATTGTTAGGAAAAAATTCAAAACTCCGAAAATCTTGTCTTTAAAATTGCTTAAATGCAATCTTAAAAAGAATTTAGACTTTTGAACCTAGGGCATTCTATGGGGTTATTTTAGCCATTTTACTACAGTTTGTTTTTTCTTTTATTATTTCATTTATCATTCAAAGAATTGAGGAAATTTAAGAGCACATGGTTTCATAGGCACCTAGAATTTTCAGATATTGTGAATTTTGTTAAAAGTTTACTTATTAGAGTGCCCCTAAATTGTATTCTTTGAATGATTGATACCAATTCAATGAATTAATCTAGGGCCTTCTTCACATAAAAGAAACAAATATGGAGAGAGGGGGTCACCCTATCTTAAGCCTCTAGAAGGGATGATCGAACCTTTTGGTACAATATTGATCATACACAGAAGTGATGCATTCCATAATCAAAGAGACAAATCTCCGCTGGAAGCCCAATCTCAACGTCACCTTTTCAAGAAACCCCATTCCACCATGTCATACGCCTTGCTCATATCAAGTTCTATAGACATAATACCCTTTTCACCCCTCTGTTTTTGCTTCAAAGAATTAACAGCCTCGTATGCCACCAATGTATTATCAGTGATTTGCCTCCCTGGTACAAAGCTGCTCTGATTCTCAGAAATAATATGGGCCAGGACCTTCTTGAGGCGGTTGGCTATCACCTTAGAAATTAATTTATACACAACATTGCACAAACTTAAGGGGCGGACATCAGTTGTTTTTTCAGGGGGTTTGTTCTCCAGGATGAGAACAATGCATGTGTGATTAATCTCATTATGTATAAAATCCGAATTTAAAATTGATAAAACAGCATCAAAGACATTTTTTCCCTCTAGGTGCCAATATTTCTGGAAAAATAAAGGGGGTATATTGTCCGAGCTTGGCGCATTTGTGGGGTGCAATTGTGCAAGAGCAGTAGTCATCTTTTCAGTCGAAAACTCCTGAAACAGAAGCTCATTCATCTCCTCCATTACAGACCTGTCTAAAAAGTCAAGGAATGTTTCACAATCTAAGGGATTAGATGATGAAAAACTATCTAAAAAGTACCTTGCAATCTCCTTCTCCATCTTCTCCTCTTCATACCAAGTCCCATTCAAGTTTATGACTATATTGTTTCTTCGTTTTCTTTTTAGGCTTTTAAATGGAAGAACTTTGTATTTTGGTCCCCTTCGGCTAGCCAGAAGGCCTTCAAACGTTGTCTCTACATGATTTCTTCTTTTTCCAAAAGCTCATTTATCTCTTGTGTAACCTTCTTAATTAATTTCCTGCATTGTAGTCTCATCCAGTCTCATTTCCGTAATCTGTTGTAGATCTTTCCTCCTCCTTTTTAGCTTACCTTGGACGTCACCAAATAATGGAACTTGCTACATTCGCCTAACTGACTTCTACATCTATTTATAGACGGACAAACTTTTGCCATCTTATTACCTTGTACGTTCTGACCCCATGCCTCGGTAATTGTTCCCTCACATTCTTTGTTGCCAATCCACATTGTCCCAAACCAAAACATTCTGAGTCTTCCTTTGCCCTTTCTCTGCGTTGGACATGAGTCCATTACCACTGGACGATGGTCCGAATATGTTGCCAATCCACATTGCCTCAAACCGAAACATTCTGAATCTTTTTCTGCCTTTCCTCTGCATTGGACATGATACGGGTGTGTGGGTAAAATACCGTAATGACGAGATTAAGAACCATGGTAATACACCGGCCTTCACCTCGGTCACGGTAATCACAGCCAGTAACTCGGCGGCTCGGTAAAAAACGTCAGCTCAAGAGGCTCGGCAGTTCGGCAGCTCGGTTGAGAGTGCCAGCTCAGCGTCTATCAGCTCGGCAGCTCGGCGTAGGCGCCAGCCCTGCCAGACCATTCCCAGTCCCCGTAAAAGTACTAAAGACAGAGTGGGCTATCACGCTCCTATGAGACGTGCGGGTGCGCCCTAACAGATAGGGGCGCTCATTTATGGCGATAGGATCGCTCATTCATGGCAATAAGAAGTTGGTTTTATCATCCCTTAACATCAACTGACCGAAAGCATGGAAGGTTCCGATGGGATGTGCCCTTTTTACCTACCGCCGAATGTCAGGGTAAGGCCCGATGGGACCTTACCCCACCTACCCCCACTCATAGAGAATGAACAAGGAATCCTCTACATATACACATGGGATCAGCCCCATGGAGGTACGCAATAGACAATACACAACATACAATCTCTCATCCTCTTCCTCCTCCTGCTTAGTTTTCTCAGAACTAACTCAGGCATCGGAGTGCCTTCGGCTCACGGCAGCCAGGGGCTCTGACCCAAGCCATTTTCCTTCCCTTTTCAGGTTCTCGGCGTTCAGTCTTCCCTGATCTACAAAGTTCATCTTAATCTAAGTGGGTGTCGTGTTTTCACCGCCTACAGTTTGGCGCCGTTTGTGGGAAAAAACTGAACAAAAGGCTTTCAAACACCATGCCTCCAAAAACCAGAAATGGTGAAGGACCCTCCAATGGCAAGGGCCCATCCATGCAGCCTGTACTGGTGCAAAATCCTCCCCCTCGATAGAGGAGGTTAGGAGAAAGGTCCCTCACGGTCCAGTCGGTATCGCAGTCAAGAGGGCTGACAATGCCTTCTCTTTACAATGCTCCACCTCCAAAGCAGCCCCACCACGACAAAGAGCATACCAGGCGAGGTGACAAATCTGTCACCCAGCCAGGTGAGAAGTCCGCGTGGGCTAAATCTCATCATTAGGCCAACCCCTACGACCATGAAGATCCTCTCCGAGATGCTGTCCTGGTCCAAAACCTCCTCATCCAGGAGCAAGAAGAGCTCATTCGGAGGCTCAAGCAACAGCTCCGGGATAAAAGGGCTCGGAGCCCGCCTTCTGTGCATAGCCGTGCTTCGGGTCCTCCACCCAAGAACGGCCAAGCTCCGACCCACGAGCGAGACCTGAGGCACGTCCTCAATAATAAGAGGCGTGATCGGGTCCACGGAGAAGAAGACTCCAGCAGCAGCCATGTGCATGAAGGGCAAAAAAAGCAGCGCCAGATACCAGAAGACGAGGAGGAGCTCAAGCAGTGGCTTGACAAGCAGATCAAGCAAACTATCCGCCAGAATATGGAAACTGCTGGTATCGCCGGAGACTAGTACAGCGCCTTTGAAGCTGTAGACATGGGCGCATCCCCTTTCTCCAGGGATATTATGAAATACTCCCTTCCTGAGAAGTTCAACGTCCCAAGGTTCACCTTGTACGACAGAACCTTGGACCCTGCAGTACACTTCCGACATTTCGTCCAGCGGATGTTGGTGTGGGGTGATGATGACTTCCTGAACTGTCGAGTCTTCTCCTGCAGTTTGGAAGATCTCCCCCTCCAATGGTTTTGCTCACTCCTTGAAGGCTCCATCTCCAGTTGGCGGCAGCTTCGGACCTCCTTCTTGGAGAAGTTTCAGGCCCATCGCGTCATCCCAAAGATAGATGTCGACCTGATGGCCCTTCGAATGCGAGAAGATGAAAACGTCACCCAGTTCGCTAGATGATTCTCGACTATCTATAGCCAGATCGAAAGCACTTCTGAGGAAATGGCTGTGAAGTCTTTCTAGCAAGCTTTGCAGCAGGGCATCGAGCTACGAGCACAGTTGGTCATGTACCCCATGGCCACAATGAAAGAGCTGATGACCGGGCAAACCGTTTCATCCGAGCGGAAGAGGACGAGGTCCGAGGTCGGGAGAACTTCGGCCTCACCCAGAAGGTTGCCCTCAAGGGAGACAGCAGGTTCTCCAAGAGGGAGGACCGTCGCAGAGCTCGGTCCTCAAATCGGCGTAGAGCCCGGTCTCCAGACCGACGCAGGGCCCCTTCCTCAGATCGTCACGGAGCTCCATCCACTTCGGCAGCAGCCTCAGGAGGAGGTAGGGCGTCCAAACGCGAAGCCCCAGTCTACAGAGCCGTTAACACGGTCTTCAAGGAGCCAACCTATAAGCTCCTCGGCAAAATAAAGATGCAACCCTTCTTCAAGTGGCCGTAGCCGATGAAAGGCTAATTCTCCTCCCGAGACCAGAGCAAGTTTTGTGCTTACCATAAACAAAGCGGGCACAGAACTGATGAGTGCAAGAGCTTCTAATCCCACCTGGAGAACCTCGTAAAGAACGGGTACCTACGGGACTACATCAAGGAGGACGGCGGGGACAGTAGCCGACCTCACCACTGAGACGACGACAGCGAACCGGAGGGCATCATCAACGTCATTCACCTTGCCCCTCCAGCTAAGGGAAGCTCCCGGCCCGTGCCGAGGCCAGGAGGGCCTCTCACCAGAAGCAAGTGCTGACTGCTGCACCGAAGCCAGCTGCGAAGAAAGCCAAGACAGAGGGGCCCAAGATCTGGTTCTCAAATAGGGACCTAGAAGACGTCGAACTCCCTCGTAACGACCCTCTAGTGCTCACTTTGAAGCTGCAAAACTTCTTGGTTCAGAGAGTCCTTGTTGATCCCGGCAGTTCGTCCGAGATCCTCTACTACGACTGCTTCAAAAGGCTCAAGCTCAAAGACGAGGATCTCCAGACAGCCCGTACCCCTTTGGTCGGCTTCAGCTCCAAGCCCGTGTACTCGAAGGGTAAAATCTCCCTCAGAGTCCAAGTCGGAGGCTCCTCCAGGCAGGTCGACTTCCTAGTAGTCGACGTTCCCTCCCCTTACAATGTTATAATGGGGCGGACGTGGTTGCATAGCATGGAGGCCGTGCCCTCCACTCGCCATCAAAAACTCAAATTTCCTCTGGAGAACCAGTTCGGCCGAACTGACGTGATCATTGTGAGAGGCGACCAGCACATGGCCAGGCAGTGCCTGCTGGCCGTGCTGCTTGGTGAAGCCGAATCATCCTAAGTCCACATGGCAGAGCTAGACAGAGAGGCAAAGCTCGGGGACGTTGGCAGGGCTCTGGCATAGAAGAGCATAGAGGACCTCACCGAGGTCAAAATTGACACTACCGACCCAGACAGATTCTCCCTGATAGGAAGCCAGCTCCCCGAGCCCGAGAAGACGGAGCTACTCGACCTCCTCCTCAAGAATAAAGAGGTTTTTGCACGGACACCATATGAGATGCCCGGCATCAACCCAGCAGTCATGTGCCATAAGCTGAACGTGGACCCCAGCCATAACCCGTGATCCAAAAAGCATGCTGAACTGGGGTCCCACAAATGGAGGCCGTGATTGAGGAGGTCCAGAAGCTGCTCGAGGCAGAGGTAATAAAAGAGGTCCACTATTCGCAATGGTTGGCCAACACAGTGGTGGTCAAAAAAGAAGATGGAGAAATGGAGGGTCTGTGTGGACTTCACCGACCTGAATAAAGCCTGTCCCAAGGACAGCTTCCCTCTTTTAAAGATCGACCAACTTATTGATGCCACCGCCGGACATGACCGCATGAGCTTCCTCGACGCCTATCGGGGATACCATCAGATTCCCTTGTACGAAGCAGACTAGGAGAAGACGTCCTTCATCACACCCAGGGCACCTATTGCTACAAGGTGATGCCCTTCGGGTTAAAGAATGCAGGAGCGACATACCAGCGACTGGTGACCAAAATGTTCTAAGCGCAGCTCGGCAAGACAGTGGAGGTCTACATTGATGACATGGTCGTCAAGTCTAAAAGGTCAGACGACCACTTGACCGACCTCAGGCAAATCTTCAACATCCTCCGCCAACTCCAGTTGAAGCTTAACGCATCCAAGTGCGTTTTCGATGTCGGTTCCGGCAAGTTCTTGGGAAGCCTGGTCACAAGAAGAGGGATCGAAGCAAACCCAGATCAGATCACGACGATCTAGGAGCTGCAAAGTCTGACCTCGGCAAAACAAGTTCAGCGGCTGACCGGCATGGCTGCTGCGCTCAATCGCTTCATCAGCCGAGCTTCCGACAAATGCAGGCCTTTCTTCCAGCTTCTGCGAAAAGGCTCCAAATTTCACTGGACGCCGGACTGCGATCAGGCCCTGCAACAGCTCAAGCACTACCTCTCTTCGCCATCGCTGCTGACGACTCTAACCCATGGTGAAGCGCTGTACTTGTACCTGGCGGTCTCGGATCACGCAGTGAGCTCGGTACTTATTAGAGAGGAAAACGGCCAACAGCGGCCTATCTATTACACGAGCAAGATCCTACTCAATGCTGAGACCCAGTACCTGCAGCTCGAAAAGCTTGCCTTGGAGCTCGTCAACGCCTCGCGGAAGCTTTCCCACTACTTCCAAACCTTCACAATAGTGGTCGTGACAGAACACCCAATCAAGGCTCTCTTCCGAAAGGCAGACTTCTCATTCAGAATCTCAAAATGGGCTGTCGAACTGGGACAGTACGATATTAAGTACCAACCCAGAACGGCCATCAAAGCCCAAGTTCTAGCAGACTTCATCGTGGAATTCACCTCTCAAAGTTCGACACCGAACCTGCTGGACACCGAACTGGGGGCCAACATTGATATTGGGGCAGTCACTGAGACGGAGCAAGAGCAGTCCTGGAGGAAGTTCCTTGACTCAGCCTGGAAGGTCTTCGTCGACAGATCCTCAACGTCCAAGAGGGCTGGAGTTGGCATAGTCCTCCAGTCTCCGGAGGGCCTTGTCATCGAGCAAGCTCTAACACTCGGCTTCAAGGCGTCCAATAATGAGGCCGAGTACAAAGCGTTCATCGCCGGACTGAATAGTGCCAAATTCTTGGAAGCTCGGCGTATAGTGGTTTTCAGTGATTCTCAGTTGGTGACGAGCCAGCTCAGCGGAGACTACCAAGCCCGGGATGACAGGATGGAGGCCTACCTAGCTCACGCGAAGCGACTCCTCTCAGAATTCAAAAGAGCCGAAGTCCAGCAGATCGGCAGAGAGTCCAACTCTAATGCAGATGCTCTCGCCAGCCTCACCTCGGCTGTCGAAGCCTGTAATAAAATAACTGTGGAAGTAGAAACCCTGTAAGAGCCCAGCATCGAACTCCAGCGACCTCGGCAGCTCATGTGTGTCGACCTCGGTCCGAGTTGGATGGATCCGATCGTCACATACCTGAAGGACGACCAGTTGCCCGAAGACAGGACGGAAGCGCAGAAGATAAGGTTGAAAGCAACTCGGTTTTGGCTCTCCCCAGATGGCAGACTCTACAGGAAGTCATTCACCGGGCCCTACTTCCAGTGCGTTCACCCAAGCAAAGTCGACGATTTCCTCTACGAATATCATGAAAGGATCTGCGGCAGTCACATTGGAGGTCGGTCGCTGGCTTACCGAGCAATCAGCCAAGGGTACTGGTGGCCATACATGCAGAAGGACGCCCAGCTCTACGCCAGAAGATGCGAAAAGTGCCAGAAGTTCTCCCACTCACTCCATCAGCCAGCACAGGACCTGAGCCCACTCTCTAGTCCGTGGCCCTTCGCTCAGTGGGGTTTGGACATTGTAGGACCGCTTCACCAAACTCTAGGGAACAAGAGGTGGCTGATAGTAGCCACCGATTACTTCACCAAATGGGTTGAAGCCAAGCCTCTGTCCTCCATCACTGAGCAGGACACGAAAAGATTCGTATGGAAGAACATCATTACAAGGTTTGGGATCCCTCGGACTCTCATCTCCGACAACGGGACGCAGTTCGATTCCAACCTTTTCAAGAGCTTCTGCCAGGAGCACGGCATCAGAAATGTCTACCCCACCTCGGCGTATCCACAGAGCAACGGCCAAGCTGAGATCTCTAACAAAGTAATCATCGACGGACTCAAGAAGAGACTCGACCGAGCTAAAGGAAGGTGGGCAAAAGAGTTCCCAAGTGTTCTATGGGCAAACAGGACGAATCCAAGGCGTTCCACCTCGGCTACGCCGTTCTCCCTTGCCTACAGCATGAAAGCAGTTATTCCACTTGAGGTTGGAACTCTGCGACCAAGGGTTGAATGATTTGAGCGTGACTCGAGAGTTGGACTTCGCTGAAGAACGGAGAGAAGCGGCAGCTATCCGCCTGGCTGCCTATCAGTAATAGTTGGCTAGGGGATACAACCGGAAGGTTAAAAAAAGAAGATTTATGGTGGGAGAGCTAGTCTTGAAGAAAACACTTCCGGGCGACAGAAATCCAAACAAAGGCAAACTGGCGCCTAACTGGCAAGGGCCGTTCAAGGTACTTTCAGCAGCAGGGAGATCCGCTTACCGACTTGAAACATGGAAGGCAAGGAGCTGCCACTACCATGGAATGCGATGCACCTCAAAAAGTTCTACTTCTGAAAAATGTACTCAAGGATTTAAACATCAATAAAAGCGCATTATTTTGGAACGGATCTCTCTCTTTCAAATTGCTTCAAGTTATACAGGTCGGTAGCAATGCCAGCTTTCTAAGGGCCTAGTGACAATCCTCGCCCCGGCTCGGCAGCTCAGTCAGAGTGCCAACCGCCCTCACCGCACTGAGGGCTGCAAAGCCAAAAACATCAAGGGCCCGGTGACAATCCCTGCCCCGGTTCGGTAGCTCAGTCAGAGTGCCAACCGCCCTCACCGCGCTGAGGGCGGCAAAGCCAAAAACATTAAGGGCCCGGTGACAGTCCTCGCCCCGGCTCGGCAGCTCAGTCAGAGTGCCAACCGCCCTCATCGCGTTGAGGGCGGCAAAGCCAAAAACATTAAGGGCCCCGTGATAGTCCCCGCCCCGGCTCAGTAGCTTAGTCGAGTGACAACCGCCCTCACCGCGCTGAGGGCGGCAAAGCCAAAAACATCAGGGGCCCGGTGACAGTCCCCGCTCCGGCTCGGCAGCTCGGTCAGAGTGCCAACCATCCTTAGCTCCGTGCCAGCACCAGCTACGACGGCAAAGCCAAAAACATCGAAGGCACAGACTTCGACGCTTAGGAAAACCTTGGGGATTGAAGAACTGAGGTGGAATCCTTCGCCAAGTCAAGACTGGATAGGCTCACTTCCTCAATCATGGGCGCAAGTCGCTGAGGCTCCGGTTTATAAACCGAGCTCGGTTACTCGAGTACAAAGGTCCAATTTTAAAGCTTACGAGAAGTACGGTAACCGAGACCAACTACTTGAGCAAAAGAAAGACATCCATGCACCCATTCAGTCAAGAAAAAGAAGCTAAGTGTGAAAAAAATCGCTTTTTCATTGATATAAATGTTGATTACAAGCAAATGGGAGAGGTACAGTAAAAGAAAAGAAAAAATACAAAAAATTAGAGTACTGTAGCATCAACATTGCAGTCAATCTCCGGAGGAGCTTCGGTCATGGCCGCGCTTGCTTCAGGACTAGCCAGAGCAACTTCAGGAATGGCCTAAGGGGCTTTGGGCGCTACGACCACCGCTGGAGAGGCCTCTGGTGGCACCTCGGGTTCAAAAGGCTCGGTAGCGTTGGCCTTGGGCTTAGCGCTCGCAGCGAGGGGAGCTTGAGAAGATGGACCGGGGCTTGGAGTTCCGAGTCCGAGTGAGGGAACTTGGGGGGATTCCTGAAAATAGGGCTATCCCCAGGAACCCCAACCTTCTTCAAGGCTGCCTTCCATCTGCGCTCCCAGCCTCGGTCCCGGATCCCTAGCAGTTGCGCCTTGTAGTTCGCAGCCAGCTGCTGCACCTCCTCCTCCGTGATGGCTTTAAGCTCGGTCATGTACTTTTCCTCGAGCTCGGTTTTCTGCCTCACTAGTGCAGACTCGAGCTCGGCCGCCTTCACCCTCAGGGCAACCTCCAGCTGGTCCCTAGCCTTATTCCTCTCAGCGAGTAGCCGTGTGCTCAACCCTCGACTGGATAGCAGATCCTTCTCCAGCCGCACCAGCGTGGCCCGGGCGCCACCGAGGTTGGCGGAAAGGTGAGCATTCTGGGTCGCCGCCTCCTCGGCTTCCTCCCTCAAACGCACCACCCCGGCTTGAGCCTGCTCAAGATCAGCAGCAAGACCATCGTTCTTGCTCACCTCCTCTCTCAGCAGCTCATCCTTGGCTTCTAGGGCCTTCTGCAGTCTCTCCTTTTCAGCCTGCAGGTCCTCCCTCTCGGCCGCCAAGCCAGCCGCCCTGGCTTCGGCCACGTCCAGCCTCTCCATGTCTGGCGTTTTTGCAATAGCTGCAGAATGAAACCAAATGTCAGTGAAAGAATACCGAAGTGAAGACTTCAAAGAAATGTCAAACTTACCGCTACCAGCGGCCGCATTGACGAAAGAAACAGCGACTCGTTATCCATCTTCGCCCACCTCGCCATGTCCTGGGGAAGGGCGCAAGCTCACCCCAGCGAAGCAACCACTTGAGGATTGACCGCGCGGTCTGTCTCGGCCAGCTGCCTCCCCAGCACGCCCTCAATGTTTGGCCACTAAGGGACCGGCGGAGGGGGTAGAACTGATTCTTCAGCGGGCGGCGGCGATGAAGGACTGGGCGGGACCTCGACCCTCGCCCTCTTCTCGGCCCGGTGCTCCTCAGCGTCCTCGGCAGAGCAGACTCGATCTCCTGCCCTTGTAGTGGAGTCAGGAGGCGAGTCATCAATGACAATAGCCGCTGGGGGCGGAGCGGAGCCAACCTCGGCCAAGATGACAGGAGTGACCTCGGCCACAGGGGCAGCGGAAGGGGTCTTGGCCGCAGCTGTAGTAGGCGTCGAGGCTGGAGCGACGTTGGCAACCTGGGGGACATCCAGGGCCTCGCCCCTGACGTCCCTGAAAGCCGCGACTGACAAGTCCTCTGCCGCGTAGCGTTGGCGACGATGGCGCAACATCTCTTCCTCCTCTTATTTCGAGCTAGAAGATGCCGAGCTCGAAGATGTGCTGGAGGATGCTACGAGCTTCTTCCTTCGCCGCGAAGGCTCGGCCTCGGTTGCCGAGGTCTCGGCAGGTTTTGGGTCTACGAGTGGAGCTGAAGCCCGGTCACCGGACTCGACCAGACGCCCAGTGGGGACCACGGCCGTCACTGGCTCCGAACTGGGGACCGCAACTGTCACTGGCTCCAAGCTGGTGCCCTCTCCGCGCAGCACAGAGTCTATCCCGGTCACCCTTTTCGAGGTGTTGAAGGATTTGTAGTGCGGCGTATACCCCAGTAGTGACCACGCAGCTCAGCAGTCGTGACCCGGTAATTCCTCACTTTCTCGTGCCAGTCGGTGTTCACCCTCCAGCGGTTTTTCTTGGCTACCTCCCTTCTCTGGCGAAAATCTGCATAAACAGAGAGTTGTTAGTTAGGTAGGCACAAAAGAAAGTGAAACTGCAAATCGAAAAGACTTCGGCCTTTACTTGGAGGAATTCCTATTTTTCGAGGAATCCGGACCGCGGTGCTAGCCTCTGCTTCGCCGAACTCCCATTTTCCTTTGACGAACACTCGATCCTCGCCCGCATACTTGTTGGAGTCCTCCAGCGCGGTAACGAAGCCAGCCCGGCGAACCCGAAGCCGTAGATAATAGGTGTTCCCTTCTGCTGATTTGCAGAGGTCATAGGAGTCCTTGATGTCCGGGACACCGAGGTTGATCCCCAGGATCTCGTTCAGCCGCACTACCCCTATAATGATTTTGTATCCATTGGGTAGTAGTTGGTAGGGGCACAAACTCCACTCCTGGAGACAGTCCCTAAGGAGCGGATGGAGGGGGAACCGGACCCCTGCTTCCACGACGGTGACCAACCAAAACGGCATCCAGCCATCGTTGTAGGTGAGGCCATCCTCAGGGCCATATGGTCTGACCTCTACGTTGGCAGGGATTTTGTACATGTTCCTAAAAATGGCTATGGAAACTGGGTCTCCTAACAGGTGCCTGTAAATCCCCATTCTCTACCCAAACGAAAATCTACCTAGAAGAAAGGAAAAGAGAGAAGCAGAAAGAAACCCTACAAGGGGGACTGCGTAGATGAGAATGCTAGCAACTTGTAGGCGACAGAGAAGTTCTCCAGCAGTGTGCAACAGAAATTTCGATTGAGCGTAGAAGAAGAAGAAAGTAAGGATGAAGGAGAAGCCCTAATTTATAAGGGCCAGAGGCGCCGTTTCGGCTTTCGAGAAGTGCCTTTAATGAGGCGTCGCCTCAAGCAGCCCTAACGTCACATCGCTCAGCCCTACCGTCTTTTCGAAGCGATTGTGTGACTATTGAAGCAGGGACACGTGCCACCATCAGTGCAATTCCTGAGGACTATTAAATGCCTCGGACAGGTGAAGGGACATCTTGATAAAGACCGCACGTCAGCAACGGTCATTAGGATAAGGAGGGACCCCCTCCTCGAACCGGGACTCCGTCATCTTGGTAAACTCTTCCCATACTTCGGTAACCATCTCTCCAGCTCGGTAGAGGCACTAGCTAGGCAGTCACTTAGCTTCCGACCTCCATAAGTTCGAAGACTTTCAGAGGTCAAAAGCTAGGGGACAATTGTGTGGGTAAAATACAGTAATGACGAGATTAAGAACCACGGTAATACACCAGCCTTCACCTCGGTCTCGGTAATCACAGCCAGCAGTTTGGCGGCTCAGTAAGAAGCGTCAGCTCAAGAGGCTCGGCAATTCGGCAGCTCGGTTAAGAGTGCCAGCTCAGCGTCTATCAGCTCGGCAGCTCGGCGTAGGCGCCAGCCCTGCCAGACCATTCCCGGTCCTGGTAAAAGTACTAAAGACAGAGTGGGCTATCATGCTCCTATGAGACGTACGGGCGCGCCCTGACAGATAGGGGCGCTCATTATGGCGATAGGATCGTTCATTTATGGTGATAAGAAGTTGGCTTTATCATCCTTTAACATCAACTGACCGAAAGCATGGAAGGTTCCGATGGGATGTGCCCTTTTTACCTACCGCCGAATGTCAGGGTAAGGCCCGATGGGACCTTACCCCACCTACCCCCACTCACAGAGAATGAACAAGGAATCCTCTACATATACACATGGGATCAGCCCCATGGAGGTACGCAATAGACAATACACAACATACAATCTCTCATTCTCTTCCTCCTCTTGCTTAGTTTTCTCAAAACTAACTCAGGCATCGGAGTGCCTTCAGCTTACGGCAGCCAGGGGCTCTGACCCAAGCCATTTTCCTTCCCTTTTCAGGTTCTCGGCGTTCAGTCTTCCCTGATCTACAAAGTTCATCTTAATCTAAGTGGGCGTCGTGTTTTCACCGCCTACAACGGGCTTTTAAATGCACTCGCATTCATAGAAATAACTCCGAAAAAGAGAAAAATCTATGTTGGAAGCCTCCACCAGTGGGAGTTTTCAAGCTTAATGTGGATGGTGCTCTATTTGATAAAATACAGAAAGCTGGAGTTGGTGTTACACTTAGAGATGAGTTGGGTAACATGATTATGGCCATGAGCAGAATAGAAAATGGGGTGGATAACGCTGATGACATTGAAGCTTTAGTAGCATTAAGAGCACTTCAAATAGTATAACACATGGGATGAATAATATTATATTAGAAGGGGATTCCATGTGGGTGGTGGATGCGATGAAGTCTTTTGGAAGTAACTTTTCAAGAAAAGACCCTTGTTTGAGGAAATCAAGGTTTTGTTGAATCACTTCAAGAAGTTTGAAGTACATCATGTGGGAAGAGAGGGGAATGTAGTTGCCTATAAATTAGCTAGGCATGTCCAATATGTGGATGACATGGTAGATTGGTGGCACTTCACCACCGTCCTGATCAAGCAATATGTAAGTGTTAATGCGATGTTGGATTCTTAATATTATTCTAGAGAGACTTCCTATAAAGAAATAATAATCTAGGGCCTTAATCATTATTACATTAAACTTAACTTATTTCCAACTCCATTAACTTGTGACATTTAAAACCACGTAACATAGTAGAGTACACTTTTGTGGTGTTAAAGGGCTGATTTTTCATCCTTCAAATTGCTTTACATTATCAATTGAACTACAATCAAAGATAGTGGTTGCAACATAAGTGGAATGCAATCACTAAACTGTTTAAGGGTTTAGATTATGTGGAAAATGAAATATAAGAAATTGAGGAGGTAATTACCCTACAACATATGCAAGTAATTCGGACAAGGACTCTGCAGTAAGCTTGCATAATAACATTGCCAATTGAAATGGAATGAAAGATTTACTTTTTTTGTTAGACTATGTCTCAAGGTTTCATTTGCTACTATAAAAGATTTATATTGAACTTTACTCTATGATATTATTTCCTACTAAACTTTACTATATGCTATTATTGGCTACAGCTTTTTAATTGGATAGACAATAGTTCGGTTGAATGTCAACTTATACATAATTTTGAGGGGTTGTTTGTGATTATTTGTTCTTAACATTTTGGAATTCAGCAGTAAGCAATTTCAAAGGAGATGCAAACAGTCTGTTTCTTAACACTACCATGGCCATTTTAAGGTTCTAATGGGTTTCTTAAAAAGAAAAAAAGAAAAAGTTGTCACTATCAAATTGATCTCTCACAGAAAGTGATATTGTCCATTTTTATATTTTTCTTGACTTAATGTTAGACATAAAATTCCTTTTTTATTTTATTTTATTTTATAGATCTAGTAATTCTTTTCTTCTAATACCCCACATCATATATATATATTTTTTTTTAATTATTCTCATTCACTATTTTACAAAAGAAGAAGAGAAGTGTCCACCAAGCAACAAGCAAAGAATTATATATATTAAAGCAGTCTTCTACACCTTTTTGTTATAGGATTTTTTTTTTCCCATTTTTACTCCTTTTTATCATCTTTCGGCCCATTGGGTATTTGACTTTGTTAAGAACTGGCCACCAAATTTATTTACTTTTTCTTTTTTTATCATCAGTCGGCCAACTGTGCATTTGACCAGTTTGGATTTGAGAGGTGGGCCCCGCTGACACATCTCTCGCCGTGTCTTTTCTCCCCAATATTTCTCTTTTCTTCGTCCATTGGAAAATTTTCAAATAAGGCCTAAAGTTTTGGCCTTATCTCAAAAAAGGACACAAGTTTCAAGAGTTTTCAATTTAGTCCCTAAAATTTTCAATTTAGGACATCCAGCCATTAAAAGGTATTTTAAGGCCTTTTTTTTCTTAAATTTTAAAAATACCCAAATTACCCTTCATTTAAAGCCATAACATGGTTCCGGCAGCCACTACATGCAACCGATCGCGTGTGGACACTAGTTGTCCTTGATCACAGTGAGGATGCTGGTGAAGAAAACGAGGAGAATATAGAGAAAGTGAAGTAGAGTTTTATTTCAATGAAGGATAATTTTAGTATTTTAAGACGATCAAGAGAAAAGATTGCAGAAAAATAGCTTTAAATGGACAGATGACCTTAATCGAAAACTTTAGAGAAAACTCAGAGATTAATTTAAAAAGTCTTGAAACTGTAATCCTTTTTTTTAAATAAGACAAAAACTTAAGGCCTTATTTGAAATTCTCCCTCATCCATTAATGGGTGCCATCATTAATTGATTTTTCTGCTAGGTGGGCATTATGGGACTCTCATGTCAGATCCAAGCTACAAAAACTTGAGCCCCACTTATATAAATCATTACTGGGTACATCTTTAAACTTATTTCCCTTGGTGTTTAGTGTTGGGGACATATTTCTTCTGCGAATTTGATTTTGTTTGTCCCATGTGTTCGATGATTAAGTTTGGGATTTTGGATGATTTCATAATTAAGACTTTTCTCTCTTTTTTTTTTTTTTTTTTTTTTTGTATTTTAAATTTAAACTAGTTTTTGAATGCCCTGGTTTATGTATTATCTTCAAATGCATATTTATTGGTTTTTTGTGAAGAAATTCTGAAGAGGTTAACATGAGTCCTACCTATTCATCTCCAACGAGTTAGACTTTTGAGCTTTTTCCTTTTTTTCTTTTTTTTTTTTTAATACTAAAACTTCTCTGTACTTAAAGTGTACTCTTCCTTATCTTGAAAGAATATCCGGCCCTTCCTTGTCAAATGATTAACCATATTTAATCTTAAGAGGTCAATTAAGATTTCCCGACTCAATGCTATCCAACTTCAAAATTCCTTATCGATCCCTATGATCTGTTTCTCACATAATAGGTGCCCATCTAACTACATGAAAAGTAGAATGCAATGCTATATTACATACAGTGGGGGGACAAGACATATATATACATATATTGTGTAGCTCATCTAAACTCTGAAGAATGTCCAATGCAATGCAGTGTTATATGCTATGGAGATTGTTTAATCAAATGTAACAAAACTCATATATGTTATTTGCTTGCAGTTTGCTTTGTTGTTATTTTTTCAGAATTCCTTTAAAGGGTTAAAATTTAATTACATTTTTATTATGGCCTGGGTTGGGCACGGGCATGCTAGGCTAGTAGTTCATTATTTTAATCACCATTATATATATATATATATATATATAGTAAAATTTCTTCTTGAAAGGGAACACTACCTTATTATTGCAAACAAAAACGTGGTATAAATGCACAGCCTAGGCACCGTTGGTCGTGCTGGGCTGAGGCCTTGCCAACTTCGGCATGCAGGGCAGGGCCTAGGCACAGTTAGGCTAGTCATTTCATAGGTACATTCCGTTTCACATACTTACCTCCAATTCATGATCCAAATTGTTCAACATTCTCGTATTAATGGTAAGTATCAAGATATATAGTTTCGTAGCCTTAAATCTTTATGGATTTTGAGTAATTTATTAAGAACATACAAATACATTTTAAACTGTTGGATGTACTCATTTACTCCATGTGAAAAATGGTGATTTAAACAAACATAGTAATGTGTTTCACACGTGTAATATTTACATAGATTACATTTGCATATGTAATCTTTAAATATGTAAAATGAATTTTCCTATCCCTTGTGTAAAAGGCAAAGCACTCATTTAAGTAAATGATTTACATGTGTAATTGTTGCGCAACATCATTTTTATTGGCGCTTATTTGTGTATAAGGTGTGAAAATGGTATCTAAATAAGGCCATTTTAACACCAAAATGTGTGAAACACTTTCACACTCTCACTTGCAAAAGCTGTAGTAAAGTATGCAAACGGTAATTGCATTTGGTTACCAAACCAATAATGGGATCATTCCCATCAACAACTTATCTATATATATATATATATATATATATATGTACACACTCCCGGGGACCCTCCTCTTTGCAAAAAAAAATCAATTCCAACCGTAGTTTCTATCACCTCTATTTGAGCCCTAAAAGTTCAGTGGTCAATAGTCCGTTAGAATCGGTACACAGTCAATCTAACGGTCCGGTAAATTCGGATCTGACTGAAAGTTTGGTGGACATATGCAATTCAGAGGGGTTGTGTATGTAAACAAAAAAGGATGTTAATTTAGTAGTTAGCAGGTGGAGACACTGCTAACTAGAAAACCCCAGGCTTACACTAAGCTCTTGGTCTATCCAATCTTTGGATTGCCAGTACTCCTTTTTATAGAGAAATTAGAGAGGATGTGCTTTCTCCCTTGGGGAAGAAGGGAAGATCATGGAGGACGTGCTCAGCCTCTCCCTTTTCCCTAGAAAGAAGTTTCCATCTTCCATTCCTTTCTTTCCCTCACTTTTTGTTGCCTTGATTGGGATCAGCGCCTTTTCTTTTATAGCTATCTTGGCACGTGTCGCCCTTGCCTTTGTCGATGGATGAGACTTAACCCCCTTTTAAGGCGAGGGCGCCCATCTTTCTTTTCTTATTTTTCCCGCCTTTATCTCTATGTCGTCTATCTCAAACATAGGCAAGGCTTTTCAGGGTCGGGTAAATTCGTCTTTATCCTCCCTTCCTTTCCCTCCCTTGCCTTTGTTAAACGCGGAGGTAAGGTGCCGCCCTTTTTACTTCTCCGCCTGGTTGGACGAGAGTCTCCCTTTTCTTTTCAAAGGTCTGGCTTTGGTGTCAAGGGTGGCTCTCTTTGTATGATTTTAAGACGTGTGTACAGTGTATTTGGCCCATTTTAATAGAACAAGGGTGGGCCACACAAGCGTGAGCTTACCCTATATATATGTATCATTTCTATGGGCCTCATATTTGTAATATTACAAAATAGTCTGATTTTTTTTATTGAACTAATATACCCCAAGACCTTTAAACTGATTATCTTTCATCTTCATCAATTTTGAGGAATTTGTGAAAAATTATCAAAAGATTTATACCTCTAGATCTAGTTTTCTCCACATTCGCAGGCACCTAAGTCATGAATTGAATCGTTCAATTTTCTTGTAATAATGATAAGCAGGAAGATGTTTAGTTTCATATCTCAAATCTTCAAGGAGTTTGAGAAATTTGTTAAATAAAAACTCCAAAACATCCGAACACATCTAAAAACGTTGGATGTACTTTTACTTATGTGAAAATAGTGATTTTTGGTTAAAAAATGGTAATATGTTTAACATATATAACATTTGCATCATGTGATATTTACGTATGTAAAACTCCTTTTTTCTATCCCATACATAAAAGCAGGGGCAACAAACAGGTCGACTTGGTCAAAATGGCTCGGTTGACATGGTATTTATGGGTTGGGCTTCAGATAGTATTTGACCTGTTTTTATAATGGGTTGACAAACGTCAACATAACCGTGATCGACGTAATCCACATTTGATTGGGCCGAGTAATATCTAGGCCCTACCTAGTTTTTAAACCATTGGCACAAGCCCAGCCATAGCATGACACGACTCATATTTGCGCGGCTGGGGCCACCTAAAAAATGTAACACCCGAGCCCGGGTGGATAGTGTTTATATAAAATAAAAGGCTTCCACTATTAGCTTCAAATAGTAACGCATCCCATTGGGATGAATATTTGTTTGAGAAAGTACATGGGTTCAAGTCTCTATCACATTAACAAAGATGTTTTTAATTAAATTAGATATTTTATTGGGCCAGATTGGGCTTCGGGCTCTGCCACTAATTCCAAGCCCTGAACCTCAATTTCTAAATCAAATCTCCTGATTTCCATATATAATAATAGATTAGATGGGTTATTGTGGTTGAACTTAACCTGACCCGTTTAAATGTAGGCCAACTTTTCTTGACCTGTAACCGACCTATACATATTGCAGGTCGGATTTGGGTCGGGTTAGCAGCTAGAGTAAGATTTGCACCCCACTTATACACAAGGGAATTAGGCAAACGACCCCTTAAACACATTTTCTTAGTCAGAGTATCAAGATATATTTCCTTTTCCATCTTTTTGGGCCCATAAATATGCACAAACAGAGAGAACATCCCATTCCCAAAGGAAGTTGGGCCATAATCTCAAAAATGAAAAATTTCAAATAGGAGTTTTTGTCTTATTTCGAAAAAGGAGATAAGTTTTAAAACTTTTCAAATTAGTCCCAACATTTTTCAGGAAGTTTTCAATTAAGGACATCCATCTGTTTAAACTATTTTTCGGTAATTTTCTTCTCAATTTTTCTAATATATTCAAATTATCCTTCATTAAAATAAAACCCTTGTCTAGTTTCCTTTATATTTTCCTTATTATTTTCACCGGCAGCCTCACCGTGATCAAGGACAACAAGTGTCCTTCTGGCTATTGGTGTATGTCATGGCTGCAGGAACTATGTAATGGCTTTAAAATAAAGAGTAATTTGGGTATTTAAAAAAAAATTGAAAAAGATTCATCAGAAAATATCTTTAAATAGTCGTATGTCGTTAATTGAAAACTTGTTGAAAAACTTATGGACTAATTTGAGAACTTTAGGAACTTGTGTCCTTTTTGAAATAAGTAAAAAATTTAAGTTCTTATTTGAAATTTTCCCTCTCAAAAATATAGAAAAAGCACATGAATTTTTTTTATAGGATTTCAGATGATGATGATGAGTAGGCATTTGGCCACTCCTGAGGCCTGTGAGGTGGATGCTACCAATTTGTCAAAATAAAATAAAATAATAATAAATAAAAAAAATTAACTGCTACAGTGGTGGTGGTTAACCATCAATGGGGGGCTCTTCCTATTGCAGGCGTGGGTATAAATGCACAGCCTTCCTCATTAAACTCCCCTTTTCCTCCCTCTCTCTCTCCTCTTTGAATGCTCTCTGTTGCCACAAGCTCTGCTGCCCTTTTTTTCTTTCATCTGTCTTCCCTTCATAGTATGATGAAAGAACATGGCAGTTTATGCCAGTATCAGAGCAAAACAGGACAGTTCAATCAAAACCCAAATCCGCCAAAGTTGCTGTAAAAGCTTCTGAGGAAGGACAGATGCTAAAAGGAGCAATTAATCTGATCTGGGTATCTTTGCCTTTGTACTTCTACTCTCTCTCTCTCTCTCTCTCTCTCTCTCTCTCTCTCTATCTATCTCTCTCTCTCCAACTGGGGACTTGCTGGTGGGTTTTGCATGGTTCGGTTGTTATCTGAAATTAATGTGTTGATTCAGGCTTTGACTGCTTTTGTGGTGGGTTTCCTTTTTTTCTGGTCCGTCGTTGAAATGGGATTCATGGATTTTAATGCTTTTGTTGTGTAATTTGGATGTTCTAGAAGTGAACTGATTTGGGTTTTCCAGTTAGTTTATTTTTCTGTTCTTGGGTTGAAGTGGGTCCGTGAATT
Organism: Persea americana; assembly: GCA_029852735.1. Classification (NCBI taxonomy): domain Eukaryota; kingdom Viridiplantae; phylum Streptophyta; class Magnoliopsida; order Laurales; family Lauraceae; genus Persea; species Persea americana. Next base: position 24,799,182 of record CM056817.1, read on the forward strand.
TGGATGCTTGTATTGTGTAACTTGGGTGTTATATAAATTGAGTGGTTGGTTTTGAAAGTAGCATCTATTTTCCTGGTTGTGATCTCAGTGTCATTTGTTTTGACTTTCAGCTCTTTGTTTCAATTGGGTTTTGAGTTTCTGAGTTATTGAGTTTTTTCTTCCTTTGGTTTTTGGGTGTTGAGTAGTATTTGGGCTGTTAAAAGACTATCTTGGATTTCCTGATATCAGTTATTTTAATTTTGGTGGGCTTGTATCCAGTTTTTACAATTTTCAAGATGTGCTTTGGTGTTGTGGGTATCGTTGGAAAATATGTGTGATTCTTCACTTTTGGGAACATTTCTTCTTGTGACATGATTTGGGTTCTCATTGTTAGTGATAGCTAAAGCCAACTTCTTTTGTTGGTTTCTGAGATTTTGACAGAACTGAGTTCCAGTTCTTTTCTTGTTTTTAAATAAAGTTTGGTAGATTCAATTAGTACCAATGAGAATTGAGTTGCTTTCCCCAACTACAAATTCAAAATTTTTCTAGTTTTTGACCTGTAGAATGGTTGATACTCATATTTTTAGGTCCAAACTGCTGGCTAGCAAAAGAAAGAACCCATTTTACTGTGTCCTGTGTTCTTGTTGTTGAGAGGTGAGAGATTTGAGTGAAGAGAAGATTGGGATGGAGAAGAGTGGTGATTATTTGAACTATCCTTCATTGGACTGGCGATTTGGTAGTGGCAATCTCATAGCCCCACCTACATATTTGGTTCCAACCCAAAATGCTATTGCTGTTTGTGAGGTGGATCCAATAAGTACTTCTCCAAGCTCATCCATATCTATGGTAAACTCATTTTCTTCTACTGTTTGGGATCACCCGAGTTCACAAAATTTAGAATTTTGCACAAATAGTAACATCCAGACCAGTGCTAGCACCACCAATGTAGTTTCATCTTGGAACATGGGTTCAGGCTCTTTGAGTTCAGTGGCCATGGAAAAAGTGCTCAATTTTGGTTGGAATCCTCCAAATTCAGTTCCCAATGCTGATGTATTTTTACAAACTGGGACTCCCGTCCTTTCTCAAAATTCAACTCAGTTCTCTACTGATTCTCCCTTCATTGAATGGGCTGCAAGGTTCTCATGCTTCAACAGTGGTGACTTTAGCAATGTGGTGAATCCTATTAGAACATCGGAGCATTTGAATCCATATAGCAAAGGTGTGGGGATTCAAATGCTCGAGGTTCCATTAAATAATGGTTTAGATGCTGTTTCTGGGGCACAATCTCAGAAGAATGAGTCGCAGATGACAGACGTTGTGAGAGATTATATTCCTGTTGATAATGGGACGTTGGAATGTTGTTTAACAAAGAATGGAGGAGAAAGTGGAGGTCTTTTAGTGTCTTCTAATGAAGAGAAAGATGGAACTGGAGCTTCGAACAATGAGGCTGATGAGCCTGAGTTTGGCAGTAGTGTTCAAGGAGGACAGTTTGTTTCAGAGAATGCCAGTGGGGAACCTTCGGCTAAGGCACTTGGTGTGAAGAAGAGGAAAACGAGCAGTCAGGTAGAAAGCTTGCAAGACGATTCTATTTTGTGTACATTCTCCTTTTAAAAAATTTCCTCAGTGAAACTATCTTTTCTTTTACTAGAGAAAAGGAGCTATTGGCAGATTGTTTGTAATATACCAATAGCCCGTACATTTGTTCTGATCCAAGGTGTTCTTAGATTTACGCCAAGCTGAAAACCTGTTGAAAATTCCCCAAAATGTCTAGTGGAACAAACATCTATACATTTTCATAACTAGTCAAGACAATTGCAATTGGGGTACATTTAAATGCATAGTAATCGATTTCACACTGGTCTATAATCTTGGTATCATTGAATGGCTCTTGAATTGATATGTGTCAGTGTGTTTTAAGCGGTGGATCTGTGTATTAGTGGTAACCACAACCCAATACAGTGGAGCACTGGTGAAGCACGTACAAATATTTGCATCATCTGGGTCTTTATCCAACATCAGTTAGACATACATATCATAGGAGATAAATTTTATAATCCTTAAGAATTTGTGTCACCAGAAACTTTTGTTTTTTTTTTGTTTTTCAACATTTCCGCAGAGATGATTGTTTGTCTTTGCACGCTGTGTTTTGAGTTGGGCAGAAATCCAAATCAACTGGCAGGAATCTATTTTCCTCTTTCTTTTGAACTGGCTGAAATCATTATTCACACCAATCCAGGTATTATTCAGGGAAGAAATGTGGGAAATGGGTAATCCCTCCTTTTGTGTTTCCCCATCTGGACACTGTTCCAAATGCTTAAGCACAAATAGCCATCCATAATCAAACTGACTATGGTTTGCAATATTCTTTTGCAACCCAGGATTGCATAAAATGTAGTTCTTTTTCCTTTTTCTTTTTCTTTATTTTATTTTTATGTTACTGCCAATTAGCTAAACAAGCAAGTTTATTTATTTATTTTTGGCAGATGGACATTGAACTTGACCAAAGTAAAGGGTCCCCTCATTTGTCTGTTGAAACTTTAAAGGAGAACGTGGAACCTAAGCAGAATGGTGAGAAAAATGCAGCTACAATTGCCGCTAAGACTATTGGCAAACACAGTAAAGGTGGCTGTCAAAAATCAGATGCACCTAAGGAAGATTACATTCATGTTAGAGCAAGACGTGGGCAAGCCACAAACAGCCACAGCCTTGCTGAAAGAGTAAGAATTTTCTTTTTTCTTTTTTCCTTTTCTTTTTCCAAGGATCAGTTAGCTTCTATCAAATCAATTTTTGTTGAAGGCATCGTGTTTTGCTCAATGAAGAGAAACTTTTTGCAAAATTTCACAGGTGTAGCCATTGTTCTGAAAATTGGAATCATATTGCAAATCATTCAAGGGGACAAATCGAATCGTATCGTGAATCACTTCACAAATTGTAGGATTCTTTTATTTTTCTTATAAAATGGAAAAAAAAAATTGGAAAAGAAAAGAGTAGTTATTCATAATCCACCCACAACAACATAATTTAATGACAAGGATATAATACAATCATATTAAATGATGTATTAATACGTCATAAATGATGTAAAAATATTAAATATGTTTAAGATAACAATGTTACTGAGAAAAATAAACAAGTTGTAATATTTATTTTGATTTCTTTACAGATAAAAATAAAAGTAAAGATAAAATCGAAATCATTAATCTTACACGTTATGCTATCTCCTGAAGTTGAAAAGGTGTTCATGAAGAAACAACCAAGGAAAAAATTAAACCCTATATGTACGGATAAATGCTCTAGTCGCATGCTTGTTCGGTTGTTCCTTATAGTTCTATAAAACCTCCCCAAAATCGCAAAAAATCATAAGTGATGTGTTAACTACTAAATACACTTTTAAAAATAGAAATGCTAGAAAAAGGAAATAAAAAAGTAGAAGATTATTAATATTAACCTCTGGTCATAGCTAGTCTTGCCCAGCCGAATCACTTGAATTATAAGATTCAATGTAATGAGTATTGAATCGTAAGATTCAATTGTAAATGGAATTTGTTACATAGATACAAATCGTTGTACTTAGTATTCAGGATACAAATTGTAGGATTCTTATAACAAGAATGTAGCCAACCTTTCATAATCTAAGCCATTCTTCTGGTCAGCCCTGTCTTGGGTTGGGTCATGGCTAATATCTGTTCTTAGATGATCCTTTCATTTTTATTGTTGGCTTGTAAATGATCATTTACAGTCAATGGTCCTTGACCTTAATTGGCAGACGCAAAATTGGACTGTTAATCTGGTGACAGATTATTGGAGTGTCTACCATCCATGATAAGGCTTACCACCAATGATTTGGGTCACTAAAAGTTGACTTCCTTCTTAAACAGTTTGTAGGAAAGAGCAAATGGTATGAACAATCATTGTGCATTTTCTCTTGTTCTATCGAACAGGAAGATAATACAGTTGGTTGGTCTTACAATTACAGGTGAGAAGGGAAAAGATCAGTGAACGGATGAAGTATCTTCAAGACCTTGTACCTGGTTGCAACAAGGTAGTCTTTCTATAAATTGCTACTGCTGTGGTGTTATTATGCTCTACTAAAATTATGTAGGTTTTGTAGTGTGCTTAGAATGTGTCATGAAAGGAGCCTGACAACAGTTGGAAGGGGCCCACTTCTTAACCACGAGATTGCGGGTTCAAGTTATGTTACAATCAGGATAAAAAAAAGGTTCTGAATCTGTCATTTACAGGTCACAGGCAAGGCAGTCATGCTGGATGAGATCATTAACTATGTTCAATCTTTGCAACGACAGGTTGAGGTAAGTCCCATAAGAACGGAGTTTTGGTCAATGTTTTCTGTTACCTTTTTCTTTTCAAGAAGTTGTGTATTTGATGTGGGACTTGATGATGTGTAGCCAATATATGAAAACTTGTCAAAATGATTGTCTCTGAAATCTTTCTTTATTGTGAATCTGCTTTTTTTGTATTGTCTTTGCCCGATGGTAGTTTAAAGATTGAACCTTTTGTTTTTCTCTGGATCTAGGTTATGTCAATGAAGCTCGCAGTTGTCAACCCATGGTTAGACTTCAACATTGAAGCGCTCCTCTCAAAAGACGTAAGAAAAATTGGTATAAGAACAGTTTTATTGTGCCTTATAAAGGTTTCTGAGACCATGCTGCATGAACCCGTGTATGGGTGTGGCCATGTGATGTGCACCCCTCATGCATGGATTTGGTGAATGGGCATGACTATTCATCGCGTGTGCTGCATGCATACTCTGAATGGTGACTATTAGAAAGCTTTTATCTAAATACTTGATAAATTGTGTGGCCCACTGATAAACCACTCTGGTGTTTCACTGGAGGGATTGTTGTGCCACTTAAGGTATAATTCTGGACCTTTTCTGTTCTTACATGTGGAACCCAAGATCTGATGGAACGGTTTAAATGTGGATGATATGACAAAGTACTGCCAGATTGGAAGGTCTTATGTATCTTTTCTTTGCCATTTTCTAAGCCATTGCAAATGTTCTAAACATTTCTAGGCTATAAAATTGAAAAGTTAGAACATTATGCACAGAAGGGCCTGCAATGTCTGTAGTATGGAAAATTGCACTGTGGGCATATAGGATAAGCAGAGAACCATATTTTTATTATATGTGAGCATCCTATTCCTCTTTCTAGCCAGGGCATAGACAATGAAGCCCATATGGTGGATTACTTGGATCTGCGTCCGCGCACAAGTGTGGGCTTAGCAAGCCTTTGGTTATGTACAATGACTTCAGAACCACCAAAACTAGATCTAAACTATGATGCGCAGATACATCACGGATTCAGCAGGAAGATGCCATGGATACGACAGGGACACAGATTTTACAAAAAAAGAAAAGAAAAAGTATCACATCAGATTTGATACGATACAATATGTTGCCTATATTGAGGTGTCCGGGCATCATAGGTTCTAAAGGGTACATGATAGCATCTGTATATTTCCTTGGAAGTTCAACATGCTGCTCGATTGTAATTGTCATAATGCTTCATCACTGAAATGTTTACATGTGTCATTTAGTTTACGACTTCCATTTTTCAGATTTTTCAGTCACAAGGCAGCACACCACCCACTCTTGGATTCTTGCCAGATATGGGCATGGCTCATCCTCAGCTGCATCCATTGCACCATGGTTTTATCCAAGTAGCAAGTCCAAGCATTGGGAATCATTCAGATTTTCTTAGAAGAACCATCAGCTCTCAATTGACTCCCATGAATCGATACAAAGAACCAGCAGCTCAGGTTTTTCTTTCCTTCTGTGTTCATTCATCCATAGTCAATAGTCTGTCGAGAAGACATCTGACTCTTAAGAATATTGATCATAATGTGCATGCTTGCATATTGTCATGAATGCAACAAATAATATAATTTTTAAATTCACATGTGACAAGCAATCTAATTTTCATATTTATGTATGGAGGCATTTTTTGGTGGACGTAGCAGAGATGAGAATGTTGAAGTGGATGTGTGGTAAAACTAGGAATGATAAAATTAGAAATGAGCGCTTTTGAGAGCATTTAGGTGTAGTATCAATCGGTGGTAAAATTAGAGAACCCCGTTTGAGATGGTTTGGGCATGGCCAACGTAGGCCGGCAAGGGCGCTAGTAAGGAAAAGTTTGGCTTATGCAGGTTGATGGCCCACCAAGGGGAAGGGATAGGCTAAAGAGAACATGCAACTTATCTGAGGATTTGGCTCAGGATAGATCGGATTGGAGAAACACAATTAATGTAGCCGACCACAACGTAGTTGGGACAAGGCTTTGATGATGATGATGATATGGAGGCATTTTTGGGTGTGCTCTTAGTGCATCATGTGCTTGAGCATATAGGTCAAGATGGATGCGTGCTAATTTACAAAAGCTGGTGTTTAGGAGCACTAGATTGTGCATTAAGGTTGCCTGAAAATTCACTAATGATGGCAGTAATTGATATAGTGGCCCAATTAATTTAATGTTGAAGACCTAGGCTGATTATGAACTTTTTAATAATTCAATTCCATGGCGAATCTCAGTCTCATTAGGGTGAATCTACAATTTCATGCGCATGTGCCGGGGAAGATTGATCTTACATTTTGTGAATGTTTTTCAAAACATTAATTAGCTCTCCATTGTCCTTTTTACATCCTTACTAGTTCTGCACTTGGGGTCACCATCAACAGAAGTGGAGGGAGGATGCAAATCTGACTGTGGATTAGGGTTGGTCAAAATTTTGATTCAATCCATTGCTGAATGTCATTCTGATCAGAATGAAATTTTGGCTAGAAGAGGAAAATGATGACGGGGGTGGGGTGTTTGGGGGTGGTGTGGACATCCTGCTTTACATTTGGTAGGCCTAAACTATTACTGACCCAAGTGCACTGAGTGTTGGATTAAACCATGCCAAGGAGTGTGGTCACTTGCTACGGCTATGAATTTCATGTCTTCAACCATGATTAATCCAATAATGAGTATCACTCAGATCAGAATGATATTTCGGAAAATGATGACCCGGGGGGGGGGCGGCGCGGGGGCAATGCTGCTTTACGTTTGTAGGCCTAAAATATTACTGACCCAAGTGCACTGAGTGTTGGATTAAACCATGCCAAGGAGCGTGGTCACTTGCTACGTCTATGAATTTCATGTCTTCAACCATGATTTATCCAATAATGAGTATCACTCAGATCAGAATGATATTTCGGCATCTCACCTTTCGAGGAATGAGTCTGAGTTCCAACTATTGAAATGTTCGATTGTAAAATCATGCAAGGGCCGCCATTACATCCAAGGATGATGAATCATGCCCTTTAGCATGGTTTGATCCTGAGGTGAGAATCACTGACATTCATTTTAGTAGGATACTAGGGCTGGTTGTCTCTCAAGGGAGGAGATTTGAGTCACAGTAGATGAAACGTGCACCTACAATCAAAGTTTTAAAAAGTTGGAAGTCGGAACACATTTATCCAGATCAGTTGTTATGGGTGGGTCCTAGTATTTTGTTATAATCTGTCGATCAGGTTTGCACCATCATGGACTTGATTATTATCCCAACTATGTTTGCGTCAGAAACATGAAATCTGTGTCTCCATTCCGATATCCCGTGCCAAATCCTTAGATACCATCATGGAGTGGAGCATGGTTGGGAAATACCTTCCTATCAGATGATCCCGTGTTTCTGTTCTTAGTGACTGAATCAGGTTGGTGATATCAGGAGAGACTTTTGGTATCTCCCATCAACCTTTGGGCCCATCAGGTGAATTATTTTGAAGGCCGAATGGATTTATAGCATGCATGCATAAGCGTCTAACCAAATGCTAGACATGCATTTTCTATTTTTTCACATTTTGACCAAACATCACAATTATCTACAGATAAAGAATGCATGGAATGACGAGCTCCACGATGTAGTTCAAATGAGCTACAGTGATGATGGCCCTTTCAATACCCAAGAGTTAAATGGTAAATAAATGATGTATCAAATTTTCCCACATATTTTTTTCTTTTCTTTTCTTTTCTTTTCTTTTTTTCTTTTTTGTCTATTTGAATGGTCATTCTTGGTGTTCACTGTTGGTTGGCTGAGTCCTAGACTCTCACTCTTTGCAGGATCTCTGCCACCAGGTCACATGAAAGTTGAACTATGATCCTTGCTCCAGTTGCAACCTACTCCATGTAATTTTTTTTCCCGGTTTTCAACAAAAAAAAAAAAAAAAAAATAGGCGACATATTCATACACATCTAAGAAAACATCAACAAGCTGTGGCATCTCCTCTAAGGAATCATTAGCATGATGTGGGTATTGCTTTCGATACGATGATCCTGGAATATCTATTTTCTTAAGTGTCAAAGTAATCACTCCAGAGATTGAGGTGAGCATATATTGTTGTGTAGAAAATGTAGGCAACTCTGCCCCAAGTATCAAGGGTTATGTCATTTTTATTTCAAGTGTCGTCATCAGATCAAGAGAATATGTATATGCAAGTAGGGATTGTTGATCCTCAAGCTGGGATGAGGACTATAAAATGAGTTAGCTTCCTTGTATTCATTGACAGAAACTTTAAATGGGTAATGGAATTTGGTTGTGAATCTTGTGCCATCTTGAGTGTCAAGTTCACCTGTCTTCAGAATTGCAATTGAGGAAATGGATTTCTTCTATGTTATGTATAAAGGATGGACACTGATATTGTAAGTTTATCATATATTTCAAGAATAAAAAGAAATTATCATTTAGCTTTCTTCTCAAATGTGAGGACCACTTGGGTGGGTTGTGAATTAGGGCTTTGTGAATTTGAGCAGTATTTTGCCCATGTATCTCCTGATACAGCTTTTGAATGACGTGTGGTGTTTTGATTACTGGAAAACTGAAATCACAGTAATCATTGTTACAAAACATTCAAATAGGTTTTAGAATTTTAAAATGAATTATTGGTCACTCATTCATCTATTTTCCTTGGCTTTGCAATGGTTAGATTTTGCTTTCTCATTCAGTCTACTGAGGGAGAAGGAGCCTGTAAGTTAAAATTAAGGATACTGTTGCATGTCTTTAAAATCACAAGCCATCTAAACGTTTTGCAACAGATTTTTATTGTATCTCCATTTGGGCAGAACAGATACCGATTGTGAGGCAATTGGTGCATAGGTTGGGTGCAATTGCATTGCAAGAAATTCTAATCTGTTTCTGGACAGTGCAGATATAGGAAGAAACAGCTGGTGGGTTATTGTTGCCAATCCAGTCTGGAATCGTTGTTAGCATGAGGGGTGATATTGATTTGAAGCAGAAAACATGTTTACAACAATATTGCGTTTTATTCTATTTTCAGTTTCCATGCCACTATAATTTGAAGAAAATTTGTAATAAACACATTGCGTAATGCCATTTTTTATTTCCACACCATCCATTAACAAGTCCCGCAATGAACCGAATGAAAGGCTACTTATAGAGAAACTACAGAAAAAAAAAAAAAAAAAAAAAATTCCAGAGGACAGAAAAAAAATGAAAAAACAAATTACATAAAGCAGCCAAGCCAAACCAAGCCAAATTCTATAATAAAGGATTATCAGATACCAAGTTATGAAAATAATGCCTATGGCTGAACTTAAGGAGCATTAATTCTACAACAAACAGTCTGAGTAAACGCTGGAAGCCTCATTAAGATCCCTGTAAGTGTTTATTCCTCTTGTGCAAGCTGCTGTTTCTGCAATCACAACACACAAAAGAATAAATAATTTTAAGCGACCAACTCATGAACATTGTCAACATGCCATAAAAAGTAGCAAAATCAGAAATATATAGACACACACACATATGAATAGGTTGTATGAGGCAAAAAGGTCCTTAATTTTGTTGATATACATTGTTGTGCCGTTCACTAATTGCTCGAGCTTTTGGTGTACTGGTTATTAACATGGTATCAAAGCCAAAGGTCACAAGTTTGAAACCTGTGGGAGGCATGTTACCATGTTACCTCCATCTGTCTGTCTGGTTTGTTTGTTCCATCTGTTTGTTGGGTTTCGAATTCGAACGGCTTCCCATTAGATAGGGAGTGTTGATAAACATTGTTGTGTTGTTCACTACTAGCTCGAGCTTTTGGTGTTGCCGGTTATTAACAAAAAAAAAAAAAAAAAATTTCACTGCTCCAAAGAGAAATCTTAAGAAATTACACTTGTTTGGTTGTCCAAATGGGTCTTTTCGAAGTGACACCACCCCCTGTAAGGCCCCGGCATTAGGAATTATGGTGTCCATGCGCATTAGCACAAGCAGCATGTTTCAGTGACCAAGACATTTTGAACTGGTGGCCATCAGCCTACCACGCAGAATAGAGGTTGTCTGGAAATACTTCTAGGATGATCCTAGCCATTGAATCTTTGGCTATTTCATAGAATTTCTCTATTGGTAGACCAGAAATTGGATGAGTTGGATCTTAAAATTTCAGGTTTTTTTGGCTGACTCAATACATGGTAAGGCCTCTCTGATCAATAGTGTAGCTTACTTGTGTGGAACCAAAGCATCAAGATGCTTTGCTTTTGTGCATCAGGAACCTATAGGGACTGTGTGGCTGAGGGTTGCAATGACGAATGGTGCGGATGTCCATTGGCTTACTTTCAGCGTACTGTCTCTTATGGAGGCATGGGACAAACCGAAAACCCAGTTTTGCAGAGAGACGTATCAGTTTCCACTTCACGTCATCATAATCACATCCTCATCCCATTCTAACTTGGTGCCAGCTTTGTAAATTCTACTTTTCCACTAATCCTATGTATAGACATGTTTTTTGTAAAACTGTATTTTCATGTCTTTGTTTCCTCACTCTCACTAATTCATTATTCATTATCTTTGTTGGTCTCTTCCAAGTAAATTTAACCTTGTTAGAGACTATGGCTTGGTTCAGTACTCACCACTTCGAATTTTGGAAACATCTCTAAATAGAAATTTCGTATTTTGAGAATCCTAGTAAGACACCCTATTGGAAGAAGGGTGGGGCATGCGGCTTTGGAAATGAGAGATGTGTCAATTCTTTTATTTTTGGAAACAATGATATATGTCCTCTTGGAGGTTTTTGGTTGTCTCTTACCTTTGTCTAAAGAGGGACTTCATAGATCTTGGTCATTGGTTTCCTTATGAAGGAGATATGAGTCGCTTGATATGATTCTAGAGGTCTCTAGTGTAAGAACACTAGAGACTTGGTCTAAGAAATTTTATTTGGCATGCTCAAGCTGTTTTCCTCTACTATATGGACATAGTGGTGAACCACGAAAATATGAGTGTCTTCATTTCTCTAGTGTACCTGTTTTTTCCTGTTTGCTTCTTCATGTCACTAAAATGCGGTATCAAAGCTTTGTTTCGTGTACTTCCTCATGCAATCTTTGCTTTGGTACAAGTTTTTCACTCTTGGTTGTGGATCACACGCGGTTGGCAGAGAGCTGAGGTTCTATAATGGCAATGGAGCCTAGACCCCATTCATACGACTACTCACAACACCAATTCGCCTCGCAACCATTACCCCTACCAACTTGAAACAATCAGACTTGCATAAACTAGAGAAGTTGCATTATGTAGGTCCCGAAGAAAGATAACAAATGGAGAACTGTTGCTTTGGCTTACTCTTGTAATGTGACCACTTGCTCTCTGTCTTGCAAATTGCCATAAAGACACGCGAGTATGCCCCTCATGCTTTGCGTTGCCAGCTCTGTTTTGTCCAACCTGCTAACCCCTACACCTACACCTACGAAATAACTATGCCTGCAACTTAAGGCTTAATTTGAGGAACACCTATGGAGACCATTGTTTGTGCTCATTTACACATCATGTGAAAGTATTGTGAAAATGAGGCCATTTATACACCGGAAGAAGTAGTAAGCATACACACCTACCGTTTGTGAAAGTAGCAGTACAAACCTCACCTTCACATCCTTGTGAACAGATCACGGGTTCAAAACCCGTCAACCATCTTTTTTTAAGTCCTATGGGACCCAGATGCATGATATTAAACTAAAAAACATCGAGACGTTAAGCTTCAATTTTAAATCTTCATTGATTTTGAGAACTTTGCAAACAACATCCAAAAAATCTCAACCTACATACCTTATTTTTTGCAGTTTTGCAGCCCTGGAATTCAACATCCGAACCATTCAATCTTCTAATATTAATGATAAGCATAAGGACGTTTAGTTCTGTATCATACATCTTTATATATTTTGATAAACATGTGAAAAACACAAACACATTTAAACCCCTTCTAAAACTGTGGATGTACTCATTTACTAGTGAAAATGGTGCTCCAAACAAACACAGTAATGTGTTTTACAGGGAAGTTTTATCCTACAGGATATCCCTAGGAAGGGGCCATAAAGAAACTGGGACCCCCTGAATTTTGCGGGGCCACCTGCTCAAGTGAGAACATTCGCAGGAGATAATTACCTGTGTTTCACAATGTGACATATGTATATGAAAAGTTAAATATACACCCTTAACATATGTAAAACCCATTTGATATTCCATGTGTAGAAGGCAAACAACCCCTTTTAGTTGTATACTATAAATTTTATGGCTGGAATTCATATCAAGGTTGGCTATGATAATGATTTGAGCATAAATGCGGAGAAATAGATATAGTACTCCACCCACTGTGTTTCTTTTGTTTTCTGTGTGCTTCCAAAACCACACCACTCCAACCAGCAGAAATTTTGGGGACACTGAAATGCACCATATGCTGAACTTGATTTCAATTACTAAACTGAACTAGATGATTGAATGTAAAGTACCTGTATCCGACTGCAAATTTCTATGACTTCAGCAAGAGGCGCCCAATCACCAAAGTTCCTTTCAATAAACTGGTATGCAATTCCACTTTTTCCACTACCAATTATGAACAGCCCACCCTTGATTTCACCTTCTCCTTTATAATTGAAATCTAGTCCTGTAGCTTTTGCACGCTTGTAATTAGCTATGGCACGTGAATTGAAAATGAACCCTGTTATGAACTTGTCTTTCAGCAGCTTCCCACCCCCTAGAGCTTTGAAGAAATCCAAGCTACAGTCAAGAATCACAATGCCACCCCAATAACGAGGCCAAAAGTCTTTCACCTAAAACCAACATAAGTGTTAAATGACTATACAAGAGCTGGAAATGGAGTTTTGTTTATGAACATCTTCCGCATATCTAGAAAGAAGGATTCACAACTCACCAGCAGTGGCTGTAATTCCGTTTCAAAAAATTAATGTTTTCATGTAAAAAGAGTTGAAATGACTTCCACAACAAGAACTATGTTGGGCCCAAGTAATTATAAATATAGTTCAGACATATCTTCTTTACAGAACTATATCAATTTTATGTTATGTCATATTTTCAATACATAACATTTATTGTAACAGGTGGAACAAAGATCATCTAATAAATTTTAATGTATCATTCTGGAATTCTTTGCTGACACTTGTTTGATTGGATAGAGGCCTAGAAAATGAGATGATGATTTTGGAATCCATGTGAAAAAATCAAAGGAACAAAGACATTTAGTGTTGGAAAATAGTACTTTACTCTTTCTAAAGAATCAAATCAAACAATTTGAACTTTATTCAATAAGAAGTGTTGAAATTGCAAGGATGTGGAAAGGGGGAAGTACCTCAGATTCTATTTGTTCGTGAAGAACTGCAATCAGCTGAAAACCCAATGCATCAAATATAGGTTTCCTTGCATAGAGCTGGTGTGCTTCAGCTCTGCACATGATACATCTGTAATGCCAAGAGATCATAACCGAAGACATCACTTTTCAATATCTACTAATGGAAGGTGTGCAAGAATGTCAAATGAAGTAATACTACAAATCACTATCAGTTTCATTCCTTTTTTGTGAGAACGGAGGATGGATATCCATTTTTGTTTTGCAGTTTGAGCACATTAGCAGGGGTACTAATTCTCCAACTTCCCACGCATAAATCCACATCATTGATCATCTCTAATAATGATATGGCGTGGAAAAGGCAGAAAAGAAGTATCCCACCTAATTTAGTTTACGACTTTGTTTTACAGTGGACTGGATCATCATCGATTATTTTCGAACTACTGAAACTGCCTGTTATTGAGCAAGCATCAAATAGGACTAGATGCAAGAATTATCAAATTTCAATTACCCTGGGCGTCGAATGCAGAGCAGCACAGAAGGTTTGTTGTGCCATAAGTCTGAAGCCTTCATGGGCGGAGTCTTCAGCTTCGCCAAAGGATCCATGCCTATTTTATACTCGGGCGCTAGCTTCTGAACCGAGATGTTCTCAATGGAATAGTAAGGCGCAACGTTTTCCACTATTGGAGGTGGTTGTACAAAACCACAAAGCCTAGCTTCAGCTGGTTCTGAGGCAACAATCCCCTTGAACACATGACCTTCCTTGATCCTAATCTCTGCAATAGATTGATCAAGTGCTGATGCTTCATAGCTTGCAGTTCCCCTCAGAAATGATCTTGCACTCTGCATCTTTCTTGAATTTACAGGAGCAAGCTCACTTCCGTAAGTGCTTTCGCTATCAAAAGATGTTTTGCTTCTTGGGGGAACATGAGGAGCCATTGAAATCCCACATGTGCTCACTCTGTCAATGAAACGGGCTACATGGCCCCTCCGCATTCCATATTGGGAAGAAAGAATCACTGTGCTTAAACTTAGAAGCTCAGCCAGAGATTTCCCAGAAGCTTCAAGTCTGTCTCCATATTGCATCAAGGAACGGTCATGAAGATATGATCGGATTTCCAATGCATCCTAAAGATAAGCCATTAAGGACTTTTATATCAAGAAACAAACTAAACTCATCTATGTAAATCAAAATTATCTAGTACTTGGTTTAGAAGGTGAAAAGAAAACACCTAACATAGAGAGGATATGGGCACTGTTCAGCTTTGAGCACCCGAATATCAGAATCGTACACAGATAATTTTGTACAAGTTCTATAGAATCCTAATGAGGCCCCGCAATTAGATAAAAGAAAAGGAAGAAACTGATTTATCAACAAATATCATCCTTAAATTCCAAACTCGACAAACAAACAAGCATCATCGTCATGATTGCCAATTTCATCGTAACATTTCAGAATGAACTCTATAGCATCCTCGACAAGGAACTCAGAAAAAATATGTCTAAGCTAACAATAATTGTGAAAGTTTTTATGGTAGGAAAAGATCAAGGATGTGTTTTTATGTACCCTAAATTTTAATCAATTTGAACTCTGCTTGAGGAATAATTTTTTAAATGAAAGTGCCCCATCTAAATTGATTTCTGATTTCAATGCTACTCAAGAAGCTTGGACTGGAGTCAACAAAAGTTCTAAAATATGCAAATTACTTGCAGTTTATGATACATCCAAAATGTTAAGGAAACTATTTCATAGAGAAGGTAATCATCTTCGAAACCTAATAAATAAAAGTAGTTGTCAAACTGAAGCTGTCTCCATGGATAATGATTGAGGATGATAAAATGATGAAAATAGTATCCCCCCGATGTGGTTTCTGAATTTCAATTTCCACTTGACATAGTGCAGCAGATAACAACTTGGTTTTGCTGGAATACTAGCACTGTTTGTAATTTGGTAAACGTCTGAATCATCTAAATACACAATAAAACATCCTTATCGAAAAGAAATTGTTCCATCAAATATCATAGTCATGAAAAAAAAAAAAAAAAAAAAAAAAAAACAGAGAGAGAGAGAGAGAGAGAGAGAGAGAAGATAAGAAAAACCACCTTTTGTCTTTGAGTCATGTTTAGTGAATCCTTGTCTTCAGAATTCATCAACTTCAGGGTTGGAACATCATCCCAACCTTCTTCCAACAGCAGCGGAAGGAGTTCCTTCAAAGGTCCACTCCCAACAAAATCATCCACAGAGAAAGAAGCCATTTCCCAAGGAGTAAAAATTGCGTTTCAAACACCAGATCAGAAAATAGGGATGCTAACAGGCAAAAACTCCCAGATAAAGAACTTGGGCTAATTTCAGTTTAAACAAGTCAGGTCACCCAGCAAAGGAAAACTTCATAGAGAAATATATGATGGCAAATCCAGGGCTCTCAAAATCAACATTGTCAATGATGTAATAGTATCTTCAGTTCAGTCTTCCATTGGATCTGCGAAAATTTCTATCCTTGCACGCATGAAATAAAAAAAAAAAAAAAAAGTGGAATAACAAATACATGAATATGAAGTCCTCTGGAACTATAAGACAGCGGCTTTTAATCTTATTCAGCATTAGCATTAAAATTATGAATAATTAAATGAACAGTAGGTAAATTATGACACATGAAAACCCAAAAAGAGGCAACTGGTTCAGTCTAATTCTGGTGAAGTAGAATCTTATGTCAAATAAAAAAGAAATGAAGTCTTATAGACTATCTAAAATGATACTAAAAGAATGAAAATTCTCTCTTTTAATGTCATGAAAATCCCACCTGTATAGTAATTGATTAAATTCAAAAAAATCAATCATAATACCCAGTGTTCCAATAAAACTGAGATTACTAAAAACAATTTAAATATTTCAACAAATGATCATAATTCTAAACTAAGAAAACTCAAACCAAGTGATTCTTGCAAATACGTCTAATAACGGAAGAAACCCAATATTTGGATTATTACCAAAAATCTTTATTACTAAAAAAACAATCATAAAATATCACAATCTCCAAATTATACTAAAAGGGGCACAAAACCAAATTCATTTAATTTTGTTTCATGGGTCCTTTTTAATTTTGGGAATAAGAAGACAAAAACTAAAAAGCAAGGATTGAAGAGAACGGTGAAAAGCAGGTAGAGACGGGCATAAGGTGCCAAAAAGAGATTGGAGAGAGCGGGTCTCTTGTGTTGATTGAATGCGAAAGGTTGGATTAGAAAAATAACAAGTGGGTTCATAAAAATATTAAACAAAGTTGGGAAAGTAATAATCCATTACAGTTGGATTTGAAGTCGCTGTTTCGTGATGGTAGGGACGTCATTGCCGCCCAAGCAATGCTATTATTAAAATATGAAATGGAAGAGATTTTATAAGGGAGGTAAGCGGGTCGGTTCCGGAACTAGAACCGGAAGTGGAACTAGTTTGGAACAGTTTCCTGGTCGTTAATGAGAAGAATCTGAAGATGGAATCATACCAGACCCGGTTCCGAAAATGCAATGGTCCGGGTCTGAATTTGGGTATGGATAGAGAATGATTTGAGAAAAAAAAAAAATTTAGGAGAAATTTTGAAAATTGAGGTAATATGTCGGAACACCCAGACTTGGACCCATCTACATATAAGGACCTAAATATGGACCCAAACCCAGTTATTAATGGGTCAGAACCTCTCGGTAA
Organism: Persea americana; assembly: GCA_029852735.1. Taxonomy (NCBI): domain Eukaryota; kingdom Viridiplantae; phylum Streptophyta; class Magnoliopsida; order Laurales; family Lauraceae; genus Persea; species Persea americana. The sequence goes on from CM056817.1 coordinate 24,816,485, forward strand.
TCAGAGAATGGGGAACCCATTTACATCCCTATCGACATTTGTTTTGTACAATATGCTCGAGTAGTTGAATTTTGTGAATTGGGGGCCGCAGTTTTGAGAATCCTGACCAGGGTATTGTCCGTTTTAAGACCTGATTGATAATTCCGTCCGATCCACATCCATAGTTCAGATTTGGTTGGGTATTTGATTTGGGCGCACAATCAAGTGTGTCATGTATCAGGGGGTATGAGTCGGGGTCCTCCGTCTCAGCTCTCACAGAGGAACCATATAACAAATTCCTAAAACTCCGTCGTAGCTCCAGTATAGCGATAATTCGGACCTTCAAAACAAATTTCATGCAATCCATTGCTATACCGACCGTTGGGTTTTCTCACAACAGGATAGTGACCCACCGTCCGGTTGACATGGGATATAAGAAGATTTTATGAGAAATATATAGGAATAAACATTTTGTGAGAGGATTTTCTACTTCAAGTCCCACTTCAGTTACTTGTCATTAGCATCACCATCACCATCACATGGCTTGCAACCATGTTTTAAATTCTGGTGTTGGTCTTTCTGTCAGTCGGTATCGAGATGAGTTGGTGCCACCTATGTCGGTGCTTGCTGGACCGATATAGTCGCGCCAGTTATAAAAATTGTCCAAAAGAAAAAATCTAAAAGATTCAGAAAAAAAGAAAATAAGAAAATTAATAAAAACGTGAGAATCGAGCTATTTAATAAGTATCCAATCTAAATATAGCGACGTTGAGTGTTGTTAAGCACTGAGTAGCTGACTACGTAGCAGAGATGTAAACGGGTCGGCTTCAGTCTAGGTCCATTGTGGACCCGGACCCGGAACCATTTAGGAGGAGGTGGAACTAGAATCATATATGGGGCGAGTTTGGGTAGAGAATGATATGGAAAAAAAATCCTCAGGTCCGAACCAAGGTGGAACTAGAACCGAACCTATTTAGGTCACGGGTCAAAAAAAAGACCCAAACTCATTTACTTAGCGGAGCCAAAATAAGACCCAAACCCGATTTTTAACAGGTCAGAATGTCCGGGTAATCGATGAATCGATAACCCATTTACATCCTTACTATGTAGCATATCACTGCTAGTTTTTATGGATAAATGGCATGGATAGATTTTGTTTAAACTTAACAAATTTCACAAACTAGAGTTACTAAGTTTCACTAACTCAAGTTCTACTGGGCCCACCTAGATTCATAAAAAATTAGGCGACCCTGTTGATTGATAGGCTTGCATGTGTATTAATAAATATATAGTATCAAGTCATTCAAATGATTCTAACGTTTGGAATTTGATCCTCAAGATTTAAAGGGAAAAAATATATTTTTAAGGGGTTTAAAAAAAAAAAAAAGCCTTAAACACTAATTAGATTAATTGATTATGGAAAACATAGAATTGAAGGATTAGGGCGAAGTGCTTTTTTTTTTTCCATAAAAATACCCTCGTGACGATATTGTTATCCACATAACACCCATTTTGCATATATCCTACAAAAACAAAATCAACCTTTTAGTTTCTTTATCTCTGTTTTTAATAAAGTTTCTCTAAATCTGTCGAGATAATACATGTTTAAAAGGTTCCTTCTCATCTCTTCTTCTTTGAATATTCCAATGTTGAGATCCGGATGTCTTAAAATATTGGTTTGGGATTTTTACTAAAAAATTAAGCTTAAACCTTAATTAAACGGTTTTATGAAGAAAAACTATAAAATGACCATATAATTGTAAGTACATCTTTTTTTTTTTACGAAATTACCCCAGTTGACGATATCGTCAACTATTGACGATATCATCATCCCAGTTGATGATATATCATTACCCTTCATTATAAAAAAAAATGATATTCTGCTCCGTCTTCTTCTACCTAATGATGGAAATGTCATGAACATCATTGCATTTTGCGTCTCAATGGTCTTTCTTAAGTTGTCTCGACAATCTTTTTTAGGTGTGTGGGTCCCGCGTTTAGTTTTTATACATATGTTGTGTCGTTTGTATGAGTTTTTAGAATTCAATTGTAGAGTGCAAGTTGTTTGGTGAAATGCCAAAATGAGGATTTTCTCTCAATTTGGCAATGGCTTCAAGTGAGGTTGGAGGAGGTTAATTTGGGTATGCTTCTATGAACATTTAGAGTTTGGAGGAATTTTATAGATTCTGATGTTTGTTAGCAACATGTAGGGAGCCATGTTGGGCAATCTTTGAGTAGTGAATGCAAGACTTTCTCCTAAGCATTGCATTGTTTGTCTGGAGTTTTAAATTCAAAGAGTATTTTTTTTTTTGTTAATCTGGAAATTTTGAACCAGCTTTAAGAATAGACTTGACAATCGATGGATTGAACACACTTCATTATGCGATTTGTCAAAGACTTATCAAACCATTCTTCTTTGATGCATTCATCACTTCCTTTTGATTCTATTTCATTTATCTGAAATGGATATTCATCTCTCGCCAAATTGCAGCATCATCCCTTCCAAATTCAAGACAATAGATTAAGCAAAAAATGACAATAGGGTTTTCATTGAAGAAGAAGAATAATAAAAGTGGCAGGAGGTTGACGATATCATCAACCAAGTTGATGATATCGTCAATTGGGTTGATTTCATCCAAAAACATATACAAACAATTACTTCGTCATTTTATGATTGTTTTTCATAAAACCATTTAATTATTGTTTAAGGTTAATTTTTTCGTAAAAACCCCTATTGGTTATGATGAATATCTTCCAAATTATTGTAGGATCCAAAAATGGGTTCCATATCCTTTTTTTATTTCATTTTTTTTTTATCAAAACCATTGATTAGTCTATCATTCAAGCACCCTTGCTGGAAAGAGATTTATTAGTTAAATGAGAAGATTATTACAAAGCTGAAATAGAGAAATGAGACAATATTAATAAAATAGAGAAAGCATAAAAACAAGACAAAGGAAGAGAAAGTATAAAATGAAGAAAAGAAAGGGAGAGTAACCGCTATCTTCGACAAATACCATCGGTGAAACTTTGTAGACAGTAAGTAGCATCTCAACATTGGAATATTAAGAGAAAAAGAGGAGAGGAGAAAGAATCTTTTAAACGCTTATTATTCTGATGGATTTGATGTGTTCATCTCTTTCAAGCATGTGTTTCTTCTTTGTCTTCGATATTTAGAGAAACTTCATTAAAAAGAATGGAGAAATAAAAACATTGGCTCTATAGGTGGGATATATGCAAAATGGGTGTCAAGTGAATAACAATATCGTTAAGTAGGAAACGATATCGTTGTGAGGGTAATTTTGTAAAAATATGTACTACACCCTAATTCGTCAATCTTATATTTTTCATAATCAACTCGTCTTATCACTGTTTAAAACTAATTCTCTTCATAAAAAATCATATTTTTAACTCAAGGGATAATCATTTGAATTTTCTTCAAGATAAATTGGTCAAAATAAAAAACTTGGACAGTCCCATTTGGATGTGGATTGGGTAATATACAATACCAAGCCATTCATATAACCCTAGCCTTTGGCTTTGGTCCTCGAAGTTTAAGGGGCAAAATTATCTTTTTGAGTCAATGGATAAGTAATTTAAGTTTCTCTCAAGGATAAATTGATCAAAGATAAAACAGGCTGATCTCATTATTTTTATCTTATTTAACTATTAGTCAAGAGAGTGTTTTTTTTTTTTTTTTAAACACAAAAGATCAGGGCCTTTTTTTAAAATTATAGGAAAACTCACAACACAAAAGATATGGGCCTTTTAAAATTATATGAAAATTCAAAGCCCTATTTACAAAAAGCCCTTTAGAAGGAAATTGTCCTTGTGGGGATTCAAAACCTGCTTATGAGTAAGCTACAACATTGTTGTTGCATTTCCATGTAATATGCAATAAAAAATAGGGACAGTTACTGTACGGACTGCCTTAAAACTGATAATTACCCCAGAATAGTTGGAAAAAGTTTATTTACCGCAGAACAGTCCAATCCGTAGGATATCGCAAACTGCGATACCCTATGGAAGTAGGATATCTTACAGTCAAAAGCGGAAAATTTTGAACAGTTAGTTTTTTTATTTTTTTTCCTTAACTGTAGGACCACCAAACCACAATCCAAACCGTTGGATAACTATATGAGTGTAAGAACTAATATCGCACCAAATTTGAACCGTTGATCTATCACGGTTATCTAGAAATTTGCAAAAAGTCACATTGTTTTGCAAATTATAAGAACAAATTATAAGCCATGTTTTTTTTTTTTTTTTTTTTTGCAAATTTCTAGATAACCGTGATAGATCAACGGTTCAAATTTGGTGCGATATTAGTTCTTACACTCATATAGTTATCCAACGGTTTGGATTGTGGTTTGGTGGTCCTACAGTTAAGGAAAAAAAATAAAAAAACTAACTGTTCAAAATTTTCCGCTTTTGACTGTAAGATATCCTACTTCCATAGGGTATCGCAACTTTCGATATCCTACGGATTGGACTGTTCCGCGGTAAATAAACTTTTTCCAATTGTTCTGGGGTAATTATCAATTTTAAGGCAGTCCGTACGATAATTGTCCCATAAAAATATAGAACTCGTAGGCCAAAACACGGAATTTTATACCATGCTTGCAACAAAAATCAGCATCTCCCAAGTGAAGAAAACATCAATACAAGTTGTCTGGCATGTGTTGAAAAGACCACCATACATGGGCTTTACAGTTTACCTGGAATTGATTCACTATTTGGCCTTGGCAAATGAAAAATGGGCCTTATAGGAAACCAGTATTTCATGTTACACTCAGCTATCACCAATTGTTAATTAAAGATATCACTAACCATTAGATTCATGCGGGTACACTCAGATAGGTAGCTTTCTTGTTAAAAATTGCGAACTTGTAAACAACTGAGTACACTCAGATAGGTAGCTTTCTTGTTAAAAATTGCAAACTTGTAAACAACTAAGTACTTTGGAAAACCTGATCCAACCTCTCTTTCAACCTGTACATCCCTTCTGTAAGTGCCTAAATTAATACAGACTTGTTAGGGTGATATAAAACTTCTTAGGAAGGATCGAACGCCTAAGACTTGAAAGGAAAGGAGAGAAACAGAGGTCAACGGCCTTGCCTGCTGTCAGCCGAAAGTGCTCCGATGTCTAAGTTAGTTCAGCAACTAAGCAAAGGATGAGTGGTAAGGAGAAAGGCATGATATGGAGATGTGTATGCGTGTGCGTATGCGTTGCGTACCTTTCTGGGACTGACCATATATATAGACGGGAGTCCCATTGACTTTCTCTGAGTGGAGGTAGTTAGAGGTAAGGTCCCATCAGACCTTACCCTGACTCCTTGGTGGTAGTTGGATGGGGAATCCCATCGGACCTTACCCTGGCTTCCCATTCTTTCTAACAACATGTCCGTACCTTTTACAGGAGCATGATTGTAATTGGCTGATGCCCAGTACTCATCTTGGTTAACCGAACCGGGCTGAAGATGATACCGAGATCATAAAGAGCTTTGAGATGGACGCGTCCTGGCACTATTGTCGAGCTGTATATAACTAGCACTGTTGCCGAGCTGACACTATTGCCGAGCTGCATATAACTGAGACCAAGACAAACCTAGCCGGTACTTTTACCGAAGCTAGCATAATCTCGACACTGCGGGAATGCCCCCCACACAATTGCCCCCTAGCTTTTGACCTTTTAGAGTTCTCTAATTCTTTAAGGTCGGAAGCTAAGCATTATGATGGAGGAGTATTCTGAGTATTGAGCCCATGCTCCTCTTTAACTTAATGCTAGTTGCTAATGTCTGATCCTTATCAAGACGTCGCTTCGTCTGCCCGAGGTAATTAATAGCTTGTCCAAATCGACGCAGGAGATGTACCAGTGGCACCATGTGTCACCGTTTGACTGGCTGTCCAATCTTTTTGAAGAGACGTGTAGAGTATTCGAGGCGACGCCTCGCACGTGCGTCCTCGAAATTCGAAACGATGCCCCTTTTTCATTATATATAGGGGTGCTTCTCCCCTGTTCTTCACTTCTACGTTTGTTTAGAGAAGAGAGGGTTTGCTGGAGAGAGGAAATCCGTCGAGGTCGAGTTTCTGCAAATCCGAGCTCGCCGTCCTTTGAGTCCAGTATGTTTCGTAAGTTTTCCTCCTTTCTCTTCCTCTTCGTTCCTGCGTTCTTATTTCTTCTAGGGTTCCCTGCCCCTTTTGCTTTTTTAGGGTTTCTTTAAACTTAGGAATGAGTATTTATAGGCATTGGCTAGAAACCCCAGAGGCCATGGCCGAGTTTAGGGCCAACTATAGCATCCTCAATGACGTCCTGATTAGGTTAGATGACCGTGAAACCCCTTTGATGGCCGTACCTTCACTAACAATTGGATGTTGTTTCTCCTGATTACCATAATTGAAGGCGGGGTCCAATTCCCCCTCACCCTCTTCTGATAACCTATCTTAAGAAGTGGCGCTTTTGCCCCTCTCAGTTGATGCCCAATAGTTTCAAAATCATAATGGGTGTCACCGAGCTCAATAGGATTTTAGACATTAACCTCAGTGTCCATGACATTGAAGATGTCTACGACCTCTGCAAGTCCGAAGGAGGCAATAAGACCTACTATCTTTGGGGGAAGGCGAACCGGGAATGCATTGTCAATGATTTAGAGGACTCCAACAGGTATGCCGGGGACGATCGCTTGTTCATCTCGGGCAACTGGGAGTTCAGTGGGTCCGCGCCCGAGGTACAGAGGGTAGACAGGATTCCCCGCGGTTTCGGGACCCCTTCGAGTAAAGACCGAATCCTTTTGATTTCTTTTACCTTTCTTTTCTTGTTCTGCCGAATTGATATTTTCTGTTTGTCGTGCAGACGCCCGCCAGAGGAGACGGAGGCCAACCGGGTCGGTTGGGTGAGGAACGATGCCTGGTTCCGGGGATTGTTCAGCTATCGAGGCCATAGTGGCCGAGCTGCCTGGGCGCTCCTGAACTACGAGCCGAGGTACCACTCCTTCATTAAAAGGAAGACTAGCCAACTTCAAGGGGGGTGTCGAGCTGCTGTAGAAGAAGAAAGGATAGAGTCGGTTGCAGACCCCGACCCAGGTTTATTATGGTTAATCATGGTTTTAGTTTTGTTTAGTTAGTAAGTGGGATTAGAGGACGATGAACTTAGATTTCTGGTCGATTAGCATTTTGAATAGCTTTGGGGAATTTCGAGGACGTTGAGTTAGGCTTGGCCGGGCCCGGGGTGGCCTGTGCATCGCGTGCTCGTGTGGGAATTAGGATTGTTGATTTTGAAAAATAGCGATTCTGGATCTGTTGGATTGTATTTTATTTTTTTTAACAACTTTGGAAATTTTCCTCGTGTGTATTTGAACCCCAAAATCATGTTTTTCAGCAAAAAGGGCAAAACGGTCTTTTCACCTAAAAAATCTATGCATGAATTTCAAAATCCCAAAAATGTGCCAAAATTATACCTTTTGGAAACTATACATTTTGACGAGCATTTTTCCCTCTTTTGTCGATCTCAACCGGGACACACAAGAGGGAGTTTTAAACCCTTGAAATGCCATGGCCTGGTGGGGCCCACACCCCACCCAACTTAAGAAAAACCCACGTGTGCAGTGCTCTTCTCCTTCTCCATTCGTTCAAACCAGCTGAAGTTCAAGAAGAACCAGTTCTTCTCTTCTCTTTTCCAGCCACTTTCTCTCTCTTTTTGCATGTCTCCCTTTCTTGGTGGAAAGTAGAGCTTAACTACGCAAATCCCTTCTTCTTCCTCTTGGCTATCTCTTGATATCATTTTTGAAGGAATCCCAGCTGGAATTATCTTTTCTCCAAGCTTTTCTTCATTTTTAGAGCTTCTAGAGGTATGCAATGGTTTCCCTCTTTCTACCATGGTTTTCTTGAACCCTTAGGAAGATTTCTTTCATGCATGCAAAAGGTTTTATTGAGGACTTCTTTGATTTCGAATTTCATAGAGTTTTGAGTGGTTTTTCATGGGGGTTCTTGTAGATTGGAGTGCAGCTGAGAGAGAGGTGTTAGGAGATCTTCTTTTGAGTGCTTTTCTACCCAAGGCAAGTGATTGGATGAAATGTGATTGTGTATGCCATGTTTTATTGATTATGAGCATGGTTTCTTAATTTAAATCTCCATTGGTTTAATTTCCATCTTTGTTTCAATGTTCAAGATTTCAAATATAGGTTTCTACTGTTCATATGCTGAGATTTATTGCATGTATTTCTATTTTAGAGTTGTTTCATTGAAATGGGGACTTCCACATTTCATTTGTTAGGAATTGTGTGAGTTTGATTTATGGATTTTTAAGTGAATGAAATGAATGGTTGTTGCATGGAATGGAGGAGCATGTAGGCTTATTTCATTGCAAGAAATGAGGGGTTATAAGAAGAAATGATGGAGAAAAGAAAGGAAGGGAAACAACTTCAGAAATGCTATTTCGCAGTGGGTCGGTCAGCCGTCGGTCAGGGGTCGGCTAGCCGACAGGCCCACCGACAGGTGACTGAGCCATCTCAGTTCCATTTCCAGAATGCTGCATTTGACAAAGTTTGGGGTCTCGGTCGACCGACAGGTGACCGAACATCCTCGGTTCCGGATCCAGAATGCTGTTTTCCTAATCTGATGGGAAGGTTAACTCTCGGTCCGCACTCGGCTAACAGACATGTTTAGTGTCGGCTAACCGACGGCCAACCGACAGGTGACCGACTATACCCAGTTTTTTGAAGTAAAAAGAATGATGAGGTTTTCAATTCTAATTCCTTTTGGACTCCTCTTAGTTGATGCATACACGTTGGTATCTTGAATGTCATTTAATATTGGGCACCATCTAAACGAATGAATGACATGGGATCTCAAAGTGTATACGAACTCAACGGTTATGGTTCCAAGGAATTGATTGAGTGATGTGAAATGGATTTACGACTTCTAAATCTCGTTGTGAATTTTGTGTGCGTGAATCGTGTTTTATACACATCGTGTTGGGACTACTACTTGTGACTTCATGTGAAACAATGTGTGTTCTTGAAATAGTGTGAGTAGTTCCCGAATGTTACGACCCCAAAACCGGACTCTTGTAGCTGTCCGACCTCGGGGATGTGAATTGAGAAGTAAGTGATAAAATAATGTTTCTTCCCAGGATCCGCGTGTGTGAAGAAGGCAAAATTTCCAAACACATCTAGAACATTTCGCGGAAGTTTACGTGGCGTTGCGACCCGGAGACCGTGGCCATCGGATTCTGTGTCACACTCAACCTGTCAGCATAAAGCTGTCATAGCGATATTCATAACCAGACTGGAACAAACATGATATCAAAATATACAGAGCTGATAGTAGCAGGCTAATCATTACCCAAGAATATTCAAGTTATAAATTAACAAGTGCATTAATTATAATCCCAAAGAAAAGGCTAACAAAAGCCTTAGAAAATAACCAGCTAAGAACAAATACTATCCAGGTGTGTAACGTATCTCCAAAGCCAAGCACGACGTCTACATGACATCAGTGACAACGAACTTGCATAACTCGTGGCTTTACAACCATTTGCACACGCACTAGCTCAAGATGGGAATCTGCCACCTAAGGCACCAAAGATAGAATATCAGACACGATGGTCTGGTAGGTGATCAACTTAGGCATGAGCATAAACAAACTTAAACTTAGAAGAAGTCATGTTTAAAACAATTTTACTGAATTTAAAACAGTGGATGAACCTTATACGAAACGAGATTAGCATGAATAATAAATCCATTTTTCAATATGAAAGCACATTTGAAAATCCCAGATAAATCATGTCAAGCTTGCAAGATAAGAACATTGAAATCCATGTACAAGCTAAAAACCACTTATGATAAAACTGACTGAACAGATGGCCACCACATGAAGCTATATTCTTCGTCACACGAGGTAACGAGAGCACTCACGATAATAATTCTCCGTCACACAAGGTGAAGGGAGCACACACAATCATGACCCATAAAGGTTGGGCATCACTCACGAATCCCGCCGCGGAACGGGCTAAATAAACACTCACGATAATCCAAACTGCAGTTGGCACGAAATATTTAAGGACCAAAGGTGGTTGATCAGACCGGCAAGGTCGTCCAAGCTAAGTGGTGCCGACAAGAAAATAAATACATAGGAAATTTGAAAACAACGCTTGATACACAAGAATTTGGGAACTACTCACACAATATCATGGGCACGCATATTTGTTTACTATAATTCACGAATCAGTAGTCCCGACGCGATGCAGTAAAAACACGATTCATGCGATGATTCCCAAAAGTGGGGTTTTTAAATAAAACCTTGGAAACATCATTTTCATGATGACATGAAAATCCACGCAAAACTTTTCAAATCAAATCATTGTAAATCAATGCCTTTTCACATCACCCTAAGGTTTTCAAATCAAACATTTCAAGCATATGGTAAGGCCCATCATTTGATCCCTGTGCAACTGAAACTAGAATGTCGAATTTTCTAATTATAATTTGGTGCCTCAGAAGATAGATGACATTTCAAGTTCCCAGTACACATAATCAAGTTGATTGCTCTTAGAATATTCTGGTTTTTAACTCGTGTCAAAATTCCCCCTGAAATAGTTTAATTTTGCAATTTCGGTCAGCTCTCGGTTACCTGTCGGCTAACCGAGGTGGTGCATGTCGGTTAGCCGCCAGCTGACCGACGGCCGACCCCTGCTCACAAATAGAGAAATGCAGGTTTCTGGAAATGGGACCGAACTTGTAGTTCGGTTGGCTGTCGGTTAACCGAGATGGGTTTGTCGGCTGACCGATAGGTGACCGACAACTCTCCTGATACGATGCGAGCTTCTGGATTATGGACCGACAGATTTCGGTAGATCGTCGGTTAACCGAAATGGGGTTGTCGGCTGACCGACGTATGACTGAAGGCTGACCGACCCTCTGCAAACTGATTTAGTTCAATCATTTCTCCTTCAATCTCCTTCCCATTTCACCCTCTTCCATTCCTTGCCAAAACCCTTGCAATTTCTAGAGCCTACATGCTCTCCCAACTCTATCATTTCACACCATTCGAACAAAACTCTTATATTCATCACCCATCTCCACATTTCTTCCAACACCATGACCATCCATTCAACAACTCATTCAAAACAAATCCTTTAACAAAACAGATCTCAAACATAAAAGTAAAGAGAGATTTTCCAAAGCAAAGCAAATAAACCAACATGTAATTTAACAATAAACACCATGAACTAAATTTATTAAAACACATTCAAGTGAATAATTTAAGATAACCTCATATATTTGAAAAATAAAAAATATGTAAATACTTTGCATGCATAACACATCTAAGAAGATCACTTGCCTTTGCCTTTAGCACTCCAAGGTTTCCCAAAAATCTCACCAATTGGATATAAGCACACCTATTAAACAAAAAACCCCAAAACATGCTAAAAAATGGCTCAAAATTAGAAAATAATCAAGAAGAGGAATTGGGTGTTGCATGTTGAAATGCTAGGCCTCCAAGGGTTGCTCTAACATAATCTAAAGGAGGAAAAGAGGTCTCATACCTGAAAGACCTGAAACCAGCAAGAAAGAGTTTAAATGGAGGGCTGCCCTTCTTGGTTTTCCATAAAAATGGTGCCTAGAGTGAGAGGGGATGGAGGAGAATGCGGTGGCGAACTTCGTTTGGCGATTGGTAGCATAGATCTTGAGTTTTGAAGCAACAAAATGAGAAAAGGAAGGGAAGGGAGCTGCTGTTGCAGAGTCGGGCGTGCTCCATCTCGTGGAGGACAAGAATGAAGAAGGAAACATGGGCTTTGGCCATTATATAAAGGTTTAAGTGGGGCCCACAACTAAAAACCCTTCATGGGCTTAGAACTGGGCTTTTTGGGCCTCAGATGAACTTGACGAAGAAGACAAAAATGATCCTCATAAAATCTAGTTTTCAAAAAGTATATTTTTGACATGGTTCTAAAATTTTGAAATTTGGGCTCAGATTTCAATGTGAAAAGACTGTTTTGCCCTTCGGGCTGAAAAACTGATTCTCTGAGTTTCGAATAGGATTGGGTTGAACAAAAAAGTTGTTGGGGCTCATTTGACCTATCAAAAGAAACAAAAAATGGAAATTTTCAAAATCAAGAACAATCCCCCCACACTGACATGTACAGCCCAAGGCATCCCCGGGTTGTCAGACTGGGTCTAACCGCTCTAAAAAATTTTCCAAAGCTATAGAGAACAATTCTAAACCACAAACTAACTCGATTACACTCAATTCTCACTTAGAGAACTAAACCACAGCTAAAAATACACTAATCGCGAAAATTTGGGGTTGGGGTCTTACACCGAATTTTTATATAGTAAGCATGATTTTGAAAGTAGTGTGTATTTGTTTTATTGTCGGCACCACTAGGTTTGGACGACCTTGTCGGTTTGATCAACCGTCTTGGGTCCTTAAATATATCATGCCAACTGTAGTTTGAATTATCGTGCGTGTTATTTAGCCCGTTCCGCGGCGGGATTCGTGAGTGATGCCCAGTTCTACTGGGTCATGTTTCGTGCTCCCTTTCACCTTGTGTGACGGAGATTTCTATCGTGAGTGCTCTTGTTACCTTGTGTGACGGAGAATGTAGCTTTGTGTGGTTGCCAAGCTTTATGTCAAATGTGTTATGACTTGTCATCTAGTTTCAGAAGGAATTTCGTTGTCAACTATTTCATTCATTGGGTTCTTTTCACAATACTTGTTTTATCAATTGTAAATCTATATTTTATAGCATGGTTGTACTTGATTCAATTACCTGCCAGACCGTCATGTCTGACCCTTCGTTTGGTGTTCAGATACAGGTAACGTTGCCCTTGAGGAGGAGTGCGAGGAGACCATAGGCGTGCAGCCCTGTGGGCAGGAGTGGCAGCCCAACGATGTTATGTAGACATCGCGTTGGGGCATGGGGCGAAACATTTTGGGGAATCCAGTAACTTTTCTTTTGAAATCTTTGTTATTGGCCAATGTTGGCTTAAGTCTTTTGGGAACTTGTAAAACTTAACTTTGCTTTAGTTGTGATGTAAACTTTAACTTAACTATGGGTATGCTAGTAATGTTTTCTCCCTTTGACATGAGTCCATGATGTATTTATACTTTCCCTTATTGAAAGTAATATGATAAAGTGTTTGCTACACGCTTTCGCAAATGTGTTGATTGAGTGTGATTCGTGTGGAATCCTCATCGCGGAAGCCTGTGGGAAACAAATCAGCGCGTGCGGGGCCGGAATTTTTCTGGCCCGCCGCGCCGCGACGCCGGATTAGGACAGGGTCCCGGTCTGGGGTCGTGGCAGGACTGGTATCAGAGCGAAACACATTTCAGTCACTTAAAAACAACCTAGAAATTAGGGACGTGGAGAGGATTCGTTAATTAGTATCGCGTGGGAAGGTTGGGATTATGTTTCTTTATGTAATTTGTTATACTAACAAGTAGTTTTGCAGCACCATGCCTCCATGAAGAGACTACACCAACACCAAACCTTCTAGCAGCAATGCTCATACTCCAGGTTCCTTCAGCGAAAATCAATTCCAAGATTTCATACAGAGAATGATGGAACAACAACAGAGGACAAATGAAATGATGATGGACCAACAAAGAAGAGCTAATGAGACTCAGGCCCGATTGTAAGAGCAAATGGCCAAAAAGGATGAAGAGTTGGCCCAAGTCCAAAGACAGTTGTTGGAAGTGTTAGGGAGGAGATCAGAACTAGTACAACATCAGTATACAGGTCCTCAAATTGTGATCAACAATCGCGACAAGGACCCGAATATCTTCTTTGAACGCTTTCGCAAGCGAGGTCCTAAGGAGTTCACAGGCAAAGAGGACCCATTGACAGCAGATGATTGGTTAGCTCATACTGAGAACATCTTCAATCTCTTTGAGTGTACAGGCAAGCAACAAGTCCACCTAGTAGCGTCTATGTTTACGGGTTTGGCAGACATTTGGTGGAAGACATTAAAAGATGGCTACCAGGACATTGCAAATGATATTGCATGGACTTCCTTCAAGACCCAGTTTACCGAGAAGAATGTACCAGCCCATATAAAGCGACAGATGGCAGTAGAATTTCAATTGCTAAAACAAGGTGACATGACAGTCTTGCAGTATGTCACTAAGTTTGAAAGATTGTCCCGCTATGCACTAGAGCTTGTGGACACAGAGGAGAAGAAAGTTACAAAATTTTTAGAGGGACTGAACCCTATTCTTGAGCAACATGCTACTGGAGTAGTATTGTCAGTTACTTTCCAAGAAGCGGTAAAGAGAGCATGCAAATTCGAAGATATTTATAAGAAGATAATTCAAGAAGCCCAAAGGAAACGTCAGCAAGCATCTACAAGACAGCAACAAAAGAAGAAACCAAGACAGGATCAGAATGCTCAAGCCCAAGGACATTGTGAACATTGTGGCAGAGATCATAATTCCAATGAATGCTGTAAAGTTACAGGAGCATGCTTCAAATGTGGATCTTTTGACCACTTGCTTCGTAACTGTCCAAGGCTGAATGAACAAGGCAATAGGCCTCCACAACAGCAACAAGCACCCCAACAGAATCAAGCTAGACAACCCTAACAACAACAACAAGCAAGGTTGCCACCTCAGAACCAGAATCGTGCTCCTCGACAAAACAGAAACGGCCAACAAGGAAGGTAGAACCAAGGACAGAATAGGCCAAGGCAGCAGGGACGTGCCTATCATCTCAACCAAGTTGATGCTGATGCAGCAGGCAATGTTGTTGAAGGTAAACTTCTCGTCTGTGGCATAGAAGCTAAGATATTATTTGACCCTGGATCCACTCATTCTTTTATATCTCCCATGTTTGCTAAGTTAATTCCTATTCCTAGTAGCGAACTTGCATTTGTTTTGGTTATTACCACTCCAGTAGGTAAACAAGTTGTTTGTAGAAATTATTATCCCAATTGTTCAGTTATGGTAGGGGAAGTTAACATGCCAGCAGATTTGATTATCTTAGATATGCATGATTTTGATATTATTCTGGGAATGGATTGGTTAGCTGGACATCATGCAGCAATGGATTGTTTCATTAAGGTTATCACCCTCAAATTGGATTCTACACCTATCGAGGTTCAAATTCAGGGAGAGCTAAAGAATCCTCAGGCCAGATTGATTTCAGCTTTAAAGGCTTCCAAATTGTTAAGAAGTGGTTGTCAGGGATATGTAGCGTTTATCACGGAGGATAAACAGTCCTAAGGGGTGGAGGGAATCCCCGTAGTACTTGAATTTCCAGATGTTTTCCCAGAGGAGATCCCAGGTTTGCCTCCGATTGGAGAGATTGACTTCACGATCGAGCTAATGCCAGGGACTGCTCCAATTTCGATTGCACCATATAGAATGGCTCCGACAGAATTGGGATTGTTAAAGATACAGTTACAAGATTTGTTGGAGAAAGGTTTTATTAGACCAAGCATCTCACCATGGGGAGGTCATCTCACCATGGGGAGGTCTAATTTTATTCGTCAAGAAGAAAGATGGTAGTTTAAGAATGTGCATCCATTACAGGAGGTTGAACCAAGTCACCATCAAGAATAAATATCCACTGCCAAGAATAGATGAACTATTTGATCAGTTGCAAGGAGCGGCGTATTTTTCAAAGATTGACTTACGATCCGGCTACTGTCAGATGAGAATCAGAGAATCAGATGTACCGAAGATGACTTTCAGGACTAGATATGGGCATTATGAGTTCCTAGTGATGCCCTTTGGATTGACAAACGCGCCGTCGGTGTTTATGGCCCTAATGAACAAGATTTTTGCACCAAACTTGGATCAATTCACAGTGGTATTCATTGATGATATTCTTGTCTACTCTAAGTCCAAAGAAGAACATGAGCAGTACCTGAGGACATCTTTACAACTTCTAAGAGATAATCAGCTTTATGAGAAGTCAGGAAGTGCGAATTTTGGCTAGAACAAGTTGCTTTTCTAAGCCACATTATTTCCAAAGAAGGTTTAGCGGTCGATCCAGCCAAGATTGATGCAGTCATTAAGTGGGAAAGACCGAAGAATGTGACAGAAATCAGTAGTTTCCTAGGCTTGGCAGGCTACTATAGAAGATTTGTGCAGGGACTTTCATCTATTTCAACACCTTTGACCAAGCTAACTCGGAAAAATGTGACATTTGTGTGGAATGAGAAATGCGAAGCCAGCTTTGAGGAGTTAAAAGGGAGATTGACTTCAGCACCTATTCTTACATTACCATCGGGTAGCGGTGGATTTGTGGTTTATACCGATGCTTCGAATGTGGACTCGGTTGTGTGCTGATGCAAAATGGCAAGGTTATTGCATATGGCTCTAGACAGTTGACGGATCATGAGAAAAATTATGCAACCCACGATTTATAATTGGCTGCAATTGTCTTTGCCTTGAAGATGTGGAGACATTATCTCTGTGGAGAAAAATTTGAAGTTCATTCGGATCACCGCAGTCTCCAATATTTGTTTTCTCAGAAGGAATTGAACATGAGGCAGAGGAGATGGATGGAATATATCAAAGATTACGATTTTCCAATCAAATACCATTCGGGAAAAGTGAACGCAGTTGCAGTTGCTTTGAGTAGAAAGTCTGGAAGTATGGCTAGTTTGAGAGGTTTGGGCATCATACAGCAGTTTGAAGATTTGGGCATTGAGTTCCAACCGTTGAGGCAGGGTGTTATGCTAGCAAACATGATAGTGTCTGAGCCTACTTTTATCCAGAAAATCAAGGAGACACAGTTGCAAGACCCAGACTTAGCAAGAATTGTGGAGCACATCTCCGAACGTCTAGATTTCAGAATCGTGGAAGGAGTGCTATACTTTCATGACCAACTGTATGAACCAAAGATTGATGATTTGAGAAATGAGATCATGACTGAGGCCCATGGCACTAAGTATTCTATGCATCCAGGGAGTACCAAGATGTACCATAACTTGAAGAACAAATTTTGGTGGAACAATATGAAAAGAGAAATCGTAGCTTTTGTGTCTCGATGCATGACTTGTCAGCGGATAAAGGCAGAACAGCAGAAACTAGCAGGACTTTTACAGCCATTAGAGATTCCGCAGTGGAAGTAGGAGCATCTCACGATGGATTTTTTTTGAGGTTTACCCACTACTAGCAAAGGGAACAATGCGATATGGGTCATAGTTGATCGTCTGACAAAATCTGCACATTTCATTCCATTGAAGACCGGGAAGAAGATGCAAATGCTAGCACTTGCGCAGACATTTGTTAACGAGATAGTCAGCAGACATGGTCAACCTGTTTCTATCACCTAAGACAGGGACAACAGGTTTGTCTCCAAATTTTGGGAAACCCTACATGACTCTCACTACACCAAAAACGGGAAATTGGAACGGATTTCCGTTCCTGATTCGCCCGTTCCTAATCTGTTAAACCGTTCCAAAACCGTTCCAATTTCCTATTTTTGGAACGGATTAACGGATTAGGAACGGAAAACAGGAAATTGGAACGCATTACCGTTCCTAATCCGTCCGTTCCTAATCCGTTAAACCGTTCCAAAAGCGTTCCAAATTTCCGTTTTTGGTGTAGTGTCTATGGGTACGAAGTTCTAGTTTAGTACGGCGTATCATCCACAAACAGATGGCCAATCAGAGAGGACTATCCAGACCTTAGAAGACATGCTACGAGCTTGCGTATTGGATTTCAAGACTTCGTGGGATGAGAGTCTGCCACTTTGCGAGTTTGCATGCAACAATAGCTACCACTCGAGCATTGGAATGGCACCTTTCGAGGTGCTGTATGGTAGGAGATGCAGAACTCCTGTGTGTTGGGAAGAGGTTGGAGAACGCAGCTTCCATGGACCGACATTGATCGGCGAGACCAATGAGAAAGTGAAGTTAAATCACGAACGTTTGAAGGTTGCGAGAAGCCGACAGAAAGGTTATGCTGATGTTCGAAGGAAAGACCTACAATTTCAGGTAGGAGATAAGGTGTTTTTGAAGGTGTCACCAATCAGAGGGCCATTGAGATTCGGGCAGAAGGGAAAATTATCAAGCAGATTTATTGGGCCATACGAGATTTTGAGCCGAATTGGTGAAGTGGCTTACAGACTTGCCTTACCGCTAGAGCTTTCGGGTGTGCACAATGAGTTTCATGTTTCCATGTTGAAGAAGTATGTCCGCGATCCCTCACATGTGTTGCAGCATGAACCATTGGAGATTCGAGAGGATGCTACCTATGTGGAGAAACCAGTTAGAATCATTGATATGAAAGAGCAAGAATTGAGGAATCGAACCATTCATTAGGTCAAGGTACTTTGGGAGAATCACGAGCCGGAAGAAGCCACATGGGAACTACGGGATTAGGTTCAGAAGAAGTATCCTCATCTATTGCCAGAGGTTAGTGTTCATTTGGAGGACCAAATGCTCCAAGGGGTGGAGGATGTCAGACCCTGACCGGTTTATTATGGTTAATCATGGTTTTAGTTTTGTTTAATTAGTAAGTTGGATTAGAGGACGATGAACTTAGATTTCTGGCTCGATTAGCATTTTGAATAGCTTTGGG
This sequence comes from Persea americana, assembly GCA_029852735.1. Lineage (NCBI taxonomy): Eukaryota > Viridiplantae > Streptophyta > Magnoliopsida > Laurales > Lauraceae > Persea > Persea americana. The sequence continues at coordinate 24,834,998 of CM056817.1, forward strand.
GAATTTCGAGGACGTTGAGTTAGGCTTAGCCGGGCCTGGGGTGGCCTGTGCATCGCGTGCTCGTGTGGGAATTCGGATTGTTGATTTTGAAAAATAGCGATTTTGGATCTCTTGGATTGTATTTTATTTTTTTAACAACTTTGGAAATTTTCCCAGTGTGTATTTGAACCCCAAAATCATGTTTTTTAGCAAAAAGGGCAAAACAGTCTTTTCACCTCAAAAATCTGTGCATGAATTTCAAAATCCCAAAAATGTGCCAAAATTATACCTTTTGGAAACTAGACATTTTGACGAGCATTTTTCCCTCTTTTGTTGATCTCAACCGGGACACACAAGAGGGAGTTTTAAACCTTTGAAATGCTATGGCCCGGTGGGGCCCACACCCCACCCAACTTAAGAAAAACCCACGTGTGCAGTGCTCTTCTCCTTCTCCATTCGTTCAAACCAGCTGAAGTTCAAGAAGAACCAGTTCTTCTCTTCTCTTTTCCAGCCACTCTCTCTCTTTTCTTGCATGTCTCCCTTTCTTGGTGGAAAGTAAAGCTTGACTACACAAATCCCTTCTTCTTCCTCTTGGCCATCTCTTGATATCATTTTTGAAGGAATCCCAGCTGGAACCATCTTTTCTCCAAGCTTTTCTTCATTTTTAGAGCTTCTAGAGGTATGCAATGGTTTCCCTCTTTCAACCATGCTTTTCTTGAACCCTTAGGAAGATTCCTTTCATGCGTGCAAAAGGTTTTAATGAGGACTTCTTTGATTTCGAATTTCATAGAGTTTTGAGTGGTTTTTCATGGGGGTTCTTGTAGATTGGAGTGTGTTAGTCTCACATTCCTGTGTGCACTATATTTGGTTTGTCAATTCCGTGTCATTGTGTCCCGAAGACTTTACATCTCGAAGTGTGTCAAGAAAGATCTACTTCAAGAATCTGTTCAAGCTTTTGGAAGATCTGGATGTGTCAAAGAAGACTCCTCTTGTGTGCAAATCATCTTAGGTATTTTGGACCCAAAACCGTTACCTACCTGGACCCTAGGATCCTTGCTTACCTTGGCCTATATTAAGTGTTTCTTCTAATGTTCTCTCCATTATGTTCTGTCCAGAAATAAGGGGTTCAGTGACCTTTCAGCCACCTGGCGACTAGCCTCTTTGCAAAAACCGGCTAACCGCTAGGTAACCGAAATACCTCGGCTAGCTTTCCAGAATGCTGTTCTCTGTCAAAAAGTGATTCAGCCACCTTGCGGTCAGCATTCGGCTAACCGCAGTGTGGACTGGCGGCTAACCGCCAGGTAACCGAGGTTCACGATTACATTTCCAGAATGCTGTTCTCTGTCAAAAGTGTTCGGCCACCTTGCGGTCAGCCTTCGACTAACCGAAGTATGGTCTGGCGGCTAACCGCCAGGTAACCGAGGTTCACGGTTACATTTCCTGAATACAAACTTTTCAACTGTTATGCAAGTTCGGTCACCTCGCGGTTACCTTTCGGCTAACCGCCATATGGGTTGGCGGCTAACCTCCATGTAATTGAAATCCCACGGTTAGCTTTCCAGAACGCTACAGGTTTTTGAGATGCAGATTCGGTGACCATGCGGTCACCTCACGGCTAGCCGCTATGTCTACCGTCGGCTAACCGTGAGCTGACCGAATTAGAAAAACTAGCCGTTACCACAGAGAAATTGAAATGAGGCTAGCCGAACTACCAAGAGGCTAGCTGCCAAAACTAGCCGTTGGGAACTTCTCTATATATATCTGGAGCCAGTTTTACACTGTAGAGAGGACATTTTTTGAAGAGCTTACTTTCCTACTTTTACCCATCTTTTCTAAGCCTTCAAACCATCTTCCAAATACACTATTTACCCAATCTAGAAAATGGATGAGATATTTTAGTCTCTAGAAAAGTGTGTTTGGAAAAAGGATTCTAGTTTGATTTTCAAATGATATATATTTAAGAAAATCTAGAACCCAACCTCTTGACCCTTGATTGTGCATTACAATGGAGCATTTCTATCAACATCAAGCATGAATCAAGAGGATAAAGCTTCAACTTCGGTTAGAGCTTCGATAAACACTTCCGACTACATCAAAGGCAAGTGTTTGGTGTCTCATCATCTTTTAAATCTTGTGTATCCAGTGATAGTGGTTTGAATATGTGTGACTCAACCACTCTAAAATGTATGTGGGGGATTAGATCTATGTGATCGAACCTCGTTACCAAAATTGTGATGTTCAAGTGATTGAAATCATTACTTGTGTAGTTTTGATTCATCATAGTGGAACCAAGGGACTGTGTGAACCTTGTGAGTGGATGTAGGACATATGGTCCGAACCACTATAAATCTCTGTGCATTTATTTATGTTATTTCTCTAAATGTTTTGATCTAGTTTACATGCCTTCTTTACCATTGAACATTGCTTGATAATCACACTTGGTCTACGTATCAATTGCTCTCTTATAAATCTTGATTAATAGGTTAAAAATGGATTTAAAGTTTGATAAACCTATTCACCCCCCCCCTCTAGGATGAGAACATTGGCCCTAGGTGAACTTTCAGAGTGCAGCTGAGAGAGAGGTGTTAGGAGATCTTCTTTTGAGTGCTTTTCTACCCAAGGCAAGTGATTGGATGAAATGTGATTGTGTATGCCATGTTTTATGGATTATGAGCATGGTTTCTTACTTTAAATCTCCATTGGTTTAATCACGTCCCCCGAACCCGATTAGAAAATAAACCGGATCCGGGGAGTGAATTTTAGGGCTAATTAAAATTTTTGCCCTTTTAGGCCCTAGGATCGTAAGTCCGCTGTGAGGATAATGTATTTCAAACCTCAAGAATATAATACTGTGCAGAATCATACAATTCGAGGCATAGTAAATATCAGACAATGAATAATAATTCTCATTAATATTAAAAGTTGCACAAGAAATCAATAAAGCTAATAACGGAATTAATGTATTAACAATGACCACCCTAATAACCAAGGCCATTTAAAAGAACAATGATGTCAATAATGAAGGGTCCAACAAGTGAATAATAAATGAATAAATAAAATCTAAGAAGTAATGTTCCCATGTGACTCACTCTCGTGCTGGACACGATGATGCTACTCTACGTCGTCGGCACGCCACTCCCGTTCCTCCTTTGCTGGTTGGAGATCCTCTGGGATCTCCTCACCTACTTGTTCCTCATAGAAGTACTCACCTGGAGGGTTTGCATACCAAGGAATAGGGTCAACAACATGTTGAGCGATAGATAAGCAATGTACAATAAAAACATAACATGCATTAAGTGAAGAGTAAAGACATGTAAAATAATCATAAGGATACAAGGAAATAATACTAGGCATAGTGCATGAGTAATAACCATCGGAGTCAACGATAAGTAATCTAGCATCATCTAGCAATCACCACTATCCAAACCATGCAAATGCAAGAACCAAGAAGGAGACTCCGAGGATGTCCAAGCCACCTCTCGGGGTACCAGTAACAATCCCAATCCAGACTACTGATACCAAAGTCTGGCTCCAGGGGGATTCAAGCTCCTGGTCCTGGGAATAGTAGCACGGTCCAAGCCCGCTCCCAACTATTCAACGCCATGGACACCGTCCAAAGCCGACTGCCCACCCCGATGTCCGAGTAACCGGCCCATCAATAATACCCCCAAACTGCAGTTGGTCATGACATGCAAACAACAACAAAGTGGTGCTGACACGAGGAGAACTAAGACAAACAAGTCTGGCTAGTATAACAAGCAAGACAAGGTCATAGGGATTATCCATTTTAAACAATACTAGACAAATCAATCACACCTGATAATCCCTCATAACTAGCCAGTCATGTTTATCGATACTTGACACAGGATCCTAAGGTACACTCTTAAGTCAGGTACAAGACCTAATTCTATAAGAAATTATGTTTCATAGTTCATTAAGTGTATTATGCCAAGAGAGTGTACAAGGAATATTTACAACGGATACAATTTAATAAGTCAGGGAAGATGTTACAATCCAATCCTAGGCAAGTGATGTCATCCATGTGTTTCACATGTTCTAACGGAGTACGTATGGAATTGGATCTATGATGCTTCTGAAATTCCTTGGTGTACAATCATGTCAAGCATCTGTTGATTCAGTTCCATACGCATTCGGTTAACCCATATTGTAGCACGCGAATACCTAGACACTTATCAAAGCATACCAAGCCACATGCTTCGATTCAACCCCATTAATGGTCCCATAAAGTAGGTTAAGGGTTTCCAGCGTCTAAGGTCCAAACCTAGGTCATCAGTTTCATCTCTAAATAAACAGACAACTTGCCCATTTCGGTTAACCTTCGGTCGACCCTCGGCTGACCGAACTCCGACTTAGGCAAAACCTGCTCTCTGGAATTGGAACCGAGGCTGAGTTCGGTCGACAGACATCTTGACCGAACTTCAGACAGCTTGTCCAACGCGTGATCAGAATCTCCGGATCATTCCGCTTCAACTCGGTCAGCTGTTGGTTCACTGTAGGTTAACCGAACTCCAATGTTCGGTTAACCGAACCTTAACCGAGCCTCGACCGAACTCTGTAAGAGGCTAAAACAACTCTTTGGATTCGGAACCGAACCAGAGTTCGGTCGACCGACACCTTGACCGAACTGAGGTGTTCTGAACCAGAAAACGCCCTGTTTCAGGTCATTTCTGAAGCTCTTCCATACCATTTAATTTCCTTCATTTCTGAGCCTCTCCATAGGCTAACATCTGCACAAAAAGTGCCTCCATGCTCACCCAACATTCCATTCCATCAACAACACATTTATTCTAACAATTAGAACATTTTAGAATTACAATTACGAATTAAAATAACCAAATTTCCAGAACCTAATCTGGCATGTTAATCCCAAATCAATATTATAAACAAGCTTGGAATTCGGGGAATTCTAACAAGAAACATAGCCAATCAATGGAAACATACATACATGCTTGATTATACAATGCAAATCTACTTGCCTCAACCAAGAAGATGATTGGAAATTAGGAAAACTTGAGGAGAAACTCTACTACCACAGAAACCATGATCTAACCCAATCAAAAGCAACCTAAAACACAAAGGAGAAGAAGAGAGAGGGAAAGATCAAAATCAAACCTAAATCTAACCAAAAGAGAAAATGATTGAAAGACGAGGGTGAGGAAAGTCTTGCCAAACCAGGATCAATGGAAAGAGGAGGTTGCGAGGAAGAAGATGTGCGGTTCGAATCTTCGAGATGGTCTCTCCCAAAAGTTCTGGGCTTGAGAAGATGAAGGGGAAGAAGGTGAGGGCTGCTGTAGCCTTTTGTTGCAGAGTTTCGTATTGGGATTAGGGCTAATCCCTGTTTAAGAGAAGAAGAGAGGAAAATGGACTGAATTGCCCTTAAGTGGGTCCGGTGAAGGAATGGACCACTTGAAGGGTTTCTGATCGTCGGATCGCGACGAGCCAATAGAAAAAAATGATCAGCGCAATGAGAGCTTTCCAACGAACCCAAAATCACGGCGATTGGAATTTTCTTGAAAAACACTCAATTTTCCCTAAATTGCAAACTACCCCCCTGCTATGATCAAACGAACTCGGAATCGAACGAAACTTCGCAGACACTATCCTAATACTAGAAGAAACTTGTTCAAGGTCTAACCCACTTAAATATCTAACAAAATAATTATTTATAATAATAACAAAATAAACGGGTCAGCGGGCCTACTATTGGGCCAAGTTGACCCAGTAAGGTCGCGGACCTTACAGTTTAATTTCCATCTTTGTTTCATTGTTCAAGATTTCAAATATATGTTTCTACTGTTCATATGCTGAGATTTATTGCATGGATTTCTGTTTTAGAGTTGTTTCATTGAAATGGGGATTTCCACATTTCATTTGTTAGGAATTGTGTGGGTTTGATTTATGAATTTTGAAGTGAATGAAATGAATGGTTGTTGCATGGAATGGAGGAGCATGTAGGCTCATTTCATTGCAGGAAATGAGGGGTTATAAGAAGAAATGATGGAGAAAAGAAAGGAAGGGAAACAGCTTCAGAAATGCTATTCCGCAGTGGGTCGGTCAGTCGTCGGTCAGGGGTCGGCTAGCCGACAGGCCAACCGACAAGTGACCAAGCCATCTCGGTTCCATTTCCAGAATGCTGCATTTGATAGAGTTTGGGGTCTCAGTCGACCGACAGGTGACTGAACATTCTCGGTTCCGGATCCAGAATGTTGTTTTCCTGATCTGATGGGAATGTTAACTTTCGGTCAGCACTCGGCTAACCGACATGTTTAGTGTCGGCTAACCGACGGCCAACTGATAGGTGACCGACTATACCCAGTTTTCTGAAGTAAAGAGAATGATGAGGTTTTCAATTCTAATTTCTTTTGGACTCTTCCTAGTTGATGCATACACGTTGATGTCTTGAATGTCGTTAAATATTGGGCACCATCTAAACGGATGAACGACATGGGAACCCAAAGTGTATACGAACTCAACGGTTATGGTTCCAAGGAATTGATTGAGTGATGTGAAATGGATTTACGACTTCTAAATCTCGTTGTGAATCTTGTGTGCGTGAATCGTGTTTTATACACATCGTGTTGGGACTACTATTCGTGACTTTGTGTGAAACAATGTGTGTTCTTGAAATAGTGTGAGTAGTTTCCGAATGTTTATATAGTAAAAATGATTTTGAAAGTAGTGTGTATTTGTTTTATTGTCGGCACCACTCGGCTTGGACGACCTTGTCGGTTTGATCAACCGTCTGGGGTCCTTAAATATTTCGTGCAAACTGCAGTTTGGATTATCGTGCGTGTTATTTAGCCCGTTCCGCGGCGGGATTCGTGAGTGATGCCCAGTTCTACTGGGTCATGTTTCGTGCTCCCTTTCACCTTGTGTGACGGAGATTTCTATCGCGAGTGCTCTTGTTACCTTGTGTGACGGAGAATGTAGCTTTGTGTGGTTGCCAAGCTTTATGTCAAATGTGTTATGACTTGTCATCTAGTTTCAGAAGGAATTTCGTTGTCAACTATTTCATTCATTGGGTTCCTTTCACAATACTTGTTTTATCAATTGTAAATCTATATTTTATAGCATGGTTGTACTTGATTCAATTACCTGCCAAACCGTCGTGTCTGACCCTTCGTTTGGTGTTCAGATACAGGTAACGTTGCCCTTGAGGAGGAGTGCGAGGAGACCATAGGCGTACAGCCCTGTGGGCAGGAGTGGCAGCCCAACGATGTCATGTAGACATCGCATTGGGGCATGAGGCGAAACATTTTGGGGAATCCAGTAACTCTTCTTTTGGAATCTTTGTTATTGGTCAATGTTGGCTTAAGTCTTTTGGGAACTTGTAAAACTTAACTTTTCTTTAGTTGTGATGTAAACTTTAACTTAACTATGGGTATGCTAGTAATGTTTTCTCCCATTGAAATGAGTCCATGATGTATTTATACTTTCCCTTATTGAAAGTAATATGATAAAGTGTTTGCTACATGCTTCCGCAAATGTGTTGGTTGAGTGTGATTTGTGTGGAATCCTCACCGCGGAAACCTGTGGGAAACAAATCAGCGCGTGCGGGGCGGGAATTTTTCTGGCCCGCCGCGCAGTGACGCCGGATTAGGACGGGGTCCCGGTCCGGGGTCATGACAGCCGGTGCAGGCCCCGACCGATGTTGAGCAGCAGGTCGCTTCTGGTGCCGAGGCCTCTACCTCCTAGTCTGACTTGGAGACCCCCGAGCCCGCCTGAACTAGCGCAGTTGCTGTGGAAGCTGAGACCTCCTCGAGGTCAAGGAGATCACAACAAATCGTCGATTCTCCGAGCTCTTCTTCTAATTCTGAAGAAGGAGAAGAAGTGCAACGGCGACATCCTCCCGTGGTGGTTGCAGACTTGGAGGCTCGGATATTTGGAGGCCGAGCTCCCTGTGCCCCTGGCGCTGCTTCCGCTCCGACTTCCGCTTCCACATCCTCAGCCGTCGTCGATACCTCTACTCCCATTGCTACTTCTCTAAGTACAGGAGTTCGGCCGCTCCCTGCCGAAACCACAAGGGAAGAGGCTCCACTGGAGAAGAGGCCCGGGACTGAGTGTTGGAAGTGGGTGGGCCTCGTGGATAGGTTTTCAAAACTTTTGACCCACTTGACTCAGGGCTTAAATATCCATAAGGCCATGAAACCAAATCCAGGATCCAAAACTCAATCTCATAAACCATGATCAGCAATAACCTCTATCTAGAAGATAGAAACAGCACATAACAAGCAACCACGAAATTCTATAACATACAAGGAAGTAGATCTATACCTCAAGAGCTTGGTAGTATTCTAATGGAGAAGTTGATTTCTTTCTTTCAGAAACTCTTTCACAAACCAAATCAGAATCTACAAGACCTCTTAGCCTTCCATGCTATGACCCGTATCAGATCTCTTTCCTCAAGGAAGATGGTGGGATCTCCAAGAGAAAAATCAACTAGCAACTCAAGGGAAATCAGAAGATAAACTAGAAGAGAAAGGAGAAGAGAAGCCGTGCAACTCTTGCACTCAGAGGGGCTGGGCGTGAATCCCTAGGGTGGAAGAGCATGAGGGCGTCTAAAGCCTTTTCTTCTCTATTTATGGCTTAAAGCCACCTTGTCACGACCCCAAAACCGGACTTCTGCAGCGGTCTGACCTTGGGGATGCGAATTGGGAAGTAAGTGATAAAATAATGTTTCTCCCCAGGATCCGTGTGTGTGAGGAAGACAAAATTTTCAAACACATCAAGAACATTTCGCGGAAGCTTACATGGCATTGCGACCTAGAGCCCGTGGCCATCGGATTCTGTGTCGCACTCAACTTGTTAGCATAAAGCTACCATAGCGATATTCACAATCGGACTGAACAAAACATGATATCAAGATAAACAGAGTTGACAGTAACAGGCTAATCATTACCCAAGCATATTCAAGTTATAATTTAACAAGTGCATTATTTACAATCCCAAGAAAGAGGGCTAACAGAAGCCTTACAAAGTAACAAGCTAAAAACAAATACTACCCAGGTGTATAATGTATCTCTAGAGCCAAGCACGACGTCTACATGACATCAGTGACAAACGAACCTGCACAACCCGTGGCTTTACAGCCATCTACACACGCACTAGCTCAAGACGGAAACCTGCTACCTAAGGCACCAAAGATAGTATATCAGACACGACGGTCTAGCAGGTGATTAATTTAGGCATGAGCATAACAAATTTAAGTTTAGAAGAAACCATGTTTAAAACAATTTTACTGGATTTAAAATAGATTTACAGCGTTTAAAACAATATATGAACAATATACTTGCCAAAGAAAGGAAAGTCTATGAAAAATATTCAAAACGAGATTAGCATGAATAGTAAGTCAATTTTTCAATACCAAAGCACATTTGAAAGTCCCAGAGAAATCATGTCACACTTGCAAGATAAGAACATTGAAATCCATGTGCAAGATAGAAACCACTGTGATAAAACCGACTGAGCGAATGGCAACCACATGAAGCTATATTCTCCGTCACACGAGGTAACGAGAGCACGCACGATAATAATTCTCCGTCACACAAGGTGAAGGGAGCACACACAATCATGACCCAGTATAACTGGGCATCACTCACGAGTCCCGCTGTGGAACGGGCTAAATAAACACGCATGATATTTCAAACTGCAGTTGGCACAAAGTATTTAAGGACCCAAGGCGGTTGATCAGACCGACAAGGTCGTCCAAGCTGAGTGGTGCCAACAAGAAAATAAATACACACGAACTTTCAAAACAATGCTTGATACACAAGAATTCGGGAACCACTCATACAATATCATGGGCACGCACATTTGTTCACTAGAATTCACGAATTAGTAGTCCCGACACGATGTAATGAAAACACGATTCACGTGATGATTCCCAAAAATGGGGTTTTTAAATAAAACCTTGGAAACATCATTTTCAAGACGACACGAAAATCCATGCAAAACTTTACACATTCAAATTATTGTAATCAATGCCCTTTCAAGTCAAAACCTTTACAAATCCACATTATTGCAAGCCAATGCCTTTCACATCAACCCTAACGTTTTCAAATCACACTTTTCAAGCATATGCTAAGGCCCATCATTTGATCCCTGTGTAATTGACACTAGAATGTCGGATTTTCTAATTTTAAATTGGTGCCCCAGAAGGTAGATGACATTCCAAGTTCCCAGTACACATAATCAAGTTGATTGCTCTTAGAATATTCTGGTTTTTCACTCGTGTCAAAATCCCCCCTGAAACAGTTTAATTTTGCAATTTCGGTTAGCTCTCGGTTACCTGTCCGCTAACCAAGGTGGTGCATATTGGTTAGTTGCCAGCTAACCGACTGCTGGCCACTGCTCACAAATAGGGAAATGCAAGCTTCTGGAAATGGGACCGAATTGTGGTTCGGTTGGCTGTCGGTTAACCGAGAGGGGTTTGTTGGCTGACCGACAGCTAACCGACGACTCTCCTGATACAATACAAGCTTCTGGAACATTGACCGACATATTTCGGTCGGTCGTTGATTAACCGAAATGGGGATGTCGACTGACCGACATATGACCGAAGGCTGACCAACCCTCTGCGAACTGATTTAGTTCAATCATTTCTCCTTCAATCTCCTTCCCATTTCACTTTCTTCCATTCCTTGCCAAACCCTTGCAAATTCCAGAGCCTGCATGCTCTCCCAACTCTATCATAATGAAATCCAAATCATTCTCAATAATTCTCCATTCACAATCACCTCTCCATACCACATTAAACAAGACAATTTGAACAAAATAAAGAGAACTTAATTGAATGGAAAACCATCAAAGTAAAACAAGAAACATGTGCATTTCAAACTAAGAAAATGATTTCAAACCATCTTACCACATTCATATAAATTCATTACTCAAACCAAAATGAGAAATCAAACCATTTATAGCTAAAAAAAAAAAAGTCCAAATATTAGATATACCGAAAGGAGCTAAAATGATCACTTGCCTTTGCCTCTAGCACTCCAAGGTTACCTAAAAATCTCACCAATTAGACATAAGCACTCCTATTAAACAAAAAAAAAAAAAAAAAAAAAAACCCAAAACATACTAAAAAATGGCTCAAAATTAGAAAACTAACAAAGACATGGAATTTGATCATATATGTTGGAATTCGTGGCTCATTTATGACCTAGATCAACATGTTGAAAGATAGGAGCAAGAGGCTTACTCTAAGGTAGCCCTACAGCAACTCTAATGGCTATTGGAGAGATCATTGGCAACGAACGACGAGAAAATGGCCCCAAGAGGAAGCTCTCAATGCATGGAGTTGAGTGGTGGTGATCAATCTTCAATTTGGTAGAGTTCGGTGGGGATTTGGGAGAGAAAATGAGCAAAGAGGAGAGGAGAAGGAGTTCAGCTGGGAGCTCTGCAGCAAGCCTCATTTGGGAAAGGAAAATGGAGAAGAAAAGAAGAGAGGGGCTTGGACCTGGGCTTTCTGGGCCTCGGATGGACTCGACGAAGAAGACAAAAATGATCCTCATAAAAATCAAGGTTTCAAAAAGTATATCTTTGAAATGGTTCTGAAATTTCGAAATTTGGGCTCAGATTGAAATGCAAAAAGATTGTTTTGGCCCTCGGGCTGAAAACTAATTTTTTGGACTTCGAATGGGATCGGGCTAAACACAAAAGTTGTTGGGGGCTAATTTGACCTATCAGAAGAAACCAAAATTGGAATTTTCCAAAATAAAAAGCAATTCCCCCCCCCCACTGATACGTACAGCCCAAGGCATCTCTGAGCTGCCAGACTGGGTCCAACCGCTCTCAAAATTTCCAAAAGCTAAAGGAAAAACATTCTAAATCACAACCTAGCTCAATTAGGCTCAAACCTCACTTAGAGAACTAAACCACGGATAAAAACACACTAATCGGGAAAATTTGGGGTCGGGGTCTTACACACCTCCTTTTAGTTTATTATTAGAAGTCCCACTTCTATAATAATTAGCAACATTCTCTTCTTACTATTACCACTATTAGAAGTCTCACTTCAAATAGAAATAGTAACTTTCCAATTCTTTTCCTTTTAAGTTCAAGTAAAATTAGCAATGATCCAATCTTGGGCTAGCGCGGGGACCACTAGGGATTCCATAGAAAGTTGGCTCCAACTGGGACACTGCTGTTGGATGTGAATTTCGACCCCCCCATTTTCCTCTCCAAGAGAGGCATGGTTTGGGGAAATCTCCATTCATTTATATATGCTATTTAAGTTTTACAACGAAAATGAGGATTCCAACTACCCTCAAAATCGATGGATCACGATCGCCAGCTACGGTACGGCCGTAACACCGTTCTTCAACAAAAGTCGAAGAAATATGGGGAGAAAAATAATAAGGTAGGTTCTTTCTCTCGTCTAATGTGCTGCCGGCAACACACGACAGTTGTCCTGTCACATTAATCTGGGTCTCTTTGGGTCTCTTTAATTTGGGTCAATTCAGGGTCATGAGTTAAAGTCCGAATAAAGGTTAATCCTCACATAGCATAATCATAATATATCTAAGTAAAATAAAATAACTAGAATAAAGAAAAAATAAAATAAAAGAGGGGGGAGGTGCCAAATATTTAAGAAGATGATCGGCCCTGTTCCCGGGTACCCCCTTTTGATCCCTTGGCAAAATAGGGTTTAAAGGCTGATTTTTCAAACCAAAATGATGATGCAAATGAGACTTTGACTTGTGATTTCTGTGTTTCTCGTGTGCGATACACGAGTGATAAAAGTAAAAGGCCCATGGGCCGTAATTGATTGAAGGTGGCCGATGGGCCAGGATTGATTGAAAATGGCCGATGGGCCGTGATTGATTAAAAGTGTGTGCGAAATCACTCATCTCATCTCGTTATTCTCATTTATTCAATTTTAGAAATCAGTTCTTTATTCCCTTTTATCATTAAGTTCAATTAAATATCTGGCACCTGAGGTAGAGGAAGAAATAAAAGGAAAATCTTTTTGGGTTTATTTTGTTGGTTTTAAAGTTTTTATGGATTTTTTATATGGGGCTAGAAGGGCCTAACTAAGGGATTTTTACTTGGATTTACGTGATTAATGCTTTACTACTGATCATCGGATTAACCCTAACCTAAGGTCCTAGACCGCCCACATCAGCTCTCCCCGTCCCCTAAAGGAATAGGAAGAGTGGTGGAGCGGAGCCTAATGCTGTAAGCTACCTAATCAGATAATCCGATCTAATCCTAGGTATGAGTAGCCTGAGTTTGATGGTTCAGCGCCTAAGCAACTTATTAATTGTGATTTTTAATTGGTTTGGTTTGTTTTGAGTTAAGGATTGATTAAGAAGTGGATTAAATGTATATTGGGGTTCTGTTTAAGTGGTTTAAGGTTCTGGAATTTAGGGTTTAATTTAAAGGGTGAAATAATGTTGAAATCGGCGAAACTGGGTTTGCAGGGGACTTGGGCGCCCAGGGGGTGGCGCCTAGGTCACTCTGGTGACTTGGGCGCCCAGACAGTGGTGCCCAAGTGGCTGTTTCTGAGTGGTTTTGGCTAGTGGTGATGGTATCGTTGCTATTTTCGGAATCCAAGGGGTTCTTACCTGGTGAGTTTTAATGTCTCAAATTATTTTATTTCTCTGATGTTCAAATGTCAAACGGGTTTGGATCCGGATTTTAAGACAAAATCTAGAATTTGCGTTTTAGTGCAAATAAGAGGATAGGCACCAAGGGGGTGGCGCCCAGGTGGATGGCTTGTGATTTTCAGGTATTCCGGATGGGACTTTGTTAGTGTCACATTCCTGTGTGCACTATTTTTGGTTTGTCAATTCCGTGTCATTGTGTCCCGAAGACCTTACATCTCGAAGAGGTTCAAGGATGATCTACTTCAAGGATCTGTTCAAGCTTTTGGAAGACCTGGATGTGTCAAAGAAGACTCCACTTGTGTGCAAATCATCTCAGGTATTTTGGACCAAAAACCATTACTTACCTGGACCCTAGGAACCTTGCTTACCTTAGCCTATATTAAGTGTTTCATTTAATGTTATCTTCATTATGTTCTGTCCAGAAATAGGGGGTTCGGTGACCTTTCGGTCACCTGGCGGCTAGCCTCTTTGCAAAAAGCGGCTAACCGCTAGGTAACCGAAATATCACGGTTACATTTCCAGAATGCTGTTTTCTGTCATAAATTATTCGGCCACCTTGCGGTCAGCATTCGGCTAACCGCAGTATGGACTGGCGGCTAACCGCCAGGTAACCGAAATATCACGGTTACTTTTCCAGAATGCTGTTCTCTGTCAAAAAGTGATTCGGCCACCTTGGGGTCAGCATTCGGCTAACCGCAGTGAGGACTGGCGGCTAACCGCCAGGTAATCGAGGTTCACGGTTACATTTCCAGAATACAAACTTCTCAACTGTTGTGGAAGTTCGGTCACTTCGCGGTTACCTTTCGGCTAACCGCCATATGGGCTGGCGGCTAACCTCCATGTTATTGAAATTCCACGGTTAGCTTTCCAGAACGCTACAGGTGTTTGAGGTACAGATTCGGTCACCATGCGGTCACATCACGGCTAGCCGCTATGACTACCATCGGCTAACCGTGAGCTGACCAAATTAGAAAAACTAGCCGTTACCTCAGAGAAATTGAAATGAGGCTAGCCGAACTACCAAGAGGCTAGCCGCCAAAACTAGCCGTTGGGAACTTCTCTATATATATCTGGAGCTCGTTTTACACTGCAGCATGTACATTTTTTAAGAGCTTACTTTCATACTTCTTCTCATCTTTCCTAAGCCTTTAAACCATCTTCCAAACACACCATTAACCCAATCTAGAAAATGAATGAGAGATGTTAGTCTCTAGAAAAGTGTGTTTGGAAAAAGGATTCTAGTTTGTTTTCAAATGATATACATTTAGGAAAATCTAGAACCCAACCTCTTGTCCCTTGATTGAGCACAATATTGGAGCATCATCTTCAATATCAAGGAAGCATTGCAAGAGGCATAAAAGCTTGGAGCTACGGTGACAAGCTTCGAAGAGCATCCTCTGGACTTCATCAAAGGGGTAAGTGGCACCCTCCAGATTTTGTCAAAAGAGGCAAGTGTTCTTCTCCCTCACTTCATTAAATTTAGAGCATTGTAAGAGTGGTTATTTCTGTGTGATTTAACCACTATAAAAATGGTAAAGGGGAGTAGAACTTTGTGATCGAACCTCGTGAACAAAATTGATGTAGAATCATTACTTGTGTAGTTTTGATTCATCATAGTGGAACCAAGGGACTGTGTGGACCTTGTGAGTGGATGTAGGACATATGGTCCGAACCACTATAATTCTCTGTGCATTTATTTATGTTGTTTGTCTAAGTGTTTTGATCTAGTTTACATGCCTTCTTTACCATTGAACATTGCTAGATAATCACACTTAGTAGACATATCACTTGATCTCTTTTAAATCTTGATTAATAGGTTAAAAATGGTATTAAAAGTTTGATAAATCTATTCACCCCCCCTCTAGGTTGAGAACATTGGCCCTAGGTGAACTTTCAATTGGTATCAGAGCGTTGGTTACTCCTTTAGGCTTTACATCCCGGAGTTGATCTATTCTTTTCTTGTGCCAATGTCTAATCTAGAAGGTAGTGCTGTAAACAGACCACCACTATTTGATGGTACTAACTATGCCTTTTGGAAAGCCCGACTGTCCGTGTTTCTAAAATCTCTTAGTGGAGAAATATGGGATGCTGTTGAGGATGGATGGACTCCTCCTTCCTTCACAGCAGAAGATGGCACTATCAAACCTCTCCCAAAGGACAGATGGACAGCTAATCAAAAAGCTATGAGAGACTATGATGCAAAGGCATTAAATGCCATAACCTGTGCCATGAATGCTGAAGAATACAAAAAGATTATGACATGTAAGACATCTAAGCAAGCTTGGGAGCTTTTGGAAACAAATTATGAAGGAACAACCATTGTTAAAAGAGCCAAGCTCCAGATGTTAACTTCTCAATTTGAATCTCTAAGAATGAGAGAAGATGAAATGTTTGATGAGTTTCGAACAAAGCTAATGGTTATCGTCAATGAGATGTGGTCGCTTGGTGAGCAAATCCCTGAAGGCAAAGTTTGTAGCAAAATTCTTAGGTCCCTACCTGATAGATTTCACCCCAAAGTAACTTCTATAGAAGAATACAATGACCCTAAAACTATAAAAGTAGAAGAACTGACGGGTAACATTAGAACCTTTGAGATGAAGATGAACAATGATTCCAACAAATCCAAAGATAAGAAATCAATAGCCCTAAAGGCCTCTCAACCATCTCCACCTAAAGAAGAATCAGGGAATGAGAATGAAAGTGATGCTGAAGATGTTGCATTGCTTACTAAAAGATTCTTAAGACAATTTAAGAAGAAGACTTTAAAGTTTAATAGAAAAGAGAAAGAGAAACCTTTTGATAAAGGTAAAAACAAAGTCAGCTCCTCCTCCAAGTATCAATCTAGAAATGTGAAATGCTATAACTGTCAAAAGTTTGGACACATATCTACTGAGTGTCCAATGGAAAGGAAAGTGAAGAAAAAGACCCTTGTGGCTACATGGGATGACTCATCTGAAGCCGAAACAGATTCAGATGAATCACACAAAGATGAGACAGAAAATTACACTGTGTTGATGGCCAAAACTGTGTGTGATTCATTACTTGAAACAATGGAAAGTTCTAAAGAAAATGATGTTGAAAGCTTGGAGAGTGAATCTGAATCTGAATATGACAGCTCAGATAATGAAAAAGATGATGAAGATTCACAAGTAACATATGCTAGACTCTATGAGAAGAGTTGCAAATTGATTGAAGTCTTGAACAAACAAAAATCCAAAAACAAAATCTTAAAAGACAAAATTGAAACGTTAACTAATGAAAAGAATATCTTAGCAATTGAACTAAATAAAAGTAATTCTAAATTTCATATTGCTAGTGAAGAATTCAACAAGATCAAAAGTTATGAAAAAGAAGCTGAAACTCTAAGCAAAATAAACGTACTTTTAAGAGATGAAGTCACTCAACTGAAATGGTTCAGAAAAAAGTATGAGTATTCATTTACCCATGGAGAAGAAAAATTTGAAAGACTTTTTAAAATGGGAAAATATCATAGAGACAAAACTGCATTAGGATACAACAAAATAGACAAACATAATCCTAATGTCTCTACTGTGTTTGTGAAAGGAGAAACTTCCTCTAGTAGTCAAAACATTTCTGAAATTACATGTCATTCATGTGGAAGCAAAGGACATGTCAAGTATGATTGCAAAATTGAACAAATTAAAAGACAGACCGCTAAGACATATGTCAATTCTCAAACAAGAAAAACTGCTCATAACAATACAATCAAATACTCTGTCACTCAACAATTAAATGAGATGATGAAACAAATTGTTCGTCTAAAGTTACAACTCCACAATCACACAAAACCTATTAAATCAACTGAAATCTACTCTAAGAAACATTTTCATCAACAAAATCATAACAAAGCTAAATCTCAAGGTTTTGGTAAAACCCCTATCACACAAAGATACATTTGGATTCCTAAGAACAAAGGCTTGTTGGTTCACACAGCCTTTAAAGCAGTTGATCATTCCTTGTGGTACCTAGATAGTGGATGTTCTAGACACATGACTGGGGATAGAGCATACCTATCCACAATAATTGAATATGATGGTGGAACTGTCACCTTTGGTGATGAAAATATTGCTAAAGTAGTTGGTAAGGGTACCTTGAATGTTCCCAACATGCCTGTTATTGAAGATGTTTTATATGTTGATGGTTTGAAACATAACTTGCTAAGCATTTATCAAATATGTGATAAAGATCATGTTGTTAACTTTAGTAGTCTTGGTTGTGAGATCTCCAAAAATGGAAAGATTATTCTAAGAGGCCTTAGAACCAAAGAAAACTGTTATGTTATCGGTAACCAGAAAGAATCATCTAGTTCAGCCTGTTACATTGCTCATCTTGATGAAGCTCAACTATGGCATCAAAGACTTGGTCATGTAAATTTTAGGGACTTGTCCAAACTGGACAAGTATGTTAAAGGGTCTTCCTAAAATCAGCAGGAAATAAAATACAATCTGTGGAGAATGTCAAAAAGGTAAACAAATTAGAAATTCTCACAAAAAATCCACGTCTCTAAAAACCTCTAGACCCTTAGAACTTCTCCATATGGACTTGGTTGGTCCAACTAAGAAAGAAAGCAGGGGTGGCAGAAAATACTTCCTGGTTATTGTAGATGATTACTCTAGATTCACTTGGGTTGCGTTTCTAAGAGAAAAATCTGATGCATATGTTGAATTTAAAAAATTGTAAAAAGAATCCAAGTTGAAAAAGGAAGAGCAATATCTCGGATAAGAAGTGATCATGGTGGTGAATTTGAAAATATTAAGTTTGAAAAATTTTGTGAGAAATATGGAATTCACCATGAACTTTTTGCCCCTAAAACTCCTCAACAAAATGGTATTGCTGAGAGAAAGAATCGTGTCTTACAAGAGATGGCCACCGTTATGCTTCATGGAAAGAATGTTCCTAGAGATCTATGGGCTGAAGCAGTTAGCACAGCGTGTCACATTATAAACAGGGTATACTTGAGAACTGGCTTGGATAAAACTGCTTATGAGTTATGGCATGATAAAAGGCCCAACATTAGCTATTTTAAAATTTTTGGTAGCAAATGCTATATACTTAAGGATAGAGAACACTTGAGCAAATTTGATTCAAAAAGTGATGAAGGCATTTTCATTGGCTATTCTATAAACAGTCGTGCATACAGAGTGCTGAACAAAAACACTGGAGTCATACAAGAATCTATAAATGTTGTCATTGATGACAAACAAAATGATTTCAGATTTCAAGAAAACTCTGATTTTGATGAGATAGATGTCCAAACTGAAAAACTAAACAAGGCTCCAATCTCTAGTGATTTGGTGAATGTGAAACATCACCCTATGGACCAAATTCTGGGAGATCCTTTGGCTGGTGTCAAGACTAGAAGACAATTAGAAAATATTGTTAGCTATCTCTGCTTTACTTCTACTCTTAAACCTAAAAATGTGGATGAAGCTTTTACTGATGATAACTGGATAAATGCAATGCAAGAAGAGCTAAACCAGTTTGCTAGAAGTGAAGTGTGGGATCTAGTGCCTAGGCCAAATGACAAAAATGTTGTAGGTACTAAATGGATTTACAAAATAAACTTGATGAAAATGGTACCATTGTTAGAAACAAGGCCAAGCTGGTTGCCCAAGGATATTCTCAAATTGAAGGAATAGATTTTGAAGAAACCTTTGCTCCTGTTGCTAGACTTGAGTCCATTAGAATCTTACTTGCCATTGCTTGCTCTTTAAAATTTAAATTATACCAAATGGATGTCAAAAGTGCCTTTCTAAATGGTCTTTTGAAGAAGAAGTTTATGTGGAGCAACCTAAAGGATTTGTAGACACAAAGAAGCCTAATCATGTGTATCATCTCAAAAAGCCCCTCTATGGTCTCAAACAAGCCCCTAGAGCTTGGTATGAAAGGCTTACACAGTTTTTAATTAATCAAAATTTTGAAAGGGGAAGTGTGGATAAAACTTTCTTTATTCAAAAAACCAATGATTCTATTTTGATTGCTCAAATTTATGTTGATGATATTGTGTTTGGATCTACTTGCAATAACTTCACAGAAGAGTTTGCTAATCTAATAAAATCTGAATTTGAAATGAGCATGGTTGGTGAACTTAATTTCTTTTTAGGATTACAAGTTAAACAATTGACTGATGGAATGTTTATTTCCCAAACCAAATATGCAAAAGAATTGATCAAAAGATTTGGTTTAGATTCAGCCAAACACATGAACACTCCCATGAGCACAACTCTGAAATTGTCTAGAGAATCGAGTGGTAAGAGTGTTGATCCCGGTCTGTTTAGGAGCATGATAGGCAGCCTATTATATCTTACAGCTAGTAGACCCGATATTGCTTTCAGTGTGGGAGCTTGTGCCAGATTTCAATCTGATCCCAAAGAAATCCATTTGAAAGCAGTTAAAAGAATCATTAGATATGTTTCAGGAACTTCAGGATATGGTTTATCGTATCCATATGATTCATCTACTTGTATTGCTGGATACTCAGACGCCGATTGGGCTGGAAATGTAGATGATAGAAAATCTACTAGTGGTGGATGTTTTTATCTAGGAAACTGTTTAGTTGCTTGGCACAGCAAGAAACAATCATCCATCTCTTTATCTACAGCTGAAGCAGAATATATAGCAGCTAGTAGTGGATGTACTCAAATGCTTTGGATGAAACAAATGCTCACAGACTATGGTATTGAACAATGTAGCATGAACTTGTATTGTGATAACACTAGTGCTATCAATATCTCCAAAAATCCTGTTCAACACTCTAGAACTAAGCATATTGACATTAGACATAATTTCATTAGAGAATTGGTTGAAGAAGGAGTCATAGTATTGGAGCATATATCTACAGAAAAACAACTAGCAGACATTTTAACAAAACTCTTGGATGTTTCAAAATTTGAAAATATGAGAAAATCCCTTGGTGTTTGTACTATTCGATAAAATTAAAATAAAATAAAAAAAGGGGGAATTTCGGCTAGCCGTGGACCCTCTCGGCGGCTAACCGCCGTGGCGGGCCCGTGTTTTTAAAAACTAGGTTTTTGTCTCATTTCGTTGTTTCTTCTTCTCTCATCTGTTTCGTCTCCACCGTAGCTGTGTCTGGAGCTCGGTTTCTCTCTCAAGGTCCTTTCTTCTTATTCCCCTCTTTCTTTTATTTTGCATTTTCTTGTTTTCCTTGTTATTGTGCATTTGCTGTTCTTGTTTCCTTGTTCTCTTGCACATATTCTCCTTCTCTTGTGTGTGCTGTGTTCACTTCTGTGGGCACTCCAACTGTTCGCATCAATGCCTCCTAGAATGAAATCGGCTGTAAATCGTCCCTCTAAAAGAGGACGCTCTATTGGAGGCTCCTCCTCTAGTCAAGAAAGACCTCCCCCATCACCCCCATCTTCACCTTCACATTCATCCTCTAGTTCCCCTTCCTCTTCTCTTCCTCCTCCATCTATGCCTATGAGTCTCAAACCAAATGCTCAAATGCTAAACGACATGAAAAAAAGGTTGATTCTGGTTGAGCGTCGCACCCTCCGCGCAGTTATTGAAGGTCATGAAACGGCCATTATTCTTGCTCAAATCAATTGGAGTAACATTCTGGATTGGGGGGACAAGGTTTATCCTTCTCTTGTTTACAGCATGTATGCATCTATTACTGATGCTGTTTCAACTATTGACTCTTGCTCTTTTAATGTAGCATTTAGAAATCAAGTAGTCACAATTGACCCCGATCGTATTTCCTCTATTATGAACATCCCTGTTAGTGAAAATGGCCTAACTATGGTTGCCGACACACTCACTGAGGCTGAAAAGGCTGAAGCTACCCTCCGTATCTGCGGATTTAATGCTGAGTGGAATCGTAAAAAGAATTTTCTTCCTCTAGGTGCTTTGATTCCCAATTATAGACTACTACACAATCTGTTCACTTTTAATGTCTATCCTCGTAAAGGCAATAGGACCGAATTAACTTCTTATATGGTCAATATCCTTCATAAAGTCATTACCGGTGTCCCCATATGTCTTCCTTCGCTGATTTGTCGTACCATCGTACGGTTTCACCTCTCAAATGCTACAAAGACTGCTGCCCCATTTGGGTTTCTTATGACTCAACTCGCTCGTTCTTATGGTGTTCCTCAGCCGACTGATACTCCTCTATACCATGCTCCTTTTGGTAGAGCAAACCTTATTCAGATGAATCTTCTTCCTAATGCCGAAGCTGGGCCAGTTCCGCCTCTTGCAGATGATCAAGCTCCACAGCAGCCAGCTCCATCAGTGCCTCCTGTGCAAGTTCGTGGGGCTACTTCTTCTGGTGCATCACGGAGCATGGGAGATCGTTTGGATGGTATAGAGCAACGGCAGTCCAAGACAGAGAAACTATTGAAAAAGACTCTACGATACTTAGGGGCTTTGTCCAAGGGCTGTCGAGGACATGATTTCAACGAAATGCCTCCCTCTCCATCCCCTCCATCTGATTAGTTTTTAGTGGATCTTTTAGCCACATTTGTTTAATTGGTTCTGTTTTTGGTGGTGTTGTGTTGACAAGTGGCTGCCCTTTCCTATGTGTTTAACATACTTATGCTAATTTCTTTTAACTTGGGATGTATGAACCTTCATGTCTGACTTTTATATCATATTCCTCCTATCTACTTTTGTGACTTCCTGATGTATTTTTTCTATTGCATTGTTATCTTTCTTATTGCATGGTCCTGCCCTTGTCAATTTGTGACAAAAAGGGGGAGAGAGAATTCCCAGGATTTAGTCTCAAAGAATGCTTCTAACTCACTTGAACATGTTTTTTTTGGCTAATGATTAAGGGGGAGTTGCAATCCCTCCATAGAATGTGTTTCTCCTTGTCCTATGCAGGTAATTCATTCAGATTCAAGCACATTCATAGGGGGAGTTATTATTTGAGTTGTAATTATTGCATTTCCTCGTAATGTTCTCGTACTCTTGTAATATTGAGTGTTATTGGGTTCATTTATTGTAAAAGTATATAAAATAGGTGTTTTGCCACGAAATTGTCAAAGGGGGAGATTGTTAGTGTTACATTCCTGTGTGCACTATTTTTGGTTTGTCAATTCCGTGTCATTGTGTCCCAAAGACCTTACATCTCGAAGAGGTTCAAGGATGATCTACTTCAAGGATCTGTTCAAGCTTTTGGAAGACCTGGATGTGTCAAAGAAGACTCCACTTGTGTGCAAATCATCTCAGGTATTTTGGACCAAAAACCATTACCTACCTGGACCCTAGGAACCTTGCTTACCTTAGCCTATATTAAGTGTTTCATTTAATGTTATCTTCATTATGTTCTGTCCAGAAAAAGGGGGTTCGGTGACCTTTCGGTCACCTGGCGGCTAGCCTCTTTGCAAGAAGCGGCTAACCGCTAGGTAACCGAAATATCACGATTACATTTCCAGAATGCTGTTTTCTGTCAGAAATGATTCGGCCACCTTGCGGTCAGCATTCGGCTAACTGCAGTATGGACTGGCGGCTAACCGCCAGGTAACCGAAATATCACGGTTACTTTTCCAGAATGCTGTTCTCTGTCAAAAAGTGATTCGGCCACCTTGGGGTCAGCATTCGGCTAACCGCAGTGAGGACTAGCGGCTAACCGCCAGGTAACCGAGGTTCACGGTTACATTTCCAGAATACAAACTTCTCAACTGTTGTGGAAGTTCGGTCACTTCGCGGTTACCTTTCGGCTAACCGCCATATGGGCTGGCGGCTAACCTCCATGTTATTGAAATTCCACGGTTAGCTTTCCAGAACGCTACAGGTGTTTGAGGTACAGATTCGGTCACCATGCGGTCACATCACGGCTAGCCGCTATGACTACCATCGGCTAACCGTGAGCTGACCGAATTAGAAAAATTAGCCGTTACCTCAGAGAAATTGAAATGAGGCTAGCCGAACTACCAAGAGGCTAGCCGCCAAAACTAGCCATTGGGAACTTCTCTATATATATCTGGAGCTCGTTTTACACTGCAGCATGTACATTTTTTAAGAGCTTACTTTCATACTTCTTCCCATCTTTCCTAAGCCTTTAAACCATCTTCCAAACACACCATTAACCCAATCTAGAAAATGAATGAGAGATGTTAGTCTCTAGAAAAGTGTGTTTGGAAAAAGGATTCTAGTTTGTTTTCAAATGATATACATTTAGGAAAATCTAGAACCCAGCCTCTTGTCCCTTGATTGAGCACAACATTGGAGCATCATCTTCAATATCAAGGAAGCATTGCAAGAGGCATAAAAGCTTGGAGCTACGATGACAAGCTTCGAAGAGCATCCTCTGGACTTCATCAAAGGGGTAAGTGGCACCCTCCAGATTTTGTCAAAAGAGGCAAGTGTTCTTCTCCCTCACTTCATTAAATTTAGAGCATTGTAAGAGTGGCTTATTTCTGTGTGATTTAACCACTATAAAAATGGTAAAGGGGAGTAGAACTTTGTGATCGAACCTCGTGAACAAAATTGATGTAGAATCATTACTTGTGTAGTTTTGATTCATCATAGTGGAACCAAGGGACTGTGTGGACCTTGTGAGTGGATGTAGGACATATGGTCCGAACCACTATAATTCTCTATGCATTTATTTATGTTGTTTGTCTAAGTGTTTTGATCTAGTTTACATGCCTTCTTTACCATTGAACATTGCTAGATAATCACACTTAGTATACATATCACTTGATCTCTTTTAAATCTTGATTAATAGGTTAAAAATGGTATTAAAAGTTTGATAAACCTATTCACCCCCCCCTCTCTAGGTTGAGAACATTGGCCCTAGGTGAACTTTTAGACTTAGTTATTGGTTATCGGATATAGAGACTATTTTAGGTTCTGATCTTAATCAATTTAAGTGGTAAGGTGTTTAGTTATTCGTTTTAAATTAAAGTTGTGAACCAAGGTTAGAGTGTAGGATAGGCGCCACAGGGGTGGTGCCTAGGTGGTTGTTTGTTTGTTCGTAAGGGCTTTGGGTGCTTAGTCCGAATTGATTAAAGTTTCAAGTGTTTTAAGTCAAAAGTATTTTTATATGTTGATTGGGATTGGTTTGAAAGTTAATTAATTGTATTAAGTTGTTCGCTAGGGTTTTTATGAAAACAGTTAGGTTGGGCGCCCAGGGTGTGGTGCCCAGGTGGATTTGGAAGACAGGCGCCAAGGAGTGGCGCCCAGATGAACTGTTTTGTGCTTCGGGTCGGTTTGCTGTCTTTTAGGTCGATTCAAGTTTAAATTGATTAAAGGACTTAGTGTGTTTGGATGTGGGATGCTATTCGTATTCAATTGGGATTTGTTTAAACGTCAATTAATTGCGTTAAGTTGTGAATTTGGTTTTTCTGAAAACGGGGAAGCTAGGCGCCCAGGTGGATTTGACAGAGGGGCGCCAAGGGTGTGGCGCCCGGGTGAACTATTTTGTGGTTTGGGTCGGTTCCGTATTTTTTTTTTAGGTTGATTTGCGGTTGAGCGTTTATGGTTTGATGTATTGTAAATTAAAAGTGTTCTGTTTCGTTGATTAAGATTAAATTCTACTTCGATTAATTAGGCTTTAGTGACTGGGAAGGCTGGGCGCCCAGAGGGTGGTGCCCAGGTGGATGTGACAGGATGGGCGCCCAAGGGGTGGCGCCCAAGTGTTTGTCTTGTATGTTTGAGTTGGTTCGATGTTTTAAGTCTATTTGGGCTTATGGTTTCGATTGTTTTAGATTTCAAGGGTGTTCCGGTGTGTTGATCATGATTGAATTCGAGTTTAATTTCAAGTAGGGTTTCCTAGTGATTGGATAGGATGGGCACCAGGAGGGTGGTGCCCAAGTGGATACGGAAGGATAGGCACCAAGGGGGTGGCGCCGAAGTGGATATTTTGTGGTTTATTTGTTTTGTATTTTCTAAATTGGTTTGAGTCCAAATTGGTTGAGGTTTCAAGTCTTTTAGGTTAACAATGTTTTAAGGTGTTAATTCGGGTTTAATCAATTAAGTTTAATTAAGTGGTGGTTTCTAAGGGAATGGAATATGATAGGCACCAGGAGGGTGGTGCCCAACTGTATAGGCAGGCTGGGCGTCCAGGGGGTGGCGCCCAGGTGTCTGTTTTATGGTTTCGTGTTGATTTTGCGTTTTTAGGCCGGTTCAAGTCTAAATTGATTGACGTCTCGTGTTTCTTAAATCTAAAAGTGTTTTATTATGTTAACTATGATTAAATTCGGGTTGTGATTACTTAGAAATTTTAATTAAGGGTTCTTTAGTGATGGAATAGGATGGGCGCCAAGAGGGTCGTGCCCAGGTGTACTTGGCAGGCTGGGCACCTAGGGGGTGGCGCCTAGGTGGACTGTTTTGGAGTTGTGTTGGTTTTGTGTTTTTGAGTTAATTAGAGGTTGAGTTGATTAGGGTTTGAGTTATTCTAGGTTTAAAATGTTTTACTCTGTTAATTCAGATTGGTTTAAGGTCTTGGGTTAATTAGAGGTTGAGTTGATTAGGGTTTGGGTTTGCTTCAATCCCTTTTCTGGTGACCAGGCTTCCCAGAATTTTGCAGGAGCCGACACCAAATGCACACTTGGATGCATTCAGTTTAAGCTGGAATTTTTTAAGGACGTCAAAAGTTTGACTTAGGTTTGCCAAGTGGTCCTGTGACCTTTTAGACTTGACACCCACGTCGTCAACGTAGACCTCTATTGTCTTGCCGACCTGGTCCTGGAACATCTAGGTCATCAGCCTCTGGTAGGTCGCCCCTCGAGGCGGGAGCCGAGACCATTGCCGAGCTTGTCGAAGCCTTGTCTTGGTCCAACTCTTCCCTCCGAGATGATTTCTTGTCTCTCTTAGAGGGTCTGTCTTCCTACCAGAGGTCAAAGCTTTTCATAGGTCGGGCCTCGTCTTCTTCTTGCTCTATAAACTGGTTCGCCTTGGCCATCAGTGCCTTCACCGTGACCACGGGGGACCGCACCAAATCCTTCCGAAGCTCATTGCCTGGCAACAGAGCCTTTTTGAAGGACTTGATGGCCACTCTATCAGTGGCGTCCTCGATCTAGCTGTAGATCGTCCAGAATCTCTTGGCGAACTAGGTGATGTTTTTGGTTCGCCACACTCTGATTACCATCAGGTCATCGTTCATCTTAAGGATGAGCCTATGAGCTTGGAATTTTTCCACGAAAGAATTCCGGAGCTGCCGCCAACCCGAAATTGACCCCTCTGGAAGTGCGCAGAACCACCTTAGGGGGAGGTCTCCTAAATTAGAAGAGAAAACTCTGCAGTTCAAGTGGCCTATGTCGCCCCATCATAAAGGACGAACCTCGGGACACTAAACTCTTCAGGAAGAGAAAAGTTCCTTGTCTCCTGAGAGAAGGGAGATGTGCCAAGATCCTTTGTGTCGTAGGCGTTTAGCCAATCTCGTGTAAACCCGACTATCTCCATATTTTGCCTGATTGTCTGCTTAACTTGTCGGTCAAGCCATTCTCTCAGGCCGTCATTTTCCTTCGGTCTTCGGCGCGCCCTTTTTGAGTCTTCGTTCAAGTGGCTGCTACTCAAGCCTTCATCGTAAGCTCGGTGGCCCCTCTTATTATCCAGGATTTGCCTTGAATCCTGTTCAACCGAAGAAGTTCGGCCTCGTCTGGGAGGTAGACCGAAAGTCTTTTTATTTTCTTAGAGCTGCTGCTGGAGTTGACGAATCAGTCCATTTTGCTCTTGGATAACAAGGTTTTGGGCCCTAATATCCGTGAGGAGTGGGTTGCATTCACCGTCCACATCGGTCCGGTGATGGGATTTTGACTTGGTCGGCATTGGTGTATCATCTCGTCGGGCACGTTCCAGTAGAGGAACACTCTGCCAGGGACGCTCTAGCGGAGGAACATCTTATCCGGAAGGTTCCATTGGAGGGTTATCTCGCCAGGGAGTGCTGTCACCCCCTTTGACGATGAGCCCGACTGAGTCACAGGCCCTTCCATGCTCGCTGCACCAGATCTTCCTCCGAATCTCCTCTGGCGAGGGACCGAAGGCAATGCTGGCGATAGCGACGGGCCCCTCGATGATACTTTGCCCTTTCTAGTCTTCGGAGGCATGGTGTTTGTGAATCTTGTTCGATTGATTCCCACAGACGGCGCCAACTGTAAGTGCCTAAATTAATACGGACTTGTTAGGGTGATATAAAACTTCTTAGGAAGGATCGAACGCCTGAGACCTAAAAGGGAAGGAGAGAAATAGAGGTCAGAGGCCCTGGCTGCTGTCAGCCGAAGGCACTTCGATGCCTAAGTTAGTTCACCAACTAAGCAAAGGATGAGTGGTAAGGAGAAAGGCAGGATATGGAGATGTGTATGCGTGTGCGTATGCGTTGCATACCTTTATGGGACATACCATATATATAGACGCGAGTGCCATTGATTTTCTCTGAGTAGAGGTAGTTGGAGGTAAGGTCCCATCGGACCTTACCCTGACTCCTTGGTGGTAGTTGGATGGGGAGTCCCATCGGACCTTACCCTGGCTTCCCATTCTTTCTGACAACATGTTCGTACCTTTACAGGAGTGTGATTATAATTGGCTGATGCCCAGTACTCATCTCGGTTAACTGAACCGGGCTGAAGATGATACCAAGGTCAGAAAGAGTTTTGAGATGGACGCATCCAGGCACCGAGCTGGCACTATTGCCAAGTTGCATATTGTTGGAAGTGGGTGGACATCTAGGATAGGTTTCAAAAAATTTCACCATCTAGAGGTGATGAACACCTATCCAAAAGGCCAATAAAACCCAATCCAGGATGCATGTCCTCAATCTCAACCATCATGGTTAGTAAACAAACCTATCAAGAAGATAGAAATAGCACTAAACATGCAACCACGGAATTCCATAACATACAAGGAGTAGAAAATACCTATGGAACTTGGTTGTGCTCTAATGGAGAACTTGATTCAACTCTTTGATGAAGAGCTCTTCTAAAATCAGAATCTCCAATGCCCAATCATCTTCCACGCTATGATCCGCTTCAGATCTCTTTCCTTAAGAGAGATGGTGGAATCTCCAAGAGAAAGACTAACTAGAATCACTAAGGAAACTAGAAGGGAACTAGAAGAGAGAGAGGGGAAGGAGAAGAAGTGCAACACTTGCATAAAAGAGGAGTGGGCGTCAATTCCAAGGGAGCATGAGCATGGACGTCTAAGGGGCTCCCTCCTCTTCCTTTTATAGTTTTTCAAACTTCTCTCTTTGTGTATTATTAGAAGTCCAACTTCCATTATACTTAGTAACCCTTTGTTCCACTATTACCACTATTAGAAGTCTCACTTCAAATAGAAATAGTAGATTTCCTTTTTGAGTTCAAATAGAATTAGTAAAGATCCAATCTTGTGCTAGCATGGAGACCACTAGGGATTCCATAGAAAGCTGGCTCCAACTGGGACACCCCGACCCCATATCTCATGTGCAATCCGGGTCCACAGTTAATTGCAAATAACTCCACTAAATAAATGCAATTGAACTCCAGTCTTAGGAATAAATTACATGAAGACCCTAAACTTCCTTATCACTACAAGTAGGCCCCTCTATCAATATCCATGGATCAATTGGTCAGACTGTCCCACCAATTTAGATCCATATCTTTTTATCCTTTAGACCCAATTAATTATAGTAATCATTAGGACCATCCAATTAACTCTTAATTGAGATGGGTGTACACTTATCACTGATAGATCCATTAATTGGCATAAGGGGAAAAGATAGATTCCATTTTGACCATTAAATGTTCCCACAGTCCTATTATCACGTACCCAAGACACCGAGGTGTTGATCTACAGTTGGCCTCACTCATTGGTGACTCAAAGTAAATGAATAGATAGAAACTTGAGTTCTTCAATGTCTCAGGGTTGAGAGCCTATTGCTAGGAAATTATGAGAGCAAACCTTAAAGTAAAGACAGTATCCTTGAGCTGCATCTCATGGTCCTTCAATACATCTAATGTACCAGTATAATGATCTAGAATCTTACGTTCCTATGATCGAGACAGATCATACTATTTCATAGTATAAATAAAGAATTTAATCAATTTATTACATCAACCTTAATGGATTGAGACCATAAAACTAACATATATAACTGGCACTATTGCCGAGCTGTATATAACCGAGACCAAGACATACCCAGTAGGTACTTTTACCGAAGCTAGCATAATCTTGGCATTGCGGGAATGCCCCCACACACCTTCTATCTAGATAGAATTGATGCCTACGACTACTACAGCACATACAGCTTTGCAGTTCCTCGAAATGAGCTTTGCAATTCCAATCTCCATTCAACACAAACAACTATACAGGTTCCAGTATGAACACCGATTGAACCAACACATTTTGATCGGTTTGACTCCCTCATGTCGCATGTCCCTGATGAAGTAAATCTACATTCAAATTCTATATGTTAATAACTCCTCCTGGTAAAGGATTTACTTTCATATTCTTCGTCGGATTATCCATTATGTAATATATTAAATCGATGGTTTTGGATTTAATTTTTACCAGGTTTCGTTCAATTTTGACTTTTTTTAATTGAGCTTCGGTAAAAAGCTAAAAATGAATAGGTCAAGAGATTTGAACTCATGACCTTTTTGAACTAACCTCTACTGGCTACACTATATAATACCAATATGTAATTTTTTAACAAATATAAATGTCAAAAGTAGTAAGATGGAGCGAGGACCCTAGCCATGTGAGTCATACCCGTGTTTAGCAAGAGTTATTGTGCTAGTTATTAAAGTCTGCCTATTGTAAATGTTAGACTCCGTTTGAACTCCTTGCAACCGTTTTCCTTTGGCAATATAACTATTTTTCTCTTCTTCGGTCTTCTAATATGCAGACATGAAACCCTTGGACTTCAGGCCAGTTTGGGAACTTTATGGTTGAATAAAGTGAGGTGAAGTATTAAATCAAGAGAAAATAAAATATAAGGGGGTTATGATGGTCTTTCATCCTTAGTGGTTTAATAGGAAATCTTTTTTACTTTTTGTGTAAAAGGTCAATGTTTCTTTGTCATTTAGTGGAGAAAGGATGTTTTTTTACTATTTTTTTAAAAGGAGGAGGGAACTTTGAACTTGTGTACTTTTGATATGACTCCCAAGTCTTTTCTTGTCTGGAAAATGGAGGCTTAACTTCACCTTCATTTTAATAGTAAATTCCCAAACGGTTAAAAGAATGCAAAGGAAGAACCGTGACTTGCATCGAGTTCTTCCTTCAGCAGTGGTGCTCCTTCGTCCCTTTCTATCTCTCTCTTCAACTCCTGTAAATTAATCTTTCTAACCTCCATTCTCTGCATAGAAAGGTTATTTTAGTTTTAGCTCTTCCATGCAAGCGGACTCTTCCAAGCGGGCTCAATAACCTTGCCGAGGACGTGAGAAATTTTCAAACCGAGCTCCATCATCACCTTTCTCCTCCTATCAAAACATATTACACTTCTTCATTCCTTTTATTTCAACTCATTCTCTTCTGAATTCCGTATTTTTTTTATTCCAAATTGAGGAGAATATCTGCAAGTTCTCTAAGAAGGGATTGACGTTGTTCGGGATAGGCGTCCTTTTTCATGGCTCGCACGGAATCACCCAGCTCAAGAGCGTTTCCGGTAGCAAGATCCTTCAGATCTTGAAGCCCATGGTATCTCAATTTTCATCATTTTCTTTATGCAAATTGCTGATTTTTTTCTAAATGAAAAGAAAAGATTGTGTTTTAATGGGTTTCTGACGTTTTTTTTTTCGAATAGAAATAAAAAAGATCATGGTATATATAAATTTCACATTGGGTTTGTTTCAAGTGAAAAACAAGGTTGGATATTTATTAGGCATTGTAGATGAGTTTTGAATTAGATCTTGTAAGTAGAAAGTTGAAGGAAGGGAATTCCTAGGTATCCCCTTTTACCACTGGGCACCTCCTAGGCATCTACTTTTACTGTAATGATTTCGAATGTTGGTGTTTTGCTTTTTCAGAAAAAAATAAGAGGATTTAACCGGAAAAAACACTTAATGAGCACGTGTGACCCGATCAAACACTTTAGATGGTAGTGCACCAATTAGAGCAATTGAGTCGGATCTTTATTTTTTTTTTACCTATTTGGCACATCATCGGCGCTGACCTTATTTACACTGCATAAAGTCGGTGCCAACCCTGTCCGCGAACCCTATTAGGGCTCAAAACCCTGTTTCTTCTCATTCTTTTCTTCTTTCTTCCAGTATACCACTGAGACAGACCTTGGATGGGTGCTCTTGCGTAGTAGCTTCCATTTCCACTTGCACCGGGGTTCAAACTTCCTCCTTAACTGCATCTCTTTGCTGCGGATTGATTTTTCCCATCGTTTGTTTTTCCCGTCTTGACTGCAAAGGTATCTATCTCCTTCCATTTTTTAATCTTTCTCTATGTTTTTGTATTTTCCTTCCTTTTGGTTCTCCTGCCATCCCGCAAACGATATCGAAGTACATGGTACATTGGTTTCAACGTCGTTGTGGGATTTGCAGATTGTTCATTGGAATGAACTAGGGTTTGTAGGATTCCGAATTTAAGGTTTTCTGGGTTGAGAATGACGATAGTTCTAGAGCAGTTACCGTCTTTGGTAGTTAGAATGAACTTGTTCTCCTTGCTCCTTTTTCTTGTTTTGTGAAATGGATTGAGTTGATTTTGGTCCCAAAGCTTTAAGATAACATATTTATTTTGTTTTTGTGTGTTTAATTGGATTTGTAATTAAATTAAGATTATGGTTTAATTAGTTTCCTTTCATTTAATTGGTCTTTTTGTTTATTTAATTTGTCTGTAATTGGTTTTCTCATTGATGCGGCCCAAATGCATGGGATCCATATGGAAAACATGTCTGACTCAAGTGATCCAAAATTAGGCCATTTCGTGTTCCAAAAATGGACACTAGTTTCTTTACGAAATCACATTTTAGTTGAACTAGGTCTGAAACTGTTATCAAGGAACCACCATGGGATCAATAATGAAACTCTTTTTAATTGGACTATTTATCAAATGAATGGTTCATATACAAAGATGAAGGTTATAAAATTAAAACATTAGGATAATTTAACTAGAATAATATTGGTCACATACTTTACTAGCAAAGAGAAATCCGTGCAGAGCATGGGCAAGCAACCAACCAAATTTGTAATACAAAAATTGTAAAGAGGGTAAAAATTGGAGATGCACTAATATATTAGTGTATATTTTTTTATACAATGCAATTAATAAGTAAAATAAACAATATTAACAATGGAATTTTACAAAATAAATGTTGCTAAACATGTCTTAGCTCGATTTACTCACAAATGCACCAAAACACCAAATTCGGTGTTCCTACACTCTTTTTGGACGACTTTACCCCCACAGTGTGCCAAACGACATCGTCATCTTCCCACACCTTTTCCATCCCTAATCGAATGAATTGGTCATATCCCCCTTCTTTCCCTATTCCAGCTAGAGAATCCCCAGTCCAGGTTTTTCCTCTCTCGGCCTTTTCTCTCTTTCTTCCTCTCCCTGCCTTCTTCCTCTACATGCCTTCTCCGCTCCCTCCTCTTTCCTTCCCTCTCCCTCTGCATGAACATCTCGGCTCCCTGCTCTCTCTTTCCCTCTTCCTCTTCGGCTCCGCCAAATCAGTGATTTCAGCCGGATCCTTTCACACCGGTAGCCAGTGATGCTCTCTTGTTACAGGAGTTGATGAAGAAAATCGTGTATCTGAAAGAGGGTTTCTCCAGCCAAGAAAGGTGAGAACTTGCATAAAATAGCCATTTCTTGTTGTTGTAATTGCATGGCAGTGTCCTTGATTTCCTTTTGAAGTTTTGTGTTTAGATTTTCCTACATTGAATTCTCTGTTTGTTTGAAATGGATTTCTAAAAAGGGGATTTATGGCCATTTGAAATCCCAAAACAGGAACTTTTTAAATGCTTGGGTTCTTTATCATATAGTTGTTTTTTACTATTTATTTCTCGTTGATTTACTTATTTGGATATGGGCCTTGATTTCATTATCTTGACAGTTTTGGGAAGGTATCAATTTCTCCTGTTCTGTTTCTTTGATATGATTGTATTGTGTTTGGAATGGAGCCCAACCTTTCTGTAAGACCCCGCCCCGAGAGTTTCCGATTAGTGCAAATTAAGACGTGCTTTAGTTATAAGTGAGATTAGTGAATTTTGGTTAGTTTGGATTAGAATAGATTTTTATAGCTTTGGATTATTTTTGGGAACTCTTTTGATTTAGCGGGACCCTTTGGGGGTTCCTTTATCGTGTTCTATGAGATTTGGGATTTGTTGGATACTTGGAAAAATCTGTAGTTTTGCCCCGTTTAATTTATTTTATTATTCCCCACAACTTTCGTATTTGCCTCGTTTCCGTTTGAGACCTCTAGACCCTACTTGGCTAATGATAGGGGTAAAACAGTCTTTTGCACAAAAATCTAGACACTATTTTCAACATCTCCGAAACCCGTGAAATATATACTTTTTGGAAACTAAAAATTTCGACGAACATTTCTTCCTTCTTCGTCGAGTTTGTTCGAAGCCCCGAAACGCATGTTTTAGCCCCCACAAGATTCTTAAGTGGTGGGACCCATCCCCACTTTCTATTAAAAGAGGAGCCTCCTTCACTTTCCCCTTTCCTTGCAATTTTCATTAGAAGAGAAGAGATATCCAGCCCTAGGGTTTGTTGCCCTTTCTCCTTGCTTCTTCATCGCCAAGCTCTCATCAAGCCATTGCTAAAGGAAAAATGGAGGTTGCATCTTCTTCCTCTCCATGAAGGCACTCCATTGATGCCATTTCTCATAGAAACCACCCACTCTAAAGCCCTTATTGAGCAAGCTTAGTGTATTTGAGGACTTTCCATGTAAGCTCTTCTCTCATCTCCTGGATATGTGTTCTTCTAGTTCTTGAGATGCTCCATCTTGATTATTGGAAGTGATCTCTTTCTATTTCTTGATTTTTGACATTTTAGGGTTGTGATGGGTGTCATTTTGGGGGTTTTTGTGTAGATTGTGGAATTTGAGCTTGAGAGAAGTGCTTAGAGCTTGATTAGCTATTTGGAGCCAAGGTAAGTGGATGAATGGGTTTTCTTTGAATGATTTCATGTTTTAATGGAGTTATGGATTTTCTTTCACTATTCATCTTGCATGTGTTTTATACTCCAAATTGATTGTTAGAAATGTACATGATCATGAGCTTCTTTCTCTTGTAAATGTTCTCTTAAACTTTGTACATTTAAGTTGTATTTTGATATGTATGGACTCTCATTATTGGTGGTTGTGCATTGAATGAGATTTGAAATGGAGAATGGATGTGATTTTTGGTTTAAATGGATGGTTGTTGGAGGATTTGAATGTGGTTGAAGTAGGTGGAAAGAGGACCATAAATGTGTGTTAAGTGTTGGCTTCATTAGTGTTGAGAAATGAAAGAAGAAGGGAACTCGGACTGCAGGTTCTGCAAGTTTCTGGAGTAGTTCGCTCGAGCGAACCCAACATCGCTCGAGCGAACCCTTCACAGAACTTCAATCGCTTGAGTTAACCACATACTTCGCTCGAGCCTTCCTGATTCGGAGAGTCCGCTCGAGCGAACTCAACCTCGCTCGAGCAAACCCCTCATAGAACCTTGGTCGCTCGAGCCTCCCTCCTTTTTCGCTCGACCTTTTTTGACTCGGAGTAGTCCGCTCGAGTGAACTCAACTTCGCTCGAGCGAACCCCTCACAGAACCTTGGTCACTCGAGCATCCTTCGTCCTTCGCTCGAGCCGTCCTGACTTGAACCGGTCCGTTCGAGCGAACTTCCTGTCCGCTCGAGCGAATTGTACAGAATTCCTGGGTCTTTCCTATTGTTTTCAAATATGGTATTTAAAGGTTTGGATGGGTTGTTTGATGCCTTATCACTTTGGAAAGACCTAGGGGATGACATAAGGAGATCGACTTGGAAAAAAACCCCATTTCGGAAATGTATTGGGAATTTTGGGATTTATCAAATTGTATAAGGAAACTTGGAATGTCCTCTATTATTCGAGTACCATACTAAGGGCAATAATAGACATACAAGATCTTTATACATGTTGTCTGAATACAGAAGCCCCAATATATAGTCCGTAATTGTTTAAGGATTCATTGTACTACTTTACACAGATTACACTTGTCCTAACCCGATTTCACTCGATCTCACTGGTTTTATCTCAAACTATGATTTATACACCTGACATGTCCTGCTAGCCCCATTTATGCATGAAAGGATAATGATGTGAAATGTGTGCCTATGAGCACCATGCCCCGCCTGCTCAAGTGTTTTTTACCGATATAGTTTTGTATATGTTTTGATTTCCCATGTAACCTATGAGTCGGCACCACTAAGCTTGGATGTCCTTGTCAGTCTGTTCAACTAACTTGGGCCTCCCCTTGTGCTCCCACCAGTTCCAACTTGGATCCTGCCCTGCCCCGTTACCCGGTTCCGCGGCCGTGGTCTTGTCTAGCTATATGTATAAGTATATAATGTTGGTCCCTGTCACTTCGCATGCTCGAGCCCAACGCACTGAATTTGCTCTCATCACGTTAGTGATAGAGAAGATTTAGCTATAGTGTGGTTGCCACCTAGTCAGTTTCTGTACCTTGAATACCCTACTTGATTTATATTGCATCTGTATTTTAAATGAACAATGCATCCTGTTTTATGACAATTATTGTTTTAATGAGATTTTATTATGTTTTAGGATATGCTTTGTTTTCTTTAATGGTATTATCTATTCACCCACCTGCCAGACCGTCGTGTCTGACCCATTTTGTGGTACTCAGGTCCAGTCCCCGTTATTGCTTTTGAAGAGGAGGCTGTCGGTGAACCGCAACGCTTAGTAGAGTGGCAAGCCGATAATTTCATTTAGACGTTGGATCGAGCTAAGAGTTGCGTAACATTTTGGGAGTTTATGGGATGACAATTGATTTACACGTTTGGTTGTACTGGCCTCTGTTGGCCATTAATTTTGGGGAAATGTTAATTTAACTGATCTTTTGTATAAACATTTAACTTGATATTTTGGGAATGCCAATGAGATTATTGCTCACTCTGACGTCATGTCATTAAATGCATTTATCAATCTTGCATTGTGGAATAAGTTACCGATTTGATTTGCTACACACTTCCGTACTAATGTAAATGTTTTGTGAGTGTGTGTGAAATCCTCACGGCGGAAATCTGTGGGAGATTAAGTGAGTGTATATTCATATGTTCATTGTCGTAACCACACATCACATCAACACTATGTATGTTTATTATTATATGTTCATTTGCAGGCCCGGATCCCGGTCCGGGGTCGCGACACTTTCTATACGATAGTAATTTTTATCTAAGATATATAGTAACTTTTTTTGCTAAAATATGTGATAGTAATTTTGGATTGCATTGCTGTTCATTATTTTGAAATTGATAAAGATATGGTTACTATTTGAAACTAATTTTTATACTTGTTTTCTTTTTTGTTATGCTCTTTTTTGGAATGAGATTATGTATGAGAATGAGTATTTATGATTTGAGGGAATGTTTACGATAGATGAACATGGTCTGTATTTTTCTTCAGTTGTTAAAATGATAGTAAATTCCTACAATCTCCATGAGATTGAGTGATTTCTTCATTACTTACTTGACACGGGCAGCAACGACCATAAGAAACTGCATTCAAATGGGTTTGGATTTTTGCCTTGTGGTTTACTTTATAAGCTTTCGTCGATAATGTTAAGTAAGATTTAGGTACTCGAACAAAATCCAATACTTGGAGTAGATTATCCTTTAAGTTTGGAGAGAAAGACTTTGAAGGTGTAGATTTCTATCTTCAATGAATGACAAGGGGAAAGAAGCTGACAGCTTTATGGATTGATCTAGTTTTACAGATTTAATAGCTGAATCAAAATAGTCTTGCTAATGCCTCTGAACTCCTAATTGATATTGCATTCGTTAAGAGTTTGAGATGTACCCATGGTAGCCATGTATTGTGCTAGGATTTTAGCCTAATCCAAGCAAGATTGGGAATGCTAATCTCTCTAGGATTTTAACCTAATCCAAGCGAGAGTAGGAATGCTAACCTCTCTAGGATGTGGAGAATTTGATGGTGTGATCTATATAAGGTCATTTCTCCTTGTATTAAAGTATTCAAAAAGAAGAAGACACTTGGATCTTTCATCCATAACAGTGTTTAAATCTTGGGGTTGAGTGGAAAAATAGATAGAAAGTAACAAATCCAAACCTCAAATAGATTGATTGGATAAGTTTATGATGATAATAATGATTGTTTAAACCTCAGAGAGTCAGTGAATAAATAACCTGTAAATAAATGTAGAAGATATCTGTGCAGAGAATGATTGAGAATGGTCTTTGGAGAGCACTTAAAGGTTAGCAAGTTCAAGTTCCACAATTCAACTGGGCCCAAAAATTGGAGATAGGTTAGCTCATGCCTTGTAAGTGTAGAAATTTGAGAAACTACATTTTGGATAAAATTCACCATATCTTCGTTATGAGAAAACAACTTAATATACATAGAGGTGAGAATAAGAAAGACAAAATAAATCTCAAATCTATTTAAAACTCAAACACAAACTTAAATTTATTTCCCAACATCTCCAACATCATACACACACACACACACACACACACACTCCTTTCTTTTAATGTGTCACCAAATAGAAACTCTGATCACAAAAGGGTCCTTGGCCCATGGTCCAACCCAAATGGGTTGTGTAGTTTAAGGTCGCTTCTTCAATCTCATACAGGCGGGCATTAATCAGACAGCTTCATCATTTCATCAATCATAGTCTGCACCAAGCAAGCCATGTAGACCTTCTTACTATATTCATGGTGTGAGTTCATCCATTTCAATTGTTCAATGTAGGCCACAATGGTTTAAAAATTCAATATGGTGGATTGAAATTTTCAATTGTTTCAGTTAAAAATTGTGCCTATTTTTCTATTATAGTCATTTTGCATGGTAAATCAGGTAGGTTCTCCTTTTCCCACAGATGGTGATCATAACCACTGATGCATTATTTACTTGAAGTTCGTTTCTCTTCCATAACCTGTCTTGTTATTTAATTTGCATTTAACTAAACAAGTTTCTGCATCCTTAAGAAGTAATTATCGCATTTGATGTTGCTTTGAGTATGTTGTTATGGGAGTCAAGTATGGATGTAGAATAGTAGAACCATTGTTGTAGGCTGCATTGACAATTCATCATCCATATTGGATATGAGTATGATAGACATTAATATGAATACAATCCTACATCTTATGTAAGTTGAGAGCTGACACACTTGTTGATCCTAGGTGTTTGTAGTTCAAAGTCCAATTGGCACGAAAGCGGTCATAAGATAAGTTAGGATAGACACCAAATCAGAGGAGAAACCTATGGAAAATACAATATTCTTATGTTTTTTTTTTTTAAGATTTATTGCTTACATCACAACATTACTATGGCATGATAACTAAAAGCCCTATCAAATACAAAGTCCCTGTGAAGCTCACTTTATGGCCACTTAATTCCAGCCCCATCTTGACCACACAACTGTGACCAGTCCCTATGAAGCCCACTTTGTGGCCACTTAATTCTCTCTCTAAGTAGTCCGCATTGATGGGTAAGCGTGAACTTGAACTTGAAACTAACGCCAGCAATGAGAAGTCTCTCTTGGGTTTAGGATGGTGGGAACCAAAGAAAGTAAATAGGTGTGTGGAGTGTGGAGATATTTTGATGGGTTTATTTCTGGTCTTATTTTTGAATTCAGTCTCTAAGTAGTCGACATTGCTACTTTTCCTACTTGTGGTTTTATATTTGGTTACCAGAAAATAACATGTTTTAATGGTGCATTTAAATGTAACCCATATCAAGGTCCTTTTAAATGTCTTGAGTTTTTATTTTTATCAAGGGGCACTAGAAAGCTGTCTACTATCTTTTAGATATTTTTTGCGGGGATCTAATATCTTTTGAAAAGAATAAAGGAGTTTAAGGCTCAAATAAGAAGGATGATGATGATGATAATGAGATGCATTGTTTATGTTTTTACATAATAAATAGGGTCTATTTTTGTATTTTTCTTTGATCGATTTCCCAACTCCTAGGAAGATAGTTCTCATTTCTATTTTGAAGTGAAGTTATGCTCTTTTTTCCTCCTTATTGTATGTTTTGAAGGAAACATCTGTTGACACAAAAAATGTCACTTTGCCTCCTCAACATCACAAGCTACATGGAGCAGCATCCTACTACAAATAGGCAAAGCTACTTCAAGCATCAGATCTTGTCAGAATCAAACAAAAACTACAAGATCTTTCAAGTCAATTTGACATCGGATGACCGTACATCAAAGCTCGACATCTTCCGCACGGTGAAATCAAGTCAAGCATCGACGGGACCCCAAACGGCTTCAAAACTCAAATAAAAGCCCATGGTTGGTCCTATCTAATGCTCAAGAAGCTTCACCTCAAATTTCAGGTCATTCTGACATCGTTTGACCTAGTTTCAACTCTTGGCGGAAAATCGGCTATAAAGTCTTCGGCTTTTTAAAAAAATAGGAAACTTTGTGCTCTGATTTGCATGACTTCTTGATGGTTTTTCTTCAGTGGAATCAAGAAAATAAATGAGGAGAAATGTCAAAGAAAAATACAGGAGAAAACAGAAGCGAAAAAGCCCGAGAAACGGCCAAGAAACGGCGACTGGACGGCGACCGAAAAATGGGCAAAAACCCCATGGTCGCCGGCGACCTTGGCCCATGGTCTCCGGTGGTCGCCGGTGACCATAAGGATCCGGGCCGCCAAAGTTTGCCCCGAAACCCACTTTTCCTGGTGCTTTTCGCGTTTCGCGACGTTTGGCCCCTGTGATTTTCTCAAATTCTGATTTTTGGAGCATGATATCCGTCAATCTTCGTCAACATCACGGATCTGACGTCGAAATCATTCGATCATCATTGGACACTCCAAAACCGCCAACTGGCCGACCAAGAAAGCACACTTTCTGCTCGACCGATCGTGAAATCGACTGGACAGATGTTGCCGGCCCATTAGTGTCAACCAATGCCTGAATTTGCATCGTCATCCGACATTAAACAACATGCGGATCCATCGATGATCATCGCCAGAAGAATTCCAAAAGACGCGGCGCGGCCCGCGACTCTTCAAGCGACTCGGCGGTCGATTAATAAAGTTAAATGACCTTTTTATGACAACTTATTAGGGTCATTAACTCATTATTTTGAACGGCCCAATCAGAAGCAAGCAAATGGGAGTTACAAGTCCAATTAATCATGACAATTAACTATGTAACTCCTATCATTATGGAGAATAATCATGGTAATTAACCATGAAACTCCCATCATCATGGAGATTAAATGCCCATTATTCTCCATCGGCCAATCAAAATCCAAGAAAAAGTAGTTACAAAATTCTAAAATTAAATCTTGTAACTCTTCCCATCATGGAGCATTAATACCATTAATGCCCATAAGACTCTCCTAATGGCCACCAAAAGCCTATAAATAGGCGGTCATTCCAAAGGAAAAGGGTCCAGAAAAATTGTCTGAAGTGATCCGGAAAAATCATCGGAAAATTGTCCTGAAGAATTCTCTGCACAAAGAAGCTCTCCTGCCTTGAAGAAACCCTGCTGTAAGAACTACAAGGTGATCAAAGTCCCTTGGGGGGCCACCCCCCAAGGTTTCACCCTCTTCTTCTATCCAACATGGACTAGATGTGGCTTTTCAGCCCGTTTACTCGAATTTTTTATTGGATATAGGACCTTCCTTTGGTCTTTGTCCTCTAAAAATCTGGGGTCCAAGCCAAGCCAAGTGAACTAAAGCATCAAGTGTTCTCATTTGAAGGACGATGGCGGGGTCCATACATGACTCGCGACCGTTGGTCTGAACGAGTCCCCACAATCGCTTGAGAAGTCAGATCCCTCTTTCTTCCCTTTCTATTGTATTTTGTATTTTTTTTGAAAGAGACAAAAAAAGTCACAATTCTTGTCTTTCACTATTAATAAGATTTGTAAATCGCCTTTCACGGCAAAATCGCCTTCTACAGCACAAAACTGCCTTTCACGGCAAACTAAAAAATCGCCTTTCACGGCATTCTAAATCTGTCTCTTTCTTCAAAATATATGTACAATGGAAAGTTAGAAAAAAAGTTTGATTTCCTTTCTACTTGTGAAGGTGAATCTCCGGATCACCATTTCAAATTCTAAGTAGAACAGAAAATCTGGCATACCCGTACAAAAAAATGTTGACGCTTGCTCTTTTTTTTCTCTTCGCCCCGCCGCACCCTGGCGGACTCGGGACGGAGGAAGGCAAGAAGAAGAAAAAGACGGGTCCATCAAGTTGGCATACCCCGTGGGACTCGTTCATTTGAGAATACGATGCTTAGAATCCTTGGCTCCTTCCTAGTTGGTGGCCTATGTTGGATCTTGTATCTAAAAAAAAACATGAGATGAGATTCTTTGGAAACTTCTTTCTTTGAACTTGTTTCCATTCTTTCTTTTCTCAACAAATTTTTTTTTTCTTTTGGATTCAAATTGGAGAAACTTTGGTTCTTTCCTTTTCGTACAATGGCTCGCAGAAATGTTTGAGCCAACGTTCGGATTGGGAGGGGCCATTTCCCTCTCTTTGATGGGTCCATTGGAGATCTTTAAAAAAAAAAGTTAAAAAAAAAAACTTTTCAAATTCCTTTCATTGGATTCAAATTGGAGAAACTTTGGTTCTTTCCTTTTCGTACAATGGCTCGCAGAAATGTTTGAGCCAACGTTCGGATTGGGAGGGGCCATTTTCCTCTCTTTGATGGGTCCATTGGAAATCTTTAAAAAAAAAATTAAAAAAAAACACTTTTCAAGTTTTTTTTCCATTAGGTTCAAATTGGAGAAACTTTGGTTCTTTCCTTTTCGTACAATGGCTCGCAGAAATGTTTGAGCCAACGTTCGGATTCGAAGGGGCCATTTCCTTCTCTTTGATGGGTCCATTGGAAATCTTCCAAAAACAAAAAAAAAAAAAGTTTAAAAAAAAAGTTTTCAAATTTCTTTCTTTTGGATTCAAATTGGAGAAACTTTGGTTCTTTCCTTTTCGCACAATGCCTCACAGAAATGTTTGAGCCAACATTCGGATTGGGAGGGGTCATTTTCCTCTCTTTGATGGGTCCATTGGAGATCTTTTTCAAAATAAATAAATAAATAAATAAAAAACACTAAGGGTGCACCAATTGCGTTCTTTGACCAAAGTGGATCTAAGAAAAGCCTTGTCCAGAGTGTGGAGGCAGCTAGACTGTTCGAGGTAAAGGTCCTTCAAACCGGTTCATTAAGTAATCCTACCCTTACCTGGGGCCTAATCTATCCACTAAGGTTTCATAAGACCGAATTGGAAGACCTATGTGCACTCTTCAGTCAAAAAAAAAAAAAAAAATCTTAAAAAAAAAATTTCGTCACTATTGTGCTCAAATTGGAGGAATTTTGGTTCTTCCCTTTTTCGGATTTAGGCTCGTAGAAATGTTTGAGCCTGTATTCGGATTGGAATACCATTTACTCTCTTTTATGAAATCAATCTTGACTTTTCAAAAAAAAAAAAAAAAAAACTCCCGTTAGTATTGGATTCAAATATGAGAAATCCTGGTTCTTTCCTTTTTCGGATTTAGGCTCGCAGAAATGTTTGAGCCTGTATTCGGATTGGAATACCATTTGCTCTCTTTTGTGAACCCAATCTTGACATTTCAAAAAAAAAATCCCATCTCGTGTCCTTTTTCAACGATGCGATTTACAACATTTGTGCCTAGCGGTGCTAGTACGCCATTTCGGGTCTACTGTATTCGCGACCGACACATTTGTATTTCCAACCTTATATCATTTTACCTCGAGTGAGCTTCGCTTCTCGGTAATTCGAATTAAGGTTTACAATTGCTTCTAGCAGTCCCTGGAACGCTCATTTCGAGCCGACCATACTTGCGTTCAGACCAATTGTACTATCTATGGCTTTTTGCCTTCTTTATTACGCTCAGAACGGGCCATGCCCCTGAGCGATTTGAAAAGACAAAACCATAGTATAGCCCATTTATGATCACCATATTCTTATGATTACTAATGGATGTGGTCTTGTTTCAGAAGTTTTCCAAAACTACCAATGGCAGCTTCGTTGACCATCACCTTTGACGAGAACAAGTACGAAGTCATGCTTCAAGAGAAGCAAAGCAAGGGCACTTTCAAGCGCCCCGCCAGTTGCCAAGCGTCACCTCCCTCGGCAACTCCCAAAACACCGGGTCGACCTCCACTCCCCGGACCATCGTCTTCGGGTCACTGGGACCATTCCCACTACCCGTAGAAGAGACGGTGCCTGCTAAGAAGCAGAAGACCGCCCCTCAACGTGTCGCTGCCCCGACACCAAAGGCGGTCGCTAAGAAACCTGAGGCCCATGGCAATCCCACAAAGCCTCAACCTACAAAATGCCAGGTCTGCCCCAAGACTTGGTCCCAACGATCTTCGCCAAAACAAAGAAGGTCTCGGACATCCGCAAAGCCAGCATACCTGGCTCCTCTCAAGAAGAATAGGTTTTATCCTCTCGCCTACATCAAAGGAGAGAAACCTACCCTCCACCGAACTTCCAAAACAACTCAGCAAGAAGCAGCTTGTTCATACAAGCCCAAAATCAAGTCGTGCATCACAAGGCCTCAACAAGAACCTGCCAAGGCCTGCTCTCCTACAACTCGACCCTTCATCTTAGCAGGGGCCGAGCTTGCAAAATTTAAAGCTTCACTGCGATAGGCCAAGGACCGCGTCCAGATCCTGTCCATGCCAGTCTTCAAGGAAGACAAGCTCGGTTGCTGCGCACGAGGGACCACGTCCTTCATTGCCAGAGCACAGCCCGAGCTAACCGAAACTCAAATTGCTCGTCGGATACGTCGCCGCGCGGCATATCGACAAAAGATATTAGAGAAGCAAAGAACCCAGCATTCCGAGTGTCAAATCTCCCAAAAATGG
Source organism: Persea americana (assembly GCA_029852735.1). NCBI lineage: Eukaryota > Viridiplantae > Streptophyta > Magnoliopsida > Laurales > Lauraceae > Persea > Persea americana. The sequence goes on from CM056817.1 coordinate 24,879,530, forward strand.
GTCAAAAAAGAAAGACCCGACCAAGTTGTTGCTGTCCACGTGGTTGGCAAAACCAAAAGACGGCAGAAATCAGCAACAAAAATACATGTCAGATGATCGGTGACTTGCAGCGTCTCCCGGACGAGAAGGCATCAGGAAGACTCTCCCACTCCTTCAAGCCAAGGACATCGGAGTGATCATTCCTCGGGCTCTTCATCTAGAAGAATGAGCTCCAACTCAGTCACTAAGACAGTATCCTCTTTCGACTCACGAAGAGTGAATGTCCTAGTCACAAACTCTAAGCAACCTCCTCCACATGACGACATGGCTCTACGCATTCAGCAGCTAGAGCATGGACAGCAGAGAATAGAGGTTCTGATGGAAAACCTCCTTCTCACTCTCCAGCGTCCACCAAACAATGAGGAAGTTCCTCCACAAGATGAGGCAAATGGTGGAGAAGATGAGTCACGCACCCTTACTAAAAAGGAGGTTGACAATATCCTCGCCAAAGCAAAAGAAAAGGATACACTGAAGGAGCATGGGATTAAGCCACAATATCCCTTATGGATGGACTCGGTTCCGTTCCCCCCAAAGTTCAAACAACCTCTTCTCCAAACATATACGGGGAAAGGTTCAGCTAGACAGCACGTCATCCAATTTAAGATCCTGACAGGAACGATTGCGGATCAAGATGCTCTCAAGATCCGTCTCTTTGCAAGTACCCTTAAAGGTACGGCCTTTGATTGGTATTCCACTCTGCCAGAGGACTCCATTCAAAACTGGACCATGCTAGAGACACGTTTCCTGACCCACTTCAAAGGTGTGGATCATCCTGTTGCTATGGCTCAGCTCTGAGAGAATGAGTCGACATACGACTTCATTCACTAGTGGAAAGCAATGGCATACAAATGCTCAGATGTGCTACCACAAGCGTCGCTAGTCGACATTTGCCGAAACAACATGAGAGCAAGGATCCGCTCCATGATCATCGGCAACAAATCAAAGAACTTGGGAGAACTCCTAGAAGCATCTATGGAGGCTGAAACGGTGATCAAAGACCTCAATAGTCAGAAGTCATCAAAGAAGGAGCTGACCGCCATTCCAACCTCCAAGCCAAAGAAAAAGGAGGTTCTCAATGTGCAAACCAAGTCAGCCCCTCAGCCGCCAAAGAAAGTTGAAAACAAAGTTGCAGGTAAGCGACCTGAACCCTCTGATGCCTTCAAAGAACGAGTAGAGAAAAAATACCCGTTCGATGAAGATGTTGAAGAAATCTTTGGGGCTCTCTTGGCAAATGGTAAACTCACCTTGCCTGACCCCAAAAGACCGGGAGATGTTGGCAAAACCAATGATCCCCGATATTGTCCATACCACCAAATGGTTTCGCATCCTCTCAACCAATGTTTCATTGTGAGAGAAAAGATCAACGAGATATGGAAAAACGGAGTAATTACCTTTGATAAAAATTATGGGTCTGCCTCCGTTAACATGGTGTCATATGGACAAACATCCAAATCACCAAAGGAAAAAGTCAATACTTCCTTCAAGGTGATAAAAATGACCCAAACGTCCCAAGAGCTGGTACCTTATCCAACACCAGATGGACAGGCCATATGGGTGCATCCCGATCTCCTGGAAGATGAAAATTGGGAGATCGTCAAAACAAAGCCGATCGCTCAACAGCGAAGGCAAGCCAAGAGACAACTCCACAAACTCAAACAGGAAGTGTCACGCCCCTGATCGTGAAACCGGGGTTTATGCGTAAGATTAGGGCCAATTAGAAATTTTCAGCATTAATAATAACACTGGCCCTAATCATGTCCCAATATGGATCGAAGATCGCTGTGAGGTATAAACATTTCCTCAAATACATAAAACGTATAGCGGAAGCTTCATAGTACAAATGGTATCTTGAAGTATATAGTTAAGAGCAAAACTGATCACATGTAGTAACTAGAGTTCAAGTTTGAAACAATTAAACAAAAGTATTATTTACAACACTAGGCCACATCCAAACTCGGGCCTAATCAAAAGATGAAGAACAAAAGATGAAACTACAAAAGATATCATGAAGGCGCTCATGTACGGGGTCAGTACGGCTATACAATGCCGTCCGTACTATACTCCAAGAAATCATCAGGCTGATCCGCCTGAACTTCCTCCGTCGGTACCTATGCACCAAGAGTAGCATCATCAGACGCGAAGGTCGGCAAGCAATAATATATGAATCATTCAGATATGTAGAACGAATAAGAGTAAACGAGAAACAAAATCATATGAAATGCATAGCATCCTGATCGTATAAAGTGCCTAGCATTTGAATCAAAATCAACTAACATAAACATCTAGCAAAGAGGCAACCCACATAAACTAATACACCACGGGATAGTTCCACATGACCCTCCCGACTCAACATTTGAGCTGTGGTAGAGTGGCACGGGATGAACCCCGGCAAGCAAGCAATCAAAATGGATACCAAAAGGCCTGAGTAATCAAAGTCAATCAATATGTATCCGATGGTGTACAGCCATCAAAATATAAAAAGTCGTACTGCGCAGACGTTTAGTCCAAAGTCCTTACATAGGATGGTGCCCCATCTGCGTTGGGCGTTAACAGTCGAGTGGTGCCTGACACAATACCATCAAATCAAATCAAATCAAATCAAAGTCAAAGTCAAAACCATCAATACAGTAGTTCTCAAACAAGCTTTCCAATTAAAGCCGTCTAGCCTCAACACTCCCATCAAACGTCGAAATAACGAAACATCAAAAGGGGATCCTAAATCCATCATTCTAAGTTCTCAAACGTGATCCCAAAACAAAACAAATAAATGAAGCTAATGAACATGAACGTTTCGTGTAAACAGTACCAGACGGTACAAACCGGAATTCAAGGTAATAAACGATCCAATACTAGGTCAATTGTTAAACCTGAAGCATCGTACAATTCTACTCAATCAACGAAAGGGTTAGGGTTCGCGATACCTGAATATATGATCTTCGTGCATAGATATAGAAAAGGTATCCCGTTGTCCCGTACCGTTCAAGATTGAGTGAAATTGATTCTCGATACAACCGGAAGAACGTGAAGAACGTGGGCTCACAACGTCTTCACATGTAGTCAAATGAGTCTCAAAAAGGTTAGCCAAGGTCCCCCCTAAGGTCCTCAAAGCATAGGGAATAATATGGGATCATAGGAAAAAAACCAAAAAAAACAGCTCCCCGCAGTTGACCCGGTCGACCGGGTACACAGAGTGCCCGGTCGACCTGGTGCCTAGTTGACCCGGTCGACCGGGTACCCAGCCGGTCGACCGGGTACACTGCAGTTACAGAACATTAGTTCTGTAACTGGCAGTGCACCTGGGCTGCTTCCACTTGATTTTTGGGGACTTCTTCACCTGATTTTACACAATAAAACCTCACAATATAACCACATGTATGTAGATGTAACAAGTCCCTAAAAACCCCATCTTACATCTAATCAAGTCATTAAAGTTCTAATCCATTTCATTAACAATTTCAATCTATTTATCATGTTTTCAATCTAAAACAATTCTCAAGAGCAAAGGGTCATCTAAACATCATCAATTATCAATCAAAGGAAAGACAAAACATATCAAATCATAAACATACATATTAACTTGCCTTGATGAAGAGATTAGGGAAATTTCAAGAAGAAAGTGATGAAGAAACTCCTCTAAGGCTCAAGAAAGGTTCCAAATCAAAACTTCACTACAAAAATGAATGCAAAGGGTTGCTATGAGTCTCCCTAATCCATTTCTAATCCAAAGGAAGAAGACTAGCTAAGTCTAGTAGCTTGGAGAGCTTACCTTGGAGTGATGTGTTGATGAAAACCTTAGAAAATTGGATGATTGAGTTCTTGGAGAGTTGATGAAGAAGATTAGTGGATTGGCTAGTGAAGTTGAGTTCTAATTGATCTCTTTGGCAAGGCAACCATGAAGGGAAGGAAGAGCTTGAAGATAACTTAGAGAAATGAGAGAAGGGATGAAGATGAATGAGATAAGAAGAAGAGATAAGTAATCCGGTTGTGGTCTAATATAAGAGGGTATTTTTTTGGCAAAATTTGGGTTAAGTCCTTGGTGAGCTAAAAGTGATTATTTGGGCCTCTTCAGCGCGTCGAATCAAAACACGACAGAAGACTAAAGTTCATGAAATGACGAGACCTATCCAATGCACCCAAACTCACAAAACTCATAATCTCATAAAAACCCTTGAAAACTTTCCAAAATTGCAAACCAGCCCCCTACTCTATCCAAACGCACTCGGACTCGCACGAGACTTCGCACGCGCGATCCGTATGCCAAACCCTAGTTGTTAAGACTCTAACACACCTACTAACTAAACTATTACCTAACCAAGCAATTAATTAGTATTAATACGGGATTAGGGTACGGGGTGTTACATTCTCCCCCCCTTGGACTATTTGGTCCTCCAAATCCTTCCAAATCCTTAACACACCTCTGGTAGTAGCTCTGGGTACTTTTCCTTGACCTGATCCCGGAGCTCCCACGTAGCTTCTTCCGGACTGTGATGTTCCCACTGCACCTTGACCCAATGTATGGTCCTGGTCCTCAAAACCTGTTCTTTGGTATCGATGATCTGCTTCGGTTTCTCCACAAAGGTAATATCGGGCTGTACATCTAGTGGCTCATGATGTAGCACGTGTGAAGGGTCTGAAATGTACTTCCGCAGCATGGAGACATGAAAAACTCTGTGAACTCCTACTAACTCTGGTGGTAGTATCAACCGATACGCCACTTCACCCACGCGCAGATCAGTCTCGAACGGCCCGATATATCTCCGAGCTAATTTTCCTTTCTGACCGAACCTCATGGTTCCTCTAGTGAGTGAGACCTTCAGGAAAACCTTGTCTCCGACTTGAAACTCCAAATCTTTCCTCTTGAGGTCTGCATAACTCTTCTGACGGTCTCTTGAAATCATCAGCCGATCAATGATCCGCTTCACCTTCTCACTGGTATCGCTAATGACCGAAGGTCCATGAAAACTCCGAACACCAATCTCTTCTCAACAAATCGGGGTCTTGCACTTCCGTCCGTATAACGCCTCAAATGGTGCCATCCCGATACTGGAGTGATAACTGTTGTTGTAGGCAAATTCGCATAAAGGAAGACTCTTCTCCCAGTCTTTCCCAAAGTCTAAAACACATGCCCACAACATATCCTCCATAGTCTGGTTCGTCCTCTCAGTCTCTCCATCGGTCTGAGGGTGATACGCAGTACTGAAGTTCAATGTAGTCCCTAAAGCTGCTTGCAAACTGACCCAAAATCTGCCCACAAACCTCATATCTCTGTCAGAAACAATGGAGTCTGGAATCCCATTTAATTTAACTATGTTGTCAATGTACTTGTGTGCCAAGATATCCATGGAACCCCTCATCTTCATCGGAATGAAGTGTGCTGACTTGGTGAGTCTGTCCACGATCACCCAAATACTGTCATTGCCCCTTGTAGGTGGTAAGCCTGCCACGAAGTCCATGGTGATGTGTTCCCACTTCCACTCCGGTATTTTCAAAGGTTGGAGTAACCCTGGAGGCTTCTGATGTTCAACTTTCACTTGTTGGCACACTAAACATCTTGCAAAAAAACCAGCAATGTCCTTCTTCATGTTCTTCCACCAATAAAAGCTCTTCAAGTTTTTGTACATCTTGGTGCTCCCTGGGTGGATCGCATAACGAGAGTGGTGTGCTTCCACCATAATCTCATTCTTCAAGTCATGCACATCTGGAACACACAATTTGTCCTGGCAATACAACACTCCATCTATGAGTCTGAACTCTGGTCTGTCTGCTATGTTATCAATCAACCTGACTAATTCTGGATCTTCTCTCTGACTGCCCTTGATCCTGCCCAAAATTTCAGGTTCCCACGTATGCATGTTTGCAACCATGATTCTTTCACTCTGAGAATGAAACTCTATAGCTAGATCCCTGAATATCTCCGTCAAAGACCACTCTGTCTGTAAACATCCGGTATTTGCTGATTTTCTACTCAGTGCATTTGCTACTACATTCGCTTTCCCGGGATGATACTTTATCGGAAAGTTGTAGTCTTTGATGTATTCCATCCATCTGGTTTGCCTCATATTCAAATCCTTCTGTCCGAATAGGTACTGAAGACTCCTGTGATCTGAATGAACTTCAAATTTCTCTCCATACAGGTAATGCCTCCACATCTTCAGTGCCATAACTACCGCTGCAAGCTCCAAATCATGGGTAGCGTATCTCTTTTCATGCTCTTTCAATTGTCTGGACCCGTAGGCCACTACTTTTCCCTCCTGCATGAGAACGTATCCCAAACCAACTCCTGAAGCATCTGTAAAAATCAAAAATCCTCCTGTCCCCGAAGGTAAAGTAAGGATAGGGGCTGTAGTCAATCTGGTCTTTAACTCTTCAAAATTCGCCTCACACTGCACAGTCCATACAAAAGGAACATCTTTCCTCGTCAATTTGGTCAATGGAGCAGCTATACTGGAGAATCCCTTCACAAATCTTCTGTAATACCCGGCTAACCCAAGAAAACTCCTGATTCGTGCCACTGTCTTCGGACGTTCTCAACTGGTTATTGCATCAATCTTTGCTGGGTCTACTGCTAAACCTTCCTTAGAGATGACGTGTCCAAGAAAAGACACCTGCTCTAGCCAAAACTCACATTTGCTAAGCTTGGCATAGAGTTGATTTTCTCTCAAAATCTGCAATGAAGCCCTCAAATGTTCTGCATGATCATCTCTGGATCTCGAATAGACTAAAACATCGTCTATGAATACTACTGTGAATTTATCTAAACATGGTGCAAAGATCTTATTCATCAAAGCCATGAAGACACTCGGTGCATTGGTCAGCACAAATGGCACAACCAGAAATTCATAATGGCCATATCTGGTTCTAAAGGCTGTCTTCTGGACATCTTGGTCTCTGACTCGCAACTGATGGTAGCCTGATCTCAAATCAATTTTTGAAAAATGTTGTGCTCCTTGCAGCTGATCAAACAACTCATCTATCCTGGGTAAAGGATACTTATTCTTGATTGTGACCTGATTCAGCTGTCTGTAATCTACGCACATACGCATCGAGCCATCCTTCTTTTTCACGAATAAAACCGGTGCACCCCATGGAGATACACTTGGTCTCACAAATCCTCTATCCAAGAGATCCTGTAGCTGAGCTTTCAACTCCCTTAACTCTGCTGGAGCCATGCGGTAAGGTGCTCTCGATATCGGTGCTGTCCCTGGCACAAGCTCAATCGTAAATTCTATCTCTCGAACTGGTGGCAATCCAGGTATCTCCTCCGGAAAAACATTCGGGAACTCATAGACAACTGGAATATCCTCTACGGCTCCTACCGCTTTGGACAAGTTATCCTCAGTGATAAATGCCAAATAACCGGCACAACCACTCTTGATCATCTGGTCCGCCTGCAAAGCGGAAATGACACTAGTGGTCATACGCTTCCTCTCTCCAATAATCTCAACATTGGCATCTAACACGTGCAATCGAATGGTCTTGTTGAAGCAATCCATCACGGCTCTGTAAGTGGATAACCAATCCATCCCCAAAATAGCATCAAAGTCTTTCATGTCGAGAACGATAAGGTTAACAACTAAGATGTACTCCCCCACCTGCACTTTGCAATCGGGATAATAGGATTCACACTGCACGGTCTTCCCTACCGGGGTACTAACAAGCAAAATAGAATGGAATGGAGCTACGTCTCCCACTAAGCATGCAGCAAACATAGGGGAAACAAAAGAATGCGTGGAACCAGAATCAAATAAGACTCTAGCAGGTACATCTGAAATAGAGAGTGTACCTTCCACGACTCCGCCAGCTTCATCAGCCTCCTGATGATCCAAAGCATACACTCTGCCCTCCTGCTGGGGTCTCTGCTGCTGTCTCTGCTGTGGTCGATACTGTTGTCCTTGAGGCCTCTGTTGTCCTCGGTTCTGTTGCGGTCCCGCAAGTCTAAGTGGCTGCTGCTGCTGCTGTACCCGAGGTTGTTGTTGATTAGGCTGTTGTTGCCTCAAAGGCTGCGCTGCCACTGGTGGTGTGGGGCTGCATCTCTCACACCCTGCCCTTGCTTCTTAGGGCAATCTTTAACCAGGTGGCCCTGCTGACCACACCCAAAACATGCTCCTGTCTTCCACCGACACTCAGATGTCGGATGGTTTTTATGACAATGCTGACAACGAGCTCTCTGCCCCTGATCTGTCCTAGGCTTCTTGGACTGCTGTTTATACTGTTACTGTTGTGGACGTTGCTGTTGCTGCTGGTATGATCTAGTACTCTTAGTCTGCATCTAATTTTGCTGAAGTTTCTGCTTGTAGAGAGCCTTCTCTCTAATGGACTCTTCAGCCCAATAAGCTCGTCTGAGGTTCTCCCCAAAAGTATCCAAGGTAACGCTGGTCACCTTCGCCTTGATACGGGGATTTAGCCCCCGAATGAACCTCATAACCTTGTCACCTTCAGTCTTCACTAGAGATGGTGCAAACCGAGATAAGTTAGTAAACTGCTGCTCATACTCTTGAACTGAGTTCTCTCCCTGCTGGAGTAGCTCAAACTCAGCAACCTTAAGGGTGGTGATGTGAGGTGGTATAAACTTCGTACGAAACAACGTACTGAACGAGTCCCATGCCGTGTCATCCACAATAGTCTCATAGGGTGTCTTAACTGATTTCCACCACATCTCAGTTGTACCTCTCAACATATAAGCTGCCAATTGTACCCTTTCCTTGCCTGAGCACTTGAAGACTTCAAATATTTTCTCAATCTGAACTACCCATTCATCAGCATCGAGAGGGTCCTCATTACCATAAAACTCTGGTGGTGCCCTTTTCTTGAATTTATCAAACATGTCATTCGGGTCAACCACCTTCGCTGGCATAATCACTAGTGCTGGTTGGGTTGGTCTCTGTAGTACTTCCATCATTTGAGTCTGAAACACAGCTTGATCCTACCGTTGCTTAGTCTGGTTCTGGGTCTGTGCTTCTTGAGAGCGCACGAATGCTTGCATTAGCTGGTTAAACCTGCCTTCTATGGAGTCACTATCTAGAGCATTGGCATTACTACTCTCGGGATTACCAGCACGCCTGTTACGACCAGCCATCCTGAAACATAAGAAACGTCAGTCCTATGGGACTCGATCTAACAAACAAACTATACACTCTACAAAAGCTAGATACCCCAAAAGAAACGAACCCAATCCGCACACGTCTTAAGTTTCAACTCTTTTCTAATCTAAGAAACCAATCTACTCTGATACCAACTTGTCACGCCCCTGATCGTGAAACCAGGGTTTATGCGTGAGATTAGGGCCAATTAGAAATTTTCAGCATTAATAATAACACTGGCCCTAATCATGTCCCAATATGGATCGAAGATCGCTGTGAGGTATAAACATTTCCTCAAATACATAAAACGTATAGCGGAAGCTTCATAGTACAAATGGTATCTTGAAGTATATAGTTAAGAGCAAAACTGATCACATGTAGTAACTAGAGTTCAAGTTTGAAACAATTAAACAAAAGTATTATTTACAACACTAGGCCACATCCAAACTTGGGCCTAATCAAAAGATGAAGAACAAAAGATGAAACTACAAAAGATATCATGAAGGCGCTCATGTACGGGGTCAGTACGGCTATACAATGCCGTCCGTACTATACTCCAAGAAATCATCAGGTTGATCCGCTTGAACTTCCTCCGTCACTTCCTCCTCAGCTAGGTAGAGCTCGATACCTATGCACCAAGAGTAGCATCATCAGACACGAAGGTCGACAAGCAATAATATATGAATCATTCAGATATGTAGAACGAATAAGAGTAAACGAGAAACAAAATCATATGAAATGCATAGCATCCTGATCGTATAAAGTGCCTAGCATTTGAATCAAAATCAACTAACATAAACATCTAGCAAAGAGGCAACCCACATAAACTAATACACCACGGGATAGTTCCACATGACCCTCCCGACTCAACATTTGAGCTGTGGTAGAGTGGCACGGGATGAACCCCGGCAAGCAAGCAATCAAAATGGATACCAAAAGGCCTGAGTAATCAAAGTCAATCAATATGTATCCGATGGTGTACAGCCATCAAAATATAAAAAGTCGTACTACGCAGACGTTCAATCCAAAGTCCTCACACAGGATGGTGCCCCATCTGCGTTAGGCGTTAACAGTCGAGTGGTGCCTGACACAATGAGTCCTAAACAACCCCCCCGTAGTGAAGAGCTAGACTTTCTTGTGTGAACAAGGTTCATTGAGCAAAGAGAACTACCTTGCCATCATCAAATCAAAGTCAAAACCATCAATACAGTAGTTCTCAAACAAGCTTTCAAATTAAAGCCGTCTAGCCTCAACACTCCCATCAAACGTCGAAATAACGAAACATCAAAAGGGGATCCTAAATCTATCATACTAAGTTCTCAAACGTGATCCCAAAACAAAACAAATAAATGAAGCTAGTGAACATGAACGTTTCATGTAAACAGTACCAGACGGTACAAACCGGAATTCAAGGCAATAAACGATCCAATACTAGGTCAATTGTTAAACCTGAAGCATCGTACAATTCTACTTAGTCAACGAAAGGGTTAGGGTTCGCGATACCTGAATATATGATCTTCGTGCATAGATATAGAAAAGGTATCCCGTTGTCCCGTACCATTCAAGATTTAGTGAAATTGATTCCCGATACAACCGGAAGAACGTGAAGAACGTGGGCTCACAACCTCTTCACATGTAGTCAAATGAGTTTCAAAAAGGTTAGCCAAGGTCCCCCCTAAGGTCCTCAAAGCATAGGGAATAATATGGGATCATAGGAAAAAAACCAAAAAAAACAGCTCCCCGCAGTTGACCCTGTCGACCTGGTGCACCTGCGGTCGACTTGGTGCCTAGTTGACCCGGTCGACCGGGTACCCAGCCGGTCGACCGGGTACACTGCAGTTACAGAACAATAGTTCTGTAACTGGCAGTGCACCTGGGCTGCTTCCACTTGATTTTTGGGGACTTCTTCACCTGATTTTACATAATAAAACCTCACAATATAACCACATGTATGTAGATGTAACAAGTCCCTAAAAACCCCATCTTACATCTAATCAAGTCATTAAAGTTCTAATCCATTTCATTAACAATTTCAATCTATTTATCATGTTTTCAATCTAAAACAATTCTCAAGAGCAAAGGGTCATCTAAACATCATCAATTATCAATCAAAGGAAAGACAAAACATATCAAATCATAAACATACATATTAACTTGCCTTGATGAAGAGATTAGGGAAATTTCAAGAAGAAAGTGATGAAGAAACTCCTCTAAGGCTCAAGAAAGGTTCCAAATCAAAACTTCACTACAAAAATGAATGCAAAGGGTTGCTATGAGTCTCCCTAATCCATTTCTAATCCAAAGGAAGAAGATTAGCTAAGTCTAGTAGCTTGAAGAGCTTACCTTGGAGTGATGTGTTGATGAAAACCTTAGAAAATTGGATGATTGAGTTCTTGGAGAGTTGATGAAGAAGATTAGTGGATTGGCTAGTGAAGATGAGCTCTAATTGATCTCTTTGGCAAGGCAACCATGATGGGAAGGAAGTGCTTGAAGATAACTTAGAGAAATGAGAGAAGGGATGAAGATGAATGAGATAAGAAGAAGAGATAAGTAATCCGGTTGTGGTCTAATATAAGAGGGTATTTTTTTGGCAAAATTTGGGTTAAGTCCTTGGTGAGCTAAAAGTGATTATTTGGGCCTCTTCAGCGCGTCGAATCAAAACGCGACAGAAGACTAAAGTTCATGAAATGACGAGACCTATCCAATGCACCCAAACTCACAAAACTCATAATCTCATAAAAACCCTTGAAAACTTTCCAAAATTGCAAACCAGCCCCCTACTCTATCCAAACGCACTCGGACTCGCACGAGACTTCGCACTCGCGATCCCTACGCCAAACCCGACTTGCTAAGACTCTAACACACCTACTAACTAAACTATTACCTAACCAAGCAATTAATTAGTATTAATACGGGATTAGGGTACGGGGTGTTACAGGAAGAGAAGGCTCAAACAAAACAAGAGGTCCCTAAAAAGGCAGAAACCTCCTCTACTGCTTCACTGGGGGCAACAGAGGAGTCTCTCCCTAAGACTTCAAGAGGGGTAAAAAAATTCACCCTCGGTGATTTCATGCCGCCACACCTCAGAGATGAGACTACGCAGGGGGCATCATACTCTTGCAACTCGGTAGTTGGATTCCCCATGAATGGATACGAGTCCAGTGACACTGCCAGTGATACAGATGAATGGGAGGAATCCCTTGAAACCTGAGAATATCTCTCCGATGAAGAATGGATCCCAGAATCCCATCTTATGCCAGTAATCTGGTATAACCCCTTCCAGCCACAAGGATCCTGGTCTGATGATGATGAAGACCAAGAGGCTGCCCAAAATGCTATTAACACAGCACAAACAACTGCTCTAGTGGATCCCAACCAGGTTGAACCACAAGGAGCAGATGAAGAAGAAGATTTGGCTCCTATGCCCGATCTCGAAGAATATGCGAGGATCTTGCAGCGTCTCGCCATAGAGCAGGAGCAGGATCACATCAACCAGCTTCATCAAAATCCAGAATCGGAAGTCCCAGAGAATCTACAAGCATCTCCTCCAGCGACTCCGGAAAATGAAGAAAGTTGCTGGATTGATGATCCTCTTACATCGGAGGGTGAGTCTGATTCCCAACAGTCCATTGTGGAGGCATCTTCTGTCGAAGTTGCTTGCAATGTGATAGTTCAGGATGATAGTGCCTCTGAAGCTTCATCTGCTGAGGCCACGAACTCTCAGAATGCATCTGGTAGCATATCTTTTGGAGCTACATATTCTCGAGTGACTTCCACTGAGATAGCATCTTCTCAGCCGTCGTCTCCTGAAACGGTGACGTCAGAATTCAAGCCTCTTCCGACTAATCACCATGGAGAAGCTCTGGCTGATGAAGTCTTCGAAGAAAACTCAGTCAATTGGTCTCAGGTACCCAACCTCATAGGAGATGTCTGGACCGATGAAATACTGGACAAAGAAGAAAAGTTGTTGGAAGCTGTTCAGGACTTGTTCCCAGAAAATGCTCCATGCAACGCAATAACTGAAGACGGCAATGCTGCTGCAGAGGCGTTTTCAGCAAATGGGGAAGATCAGCCCCTTGAGCCCGAAGGGGGTCTTCCGAAAGAAGAACCACCTCTAGAAGCTTTTGAAGTTGGGAAAGGTACCCGCTCTGGCCGGGATTACCACAAAAACTATAACTAACCTTCTTATTCTTCTTATGTAAATCCTTCGGGAAAACAAGTTGTAAATGCCCCAAGCAGCGGTGATAATGAAAATGCAGGCCTAAAGGAGGCTTTCAAGTATGACTTGATCGAGCACTTCAAACACATACCTGCACGACTGCACATCCTAGACTTATTACGAATGTCACCACAAACTCGTGATAGTCTCATTTCAGAATTGCAAAGGTTGAATCTGGATGTCGACAAACATGCCCCGCAAGTCCTGCAAATTGACATGGACTATAGGGTCACAAAATCAAAAACCTCCTCAAAGGGAGAAAAGAAAGAAGCTGGAGGACCTTGCACTGAATGCCTCTCGGTCCAAAAAGCCGCAAGTGCTACCATTGCCTTCAATAAGGAAGACCTCCTGCTAGGCGAGACGAAGCACAACCAACCCTTGTACTTCATAGGGTACATCAAAGAGATGCCGATACATAGAGTCCAGGTCGACCCGGGTTCTGCACTCAACCTCATCTCTACTTCGGCACTCGAAGAGCTGGATATCCCACCTAGTAAACTAAGCCACACATCTGTGTCCATCTTTGGATACGATGGGAGTGCTCAAAGGCCCATTGGCAAAATCCGGTTCAGGTTGCAAATCGGCGATCTTATCTCTGAGGTCACCGTATATGCAATAAAAACCCCTTCATGCTACAGCATCCTTCTTGGACGCCCTTGGATACACGAAAACGGTGTCGTTCCTTCGACTCTACATCAGTGCATCAAGTTTGTTGGCGACGACGGCTTGATACATCGAGTGTTTGCAGACAAAAAGCCCTTCAAAGGCAAGGAAGTCCATTTTGCAGACTCTCAGATGTACAAGGATGAAAAAGAAGAAAAGGAGGAGAAAACAACATCCCTTGCCGGCAATCTCCCAAAAGATAAAGGCAAGGCTCCTCAGCAATCATCGGAAGAAAACAAACCTTCCGGCAAACTCAAAGAGAGCAATCAGTCTCCCTTCGTCATCTCCTTTAAATCTTCCAAACCTTTGGTAATCACTACTAAAGCAAAGAAGACAGAGCAAAAGACAGGGGGCAAGTTTGTTGTCTCCTTCGTGTATATCATACAAGACACGGATTCGGATTCAGAGACTGAAGACGATACATCGTCAAACCAAGCTAATACTCAGCAAGCTCGACCAGCTCTCACTCCATTGGAGACCCCTGCTGACGTAGAAGATCCTGCGTCTGCTACCTTCGTCGTTCTGAAAACGTCGGCAGAAGATAAACCAATCTTCTTCCATAGATCGGACGCTTCTTCATCAAATTGCCTGCTTGAGCCTTTCCAAAATGAAGGTATGCCTCAACTATCCTTTTATAGTCCAATGGCACAAGCTATCATGAAGAAAATGGGCTATGACGCTCAAAATCCAATTGGTTTGGGAGGTGGTCGTGGTATTCTCACACCATTGGAACCCACCCTAACCAAAAGTCAGCTGGAAGATCGGAAACTCCACCGTCGCATAGACAAGTCTTCATACGGATTGGGGTATGATCCTGACACTCCGATGAGACAGCTGACACAAAGGCTGCAGAGTCGTTTTGTAGACCAAGCCTCAACATCTCATGTCAATGAAGACATCGATCTCCCTGGATATCTCTTTGAAGAGTTACGCGACAAGGACCCAGGAAGCTCATCAAATTGGTATGATTTCTCTGATGATGAAGAGGAATTGTCCGATGACATAGACGCATGGTTCTCTGATTCAGAAGAGCCGTCGTCTCCAAAAGAAGTGCCTTACTTCGACCCAGTTTCAGCTGGTGATTGGGATCATCTCATAGCAAGTCTTGAGAAGAATACCGATCAAGAAGATTTATGGACAGAAACGGAGCCATGGTCTGAAAACGCCCTTGGAAATCCAGAAGGTCTTGTTGAGCTGAAAGCCTCCAAAAATATTGTGGAGGAACCACCTTCAAACCTTCCGACAGAAGATTCTGTTCAAAAGATAGACTTAGGAACACCAGATAACCCACGTCCTGTATTCATAAGCAAGAATATAAAGGATGAGGAGTTATCCGAGTATATCTCTTTTCTTCGTGAGTTTGTTGATTGTTTTGCATGGTCTTACGCTGAAATGCCTGTCTTAGATCCCAAAATAGCAGTTCACAAACTCAACCTGCAAGAAAATATCACGCCTGTCAAACAAGGCCAAAGAAGATTCCGTTATGATGTGATGGACAAAATTGAACAAGAAGTTTAGAAACTCAAAAACGTTGGCTTCATCCGCGAGGAACAGCATCCTGAATGGTTGGCCAACATCGTCCCTGTGACAAAGAAAAATGGACAAATCAGAGTCTATATTGACTATAGAGACCTGAATAATGCATGCCCCAAAGATGAATTCCCGCTCCCCATACCGGAGGTAATGATTGACAACACCTGCGGGTTTGAGCGAATGACTTTCATGGACGGCTTCTCTGGCTACAACCAGATAAAGATGCATCCCGAAGATGAAAGGCATACATCCTTTCGGACCCCATTTGGCGTGTATTGCTACACTGTCATGCCATTTGGTCTGAAAAATGCTGGTGCAACATATCAAAGGGCTATGATGAAGATATTCCAAGATATGCAGTACAAGACGGTCGAATGTTATGTTGATGACCTCGTTGTCAAAAGCAAAAGGAAAGAAGACCATCTCCAAGATCTTCGAGAAGTCTTCCTCCGGCTTCGCAAACACAAACTGCGAATAAATCCCCTCAAATGCTTCTTCGGTGTCTCATCGGGTAAATTCCTCGGATTCATAGTTCGTAAAACTGGAATAGAACTAGACCCCATCAAAGTCAAGGCAATTCTAGAAATGCCATCTCCAAGGACCCTAAGAGAACTAAAAGGGCTTCAAGGAAGATTGGCATATATCCGACGGTTCATTCCCAATCTGTCAGGAAAATGCCGTCCATTTTCTCGCCTGATGAAGAAAGGTGTAGACTTTGTTTGGGATGCTGAATGTGAAGCTGTATTTCAAGACATCAAGTCATACCTGACCAAGCCTCCGGTGTTGGCTGTTCCCACAACCGGAAAACCATTCATCTTGTACACAAGAGCTCTCGACTATTCTTTGGGTGCTCTGCTTGCACAAGAAAATGATGGAGGAAAAGAAGCTGCCCTATACTACCTCAATCACATGTTGGTAGGTGCAGAGCATCGCTACTCTCCAGTCGAAAAAGAATGCTTGGCAGTGATGTTCGCCGTACAAAAGCTGCGTCACTATTTGTTGTCAAACACAATATACCTGATATCGAGGATCAATCTCTTAAAGGTCCTTGTCACAAAAGCAGGTTCTCTTAATGCTCGGCTGGCAAAATGGTCCATCATTCTGTCACAATTTGATATTAGGTATGTACCATAGAAAGCAATCAAAGGTCAAGCTCTGGCAGACTTTCTCGCAGAGCATCCACTGCCTAAGGATTCTCCGCTCAGGGATGATCTCCCAGACGAACCTGTCTACAGCGTGGAGACCTCCTCACCAAATGCCTCCTAGAACATGTACTTCGATGGTGCAACCAGGACAAATGAAAAAGGAAAGCTGATATCGGGAATTGGCATTCTCTTTGTTAGCCCCGATAAATACATGATTCCACACGCATTTTCGCTACTCGAACCATGTTCAAATGATGCAGCTGAGTACCAAGCTCTGATTATAGGATTGGAACTCGCCCTCGAATCTGGCATCACCATGCTGGAAGCATTTGGGGATTCTCAACCGATCGTCAACCAGATGAATCAGGAATATGAAATCAGGAAGCCTAATCCGTTGCCTTACTACAACAAGGAGCAATCGCTTCGTTAAAACTTTGACATCTGTCACATCACCCACATCCGCAGAGGTGAAAACATCCGTGCAGATGCCCTGGTTGGACTTGCTGCATCCATGGCAACCCAAGAAGGGGAAAACATACAAATTACAGTGTGTCAAAGAAGGATTCTCCCTCCTCTCAACACACACCAAGCAGTTGCTAAATGCCACCGAATGGTCGGAGGTCGGATTTCCATCCTTAAACCTCCGATAGGCGACTGGAGGGATCCGTTCATTGATTATAATATGTTCGGAATCCTACCTGAAGATCCAAAAGAGCGGGTAAGTATCCAAAGACGAGCCCCAAATTTTCATTTGGATATTCCCTCCAAAATGCTTCACAGAAAATCCTTCAATGGAGTACTTCTACGCTGCTTGTCACAACAAGAGGCAGAAGAAACTCTAAAAGAAGTTCATGCTGGTCTTTGTGGAGCCCATCAGGCTGGTCCCAAGCTCTACGATTAGATAAAAAGGTTAGGTTATTATTGGTCTACCATGGTGGCTGACGCAATACAATTTGCTAAACGTTGCCAACAATGCCAAGTTCATGGAGATTATGTACACATGCCTCCAGAATGGCTACATCCTACAGCGATCTCAGGGCCCTTCGAAGCCTGGGGTATGGACATCGTAGGTCCTATCTCTCTCCCGTTAAGCAAAGGTCATTGCTTTATCTTCGCCGCTACGGATTTTTTCTCCAAGTGGTCAGAAGCATTTGCGTTCAGTGAAATGAAGACCTCGTCAGTCCTTTAATTCTTACGAACCAACATCATTTGTCGCTTCGGCATGCCTAAAAGATTTTTCCATGATAATGGACCACAATTCCGGGATCACAGATTCTACAGGTTCTGCAACAAATACAAAATCCAAAGTTGTCCTTCGACTCCGTATAACCCGGCAGCGAATGGACTAGCAGAAGCCTTTAACAAGACGCTCTGCAAAATTCTCAAGAAAATGGTCTCTACTCACAAAAGAGACTGGAGCGACAAACTGCCCGAAGCTTTATGTGCCTACCGGACTACCGTTCGAGGACCAACCCATAGCACACCATTCTCCTTGGTCTATGGATGTGAAGCAGTTGTCCCCCTAGAGGTACAAATTCCTTCTTTAAGGGTATCTCTACAAAATGAAATGACGCAAGAAAGTAACGTCAAATTGAGACTCCAAGAACTGGATAATCTCGATGAAAGACGACTCGAAGCTCTACAAAGCGTTGAGCTTTACCAAGCACGCGTGGTAGGATCTTTTGACAAAAAAGGTCAGGCAACGCGCCCACAAAAAGGGTGACTTGGTTCTTACGGTGAAAAGGCCAATGGTTTTTGCCCACAAATCCAAAAGAAAATTCTAACCAAAATGGGAGGGACCCTTCGTCATCGACAGAGTCTTCTCCAATGGCGCATATGCTCTTCTGAACATGGAAGGTAACAAATGTATGCTGCCCATCAATGGCAAGTTCTTGAAGCGGTACTACCCTTGAAGACTTCCTACATCGGGTCAGAGTGATGCCTGCATGGCCAAAGACTATTCTTAGGTACTTGCTCGTCAAACCCACCCCTTTTAGAGTTTTCATCCCTATGTTGAAATTTCTAAAAAGCCAAAAACAATGATTACTTTCAATGTTTCATTGTTCAAAAAAAAAAAAATTTCAAAATCAAACCCAAAGTCCAAGTTTAGGAGCCTCTTCCCGAACTTGACCAAAACTTTCAATCCTTGAAACCAAAATTCATGGTTTGAAACAAAAATCAGGACTTAGGAATTTCCACCCTAGTCCACCCTAACTTTTACCACCAAAGATGGTTTTGAGTCAAAATTTACGACCCTCGTGTCTTTAAACAAAAAATGGTTTTTCAAAAAACCGTGGGGAAGCGACGTTTAGTCAATACTCACGCAAAACCCAAAAATCGGAAGGATGCGAACCGCATTCGATACTTCCAAAACCTCAAAATCGCAAGAAAGCGACACCTCGTCGATACTTGCAAAATCTCAAAAAAAAAAAATCGTGGAGACACAACGTCTCAGTTGATATCCACAACCCAAATTTCAAAACAAAAAAAAAAAAAAACAAAGGTTCGAAAAAACCTCAAATTTCAAAAATCGTGGGGATGCGACATTCCATCAATACCCACAAAACCAAATTTTTGAGAAAAAAGCAAGGAGGCGACATTCAGTCGATACTTGCACCCAAATCCGCGAGGAAGCGACATTCCATCGATACTCGCAACCGAATGAGCAAGGAAGCGACATTCCATTGATACTTGCAATACCATTAGGCAGGGAGGCGACTCTTAGTCGATACTTGCATTTTTGAAAACCAAAAACCTGGCTTTCACGCCAAAACCCTGCTTTTATGCCAAAAACCTGGCTTTCATGCCAAAAACCAAAAATCTAGCTTCCATGCCAACAAAACAAAAACCTGGCTTTCATAACAAAAACCTGGCTTTCATGCCAAAAATCAAAACATCTGGCTTGCATGCCAACAAAACAAAACTTGGTTTTCAAAATTATGCCACAAAATCTGGCTTTCACGCCAAACAAACAAAAATCGGCTTCCATGCCACAAAATCTTTGGCTTCCATGCCACAAAACCAAAACTTGGCTTTCACGCCAAAAAAATCGGCTCTCATGCCAAAAACCGGCTTTCATGCCAAACAATACTTGGCTTTCATGCCACAAAAATCGGCTCTCATGCCAAAAACCGGCTTTCATGCCAAACAAAATTTTGGCTTTCACGCCATCCAAAATTCGGCCTTCAAGCCATCTCAAAAATCAGGCTTTCATGCCTAAAAACAACCATTTGACAAAAGATTTTCACAAAATGACAACCTTTTGATCAAATTTTCAAGCAAACCATTCCCATTCAATTTTTTCTTATATTTCATCAAATGTGAATTTAAGTGAAATAAGGGGATACAAAAAAAAAGTGCCAAAAATGTTTATACATGGAGATACCAAAAGAAAAGAAGAAAAAGTTTGTTACAAATCAGGAGGCTAGTCCGACATGGTCTTCAGCCATAGGCTTAACCCCTCAAGCAAACACTTGGCCTTAGCCTCCAAAGCTTCCAGGCCGCGTTTCTTCAGAATCTTCCCATAAAAAGCAGTAGGCCGTCGCGATCCATCCTCAGCACGAGGAAGCTCTTCCCAGAGAATTTGCCATTGTTCATATTCTTGAGTCTTCCTCCGGAGATTGCTTTCGACGTCCTCAACTTGGCGAATGATAGTCCTCTCTCTATCGCGAGCTTTCAAAGTGGCAGTCCACTTGGCAATGGCTTGTTCTTCCAATAGCTCAAGGCGCTGTCTGGCTTCGGTGACCTCCCTATCAAGGCGGTGCTGGTCCTGTGTCAGCTCAATAATAGCCAACTCGGTGACGTTCCTCTCCCAAACGAGCTGCTTCTGAGTCCGTGAGATCTCATTCAAATCAGATTTGAACTCGCTGGAAGGCTTCAAAAACATCTCGTTGAAGAAATCATCATTCGGAAAGCCCCCGGTTCGCTGAAAAGCTCTCCACAAACCATTTTGTGAAGCCAGCAGTCCGGAAAGTAGGCAACTCAGGATAAGAAATTAGGGCAGTAGTGTCTTCCGCGCTATAAAAGGCCCATGCATTTCTCACATCTTGCAGACCTCCAAAACGCTTCACCTTGCTCGAAGGCGCTCCAACAACGCCTTGAGAGAAGCCCAACTGCATGGCAAAACGCGAAGGAACATACGGCTGGATGTCGACGAAAAGATGTCTGCGGTACACCATCGTGCTGACACGTATGTTAAAAAGCCAACTCCTCTCGGCATTTGCCAAAGAATAGTGTCTCCTAGACCCTGCCCTTGTCGAATCACGGGAGACACCAAAATCAAAAGCCTTCTTCCTCAAACCCGGAGAAAGCTTCACTGAAGACTGCCCCATCTCGACATCCCAGAATCATCGGATCCTCAAGCGGGCAGATAAAAGAGATTCGGAAACAGACTTCCCTCTACCCAACCGAATCATAAACGGATCATCGTCCTGAGCAACACCCAATCGGTGGAAACTGGGACAGTGGTATACGTACCACGAATAGAAAATGTGGGCAGAAAATACCCTATTCATGGGAAGCCCAAGCCGAACCAGGAAAGCAGCAACCTGCAGTTCGGTACACAAATAGGAGTAAAGAGTAGACACCAAAGCAAGCCGCTCTCCAAACGTTATCTGACAAGCCGGAAAAATGCAATGCGACCTGATATTCGTTCCATCTCCTCCAGCAAAAAAAGCCTCACCCAGCCAATAAGTGAGGTAGACAGCGAGATCTCTCCTCAGCACAATGTCAGAATGAATGGCGTCTGTGCTTGCGAAGAATACCCTCAAATTCTCTCGCATGACGGAGATCTTCTTCGAATCTGGGTTCTTAGCCCTGGCTTCCTGGGTCGTACTCTCAGAAGACTCCCCGCTGTCAAAGAAGTTGGAAGACAAAAAGCTACCACTCCTCCAACTGCTACACCGAACTTTCGAGCCCTCCTTCTCCTTCAAAAAATCATAGAACGAGCTAAAAGTACAAAAGCCTGAACTCCTCAGACTGCTCCTCAAGGACGCTGTCGATAGGCATAAACTCTTCATAGAGATTGCCGAGGATAGGCAGCCCAGTGATGGCACTCAGTTCCTTTGAAGAAAAACCAATCTCACCATTCGTGACAACGAAGGTGTTGGTTTGTGGCAGGAACGACTCCAGCATGGCCATAAAAGCCTCATCGGAGAAAACCACGGTTTGCCGAAAAGCGCGAACCGCATCAAAAATCTCGGCCTCCTTCAGAATGGCATCGCCAACCTGCAGGATGTGATCAGTCCACGACTTCCAGCTCGAGTCAGCACTGAAACGACCACGAAGTCGAAAAGGCTTCACCCAATTGCTGCCATCGCCCTTGAGAATGCGAAGGCCCACCGGTCTCAAATCGACCGAAGAATGGTCTGAACCTTGGTAGCCGCTGGCAGGCATCAAAATGTCCATACGGGCAGGCGACTTCTCTGCAAAACGAGAAGGGCCGCCAACAAAAACCCCGGTCTTGATCACATTCGTCCTCTTCACCCAGCTTGGAGGATCTTCCCTTTTCGAGCATGTGGAGGAAAGGCTGATGATCGAGATTGTCCGATCGAAAGACGACCGGGTAGAAACAGTTCTCTTCTCACCATCAACTGTGAAAGAGAACTGAAAGCATCTCCTTTGGTATGTTGAATCGTCGGGGAAGGCATCACCAAAGAAGAAGGTAGGCTTGGGCACAATGCTCTGATCGTCCGTGACCCAGGGACGGTTGCTTACCATAGTCTTATAATACTCCTCATCCTTGAGGGCAATCAAGCGTTGCCTCATCTCATCTCGGTTGAGCGAGTCACACTCTTCCAAGTTCCTTTCAACATACTGAACCTCCTCTCAGGCCTGCTGTACGGCCGCATTAGAGGATCTGGTAGAACGGCGAGGCGCATCAGTGACCGGCTCCTTACCCTTGTTCGTTCTGGAGGAACTGCTTGCAAAGGATGGAAAGAAAAAAAAAATCAATCATCAAAATGACAGAATTTTGCTAAAAAATCTAGTGAAATTTTGGCATGGTTCCGGGGCAATTCCGAAGAAAAGGGAAACACCCCGAAAGAAATAGGAGCTTGAAGATGGGCTCAACATCACTGCAAGCCCATAATCATGGAAAATTCTCGAAGAAGGCTCGAACTCAAAGATTGCTGCGAGATCAAGCCAAAGCTTCTCAAATATCCGCAAGATCGGAAAAGGGATCAACATTGCTGCGAGCTCCAGAATCCAAAACTTGCAAAGCTCCTCAGAAAATCCCCGCAAGACCAAGAAAGGGCTCAACGTTGCTGCGAGCTCCAAATCCCAAGACTTGTGAAAAGATTTCCAGGTGTGCACTATCATACTTCCAATTCCATTTTCTAAAAAAAATGCATAGAAGGAAAGTTGTCATGCATGCGCATCTCAGAATCCAAAAAAAAAAACAGAGAGAAAATCTCTTTGCCAAAAAAAAAAGAAAAAAAAATGCTCACAGGCCACGTGGCCGTACGACCATGACCGTACGGTCTTGTCCCATATGGCCACAAAAAAAAAAAAAGAGATTAAAAAAAAAAACACACGGTAAAAAAAAAAAAAAAAACCATGAGAAAAATAAAAAAAAAGAAAGAAAAGCCACGGTAAAAAAAAGAGAGAGAAAACCGTGCAAAAAAAAAAAAAAGAAGAGGAAAAAGAAGAAAAACGTGTAAAAAAAAAAAAAAAAAGAATACACGTGAAAAAAAAAAGAAAAGAAAAGAAAAGAAAAGAAAGAAAACCTTTTTCTATTCCTACATGGGGTTTCTTAAGGGAAAAAAGAAGAAACTTACTTGAAGCCATTGATGGAGAAGAAGAAGAAAAAGGCTTGAAGATCTTTGAAGAAGAAGAAGAATTCTTGATCTTGGAGCACTCTTGAAGGTTCTTGCAAAAAGAGAGCAATAGCAACAAGGGATCCAATCCCCTTGCTTTTATAGAAGAAAGCAAACCAAAAGAGGAAAGGAGGAGAAAAGAAAGGAGGTAAGTGCTACAAATTAGCAAACTTCCTAAAAGAAAGGAATTATGGGATATTCTTTCTCAATGAGGAAATCTTTTGAGAAATTCTCTCCAAAAAGAGAGGGATTATGAGAAACTTTCTCCCAAAGAAAGAAACTTTGAGAAAATCTCTCCCAAAATCAAGGAAACTTGAGAGATTCTCTCCAAGTAAGAATATTCTTAGATATTCCTAACAAAATGACACCACATGAGATCGAAGCCATCTTTAAAGCTTAAGGTCCCATGGGTTAGCCCACATGAGCCAGGTTTGACCACCTAGGCACTAAAAGTGGCTTTTAGTCAAAATTCCTCCTACCAAGAGCATACAAAAATGGTTTCATGCCTCCTTTGAGTTGATTGGATCATACAAAAAATCCAAGCCTCATGAGTTTCCAAAAATCCAAACCATCCCACCTCATGAACCGAATTAAGCCAAAACCTTGAAATTGACATTCCACAAAAACCCAAACCACTCCAACGGACCCAAAGTTGTCCCAAAGAGTGACCAAAATCCAAACCATGGTCTCCTAATGGTCTCCTAACTCGCCACATACAGCTTGTTGGGTCACAAGGCTAAAACCAAAACCAAATCCCGGTCCCCTAACTTGCCACGTATAGCTTGTTAGGTCACAAGACCAAAATCAAAATTCAAAACCCGACCCCCTAACCTGCCACATACAGCCTGTTAGGTCACAAGGTCAAAAACCAAAAACCTTCTTGACTGCCTGATGCGCAACACAAAGCCTTTAGGTTCACAAGGTCAAAAAGAAAATCCAAAACCCAAAAACCCAACCCAAATGTCATTTTCAAAATTTTTCCTTGAGATGGTGCGTGATGTCTCTCACTACCATAAAATTCCCTTGGAAACTCAAAAGGCTACACTATCAAGAAAAATGCTCAGAGACTCTTGGTCAAGTCAGAAGTTCTCTTTCAAAGTTTTCTTCGAGGCACATCGACTGCAAAGGCTATCCAATTCGTCGCTGTACCTCGAGGGGGATTTGTTGACACCAAAAATGTCACTTTGCCTCATCAACATCAAAAGCTATATGGGGCCGCATTCTACTAGAGACAGGCAAAGCTGCTTCATGCATCAGATCTTGGCAAAACCAAACAAAAACTACAAGATCTTTCAAAGTAGCCAAAAGAAGGGTACACATGAAGTTTCGGGCCATTACGACACTATTTGGCCTAACTTCAATCTTCCGACAGCTGAGCGGGAGCTCCCGACGGCGACAGTGTCAAATACATCAAATCTTCAATCAGAGTCTATGGATGGTCTCAAAATAGCTCCAAAAGGCTCCATGTCGAATTTCAAGTCAAACCGACAACGTTTGACCCTCCATCAACTCTCGAACGGCGAAATCAAGCCTCCCGGCGGCGAAAACCTTTGATGCTGCCACTCATCAAACAAAATACATGAGTAGCTTCTGCATGCTTCCAAAGGGCTGCACGTCAAATTTCAGGTCATTCCGACAACGTTTGACCCGGTTTTGATGCTCCGAAGCAAAATCAAGCCTACCGGCGGCGAAGCTCTCCGGGACCATGGCACCCAAATCGGAGCTAATGGATCATCTCAAAATGACTCCAATAGGCTCCCCGTCAAATTTCAGGTCAATCGCACATCGGATGACCGTACATCAAAGCTCGACATCTTCCGCACGGTGAAATCAAGTCAAGCATCGACGGGACCCCAAACGGCTTCAAAACTCAAATAAAAGCCCATGGTTCGTCCTATCTAATGCCCAAGAAGCTTCACCTCAAATTTCAGGTCATTCCGACATCGTTTGATCTAGTTTCAACTCTTGGCGGAAAATCGGCTACAGAGTCTTCGGCTTTTCCAAAAAATAGAAAACTTTGTGCTCTGATTTGCAAAGCCTTTCGACGGGTTTTCTTCAATGGAATCAAGCCAATAAATGAGGAGAAATGTCAAAGAAAAATACAGGAGAAAACAGAAGCGAAAAAGCCCGAGAAACGACCAAGAAACGACGACCGGAAGGTGACTGGAAAATGGACCAAACTCCAAGGTCGCCAGCCCCATGGTCACCGGCGACCATGGGTGCATGGTTGCCGGCGACCTTGGAATCCAGGTCGCCGGATTTCCACCGAAACGTCCGTTTTTTCGATTCTTTTCTCGTTTCGCGATGTTTGGCCCCTGTGATTTTCTTAAAATCTGATTTTTGAGGCATGATATCCGTCGATCTTCGTCAACATCACGGAGCCGCCATCAAAATCATTTGATCATCATCGGACACTCCAAAACCGCCAACCGGCCGACCAAGAAAGCACACTTTCTGTCCGACCGATCAAGAAATTGACTGGACAGATGTTGCCGGCCCATATAGGCAACCAATGTCTGAATTTTCATCGTCATCCTACATCAAGCAACGTACGGATCCATCGATGATCATCGCAAGAAGAATTCCAAAAGACGCGGCGCGGCCCGCGACTCTTCAAGCGGCTCGGCAGCCAATTAATGAAGTTAAATGACCCTTTTATGGCAATTTATTAGGGTCATTAACTCATTATTTTGAACGGCCCAATCAGAAGCCAAGAAATGGGAGTTACAAGTCCAATTAATCATGACAATTAACCATGTAACTCCTATCATTATGGAGATTAATCATGGTAATTAATCATGAAACTCCCATCATCATGGAGATTAAATGCCCATTATTCTCCATCGGCCAATCAAAATCCAAGAAAAAGGAGTTACAATATAAAGAATTAAATCTTGTAACTCCTCTCATCATGGAGCATTAATACCATTAATGCCCATAAAACCCTCCTAATGGCCACCAAAAGCCTATAAATAGGCGGTCATTCCAAGGAGAAAGGGTCCAGAAAAATTGTCTGAAGTGGAGCAGAAAAAATTGTAAGAGATCCTGAAGAAATTGTCTGAAAACTATCCTGAAGAATTCTCTGCAAAAAGAAGCTCTCTCACTTTGAAGAAACTCTGCTGCAAATTCTACAAGGTGATCGAACTCCCTTGGGGGGCCACCCCCCCAAGATCTCCTCTCTTCTTCTATCCAACATGGCCTAGATGCGGCTTCTCAGCCCGTCTACTTTGTTTTTTATTGGATATAAGACCTTTTCTTGGTCTTTATCCTCTAAAAATCTGAGGTCCAAGCCAAGCCAAGTGAATCAAAGCATCAAGTGTTCTGATCTGAAGGACGATGGCAGAGTCCATACATGACTCGCGACTGTCGATCTGAACGAGTCCCCACGATCTCTTGAGAAGTCAGATTCCTTTTCTTACTTTTCTGTTGTATTGTGTATTTTTTTAAAGAGACATAAAAATCACATTTCTTGTCTTTACATTTTGATGAGATTTGTAAACTGCCTTCTACGGCACAAAATCGCCTATCACGGCAAAACCGCCTTTCAAGGCAAACAAACGAAAATCGCCTTTCACGGCATTAAAAATTTTTGTTACTTTCTTTAAAATATATGTGCAATGGAAAGTTAGAAAAAAGTTGATTTCCTTTTCTACTTGTGAAGGTGAATCTCCGGATCACCATTTCAAATTCCAAGTAGAATAGAAAATCTAGCATACCCGTACAAAAAAATGTTGATGCTTGCTCTTTTTTTTCTCTTCGCCCCGCCGCACCCCGTCGGACCCGGGACGGAGGAAGGCAAGAAAGAAATAGACGGGTCCATCACGGCAAGAATGTCCTGCACATGCTTCACCATGCCGAAACCAGCCTCCAAATGGCCAGAAGAAAGAGTCTCGACCCATGAGCTCAAGACTTTCTTCAACACCTTCCTTGCAAACTGACAGGATGGCTCAGATGAAGACTCGCCATGCTCCGTTGGTCGACTGCCCGTGTCAGACACCGTTGGAAGAGTAATCAAGAAGCTCTTTCCAACCGGAGCCGCTGGGGAAGGAATATCAGTAGGCGGACTCGCCTCTGCCTCATCAAAACGGGTGGAAGAAGCCCCTACTCCTGGATCGGTCACAGGTACCCCCTGCTCTGGTTCTGAAAAAGATAGAGGAACTTCTTCTGTCACCTCACAGCCTACCAATGAAAGATGAAAAAGGTATGAATATGATATTGTCAAAAATCAAATATCAAGATTATCACTACAAAGTACCTTCTTCGACGACTGGTGGAATGCTTTATGCTTCCACGAGCTCATCCGAAGCATAGTCAAAAGTTGTGTCCATGGATGGCTCAAAGTCATCGGAATCTTCTGGCAAGTCAGCTGGCAAGAAACAAAAAAAAAATATGTCAGCAAATGGCGGTAAAGAAAAACAAAAAGAAAGAAGAAGTCCTACCAGGAGGAGATTCTGGGTCTACTTCAGAATCTCTAAGTTCTTCCTCAGATGCCACGATAGGATCCGTCACCGTCTCATTGGCCGGAACGTTAGGCATCATCTTCTGCCAAAAGAAAGAAAGCAGTAGATCAAAACAAAAGCTCTCATGAAAAAAAAGAAATAGAAAAAGAAAAGGGAAAAGCATACCATTATCAATGGTCTCTTCCCCTCGGCTTCTCTTCTCTGGAGGCTCATCATCATCCCCTGATTCCTCCTCAACAATGGTGGAAGGAATTACCAGATCAGGAGAGCTTTTGTTCCACCTCTGACTTCGGCGTTGTCCTCTTCTCCTTTTGCTCCTACGGGATGAACTGCTGGAAGCACCCTCCCCACCATCGAAATCTGGCATCTCACCGAATTCTTCACTGGATGGTTTAATCTTGCCAGTAGACCCCATGGAAGCCTTTGCTCGCTCTGCTTGTATCCAAGTAGCGACCTCAGCCTCCTCCTCGGCAAGCTGTTCCAAGACCTTATCAGGAATCTCTTGTGCAGCTCCCGATCTGATGACGTCCTGGTCCTCGAGAAAACATGTTCTGTGCTTGTCTCCAGAAATGAAAGCCAGAACTTCTTCTCGGCGGACGCCGTCTGACATCCCAAGGCCCTTCCCGGAAGACTGCTTTACATCAAGCTCTTTCTTGGAAAGCCCCCGGTATGCTGAAAAGCTCTCCAGAAACCATTTCGTGAAGCCAGCAGTCCGGAAAGTAGGCAACTCAGGATAAGAAATCAGGGCAGTAGTGTCTTCCGCGCTATAGAACGCCCAAGCATTTCTCCCGTCCTGCAGACCTCCAAAACACTTCACCTTACTCGAAGGCGCTCCAACAACGCCTTGAAAGAAGCCCAACTGCATGGTAAAACGCGAAGGAATATACGGCTGGATGTCGACGAAAAGATGTTTGCGGTACACCATCGTGCCGACACGTATGTTAAATAGCCAACTCCTCTCTGCGTTTGTCAAAGAATAGTGTCTCCCTAACCCTGCCCTGGTCAAATCACGGGAGACACTAAAATCAAAAGCCTTTTTTCGTATGCCCGGAGAAAGCTTCACTGAAGACTGCCCCATCTCGACGTCCCAAAATCGTCGGATCCTTGTCGGATGTGAATTTTGACCCCCCCCCCCGGAGGGGAATCGCCATTCAACAGTGTGAGATAAAAAAAATACATCGAAAATGAGGATTCCGACTACCCTCAAAATTGACGGATCACGATCGCCAGTTACAGATTCGGCCATAACACCGTCCTTCGACGAAAGCCGAAAGAATGCGGGAGGAAAATGGGGTGGGTTCTTCTCTCGTCTAATGTGCCGCCGGCGACACATGACGGTTGTCTCGTCACTTAATTTGGGTCTTTCAATTCGGGTCGAACTTGGGTCAAGGGTCAAATTGCGGGCTTCAAGATGGGACCATAATGAACTAGGCAGGGGAAATCAACATCCAGGGTTGAACAGACTAATTAAAGTTAAATCCAAGTATTCTAAGGGATAAGCGAATTAGAATGAAAATAAGCTAAGAAAATAAGGGGAAAGGTGCCAAATATTTAGAAGAGGATCAACCCCATTCCTGGGTATCCCCTTCAATGTCCTTTGACGACCTAGGGTTTAAAGGCTGATTCTTCGAATCGAAAGAATGATGCAGACGAAACTTCAAGTTGTGATTTCTGTGAGTTTGCGTGCGATACGCAGGTGATAAAAGTGCATGGCCGATGATGGGCCAGAAGTAAGATAAAAATGGCCGATGTTGGGCCGGGATTGATTGAGGGTGGCCGATGATGGGCCGGTAGTAAATAAACTGATATTGGGGTGTGTGAAATCATTCGTCTCATTTCGTCAATCTCATTAATTCAGGTTCTCGGAATCAGCCTCTATTCCCTTTAATCATTGAGTTCAGATAAATATTTGGCACCGGAGGTGGAGGAAAATAGAAGAAAATATTTTTGGAATTGGTTTTGTTGGTTTTATAGTTTTTTTTGGATTTTAATAATTGGGGCTAGAAGGGCCTAACTAGGGGAGTTCCTACTTGGATTCAATCTAACTGTTCCATTTCCCTAATGGATCTCTACCCTATCCTAAGGTCCTAACCGCCCACATCCGCTCTCCCGATCCCTTAGCGGGGCCCGGAGAGAGAGTGGGGCCTAATCAGTTGAAATTTAAGAAATTAGGATAGTCTAAGCTGGCTAGGGGGAGACCTTGATCTAGGTCCGGGGTCTGACCTAATCAGTCTAGGCTACTGTCTAATTTCTAACTCCAATTTATTAATATTTTGGTTTTTTTTAATATCTTTTACTTTGTTTTTGGTATTTTGGGTTTTTATTATTTTTATTTGTTTTTATGTTTATTCATAAGGCCTAAAATCCTAAATTGATTTATCCTAATGAAATAGGAAGGGGGAAAGAGAATGAATTTCTAATTTTTAATTTAATTACTAAATAATATTTCCTAATCCTAATGAGAGAGGAAGGGAGAAAAGAACTTAATTATTAAATTTAGCCTAATTATCCTAATTAATAGGGTAGCTAAAATTCTATTTTTAATCTTTACTTTTTATTTTATTATTTGTTTTCTTTTGGTGTTTTAGGGTTTTTATTTGTTTATTTATTTAATAAATTATGCAGTCCTAAATTGCATTTAGAAGAATATGAAATAAAAATGTAATCTAGGTTATAATGCATGGGCAGATTGAATGCATGAGCATGGAATAATTTAAAACAAATAATAAAGTTGAAAGTTCATGCGATGTATAAATTAAGAAATAAACTGAAACATATAATAAGATATAAGACTAACCTAAATGGCTGAGCATATTAGATGCATGGGATATCATAAAAGAAACAGTAACAAAGAATTAACTAAATAAATAAGAAGAAAACTATCCTAGGTGCACTAACACATTAGACACACGAAATATCTTTAAAAAAAAACAATAAGAAAATAGAGGGCTTTATTCAATGCAAGAAAAGAAAACAGGGACCTGGCTTGCATGGGTTCAGTTTCGATAAATGGGCTAAGCAGGTGGGTGCAACAATGAAGTTATGCAGCAGCGGAGTGTAAAGCGGGGGGCAGTGCAGGGAGTTATGGTGTATGAGGGGAGCAAGGTGCTGCAGGGGCTGTGTGTATGGCGAGTGTGGGGCGTGCAGTGGGGTAGCGCAGGGGAGGAGAAGGAAAGAAGAAGAGAAGGAAGGAAGAAGAAAGGAAGGGGGTTGGTTCAGGGGGTGTGCATGAGTGTGCAGGGTGGTGGGGTCAAGAGAAAGAGGAAGATGAAATGAAAAGAAAGAAAGAGGTGCAGTGGGTGCAGGTGGGTGCGTGCAGCCGCAAGGGAAAATGCAGTGGGGAGGAGAAGAAAGGGAAAAAGAAAGAAAGAAAGAAAGAAAAAAGAAGAGGAAAAGGTGTGCAGGCGAGAGACTGTAGTGTGTGCGCAGGGGAGGAGAAGAAGAAGAGAATGAAAGAAAAAGAGAGAAAGAAAGGGGGTTAGTTCAGCGGGGTGTACAGGCGGAGAAAGAGGAAGATGGAGAAGAAGGGAAGAAAGGAAAAAGAGGGGGGTGCGATAGTGATGCACAGCAGCAGGGAAAGAAGAAGTGGGGAAAGGAAGGAGGGAGGAAGAAGAAAGAGAAAGGAGATGGGGAGGCAGCACTGCTGCTTGTGGGCACAGGGCGGAAACGAAGGGGAGAGAGCGAGGGGGAGAAGGAGCGAACGAGAGGGAGAGAGTGGGCGGAGCAGAGAGAGGGTGAGAAAGAGAGTGGACGGGAGAGAGGGGGATGGGTCGCAGAGTGGAAGAGAGGAAGAAGGAGTAGGGAGAGAGGGACTGAGAGAGTAGGGAGATAGGGAGAGCAGGGAGAGAGGGACGGTGTGCCAACGGGAGAGAGAGAGTGGGCGGAACAGAGGAACTGAGAGAGAGTGGACGAGAGAGAGAAGGAGCAGGGGAGACAGTGTAGTGTGTGCGCAGGGGGGTGCAGGGGAGAGACAGAGAGGGAGATGGAGAGTGTTAAGTTGCAGGGGAGAGACAGAGAGGGAGATGGAGAGTGTTGAGTTGCAGGGGAGAGACAGCGAGGGAGAGGGAGAGTGTTGAGTTGCAGGTGGCGGGACGCGCGGGGGAGAGAGAGGTGGAGAAGAAAGGGTGAGGGGAGAGGGTATGGAGTTGCTGCGAGAGAGAGAGAGGGCGGATCAGAGAGGGAGAGAGGGACGGTGTGCAGTGGGGCAGAGGAGAGAAGAAAGAGGGAAGCAGAGAGAGAGGGGCCGCAGAGAGGTGGCGAGGGGTGATGGCAGGGAGGTGGCTGCGCGGGTGGCAGAGGAGTGGAAGAAGGGGTAGGAGAGGGAGATAGGAGAACAGGGAAGAGGGAGAGAGGAAAACCAAGAAAGGAGGGGGAGAGCGTGGTGCGCGCGAAGAAGGAAGAAAAGTAAGAATGAGAGAAGAAGAGGAGAAGGTGTGTAGGCGAGAGAGGAAGAAAAGAAAGAATGAAAGAAGAAGAGGAGAGGGTGTGCAGTGGGTGCAGGTGGTGGGGAGGAAGAGAAGAAGGCGTACCTGGTGCAGGGGGAGACGTCCGGCGGCGCGAGGAGGAGGAAGAAGGTGCTGCTGCGTGCGTCCAGCGACTGCTGCGTGCGGATGTGCGAGGTGCTTCTGCGGCGTGTGTCTGGGGGCGCTGGCGTGGAGGTTCGGGCTTCCGCGGTGTCTCTGCGCAGGGAGATGATGGTGGGCGATGGGTTGTAGGGTGCAGGAAGAGGGCAGAGCGGAGAGGGTGATGGTGATGCCTGGGGTGTGCGCCTGTCTTTGGGAGAGCTGGAGGGCGAGATGGTGAGATGGAGAAGATGCGTGAGATGGGTTCTGTGATGAAGGGGAGAGATGATGGGATGGAGTCGAAGATGGGTTGTGGTGTGAGGGAGACGAGTGGAGGGAAGAGGATGGAGGGCGATGGTGTTGCGACTGGGAGAAGGAGAGGTGGAGAAAGCGAGGAAGGGGAGAAGAAGAAAGGAGACAGAGAGTGAGGAAGACCAGGGAGAGAGATGGACGTGCGTGAGATGGAGATGCAGATGATGGGTTCTGGAGGCGTGGGTTAGGGAGCAGAAGATGATGATGGGGAAGGGAGTGATGGAGGAGAGGGTGCGGACAGAGAGACGAGTGGAGGGAAGATGGAGACGGGCGCAGGAGAGATGGAGGGTGATGGTGAAAGGAGGTGGTGGTCTGGGAGATGGGCCACGTGCAGGGGCGTGGTGGCGACTACTACTTGCGAGGGAGATGAGCGATGGAAGGAGATGGAGAGGTGGGTCTGGCGCCAGGGAAGAGGGAGAGGCCTGGGTTGAGAGAGAGATGAGAGGGATCCCCGGGGCTTCTTTGCATGGGTTAGAGGGATAAGGCCTGGGAGTTTTTAAATCGAGAGGGATAAGGCTTGGGTCTTAAGAGATTGAGAGGGAAAGACGAGGTTTAGGGGGGTTTGGAGTGTTTCCCGGATCTGGGACACTCCATTCCTTATCCAAGGTGACGGGTCGAGTTGCTGGGTCAGGTTGGGCTTGAATCAGGCTCGGGTTGTGTTTGGGTCAGGTGAGGTCTGGACTTGGCCTAATGAGTTGGATCGGGTCAGGTTCAGCTTGGGCTGGAGTTCATTGGGCCAGGCCTGGTGGGTTTGGATTTAAAAGAAACTGGTTTGGGTCGAGAAGGTGGGGTCCGGTGGAGATTGGCCGGGTTATCATTAATGGGGCCCAGGTTTCGTAGATTTCAATCCGCTCGTCGGATTTCGACGTTCTACATATTGACGGAAAGCTCTCGGCGAGTAGGTCACGATGAGACAATTTTCAGGGCAATCAGAGGTCCATAAATGATAGGTGATTTTTCACGCGGGCGCCGCGGGGTGTGGGACCCGCTGTCATGATTTTTTGATCCGCCCGTCAGATCTTGGAGTTCTATATATGGGCAGAAAGCTCTCGATGAGTAGATCACGATGAGCCAACTCCCGGGGCGATCAGAGGTCCAGAAATGATAGGTGACTTTTGACTCGGGACCTAATAAGGACATTATTAAATAGGGTGGACTGAATTGCCCCTCATAGGGTGCCAAAACGAGGTGTCTACAGTATGCCCCTCTTTGGAGGACAGCACATACAGAGTTGTTCTCCAAAGATAAAGAGACACATACTCATGCCTCCGCTTGAGCCTTTGGGCTCAAGGGAGTGGCAGCCTATGAGGGTGAGTTCGAATTGGCTCGAGGGAATCGAAATGAGGTTGTTCTAGGCCATCCAGTTAATTAGGTCTCCTTTTAGGTCTGAGCTTGATCACGTGATATGGGGATGTCACCTCGTGCCTTTCCATTTTCTACCCAAAATTAAATCCCTACAAAGTGGATCATCCTACTCGGGGTGCACAAAGTGTCAAAGCAGGATTCTGAAAGAGCATGTTACGGTAATGATATTAAATGTAAGAGCACAAGTTTGGAAGATTAAGTTTTGGTTTTTTTTTTTTTTTTTTTTGTTTTTTTTTCCAGTTCAGCGACACTTACCTCTTGGATCCTGTTCCTTTCGGTGTGGTGGCCCTCACATTTTCACCTGTAATAAATCCTGACTAGAAGGAAAGAAGGGAGCAACGACTCGCCTTGCGGTGAAGTTAGTACATAAACGTGCCAAGTGTGTGTTATGCATGTGATGATGTTAAGAAGGCTTGTAATTGTAATGCATACTAAATTTAAAATGTTAGGGCTAATGCAAGGCATGTCCTCGACATCATCCTGTAGTCATGACAGTAATCAACCACTACCATGATAGTCAATGAAGATAAAAGAAAATAACAGAAATGCATCCACCATATGCAAGGGAAAAAGAATAAAAGATAAACAGCGGGGGCCCATCCTTTGGATGTAGGTATATCGAGTAGGAAATTGAGATCGAAAGATATCTAAAACTTATCCATAGCACACACATAGCATGAAATAGTACACATCCAATACCAAGACTAGAGGCAAATCATTGTTGGCTAATCCGAAGCAAAGGAGTGATCATTTTCTGACTGATAGTATATCTCGTTTCGAGAGGAGTCGTGCACAAAACATGGTATCCGCGTGGGGTTTTGGATCAAGGGTTAACCAGGGAAGTGTGAGGCATGTTTACGTAGGTTCATATATAAAATAAAAAAATGCCCCAGCATATGGGGTGACATATGTGAACGATCCCTGAAACAAAACAATGTATAACCTATCCTGCATTCAACCATAAGGCATTAGTAACAAAAGCATGCATGAGGTGAGAGTGTGTGGATTGGTGGGTGTTAGTGACAACTGTGCATGTGACGGGACCTGAATTGGGAAGCCGCGCAGAATAAGTAAGTATGCGTGTGCATGTACACATGTACATATATGTATATATAAAAATGCCCCAGCGTGAAGCTGGTGTGTTTTCTGGCTGGGAGTGAGAGAGTGAAGGTGGTCTAGCTCTCTGATCCATGGCTGCTAGTTTGATTATGATATGACCTTCCCCAACTATCCTTTGGAGATCGATCCCTCATGATTCTTTTCTAGCCGTTTTGGTCCTTTTAGTTGAACTTTGGAGAGCGCTAGGCTGCCCCTGGAATTCATGTGTGAGCACGAGTTTCGTGTGTGGGAGATAGTGAGTCGCCGTGCTTCCTTAGTGTTGTGGTTACCGGCCACTCTCCGCTTGGTTCATTAGGCAAGGGCCCATGTCATTCGAGCGGGCTTGGGTTTTATGAATGCTATTTCATTACTTTGGCCTTTTGGCCCTTTCCTCTCTTTTTTTTTTTTTTTTATTCTCTCTTTTTTTTTTTTTTTTTTTTTCGATTTGTGACTGTGCAATGCCTGGGTCCCTTAAGCTTTCTAATTAACCCATGTAACGAGCGTTATGCCAATGACTCCCAAACCAAATGGCTTTAGGGCACTAGGTATGTAAATACCCCTACGGGCTTACTGACTCGGGTTAAAAAGGATACGAACCCAAACTAGTCACAAAACTTTTATTCTTTTCAGGACTTCTAACTAAACTCCTTTTTTTTTTTTTTTCGATTTGCGACTGTGCAATGCCTGGGTCCCTTAAGCTTTCTAATTAACCCATGTAATGAGCGTTACGCCAGTGACTCCCAAACCAAATGGCTTTAGGGCACTAGGTATGTAAATACCCCTACGGGCTTACTGACTCGGGTTAAAAAGGCTACGAACCCAAACTAGTCACAAAACTTTTTATTCTTTTCAGGACTTCTAACTAAACTCCTTTTTTTCCTTTTTTTTGGACTGGTTTGGGAGAGGGGTGCCTAGGGTTTTGGCTTCTGAAGCATCAGGCATGGGGAGCACACCCACATCTCATGCAACTCCACCGTGGTTTCTCTTTTCTCTCTTTTGTGAGTGATAAGGGGAAGCTTTCATGACATGGACGAGCTCGCTTATAAACTCTTGCGTTGAATGGTTTCAACCATGCAGAACATTGTGTGGGGCAGACTCACTGTTCTAGTTTTTTTTTTTTTTTTTTTTTTTGTGCCAGTGTGTGTTTGACTTCCAAATTTGGCTGTTGCACCTCTCCTTGGTCTTCCCTACGGGATTTATACAGCCATATCAAGAGACCGAGGGTCATACTCCGCAAAAAGTGAAGAAGGGTCATGTGGTGTACTTTTTCAAGTACATAGCATTCCATGGATCGGGGAGCTCTTCCCCTTCTGCATTTACTAGTCTATATGCATTGCCAGAATATACTTCTTTAACTACATATGGGCCTTCCCAATTAGGTCGCAATTTGCCTTTAATGTGTGGGAGTTGTGATTGAGTGATGCGTTTCAATACAAGGTCACCTGTTTTGAATTTCCTCTCTATGACATGCTTATCGTAGGCTCTTGCGATTCGCTTCTTGTACACCTGAGCGTGCTCTGCTGCTTTCATCCTTTTCTCATCGAGGAGGTCCAGCTGTATTTGCAATGCTTCTCGTCTTTGGCCTTCTGTCATCTCTTCATCTAATTGGATCCGCAAAGATGGGTGCAGGAGCTCGAACGGAAGGACTGCCTCCATCCCGTAAGTCAATGCATATGGGGTCTCACCTGTCGGAGTCCTAATGGAGGTTCGATATGCCCACAATGCCTCGACCAAACGGTCTGGCCAATCACTGCCCTTGGTTATTTCCACTGTCTTCTTGATGATCTTGAGTAGTGTCTTGTTTGTAGCTTCAGCCTGTCCGTTTGCTTGGGGGTAATAAGGGGTTGAATGATGTAGTTCTATACCATATTTTGTGCACAAATCCTCCATTGCCTGAGATATGAATTGGGGGCCATTGTCAGTTATGAACACTTTCGGAACGCCAAACCGGGCTATTATGTTCTTTTGAATGAACTTGACCACCGTGGATGCTTTGATATGGATAAATGCCTCAGCTTCTGCCCATTTGGTGTAGTATTCCGTTGCCGTTAATATGAAAGCTTTGTTCTGGGTGTTTTCCACGGTTGGGACCAGAGGTCCTATGATATCGAACGCCCAAGTCGAAAAAGGCCACGGAGCAGTAGTGGGATGCAGCGAAGATGCAGGAGCGTGAATCAAGTCAGCATGCAGCTGACATTTCTTGCACTTTCTGACGTAGTCCACGGAGTCTGATTCCAATGACGGCCAGTAATATCCTAACCGGATGATTTTCTTGGAGAGCATCAAGCCGTTTACGTGTCCTCCGCATATGCCGGAATGAGCCTCTTCGATTATTTCTCGTCCTTCCTCAACCGTCACGCATCGCAGGAGGATCCCACTGAATGATCGGCGATATAACAGTCCTCCGACAACGACGTACCTTTGAACCATTTCTTTCAGTGCCCTTTTGTCGGATTTGGTGGCATATTCAGGGATGTATCCATCGCGCAAGTAGTTCCAGATATCGAAGTACCATGGATGGTCGTCTATGAGTTCTTCATCATGTTGTAGGGGGGCCAGTATCCGCTCTCGATTGGGTTCCTCTGCCTCTGTCTCTTTCCCTTTCGCTTTCCTTACTTTCGGTCCTCCATCTTTGGATGGAATCTTATCTGGATCTCCGAGGGCCAAGTCTTTTAGTTCAACCGAGGGAGTGTCTATCCTTTGGATGTGAAAGGTCTCGGATCCCTTGTCGAGGGGGACTTCCACGATCGAGGCCAAGGTGGCCAACGAGTCGGCCAGCCGGTTTAAAGCTCGCGGGATATAAAGAAAGGACATTTTCTTGAACTGGGACATAGCTTTCTTGGCCTTTTCATGATAATGAGCAAGCTTAGGGGCGTTCACCTTCCATTCACCTGCCACTTGGGATATGACCACCTTTGAATCCCCGAGAACTCGGAGTTTCTTAACTTCCAACTTCGCGGCCTCTCTTAAACCTGCTAGGAGTGCTTCGTACTCCATTTCATTATTGGTGGCTGGGAAGCCGACTTTGAAGGCCTTCCGTATCGCCACTCCTTCTGGGGACAAAAGAACTATCCCAATCCCTTTTCCATTCTGATTCAAGGCACCGTCGAAGTACATTGTCCACGACTTGGGGTCCTTTATCTCCTCTATGTCTACACATAGCACGTCTTCGTCTGGAAAATCGGTTTTGACCGGTTCATACTGTGGCAGGGGGAGATATGCAAGGTGGTCAGCGATGGCTTGCCCTTTTATTGACTTCTGAGTTACGTATGTTATGTCGAATTCTGCCAAGAGCATCTGCCATCGTGCCACTCGTCCTGAAGTGACAGGTTTCTCAAAGATATATTTCAAAGGATCCATTCTGGCCAAGAGTTTGACTGAGTAGGCTAAGAAGTAGTGTCTGAGTTTCTGGGCAGCCCAGACCACCGCTAAGCACGTTTTTTCTATCGAGGAGTATTTCCGCTCATATGGCAGGAGAGATTTGCTCAAGTAATAAATTGCATTCTCTTTCCGGCTAGTCTCATCATGTTGACCCAGAACTATGCCTATCGCGGATTCCGTCGCTGACACATATAAAATGAGAGGCTTATCTTTAGCAGGGGGCTTCAAAACGGGGGGACTCAATAAATATTTCTT
Organism: Persea americana; assembly: GCA_029852735.1. NCBI lineage: Eukaryota > Viridiplantae > Streptophyta > Magnoliopsida > Laurales > Lauraceae > Persea > Persea americana. The sequence continues at coordinate 24,918,457 of CM056817.1, forward strand.
CAAATCCTCAAATGCCTTCTGGCAGTCGTCATCCCAGTGGTATTCCACGCCTCCTTTTAGCAATTTGTAGAACGGCTCACATCTTTGCGAGTGCTGTGAAATGAATCTTCTAATGAACTGTAGTCGCCCTATGAGGCCTCTTAATTCTTTGAGGTTCTTCGGGGGCGGCATTTCGAGGATAGCTTTCACCTTCGAGGGGTCAACTTCGATTCCCCGATTGCTGACCATGAATCCTAAAAGTTTTCCTGACGACACCCCGAAGACACACTTCTTCGGATTCATTCTCAACTTTGTCTCCCTTGACCTTTGGAGGACCCTCTTCAGAGCTGCAGCATGGTCTGCACGAGTTTGGGATTTAATTAAGATGTCATCGACATATACTTCCATACAATCGTGCATCATGTTGTGGAATATCGCTATCATGGCTCTTTGGTAGGTTGCACCTGCATTCTTCAGTCCAAAGGGCATGACAACGTAGCAATAAGTCCCCCAAGGGGTAGTAAATGAGGTCTTTTCTTGATCCTCTTCTGAAAGCTTTATCTGGTTGTACCCCGAGTATCCATCCATGAATGAAAGCATTGCATGCCCAGCGGTGTTGTCGACGAGCACGTCTATGTGTGGTAAGGGAAAGTCTTCCTTAGGTGAGGCCTTGTTTAGGTTCCGAAAGTCGATGCAGACCCTGATACGTCCATCTTTCTTCTTGACCGGGACAATGTTGGCAATCCATTGAGGAAACAGCACTACCCTGATGAATTTGGCCTGGAGAAGTTTGTCAACTTCCTCTTTCACCTTCACCGCGACGTCAGGGAGCATTCTTCTCAGCTTTTGTTTAACCGGTCTCGCGCTCTCTTCCAATGGAATTTGATGTTCTACCAGAAGCGGGTCTAGTCCTGGCATGTCATGGTAGTCCGACGCAAATACGTCCTGATATTCATCCAGGACTTTAAGGATCTCTTCTTCTTCACCGAGTTCCAAGCATGCACTAATCTGGACTAGCTTGGGCCTTTCCTCAGTCCCTAAGTTGATCTCCTTTGTCTTTTCGGCCGTCGACTGAGTTTGCTCGTCAAACCTCTTGATGACCCTTTGGAACTCTTCCGAGACTTCATCGTCTTCTCCTTCGGCATCTACTAATTCGTAAACGCCCATCTCATCCTTTACGTTCTCGGTTCCTGGAGATGATTCTGGCTTTGAAATAATGGGCATCGACTCATACCCTATCTTGCTAATTCGGCTCATGATTTCCTCTAGTCGTGATTGCTCTATCGGGGGAATTTTCCAGCGCTCAGGTCTTCTTATGGCCCTACAATAGTCAAAGGTCTCTACTCCTAAACTACTTACATTTTTGGATTTTTGGTTTTCTACTTTTTTTTGGATTTTGGGGTTTTGTGATTTTTTTGGGTTTTTAGAATGATATGGTACAGGTTGGGTTGAGGAGGGGCTATCTAAGGAGGAAGATCCCTGCCCCGGGCAATGCCGAACTGCGGGGCGATACACCACTTCGTCGCCTTTGGGATTTTCGATCTCCCAGGTTTTGTTGTCTTCTTCTGAAGGTCCTGCTCTCCAGTGTCGCCACGCAGCTGGCCAGTATACGACTTCTTGACTATCGGGGTCTTTGACTTCCCAGGTTTCATAGTCGTTTCTCTTTTCGAAAATCGGCGTTTTTTTTTTGGGCAATTTCACCGAATCACTAATACCAATCATGTTACAAGACGGCATTTGGAAACTTTCCTCCAGGGGGAAACTTGAACCTCTAATCTCGTCAGATTCGTGGAATTCTTCCCAGGTACCAAAGATGTCTTCGTAAGTTTCGACCTCGTCGTCGTCAGAGGACGAATCGGTTATACCTTCTATCAATAGTTCTTTCCCTTTTTCCTGGGGGTGGATCTGATGGCATCCTTCTCCGTTGGGAGGTTCATTGGGGTCCAAGAGCTTGCTATGCCTGACAAAGTGTTCCCCTAGTTTCCAATCCTTTCTGGAGAGTGTTACCTGATCATACGGGTTGAATCCCAGTCCTTCTGTTCCTATCCTTGCTCCCAGGATAACGGGGTCAAGAATCCCATCCTCATTCCTACCTAGCCCAAATCAGGGCTGATATCCAAGTTTTCTCATGAGGTTCCAGCCATGTATGCATTCTTTTCTTAATGGCGGTTCAGGTAGAGGGACCGGATCTGGTATCATACTCCGGACGGGATCGATGTCCGTCAGGGAAATGGTGGGATCAACCCTGTATCCATGGGTTTTGGTTCCAGGCGGGATAGGGGCCGGTCGCAAGGTGGGAAGTATCTGAAGTCCTTCTGGTTCGATCACAGGGGGGTCCCCCATTAGCTTCACGATTTTTCCTAAGTGGGGAAACTTAATACATTGGTGCCTAGTGGACACGACCGCCTTCATGTGATTCAGCCAGCGACGCCCTAATATCAAGTTGAAGGTCGCTGGGATATCCATGACGTAGAATTCTTCGGGTACTGAGATCGGGCCTGCTTGCACCAATAACATAATCTTCCCACAAACGTTCTTCCTATTTCCGTCATATCCTGTCACCACCAACGGAGCTGGGGTTAGGTCTTTGGCAGTTAGATCCAGCGTCTTGTATGTTTTCAGTGGACAGATGTTTAGGGATGCCCCTGTGTCTACCAAAGCGCTGGATATTTCCTTCTCGGCCACCCTAACTGTGAGATGTAGGGGTGAGGTCCTCGCTTCAGGTGGTATTTCTTTTAGTTCCTCCTCGGTAAAGTTAAGGATTGGCAAGGATGTCTCAGACGACAAGGACGCAATGGACGCCTGTAGTTGTTCTGGGGTTATATTTTCCGGAACTTGTAAGTGGGTGATGGCGTCCATCAGCTGTTTTTGATGCATAGGGGAATCTTAATCAGATCGAGGATTGACACCTTAGCTGGTATCTTCGTTAGATGCCCTAGGAGATCATACTCTATCCCAGTCTCCAGCTGAACATGATGTCTCTCTTCGACAACCTCTTCGGTCTGCGTGTTAGGGATTTGTAAGCCCGGATCCGGCGCATTGGCGATCGGAGGTAGCCGCGGTGGGCGGATCCGTCCTGATCGGAGGTGTGCTTGTGACGGCCCAACATCCTGGGGTTGATTAAATTGGGAGTGAGTGCTGGTCCGAGACCCCTCGTACGCGATATCATCATCAAAGAACACCTTGTAGAGGTCCGGGGAGTCGATTACCATGCCGGTTTTGATGTTATCTAGTCTGAATTTCGTTTTTCCGTCCCAATTGACGTATTTCCAATAGTCATCATCTTCAAAAAAATCATCATAGTAGGGTTGATTCTGACTAATGGCTGGCTGGATCGGGAAATCAGTTGATTGATGTGACACGGTGGCGACATTGGCCGACAGTCCCTGCAACGGTTGTGTCGAGGTTGACGCAGCGTGTTGTGGCATCGGGTTTGTGTAGATTTGCTTGTTCGGAACTCGCTGCGTCGTACCGGTAAGCGGACCTTGGGCTTGTGGCATTTTCTGCGGACCGTAGACTCCCGTGGGTTTGATGCTATTCCACTCAATCGCCCCTTCATCACTGAGGTCGTAGATCAGGTCTCTGGCCGTATAGCAATGGGTTAGGTCATGTCCCGGCATCCTGTGGTATACACAGAATCTCGTCCGATCAAGGTGGTCTGGCCATTGTTGTTGTCTTTCTGGTGGAAGCTGGATAGCGTTTTGTTCTATGAGTGACCAGAAAACAGTGATCCAAGGTTGAGGGAGGGGAGGGTAGTTAGCCCTTTTTGGTCCAAGCCTTCTCTTGTTCCCGTCATTGTTTTGGCCTGAATTGTCGTTATAATTGAACGAGACTGCGTTATAATTCGGCCGAGGATTAGTACTCTGATTCGGGTTTTGAGGCATCACCGGCTGATTCGCAGGTTGTCGTGCCGGATTTATGTTTTGCCTTGGATGAACGGGTCCCCTTTGGTCATGTGGTTGTTGGTTATATCTTTGATCATTCCGAGGAAGATCCCGGTAGCTCTGATCGTTCCGGAAGCCTTGTGTGTTCCCTTGGAAATTAACATCCCGGTTTTGTCCTTGATTCCGCTGTTGGTTGAAATTCATTTCCTGACCAGGATTATATGGGCGATAAACCACCTCTTGGGTCGAGTTTACTTCAGGGGTCGCGCGATTTTCCACTTGACTGGTCACATGACGGACAATCCTTTTTTGATCGGAGATGCCTAGGTTATTCAATATTCCATCGTCTAGGTTCTGTTTCATTCTCGACAATCGATGGTGTAGGTCGCTCCAATTCATGACTTCCCCGATCGTCATCAATGTCCTCATCGGTTCTTTCATGTTCGAAATGACCATCCTGACTTGTTCCTCCTCCTTCATATTGCAGTCAGACCTCGTGAATTGACTCAGCCATCTCGTGGCGAATTCTTCATAATCCTCATTGTTCTTTTGCTTTAAGTTGGCTAAGTCATGCCACAGGGGTTTGTTCTTAGTTAGGTGTTGGTATCGCACCAGAAATTTTTCTATCACATCCTCGAAGGTATTGATCTCGTGTGAGGGCACAGATGTGTACCAAGTTAGCGCATCTCCGGCTAGCGATTCTTGAAAGTAATTAATGAGGAGGGCATCGTCGTCAGCGATTATACGGCATTTACTGCAAAAGGACACCAAATGGTGTTGAGGGTCTGTAGTCCCGTCATACGCTACGAACTTTGGGGCTTTAGCTGGGAAGGGTGATTTCTTGGTCTCTTCTTTCTTCATGAAGTCATAGAACCCTAACCTTTTGCCTTGTCGTGACGGTGACTGCTTTCTAATTTCACTCTTTAGCCCTTCTATTTCCTTCCGCATTTCTCTAATTGCATGGGAATCAGGGTTTTGATCTTCGTGCGCTTGGCCACGTCTCGGGGCCTCAACTGGGGTTCGATAATAAATCGGTTCTACAAGATCGTGTTGAGGGTCCAGTTGGGGTCCCAAAGGCACATAGTGGTAGCTTTCCTCAGCTCGTGTTCTCCTAGGGGCCTGAATTTGGGTTTGGTTTCGAGTTCTATCTAGGTCATGAGCTAATCCTAATCGTCGACCCACGTAATTCAATTGGCGGGAGAGCTCGTGGGCTGGATGGTCCGGCCGATGTTCCTCGTGAAGCTCATGAGGGTCTACATCGTCCGCAACTTCATCATAATAGAGTGGGGGATCTTGCTCCTCGTCTAACATTTCGTAAGCCGGAGTCAATTGATCTTGATACGTTAGAGGTGATCTTTCGTATCCCGTCGGTTGATGATAGGTTAGCCTAAGGCCAGATGAGTTTGGGATCGATCGGCTTACGGAGACAGTTGGAGGAGTCATTGCTTGAAGTTGGGGTTGGACTACCTCATGCTGGTATTGATGGTGGATTATGGGTGCGTTCTGTGCGCTGGTGTAAACAGCAAGGCTTCGCCGCGGGACCCTCGGCGTGAGTGATCGAGCCGGGCCCACCTGTCCTTGGCCTATATGGAGGCGTGTATTTGCATATGGGATCGGGGCTGGTTGCTGTCTCGCTTGTCTAGTGGTGGTCATAATGGATGTATCAAAAGGTGTTCTATATTGGGGGACCATAGAGGTAATCGGTTCAGTTCGGGTAACCGTAGCTGAATGATGGATGACCTGTGAAGTGACCGGTTGAAGCACACGGCGAGCCCGTGTTGTGATGTTGGCATAGGTCTTATGCTCTACCGTCTGTTTGCTCGATCCGACCAAATCCTTATACGTGACTCGAGAGTCGGCAGAGTATGAGTCCCTCCTTATTGGAGTTGGAGGACTAGAGTGACTTTTTCTCGCGACTACTGCATTCATGGGAGAAGGGACCCGTTCGACAATCGGAGAGCCCGATATGCGCGGGGAATAGCGCGGTTCAGATAATGGGGTAGAAAGAGATCTAGAGATCTCAGTATCTAATGGGGGGAAATAAGCCTCACCGATGGCTCGAGTTGCTCCCGGGGTTGAAATAGGAGGAAGGCATTCCCCATGGGTGATTTGCCATTTATAAGAAAGTGGGGGTGAGAAGAGAAAGACTTTAGAAAAGATGAGAAGGGAAAGAATTTAGGAAAGAAGAGAATGTTTTATAGAATTAATGCGGGAAAGAGGAAAGATTAATAGGGCTGCGCACTTATGTTGTAAAGGGGAGAGCTTCAGCGGGCGGTTATGCGGACGCCAGTTCATATTTGATTTGTACCCATAATAACCCTTAAATAAACGAGACACGGACATTCAATCATTGATCGAAGGTTCGTGTTTCATAATAAAGCTTCTAAAAGACCCAAGTAAACGATAAGACAACAAAAGATGTCCCGTCACGATCGCCAGGCTATTTGCATGGAGATCGTGGGACCTGCAAAAGACCCAAATTCGTGATGAGACAACAGAAGATGTCCCATCACGATCGCCAGGCTGTCGGATATGAATTTTGACCCCCCCGGGAGGGGAATCGCCATTCAACAATGTGAGATAAAAAAATACATCGAAAATGAGGATTCTGACTACCCTCAAAATCGACGGATCACGATCGCCAGTTACGGATTCGGCCGTAACACCGTCCTTCGACGAAAGCCGAAAGAATGCGGGAGGTAAATGGGGTGGGTTCTTCTCTCGTCTAATGTGCCGCCGGCGACACACGACGGTTGTCTCGTCACTTAATTTGGGTCTTTCAATTCGGGTCGAACTTGGGTCAAGGGTCAAATTGCGGGCTTCAAGATGGGACCATAATGAACTAGGCAGGGGAAATCAACATCCAGGGTTGAACAGACTAATTAAAGTTAAATCCAAGTATTCTAAGGGATAAGTGAATTAGAATGAAAATAAGCTAAGAAAATAAGGGGAAAGGTGCCAAATATTTAGAAGAGGATCAACCCCATTCCTGGGTATCCCCTTCAATGTCCTTTGACGACCTAGGGTTTAAAGGCTGATTCTTCGAATCGAAAGAATGATGCAGACGAAACTTCGAGTTGTGATTTCTGTGAGTTTGCGTGCGATACGCAGGTGATAAAAGTGCATGGCCGATGATGGGCCAGAAGTAAGATAAAAATGGCCGATGTTGGGCCGGGATTGATTGAGGGTGGCCGATGATGGGCCGGTAGTAAATAAACTGATATTGGGGTGTGTGAAATCATTCGTCTCATTTCGTCAATCTCATTAATTCAGGTTCTCGGAATCAGCCTCTATTCCCTTTAATCATTGAGTTCAGATAAATATTTGGCACCGGAGGTGGAGGAAAAGAGAAGAAAATATTTTTGGAATTGGTTTTGTTGGTTTTATAGTTTTTTTTGGATTTTAATAATTGGGGCTAGAAGGGCCTAACTAGGGGAGTTCCTACTTGGATTCAATCTAATTGTTCCATTTCCCTAATGGATCTCTACCCTATCCTAAGGTCCTAACCGCCCACATCCGCTCTCCCGATCCCTTAGCGGGGCCCGGAGAGAGAGTGGGGCCTAATCAGTTGAAATTTAAGAAATTAGGATAGTCTAAGCTGGCTAGGGGGAGACCTTGATCTAGGTCCGGGGTCTGACCTAATCAGTCTAGGCTACTGTCTAATTTCTAACTCCAATTTATTAATATTTTGGTTTTTTTTAATATCTTTTACTTTGTTTTTGGTATTTTGGGTTTTTATTATTTTTATTTGTTTTTATGTTTATTCATAAGGGCTAAAATCCTAAATTGATTTATCCTAATGAAATAGGAAGGGGGAAAGAGAATGAATTTCTAATTTTTAATTTAATTACTAAATAATATTTCCTAATCCTAATGAGAGAGGAAGGGAGAAAAGAACTTAATTATTAAATTTAGCCTAATTATCCTAATTAATAGGGTAGCTAAAATTCTATTTTTAATCTTTACTTTTTATTTTATTATTTGTTTTCTTTTGGTGTTTTAGGGTTTTTATTTGTTTATTTATTTAATAAATTATGCAGTCCTAAATTGCATTTAGAAGAATATGAAATAAAAATGTAATCTAGGTTATAATGCATGGGCAGATTGAATGCATGAGCATGGAATAATTTAAAACAAATAATAAAGTTGAAAGTTCATGCGATGTATAAATTAAGAAATAAACTGAAACATATAATAAGATATAAGACTAACCTAAATGGCTGAGCATATTAGATGCATGGGATATCATAAAAGAAACAGTAACAAAGAATTAACTAAATAAATAAGAAGAAAACTATCCTAGGTGCACTAACACATTAGACACACGAAATATCTTTAAAAAAAACAATAAGAAAATAGAGGGCTTTATTCAATGCAAGAAAAGAAAACAGGGACCTGGCTTGCATGGGTTCAGTTTCGATAAATGGGCTAAGCAGGTGGGTGCAACAATGAAGTTATGCAGTAGCGGAGTGTAAAGCGGGGGGCAGTGCAGGGAGTTATGGTGTATGAGGGGAGCAAGGTGCTGCAGGGGCTGTGTGTATGGCGAGTGTGGGGCGTGCAGTGGGGTAGCGCAGGGGAGGAGAAGGAAAGAAGAAGAGAAGGAAGGAAGAAGAAAGGAAGGGGGTTGGTTCAGGGGGTGTGCATGAGTGTGCAGGGTGGTGGGGTCAAGAGAAAGAGGAAGATGAAATGAAAAGAAAGAAAGAGGTGCAGTGGGTGCAGGTGGGTGCGTGCAGCCGCAAGGGAAAATGCAGTGGGGAGGAGAAGAAAGGGAAAAAGAAAGAAAGAAAGAAAGAAAGAAGAAGAGGAAAAGGTGTGCAGGCGAGAGACTGTAGTGTGTGCGCAGGGGAGGAGAAGAAGAAGAGAATGAAAGAAAAAGAGAGAAAGAAAGGGGGTTAGTTCAGGGGGGTGTACAGGCGGAGAAAGAGGAAGATGGAGAAGAAGGGAAGAAAGGAAAAAGAGGGGGGTGCAATAGTGATGCACAGCAGCAGGGAAAGAAGAAGTGGGGAAAGGAAGGAGGTAGGAAGAAGAAAGAGAAAGGAGATGGGGAGGCAGCACTGCTGCTTGTGGGCACAGGGCGGAAACGAAGGGGAGAGAGCGAGGGGGAGAAGGAGCGAACGAGAGGGAGAGAGTGGGCAGAGCAGAGAGAGGGTGAGAAAGAGAGTGGACGGGAGAGAGGGGGATGGGTCGCAGAGTGGAAGAGAGGAAGAAGGAGTAGGGAGAGAGGGACTGAGAGAGTAGGGAGATAGGGAGAGCAGGGAGAGAGGGACGGTGTGCCAACGGGAGAGAGAGAGTGGGCGGAACAGAGGAACTGAGAGAGAGTGGACGAGAGAGAGAAGGAGCAGGGGAGACAGTGTAGTGTGTGCGCAGGGGGGTGCAGGGGAGAGACAGAGAGGGAGATGGAGAGTGTTAAGTTGCAGGGGAGAGACAGAGAGGGAGATGGAGAGTGTTGAGTTGCAGGGGAGAGACAGCGAGGGAGAGGGAGAGTGTTGAGTTGCAGGTGGCGGGACGCGCGGGGGAGAGAGAGGTGGAGAAGAAAGGGTGAGGGGAGAGGGTATGGAGTTGCCGCGAGAGAGAGAGAGGGCGGATCAGAGAGGGAGAGAGGGACGGTGTGCAGTGGGGCAGAGGAGAGAAGAAAGAGGGAAGCAGAGAGAGAGGGGCCGCAGAGAGGTGGCGAGGGGTGATGGCAGGGAGGTGGCTGCGTGGGTGGCAGAGGAGTGGAAGAAGGGGGAGGAGAGGGAGATAGGAGAACAGGGAAGAGGGAGAGAGGAAAACCAGGAAAGGAGGGGGAGAGCGTGGTGCGCGCGAAGAAGGAAGAAAAGTAAGAATGAGAGAAGAAGAGGAGAAGGTGTGTAGGCGAGAGAGGAAGAAAAGAAAGAATGACAGAAGAAGAGGAGAGGGTGTGCAGTGGGTGCAGGTGGTGGGGAGGAAGAGAAGAAGGCGTACCTGGTGCAGGGGGAGACGTCCGGCGGCGCGAGGAGGAGGAAGAAGGTGCTGCTGCGTGCGTCCAGCGACTGCTGCGTGCGGATGTGCGAGGTGCTTCTGCGGCGTGTGTCTGGGGGCGCTGGCGTGGAGGTTCGGGCTTCCGCGGTGTCTCTGCGCAGGGAGATGATGGTGGGCGATGGGTTGTAGGGTGCAGGAAGAGGGCAGAGCGGAGAGGGTGATGTTGATGCCTGGGGTGTGCGCCTGTCTTTGGGAGAGATAAAGGGCGAGATGGTGAGATGGAGAAGATGCGTGAGATGGGTTCTGTGATGAAGGGGAGAGATGATGGGATGGAGTCGAAGATGGGTTGTGGCGTGAGGGAGACGAGTGGAGGGAAGAGGATGGAGGGCGATGGTGTTGCGACTGGGAGAAGGAGAGGTGGAGAAAGCGAGGAAGGGGAGAAGAAGAAAGGAGACAGAGAGTGAGGAAGACCAGGGAGAGAGATGGACGTGCGTGAGATGGAGATGCAGATGATGGGTTCTGGAGGCGTGGGTTAGGGAGCAGAAGATGATGATGGGGAAGGGAGTGATGGAGGAGAGGGTGCGGACAGAGAGACGAGTGGAGGGAAGATGGAGACGGGCGCAGGAGAGATGGAGGGTGATGGTGAAAGGAGGTGGTGGTCTGGGAGATGGGCCACGTGCAGGGGCGTGGTGGCGACTACTACTTGCGAGGGAGATGAGCGATGGAAGGAGATGGAGAGGTGGGTCTGGCGCCAGGGAAGAGGGAGAGGCCTGGGTTGAGAGAGAGATGAGAGGGATCCCCGGGGCTTCTTTGCATGGGTTAGAGGGATAAGGCCTGGGAGTTTTTAAATCGAGAGGGATAAGGCTTGGGTCTTAAGAGATTGAGAGGGAAAGACGAGGTTTAGGGGGGTTTGGAGTGTTTCCCGGATCTGGGACACTCCATTCCTTATCCAAGGTGACGGGTCGAGTTGCTGGGTCAGGTTGGGCTTGAATCAGGCTCGGGTTGTGTTTGGGTCAGGTGAGGTCTGGACTTGGCCTAATGAGTTGGATCGGGTCAGGTTCAGCTTGGGCTGGAGTTCATTGGGCCAGGCCTGGTGGGTTTGGATTTAAAAGAAACTGGTTTGGGTCGAGAAGGTGGGGTCCGGTGGAGATTGGCCGGGTTATCATTAATGGGGCCCAGGTTTCGTAGATTTCAATCCGCTCGTCGGATTTCGACGTTCTACATATTGACGGAAAGCTCTCGGCGAGTAGGTCACGATGAGACAATTTTCAGGGCAATCAGAGGTCCATAAATGATAGGTGATTTTTCACGCGGGCGCCGCGGGGTGTGGGACCCGCTGTCATGATTTTTTGATCCGCCCGTCAGATCTTGGAGTTCTATATATGGGCGGAAAGCTCTCGACGAGTAGATCACGATGAGCCAACTCCCGGGGCGATCAGAGGTCCAGAAATGACAGGTGACTTTTGACTCGGGACCTAATAAGGACATCATTAAATAGGGTGGACTGAATTGCCCCTCATAGGGTGCCAAAACGAGGTGTCTACAATCCTCAAACGGGCAGATAAAAGAGATTCGAAAACAGGCTTCCCTCTAGCCAACCGAATCATAAACGGGTCATCGTCCTGAGCAGCACCCAATCGGTGGAAACTGGGACAATGGTATACATACGACGAATAGAAAATGTGGGCAGAAAATACCCTATTCATGGGAAGCCCAAGCCGAACCAGAAAAGCAGCAGCCTGCAGTTCGGTGCATAAATATGAGTAAAGAGCAGGCACCAAAGCAAGCCGTTCTCCAAACGCCATCTGACAAGCCGGAAAAATACAATGCGGCCTGATGTGCGTTCCATCTCCTCTAGGAAAAACGGCCTCACCTAGCCAATAAGTGAGGAAGACAGCTAGATCCCTCCGCAGCGCAATGTCAGAATGAATAGTGTATGTGCTTGCGAAGAATACCCTCAAATTCTCTCGCATGATGGAGATCTTCTTCGAATCCGGGTTCTTAGCCCTGGCTTCCTGGAAGACAAAAAGCTACCACTCCTCCAACTGCTACACCGGACTTTCGAGCCCTCCTTCTCCTTAAAAAAATCGTAGAAGGCGACGAGCTGAAAGTACAAAAGCCTGAACTCCTAAGACTGCTCCTCAAGGACGCTGTCAATAGGCATAAACTCCTCATAGAGATTGCCGAGGATAGGCAGCCCGGTGATGGCACTTAGTTCCTTTAAAGGAAAACCAATCTCACCGTTCGTGACAATGAAGGTGTTGGTTTGTGGAAGGAACGACTCCAGCATGGCCATGAAGGCCTTGTCGGAGAAAACCACGGTTTGCCGAAAAGTACGAACCGCTTCAAAAATCTCGGCCTCCTTCAGAATGGCACCGCCAACCTGTAGGATGTGATCAATCCACAACTTCCAGCTCGAGTCAGCACTGAAACGGCCGCGAAGTCAAAAAGGCTTCACCCAATTGCTGCCATCGCCCATGAAAATACCAAGGCCCACTGGTCTCAAATTGACCAAAGGATGGTTTGAACCTTGGTAGCCGCTGGCCGTCATCAAAATGTCCATGCGGGCAGGCAACTTCTTTGCAAAACCAGAAGGGCTGCCGACAAAAACCCTGGTTTTGATTACATTTGTCCTCTTCACCCAGCTTGGAGGATCTTCCCTCTTCGAGCATGTGGAGGAAAGGCTCATGATCGAGATAGTCCGATCGAAGGTCAACCGGGTAGAAATAGTTCTCTTCTCACCATCAACTGTGAAAGAGAACTGAAAACATCTCCTTTGGTATGTTGAATCGTCGGGGACGGCATCACCAAAGAAGAAGGTAGGCTTGGGCACAATGCTCTGATCATCCGTGACCTAGGGACGGTTGCTTACCATGATTTTATAAAACTCCTCACCCTTGAAGGTAATCAAACGTTGCCTCATCTCATCTCGGTTGAGCGAGTCACACTCTTCCAAGTTCCTTTCAACATATTGAACCTCTTCCCAGGCCTGCTGTACGGCCACAATAGAGGATCTGGTAGAACGACGAGGCGCATCAGTGATGGGCTCCTTACCCTTGTTCGTTCTGGAGGAACTACCTGCAAAGGATGGAAAGAAAGAAAATCAATCATCAAAATGACAGAGTTTTGCTAAAAAAATTCTAGCGAAATTTTGGCATGGTTCTGGGGCAATTCCGAAGAAAAGGAAAACACCCCGAAAGAAATAGGAGCTTGAAGATGGGCTCAACATCACTGCAAGCTCATGATCAATGGAAAATTCTCGAAGAAGGCTTGAACTCAAACATTGCTGCAAGATCAAACTAACGCTTCTCAAATATCCGCAAGACTGGAAAAGGGCTCAACATTGCTGTGAGCTCCAGAATCCAAAACTTGCAAAGCTCCTCAGAAAATCCCAGCAAGACCAAGAAAGGGCTCAACATTGCTGCGAGCTCCAAATCCCAAGACTTGCGAAAAGATTTCCAGGTGTGCACTATCATCCTTCCAATTCTATTTTCTAAAAAGAAAAAAAAATGCATAGAAGGAAAGTTGTCATGCATGCGCGTCTCGAAATCTGGGAAAGAAAGAAGGAAAAAGAGAAAAAAGAGAATCTCTTTTCAAAAAAAAAAAAAAAAAAAAAGAAAAAAATTTGCCCACAGACCATATGGCCGTACGGTCTTGTTCGTACGGTCACAACAAAAAAAAAAGAGATAGAAAAACAAATGAAAAAAAAAGCCACGGTAAAAAAAAAAAGAGAAACCGTGAAAGAAAAAAAAAACAGAGAGAAAGAAAAAAGAAAAACAAAACGTGTGAGATAAAAAGAAAAAAAAGAATGCACGTGGAAAAAAAAAGGAAGAAAAAGAAAAGAAAAGAAAAGAATGAAAACCTCTTTCTATTCCTACATGGGGTTTCTTAAGAAAAAAATAAACTTACTTGAAGCCATTGATGGAGAAGAAGAAGAAAAAGCTTGAAGATCCTTGAAGAAGAAGAAGAATTCTTGATCTTGGAGCACTCTTGAAGACTTTTTGCAAAAAGAGAGCAATAAGCAACAAGAGATCCAACCTCCTTGCTTTGTTAGAAGAGAGCAAACCAAAAGAGGAAAGGAGGAGAAAAGAAAGGAGGTAAGTGCTACAAATTAGCAAACTTCCTAAAAGAGAGGAATCATGGGATATTCTTTCCCAATAAGAAGATCTTTTGAGAAATTCTCTCCAAAAATGGAGGGATTATGAGAAACTTTCGCCCAAAGAAAGTTACTTTGAGAAAACCTCTCCCAAAATCAAGGAAACTTGAGAAATTCTCTCCAAGTAAGAATATTTTTAGATATTCTCTACCAAAAAGAGATATTTTTAGATATTCTTTACAAAAATGACACCACATGAGATCTAAGCCATTTTTAAAGTTTAAGGTCCCATGGGTTAGCCCACATGAGCCAGGTTTGACCACCTAGGCACTAAAAGTGGCTTTTAGTCAAAATTACTCTTACCAAGAGCATACAAAAATGGTTCCATGCCTCCTTTGAGTTGATTGGACCATACAAAAAAAATCCAAGCCTTATGAGTTTCCAAAAATCCAAATCACCCCACCTCATGAACCAAATTAAGCCAAAACTTTGAAATTGACATTCCACAAAAAACCAAACCACTCCAATGGACCCAAAATTGTCCCAAAGAGCGACCAAAATCCAAACAATGGTCCCCTAACTTGCCACATATAGCTTGTTAGGTCACAAGGCCAAAACCAAAACCAAATCCCGGTCCCCTAACTTGCCACATACAGCTTGTTAGGTCACAAGACGAAAATCAAAATTCAAACTCCAACCCCCTAACCTGTCATATACAGCTTGTTAGGTCACAAGTTCAAAAACCAAAAACCCTTCCTGACCGCCTGATGCGCCACACAAAGCCTTTAGGTTCATAAGGTCAAAAAGAAACATTCCAAAACCCAAAAACCCAATCCAAATGTCATTTTCAAAATTTTTCCTTGAGATGGTACGTGATCTCTCTCATTGCCATAAAATCCCCTTGGAAACTCAAAAGGCTACTCTATCAAGAAAAATGCTCAGAGACTCTTGGTCAAGTCAGAAGTTCTCCTTCAAAATTTTCTTCGAGGCACATCGACTGCAGAAGCTATCCAATTCGTCGCTGTACCTCGAGGGGGCATTTGTTGACACCAAAAATGTCACTTTGCCTCCTCAACATCACAAGCTACATGGAGGAGCATCCTACTACAAATAGGCAAAGCTGCTTCAAGCATCAGATCTTGTCAGAATCAAACAAAAACTACAAAATCTTTCAAAATAGCCAAAAGAAGGGTACACATGAAGTTTCGGGCCATTTCGACACCATTTGGCCTAACTTCAATCCTCCAACAGCTGAGCGGGAGCTCCCGGCGGCTACAGTGATGAAGATATCAAATCTTCGATCAGAGCCTATGGATGGTCTCAAAATACCTCCAAAAGGTTCCACGTCGAATTTCATGACAAACCGACACCGTTTGACCCTCCATCAACTCTCGAATCGCGAAATCAAGCCTCCCGGTGGCGAGAACCTCTGATGCCGCCGCTCATCAAACAAAACACATGAGTTGCTTCTACATGCTTCCAAAAGGCTGCACGTCAAATTTCAGGTCATTCCGACAACGTTTGACTCGGTTTTGACGCTCCGAAGCAAAATCAAGCCTACCTGCAGCGAAGCTCCCCGGGACCATGGCATCCAAATCGGAGCTAATGGATCATCTCAAAATGACTCCAATAGGATCCCTATCAAATTTCAAGTCAATCGGACATCGGATGATCGTACATCAAAGCTCGACATCTTCCGCACGGTGAAATCAAGTCAGGCATCGACGGGACCCCAAACGGCTTCAAAACTCAAATAAAAGCCCATGGTTGGTCCTATCTAATGCTCAAGAAGCTTTGCCTCAAATTTCAGGTTATTCTGACATCGTTTGACCCAGTTTCAACTCTTGGCGGAAAATCAGCTACAAAGTCTTCGGCTTTTTCAAAAAATAGGAAACTTTGTGCTCTGATTTGCATGACTTCTCGACGGCTTTTCTTCAGTGGAATCAAGCCAATAAATGAGGAGAAATGTCAAAGAAAAATACAGGAGAAAACAGAAGCGAAAAAGCCCGAGAAACGGCCAAGAAACGGCGACCAGACGACGACCGAAAAATGGGCAAAAACCCCAGGGTCGCCGGATCCGGGCCGCTAAAGTTTGCCCGGAACCCACTTTTCCGGGTGTTTTTCGCATTTCGCGACGTTTGGGCCCTGTGATTTTCTCAAATTCTGATTTTTGGAGCATGATATCTGTCGATCTTCGTCAACATCACGGATCCGACGTCGAAATCATTCGATCATCATTGGACACTCCAAAACCGCCAACTGGCTGACCAAGAAAGCACACTTTCTGCCCGACCGATCGTGAAATCGACTGGACAGATGTTGCGGGCCCATTGGTGTCAACTAATGTCTAAATTTGCATCGTCATCCGACATCAAACAACGTGCCCCATCGATGATCATCGCAAGAAGAATTCCAAAAGACGCGGCGCGGCCCGCGACTCTTCAAGCGACTCTGCGGCTGATTAAT
The DNA here is from genome assembly GCA_029852735.1 of Persea americana. Taxonomy (NCBI): domain Eukaryota; kingdom Viridiplantae; phylum Streptophyta; class Magnoliopsida; order Laurales; family Lauraceae; genus Persea; species Persea americana. The sequence goes on from CM056817.1 coordinate 24,934,822, forward strand.
AAAGTTAAATGACCTTTTTATGACAACTTATTAGGGTCATTAACTCATTATTTTGAACGGCCCAATCAGAAGCTAGCAAATGGGAGTTACAAGTCCAATTAATCATGACAATTAACCATGTAACTCCTATCATTATGGAGATTAATCATGGTAATTAACCATGAAACTCCCATCATCATGCAGATTAAATGCCCATTATTCTCCATCGGCCAATCAAAATTCAAGAAAAAGGAGTCACAAAATTCTGAAATTAAATCTTGTAACTCCTCCCATCATGGAGCATTAATACCATTAATGCCCATAAAACCCTCCTAATGGCCACCAAAAGCCTATAAATAGGCGGTCATTCCAAAGGGAAAGGGTACAGAAAAATTGTCTGAAGTGATCCGGAAAAATCATCTGAAAATTGTCCTGAAGAATTCTCTGCACAAATAAGCTCTCCTGCCTTAAAGAAACCCTGCTGCAAGAACTACAAGGTGATCAAAGTCCCTTGGGGGGCCACCCCCCCAAGGTTTCACCCTCTTCTTCTATCAACATGGCCTAGATGTGGCTTTTCAGCCCGTCTACTCGGTTTTTTTATTAGATATAGGACCTTCCTTTGGTCTTTGTCCTCTAAAAATCTGGGGTCCAAGCCAAGCCAAGTGAACTAAAGCATCAAGTGTTCTCATCTGAAGGACGATGGCGGAGTCCATACATGACTCGCGACCGTTGATCTGAATGAGGCCCCACAATCGCTTGAGAAGTCAGATCCCTCTTTCTTCCCTTTCTATTGTATTTTGTATTTTTTTAAAGAGACAAAGAAAATCACAATTCTTATATTTCACTATTGATAAGATTTGTAAATCGCCTTTCACCGCAAAATCGCCTTCTATGGCACAAAACTGCATTTCACGGCAAACTAAAAAATTGCCTTTCACGACATTCTAAATCTGTCTCTTTCTTTAAAATATATGTGCAATGGAAAGTTAGGAAAAAAGTTTGATTTCCTTTTTACTTGTGAAGGTGAATCTCCGAATCACCATTTCAAATTCCAAGTAGAATAGAAAATCCGGCATACCCGTACAAAAAATGTTGATGCTTGCTCTTTTTTTCTCTTCGCCCCGCCGGACCCCGGTGGACCCGGGATGGAGGAAGGCAAGAAAGAAAAAAACGGGTCCATCAACATCTCTTATCCACAAAAAACATACAGTAACTAGTTGGGCCTGACCATGGTTCTAATTTTCCATTGTCTTCGTTGCATATGTATGCATTTTTTTTGTGTGTGTTGAGCATCTGTGTACCATTTCAGTTCTTTGGGATGCTTTGGTACATATGAAAATGTCCTAGTCTGCCTAATATGTAATTCCTATAAACTTTAATGCTTGTGCCTGTAGTATTTTCAAGTGTGATTTCTAATGCTTTCAAATGTGAATTCCTGCATGTTGAATTACTCTTGCCATCCTTCACATTTCCAGCCACCTTTTGGATTACAAAGAACCAACTTATAAGCATTAAGCATGTTCGGATCATCTTCTAATGTGGCCTTTTGATCAGCAGGAGCTTGGGGGATATGGTTGCAGCCAAAACAGTATTCGGTGGTTATTTTATTGGGAACCTGTCACAGATTTATGCATATTTTGGGGATGGGGGTTGTAGGTCGTAAAAATGTCACCCACTTAATTAGGAGCAAATAGAGTTTGATGATCGGGAAAGACCGAACGCCGATGACCTGAAAGGGAAGGAAGAGAGATTGGGTCAGAGGCCCTGGCTGCCGTCAGTCGAAAGCACTCCGATGCCTGAGTTAGTTCTGGAAACTAAGCATGGAGAGAGTGGAGAAGAGAAGAGAGTTTTTTCACTGTATGTTGCGTACCTTAATGGGGCTGATCCCATGCGTATTTGTAGATGATTCCTCGTTCATTCTCTTTGTGAGTGGGGATAGGTGGGGTAAGGTCCCATCGGGCCTTACCCTGACACCCAGGGGTAGGTCAAAAGGGAACATCTCCTCAGAAGCTTCCATACCTTTGGACAGCTGACGTGATGGAATGATCAGGCCAACTTTTTATCTCCACAAATGAGCCACCCTATCTGTCAGAGCACGTCCGTACTTTTCGTAGGAGTGTGATGGGCCATCTTCGGACTTCAGTACCTTTACTAAGATCAGGAATGGTTTCACTGAGCTGGTACTTTGCTGAGATGGCACTCATGCCGAGCTGCCAAACTGATGGCCGCCGAGCTGACACTCTATACCGAGCTGCCGAGCTGTTGGGCCGGGCTTACCGAGATCAGGGTGAACAGTCAATACTGTCACCGCGGTTTTCCTTAATCTCGGTATTTAGGATATTTTATCCTGACAATTGCCCCCTAGCTTTTGACCTCTGATAGTTTTCCAACTCTCGGAGGTCGAAAGCTAAGAGATGTAGCCTAGCCGGTACTGCTACCGAGCTGTAGATGGTTGCTGAGCAGAAGCTGCCGTGCTAGCATCGTTCCCGAAATGCAGTAAAGTTGTACCGTGATGGTGGAGTCTTGGTTCGAAGGGGGAGTTCTCCCTTATCCTGATGGCAGTCGCTGACGTTCGATCCTTATCAAGATGTGCCCCTTCGTGTGCACGAGGCATTTAATAGTCTTGGGGGAATGCGCTGCTAGTGCCACACGTTGTCTCTCCAGCTGTCACACAATCATTTCAAAGGGACATTAGGGTTGCTCGAGGTGACGCCTCATAAAGGTGGTTTCGAAAGTCGAGACGGTGCCTCATAAAGGCGATCTCGAAAGTCGAAACGGCGCCTCTCACCCTTATAAGTCAAGGAGTTTTTCTTCGTCCTGACCTTCTTCTTCTGCGCCTCATTGGAGTTTTCTTCTTCTTCTAGCTGTTGAAGAGGAACTTGCTACCTGTAAGTCGCCATCGTCATTTTTTCGAGCTCTTTTCTCCCGTTCGTAAGTCGCCTTCCTACGCGCATACCCCTTCCTAGGGTTTTTATGCTTTCTTCTTTGTTTTCTCTTTTTTTGTCTTTTCTGCGACAATGGGGGTTTTCAGATATATGTTAGAGAACCCGCATGCCATGGCTGACTTCAGGACCCAATATAGGATTTCGGACACCGTAGAAGTCAGGCTAAACGACCCTAAAAACCCCTTCGACGGCCTCTTCTACACCAATGACTGGATGTCGTTCTGGCTAGTGACCATGGTGGAAGGCGGGGTCTAGTTCTCCCTTCACCCACTCCTTAGGGACTGCCTCAGGGAGTGGGAGCTCGCCCCTTGCCAGTTCATGCCGAGCGGCTACAAGATAATCATGGGGGTAGTAGAACTGAACAAGATCCTAGGGATCAGCCTCGGTGTCTCAGACATTGAGGATGTTTATGACCTGTGTAAGTTTGGGGATGATAACACATACTACCTCCGGGTGATGGCCAAGCGATCCAACTTTGTCGCCGGGCTAGAAGACTCCTACCAGTATGCGGGAGATGACTGTATTTTTGTTCGGGGAGAATGGGAGTTCGGCGAATCAGAGACGTCGAGATCTCTCCGGATCCTTCGTCACCTAGGGACCCCTCTAAGTAAAGACCGAGATCCTTCGTCTCTCTCATTTTCTGCCTTTATGTTTGCCGTGTTGACGTCTGTTGGTTTACTGTGCAGATTTTCACCAGAGAAGACAAAGGGCCCATAGGAACGACTGGGCGAGAAACACTGCCTGGCTTGAATTGGTGAGAAACTATCACGGACATTATACCCGAGCTGCGTGGTCACTGCTGGGGTACGAGCTGAAATACCGGTCCTTCAACACCAAGAGGAGGGTGACCGGGATAGACTCTTTGTTCGGAAAGGCACGAGTGCGGAGCAGGTGACCATTACCGTCCCTGCAGGGCATCTAGTTGAGTCCAGCGACCGTGCTTCAGCCCCTCACTCGAATTGGGAGCTTGCCGGGACCTCTTTGCAACCAAGGAGAGTCGCCGTACCTCCCAGCTTAGAGGAAGGAGGAGAGAGGATGTTGTGCCAACGCTGCCAGCGCCTCATGGTTGAAGTGGTGGAAGACCTGGAAGCCATGGCTTTCGGGGGCGTCGGGGTCGAGGCCTTGGATACCCCCCAGCACGCCGGTGATACTCCGGCGTCGCCGCCTCCCATAGCTGCTGCCGCTGCCGAGATCTCCTCTGCCACCATTGCTATTGCCGAGGTCGTCCCCGCCCCCATGTCTTCGGCGCCCATCGTCATTGACAACTCGCCTCCTTGACTTTCTCCGAGGGCAAGAGGTCGGGAGCATCCCGCCGGGGTGGCAAAGGTGGAGGGCCGCCCCGAGAAGAGGCCCAGGATTGAGGCCGTGCGTAGTCCTGCACCATCAGCGCCCATCGAGGAAGCTCCCCAGTCCCCTCGGTCGGACATATGGAGGCCAGACATTGACGGGATGCTTGGGAGGCCATTGGCCACGACCGACCGCGTAGGCAATGACCCCATGGTGGTTGCCGCACTGGGTGAGCCTGCGCCCTCCCCTTGGACATGGAGAGGTGGAAGAAAATGGACAACGAGTCGCTATAGCTCTCGTTAATGCGGTTGGCGATCTCGGTAAATTTCTAACAACTCTCTGGTCTTTTGACTTCAGTATTCATCTTCTGACGTTTGTTTTTATTTTGCAGTTGCTCCAAAAATGCCAGATCGGTATGGAGAGGCTGGAGGCAGCCGAAGCCACGACAGTTGAATGGGTTGCAGAGAGGGGGGAGCTTCAGAAAGCCTTGTGGGCAAAGGATGAGCTGCTGAAGGAGGCGAGCAAGAACTCCGGTCTTGCCGCTGACCTCGAGAAGTCTCAGGCAGAGAAAGGGCAGCTGAGGGAGGAAGCGAAGGAGGGGACGTTCCAGAGCGCCAGTCTCTCCGCCGACCTCCACAAGGCCCTGGCCGTCATGGAGGAGTTGGAGGCGGACGCGCATATGTTGAGGAGGACAAATACTGACCTAGTTTCCAAGAGGAATCAGGTGAGGACTCAATTGGAAGCTGCCCTGGCTGAGAAGGCGGCCGAACTCGAATCTGCCCTGGCAAAGCAGGAAGCTAAGCTTAAGGAGAAGTACGGGGCTGAGTTCGACGCTGCCTTGTCAGAGGGTGTCCGGGATGTGACTGCAAGGTACAAAGCGTAGTTGCAGCGGATCTGGAACCAAGCCTTGGAGATTGGGTGGAAAGCCGCCCTGAAAAAGGTTGGGGTTCCTGTGGACGATCCCTTCTTTAGGAATCCTTCTGGGTTTCCCAGCTCAGATTCTGCCCCTCCTTTCCATCGTGGTTCCGCCTTCAACCTTCGGCTCATCCTCTAAAGTCCCCCCACCAGCGGTGGTTGCAGCGCCTGAAACCTGCCCGGCTACCTCCGAAGCCACTCCTGCTGAGCCTGAAGCTCAGCAGATTGACTGCAACGTCGAAGCCGCAGTCCTTTGATTATTTCGTTTTTGTATTTCTTCCAATGTATTTTTCCTTTATTTGACGTAAGAAAACTTTTATCAATGGAACAAGCTTCTTTTCATCACTTCTCTCATGTTTGAATGATGGATTGGCTGCATGGAATGTCCGTTTTCTGCTTATGTAGTTAGTCTCGGAAACCGAACTTCTTATATGCTTGAAATTTGGACTTTTAGCTGTGAGTAACTGAGCTTAGTTCAGCAACCGGAGTCCCAGTAACCTGCACCCTTAACCACTGAGAGGAAGGACTTAGCCGGATCTTTGACCTAACGTAAGGAACCCACCTTGGTTCTCCAACCCAAGGTGTTTCCAGGCGCCGAAGCCAATGCCCTGGAACATTTCCCGCTTTGTCACTCGCTTTGGCACTACTGCCGAGCTGTAGCTGGTGCTGTCACCGAGCTAAGGTTGGCTGGTACTCCTACCGAGCCAGGGCCGGTGCTGTCACCGAGCCCAAGGAAGCCGGCACTACTGCCGGGCTGTAGCTGGTGCTGTCACCGAGCTAAGGGTGGCTGGTACTCTTACTGAGCTGGGGCTGGTGCTGTCACCAAGCCCAAGGAAGCTGGCATTACTGCCGAGCTGTAGTTGGTGCTGTCACCGAGCTAAGGGTGGCTGGTACTATTACCGAGCCCAAGAAAGTTGGCACTGCTGCGAAGCTGTAGTTGGTGCTGTCACTGAGCTAAGGGTGGCTGGTACTGTTACCGAGCTAGGGCTGGTGTTGTCACCGAGCCCAAGGAAGCTGGCACTGCTGCCGAGCTGTCGCTGGCACTGTCACCAAGCTGAATAACTTCAAGCATTTGAGAGAGAGACAGATCCGATCTAGAAAAATGTTTCTTTCATTGATTTTTGAACTTTTGAATACATTTTTCAGAAGTAATACTTCTTGAGGTGCATTGCATTCCACGACCGTGGTAGCTCTCTACCCTCCATGTCCTCAAATCTGTACGCGGATTGCCCTGCAGCCAAGAGCACTTTGAACGGTCCATGCCAGTTAGGTGACAGCTTGCCTTCATTCTGGTTTTTTTTTACCGGGGAGTGTCTTTTTTAGGACCAGTTCTCCTACCGCGAATCCTCTTTCCTTGACCTTCTGATTGTAGCCTCTGGCCAACTGTTGCTGATAGACAGCTAGGCGGATAGTTGCCGCCTCTCTTCGTTCCTCGGCGAGGTCCAATTCTCGGGCCAAGTTTAGGCCACTCAGCCCTTGGTCGTAGAGTTTCGATCTCAAGGTTGGGAGGCCGACCTCAAGAGGAATGACCGCTTCCATACCGTAGGCAAGGGAAAAGGGTGTAGCCGAGGTGGAGCGCCTTGGAGTCGTCCCGTATGCCCATAGTACTCTTGGAAGTTCTTCCACCCATCTTCCTTTAGCTTGGTCAAGTCTCTTCTTGAGTCCGTCGAGGATCACTTTGTTCGAGATCTCATCCTGGCCGTTGCTCTATGGGTACGTTGGGTGGAGTAGACATTTCGGATGCTGTGCTCCTGGCAGAAGTTTTTGAAGAAGTTGGAATCAAATTGAGTCTCGTTGTCTGAGATGAAAGTTCGTAGGATCCCAAATCTTGTAATGATGTTCTTCCACACGAAGTTCTTCGTGTCCTGCTTGGTGATGGAGGACAGAGGCTTTGCTTCGATCCACTTGGTGAAATAATCGGTGGCTACTATCAACCACCTCTTGTTTCTTGGAGTTCGGTGAAGTGGTCCTATGATGTCCAGACCCCACTGAGCGAAGGGCCACAGATTGGAGAGCGGGCTCAGGTCTTGCGCTGGTTGGTGGAGGGAGTGTGAGAACTTCTGGCACTTCTCACATCTTCTGGCGTAGAGCTGGGCGTCCTTCTGCATGTAGGGCCAACAATAGCCTTGACTGACAGCTCGGTAAGCCAGTGACCGACCTCCAATGTGATTGCCGCAGATCCCTTCATGGATTTCATAAAGAAAGTCGTCGACCTTGCTCGGATGGACGCACTGGAGGTAGGGCCCGGTGTATGACTTCCTGTAGAGCTTGCCTTAGGGGACAGCCAGAACCAGGCTGCTTTCAGCCTTATCTTGTGAGCTTCTATTCTGTCTTCGGGCAGCTGGTCGTCTCTCAGATAGGCAATGATTGGGTCCATCCAGCTCGGACCGAGATCAACACACATGAGATGCCAAGGTTGCTGGAGTTTGATGCTTGTTTCTTGTAGAGTTTCCGCCTCGACGGTTCTTTTATTACCGGCCTCGACAGCCAAGGCGAGGCTGGCGAGGGCATCAGCATGAGAATTGGGAGAGGAGTTCCTTCGCATGAGCTAGATAAGCCACCATCCTGTCATCGTAGGCTTAGTAATCTCCATTGAGCTGGCTCGTCACCAGCTGAGAATCGCTAAAGACCACTACATGCCGAGCTTCTAGGATTTTGGCACTGTTCAGTCCAGCAATGAGCGCTTTATACCCATCCTCATTATTGGATGCTTTGAAGCCGAGCGTCAGGGCTTGCCCTATGACAGGGCCCTCCGAAGTTTGGAGGACTATGCCAGCGCCAGCCCTTTTGGATGTCGAGGACCCGTCGACGAAGACTTTCCAGGCCGAGTCAAGGAACTGTTTCCAGGACCGCTCTTGTTCCGTCTCGGTGATTGCCCCCATATCCTTATTGCCCCCCAGTTTGGTGTCGAGCAAGGTCGGTGCCGAACTTAGAGAGGTAAATTCTACGACGAAGTCTGCCAAAACTTGGGCTTTGATGGCCATTCTGGGTTGATACTTGATATCATATTGTCCCAGTTCGACAGCCCACTTGGAGATTTTGCCGGAGAAGTCTGCCTTCCGGAAAAGAGTCTTGAGTGGATGTTCTGTAATAACCATGATCGTGTATGTTTGGAAGTAGTGGGAGAGTTTGCGGGAGGCGCTGACGAGCGCCAGGGCTAGTTTCTCCAGCTATAAGTACCGGGTCTCAGCGTCGAGGAGGATTTTGCTCGTGTAGTAGATAGGCCGCTGTTGGCTGTCTTCCTCTTTGATGAGTACCGAGCTCACTGCGTGATCCGACACTGCCAGATACAAGTACAGCAATTCGCCTTGAGTTGGAGTGGACAACAGCGGTGGTGAAAAGAGATAGTGTTTCAGTTGTTGCAGGGCTTGGTCGCAGTCCAGCGTCCATTGGAACTTGGAGACTTTCCGCAGAAGCTGAAAGAAAGGTCTGCATTTGTCGGAAGCTCGGCTGATGAAGCGGTTGAGCACAGTAGCCATGCCGGTCAGCGTCTGAACTTGCTTTGCCGAGGTCGGACTCTGCACCTCCTGGATCGCCGTGATTTGGTCCGGGTTTGCTTCAATCCCTCTCCTTGTGACCAAGCTCCCCAAGAACTTACCAGAGCAGACACCGAATGCACATTTAGATGCATTCAGCTTCAACTGGAACTATCGGAGGATATCAAAGATTTGACTGAGGTCGGCCAAGTGGTCCTGTGACCATTTAGAATTGACAACCATGTCGTCGATATAAACTTCCACCGTCTTGCCGAGCTGCGCTTGGAACATCTTTGTGACCAGCCGCTGGTTTTTTTGCTCCTGTGTTCTTCAACCCAAAGGGCATAACTTTGTAACAATAGGTGCCCCGGGGCGTGATGAAGGTTGTCTTCTCCTGGTCTGGCTCAAACAATGGGATTTGATGGTAACCTCCGCAGGCATAAAGGAAAATCATACGGTCATGTCCAGCAGTGGCGTCAATTAGCTGGTCGATCTTTGGAAGAGAGAAGCTGTCCTTGGGGCAGGCTTTGTTGAGGTCGGTGAAGTCCACGCAGACCCTTCACTTCCTAGTCTCCTTCTTGACCACTACTGTGTGCCAGCCACTCTGGATAGTGGACCTCCTTGATGGCCCGGGCCTCGAGCAACTTCTGGACATCCTCTATCACGGCCTCGGTTTGTGGGACCCCCGCTCGTCGAGCTTTCTGGATGACGAGTTTATGCTTGGGGTCCACATTAAGCTTGTGGCACATGACTTCGGGATCAATACCAGGCATCTCATAGGGAGTCCAGGCAAAGACGTCTTTGTTCTTCAGCAGGAGGTCAAGTTGCTCGGTCTTCTCAGGCTCGGGGAGTTGACTGTCGAGCGGAAAAAATCTGTCGGGGTCGGCAAGATCGAGCCTGACCTCGGTGAGATCTTCAACGCTCTTCTGCGCTGGAGCCTGGCCAACATCCCCAAGCTCGGTTTCTCTGTCTAGTTCTGCCATGCGGGCTTGTGAGGTTTCGGCTTCACCGGGAAACACAGCCATCAAGCACTGCTTGGCCATGTGCTGGTCACCTCTGACTATGACCACTTCTATTCGGCTAGACTGGTTCTCCAGAGGAAACTTCAGCTTCTTGTGGAGGGTGGAGGGCACGGTTTTCATACTGTGCAGCCAAGTCCTCCCCATTATCACATTGTACGGGGATGGGATGTCGACTACCAGGAAGTCGGCTTGCTTGGAAGCGCCTCCAACTTGGACTCAGAGGGAGATTCTACCTTTGGGGTATACAGGCTTCGAGCTGAAGCCTACGATAAGGGTACGGGTCTCCTGAAGATCCTCATCCTTGAGTTTCAACTTCTTGAAGCAGTCGTAATACATGATCTCTGATGAACTGCCGGGGTCTACCAGGACTCTCTGAACCAAGAAGGTTTGCAGCTTCAAGGTGAGTACTAGAAGGTCGTTGTGGGGGAGTTCGACGCCTTCCAAGTCTCTATCTGAGAACCAAATCTTGGGTCCCTCTGTCCAGGCTTTCTTTGCAGTAGGCTCCAGCTCGGCAATCATCACCTGCTTCTGGTGGGAGGCCCTCCTGGCCTCGGCTCGGGCTTGGGAGCTCCCCTTCGGCGGAGGGGCAAGGTGGATGACATTGATGATGCCTTCCGGTTAGTTGTCGTTGTCGTCGTCATCGCGGCGGCAAGATAGACTGCTGTCCTTGCCCTCCTCCTTGACAGGGTCCCGCAAGTGCCCGTCTTTCACGAGATTCTCGAGGTGGGCCTTGAATGCCTTGTAGTCCTCGGTTTTGTGCCCGTTTTGTTTGTGGGAAGCAGAAAACTTGCTCTGATCATGGGAGGACGGGTCACCTCTCATTGGCTGCGGCCACTTGAAGAAGGGCTAAGTCTTGATCTTGCTGAGGAGCTTGTATATCGGCTCTTTGAAGACCGTATTCACAGCTCTGTTGACTGTGGCTTCACGCCTGGACTTCCTGCCGCTTCGAGAGGTGGGGACCGAGGTTGCTGCCTAGGTGGACGAGGCTCTGTGTCGATCTGAGGACGGGACCATGCGCTGGTCTTGTTCCTCCCTCCTGGAGGATCTTTTGTCCTTCTTGGATGGCCGGTCCTCCTGGTAGAGGCCACAGTTCTCTGGACCTCGAGCCTCGTCTTCTTCCGCCCTGATGAACCGATTCGCCCGGGCCATAACATCTTTCATTGTGACCACGGGGAACATCACCAAATCCGCCCGTAGCTCGATGCCCGACCGCAGAGCTTGCTGGAAGGACTTTACAGCCACTTCGTCAAAGGAGCCTTCGATTTGGCTATAGACAGTCCAGAATCGTTTGGCGAACTACGTGACGTTCTCGTCCTACCGCATCCTGAGGGCCATAAGGTCGACGTCCATCTTCGGGATGACCCTATGGGCCTGGAATTTCTCTAGGAAGGAGTTCCGGAGCTGCCCCCAGGTTGAGATGGAGCCCTCGAGGAGCGAGCAGAACCACCTCAGGGGGAGGTCTCCCAGACTAGAGGAAAAGACTCGACAGTTCAAGAAGTCCTCATCACCCCATACCGACATCCTCTGGATGAAGTGTCGGAGGTGTTGCAGGGTCCAAGGTTCCATTATAAAGGACGAACCTCGAGACGCTGAACTTCTCTGGGAGGGAGAACTTTCTGATCTACTTAGAAAAAGGAGATGCGCTGAGATCGTCAGCCTCAAAGGTGTTGTACCGGTCTGGGGCGATGCCAGCGATCTCCATATTCTGGTGAATGGTCTGCTTGATCTACTAGTTCAGCCATTGCTTCAAGTCGTCCTCGTCTTCCGGCTTCTGGCGTTGCTTCTTGGGTCCTTCATGCAGATGGTTGCTGCTGGAGCCTTCTTCGTTGTGGACCCGATCACGCCTCTTGTTATTGAGGACGTGCCTCAGATCCTGCTCGATCGATGGAGGAGCCTAGCCGTGCTTGGGTGGCGGACCCGGAGCATGGCTGCGTCTGGGGGGTGGACTCGGAGCCTTCCTTCCATCCCGGAGCTGCCACTGAACTTGACGGATGAACTCGTCCTGCTCTTGGATGACAAGGTTCTGGGCCCTGATATCTGCTAGGAGAGGGTCATTGTTGTTGTCGGGATTAGCTTGATGGTGGGACTGAGATATGGCTCGTGCCAACTTCTCGCCTAGCTTGGTGACTGACCTTTCACCTCGCCTGGTGTGTTCTTTGCTCTGGCGGGGCTGCTCTAGTGGTGGAACATCTCTACGAAAAGGCATTGTCGCCCCTCTCGACAATGAGCCTAACTGGACCGTGGGAGACCTTCCTCCGGACCTCCTCTGTCGAAGGGGTGGAGGTGGTAGATTCTATGCCAATACAGGCTGTAGGGACGGGCCCTTGCCCTTGGACGGTCCTTCGCCGTTTCTGGTCTTTGGAGGCATGGTGTTAGTAAACTTTTGTTCAGTCGTTTCTCATAGACGGCGCCAACTGTAGGTGGTAAAAATGTCACCCACTTAAATAGGAGGAAATAGAGCTTGATGATCGGGAAAGACCGAACGTTGATGACCTGAAAGGGAAGGAAAAGAGCTTGGGTCAGAGGCCCTGGCTACCGTCAGCCGAAAGCACTCCGATGCCTGAGTTAGTTCTAGAAACTAAGCATGGAGAGAGTGGAGAAGAGAAGAGAGTTTTTTCACTGTATGTTGAATACCTTAATGGGGCTGATCCCATGCGCATTTGTAGATGATTCCTCGTTCATTCTCTTTGTGAGTGCGGGTAGGTGGGGTAAGGTCCCATCGGACCTTACCCTGACACCCAGGGGTAGGTAAAAAGGGAACATCCCATCAGAAGCTTCCATACCTCTGGACAGCTGACATGATGGAATGATCAGGCCAACTTCTTATCTCCACAAATGAGCCACCCTATCTGTCGGAGCACGCCCGTACTTTGCATAGGAGTGTGATGGCTCATCTCCGAACTTCAGTACCTTTACTGAGATCAGGAATGGTTTCGTTGAGCTGGTACTTTACTGAGCTGGATCTCATGCCGAGCTACCGAACTGATGGCCACCGAGCTGACACTCTATACCGAGCTGCTGAGCTGTTGGGCCGGGCTTACCGAGATTAGGGTGAACAGTCAATACTGTCACCGCAGTTTTCCTTAATCTCGGTATTTAGGATATTTTATCCAGACAGGGGGGACTTTGAGTTTTGCCCGCAAGCTGTGCTATTATTACAGATGCTGCCACAATAGCCTCCAATAAAGTATATATTTCCTGTAAAGCATACACAAGTCTCTAAGAAAAAGTGCCTATTGTCTGGGCCCACGCAGTTTTCTTGCGGCCCCTTTTCACTTCATAGAGCAGATTGAGTTGTTTGAATTGGTTATTGCTTTAGCCAATCAAATGAGATTGGTGCACTTGCACAACAGACCTAGTTCATTTATGTATCATTTAACTATAAAAAGGAGGCCCATCGTTCTATTGTATTTCTCCTGCTTTACATGAATATACTGACATATCATTCTGAGTAGCATCCATGAGTCTTTCCCATTGTTTAAAGATCACATTTTAAAATCTAGGCCATCAACTTGCTGGATAACTAATTTGAGACTAGGAACTCTAAATGACAGTAATGATTTCGGTATTAAAATACTTGCAATTTGGTATTCTTGGTAACCTCTGTGAGCTTTTTTCATTATTTATGTATCTCAATATATAGTCAGAGCCAATCTTGTTATTGGACAACAAAAAACAGAAGAAAATCTCTAGAGGATCGTAACGATATCATGTCGAAGAAGTTAGAAATCACCGTTCTAAGTGAAATTCATGAGCCTTTTCATTGTTTATGTATCTCAATCTATGGCCACGACCAATCTTGTTGCTAAACAACAAAAATGGAGGAAGAAGTACTAGGGGATTGTAACGATTTCGTTATCAAAATGTTTAGATATCAGTATTCTGAGTGAAATACTTGAGCCTCTCTCATTGTTTAGAAATCATGAAGGTTCGAACTCTTGAGTATTAGTTTTATGGTCCTAATCCATTAAGTTTGATGAAATAAATTGATTAATTTCTTTATTTATCAATATATTCATGCTTTCCTTTCGTGAGATGAATGGTGTTTTATTATATACTTGCACAAAACCAATACGAATGGCATGATGGCTCATGAGATGAACCGGAGTCCATAAGTATACTAGATGCAATACATGTGTATGGATGAGATCCACATACGGGAGACATGTATAGCAAATTTTATACTTGAATATTTTCACAACCAGTGATGAGACTGGACATCTCATTTGACAAGGTTGCAGTACTTTGATTACTATGAGATAGTGTGATTTGTCTCGATCATTAGAGTGTAAGATTCTGGATCATAGTACTGGACTACTGGTACATTAGATGTATTGAAGGACCATGAGAAGCACCTTATGAACACTGTCCTTACTTTAAGGTCTGCTCTCATAATTCCCTAGCAATAGGCTCTCAACCCTGAGACAGTAATGAACTCAAGTTTCTATCTATTCATTTGCTTTGAGTCACCAATGAGTGAGGCCAATTGTAGGTCAACACCTCGGTGATTTGGGTACGTGGTAGTGGAGCTGTGGGAACATTCAATGATCAAGATGGAATCTATCTTTAATATCCCCTTGTACCAATTAAAGTATTTATCATTGGTAAGTGCCCACCCATTCCAATTAAGAGTTAATTGGATCGGTACCAAATGATCATTATAATTAATTGGGGTTCAGGGATGATAAGATATGGATCTAAGTTTGGAAGACAGGTCCAATTGATCCATGAAAATTGATGGAGGGCCCTACTTGTGGACATAGGGAAGTTTAGGTTCTTCTATGTAATTTATTCCTAAGACTGGAGTTCAATTGCATTTATATAGTGGAGTTATTTGCAATTAATTGTAGGCCCGGATTGTACATGAGATGTGGGGTCGCGAGTCCCAGTTGTATGTTGTGGATTTCGTGGTTGCTTGTATGCTGTTATTTCTATCTTCAGGATAGAGTTTATTACTGTACATGGTGATGAGAAAGAGGCCATGGATCCTGGATTGCGTTTTGTAGCCTTCTGGATAGTGGATCTCTGAGTCAAGTGGGTCAAAAGTTTTGAAAACCTATCCTAGATGACCACCTATTTCCAACAATTGGTATCAAAGCCATACCTCATCTCTAATCATGTTAGATCAGCAAGCTTGTTTTAATCTTTGCATGAGATGCGAAGAAGATAGAGCAAGGGCTGTGTTTTGATCAATTTTTATGAATTTGCTTGGTTATTAGTAGATTCATGTTTGGATAGTCATAAAAGGGTTTAACAATGATGGAAGGATAGTAGGAAGCCATCGGGAGACTTCAGAAGTGTTTTGGAGTCGTTTGGACACGAAACAGAAAACCCAAATTTCTGATGTTCGTCAGTCCGATCGACCAGGACCCGTGTCCAGTCAATCGGGTACTTGCAGGCTGGTCGATCGGGGACACTATATCTGCAAAGTGCAGATTTCTATTTTTGTTTTGGGGGCGCTGCCCCCTGGGCTCCCACGAGCTGACCGGGCAACTCGACCCCTGCCGGGGGACACCCCCGGACCCCCTTTGCGAAGCGCTTGATTTACGAAGGTGGCAGCTTTTGGCGTCTTGTTTTTCCATTGTTGTTTGGTAACCTGATTTTGTGAGTTGCTTGGTTGTATGAGATACTAACTTGCAGGTGATGTTGTCCTCTCCATATGGCCCACAAGTCTTTTACTTTCTTTATATGGTTATTCGTTTATTTAAGGTTAAGTGTAAAGGGCATTATGGTTTCCTTGGTTTCCCATGAAAGGGCAAGGCATGATGGTTTCCCTATAGCCCTTTTATTTCCATGTTTAGATTACCATGTAAGTCTCATTGTAGAGACATAGGAATTTATGTATTTTTCTGAAATTTGTAAATTCTGGCGATGTCCGAGACAAAGAAGGAAAGTGAAGTTGGACTCCTAATCAAAGAGTTTGAAGATTACCAATAGTATTTTGGAGTTGCCCAAAGAGTTTGAGGAATTCCAAAATTTTTGAAAATCTAGAAGTCCAAGAAGTCTATTCCACTAGGGCCATGTGGAGGAGAGGACTAGTTTCTATTTTTGCATTTTTATGTTTATGGATGAATGCTTGATTTAGAATGTTTCCAAATCTGATCCAAACATAGCAAGTTACTAAAATTGGTCAAATCAAATTAATTTTTGGAAAGAGTTCTAATTAGTGTTGATGACCCATGAGATGGACACATTGGTAACTCTAATTTAAGAAACTGGACTTTCTTTAAATTAACTTGATTTGGAACCAATCTTTGATCATATCATGAGATGATTTGATGTTCATATATATATATATATATATGTGGGCCCTAATACCTTATAAGGAAAATCCTCAAATCTAAAATATTAAGTGGGAGTGGGGCATTTAAATTGAAAATCCCCATGGTTTTCCACCATAGGTCCTTTGTAAGGAAAGTATTAGCCTCGTGCCTCTTGAGAATGGCCGTTCCCCACAGAGGGCTTTTATTTGTCTGGTTACTAGATATGGATCTCCCAAAAGGATAGTGTTGGTGAGACGGGGTGGGGGTTCACTCCCCAAGGAGCAGCTACTCACAACGGTTGTCATGCAATGCTAGTTGGTGGGTCACACTTAACTAAAATAGTAATGTAGTATCCCTAAGGATTTACCTCATGTATTTTAGAAACCAAAGCTAATCGGGAGTCATACATTATTTGGTATGAGATACATAGATAATAATGAATGATAGGGGATTATGGATAGTTAGTCTTAATTCTAATTTTGGCTTATTTTAATCCGCACCAATCTAGGTGATATTCGCACTCTCCAAGGAGGCATATCCCAGGGATTGGAATTCCGATGTATTCTAAATTTAGTGGTTATGAGGATTCCCACATAAATTTGGTAGAATACTAAACCCTAATGTCATTAATATTCTTTCATTGAATGCATGGTTATGTGCAACAGTTAATTCAGCATGAATTCAAATACTATCAATCCACTTGCGACCATCCTCAACCAGAATAAGTTGATGGAATCCAACTTTATAGACTGGAAAAGGACCCTGGACATTGTCCTGACAGCTTCAGGATGCAGATATGTCCTTACCATACCCTTCCTTCCTAAGCCTGAGCTTGATGCACCACAGTTTGAGAAAGACCTTTACACCAAGTGGACCAAAGACAATGAGATGGCCAGATGTTTTATACAGGCATCCGTGTCTAGTGTTTTACAACACCAACATCAATCCTATAAGTCAGCATACGATATTATATCGAACTTAAAGGAGATGTTTGCGGACCAGGTTAGACCTACTAGGCAAGCTGTTATGAAGGTGCTGATAAACACTAAGATGGCTGAGGGAACCCCAGTATAAAAACATTTTTTGAAAATGAGTTTCACACTGAATGAGTTAGATGTACTGGGTGTTAAGATTGATACAGAATCGTAGATCGACATGATCCTTTTGTCACTACCGGATTCTTTCAATCATTTCGAGATCAATTATAATAAATTGGAAATGACTATAGCTGAGTTGTCTTGTTAGCTGATAGTGACTGAGGAAATCATGATGAAAGGGAAAAATCCCCTCATGATAGAAAAGTCATTTGCTAGGACCAAGCTGAAAGGCAAAGACCGAGATAGCAAGAAGAAATCAGTTGTCAGGGGTCCTAAGGTGGAGAATGGTTCTACTTGTGGTATGGCCAAGGCCAAGGGTACGAGAGTAAAGGGAAAGTGTTTCCACTGTGGTATGACAGGACATTGGAAAAGGAATTGTCCAGATCTTCTGTCTAAGAAAAGGACCTCAGGTATGATTGAGTCACTTGTTTCTGAATTTAGTTTTTCAACTAGTACTTCAGAATCCTAGTGTGTAAACTCTAGTGCAACTGATCACATATGTAATACATTGCAGGAGTTACAGGTAACCAAAAGGATTAGTGGTGGTGAAATCATTGCTAACCTGGGATTGAAAGCCAAAGCAGATGCAGTGACAGTGGGAGTAGTAACTTTGTTATTTTCAGATATTAAGTTGATTTTGTCAGATACATTATATGTACCGTTTTAAGAAAAAATTTGAATTTCAGTTTCTAGTATGATGAATAAGAGCTATTCTATTACTTTTGGTACTAAAATTGTCTTAAAGAGACGATACTTTTATATATTCTAACAAGGTAATCAATGGCTTTTATTTGTTAACTCTCATAATGTATGAGATACATGACACTGAAATTAATAATAGACTATCATTAAAGAGGAAGTCACCTTCATCTAATCCAACGAAACGTTGGCACTTGAGGCTAGGTCATATAGACCTAAACATATTGAAAGGCTAGTGAAAGATGGTATCTTACCTTTATTGGTGGTAGAACCAATGCCTGTCTGCGAGTCCTGTCTGGAAGGCATAATGACCAAAAGACCCATTTTCTTTAAGGGCAGTAGGGCCAAAGATTTATTGGAATTTGTATATACTGATGTATATGGACCCATAAATATTAGAACGAGAGATTGATATGAGTACTTCATCACTTTCACCGATGATGACTCAAGACATGAATACATATACCTTATGCACTGCGAGTCTGAGACTTATGAAAAGTTCAAAGAGTTTCGAGCGGAAGCGGAAAAGCATTTAGGTAAAAGTATAAATACTCTTCGATGAGATCGAGGAGGAGAATATCCCTCCGCTGATTTTATGGGATACTTATCAGAAAATGGGATTCTATCCTAGTTGTCTACTCCTGGTTTGCCTCAACTGGACGAAGTAGCAATAGAAGGAACCGGACTCTTTTAGACATGATCAAGTCTATGTTGAGTTTCTCAGGGTTACCTATAGGAATATGTTTTGGAAACTACAAAGTATGTACTAAACATCGTTCCATTTAAGTCTATACCTAAGAGTCCACAGGAGTTGTGATCCGGGCGAAAGCCTAGTCCACAACATAAGGGTTGTCCGGCACTCGTGCTGAAGGTTAAGACAGATAATTGGAATCGAAGTCGAAAGTATACACTTTTATAGAATATCCCAAAGCAACTAAAGGTTGGTTACTCTATAATCCCAGAGAGAGCAGAAAGTGCTTATCAGCACTAATACGGTTTTTCTAAGCAGACATTTTAAGAAAACACTTGGATGTTTCTAAGTTTGAAAATATGAGAAAATCCCTTGGTGTGTGTGCTATTCAATAATTTTTTTGTGTTTGTTTGCCTTAAGTTTGCTCGATTTTTTTTCGGTTCTGTTATTAAAAAAAAAAACAAAAAAAAAACAAAAAAAAAAGGAATTTCGGCTAGCCGTGGACCCTCTTGGCGGCTAATCGCCATGACGGGCAATGTCTTTAAATCTGGGTTATTTCATTTCGTTTTTTTTTTTCT
Source organism: Persea americana (assembly GCA_029852735.1). Lineage (NCBI taxonomy): Eukaryota > Viridiplantae > Streptophyta > Magnoliopsida > Laurales > Lauraceae > Persea > Persea americana. Next base: position 24,953,774 of record CM056817.1, read on the forward strand.
TTCTCCCGTTTTGTCTCCGTCTTGACTGGGTGTCTGGATTACACTCTCTCTCATCTCTTAAGGTATTTCCCTCTGTCTCTTGATTACTTTCTTCCATTAATCTTGTTTTTCTTTTCTCTTTATTATTGTTGAATATTGTTCTGTGTCTTCTTCCCATTTTATGTTTTTCTTTGTCTAGGTTATTCTGCCCTACCTCATTATCCCTATCCTTCTTCCATTCAGACTTTCTCTGTTCTTGTTTGTTTCCTTTCACTATTGCCCATATTGCATCGTTTGTTTGTTTTTTTCTTTTTATCTTGTGTGTGTTGTTTCCTCTTCCTCTTCTTTGGGCACTCCAACTGTTTGAAACAATGCCTCCTAGAATGAAATCGGCTATAAATCGTCCCTCTAAAAGAGGATGATCTACTGTTGGTGCCTCGTCTCGTCGAGAAAGATCCTCTCCATCTCCTCCTCTTTCACCTTCACACTCACCCTCAACTTCTCCTTCTCCTCCCTTTATGCCTATGAGTCTCAAACCAAATGCTCAAAGGCTAAGTGACATGAAAAAGAGGCTGATTATGGTTGAACGTCGTACTCTCCGTCATGTTATTGTAGCTCATGAAACGGCCATTATTCTTGCTCAAATCAGTTGGGATAACATCCTGGATTGGGAGGACAAGGCTTATCCATCTCTTGTCTAGAGCATGTATGCTTTTATTACTGATGCTGTTTCAACTATTGACTCTTGCTCCTTCAATGTGGCATTTAGAAATCAAGTAGTCACAATTGACCCCAATCGTATTTCCTCTATTATGAACATGGCCTCACTATGGTTGCTGACACACTTACTGAGGCAGAAAAGGCTGAAGCAACCCTTCGTCTCTGTGGTTATGATGTTGAGTGGAATCGCAAAAAAAATTGTCTTCCTCTCGGTGCATTGATTCCAAAGTATAGACTCCTGCACAATTTGTTCACCTTTAATGTCTATCCTCGTAAAGGCAATAGGACCGAATTAACTTCTTATATAGTCAATATCCTTCATAAAGTCATTACCGGTGTTCCCATGTGTCTTCCATCGCTGATTTTTCGTACCATTGTGCGCTTTGATCTCTCAAATGCTACAAAGACTGCTGCCTCGTTTGGGTTTCTTATGACTCAGCTAGCTCGTTCTTATGGTGTTCCGCGCTCGAGTAATACTCCTCTTTACCATACACCCTTTGGTCAAGCCAACCTTATTCAGATGAATCTTCTCCCCAATGTCGAAGCTAGGCCCGTTCCTCCTCTTGCAGGTGATCAAGCACCACAGCAGCCAGCTCTATCAGTACCTCCTGAGCAAGTTCCTTCTTCCTCACATCGTCAGGCTTTTTCTTCCGGTGCATCACGGAGTGTTGGAGAACGTTTGGACGCTATAAAGCGTCGGCAGTCCAAGACAGAGAAGCTGTTGAAAAAGGCTCTGAAATACTTAAGTGCTCTGTCCAAGGGATGTCGAAGACAGGATTTTGACGTCATGCCTCCCTCTCCGTCCCCTCCATCTGATTAGATTTTAGTGGGCCTCTTAGCCACATTTGTTTGATTGGTTCTCTTTTTGGTGGTGTTGTTTTGACATGTGGCTGCCTTCCCCAATCTATTTAACATACTTGTGCTAACTGTCTTTTACTTTTTACCTTAACTTGGGTTGTATGACCTTAAATGTCTGAATCTTATATGCTATTAATGCTAAATGCTCTTATGTCTTCCTGCTATATTTTTCTATAGCATTGTTATTTCTCTTATAGCATTGTCATATCCTTGTCAATTTCTGCCAAAAAGGGGGAGAGAGGATTCCCAAGTTTACAAGTATATTATAAGGGGGAATGTGTGTTTGCATCAAAGAATGCACTAGACTCAATTGAACATGTTGTTTTTTACTAATGATTAAGGGGGAGTTGCAATCCCACCATAGAATGTGTGTTCCTTGTCCTATGCAGGTACATCATTAAGATCCAAGCACATCCTTAGGGGGAGTTCTTATTTGAGTTATAATTATTGTATTCCTTTGTAAAGTTCTCGTACTCTTCTAATCTTGATTGTTATTGGGTCCATATATTGTAAGAGTATGTAGAATAGGTGTTTTGCCATGAAATTGTCAAAGGGGGAGATTGTTAGTGTCACATCTTTGTGAGTACTATGTTTGATTTGTCAATTCCGTGTCATTGTGTTCCAAAGACCTTACATCTAGAAGTGTGTCAAGGAAAACTATTTCAAGAGATTGTTCAAGCTTTTGGAAGGCCTTGATTTGTCAAAGAAGACTCCTCTTGTGTGCCAACCATCTCAGGTATTTTGGATCCAAAACCATTACCTCTCTGGACCTTAGGACTCATGCTCACCTTGGCTTCAATTCAGTTTTCAATCTAAAGTTCTCTTCATTCTGTTCTGTCCAGAAATTGGGGGTTCGGTGACCTTTCGGTCACCTGGCGGCTAGCCTCTTTGCAAAAAGCGGCTAACCGCCAGGTTACCGAAATCCCACGGCTAGCTTTCCAGAATGCTGTTCCCTGTCAAATGTGTTCGGTCACCCAGCGGTCAGCCTTCGGCTAACCGCAGTATGGGCTGGCGGTTAACCGCTAGGTAACCGAGTTTCACGATTACATTTTCAGAATACAGATTTCTTAACTGTTATGGAAGTTCGGTTACCCCACTGTTACAATTCGGCTAACTGCCATGTGGGCTGGCGGCTAACTGCTGTGCAACCGAATCTTACGGTTAGCTTTCCAGAATGCAACATGGTTTTAGGAAGCAGATTCGGTTACTCTGCAGTCACCTCACGGCTAGCCGCCAAGGCCACCGACGGCTAACCGCAAGCTGATCGAATTAGAAAAACTAGCCGTTACCACAGACAAAATGGAATGAGGCTAGCCGAACTACCAAGAGCTAGCCGCCATAACTAGTCGTTGGAAATCTTTCTATATATATCTGGGACTCGTTTTGCACTGTAGAGATTACAGTTTTGAAGAGCTTATTTCCCTATTTTTTCCCCATCTTTCCTAAGCATTCAAACCCTCTTCCAAACACACTTTAATCTTATCTAGAAAATGGATGAGCTACTTTAGGCTCAAGAAAAGTGTGAATGGGAGAAAGGATTCTAGTTTGTCTTTCAAATGGAATACATTTAGGTAAACCTAGAACCCTAACCTCTTAAACCTTGGTCGTGTATTACAATGGAGCATCTTTACAAACATCAAGCATGCATCAAGAGGATAAAGCTTCAACTTCGGTTAGAGCTTCGATAAACATTTCCGGCTTCATCAAAGGCAAGTGTTTGGTGTTTCATCATCTCTTAAAATCTGTGTATCCAGTGATAGTGGTTTGAATATGTGGGATTCAACCAATCAAAACTGTATGTGGGGGATTAGATCTGTGTGATCGAATCTCGTTACCAAATTTGTGATGTGTAAGTGATTGATATCATTACTTGTGTAGTTTTGATTCATCATAGTGAAACCAAGGGACTGTGTGACCCTTGTGAGTGGATGTAGGACATATGGTCCGAACCACTATAAATCTCTGAGCATTTCTTTATGTTGCTTGTCTCAATGTTTTGATCTAGTTGCACATGCTCTCTTTAACATTGAACATTGCTAAATAAACCCACTTTGTCTACTCATCACTTGCTTACTTTGAAATCTTGATTAATAGTTTAAAAAGTGGCTATTGAGTTTGATTGTCCTATTCACCCCCCCCCCCCCCACCCCCACCTCTAGGACTTGTACATTGGCCCTAGGTGTTCTTTTAGTTGAAAAGACTTCACCCAATTGCTGCTATCACCTATAAAAATGCCAAGGCCCACCAGTCTCAAATCGACTAACGGGTAATCAGAACCTTGGTTGCCGTTGGCCGGCATCAACATGTCCATATGGACATGCGACTTTTCTGCATAACCAGAAAACCCGCCAACAAAAACCCCGGTCTTGATCACATTGGTCCTCTTCACCCAGCTTGGAGGATCTTCCCTCTTAGAGCATGTGGGAGAAAGGCTCATGATCGAGATAGTGCGATCGAAGGTCAACTGGGTAGAAACAGTTCTCTCATCACCATCAGCTGTGTAAGAAAACCGAAAACATCTCCTTTGGTATGTTGAATCGTTAGGGACTGCATCACCAAAGAAAAAGGTAGGCTTGGGCACAATGCTCTGATCATCCATGACCCAAGGACGATTGCTTACCACAATCCTGTAGAACTCCTCATCCTTGAGGGCGATCAGACGTTACCTCATCTCATCTTGGTTGAGCGAATCACACTCTTCGAAGTTCCTCTCCACATACTGGACCTTCTCTCAAGCCTGTTGTATGACCGCATTGGAAGATCTAGCAGACCAACGAGGTGCATCAGTAACAGGGCCCTTACCCTTGTTCGTTCTGGAGGAACCACCTGCAAAAGTTGAAAAAAAAATCATCTTCTACAAAATGACAGAATTTTGCTAAAAAAATCCTAGCGAAATTTTGGCATGGTTCCGGGGCAATTCCAAAGAAAAGGGAAACAACCCGGAAAAGATAGGAGGCTTGAAGATCAGCTCAACACTGCTGCAAGCTCATAATCAATGGAGGATTCTCAAAGAAGGTTTGAACTCAAACATTGCTGCAAGATCAAGCTTGTCTTCTCAAATCTACGCAAAATTGGAAAAGGGCTCAACATTGTTTATGGCTCTCATGAACAAGGTCTTTGCACAATATCTAGATCAGTTCACACTGGTATTTATTGATGATGTTCTCGTGTCCTCTAAGAGTAAGGAAGAGCATGAAGAGCACTTGAGGATGTCATTGCAGCTTTTGAGGGAGAACCAGCTCTATGCAAAACTAAGTAAATGTGAATTTTGGCTAAAGCAAGTGGCTTTTCTAGGCCATGTTAAATCAAAAGAAGGCTTAGCAGTGGGTCCGTCCAAGATCGAAGCAGTTGTCACTTGGAAAAGGCCAAGCAGTGTGACAGAGATCAAAAGTTTTTTGGGAATAACAGGATATTACAGGAGGTTTGTCCAAGGATTTTCATCCATTGCAGCACCTTTAACAAAGTTGACGAGGAAGAGTGTGCCTTTTTTATGGACAAACCAGTGTGAAGAAAGTTTCAAAGAGCTGAAAAGAAGACTGACTATAGCCCCGATTCTCACCTTACTGTCAGGAAGCGGAGGATTTGTTGTCTATATAGATGCTTCGAATGTAGGATTGGGCTGTGTACTGATGCAAAATGACAAAGTTATTGCTTATGACTCGAGGCAATTGAAAGATCATGAAAAGAATTATGCCACTCATGATTTGGAATTAGCAGCGGTTGTATTTGCCTTGAAGATGTGGAGACACTATCTATATGGGGAGAAATTTGAAGTCCACTCAGATCACCGGAGTCTACAATATCTATTTTCGTAAAAGGAATTGAATATGAGGCAGAGATGGTAGATGGAGTACATTAAAGACTATGACTTCCCAATTAAGTATCATCTGGGCAAAGTGAACGTAGTGTGATGGACTCGCCTTTTTCTTTCTTGCCTTCCTCCATCCCGGGTCCGCCGGGGTGCGGCGGGGCGAAGAGAAAAAAAAAGAGCAAGCATCAACATTTTTTTGTATGGGTATGCCAGATTTTCTATTCTACTTGGAATTTGAAATGGTGATCTGGAGATTCACCTTCACAAGTAGAAAGGAAATCAAACTTTTTTTTCTAACTTTCCATTGCACATATATTTAAAGAAAGAGACAAGATTTTAAAATGCCGTGAGAGGCGATTTTGTTTAGTTTGCCGTGAAAGGCGGTTTTGTGCCGTAGAAAGCGATTTTGCCATGGAATGCGATTTACAAATCTTATCAATGTTGAAAGACAAGAATTGTGATTTTTTGTCTCTTTTAAAAATACAAAATACAATAGAGAAGAAAGAAAGAGGGATCTGACTTCTCAGGAGATTGTGGGGACTCGTTCAGATCGACGGTCGCGAGTCATGTATGGACTCCGCCATCGTCCTTCAGATGAGAACACTTGATGCTTTAGTTCACTTGGCTTGGCTTGGACCTCGGATTTTTAGAGGAAAAAGACCAAGGGAAGGTCTTATATCCAATAAAAAAACCAAGTAGATGGACTGAAAAGCCGCATCTAGGCCATGTTGGATAGAAGAAGAGGGGAAATCTTGGGGGGGTGGCCCCCCAAGGGACTTCAATCACCTTGTAGAATTTGCAGCAGAGTTTCTTTAGAGTGAAAGAGCTTCTTTTTGCAGAGAATTCTTCAGGATAGTTTTCAGATAATTTTTCAGGACCCTTTCCCTGTGGAATGACCGCCTATTTATAGGCTTTTGGTGGCCATTAGGAAGGTTTATGGGCATTAATGATATTAATGCTCCATGATGGGAGGAGTTTCAAGATTTAATTGCATAATTTTGTAACTCCTTTTTCTTTGATTCTGATTGGCCACTGGAGAATAATGGGCATTTAATCTCCATGACGATGGGAGTTTCATGATTAATTACCACGAATAATCTCCATAATGATAGGAGTTACATGGTTAATTGTCATGATTAACTAGACTTGTAACTCCCATTTGCTTGCTTCTGATTGGGTCGTTCAAAATAATGAGTTAATGATCGTAATAAGTTGTCATAAAAAGGTCATTTAACTCCGTGATGTTGACAAAGATCGATGGATATCATGCCTCAAAAATCAGATTTTAAGAAAATCACAGGGGTCAATCATCGTGAAACGCAAAAAGAATTGGAAAAACGGACGTTTCAGCGGAAATCCGGCGACCCAGACTTCCAGGGTCACCGGCGACCATGCACCCATGGTCGCCGGTGACCATGGGGCCGGCGACCTTGGGCCATGGTCGCCGGCAACCTTGGACTTTGGTCAATTTTCCATCACCTTTTGTTCGCCGTTTCTCGGGCTTTTTCGCTTCTGTTTTCTTCTGTAATTTTCTTGACATTTCTTCTCATTTATTAGCTTATTTCCACTGAAGCAAACCTGTCGAAAGGCTGTGCAAATCAGAGCACAAAGTTTCCTATTTTTGGAAAAGCCGAAGACTCCGTAGTCGATTTTCCGCCAAGAGTTGAAACTAGGTCAAACGATGTCGGAATGACCTGAAATTTGAGGTGAAGCTTGTTGAGCATTAGATAGGACCAAACATGGGCTTTTATTTGAGTTTTGAAGCCGTTTGGGGTCCCGTCAATGCTAGACTTGATTTCATTGTGCGGAAGATGTCGAGCTTCGATGTACGGTCATCCGATGTCTGATTGACCTGAAATTTGATAGGGAGCCTATTGGACTCATTTTGAGATGATCCATTAGCTCCAATTTGGGTGCCATGGTCCCGGGGAGCTTCACTGCCGGTAAGCTTTATTTTGCTTCGGAGCGTCAAAGCCGGGTCAAACATTGTCGGAATGACCTGAAATTTGACGTGCAGTCCTTTGGAAGCGTGTAGAAGCTATTCATGTGCTGTGTTTGATGAGTGGCGGCATCGGAGGTTGTCGCCGCTGAGAGGATTGATTTCGCCTCTCGAGAGTTGATGGAGGGTCAAACGATGTCGGTTTGACTTGAAATTTGGAGTGGAGCCTTTTGGAGGTATTTTGAGACCATCTATAGGCTCTCATCGAAGATTTGATGTCTTCGACACTGTCGCCGCCGGGAGCTCCTATTCAGCCGTTGGAGGATTGAAGTTAGGCCAGATGGTGTCGAAATGGCCCGAAACTTCATGTGCACCCTTTTTTTGGCTATTTTGAAGGATCTTGCAATTTTTGTTTGATTCTGACAAGATCTGAATCCTGAAGCAAATTTGCCCATTTGTAGTAGGATGCGGCTCCATGTAGCTTTTGATGTTGAGGAGGCAAAGTGACTTTTTTTTGTGTCAACAAATGCCCCCTCGAGGTACAGCGACGAATCGCGTAGTTTTTGCAGTCGATGTGCCTCGAAGAAAACTTTGAAGGAGAACTTCTGACTTGACCAAGAGTCTTTGAGCATTTTTTTTTATAGAATATCCTTTTGAGTTTCCAACTGAATTTTATGGCAGTGAAAGAGATCACGTACCATCTCAAGGCAAAATTTTGAAAATGACATTTGAATTGGGTTTTGGGTTTTGGATTTTCTTTTTGACCTTGTGAACCTAAAGGCTTTGTGTGGCGCATCAGGTGGTCAAGACGGTTTTTGGTTTTTTTTTTTACCTTGTGACCTAACAAGCTGTATGTGGCAGGTTAGGGGGTCGGATTTTGGATTTTGATTTTGGCCTTGTGACCTAACAAGCCGTATGTGGCAAGTTAAGGGACCATGGTTTGGATTTTGGTCACTCTTTGGGACAATTTTGGGTCCATTGGAGTGGTTTGGGTTTTTGTGGAATGTCAATTTCAAGGTTTTGGCTCAATTTGGTTCATGAGGTGGGATGGTTTGGATTTTTGGAAACTCATGAGGCTTGGATTTTTTTTTGTATGGTCCAATCAATTCAAAGGAGGCATGGAACCATTTTTGTATGCTCTTGGTAAGAGGGATTTTGACTAAAAGCCACTTTTAGTGCCTAGGTGGTCAAACCTGGCTCATATGGGCTAGCCCATGGGACCTTAAGCTTTAAAGATGGCTTAGATCTCATGTGGTGTCATTTTTGTAAAGAATATCTAAAGATATCTCTTTTTAATTGGTAGAGAATATCTAAAAATATTCTTACTTGGAGAGAATCTCTCAAGTTTCCTTGATTTTGGGAGAGATTTTCTCAAAGTATCTTTCTTTGGGAGAAAGTTTCTCATATTCCCTCTTTTTTGGAGAGAATTTCTCAAAAGATCTCCTCATTGGGAAAGAATATCCCATGATCCCTTTCTTTTAGGAAGTTTGCTAATTTGTAGCACTTACCTCCTTTCTTTTCTCCTTCTTTCCTCTTTTGGTTTGCTTTCTTCTATAAAAACAAGGAGGTTGGATCTCTTGTTCCTATTGCTCTCTTTTTGCAAAAGTCTTCAAGAGTGCTCCAAGATCAGGAATTCTCCTTCTTCTTCAAGGATCTTCTAGTTCTTCATCTTCTTCTTCATCAATGGCTTCAAGTAAGTTTTTTTTCATCTTAAGAAAACCCATGTAGAAATAGAAAAAGGTTTTCTTTCTTTCCTTTTCTTTTATTTTTCTTTCTCTTTCTCTTTTTTTCTTTTCCACGTGCATTCTTTTTTCTTTTTTCTTTTTTTTTTCACACGTTTTTTTTCCTTTTTTTTTTCTTTCTTTCTTTTGTTTTTTTTCTTCTCTTTCTCTCTTCCTTTTTTTTTCTTCTTTTCTTTCACGGTTTCTCTGTTTTTTTTTTTCACCATGGCTTTTTTTCTTTTTTTTTCTTTCCTTCTTTTTTTTTCACGGTTTCTCTTCTTTTTTTTTTTCTACTGTGTATTTTTTTTCTTTTTTTTTTCTTTTCTTTTTTTTTCTTTTTTTTTTTATTTTCTTTCTTTTTTTGTGTGGCTGTACAGACAAGACCGTATGGTCATGGCCGTACGGCCACGTGGCCTGTCTCCCTTTCCTTTTCTTTTTTGTTTTTTTTTGAAAGAGATTCTTTTCTTCTCTCTTTTTCCTTCTTTCTTTCCCGGATTTCGAGACACGCATGCATGACAACTTTCTTTCTATACATTTTTTTTTGTATGAAATTGGAAGGATGATTGTGCACACCTGGAAATCTTTTCGTAAGTCTTGGGATTTGGAGCTCGCAGCAATGTTGAGCCCTTTCTTGGTCTTGCGGGGATTTTTTAGGAGCTTTGCAAGTTTTGGATTCTGGAGCTCGCAGCAATGTTGAGCCCTTTTCCAGTCTTGCGGATATTTGAGAAGGTTTGGTTCAATCTCGCAGCAATGTTTGAGTTCATGCCTTCTTCGAGAATTTTCCATTGATTATGAGCTTGCAGCGATGTTGAGCCCATCTTCAAGCTCCTATTTCTTTTAGGGTGTTTCCCTTTTTTTCGGAATTGCCCCAGAACCATGCCAGAATTTCGCTAGAATTTTTTAGCAAAATTCTGTCATTTTGATGATTGACAGAACAAACAAGGGTAAGGAGCCTGTCACTGATGCACCTCGCCATTCTACCAGATCCTCTAATGTGGCCGTACAACAGGCCTGGAAAGAGGTCCAGTATGTTGAAAAGAACTTGGAAGAATGTGACTCGCTCAACCGAGATAAGATGAGGCAACGTTTGATTGCCCTCAAGGATGAGGAGTATTATAAGATTATGGTAAGCAACCGTCCCAGGGTCACGGACGATCAGAGCATTGTGCCCAAGCCTACCTTCTTCTTTGGTGATGCCGTCCCCGATGATTCAACATACCAAAGGAGATGTTTTCAGTTCTCTTTCACAGTTGATGGTGAGAAGAGAATCGTTTCTACTCGGTCGACTGTTGACACCAAAAATGTCACTTTGCCTCATCAACATCAAAACCTATATGGAGCCGCATCCTACTACAAACAGGCAAAGCTGCTTCAAGCATCAGATCTTGACAAAACCAAACAAAAACTACAAGATCTTTCAAAGTAGACAAAAGAAGGGTACACATGAAGTCTCGGGCCATTTCGACACCAATTGGCCTAACTTCAATCCTCCAACGGCTGAATAGGAGCTCCCGGCGGCGACAGTATCGAAGACATCAAATCTTCGATGAGAGCCTATGGATGGTCTCAAAATACCTCCAAAAGGCTCCACGCCAAATTTCAAGTCAAACCGACATCGTTTGACCCTCCATCAACTATCGAAAGGCGAAATCAAGCCTCCCGGCGGCAATACTCCGATGCTGCCACTCATCAAACAAAACACATGAGTAGCTTCTGCATGCTTCCAAAGGGCTGCACGTCAAATTTCAGGTCATTCCGACAACGTTTGACCCGGTTTTGATGCTCCGAAGCAAAATCAAGCCTACCGGCGGCGAAGCTCCCTGGGACCATGGCACTCAAATCGGAGCTAATGGATCATCTCAAAATGACTCCAATAGGCTCCCCGTCGAATTTCAGGTCAATCGGACATCGGATGACCGTACATCAAAGCTCGACATCTTCCGCACGGTGAAATCAAGTCAAGCATCGACGGGACCCCAAACGGCTTCAAAACTCAAATAAAAGCCCATGGTTGGTCCTATCTAATGCCCAAGAAGCTTCACCTCAAATTTCACGTCATTCCGACATCGCTTGACCCAGTTTCAACTCTTGGCGGAAAATCGGCTATAGAGTCTTCGGCTTTTCCAAAAATAGGAAACTTTGTGCTCTGATTTGCACAACCTTTCGACTGGTTTTCTTCAAAGGAATTAATCCAATAAATGAGGAGAAATTTCAAAGAGAAATACAGGAGAAATTAGAAGCGAAAAAGCCTGAGAAACGACCAAGAAACGGCGACCGGAAGGCGACAGGAAAGTGGACCAAAGTCCAAGGTCGCCGGCGACCCTGGAAATCCGGGTCGCCGAATTTCCGCCAAAAGTGCAGTTTTTCCGTTCTTTTTTGCGTTTCGCGATGTTTGGCCCCTATGATTTTCTTAAAATCTGATTTTTGAGGCATGATATCCGTCGATCTTCGTCAACATCATGGATCCGCCATCGAAATCATTTGATCATCATCGGACACTCCGAAACCACCAACCGGCCGACCAAGAAAGTACACTTTCTGCTCGACCGATCAAGAAATCTACTGGACAGATGTTGCCGGCCCATTGGTATCAACCAATGTCTGAATTCGCATCGTCATCCGACATCAAATAACATACGGATCCATCGATGATCATCGCATGAAGAATTCCAAAAGACGCGGCGCAGCCCGCGACTCTTCAATTGACTCGGCGGCCAATTAATGAAGTTAAATGACCTTTTTATGACAGCTTATTAGGGTCATTAACTCATTATTTTGGACAGCCCAATCAGAAGCAAGCAAATGGGAGTTACAAGTCCAATTAATCATGACAATTAACCATGTAACTCCTATCATTATGGAGATTAATCATGGTAATTAATCATGAAACTCCCATCATCATGGAGATTAAATGCCCATTATTCTCCATCGGCCAATCAAAATCCAAGAAAAAGGAGTTACAATATAAAGAATTAAATACTTGTAACTCCTCCCATTATGGAGCATTAATACCATTAATGCCCATAAAACCCTCCTAATGGCCACCAAAAGCCTATAAATAGGCGGTCATTCTAAGGAGAAAGGGTACGAAAAAATTGTTGGAAGCCCGAAAAAAAAATCATCTGAAGGGTCCTGAAAAATCCCCGAAAAATTGCTAAAAACTCTCGAAGAATTTTCTTCAAAAAGAAGCTCTCTTACTTTGAAGAAACTCTGCTGCAAATTCTACAAGGTAATCGAAGTCCCTTGGGGGGCCACCCCACCAAGATCTCCTCTCTTCTTCTATCCAACATGGCCTAGATGCGGCTTTTCAGCCCGTCTACTTGGTTTTTTATTGGATATAAGACCTTCCCTTGGTCTTTGTCCTCTAAAAATCCGAGGTCCAAGCCAATCGAAGTGAACTAAAGCATCAAGTGTTCTCATCTGAAGGACGATGGCAGAGTCCATACATGACTTGCGACCGTCGATCTGAACAAGTCCCCACAATCGCTTGAGAAGTCAGATCCCTTTTTCTTCCTTCTCTATTGTATTTTATATTTTTAAAAGAGACAAAAATCACAATTCTTGTCTTTCATCATTGATAAGATTTGTAAATCGCCTTCCATGGCAAAATCACTTTCTACGGCACAAAACTGCCTTTCACGGCAAACTAAACAAAATCGCCTCTCACGGCATTTTAAAATCTTGTCTCTTTCTTTAAATATGTATGCAATAAAAAGTTAGAAAAAGAGTTTGATTTCCGTTCTACTTGTGAAGGTGAATCTCCGGATCACCACTTCAGATTCCAAGTAGAATAGAAAATCTGGCATACCCATACAAAAAGAAAAAAATGTTGATGCTCGCCTCTTTTTTTCTTCACCCCGCCGCACCACGGCGGACCCGGGACGGAGGAAGGCAGAGAGAGAAAAAGACGGGTCCATCAAGTTGGCATACCAGGTGGGACTTGTTCAATTGAGAACGCGATGCTTAGAATCCTTAGCTCCCTTCTAGTCAGTGGCCTATGTTGGATCTTGTATCTAAAAAAAACATGAGATGGGATTCTTTGGAAACTTCTTTCTTTGAACTTGTTTCCATTCTTTCTTTTCTCAACAAAAAAAAGGGTTTTCTCTCTTTTGGATTCAAATTAGAGAAACGTTGGTTCTTTTCCTTTTCGTACAATGGCTCGCAGAAATGTTTGAGCCAACGTTCGGATTGGGAGGGGCCATTTCCCTCTCTTTGATGGGTCCACTGGAGATCTTTCAAAAAAAAAAAGAAAAGCTCAAAAAAAAAAACTTTTCAAGTTTCTCTCTTTTGGATTCAAATTAGAGAAACTTTGGTCTTTTCCTTTTCGTGCAATGGCTCGTAGAAATGTTTGAGCCAACGTTCGGATTGGGAGGGGCCATTTTCCTCTCTTTGATGGGTCCATCAGAGATCTTTCAAAAAGAAAAAAAGAGAAAAGTTCAAAAAAAAAAACTTTTCAAATTTCTCTATTTTGGATTCAAATTAGAGAAACTTTGGTTCTTTCCTTTTCGTACAATGGCTCGCAGAAATATTTGAGCCAAAGTTCAGATGAAGAGGGGCCATTTCCCTCTCTTTGATGGGTCCATTGGAGATCTTTCAAAAAAAAAAAAAAAGAGAAGTTCAAAAAAAAAAAACTTTTCAAATTTCTCTCTTTTGGATTCAAATTAGAGAAACTTTGGTTCTTTCCTTTTCGTACAATGGCTAGCAGAAATGTTTGAGCCAACGTTCGGATTGGGAGGGGCCATTTCCCTCTCTTTGATGGGTCCATTGGAGATCTTTCAAAAAAAAAAAAAAAAAGTTCAAAAAAAAAAAACTTTTCAAATTTCTCTCTTTTGGATTCAAATTAGAGAAACTTTGGTTCTTTCCTTTTCGTACAATGGCTCGCAGAAATGTTTGAGCCAATGTTCGGATGGGGAGGGGCCATTTCCCCCCTCTTTGATGGGTCCATTGGAGATATTTCAAAAAAAAAAAAAAGTTAAAAAAAAAACTTTTCAAATTTCTCTCTTTTGGATTCAAATTAGAGAAACTTTGGTCTTTTCCTTTTCGTGCAATGGCTCGCAGAAATGTTTGAGCCAGCGTTCGGATTGGGAGGGGTCATTTCCCTCTCTTTGATGGGTCCATCGGAGATCTTTAAAAAAAAAAAGGTTTTAAAAAAAAACTTTTTAAATTTCTCTCTTTTGGATTCAAATTAGAGAAACTTTGGTTCTTTCCTTTTCGTACAATGGCTCGCAGAAATGTTTGAGCTAACGTTCAGATTGGGAGGGGCCATTTTCCTCTCTTTCATGGGTCCATTGGAGGTCTTTCAAAAAAAAAAAGAGGGAGCATTAAGGTTGCACCAATTGCGTTCTTTGACCAAAGTGGATCTAAGAAAAGCCTTGTCCAGAGTATGGAGGCAGCTAGACTGTTTGAGATAAGGGTCCTTCAAACTGGTTCATTAAGTAATCCTACCCTTACCTGGGGGCTAATCTATCCACTAAGGTTTCATAAGACCGAATTGGAAGACCTATGTGCACTCTTAAAAAAAAAAACAAATTAAAAAAAAAAAAAACTTCTGTCACTATTGTGTTCAAATTGGAGGAATTTTGGTTCTTTCCTTTTCCGATTTAGGCTCGCAGAAATGTTTGAACCTGTATTCGGATTAGAATACCATTTTCCCTCTTTTATGAATTGAATCTTGACTTTTCAAAAAAAAAAACCTCTCGTCACTATTGGATTCAAATCTGAGAAATCCTGGTTCTTTCCTTTTTCGGATATAGGCTCGCAAAAATGTTTGAACTTGTATTCGGATTGAAATACCATTTGCTCTCTTTTACGAATCCAATCTTGACATTTCAAAAAAATCCCATCTCGTGTCGTTCAAGGATGCGATTTACAACATTTGTGTCTAGCGGTGCTAGTACGCTCTTTCAGGTCTACTGTATTCGCGACCGACACATTTATATCTCTAACCTTATATCATTTTACCTCGAGTGAGCTTCGCTTCTCGGTAATTTGAATTAAGATTTACAATTGCTTCTAGCAGTCTCTAGAACGCTCATTTGGAGCCGACCATACTTGCGTTTAGAACAATTGTACCATCTATGGCTTTTGGCCTTCTTCATTACGCTCAGAACGGGCCATGCCCCTGAGCGATTTGAAAAGACAAAACCATAGTATAGCCCATTTATGATCACCATATTCTTGTGATTACTAATGGATGTGGTCTTGTTTCAGAAAAGTTTTTCAAAACTAACAATGGCAGCTTCGGACCATCACCTTCAATGAGAACAAGTACCAAGTCATGCTTCAAGAGTAGCAAAGCAAGGGCGCTTTCAAGCGCCCCGTCAGCTGCCGAAGCATCACCTCCCTCGGCAACTCCCAAAACACCGGGTCAACCTCCACTCCCCGGACCATCATCTTTGGGTCACTGGGACCATTCCCACTACCTGCAGAAGAGACGGTGCCTGCTAAGAAGCAGAAGACCACCCCCCAACGTGTCACTACCCCGACACTAAAGCCGGTCACCAAGAAACCTGAGGCTCGTGGCAATCCCATGAGGCCTCAAACTACAAAAAACCAAGTCTGTCCCAAGACTTGGTCCCCGCGATCTTCACCAAAACAAAGAAGGTCCCAGACATCTGCAAAGCCAGCATACCTGGCTCCTCTCAAGGAGAACCGGTTTTATCCTCTTGCTTACATCAAAGGAGAGAAACCTACCCTCCATCGAACTACAAAAACTACTAAGCACGAGCCGACTTGCTCATACAAGCCCAAAATCAAGTCGTTTATCACAAGGCCTCGACAAGAACTTGTCGGGGCCTGCTCTCCTGCAACTCGACCCTTCCTCTCAACAGGGGACGAGCTTGCAAAATTTAAAGCTTCGCTGCGACAGGCTAAGGACCGCGTCCAAATCCTGTCCACGCCAGTCTTCAAGGAAGACAAGCTCGGTTGTTGCGCATGAGGGACCACGTCCTTCATTGCCAGAGTACAACCCAAGCTAACCGATGCTCAAATTGCTCGTCGCATACGTCGCCGCGCGGCATATCGACAAAAGAGATTAGAGAAGCAAAGAACCCAGCATTCTGAGCTTCAAATCTCCCAAAAATGGGTCGAAAAAGAAAGACCCGACCAAGTTGCTGCTGTCCACATGGTTGGCAAAACCAAAAGACGCCAGAAGTCAGCGACAAAAATACATGTCAGACGACCGGTGACACGCAGCGTCTCCCGGACGAGAAGACATCAGGAAGACTCTCCCACTCCTTCAAGCCAAGGACATCGGAGTGATCATTCCTCGAGCTCTTCATCTAAAAGAATGAGCTCCAGCTCAGTCACTAAGACAGTATCCTCTTTCGACTCACGAAGGATGAATGTCTTGGTCACAAACTTTGAGCAACCTCCACCACATGACGACATGGCTCTACGCATTCAGCAGCTAGAGCAAGGACAGCAAAGAATAAAGGTTCTGATGGAAAACCTCCTTCTCACTCTCCAGAGTCCACAAAACAATGAGGAAGTTCCTCCACAAGATGAGGCAAATGGTGGAGAAGATGAGTCACGCGCCCTTACTAAAAAGAACGTGGACAATATCCTCGCCAAAGCAAAAGAAGAGGATACACTGAAGGAGCATGGGATCAAGCCACCATATCCCTTATGGATGGACTCGGTTTCGTTTCCCCAAAAGTTCAAACAACCTCTTCTCTAAACATATACGGGGAAAGGTTCAGCCAGACAGCATGTCATCCACTTCAAGATCCTGACAGGAACGATTGCGGATCAAGATGTACTCAAGATCCGGCTCTTTGCAAGTACTCTAAAAGGTACGGCCTTTGATTGGTATTCCACTCTGCCAGAGGACTCCATTCAAAATTGGACCATGCTAGAGACACGTTTCCTGACCCACTTCAAAGGTGAGGATCATCCTGTTACTATGGCTCAGCTCTGCAGCCTTAAACAGGGAGACAATGAGTCGACATACGACTTCATTCACAAGTGGAAAGCAATGGCATACAAATGCTCAGATGTGCTGCCACAAGTGTCGCTAGTCGACATTTGCCGAAACAACATGAGAGCAAGGATCCGCTCCATGATCATCGGCAAGAAATCAAAAAACTTGGGAGAACTCCTAGAAGCGTCTATGGAGGCTGAAACGATGATCAAAGACCTCAACAGTCAGAAGTTATCAAAGAATGAGCAGACCGCCATTCCGACCTCCAAGCCAAAGAAAAAGGAGGTTCTCAATGTGCAAACCAAGTCAGCTCCTCAGCCACCAAAGAAAGCTGAAAATAAAGCTGTAGGTAAGAGACTTGAACTCTCTGATGCCTTCAAAGAACGAGTAGAAAAGAAATACCTGTTCGATGAAGATGTTGAAGAAATATTTGGGGCTCTCTTGGCAAATGGGAAACTCACCTTGCCTGACCCTAAAAGACCGGAAGATGTTGGCAAAACCAATGATCCCCGATATTGTCCATACCACCAAATGGTCTCGCATCCTCTCAACCAATGTTTCGTTGTGAGAGAGAAGATTAACGAGATGTAGAAAAACGGAGTCATCACCTTTGACAAGAACTATGGGTCTGCCTCCGTTAACATGGTGTCATATGGACAAACATCCAAATCATCAAAGGAAAAAGTCACTACTTCCTTCAAGGTGATAAAAATGACCCAAACGTCCCAAGAGCTGGTGCCTTACCCAACACCAGAGGGACAGCCCATATGGGTACATCCCGATCTCCTAGAAGATGAAAATTGGGAGATCGTCAAAACAAAGCCGACCGCTCAACAGCGAAGGCAAGCCAAGAGACAACTCCGCAAGCTCAAATAGCAGGAGAAGGCTCAAACAAAACAAGAGGTTCCTGAAAAAGCAGAAACCTCCTCTACCGCTTCACTGGGGGCAACAGAGGGGTCTCTCCCTAAAGTTCCAAGAGTGATAAGAAAATTCACTCTCAGTGATTTCATGCCACCACGGCTCAGAGATAAGACTACGCAGGGGGCATCATACTCTTGTAACTCGGTAGTTGGATTCTCCATGAATGGATACGAGTCCAGTGACACTGCCAGTGACACCGATGAGTGGGAGGAATCCCTTGAAACCAGAGAATATCTATCCGACGAAGAATGGATACCGGAATCCCACCTTATGCCAGTAATCTGGTATAACCCTTTCTAGCCATAGGGATCCTGGTCTGATGATGATGAAGACCAAGAGGCTGCCCAAAATGCTGTTAACACAGCACAAACAAATGCTCTAGTGGATCCCAGCCAGGTCGAACCATAAGGGACAGATGAAGAAAAAGATTTGGCTCCTATGCCCGATCTTAAAGAATATGCGAGGATCTTGCAGCGGCTAGCCATAGAACAGGAGTAGGATTGCATCAACCAACTTCATCAAAATCCAGAACCGGAAGTCCCGGAAATTCTACAAGCATCTCCTCCAGTGACTTCGGAAAATGAAGAAAGTTGCTGGATTGATGATCCTCTTACATTGGAGGATGAGTCTGATTCCCAACGGTCCATTATGGAGGCATCTTCTATCAAAGTTGCCTGTAATGTGATAGTTCAGGATGATAATGCCTCTGAAGCTCCATCTGCTGAGGCCACGGACTCTCAAAATGTATCCTGTAGCATATCTTCTGGAGCTACATATTCTCGGGTGACTTCCACTGAGATAGCACCTTCTCAGCCATCGTCTCCTGAAACAGTGACATCAGAATTCAAGCCGACTGATCACCATGAAGAAGCTCTGGCTGATGAAGTTTTCAAAGAAAACTCAGTCAATTGGTCTCAGGTACCCAACCTCATAGGAGATGTCTGGACCGATGAAATACTGGACAAAGAAGAAAAGTTGTTGGAAGCTGTTCAGGACTTGTTCCCGGAAAATGCTCCGTGCAACGCAATAACTGAAGACGGCAATGCTGCTGAATAGGCGTTTTCAGCAAATGGGGAAGATCAGCCCCTTGAGCCCGAAGGGGGTCTTCTGAAAGAAGAACCACCTCTAGAAGCTTTTGAAGTTGAGAAAGGTACCCGCTTTGGCCGGGATTACCACAAAAACTATAACCAACCTTCTTTTTCTTCTTATGTAGATCCTTCGGGAAAACAAGCTGTAAATGCCCCAAGCGGTGGTGATAATGAAAATGCAGGCCTAAAGGAGGCTTTCAGGTATGACTTGATCGAGCACTTCAAACACATACCTGCACGACTGCACATCCTAGACTTATTACGAATGTCACCACAAACTCGTGACAGTCTCATTTCAGAACTGCAAAGGCTGAATCTGGATGTCGACAAACATGCCTCGCAAGTCTTGCAAATTGAAATGGACTATAGGGTCACAAAATCAAAAACCTTCTCAAAGGGAGAAAAGAAATAAGCTGGAGGACCTTGCACTGAATGCCTCTCAGTCCAAAAAGCCGCAAGTGTTACCATCGCCTTCAATAAGGAAGACCTCCTGCTAGGCGAGACGAAGCACAACCGACCCTTGTACTTCACAGGGTACATCAAAGAGATGCCGATACACATATTCCAGATCGACCCGGGTTCTGCACTCAACCTCATCTCTACTTCGGCACTTGAAGAGCTGGGTATCCCACCAAGCAAACTAAGCCACACATCTGTGTCCATCTTTGGATACAATGGGAGTGCTCAAAGGCCCATTGGCAAAATCCGGTTCAGGTTGCAAATCGGCGATCTTATCTCTGAGGTCACCGTATATGCAATAAAAACCCCTTCATGCTACAACATCCTTCTTGGACACCCTTGGATACACGGGAATAGTGTCGTTCCTTCGACTCTACATCAGTGCATCAAGTTTGTTGGCGACGACGGCTTGATACATCAGGTGTTTACAGACAAAAAGCCCTTCAAAGGCAAGGAAGTCCATTTTGCAGACTCTCAGATGTACAAGGATGAAAAAGAAGAAAAGGAGGAGAAAACAGTATCCTTTGCCGGCAATCTCCAAAAAGATAAAGGCAAGGCTCCTCAGCAATCATCGGAAGAAAACAAACATTCCGGCAAACTCAAAGAGAGCAATCAGTCTCCCTTCGTCATCTCCTTCATATCTTCCAAACCTTTGGTAATCACTACTAAAGCAAAGAAGACAAAGCAAAAGACAGGGGGCAAGTTTGCTGTCTCCTTCGTGTCTATCATACAAGACACGGATTCAGATTCAGAGACTGAAGACGATACATCGTCAAGCCAAGCTAATATTTAGCAAGTTCGGCCTGCTCTCACTCCATTGGAGACCCCTGCTGACGTAGAAGATCCTGCGTCTGCTACCTTCGTCGTTCCAGAAACGTCGGCAGAAGATAAACCAATCTTCTTCCATAGATCAAACGCTTCTTCATCAAACTGCCTGCTTGAGCCTTTCCAAAATGAAGGTATACCTCAACTATCCTTGTATAGTCCAATGGCACAAGCTATCATGAAGAAAATGGGCTATGACGCTCAAAATCCAATTGGTTTGGGAGGTGGCCGTGGTATTCTCACACCATTGGAACCCACCCTGACCAAAAGTCAGCTGGAAGATTGGAAACTCCACCGTCGTATAGACAAGTCTTCATACGGATTGGGGTATGATCCTGACACTCCAATGAGACAGCTGACACAAAGGCTGCAGAGTCGTTTTGCCGACCAAGCCTCAACATCTCATGTCAATGAAGACATCGATCTCCCTGGATATTTCTTTGAAGAGTTACCCGACAAGGACCCAGGAAGCTCATCAAATTGGTATGATTTCTCTGATGATGAAGAGGAATTGTCCGATGACACAGACGCATGGTTCTCTGATTCAGAAGAGCCATCATCTCCAAAAGAAGTGCCTTACTTCGACCCAGTTTCAGCTGGTGATTGGGATCATCTCATAGCAAGTCTTGAGAAGAATACCGATCAAGAAGATTTATGGACAGAAACGGAGCCATGGTCTGAAAACGCTCTTGGAAATCCAGAAGGTCTTGTTGAGCTGGAAGCCTCTGAAAATATTGTGGAGGAATCACCTTCAAACCTTCCGACAGAAGATTCTGTTCAAAAGATAGACTTGGGAACACCAACTAACCCACATCCTGTATTCATAAGCAAGAATATAAAGGATGAGGAGTTACCTGAGTATGTCTCTTTTCTTCGTGAGTTTGTTGATAGTTTTGCATGGTCTTATGCTGAAATGCCTGGCTTAGATCCCAAAATAGCAATTCACAAACTCAACCTGCAAGAAAATGTTAGGCCTGTAAAAAAAGGCCAAAGAAGATTCCGTCCTGATGTGATGGACAAAATTGAACAAGAAGTTCAGAAACTCAAAAACGTTGGCTTCATCCGCCAGGAACAGTATCCTGAATGGTTGGCCAACATCGTCCCTGTGACAAAGAAAAATGGGCAAATCAGAGTCTGTATTGACTATAGAGACCTGAATAATGCATGCCCCAAAGATGAATTCCCGCTCCCCATACCGGAGGTAATGATTGACAACACCTGCAGGTTTGAGCAAATGACTTTCATGGACGGCTTCTCTAGCTACAACCAGATAAAGATGCATCCCGAAGATGAAAGGCATACATCCTTTCGGACCCCATTTGGCGTGTATTGCTACACTGTCATGCCATTTGGTCTGAAAAATGCTGGTGCAACATATCAAAGGGCTATGATGAAGATATTCCAAGATATGCAGCACAAGACGGTTGAATGTTATGTTGATGACCTCGCCGTCAAAAGCAAAAGGAAAGAAGACCATCTCCAAAATCTTCGAGAAGTCTTCCTTCGGCTTCGCAAACACAAACTGCGAATGAATCCCCTCAAATGCATCTTCGATGTCTCATCGGGTAAGTTCCTCGGATTCATAGTTCGGAAAGCTGGAATAGAACTTGACCCCATCAAAGTCAAGGCAATTCTAGAAATGCCATCTCCAAGGACCCTAAGAGAACTAAAAGGGCTTTAAGGAAGATTGGCATACATCCGACGGTTCATTTCCAATCTATCAGGAAATTGCCGTCCATTTTCTCGCCTGATGAAGAAAGGTGTAGACTTTGTTTAGGATGCTGAATGTGAAACTGCATTTCAAGACATCAAGTCATACCTGACAAAGCCTCCGGTGTTGGCTGTTCCCATAACCGGAAAACCATTCATCTTGTACACAAGAGCTCTCGACTATTCTTTGGGCGCTCTACTTGCACAAGAAAATGATGGAGGAAAAAAAGCTGCTCTATACTACCTCAGTCGCATGTTGGTAGGTGCAGAGCATCGCTACTCTCCAGTCGAAAAAAAATGCTTGGCAGTGATGTTCGCCGTACAAAAGCTGCGTCACTATTTGCTGTCAAACACAGTATACCTGATATCGAGGATCAATCTCTTAAAGGTCCTTGTCACAAAAGCGGTTCTCTCAATGCCCGGCTGGCAAAATGGTCCATCCTTCTGTCACAATTTGATATTAGGTATGTACCATAGAAAGCAATCAAATGTCAAGCTCTGGCAGACTTTCTCGCAGAGCATCCACTGGCTAAGGATTCTCCGCTCAGGGATGATCTCCCAGACGAACCTGTCTACAGCGTGGAGACTTCCTCACCAAATGACTCCTGGAACATGTACTTCAATGGTGCAACCAGGACAAATGAAAAAGGAAAGCTGATATCGGGAATTGGCATTCTCTTTGTTAGCCCCGATAAATACATGATTCCACACGCATTTTCGCTACTGGAACCATGTTCAAATAATGCAGCTGAGTACCAAGCTCTGATTATAGGATTGGAACTCGCCCTCGAATCTGGCATCACCATGCTAGAAGCATTTGGGGATTCTCAACTGGTCGTTAACCAGATGAATCAAGAATATGAAATCAGGAAGCTTGATCTGTTGCCTTACTACAACAAGGCGCAATCGCTTCGTCAAAACTTTGACATCTGTCACATCACCCACATCCACAGAGGTGAAAACATCCGTGCAGATACCCTGGCTGGACTTGCTGCATCCATGGCAACCCAAGAAGGGGAAAACATGCAAATTACAGTGTGTCAAAGAAGGATTCTCCCTCCTCTCATCACACACCAAGCAGTTGCTGAATGCCACCGAGTGGTCGGAGGTCGGATTTCCATCCTTAAACCTCCGATAGGCGACTGGAGGGATCCATTCATTGATTATATTATGTTCGGAATCCTACCTGAAGATCCAAAAGAGCGGGTAAGTATCCAAAGACGAGCCCCAAACTTTCATTTGGATATTCCCTCCAAAATGCTTTATAGAAAATCCTTCAATGGAGTACTTCTACGCTGCTTGTCACAACAAGAGGCGGAAGAAACTCTAAAAGAAGTTCATGCTGGTCTTTGTGGAGCCCATCAGGCTGGTCCCCAGCTTACGATCAGATAAAAAGGTTAGGTTATTATTGGCCTACCATGGTGGCTGACGCAATACAATTTGCTAAACGTTGCCAACAATGCCAAGTTCATGGAGATTATGTACACATGGCTCCAGAATGGCTACATCCTATAGCGATCTCATG
Organism: Persea americana; assembly: GCA_029852735.1. Lineage (NCBI taxonomy): Eukaryota > Viridiplantae > Streptophyta > Magnoliopsida > Laurales > Lauraceae > Persea > Persea americana. The sequence continues at coordinate 24,977,251 of CM056817.1, forward strand.
GCTCTTCGAAGCCTGGGGTATAGACATCATAGGTCCTATGTCTCCCCCGTCAAGCAAAGGTCATCGCTTCATCTTCGCCGCTACTGATTATTTCTCCAAGTGGTCAGAAGCATTTGCGTTCAGTGAGATGAAGACCTCGTCAGTCATTCAATTCTTACGAACCAACATCATTTGTCGCTTCGGCATACCTAAAAGATTCGTCCATGATAACGGACCACAATTTTGAGATCACAGATTCTACAGGTTCTGCAACAAATACAAAATCCAAAGTTGTACTTCGACTCCGTATAACTCGGCAGCGAATGGATTAGCAGAAGCCTTCAACAAGACACTCTGCAAAACTCTCAAGAAAATGGTCTCTACTCACAAAAGAGACTGGAGCGACAAACTGCCTGAAGCTTTATGGGCCTACCGGACTACCGTTCGAGGACTAACCCATAGCACACCATTCTCCTTGGTCTATGGATGTGAAGCAGTTGTCCCCCTAGAGGTACAAATTCCTTCTTTAAGGGTATCTCTACAAAATGAAATGACGCAAGAAAGCAATGTCAAATTGAGACTCCAAGAACTGGATAATCTCGATGAAAGACGACTCGAAGCTCTACAAAGCGTTGAGCTTTACCAAGCACGCATGGCATGATCTTTTGACAAAAGGGCCAGGCAACACGCCCACAAAAAGGGTGACTTGGTTCTTGCAGTGAAAAGGTCAATGGTTTTTGCCCACAAATCCAAGGGCAAATTCGAACCAAAATGGGAGGGACCCTTCGTCATCGACAAAGTCTTCTCCAATGGCGCATATACTCTTCTAAACATGGAAGGTGACAGATGTATGATGCCCATCAATGGCAAGTTCTTGAAGCGGTACTACCCTTGAAGACTTCCTACATCAGGTCAGAGTGATGCCTGCATGGCCAAAGCCTATTCCTAGGTACTTGCTCGCCAAACCCACCCCTTTAAGAGTTTTCATCCCTATGTTGAAATTTCTAAAAAGCCAAAAACAGTACTTACTTTTAATGTTTCATTGTTCAAAAAAAAAAAAAAACAAAACCAAACCCGAAATCCAAGTTTAGGAGCCTCTTCCCTAACTTGACCAAAACTTTCAATCCTTGAACCCAAAATTCATGGCTTGAAACAAAAATCAGGACTTAGGAATTTCCACCCTAGTCCACCCTGACTTTTACCACCAAAGATGGTTTGAGTCAAAATTTACAACCCTCGTGTCTTTAAACAAAAAATGGTTTTTCAAAAAACTGTGGGGAAGCGACATTTAGTCGATACTCACACAAAACCCAAAAATCAGGAGGATGCGAACCCCATTCGATACTTCCAAGACCTCAAAATCGCAAGAAAGCAACACCTCATCGATACTTGCAAAATTTCAAAAAAAATCGTGGAGACACAATGTTTTAGTTGATATCCACAACCCAAATTTAAAAACAAAAAAACAAAGGTTCGAAAAAACATCAAATTTCAAAAATCGTGGGGAGGCGACATTCCATCGATACCCACAAAACCAAATTTTTAAGAAAAAAGCAAGGAGGCGACATTCAGTCGATACTTGCACCCAAATCCGCGAGGAAGCGACATTCCATCGATACTCGCAACCGAATGAGCAAGGAAGCGACATTCCATCGATACTTGCAATACCATTCAGCAGGAAGGCGACTCTTAGTCGATACTTGCATTTTTTAAAACCAAAAACCTGGCTTTTACGCCAAAACCCGGCTTTCACGCCAAAACCCGGCTTTTATGCCAAAAACCTGGCTTTCATGCCAAAAACCAAAATCTGGCTTCCATGCCAACAAAACAAAAACTTGGCTTTCACGCCAAAAATAAAAAAATCTGGCTTCCATGCCAACAAAAAAAAACTTGGTTTTCAAAAAATTTGGCTTCGATGCCACAAAATCTGGCTTTCACGCCAAACAAACAAAAATCGGCTTCCATGCCACAAAACAAAATTTGGCTCCCATGCCACAAAATCTTTGGCTTCCATGTCACAAAACCAAAACTTAGCTTTCACACCACAAAAATCGGCTCTCATGCCAAAAACCGGCTTTCATGCCAAACAAAATTTTGGCTTTCACGCCATCCAAAATTCGGCCTTCAAGCCATCTAAAAAATCAGGCTTTTTGCCACAAAATCTAGCTTTCATGCCTAAAAACAACCATTTGACAAAAGACTTTCACAAAATGACAACCTTTTGATCAAATTTTCAAACAAACCATTCCCATTCAATTTTTGCTTATGTTTTCATCAAAAGTGAATTTAAGTGAAATAACGGGATACAAAAAAAGAAGTGCCAAAAATGTTTATACATGGAGGTACCAAAAGAAAAGAAGAAAAAGTTTGTTACAAATCAGGAAGCTAGTCCGACTTGGTCTTCAGCCATAGGCTTAACTCCTTAAGCAAACACTTGGCCTTAGCCTCTAAAGCATCCAAGCCGCGTTTCTTCAGAATCTTCCCATAAAAAGCAATAGGCCGTCGCGATCCATCCTCAGCACGAGGAAGCTTTTCCCAGAGAATCTGCCATTGTTCATATTCTTGAGTCTTCCTCCGGAGATTGCTTTCGACCTCCTCAACTTGGCGAATGAGAGTTCTCTCTCTATCGTGAGCTTTCAAAGTGGCAGTCCACTTGGTGCGCGGCTTGTTCTTCCAATAGCTCAAGGCGCTGTCTGGCTTCGGTGACCTCCCTATCAAGGCGGTGCTGGTCCCGTGTCAGCTCAATAATAGCCAACTCGGTGACATTCCTCTCCCGAAAAAGCTACTTCCGAGTCCACGAGATCTCATTCAAATCAGATTTGACCTCGCTGGAAGGCCTAAAAAACATCTCGTTGAAGAAATCATCATTCAGAAAGCTCTTGGTCTCGGTCCACTTGTTGCCTAAAGCGATGACTTCATCAACAAAAGCCTTGGCATCTGTAATGTCCAGACCGACTTCTTCGCTATCGGCAAGAATGTCCTGCACATGCTTACCATGCCAAAACCAGCCTCCAAATGGCCAGAAGAAAGAGTCTCGACCCATGAGCTCAAGACTCTCTTCAACACCTTCCTCGCAAACTGACAGGATGGCTCAGATGAAGACTCGCCATGCTCCGTTGGTCGACTACCCGTGTCAGGCACCGTTGAAAGAGTAATCAAGAAGCTCTTTCCAATCGGAGCCGCTGGGAAAGGAATATCAATAGGCGGACTCGCCTCTGCCTCATCAAAATTGGTGGAAGAAGCCCCTACTCCTGGATCGGTCACAGGTACCCCCTGCTCTGGTTCTGAAAAAGATAGAGGAACTTCTTCTGTCACCTCTGTCACGACCCGGGCCCGAGATTAGGGTTACCACGGCCAAACCCCGAGTCACGAACGTCATACTTACTCCCGTAAACCTCGCATTGCCGAAGCCAATACGAGATTCACAAGGGATCTTACATATACCTGTCAAATGTACAATTTTGCGGAAATATATATATATACATTGACATTCAACTTTCATATGTACAACTTCTTTACAAAAAGTAAAGTTTACTTATACATCTCATTTTCTATGTAAATCACCCATGCATATTCAAATACAATGCATGTGATCACTATGTACAACAAAATGAATCTATTCAAAATGTTCCCAAAATTTGCTAAACCGGTCGCCTCCGAGTTATATCCATTCGTTCAATCCTCCTGGGGGAACCGGATTGGTCTCCTCCGCTGGCGGCGCGGTCTCGGAACCACTGGCACGGCCAACTGGGCCTGTAATGTCAGCCATAACACTGTGAACACGACAGTTCAACAATGTATACACAATTCTATGATTACCACATGTTAGCAATTTGGTTCCAAGGTATACCAATTATATTCAAATCAAATCAATTCAATTCAATTCAATTCATCTAGGTCTTCCATGAAGGAAGCATTCAATTTATGTAGTTCTCCCCTGAAGAGAGCATTTGATTCATGTATACACTTTATCAAGTGTCTTTTCATTGTCCTATAGCATAGGCGGAAGGCGCACCATTCACAACCCAGCCTTTCAAGGACTCATTTCATTTCATTAGTACTCACTTTATTAGGTGGCTTATCAAATGTGTGGGATTTACCAGTGTCTTGATCAGAGATCACCGGCATCACCACGGAGCTCCGGAACGCTCCATCTACTGCAGCAGACTTAATCTTTCATACATTACAGTGTTGGTTCATTTCAGTTCTTTTCATTTCATTTCCTTGCATTTCATTGTCTTAATTCAATACATTATTCAATGATAGCTCAACAAGGAGCATAACAGCAATGGACTAGAGAGGACAAGCCAACTCAAGTCATAACCAAGTAATTTCCTAAAACAACATTCGGGTGAAACGTTCATTATGCAATGTAGGTGTTATTGTGGATGACATCACTGTTTAGTGAAATTTACATTCACATAAGTTTAGCTAACACCCATGAAGGTTTAGGAAATTATCAGAAATCAATTCTGATATTCCCTCCAATTTCGGTCACCTTGGCGGTTACCTAGCGGTTAGCCGCATTAGGGGTTTCGGCTGACCGAACCACATTCGGTCAGCTTCCAGGATTTCTCCACTTCTACAGGACCATTTATTCAAATTCGGTCACCTACGCGGTCACCCACTCGGCTGGCCGCAATTCAAAATTCGGTTAGCCGAATTTATTCGGTTAGCTTACGGTTCGTTTTCCAGAAGCTCAACTTCTGATGGAAAACCCTGACAAGATTTTCGGTCACCTTGCGGTCAACATGCGGCTAGCCGAACTCATAATTTCGGCTAGCCGACCTATGTCGGTCAGCTCTCGGTTAAGTGTCGGTCAGCCTGGCGGCTGCCCGAATTGCGCCCAGAAGTTCAGAAACTTCTGAACCGAATTCTCTGTAACTGAACTCCTTGAGTTCTAACAAATCACTTAACAATTGAAATCAATACAATTGAGTATACTTGCCTTGTTTGGAAACTTCTTAGCAAGAATTCCCTTGTCTAGCTTGAATCCAAGCTAATTCTTCAAAGCAAACCTTCTTTTGAACCTAAAACCCAAAATCAATCCACAAAACAGAATTCTTGTGAATTCTTTGAGCCATAACTCAATAATGAAACTATGGAAGTGCTGAATTCAACTCAACACTTACTTGTAGCTTCTTTGGTGGAAATCTTGAGATCTTCTCAAGCTTAAACTCCAAGAAAGTAAGAAAGAAGATGGAGAATAGGATGGTGAAGATGGAGCCCTCTTCACAAGCCCTTGGCAATTCTCTCAATCACACCACTTAAGGAAGAAAACGTGGAAGAAAGAAGAAGAAGGGAAAGAAAGAGAAGAAGAGAAACCGGCTGGGATGAAGGAATGAACTCAAATGAGTTCATCCTCATCTTATAAGCCCTAAATTGCATTTAACCCCCCTCCTATTCCTCTAATTACAATTCAAGTCAAATGATTGGTCATTTGAACCAATTCACGTCGAACGAAAACAATACAATTACGGAAGTTAACGTACTCCTCAAGATATACGTGTGAGTATCAAGAGTTTCCGTATTCGACGAAATACGTGTAATTTCGTATTTACGAAAAGGTCCTTACATTGCATGGTTTAGCCTAAACCCATGTCAAGTTCATTCAGAACTTCCACTATTCTTTTCATTAAGTTCAATTTAGCTATTGCCCAACATTAATTCCATAAAACATGTTGAATTAGCATTAATCCCGATTCATTAGAGTTAATCTTAATTAACTCGGGTCAGGGTGTTACAACCTCACAACCTGCCAATGAAAAATGAAAAAGGTATGAATATGATCTTGTCAAAAATCAAAATATCAAGATTATCATTACAAAGTACCTTCTTCGACGACAAGTGGAATGCTTTCTGCCTCCATGAGCTCATCCGAAACATCATCAAAAGTTGTGTCCATGGATGGCTCAAAGTCGTCGAAATCCTCTGCAAGTCAGCTGGCAAAATATATATATATATATATGTCAGCAAGTGGCGGTAAAGAAAAAAAAAAGAAGAAAAAAATCATACAAGGAAGAGATTCTGGATTTACTTCAGTATCTCTGGGTTCTTCCTCAGATGCCACGATAGGATTCGTCACCGCCTCATCGGTCGGAACCTCGAGCATCATCAAACCATCATCTTCTACCAAAAGAAAGAAAGCAGTAGATAAAAAAAAAAGCTCTCATGAAAGAAAAGAAATGGAAAGAGAAAAGCGAAAAGCATACCATCATCAATGGTCTCTTCCCCTCGGCTTCTCTTCTCTGGAGGCTCGTCATCATCCCCTGATGCCTCCTCAACAATGGTGGAAGGAATTTCCAGATCTAGAGAACTTTCGTGCTAGCTCTGACTTCGGCGGTGTCCCCTTCTCCTCTTGCCCTTACAGGACGAACTGCTGGAAGCACCCTCCCCACCATCAAAATCAGGCCTCTCACTAGAGTCCTCACTGGACGGTCTGCTCTTGCCAGTAGACTCATGGAAGCCTTTGCTCGTTCTGCTTGTATCCAAGCAGCAACCTCAGCCTCCTCCTCGGCAAGCTGTTCCAAGACCTCACCAGGTATCTTTTGTGCAGTTCCCAGTCTGATGACGTCCTGTTCATCGAGAAAACCTGTTCTGTGCCTTTCTCCAGAAAGGAAAGCCAGAACTTCTTCACGGCGGACGCCGTCTGACTTCCCAAGCCCCTTCCCGGAAGACTGCTTTACATCAAGCTCTTTCTTGGAAAGCCCCCGGTATGCTGAAAAGCTCTCCACAAACCATTTTTTGAAGCCAGCAGTCCGGAAAGTAGGCAACTCAGGATAAGAGATCAGGACAGTAGTGTCTTCCGCGCTACAAAAGGCCCACGTATTTCTCCCGTCCTGCAGACCTCCAAAATGCTTCACCTTGCTCGAAGGCGCTCCAACAACGCCTTGAGAGAAGCCCAACTGCATGGCAAAATGCGAGGGAACATACTGCTGGATGTCGACGAAAAGATGTCTGCGGTACACCATCGTGCCGACACGTATGTTAAAAAGCCAACTCCTCTCTGCATTTGTCAAAGAATAGTGTCTCCCAGACCCTGCCCTGGTCGAATCACGGGAGACACCAAAATCAAAAGCCTTCTTCCTCAAACTTGGAGAAAGCTTCATTGAAGACTGCCCCATCTCGACGTCCAAGAATCGTCGGATCCTCAAGCGGGCAGATAAAAGAGATTCGGAAACAGGCTTCCCTCTAGCCAACCGAATCATAAACCGGTCATCGTCCTGAGCATCACCCAATCGGTGAAAACTGGGACAGTGGTATACATACCACGAATAGAAAATGTGGGCTGAAAATACCCTGTTCATGGGAAGCCCAAGCCGAACCAGGAAAGCAGCAGCCTGCAGTTTGGTACACAAATAGGAGTAAAGAGCAGGCACCAAAGCAAGCCACTCTCCGAAAGCCATCTGACAAGCCTAAAAAATGCAATGCGGCCTGATGTGCGTTCCATCTCCTCCAGTAAAAACAGCCTCACCCAGCCAATAAGTGAGGTAGACAGCGAGATCTCTCCGCAGCGCAATGTCAGAATGAATGGCATCTGTGCTTGCGAAGAATACCCTCAAATTCTCTCGCATGACGGAGATCTTCTTCGAATCCGGGTTCTTAGCCCTGTCTTCCTGGGTCGTACTCTTAGAAGACTCCCCGCTGTCAAAGAAGTTGGAAGACAAAAAGCTACCACTCCTCCAATTGCTACACCGGACTTTTGAGCCCTCCTTCTCCTTCAAAAAATCATAGAAGGAGACGAGTTGAAAGTACAAAAGCCTGAACTCCTCAGACTACTTCTCAAGGACGCTATCGATAGGCATAAACTCCTCATAGAGATTGTCGAGGATAGGCAGCCCAGTGATGGCACTCAGTTCCTTTAAAGAAAAACCAATCTCACCATTCGTGACAACGAAGGTGTTGGTTTGTGGAAGGAATGACTCTAGCATGGCCATAAAGGCCTCATTGGAGAAAACCACGGTTTGCCGAAAAGCGTGAACCGCATCAAAAATCTCGGCCTCCTTCAGAATGGCACCGCCAACCTGCAGGATGTGATCAGTCCACGACTCCCAACTCGAGTCAGCACTGAAACGGCCACGAAGTCGAAAAGGCCTCACCCAATTGCTGCCATTGCCCTTGAAAATGCCAAGGCCCACCGGTCTCAAATCGACCGAAGAATGGTCTGAACCTTAGTAGCCGCTGGCCGGCATCAAAATGTCCATACGGGCAGGCGACTTCTTTGCAAAACCAGAAGGGCCGCCAACAAAAACCCCGATCTTGATCACATTTGTCCTCTTCACCCAGCTTGGAGGATATTCCCTCTTCAAGCATGTGGAGGAAAGGCTCATGATCGAGATTGTCCGATCGAAGGACGACCGGGTAGAAACAGTTCTCTTGTCACCATCAACTGTGAAAGAGAACTGAAAACATCTCCTTTGGTATGTTAAATCGTCGGGGACGGCATCACCAAAGAAGAAGGTAGGCTTGAGCACAATGCTCTGATCGTTCGTGACCCAGGGACGATTGCTTACCATAATCTTATAATACTCCTCATCCTTGAGTTCAATCAAACGTTGCCTCATCTCATCTCGGTTGAGCGAGTCACACTCTTCAAAGTTCCTTTCAACATACTGAACCTCCTCCCAGGCCTGCTGTATGACCGCATTAGAGGATCTGGTAGAACGGCGAGGCGCATCAATGACCGGCTCCTTACCCTTGTTCGTTCTGGAGGAACTACCTGCAAAGGATGGAAAGAAAAAAAAATCAATCATCAAAATGACAGAATTTTGCTAAAAAAATCTAGCGAAATTTTGGCATGATTCCGGGGCAATTCCGAAGATAAGGGAAACACCCCGAAAGAAATAGGAGCTTGAAGATGGGCTCAACATCGCTGCAAGCCCATAATCATGGAAAATTCTCGAAGAAGGCTCGAACTCAAACATTGCTGCTAGATCAAGCCAAAGTTTCTCAAATATTCGCAAGATCGGAAAATGGCTCAACATTGCTGCGAGCTCCAGAATCCAAAACTTGCAAAGCTCCTCAGAAAATCCCCGCAAGACCAAGAAAGCGAGCTCCAAATCCCAAGAGTTGCGAAAAGATTTCCAGGTGTGCACTATCATACTTCCAATTCCATTTTCTAAAAAAAAAGCATAGAAGGAAAGTTGTCATGCATGCGCATCTCAGAATTCAAAAAAAAAAAGAAGAGAAGAAAATCTCTTTAAAAAAAAAAGAAAAAAAAAGAAAGAAAATCCTTGTCCGTACGGCCACACAAAAAAAAAGATATAAAAAAAAAGAAAAAAAAACACAAGGTAAAAAAAAAAGAAAAGAGAAACCGTGAGAAAAAAAAAAAGAGAGCCATGGTAAAAAAAAATAGAGAGAGAGAAAACCGTGCAAGAAAAAGCAAAAAAAAAGAAAAAGAAGAAAGAAAAACGTGTAAAAAAAAAGATGCAGATGAAAAAGAAAAAAAAAAGAAGAGAAAGAAAAAGAAAAAAAAATAAAAGGAAAGAATGAAAACCTTTTTCTATTCCTACATGAGGTTTCTTAAGAAAAAAAAAGAAACTTACTTGAAGCCATTGATGGAGAAGAAGAAGAAAAGGCTTGAAGATCTTTGAAGAAGAAGGAGGATTCTTGATCTTGGAGCACTCTTGAAGACTTTTGCAAAAAGAAGGCAATAGGAATAAGAGATCCAACCTCCCCTTGCTTTTATAGAAGAGAGCAAACCAAAGGAGGAGAAAAGGAAGGAGGTAAGTGCTACAAATTAGCAAACTTCCTAAAAGAAAGGAATTATGGGATATTCTTTCCCAATGAGGAGATCTTTTGAGAAATTCTCTCCAAAAAGAGAGGGATTATGAGAAACTTTCTCCCAAAGAAAGATACTTTGAGAAAATCTCTCCCAAAATCAAAGAAACTTGAGAGATTCCCTCCAAGTAAGAATATTTTTAGATATTCTCTACCAAAAAGAGATATTTTTAGATATTCTTAACAAAAATGACACCACATGAGATCTAAGCCATCTTTAAAAGCTTAAGGTCTCATGGGTTAGCCCACATGAGCCAGGTTTGACCACCTAGGCACTAAAAGTGGCTTTTAGTCAAAATTCCTCTTACCAAGAGCATACAAAAATGGTTCCATGCCTCCTTTCAGTTAATTGGACCATACAAAAAAAATTCAAGCCTCATGAGTTTCCAAAAATCCAAATCATCCCACCTCATGAACCAAATTAAGCAAAAACCTTGAAATTGACATTCCACAAAAACCCAAACCACTCCAATGAACCCAAAGTTGTCCCAAAGAGTGACCAAAATCCAAACCATGGTCTCCTAACTCGCCACATACAACTTGTTGGGTCACAAGGCCAAAACCAAAACCAAATCCCGGTCTCCAAACTTGCCACATACAGCTTGTTAGGTCACAAGACCAAAATCAAAATTCAAAACCCGACCCCCTAACCTGCCACATACAGCTTGTTAGGTCACAAGGTAAAAAACCAAAACCCTTCTTGACCGCCTGATACGCAACACAAAGCCTTTAGGTTCACAAGGTCAAAAAGAAAATCCAAAACCCAAAAACCCAATCCAAATGTCATTTTCAAAATTTTGCTTTGAGATGGTACGTGATGTCTCTCACTGCCATAAAACTCCCTTCGAAACTCAAAAGGCTACACTATCAAGAAAAATGCTTAGAGACTCTTGGTCAAGTCAGAAGTTCTCCTTCAAAGTTTTCTTCGAGGCACATTGACTGCAAAGGCTATCCAATTCGTCACTGTACCTCGAGGGGGCATTTGTTGACACCAAACATGTCACTTTGCCTCATCAACATCAAAACCTATATGGAGCCGCATCCTACTACAAACAGGCAAAGCTGCTTCAAGCATCAAAATCTTGAAAAAACCAAACAAAAACTACAAGATCTTTCAAAGTAGCCAAAAGAAGGGTACACATGAAGTCTCGGACCATTTCGACACCATTTGGCCTAACTTCAATCCTCCAATCGCTGAACGGGAGCTCCCGACGGCGACAGTGTCAAATACATCAAATCTTCGATCAGAGTCTATGGATGGTCTCAAAATACCTCCAAAAGGCTCCATGTTAAATTTCAAGTCAAACCGACACCGTTTGAACCTCCATCAACTCTCGAACGGCGAAATCAAGCCTCCCGGCGGCAAGAACCTCTGATGCTGTCACTCATCAAACAAAACACATAAGTAGCTTCTGCATGCGTCCAAAGGGCTGCACGTCAAATTTCAGGTCATTCCGACAACGTTTGACCCGGTTTTGATGCTCCGAAGCAAAATCAAGCCTACCGGCGGCAAAGCTCCCCGGGACCATGGCACCCAAATCGGAGCTAATGGATCATCTCAAAATGACTCCAATAGGCTCCCCGTCGAATTTCAGGTCAATCGGACATCGGATGACCGTACATCAAACCTCGACATCTTCCGCACGGTGAAATCAAGTCAACCATCGACGGGACCCCAAATGGCTTCAAAACTCAAATAAAAGCGCATGGTTGGTCCTATATAATGCCCAAGAAGCTTCACCTCAAATTTCAGGTCATTCCGACATCGTTTGACCCAGTTTCAACTCTTGGCAGAAAATCGGCTATAGAGTCTTCGGCTTTTCCAAAAATAGGAAACTTTGTGCTCTGATTTGCACATCCTTTCGACAGGTTTTCTTCAGAGGAATTAAGACAATAAATGAGGAGAAATGTCAAAGAAAAATACAGGAGAAAACAGAAGCGAAAAAGCCCGAGAAACAACCAAGAAACGGCGACCGGAAAGTGACCGGAAAGTGGACCAAAGTCCTAGGTCGCCGGCGACCCTGGCCCATGGTCGCCGGCCCCATGGTCGCCGGCGACCATGGGTGCATGGTCACTGGTGACCCTGGAAATCCGGGTCGCCGGATTTCCGCCAAAAGTGCCGTTTTTCCGTTCTTTTTCGCATTTCGCGATGTTTGGCCCCTGTGCTTTTCTTAAAATCTGATTTTTGAGGCATGATATTCGTCGATCTTCGTCAACATAACGGATCCACCATCGAAATCATTTGATCATCATCAGACACTCCGAAACTGCCAACTGGCCGACCAAGAAAGCACACTTTCTGCCCGACCGATCAAGAAATCGACTGGACAGATGTTGTCGACCCATTAGTGGCAACCAATGTCTGAATTTTCATCGTCATCCGACATCAAACAACATACGGATCCAACGAAGATCATCGCAAGAAAAATTCCAAAAGACGCGGTGCGGCCCGCGACTCTTCAAGCGACTCGGCAGCCAATTAATGAAGTTAAATGACCCTTTTATGGTAATTTATTAGGGTCATAAACTCATTATTTTGAACGGCCCAATCAGAAGCCAAGAAATGGGAGTTACAAGTCCAATTAATCATGACAATTAACCATGTAACTCCTATCATTATGGAGATTAATCATGGTAATTAATCATGAAACTCACATCATCATGGAGATTAAATGCCCATTATTCTCCATCGGCCAATCAAAATCCAAGAAAAAGGAGTTACAATATAAAGAATTAAATACTTGTAACTCCTCCCATTATGGAGCATTCATACCATTAATGCCCATAAAACCCTCCTAATGGCCACCAAAAGCCTATAAATAGGTGGTCATTCCAAGGAGAAAGGGTCCGAAAAAATTGTTGGAAGCCTGAAGAAAAAATCATCTGAAGGGCCCTGAAAAATCCCCGAAAAATTGCTAAAAACTCTCAAAGAATTCTCTGCAAAAAGAAGCTCTCTCACTTTGAAGAAACTCTGCTGCAAATTCTACAAGGTGATCGAAGTCCCTTAGGGGGCCACCCCACCAAGATCTCCTCTTCTTCTATCCAACATGGCCTAGATGCGGCTTTTCAGCCCGTCTACTTGGTTTTTTATTGGATATAAGACCTTTCCTTGGTCTGTGTCCTCTAAAAATCCGAGGTCCAAGCCAAGCCAAGTGAACTAAAGCATCAAGTGTTCTCATCTGAAGGACGATGGCGGAGTCCATACATGACTCGCGACCGTCGATCTGAACGAGTCCCCACAATCGCTTGAGAAGTCAGATCCCTTTTTCTTCCTTCTCGATTGTATTTTATATTTTTAAAAGAGATAAAAATCGCAATTCTTGTCTTTCATCATTGATAAGATTTGTAAATCGCCTTCCATGGCAAAATCGCCTTCTACGGCACAAAACTGCCTTTCACGGCAAACTAAACAAAATCGCCTCTCGCGGCATTTTAGAATCTTGTCTCTTTCTTTAAATATGTATGCAATAGAAAGTTAGAAAAAAAGTTTGATTTCCTTTCTACTTGTGAAGGTGAATCTCCGGATCACCACTTCAGATTCCAAGTAGAATAGAAAATCTGGCATGCCCGTACAAAAAGAAAAAAATGTTGATGCTCGCCTATTTTTTTCTTCACCCCGCCGCACCCCGGCGGACCCGGGAGGGAGGAAGGCAGAGAGAGAAAAAGACGGGTCCATCATCGACCTTCGATCAGACTATCTCGATCATGAGCCTTTCCTCCACATGCTCGAAAAGGGAAGATCCTCCAAGTTGGGTAAAGAGGACAAATGTGATCAAGACCGGGGTTCTTGTTGGCGGCCCTTCTGGTTTTTCAGAGAAGTCGCCTGCCCACATGGATATTTTGATTCCAGCCAGCGGCTACCAAGGTTCAGACCATCCTTCCATTGATTTGAGACCGGTGGGCCTTGGCATTTTCAAGGGCGATGGCAGTAATTGGGTGAAGCCTTTTCGACTTCGCGGCCGTTTCAATGCTGACTCGAGCTGGGAGTCGTGGACTGATCACATCCTGCAGGTCAGCGGTGCCATTCTGAAGGAGGCCAAGATTTCTTATGCGGTTCGCGCTTTTCGGCAAACCGTGGTTTTCTCTGATGAGGCCTTCATAGCCATGCTGGAGTCGTTCCTTCCACAAACCAACACCTTCATTGTCACGAATGGTGAGATTGGTTTCTCTTTAAAGGAACTGAGCGCCATCACCGGGCTGCCTATCCTCGGCAATCTCTATGAGGAGTTCATGCCTATCGACAGCGTCCTTGAGGAGCAGTCTAAGGAGTTCAGGCTTTTGTACTTTCAGCTCGTCGCCTTCTACGACTTTTTGAAGGAGAAGGAGGGCTCGAAAGTCCGGTGTAGCAGTTGAAGGAGTGGTAGCTTTTTGTCTTCCAACTTCTTTGACAGCGGGGAGTCTTCTGAGAGTACTGTAGACACCTCATTTGGCCCTATGATAGCCTTAAATACCAATCATATATAGCGACACCCCCATTTCACCCATAATTGAATGATTAATGACATGATTCAGATTAATTAACGAAGATGAAGATGCTTGTTGCTAATTTTAGACTTAGTTCGACGATTTCTAGAAATTCGCGAGAGAAATGCCAAGTCGCGTCAAGACCTTGAGTCCAATTCACTACTCACACAAGGAGTGAACCATGACACTACTCAAACCCTTTCCGGACCACTTAAGACATGCTTAGGCCAATCCCTCTAAAGACCATGCTTAGTTTGCCAAAATGTCACCCGATTAGCCTAAGTTAGGAAATCAAATCCATTGGTCCAGAGATCCCCCATATTTTTCAGCCCCTATTTGTCAAGACATTTAGACCATTGAATTCTTCACTTCGAGAGCTTTCAGGCGATATGTAGAACGTCCAAATCCGATGAGCGAGTCAAAAGTTATGAGCTTCCGAAGTTTGTTCTAAGAAGAGGTCACCTAGGCACCACCCATGTGGCGCCCACCCTGTGGAAATCCATCTAGGCAGCCCATGCTGGGCGCCCACACAGCCCAGGACCACCTAGGCACCCCATGGTGGGCGCCCAGCCTCCACATTTCACTAGTTGGCCTAAAAATAGCCCGGGATCACTCAACGTAGGGACTGAACTCCGAAAATGAATCGACTCCACCTAGGCACCACCCATGTGGCGCCTACCCTACTAAGCTCCACATAGGCACCAACCCTGTGGCGCCCACACTTCCTAGAATCACCTAGGCACCCCATGGTGGACGCCCACCTTAAAATTTACTTGTTTGGTTCGAGATTAGACCGGGATCACTCATACATATGGACCAAGCATCGAAGATGAACCGAACCACCTAGGCACAACCCATGTGGCGCCCAGCCTTTAAATTCACCCGGGCACCACCCATGTGGCGCCCAGCCTTGAAATCCATCTGGGCACCACCCATGTGGTGCCCAGCCTATTAAGTGCTAATATAGGTCCCACCAGCTGAAGATATATCCGTTCAATCTCGACTCCAAATGGGACCAAGGTTCAAAAGCGAAACATAAACCAACTGGGCACCACCCTGTGGGTGCCCACCCTCTTCAAGACCACTTGGGCGCCACCCTGTGAGCACCCAGACTGCGCAGGCCATGTGGGCGCCACCCCATGGGCGCCCATCCTCCCTCAAACCCTAGTTCACTCTAAAATAACTTAAGCCGCCTAGGGATGCGTGAGACCTTCTAGAAACACGAATTAATGAAGCCCTAGCCCTTCTAAACTCGTCCCAAACCTATATAATCCCTCTTAACTTTATTTATAGAGGAGGCTACCCAAGAACCCTAAGAAAAGAGGCAAAAGGAGAGAATAGAAAAGGAAGAAGAAAGGTAGCCACCATTAGAGAAGAACTTCAGATCTAGAGAAGAAGAAGGAGAAAGAGTGGAGGAGACTTCCATATCTTCAACTAGAGCCATGGGTCTTTGCGAAAGCTTCAATCTAGGAACTTGAGAAACGCTTCATCATACCGGTATTCCTAGATCTCTCCTTTCTTTTTCTACATTCAATTACCATTCATGCTTAGAAATATGCTTAGGACCATTTGAGCATCGTAGATCTACATTAGCTTGAGAAAAAAATGGTATTAATGCATAATCATGTTAGTAACATGCTTAGGTTCATTTAAATATAGTAGATTTGCTTTGATTTCGTAGTTCTAATTGCGTAGCTAGGTCAAACCTCGCATTAGCATTATCATCATCATCATTTGTATCGAAGAGATCGCGAACAGCCTTTGGCAGAAAGGTTGGGCGCCATCCACTGGGCACCTACCCTTTCCCGAACCACCTGGGCCCCACCACCTGGGCGCCACCCACTGGGCGCCTGTCCTCTCTCGAACCACCTGGGCGCCTACCCTTCTGAGACAGGGTCCGGGTTCTAGAAGTCCACCCGTTGCATCGTTTGCTCGTAGGTTCGTTAGTTGCATCGCTAGTAGTTCAAATTAATACATTCGCATCAGTCGCTGAATATCGGAAGTTGTCTTAAAAATACTGAGATTCTTGTACATTCGTTGTATTCCGTTGGAAACCCTGACTAAGCAGGGTAGGCACCACAGGTGTGGCGTCCAAGTGGATTTCTCCACTTTTGTGCACCACTTCAAATCTTCCGCATCTAGTTCATTTAGAAACTGCATATTACTAATATGTTAGGTTGTTTGGTCTGTTTTGAGCTTTGAATTACCATTTTTGTCACACTTCACATCATATCATTTGAACCAAACATCCATAGAAAATCCAAAAAATCATAAAACATAAAACCCCTTCTTCTCTTTCCTTACTCTCTAGTAAGTTAGAGGAGAAACCAAAAACAAATTAAAAGATATCCAAAAAACCCAAAAAAAAAAAGTTAGATAGTATAGGTTATTGAATTTAGCGCCTAAGTAGGATAAATCATAAGATTAATTAAAACATCATAATTAGCTAACTTAAGAAACATCAAATCATTAAGAACCCTAAAACCTTAAGACCCTAATTAATTCGGATTTAGAAGAAATTAAGAACTTTCAAAACACAAAAAACCTAAAACCCCAAAAGACAGCCACCTGGGCGCCACCCCCTGGGCACCCATCTTTCCATAACCACCTGGGCGCCACCCCCTGGGCGCCCAACCCAGCCAATTCATTCCCTAAGACACTGATGAGTCCTTAAAAATGTAGAATTTCCTCATCATTTTAGAGTAATTAAGGACTTAATCATCAAATCATGGACCATTTTAGTAAAAAATTATGATTTTATGTTTTTGAGCATCAAAGTCTAAATTCGAGTCAAAATTCATCCAAAAATTGCATTTTCACATAAAATCATGAATTTCTCTACTTTTGGCATTGAAAGTCAAAAATTTCTCATAACTTTTTAATCACACATGAAATGATGAATTTTCTTTGCACCTTTAATTTAATTGAAGAAAACTTGATAAAATGGTGACATTTTATGCATTTATTTAGTGTGAATTAGGCCCGCATCTTGCATAATTCCTTACCTATATGATTAGATTATTCTTTGATCTTTGCTTTTATTTTTGTAGGGAATTTCAGAAATCAGGGTCCACGGAAGAGAATTGATGAATCAAATGCACCATGGACCCATCTTCCTTTGGCATGGATTCCAAGGTAGGGGCGGCCATGGTAGGGTCCGCTCTCATATGCAAGAAAAAAAAATCAGATTTAATCTTTTGAAGGTAAGTTCCAAATTTGTGGGCCATGAGATGATGAGGTGTCATATCTACTCTCCAACAAATATTGCTTACATGTCAAGATGGATGGCTAAGATTCAATTCAAGCCAAACAAAGAAGAAAACAAAATTGCAAAAGAAAATCCCTCCAAGGTGAGGACGTCCAAGGCAAGAGAATTAAGGCTTGCACACTCATGTGGGGCCCATCATTTGTTCTAATTTGAGATACAAATCTGAATTTCAGATTTGAAATTATTTTAGCCAAGGCATGGGACGTTCCATGTTGTCTACACCCAAGTGGGGTCCACATGCATTCAAGAATTGCACATCAAATCTGAAATTTCAGATTTGAATTGATTCTTAACCAAAGTGGGACCCAAGAGAGGAAGTTGCATGAGATAAGAACAATCCTATTTTTACTAGGATTGCTCTCAAAAACTCTCCTAATCCTAATCCAACTTGGACCACACACTACTAATCCTTACCCAAATCAAAACCTTGCAACCCAAGCTATCAAAAATATATAAAAAGAGCCACAAAGAGGGCTGGACGTGCATACCATACCCCCCAATCCTCTTGGACGACCAGCAGCAATAATTCACCCTTTTTCCATTATTTTCTTCATCTGTCCTCCTTCCATCAATATTTCATCCAAGGCCTTCCCTAAGGCACACTACCACTTGGATTTCTACGCCGTCACGCCGCCGCCGTTGCTATCGTCACTCCACCATCAGATCATCCTTGAAATCATCTTCCCTTGCTTGGATTTCAGATCGCGAAACGAGAGCCGGTTGGATCGCCGTTCAAGACCGCGAGTCCCTCTCCTCCGTTTAGTGTTTCTTGTGTCTATGGTAAGGTTGGATGCACTTTATTTTTATTAAAAGAATTTTGTAATGGTTATTTGCTTGTAATGGGTCTTTCATTAATAAATCAAGTTTATGGGGTCTTGGTCTTCACCAATGAGTCAACATTGAATTTTTGTGCGTAGTGACAGTGCGCACTTGGTGCTGTGGTCTTGATTTTTCTTGATAACATTAAGCAAAGTAATTATTGCAAAGTTTTAGAATAAAAATCTAATTTCTTTATTCTCTGATTTTATTTTATTTTATTTTATTCTTTATTTTATGCACCTTAACAATTACTGCAATTGGTTGGGCTAATAAATCTTATGGTGATGTAGTGGTTAGATTAGGTTTCTAGATTAGGATTTTAATTTTCTTTGGTTGTAATTAATATTTCAGATTTGTAATTAATTTTTAATTCAATTAGAAAATTTGATTTGTATAGTTTTTTTTAGGCTAGAACTAGTTTTTTTTATTAGGACAGGTTTTGCGATAAATAAACTCTCCGTGGATCGATCCGGTTTCACCGGTTATTACTACAATCGCGGCCTTGCACTTGGGGCTACAATCAGACACCCCGGTTAAAGCTTAAGTTAATTAGTTAAGACCTTAAACCAATCTGAATCAACACAGTAAAACATTTTAAACCTAAAATAATTGAAACCTTAATCAACTTAATCTCTAATTAACTCAAAAACTCAAAACCAATAAACTCCAAAATAGTCCACCTGGGTGCCACCTCCTAGGCGCCCAGCCTGCACTGCCACCTGGGAACCACCCTCTTGGCGCCCATCCTATCCCATCTCTAAAGAACCCTTAATTAAAACTTCTAATTAATCACAACCCAAATTTGCTCCAAATTAACATAACAAAACACTTTTAAATTTAAGAAAACCTGAAACTTCAATCAATTTAGACTTAAACCGGCCTAAGAACGCAAAAGCAACACGAAACCACAAAACAGACACCTGGGCGCCACCCCCTAGGCGCCCAGCCTGCCTATACACTTGGGCACCACCCTCCTGGCGCCTATCCTATCCCATTCCCTTAGAAACCACCACTTAATTAAACTTAATTAATTAAACCCGGATTAACACCTTAAAACATTGTTAACCTAAAAGGCTTGAAACCTCAACCAATTTGGACTCAAACCAATTTAGAAAATACAAAACGAATAAACCACAAAATATCCACTTGGGCGCCACCCCCTTGGTGCCTATCCTTCCGCATCCACTTGGGCACCACCCTCCTGGCGCCCATCCTTCCCAATCACTAGGAAACCCCACTTGAAATTAAATTCGAATTCAATCACGATCAACACATCGGAAAACCATTGAAATCTAAAACAATCGAAACCATAAGCCCGAATAGACTTAAAACATCGAACCAACTCAAACATACAAGACAGACGCTTGGGCGCTACCCCCTGGGCGCCCATCCTGTCACCTCCACCTGGGCACCACTCTCTGGGCGCCCAGACTCCCAAGTCACTAAAGCCTAATTAATCGAAACGGAATTTAATCTTAACCAATGCAATAGAGCACTTTTAATTTAAAATACATCAAACCATAAAAGCTCAACGACAAATCAACCTAAAAAAAATACGGAACCGACTTGAACCACAGAATAGTTCACCTGGGCGCCACACCCTTGGCGCCCATCTGTCAAATCCACCTGGGCACCACACCCTTGGCGCCCAAGCCTACCTGTTTTCATAAAGAACCCCTAGCAAACAACTTAATATAATTAATTAACATTCGAACCAATCCGAATCAACATATTAAAACACTTTTAACTTTAAACGTTTGAAACTTTAATTGATTCGGGCTTAGCACCCAAAGCCCTTACGAATTGTCGAACAACCACTTAGGCACCACCCCTGTGGCGCCTAGCCTACACTATAACCTTGCTTCACAACTTCAATTTAAAACGAGTAATTAAGCATCTTATAACTTAAATTAATTGAAACCAGAACCAAAAACAACCCCCGGACCCAAAGACCAATATCAAATCCCATCCAGAATACCTGAAAATCTCAAGCTATCCACTTGGGCGCCACCTCCTTGGCGTCCATCCTCTCATTTGCACTAAAACGCGAACTCTTGGTTTCGTCTCAAAATCCGGATCCAAACCCCTTTGACATTTGAACACTGGAGAATTAAAACAATTTGAAATATTAAAACTCACCAAGTAAGAACCCCTTGGATTTCGAAAACAATATCGATACCATCGTCACTAGCCAAACCACCCAGAAGCAGCCACTTGGGAGCCACTGCCTGGGCGCCCAAGTCATCAGGGTGTCGTAGGCGTCACCTCTCTGGCGCCCAAGTCCTTTGTCAACCCCATTTCGCTAATTTCAACATCACTTCACGTTTTAAATTAAAACCCTAAATTCCATAACCTTAAACCGCTTAAACAGAACCCTAAAATACATTTAATCCACTTCTTAATCAATCTTTAACTCAAAACAAACCGAACCAATTAAAAATCACAATTAATAAGTTGCTTAGGCGCTGAACCATCAAACGTAGGCTATTCATACCCTAGGATTAGATCGGATTTCCCCATTAGGTAGCTTAGCGCATTAGGCTTCGCCCCATCACTTTTCCTGTTCCATTAGGGGACTGGGAGAGCTGATGTGGGCGGTCTAGGACCTTAGGTTAGGGTTAATCCTATGATCAGTAGTAAAGCACTAATCACATAGATCCAAGTAAAATCCCTAGTTAGGCCCTTCTAGCCCCATATAAAAAGCCATAAAAACTATAAAACCAACAAAATAAACCCAAAAAGATTTTCCTTTTATTTCTTCCTCCACCTTAGGTGCCAGATATTTAATTGAACTTAATGATAAAAGGGAATAAAGAACTGATTCCTAAAATGGAATAAATGAGAATAACGAGATGAGATGAGTAATTTCGCACACACTTTTATCAATCACGGCCCATTGGCCACCCTCAAAACAAACACTGGCCCATCGGCCATTTCCAATCAATCCTGGCCCATCGGCCTTTTACTTTTATCACTCGTGTATCGCACACGAAAAACACAGAAATCACAAATCAAAGTCTCATTTGCATCATCATTTTGGTTTGAAAAATCAGCCTTTAAACCCTATTTTGCCAAGGGATCAGAAGGGGGTACCTGGGAACGGGGCCGATCCTTTTCTTAAATATTTCGCACTTCCCCCTCTTTTAGTTTATTTTCTTTATTTTAGTTATTTTATTTTACTTGGATATACTACGATTATGCTATGTGAGGATTAACCTTTATTCGGATTTTAACTCTTGACCCTGAATTGACTCAAATTAAAGAGACCCAAAGAGACCCAGATTAATGTGACAGGACAACCGTCGTGTGTTGCCGACAGCACATTAGACGAGAGGAAGAACCCACCTTATTATTTTTCTCCCCATATTTCTTCGACTTTTGTCGAAGAACGATGTTACGGCCGTACCGTAGATGGCGATCGTGATCCATCAATTTTGAGGGTAGTCGGAATCCTCATTTTCGATGTAAAATTTAAATAGCACATATAGATGAATGGAGATTTCCCCAAACCATGCCTCTTGGAGAGGAAAAGGGGGGGTCGAAATTCACATCCGACAGCCTGGCGATCGTGATGGGACCTCTTATGTTTTCCTGTCACTTATTTGGGTCTTCCTGGAGTAATATTCTAAGACACGAACATCCCATCAATGATCTGATGTCCGTGTCCCATTTAATTTAGGGTTGTTATGAGTAGTCTGAAAATTAAACCAAAGGTCCGAATGCACCGTCCACTAACCTTTCCCCAATTACACCATAAAAAACAAACCTTCACCAACAAAACTACATAACAAGTGCTCTTCTCTTCCTCTCCTTCTCTCTCTTCTCATCTAAACATTTCTTCACAAATGGAGGGTCAGACGTTCGGAATGTCCGACTTTCAACCCCTCTCACCCCTACTATTGATCTGCACCACTGGTGGGTCACACCAAACCACGAAAAGTGTAGAACCCTCTAGGGTATTAGATGGATTCTTGGCAGCTTCAAGCCATGACCCACAACAGATAAGACGGTCCCTCTTCGAAGGAGGCTCGCTACCAGTTAATACCATAACAATGGCAAAGAATTATTCTAATACATCCACCCCATCTCCTTCATCGAGAGAGAATCATTTCTCCTCGCATTCGGGGGTGACATACGGATTTAGTCAGTCCCACCGGCCAGGTTTTAAGATATAGGGTTCACGATAAGGTTTCATTAGAAGACTACCCTCTTCGCGTGAGTGATCCTGTTGTCTCGCAGGTTATACCCTATTCTTTCATGATCAGCCAAACCGAGCCAATCACGTCCTCTATCCCGCAGTATGGGATGCCTACTGACACACCTATCATAACCCCGGTTAGGGCCATCGCACCTTCCAAGACTCTTGAGATAAATGAAAACCCATATCACCAGATGAGTCATAATCCAATAAGCATAGGTCAATTGGCGACATCCAGCATCTCGCACCAAAACCCTTTGACACATATGGGAGAGCTAGATGCCTACTGGCAACACGAGATGGCTCGGCCCCAATTCCAAGCAATGATTCCTCCACCAACGGATCAAGTTCGTTACAATCCTATGACGGTTGGCGCTGGTATGTTATATCCCCAACCGGCTCAATACGAGGGGGGCCCTCTCACTTATCAAAATCAAACAGTCCCGATCTATCAAATGCCCAATGCGAACCAGAATCTCCCAATCCAGAACATGCAAGTTACTAACCCCACAGGCATTGGAAATCCTTATCAAACACACCAAGCGAATGAGTTGCGCTATCAGCAAGCATATCAACCACCCACTTTAAGCCCAATAGTTGACCCATATAGGGGACAACCGATTACACACGGAGGAATTCTGTTGAACCAAAGCTATCAGCCTATCTCACAACCATATTTCCAAGGCCAATGCCAAGAACCGACCTACGCCCCTACTTCATTAGAACCACAAAGAGAATGTCAGCCACAGACAATTCAATACTTAGATCCTCTAGCATTTAAAGAATTGCAGAAAAACGTGGAGGAACTCAAGAACGAAATTAAAAAGAAATCCTCGATCTCAACTGGCAAAAAACTAGGATTCTACGACTTTACCAAAAATGAGGAAAAAGAGAGGTCACCTTTCCCTATTAGAGCCCCTAAGTTCGTACCTTATGATGGGACTACTGACCCTCACCATCACCTAGTCTCGTTTTGCAACAAGTGTCGTGCCATCGCAGACAATGACTCCATGCTCATAAATTATTTTCAGGAATCCCTAACAGGAGATGCATTAACTTGGTATACGTCCGTGCCTTCGCATGAAATCAACACCTTCGAGGATGTAGTAGAGAAGTTTCTAGCGCGATACCAGCATCTAACTAAAAACAAACCCTTATGGCATGACTTAACTAATCTCAAACAGAAGAACAATGAAGACTATGAGGAGTTTGCAGTGAGATGGCAAAACCAATTCACGCGGTCGGACTACAACATGCAAGAAGAAGAACAAGTAAGAATGGCCATATCAAACATGAAGGATCCCATGAGAGCCCTGATGACAATTGGGGAGGTCGTTAGTTGGAGTGGCCTGTACCGTAGGTTATCTAGGATGAAGCAAAATCTAGATGAAGGGGTATTGAACACCATCATTGACCATAAAAAGAACACGCGTAGGGTAGGTACAACCACCCAACTAGAGAGCCGCACGACTCCTGAAGTCAGCTTGAATCAGGAAGAGGTCTACCGACCGTACTAAGAGCGTACCAGTGTTAGCTTTAACCAACACCAAAACCCAGGGCAAAATGGCAATCCCAATTTCCAAGGTGGTAACCCGAATTATCAAAGGAATAATCAAAACTATCAACGGAACAATCAGAACTACCGAAACCCTCCGAGAAATAATCAAAGTTATGACCAACCACCAAGAAACCAAGGGCCTCCAGTGAATCAAAACTAGAATCCTAATCCCATACAACCGGTCTCGAACCCGATAGCTCCGCCGCAAAACCAGAACACGAATCCTCAACCCAACTATGGTATCGTCCCCTTCAATTACAACCGAGACAACAATGGTAACCAGAATAACTCCAACAACGGAAATAGAAGAAGATTCGGACCTTAAAGGGCAAACTACCCGTCCCTTCTTCAACTATGGACTGCTGTCTTCTAGTCTCTTTTAAACCAGAATACCCGCCGGAACGACCGTTGGCATGGTCCGAACACCTAGACAAGACTAGGTTTTGCGCCTACCATAGGATGCCGGGTCATGACCTCACCCAATGCTACACGGTTAGAGATTTGATCTATGATCTCAATGATGAAGGTAGAATTGATTGGAGTAACATTAGGCCAATAGGTGGGAATGATCCACGGAATGCCCCTCCCAATCAAAATCCACCCACCAATCCCGCACAAAATATTCCCAACATGCAGATTTATACAAACCCTTTACCTCAGCATGGAGCATCAACCTCTGAACAGGGCCCACAGACCGAATTAATAAACATCGCCGTAATAGAGCACCAACACATTGATGCCCCGGCTCAAGGGAGTGTAAACCATAGCCAACTGTGTCATGGTGATTTCTTTGAAAGAGGATTATCGAAAATACATCATGCCATGGGATGGGAAGACCAAATTCAAAATCTTCAATTCAGGGATGGACACGATCATTGACTCCCCTGACCTTTACAAGGTAAATTTTGTTGAGCCAAACGACCGAGAATTGCCGATCATCACAAATTCCCAACCAGATCCTTACCCGGACACAAATGCGTCTCAGGCCCACTTACGATATGAACGGATCTGTCCTCCCTGACTACCCCCTCACGCTGTTTCTCAAAACTTAGATTCGCAAAATCCCAATATTCAGGTTGAGGAGATAGTTGATGAAAGAGCTTATAGTTCGATAGAAATAGGGATAGAATATGACCTTTTAGGGCACACCACAAAGATTCCAGCTAAGGTATCTGTCCTTGATCTGATTAAAACCTCCCCCAAACATCAGCAACAATTACTCGAGGCTATCACACGCTGACAAGTCCCGGTAGGCATAACTCCAGAAGAATTGAGAACGTCTATTTCAGCCTTGGCCCCGGGAGCTTCGTTCCCTGCCATTACCTTTACTGAGGAAGAATTGAAGGAAATACCACCTGAGGCGAGAACCTCTCCCCTACATCTAACAGTCAAGATAGCAGGGAAGGAAATGTCAGGAGCTTTGGTTGACACTGGTGCATCACCGAATATTTGTCCATTGAAAACCTACAAAGCTTTAGGGCTTACAATAAAGGACCTAACTCCAGCCCCCATGGTTGTAACTGGTTACGACGGGAATAAGAAAACGGTTTGTGGAAAAATTATGTTATTAGTCCAAGCTGGCCCAATTTCAATGCCAGAAGAATTTTACATTATGGACATCCCTGCCACTTTTAACTTGATCTTAGGACGCCAATGGTTGAACCACATGAATGCCATTATGTCAAGCCGACACCAATGCGTCAAATTCCCCCCCTTGGGTAAGATCATGAAATTGATGGGAGACCCGCCTGTCATTGAACCGGAAGAACTTCAAGTACTCCCGACCCTACAACCTGCTCCCATTACACCAGAGGTCAAAATTCACGGGTACATGCTCGACCCTCTCATCTCCTTGATGGATATGGACCCTGCGCAAAATATGTTTTTCGAATTATGCTCCCCGCAAAATCTGATGTTTGACAACGAAGGTCAAGCTCGAGGATGGACTCTGATGAAGAAGATGGGGTATCAACCCGGATTTGGTCTAGGAAAGAATGGAGAAGGCATCACCGATCCTTACATATCAGACCCTAAAGTAAGAGCAGAAGGATTAGGGTACGACACACACGATGACATAAGGTATAAATGGAAGGACTGGACCTTAAAAGAACATTTTGTGAAGCTTGACAAAACCTTGGATCCCAACACACCTCCGTTCGGAAGGGGATGCTACAATTTGGATCCAAATGATAAAGGCAAGACCGTTTTAGTAGAAGATTGGGAGGATTCGACTTCGTCTGGAAGTGAGACTCACAAGGAAATCTTCGGCACTTGGAAAGAGCTCCATTCACCAAAAGGAGGGAACAATATAGACCACACTATCGAACCAAGATTCCAAACCCTATCATGTAACATGCTGAATGCGAGCGAGTTAACTCGGTTACCTAAAAAAAAACGCCGATTGCCAAAGTCCGAGAAAGTCGCAAAATGTGGGAAATCGAAAACCCTACTAGCGAAGAAGTGGTATATTGGCCCGTTGCCTTGCGCCATTGGCGAGAAGACTCCTCTCAAGAGAACCACGAAGTTTGGGAAACCGATGACCTCAATGATCATGAAGTGGTGTACCGCCCCACCGCCTGGCTACGCCAGTGAGGAGGATCCCCCTCGGTAGATAGCCCATCTTTGACCTCACCTGTACCATATCATTCCATAAATCCCAAAAAATTAGAAAAACCCAAAAATCCCAAAAAATTAGAAAACCCCAAAAACCCAAAAAAATTAGAAAATAGAAAACCCAAAAACATAGGAACCGTAGGAGTAGAAGACTGTGGTCATCATCTAAATATGGGCAACCTAAGGCGATGGAAGATACCCACAGTGGAGCAGTCTCGACTACAAGAAATTATGACAAACATCGAGAAGTTAGGCTGCGAATCTCTACCTGTCGTTCCAGAACCCGAACCTTCCATGCAACATGTGAACATCAATGATGGAATGGGTGTTTACGAATTAGTAGACACTAAAGAAGGGGATGATAAAGTTTCTGATGAATTTAGGAGAGTAATTAAGAAGTTTGACGAAGAAACACAAGCGGCTGCCGAAAAGATGAAAGAGATAAACCTGGGAACGGACAAAAGACCCAAGCAGGTCCAAATCAGTGCATGCCTAGAACCTGACGAAGAGAATGAGATCCTTGAGGTCCTAAGAGAATATCAAGACGTGTTCGCATCGGATTATAATGACATGCCCGGACTCGCGCCCGACCTAGTGGAACACAAGATCCCATTGGAGGAAAATGCTAGACCGGTTAAACAGAAATTGAGAAGAATGCTCCCTGATGTTGCACTGAAAGTGAAAGAGGAGCTTGACAAACTCCACCAGGCGAAGTTCATCAGGGTTGTGTTGTTTCCTCAATGGGTCGCCAATATAGTCCCGGTGAAGAAGAAAGACGGACGCGTCTGAGTCTGTATTGATTTCCGAAATTTGAACAAGGCATCTCCCAAAGACGATTTCCCTTTACCTCACATCGACGTGCTTATTGATAATATCGCAGGGCACGCTATGCTATCATTCATGGATGGTTACTCAGGGTACAACCAAATCAGACTATCACCAGAGGATCAGGAGAAAACCTCGTTCACCACACCTTGGGGGACTTACTGTTACATTGTTATGCCCTTCGGCTTGAAGAATGCCGGTGCCACTTATCAGAGGGCCATGATGGCAATATTTCATGATATGATACACGACTGTGTGGAGGTTTACGTAGATGATATTCTGATCAAATCTAGAACACGTGAAACACATGTCACGGCTCTCAGGAGAGTTCTTCAACGATCCCGGGACACCCAACTAAAGATTAACCCAAAGAAATGTGTTTTCGGAGTATCCTCTGGAAAACTCCTAGGCTTTATGGTAAGTAATCGAGGAATCGAAGTCGATCCTTCTAAGGTAAAGGCCATTCTTGAAATGCTGCCTCCGAAGAACCTTAAAGAGTTAAGAGGCCTAATAAGGCGACTACAGTTCATCAGAAGATTTATTTCTCAGCATTCGCAAAGATGTGAGCCATTCTACAAGTTGTTAAAAGGAGGCGTGAAATATCACTGGGACGACGACTCCCAGATGGCATTTGAAGATCTAAAGAAATATCTATTAAGTCCTCCTGTCCTGAAGTCCCCTACTAAACATAGGCCCCTCATTTTGTATGTGTCAGCGACAAAGTCTGCGATAGGCATGGTCCTGGGTCAACATGATGAGACTGAGAGGAAAGAGAACGCAGTTTATTACCTGAGTAAATCTCTCCTACCCTACGAAAGGAAATACTCCCCAATGGAGAGAACTTGCTTGGCCATAGTTTGGGCCGCCCAGAAATTGAGACACTACTTTCTAGCTCACTAGGTCAAACTCTTAGCCAGAATGGACCCCTTAAAATACATCTTCGAGAAACCCGTTACTTCGGGAAGAGTCGCGCAATGGCAAATGCTCTTAGCAGAGTTTGGCATAACCTATGTTACCCAGAAGTCTATAAAGGGACAAGCAATTGTCGACCATCTGGCACACCTCCCTCTGCCATGGTATGAGCCAGTTAGAACTGATTTCCCCGACGAAAGTATCTTGTTTGCAGACGTTGAAGAAGCAAAGGATGATGATTTATGGACAATGTACTTTGATGGAGCTTTGAATCAGAGTGGAAAAGGAGTTGGTGTAGTGTTATTATCCCCGGAAGGAGTTGTCATCCCAATGGCCTATAAAATCGGATTTCCAGCAACCAATAATACGATGGAGTACGAAGCCTTATTAGCAGGGTTGAGAGAAGCCCAGGCCCTAGGTGTTGATAAGCTAAGAGTCTTTGGTGATTCTAAGGTTGTTATTTCCCAAATAGCTGGAGAATGGAAGGTTAGCGCCCTTAAGCTTGCGCACTACCACGAGAAAGCCAAAGAGCTGATGTCTAAATTCAACAAGATTTCATTTCTCTACATCCCCCGCGCCTTGAACCGATTGGCTGACTCATTAGCGATTTTAGCCTCAATCATAGAGATGCCTGGTGATAAGGATTCCAAAGAATTTATGATTAGAAGGCTAGATTCTCCGTCCATCAAACCAATAGACCTGACCAAGGGGAACCCCGCCGAAGTCCTGCTGAAAGTCTTAAAAAATAGGAGTAAGAAAGCTAAAGGCCGAAGAGTCCGATCAGGAGGAAGATTCTAAACCCAAAGAAGGAATCCTAGCTCGCATACAGCATGATGATGACCTGGAAGATGACCACCCGTGGTACTATTATATTTGGAATTACCTGCATGATGGCTACATCCCCGACTACGCCACCCGATTGGATAAAAGAGCATTAAGAGAGATGGTTCAGAGATATGTCATAGTCGCAGGGCTACTGTACCGTAGATCATTTAGTGGAGTTCTCTTACGATGCATGACCATAGAAGAAGGGCAAGAGATAGTTAAAGAAGCACATTCAGGAGAGTGCAGAGGACATGTCAACGGCCAGATGTTAGCTAAGAAGATCATCCATTTAGGTTACTATTGGCCGTCCCTAGAATCAGATTCAGTCAATTATGTCAAAAGCTGCAAAGAATGTCAGCTGCATGCTGACCTAATTCATGCCCCCGCATCATCCCTTCACCCTACCACCGCTCCATGGCGTTTCTCGACCTGGGCTTTTGATATCATAGGACCCCTGGCCTCTACTGTAGAAAACACACAAAATAAGGCATTCATATTAACAGCAACAGAATATTACACTAAATGGGCAGAAGCAGAAGCATATGTTAATATTAAGGCAACCTCCGTAGTCAAATTCATTAAAAAGAATATAATAGCTAGGTTTGGCATCCCTAAGGCATTCATAACAAATAATGGTCCGCAATTCATATCCTAACAAATGAACGAGTTGTGCACAAAATATAACATAGAACTGCATCATTCCACCCCATACTATTCCCAAGCAAAGGGTCAAGCCGAAGCAACCAACAAGACCTTACTAAAGATCATCAAGAAGACTGTGCAAACCACCAAAGGTAGTGATTGGCCAGACCGTTTGGTCAAAGCGTTGTGGGCGTATCGAACCTCAATAAGAACTCCCACAGGAGAAACCCCATACTCTTTGACTTATGGAATGGAAGCAGTCCTTCCCCTTGAAGTCCTTCACCCGTCACTGCGCATCTAGCTAGATGAAGACACGACAGAAGACCAGAGGAGAGAAGCATTGCCACTTCAGCTGGACCTACTTGACGAAAGGAGAATGAAAGCAGCAAAGCACGCACGGGTATACCGGAAACGGATTGCCAGAGCCTACGACAAACATGTCAAAGAAAGAAAATTCAAAGTTGGCGATTTCGTGCTGAAACGCATCGCTCCTTCTCAGCTTCCGCATCCCCGAGGTAAGTTACGACCCAATTGGGAAGGCCCTTATGTAATTAAAGAAGTATATCCTGGAAATGCATATAGACTAATAAATGCAGAGGGGGAAGATCTCTCCGATCCATGGAACGCTATGTACCTGAAAAGATACACAGTATGACCCTTCCTCACTTCTTGTAGAATATGACCATCCTTGCCCTTTTGCGTAGTTATAGAAATCCCATAGGAGGACCGAAGAAATGCACTCTGATCAAATTTAGAACTCGGACACACACTAACACTTAAAAATACACAAATAAGTTGGATCTGCCCCGCACAAATTCCGCACGGTTAAAGTCACTCGATGTGAAGGTTTGAAGGTGAGTTCGCCCATGTCATGAAAGCCTTTCGACCGTTTGCTAAAATATATATATAAGAAATAAATAAATATATATATACTCGTAACTAGTTTGGGTTCGTAGCCTTTTTAACCCGAGTCAATAAGCCCATAGGGGTATTTGCATACCTAGTGCCCTAAAGCCGGCTGGTTTGGGAGTCATTGGCCTAATGCTTGTTACATGGGTTAATTAGAAAGCTTAAAGGACCTAGACATTGCACAGTTACATGCTAAAAAAAAAAAAAAATTTAAGTTTCTCTATTAGAATTAGGCCCGCTAGAGTGACATGGGTACTCATCGCATGAACTGAGCAGAAGGTGGTCGGAAGCCACAACACTAAGGAGGCGGTGACTCACTACCCCACACACAAACACAACTCAAGAACGAGCCCCGAGGACAGTCAAGTGCTTTATGAAGTTCAACCGAAAAGACTAAACAGCTACAAGAGGAGGGCTTGTGAGGGCTCGACCTTCAAATGATGGTTAGGGAGTATCACATTACCGCCAAGGTGACAATCATGGAACGAGGGTACTTTCTTGCCCACAGCCGAAATGAACACTAGTCTTATACTGGGGCATTTTATATATATATATATGTATAAATCTATCTATCTGTCTTGCACGGCTTCCCAATATGGGCCCTCATCGCATACACAATTGCCACGAACACTCACTAGACTGCACACACCCTCACCTCATGTATGCTTTTGTTGCTAACCACTTTTAGTTGAATGCGGGAAAGAACACACCCACTAAGGTACTAATTCTATCTTTTTGTTTCCCAAAGCTTGAATGCCAAAATGGTCCCTTGACATTTTTACCGAGAAAGAAAGATGCCACCTTAGCTAAATTATGCAGGGGGCCTAAAAATATTAAACTAACAAATTTGCTTTGAGACCTTGCAGGGAGACCAACCCCGATTACATTCATAACATCCCACAAGCTGGGGCATTTTTTTATTATCTACGGGTATTATTTTGCACACAACTCCTCATAACTAGAAAAGGTCAAAATGCTGATGGCCAAACTTGGGAAGTATGAATTATGGTTGTTATGATATATAATGATGAATTTGATTATAGATGTATGCTATGCACACCCTTTATGATATCATATTTGATTTGAAAATGCAAATATCTTGAGCTTTTGCCTTAATGCTTATTGCTGACGATGTAAATGCCTTAAAAACATAGAATTGCTTAGGCCATAAATGTCACACACTCAGGCACTCCTCATTGTTTGAGAACCTTGTGGCCATGTTACCTCTCCGGGTCAAAATTGGCATGGGATTGCATTCATTTGGTTTATTATATCTCATCTTGTCTATCCCGGATTGCTATTATTCTTATTCCATGAGATTTTTGCTGAGGCACGAAATTTGAGAAATTTTAGAAAAAATTCGGTAGCACTTCCCCTTGTTTTTTGGACCCCAGAAGATTTCCGGATACACAGAACTTGTTACCTGTGAAAGAAAAACACTTCATATATTCCCCGGTACCCCACAACAACTCCTTATCAATCAAACACATTCTCATGGCACTTCTAAGGCATCAAGCACACTATCTCAACTACACATACATAATACACGTATGCACAACATACATCAAATACATATTAGCTCTCGCCATAAGCCAAACAAGGGGCGAAACAACATAAATACATGACTAGCAAATATGGATACATGGAACAAGGATACACTAATGATGCAGCCTAGGGAGATCGATCAAAGAACGATGACTCTACGGAGCGGCTCCATCACGGCGAGCCGACGAAGCAAATGAGGTCGGACCAGGAGCACGCTGAGAAGGAGTACGGGTCGAGTCCGAGAATGCATAACCTCTCTCCTCTGCCCTCCAATGAAGTCTAGCGAGACGCCCCGACAAATTAGCAACCACCTCATCATGTTGTCGCTCCATGCGATCCATGCGCCGAGCGTAATGATCATGAATAATGGCCTTTTCCTCGCCCAAGCTAAGAGGTGGAGGAATAGAAGCAACGATAGCACTGCTCTACAGGACAACGTTTATAGAAACATTACGTTCAACAAACCTTGTAGCATCAAACATGGAATTTAAAAGGAAGAAAAGACCTTTACTTGCACAGGGGCCTCAAAGCTCCTAAGCCTGGCACGTAACTCGTTAACCTGCACACAACAAAATTATAAACAACATCAACAATGGATGAGGAATCAAGATTAAAATATCACATGAGAATCGCTTATACCTGTGCCATAGAAGCAGCTCTCTCTGCAAACGCTTCGTCGCGCTCGCCACGAGCCTCTGCCTAAGGATCACGAATAGAAAGGGTTAAGAGTCGGTCATTATATGTCTTGACCACAAGAACGATAAAACGAAACGCAAACCTCGCTAGTCCGCAGTCGGTCCACCTCTGCCTGGAGAGTGAGAAGATCGCTCTCTAATCGAATTCTCGTGACCTCGGACATGTCTTGCTCTCTGTTGCTCTGCATAGTAACCAAAGGTCATAAACACAAATTCAAAATGAACAAATAACTCCATGACCTCATACCTCATGAGAATCTGCCAATGCTTCGATGATCACTTCATTTTCCCGGCGGCGCTCCTGTTACCAAAGCATTTTTTGTAAGGAAAGTGTAAATAAGGTAGCACGTGGCTAATTAGGTTTAACAATTTTCGTACCCTCTCAGTTGTCAATAGTGCCCTCAGTCTCACGATCTCTGTATCCTATGAAATATAAACCATGCCGTTACATCAAGAATGATCAACATTACTATGGAGATAAGCACCATTGGATTCAAACACTAAATCAAGAAGTCATACCTTCTTCTCCACTAGGTGAGACAGTCGAAGTGTTTCTCCCCTGAGGATGGACTCCGCATCGGACACTACACACCCAGACGTCCCCTATCACACATGACAGCCACGGTTAGAGGATGGGAAGAGCATGAATCGTTGAGATTGTAAGGCCCATAATTGAAGTTGGAAACCTCATAAGCCCTCACCTCGCCCCGTCCTTCAGATGATGGACGTGTCTGCCAATGCCTTGCTGCAGCCGGTATCTCCTCCTGAAAAGTAAAGGAAGAAACGATGTTAGCCATAATAAATAGGAAGACAACATCAGAGCGAACAAAATTTCAATGCTTACCCGAGCCAATGACGAGGCCTCAGCCGCTTCCG
This sequence comes from Persea americana, assembly GCA_029852735.1. Lineage (NCBI taxonomy): Eukaryota > Viridiplantae > Streptophyta > Magnoliopsida > Laurales > Lauraceae > Persea > Persea americana. The sequence continues at coordinate 25,011,159 of CM056817.1, forward strand.
CGCAATTACTAACAGAATACGAAGCCCCACAAGAGTACGACTCCGGGAGTATATACCGATGCAAAGCTATCCTCCAATATACCTCATAGTCACTCCAGGCACTAGCATCTACACCGAAGGTGGCCTTCCTCCCTTTCCTACTCCAATTTTTTATTTCTTTCCGACACGGATGGCGGCGTTTGAACGCTTTCAAACCCCACCCTGGATACGATCGATGCATGACAGACTTTTTTGCAGGGACAACTTGATGGTGTCCCAGTTGGCGCGCAACTTGGCTGACAACCAACCTGACCGCCACCTGGGGAGCGTGGAGCCAAATGTCCCTCTCAAATAGAGTACGCCCCTCCTGCACAACAGCCACCTCATCATCCAGACCACCCCGGTAGGGCTGCCAGATCACCTAACAAGTCATGATGTGTAGCAAATGAGAACAAAGAGAGGCAGACATTTAACATGACAAACAAAAGGAGAAAAGGAGCATACCTCATGATTTTTCAATTCATTTAAAATGAATCAGTAACCTTGCTCACCCGGTCTCATTCCTAGAGCTTTAATACGCTCAGCCATCTCAGGAGGTCGAATGTCGGCAAAACTCCGTAAATTGGCATTAGGATACCACTGCGAAGCCCAGGGAGTACAACTAAACCTCGCAGGCAAGCGCTCAGGCCGACACTGGATGATATGCTCCCAAACCCATACCTACACACAACCAAAGCTTAGTTATTACAAAAGATGAAACATGACCCATGATAAGAAAAGGTGGACTACAATAGGTCACCACACTTGGGGATAGGGTTTAGACCTGTAGGATCGGCACGAACCCTCGAAGGCTCTTACATCCGGGTTGGAGGCGGCACCTCGAGTCCAAACTATGGAATAGAAAGGCATGGGTGGCCGCGCCCCAAGCGTAGTCGCCGACCTTATCCAGGTCCTGCACAAACCGAATGAGAGTACAGGGCGCTCTATTGCCAGTGGCGTTGGCGAAGAGACACCTCCCCAAAAAAAATAGAAGAAAAGCCCTGAGATGCTCATCATCACCCAACCGTGCTGAAATCAACCTAGGTCTCCTCAAACGAACCTCAGACTACCTTTCATGCTCTTTCTCTGCACAATACCAAATTGACATGAGAAATTCATTAGATAATCAAAATAGAGAGCAAAGTAGCTACCAAACATTTCAGTACTCACTCGTGACCGGGAAAACCTCACAAGGTATCCCTACTCTCTTTCGGCGAGCGTACCCATCAACCGGCACTTCCCGCCATTCATACCCTGCAGCAAAAGAGAAAGAACGTAAGAAACAAGGATGAGAAGCATACAAGATGCCAGAGATCGGTTAAAAGAAACTGGATCGAGTGCTTACGCTCAGAGGGTCCGGCAACATCGCCCTCGTCACCTCTACCCGCACCTCCACCGCTCCCCTTATCAAAGTCGGCAGAAACAACTCGGCGAGGTCTCACCCCCTCATCCTCACTGTCCCCATCATCAATCTCGTCGTCTCCATCATCAGACGTGATAAACTCACCCTCCAACCCATCAAAATCTGCGTCCTCAGACTCCCCTGCATCATCATAACCCCCGTCCACCTCATCATCACTCTCAATGCCGTCCACCACTGCTACATCGTCATCAGTAGGGCCGGCCGTAGATCGGGATCTGCCAGAAGAAGGGCCCTCACCTGTCAAAGGTATTATGAATACTGTTAATAAAGGATAAATATCGAATATGCAGGTCTCATGGATATTTTTCTACTCTGAATCAATCTAAAGGAGAGGGGACAAAATGTTACCAGCATCTGCCCGAGCCCCGGCCATTGTGGGGACAAGACCTCCCTCACATCCTCTAACCGGCAAGCCTCCGAAATCCGGTACCCTTGCCCTCAACTTGGCGAGAAAGTTCGCCTGGTTCCGAGCCCACTCTAAAATGAAGCAGGGAGGAATGATTAGTAGGAATAACAGAAGAGAAAGATATGATGCTACAAAGGCAGCAATGGAATACTTACTATTTAGGATCCTCCTCCTCTCTAGGCTGTACGCCTCCCTCAGCCACTCGGCGTCAATCTGACCCACACCGGACTGGGGGCGAGCCCCGAACATCCTATGCAGGCGTAATCGAGTGATAGAAGCCTTGGCATCATTCGCCCTGGAGAAAAGAGGGAGGCCGGTCACCCTTAGCCCCCAGCAACGCACAATGTCCTCAAGTGTAATCGTCATTTCTCCGGGCGGGAAATGGAAAGTGTGTGTCTCGTCCCTCCATCTCTCAGAAAGAGCACAAATGAGAGCACGGTCGGTGCGGAAGGCGACAATAGACATGAAATCCCCGAACCCCATCGCTCGGACCCGATCTTTTAAGTGATCAGGGAGCTCGGTCCACCAGTCCCTCATCTGTAACCAACTCACCCTAGCTCGAGAAAAAGGGACAGGCTACAACACAAACATCAGAGGAAAGAATGTCAATAATAATGGAAGCAACAAAGTATGAGATTTATAAAGACAGCTAAGAGTTTACCCGGCCAGCTCGTATCTCGTCTGAAAGGTGAGGCTTCTTCTCCGATTTATCCTCACCCTTCTGTTTCTTTTTCGAGGGAGCAATGATTTGCTCTACCCCGGCCCCTTCCACAGTGTTCGATGACATAGGAGCACGCTTACAATTCTCTTTAGTCCTAGCCATCCGACAAACCTGTACCCAAAGCCAAAATGAGAAGTTGAGCATGAGAGCATAATGTTAGTCCACGTAAGCATAAGAGACAAACTAGTCCGAAGATGATGACTAGTGTTTCCAATTTAGAAGTGATGACCCTCATCAGTCAAGTGATAGAAGGAAGAGGAGCCAAAAACCATGATCGTTGATCCAACCAGGAGACTAAGAAAAAAAAAAAAAAAAAACAACGAATCCCATTTATTGAACTAGTCTCATTAAGACACATTTTACAGGCCTGCAAAGAAGTGAAAACACATTCATTCCAATCCAACTCCTCCAACTTAGCCCTAACTCCACACCCCTTGTGCAGCCATGTCACCACCATATCGTCTCAACATATGCATTAGGCTGAATCACACCCAACCCCGCAATCATGTCATATAACAAAAATAAAACAAAAAGGAAAAGGGAAACAATGACAACCACAACAACGAGAAATATATAAAGATATAAAAAACGAAAAATGAATGACCGAATCACAATTTAAACTAAAACAGCACCCATAACCTTTGTCCCATCACATCATAACCAACTCACCCTAGCCATCACCACCACACCCCTCAATTACCAACCTTACTCTTCTACATAATAAAATAAAAAAATAAAAAAAGATAGAGGCAAAAGAGCAAAAGGTTCCCAACATAATGACAAATATGGAAGTGAGCATAAAACACACCATGGTGTAAGAAACAAGTCAAAACCAGTGCACCACAAATTTAAACAAGTCCCTGAATAACATAAGAAAGAAAAAAAAAGAAAAAAAAAAGAAAAAAGAAGAGAACCCAAGCCGCCCCCTACAATGGCCAAGATCTGTGCCAAGAGTCCAAAATCATGTTCACCACTCTCATTTAAAGCCAATGGAAATGCTCAATGAGCCCAACAATCTCCACTACACCAGTTAGCCTCCATGGACCACACCAAACCTCATTCTTCCTCATCCCATCAATCTCAACTAGCCACAATGGATGCCCATTTTTCCACCCAAACTTATTTTTTTTACCAAGGGATTCTCAATCTGCAACCTTTCAAACTTTAGTCAAGGGGGCTGGGATTGCCAACATCATAGCTAGGACAACTCCATTCCTTCTTCCCTCACCAAAATCCACCTCACCCATGGCTACCAATAGCCAAAATCGAGTCCTAAAACCCCATGTTGCAGCCATCGTCCAAAATGATAATAATAATGATAATAAATAAAAGAGAGAAAGAAGAAATGAATGGAAGAGGAGGGGACCCACATACCTGGGCCACCAAGTTATCAAACACCCCTTCTCTCTTCTCCCTTTCCTTCCTTTCCCCCTCACTCTGTTGCCGGTCCCCCTGCTCAACGTATTTGGCCTCCACCTGAAATGGTAGCAGGCAAATTCTAAAAAAAAAAAAAAAACAAAGAGAAGAAAAAAAAAGAGAATAAAGAATAGAAAATGGGAAGAGCATACCTGAATCTCTCTCTCCTCCTTTTCCTCCTCAATGTACTCGGCTTCTCCCTGAAATGGTAGCAGGCAGATTCTAGAAGAAAAAGGAGAGAGAAGAGAAAAGAAAGAGAATAGAAATAAAATGGAAAGAAGATGGAAATGGGAAGAGCATACCTGAATCTCTCTCTCTCCTCCCTTTTCTCCTCAATGTACTCGGTTTCTCCCTGAAACGGCAGCAGCAGACTTTAGAAAAAAAAAATAGAGAGAAGAGAAAAAGAAAGAGAATAGAAAGAATGGAAAATGGGAAGAGAGTAAAACCACATACCTGACTCTCTCTGTCCTCCCTTTTCTCCTCAGCCCAATCGGTCTCCACCTAAAATGGCAGAAACAAACTCTAAAAAAAAAAACAGAGAGAAGAGAAAAGAAAGAGAGTAGAAATAAAGTGGAAAGAAGATGAAAACACATACCTGGATTCCTCTTTCCTCCCTCTTTTCCACTGTTGCCCAATCGGCCTCCACCTAAAACAATGATAACCACAATAACCATGAAAGAAAAAAAAATAGAAAGAAGAAAAAAAAAAAAAAGGGGTCGAAACCCACTCACCTGGGCGACAGCAGACAGCCACGCGCTGCTGCTCTTCCTTTCCTCCTCTCTTCTTTCTCCACACAGCTCTCACTGCTCGTTTTTCCACTGCTGTCCACTAAGATTCCACCTGAAACAACCACAACAGCCATGAAAAAATATATATATAGAAAGAAGAGAAATAAAAAAGAGGTCGAAACCCACTTACCTGGGCGATGGGAGGCTCGCAAGCTGTTGCTCTTCCTTTTCTCCTCTTCTCTTTCTCCGCTCAGCTCCCTGTTCACTCACCCCTGCACCTCACCTGAAGCCATGACCAAAACAAAAGAAAAGGGAGAGAGGGAAACAGAGAAATGAAAGAAAGAGGGGGAAAGATTGGGGCAGCCCCAATTGTGATAACCTAACGCCCAGCGCTGGGCGCATAGTGGCCCAGCACCATCACGTGGTGGGGCCCTCTTTAAGGGGGGAGATCCACCTAAAAAACAAAAAAAAAAAAAAACCAACTCAACTGAAAAAAAAGAAAAAAAGAAAAAAGATAGGGATCAAACTTCACATTAATGTAGACATCAATGGAGATGAAGTTAAGACATAATCCATCTCATTATATGTCAATTAAAATGCACATAATTATCACCATCATCAGGCACCCATAATAAATAATGAACTATCATAATTCACCATTACAATTCATACTCAATTCTCATACCTCGTCATCATTAACATCATCACAATGGATATCATCATCATTCAATACTAAACATCCCCACATAAAAAATAAAAAATAAAAAAAGAGAGAGGAAAGAAAATAAAGTCTAAATCAACTTTTATTAAACTCCAATAAGAGTCTTAAAACAATAACTATAGCAATTAATTGAATTGACTGAATCCTAAACATGAACTAAAACAGAGGTCACAACCTTTGTCCCCAATACCCTAGGTGAAGCTTATAACTAACTAAGATGGTTCTAATGACTTGATCTCTTATTAAAAGAAAATCCTAGCCTAAGATAGAAAAACTTTTAGTGAGTCCCCTAGGATGGATGGACCATCCCGTTGAAAGTAGGAAAGCGCGCCATCTGTGCCTCCATTTCGACGATATGAACTTCGTGTTGCCCTTGCACTTCTTTCAAGTTATCCGGTGGATTCCTTAAGACACCGCAAATATCCCGAACTCGTTGGAAGTCATTTAGATAAGCCGTGTATACCGGGTGAATAAGCGCCGAGAGGCTAGTGTTTTGCATCTTGAAGTACTTCCTGTAGCGTCTAGGAACTGATGATTCAGCTTCGTGAGGGCAAGACATGACCATGAGTTCTAGTTGATCCATCCGCCTGTGTAGGGTGTTAAAGTCATCAATAGGAGCTCGTTCGTTGGTAGACTTCATAGCCTCCCAAACTTCAAACATCCCCCTGACATCCAACATGCTCCATAAGAGAGATTGAAACACGCTGCTGACAAAAGATGGCAAGTCTTCCAGAAGCCCATCATAATCATTCATCCTATTTAGAGCAGTCCTGCCCACAATACACAAACCCCCATACAACCTGCAGATACCTTTGTACTTCATAGCCAGTAAATCATACCTGCTGCGCCTAATCTCCACAATGCGCTTGTCCATAGTTTCTTCAAACTGGAAAACGCAGTCATAGGTAACAGGCAGGGAGAATTCATGCTTGAGGTAGAATTCTGCCCGTTCCTCAGAGTCATAATACCCTATTTTGTCAGCTCCAGGGGACCAATATTCATCCCCTGGCGAGTAGGGCTTGCAAGCGGAAGAACCCTCAACACCATCAACAACGAATGAGAAGATCGGAGAACCGGCCATTGCCATTGGAATAAGAAAAGACCTGTAGGCATATGCACAAGGCTTTAGAAACCCTTTACAGAATAAAAACAACCCAGAAAAGTTCATAATTAGAGGAAATCCAAAACAATATAAAAAAAAAGGGGTCACTTGGGCGCCCCAGGGGTGGCGCCCAGGTCTGTTTTGAGGAAATCACCACAAAAGGTACGGGTTTAGCCATGATAATTCTATTAGGCCTTCTTAGATCCGTGGGAGATACTTCCAGAGATACTGCTAGGCTGTCTTAAACCCTCTTGAGAGCCAAGAAGTCCAAGCTACATGCCCATACAATACAACATCTTAACACAAGTAAAAAAAAAAAAAAAAAAAAAAAAACAGAGAGTCAGCTAGGCACCACAGGGGTGGCGCCCACCCCAGCCTTGAAATATCTCCCATAAGGACATAATTATTTGGCCAAGTCAAGACCTTTAGTGTCCCTGAGTCATGTTTTCATAACACACTACGAAGCCGGAGAGAACCAGAATATGAAAAGATGCCTCAAAATTCGGGTTCACAAGCCCTTAGTGCGAATCGGAAAGACAGGCACCACCAGGGTGGCGCCTAGCCTCCCCTGCTGGTGCTTTTCAACTAGGGCGCCCCAAATCTTACCATGACAGACTTGCCTATGCCATAAAATAGTCTTGACGAATTAAATAAAAAAACGTGGGACAAGACATCATCACAACCAAAACAAAAGCCAACATGTACACAAAAGCATAAAACTAGACTCAAATTCAAATCGAAGATTGTGTGTGTGCATGACGAAAACTGAACATAATCTTGAAATATCATATGTAAAATCACCAAACACAAAAAGAAACAAAAAGGCCAACACATGATCAAAAGGATTAAAAAAAAAATTGATCAACCACATAACCCAAAGAGGATAAAAGCGAATAAAAAAAAACAGAGAAAAAGAGAACATACAAAACAAATAAAAAAGGATGCTTTAATCTGAAATCATATATCTAAATAATCATACAATTAGAAGTGTATACATGAGACATGCCATTCATCTTAAAAAAGAAAAGGAGAAGAGAAAACTTGGGAGCAAGGAAAAGCTTGAGAGTTGTGAAATTCAAAGTCTAAAAGAGTAGGAGTTGTGGGAAATTCGTGGCCTTGATCCACTTATATAGATTAGAGTCTGAACCCCATGAGGATTTTAAAAGAACACGACCAACAGCTTGGGAGCCACTCCCTGGGCGCCCAGGTCACCCGTTCTCCCTAAAACTCGAGCTTCTCTTTGACAGGGACTCTAAGTGCTGAACATGCAATGCCACGTAGGCGCCACACCCCAGGCACCCAGATCATCTATTCTCTAAAGGTCAAGCTTGTATTACGACGAGGACTCTTGGTACGATAGGCTGAACACGAATCCTACTTCGAGACTAACTCAAAATGCAGTCTGGACGCCACCCCTTTGGCGCCCAGGTCACACATTGCCTTGAACCCGAATCCTACTTCAAGACTAACTCAAAATGCAGTATGGGCACCACCCCTTGGGCGCCCAGGTCACACATTGCCTTGAATTCGAATTCTACTTCAAAACCAACCTGAAATGCAACCTACTTCCTTGAAGTTAAAACTACATTCTAAAACGGACTAGGATTGCATCTTGGACACCACTTCTTGGATGTTTAGGTGACTTGTCTTCCAAATCCACCATTCTACTTCGAGACGAACTTTTTCTATGCAATCCGCCTAGGCGCCATCCCCTGGGCGCCCAAGCTGTCTGGTTTCGTAATCCTCGAACCAAAGCCCAAAGAAGCTGGGCACCACGCCTGTGGCACCTATCTGTCACCTTAGAGAATCAGAGGCCTCCTTGAGCCAAATTGTCCTAGAATTCTGAAAAGTTGGGCCCGAACAAGAATTGATGATGATCGATGATTAAAAATAATAATGATAATATAAATAAAGAAAACAAGAGAAAGAAAAAAAAAACAAAAAAAAAAAAAACAAAACAAAAACAAGAAAAAAAAGCAAAAAAAAAATGAATAAATAAATAAATAAATAACCAAAAGAGAGAGAGAAAGCAAGTTAAGAGAGGCACAATAACATGGTGCACATTGTCAACCAAATATTGTCCCATCACATAAGGTCCTGTCACATGCACATTAGTCCCATCACGCATACATCTGATATTGTGCATTGCATCCCCTGTCCTCTCCATCAATGAAATTTGAACTACAGAGCACTAACAATGAGAAGTGCAGAATCTTTTAGTGTTTGTTCAATACAGGTTCCCAAAGCAAAAACGAAGACACCAAAGGTGAAGGACATACAAGTACACCGATGGAGGCAGATGACTCAAACTTCGGCAAACAAATGATGAAAGGAAGTGGCATTGGTCCCCAACGTTCGACTTACGGAAAGCTCTGGAGATAAGTACCCTTGACTGTGATTTTCATGATTTTACTTCATGTCTAGAGATTGAGTCGCCGTAGGCCTCCCTTAAGCGCTTATAATCGGTATGGCAACCATAATATCGTGTTCTTACGAATTGTGCGTTCGCCGACTCAAATCTTGACGTTGGAAGATGGAAACTGTGTACTTGAAACTCTCCATGATAAGCACCAAAAGATGATCGAATCTATCTCAGGTTCTCATTTAAGCTTGGGTGAAGACCAAGATCCCCAGAGAGTGATGACTTTTCCTGTGACCGTCTTCCGTTGATTTAGCTTTTTCGATGCATACTTGAGTTTTAAAATCAAACATCTTTTTAAAAAAATAAATAAATAAATAAATAAATAAAAAATGCATCTCATTCTCATATGCACCTCACACTATTGCTTGAACTATGTTTGTAATTGCCTTCAAGATCCCCATTATTGATAGTTAGTTTTAACTATGCCTTGAACATTCAACTGTGGATGAAGTTAAAAGATGCTATATATGACCATTTGAATTAAACTCTATTGCATGAACAAATGAAACTCTAATAGTGACCTAGCCAATCGAAAGATCGACTTCTGATTTAGACCACCGGGGCACAGTTCCCACCATCATTTTAAATTTCAGCAACCGGGGCACAGTTCCCAACCCGCCACGTGGCAATACCACGGGCACCGAGGCACAGATCTCGGGTTTCCAATCAAATCAGTAGGCACGTAACTTCTTCTTTTTCTTTTTCCCCCTGAATCAGGATCGATCCTAGAAAAGTGAACCTCATCTTTAGAATGAATTTGGAATTGCATACATCCATAGATGGCCACTCCCGCGAGCTCAAAAGCTCCCTTGAGTCATGAGTGGTGTGTCTACTTTCTTTGGAGCACAACTCACCACGTGTTGCTCTCCAAAGAGGGGCATACTGTAGACACCTCATTTGGCCCCTATGATAGCCTTAAATACCTATCATATATAGCGACGCCCCCATTTCACCCATAATTGAATGATTAATGACATAATTCAGATTAATTAATGACGATGAAGATGCTTGTTGCTAATTTTAGACTTAGTTCGACGATTTTTAGAAATTCGTGAGACAAAAGCCAAGTCGCGTCAAGACCTTGAGTCCAATTCACTACTCACACAAGGAGCGAACCATGACACTACTCAAACCCTTTCCGGACCACTTAAGACATGCTTAGGCCAATCCCTCTAAAGACCATGCTTAGTATGCCAAAATGTCACCCGATTAGCCTAAGTTAGGAAATCGAATCCATTGGTCCAGAGATCCCCCATATTTTTCAGCCTTTATTTGTCAAGACATTTAGACCATTGAATTCCTCACTTCGAGAGCTTTCCGGCGATTTGTAGAACGCCCAAATCCGATGAGCGAGTCAAAAGTTATGAGCTTCCGAAGTTTGTTCTAAGAAGAGGTCAACTAGGCACCACCCATGTGGCGCCCACCCTATGGAAATCCATCTAGGCGCCCCATGCTAGGCGCCCACACAGCCCAGGACCACCTAGGCACCCCATGGTGGCCGCCTTAGCCTCCACATTTCACTAGTTGGCCTAAAAATAGCCCGGCACCACTCAACGTAGGGACCAAACTCCGAAAATGAATCAACTCCACCTAGGCACCACCCATGTGGCGCCTACCCTACTAAGCTCCACATAGGCACCAACCCTGTGGCGCCCACACTTCCTAGAATCACCTAGGCACCCCATGGTGGACGCCCACCTTAAAATTTACTTGTTTGGTTCGAGATTAGACTGGGACCACTCATACATAAGGACCAAGCATCGAAGACGAACCGAACCACCTAGGCACCACCCATGTGGCGCCCGGCCTTTAAATTCACCTGGGCACCACCCATGTGGCGCCCAGCCTTGAAATCCATCTGGGCACCACCCATGTGGTGCCCAACCTATTAAGTGCTAATATAGGTCCCCCCAGCTGAATATATATCCGTTCAATCGCGACTCCAAATGGGACCAAGGTTCAAAAGCGAAACATAAACCAGCTGGGCACCACCCTGTGGGCGCCCACCCTCTTCAAGACCACCTGGGCGCCACCCTGTGGGCGCCCAGACTGCACAGGCCATGTGGGCGCTACCCCATGGGCGCCCATCCTCCCTCAAACCCTAGTTCACTCTAAAATAACTTAAGCCCCCTAGGGATGCGTGAGACCTTCTAGAAACACGGATTAATGAAGCCCTAGCCCTTCTAAACTCGTCCCAAACCTATATAATCGCTCTTAACTTCATTTACAGAGGAGGCTATCCAAAAACCCTAAGAAAAGAGGCAAAAGGAGAGAATAGAAAAAGAAGAAAAAAGGTAGCCACCATTAGAGAAGAACTTCAGATCTAGAGAAGAATATGGAGAAAGAGAGGAGGAGACTTCCATATCTTCAACTGGAGCCATGGGTCTTTGCGAAAGCTTTAATCTAGGAACCTGAAAAACGTTTCATCATACCGGTATTCCAAGATCTCTCCTTTCTTTTTCTACATTCAATTACCATTCATGCTTAGAAATATGCTTAGGACCATTTGAGCACCGTAGATCTACATTAGCTTGAGAAAAAAATGGTATTAATGCATTATCATGTTAGTAACATGCTTAGGTTCATTTAAATATAGTAGATTTGCTTTGATTTCGTAGTTCTAATTGCGTAGCTATGTCAAACCTCGCATTAGCATCATCATCATCATCATTTGTATCGAAGAGATCGCAAACAGCCTTTGGCAGAAAGGTTGGGCGCCATCCACTGGGCGCCTACCCTTTCCCGAACCACCTGGGTGCCACCCACTGGGCGCCTGCCCTCTCTCGAACCACCTGGGCGCCACCCCCTGGGCGCCTACCCTTCTGAGACAGGGTTTGGGTTCTAGATCTCCGCCTATTGCATCGTTTGCTCGTAGGTTCGTTAGTTGCATCGCTAGTAGTTCGAATTAATACATTCATATCAGTCGCTGAATATCGGAAGTTGTCTTAAAAATACTGAGATTCTTGTGCATTCGTTGTGCTCCGTTGAAAACTCTGACTCAGTAGGGTAGGCACCACAGGTGTGGCGCCCAAGTGGATTTCTCCACTTTTGTGCAACACTTCAAATCTTCCGCATTTAGTTCATTTAGAAACTGCATATTATTGATATGTTAGGTTGTTTGGTTTGTTTTGAGCTTTGAATTACCATTTTTGTCACACTTCACATATTATCATTTGAACCAAACATCCATAGAAAATCCAAAAAATCATAAAACATAAAACCCCTTCTTCTCTTTCCTTACTCTCTAGTAAATTAGAGGAGAAACCAAAAACAAATTAAAAGATATCCAAAAAACCCAAAAAAAAAAGTTAGATAGTATAGGTTATTGAATTTAGCACCTGAGTAGGATAAATCATAAGATTAATTAAAACATCATAATTAGCTAACTTAAGAAACATCAAATCATTAAGAACCCTAAAACCTTAAGACCCTAATTAATTCGGATTTATAAGTAATTAAGAACTTTAAAAACACAAAAAACCTAAAACCCCAAACGACAGCCACCTGGGCGCCACCCCTTGGGCGCCCATCTTTCCACAACCACGTGGGCGCCACCCCCGGGGCGCCCAGCCTATTCATTCCCTAAGACACCCCGGTTAAAGCTTAAGTTAATAAGTTAAGACCTTAAACCAATCTGAATCAACATAGTAAAACATTTTAAGCCTGAAATAATTGAAACCTTAATCAATTTAATCTTTAATTAACTCAAAAACTCAAAACCAATAAACTCCAAAATAGTCCACCTGGGCACCACCCCCTGGGCGCCTAGCCTATTCATTCCCTAAGACACCCCAGTTAAAGCTTAAGTTAATTAGTTAAGACCTTAAACCAATCTGAATCAACACAGTAAAACATTTTAAACCTGAAATAATTGAAACCTTAATCAACTTAATCTCTAATTAACTCAAAAACTCAAAACCAATAAACTCCAAAATAGTCCACCTGGGCGCCACCCCCTAGATGCCCAGCCTGCACTGCCACCTGGGCACCACTCTCTTGGCGCCCATCCTATCCCATCTCTAAAGAACCCTTAATTAAAACTTCTAATTAATCACAACCCAAATTTGCTCCAAATTAACATAACAAAACACTTTTAAATATAAGAAAACCTAAAACTTCAATCAATTTAGACTTAAACCGGCCTAAGAACGCAAAAGCAACACGAAACCACAAAACGGACACCTGGGCGCCACCCCCTGGACGTCCAGCCTGCCTATACACTTGGGCACCACCCTCCTGGCGCCTATCCTATCCCATTCCCTTAGAAACCACCACTTAATTAAACTTAATTAATTAAACCCGGTTCAACACCTTAAAACATTGTTATCCTAAAAGGCTTGAAACCTCAACCAATTTGGACTTAAACCCATTTAGAAAATACAAAACGAATAAACCACAAAATATCCACTTGGGCGCCACCCCCTTGGTGTCTATCCTTCCGCATCCACTTGGGCACTGCCCTCCTGGCGCCCATCCTACCCAATCACTAGGAAACCCCACTTGAAATTAAATTCGAATTCAATCACGATCAACACACCGGAAAACCATTGAAATTTAAAACAATCGAAACCATAAGCTCGAATAGACTTAAAACATCGAACCAACTCAAACATACAAGACAGACGCTTGGGCGCCACCCCCTGGGCGCCCATCCTGTCACCTCCACCTGGGCACCACTCTCTGGGCGCCCAGACTCCCCAGTCACTAAAGCCTAATTAATTGAAGCGGAATTTAATCTTAATCAACGCAACAGAGCACTTTTAATTTAAAATACATCAAACCATAAAAGCTCAACGGCAAAGCAACCTAAAAAAATACGGAACCGACTCGAACCAGAGAATAGTTCACCTGGGCGCCACACCCTTGGCGCCCATCTGTGAAATCCACCTGGGCACCACACCTTGGGCGCCCAGCCTACCTGTTTTCATAAAGAACCCCTAGCAAACAACTTAATACAATTAATTAACATTCGAACCAATCCGAATCAACATATTAAAACACTTTTAACTTAAAACGTTTGAAACTTTAATTGATTCAGGCTTAGCACCCAAAGCCCTCACGAATCGACGAACAACCACTTAGGCACCACCCCTGTGGCGCCTAGCCTACACTATAACCTTGGTTCACAACTTCAATTTAAAATGAGTAATTAAGCATCTTATAACTTAAATTAATTGAAACCAGAACCTAAAACAACCCCCGGACCCAAAGACCAATATCAAATCCCATCCGGAATACCTGAAAATCTCAAGCTATCCACCTGGGCGCCACCTCCTTGGCGCCCATCCTCTCATTTGCACTAAAACGCGAACTCTTGGTTTCGACTCAAAATCCGGATCCGAACCCCTTTGACATTTGAACACCGGAGAATTAAAACAATTTGAAATATTAAAACTCACCAGGTAAGAACCCCTTGTATTTCGAAAACAATATCGATACCATCGTCACTAGCCAAACCACCCAGAAGCAGCCACTTGGGCGCCACTGCCTGGGCGCCCAAGTCATCAGGGTGTCTTAGGCGCCACCTCTCTGGCTCCCAAGTCCTCTATCAACCCCATTTCGCTAATTTCGACATCGCTTCACGTTTTAAATTAAAACCCTAAATTCCAGAACCTTAAACCGCTTAAACAGAACCCTAAAATACATTTAATCCACTTCTTAATCAATCTTTAACTCAAAACAAACCGAACCAATTAAAAATCACAATTAATAAGTTGCTTAGGCGCTGAACCATCAAACTCAGGCTATTCATACCCTAGGATTAGATCGGATTTCCCCGTTAGGTAGCTTAGAGCATTAGGCTTCGCCCCATCACTTTTCCTGTTCCGTTAGGGGAATGGGAGAGCTGATGTGGGCGGTTTAGGACCTTAGGTTAGGGTTAATCCGATGATCAGTAGTAAAGCACTAATCACATAGATCCAAGTAAAATTCCTAGTTAGGCCCTTCTAGCCCCATATAAAAAGCCATAAAAACTATAAAACCAACAAAATAAACCCAAAAAGATTTTCCTTTTATTTCTTCCTCCACCTTAGGTGCCAGATATTTAATTGAACTTAATGATAAAAGGGAATAAAGAACTGATTCCTAAAATGGAATAAATGAGAATAACGAGATGAGATGAGTAATTTCGCACACTTTTATCAATCACGGCCCATCGGCCACCCTCAAAACAAACACTGGCCCATCGGCCATTTCCAATCAATCCTGGCCCATCGGCCACCTTCAATTAATTACGACCCATCGGCCTTTTACTTTTATCACTCGTGTATCGCACACGAAAAACACAGAAATCACAAATCAAAGTCTCATTTGCATCATGATTTTGGTTTGAAAATTCAGCCTTTAAACCCTATTTTGCCAAGGGATCAGAAGGGGGTACCCGGGAACGGGGGGGGGGGCCGATCCTCTTCTTAAATATTTGGCACCTCCCCCTCTTTTAGTTTATTTTCTTCATTTTGGTTATTTTATTTTACTTGGATATACTACGATTATGCTATGTGAGGATTAACCTTTATTCGGATTTTAACTCATGACCCTGAATTGACCCAAATTAAAGAGACCCAAAGAGACCCAAATTAATGTGACAGGACAACTGTCGTGTGTTGCCGGCAACACATTAGACGAGAGGAAGAACCCACCTTATTATTCTTCTCCCCATATTTCTTCGACTTTTGTCGAAGAACGGTGTTACGGCCGTACCATAGCTGGCGATCGTGATCCATCGATTTTGAGGGTAGTTGGAATCCTCATTTTCGATGTAAAATTTAAATAGCATATATAAATGAATGGAGATTTCCCCAAACCATGCCTCTCTTGGAGAGGAAAAGGGGGGGTCGAAATTCACATCCGACAAGTACGACCCAGGAAGCCAGGGCTAAGAACCCGGATTCGAAGAAGATCTCCGCCATGAGAAAGAATTTGAAGGAACTCTTCGCAAGCATAGACGCCATTCATTCTGACATTGCACTGCGGAGAGATCTCACTGTTTACCTCACTTATTGGCTGGGTGAGGCTGTTTTTGCTGGGGGAGATGGAACGCACATCAGGCTGCACTGTATTTTTCCGGCTTGTCAGATGGCGTTTGGAGAGCGGCTTGATTTGGTGCTTTCTCTTTACTCCTATTTATGCACCGAACTGGAGGCTGCTACTTTCCTGGTTCGGCTTGGGCTTCCCATGAATAGGGTATTTTCAGCCCATATTTTCTATTCGTGGTATGTATACCACTGTCCCAGTTTCCACCAATTGGGTGCTGCACAGGACGAAGACCCGTTTATGATTCGGCTGGCTAGAGGGAAGCCTGTTTTCGAATCTCTTTTATCTGCCCGTTTGAGGATCCGACGATTATGGGATGTCGAGATGGGGCAGTCTTCAATGAAGCTTTCCCCGGGCTTGCGGAAGAAGGCTTTTGATTTTGGTGTCTCCCGAGATTCCACCAGGGCAGGGTCGGGGAGACACTATTCTTTGACAAAAGCAGAGAGGAGTTGGCTTTTTAACATACGTGTCGGCACGATGGTGTACCGTAGACATCTTTTCGTCGACATCTAGCCGTATGTTCCCTCGCGTTTTGCCATGCAATTGGGCTTCTCTCAAGGCGTTGTTGGAGCGCCTTCGAGCAAGGTGAAGCGTTTTGGAGGTCTGCAGGATGGGAGAAATGCATGGGCATTCTATAGCGCGAAAGACACTACTACCCTGATTTCTTATCCTGAGTTGCCTACTTTCCAGATTGCTGGCATCACAAAATGGTTTGTGGAGAGCTTTTTAGAATACCGGGGGCTTTCCAAGAAAGAGCTTAATGTAAAGCAGTCTTCCGGGAAGGGCCTTGGGAAGTAAGATGGCGTCCACCGAGAAGAATTTCTGGCTTTCCTTTCTGGAGAAAAGCACATAACAGGTTTTCTCAAGGACCGGGACGTCATCAAATCGGGAGCTGCACAAGAGATTCCTGATGAGGTCTTGGAATAGCTCGTAGAGGAGGAGGCCGAGGTCGCTGCTTGGATACAAGTAAAGCGAGCAAAGGCTTCCATGGAGTCTACTGGCAAGAGCAGACCATCAGGTGAAGACTTTGGCGATAGGCCAGATTTCGATGGCGGGGAGGGTACTTCCAGCAATTCATCCCGTAGGAGCAAGAGGAGAAGAGGACAGCGCCGAAGTCAGAGGCGGCACGAAAGCTCTCCTGATCTGGAAATTCCTTCCACCATTGTTGAGGAGGCATCAGGGGATGATAATGAGCCTCCAGAGAAGAGGAGTCGAGGGGGAAAGATCAGTAATGATGGTATGACCCTTCTTCTCTCTTTTTTCGCTTCTTTCTTTTTATGAGGCTTTTGTTTTTGATCTACTGCTTGTCTTTCTTTTGGCGGAAGATGATGATTCAATGATGCCTAAGGTTCCGGCCGATGAGGCGGTGACGGATCCGGTCGTGGCATCTGAGGAAGAACCCAGAGATTCTGAAGTAGATCCGGAATCTCCTCCTGGTATGACTTCTTTTCTTCTCTTTCTTTTTTTTTTCTCTACCGCCGCTTGCTGACATGCAATTTTGTTTCTTGCCAACTGACTTGCCAGAAGATTCCGACGACTTTGAGCCATCCATGGACGCAACTTTTGACGATGCTTCGGATGAGCTTATGGAGGCAGAAAGCATTCCGCCGCTCGTCGAAGAAGGTACTTTGTAGTGATAATCTTGATATATTTTTTTTATTTTTTACAAGATCATATTCATACCTTTTTCATCTTTTATTGGCAGGCTGTGAGGTGACAGAAGAAGTTCCTCTATCTTTCTCAGAGCCAGAGCAGGGGGTGCCTGTAACTGATCCGAGAGTAGGGGTTTCTTTCACCAGTTTTGATGAGGCAGAGGCGAGTCCGCATGCTGATATTCCCTCCCCAGTGGCTCCGGTTGGAAAGAACTTCTTGATTACTCTTCCAACGGTGCCTGACATGGGTAGTCGACCAACGGAGCATGGCGAGTCTTCATCTGAGCCATCCCATTAGTTTGCGAGGAAGGTGTTGAAGTGAGTCTTGAGCTCATGGATCGAGACTCTTTCTTCTGGCCATTTGGAGGCTGGTTTCGGCATGGTCAAGCATGTGCAGGTCATTCTTGCCGATAGCGAAGAAGTCGGTCTGGACATTATAGATGCCAAGGCTTTTGTTGTTGAAGTGATCACTCTAGGCAACAAGTGGAATGGGACCAAGAGCTTTCCAAATGATGACTTTTTCAACGAGATGTTTTTTAAGCCTTCCAGCGAGGTCAAATCTGAACTGAATGAGATCTCACGGACTCGAAAGCAGTTCGCTCAGGAGAGGAACGTCACCGAGTTGGCTATTATTGAGCTGACACAGGACCATCACCGTCTTGATAGGGAGGTCATTGAGGCCAAACAACGTCTTGAGCTATTGGAAGAACAGGCCGCTGCCAAGTGGGCTGCTACTTTGAAAGCTCGCGATAGAGAGAGGACTCTCATTCGCCATGAGGAGGTCGAAAGCAATCTCCGGAGGAAGACTCAAGAATTTGAACAATGGCAGATTCTCTAGGAAGAGCTTCCTCGTGCTGAGGATGGATCGCGACGGCCTACTGTTTTTTATGGGAAGATTCTGAAGAAACGCAGCCTGGAAGCTTTGGAGGCTAAGGCCAAGAGTTTGCTTGAGGAGTTAAGCCTTTGGCTGAAGACCATGTCGGACTAGCCTCTTGATTTGTAATAAACTTTTTCTTCTTTTCTTTTGGTACCTCCATGTATAAACATTTTTGGCACCCCTTTTTTTTTTGTATTCCCTCGTTTCACTTAAATTCTCTTTTTTTTTTCTTTTGATGAAAGTAAATAAAAAGTTGGATGGGAATGTTTGTTTGAGAATTTGATCAAAAGGTTGTCATTTAGGGAAAATCTTTTGTCAAAAGTTTGTTTTGGGCATGAAAGCCAAATTTTGTGGCGAAAAGTCTGATTTTTGAAATGGCATGAAAGCCATATTTTGGTGGCATGAGAGCCAAAATTTTGTTCGTGGCATGAAAGCCGATTTTTGGCATGAGAGCCGATTTTTGTGGCGTGAAAGCCTGAATTTTGAGATGGCATGAAAGCCAAATTTTGGTGGCATGAGAGCCAAAATTTTGTTTGTGGCATGGAAGCCGGTTTTTGTGGCCTGAAAGACGATTTTTTTTTGTTTGTTTGGCATGAAAGCCAGATTTTGTGGCATGGAAGATGGTTTTTGAAAACCAAGTTTTGTTTTGTTGGCATGGAAGCCGGATTTTTTATTTTTTTGGCATGAAAGCCAGGTTTTTGCCATGAAATCTGGTTTTTTGCGTGAAAGTCGGGTTTTTGGCATGAAAGTCAGGTTTTGGCATGAAAACCAGGTTTTTGGTCTTAAAAAATGCGAGTATCGACTAAGAGTTGCCTCCCTGCTAAATGGTATTGCAAGTATCGATGGAATGTCGCTTCCTTGCTCATTCGGTTGCGAGTATCGATGGAATGTCGCCTCCTAGCAGATTTGGGTGCAAGTATTGACTGAATGTCGCTTCCCTGCCTTTTTTCAAAAAAATTGTTTTGTGGGTATCAATGGAATGTCGCCTCCCACGATTTTTGAAATTTGAGGTTTTTTCGAACCTTTGTTTTTGGTTTGAGATTTGGGTTGTCGATATCAACCGAAACGTTGTGTTTCCACGATTTTTTTTTGAAAACTTTGCAAGTATTTACGAGGTGTCACTTCCTTGCGACTTGAGGTTTTGGAAGTATTGAATGGGGTTCGCATCCTTCCGATTTTTGGGCTTTGTGTGAGTATCGACGAAACGTCGCTTCCCCACTGTTTTTTGAAAAACCATTTTTTGTTTAAAGACATGAGGGTCATAAATTTTGACTCAAAACCATTTTTGGTGGTAAAAGTTGGGGTGGACTAGAGGTGGAAATTCCTGAGTCCGGATTTTTTTTTCAAATTATGAATTTTGGGTTCAAGGATCGAAAGTTTTGGTCAAACTAGGGAAGAGGCTCCTAAACTTGGATTTTGGGTTTTGATGATTTTTTGGGACAATGAAACATTGAAAGTAGGCATTGTTTTGAGGTTTTTTAGAAATTTCAACATAGGTATGAAAACTCTAAAAGGAGTGGGTTTGACGAGCAAGTACCTAGGGATAGGCTTTGGCCATGTAGGCATCGTTCTGACCCGATGTTGATAGTCTTCAAGGGCAGTACCGCTTCAAGGACTTGCTATTGATGGGCAACATACATCTATCACCCTCCATGTTCAGAAGAGCATACACGCCGTTGGAGAAAACTTTGTCGATGACGAAGGGTCCCTCCCATTTTGGTTCGAATTTGCCTTTGGATTTGTGGGCGAAAACCATTGGCCTATTCACCGTAAGAACCAAGTCACCCTTTTTGTGGGCGCGTTGCCTGACCTTCTTGTAGAAAGATCCTACCATGCGTGCTTGGTAAAGCTTAACGCTTTGTAGGGCAACGAGCTGTCTTTCATCGAGATTATCCAGTTTTTGGAGTCTCAATTTGACGTTGCTTTCTTGCGTCATTTCATTTTGCAGAGATACCCTTAAGGAAGGAATTTGTACCTCGAGAGGGACAACTGCTTCACATCCATAGACCAAGGAGAATGGTGTGCTATGGGTTGGTCCTCAAACGATAGTTTGGTAGGCCCATAAAGCTTCAGGCAGTTTGTCGCTCCAGTCTCTTTTGTGACTAGAGACCATGTTCTTGAGGATTTTGCAGAGTGTCTTGTTGAAGGCTTCTGCCAGTCCATTCGCTGCCCGGTTATACGGAGTTGAAGGACAACTTTGGATTTTGTATTTGTCGCAGAACCTATAGAATTTGTAATCCCGAAATTGTGGTCCGTTATCTTGGACGAATCTTTTAGGTATGCCAAAGCGACAAATGATGTTGGTTCGCAAGAATTGAAGGACTGATGAGGTCTTCATTTCACTGCACGCAAATGCTTCTAACCACTTGGAGAAATAATCCTTAGCAGCGAAGATGAAGCGATGACCTTTGCTTGACGGGGGAGAGATAGGACCTATGATAGCCATACCCCAGGCTTCGAAAGGGCTTGAGATCGCTGTAGGATGTAGCCATTCTGAAGTCATGTGGACATAATCTCCGTGAACTTGGCATTGTTGGCAACAGTTAGCAAATTGCATTGCGTCAGCTACCATGGTAGGCCAATAATAACCTAACCTTTTTATCTGATCGTAGAGCTTAGGACCAACCTAATGGGCTCCACAAAGACCAGCATGAACTTCTTTTAGGGTTTCTTCCGCCTCTTGTTGTGACAAGCAACGTAGAAGTACTCCATTGAAGGATTTTCTGTAAAGCATTTTGGAGGGAATATCCAAATGAAAGTTTGGGGCTCGTCTTTGAATGCTTACCCGCTCTTTTGGATGTTCAGGTAGGATTCCAAACATAAATTAATCGATGAATGGATCCCTCCAGTCGCCAATTGGAGGTTTAAGGATGGAAATCCGACTTCCAACCATTCGGTGGCATTCAACGACTGCTTGGTGTGTGTTGAGAGAAGGGAGAATCCTTCTTTGACACGCTGTAATTTTCATGTTTTCCCCTTCTTGGATTGCCATAGATGCAGCAAGTCCAGCCAGGGCATCTGCACGGATGTTTTCACCTCTGCGGATGTGGGTGATGTGACAGATGTCAAACCTTTGACGAAGTGATTGTGCCTTGTTGTAGTAAGGCATTAGATCAGGCTTCCTGATTTCATATTTCTGATTCATCTGGTTGACGATCAGTTGGGAGTCCCCAAATGCTTCCAGCATGGCGATGCCGGATTCGAGGGCGAGTTCCAATCCTATCATCAGGGCTTGGTACTCAGCTGCATTGTTTGAACATGGTTCCAGTAGCGAAAATGCGTGTGGAATCATGTATTTGTCGGGGCCGACAAAGAGAATGTCGATTCCTGATATCGGCATTCCTTTTTCATTTGCCATGGTTGCACCATCGAAGTACATGTTCTAGGAGGCATTTGGTGAGGAAATCTCCACGCTGTAGACAGGCTCGTCTGGGAGGTCATCCCTGAACGGAGAATCTTTATGCAGTGGATGCTCTGCAAGAAAGTCTGCCAGAGCTTGGCGTTTGATTGCTTTCTGTGGTACATACCTAATATCAAATTGTGACAGATGGACCATTTTGCTAGCCGGGCATTGAGAGAACCTGCTTTTGTGACAAGGACCTTTAAGAGATTGATCCTCGAAATAAGGTATACTGTGTTTGACAGCAAATAGTGACGTAGCTTTTGTACGGCGAACATCACTGCCAGGCATTCTTTTTCGACTGGAGAATAGCGATGCTCTGCACCTACCAACATGCGACTGAGGTAGTATAGAGCAGTTTCTTTTCCTCCATCATTTTCTTGTACAAGTAGAGCGCCCAAAGAATAGTCGAGAGCTCTTGTGTACAAGATGAATGGCTTTCCGGTTGTGGGAGTAGCCAACACCGGAGGTTTGGTCAGGTATGACTTGATGTCTTGAAATGCAGCTTCACATTCTGCATCCCAGACAAAGTCTACACCTTTTTCCATTAGGGGAGAAAATGGACGGCACTTCCCTGATAGGTTGGAAATGAACCGTCGGATGTACGCCAACCTTCCTTGAAGCCCTTTCACTTCTTTCAGGTTCTTGGAGATGGCATTTCTAGGATAGCCTAGACTTTGATGGGGTCAAGCTCTATTCCAGCTTTCCGAACTATGATTCCGAGGAACTTACCCGATGAGACACCGAAGAAGCATTTGAGGGGATTCATTTGCAGTTTGTGTTTGCGAAGCCGGAGGAAGACTTCTCGAAGATCTTGGAGGTGGTCTTCTTTTCTTTTACTTTTGATGGCGAGGTCATCAACATAACATGCGATCGTCTTGTGCTGCATATCTTGGAATATCTTCATCATAGCCCTCTGATATGTTGCACCGGCATTTTTTAGACCAAATGGCATGACAGTGTAGCAATACACGCCAAATGGGGTCCGAAATGATGTATGCCTTTCATCTTCGGGATGCATTTTTACCTGGTTGTAGCCAGAGAAGCCATCCATGAATGTCGTTCGCTTAAACCCACAGGTGTTGTCAATCATTACCTCCGGCATGGGGAGCGGGAATTCATCTTTGGGGCAAGCATTATTTAGGTCTCTATAGTCAATACAGACTCTGATTTGCCCTTTTTTTTGTCACGGGGACGATGTTGGCCAACCATTTAGGGTGCTGTTCCTCGCGGATAAAGCCAACGTTTTTGAGTTTCTGAACTTCATGTTCAATTTTGTCCATCACATCAGGACGGAATCTTCTGTGTCCTTGTTTGACAGGCTTGATATTTTCTTGCAGGTTGAGTTTGTGAACTGCTATTTTGGGATCTAAGCCAGGCATTTCAGCGTAAGACCATGCAAAACAATCAACAAACTCACGAAGAAAAGAGACATACTAGGGTAACTCATCATCCTTTATATTCTTACTGATTAATACAGGACGTGGATTATCAGGTGTTCCCAAGTCTATCTTTTTGAACAAAATCTTCTGTTGGAAGGTTTGAAGGTGGTTCCTCCACAATATTTTCGAAGGCTTCCAACTCAACAAGACCTTTTAGATTTCCAAGGGCATTTTCAGACTATGGCTCTGCTTCTGTCCATAAATCTTTTTAATCAGTACTTTTCTCAAGACTTGCTATGAGATGATCCCAATCACCTGCCGAAACTGGGTCGAAGTAAGGCACTTCTTTTGGAGACAATGGCTCTTATGAATCAGAGAACCGTGCGTCAGTGTCATCGGACAATTCCTCTTCATCATCAGAGAAATCGTACCAATTTGATGAGCTTCCTGGGTCTTTGTCGGGTAACTCTTCAAAGAGATATCCAGGGAGATCGAAGTCTTCATTCACACGAGATGTCGAGGCCTGGTTGGCAAAACGACTTTGCAGTGTTTATGTCAATTGTCTCATTGGAGTGTCAGGATCATACCCCAATCCGTATGAAGACTTGTCTATGCGACGGTGGAGTTTCCAATCTTCCAGCTGACTTTTGGTCAGGGTGGGTTCCAATGGTATAAGCATACCATGGCCACCTCCCAAACCAATTGGATTTTGACCATCATAGCCCATTTTCTTCATGATAGCTTGTGCCATTGGACTATACAAGGATAGTTGAGGCATACCTTCATTTTGGAAAGGCTCAAGCAAGGAGTTTGATGAAGAAGCGTCCGATCTATAAAAGAAGATTGGTTTCTCTTCTGCCGTTGTTGCCGGAACGATGAAGGTAGCAGACGTGAGATCTTCTATGTCAACAGGTGTCTCCAATGGAGTGAGGGAAGGCTGGACTTGCTGAGTATCGGCTTGGCTTGACGATGTATCGTCTTCTTTCTCTGAATCCGAATCCGTGTCTTGTATGATAGACACTAAGGAGACAGCAAACTTGCCCCCAGTCTTTTGCTTTGTCTTCTTTGCTTTAGTAGTGATTACCAAAGGTTTGGAAGATTTGAAGGAGATAACGAATGGAGGCTGATTGCTCTCTTTGGGTTTGCCGGAATGTTTGTTTTCTTCCGTTGATTGCTGAGGAGCCTTGCCTTTGTCTTTTTGGAGATTGCTGGCAAAGGATGCTATTTTCTCCTCCTCCTTCTCTTTCTCATCCTTGTACATTTAAGAGTCTGCAAAATGGACTTCTTTGCCTTTGAAGGGCTTTTCATCTGCAAACACTCGATGTATCAAGCCATCGTCGCCAACAAACTTGATGTACTGATGTAGAGTTGAAGGGACGACATTGTTCTCGTGTATCCAAGGGCGTCTGAGAAGGATGTTGTAGCATAAAAGGGTTTTTATTGCATACACGGTGACCTCAGAAATAAGATCGCCGATTTGCCACCTAAACTGGATTTTTCCAATGGGCCTTTGAGCACTCCCATCATATCCAAAGATAGACATAGATGTGTGGCTTAGTTTTCTAGTTGGGATACCCAGCTCTTTGAGTGCCGTAGTAGAGATGAGGTTGAGTGCAAACCCCGGGTCGATCTGGACTCCGTGTATCGGCATCTCTTTGATGTACCCTGTGAAGTACAAAGGTCGGTTATGCTTTGTCTCGCCTAGCAGGAGGTCTTCCTTATTGAAGGCGATGGTAGCACTTGTGGCTTTTTGGATCGAGAGGCATTCAGTGCAACGTCCTCCAGCTTCTTTCTTTTCTCCCTTTGAGGAGGTTTTTGACTTTTTGACCCTATAGTCCATTTCAATTTTTAGGACTTGTGGGGCATGTTTCTCTGTTGACACCAAAAATGTCACTTTGCCTCCTCAACATCAAACGCTACATGGAGCCGCATCCTACTACAAACAGGCAAAGTTGCTTTAAGCATCAGATCTTATCCAAATCGAACAAAACCTGCAAGATCCATCAAGATAGCCAAAAAAGAGGTACATATGAAGTTTCAGGCCATTTCTACACCATTTGGCCTAACTTTAATCCTCCATTAGCAGAGCAGGAGCTCCCAGCGGCAATAGTGTCAAATACATTAAATCTTCGATCAGAGCCTATGGATGGTCTCAAAATACCTCCAAAAGGTTCCACGTCAAATTTTAAGTCAAACCGACACCGTTTGACCCTCCATCAACTTTCGAACGGCGAAATCAAGCCTCCCGGCGGTGAAAACCTCCGATGCCTCCAGTCATTGAACAAAACACATAAGCAGCTTCTACATGTTTCCAAAGGGCTGCACATCAAATTTCAGGTCATTCCGACAACGTTTGACCCAGTTTTGACGCTCCAAAGCAAAATCATGCCTACCGGCGATGAAGCTCCCCGGGACCATGGCATCCAAATCGAAGCTAATGGATCATCTCAAAATGACTCCAATAGGCTCCCTGTCAAATTTCAGGTCAATCGGACATCGGATGACCTCACATCAAAGCTCGACATCTTTCGTACGGTGAAATCAAGTTTAGCATCGACGAGACCCCAAACAACTTCAAAACTCAAACAAAAGCCCATGGTTGGTCCTATCTAATGCTCAGGAAGCTTCATCTCAAATTTCAGGTCATTCCGACATCGTTTGACCTAGTTTCAACTCTTGGCTGAAAATCGGCTACAAAGTCTTCGGCTTTTCCAAAAATAGGAAACTTTGTGCTCTGATTTACACGACTTCTCGATGAGTTTTCTTCAGTGGAATCAAGCCAATAAATGAGGAGAAATGTCAAAGAAAAATACAAGATAAAACAGAAGCAAAAAAGCCCAAAAAACGGCGAAGAAACGGTGACCGGACAGCGACCGAAAAAGGGGCCAAAGCCCCATGGTCGCCGGCGACCTTGGCCCATGGTCACCGGTGACGATGGCCCAGGGTTGCCGGCCCCACGGTCGCCGGTGACCATGGGTGCATGGTCGCTGGCTACCCTGGAAGCCCTGGTCGCCGGATTTCCGCCGGAACGACCGTTTTTCTGATTCTCTCCGTGTTTCGCGATGTTTGGCCCCTATGATTTTCTTAAAATCTGATTTTTGAGGCATAATATCCGTCGATCTTCATTAACATCACGGATCCGCCATCGAATTCATTTGATCATCATCGGACACTCCGAAACCGCCAACCGGCCGACCAAGAAAGTACACTTTCTGCCCGACCGATTGAGAAATCGACTGGACAGATGTTGTCGGCCCATTGGTGTCAACCAATGTCTGAATTTGCATCGTCATCCGACATCAAACAACGTGCAAATCCATCGATGATCATTGCAAGAAGAGTTCCAAAAGACGCGGCGCGGCCCGCAACTCTTCAAGCGACTCGACGACCAATTAATGCTGTTAATTGACCTTTTTATGGCAACTTATTAGGGTCATTAACTCATTATTTTGGATGGCCCAATCAGAAGCAAGCAAATGGGAGTTACAAGTCCAATTAATCATGGCAATTAACCATGTAACTCCTATCATTATGGAGATTAATCATGGTAATTAATCATGAAACTCCCATCATCATGGAGATTAAATGCCCATTATTCTCCTTCGGCTAATCAAAATCCAAGGAAAAGGAGTTACAAAATTATGAAATTAATACTTGTAACTCCTCCCATTATGGAGCATTAATACCATTAATGCCCATAAAACCCTCCTAATGGCCACCAAAAGCCTATAAATAGGCGGTCGTTCCAAAGGGAAGGGGTCCTGAAAAATCACCTGAAAATTGTCCTGAAGAATTCTCTACAAAAAGAAGCTCTCCTGCCTTAAAGAAACCCTGCTACAGGGACTACAAGGTGATTGAAGTCCCTTGGGGGGCCACCCCCCCAAGGTTTCTCTTCTTCTATCCAACATGGCCTAGATGTGGCTTTTTAGCCCGTCTACTCGGTTTTTTTATTGGATATAGGACCTTCCCTTGGTCTTTGTCCTCTAAAAATCTGGGGTCCAAGCCAAGCCAAGTGAACTAAAGCATCAAGTGTTCTCATCTGAAGGACGATGGCGGAGTCCATACATGACTCGCGACTGTCGATCTAAACGAGTCCCCACAATTGCTTGAAAAGTCAGATCCCTCTTTCTTCCCTTTCTATTGTGTTTTGTATTTTTAAAAGAGACAAAAATCACAAATTCTTCTCTTTCATCATTGATGAGATTTGTAAATCGCCTTCCATAGAAAAATCGCCTTCTACGGCACAAAACCACCTTTCACGGCAAACTAAACAAAATTTCCCTTCACGGCATTTAAAATCTTGTCTCTTTCTTTGAATATATATGCAATGGAAAGATAGAAAAAAGTTTGATTTCCTTTCTACTTGTGAAGGTGAATCACCGGATCACCATTTCAAATTCCAAGTAGAATAGAAAATCTGGCATGCCCGTACAAAAATGTTGATGCTTGCTCATTTTTTTCTCTTCGCCCCGCCGCACCCTGGCGGACTCGGGACGGAGGAAGGCAAGAAAGAAAAAGACTGGTCCATCAAGTTGGCACACCCAGTGGGACTTGTTCATTTGAGAACACGATGCTTAGAATCCTTGGTTCCTTCCTAGTTTGTGGCCTATGTTGGATCTTGTATCTAAAAAAAAAAACATGAGATGGGATTCTTTGGAAACTTCTTTCTTTTTACTTGTTTCCATTCTTTCTTTTCTCAACAAAAAAAAAAGGATTTTTTCTTTTGGATTCAAATTGGAGAAACTTTGGTGCTTTCCTTTTCGTAAAATGGCTCGCAGAAATGTTTGAGCCAACGTCCGGATTGGGAGGGGCCATTTTCCTCTCTTTGATGGGTCCATTGGAGATCTTTCAAAAAAAAAAAAAAAGTTAAAAAAAAAAACTTTTCAAATTCCTTTCATTGGGTTTGAATTGGAGAAACTTTGGTTCTTTCCTTTTCGTACAATGGCTCGCAGAAATGCTTGAGCCAACATTCGGATTGGGAGGGGCCATTTTCCTCTCTTTGATGGGTCCATTGGAGATCTTTCAAAAAAAAAAAAGTTTTAAAAAAAAAACACTTTTCAAATTCCTTTCTTTTGGATTCAAATTCGAGAAACTTTGGTTTTTTCCTTTTCGGACAATGGCTCGCAGAAATGTTTGAGCCAACATTCGGATTGGGAGGGGCCATTTTCCTCTCTTTGATGGGTCCATTGGAGATCTTTCAAAAAGAAAATTTTTTAAAAAAAAAAAAAACTTTTCAAATTTCTCTCTTTTGGATTCAAATTGGAGAAACTTTGGTTTTTTCCTTTTCGTACAATGGCTCGCAGAATGTTTGAGCCAACATTCAAATTGGAGAAACTTTTCCCTCTCTTTGATGGGTCCATTGGAGATTTTTCCAAAAAAAATGCATTAAGGTTGCACCAATTGCGTTCTTTGACCAAAGTGGGTCTAAGAAAAGCCTTGTCTAGAGTGTGGAGGCAGTTAAACTGTTCGAGGTAAGGGTCTTTCAAACGGGTTCATTAAGTAATCCTACCCTTATCTGGGGGCTAATCTACCCACTAAGGTTTCATAAGACCGAATTGGAAGACCAATGTGCACTCTTCAAAAAAAAAAAAAAAACGAAAAATCTTAAAAAAAAAAAAAAAAAAAAAAAACTTCTGTCACTATTGTATTCAAATTGGAGGAATTTTGGTTCTTTCATTTTTCGGATTTAGGCTCGCAGAAATGTTTGAGCCTGTATTCGGATTGGAATACCATTTGCTCTCTTTTATCAATTCAATCTTGACATTTCAAAAAAAAAATCCCATATCGTGTCCTTTTTCAAGGATGCGATTTAGAACATTTGTGCCTAGCGGTGCTAGTACGCCCTTTTGGGTCTACTGTATTCGCGACCGACACATTTGTATCTCTAACCTTATATCATTTTACCTCGAGTGAGCTTTGCTTTTCGATAACTTGAATTAAGGTTTACAATTGCTTCTAGCAGTCCCTGGAACGCTCATTTCGAGCCGACCATACTTGCGTTCAGAACAATTGTACCATCTATGGCCTTTTTGCCTTCTTCATTACGCTCAGAACGGGCCATGCCCTGAGCAATTTGAAAAGACAAAACCATAGTATAGCCCATTTATGATCACCATATTCTTGTGATTACTAATGGATGAGGTCTTGTTTCAGAAAAGTTTTTCAAAACTAACAACGGCAGCTTCGTTGACCATCACCTTCGACGAGAACAAGTACCAAGTCATGCTTCAAGAGAAGCAAAGCAAGCACACTTTCAAGCGCCCCACCAGCTGCCCAAGCATCACCTCCCTCGGCAACTCCCAAAACACCGGGTCGACCTCTACTACCCGGACCATCGTCTTCGGGTCACTGGGACCATTCCCACTACCCGCAGAAGAAACGGTGCCTGCTAAGAAGCAGAAGACCGCCCCTCAACGTGGCGCTGCCCCGACGCCAAAGGCGGTCACCAAGAAACTTGAGGCTCGTGGCAATCCCACGAGGCCTCAACCTACAAAATACCAGGTCTGTCGACTTGGTCCCCTCGATCTTCGCCAAAACAAAGAACGTCCCAGACATCTGCAAAGCCAGCATACCTGGCTCTTCTCAAGGAGAACCGGTTCTATCCTATTGCTTACATCAAAGGAGAGAAACCTACCCTCCACCGAACTACCAAAACAACTTAGCACGAGCCGGCTTGCTCATACAAGCCCAAAATCAAGTCGTGCATCACAAGGCCTCAACAAGAACCTGCCAGGGCCTGCTCTCCTACAACTCGACCCTTCATCTCAACAGGGGCCATGCTTGCAAAATTTAAAGCTTCGCTGCGACAGGCCAAGGACCGCGTCTAGATCCTGTCCATGCCAGTCTTCAAGGAAAACAAGCTTGGTTGATACGCACGAGGGACCACGTCCTTCATTGCCAGAGCACAGCCCGAGCTAACCGAAGCTCAAATTGCTCGTCGCATACGTCGCCGCGTGGCATATCGACAAAAAAGAATAGAGAAGCAAAGAACCCAGCATTCTGAGCTTCAAATCTCCCAAAAATGGGTCGAAAAAGAAAGACCTGACCAAGTTCCTGCTGTCCACATGGTTGGCAAAACCAAAAGACGGCAGAAATCAGCAACAAAAATACACGTCAGACGACCGGTGACTTGCAGCGTCTCCCGGACAAGAAGACATCAGGAAGACTCTCCCACTCCTTCGAGCCAAGGACACCGAAGTGATCATTCCTCGCGCTCTTTATCTAGAAGAATGAGCTCCAGCTCAGTCACTAAGACAGTAACCTCTTTTAACTCACGAAGAGTGAATGTCCTAGTCACAAACTCTGAGCAACCTCCACTGAACGATGACATGGCTCTACACATTCAGCAGCTAGAGCAAGGACAACAGAGAATAGAGGTTTTGATGGAAAACCTCCTTCTCACTCTCCAACGTCCACCAAACAACGATGAGGTTCCTCCACAAGATGAGGCAAACGGTGGAGAAGATGAGTCACGCGCCCTTACTAAAAAGGACGTTGACAATATCCTCGCCAAAGCAAAAGAAGAGGATACATTGAGGGAGCATGGGATCAAGCCACCATATCCCTTGTGGATGGACTCGGTTCCGTTCCCTCCAAGGTTCAAACAACCTCTTCTCCAAACATATACGGGGAAAGGTTCAACTAGACAGCACGTTATCCACTTAAAGATCCTGACAGGAACGATTGCGGACCAAGATACTCTCAAGATCCGTCTCTTTGCAAGTACCCTGAAAGGTACGGCCTTTGATTGGTACTCCACTCTGCCAGAGGACTCCATTCAAAACTGGACCATGCTAGAGACACGTTTCCTAACCCACTTCAAAGGTGAGGATCATCCTGTTACTATGGCTTAGCTCTGCAGCCTTAAACAGGGAGAGAATGAGTCGACATATGACTTCATTCACAAGTGGAAAGCAATGGCATACAAATGCTCAGATGTGCTGCCACAAGCGTCGCTAGTCGACATTTGCCGAAACAACATGAGAGCAAGGATCCGCTCCATGATCATCGGTAACAAATCAAAGAACTTGGGAGAACTCCTAGAAGCATCTATGGAGGCTGAAACGGTGATCAAAGACCTCAACAGTCAGAAGTCATCAAAGAAGGATCCGATCGCCATTCCGACCTCCAAGCCAAAGAAAAAGGAGGTTCTCAATGTGCAAACCAAGTCAGCCCCTTAGCCGCCAAAGAAAGCTGAAAACAAAGTTGCAGGTAAGAGACCGGAACTCTCTGATGCCTTCAAAGAACGAGTAGAGAAGAAATACCCTTCGATGAAGATATTGAAGAAATATTTGGGGCTCTCTTAGCAAATGGCAAACCCACCTTGCCTGACCCCAAAGGACCGGGAGATGTTGGCAAAACCAACATCCCCGATATTGTCCATACCACCAAATGGTCTCGCATCCTCTCAACCAATGTTTCATTGTGAGAGAGAAGATCAACAAGATGTGGAAAAACGGAGTCATTACCTTTGACAAAAACTATGGGCCTGCCTCCGTTAACATGGTGTCATATGGACAAACATGGAAGTCACCAAAGGAAAAAATGACAACTTCCTTCAAGGTGATAAAAATGACCCAGACGTCCCAAGAGCTGGTGCCTTACCCAACACCAGATGGACACCCCATATGGGTACATCCCGATCTCCTAGAAGATGAAAATTGGGAGATCGTCAAAACAAAGCCGACCGCTCAACAGCGAAGGCAAGCCAAGAGAAAACTCCGCAAGCTCAAACAACAGGAGAAGGCTCAAACAAAACAAGAGGTCCCTGAAAAGGCAGAAACTTCCTTTATCGCTTCACCGGGGGCAATAGAGGAGTCTCTTCCCAAGGCCTCAAGAGTGGCAAAAAAATTCACCCTCGGTGATTTCATGCCACCACGGCTCAGAGATGAGACTACGCAGGGGGCATCATACTCTTGTAACCCGGTAGTTGGATTCTCCATGAATGGATATGAGTCCAGTGACACTGCCAGTGACACAGATGAATGGGAGGAATCCCTTGAAACCGGAGAATATCTCTCCGATGAAGAATGGATCCCAGAATCCCACCTTATGCCAGTAATCTGGTATAACCCCTTCCAGCCACAAGGATCCTGGTTTGATGATGATGAAGACCAAGAGGCTGCCCAAAATGCTGTTGACACAGCACAAACAAATGCTCTAGTGGATCCCAACCAGGTTGAACCACAAGGAGCAGATGAAGAAGAAGATCTAGCTCCTATGCCATATCTCGAAGAATATGCGAGGATCTTGCAGCGTCTCGCCATAAAGCAAGAGCAGGATCACATCAACCAGCTTCATCAAAACCCAGAATCGGAAGTCCCGGAAAATCTACAACCATCTCCTCCAGTGACTCCGGAAAATGAAGAAAGTTGTTGGGTTGATGATCCTCTTACATCAGAGGATGAGTCTGATTCTCAACGGTCCATTATGGAGGCATCTTCTATCGAAGTTGCCCGTAATGTGATAGTTTAGGATGATAGTGCCTCTGAAGCTCCATTTGCTGAGGCCACGGACTCTCAGAATGCATCCGGTAGTATATCTTCTAGAGCTACATATTCTCGGGTGACTTCCACTGAGATGGCATCTTCTCAGCCGTCATCTCCTGAAACGGTGACGTCAGAATTCAAGCCTCTTCCGACTTATCACCATGAAGAAGCTCTGGCTGACGAAATCTTCAAAGAAAACCCAGTCAATTGGTCTCAGATACCCAACCTCATAGGAGATGTCTGGACCGATGAAATACTGGACAAAAAAAAGAAAAGTTGTTGGAAGCTGTTCAGGACTTATTCCCGGAAAATGCTCCATGCAACGCAATAACTGAAGACGGCATTGCTGCTACAGAAGCGATTTCAGCAAATGGGGAGGATCGGCCCCTTGAGCCCCAAGGGGGTCTTCCGAAAGAAGAACCACCTCTAGATGCTTTTGAAGTTGGGAAAGGTACCCGTTCTTGCCGTGATTACCACAAAAACTACAACCAACCTTTTTCATCTTCTTATGTAAATCCTTCGGGAAAACAAGCTGTAAATGCCCCAAGCGGCGATGATAATGAAAATGCAGGCCCAAAAGAGGCTTTCAAGTATGACTTGATCAAGCACTTCAAACACATACCTGCACGACTGCACATCCTAGACTTATTACGAATGTCACCACAAACTCGTGATAGTCTCATTTTAGAACTGCAAAGGCTGAATGTGGATGTCGACAATCATGCCCCATAAGTCCTACAAATTGAAATGGACTATTGGGTCAAAAAATCAAAAACTTCCTCAAAGGGAGAAAAGAAAGAAGCTGGAGGACCTTGCAGTGAATGCCTTTCAGTCCAAAAAGCCGTAAGTGCTACCATCGCCTTTAATAAGGAAGACCTCCTGCTAGGCGAGACGAAGCACAACCGACCCTTGTACTTCACAGGGTACATCAAAGAGATGCCTATACACAGAGTCCAGATCGACCTGGGTTCTGCACTCAACCTCGTCTTACTTCGGCACTCGAAGAGTTGGGTATCCCACCTAGCAAACTAAGCCACACATCGGTGTCCATCTTTGGATACGATGAGAGTGCTCAAAGGCCCATTGGCAAAATCAGGTTCAGGCTGCAAATCGGTGATCTTATCTCTGAGGTCACCGTGTATGCAATAAAAACCCCTTCGTGCTACAACATCCTTCTCGGACGCCCTTGGATACACGAGAACGGTGTCGTTCCTTCGACTCTACATTAGTGCATCAAGTTTATTGGTGACGACGGCTTGATACATCGAGTGTTTGCAGACAAAAAGCCCTTCAAAGGCAAAGAAGTCCATTTTGCAGACTCTCAAATGTACAAGGATGAGAAAGAGAAGGAGGAGGAGAAAGTAGCATCCTTTGCCGGCAATCTCCAAAAAGACAAAGGCAAGGCTCCTCAACAATCATCGGAAGAAAACAAACCTTCCGGCAAAACCGGAGAGAGCAATCCGTCTCACTTCATTGTCTATTTCAAATCTTCCACACCCTTGGTAATTACTACTAAGGCAAAGAAGACAAAGCAAAAGACTGGGGGCAAGTTTGCTGTCTCCTTCGTGTCTATCATACAAGACACGGATTCGGATTCAGAGACAGAAGACGATGCATTGTCAAGCCAAGCTGATGCTCAGCAAGTTCAGCCTGCTCTCACTCCATTGGAGACACCTGCTGACGTAGAAGATCCTACGTCCGCTACCTTCATCGTTCTGGCAACGACAGCAGAAGAGAAACCAATCTTCTTTCATAGATCGGACGCTTCTTCATCAAACTCCCTGCTTGAGCCTTTCCAAAATGAAGGTATGCCTTAACTATCCTTGTATAGTCCAATGGCACAGGCTATCGTGAAGAAAATGGGCAATGATGCTCAAAATCCAATTGGTTTGGGAGGTGGTCGTGGTATTCTTACACCATTGGAACCCACCCTGACCAAAAGTCAACTGGAAGATTGGAAACTCCACCGTCGCATAGACAAGTCTTCATACGGTTTGGGGTATGATCCTAACACTCCGATCAGACAATTGACACAAAGACTGCAAAGTCGTTTTGCCAACCAGGCCTCGACATCTCTTGCCAATGAAGACTTCGATCTCCCTGGATATCTCTTTGAAGAGTTACCCGACAAAGACCCAGGAAGCTCACCAAATTGGTATGATTTCTCTGATGATGAAGAGGAATTGTCCGATGACACAGACGCACGGTTCCCTGATTCAGAAGAGCCATCGTCTCCAAAAGAAGTACCTTACTTCGACTCAGTTTCAGCTGGTGATTGGGATCATCTCATAGCAAGTCTTGAGAAGAGTACCGATCAAGAAGATCTATGGATAGAAGCGGAGCCATGGTCTGAAAATGCCCTTGGAAATCCAAAAGGCCTTGTTAAGTTGGAAGCCTCCAAAAATATTGTGGAGGAACCACCTTCAAACCTTCCAACAGAAGATTCTGTTCAAAAGATAGACTTGGGAACACTAGATAACCCACGTCCTGTATTCATAAGAAAGAATATAAAGGATGATGAGTTACTCGAGTATGTCTCTTTTCTTCGTGAGTTCGTTGATTGTTTTGCATGGTCTTATGCTGAAATGACT
This sequence comes from Persea americana, assembly GCA_029852735.1. Taxonomy (NCBI): domain Eukaryota; kingdom Viridiplantae; phylum Streptophyta; class Magnoliopsida; order Laurales; family Lauraceae; genus Persea; species Persea americana. The sequence goes on from CM056817.1 coordinate 25,046,538, forward strand.
GGCTTAGACCCAATAATAGTAGTTCACAAACTCAACTTGCAAGAAAACATCAAGCCTGTCAAACAAAGCCAATGAAGATTCCGTCCCGATGTGATGGACAAAATTGAACAAGAAGTTCAGAAACTCAAAAACGTTGGCTTCATCGCCGAGGAACAACATCCTGAATGGTTGGCCAACATCGCCCCGTGACAAAGAAAAATGGGCAAATCAGAGTCTGTATTGACTATAGAGACCTGAATAATGCTTGCCCCAAAGATGAATTCCCGCTCCCCATACCGGAGGTAATGATTGACAACACCTACGGGTTTGAGCGAATGACTTTCATGGATGGCTTCTCTGGCTACAACCAGATAAAGATGCATCTCGAAGATGAAAGGCATACATCCTTTCGGACCCCATTTGGCATGTATTGCTACACTGTCATGCCATTTGGTTTGAAAAATGACGGTGCAACATATCAATGGGCTATGATGGAGATATTCCAAGATATGCGGCACAAGGCGGTCGAATGTTATGTTGATGACCTCGCCGTCAAAAGCAAAAGAAAAGAAGACCATCTCCAAGATCTTCCAGAAGCCTTCCTCTGGCTTCGCAAATACAAACTGCGAATGAATCCCCTCAAATGCTTCTTCGGTGTCTCATCGAGTAAGTTCCTTGGATTCATAGTTCGGAAAGCTGGAATAGAACTTGACCCCATCAAAGTCAAGGCAATTCTAGAAATGCCATCTCCAAGAACCCTAAGAGAACTAAAAGGGCTTCAAAGAAGATTGGCATACATCTAACGGTTCATTTCCAATTTATCAAGAAAATGCCTTCCATTTTCTCGCCTAATGAAGAAAGGTGTAGACTTTGTTTGGGATGCTGAATGTGAAGCTGCATTTCAAGACATCAAGTCATACCTGACCAAACCTCCAGTGTTGGCTGCTCCCACAACCGGAAAACCATTCATCTTGTACACAAGAGCTCTTGACTATTCTTTGGGCGCTCTATTTGCACAAGAAGATGATGGAGGAAAAGAAGCTGCTCTATACTACCTCAGTCGCATGTTGGTAGGTGTAGAGCATCGCTACTCTCTAGTCGAAAAATAATGCCTGGCAGTGATGTTCACCGTACAAAAGTTACGTCACTATTTGCTGTCAAACACAGTATACCTGATTTTGAGGATCAATCTCCTAAAGGTCCTTGTTACAAAAGCAGGTTCTCTCAATGTCCGGCTGGCAAAATGGTCCATCCTTCTGTCACAATTTGTTATTAGGTATGTACCACAGAAAGCAATCAAAGGCCAAGCTCTGGCAGACTTTCTTACAGAGCATCCACTGCCTAAGGATTCTCTGCTCAAGGATGATCTCCTAGACGAACCTGTCTACAGCGTGGAGACTTCCTCACCAAATGCCTCCTGGAACATGTACTTCGATGGTGCAACCAGGACAAATGAAAAAGGAAAGCCGATATCAGGAATTGGCATTCTCTTTGTTAGCCCCGATAAATACATGATTCCTCACGCATTTTCGCTACTGGAACCATGTTCAAACAATGCAGCTGAGTACCAAGCTCTGATCATAGGATTGGAACTCGCCCTCGAATCTGGCATCACTATGCTGGAAGCATTTGAGGACTCCCAACTGATCGTCAACCAGATGAATCAGAAATACGAAATCAAGAAGCCCGATCTGTTGCCTTACTACAACAAGGCACAATCGCTTCGTCAATGGTTTGACATCTGTCACATCACCCACATCCGCAGAGGTGAAAACATCCATGTAGATGCCCTGGCTGGACTTGCTGCATCTATGGCGATCCAAGAATGGGAAAACATACAAATTATAGTGTGTCAAAGAAGGATTCTCCCTCCTCTCAACACACACCAAGCAGTTCCTGAATGCCACCGAGTGGTTGGAAGTCAGATTTCCATCCTTAAACCTCCAATTGGCGACTGGAGGGATCCGTTCACTGATTACATTATGTTCAGAATCCTACCTGAAGATCCAAAAGAGCGGGTAAGCATTCAAAGACGAGCCCCAAATTTTCATTTGGATATTCCCTCCAAAATGCTTGATAGAAAATCCTTCAATGGAGTACTTCTACGTTGCTTGTCACAACAAGAGGAGGAAGAAACTCTAAAAGAAGTTCATGCTGGTCTTTGTGGAGCCCATCAGGCTGGTCCTAAGCTCTATGATCAGATAAAAAGGTTAGGTTACTATTGGCCTACCTTGGTGGCTGACGCAATGCAATTTGCTAAACGTTGCCAACAATGCCAAGTTCATGGAGATTATGTACACATGCCTCCAGAATGGCTACATCCTACAGTGATCTCATGGCCCTTCGAAGCCTAGGGTATGGACATCATAGGTCCTATCTTTCCCCCGTCAAGCAAAGGTCATCGCTTCATCTTCGTCGCTACGGATTATTTCTCTAAGTGGTTAGAAGCATTTGCGTTCAGTGAAATGAAGACCTCGTCAGTCCTTCAATTCTTACGAACCAACATCATTTGTCGCTTTGACATACCTAAAAGATTCTGGTCCATGATAACGGACCACAATTCCGGGATCACAGATTCTATAGGTTCTGCGACAAATACAAAACCCAAAGTTGTCCTTCAACTCCGTATAACCCAGCAGCGAATGGACTAGCAGAAGCTTTCAACAAGACACTCCGCAAAATTCTCAAGAAAATGGTCTCTAGTCACAAAAGAGACTAGAGCGACAAACTGCCTGAAGCTTTATGGGCCTACCGAACTACCATTCAAGGACCAACCCATAGCACACCATTCTCCTTGGTCTATGGATGTGAAGCAGTTGTCCCCCTAGAGGTACAAATTCCTTCTTTAAGGGTATCTCTACAAAATGAAATGACGCAAGAAAGTAACGTCAAATTGAGACTCCAAGAACTGGATAATCTCGATGAAAGATGACTAGAAGCTCTACAAAGCGTTGAGCTTTACCAAGCACACATGGCAGGATCTTTTGATAAAAAGGTCAGGCAACACGCCCACAAAAAGGGTGACTTGGTTCTTGCAGTGAAAAGGCCAATGGTTCTTGCCTACAAATCCAAAGGCAAATTCGAGCCAAAATGGGAGGGACCCTTCGTCATCGACAAAGTCTTCTCCAATGGCGCATATGCTCTTCTAAACATGGAGGGTGACAGATGTATGCTGCCCATCAATGGCAAGTTCTTAAAGCGGTACTACCCTTGAAGACTTCCTACATTGGGTCAGAGCGATGCCTGCATGGCCAAAGCCTATTCCTAGGTACTTGCTCGTCAAACCCACCCCTTTTAGAGTTTTCATCCTTATGTTGAAATTTCTAAAAACCCAAAACAATGCTTACTTTCAATGTTTCATTGTTCAAAAAAAAATAAAAAAAACACAAAGCCAAACCCAAAATCCAAGTTTAGGAGCCTCTTCCCAAACTTGGCCAAAACTTTTGATCCTTGAACCCAAAATTCATGGTTTGAAACAAAAATCAAGACTCAGGAATTTCCACCCTAGTCCACCCCGACTTTTACCACGAAAAATGGTTTTGAGTTAAAATTTATGACCCTCGTGTCTTTAAACAAAAAAAAAAAGGTTTTTCAAAAAACCGTGGGGAAGCGACGTTTAGTCATTACTCACACAAAACCCAAGAATCGGAAGGATGCGAACCCCATTCGATACTTCCAAAACCTCAAAATCGCAAGAAAACGACACCTCACCGATACTTGCAAATATTTTTAAAAAAAATCTTCGAGACACAACGTTTCAGTTGATATCCACAACCCAAATTTCAAAACAAAAACAAAGGTTCGAAAAAACCTCAAATTTCAAAAATCGTGGGGAGGCGACAATCCATCAATACCCATAAAACCAAAATTTTTGAGAAAAAAACAAGGAAGCGACATTCAATCGATACTTACACTCAAATCCGCGAGGAAGCGACATTCCATCGATACTCACAACCGAATGAGCAAGGAAGCGACATTCCATCGATACTTGCAATACCATTCAGCAGGGAGGCGACTCTTAGTCGATACTTGCATTTTGAAAACCAAAAAACTCGGCTTTCATGCCAAAAACCTGGCTTTCATGCCAAACAAACAAAATCTGGCTTTCATGCCAAAAAATCACAAATCCGGTTTCCATGCCGACAAAACAAAACTTGGTTTTCAAAAAACTTGGCTTTCACGCCACAAAAATCGGCTCTCATGCCAAAAACCGGCTTCCATGCCACAATCAAAAACCAGCTTCCATGCCACATCCAAAATTTCGGCTTTCACGCCATCCAAAATTCGGCTTTCAAGCCATCGAAAAACCAGGCTTTTCGCCACAAAATTTGGTTTTCATGCCCAAGACAAACTTTTGACAAAAGATTTTCACAAAATAACAACCTTTGGATCAAATTTTCAAACAAACCATTCCCATCCAATTTTTGCTTATGTTTTCATCAAAAGTGAATTTAAGTGAAATAAGGGGACACAAAAAAAAAAAAGAGTGCCAAAAATGTTTATACATGGACGTACCAAAAGAAAAGAAGAAAAAGTTTGTTACAAATTAGGAGGCTAGGCCGCTGGGGAAGGAATATCAGCAGGCGGACTCGCCCCTGCCTCATCAAAACTGGTGGAAGAAGCCCCTACTCCTGGATCGGTCACAGGTACCACCTGCTCTGGTTCTGAAAAAAATAGAGGAACTTCTTCTGTCACCTCACAGCCTGCCAATGAAAGATGAAAAGGGTATGAATATGATCTTGTCAAAAATCAAAATATCAAGATTATCACTACAAAGTACCTTCTTCGACGACTGGTGGAATGCTTTCTGCCTCCATGAGCTCATCCGAAGCATCATCAAAAGTTGCATCCATGGATGGCTCAAAGTCTTCGGAATCCTCTGGCAAGTCAGCTAGCAAAAAAAAATATATATGTCAACAAGTGGCGGTAAAGAAAACCAAAGAAAAAAAAATGAAGAAAAGAAGTCATACCAGGAGGAGATTCTGGATCTACTTCAAAATCTCTGGGTTCTTCCTTAGATGCCACGATAGGATCCGTCACTGCCTCATCGGCCGGAACCTCAGGCATCATCAAACCATCATCTTCTGCCGAAAGAAAGAAAGCAGTAGATCAAAACAAAAGCTCTCATGAAAGAAAAGAAACGGAAAGAGAAAAGGGAAAAGCATACCATCATCAATGGTCTCTTCTCCACGGCTTCTCTTCTCTGGAGGCTCATCATCATCCCCTGATGCCTCCTAAACAATGGTGGAAGGAATTTCCAGATCAGGAGAGCTTTCGGGCAGCCTCTGACTTCGGCGCTGTCCTCTTCTCCTCTTACTCCTATGGGATAAATTGCTGGAAGCACCCTCCCCACCATCGAAATCCGGCCTCTCGCCAAATTCTTCACCGGATGATCTGCTCCTGCCGGTAGACTCCATGGAAGCCTTTGCTCGCTCTGCTTGTATCCAAGTAGCGACCTCAGCCTCCTCCTCGGCAAGCTGTTCCAAGACCTCACCAAGTATCTCTTGTGCATCCCCCGATCTGATGACCTCCTAGTCCTCGAGAAAACCTATTATGTGCTTTTCTCCAGAAAGGAAAGCCAAAACTTCTTCTCGGCGGACGCCGTCTGACTGAAAACTGCAGTCCGGAAACTCTTTCCACAAACCATTTTGTGAAGCCAGCAGTCCAGAAAGTAGGCAACTCAGGATAAGAAATCAGGGCAGTAGTGTCTTCTGTGCTATAGAACGCCCATGCATTTCTCCCGTCCTGCAGACCTCCAAAACGCTTCACCTTGCTCGAAGGCACTCCAACAAAGCCCTGAGAGAAGCCCAACTGCATGGCAAAATGCGAAGGAACATACGGCTGGATGTCACCGAAAAGATGTCTGAGCTACACCATCGTGCCGACAAGTATATTAAATAGCCAACTCCTCTTTGCGTTTGTCAAAGAATAGTGTCTCCCCGACCCTGCCCTGGTCGAATCACGGGAGACGCCAAAATCAAAAGCATTCTTCCGTAAGCCCGGAGAAAGCTTCACTGAAAACTGCCCCATCTCGACGTCCCAGAATCGTTGAATCCTCAAGCGAGCAAATAAAAGAGATTCGGAAACAGGCTTCCCTCTAGCCAACCGAATCATAAACGGGTCATCGTCTTGTGCAGCACCCAATCGGTGGAAACTGGGACAGTGGTATACATACCACGAATAAAAGATGTGGGCTGAAAATACCCTGTTCATGGGAAGCCCAATCCGAACCAGGAAAGCAGCAGCCTGAAGTTCGGTACACAAATAGGAGTAGAGAGCAGGCACCAAAGCAAGCCGCTCTCCAAACGCCATCTGACAAGCCGAAAAAATGCAATGCAGCCTTATGTGCGTTCCATCTCCTCCAGCAAAAACAGCCTCACCCAGCCAATAAGTGAGGAAGACAGCGAGATCTCTCCGCAACGTATTGTCAGAATGAATGGCGTCTATGCTTGCGAATAATTCCTTCAAATTTTCTCGCATGGCAGAGATTTTCTTCGAATCCAGGTTCTTAGCCCTGGCTTCCTGGGTCGTACTCTAAGAAGACTCCCCACTGTCAAAGAAGTTGGAAGACAAAAAGCTACCACTCCTCCAACTACTACACCGGACTTTCGAGCCCTCCTTCTCCTTCAAAATGTCGTAGAAGGCGACGAGCTGAAAGTACAAAAACCTGAACTCCTCAGACTGCTCCTCAAGAATGTTATCAATAGGCATGAACTCCTCATAGAGATTGCCGAGGATAGGCAGCCCGGTGATGGCGCTCAGTTCCTTTAAAGAAATACCAAACTCACCATTCGTGACAACGAAGGTGTTGGTTTGTGGAAGGAACGACTCCAGGATGGCCATGAAGGCCCCATCGGAGAAAACCACGGTTTGCCGAAAAGAACGAACCGCGTCAAAAATCTCGGCCTCCTTCTGAATGGCACCGCCAACCTGCAGGATGTGATCGGTCCACGACTCCCAGCTCGAGTCAGCACTGAAACGGCCACAAAGTCGAAAAGGCTTCACCCAATTGCCGCCATCGCCCTTGAAAATGCCAAGGCCCACCTGTCTCAAATCGACTGAAGGATGGTCTGAACCTTGGTAGCCGCTGACCGACATCAACATGTCCATACGGGTAGGCGACTTTTCTGCAAAACCAGAAGGGCCGCCAACAAAAACCCCGGTCTTGATCACGTTTGTCCTCTTCACCCGCTTGGAGGATCTTCCCTCTTTGAGAATGTGGAGGAAAGACTCATGATCGAGATAGTCCAATCGAAGGTCGATCGGGTAGAAACAGTTCTCTTCTCACCATCAACTATGAAAGAGATCTGAAAACATCTCCTTTGGTATGTTGAATCGTCGGGGACGGCATCACCAAAGAAGAAGGTAGGCTTGGGCACAATGCTCTGATCGTCCGTGACCCAGGGACGGTTGCTTACCATGATTTTATAATACTCCTCATCCTTGAGGGCAATCAAACGTTGCCTCATCTCATCTCGGTTGAGCGAGTCACACTCTTCCAAGTTCCTTTCAACATACCGAACCTCTTCCCAGGCCTGCTGTACGGCCACATTAGAGGATCTGGTAGAACGACGAGGCGCATCAGTGACGGGCTCCTTACCCTTGTTCATTCTGAAGGAACTGCATGCAAAGGATGGAAAGAAAAAAAAATCAATCATCAAAATGACAGAAATTTGCTAAAAAAATTCTAGCGAAATTTTGGCATGGTTCCGGGGAAATTCCGAAGAAAAGGGAAATACCCCGAGAGAAATAGGAGCTTGAAAATGAGCTCAACATCGCTGCAAGCTCATAATCGATGGAAAATCTCGAAAAAGGCTTGAACACAAACATTGCTGCGAGATCAAACCAAACCTTCTCAAATATCCGCAAGACTGGAAAAGGGTTCAACATTGCTACGAGCTCTAGAATCCAAAACTTGCAAAGCTCCTTAGAAAATCCCCGCAAGACCAAGAAAGGGCTCAACATTACTGCGAGCTCCAAATCCCAAGACTAGCGAAAAGATTTCCAGGTGTGCACTATCATACTTCCAATTCTATTTTCTAAAAAGAAAAAATGCATAGAAGGAAAGTTGTCATGCATGTGCGTCTCGAAATCCGAAAAAAAAGGAAAGAAAAGAGGAAGAAAGTTTCTTTTTTCAAACAACAAAAAAAAAAACAAATCACCAGCAGGCCACGTGGCCGTACGGCCACACACAAAAAGAAAAAAAAAACAAAACACGGTAAAAAAAAACAGAGAGAGAAAATCGTGTAAGAAAAAGAAAAAAAAAGGAAAGAGAAAAAGAGAAGAAAAAAAGAAAGAAAAAAAAACGTGTGAAAAAAGAAAAGAAAAAGAATACACGTGAAAAAGAGAAAAAAAAGAGGAGAAAGAAAAAGAAAAGAAAAAGAAAAGAAAGGAAACCTTTTTCTATTCCTACATGGGGTTTCTTAAGAAAAAAAAAAAAGAAACTTACTTGAAGCCATTGATGGAGAAAAAGAAGAAAGAGCTTGAAGATCCTTGAAGAAGAAGGAGAATTCTTGATCTTGGAGCACTCTTGAAGACTTTTGCAAAAAGAAGGCAATAGGAGCAAGAGATCCAACCTCCCCTTGCTTTTATAGAAGAGAACAAACCAAAAGAGGAAAGGAGGTGAAAAGAAAGGAGGTAAGTGCTACAAATTAGCAAACTTCCTTAAAGAATGGAATCATGGGATATTCTTTCCAAATGAAGAGATCTTTTGAGAAATTCTCTCCAAAAAGAGAGGGATTATGAGAAACTTTCTCCCAAACAAAGATACTTTGAGAAAATTTCTCCCAAAATCAAGGAAACTTGAGAGATTCTCTCCAAGTAAAAATATTTTTAGATATTCTCTACCAAAAAGAGATATTTTTAGATATTCTTTACAAAAATGGCACCACATGAGATCTAAGCCATCTTTAAAGCTTAAGGTCCCGTGGGCTAGCCCACATGAGCCAGGTTTGACCACCTAGGCACTAAAAGTGGCTTTTAGTCAAAATCTCTCTTAGCAAGAGCATACAAAAATGGTTCCATGCCTCCTTTGAGTTGATTGGACGATACAAAAAAAAATCCAAGCCTCATGAGTTTCCAAAAATCCAAACCATCCCACCTCATGAACCAAATTAAGCCAAAACCTTGAAATTGACATTCCACAAAAACCCAAACCACTCCAATGGACCCAAAATTGTCCCAAAGAGTGATCAAAATCCAAACCATGGTCCCCTAACTCGCCACACATAGCTTGTTGGGTCATAAGGCCAAAACCAAAACCAAATCCTGGTCCCCTAACTTGCCACATACAGCTTGTTAGGTCACAAGACCAAAAATCAAAATCCAAAATCTAACCCACTAACCTGCCACATACAGCTTGTTAGGTCACAAGGTCAATAACCAAAAACCTTCTTGACCACCTGATGCGCCACACAAAGCCTTTAGGTTCACAAGGTCAAAAAGAAAATCCAAAACCCAAAAACCCAATCCAAATGTCATTTTCTTCGAGGCACATCGACTGCAAAAGCTATACAATTCGTCGATGTACCTCGAGGGGACATTTGTTGACACCAAAAATGTCACTTTGCCTCCTCAACATCAAAAGCTACATGGAGCCACATCCTACTACAAACAGGCAAAGCTGCTTCAAGCATCAGATCTTGTCAAAATTGAACAAAAACTGCAAGATCCTTCAAAATAGCCAAAAAAAGAGGTACACATGAAGTTTCGGGCCATTTCGACACCATTTGGCCTAACTTCAATCCTCCATCAGCTGAGCGGGAGCTCCCGGCGGCGACAGTGTCAAATACATGAAATCTTCTATCAGAGCCTATGGATGGTCTCAAAATACCTCCAAAAGGTTCCACGTCGAATTTCAAGTCAAACCGACACCGTTTGACCCTCCATCAACTCTCGAACGGCGAAATCAAGTCTCCCGGGGGTGAGAACCTACGATGACGCCACTCATCAAACAAAACACATGACCATCTTCTACATGCTTCCAAAGGGCTGCACGTCAAATTTCAGGTCATTCCGACAACGTTTGACCCGGTTTTGACGCTCCGAAGCAAAATCAAGTCTACCGGAGGCGAAGCTCCCCGGGACCATGGCATCCAAATCAAAGCTAATGGATCATCTCAAAATGACTCCAATAGGCTCCCGGTCAAATTTCAGGTCAATCGGACATCGGATGACCGCACATCAAAGCTCGACATCATTCGCACGGTGAAATCAAGTCTATAATCAACGGGACCCCAAACGACTTCAAAACTCAAATAAAAGCCCATGGTTGGTCCTATCTAATGCTCAGGAAGCTTCACCTCAAATTTTAGGTCTTTCCGACATCGTTTGACCTAGTTTCAACTCTTGGTAGAAAATCGGGTACAAAGTCTTCGGCTTTTCCAAAAATAGGAAACTTTGTGCTCTGATTTGCATGACTTCTCGATGGGTTTTCTTGAGTGGAATGAAGCCAATAAATGAGGAGAAATGTCAAAGAAAAATACAGGAGAAAACAAAAGCAAAAAAGCCCGAAAAACGGCGAAGAAACGGCGACCGGACGGCGACTGAAAAAAGGGCCAAAGCCCCATGGTCGATTTGTCTATTTATAGGCTTTCGGTGGCCATTAGGAAGGTTTATGGGCATTAATGATATTAATGCTCCATGATGGGAGGAGTTACAAGATTTAATTGCATAATTTTGTAACTCCTTTTTCTTGGATTCTGATTGGCCACTAGAGAATAATGGGCATTTAATCTCCATGATGATGGGAGTTTCATGATTAATTACCACGATTAATCTCCATAATGATAGGAGTTACATGGTTAATTGTCATGATTAATTAGACTTGTAACTCCCATTTGCTTGCTTCTGATTGGGCCGTTCAAGATAATGAGTTAATGACCGTAATAAGTTTCATAAAAAGGTCATTTAACTTCATTAATTCGCCGCCGCGTCGCTTGAAGAGTCGCGGGCCGCGCCCCATCTTTTGAAATTCTTTTTGTGATGATTATCGATGGATCTGCATGTTATTTGAAGTCGGATGACGATGCAAATTCATACATTGGTTGATACCAATGGGCCAGCAACATCTGTCCAGTCGATTTCATGATCGGTCGGGCAGAAACTGTGCTTTCTTGGTCGGCCGGTTGGCGATTTTGGAGTGTCCAATGATGATTGAATGATTTCAATGGCAGATCCGTGATGTTGACAAAGATCGACGGATATCATGCCTCAAAAATCAGATTTTAAGAAAATCACAAGGGCCAATCATCGCGAAAAGCGAAAAGAATCGGAAAAACGGACATTTCAGTGGAAATTCGGCGACCCGGACTTCCAGGGTCGCCGGCGACCATGCACCCATGGTTTCCGGCGACCATGGGGCCAGCGACCATGGGCCAAGGTCGTCGGCGACCTTGGACTTTTGTCCATTTTCTAGTCGTGTTTCTCGGCCGTTTCTCGGGCTTTTTCGCTTCTGTTTTCTCCTGTATTTTTCTTGAAATTTCTCCTCATTTATTGGCTTAATTCCTCTGAAGAAAACCTGTTGAAAGGCTGTGCAAATTAGAGCACAAAGTTTCCTATTTTTGGAAAAGCCGAAGACTCCATAGCCGATTTTCCGCCAAGAGTTGAAACTAGGTCAAACGATGTCGGAATGACCTGAAATTTGAGGTGAAGCTTCTTGAGCATTAGATAGGACCAAACATGGGTTTTTATTTGAGTTTTGAATCCGTTTGGGGTCCCGTCAATGCTAGACTTGATTTCATCTTGCGGAAGATGTCGAGCTTCGATGTACGGTCATCCGATGTCTGATTGACCTGAATTTTGACAAGGAGCCTATTGGAGTCATTTTGAGATGATCCATTAGCTCCAATTTGGGTGCCATGGTCCCAGGGAGCTTCGCCGCCGATAGGCTTGATTTTGCTTCGGAGCGTCAAAGCCGGGTCAAACGTTGTCGGAAGGACCTGAAATTTGACGTGCAGCCCTTTGGAAGCATGTAGAAGGTACTCATGTGCTTTGTTTAATGAGTGGCAGCATCGAAGGTTCTCGCCACTGAGAGGCTTGATTTCACCTTTCAAGAGTTGTGGAGGGTCAAACGGTGTTGGTTTGACTTGAAATTTGGCGTGGACCCTTTTGGAGGTATTTTGAGACCATCCATAGGCTCTCATCGAAGATTTGATGTCTTCGACACTGTCGCCGCCGGGAGCTCCTATTCAGTCGTTAGAGGATTGAAGTTAGGCCAGATGGTGTCGAAATGGCCCGAAACTTCATGTGTAACTTTTTTTTTGGTTATTTTGAAGGATCTTGCAGTTTTTGTTTAATTCTGACAAGATCTGAAGCCTGAAGCAGATTTGCTCGTTTGTAGTAGGATGCGGCTCCATGTAGCTTTTGATGTTGAGGAGGCAAAGTGACTTTTTTTGGTGTCAACAAAGTTGCTAATGCTTTGAGTAGAAAATCAGTGATCATGGCCAGCTTGAGAGGAGTCAGTGTCCTACATCAGTTTGAAGAACTTGGAGTAGAAGTGTAACCATTAAGGAAGGGTGTGATGTTGGCAAGTATGATAGTGTCTGAGCCTACCTTCATCTAGAAGATCAAAGACAGTCAATTGCAAGGCCCGGACTTGGCCAAGATTGTGGAGCACATTTCCGAACGTCCCGATTTCAGGGTAGTGGATGGAGTGATGTATTTTCGTGACCGTTTGTCTGTGCCTAACATCAAAGACTTGAAGAATGAGATAATGACTGAAGCCCACAGTAGAGGTACTCTATGCATCCGGGTAGCACCAAAATGTACCAAAATTTGAATAACCGATTCTGGTGGAATAACATGAAACGAGAGATTGCAGCTTTTGTATCTCGGTGCCCCACTTGTCAGCAGATTAAAGCAGAGCACCAAAAGCCTCCAGGGTTGTTGCAGCCATTGGAAATTCCAGAGTGGAAATGGGGGCATATCACTATGGATTTCGTCTCCGGTTTGCCTACTACCGAGAAGGAGAACAATGCTATTTAGGTTATAGTAGATTGTCTCATGAAGTCTGCTCACTTCATTCCTATGAAGACAGGAAGTAAGATGCACATGGCACCACTTGCAGATTTATTCGTGACTGAGATTGTTAGTAGACATGGACAGCCCGTCTCCATCACGTCAGACCGAGATAGCAGATTTGTTTCGAGGTTTTGGAAGACCCTATTTGAATCTATGGGCACAAAGCTGCAATTCAGCACTGCATACCATCCTCAGACTGATGGTCAATCAAAGCGGACTATACAAACTTTGGAGGACATGCTATGTGCTTGTGTGCTAGATTTTAAGGATCAATGGGATGAATACTTGCCACTTTGTGAGTTCGCATACAACAACTACCATTCTAGCATTGGTATGGCACCTTTCGAAGCACTCTATGGTAGAAGATGCAGAACCCCTATTTGCTGGGAAGAAGTCGGTGTTCGTAGCTTCCACGGACAGACAATAGTTGGAGAAACAAGTGACAAGATTAAGCTGATCCAAGAATGGTTAAAGGTCGCCTGAAGCAGACAGAAGAGTTATGATGATACTCGTAGAAGGGATTTGCAGTTTAAGGAGGGTGACAAAGTATCTTTGAAAGTATCTCCGGTCAGAGGAACTCTAAGATTTTTGACAAAAGGGCAAGCTTACGAGAAGGTACATCGGACTGTATGAGATTTTAAGTAAGATTGGAGACGTTGCCTATAGACTTGCGTTACCGCCGGAACTCTCCGGGGTACACAATGTTTTTCACGTCTCTATGTTGAAGAGATATGTCCCCAAATCCTTCACATGTACTGCAGCATGAACCAATGGAAATCCGAGAAGACGAGTATGTGGAAAAACCAGTCAAAATTGTTGATACCAAGGAGCAAGAACTGAGAAATCGGACAATTCACTGGGTCAAAGTACAGTGGGAAAATCATGAGCAAGAAGAAGCGACATGGAAACTAAGAGATCAAGTCCAGAGAAAGTACCCACACTTGTTACCTGAGGTATAACTATTTTTATTTGGAGGACCAAATAACCTAAGGGGTGGAGGATGTCAAACCCCAACCGAAGATTAGCGCGATTAGTGCCTAGTAAGTGCGTGCTTAATTATAATGTGGGTTTAGTGTTCGTGGGTTAGAAATTGGTTCGATTTAGTCTGGAATTAGCTTTTGGGGGATTTTGAGAGCGCTTTGGGTCATTCAGAGACGCTCAGGAGTGCCTTGAGTGTACGTGTAAGCTTGGGAGGAATTTCTAGTTTTCCTATTTTTATTGTGATTTCGATCTATTTTGAATGGTTTTATTTTATGGTGCAACTTTTCTGTTCAACTTGTCTGTGTTTGAGGCCCAGAAACCCATGTTTTGGCCCAAAAGAGTAAAACAGTCATTTCACACCAAATCTAGACCCAAATTTTGAAATTTCAAAACTACGCCAAATTTATACTTTTTGGAAACTATATTTTTCGGTGATCGATTTTGTCTTCTTCGTCGATTTCATTTGAGGCCCGCAAGTCAGTGTTTTAACCATCGCATGTTCTGGAGTCAATGGGGCCCACAAACCCATTTGACTTAAGTCCCTCCTTGTCCCTCACTTATCTCACGTTTCAGACTCATTTCTGCAACTCTTCTTCAACCCAACTGAGAAGAAACTCTCCTTCCCCTTCACTTTCTCTCTTTGCATGTCTAGGCTAGAAACCTCTTGTCGGATGTGAATTTCGACCCCCCCCCCATTTTCCTCTCCAAGAGAGGCATGATTTGGGGAAATCTCCATTCATCTATATATATGCTATTTAAATTTTACATCGAAAATGAGGATTCCGACTACTCTCAAAATCGATGGATCACGATCGCCAGCTACGGTACGGCCGTAACACTGTTCTTCGACAAAAGTCGAAGAAATATGGGGAGAGAAATAATAAGGTGGGTTCTTCCTCTCGTCTAATGTGCTGCCGGCAACACACGACGGTTGTCCTGTCACATTAATTTGGGTCTCTTTGGGTCTCTTTAATTTTGGGTCAATTAAGGGTCATGAGTTAAAGTCCGAATAAAGGTTAATCCTCACATAGCATAATCGTAGTATATCCAAGTAAAACAAAATAATTAAAATAAAGAAAATAGAATAAAAGAGGGGGGAGATGCCAAATATTTAAGAAGAGGATCGGCCCCGTTCCCGGGTACCCCCTTCTGATCCCTTGGCAAAATAGGGTTTAAAGGTTGATTTTTCAAACCAAAATGATGAAGCAAATGAGACTTTGACTTGTGATTTCTGTGTTTTTCGTGTGCGATACACGAGTGATAAAAGTAAAAGGCCGATGGGCCGTAATTAATTGAAGGTGGCCGATGGGCCAGGATTGATTGAAAATGGCCGATGGGCCAGTGTTTGTTTTAGGGTGGCCGATGGGCCGTGATTGATTAAAAGTGTGTGTGAAATCACTCATCTCATCTCGTTATTCTCATTTATTCAATTTTAGAAATCAGTTCTTTATTCCCTTTATCATTAAGTTCGATTAAATATCTGGCACCTGAGGTGGAGGAAGAAATAAAAGGAAAATCTTTTTGGGTTTATTTTATTGGTTTTATAGTTTTTATGGCTTTTTTATATGGGGCTAGAAGGGCCTAACTAACGGATTTTTACTTGGATTTACGTGATTAGTGCTTTACTATTGATCATCGGATTAACCCTAACCTAAGGTCCTAGACCGCCCACATCAGCTCTCCCAGTCCCCTAACGGAACAGGAAAAGTGACGGGGCGAAGCCTAATGCGCTAAGCTACCTAACGGGGAAATTTGATCTAATCCTAGGGTATGAATAGCCTGAGTTTGATGGTTCAGCGCCTAAGCAATTTATTAATTGTGATTTTTAATTGGTTCGGTTTGTTTTGAGTTGAAGATTAATTAAGAGGTGGATTGAATGTATTTTGGGGTTCTGTTTAAGTTGTTTAAGGTTCTGGAATTTATGGTTTTAATTTAAAACGTGAAATGATGTCGAAATCCGTGAAGCGGGGTTGGCAGAAGACTTGGGCGCCAAAGGGGTGGCGCCTAGGATATTCTGGTGACTTGGGCGCCCAGACAGTGGCGCCTAAGTGGTTGTTTCTGGGTGGTTTGGTTAGCGACGATGGTATCGATGTTATTTTCAGAATCCAAGGGGTTCTTACTTGGTGAATTTTAATGTTTCAAATTGTTCTAATTCTCTGATGTTCAAATGTCAAAGGGATTCGGATCCGGATTTTGAAACAAAATTTAGAATTCGCGTTTTAGTGCAAATGAGAGGATGGGCGCCAAGGGGGTGGCGCCCAGGTGGATGCCTTGAGATTTTCAGGTATTCCGGATGGGATTCGATATTGGTTTTCGGATCTAGAGACTATTTTAGGTTCTGGTTTTAGTTAATTTAAGTGGTAAGGTGTTTAGCTATTCGTTTTAAATTGAAGTTGTAAACCAAGGTTAGAGTGTAGGAAAAGCGCAGCAGGGGTGGTGCCTAGGTGGTTGTTTGTTTGTTCGTAAAGGCTTTGGGAGCTAAGCCCGAATCGACTAAAGTTTCAAACGTTTTAAGTTAAAAGTGTTTTAATATGTTGATTCGGATTGGTTTAAATGTTAATTAATTATGTTAAGTTGTCAATTGGGGTACTTTATGAAAACAGGTAGGCTGGGCGCCCAGGGTGTGGCGCCCAGGTAGGATTTGACAGATGGGCGCCAAGGGTGCGGCGCCCAGGTGAATTATTCTGTGGTTCGGATCGGTTCAGTATTTTTTAGGTTGATTTGCGGTTGAGCTTTATGGTTTGATGTATTTTAAATTAAAAATGTTCTGTTGCGATAATTACGATTAAATTTCGTTTCAATTAATTTGGCTTTAGTAACGGGAGAGGCTGGGCGCCCAGAGAGTGGTGCCCAGGTGGAGGTGACAGGATGGGTGCCCAGGGGGTGGCGCCCAAGTGTCTGCCTTGTGCGTCCGAGTTGGTTCGATGTTTTAAGTCTATTCGGGTTTATGGTTCCGATTGTTTTAGGTTTCAAGGATGTTCCGGTGCGTTGATCGCGATTGACTTCGAATTTAATTTCAAGTAGGGTTTCCTAGTGATTGGGTAGGACGGGCGCCGGGAGGGTGGTGCCCAAGTGGATGCGGATGGATAGGCACCAAGGGGGTGGCGCCCAAGTGGATGCGGAAGGATAGGCACCAAGGGGGTGGCGCCCAAGTGGATGCGGCAGGATAGGCACCAAGGGGGTGGCGCCCAAGTGGATGTTTTGTGATTTATTCGTTTTGTATTTTCTAAGTTGGCTTGAGTCCAAATTGATTAAGGTTTCGAGTCTTTTAGGTTAATAGTGTTTTAAGGTGTTAATTCAGGTTGAATCAATTAAGTTTAATTAAGTGGTGGTTTCTAAGGGAATGTGATAAGATAGGCGCCGGGAGGGTGGTGCCCAAGTGTAAAGGCAGGCTGGGCGCCCAGCGGGTGGCGGCCAGGTGTCTGTTTTGTGGTTTTGGGTTGCTTTTGCGTTTTTATGTTGATTCAAGTCTAAGTTGATTGAGGTTTTAGGTTTCTTAAATTTAAAAGTGTTTTGTTATGTTAACTAGGATTAAATTTGGGTTGTGATTAATTAGAAATTTTAATTAGGGGTTCTTTAGAGACGGGATAGGATGGGCGCCAAGAGGGTGGTGCCCAAGTGGCAGTGCAGGCTGGGCACCCAGGGGGTGGCGCCCAGGTGGACTTTTTGGAGTTTTGTTGGTTTTGAGTTTTTGAGTTAATTAGAGATTAAGTTTATTAAGGTTTACTTATTCTAGGTTTAAAATGTTTTACTGTGTTGATTCGGATTAGTTTAAAGTCTTAACTAATTAACTTAAGCTTTAACCGGGCTGTCTTAGGGAATGAGTAGGCTGGGCGCCCAGAGGGTGGCGCCCAGGTGGCTGTGGAAGGATGGGCGCCCAGGGGGTGGCGCCCAGGTGGCTGTTTTTTGGGGTTTTGGTTTTTTTTGTGTTTTTAAAGTTCTTAGTTATTTCTAAATCCGAATTAATTAGGGTCTTAAGGTTTTAGGGTTCTTAATGATTTGATGTTTCTTAAGTTTACTAATTATGTTGTTTTAATTAATCTTAGGATTTGTCCTACTTAGGCACTAAATTCAATAACTTAGACTATCTAACTATTCTTTTTGGGTTTTTTTGGATATCTTTTAATTTGTTTTTGGTTTCTCTCTAATTTACTAGAGAGTAAGGAAAGAGAAGAAGGGGTTTTATGTTTTATGATGTTTTTGGGATTTTCTATGGATGTGTGGTTCAAATGATATGATGTGAAGTGTGACAAAAATGGTAATTCGAAGTTCACAACATGTCAAACAACCTAAAATATCATTATCATGCAGTTTGTAAATGAACTAAATGCGGAAGATCGGAAGTTGTGCACAAAAGTGGAGAAATCCACTTGGGCGCCACCCCTGTGGTGCCTACCCTGCTCAGTCAGGGTTTTCAACGGAACACAACGAATGCACAAGAATCTCAGTATTTTTAAGACAACTTACGATATTCAGTGCCTGATGCGAATGTTTTAATTCAAACTACTAATGATGCAACTAACGAACCTACGAGCAAACGATGTAACGGGCGGAGATCTAGAACCCAGACCCTGTCTCAAAAGGGTAGGCGCCCAGGTGGTTCCGGAGAGGGCAGGCGCCCAGTGGGTGGCGCCCAGCCTTTCTGCCAATGGTTGTTCGCGATCTTTTCAATATAAATGATGATGATGATGATGCTAATGCGAGATCTGATCTAACAATGCAATTAGAACTACAAAATCCAAACGAATCTACTATATTAGAATGAACCTAAACATATTACTAACATGATGATGCACTAATACTATTTTTATCACAAGCTAATGTAGATCTACGATGCTCAAATGGTCCTAAGCATATTTCTAAGAATGAATGGTAATGGAATATAGAAAAAGAAAGGAGAGATCTAGGAATACCGATATATGATGCGTTCCTCAAGTTCCTAAAACAAAGCTTTCGCAAAGATCCATAGCTCCAGTTGAAGATATGGAAGCCTCCTCCTCTCTTTCTCCTTCCTCTACTCTAGATCTGAAGTTTTTCTCTAATGGTGGCTACCTTTCTTCTTCTTTTTCTATTCTCTCTTTTTGCCTCTTTTCTTAGGGTTTTTGGGTAGCCTCCCTTGTAAATGAAGTTAAGAGGGATTATATAGGTTTGGGACGAGTTTAGAAGGGCTAGGGCTTCATTATTTCGGGTTTCTAGAAGGTCTCACGCATCCCTAGGCGGCTTAAGTTGTTTTAGGGTGAACTAGGGTTTGGAGGGAGGATGGGCGCCCATGGGGTGGCGCCCACATGGCCTGCGCATGCTGGGCGCCCACAGGGTGGCACCCACATGGCCTGCGCATGCTGGGCGCCCACAGGGTGGCGCCCAGGTGATCCTGGAGAGAGTGGGCGCCCACAGGGTAGTGCCCAGCTGGTTCGTGTTTCGCTTTTGGTCCTTGGTCTCATTTGGAGTCGAGATTGAATGGATATATCTTCAGCTGGGGGGACCTACATTAGCACTTAATAGGCTGGGCGCCACATGGGTGGTGCCCAGATGGACTTCAAGGCTGGGCGCCACAGGGGTGGTGCCTAGGTGAACTTCAAGGCTGGGCGCCACAGTGGTGGTGCCTAGGTGGTTCGGTTCGTCTTCGATGCTTGGTCCTTACGTATAAGTGGTCCCGGTCTAATCTCGAACCAAACTAGTAAATTTTAAGGTGGGTGCCCACCATGGGGTGCCTAGGTGATTCTAGGAAGTGTGGGCGCCACAGGGTTGGTGCCTATGTGGAACTTAGGAGGGTAGGCGCCACATGGGTGGTGCCTAGGTGGAGTCGATTCATTTTCGGAGTTCGGTCCTTACGTTGAGTGGTCCCGGGCTATTTTTAGGCCAACTAGTGAAATGTGGAGGCTGGGCGCCCACCATGGGGCGCCTAGGTGGTCCTGGGCTGTGTGCGCGTCCACCATGGGGCTCCTAGATGGTTTTCCATAGGATGGGCGCCATATAGGTGGTGCCTATGTGATTTTCATCTCTTCTTAGGACAAACTTCGGAAGCTCATAACTTTTGACTCGCTTATCGGATTTGGACGTTCTACATATCGCCGGAAAGCTCTCGACGTGAGGAATTCAATGGTCAAAATGTCTTGACAAATAGGGTCTGAAAATATGAGGGATCTCTGGACCAATGGATTCGATTTCCTAACTTTGGCTAATCGGGTGACATTTTGGGAAACTAAGTATGGTCTTTAGAGGGATTGGCCTAAGCATGTCTTAAGTGGTCTGAAAAGGGTTTGAGTAGTGTCATGGTTCCCTCGTTGTGTGAGTAGTGAATTGGACTCAAGGTCTTGACACGACTTGGCTTTTCTCTCGCGAATTTCTAGAAATCATCGAACTAAGTCTAAAATTAGCAACAAGCATCTTCATCATCGTTAATTAATCTGAATTATGCCTTTAATCATCCAATTGTGGGTGAAATGGGGGAATCACTATATATGATAGGTATTTAAGGCTATCATAGGGGCCAAATGAGGTGTCTACAGTATGCCCCTCTTTGGAGAGCAACACATGGAGAGTTGTGCTCCAAAGAAAGTAGACACACCACTCATGACTCACGGGAGCTTTTGAGCTCGCGGGAGTGGCCATCTATGGATGTATGCAATTGCAAATTCATTCTAAAGATGAGGTTCACTTTTCTAGGATTGGTCCTGATTCAGGGGGAGAAAGGAAAAAAGAAGAAGTTACGTGCCTACTGATTTGATTGGAAACCCGAGATCTGTGCCTCGGTACCCGTGGTATTGCCACGTGGCGGGTTGGGAACTGTGCCCCGGTTGCCGAAATTTAAAATGATGGCGGGAACTGCGCCCCGGTGGTCTGAATCAGAAGTCAATCTTTCAATTGGTTAAGTCACTATTAGAATTTCATTTGTTCATGCAATAGAGTTTAATTCAAATGGTCATATATAGCATCTTTTAACTTTCATCCACAGTTGAATGTTCACGGCATAGTTAAAACTAAATAGCAAAAATGGGGATCTTGAAGGCAATTACAAACACAGCTCAAGCAATAGTGTGAGGTGCATATGAGAATGAGATGCATTTTTGAAAAGATGTTTGATTTTGAAACTCAGGTATGCATCGAAAAAGCTAAATCAACGGAAGACGGTCACCGGAATAACTGTCACTCTCTAGTGATCTTGGTCTTCACCCAAGCTTAAATGAGAACTTGGGATAGATTCGATCATCTTTTTGGTGCTTATCATGGAGAGTTTCAAGTTACACGGTTTCCATCTTCCAACGTCAAGATTTGAGTCGGCGAACACACAATTCGTGAGAACACGATATTATGGTTGCCATACAGATTATAAGCGCTTAAGGGGGGCCTACGGCGACTCAATTTTCTGACATAAAGTAAAATTATGAAAATCACAGTCAAGGGTACTTACCTCCAGAGCTTTCCGTAAATCCAACGTTGGGTATCACTGCCATTTCCTTTCATCATTTGTTTGCCGAAGTTTGAGTCATATGCCTCCATCAGTGTACTTGAAGGTCCTTCACCTTTGGTGTCTTCGTTTTTTTTGCTTTGGGAACCTATATTGAACAAACACTAAAAGATTCTGCATTTCTCATTGTTAGTGCTCTGTAGTTCAAATTTCATTGATGGAGATGACATGGGATGCAATGCACAATGTCAGATGTATGCGTGATGGGACTAATGTGCATGTGACAGGACTTTATGTGATGGGACAATGTTTGGTTGACAATGTGCACCATGTTATTGTGCCTCTCTTAACTTGCTTTCTCTCTCTCTCTTTTGGCTATTTATTTATTTATTTATTTTTTGCTTTTTTTTTTCTTTGCTTTTTATTATTATTTTTTTTTCTTTTTTTTTATTTCTTATTATTTTCTCTCTTTTTTATTATTATTTATTTAAATTATCATTATTATTTTTAATCATCAATCATCATTAATTCTTGTTCGGGTTCAACTTCTCAAAATTCTAGGACAATTTGGCTCAAAGAGGCCTTTGGTTCTCTAAGGTGATAGATAGGCGCCACAGGGGTGGTGCCCAGCCTGTTCGAGCTTTGGTTCAAGGATTATGAAAAGAGACAGCTTGGGCGCCCAGGGGATGGTGCCTAGGCGGATTGCATGGATGAAGTTCGTCTCGAAGTAGAATGGTGGATTTGGAAGACAAGTCACCTAAACGTCCAAGAAGTGGTGCCCAAGATGCTGTCCTAGTCCGTTTTAGAATGTAGTTTTAACTTCAAAGAAAAAGATTGCATTTCAGGTTGGTTTCAAAGTAGAATTCTAATTCAAGGTAATGTGTGACCTGGGCGCCCAAGGGGTGGCGCCCAGACTGCATTTCGAGTTAGTCTTGAAGTGGGATTCGGGTTCAAGGCAATGTGTGACCTGGGCGCCAAAGGGGTAGTGCCCAGACTGCATTTTGAGTTAGTCTCGAAGTAGGATTTGTGTTCAGCCTATAGTACCAAGAGTCCTCGTCGGAGTACAAGCTTGACCTTTAGAGAATAGGTGATCTGGGTGCCCGGGGTGTGGCGCTTACGTGGAATTGCATGTTTAGCACTTAGAGTCCCTGTCAAAGAGAAGTTCAAGTTTTAGGGAGAACAAGTGACCTGGGCGCCCAGGGAGTGGCGCCCAAGCTGCTGTTCGTGTTCTTTTAAAATTCTCATGGGGTTCAGACTCTAATCTATATAAGTGGATCAAGGCCACGAATTTCCCACAACTCCTACTCTTTCAGACTTCGAATTTCAAAGCCTTCAAGCTCTTCCTTGCTCCCAAGTAAGTTTTCTCTTCTCTTTTTCTTTTTTAAGATGAATGGCATGTCTCATGGATATACTTCTAATTGTATGATTATTTAGTTGATCAACTTGGTATATGATTTCAGATTAAAGCATCCTTTTTATTTGTTTTGTATGTTTTCTTTTTCTCTCTTTTTTTTTGTTTTTTTTTTTTTTTAAATTCGCTTTTATCCTCTTTGAGTTATGTGGTTGATCAATTTTTTTTTTTTTTTTAAATCCTTTTGATCATGTGTTGGCCTTTTTGTTTCTTTTTGTGTTTGGTGATTTTTATATCTAATATTTCAAGATTATGTTCAGTTTTCGTCATGCGCATGCACAATCTTTGATTTGAATTTGAGCCTAGTCTTATGCTCTTGCGTATATGTTGGCTTTTGTTTTGGTTGTGGTGATGTCTTGTCCCACGTTTTCTTTATTTAATTTGTCAAGGCTGTTTTATGGCATAGGCCAGTCTGTCATAGTCAAATTTGGGGTGCCTAGTTGAAAAAACACCAGCAGGGAAGGTTAGGCGCCACCCTGGTGGTGCCTATCTTTCTGATTCGCACTAAGGGCTTGTGAACCCGAATTTTGGGGCATCTTTTCATATTCTGGTTCTCTCCGGCTTCATAGTATGTTATGAAAACATGACTCAAGGACACTAAAGTCTTTAACTTGGCGAAATAATGATGTCCTTATGGGAGATATTTCAAGGCTGGGGTGGGCGCCACCACTGTGGTGCCTAGCTGACTCTCTGTTTTTTTTTTTTTATGAATATTAAGATGTTGTATTGTATGGGCATGTAGCTTGGACTTCTTGGCTCTCGAGAGGGTTTAGGACAGCCTAGCAGTATCTTTGGAAGTATCTCCCACAGATTTGAGAAGGCCTAATAAAATTATCATGGCTAAACCAGTACCTTTTGCGGTGAATTCCTCAAAACAGACCTGGGCGCCACCCCTGGGGCGCCCAAGTGACCCCTTTTTTTTTCTCTTTTTTTTTTTATGTTGTTTTGGATTTCCTCTAATTATGAACTTTTCTGGGTTGTTTTTATTCTGTAAAGGGTTTCTAAAGCCTTGTGCATATGCCTACAGGTCTTTTCTTATTCCAATGGTCGGCTCTCCGATCTTCTCATTCGTTGTTGATGGTGTTGAGGGTTCTTCCGCTTGCAAGCCCTACTCGCCAGGGGATGAATATTGGTCCCCTGGAGCTGAAAAAATAGGGTATTATGACTCTGAGGAACGGGCAGAATTCTACCTCAAGCATGAATCCTCCCTGCCTGTTACCTATGACTGCGTTTTCCAATTTGAAGAAACTATGGACAAGCGCATTGTGGAGATTAGGCGCAGCAGGTATGATTTACTGGCTATGAAGTACAAAGGTATCCACAGGTTGTATGGGGGTTTGTGTATTGTGGGCAGGACTGCTCTAAATAGGCTGAATGGTTATGATGGGCTTCTGGAAGACTTGCCATCTTTTGTCAACAGCGTGCTCCAATCTCTCTTATGAAGCATGTTGGATGTCAGGGGGATGTTTGAAGTTTGGGAGGCTATGAAGTCTACTGATGAACGAGCTCCTATTGATGACTTTAACACCCTACACAGGCGGATGGATCAACTGGAACTCATGGTCATGTCTTGCCCTCACGAAGCTGAATCATCTGTTCCTAGGCGCTACAAGAAGTACTTCGAGATGCAAAACACTAGCCTCTCGGCGCTTATTCATCCGGTATACACGGCTTATCTAAATGACTTCCAGGGAGTTCGGGATATTTGCGGTGTCTTGAGGAATCCGCCGGATAACTTGAAAGAAGTGCAAGGGCAACTCGAAGTTCATATCGTCGAAATGGAGGCACAGATGGCGCGCTTTCCTACTTTCAGCGGGATGGTCCATCCATCCTAGGGGACTCACTAAAAGTTTTTCTATCTTAGGCTAGGATTTTGTTTCAATAAGAGGTCAGGTCATTAAGACCATCTTAGTTAGTTATAAGCTCCACCTAGGGTATTGTGGGCAAAGGTTGTGACCTCTATTTTAGTTCATGTTTAGGATTCAGTCGATTCAATTAATTGCTATAGTTATTGTTTTAAGACTCTTATTGGAGTTTAATAAAAGTTGATTTAGACTTTATTTTCTTTTCCTTTTTTTTATTTTATTTTATGTGGTGATGTTTATTATTGAATGATGATGACATTTATTATGATGAGGTTAATGATTAGTTATGAGATTCGATGAGTCCAATTTTGTTAAGACTGGATCATAGTCATTAATAAAGATTGATTTTTAGCCTAACCCGAGTGTGGATTGTGTCTTAACTTCATCTCCATTGATGTTTAAATTAATGTTAGGTTTGATCTTTTTTTTCCTTTTTTTCATTTTTTTTTTTCAGTTGAGTTGTTCTTTTTTTTTTTTTTTAGGTGGATCTCCCCCCTTGAAGGACAGCCCCACCATGTGCTGGTGTTGGGCCACTATGCGCCCAGCACTGGGCGTTAGGTCATAAGGGTGGGGCTGCCCCAATCTTTCCCCCTCTTTCTTTCATTTCTCTGTTTCCCTCTCTTCTTTTCTTTTGTTTCTTTCTTTGGGTTCTTGCTTTAGGTGAGGCGCAAGGAAGAGGTAGCAGTGAGCTGAGTGGAGAAAGAGGAGAGGAGAAAGGGAAGAGCAGCAGCGCACAAGTTTGTCGTCGCCCAGGTAAGTGGGTCTCAACCCCTTTTCCATTTCTTCTTTTTTTTTTTTTTTTTCGTTTCCCATGGTTGCTGTGATAGTTTCAGGTGAAGTTCCAGTGAGCAGCAGTGGAGAAGAGGGAGGAGAGAGAAGGCCAAGTATGTGGTTTTCTATCTTCTCATTTTCCATTCTTTCTTCTCTCGCTCGTTTCTTCTTTTTTTTTTTTTTCTTTCTTTCTTACTAACCTGTTTCTGCCAGCTACAGGTGGAGGCCGACTAAGTTGAAGAGAAAGAGAGGAGAGAGAGATTCAGGTATGTGGCTTCATCTTCTTTCCATTTTCCATTTCTATGCTCTTTCTTTTCTCTTCCCTCTCTTTTTTTTTTTTTTTTTTTTAAATCTGTTTCTGCCAGTTATAGGTGAAGGCCGAGTAAGCTGAAGAGAAAAGGGAGAAGAGAGAGATTCAGGTATGTGGCTTCATCTTCCTTCTTCTTTTTATTTCTATTCTCTTTCTTTTCTCTTCTCTCTGTTGTTTTTTTTTTTTTTTTAGACTCTGTTTCTGCCAGCTACAGGTGGAGGCCGAGTAAGCTGAAGAGAAAAGGGAGGAGAGAGAGATTCAGGTATGTGGCTTCATCTTCCTTCCATTTTCCATTCTTTCTATTCCCTTTCTTTTCTCTTCTCTCTGTTTTTTTTTTTTTTTTTTTAATGTTTGCTGCTGCCGTTTCAGGTTGTGTTTGACTGGGCTGAACAAGGAGACCAGCAACAGAGTGAGGGGACGAGGAAGGAAAGGGAGAAGAGGGAAGGGGCATTTGCAGAGCTTGGTAGCCCAGGTATGCGGGTCTCATTCTTTTCGTTTATCTCTTCTTTCTCTCTTTTTATTTATTATTATTGTTTTTTTTCTGGGCGATGGCTGCAACATGGGGTTTTGTGGCTTGGTTTTGGCCAAGGGCAGCTAGGGACGTGGTGGATTTTGATGAGGGAAGAAGGAATGGAGTTGTCCCAGTTGTGGTGTTGACAATCCCAACCCCCTTGATCCAAATTTGAAAGGTTGCAGAGTGGGAATCCCTTGGCGAAATTGGTTTGGGTGGAAAATAGGCATTCATTGTGGTTAGTTGGGATATGTGTGATGATGAGGAGTGAGGTCTGGCGTGACCTATTGGAAGCTAACAGGTGCAGTGGAGATTGTTTGAATTTATTGAGCGTTCCATTGGCTTTAAATGAGAATGTGGTGAATAGGATTTGGACTCCCAACATAGATCTCGGCCACTGTGGGGAAGTGGTTTGGGCTTTTCTCTTCTTGGTTGTTTTCTATTTATTTATTTATTTTTTATTTAGGGGTTTGTCTGAGTTTGTGGAGCGCTTGTTTTGACTTGTTCCTTACACCATGGTGTGTTTTATGCTCACTTCCATATTTGTAATTATGTCGGGAACCTTCTGCTCTTTTGTCTCTATCTTGTTTTTTTATTTGTTTATTTTATTATGTAAAAGAGTAAGCTTGGTAATTGAGGGGTGTGGTGGTGATGGCTAGGGTGAGTTGGTTATGATGTGATGGGACAAAGGTTATGGGTGCTGTTTTTAGTTTAAATTGTGATTCGGTTATTCATTTTTTTGTTTTTTTTTTTTATATCTTTATAAATTTCTCATTGTTGTGGTTGTCATTGTTTCCCTTCTTCCCTTTTTCTTATTTGTATGATGTGACTGTGGGACGGGATGTGATTCAGCCTAATGTGTTTGTCGAAATGATATAGTGGTGATGAGGCAGAATGAGAGGTGTGAAGTTTGGGCTAAGTTGGGAGAGTTGGGTTGGAATGAATGTGTTTTTATTTCTTTTCAGGCTTGTAAAATGTGTTTTAATGAGGGTAGCTCAATAAATGGGATTCGTTTTGTCTTAATCTTTTGGTTGGATCAATGGTCATGGTCTCTTATGCTTATGGGGACTAACATTATGCCCTCATGCTCAACTTCTCATTTTGGCTTTGGGTACAGGTTTGTCGGATGGCTAGGACTAAGGAGACTTGTAAGCGCACTCCTATGTCATCGGACACTGTGGAAGGAGCCGGGGTAGATCAAATCATTGCTCCCCCGAAAAAGAAACAGAAGTGTGAGGATAAATCGGAGAAGAAGCCTCACCTTTCAGACGAGATACGAGCTGGCCGGGTAAACTCTTAGCTGTCTTTATAAATCTCATACTTTGTTGGCTTTCATTATTGTTGACATCCTTTCCTGTGATGTTTATGTTGCAGCCTGTCCCTTTTGCCCGGGCTAGGGTGAGTTGGTTACAGATGAGGGACTGGTGGACCGAGCTCCCTGATCACTTAAAAGATCGGGTCCGAGCGATGGGGTTCAGGGATTTCATGTCTATTGTCGCCTTCTGCACCGACCTTGCTCTCATTTGTGCTCTTTCCGAGAGATGGAGGGATGAGACGCACACTTTCCATTTCCCGCCCGGGGAAATGACGATTACACTTGAGGACATTGCGCGTTGCTGGGGGCTGAGGGTGACAGGCCTCCCTATTTTCTCCAGGGCGAATGATGCCAAGGCTTCTATCACTCGATTACGTCTGCATAGGATGTTCGGGGCTCGTCCCCAGTCCGGTGTGGGTCAGATTGACGCCGAGTGGGACGCCGAGTGGCTGAGGGAGGCGTACAGCCCAGAGAGGAAGAGAATCCTAAATAGTAAGTATTCCATTGTTGCCTTTGTAGCATCATATCTTTCTCTTCTGCTATTCCTACTAATCATTCCTCCCTGCTTCATTTTAGAGTGGGCTCGGAACCAGGCGGACTTTCTCGCCAAGTTGAGGGCAAGGGTACCGGATTTCGAAGGCTTGTTGGTTAGAGGATGTGAGGGAGGTCTTGTCCCCACAACGGCCGGGGCTCGGGCCGATGCTGGTAACATTTTGTCCCCTCTCCTTTAGATTGATTCAGAGTAGAAAAATACCCATGAGACCTGCATATTCGATATTTATCCTTTATTAACAGTGTTCATAATTCCTTTGACAGGTGAGGGCCCCTCTTCTGGTGGATCCCGATCTGCGGCCGGCCCTGCTGATGACGATGTAGCAGTGGTGGATGCGATTGAGAGTGATGATGAGGTGGATGGGGATTATGATGAGGATGCAGATTATGATGAGTTGGAGAGTGAGTTTATCGCGTCTGACGATGGAGACGACGAGATTGATGATGGGGACAGTGAGGATGAGGGGGTGAGACCTCGCCGAGTTGTTTCTGCCGGCTTTGATGAGAGGAGAGATGGAGGTGTGGGTAGAGGTGACGAGCGCGACGACGTCGGACCCTCTGAGCGTAAGCACTCGATCTAGTTTCTTTTACTGATCTCTGGCATCTTGTATGCTTGTCATACTTGTTTCTTACGTTCTTTCTCTTTTGCTGCAGGATATGAATGGTGGGAAGTGCCGGTTGATGGGTACGCTCGCCGAAAGAGAGTAGGGATACCTTGTGAGGTTTTTCCGGTCACGAGTGAGTACCGAAATGTTTGGTAGCTACTTTGTTCCTTATTCTGATTATATAATGAATTTCTTATGTCAATTTGGTATTGTGCAGAGAAAAAACAAGGGAGGCAGTCTGAGGTTCGTTTGAGGAGACCCAGGCTGGTTTCGGCACGATTGGGTGATGATGAGCATCTCCGGGCTTTCCTTCTGTTCTTTTTGGGGAGGTGTCTCTTTGCCAACGCGACTGGCAATAGAGCGTCCGGTACTCTCATTCGGTTTGTGCAGGACCTGGATAAGGTAGGCGACTATTCTTAGGGCGTGGCCACCCTTGCCTTTCTTTTCCATAGTCTGGACTCGAGGTGCCGCCTCCAGCCCGGATGTAAGAGCCTTCGAGGGTTTATGTCGATCCTACAGGTTTAAACCCCTATCCCCAAATGTGGTGACCTATTGTAGTCCACCTTTTCTTATCATGGGTCATTTTTCGTCTTTTGTGATAACTAAGCTTTGGTTGTGTATAGGTATGGGTTTGGGAGCATATCATCCAGTGTCGGCCTGAGCGCTTGCCTGCGAGGTTGAGTTGTACTTCCCGGGCTTCGCAGTGGTATCCTAATGCCAATTTGCGGAGTTTTGCCGACATTCTGCCTCCTGCGATGGCTAAGCGTATTAAGCTCTAGGAATGAGACGGGGCGAGCAAGGTTACCGGTTTATCTTAAATGAATTGAAAAATCACGAGGTATGCTCCTTTTCTCCTTTTATTTGTCATGTTAAATGTCTGCCTCTCTTTGTTCTCATTTGCTACACATCATGACTTGTCAGGTGATCTGGCAGCCCTACCGGGGTGGTCTGGATGATGAGGTGGCTTTTGTGCAGGAGGGGCATACTCTATTTGAGAGGGACATTTGGTTACACACTCCCCAGGTGGCGGTCAGGTTGGTTGTCAGCCGAGTTGCGCTCTAACTGGGACACCATCAGGTTGTCCCTGTAGAAAAGTCTATCATGCATCGGTCGTATCCAGGGTGGGGTTTGAAAGTGTTCAAACGCCGCCATCCGTGTCGGAAAGAGATAAAAAATTGGAGAAGGAAAGGGAGGAAGGCCACCTTCGGTGTAGATGCTAGTGCCTGGAGTGACTATGAGGTATATTGGAGGACAGCTTTGCATCGGTATATACTCCCGGAGTCGTATTCTTGTGGGGCTTCGTATTCTGTTAGTAATTGTGCGGAAGCGGCTGAGGCCTCGTCATTGGCTCAGGTGAGCATTGAAATTTTGTTCGCTCTAACGTTGTCTTCCTTTTTATCATGGCTAACATCGTTTCTTCCTTTACTTTTCAGGAGGAGATACCGGCTGCAGCAAGGCATTGGCAGGCATGTCCATCATCCGAAGGACGGGGCGAGGTGAGGGCTTATGAGGTTTCCAACTTCAATTATGGGCCTTACAATCTCAACGATTCATACTCTTCCCATCCTCTAACCGTGGCTCTCATGTGTGACAGGGGAGTCTGGGTGTGTAGTGTCCGATGCAGAGTCCATCCTCAGGGGAGATACACTTCGACTGTCTCACCTAGTGGAGAAAAAGGTATGACTTCTTGATTTAGTGTTTGAATCCAATGGTGCTTATCTCCATAGTAATGTCAATCATTCTTGATGTAACGGCATGGTTTATATTTCATAGGATACGGAGATCGTGAAACTGAGGGCACTATTGACAGCTGAGAGGGTACGAAAATTGTTAAACCTAATTAGCCAGGTGCTACCTTATTTATACTTTCCTTACTTAAAAAGCTTTGGTAACAGGAGCGCCGCCGGGAAAATGAAGTGATCATCGAAGTGTTGGCGGATTTTCGTGAGGTATGAGGTCATGGAGTTATTTGTTCATTTTGAATTTGTGTTTTATGACCTTTGGTTACTATGCAGAGCAACAGAGAGCAGGACATGTCTGAGGTCATGAGAATTCGATTGGAGAGCGATCTTCTCACTCTACAGGCGGAGGTGGACCGACTGCGGACTAGCGAGGTTTGCGTTTTGTTTTATCGCTCTTGTGTTCAAGACGTATAATGACAACTCTTAACCCTTTCTATTTGTGATCCTCAGGCAGAGGCTCGTGGCGAGCGCGATGGAGCGTTTGCAGAGAGAGCTGCTTCTATGGCACAAGTATGAGCGCTTCTCATGTGATATTTCAATCTTGATTCCATTGTTGATGTTGTTTATAATTTTGCTGTGTGCAGCTTGACGAGTTACGTGCCAGGCTTAGGAGCTTTGAGGCCCCTGTGCAGGTAAAGGTCTTTTCTTCTTTTAAAATTCCATGTTTGATGCTATAAGGTTTGTTGAACGTAATGTTTTGATAAACGTTGTCCTGTAGAGCGGTGCTATCGTTGCTTCTATTCCTCCACCTCCTAGCTGGGGCGAGGAGAAGGCCATTATTCATGATCATTACGCTCGGCGCATGGATCGCATGGAGCGACAACATGATGAAGTGGTTACTGATTTGCGGGGGCGTCTCGCTAGACTTCATCAGAGGGCAGAGGAGAGAGGTTATGCATTCTCGGACTCGACCCGCACTCCTTCTCAGCGTGCTCCTGGCTCGACCTCATTTGCTTCGTCGGCTCGCCGTGATGGAGCCGCTCCGTAGAGTCATCGTTCTTTGATCGGTCTCCCCAGGCTGCATCATTAGTGTATCCTTATTCCATGTATCCATATTTGCTAGTCATGTATTTATGTTGTTTCGCCCCATCTTTGGCTTATGGTGAGAGCTAATATGTATTTGATGTATGTTGTGCATACGTGTATTATGTATGTGTAGTTGAGATAGTGTGCTTGATGCTTTAGAAGTGCCATGGGAATGTGTTTGATTGATAAGGAGTTGTTGTTGGGTACCGAGGAATATATGAAGTGTTTTTCTTTCACAGGTAACAGGTTCTGTGTATCCGGAAATTTTCCGGGGTCCAAAAAACAAGGGGAAGTGCTGCCGAAATTTTTCTAAAATTTCTAAAATTTCGTGCCTCAGCAAAAACAATCTCATGGAAGAAGAATAATAGCAATCCGGGATAGACAAGATGAGATATAATAAACCAAATGAATGCAATCCCATGCCAATTTTGACGCGGAGAGGCAACATGGCCACAAGGTTCTCAAACAATGAGGAGTGCCTGAGTGCGTGACATTTGTGGCCTAAGCAATTCTATGTTTTTAAAGGCATTCACATCGTCAACAATAAGCATTAAGGCAAAAGCTCAAAATATTTTCATTTTCAAATCAAATATGATATCATAAAGGGTGTGCATAGCATACATCTATAATCAAATTCATCATTATATATCATAACAACCATAATTCATACTTTCCAAGTTTGGTCATCAGCATTTTGACCTTTTCTAGTTATGAGGAGTTGTGTGCAAAATAATACCCGTAGATAATATATAAAAAAATGCCCCAGCTTGTGGGATGTTATGAATGTAATCGGGGTTGGTTTCCCTGCAAGGTCTCAAAGCAAATTTGTTAGTTTAATATTTTTAGGCCCCCTGCATAATTTAGCTAAGGTGGCATCTTTCTTTCTCGGTAAAAATGTCAGGGGGCCATTTTGGCATTCAAGCTTTGGGAAAAGAGATGGAATTAGTACCTTAGTGTGTGTTCTTTCCTGCATTCACTCGGAAATGGTTAGCAACAAAAGCATGCATGAGGTGAGGGAGTGTGCAGTCCAGTGAGTGTTCGTGGCAATCGTGTATGCGATGAGGGCCCATATTGGGAAGCCGTGCAAGATAGATAGATAGATATATACATATATATAAAAAAAATGCCCCAACATAAGACTAGTGTTCATTTTGGCTGTGGGCAAGAAAGTACCCTCGTTCCATGATTGTCACCTTGGCGGTAATGTGATACTCCCTAACCATCATTTGGAGGTCGAGCCCTCACAAGCCCTCCTCTTGTAGCTGCTTAGTCTTTTCAGTTAAACTTCATAAAGCACTTGACTGTCCTCGGGGCTCGTTTGTGAGTTGTGTTTGTGTATGGGGTCGTAAGTCACCGTGCCTTCTTAGTGCTGTGGCTTCCGACCACCTTCTG
Source organism: Persea americana (assembly GCA_029852735.1). Classification (NCBI taxonomy): domain Eukaryota; kingdom Viridiplantae; phylum Streptophyta; class Magnoliopsida; order Laurales; family Lauraceae; genus Persea; species Persea americana. The sequence continues at coordinate 25,079,426 of CM056817.1, forward strand.
CTCAGTTCATGCAATGAGTACCCATGTCACTCCAGCGGGCCTAATTCTAATAGAGATTTTTTTTTTTTTAAAACATGTAACTGTGCAATGTCTAGGTCCTTTAAGCTTTCTAATTAACCCATGTAACGACCATTAGGCCAATGACTCCCAAACCGGACAGCTTTAGGGCACTAGGTATGCAAATACCCCTACGGGCTTACTGGCTCGGGTTAAAAAGGCTACGAACTCAAACTAGCTACGTCTAGGTCCTTTAAGCTTTCTAATTAACCCATGTAACGAGCATTAGGCCAATGACTCCCAAACCAGACGGCTTTAGGGCACTAGGTATGAGAATACCCCTACGGGCTTACTGGCTCGGGTTAAAAAGGCTACGAACCCAAACTAGATACGACTATATATATATTTTTAGCAAACCGTCGAAAGGCTTTTATGACATGGGCAAACTCACCTTTAGACCTTCACATCGAGTGACTTTAACCGTGCGGAATTTGTGCAGGGGAGATCCACCTTATTTGTGTATTTTTAAGTGTTAGTGTGTGTCCGAGTTCTAAGTTTGATCAGAGTGCATTTCTTCGGTCCTCCTATGAGATTTCTACAACTACGCAAAAGGCCAAGGAGGGTCATATTCTACAAGAAGTGAGGAAGGGCCATAATGTGTACCTTTTCAGGTACATAGCGTTCCATGGATCGGAGAGATCTTCCCCCTCTGCATTTACTAGTCTGTATGCATTTCTAGGATATACTTCTTTAATTACATAAGGGCCTTCCCAATTGGGTTGTAACTTACCTCAGGGATGCGGAAGCTGAGAAGGAGCGATGCGTTTCAGCACGAAATCGCCAACTTTGAATTTTCTTTCTTTGACATGTTTGTCGTAGGCTCTGGCAATCCGCTTCCGGTATACCTGTGCGTGCTCTGCTGCTTTCATTCTCCTTTCGTCAAGTAGGTCCAGCTGAAGTAGCAGTGCTTCTCACCTCTGGTCCTCTGTCATGTCTTCATCTAGCTGGATGCGCAGTGACGGGTGAAGGATTTCAAGGGGAAGGACTGCTTCCATTCCGTAAGTCAAAGAGTATGGGGTTTCTCCGGTGGGAGTTCTTATTGAGGTTCGATACGCCCACAACGCTTCGACCAAACGGTCTGGCCAATCACTACCTTTTGTGGTTTGCACAGTCTTCTTGATGATCTTTAGTAGGGTCTTGTTGGTTGCTTCAGCTTGACCATTTGCTTGGGGATAGTATGGGGTTGAATGATGCAGTTCTATGTTATATTTTGTGCACAACTCGTTCATTTGTTGGGATATGAATTGTGGACCATTGTCTGTTATGAATGCCTTAGGGATGCCAAACCTAGCTATTATATTCTTTTTAATGAATTTGACTACGGAGGTTGCCTTAATATTAACATATGCTTCTGCTTCTGCCTATTTAGTGTAATATTCTGTTGCTGTTAATATGAATGCCTTATTTTGTGTGTTCTCTACAGTAGAGGTCGGGGGCCCTATGATATCAAAAGCCCAGGTTGAGAAAGGCCATGGAGCCGTGGTAGGGTGAAGGGATGATGAGGGGGCATGAATTAGGTCAGCATGCAGCTGACATTCTTTGCATCTTCTGACATAATTGACTGAATCTGATTCTAGGGACGGCCAATAGTAACCTAAACGGATGATCTTCTTAGCTAACATCTGGCCGTTGACATGTCCTCCGCACTCTCCTGAATGTGCCTCTTTAACTATCTCTTGCCCTTCTTCTATGGTCATGCATCGTAAGAGAACTCCACTAAATGATCTACGGTATAGTAGCCCTGCGACTATGACATATCTCTGAACCATCTCTCTTAATGCTCTTTTATCCGGTCGGGTGGCGTAGTCAGGGATGTAGCCATCATGCAGATAATTCCAAATCTCATAGTACCACGGGTGGTCATCTTCCAGGTCATCATCATGTTGTATGCGAGCTAAGATCCCTTCTTTAGGTTTAGAATCTTCCTCCTGATCGGACTCTTCGGCCTTAGCTTTCTTACTCCTGTTTTTTAAGACTTTCAGCAGGACTTCGGCGGGGTTCCCCTTGGTCAGGTCTATTGGTTTGAAGGACGGAGAATCTAGCCTTCTAATCAGAAATTCTTTGGAATCCTTATCATCAGGCATCTCTATGATTGAGGCTAAAATCGCTAATGAGTCAGCCAATCGGTTCAAGGCGCGGGGGATGTAGAGAAATGAAATCTTCTTGAATTTTGACATCAGCTCTTTGGCTTTCTCGTGGTAGTGCGCAAGCTTAAGGGCGCTAACCTTCCATTCTCCAGCTATTTGGGAAATAACGACTTTAGAATCACCGAAGACTCTTAGCTTATCAACACCTAGGGCCTGGGCTCCTCTCAACCCTGCTAATAAGGCTTTGTACTCCATCGTATTATTGGTTGCTGGAAATCCGATTTTATAGGCCATTGGGATGACAACTCCTTCCGAGGATAATAACACTACACCAACTCCTTTTCCATTCTGATTCAAAGCTCCATCAAAGTACATGGTCCATAAATCATCATCCTTTGCTTCTTCAACATCCGCCAATAAGATACTTTCGTCGGGGAAATCAGTTGTAACCGGCTCATACCGTGGCAGAGGGAGGTGTGCCAGATGGTCGGCAATTGCTTGTCCCTTTATAGACTTCTGGGTAACATAGGTTATGTCAAACTCTGCCAAGAGCATTTGCCATCGCGCGACTCTTCCCGAAGTAACGGGTTTCTCGAAGATGTATTTTAAGGGGTCCATTCTGGCTAAGAGTCTGACCTGGTGAGCTAGAAAGTAGTGTCTCGATTTCTGGGCGGCCCAAACTACGGCTAAGCAAGTTCTCTCCATTGGGGAGTATTTCCTTTCGTAGGGTAGGAGAGATTTACTCAGGTAATAAACCGCGTTCTCTTTCCTCCCAGTCTCATCATGTTGACCTAGGACCATGCCTATTGTAGACTCTGTTGCTGACACATACAAAATGAGGGGCCTATGTTTAGCAGGGGGTTTCAGGACAGGAGGACTCAATAGATATTTCTTTAGATCTTCAAATGCCTTTTGACAGTCGTCATCCAAATGATATTCCACGCCTCCTTTTAACAATTTATAGAACGGCTCACATCTTTGTGAATGCTACGAAATGAATCTTCTGATGAATTGTAGTCGCCCTATTAGGCCTCTTAACTCTTTCAGGTTCTTCGGGGGTGGCATTTCAAGAATGGCCTTTACCTTAGAAGGATCGACTTCAATTCCTCGATTACTTACCATAAAGCCTAGGAGTTTTCCCGAGGATACTCCGAAAACACATTTCTTCGGATTCATCTTTAGTTGGGTGTCCCTGGATCGCTGAAGAACTCTCCTGAGAGCCGTGACATGTGTTTCAAGTGTTCTAGATTTGATCAGAATATCATCTACGTAAACTTCCACACAGTCGTGTATCATATCATGAAATATTGCCATCATGGCCCTCTGATAGGTAGCGCCGGCATTCTTCAAGCCGAAAGGCATAACAATGTAACAGTAAGTCCCCCAGGGTGTGGTGAACGAGGTTTTCTCCTAATCCTTTGGTGATAGTCTGATTTGGTTGTACCCTGAGTAACCATCCATGAATGATAGCACAGCGTGCCCTGCGGTATTATCAATAAGCACGTCGATGTGAGGTAAAGGGAAATCATCTTTGGGAGATGCCTTGTTCAAATTTCGGAAATCAATACAGACTCGGACGCGTCCGTCTTTCTTCTTCACCGGGACTATATTGGCAACCCATTAAGGAAACAACACAACCCTGATGAACTTTGCCTTGTGGAGTTTGTCAACCTCCTCTTTTACTTTCAGTGCAACATCAGGGAGCATTCTTCTCAATTTCTGTTTAACCGGTCTAGCATTTTCCTCCAATGGGATCCTGTGTTCCACTAGGTCTGGCGCAAGTCCGGGCATGTCATTATAATCCGATGCGAACACGTCTTGATATTCTCTTAGGACCTCAAGGATCTCGTTCTCTTCGTCAGGTTCTAGGCATGCACTGATTTGGACCTGCTTGGGTCTTTCGTCTGTTCCCAGATTTATCTCTTTCGTCTTTTCGGCAGCCGCTTGTGTTTCTTTGTCAAACTTCTTAATTACCCTCCTAAATTCATCTGAAACTTCATCATCCCCTTCTTCAGTGTCCACTAATTCGTAAACACCCATTCCATCATTGACGTTCACATGTTGCACGGAAAGTTCGGGTTCTGGAATGACAGGCAGAGATTCGCAGCCTAACTTCTCGATGTTTGTCATAATTTCTTCTAGTCGAGACTGCTCCACTGTGGGTATCTTCCATCGCCTTAGGTTGCCCATATTTGGATGATGATCACAGTCTTCTACTCCTACGGTTCCTATGTTTTTGGGTTTTCTATTTTCTAATTTTTTTGGGTTTTTAGGGTTTTCTAATTTTTTAGGATTTTTGGAATTTTCTAATTTTTTGGGATTTTTGGAATGATATGGTACAGGTGAGGTTGAAGATGGGCTATCTACTGAGGAGGATCCTCCCCGCTGGCGTGGCCAGGCGGTGGGGCGGTATACCACTTCGTGATCATTGAGGTCATCAGTTTCCCAAACTTCGTGGTTCTCTCGAGAGGAGTCTTCTCGCCAATGGGGCCAGGCAACGAGCCAATATACCACTTCTTCGCTAGTAGGGTTTTCGATTTCCCACGTCTCGCGACTTTCTCGGACTTCGGCGATCAGCCTTTTTTTTTGGGTAGAAGAGTTAATTCACTCGCATTCAGCATGTTACAAGATAGGGTCTGGAATCTTGGATCGATAGTGTGGTCGATATTGTTCACTCCTTTTGGTGAATGGAGCTCTTTCCAAGTGCCGAAGATTTCCTCGTGAGTCTCACTTTCAGACAAAGTCGAATCCTCCCAATCTTCTACAAAAACGGTCTTGCCTTTATCATTTGGATCCAAATTGTAGCATCCTCTTCCGAATGGAGGTGTTTTGGGGTCCAAGGTTTTGTCATGCTTCATGAAATGTTCATTTAAGGTCCAGTCCTCTTGTTTATACCTTATGTCATTGTGTGTGTCGTACCCTAATCCTTCTGCTCTCGCCCTAGGGTCCGGTATGTAAGGGTCGGTAATGCCTTCTCCATTCTTTCCTAGCCCAAATCCGGGTTGATACCCCATCTTCTTCATTAGAGTCCATCCTCGAGCTTGACCTTCGTTGTCAAACATCGGATTTTGCAGGGACGATAATTCGGAAAACATATTTTGCACAGGGTCCATATCCATCAAAGAAATGAGAGGATCGACCTTGTACCCATGAATCTTGACCTCTGGTGTAATGGGACCAGGTTGTAGGGTCGGGAGTATTTGAAGTTCTTCCGGTTCAATGACAGGTGGGTCTCCCATCAATTTCATGATCTTACCCAAGTGGGGGAATTTGACGCATTGGTGTCGGCTTGACATAATGGCATTCATGTGGTTCAACCATCGGCGTCCTAAGATCAAGTTAAAAGTGGTAGGGATATCCATAACGTAAAATTCTTCTGGCATTGAAATTGGGCCCGCTTGGACTAATAACATAATTTTTCCACAAACCGTTTTCTTATTCCCGTCGTAACCAGTTACGACCATAGGGGCTGGAATTAAGTCCTTTATTGTGAGCCCTAAGGCTTTGTAGGTTTTCAACGGACAAATATTCAGTGATGCACCAGTGTCAACCAAAGCTCCTGACATTTCCTTCCCTGCTATCTTGACTGTTAGATGTAGGGGAGAGGTTCTCGCCTCAGGTGGTATTTCCTTTAATTCTTCCTCAGTAAAAGTAATCGTAGGGAACGAAGCTCCCAGGGCCAAGGCTGAAATAGACGTTCTCAATTCTTATAGAGTTATGCCTACCGGGACTTGTAAGCGTGTAATAGCCTCAAGTAATTGTTGCTGATGTTTGGGGGAGGTTTTAATCAGATCAAGGACAGATACTTTAGCTGGGATCTTTGTGAGGTGCCCTAAAAGGTCATATTCTATCCCTATTTCTATCGAACTGTAAGCTCTTTCATCAACTATCTCCTCAACCTGAATATTGGGATTTTGAGAATCTAAGTTCTGAGAAACAGGGTGAAGGGGTAGTCGGGGAGGACGGATCCGTCCAGATCGTAAGTGGGCCTGAGACGCATTTTTGTCTGGGTAAGGATCTGGTTGGGAATTCGTGATGATCGGCGATTCTCGATCGTTTGGCTCATCAAAATTTACCCTGTAAAGGTCAGGGGAGTCAACGATCGTATCCATCCCTGAATTGAAGATTTTGAATTTTGTCTTCCCATCCCATGGCGTGATGTATTTTCGATAATCCTCTTCTTCAAAGAAATCACCATGACACGGTTTGCTATGGTTTACACTCCCTTGAGCCGGGGCATCAATGTGTTGGTGCTCTATTACGGCGATGTTTATTAATTGGGTCTGTCGGCCCTGTCCAGAGGTTGACGCTCCATGCTGAGGTAAAGGGTTTGTATAAATCTGCATGTTGGGAATATTTTGTGAGGGATTTGTGGTTGGATTTTGATTGGGAGGGGTATTATTCCGTGGATCATTCCCTCCTATTGGCCTAATGTTACTCCAATCAATTCTACCTTCATCATTGAGATCATAGATCAAATCTCTAACCGTGTAGCATTGGGTGAGGTCATGACCTGGCATCCTATGGTAGGCGCAAAACTTAGTCTTGTCTAGGTGTTCGGACCATGCCTGCGGTCGTTCTGGCGGAAGTTGGAGGGCATTCTGATTTAAGAGAGACCAGAAGACAGCAGTCCATGGTTGAGGAAGGGACGGGTAGTTTTCCCTTTTAGGTCCGAATCTTCTTCTATTTCCATTGTTCGGGTTATTCTGGTTGCCATTGTTGTCTCTTGATAAGTCCTTAAAAATGCAATATTTTCTTATCATTTTAGAGTAATTAAGGACTTAATCATCAAATCATGGACCATTTTAGTAAAAAATTATGATTTTATGTTTTTGAGCATCAAAGTCTAAATTCGAGTCAAAATTCATCCAAAAATTGCATTTTCACATAAAATCATGAATTTCTCTATTTTTGGCATTGAAAGTCACAAATTTCCCATAACTTTTTATTCACACATGAAATGATGAATTTTCTTTGTACCATTGATTTAATTGAAGAAAACTTGATAAAATGGTGACATTTTATGCATTTATTTGGTGTGAATTGGGACCGCATCTTGCATAATTCCTTACCTATATGATTAGATTATTCTTTGATATTTGCTTCTATTTTTGTAGGGAATTTCAGAAATCGGGGCCCACGGAAGAGAATTGATGAATCAAATGCACCATGGACCCACCTTCCTTTGGCATGGAGTCTAAGGTAGGGGCGGCCATGGTAGGGTCCGCTCTCATATGCAAGAAAAAAATCAGATTTAATCTCTTGAAGATAAGTTCCAAATTTGCGGGCCATGAGATGATGAGGTGTCATATCTACTCTCCAACAAATCTTGCTTACATGTCAAGATGGATGGCTAAGATTCAAATCAAGCAAAGAAGAAAACAAAATTTGCAAAAAAGAAAGATCCCTCCAAGGTGAGGACGTCCAAGGCAAGAGAGTCAAGGCTTCTACACTCAAGTGGGGTCCACATGCATTCAAGAATTGCACATCAAATCTGAAATTTCAGATTTAAATTGATTCTTAACCCAAGTGGGACCCAAGAGAGGGAGTTGCATGAGATAAGAACAATCCTAATTTTACTAGGATTGTGAGCCAACCCCTAGAAAAATCTCTCAAAAACTCTCCTAATCCTAATCCAACTTGGACCACACACTACTAATCCTTACCCAAATCAAAACCTTGCAACCCAAGCTATCAAAAATATATAAAAAGAGGGCTGGACGTGGATGACCATCTCCCCAACCTTCTTGGACGACCAGCAACAAGAATTTTCCCTTTTTCCATTAATTCTTCTTCATCTCTCCTCCTTCCATCAATATTTTCATCCAAGGCCTTCCCTAAGGCACACTACCACTTGGATTTCTACGCCTTCGCGCCGCCGCCGTTGCCATCGTCACTCCACCATTGGATCATCCTTGGAATCATCTTCCCTTGCTTGGATTTCAGATCGCGAAACGAGAGCCGGTTGGATCGCCGTTCAAGACCGCGAGTCCCTCTCCTCCGTTTAGTGTTTCTTGTGTCTATGGTAAGGTTGGATGCACTTTATTTTTATTAAAAGAATTTTGTAATGGTTATTTGCTTGTAATGGGTCTTTCATTAATAAATCAAGTTTATGGGGTCTTGGTCTTCACCAATGAGTCAACATTGAATTTTTGTGCGTAGTGACAGTACGCACTTGGTGCGGTGGTCTTGATTTTTCTTGATGGCATTAAGCAAAGTAATTATTGCAAAGTTTTAGAATTAAAATCTAATTTATTTATTCTCTGATTTTATTTTATTTTATTCTTTATTTTATGCACCTTAACAATTATTGCAATTGGTTGGGCTAATGAATCTTATGGTGATGCAGTGATTAGATTAGGTTTCTAGATTAGGATTTTATTTTTCTTTGGTTGTAATTAATATTTCAGATTTGTAATTAATTTTTAATTCAATTAGAAAATTTGATTTGTATAGTTTTTTTTAGGCTAGAACTAGTTTTTTTTATTAGGACAGGTTTTGCGATAAATAAACTCTCCGTGGATCGATCCGGTTTCACCGGTTATTACTACAATCGCGGCCTTGCACTTGGGGCTACGATCATCTCTATTGTAATTGAAGGGGACAGTACTATAGTTGGGTTGAGGATTCGCGTTCTGGTTTTGCGGCTGAGCTATCGGGTTCGAGACCGGCTGTATGGGATTAGGATTCTGGTTTTGATTCACTGGAGGCCCTTGGTTTCTTGGTGGTTGGTCATAACTTTGATTATTTCTCGGAGGGTTTCGGTAGTTCTGATTGTTCCGCTGATAGTTTTGATTATTCCTCTGATAATTCGGTTACCACCTTGGAAGTTGGGATTGCCATTTTGCCCTGAGTTTTGGTGTTGGTTAAAGCTAACGCTGGTACGCTCCTGATACGGTCGGTAGACCTCTTCCTGATTCAAGCTGACTTCAGGAGTCGTGCAACTCTCTGGTTGGGTGGTTGTGCCTACCCTACGCGTGTTCTTTTTATGGTCAATGATGGTGTTCAATACCCCTTCATCTAGATTTTGCTTCATCCTAGATAACCTACGGTACAGGCCACTCCAACAACGACCTCCCCAATTTTCATCAGGGCTCTCATGGGACCCTTCATGTTTGATATGGCCATTCTTACTTGTTCTTCTTCTTGCATGTTGCAGTCCGACCGCGCGAATTAGTTTTGCCATCTCACTGCAAATTCCTCATAGTCTTCATTGTTCTTCTGTTTGAGATTAGCTAAGTCATGCCATAAGGGTTTGTTTTTAGTTAGATGCTGGTATCTCGCTAGGAATTTCTCTACTACCTCCTCGAAGGTATTGATTTCATGGGAAGGCACGGATGTATACCAAGTCAATGCATCTCCAGTTAACGATTCCTGAAAATAATTTATGAGCATGGAGTCATTGTCTGCGATGGCACGACACTTGTTGCAGAACGAGACTAGGTGATGCTGAGGGTCAGTAGTCCCATCGTAAGGTACAAACTTAGGGGCTCTAACAAGGAAAGGTGACCTCTCTTTTTCCTCCTTTTTGGTAAAGTCGTAGAATCCTAGTTTCTTGCCGGTTGAACTCAAGGATTTCTTTTTAATTTCATTCTTGAGTTCCTCCACGTTTTTCTGCAACTCCTTGAATGCTAGAGGATCTAGATATTGAATTGTCTGTGGTTGACGTTCTCTTTGTGGTTCTAATGAAGTAGGGGCGTAGGCCGGTTCTTGGCATTGGCCTTGGAAATACGGTTGCGAGATAGGCTGATAGCTTTGGTTCAACTGAGTTCCCCCATGTGTAATCGGTTGTCCCCTATATGGGTCAACTATTGGGCTTAAAGTGGGTGGTTGATATGCTTGCTGATAGCGCGACTCATTCGCTTGGTGTGTTTGATATGGATTTCCAATGCTCGTGGGGTTAGAAACTTGCACGTTCTGGATTGGGAGGTTCTGGTTCGCATTGGGCATTTGATAGATCGGGACTGTTTGATTTTGATAAGTGAGAGGCCCCCCTTGTATTGAGCTGGTTGGGGATATAACATACCAGCGCCAACCGTCACAGGATTGTAACGAACTTGATCCGTTGGTGGAGGAATCATTGCTTGGAATTGGGACCGAGCCATCTCGTGTTGCCGGTAGGCGTCTAGCACTCCCATATGTGTCGAAGGGTTTTGGTGCGAGATGCTGGATGTCGCCAATTGACCTATGCTCATTGGATTATGACTCATCTGGTGATATGGGTTTTCATTTATCGCAAGAGTCTGGGAAGGTGCGATGGCCCTAACTGGGGTTATGATAGGTGCGTCAGTAGGCATCCCATACTGCGGGATATAGGACGTGATTGGCTCGGTTTGGCTGATCATGGAAGAATAGGGTATAACCTGCGAGACAACAGGATCACTTGCGCGAAGAGGGTGGTCTATTGATGAAACGTTATCGTGGACCCTATATCTTATAACTTGGCCGGTGGGACTGACTAGATCTGCGTAATCACCCCTGAATGCGAGAAATGATTCTCTCTCGATGAAGGAGATGGGGTGGATGTATTGGAATGATTCCTTCCCATTGTTATGGTATTGACTGGTAACGGGCCTCCTTCGAAGAGGGACCGTCTTATCTGTTGTGGGTCATGGCTTGAAGCTGCCAAGGATCCATCTAATACCCTAAAGGGTTCTACACTTTGCGTGGTTTGGTGTGACCCGCCAGTGGTGCGGATCAATAGCGGGGGTGAGAGGGGTTGAAAGTCGGACATTCCGAACGTCTGACCCTCCATTTGTGAAGTAATGTTTAGATGAGAAGAGAGAGAAGGAGAGGAAGAGAAGAGCACTTGTTATGTAGTTTTGTTGGTGAAGTTTTGTTTCTTATGGTGTAATGGGGGAAAGCTTAGTGGACGGTGCATTCGGACCTTTGGTTTAATTTTCAGACTACTCATAACAACCCTAAATTAAATGGGACACGGACATCAGATCATTGATGGGATGTTCGTGTCTTAGAATATTACTTTAGGAAGACCCAAATAGGTGATAGGAAAACATAAGTTGTCCCATCACGATCGCCAGGCTGTCGGATGTGAATTTCGACCCCCCCCCCCCATTTTCCTCTCCAAGAGAGGCATGATTTGGGGAAATCTCCATTCATCTATATATCGAAAATTTAAATTTTACATCGAAAATGAGGATTCTGACTACCCTCAAAATCGATGGATCACGATCGCCAGCTACGGTACAGCCGTAACACCGTTCTTCGACAAAAGTCGAAGAAATATGGGGAGAAAAATAATAAGGTGGGTTCTTCCTCTCATCTAATGTGCTGCCGGCAACACACGACGGTTGTCCTGTCACATTAATTCGGGTCTCTTTGGGTCTCTTTAATTTTGGGTCAATTAAGGGTCATGAGTTAAAGTCCGAATAAAGGTTAATCCTCACATAGCATAATCGTAGTATATCCAAGTAAAACAAAATAATTAAAATAAAGAAAATAGAATAAAAGAGGGGGGAGATGCCAAATATTTAAGAAGAGGATCGGCCCCGTTCCCGGGTACCCCCTTCTGATCCCTTGGCAAAATAAGGTTTAAAGGCTGATTTTTCAAACCAAAATGATGACGCAAATGAGACTTTGACTTGTGATTTCTGTGTTTTTCGTGTGCGATACACGAGTGATAAAAGTAAAAGGCCGATGGGCCGTAATTAATTAAAGGTGGCCGATGGGCCAGGATTGATTGAAAATGGCCGATGGGCCAGTGTTTGATTGAAAATGGCCGATGGGCCAGTGTTTGTTTTAGGGTGGCCGATGGGCCGTGATTGATTAAAAGTGTGTGTGAAATCACTCATCTCATCTCGTTATTCTCATTTATTCAATTTTAGAAATCAGTTATTTATTCCCTTTATCATTAAGTTCGATTAAATATTTGGCACCTGAGGTGGAGGAAGAAATGAAAGGAAAATCTTTTTGGGTTTATTTTATTGGTTTTATGGTTTTTATGGCTTTTTTATATGGGGCTAGAAGGGCCTAACTAACGGATTTTTCCTTGGATTTACGTGATTAGTGCTTTACTATTGATCATCGGATTAACCCTAACCTAAGGTCCTAGACCGCCCACATCAGCTCTCCTAGTCCCCTAACGGAACAGGAAAAGTGATGGGGCGAAGCCTAATGCGCTAAGCTACCTAACGGGGAAATCCGATCTAATCCTTGGGTATGAATAGCCTGAGTTTGATGGTTCAGCGCCTAAGCAATTTATTAATTGTGATTTTTAATTGGTTCAGTTTGTTTTGAGTTGAAGATTAATTAAGAGGTGGATTGAATGTATTTTGGGGTTCTGTTTAAGTTGTTTAAGGTTCTGGAATTTATGGTTTTAATTTAAAACGTGAAATGATGTCGAAATCGGCAAAACGGGGTTGGCAGAAGACTTGGGCACCAAGGGGGTGGCGCCTAGGATATTCTGGTGACTTGGGCGCCCAGACAGTGGCGCCTAAGTGGTTGTTTCTGGGTGGTTTGGCTAGCGACGATGGTATCGATGTTATTTTCAAAATCCAAGGGGTTCTTACTTGGTGAATTTTAATGTTTCAAATTGTTCTAATTCTCTGATGTTCAAATGTCAAAGGGATTCGGATCCGGATTTTGAAACAAAATTTAGAATTCGCGTTTTAGTGCAAATGAGAGAATGGGCGCCAAGGGGGTGGCGCCCAGGTGGATGGCTTGAGATTTTTAGGTATTCCGGATGGGATTCGATATTGGTTTTCGGATCTAGAGACTATTTTAGGTTCTGGTTTTAGTTAATTTAAGTGGTAAGGTGTTTAGCTATTCGTTTTAAATTGAAGTTGTGAACCAAGGTTAGAGTGTAGGATAGGCGCCGCAAGGGTGGTGCCTAGGTGGTTGTTTGTTTGTTCATAAAGGCTTTGGGAGCTAAGCCCGAATCGATTAAAGTTTTAAACGTTTTAAGTTAAAAGTGTTTTAATATGTTGATTCGGATTGGTTTAAATGTTAATTAATTATGTTAAGTTGTCAATTGGGGTACTTTATGAAAACAGGTAGGCTGGGCGCCCAGGGTGTGGCGCCCAAGTGGATTTGACAGATGGGCGCCAAGGGTATGGCGCCCAGGTGAATTATTCTGTGGTTCGGGTCGGTTCAGTATTTTTTAGGTTGATTTGCGGTTGAGCTTTACGGTTTGATGTATTTTAAATTAAAAATATTCTGTTGCGATGATTACAATTAAATTTCGTTTCAATTAATTTTTCTTTAGTAACGGGAGAGGCTGGGCGCCCAGAGAGTGGTGCCCAGGTGGAAGTGACAGGATGGGCGCCCAGGGGGTGGCGCCCAAGTGTCTGCCTTGTGCGTTCGAGTTGGTACGATGTTTTAAGTCTATTCGGGTTTATGGTTCCGATTGTTTTAGGTTTCAAGGATGCTTCGGTGCGTTGATCGCGATTGACTTCGAATTTAATTTCAAGTAGGGTTTCCTAGTGATTGGGTAGGACGGGCGCCAGGAGGGTGGTGCCCAAGTGGATGCGGATGGATAGGCACCAAGGGGGTGGCGCCTAAGTGGATGCGGAAGGATAGGCACCAAGGGGGTGGCGCCAAAGTGGATGCGGAAGGATAGGCACCAAGGGGGTGGCGTCCAAGTGGATGCGGTAGGATAGGCACCAAGGGGGTGGTGCCCAAGTGGATGTTTTGTGATTTATTCGTTTTGTATTTTCTAAGTTGGCTTGAGTCTAAATTGATTAAGGTTTCGAGTCTTTTAGGTTAATAGTGTTTTAAGGTGTTAATTCAGGTTTAATCAATTGAGTTTAATTAAGTGGTGGTTTCTAAGGGAATGGGATAAGATAGGCGCCAGGAGGGTGGTGCCCAGGTGTAAAGGCAAGCTGGGCGCCCAGGGGGTGGCGCCCAGGTGTCTGTTTTGTGGTTTTGGGTTGCTTTTGCGTTTTTATGTTGATTCAAGTCTAAGTTGACTGAGGTTTTAGGTTTTTTAAATTTAAAAGTGTTTTGTTATGTTAACTAGGATTAAATTTGGGTTGTGATTAATTAGAAATTTTAATTAGGGGTTCTTTAGAGACGGGATAGGATGGGCGCCAAGAGGGTGGTACCCAGGTGGCAGTGCAAGCTAGGCACCCAGGGGGTGGCGCCCGGGTGGACTTTTTGGAGTTTTGTTGGTTTTGAGTTTTTGAGTTAATTAGAGATTAAGTTTATTAAGGTTTACTTATTCTAGGTTTAAAATGTTTTACTGTGTTGATTCGGATTAGTTTAAAGTCTTAACTAATTAACTTAAGCTTTAACCAGGCTGTCTTAGGGAATGAGTAGGCTGGGCGCCCAGAGGGTGGCGCCCAGGTGGCTGTGGAAGGATGGGCGCCCAGGTGGCTGTTTTTTGGGGTTTTGGTTTTTTTTTGTGTTTTTAAAGTTCTTAGTTATTTCTAAATCCGAATTAGTTAGGGTCTTAAGGTTTTAAGGTTCTTAATGATTTGATGTTTCTTAAGTTTACTAATTATGTTGTTTTAATTAATCTTAGGATTTGTCCTACTTAGGCACTAAATTCAATAACTTAGACTATCTAACTATTCTTTTTGGGTTTTTGGATATCTTTTAATTTGTTTTTGGTTTCTCTCTAATTTACTAGAGAGTAAGGAAAGAGAAGAAGGGGTTTTATGTTTTATGATTCTTTTGGGATTTTCTATGGATGTGTGGTTCAAATGATATGATCTGAAGTGTGATAAAAATGGTAATTCGAAGTTCACAACATGTCAAACAACCTAACATATCATTATCATGCAGTTTGTAAATGAACTAAATGTGGAAGATTGGAAGTTGTGCACAAAAGTGGAGAAATCCACTTGGGCGCCACCCCTGTGGTGCCTACCCTGCTCAGTCAGGGTTTTCAACGGAACACAACGAATGCACAAGAATCTCAGTATTTTTAAGACAACTTACGATATTCAGTGCCTGATGCGAATGTTTTAATTCAAACTACTAATGATGCAACTAACGAACCTATGAGCAAACGATGCAACGGGCGGAGATCTAGAACCCAGACCCTGTCTCAGAAGGGTAGGCGCCCAGGGGGTGGCGCCCAGGTGGTTCGGGTGAGGGCAGGCGCCCAGGTGGTTCCGGAGAGGGCAGGCGCCCAGTGGGTGGCGCCCAGCCTTTCTGCCAATGGTTGTTCTCGATCTTTTCAATATAAATGATGATGATGATGATGCTAATGCGAGATCTGATCTAACTATGCAATTAGAACTACAAAATCCAAACGAATCTACTATATTAGAATGAACCTAAACATATTACTAACATGATGATGCACTAATACTATTTTTATCACAGGCTAATGTAGATCTACGATGCTCAAATGGTCCTAAGCATATTTCTAAGAATGAATGGTAATGGAATATAGAAAAAGAAAGGAGAGATCTAGGAATACCGGTATATGATGCGTTCCTCAAGTTCCTAAAACAAAGCTTCGCAAAGATCCATAACTCCAGTTGAAGATATGGAAGCCTCCTCCTCTCTTTCTCCTTCCTCTTCTCTAGATCTGAAGGTTTTCTCTAATGGTGGCTACCTTTCTTCTTCTTTTTCTATTCTCTCCTTTTGCCTCTTTTCTTAGGGTTTTTGCATAGCCTCCCTTGTAAATGAAGTTAAGAGGGATTATATAGGTTTGGGACGAGTTTAGAAGGGCTAGGGCTTCATTATTTCGGGTTTCTAGAAGGTCTCACGCATCCCTAGGCGGCTTAAGTTGTTTTAGGGTGAACTAGGGTTTGGAGGGAGGATGGGCGCCCATGGGGTGGCGCCCACATGGCCTGCGCATGCTGGGCGCCCACAGGGTGGCGCCCAGGTGATCCTGGAGAGAGTGGGCGCCCACAGGGTGGTGCCCAGCTGGTTCGTGTTTCGCTTTTGGTCCTTGGTCCCATTTGGAGTCGAGATTGAATGGATATATCTTCAGCTGGGGGGATCTACATTAGCACTTAATAGGCTGGGCGCCACATGGGTGGTGCCCAGATGGACTTCAAGGCTGGGAGCCATAGGGGTGGTGCCTAGGTGAACTTCAAGGCTGGGCGCCACAGGGGTGGTGCCTAGGTGGTTCGGTTCGTCTTCGATGCTTGGTCCTTACGTATAAGTGGTCCCGGTCTAATCTCGAACCAAACTAGTAAATTTTAAGGTGGGCGCCCACCATGGGGTGCCTAGGTGATTCTAGGAAGTGTGGGCGCCACAGGGTTGGTGCCTATGTGGAACTTAGGAGGGTAGGCGCCACATGGGTGGTGCCTAGGTGGAGTCGATTCATTTTCGGAGTTCGGTCCTTACGTTGAGTGGTCCCGGGCTATTTTTAGGCCAACTAGTGAAATGTGGAGGCTGGGCGCCCACCATGGGGCGCCTAGGTGGTCCTGGGCTGTGTGGGCGTCCACCATGGGCCGCCTAGATGGTTTTCCATAGGATGGGCGCCACATAGGTGGTGCCTATGTGATTTTCATCTCTTCTTAGGGCAAACTTCGGAAGCTCATAACTTTTGACTCGCTTATCGGATTTGGACGTTCTACATATCGCCGGAAAGCTCTCGACATGAGGAATTCAATGGTCTAAATATCTTGACAAATAGAGGCTGAGAAATATGAGGGATCTCTGGACCAATGGATTCGATTTCCTAACTTCGGCTAATCGGGTGACATTTTGGCAAACTAAGTATGGTCTTTAGAGGGATTGGCCTAAGCATGTCTTAAGTGGTCCAAAAAGGGTTTGAGTAGTGTCATGGTTCACTCCTTCTGTGAGTAGTGAATTGGACTCAAGGTCTTGACGCGACTTGGCTTTTCTCTCGCGAATTTCTAGAAATCGTCGAACTAAGTCTAAACTTAGCAACAAGCATCTTCATCGTCGTTAATTAATCTAAATTATGTCTTTAATCATCCAATTGTGGGTGAAATGGGGGCATCACTATATATGATAGGTATTTAAGGCTATCATAGGGGCCAAATGAGGTGTCTACACCTCCAAATCGAAATCTAAGAGTATCTTCTTTTTCCTCTCAACCCAAGCTTCCCATTGATATCATTTTCTTGAAGGTTCTTGTTGGAAGGGACTTCCATTTTCTTCTCTTCTCCTTGGTTAGCAAGCTTCAGGTGAGCTCTCTCTTTCTACTCTTTAGTGGAGTCTTTTGAGTTCCTTAGGAACCCATTTTTCATACTTACAACACCCATTTCGAAATGGGTCCTTGTCTTCACATTTTTAGTGGATTTTAAGGTTCTTTTCATGGGGTTCTTGTAGAAATTCGTGGCTCTGCTTGGGGTAGGATTTTTGAGAAGTATTTGGCTTACCATTGTCAAGGCAAGTGATCAATCTAGTCTTCTTTTGATGCATGCTATAGTGGTACATCTTTTGGCCATGAATGATTTAATTTCCTTGTTCTAGATGAAGCAAAGAGATGATAAATATGTGAAATGAATTGAAACCTTTAATTAGCTAAGAAATGCACAGGTCAATTGCTATATTTCTTATGGTTCAATGTTTATTGATGAATGGAGGAATGATTAAAGAGATATGGGATGCAATTTGATTAGAAATGAAAGTTTACTTAGAGTTGGATTAAATAGAAATATTATGCAGGATTGGAAATGGTTTACAAACCTCTTATTGTGTTGGAAATGTTAAAAGAAAGGAACATTCAGAAGGTGCAAAGGAGAACAGGTTTTGTACTGAACGTTTTTGTCAGCAGCCTGTTCGCTCGAGCGGAGCCTTGGTTCGCTCGAGCGAGCAAGCTACTGTCTGACAAAAACGCCTTCTGGGACCCATCCGCTCAAGCGGATATTGGGTGAGCTCGAGCGAACAAGCCTCTGGTTGTTGTCGCTCAAGCGAACCCTGTGGAGGCTCGAGTGAATGAAGTTCTGGATGCGTTCGCTCGAGCGGATTGACCATTGCTCGAGTGAACCTGATGCTGCCTGAAATTTTTTTAAGTTTTGAAAGAGAAAAGGGGTTTTGAGGGAATTTTTAGAAGGATGAAAAACCTGATCATGTCACGTGTCCTCCACTTAATATTGTGCCTTTGAGACTTAAAATACCCTAGAACTTCCGAACACCAAAGCATTTTTGCTAAGCCAGATATTTGGGTTTCTCAAATACACAATGATTAGCAAAGGTACTTAGCATGGGCTTGATTGGATTGTCTGAAAGTCTCGGTTTTGACACCAAAAGTATTATTTCAAATTTTGTTTTGTTCTGCAAGTTTAGTTTCGCTTCGAATTACCTCAAGAATGTGAAATGGGGAACCACTTCTTCAGTTCAGAATAATATAGCACATGCTATCTTTGCAGGTTTCACCTCGTTTTTCTTTGTTAAGTGTATTCCCCTAATCTTGATGAGTTTTGTATAAGTATTGATATGTTTTCGTGAATTCATGGTTTTCGCTTAATACCAATGAGCCTGGACTGTCCCTTCAGTCTGATCCACTATTCGAGGGTCCTTAAACATGTGGACTATCGGCAGATTAGTCGTGTATTATATTACATGTTGTGCTTGTTCCGGTTCCGCAGCCGGCCTCCCCTTCTACCTTGTGTGACGTGGGATTGTGTTTTGCTTGTCGTGCTTGCTCTTGTCACCACGTGTGACGAGGTAAGGATGGGCTCACTGTGGATTTACGAATCATGATGTCTTTCTTCAAATCGTGCTAGTTTTGCCTTGCCTATTATTAAGTTTCGCTTTGCATATTGATTAAGTTTGCTTCGAATTCATTAAATCGTTTAAAGCTTTGTTTATTTCAGATTGCAGATGATTTATAAATATATATGTCTAAATTGATCACCTGCCAAACCGTTGTGTTTGATCCCGTTGTTTTGGTGTTTAGATGCAGGCGCCGTTGCCGTTGAGGAGGAGCGCTAGGAGGAGGCTTTCGAGCCACCCCCAGCCCTTGAGTGGCAATCCGACGATGTCCTCTAGACGTCGGATGGGGTCTTGAGTTGTGAAACACTTGGATGGGATTTGTTTTGATTTTGTTTGTTGGGATGTATGGCCTTTGTTGGCCCTTTTCATACTTTGGGAAATGTAACTTAACTTAACTCACTTTTGGTCACTTGAAACTTGGAGTTTAAATTATGGATATGCTACGTTACACACTCTCTCTCTGAATGTTTATTTCCTTTGAATTATTCAACTTACGCATCTTGAAACGTTGTGATTTGTGTTATTAAGTTGTGATTGAGATTATTTGCATGCTTCCGCAAACCATCGTTCATGTGAGACAGTTCCATGCTTGTTTTGGGAATCCTCACTGCAGAAACGTGTGGGTTAATCATAGTTGGACACACCACATCGCAGGCCTGGGTCAGGGACCTCAGTCTGGGGTCGTAACACAAACCGTCCAACCTAATGAACCAAATTAACCCAAAATCTTTTAGGTATGCCAAAGCGACAAATAATGTTGGTGCGTAAGAATTGAAGGACTGATGAGGTCTTCATTTCACTGAACGCAAATGCTTCTGACCACTTGGAGAAATAATCCGTAGCGGCGAAAATCAAGCGATGACCTTTGCTTGATGGGGGAGAGATAGGACCTATGACGTCCATACCCCAGGCTTCGAAGGACCATGAGATTGCTGTAGGATGTAGCCATTCTGGAGGCATATGGACATAATCTCCATGAACTTGGCATTGTTAGCAATGTTTAGCGAATTACATTGCATCAGCTATCATGGTAGGCCAACAGTAACCTAACCTTTTTATCTAATCGTAGAGTTTAAGACCAGCCTCGTGGGCTCCACAAAGACCAGCATGAACTTCTTTTAGAGTTTCTTCCGCCTCTTGTTGTGACAAGCAGTGCAGAAGTACTCCATTGAAGGATTTTCTATAAAGCATTTTTGAAGGAATATTCAAATGAAAGTTTTGGGGCTCGTCTTTGAATACTTACCCACTCTTTTGGATCTTCAGGTAGGATTCCGAACATAATATAATCGATGAACGGATCCCTCCAGTCGCCGATCGGAGGTTTAAGGATGGAAATCCGACTTCCGACCACTCGGTGGCATTCAGCAACTGCTTGGTGTGTATTGAGCGAAGGGAGAATCCTTCTTTGACACACAATAATTTTCATGTTTTCCCCTTCTTAGATTGTCATAGATGCAGCGAGTCCAGCCAAGGCATCTGCACGGATGTTTTCACCTCTGTGAATGTGGGTGATGTGACAGATGTCAAATTTTTTACAAAGCGATTGCGCCTTGTTGTAGTAAGGCAATAAATCAGGCTTCCTGATTTCATATTTCTGATTCATCTGGTTGAAGATCAGTTGGGAGTCCCCAAAGGCTTCCAACATGGGGATACCGAATTCGAGGGCAAGTTCCAATCCTATGATCAGGGCTTGGTACTCAGCTGCATTGTTTGAACATGGTTCCAATAGCGAGAATGCGTATGGAATCATGTATTTGTCGGGACTAATAAAGAGAATGCCAATTTCCACTATCGGCTTTCCTTTTTCATTTGTCTTGGTTTCACCATCGAAGTACATGTCCCAAGAGGCATTTGATAAGGAGGTCTCCACGTGGTGGACAGGCTCGTCCAGGAGATCATCCCTGACTGGAGATTCCTTAGGCAGGGGATGTTCTACGAGAAAGTCTGCCAGAGCTTGGACATTGATTGCTTTCTGTGGTACATACCTAATATCAAATTGTGACAGAAGGATGGACCATTTTTCCAGTCGAGCATTAAGCGAACCTGCTTTTGTGACAAGGACCTTTAAGAGATTGATCCCCAAAATCAGGTATACTGTGTTGGACAATAGGTAGTGACGTAGCATTTGTACAACGAACATCACTGTAAGGCATTCCTTTTCGACTGGAGAGTAGCGATGCTCTGCACCAACCAACATACGACTGAGGTAGTATAGAGCAGCTTCTTTTCCTCCATCATTTTCTTGTGCGAGTAGAAGGCCTAAAGAATGGTTGAGGGCTCTTGTGTACAAGATGAATGGTTTTCCAGTTGTGGGAGCAGCCAATACCGGAGGTTTTGTCGGGTATGACTTGATGTCATGAAATGCAGCTTCACATTCAGCATCCCAAACAAAATTCACACCTTTCTTCATCAGGCAAGAGAGTGGACGGCATTTTCCTGATAGGTTGGAAATAAACCGTCGGATGTATGCAAATCTTCCTTGAAGCCCTTTTAGTTCTCTTAGGGTTCTTGGAGATGGCATTTCTAGAATTGCCTTGACTTTGATGGGATCAAGTTCTATTCCAGCTTTCCGAACTATGAATCCGAGGAACTTACCCAATGAAACACCGAAGAAGCATTTGAGGGGATTCATTCGCAGTTTGTGTTTGCGAAGCCAGAGGAAGACTTCTCGAAGATCTTTGAGATGGTCTTCTTTTCTTTTGCTTTTGACGGCGAGGTCGTCAACATAGCATTCGACCGTCTTGTGCTGCATATCTTGGAATATTTTCATCATGGCCCTTTGATATGTTGCACTGGCATTCTTCAGACCAAATGGCATGACAGTGTAGCAATACACGCCAAATGGGGTCCAAAATGATGTGTGTTTTTCATCTTCAAGATGCATCTTCATCTGATTGTAGCTAGAGAAGCCATCCATGAATGTCATTTGCTCGAATCCGCAAGAATTGTCAATCATCACCTCCGGTATGGGGAGCGGTAATTCATCTTTGGGGCATGCATTATTCAGGTCTTTATGGTCAATACAGACCCTAATTTGCCCATTTTTCTTTGTCACGGGGACGATGTTGACCAACATTCAAGATGCTGTTCCTCGCAGATGAAGCCAGTATTTTTGAGTTTCTGAACTTCTTGTTCAATTTTATCCATCACGTCAGGACGGAATCTTCTTTGGCCTTGTTTGACAGGCTTGGTATTCTCTTGCAGGTTGAGTTTGTAAACTGCTATTTTAGGGTCTAAACCAGGCATTTCAGCGTAAGACCATGCAAAACAATCAACAAACTCATGAAGAAAAGCGATATATGATGTGATCAATATCAATCATAAAATACCGCAAGTGCACGGGTGTCTAGATGAGACAATGGCAAGAACGGGTCGAACCCAATCAAGGAAAGTTTTGAGTATCTAGATATAAAATCAAGCAACTAATTTAGAAAGGTGAAAAACTACAAATTAATGCAAGTGATTAGAGCATAGGAATCCAATAAGCATCCGCAAATTATTTATCAAGTAATCCTAATTTGTTCCAATTTTTACTTCAAATCAAAGACAAATCAATGTTTTTAATTTGGAAAATCTAACTTTTAAAATCCCTTTTCAATCATAAAAATTCAAAACTCAAGACTTCCTTCATCTCATAAAAGAATATAAATAATTTAAGAACTACCCATCAAAAGTAAGCATAAACCATCAAAAGATCTAAATCCTAAGCATGGCCTATCACACCTAAGCATGAATAGTCAAAATCCAATTTTTACTTTCAGAATTTAAGAATGGAGATTTACCTAGGGCAAGAAGATAAGCCTATTAATCATTAAGCACATAATCATGGAACAAAAATTAGAATTACTAAATAAATTAAAAGAACTTACTTATCTTCATCCATAGCTCTAATCAAGAAAAGTAGCCCACCATTGCAAAGAATGCTCCTTGATTTGTCATTAAAAATTGCATCTTTACAACTTCTCCTTCACAAAAATTCTCCTTCACAATAAATCCTTGGACATGGCCCAAGGCTACCAAAATAAAATAAATAAAGAAAATACTAATGGAAAACAAAAAAGGAAGAAAAGAAAGAAGGGAATTGGAGAGAGGGCTAGGTGTGTGATGCCTCCATCCCCTTTTGGGTTGGTTTTATAGATGTTGATGCCTCCTTTTTAGAAAAGAATCTCCTCTCTTTTAAAACTTGTTTCCTTATTTGGAGAGATTTCTTGCTTAGGACTCAAGTTAGTCTTCACACTTGGAAAGAGTTTGAATTGGAGAAGACTTGCTACTAAGTGTGGTCTCTTGGGCTCTAAGTCTTGCCAAATTGAACTTCTCAAACATCTCTCATGTTGCCAATTTTGAAAACTTCTTATAATTCCCGCATAGAATTATAATAGGTAACTTTCCAAGGTCATATCTCCATCAATATAGCTCTGATTTATGCAATCTTGAGCTCCACAGACATCTACTCGAAAAGAACTTTCCAACAATAGGTAGATTGCACCAATCCGATACTTGGTTTGAGAGTTATGTCCATTTCAATTTACTGCCCCTGAAAAATCCGGGAATAATTGTGCAATTAAGTAAACATTTATGGTACCTCTTTTTCTTTTTGTATTCCTTTTGTTTCACTTAAATTCGTTTTGATGAAAATAAGGAAAAGTTGACTGGGAATATTTGTTTAAAAATTTGATCAAAAGGTTGTCATTTTGTGAAAATCTTTTGTCAAAGGGTTGTTTTGGCATAAAAGCCAGATTTTGTGGCGAAAGGCCTGGTTTTTTAAGGCTTGAAAGCCGAATTTTGAGATAGCATGAAAGCCAAATTTGTTTTTTGTTTGTGGCATGGAAGCCGAATTTTGGTTTATGGCAAATGGCCAAAATTTTGTTTGTCGCATGAAAGCCAAATTTGGGTTTTATGGCATGAGAGCCAAAAATTTGTGGCATGAGGGCCAAATTTTTTTATTTTTGGCGTGAAAGCCTGGTTTTTGGCATGAAAGCCGATTTTTTTTATTTTTGCCGTGAAAGTCGGGTTTTTGGCATGAAAGCCGATTTTTTGAAAACCAAATTTTGTTTTGTTGGCATGGAAGCCGGATTCTGATTTTTGGCATAAAAGCCGGGTTTTTGGTTTGTTTGGAGTAAAAGCCGGACTTTTAGTTTTCAAAAATGCATGGATCGACTAAAAGTCACCTCCCTGCTGAATGGTATTGCAAGTATCGATAGAATGTCGCCTCCTTGCTCATTCGGTTGCGAGTATTAATGGAATGTCGCTTCCTTGTGGTTTGGGTGCAAGTATCGACTGAGCGTCGCCTCCCTACTGAATGGTTTTACAAGTATCGATAGAATGTTGCCTCCTTGCTCATTCGGTTGCGAGTATCGATGAAATGTCGCTTCCTCGTGGTTTGGGTCCAAGTATCAACTGAGGGCCGCTTCCTTTCTTTTTCAAAAACTTTGTTTCGCGGGTATCGACTTAATGTCACTTCCCCACAATTTTTTAAATCTGGTTTGTGGATATCAACTTGAATGTTGTGTCTCCACGATTTTTTTTTTAAATTTGAAATTTTGGTTGTGGATATCAACTAGAATGTTGTGTCTCCACGATTTTTGAAATTTTGCAAGTATTGACGAGGTGTCGTTTCCTTGTCGTTTTGAAATTTTGGAAGTATCGAATGGGGGTTTGCATCCTTTCGATTTTTGGGTTTTGCAGGTATCGACAAAATGTCACTTCCCCTCAGTTTTTTTGAAAAACCACTTTTTCTTTAAACACACGAGGGTCATAAATTTTGACTCAAAACCATTTTTGGGGGTAAAAGCTAGAGCGGACTAGGGTGGAAATCCCTGTGTCCTGATTTTTGTTTCAAACCATGAATTTTGGGTTCAATGATCCAAAAATTTTGGTCAAGTTAGGGAAGAGGTTCCTAGACTTGGATTTTTGGATTTGATTTTTTTTTTATGAACAATGAAACATTGAAAGTAAGCATTGTTTTGAGGTTTTTTAGAAATTTCAACGTAAGGATGAAAATTCCAAAAGGAGTGAGTTTAACGAGCAAGTACCTAGGAATAGGCTTTGGACATGCAGGCATCGCTCTTACCTAGTGGAGGAAGTCTTCAAGGGTAGTACCGCTTCAAAAACTTGCCTTTGATGGGAAGCATACATCTATCACCCTCCATATTTAGAAGAGCGTATGTGCCGTTGGAGAAGACTTTGTCGATGACGAATGGTCCCTCCCATTTTGGTTCAAATTTGCCTTTGGATTTCTGGGTGCGTTGCCTAACTTTCTTATTGAAAGATCCTGCCATGCGTTCTTGGTAAAGCTCAATGCTTTGTAGAGCTTCAAGCCGTCTTTCATCGAGATTATCTAGCTCTTAAAGTCTCAATTTGACATTGGTTTCTTGCGTCATGTCATTTTGTAGAGATACCCTTAAGGAAGGAATCTGCACTTCCAAAGGGACAACACCTTCACATCCATAGACCAAGGAGAATGGTGTGCTGTGGGTTGGTCCTCGAATGGTGGTTCGATAGGCCCACATAGCTTCTGGCAGCTTGTTGCCTCAGTCTCTTTTGTGACTAGAGACCATTTTCTTGAGGATTTTGCAGAGTGTCTTGTTGAAGGCTTCTGCTAGTCTATTCGCTGCCAAATTATATAGAGTCAAAGGACAATTTTGGATTTTGTATTTGTCGCAGAACCTGTAGAATCTGTGATCCCGGAATTGCGGTCCATTATCATGGACAAATCTTTTAGGTATGCTGAAGCGATAGATAATGTTGGTGCGCAAGAATTGAAGGACTGATGAGGTCTTTATTTCACTGAGTGCAAATGCTTCTGACCACTTGGAGAAATAATCCGTAGCGGTGAAGATAAAGCGATGGCCTTTGCTTGATGGGGGAGAGATAAGACCTATAATGTCCATACCCCAGGCTTCAAAAGGCCACGAGATCGCCGTATGGTGTAGCCATTCTAGATGCATGTGTACATAATCTCCATAAATTTGGCATTGTTGGCAGCGCTTAGGAAATTTCATTGTGTCAGCTACCATGGTAGGCCAATAATAACCTAACCTTTTTATCTAATCGTAAAGCTTAAGACTAGCTTGATGGGCTCCACAAAGACCAGCATGAACTTCTTTGCGTGTTTCTTCTGCCTCTTGTTGTGACAAGTAGCATAAAAGTATTCCGTTGGAGGATTTTTTGTAAAGCATTTTTAAAGGAATATCCAAATGAGAATTTGGGGCTTGTCTTTGGACGCTTACCCGCTCTTTTGAATCTTCGGGTAGGATTCCGAACATAATGTAATCAATGAACGGATCCCTCCAATCGCCGATCAGAGGTCTAAGGATGGAGATCCGACTTCCAAGGACTCAGTGGCATTCAGCAACTCCTTGGTGTGTGTTGAGAAGAGGGAGAATCCTTCTTTCACACACTGTGATTTGCATGTTTTCCCCTTCTTGGATTGCCATAGATGCGGCAAGTCCAGCCAGGGCATCGCACGGATGTTTTCACCTCTGAGGATGTGGGTGATGTGACAGATGTCAAATTTTTTACGAAGCGATTATGCCTTGTTGTAGTAAGGCAACAGATCAAGCTTCCTAACTTCAAATTTCTAATTCATCTGGTTGATGATCAGTTGAGAGTCCCTAATGGCTTCCAGCATGGTGATGCCGGATTCGAGGGCGAGTTCCAATCCTATGATCAGAACTTGGTATTCAGCTACGTTATTTGAGCATGGTTCCAGTAGCGAGAATGCGTGTGGAATCATGTATTTGCCGGGGCTAATAAAGAGGATGCCAATTCCCGATATCAGCTTTCCTTTTTCATTTGTCCTGGTTGCACCATTGAAGTACATGTGCTAGGAAGCATTTAATGAGAAAGTCTCCACACTATAGCCAAGCTCATCTAGCAGGTCATCCCTGAGTGGAGAATCCTTAGGCAATGGATGCTCTGCGAGAAAGTCTGCTAAAGTTTGCTAGAGCTTGGCCTTTTATTGCTTTTTGTGGTACATACCTAATGTCAAATTGTCACAGAAGGATGCACCATTTTACCAGTCGGGCATTGAGAGAACCTGCTTTTGTGACAAGGACTTTTAAAAGATTGATCCTTGAGATCAGGTAAACCATGTTGATAGCAGATAGTGACGTGGCTTTTGTACAGCAAACATCACTGTGAGGCATTCTTTCTCAACTAGAGAGTAGCGATGCTCTACACCTACCAACATCCGGCTAAGGTAATATAGAGCAGCTTCTTTTCCTCCATCATTTTCTTGTGCGAGTAGAAGGCCTAAAGAATGGTTGAGGGCTCTTGTGTACAAGATGAATGGTTTTCCAGTTGTGGGAGCAGCCAATACCGGAGGTTTTGTCGGGTATGACTTGATGTCATGAAATGCAGCTTCACATTCAGCATCCCAAACAAAATTCACACCTTTCTTCATCAGGCAAGAGAGTGGACGGCATTTTCCTGATAGGTTGGAAATAAACCGTCGGATGTATGCAAATCTTCCTTGAAGCCCTTTTAGTTCTCTTAGGGTTCTTGGAGATGGCATTTCTAGAATTGCCTTGACTTTGATGGGATCAAGTTCTATTCCAGCTTTCCGAACTATGAATCCGAGGAACTTACCCAATGAAACACCGAAGAAGCATTTGAGGGGATTCATTCGCAGTTTGTGTTTGCGAAGCCAGAGGAAGACTTCTCGAAGATCTTTGAGATGGTCTTCTTTTCTTTTGCTTTTGACGGCGAGGTCGTCAACATAGCATTCGACCGTCTTGTGCTACATATCTTGGAATATTTTCATCATGGCCCTTTGATATGTTGCACTGGCATTCTTCAGACCAAATGGCATGACAGTGTAGCAATACACGCCAAATGGGGTCCAAAATGATGTGTGTTTTTCATCTTCAAGATGCATCTTCATCTGATTGTAGCTAGAGAAGCCATCCATGAATGTCATTTGCTCGAATCCGCAAGTATTGTCAATCATCACCTCCGGTATGGGGAGCGGGAATTCATCTTTGGGGCATGCATTATTCAGGTCTTTATGGTCAATACAGACCCTAATTTGCCCATTTTTCTTTGTCACGGGGACGATGTTGACCAACATTCAAGATGCTGTTCCTCGCAGATGAAGCCAGCATTTTTGAGTTTCTGAACTTCTTGTTCAATTTTATCCATCACGTCAGGACGGAATCTTCTTTGGCCTTGTTTGACAGGCTTGGTATTCTCTTGCAGGTTGAGTTTGTAAACTGCTATTTTAGGGTCTAAACCAGGCATTTCAGCGTAAGACCATGCAAAACAATCAACAAACTCACGAAGAAAAGAGACATACTCGGGTAACTCATCATCCTTTATATTCTTACTTATGAATACAGGACGTGGGTTATCTGGTGTTCCCAAGTCTATCTTTTGAACATAATCTTCTGTTCGAAGGTTTAAAGGTGGTTCCTCCACAATATTTTCAGAGGCTTCCAACTCAACAAGACCTTCTAGAGCTTCAAAAGCATTTTCAGACCAAGGCTCTGCTTCTGTCCATCAGTCCTCTTGATCGGCACTCTTCTCAAGGCTTGCTTGAGATGGTCCCAATCACCTGCTGAAACTGGGTTGAAGTAGGGCACTTCTTTTGGAGACCATGGTTATTCTGGATCAGAAAACCGTATGTCTATGTCATTGGACAATTCCTCCTCATCATCAGAGAAATCGTACCAATTTGATGAACTTCCTGGATCCTTGACTGGTGACTCTTTAAAGAGATGTCCAGGGAGATGGATGTTTTCATTAACACGAGTTGGTGAGGTTTGCTCGGCAAAACGACTTTGTAGCCTCTGTGTCAACTGTCTCAAAGGAGTGTCAGGATCATACCCCAACCCATATGAAGACTTGTCTATATAATGGTGGAGTTTCCATTCCTCCAGTTGGCTTTTGGTTAGGGTGGGTTCCAATGGCGTGAGAATACCATGGCCTCCTCCCAAACCAATTGGATTCTGAGTGTCATACCCCATTTTCTTCATGAAAGCTTGTGCCATTGGACTATAAAGGGATAGTTGAGGCATACCTTCATTTTGGAAAGGTTCAAGCAAAGAATTTGGTGAAGAAGCTTCCGATCTATGGAAAAAGATTGGCTTTCCTTCTGTCGAAACTGTCGAAACGACGAAGGAAGTAGACGCTGGGTCTTCTATTTTAGAAGGTGTCTCCATCGGAGTGATAGCGGGCTGAACTTGCTGAGTATCAGCCTGGCTTGATGGTGTGTCATCTTTTGGCTCTGAATCCGAATCCGTGTCTTGCATGATAGACATGAAGGAGACAGCAAACTTGCCCCCAGCTTTTTATTTTGTCTTCTTTGCTTTGGTGGTGATTACCAAAGGCTTTGAAGATTTGAGGGGGGACAATGAAGGGAGATTGACTACTCTCTTAGGATTTGCCGGAAGGTTCGTTTTCTTCCAGTGATTGCTGAAGAGTCTCGCCTTTATCTTTCTGGAGATTTTCTGCAAAGCGTGCTAGTTCTTCCTCCTCTTCCTTTTCGTCTTTGTACATCTGAGAGTCTGCAAAATAAACTTCTTTGCCTTTGAAGGGCTTCTGCAAACACTCAATGTATCAAGCCGTCGTCGCCAATGAACTTGATTCATTGATGTAGAGTTGAAGAGACGACATCATTCTCGTGTATCTAGCGGTGTCTGAGAAGGATATTGTAGCATGAAGGGGTCTTTATTACATACACAGTGACTTCATAGATAAGATCACCGATATGCAACTTGAGCCTGATTTTACCGATAGGCCTTTGAGTGCTTCCATCGTATCCAAAGATGGACATAGATGTGTGCCTCAGCTTGCTAGGTGAGATATCCAGCTCTTCGAGTGCTGAAGTAGAGATGAGGTTGAGTGCAGAACCTGGGTTGATCTGGACTCTGTGTATTGGCATCTCTTTGATGTACCCTGTGAAGTACAGTGATCGGTTGTGCTTTGTCTCGCCTTGCAGGTGTTAGATTAAATGGTCTCAATCCAGTAGATGATGTAATAAATTGATTTATTTCAATATAATCAAGCTTTCCTTTAATGAGATGAATGGTGTTTTATTACCTAATTGCACATAACCAATATGAATGACATGATGGTTCATGAGATGAACCGGAGTCCACAAGTGTATTAGATGTAACACATGTGTGTGGATGAGATCCACATACAGGAGACATGTCACAGATCTTATACTTAAATTGATTCATAACCGGTGATGAGATTGGGCTTCTCATCTGCCAAGGTTGCAGTATTATGATCACTATGAGATAGTGTGATCTGTCTCGATCATTGGAGTGTAAGGCTCTGGATCATTATACTTGTACATTGGATGTATTGAAGGACCATGAGAAGGACCTTATGAAATAGTTTTAAGGTCTGCTCTCATAATTCCCTAGTAATAAGCTCTCAATCCTGAGACATTAATGAACTCAAGTTTCTATCTATCCATTTGCTTTGAGTCACCAATGAGTGAGGCCAGCTGTAGGTCAACACCTTGGTGTCTTTGGTACTTGATAGTATGACTATGGAACATTTAATTGTCAATATGGAATCTATCCTAATTATCCCCTTGTGCCGATTAATGGATTTATCATTGGTAAGTGTACACCCATCTCAATTAAGAGTTAATTGGATGGTACTGATGATCACTGTGATTAATTGGGTCTCGAGGATAATAAGATGTGGATCTAAATTGGTGGGACACTTTATCCAGTTGATCCATGGATATTGATAAAGGGGCCTACTTGTAGTGATAGGGAAGTTTAGGGTCGTTATGTAATTTACTCCTAAGACTAGAGTTCAATTGCATTTATTTAGTGGAGTTATTTGCAATTAACTGTGGGCCAAGATTCCACATGAGATGTGGGGTCGCGGTGTCCCAGTTGGAGCCAGCTTTCTATGGACTCCCTAATGGTCCCCACGCTAGCCCAAGATTGGATCATTACTAATTCTATTTGAACTCAAAAGAAAAGGAATTAGAAACTTACTATTTCTATTTGAAGTGAGACTTCTAATAGTGGTGACAATAGGAAAAGAAAGTTACTAATTATTATGGAAGTTGGACTTCCAATAATAAACAAAGAAGAGATGCTTGTTGACACCAAAAATGTCACTTTGCCTCCTCAACATCAAAAGCTACATAGAGCCACATCCTCCTACAAACAGGCAAAGCTGCTTCAGGCATCAGATCTTATCAAAATCGAACAAAAATTGCAAGATCCTTCAAAATAGCCAAAAAGGAGGTACACACGAAGTTTTGAGCCATTTCGACACCATTTGGACTAACTTCAATCCTCCAACAGCTGAGCGGGAGCTCCCGGCAGCGACAGTGTCAAATACATCAAATCTTCGATCAGAGCCTATGGATGGTCTCAAAATACTTCGAAAAGATTCCACGTCGAATTTCAAGTCAAACCGACACCGTTTGACCTTCCATCAATTCTCGAATGGCGAAATCAAGCCTCCCGGCGGCGAGAACCTCCGATGCCGCCACTCATCAAACAAAATACATGAGTAGCTTCTACATGCTTCCAAAGGGCTGCACGTCAAAATTCAGGTCATTCCGACAATGTTTGACCTGGTTTTGACGCTCCAAAGCAAAATCAAGCCTACCGACGGCGAAGCTCCCCGGGATGATGGCATCCAAATCGGAGCTAATGGATCATCTCAAAATGACTCCAATAGGCTCCCTGTCGAATTTCAGGTCAATCGGACATCGAATGACCGCACATCAAAGCTCGACATCTTTCGCACGGTGAAATCAAGTGTAGCATGGACGGGACCCCAAACGGCTTCAAAACTCAAATAAAAGCCCATGGTTGGTCCTATCTAATGCTCAGGAAGCTTCACCTCAAATTTCAGGTCATTCCGACATCGTTTGATCTAGTTTCAACTCTTGGCGGAAAATCGGCTACAAAGTCTTCGGCTTTTCCAAAAATAGGAAACTTTGTGCTCTGATTTGCATGAGTTCTCGATGGGTTTTCTTCAGTGGAATCAAGCCAATAAATGAGGAGAAATGTCAAAGAAAAATACAGGAGAAAACAGAAACAAAAGACCCCGGAAAACAGCGAAGAAACAACGATCGGATGGCGACCAAAAAAGGGGCCAAAGCACCATGGTCGCCGGCGACCATGGCCCAGGGTCGCCGGCGACCCTGGAAGTCCGGGTCACCGGATTCCCGCCGGAATGACCGTTTTTCCGATTCTTTCCGTGTTTCGCGATGTTTGGCCCCTGCGATTTTCTTAAAATCTGATTTTTGAGGCATGATATCCGTCAATCTTCATCAACATCACGGATCCGCCATCGAAATCATTTAATCATCACCGGACACTCCGAAACCGCCAACCAACCAACCAAGAAAGCACACTTTCTGCCCGACCGATCGAGAAATCGACTGGACTGATGTTGCCGGCCCATTGGTGTCAACCAATGTCTGAATTTGCATCGTCATCCGACATCAAACAACATGCGGATCCATCGATGATCATCGCAAGAAGAATTCCAAAAGATGCGGCGCGGCCCGCGACTCTTCAAGCGACTCGGCGATCAATTAATGCTGTTAATTGACCTTTTTATGGCACCTTATTAGGGCCATTAACTCATTATTTTGGACGGCCCAATCAGAAGCAAGAAAATGGGAGTTACAAGTCCAATTAATCATGGCAATTAACCATGTAACTCCTATCATTATAGAGATTAATCATGGTAATTAATCATGAAACTCCCATCATCATGGAGATTAAATGCCCATTATTCTCCATCGGCCAATCAAAATCCAAGGAAAAGGAGTTACAAAATTATGAAATTAATACTTGTAACTCCTCCCATCATGGAGCATTAATAGGCGGTCATTCCAAAGGGAAGGGGTCCTGAAAAATCCCCTGAAAATTATCCTGAAGAATCTATCTGCAAAAAGAAGCTCTCCTGCCTTGAAGAAACCCTGCTGCAAGAACTACAATGTGATTGAAGTCCCTTGGGGGACCACACCCCCCCCCCCCAAGGTTTCTCTTCTTCTATCCAACATGGCCTAGATGCGGCTTTTCAGCCCATCTACTTGGTTTTTTATTGGATATAGGACCTTCCCTTGGTCTTTGTCCTCTAAAAATCCGAGGTCCAAGCCAAGCCAAGTGAACTAAAGCATCAAGTGTTCTCATCTGAAGGACGATGGCGGAGTCCATACATGACTCGCGACAGTTGATCTAAACGAGTCCTCACAATCTCCTGAGAAGTCAAATCCCTCTTTCTTTCTTCTCTATTGTGCTTTGTATTTCTAAAGAGAAAAAAAATGACAATTCTTGTCTTTCATCATTGATGAGATTCGTAAATCGCCTTTCACGGAAAAATCGCCTTCTATGGCACAAAACCGCCTTTCACGGCAAACTAAACAAAATCGCCTCTCACGGCATTTAAAAATCTTGTCTCTTTCTTTAAATATATGTGCAATGAAAAGTTAGAAAAAAAGTTTGATTTCCTTTCTACTTGTGACGGTGAATCTCCGGATCACCATTTCAAATTCCAAGTAGTATAGAAAATCTGGCATACCAGTACAAAAATGTTAATGCTTGCTCTTTTTTTCTCTTCGCCCCGCCGCACCCCGGCGGACCCGGGACGGAGGAAGGTAAGAAAGAAAAAGACGGGTCCATCAAGTTGGCATACCCGGTGGGACTCATTCATTTGAGAACACGATGCTTAGAATCCTTGGCTCCATCCTAGTTGGTGGCCTATGTTGGATCTTGTATCTAAAAAAAAAAACATAAGATGGGATTCTTTGGAAACTTCTTTCTTTGAACTTGTTTCCATTCTTTTTTTTCTCAACCAAAAAAAAAAAGTTTTTTTCTTTTGGATTCAAATTGGAGAAACTTTGGTTCTTTCCTTTTCGTACAATGGCTTGCAGAAATGTTTGAGCCAATGTTCGGATTGGGAGGGGCCATTTTCCTCTCTTTGATTGGTCCATTGGAGATCTTTCAAAAAAAAAAGTTTAAAAAAAAAAATTCAAATTCCTTTCATTGGATTTAAATTGGAGAAACTTTGGTTCTTTCATTTTCGTACAATGGCTCGCAGAAATGTTTGAGCCAACGTTCGGATTGGGAGGGGCCTTTTTCCTCTCTTTGATGGGTCCATTGGAGATCTTTCAAAAAAAAATAAAAAAGTTTAAAAAAAAAAAAAAATTTTCAAATTCCTTTCTTTTGGATTCAATTTGGAGAAACTTTGGTTCTTTCCTTTTCGTACAATGGCTCGCAGAAATGTTTGAGCCAACGTTCGGATTGGGAGGGGCCATTCTCCTCTCTTTGATGGGTCCATTGAAGAACATTCAAAAAAAAGTTTTTTTTAAAAAAAAAAACTTTTCAAATTTCTCTCTTTTGGATTCAAATTGGAGAAACTTTGGTTCTTTCATTTTCGTACAATGGCTCACAGAAATGTTTGAGCCAACGTTTGGATTGGGAGGGGCCATTTCCCTCTCTTCGATGGGTCCATTGGAGATCTTTCAAAAAAAAAATGCATTAAGGTTGCACCAATTGCGTTCTTTGACCAAAGTGGATCTAAGAAAAGCCTTGTCCGGAGTGTGGAGGCAGCTAGACTGTTCGAGGTAAGGGTCCTTCAAACGGGCTCATTAAGTAATCCTACCCTTACCTAGGGGCTAATCTATCCACTAAGGTTTCATAAGACCGAATTGGAAGACCTATGTGCACTCTTCAAAAAAAAAAAAAAAAAACGAAAAATCTTAAAAAAAAGAAACTTCTGTCACTATTGTATTCAAATTGGAGGAATTTTGGTTCTTTCATTTTCGGATTTAGGCTCGCAGAAATGTTTGAGCCTATATTCGGATTGGAATACCATTTGCTCTCTTTTATGAATTCAATCTTGACTTTTCAAAAAAAAAAAAAAAAACTACCGTCATTATTGGATTCAAATCTGAGAAATTCTGGTTCTTTCCTTTTTCGGATTTAGGCTCGCAGAAATGTTTGAGCCTGTATTCGGATTGGAATACCATTTGCTCTCTTTTGTGACCCCAATCTTGACATTT
Organism: Persea americana; assembly: GCA_029852735.1. NCBI lineage: Eukaryota > Viridiplantae > Streptophyta > Magnoliopsida > Laurales > Lauraceae > Persea > Persea americana. The sequence continues at coordinate 25,114,178 of CM056817.1, forward strand.
CAAAAAAAATCCCATATCATGTCCTTTTTCAAGGATGCGATTTAGAACATTTGTGCCTAGCGGTGCTAGTACGCCTTTTCGGGTCTACTGTATTCGCGACCGACACATTTGTATCTCTAACCTTATATCATTTTACCTTGTAAGACCCCGACCCCTAATTTTCGGGATTAGTGTGTTTTTAGCTGTGGTTTAGTTTTCTAAATAAGATTTGAGCCTAATTGAGTTAGATTGTGGTTTAGAATAGTTTTTCATAGCTTTGGGGAATTTTGAGAGCGGTTGGACCCGGTCTGACAGCCCGGGGATGCCTTGGGCTGTATGTGTCAGCGTTAGGGATTGTTCTTGATTTTGAAAAATTACAATTTTGGTTTCTTTTGATAGGTCAAATCAGATCCAACAACTTTTGTGTTTAGACCTACCCCATTCAAAACTCAGAAAATCAGTTTTTCATCCCGAGGGGCAAAACAGTCTTTTTACATTTAAATCTAAGCCCAAATTTCAAATTTTCAGAATCATATCAAAAATGTACTTTTTGAAAAATAGATTTTATGAGGATCATTTTGTTCTTCTTCGTCGATTTCATCCAGGACCGACAAACATGAGTTTTAAAGCTTTGAAGCTTTAAGGGCCAATGGGGCCCACAACTTGCCCATTGATATAAGAACCCACGTTGGCTCCTTTCACCTTCTTCTTCATTTTCATTTCTCTGCTGTAACGAAACCAAAGAAGACTTCTTCTTCTTCTTGTCTTCTCTCTCCTCTTGCATGTTAATGAAACCAAGCTCAAAGTGAAGAACAAATTCCACCAACCTTCTCCCCATCTTTCAAGCTTCAAAAGGGTACTGTTTTTGGGGGATTTCAGCTGGGCTTTCTCTCTTCTCCAAACTCTTCTTCTTGTATAGAGCTTCTCAAGGTTAGCAATGGATACCTCTTCTCAAATCTGGTTTTTATTGGACCAAGTAGAGCCTCTTATCATACATGCATGGATTCTTTTTAAGAACTCCATTGTTTTTTTAAAGTTTTGTGGATTTTGAAATGGGTTCTTCCATGGGTTTGGTGTAGGATTTCAACTGGCTGTGTAGGAGTTGTTTGGAGTGAACTTGAGACCCATTTCAGCTTGAGGCAAGTGAATAAACTGATCTTGGATATGCATGCAACTGAACCTGTGTTTCTTTTCCAAAGTTTGATGTGAAATTTCTATTTCATTGATTCATTTTCTCTGGCTATGCAAGGTGGATTTCCTAAGGGTTTTTGTGTTCAGATTATGTGCAGATTTCTGCAATGTTTTAATGGGTTCAGCTGTGTTAAAATTTTAAAGTTCCGCAGGTTTTAGTGTCCTATTCATGTGCAGATTTCTGCAATGTTTTAATGGGTTCAGCTGTGTTAAAAATTTAAATTTCCGCAGGTTTTAGTGTTCTATTCGTGTGCAGATTTCTGCAATGTTTTAATGGGTTCAGCTGTGTTAAAAATTTAAATTTCTGCAGGTTTTAGTGTTCTATTCGTGTGCAGATTTCTGCAATGTTTTAATGGGTTCAGCTGTGTTAAAAATTTAAATTTCTGCAGGTTTTAGTGTTCTATTCGTGTGCAGATTTCTGCAATGTTTTAATGGGTTCAGCTGTGTTAAAAATTTAAATTTCTGCAGGTTTTAGTGTTCTATTCGTGTGCAGATTTCTGCAATGTTTTAATGGGTTCAGCTGTGTTAAAAATTTAAATTTCTGCAGGTTTTAGTGTTCTATTCGTGTGCAGATTTCTGCAATGTTTTAATGGGTTCAGCTGTGTTAAAATTTTAAATTTTTGCAGGTTTTAGTGTTCTATTCATGTGCAGATTTCTGCAATGTTTTAATGTTTCAGCTAGATTCAGAACTCTGCAATTGTTTTAATGTTTCAGCTAAACTCAGATTTCTGGAGTTGATTTAATGTTTCAGTTATGTGAAAAATTCTGCACTGCTGAAATTCAGAATTCTGCACTGCTGAAATTAGTTGTTTCCTACATTGATCTATTGGATTCAAATCTGAACCTGTTTTCAAAAAAAATTCTGGTTTCAAATATGTTGTTTCCTGCAATTGCATTCAAATCTGAAATTGTTTTCTTGAAATTCTGATTTGAGATATGTTGTTTCCAGCATTGTTTTATTTGGTTATGAAAGTATGAATTCGAATAATTTTTGAAATTCTGTATTTTTCACTGGTGTTGAGTCTTAGATGTTATTTGTTAATGGATATTGGAGTTCTATATACCGTTGGAAAGCTCTCGAAGCAAGGAATCCAATGGTATACTATGCTTAATGATCAAAGGCTGACAAAGAAAGTGGATATTTTGATCAACGAAAAACTAGAATATGTTGAGGGGCTTTTGTCTTGATATTGTGTACTTGGAAATCTGAAGTGTTGTTTACCTTCAGGGGCACAAATCCGCTTTTAATTTCAACATTTGGGTTTCAATTACACAAGAATCGAATGAAGGGCCTTAGCATATACTTGAAAGTCTGTTTTCAGAAACTTAGTCTTGACATGAAGAATATTACTTTGCACTTGTTTTGACTTACAAGCGTTGGTTTTGTCTTGGATCTCGTTTTGTACTTGCTTTGACTCACAAGCATTGGTTTCGTTCGGGTATTGTTTTGCACTTGTTTTGACTTGCAAGTATCAGTTTTGTTTTGGGTATTGCTTTGCACTTGTTTTGAGTTACAAGTATCAGCTTTGTTTCAAATTGTTTTAAGAACCCAAAAAGGGGGACTACTTATTGTTCTTCGACATGCTTATAGCTTATGCTAACTTGTTTTGTCTTACGTGCACCGTCCACCCCGTGTGGTCGATGAGGGAAATGTGAGACCTTGGTCCGGGCGGCACCCTTAACCACGGGGCATAGCGTGTCAACCACGGGCCTCAAATGGCGAGTCTCCATTAGTTTTGAGCATTCAAATATGAGAACTTGGTCCGGGCAGCACCCTTAACCACGGGTCGTAGCGTGTCAACCACGGGCCTCAAACGGCGAGTCTCCATTAGTTTTGTGCATTCCTAAATTCCGTTGAATACCACTGAGCTTGGACTGCCCTCTCAGTCTGATCCACTAGTTAGGGGGTCCTTAAACATAAGGACTATCTGCAGATAAGTCGTGTATTTATACACATTTTTGTTTTGTTCCGGTTCCGCGGCCGGTTTTCCCGCCCACCTTGTGTGGCTCGGGCTTTCGTTTCGTTTTGCCTGTCTTGCTTTGTCTTTGCTTGCTCTTGTCATCATGTATGACGGAGAAAGGATGAGCTCAATGTGGATTTACGAATCATGATGTTTTCTCATAATCATGCTAGCATTGTCTAGCATTTTGTTGATGTACTATTTGAAAATTTATTAAATGGTTTTAAACGCTAGACCACATGTACTCATGCTACTTTTGCCTCATATCTCGTTCGTGGGCTTTTGTTTTCTTGAAGTGTATATCGTTCAAGCATCGTTTCAAGATTTGTAAACAGTTTTAAATTCAGTATATGGTTTCTTATAAATTTTAAATGATTCATACTCATGCTTAAATTGATCATCTGCCAGACCGTTGTGTCTGACCTTGTTTGTTTGGTGCCTTAGGTAGCAGGTTGTCGTCTTGAGCTAGTACGTGTGCGGATGGTTGTAGAGCCACGAGTTTTGCAGGTTGTTGTTTCAGTGATGTCATACAGACGTCGTGCTTGACTCCGGTGATACATTATACACCTGGGTAGTATTTGTTCTTAGCTTGTTATTTTGTAAGGCTTTTGTTAGCGTTTTCTTTTGGGATTGTAATTAATGCACTTGTTAAATTATAACTTGAATATTCTTGGGTATTGATAAGCCTGTCACTGTCAGCTTTGTATATTTTGGTATCATGTTTTGTTCCAGTCTGAGTATGATTATGCTATGACAGCTTTATGCTGACGGGTTGAGTGCGACACGGAACCCGATGGCCACGGGCTCCGGGTCGCAATGCCACGTAAGCTTCCGCGAAATGTTCTTAATGTGTTTTTGAAAATTTTGCCTTCCTCACACACGCGGATCCCGGGGAGAAATATATTTATCACTTACTTCCCAATTCGCGTTCCCGAGGTCGAACCGCTGTAGGGATTCGGGTTCGGGGGCGCGACAGACTGGTATCAGAGCGGGCAGGTTTCTAGGAAATAAAACACTCTAGGAACCTTAAGACGTGTGGTGAGGACTCCTTAGACCGTGTAGATTTTGTTTTGGCTAGCCATCGTTTTTGTAACTTCGGGTTTAGTTTTCTTCTAGTGGGGGAGACTATTTTTTGCCTCGTCTTCTAGTCCTTGTGGTTAGGGAATTTGGGGGACCAAATTCCGTTCTAGTGGGGGAGAATTTAATGTCTCCGTACCCATATTTAGTATCATTTGCCTGCTTTTGCGTTAGAAAGTTAGAGTTTTGTGGACTTAGCATGTTCTCTCGAAGGACTTTGACAAAAATTTTAGCTTTTCGATGTCGCAAATGGACTTAGGAAGGGAATATGTGAACAATTGTTAATTAGTAAGGAAGGTGAACCACATATCGAGATATAATTATAGTTGATTGTGGACCATTAGGTGGTGTGTTAGACAAGTAAGTGCAAAAATTTTGGATAAACTTGATTATTTTCCTAAGTCGGAGGACCTCTGAAGCCGGATTAGTGGTAGATTTTAAGAAGTTTGAGGTGATTTTCAGTTGATAGAGCTTCAAGTGGATGCCAAAAGCTAGAAATTTCTCAAATTTGATGAACTTTTGTTAGAGAAGTGTTAGAAGATTTTCAATGACTCCAGAATGATGGTGAAGTTAACTCAGCAGGATGCGTCAGTAGGTGGTTAAAAGCATAGGAAGTCAGTTTTCGGTAGCCATGTAGAGAGTTGCATGTGGAATTTATTGTTACCTGGTCACATGATAGAGTAGATATTGTGGATTTCACCAACTAATAGAACATCGGTTTTGACGGAGTACATATATGAAATGGAGGATCACAACCTATGGATAATTTCAGTTGAAAGATTTAGAAAAGAATGACACAAGAGTAAGACTTGAGGACGATGAACTTGAAATAGAGACAGAAGATTGGGCAACCAAGGCTTGATTGGAGCGGCTTCGAGGTATGAATGCAGGGTTGTAACCGTTTGAGGTGTGATGATGAGAAGATAATTACTGTACAGAGGACCAAGGACAATGAGCATAAAGAGTCAGAGTAACAAGAACTTTTAGGGTACTTTGAAGAAAGACTTCACTCTAGGATTGTAGACACGAATCGAACTCCCAAGATCAATTATGCATGCTAAGGATAGAAGACCGGACAAATGAATCCTTGATAGAGGTACATCCTACAAAGTTTGGACATGTGGAGTAGTATGATAGTTAGAGTGTTAGCGGGTCAAGTCAGAGTGGGAAACCTATAGCGCTGTGAACCTTGTGATTTCAACGAGTAGATAGAATAGCAGTACACCGGGATGAATCAAAACTTTCTTATTCTTGGACTGACATTGATGGACATGACACGTAGCAGATTCGAGACAATGCTAGGACAGTTGATAATCACTGGGTATTGACAGAAGGATTCTTTGAGCATTGATTGTGTCAGAGGAGCAAGTTGCCGGGTAAAAGTTTGGACATTTGAGATCTTCAGCCAAATCAGAGACCTTGACCACATACTCATATCACCGCCATGTTTGATCAGGAGGTATTGCAGTTGTGCAGGAGCAAGCAGATCACCAATGTTTAGAGACAGTGTTTCAGAAGAGGATGACCTAGTGAGTTCAGGCGATTCCGGGATAACTGTGAGTTTGAATAGACCTTTTGAGATTTTCACGATCTAGTGTGTGAGTAATGCCCTCGTTTGGTTTTGAGTTGGTTTAAATCATTTGGAGGACCAAATGTTCTAAGAGGGGGAGGATGTAAGACCCCGACCCCTAATTTTCGGGATTAGTGTGTTTTTAGCTGTGGTTTAGTTTTCTAAATAAGATTTGAGCCTAATTGAGTTAGATTGTGGTTTAGAATAGTTTTTCATAGCTTTGGGGAATTTTGAGAGCGGTTGGACCCGGTCTGACAGCCCGGGGATGCCTTGGGCTGTATGTGTCAGCGTTAGGGATTGTTCTTGATTTTGAAAAATTACAATTTTGGTTTCTTTTGATAGGTCAAATCAGATCCAACAACTTTTGTGTTTAGACCTACCCCATTCAAAACTCAGAAAATCAGTTTTTCAGCCCGAAGGGCAAAACAGTCTTTTTACATTTAAATCTAAGCCCAAATTTCAAATTTTCAGAATCATATCAAAAATGTACTTTTTGAAAAATAGATTTTATGATGATCATTTTGTTCTTCTTCATCGATTTCATCCAGGACCGACAAACATGAGTTTTAAAGCTTTGAAGCTTTAAGGGCCAATGGGGCCCACAACTTGCCCATTGATATAAGAACCCACGTTGGCTCCTTTCACCTTCTTCTTCATTTTCATTTCTCTGCTGCAACGAAACCAAAGAAGACTTCTTCTTCTTCTTCTTGTCTTCTCTCTCCTCTTGCATGTTAATGAAACCAAGCTCAAAGTGAAGAACAAATTCCACCAACCTTCTCCCCATCTTTCAAGCTTCAAAAGGGTACTGTTTTTGGGGGATTTCAGCTGGGGTTTCTCTCTTCTCCAAACTCTTCTTGTATAGAGCTTCTCAAGGTTAGCAATGGATACCTCTTCTCAAATCTGGTTTTTATTGGACCAAGTAGAGCCTCTTATCATACATGCATGGATTCTTTTTAAGAACTCCATTGTTTTTTTAAAGTTTTGTGGATTTTGAAATGGGTTCTTCCATGGGTTTGGTGTAGGATTTCAACTGGCTGTGTAGGAGTTGTTTGGAGTGAACTTGAGACCCATTTCAGCTTGAGGCAAGTGAATAAACTGATCTTGGATATGCACGCAACTGAACCTGTGTTTCTTTTTCAAAGTTTGATGTGAAATTTCTATTTCATTGATTCATTTTCTCTGGCTATGCAAGGTGGATTTCCTAAGGGTTTTTGTGTTCAGATTATGTGCAGATTTCTGCAATGTTTTAATGGGTTCAGCTGTGTTAAAATTTTAAAGTTCCGCAGGTTTTAGTGTTCTATTCATGTCCAGATTTCTGCAATGTTTTAATGGGTTCAGCTGTGTTAAAAATTTAAATTTCCGCAGGTTTAGTGTTCTATTCATGTGCAGATTTCTGCAATGTTTTAATGGGTTCAGCTGTGTTAAAAATTTAAATTTCTGCAGGTTTTAGTGTTCTATTCGTGTGCAGATTTCTGCAATGTTTTAATGGGTTCAGCTGTGTTAAAAATTTAAATTTCTGCAGGTTTTAGTGTTCTATTCGTGTGCAGATTTCTGCAATGTTTTAATGGGTTCAGCTGTGTTAAAAATTTAAATTTCCGCAGGTTTTAGTGTTCTATTCGTGTGCAGATTTCTGCAATGTTTTAATGGGTTCAGCTGTGTTAAAAATTTAAATTTCTGCAGGTTTTAGTGTTCTATTCGTGTGCAGATTTCTGCAATGTTTTAATGGGTTCAGCTGTGTTAAAAATTTAAATTTCTGCAGGTTTTAGTGTTCTATTCGTGTGCAGATTTCTGCAATGTTTTAATGGGTTCAGCTGTGTTAAAAATTTAAATTTCTGCAGGTTTTAGTGTTCTATTCGTGTGCAGATTTCTGCAATGTTTTAATGGGTTCAGCTGTGTTAAAAATTTAAATTTCTGCAGGTTTTAGTGTTCTATTCGTGTGCAGATTTCTGCAATGTTTTAATGGGTTCAGCTGTGTTAAAAATTTAAATTTCTGCAGGTTTTAGTGTTCTATTCGTGTGCAGATTTCTGCAATGTTTTAATGGGTTCAGCTGTGTTAAAATTTTAAATTTTTGCAGGTTTTAGTGTTCTATTCATGTGCAGATTTCTGCAATGTTTTAATGTTTCAGCTAGATTCAGAACTCTGCAATTGTTTTAATGTTTCAGCTAGACTCAGATTTCTGGAGTTGATTTAATGTTTCAGTTATGTGAAAAATTCTGCACTGCTGAAATTCAGAATTCTGCACTGCTGAAATTAGTTGTTTCCTGCATTGATCTATTGGATTCAAATCTGAACCTGTTTTCAAAAAAAATTCTGGTTTCAAATATGTTGTTTCCTGCAATTGCATTCAAATCTGAAATTGTTTTCTTGAAATTCTGATTTGAGATATGTTGTTTCCAGCATTGTTTTATTTGGTTATGAAAGTATGAATTCGAATAATTTTTGAAATTCTGTATTTTTCACTGGTGTTGAGTCTTAGATGTTATTTGTTAATGGATATTGGAGTTCTATATACCGTTGGAAAGCTCTCGAAGCAAGGAATCCAATGGTATACTATGCTTAATGATCAAAGGCTGACAAAGAAAGTGGATATTTTGATCAACGAAAAACTAGAATATGTTGAGGGGCTTTTGTCTTGATATTGTGTACTTGGAAATCTGAAGTGTTGTTTACCTTCAGGGGCACAAATCCGCTTTTAATTTCAACATTTGGGTTTCAATTACACAAGAATCGAATGAAGGGCCTTAGCATATACTTGAAAGTCTGTTTTCAGAAACTTAGTCTTGACATGAAGAATATTACTTTGCACTTGTTTTGACTTACAAGCGTTGGTTTTGTCTTGGATCTCGTTTTGTACTTGCTTTGACTCACAAGCATTGGTTTCGTTCGGGTATTGTTTTGAACTTGTTTTGACTTGCAAGTATCAGTTTTGTTTTGGGTATTGCTTTGCACTTGTTTTGAGTTACAAGTATCAGCTTTGTTTCAAATTGTTTTAAGAACCCAAAAAGGGGGACTACTTATTGTTCTTCGACATGCTTATAGCTTATGCTAACTTGTTTTGTCTTACGTGCACCGTCCACCCCGTGTGGTCGATGAGGGAAATGTGAGACCTTGGTCCGGGCGGCACCCTTAACCACGGGGCGTAGCGTGTCAACCACGGGCCTCAAATGGCGAGTCTCCATTAGTTTTGAGCATTCAAATATGAGAACTTGGTCCGGGCAGCACCCTTAACCACGTGTCGTAGCGTGTCAACCACGGGCCTCAAACGGCGAGTCTCCTTTAGTTTTGTGCATTCATGAATTCCGTTGAATACCACTGAGCTTGGACTGCCCTCTCAGTCTGATCTACTAGCTAGGGGGTCCTTAAACATAAGGACTATCTGTAGATAAGTCGTGTATTTATACACATTTTTGTTTTGTTCCGGTTCCGCGGCCGGTTTTCCCGCCCACCTTGTGTGGCTCGGGCTTTCGTTTCGTTTCGCCTATCTTGCTTTGTCTTTGCTTGCTCTTGTCATCATGTATGACGGAGAAAGGATGAGCTCAATGTGGATTTACGAATCATGATGTTTTCTCATAATCATTCTAGCATTGTCTAGCATTTTGTTGATGTACTATTTGAAAATTTATTAAATGGTTTTAAACGCTAGACCACATGTACTCATGCTACTTTTGCCTCATATCTCGTTCGTGGACTTTTGTTTTCTTGAAGTATATATCGTTCAAGCATCGTTTCAAGATTTGTAAACAGTTTTAAATTCAGTATATGGTTTCTTATAAATTTTAAATGATTCATACTCATGCTTAAATTGATCACCTGCCAGACCGTTGTGTCTGACCTTGTTTGTTTGGTGCCTTAGGTAGCAGGTTCTCGTCTTGAGCTAGTACGTGTGCGGATGGCTGTAGAGCCACGAGTTTTGCAGGTTGTTGTTTCAGTGATGTCATACAGACATCGTGCTTGACTCCGGTGATACATTATACACCTGGGTAGTATTTGTTCTTAGCTTGTTATTTTGTAAGGCTTTTGTTAGCCTTTTCTTTTGGGATTGTAATTAATGCACTTGTTAAATTATAACTTGAATATTCTTGGGTATTGATAAGCCTGTCACTGTCAGCTTTGTATGTTTTGGTATCATGTTTTGTTCCAGTCTGAGTATGATTATGCTATGACAGCTTTATGCTGACGGTTTGAGTGCGACACGGAACCCGATGGCCACGGGCTCCGGGTCGCAATGCCACGTAAGCTTCCGCGAAATGTTCTTGATGTGTTTGGAAATTTTGCCTTCCTCACACACGCGGATCCCGGGGAGAAATATATTTATCACTTACTTCCCAATTCGCGTTCCCGAGGTCGAACCGCTGCAGGGATTCGGGTTCGAGGGCGCGACATACCTCGAGTGAGCTTTGCTTCTCGGTAACTTGAATTAAGTTTTACAATTGCTTCTAGCAGTCCCTGGAATGCTCATTTCGAGCCGACCATGCTTGCGTTCAGAACAATTGTACCATCTATGGCCTTTTTGCCTTCTTCATTATGCTAAGAACGGGCCATGCCCCTGAGCGATTTGAAAAGACAAAACCATAGTATAGCCCATTTATGATCACCATATTCTTGTGATTACTAATGGATGTGGTCTTGTTTCAGAAAAGTTTTCCAAAACTAACAATGGCAGCTTCATTGACCATCACCTTCGACTAGAACAAGTACCAAGTCATGCTTCAAGAGAAGCAAAGCAAGCACACTTTCAAGCGCCCCACCAGCTGCCCAAGCATCACCTCCCTCGGCAACTCCCAAAACACCGGGTCGACCTCTACTCCCCGGACCATCGTCTTCGGGTCACTGGGACCATTCCCACTACCCGCAGAAGAAACAGTGCCTGCTAAGAAGCAGAAGACCGCCCCTCAACGTGTCGCTGCCCCGACACCAAAGGCGGTCACCAAGAAACCTGAGGCTCGTGGCAATCCCACGAGGCCTCAACCTACAAAAACCAGGTCTGTCCTAAGACTTGGTCCCCTCGATCTTCGCCAAAACAAAGAAGGTCCCAGACATCTGCAAAGCCAGCATACCTGGCTCCTCTCAAGGAGAACCGGTTCTATCCTCTTGCTTACATCAAAGAAGAGAAACTTGCCCTCCACCGAACTACTAAAACAACTCAGCACGAGCCGGCTTGCTCATACAAGCCCAAAATCAAGTCGTGCATCACAAGGCCTCGACAAGAACCTGCCAGGGCCTGCTCTCCTGCAACTCAACCCTTCATCTCAACAGGGGCCGAGCTTGCAAAATGTAAAGCTTCGCTGAGACAAGCCAAGGACTGCGTCCAGATCCTGTCCATGCCAGTGTTCAAGGAAGACAAGCTTGGTTGCTGCGCACGAGGGACCACGTCCTTCATTGCCAGAGCACAGCCCGAGCAAACCGAAGCTCAAATTGCTCGTCGCATACGTCGCCACGCGGCATATCGATAAAAGAGATTAGAGAAGAAAAGAACCCAGCATTCTGAGCTTCAAATCTCCCAAAAATGAGTCAAAAAACTAAGACCCGACCAAGTGTAGACACATCATTTCGCCCCTATGATAGCCTTAAATACCTATCATATATAGCGATGCCCCCATTTCACCCATAATTGAATGATTAATGACATAATTCAGATTAATTAACGACGATGAAGATGCTTGTTGCTAAGTTTAGACTTAGTTCGACGATTTCTAGAAATTCGCGAGAGAAAAGCCAAGTCGCGTCAAGACCTTGAGTCCAATTCACTACTCACACAAGGAGCGAACCATGACACTACTCAAACCCTTTCCGGACCACTTAAGACATGCTTAGGCCAATCCCTCTAAAGACAATGCTTAGTTTGCCAAAATGTCACCCGATTAGCCTAAGTTAGGAAATCGAATCCATTGGTCCAGAGATTCCTCATATTTTTCAGCCCCTATTTGCCAAGACATTTAGACCATTGAATTCCTGCCTTCGCGAGCTTTCCGGCGATATATAGAACGTCCAAATCCAATAAGCGGATCAAAAGTTATGAGTCTTCGAAGTTTGCCTTAGAAAAAGTGACGAAACTCCATCTAGGCACCACTCATGTGGCGCCCACCCTACTTAGAATTCATCTAGGCGCCCCATGCTAGGTGCCCACATAGCCTAGGGCCACCTAGGCACCCCATGGTGGGCGCCCAACCTCCACATTTCACTAGTTGGCCTAAATATAGCCCAGGACCACTCAACGTAGGGACCGAACTCCAAAAATGAATCGACTCCACCTAGGCACCACCCATGTGGCGCCTACCCTACTGAGTTCCACATAGGCACTAACCCTGTGGCGCCCACACTTCCCATAATCACCTAGACACCCCATGGTGGGCGCCCAGCCTCCAAATTCCACTAATTGGCTCGAGATTAGACCAGGACCACTCATACATAGGGACCAAGCACCGAAGACGAACCAAACCACCTAGGCACCACCCATGTGGCGCCCAGCCTTGAAGTTCACCTAGGCACCACCCATGTGGCGTCCAGCCTTGAAGTTCACCTAGGCACCACCCATGTGCTGCCCAGCCTTGAAATCTATCTAGGCACCACCCATGTGGCACCCAGCCTATTAATGCTAATGTAGGTCCCCCAGCTGAAGATATATCCGTTCAATCTCGACTCCAAATGGGACCAAGGTCCAAAAAGCGAAACACAAACCATCTAGGCACCACCCTGTGGGCGCCCACTCTCCAGGACCACCTAGGCGCCACCATGTGGGCGCCACCCCATGGGCGCCCATCCTCCCTCAAACCTTAGTTCACTTTAAAATAACTTAAGCCGCCTAGGGATGCGTGAGATCTTCTAGAAATGCGAATTAATGAAGCCCTAGCCCTTCTAAACTCGTCCCAAACCTATATAACCCCTCTTAACTTCATTTACAAGAGGAGGCTACCCAAAAACCCTAAGAAAAGAGGCAAAAGGAGAGAACAGAAACAGAAGAAGAAAGGTAGCCACCATTAGAGAAGAACTTCAGATCTATAGTAGAGAAAAGAGAGAGAGGAGGAGGCTTCCATATCTTCAACTGGAGCTATGGATCTTTGCGAAAGCTTCGTTTTAGGAACTTGAGGAACGCGTCATATACCGGTATTCCTAGATCTCTCCTTTTTTTTTCTATATTCCATTACCATTCATTCTTAGAAATATGCTTAGGACCATTTGAGCATCGTAGATCTACATTAGCTTGTGATAAAAATAGTATTAGTGCATCATCATGTTAGTAACATGTTTAGGTTCATTCTAATATAGTAGATTCGTTTTGATTTTGTAGTTCTAATTGCATAGTTAGTTCAGATCTCGCATTAGCATCATCATCAACATCATTTATATTGAAAAGATTGCGAACAGCCATTGGCAGAAAGGCTGGGCGCCACCCACTGGACGCCTGCCCTCTCCAGAACCACCTGGGCGCCACCCACTGGGCGCCTGCCCTCTCTCGAACCACCTGGGCGCCACCCCCTGGGCGCCTACCCTTCTGAGACAGGGTCCGGGTTCTAGATCTCCGCCCGTTGCATTATTTGCTCGTAGGTTCGTTAGTTGCATCATTAGTAGTCCGAATTAAAACATTCGCATCAGTCGCTGAATATTGGAAGTTGTGTTGAAAACACTAAGATTCTTGTGCATTCGTTGTGTTCCGTTGAAAACCCTGACTGAGTAGAGTAGGCACCACAGGGGTGGCGCCCAAGTGGATTTCTCCACTTTTGTGCACAACTTCCAATCTTCTGCATTTAGTTCATTTACAAACTGCATGATAATGATATGTTTGTTTGTTTGATTAGTTCTGAACTTTGAATTACCATTTTGTCACACTTCGCATCATATCATTTGAACCACGCATCCATAGAAAAACCTAACAAAAAATCATAAAAGCATAAAATCCCTTCTTCTCTTTCCTTACTCTCTAGTAAATTAGAGGAGAAACCAAAAACAGATTAAAAGATATCCATAAAACCCAAAAATAATAATTAGATAGTCTAGGTTATTGAGTTTAGCGCCTAAGTAGGATAAATCATAAGATTAATTAAAACATCATAATTAGCTAACTTAAGAAACATCAAATCATTAAGAACCCTAAAACCTTAAGACCCTAATTAATTCGGATTTAGAAGCAAATAAGAACTTTAAAAAAACACAAAAAACCAAAACCCCAAAAAAACAGCCACCTCGGCGCCACCCCCTGGGCGCCCATCCTTCCACAGCCACCTGGGCGCCATCCTCTGGGCGCCCAGCCTACTCATTCCCTAAGACACCCCGGTTAAAGCTTAAGTTAATTTGTTAAGACCTTAAACTAATCCGAATCAACACAGTAAAACATTTTAAACCTAGAATAAGTAAACCTTAATCAACTTAATCTCTAATTAACTCAAAAACTCAAAACCAACAAAACTCCAAAAAGTCCACCTGGGCGCCACCCCCTGGGTGCCCAGCCTGCACTGCCACCTGGGCACCACCCTCTTGGCGCCCATCCTATTCCATCACTAAAGAACCTTAATTTAAACTTCTAATTAATCACAACCCGAATTTAATCCTAGTTAACATAATAAAACACTTTTAGATTTAAGAAGCCTAAAACCTCAATCAATTTAGACTTGAACCAGCCTAAGAACGCAAAAGCAACACGAAACCACAAAACAGACACCTGGGCGCCACCCCCTGGGCCCCCAGCCTGCCTATACACCTGGGCACCACCCTCCTAGCGCCTATCCTATCACATTCCCTTAGAAACCACCACTTAATTAAACTTAATTGATTAAACCCTAATTAACACCTTAAAACATTGTTAACCTAAAAGACTTGAAACCTCAATCAATTTGGACTCAAACCAACTTAGAAAATACAAAACGAATAAACCACAAAATATCCACTTGGGCGCCACCCCCTTGGTGCCTATCCTTTCGCATCCACTTGGGCACCACCCTCCTAGCGCCCATCCTACCCAATCATTAAGAAACCCCCACTTGAAATTAAACCCGAATTTAATCAAAACCAACACACCACAACACCCTTGAAATCTAAAACAATCGAAACCATAAGCCCGAATAGACTTAAAACATCGAACTAACTCGGACACACAAGACAGACACTTGGGCGCCACCCCCTGGGCGCCCATCCTGTCACCTCCACCTGGGCACCACTCTCTGGGCGCCCAGCCTCTCCCGTCACTAAAGCCAAATTAATTGAAACGGAATTTAATCTTAATCATCGCAACAGAACATTTTTAATTTAAAATACATCAAACCATAAAGCTCAACCGCAAATCAACCTAAAAAATACTGAACCGACCCGAACCACAGAATAGTTCACCTGGGCGCCACACCCTTGGCGCCCATTTGTCAAATCCACCTGGGCACCCAGCTTCCCTGTTTTCGGAAAAACCCGATTCACAACTTAGCCCAATTAATTGGCGTTTAAATAAATCCTAATTGAATACGAATAGCATCCCACACCCAAACACACTAAGCCCTTAAATCAATTTAAACTTAAATTGACCTAAGAGTCACCAAACCGACCGAACCTCAACACAATCACCTGAGCGCCACCCCTTTGGCGCCCATCCTGCAAATCTACCTGGGCACCACACCCTGGGCGCCCAGCCTACCCGTTTTCATAAAAATCCCAACCGACAACTTAACACAATTAATTAGCATTCGAACCAATCCCAATCAACATATTAAGACACTTTTAACTTAAAACACTTGAAACTTTAATCGATTTGGACTTAGCACCCAAAGCCCTTACGAACCAACAAACAACCACCTAGGCACCACCCCTGTGGCGCCTATCCTACACTCTAACCTTGGTTCACAACTTCAATTTAAAACGAATAGCTAAACACCTTACCACTTAAATCAACTAAAACCAGAACCTAAAATAGTCTCAAAATCCGAAAACCAATATCAAATCCCATCCGGAATACCTGAAAAACTCAACTATCCCCATCCTCTCATTTGCACTAAAACGCGAATTCTAGATTTTGTTTCAAAATTCGGATTCAAATCCCCTTGGCATTTGAACACCGAAGAATAAAAACAATTTGAAACATTAAAACTCGCCAAGTACGAACCCCTTGGATTTCGAAAACAATATCAATATCATCATCACTAGCCAAATCACCCAAAAGCTGCCACTTGGGCACCACTGCCTAGGTGCCCAAATCACCAGAGTAAGCTAGGCGCCACCCCCCTGGCGCCCAAGTCCTCTGTCAACCCCGTTTCGCTGATTTCGACATCGTTTCACGTTTTAAAGTAAACCATAAATTCCAGAACCTTAAACAACTTAAACAGAACCCCAAAATACATTTAATCCACCTCTTAATCCATCTTCAACTCAAAACAAACCGAACCAATTAAAAATCACAATTAATAAGTTGCTTAGGCGCTGAACTATCAAACTCAGGCTATTCATACCCTAGGATTAGATCGGATTTCCCCGTTAGGTAGCTTAGCGCATTAGGCTTCGCCCCATCACTTTTCCTGTTCCGTTAGGAGACTGGGAGAGCTGATGTGGGCGGTCTAGGACCTTAGGTTAGGGTTAATCCGATGATCAGTAATAAAGCACTAATCATGTAAGTCTAAGTAAAAATCCCTTACTTAAGCCCTTCTAGCCCCCATATTGAAAAGCCATAAAAACTATAAAACCAACAAAATAAGCCCAAAAAGATTTTCCTTTTATTTCTTCCTCCACCTTAGGTGCCAGATATTTAATCGAACTTAATGATAAAAGGGAATAAAGAACTAATTTCTAAAATTGAATAAATGAGAATAACGAGACGAGATGAGTGATTTCGCACAGACTCTTAATCAATCACGGCCCATCGGCCACCCTAAAACAAACACTGGCCCATCGGCCATTTTCAATCAATCCTGGCCCATCGGCCATCTTCAATTAATTACGGCCCATCGGCCTTTTACTTTTATCACTCGTGTATCGCACACGAAAAACACAGAAATCACAAATCAAAGTCCCATTTGCATCATCATTTTGGTTTGAAAAATCAGCCTTTAAACCCTATTTTGCCAAGGGATCAGAAGGGGGTACCCGGGAACGGGGCCGATCCTCTTCTTAAATATTTGGCACCTCCCCCTCTTTTATTCTATTTTCTTTATTTTAGTTATTTTGTTTTACTAGGATATACTACGATTATGCTATGTGAGGATTAACCTTTATTCGGACTTTAACTCATGACCCTGAATTGACCCAAATTAAAGAGACCCAAATTAATGTCACAGGACAACTGTCGTGTGTTGCCAGTAGCACATTAGACGAGAGGAAGAACCCACCTTATTATTTTTCTCCCCATATTTCTTCGACTTTTGTCGAAGAACGGTGTTACGGCCGTACCGTAGCTGGCGATCGTGATCCATCGATTTTGAGGGTAGTCGGAATCCTCATTTTTGATGTAAAATTTAAATAGCATATATAAATGAATGGAGATTTCCCCAAACCATGCCTCTCTTGGAGAGGAAAATGGGGGGGGGGGTCGAAATTCACATCCGACACCAAGTTGCTGCTGTCCACATGGTTGGCAAAACCAAAAGACGGCAGAAATCAACAACAAAAATACATGTCCGACGACCGGTGACTCGCAGCGTGTCAAACCCAACCCAGGATTAGCGCGATTGGTGTCAATTAAGTGCGCGTTTAGTTATTATATGGGTTAATGCTCGTGGGATTAGAAATTGGTTCGATTTAGCGTAGAATTAGCTTTGGGGAATTTTGAGAGCGTTTTATGCTATTTAGTCACACTCAGGGGTGCCTTGAGTGTACGTGTAAGCTTGGGAGGAAATTCTAAAATTATCGATTTTATTGTGATTGTGATCGATTTTGAATGATTTTATGTTACTGTTCAACTTTTGGGTTCAATCTGTTTTTTTTGTTAAGACCCAGAAAATCCAAGTTTTGGCCAAAAGGGTAAAACAGTCATTTCACACCCAAATCTGGACCCGAATTTTGAAATCTCAAAACTATGTCAAATTTATACATTTTGGAAACTGGATTTTTCAATGATCATTTTTGTCTTCTTCATCGTTTCCATCCGGGGCCCGTAAAGTGATGTTTTAATGGACACAAGTTTTGATCTAGTGGGGCCCACTAGGACCCATGTGACTTAAGTTCTCCTCTTCCTCCTCATTCACGTTAGAAGCCATTCTCCTGCAACTCATTCTCTTCAACCCAGCTGAGAAAAGCTCTTCTTCCCCTCACCTTCTTTCTTTGCATGCCTAGGTTAGAAAACTCCAAATCAAGATCTGATCATAGCTTCTTCATCCTCTAAACCTAAGGTCTCAATTGCTACCATTTTCTCAAAGTTTCCAGCTGAGATTGTACTCCATTTTCGTTCTTGATTCTCATCTAACAAGCTTCAGGTATAGGGATCTTCTTCTTCCTTTCATTTTGATCTTCTGAGCTCTTTTTAGACACTAATTTTCATACATGCAGACCCATTTTCGAAATGGGGGTTTTGATTGACCAAAATGGTGATTTTTATAATGGTTTTCTTGGGGCTCTTGTGTAGATTTCGTGGACCTCTTTGGGATAGGAGTTTAAGAGACTTTGGATAGCATTTGGAGTGAAGGCAAGTGATCCTTTTAGACCCTCTTAATGCATGTTGTATTTATGCATTATATTTGATTTTAATGGCTGATTCACCATGCTTGAATTGCTTAACTATTGCCTTTAAATGCCTGGGGTTATTTGAAATGTCTTCTATGTTCTCTTCTCTAAATTTTAGCATGATTCTTGATTTATGTATTAGTCAAATTGGATTTCTGTTTTGAGTGTAAGTTAATAGTTTTGAATGAGAAAATGGTGATTTATGTAGCTTGAAGAATGGATGAGTTGGGGAAAGTGTATGGTGGGTGTTGTAAAGATTGGAGGTTGTGAATATTTTTACAGGTTCCCATGAGTTGGAGAAGTGAAAGAGGGAGAGTAGCAGAAGTGTGTTAAAGAAATGCAGTTTTCTGCACTGAAAGGTTTCAGACAGAAACCTGTTCGCTCGATCGAAACTCTTAGTCGCTCGAGCGAACAAGCTTCTGTCTGGGAGGATCGCTCCCAGAAATCTGTCCGCTCGAGCAAACATTGGGTAGGCTCGAGCGAACAAGTCTCTGGTTGCGACCGCTCGAGCGAACTTTGGGAGAGGCTCGAGCGAAGGACGTTCTGTGTTGAGACCGCTCGAGCGAACCTTATGGAGGCTCGAGCGAAAAATGTTCTGGATGGGTCCGCTCGAGCGAACTCATCATCACTCAAACGAACCTGATGCTACCTAAGTTTTTAAAATGTGATAAAAAAAAGGCAAATTTCTAGAATGAAGAAAACCTGAGCATGTCAAGTGTCTTCCACTTGATATTGTGCCTTTGAGACTTAAAATATCCTACACCTTATGAATACCAAAGCATTTGTCTCAAACCGGATATTTGTGTTCTACAAATACGCAATGATCAACAGACACTTAGCATGGGCTTGATTGATTTGGTTGGAAGTCTCGACTTTGTCTTACTTTGCTAATCTAGTTTTATTTAGAATCATTCTTTCAGTTCAGAATAAGATAGCACATGCTTTTCTTGCAAATTTCACCCGTGTTGTTTTGATAAGTGTTTTTCCCCAATCATGACGAGTTCGTATAAGTATCGTTGTGTTTTCATGAATTCATGGTTTTCATTTAATACCACTGAGCTTGGACTGCCCTTTAGTCTGATCCACTGTCCGGGGGGTCCTTAAACATGTGGACTATCTGCAGATTAGTCGTGTATTATATTACACATCGTGCGTGCCCCGGTTCCACGGCCGGTTTTCCCCGTCTACCTTGGGTGACTTGGGATCGTGTCTTGTGGGTCGTGTTTTGCGTGTCGTGCTTACTCTTGTCACCACGTATGATTGAGAAAGGATGGGCTCATTGTGGATTTACGAATCATGATTTATTTCTTGAAATCGTGTTAGTTTTGCTTTGTTTACCAGTAACTCGGTTTTGCATATTGAGTAAGTTTGATTCAAAATTGTTAAAGTGTTTGAGTTTTGTTTACTTCAAACTGCACATAAAATTTGTACTTGTATGTGTCTAAATTGATTACCTGCCAGACCGTTGTGTCTGACCCTTTTTGCTTTGGTGTTTAGATGCAGGAGTCGTTGCCCCTGAGGAGGCTGTTGAGCCACCCCCAGCCCGTGAGTGGCAACCCGACGACGTCCTCTAGACGTCAAGTGGGGTCTTAGCACATCATATGATGAGAATGGGTGTCTATTTTGTTTTTGGGTTGTAAGGCCTTTGTTGGCCATTGATACTTTGGGAATGTGTAACTAACTTAACTTACTTTGGTTCTTTTGCAACTAGAATGTTAAATTTATGGTTATGCCATGTTATGTTTCCTCCTCTGATTATGGTTGATGATGATTTAATTTATGTAAGTGGATGATATCACTTGTGAAGCATAGATAAGATTACTTGCACGCTTCCGCAAATCATAGTTGTGTGAGATAAATTCCAAGCGTGTTTTGGGAATCCTCACCGCGGAAACCTGTGAGTTAATCACAGATGGATGGTTGATTGGATAGTATAACCTCCCTCCCCCGTTGCGGGCCCGGGCTCGGTTAGTAAGACTTCGGTCCGGGGTCGCGACACAGCGTCTCCCAAACAAGAAGACATCAAGAAGACTCTCCCACTCTTTCGAGCCAAGGACACCAAAGTGATCATTCCTCGGGCACTTCATCTAGAAGAATGAGCTCCAGCTCAGTCACTAAGACAATATCCTCTTTCGACTCACGAAGAGTGAATATCCTAGTCACAAACTCTGAGCAACCTCCACCGGACGATAACATGGCTCTACACATTCAGCAGCTAAAGCAAGGACAGCAAAGAATAGAGGTTCTGATGGAAAACCACCTTCTCACTCTCCGGCGTCCACCAAACAATGAGGAAGTTCCTCCACAAGATGAGGCAAATGGTGGAGAAGATGAGTCACGCGCCCTTACTAAAAAGGACGTTGACGATATCCTCGATAAAGCAAAAGAAGAGGATACACTGAAGGAGCATGGGATCAAGCCACCATATCCCTTGTGGATGGACTCGGTTCCGTTCCCTCCAAAGTTCAAACAACCTCTTCTCCAAACATATACGGGGAAAGGTTCAGCTAGACAGTACGTTATCCACTTCAAGATCCTGACAGGAACAATTGCGGACCAAGATACTCTCAAGATCTGTCTCTTTACAAGTACCCTGAAAGGTACGGCCTTTGATTGGTACTCCACTCTGCTAGAGGACTCCATTCAAAACTGGACCATGCTAGAGACACGTTTCCTGACCCACTTCAAAGGTGAGGATCATCCTGTTACTATGGCTCAGCTCTGCAGCCATACTCTTGTAACTCGGTAGTTGGATTCTCCATGAATGGATACGAGTCCAGTGACACTGCCAGTGACACAGATGAATGGGAGGAATCCATTGAAACCGGAGAATATCTCTCCGACGAAGAATGGATCCCGGAATCCCACCTTATGCCAGTAATCTGGTATAACCCCTTCCAGCCACAAGGATCCTGGTCTGATGATGATGAAGACCAAGAGGCTGCCCAAAATGCTGTTGACACAGCACAAACAAATGCTCTAGTGGATCCCAACCAAGTTGAACCACAAGGAGCAGATGAAGAAGAAGATCTAGCTCCTATGCCAGATCTCGAAGAATATACGAGGATCTTGCAGCGTCTCGCCATAGAGCAGGAGCAGGATCACATCAACCAGCTTCATCAAAATCCAGAACCGGAAGTCCCGGAGAATCTACAAACATCTCCTCCAGTGACTCCGGAATATGAAGAAAGTTGCTAGATTGATGATCCTCTTACATCAGAGGATGAGTCTGATTCCCAACAGTCCATTATGGAAGCATCTTCTATCAAAGTTGCCTGCAATGTGATAGTTTAGGATGATAGTGCCTCTGAAGCTTCATCTGCTGAGGCCACGGACTCTCAAAATGCATCCGGTAGCATATCTTCTGCAGCTACATATTCTCGGGTGACTTCCACTGAGATAGCATCTTCTCAGCCGTCGTCTCCTAAAACGGTGACATCAGAATTCAAACCTCTTCCGACTGATCATCAAAGAAGAAGGTAGGCTTGGGCACAATGCTCTGATCGTTCGTGACCCAGGGAGGGTTGCTTACCATGATTTTATAATACTCTTCATCCTTGAGGGTAATCAAACGTTGCCTCATCTAATCTCGGTTAAGCGAGTCACGCTCTTCCAAGTTCCTTTCAACATACTGAACCTCTTCCCAGGCCTGCTGTACGGCCACATTAGAGGATCTGGTAGAACGACGAGGCGCATCAGTGACGGGCTCCTTACCCTTGTTCATTCTGGAGGAACTACCTGCAAAGGATGGAAAAAGAGAAAATCAATCATCAAAATGACAAAATTTTGCTAAAAACTTCTACCAAAATTTTGGCATGGTTCCGAGGCAATTCCGAAGAAAAGGAAAACACCCCGAAAGAAATAGGAGCTTGAAGATGGGCTCAACATCGCTACAAGCTCATAATCCATGGAAAATTTTCGAAGAAGGCATGAACTCAAACATTGCTGCGAGATCAAACCAAAGCTTCTTAAATATCTGCAAAACTGGAAAAGGGCTCAACATTGCTGCGAGCTCCATAATCTAGAACTTGCAAAGCTCCTCAGAAAATCCCCGCAAGACCAAGAAAGGTCTCAACATTGCTGCGAGCTCCAAATCCCAAGACTAGCGAAAAGATTTACAGGTGTGCACTGTCATACTTCCAATTCTATTTTCTAAAAAGAAAAAATGCATAGAAGGAAAGTTGCCATGCATGTGCGTCTCGAAATCCGAAAAAAAAAGGAAAGAAAAGAGGAAGAAAGTTTCTTTTATCAAACAACAACAAAAAAAAATCACCCACAGGCCACGTGGTCATATGGTCTTGTCCGTACGGCCACACACAAAAAGAAAAGAAAAAAAGAAGAAAAAAAAAACAAACAAAACACGGTAAAAAAAAATAGAGAGAAAACCGTGTAATAAAAAGAAAAAAAAAGGAGAGAAAGAGAAGAAAAAAAAACATGTGAAAAAGAAAAAGAAAAAGAATACACGTGAAAAAGAGAAAAGAAAAGAAGGGAAACCTTTTTCTATTCCTACATGGGGTTTCTTAAGAAAAAAAAAAGAAACTTACTTGAAGCCATTGATGGAGAAGAAGAAGAAAGAGCTTGAAGATCCTTGAAGAAGAAGGAGAATTCTTGATCTTGGAGCACTCTTGAAGACTTTTGCAAAAAGAAGGCAATAGGAGCAAGAGATCCAACCTCCCCTTGCTTTTATAGAAGAGAGCAAACCAAAAGAGGAAAGGAGGTAAGTGCTACAAATTAGCAAACTTCCTAAAAGAAAGAAATCATGGGATATTCTTTCCCAATGAGTAGATCTTTTGAGAAATTCTCTCCAAAAAGAGAGGGATTATGAGAAACTTTCTCCCAAAGAAAGATACTTTGAGAAAATCTCTCCCAAAATCAAGGAAACTTGACAGATTCTCTCCAAGTAAAAATATTTTTAGATATTCTCTACCAAAAAGGGATATTTTTAGATATTCTTTACAAAATTGACACCACATGAGATCTAGGCCATCTTTAAAGCTTAAGGACCCATGGGTTAGCCCACATGAGCCAGGTTTGACCACCTAGGCACTAAAAGTGGCTTTTAGTCAAAATCCCTCTTACCATGAGCATACAAAAATGGTTCCATGCCTCCTTTGAGCTGATTGGACCATACAAAAAAAAAAATCCAAGCCTCATGAGTTTCCAAAAATCCAAATCATCCCACCTCATGAACCAAATTAAGCCTTGAAATTAACATTCCACAAAAACCCAAACTACTCCAATGGACCCAAAATTGTCCCAAAGAGTGACCAAAATCCAAACCATGGTCCCCTAACTCGCCGCATACAACTTGTTGGGTCACAAGGCCAAAACCAAAACCAAATCCTGGTCCCTAACTTACCACATACAGCTTGTTAGGTCACAAGACCAAAAATCAAAATCCAAAATCCGACCCCCTAACCTGCCACATACAGCTTGTTAGGTCACAAGGTCAACAACCAAAAACCTTCTTGACCGCCTGATGCGCCACACAAAGCCTTTAGGTTCATAAGGTCAAAAAGAAAATCCAAAACCCAAAAACCCAATCCAAATGTCATTTTCAAAATTTTGGCTTGAGATGGTACGTGATGTCTCTCACTGCCATAAAATTCCCTTGGAAACTCAAAAGGCTACACTATCAAGAAGAATGCACAGAGACTCTTGGTCAAGTCAGAAGTTCTCGTTCAAAGTTTTCTTTGAGGCACATCGATTGCAAAAGCTATCCAATTCGTCGCTGTACCTCGAGGGGGCATTTGTTGACACCAAAAATGTCACTTTGCCTCCTCAACATCAAAAGCTATATGGAGCCACATCCTACTACAAACAGGCAAAGCTGCTTCAAGCATCAGATCTTGTCAAAATCAAACAAAAACTGCAAGATCCTTCAAAATAGCCAAAAAGGAGGTACACATGAAGTTTTGGGCCATTTCGACACCATTTGGCCTAACTTCAATTCTCCAACAGCTGAGCGAGGGCTCCCGGCGGCGACAGTGTCAAATACATCAAATCTTCGATCAGAGCCTATGGATGGTCTCAAAATACTTCCAAAAGGTTCCATGTCGGATTTCAAGTCAAACGACACCGTTTGACCTTCCATCAACTCTCGAATGGCGAAATCAAGCCTCCCGGTGGCGAGAACCTCCGATGCCGCCACTCATCAAACAAAATACATGAGTAGCTTCTACATGCTTCCAAAGGGCTGCACGTCAAATTTAAGGTCATTCCGACAATGTTTGACCTGGTTTTGACGCTCCGAAGCAAAATCAAGCCTACCGACGGCGAAGCTCCCTGGGACCATGGCATCCAAATCGGAGCTAATGGATCATCTCAAAATGACTCCAATAGGCTCCCTGTCAAATTTTAGATCAATCCGACATCGGATGACCGCACATCAAAGCTCGACATCTTTCGCACGGTGAAATCAAGTCTAGCATCGACGGGACCCCAAACGGCTTCAAAACTCAAATTTTAGGTCATTTCCATATCGTTTGACCTAGTTTCAACTCTTGGCAGAAAATCGGCTACAAAGTCTTCGGCTTTTCCAAAAATAGGAAACTTTGTGCTCTGATTTGCATGACTTCTCGATGGGTTTTCTTCAGTGGAATCAAGCCAATAAATGAGCAGAAATGTCAAAGAAAAATACAAGAGAAAACAGAAGCAAAAAAGCCCGAAAAACGGCGAAGAAACGGCGACCAGACGGCGACCGAAAAAGGAGCCAAAGCCCCACGGTCTCAGGCGACCTTGGCCCATGGTCGCCGGCGACCATGGCCCAGGGTCGCCGACGACCATGGGTGCATGTTCGCCGGCGACCCTGGAAGTCTGGGTCATCGAATTCCAGCCGGAACGACCTTTTTTTCGATTTTTTCCGTGTTTCGCGATGTTTGGCCCCTGTGATTTTCTTAAAATCTGATTTTTGAGGCATGATATCCGTCGATCTTCATCAACATCATGGATCCGCCATCGATCTTCATCAACATCATGGTCATTCCAAAGGGAAGGGGTCCTAAAAAATCGCCTGAAAATTGTCCTGCAGAATTCTCTGCAAAAAGAAGCTCTCTTGCCTTGAAGAAACCCTGTTGCAAGAACTACAAGGTGATTGAGGTCCCTTGGGGGACCACCCCCCCCCCCCCCCCAAGGTTTCTCTATTTCTATCCAACATGGCCTAGATGCGGCTTTTCAGCCCATCTACTTGGTTTTTTATTGGATATAGGACCTTCCCTTGGTCTTTGTCCTCTAAAAATCCAAGGTCCAAGCCAAGCCAAGTGAACTAAAGCATCAAGTGTTCTCATCTGAAGGACGATGGCGAAGTCCATACATGACTCGCGACCGTTGATCTGAACGAGTCCCCACAATCTCCTGAGAAGTCAGATCCATCTTTCGTTCTTCTCTATTGTGCTTTGTATTTCTAAAGAGACAAAAAAATCACAATTCTTGTCTTTCATCATTGATGAGATTTGTAAATCGCCTTTCACGGAAAAATCGCCTTCTACGGCACAAAACCGCCTTTCACGGCAAACTAAACAAAATCGCCTCTCACGGCATTTTAAAATCTTGTCTCTTTCTTTAAATATATGTGCAATGGAAAGTTAGAAAAAAAGTTTGATTTCCTTTCTACTTGTGAAGGTGAATCTCCGGATCACCATTTCAAATTCCAAGTAGAATAGAAAATCTGGCAGACCCGTACAAAAATGTTGATGCTTGCTCTTTTTTTTCTCTTCGCCCCGCCACACCCCGGCGGACCCGGGACGGAAGAAGGCAAGAAAGAAAAAGACGGGTCCATCAATGATTTAGGCTATAAATAGGAGAGGTAAAATGGTTGGACGTCCATGCATGAATCCCTCATTGGAATTCACGCCCACCCCTCCCCTTTGTGCAATAGTTGAAAATCTCTCTCTCCTTCTTCTTTTAGTTTCTCTTCCGGTTTCCCTTGAGTTTCTAGTTGGTTTTTCTCTTGGAGATCCCACCATCTTCCTTGAGGAAAAAGATCTGATACGGGTCATAGCGTGGAAGGCTAAGGGGTTTTAGAGGTTCTGATTTGGTTTGCGAAAGAGTTTCTCAAAGAAAGAAATCAACTCCTCCATTAGAGCACAACCGAGCTCCATATGTATAATCTACTCCTTGTATGTTGTAGAATTTCGTGGTTGCTAGTTAGGTGCTGGTTTTATATTCTAGATAGAGGTTATTGCTGATCATGGTTGATGAGATTGAGTTTTTGGATCATAGCCTTATGGCTACTTGATCTCTGAGTCAAGTGGGTCAAAAGTTTTGAAAACCTATCCACGAGGCCCACCCACTTCCAACAGCAGGAAGTCTTCCTTATCAAAGGCGATGGTTGCATTTGCTGAGAGGCATTCAATACCAAATCTCTCAATTTTCTTCTTTTCTTCCTTTGAGGAAGTATCTGATTTTTTGACTCTATAGTCCATTTCAATTTGTAGGACTTGTGGGGCATGTTTGTCGACATCCGCATTCAGCATTTGGAATTCAGAAATGAGATTATCACGAGTGTGTGGAGACATTCGTAATAAATCAAGGATGTGCAGTCGTGCAAGTATGTGTTTGAAGTGCTCAATCAAGTCATACTTTAAAGCCTCCTTGGGGCCTGCATTTTCATTATTGTTGCTCCTTGGGGCATTTGCAGCTTGATCCCCGCCGGGGGACACCCCCGGACCCCCTTTGCGAAGCGCATGTTTTAAAGAAGTGGGGAATTTTTGCATCTTGTCTTTCCATTGTGCTTTGGTAACCCAGTTTCCAAGTCCATCAACCACGTCATTGTGCGGCGGAGGTTCCTCAGAGTTTGTGACTAGGACATACACCCTTTGAGAGTCGAATGAGGATACCGTCTTGGTGACTAAGCTTGAGCTCATTCTTTTGGATGAAGAGCTCGAGGAATTGTCACTCTGGTGTCCTTGACCTGAAGGAGCGGGAGAGTCTTCCTAATGTCTTCGTATCCGGGAGACGCTGCGAGTCACCGGACGTTCTGACATGAATTTTGGTTGCTGACTTCTGGTGTCTTCGGTTTTGCCAACCATATGGACAGCAATAACTTGGTCGGGTCTTTCTTTTTCGACCCATTTTTTAGAGACCTGAGGTGTAGAATGTTGGGTTCTTTGCTTCTCTAGTCTCTTTTGTCAATATGACTCTCAGCAATGTATACGACGAGCAATTTGAGCTTTAGTTAGCTCGGGCTGTGCTCTAGCAATGAAGGATGTAGTCCCTCGTGCATAGCAGCCGAGCTTGTCTTCTTTGAAATTCGGCATGGATAGGATCTGGATGCGGTCCTTTGCCTGTCGCAGTGAGGCTTTGAATTTTGCGAGTTCAGCCCCTGTTGAGATGAAGGGTTGAGCTGCGGGAGTGCAGGCCTTTGCAAGTTCTTGCAAAGGCCTTGTGATGCATGCTTTGATTTTAGGCTTGTAGGAGCAAAACGACTCATGCCGAGTTGATTTTGTTTGGCGGAGGGTAGGTCTATCCTCTTTCATGTAAGAGAGAGGGTAGAACCGATTTTTCTTGAGAGGGGCCAAGTAAGCTAGCTTTGTAGATGTTCGGGACCTTCTCTGTTTTGGTGAAGGTCTCGGTGACCAAGTCTTAGGGTAGACCTGGTTTCTTACAGGTTGAGGCTTCACGGGATTGTCGCGGGCTTCAGGCTTCTTGATGATCACCTTTGGTGTCGAGGTAGTGACATGTCCAGAGGCGATTTTCTATTTCTTGGTAGGTGTAATTTCTTCTACGGGAAGTGGGAATGGTCCCAAAGACCCAAAGACTATGGTCCGGGGAGTTGAGGTCGACCCGGAGTTTTGAAAGTTGCCGAGAGAGGTGACGCTTCGGCAGCTAGCAGGGCGCTTGTGAGTGCGTTTGTTTTGCTTCTCTAGAAGCATGACTTGGTACTTGTTCTCATCAAAAGTGATGGTCAATGAAGCTGCCATTGTTAGTTTTTGGAAAAACTTCTGAAACAAGACCACATACATTAGTAATCATAAAAATATGATGATTATAAATGGAAAAAGAACTATGGTTTTGTCTTTTCAAATCTCTTAGGGGACATGGCCCGGCCAAGCGGAATGAAGAAGGCAAAAAGCCATAGAGGGTACAATTGTTCTATACGCAAGTATGGGAGGCTCAATGGGAGCATTCCAGTGACTGCTAGAAGCAATTGTAAACCTTAATTCAAATTACCGAGAAGCGAGGCTCACTCGAGGTAAGATAATATAAGGTTTGAGGTGCAAATGTGTCGGTCGTGAATACAGTAGACCCGAAAGGGCATACTAGCACCGCTAGGCGCAAATGTTGCAAATCGCATCCTTGGAATGGCACGAGATGGGATTTTTTGAAAGGTCAAACTGGGTTCCTAAAGGAGAGAAAATGGTATTCCAATCCAAGCATAGGCTAAAACATTTCTGCGAGCGCTAAGTCCGAAAGGGAAGGAACCAGAATTTCTCGAATGTGAACCGAAAAGTGACGGAAGTTTTTTTTTTTTTTTTGAAAGGTCAAGATCAAATTCATCAAAGAGAGCAAGTGGTGTTTCAATCCGAACTCAAGCTACAAATGAATTCCGTGAGCTCTTATCTGAAAGGGAAGGAACCAAGATTTCACGAATCTGAATCCAAAAGCAACGGGAGTTTTTTTTTTTTTCTTTTCTTTTTGAAGATTTTTTTTGAAGAGTTTTTTTTTTTTTTTTTTAAGAGTACACATAGGTTTCCATTTCGGTCTTATGAAACCTTAGTAGATAGATCAGCCCCTAGGTAAGGGTAGGATTACTTAATGAACCCGTTTGAAGGACCCTTGCCTCGAAAAGTCTAGCTGTCTTCACACTCTGGACAAGGCTTTTCTTAGATCCACTTTTGTCAAAGAACGTAATTGGTGTGACCTTAGTGTTTTTTTTTTTTTTTTTTTTTTTTTGAACTTTTTTTTTTGTCTTGAAATATCACTAATGAACCCATCAAAGAGAGCAAATGGCCCCTTCAGATCCGAACGTTGGCTACAAACGATTTCTGTGAGCCATTGTCCGAAAAGGAAAGAACCAAAGTTTTTCAAATTTGAGTCCAAAAGGAAAAAAAATGAAAAAATTTTTTACTTTTCAAAATCTGAAAAGTTTGAAATCAGATTTTTTTTTTTTAGATCCCTATCGGACTCATCAAAGAGAAAAGATGGCCTATTCCCTGATATGAACGATAGCTACAACCATTTTTACGAGCTATCAAGTTCGAAGAGGAAAGGATCAAAGTTTCTCAAAATTGAATCCAAAAGAGAAAAAACTGAAAAAAAAAAATTGTTTTCAAAATCTAAAAAGTTTGAAATCAGATTTTTTTTTTTTTTTTTTTTTTTAAGATCCTTATCGGACTCATCAAAGAGAAAAGATGGCCCATTCCTCGATATGAACAATAGTTACAAACATTTCTGCGAGCTATCAAGTTCGAAGAGGAAAGGATCAAAGTTTCTCAAAATTGAATCCAAAAGATAAAAAACTGAAATATTTTTTGTTTTCAAAATCTAAAAAGTTTGAAATCAGATTTTTTTTTAAGATCCCTATCGGACTCATCAAAGAGAAAAGATGTCCCATTCCCCGATATGAACAATAGCTACAAGCATTTCTGTGAGCTATCAAGTTCGAAGAGGGAAGAATCAAAGTTTCTCAAAATTGAATCCGAAAACTGAGAAATAAAAAAAAAATTAACGAGAAAGACTAGAAATAAACTTAAAAAAAAGAAATTTTCAAAAAATCTCATCTCATGTTTTTTTTTAGATGCAAGATCCAACATAGGCCACCAACTAGAAAGAGGCTAAAAAATCAACAGGCATCATGTGCTCAAGTGAACGAGTCCCACCAAGTATGCCAACTTGATGGACCCGACTTTTGCCTTCCTCCGCCCCCGGGCTGCCGGGGTCTAGCGGAAGAAAAGAGAGCATCAACATTTTTGTACGGATATGCCAGATTTTCGATTCTATATGGAATTTAGGAGTGGTGATCTAGAGATTCACCTTTGTCGCGACCCCGAACCGGGACCCGGGACCGCGACGGTGTGTGGTGTGGATAATGAACTACCCTTAATAATGATTATACATTTTCTTAATTTCCCACAGGTTTCCGCGGTGATGATTCCACATACACTCATAGAACATTTATATTGGTGCGGAAGCGTGTAGCAAATCAAACTCTTAATCCATTCTCATCAAATAAGACGGATGATACACAAGTATGACATGATGTCAGAGTGAGCAATGATCTCATTAGCATTCCCAAAATATGATGTTAAAGTTTAAGCAAAAGATCAAATTAAATTAACATTTCCCAAAAAAAATAATGGCCAACAAAGGCCAGTACAACCAAAAGTATAAAACAGTATCATTCTATGAACTCCCCAAAATGTTCGCAGCTCAAAACTAAACCGAATGTCTACATGACATCGTCAGCTTGCCACTCCACTAATCGTTACGGTTCATCAACCGCCCCCTCTGGCTCCTCCTCAAAGGCACTAACGGGAGCTGGACCTGAGTACCACAAAAATGGGTCAGACACGACGGTCTGGCAAGTGGGTGAATAGATAATACCAATAAAGAAATCAAAGCATAACATAGACATAACGAAGACTATCATAAAACAGGATGCATAGTTCATTTAAAGTACAGATGCAATATAAATCATGTGGGGTGTTCAAGGTACAGGAACTGACTAGATGGCAACCACACTAGAGCTAAATCCTCTCCATCACTAAGGTGATGAGAGCACATTCAGTGCATTGGGCTCGAGCACACGAAGTGACGAGAACCAACATTATATACATATACATATACATACAGCTAGGCAAGACCACGGCCGCGGAACCGGGTAACGGGACAAAACGGGATCCAAGTTGCAACTGGCGGGAGCACAAGGGGGAGGCCCAAGTCAGTTGATCAGACTGACAAGGACGTCCAAGCTTAGTGGTGCCGACTCATAGGTTACATGAGAAATCAAAATATATACAAAACATACCAGTATAAAACATTCGGGAAGGCGGGGCATGGTGCTCATAGGCACACATTTCACATTATCATTTGTTCATGCATAAACGGGGCTAGCAGGACATATCCGGTGTGTAAATCAGAGTTTGAGATATAGCTAGTAAGGTCGGGAAATTATACATATAATTTGAGTAAAACAAAGCAATAAATCCTTATATCATTAGGGACTATATATTGGGGCATCCATATTCAAATGACATGTATAAGGATCTTGTATGTCTATATTACCCTTAGTATGGTGCTCAATTGATCGAGGACATACTAAGTTTCCTTATGCACGTTGATGAATCTAAAGGTCCCAATACCTTTTCCGAAATGGTGTTTCTTTCTATGTCAATCTCCTTATGTCATCCCCTGGGTCTTTCCAAGGTGGTAGGGCATCAGAACAACCCATCCAAACCTTTAAATACCATATCTGAAACCAATAGAAAAGACGCAGGAATTCTGGGTAAAACTCGGTCACCTGTCGGTCAGGTGGCGGTTAGCCGCCGATGTGATCGGCGGTTAGCCGCTGACTGACCGTGGGGCTGACCGCGGTTCACCCTGCTAAAATGTAGCATTCTGTGTTTCTAACCGCGCATCTCGGCTACCTAGCGGTCACATGGTTTTTGGGTTGGCGGTTAGCCGCGAGCTGACCGCGGTTCGCCTGTCAAAATACAGCATTCTGTGTTTCTAACCGCATCTGGGTCGGCTAGCCGCCGGTCACCTGTCGGCTAGCCACCAAGGTGACCGCCCGCTGACCGCCCAGCTGCGGGAACTACACATCAGGTGCAGATTTCAGTCATTTCTTTCCCAAACCATTACACCTCAACTCCAACCATTTCCTAACATGAAATGGGTCTATTCCTTCCATTTAACATTTAATTCTTTCCACCAACCACCATTTCATCAACGCATTTAATTCTCCTACCAATGCAAATCTCATTTAATGCAAGTACAAATATCATTTAAGAAGTTTGACATGGTCAAAATAAACTTGATGATGAATGCATTTATTCTCATAAAACTAACTAAGAGAAAACCATGTCAATAAATACATTTCCAAAGGCATTATGAAACATAATGAACCAAATGAAATATGAATAGTAAAACTCCACATTCAAATCGAATCCATTCATCCACTTGCCTTGGTCTCCAAAGTATGCTAGTCAAGCTCTAATCCACTATCAAGCTCAAAATCTACAATCTACAGAAAGATCCCCAAAATACAACATTACAACCCTAGAATGTCAAAATCAAGAAATAGATGGAGGTAGCTTCCAATAATCAAGGTGAAGCACCTCCATGGCTAGAAGAATACACAACCAAGAGATGAGAAGAGGAACTTACATGAAGAGTCCTCTAATGGCAAGAGTTTGCTCAAAAGGTAGCTTGGAATGGAAGGTTCTCTCAAAAAAAGATATCAAGAGGAAGCTCTCATGGAGGGGAAGAAGATTACCACCTCCATTTTGCCTTTAGCAATAGATTTGAGAGAGGTTGAGAGATGGAGAAGCAAGGAGCAAGGTAAGTTGAAAAGAACCCTAGGGCTGGGCTGGGATTTCTGGTTCTCAAGGAAGTTGCAAGAAGAGGAAGAGAGGGAAAAGGACTCCTCCTTATATAGATAATGGCAAAGGGTCCCACAACTTAAAAGTCCAATCGAGCTAAAACATCAATCTACGGGCTTCGGATGGATTCGACGAAGAAGGAAGAATTGATCGTCGAAATTTCTACTTTCCAAAAAGTATATATTTTACGAGTTTCGGAGACGTTGAAATTAGTGTCCAGATTTTGTGTAAAAAGACTGTTTTACCCCTATCAATGGCAAAGTAGGGTTTAGAGGTCTCGAATGGGAACGGAACAAATACGAAAGTTGTTGGGAATCATAAAATACATTAAACGGAGCAAATTACAGATTTTCAGAATTATCAAATAAATCCCAAAACTAATCAAGACACACTAAAAGGAACCCCCAAAGGGCCCCACTAGATCAAAAGTGTTCCCAAAATTATTCAAAGCTATAAAAAGCTATTCTAATCCAGATTTAACCCATTTCCTCTAATCTCATTTATAGCTCAAACACGTCTTAATTAACACTAAAAGGAAACTCTCGAGGCGGGGTCTTACATCCTCCACCCCTTAGGGCATTTGGTCCACCAAATGAAATAAAATAACTAACCTCGGGTAGTAGATGCGGATACTTCTTTTGAACTTGATCCCGTAATTCCCACGTTGCCTCTTCAGGTCCGTGATTTTCCCAAAGCACTTTCACCCATTGTATAGTCCTTGTCCTCAGTTCTTGTTCCTTCGTATCGATAATCTGAATAGGCTTCTCGATATAGGTGGCATTTTCTCTGATCTCTAATGGTTCATGACGGAGTACATGTGACGGGTCGGGGACGTACTTTTTCAACATAGACACATGGAACACATTGTGTACGCCGGAAAGCTCAGGTGGTAAGGCCAATCTGTAAGCCACGTCACCAATCTTGCTCACAATATCATAGGGTCCAATGTATCTCCGAGATAATTTGCCTCTCTGTCCGAATCTCAAGGTTCCTCTAGTAGGGGACACCTTCAAGAAAACCTTATCTCCTTCCTTAAAATGTAAGTCCCTTCGATGAGAGTCTGCATAACTCTTCTGTCTACTCCGGGCTACTTTCAGACGTTCTTGGATCAACTTGACTTTGTCACTGGTTTCACTCACCATAGTCGGTCCATGAAAACTGCGAATTCCTACTTCTTCCCAACAAACTGGAGTTTTACACCTCCTACCATACAATGCCTCAAAAGGCGCCATCCCAATGCTCTAATGATAACTGTTGTTGTAGGCGAATTCGCAAAGCGGTAGGGTCTCATCCCATTGAGTCTTGAAATCTAGTACACACGCTCGAAGCATATCTTCAAGGGTCTGAATTGTTCTTTCCGACTGACCATCTGTTTGTGGGTGATACGCTGTGCTGAACTGAAGCTTTGTTCCCATAGACTCATGCAAAGTCTTCCAGAATCTCGAGACGAATCTGCTATCTCTGTCTGAAGTAATGGAGACTGGCTGCCCGTGACGGCTGACAATCTCGTTGACAAACAACTCTACGAGAGGTAACATATGCATTTCCTCTCCGGTCTTCATAGGAATAAAATGAGCTGATTTGGTGAGACGGTCCACAATGACCCATATGGAGTTGTTCCCTTTTCTGGTCCTTGGCAATCCCGAGATGAAATCCATGGTGATATGTTCCCACTTCCATTCTGGGATCTCTAATGGCTGCAATAACCCTGGAGGTCTCTGATGTTCTGCCTTCACCAACTGACACGTCAAACATCGGGAAACGAAAGCTGCTATTTCCCTCTTCATGTTGTTCCACCAAAATCTGCCTTTCAAGTTCTGATACATCTTCGTGCTACCCGGATGCATAGAGTACTTCGTACTGTGCGCCTCTGTCATAATTTCATTCTTCAAATCTTCAATGTTGGGCACGCATAGACGATCACGATAGAATAAGACTCCATCTACAATACGGAAATCAGGACGTTCTGCTATATGCTCTGAAATCTTGGCCAACTCTGGATCTTGCAATTGGTCGTCCTTGATCTTCCGAATGAACGAGGGTTCAGACACTGACATGTTGGCTAACATCACTCCCTCGCTTAGGGGCTGAAAATCTACCCCCAACTCTTCAAATTGCTGAAAGAAGCACGTAACTCTTAGGCTTGCCACACTTGCTGACTTCCTACTCAAGGCATCGGCTACTACATTTGCCTTTCCCGGGTGGTACTTGATCGGAAAATCATAATCTTTGATGTATTCCATCCATCTTCTTTGTCTCATATTCAACTCCTTCTGAGAGAACAAATACTGCAAGCTGCGGTGATCGGAGTGGACTTCGAATTTCTCTCCGTAGAGGTAATGTCTCCACATCTTTAGCGCAAAAACGACCGCTGCTAACTCCAGGTCACGCGTTGCATAGTTCTTCTCGTGGTCCTTCAACTGACGGGATCCATAAGCAACGACTTTTCCATCCTGCATCAACACACAACCTAGTCCTATATTCGAAGCATCTGTAAAAATGGTGTAACCGCCGCTCCCGGACGGTAAAGTGAGGACGGGTGCTGATGTTAATCTCTTTTTCAACTCTTGGAAGCTGGTCTCACATTGGTCTGTCCACACATAAGGTGCATTCTTCTTGGTCAACTTCGTCAATGAAGCTGCGATCGACGAAAATCCCTGCACAAATCTTCGATAGTAACCCGCCAATCCAAGAAAACTTCTGATTTCTGACGCATTCTTCGGTCTTTCCCACTTCACAACTGCATCTATCTTGGCTGAGTCCACTGATAATCCTTCTTTGGAAATGATATGACCTAAAAATGCGACTTCCTCAAGCCAAGAATCGCACTTAGTGAGCTTCGCATACAATTGATTGTCTCTTAGGAGTTGCAATGCTATCCTCAAATGCTCTTCATGTTCTTCTTTAGACTTAGAGTACACCAAAATGTCATCAATAAACACCACTGTGAATTGGTCTAAGTACTCAGCGAATATTTTGTTCATCAAAGCCATGAATACTGCTGGTGCATTCGTCAGTCCAAATGGCATCACTAGAAACTCGTAGTGTCCATATCTCGTCCGGAACGCCGTCTTCGATACATCTGAATCTCTAACTCTCAGCTGATGATAACCGGATCTTAGATCGATCTTCGAAAAGTAAGCAGCACCTTGCAATTGGTCAAACAATTCGTCTATCCTTGGCAATGGATACTTGTTCTTGATGGTAGCTTGGTTCAATTTCCGGTAATCAATACACATTCTCATGGAACCGTCTTTCTTCTTGACGAATAAAACTGGAGCTCCCCAAGGTGAGACGCTCGGTCTAATAAAACCTTTATCCAACAATTCTTGCAACTGAATCTTCAACTCTCCTAATTCCGCTGGAGCCATTCTGTATGGTGCGATAGATATCGGAGCGGTCCCCGGTAACAATTCGATGGTGAAGTCAATCTCCCTAACAGGTGGTAAACCTGGGATTTCTTCTGGAAAAATGTCTGGGAATTCGCAAACAATTGGGATCTCCTCCACCCCTTGGGACTGTTTATCCTCCGTGATAAACGCTAAATAGCATTCACATCCACTTCTCACTAGTCGATCAGCCTTCAATGCTGAGACGAATCTTGGACAAGAAGTCTTCCTCTCCCCATGGAACAAAACGCCTGCTGGGGTCTCCTCTAATTTGAACGTGAGGGTCTTATGGAAACAGTCCATCGTAGCATGGTACCCTGCTAACCAATCCATTCCTAGAATGACATCAAAATCATACATCTCCAACAAAATGAGATTCGCCGGTAACACCACATCTCCTATCTTAATAGCACATCTAGGATAATATTTCCTACACACAACTTGTTTGCCTACGGGGGTGGACACCGTCAATACATACTCAACTTCTCTAGCAGGCATATCAATCAACTTAGAAAATTTTGGAGACAAGAAGGAGTGCGTAGAGCCAGGGTCAAACAAAATCTTAGCTTCAAATCCACAAACTAGGAGTGTACCTTCCACCACGTTATCTGCTGCCTCTGCATCAGCTTGGTTAATTGCATACACTTGTCCTCGCTGCTGAGGACTGTTCTGAGCTTGTTGCTGCCTTCCTTGCTGTGCATTCCTATGCTGCTGAGGGGGATGCTGATTCTGATTCTGTCCTTGCTGACGAGCTTGATGCTGCTGTGGAGGTCTATATTGTTGCTGTGGAGCCTGCTGCTGGAGTGGCCTGGGCTGGTTCTATACGGCTAGTGCATTCTGAGGTGGTGCCTGGCGCTGTGTTCCTTGTTGTTGCTGATTCTGTCTGTTGGTACCGTGCCCAGCCTGTCTTGGGCAGTCTTTGAGCTGGTGTGCCATGGATCCACATCTGAAACATGCTCCCGTAATCGTACGGCATTGAGCACTCTCGTGGTTCTTACCACAGCGAACGCAAACTAGTGCATTTTGCACGTTTTGTTCATGCCTCGGTCGTTTTTTCTGATGGTTCCTTGGTTGGTGATTCTGTTGGTGAGCTGGTGCCTTTCCTTGGATCTTGAGGATCTTATTGTTCAGGTTCTCAAATTTATAGGCCCTTCTCACAGCCTCTTCAAAAGTGATAGGTGGTACAACACCCGTGGCATCCCTCTCAATGATCGGGTTAAGTTCTTCAAGGAACTTCGTTATCTTTTTCTCCACAGTGTCAATTAACTCGAGGGCATATCGAGACAACCTTTCGAACTTCGTGAGGTACTCTTGAACGGTCGTGTTACCTTATACGAGCTGCTGGAATTCAATGGCCTTTTGCCTCTTCACATGTGTCGGTACATACTTGTCACCGAATTGCCTCTTGAAACTTGTCCAAGCCTCTGCGTCTACTATGGTCCTATACTCAGCCTTGATTGTTTTCCACCATATATCCGCTAGGCCAGTGAACATGGAAGCGGTGAGTTGCACTTGCTGTCTACCGGTACATCTAAATATCTCAAAGATGTTCTCTGTATGCTCCAACCAGTCATCTGCAGCTAATGGGTCCTCATGCCCAGTGAACTCCTTGGGACCCCTCTTCCTAAACTTTTCATACAACGCGTTGGGATCATGTTCCCTATTGTTAATGACAATCTAAGTGCCTAGAGGTTGCGCTGGTGCCGGTTCAGGTCTCCTTTCTAACACTTCTAACAACTGCCTTTGCATCGTAGCCATCTCCCTAGCATGCTCTTCATCCTTCCTGGCCATTTGCTCTTGCAATCTTGCCTGATTTTCATTGGCTTGACGTTGCCGGTCAAGCATGGCTTGCATCATCTGTTGAAATTGATTCTGCATGTTTGGATCCGGAGTACCGTTTCCTAGTGGCCCGGTGTGTTCACTATTGCTTGCGGTGGGATTGTCGGTTACGGGTCTTTTTCGAGGTGGCATATCACTGTAAAACAAATTGTTAGCACAAAAAGTCATATAAGGGTTACACATTGCTCACACAAGTCTAACTAACGAAAAGTCTAACGAAAAGTCTAACGGATCCTCGCCACGTCCTTAGGATTTCTAGTTTCTTTTAATTGCCTGAAACACGTCTCGCTCTGATACCAGTCTGTCGCGACCCCGAACCGGGACCCGGGACCGCGACGGTGTGTGGTGTGGATAATGAACTACCCTTAATAATGATTATACATTTTCTTAATTTCCCACAGGTTTCCGCGGTGATGATTCCACATACACTCATAGAACATTTATATTGGTTCGGAAGCGTGTAACAAATCAAACTCTTAATCCATTCTCATCAAATAAGACGGATGATACACAAGTATGACATGATGTCAGAGTGAGCAATGATCTCATTAGCATTCCCAAAATATGATGTTAAAGTTTAAGCAAAAGATCAAATTAAATTAACATTTCCCAAAAAAAAATAATGGCCAACAAAGGCCAGTACAACCAAAAGTATAAAACAGTATCATTCTATGAACTCCCCAAAATGTTCGCAGCTCAAAACTAAACCGAATGTCTACATGACATCGTCAGCTTGCCACTCCACTAATCGTTGCGGTTCATCAACCGCCCCCTCTGGCTCCTCCTCAAAGGCACTAACGGGAGCTGGACCTGAGTACCACAAAAATGGGTCAGACACGACGGTCTGGCAGGTGGGTGAATAGATAATACCAATAAAGAAATCAAAGCATAACATAGACATAACGAAGACTATCATAAAACAGGATGCATAGTTCATTTAAAGTACAGATGCAATATAAATCATGTGGGGTGTTCAAGGTACAGGAACTGACTAGATGGCAACCACACTAGAGCTACATCCTCTCCATCACTAAGGTGATGAGAGCACATTCAGTGCATTGGGCTCGAGCACACGAAGTGACGAGAACCAACATTATATACATATACATATACATATAGCTAGGCAAGACCACGGCCGCGGAACCGGGTAACAGGACAAAACGGGATCCAAGTTGCAACTGGCGGGAGCACAAGGGGGAGGCCCAAGTCAATTGATCAGACTGACAAGGACGTCCAAGCTTAGTGGTGCCGACTCATAGGTTACATGAGAAATCAAAACATATACAAAACATACCAGTATAAAACATTCGGGAAGGCGGGGCATGGTGCTCATAGGCACACATTTCACATTATCATTTGTTCATGCATAAACGGGGCTAGCAGGACATATCCGGTGTGTAAATCAGAGTTTGAGATATAGCTAGTAAGGTCGGGAAATTATACATATAATTTGAGTAAAACAAAGCAATAAATCCTTATATCATTAGGGACTATATATTGGGGCATCCATATTCAAATGACATGTATAAGGATCTTGTATGTCTATATTACCCTTAGTATGGTGCTCAATTGATCGAGGACATACTAAGTTTCCTTATGCACGTTGATGAATCTAAAGGTCCTAATACCTTTTCCGAAATGGTGTTTCTTTCTATGTCAATCTCCTTATGTCATCCCCTGGGTCTTTCCAAGGTGGTAGGGCATCAGAACAACCCATCCAAACCTTTAAATACCATATCTGAAACCAATAGAAAAGACGCAGGAATTCTGGGTAAAACTCGGTCACCTGTCGGTCAGGTGGCGGTTAGCCGCCGATGTGATCGGCGGTTAGCCGCTGACTGACCGCGGGGCTAACCGCGGTTCACCCTGCTAAAATGTAGCATTCTGTGTTTCTAACCGCGCATCTCGGCTACCTAGCGGTCACATGGTTTTTGGGTTGGCGGTTAGCCGCGAGCTGACCGCGAGGCTGACCGCGGTTCGCCTGTCAAAATACAGCATTCTGTGTTTCTAACAGCATTCTGTGTTGGGAATCATAAAATACATTAAACGGAGCAAATTACAGATTTTCAGAATTATCAAATAAATCCCAAAACTAATCAAGACACACTAAAAGGAACCCCCAAAGGGCCCCACTAGATCAAAAGAGTTCCCAAAATTATTCAAAGCTATAAAAAGCTATTCTAATCCAGATTTAACCCATTTCCTCTAATCTCATTTATAGCTCAAACACGTCTTAATTAACACTAAAAGGAAACTCTCGGGGCGGGGTCTTACAACCTTGACAAGTAGAAAAGGAAATCAATTCTTTTTTCTAACTTTCCATTGCACGTATATTTAAGAAAAGGGACAAGGTTTTTTTTTAATGCCATAAGAGGCGATTTTCATTTGTTTGCCGTGAAAGGCGGTTTTGTGCTGTGAAAGGCGATTTCATTTTGTTTGTCGTAAAAGGAGCTTTACAAATCTCATCAAAATGTAAAGACAAGAATTGTGATTTTTTTTTTTTGTCTCTTTAGAAAAATACAAAATATAATAGAAAAGTAAGAAAATGAATTCTAACTTCTCAGGAGATTGTGGAGACTCGTTTAGATCGACGGTCGGACTTCGCCATCGTCCTTCATATGAGAACATTCATTTGGCTTGACTTTGGACCTCAGAATTTTAGAGGATAAAGACCAAGGGAAAGTCCTATATCCAATAAAAAGCCAAGTAGACGGGCTGAAGAGCCACGTCTAGCCATGTTGGATAGAAGGAGAGGGGACCTTGGGGGGGGGTGGCCCCCCAAGGGACTTCAATCACCTTGTAGTGTTTGTTGCAGCAGAGTCTCTTCAATGGAGGAGAGATTGTTGCAGAAGTTCTATACTTTTTTCTGAGATTTTCTGGACTTTTTCCGGGCTTTTTTGATCGCTTGATTTCAGATCCGTTCTTCTTAGAATGACCCTCCTTTTATAGGCCTTTGGTAGCCATTAGGTGTTTTATGAGCATTGATTGCATTAATGCTCCATGATGAGAGGAGTTACAAGTTTTTATTTCAAGATTTTGTAACTCCTTTTTCTTGGCTTCTGATTGGCCGTTGGAGAATAATGGGTATTTAATTGCCTTTAAACTCCATGATGAGTAGAGTTATATGATTTATTGCCATGATTGCTTGGACTTATAACTCCTTTTTCCTTGCTTCTAATTGGGTCATCCAAAATAATGAGTTAATGACCGCATTAACTAGTCATAAAACGGGTCATTTAACTGCATTAAGTGGTCGCCAGGGCGCTCGAAGAGTCACG
This sequence comes from Persea americana, assembly GCA_029852735.1. Classification (NCBI taxonomy): domain Eukaryota; kingdom Viridiplantae; phylum Streptophyta; class Magnoliopsida; order Laurales; family Lauraceae; genus Persea; species Persea americana. The sequence continues at coordinate 25,155,630 of CM056817.1, forward strand.
GGTCATACTGCATCTTTTGGAATTCTTCTTGTGATGATCGCTGATGGATCCACATGTTGTGTGATGTCAAATGGCGATGCAACTTCAATCATTGATTGATACTAATGGGCCGGTAACATCTATCCAGTCGATTTCTCTATCGGTCGGATAGAAAATGTACTTTCTTGATTGGTCGGTTGGCGATTTTGAAGTGTGCGATGATGATCGCATGCTTTTGATGGTGGATCCGAGATGTCGGTGAAGATCAGCTAATTTTATGCCCAAAAAGTCAGATTTTTGAAAAATCACAGGGGCCTGAATTCTCGAAAAGCGAAAAAGGGTAGAAAAATGGCCCTTTCAGCTGAAATCCGGTGATCCGGATTTCCACAGTCGTCGTCGACCAGCCACCTATGATCGCCGGCGACCATGGGCAGGGTCGTCGGATTTTTCCCATTTTGGTCGCCGTTTTTCAGCTGTTTCTCGGTCTTTTTCAGTTCTTTTTACTCCTTTATTTTTCTTGATATTATTCCTCATTTATTGGCTTGATTTCTCGTAAGAAAACCTGATGAGAAGCTGTGTAAATCAGAGCATAAAGTTTCCTATTTTCTGAAAAGCCGAAGACTTTGTTGCCGATTTGCCGCCAGAAGCTGAAACTTGGTCAAATGATGTCGGAATGACCTAGAATTTGAGGTGAAGCCTCATGAGCAGCAGATAGGACCAGCCATAGGCTTTTATTTAAGTTTGGAAGCCATATGGGGTCCCGTCACCAGTAGGTTTGATTTTGTCGCAAGTAAGATGCCGCGCTTTGATGTACGGTCAACCGATGTCCGATTGACTTGAAATTTGACAAGGAACCTATTGGAGTCATTTTTAGATGATCCATTAGCTCCGATTTGGATATCATGGTCCCGAGGAGCTCCGGCATTGGGAGTCCTGATTTTGTTTCCGAGCATCAAAGTCTAGTCAAACGTCATCGGAATGACCTGAAATTTGATGTGTAGCCCTTTGGAAGTATCTTGGAGTCACCCATGTGCTTTGTTTGATGAGTGATGTTCTCGGTGGTTCTCGCCTCCGAGATGCATGATTTTGCTGCTCGAGGGTTGATAGAGGATTAAACATTGTGGGTTTCACTTGAAATTTGACATGGAGTCTTTTAGAGGTATTTTGAGACCATCCATAGGCTATGATCGAAGATTTGATGTCTTCAACACTGTCATTGCCGAGAGAGTTGACTTCACTGTGGCTGTTTCCTTTTTAGGCTAAACCATGTCTGAATGGCCTGAAATTTGATATAGAGCCTCCTAGTGCCATTTTGAAGTGAACTGTGTGTTCTGTTTTATGTGTCAGGGTTTCTGGCTTCATTGTCGCCGGGAGCTCCTACTCAGCTGTTAGAGGAGTGAAATTAAACCAAATGATATTGAAATGGCCCGAAACTTCATGTGTACCCCTCTTTTGGCTATTTTGAATGATCTTGCATTTTTGTTCGATTCTAACAAGATCTAATGCTTGAAGAGGCAAAGTGACATTTTTTGTGTCAATAATCCACGGTTCTAGGAAGCACTCGAGGAAGTTCTGGTTATCCTGTGTCCTTTAAGACAGGGTTCAAAGCCGTGTCTAAATGAAACTCATATTTCTTGCAATCAATAGCCTATATTTTGATAAAAGCACTTCATTGATGATTCTAGGGTATTTCAGTGGGTTATTGTTTGTTGCTTTGAAATGCCTTTCATATGATTCTAGGCTGAAATACGCATTTTAAGATATTTCGAGCTACGTTTTGCTTTAAAATGAGTTTCACGGGATTTTAGTGTTAGTTTTATGGTCTCAATCCATTAAGATTGATGTAATAAATTGATTAATTTCTTTATTTATCAATATATTCATTCTTTCCTTTCATGAGATGAATGGTATTTTGTTATATACTTTCACATAACCAATACAAATGACATGATGGTTCATGAGATGAACCGGAGTCCATGATGATCGTGCCCCAAGTGTAGGGTCGTCACGATGTAGTAATAACCGGTGAAACCAGGTCAATCCATAGGGAGCCAATAATCGCAATATACCTATCCTATTGGAAAGCTACTGCTAACCTATCAAAAACCTATAAAAATCACAAATCCTACTTTAATTAAAAATTAATTACAGATCTGAATTAAAGAAAAATCCTAAACTACAAATCTAGTCTAATAAAACTATACTAAAAATTGCATCCACCATAAAAATAATCAGAAAACAAATTGGAGATGTTAAAAATTCAGAAATAATTAAATTCAAATTCAAATTAGAACGAGAGCCTTGCAATCTAAGGGATAGGGTTCAGTTGTTTTCTAAATACTGAAAATATGGGCGATTTCATTAAAGACCTAAAATCTGAAAAATCAGACTTATTAATAGTTGAGAAATTTCAGAAAGATTCTAGTCTCCTTCGAATGTTTTCAGTATTTAGCGTCCTTTAAACATGCAATATATCATTCAAAAATAAGGCATCAAAAAGAAATAAATAAATAAAAATAGATTAATAAATCAAAATTCAGATTTTGAACTAAAATTGCTCACCCATAAAATTAATCAATAAAAATAAATCAACTTCTACACACCAAAATTGATTTTTCCTTTGGCCTCATACAATAGGTGAGTGAGATGGGAGAGAGAGAAAGAGAATGGAAAGAAGTCAATGGGGGAGAGAATGAGAATGGACATGAGGAAGAGTGGAGATGAAAAAATGAAAAAAAAAGATGGAAAGAGAATGGACGTCAGGGAGAGGGGAATGAGGGAGATAAAGAGAGAAAGAATAGTGGGGGAGAATGGTGTCTCACGTGAGAATGGAAAAAAAAATAGTGTGGACGTCCAACTCTTTTGGCAATTCAAAATTTTGGATATTTTCAAATCTTCCAAATTCTTTTGTTAGAATCCCACTTGTAGATAATCTTTCCAAGAGTCTTGGTATCTTTGAAATCTAAATTTGCACTAACTTGCTTAGCCAAGATCTTCTAGTTAAACTTGGATTCTTCTTATCGTTGCAACTCTCTATACATGGGCCCACATTGATTTGAGAAAATTCTCAAATCTGAAATTCGAACTAGTTGCATAAATTGAATGAAGATGGGCCCCACAACGAGGTGCACCCCTTGAATTTGAGATGCTTGGACGTCCATATTGGAATCTGATCTTTTTTTCATTCTTTATCTCTTTCCTCATCTTTGAATTTTTGCAAGGGATCTTCTCATTACTTGGAATGAAATTCTGAACTTTTTTTCTTCTCAATTGGGTCCCACACCATGGCTGCCCCTACCTTAGGATTTTCACCCAATGTGGGTGGGTCCCATTTTGGGTCTTCTACAATTTTCTCTCTTCTCGCAGGCCCCAATTTCTGAATTTCTGCAAAACAATTAAAACTAATTCAAAAATAATAATTTTTATTAAAATGAATGATGTCATGCATGGGGCCCAAAATTGCAAATTTTGATAATTTCACCAAGACATGCATTTTTATGAGATTTATACTTAAATTCAACCAACATAGTCTAATTGCAGGATTTTGTGAAAATCTATGAGTTCAATGCATTTTGTTTTAATTAAGTCCACAAATTTATGTGAAATAATGAATTAAATATGTGATAATGTGGACTTATCACATGAGTATACTATATGCAATACATGTGTATGGATGAGATCCACATACGGGAGACATGTATAGCAAATCTTATACTTAATTATCTTCACAACCAATGATGAGACTGGATATCTCATCTGACAAGGTTACTGTACTTTGACTACTATGAGATAGTGTGATTTGTCTCGATCATCAGAATGTAAGATTCTAGATCATAGTGCTGGTACATTGGATGTATTGAAGGACTATGAGAAGCACCTTATGGACACTGTCTTTATTTTAAGGTCTGCTCTCATAATTCCCTAACAATAGGCTCTCAATCCTAAGACATTGATAAACTCAAGTTTCTATCTATTTATTTGCTTTGAGTCACCAATGAGTGAGGCTAACTGTAGGTCAAGACCTCGGTGTCTTAGGTACGTGGTAGTAGGACTGTGAGAACATTTAATTGTCAAGATGGAATCTAGTCTAATTATCCCCTTGTGCCAATTAATGGATTTATTATTGGTAAGTGTACACCCATCTCAATTAAGAGTTAATTGGATGGAACTGATGATCACTGTGATTAATTGGGTCTCAAGAATAATAAGATGTAGATCTAAATTGGTGAGACAGTTTGTCCAATTGATCCATGGATATTGATGGAGGGGCATACTTGTAGTGATAGGGAAGTTTAGGGTCTTCATGTAATTTATTTCTAAGACTGGAGTTCAATTGCATTTATATAGTGGAGTTATTTACAATTAACGGCGGGCCAGGATTGCACATGAGATGTGGGGTCGCGGTGTCCGAGTTGGAGCCAGCTTTCTATGAAATCCCTAGTGGTCCCCACGCTAGCCCAAGATTGGATTTTTATTAATTCTATTTGAACTCAAAAGGAAAGTTACTATTTCTATTTGAAGTGAGACTTCTAATAGTGGGAATAGTGAGTTACTAATTATTATGGAAGTTGAACTTCTAATAACAAACAAAGAGGAGATGCTTTAGGCTATAAATAAGAGAGGAAAGAGGCTTGGACGTCTCATGCTTGGAATGCCTTAGGGATTCACGCCCAACCTCCTTTTTTAGTGCGAGAGTTGCACTACTCTCCTATCTCTCTTCTAGTTCCCTGCTAGTTTCCTTAGAGTTTCTAGTTAGTTTTTCTCTTCGAGATTCCACCATCTTCCTTGAGAGAAGAGATCTGAAGCGGATCATAGCTGTCAGATGTGAATTTCGACCCCCCCCCCTTTTCCTCTCCAAGAGAGGCATGGTTTGGGGAAATCTCCATTCATCTATATATGTTATTTAAATTTTACATCGAAAATGAGGATTTCGACTACCCTCAAAATCGATGGATCACGATCGCCAGCTACGGTACAGCCGTAACACCATTCTTCGACAAAATTCGAAGAAATATGGGGAGAAAAATAATAAGGTGGGTTCTTCCTCTCGTCTAATGTGCTGCCGGCAACACACGACGGTTGTCCTGTCACATTAATTTGGGTCTCTTTGGGTCTCTTTAATTTTGGGTCAATTCAGGGTCATGAGTTAAAGTCCGAATAAAGGTTAATCCTCACATAACATAATCATAATATATCCAAGTAAGATAAAATGACTAAAATAAAGAAAATAAAATAAAAGAGGGGAAGGTGCCAAATATTTAAGAAGAGGATCGGCCTCGTTCCCGGGTACCCCCTTCTGATCCCTCGGCAAAATAGGGTTTAAATTTGTGATTTCTGTGTTTTTCGTGTGCGATACACGAGTGATAAAAGTAAAAGGCCGATGGGCCGTAATTAATTGAAGGTGACCGATGGGCCAGGATTGATTGGAGATGGCTGATAGGCCAGTGTTTGTTTAAGGGTAGCTGATGGGCCGTGATTATTAAAAGTGTGTGCAAAATCACTCATCTCATCTCGTTATTCTCATTTATTCAATGTTAGAAATCAGTTCTTTATCCTTTTTATCATTAAATTCAATTAAATATCTGGCACCTGAGGTGGAGGAAGGAATAAAAGGAAAATCTTTTTGAGTTTATTTTGTTGGTTTTATAGTTTTTATGCCTTTTTTATATGGGGCTAGAAGGGCCTAACTAAGGGATTTTTACTTGGATTTACACGATTAGTGCTTTACTACTGATCATCGGATTAACCCTAACCTAAGGTCCTAGACCACCCACATCAGCTTTCCCAGTCCCCTAACGGAACAGGAAAAGTGACGGGATGAAGCCTAATGCTTTAATCTATCTAATGGGGAAATCCGATCTAATCCTAGGGTATGAATAGCCTGAGTTTGATGGTCCAGCGCCTAAGCAACTTATTAATTGTGATTTTTAATTGGTTCAGTTTGTTTTGAGTTGAAGATTGATTAAGAAGTGGATTAAATGTGTTTTGAGGTTCTATCTAAGTTATTTAAGGTTCTGTAATTTAGGGTTTAATTTAAAGGGTAAAATAATGTTAAAATCAGCGAAACGGGGTTTGCAGGGGACTTGGGCGCCCAGGGGATGGCGCCTAGGTTACTCTGGTGACTTGGGCACCCAGGCAGTGGCGCCCAAGTGGCTGCTTCTGGGTGGTTTGGCTAGTGACGATGGTATCGATATTGTTTTCGAAATCCCAAGGGTTCTTACTTGGTGAGTTTTAATGTTTCAAATTGTTTTAATTCTCTGGTGTTCAAATGTCAAAGGGATTCAGATCCGGATTTTGAGACGAAACCAATAATTCGCGTTTTAGTGCAAATGAGAGGATGGGCGCCAAGGGGGTGGCGCCCAGGTGGATTTGACAGATTTTCAGGTATTCCGGATGGGATTTGATATTGGTCTTTCGGTCCGAGGGTTGTTTTAGGTTCTGGTTTCAATTAATTTAAGTTATAAGATGATTAATTACTCGTTTAAAATTGAAGTTGTGAACCAAGGTTATAGTGTAGGCTAGGCGCCACAGGGGTGGTGCCTAGGTGGTTGTTTGTTTGTTCGTAAAGGCTTTGAGGGCTAAGCCCGAATCGATTAAAGTTTCAAACGTTTTAAGTTAAAAGTGTTTTAATATGTTGATTCGGATTGTTTTGAATGTTAATTAATTGTATTAAGTTGTTCGTTGGGGTTCTTTATGAAAACAGGTAGGCTGGGCGCCCAGGGTGTGGCGCCCAGGTGGATTTGGAAGGATGGGCGCCCAAGGGGTGGCGCCCAGATGAATTGTTTTGTGCTTCGGGTCGGTTTGCTGTCTTTTAGGTCGATTTAAGTTTAAATTGATTAAAGGACTTAGTGTGTTTGGATGTGGGATGCTATTCGTATTCAATTGGGATTTCTTTAAACGTCAATTAATTTGGTTAAGTTGTGAATTTGGTTTTTTCTAAAAACGGGGAAGCTGGGCTCCCAGGGTGTGGTGCCCAGGTGGATTTGACAGATGGACGCCAAGGGTGTGGCACCCAGGTGAACTATTCTGTGGTTCGAGTTGGTTCCGTGTTTTTTAGGTTGATTTGCGGTTGAGCTTTTATGGTTTGATGTATTTTAAATTAAAAGTATTATGTTGCGATGATTAAGATTAAATTCTGTTTCAATTAATTTGGCTTTAGTGACTGGGGAGGTTGGGCGCCCAGAAGGTGGTGCCCAGGTGGATGTGATAGGATGGGCGCCCAGGGGGTGGCGCCCAAGTGTCTGTCTTGTGTGTTTGAGTTAGTTCTATGTTTTAAGTCTATTCGGGCTTATAGTTTCGATTGTTTTAGATTTCAAGGGTGTTCCGGTGTGTTGATCGTGATTGAATTCAAATTTAATTTCAAGTGGGGTTTCCTAGTGATTGGGTAGGATGGGCGCCAAGAGGGTGGTGCCCAAGTGGATGCGGAAGGATAGGCACCAAGGGGGTGGCACCCAAGTGGATAATTTTGTGGTTTATTCGTTTTGTATTTTCTAAATTGGTTTGAGTCCAAATTGGTTAAGGTTTCAAGCCTTTTAGGTTAACAATGTTTTAAGGTGTTAATTCGGGTTTAATCAATTAAGTTTAATTAAGTGGTGGTTTCTAAGGGAATGGGATAGGATAGGCGCCAGGAGGGTGGTGCCCAAGTGTATAGGCAGGCTGGGCGCCCAGGGGGTGGCGCCCAGGTGTCTGTTTTATGGTTTTTTGTTGATTTTGCGTTTTTTAGGCCGGTTCAAGTCCAGATTGATTAAGGTTTCAGGTTTCTTAAATCTAAAAGTGTTTTATTATGTTAACTAGGATTAAATTCGGGTTGTGATTAATTAGAAGTTTTAGTTAAGGGTTCTTTTAGTGATGGAATAGGATGGGCGCCAGGAGGGTGGTGCCCAAGTGGCAGTGTAGGCTGGGCACCCAGGGGGTGGCGCCCAGGTGGACTGTTTTGGAGTTTTGTTGGTTTTGAGTTTTTTAGTTAATTCGAGGTTAAGTTAATTAAGGTTTACTTATTCTAGGTTTAAAATGTTTTACTGTGTTGATTCGGATTAGTTTAAGGTCTTGACTAATTAAGTTAAGCTTTAACAGGGGTGTCTTAGGGAATGAGTAGGATGGGCGCCCAGAGGGTGGCGCCCAAGTGGCTGTGGAAGGACGGGCGCCCAGGGGGTGGCGCCCAGGTGGGGTTTTAAGTTTTTGTGTTTTTAAAGTTCTTAATTGTTTCTAAATTCGAATTAATTAGGGTCTTAATGTTTTAGAACTCTTAATGATGTGATGTTGCTTAAATTTACTAATTATGTTGTTTTAATTAATCTTAAGATTTATCCTACTTAGGCACTAAATTCGATAACTTAGACTATCTAACTATTCTTTTTTGGTTTTTTTTTTGGATATCTTTTAATTTGTTTTTGGTTTCTCCTCTAATTTACTAGAGAGTAAGGAAAGAGAAGAAGGGATTTTATGTTTTTATAATTTTTTGTTAGGTTTTTCTATGGATGCGTGGTTCAAATGATATGATGTGGAGTGTGACAAAAATGGTAATTAGAAGTTCAGAACATGTTAAACAAACATACATATCATCATCATGCAGTTTCTAAATGAACTAAATGTGGAAGATCGGAAGTGGTGCACAAAAGTGGAGAAATCCACTTGGGCGCCACTCCTGTGGTGCCTACTCTGCTCAGTCAGGGTTTTCAACGGAACACAACGAATGCACAAGAATCTTAGTGTTTTCAACACAACTTCCAATATTCAGCGACTGATGCGAATGTTTTAATTCGGCCTACTAATGATGCAACTAACGAACCTAGGAGCAAACAATGCAACGGGCGGAGATCTAGAACCCGGACCCTGTCTCAGAAGGGTAGGCGCCCAGTGGGTGGCGCCCAGGTGGTTCGAGAGAGGGCAGGCGCCCAGTGGGAGGCACCCAGCCTTTCTGCCAAGGGCTTCTCGCGACCTCTTTGGTATAAATGATGATAATGATGATGCTAATGCGAGATCTAATCTAGCTATGCAATTAGAACTACGAAATCAAAGCAAATCTACTATGTTAGAATGAACCTAAACATGTTCCTAATATGATGAGATGCTAATATCAGATTTATCACAAGTTAATGTAGATCTACGATTCTTAAATGGTCCTAAGCATATTTCTAAGCATGAATGGTAATGGAATGTAGAAAAAGAAAGGAGAGATCTAGGAATACCGGTATGACGAAACGTTTCTCAAGTTCCTAGATTGAAACCTTCGCAAAGATCCATAGCTCGAGTTGAAGATATGGAAGCCTCCTCCTCTCTTTCTCCGTCCTCTACTATAGATCTGAAGTTCTTCTCTAATGGTGGCTACCTCTCTTCTTCTTGCTTATTCTCTCTTTTTGCTTCTTTTCTTAGGGTTTTTTGGGCAGCCTCCCCTTGTAAATGAAGTTAAGAGGGGTTATATAGGTTTAGGACGAGTTTAGAAGGGCTAGGGCTTCATTAATTCGCGTTTCTAGAAGGTTTCACACATCCCTAGGCGGCTTAAGTTGTTTTAGAGTGAACTAGGGTTTGAGGGAGGATGAGCGCCCATGGGGTGGCACCCACATGGCCTACGCAGTCTGGGCGCCCACAGGGTGGCGCCCAGGTGGTCGTGAAGAGGGTGGGCGCCCACAGGGTGGTGCCTAGTTGGTTTGTGTTTCGTTTTTTGGTCCTTGGTCCCATTTGGAGTCGAGATTGAACGGATATATCTTCAGCTGGGGGGAGGACCTACACTAGCATTAATAGGCTGGGCGCCACATGGGTGGTGCCTAGATAGATTTCAAGGCTGGACGGCACATGGGTGCTGCCTAGGTGAACTTCAAGGCTAGGCGCCACAGGGGTGGTGCCTAGGTGGTTCAGTTCATCTTTGATGCTTGGTCCCTATCTATGAGTGGTCCCGGTCTAATCTCGAACCAAACTAGTAAATTTTAAAGTGGGTCCCCCACCATGGGGTGCCTAGGTGGTTCTGGGTCGAGTGGGCGCCACAGGGTTGGTGCCTATGTGGAACTCAATAGGATAGGCGCCACATGGGTGCTGCCTAGGTGCAGTCGATTCATTTTCGGAGTTCGGTCCCTACGTTGAGTAGTCCCGGGCTAACTTTAGGCCAATTAATGGAATTCGGAGGCTGGGCGCCCACCATGGGGCGCCTAGGTGGTCCTGGGCTGTGTGGGCGCCTAGATGGATTCTCATAGGGTGGGCGCCACATGGGTGGTGCCTAGGTGATCTCTTCTTAGGACAAACTTCGGAAGCTCATAACTTTTGACTCGCTTATCGGATTTGGACGTTCTACATATCGTCGGAAAGCTCTCAAAGTGAGGAATCTAATGGTTCAAATTTCCTAATGATTAGGGGTCAAGAAAAGTGAGGGATATCTAGATCAATGGATTCGGTTTCCTAACTTAGGCTGATCGGGTGACATTTGGGCAAACTAATCATAGTCTTTGTAGGGATTGGCCTAAGCATGTCTTAGGTGGTCCGGAAAAGGTTTGATTGGTGTCATGGTTCACTACTTGTGTAAGTGGTGGGTTGGGCTCAAGGTCTCGACGCGACTCGGCTTCTCTCTCACGAATTTCTAGAAATCGTCAAACTAAGTCTAAACTTATCAACAAGCATCTTCATCGTCATTAATTAATCTGAATTATGTCATTAATCATTCAATTATGGGTGAAATGGGGCATCGCTATATATGATAGGTATTTAAGGCTATCATAGGAGCCAAATGAGGTGTCTACAATAGCGTCGAAGACAATTGGGCATTGGAGATTCTGATTTGCTTTGTGAAAGAGTTCTTCATCAAAGGACTTAATCAAATTCTCCATTAGAGCACAACTGAGCTCCATATGTATAATCTACTCCTTGTATGTTGTAGAATTTCATAGTTGCTTGTTAGGTACTATTTCTATCTTCTTGATAGGTTTATTTACTGATCATGATGGCTGAGATTGAGGACATGGATCCTAGATTGGGTCTTGTTACCTTTTGGATAGATGATCACTACATCAAGTTGGTCAAAAGTTTTCGAAACCTATCCTAGAGGCCCACCCACTTCCAACATCTAGGGCTATAGGAAATAAAAGCGTGGGAATCATGGTTTTTTAAGACTGAATCCCGTCTTTCGGACAGTTTGTTTTGAATTTTAGGCGCCTTCGGCAAAATGTAGGTTGTAAACCGCATCTCACGAACCTTGTGGTTGAACGACGCACTCTAGAAAATACGGTGATTTTTTTTTACATTAAAATGAATTTAAGGTAAATCAGTGCTTAAGAACTAGTCTCGTGGGATTTCGCCCCGTTTCCGTATGAAAAACGTATCTCGATCCATAAATAGCCTATATTTGGATAAAAACACGTGTTGGATGATTCTTGGGCATTTCGGGGTGTTCCTATTTGGTCTCTTGGTTTGCGATGCGTTTGATACGATTTTAGACTGAAAAACACATTTTAGGATATTTTGAGACACGTTTTGCATACAAATGTGTTTCGAGCGATTCTATGGTTAAGAACACATTGTAGGAGTTTCAAGGTCGTTGAAGACTGAAACCCGTGTTTCGGGCAGTTCGTTCGTGTTTATAGGTGGATCTGCGAAACTGTAAACTGCAAACCTCATTTCACGCAATTCATAGTTTGGAGACGCACTCTGGAAAATTCTTTGAAGTTTTTTACTTTAAAACAGGTTTCAGGAAAAATAGGGCTGAAGAGCTAATATCGCGAGATTCTGCCACGTTTCTGACTGACAAAAAAGTCTTTTGCAATCAATAGCCCGTATTTGGATAAAAGCGTGTGTCGGATGACTCTAGGTCATATCAGGATATTATGATCGAGTCTTTTGCTTCGAAATGCATTTACAACGATTCAATGCCAAAATATGCCTTTCTTGATAATCTGAGATACTTTTTGCTTTAAAAAGGGTTTCAGGCGATTCAAGGGTGAGGAACGCAATATATGGGCTTCAGGGTTGTTTAGCTCTGAGATACGTGCTTCGGGCTATTCCTAATCTATTTTCTTACGAAACCTTATTCTAGGTGGGTCTTGGAAAACACTGGTTACAAACCGCATTTCAGGAAGTCCACGGTTAAGGGAAGCGCTCTAGGAAGTTGTAGGAATCCTATGTCCTTTAAGATGGGGTTTGGAGCCGTTTCTGAATGAAACTCGTATTTTTTGCAATCAATGGCCTATATTTTTTGATAAAAGCGTTTCATAGATGATTCTAGGGCATTTCAGGGGGTTATTGTATGTAGTTTTTCTTTGAAATGCTTTACATACGATTCTAGGTTAAAATACGCATTTTAAGATATTCTGAGCTAGGTTTTGCTTTAAAATGACTTCAACGGGATTCTAGGATTAGGAAAGAAATACGTGGGATTCATGGTTTTTTAAGCCCGAATCCCGTCCTTCGGACAGTTTGTTTGGAACTTTAGGCACCTCAGGGAAAATGTAGGTTGTAAGTCGCGTCTCACGAAACTCACGGTTGAACGACGCGCTTTGGAAAATAAGGTGATTTGTTTTTATTTTAAAATGGGTTTCAGGCAAATTAGTACTTAAGAACTAATCTTGTGGGATTCCACCCCATTTCTATATGAAAAACATATCTTGTGCCTTCAATAGCCTATCTTTGGATAAAAACACGTGTTGGATGATTCTTGGGCGTTTTGGGGTGTTCCTATTTGGTCTCTTGGTTTGCGATGTGTTTGATACGATCCTAGGTCGAAAAACACATTTTAGGATATTCTGAGACACATTTTTCTTACAAATGTGTTTCGAGCGATTCTGTGGTTTGGGATGCATTGCAGGAGTTTCAAGGTTGTTTAAGACCGAGACCCATATTTCTGGCAATTCGTTCGTGATTCGAGGTGGATCTGCGAAATTGTAGGCTAAAAACCTCATTTCACGTAATTCATAGTTTGGAGACGCGCTCTGAAAAACCGTAGGCTAAAAATGGGTACTCGTTCTGGACAGTTACCTGATTCAACTGTCTGTAATCTATGCACGTTCTCATTGTCCCGTCCTTCTTCTTCACAAATATCATTGGAGCTCCCCACAGCGAAACACTGGGTCTGATAAAACCTTTATCCAACAGATCCTCTATCTGAGTCTTGAACTCCTTCAATTCTGCCGAAGCCATCCTATAAGGGGCCTTTGAAATAGGTGCGGTACCCGGCTGCAATTCTATCGTGAAGTCCAACTCACGAACAGGTGGCAAACCAGGAATCTCATCCGGAAACAGATCCGGGAATTCTCGCACAACTGGAATCTCATCGACTGTCTTGGACTCCTTGTCTTCCGCGATAAACGCGATAAAGCCTTCACAACCGCTCCTTATCAATCGTTCTGCCTTCAATGCAGAAATCAACCGAGTGGATGTGGACTTCTTAGCTCCTACAAACTCAACATCACGGTCTGCATCTCGTAACCTCATGGTCTTGTTAAAACAATCTAACACCGCTCGGTTCGCTACTAACCAATTCATACCAAGGATCACATCAAACTCCGACATTGGCAAGACGATCAAACTGGCGGTCAACTGAGCTTCTCCAATCTGAACATTACATCTAGGGTAGACAACATTACAAGGTACTGATCTGCCTACAGGGGTGGCTACTATCAAGCCATATAGTAGTGTCTCCTTATCCTCCCCCAAGTGAAGTGCAAAAGCTGGTGCAACAAATGAGTGTGTGGATCCAGGATCAAATAGAACTTTAGCATCAAATCCACAAACTGAAAGTGTACCTTCTATGACATTGCATGCAGCCTCTGCTTCCTCATGCGTCAGAGCATAAGCTCCCCCTGCCTGCTGGGGACACTGCTAATAATACTGCTGCTGTGGCCTAGGACCACGAGCCTGGAATCTGGGTGATGCCGAAGGTTTCTGCTGGAATCGCTGCTGTGGTACTGGAGGATGCTGTTGCGGTGGCAAGGGTGGTCTGACAATCATCTGCTGTTGCTGGGGTCTGGCCTGAGCAGGAGGCACCTGTCTCAACGGTTGCGTTGGATGTGGTGGTCTAGGCATCGGAGCTAGGAGTGTAGGAGGTGCCACTCCTGTCTTTCCTGGGCAATTGCATACCTTATGCCCTGTATCCCCATAGTGAAAACATGCGCCAGTCTACTTCCTGCAATCTCGGACATGATGACTTTGTTAGAAAAGAGTTTCCGCCAAGAACCCTAGATATTGTGTACAGATCAATACGGAAATAGCTTTAAACGAAGATGATCAAAAACCATACCTGCGAGATCTCTCTGATTTGATCTCAGTCTTTCTGATCTGATCTCGGTCTTGCAGCAGCCCAAAAATCTCAAGATCTCCTACTGTATTCCTCTATGTTCGAATTCGCACCAGGGAATGGGCCTCTTCTGCAAATTCTCTCTGCTCTCTAAAACAAGATCTTTCTTCTTTTTTACCTAGAAAGCAATAGCGTATATTTATAGGCTACAATAGGGACCTTAAGAAGTAAATAAGGATAGGCTCCTTATGGAAGCAGGAAATCCTAATTCAACCCAAATTAGAATCCTAGTTCCATAAATTACAATTCAATCCACTAGAGAATTATGATTGCACTCCTGTCCTTATTCTCAAAATTAATATTTCGAGCATCATGTCATTAAATGCTTATTAATCTTCCCACGTTAAGATTTCAGATATCCATCGATTAAATAATTGCCGACATTTATATTTAATCGATATCTTTATAATTCCTTGAGACCTTACATTTAACTTATTTGATATGTCGGACACAAAGTCCACCTGCAAGGTTTGACATAATCAAAACTTAAAAGCTGCATTAAGGGGATATCATCAATCCCAATTATGGGACATGGATTCCGTCAAAAAACTAATATGCACCATACACGTAGTGTAGTCATCCAATTTACTGAGATTATTGACCCATAAAAGATCTCACTCCTTTGTAAATCAAAATGGCAAACACTAAATGTATATGCCTATTATTTATGTCAGGATTAAGAGTACAAGCACTCATAATAACCATTTGGATGTTAATCATCTTATATAGTTAGTATAAAGTTAATAAACCCAAAAACGATCATGTTCAATACACACAAAGCATACTAGCATGATGAGTCGAAACTATACATTTTCCCGCAGCCAAGACAAGCCTGCTGAATCATCATGCTACAATCGTACCGATGGTGTGTCCAAGTCCATCTAGATTGTGAACAAAAACTAATATTCTATAAGAACTGACAGATAAGTCATTCGTGTATAAGTAGAACTCTATACACCAACTTGTCTACTTTATAGAATAAAAGACACACATGCATAATCATAAATAATGCAACCATTTGCCCATACAAAATCTCATTTAGAAGAAAAGACAAAATATACTAATTAGTCGAAGACAAATACATAAAAGTATGCTTTTAGTATAAATTTCCAACAGTCTTCTCCCACAATAAGTGCAAGTAATCCGTTGTGGCAGCTGTCTAAGCACCAGTTGAACTTGTTGCCTCTTGGGTGCTGGTTGCTGACAATACTGGGACGAAGAACCCTGTGCCTTGGGTTGAGGTATCAGTGCCAAGATCCTCTGCTATTCTAACGCAATCACATCTTTCAAGGACTCCTCTGCCCAATAAGCTTCCTTGACAACATCATCATAATCAGTCAGCTTGCTACGCTGAACTTACATCTTAATATTAGCCCGTAATCCCTTGATGAACCTCCTAACTCTCTCTGATTCGGGCTTAATCAGATTCTCAGCAAACCTAGATAGATGGGTGAAAGAGATCTCGTACTCCTGCACTGGCACCCTGCACCAAATGCTCGAATTCTTCCATCTTTTGATCCCTATAATGCTCAGGGATAAACTTCTTTTGAAACTATTCAGTGAAGGTCTTCCAGGCTACCTCTTCTGCGACTTTCTCATATGGGTGCTTGACGGTCTTCCACTATCTCTTTACTGCCCCACGGAACATGTGGGCTGCTAGCTACACCTGTGAATGCTCGTGCACTTGAACACCTCATATATCTTTTCCATCTGGACAACCCATTCATTTGCTACAGCGGGGTCCTCAATGCCATGGAACTCAGGTGGAAACCTCTTCCTGAACTTCTCAACTAACTCGTTGAGGTCATACTCCTTAGCTTGTGGTTGTCCCACCTTCTGCACTACCTCAAGCATCTGAGCTTGGAATACAGCTTGGGTCTCATTCTGCTTGGTACTCTGTTCGGCCAAATCCTTCTGAGACTGAATGAACGCTACCATGAACTGGTAGAATTGATTCTCAGAGTCATTCTAAGAAGAACTAGCCTCATGGTTGGGTGCACCGATGTTGGATCAAGTCGATCTACCAGCCATAATCCTGTAAAATATTCAAGGTTAGTTCCTAATATGCCTCGAGCTAACAAGACAATACTAGGAAAAGGGACTACAAGACTAACCTACTAACTAACGGAATCCTCACACGCGTCCTATGGTTTTTATACAATTTTTCTTTGCCGTGAGAAACCATCCATTGCTCTGATACCATTAAATCACATCCCCCGAACCCGATTAGAGAATAAATCGGATCCGGGGAGTGAAATTTAGGGCTAATTAAAAATTTTGCCCCTTTAGGCCTAAGGATAGCAAGTCCATTGTGAGGATATTGCATTTCAAGCCTCAAGAATATAACACTGTGCAGAAATCATACAATTCGATGCATTTTAAATATCAAGACAATGAATAACGAATCTCATTTATTAATTTAAAGTTGCAAGGAAATAGTTAAACTAAAAGAGAAGTTAATTTAATTACAATGGCCATCCCAACAACTAAGGTCATTTAACAAAACGAAGTCACTGAAATAAAGGTCCAATGAGGAAACAATAAATGAATAAATCAAAATCTAGTGAAGTCCCCATGAGGCTCTCTTGTGCCGGGTACGATGACGCTACTCTACGTCATCGGCACGCCACTCTTGCTCCTCCTCAGCTGGTTGGAGATCCTCTGGGATCTCCTCACCTGCCTGGTCGTCATAGTAGTCACCTGGAGTGTCTGGACACCAAGGAACAGAGTTAACAACATGTTGAGCAATAGATTGGCAAAATATAAATGAACACGACATGCATCAAGTATCAGAATAATGACAGGTATAATAGTCATGAGAATACAGGGAACAATGCTAGGCATAAAGCATGAATAAATAACCATCAGAAACAATAATAGGAATCCTAGCAACACTAACAATCACCACTATACAAGCAGTGCAATGTAAGTAACAAGAAGGAGACTCCGACGATGTCCAAGCCTTCTCTCGGGGTACCAGTAACAATCCAATCCGGACTACTGATGCCAAAGTCCGGCTCCAGGGGGATCCAGGCTCCCAGTCCTGGGAATAGTAGCATGGTCCAAGTCCACTCCCAACTATTCAACGCCATGGACGTCGTCCAAAGCCGACTGCCCACCCCGATGTCCGAGTAACTGGCCAATCAATAAATCCCCTAATTGCAGTTGGCCATACATGTAAATAATAATAAAGTGGTGCTAACACGAAGGAAAACAAGACAAGCAAGTCTGGCTAGTTTAACAAACAAGACGTGTTCTTAGGGATTATCTCATTCAAGGCAATACATGCTAGTCAGTCATGTTATCCCTTACCACATGATAATCCCTTACATGCTAACCAGTCATGTTATCAATTCATGACACACGGTTCCTACGGTACACCCTCAGTCAAGTCCAAGTCCTAGTTCTACAAGGATTTATGTTTCATAATTAGTTAAGTGTTTTATGCCAAGAAAGTGTACAAGGACGATAACAACGGATACGATTTATAAGTCAAGGAAGAATTACAAACCAAACCTAGGCAAATGGTGTCATCCTTGTACCCCACATGTTCTAACGGAGTACGTGTAGAATTAGATCAATGATGCTTTTAAGAAAACCCCTTGGTGTACAATCATTTGAAGCATCTATTGAGACAAATCCATATGCATTCGGTTATACCACGCGTAATACAAGAATACCTAGACAACCAAATCGAAGCACACCAAGCCATGCGCTACGATTTTAATTCCATTAATGGTCTGGTGAGAGTAGGTTCATGGTTTCCAACATCTAAGGCCCAAACCTACCTAGGTTACCGATCTCATTTCTAATAAAATATGAGCTGAAGCAATAATCCAAGTATTTACATCACTTCCCGATCTCTTATTGTAACGAAAACCAGAACGATTGGATTCTACGTCTCAAGGGCATTCCAACGGTATATTACACATCGAAATCCAACGGGCGGATTAAAAGTTACAATTGTTTGAAGTTACCAAGTGCTGTCCGAAATTTACTTTCCTATCGATCGGCCAGAATTGTCTTATCGATCGGGCATTGCCAGAATGCCGTTAACTGAGACATGTTTTATGTCCGATCAATTGGACAGATTGTCTGATCGATCGGACAGTGAACTGTCTCAGTTAACTGGGACAGAAACCTTGTCCGATCAATCGGACAGAGCGTCCGGTCGATTGCCACTGCACTAGAACCCCAAATTTGGGTGTTCTGCTCTCTTCCTCTTCAGGCCATTGCATGGAAAACCTGCAGAAAATGAGCCACCATGCCCCCACCCGCCCCCCCCCCCCCCCCACACCCCCCATTCATCACAATCATCATTTCCATGCATTATAGTAGATTAAAGACATCTAAACAAACCAATTAATAATTAATCCATCCCATTCCAAAAACCTAATCTAGCATGTTAATCCCAAATCAATACGTAACCATAGCTTGGAATTTGGGTATTCTAACAAGAAATCATTGCAATCAATAAAGAAACATACACACGTGCTAAATTATAAATTGCAAATCTACTTGCCTCAACCAAGAAGAGATGAAATTGGGGAAAATTCGAGGAGAAGCCTTCTATCACGAAATCCACGAATCTAACCCAACCAAACGCAACCTAGAACGCAAAAGAGAAGAAAATAGAGGAAAAGATTGAGATCAAACCTAAATTTAACCAAAAGAGAAGATGATTGAAAGAGGAGGGTGAGAGAAATCTTGCCAAACTAAAACCAATGGAAAGAGGAGATCGCGAGGGAGAAGATGTGCGGTTTGGATCGAGGAGATGATCTCTCAGGGAAGGAGTTCTAGAGCTTGAGAAAATGAGGAAGATGAAGAGGCTACTGGAGTTCCTTCATTATAGAGAATGAGATTAGGGTTAGGGTTAATCTCTGCTTAAGGAGAAAAAGAGAGGAAAAATGACTAGTTTGCCCTTAAGTAGGTCCGGTGAATAAATGGGCCACTTGAAGGGTTTCTAATCGTTAGATCGCGACGAGCCAAGAGACAAAAACGATCAGCGTGACGAGGCCGTTCCAATGAACCCAAATTCACGGTGATTGAAATTTTCTGGAAAAATACTCAATTTTTCCTAAATTGCAAACTAACCCCTACTAGAGTCAAACGTACTCAAAATCGAACGAAACTTCGCAGACACTATTTTAATGCTAAAAGAAACTCATTTAAGGTCTAACCCACTTAAATACCTAACGAAATAATTAATCATAATAATAAAAAAATAAACGGGTCAACGGGCCTACTGTTGGGCCCAACTGACCCAGTAAGGTTGCAGACCTTACAGCTCCTAATCCATTTTATTTTGAAGCCTCGTTCTATGTGAGTCTAGGAAAACACTGGCTCCAAACCACATTCCACGAAGGCCACAGTTCCAGGAAGCGCTCGAGGAAGATCTGGTTATCCCGTGTCCTTTAAGACAAGGTTCAGAGTTGTTTCTGAATAAAACTCGTATTTCTTGCCATCAATAGCCTATATTTTGATAAAAACACTTCATGGATGATTCTAGGGTATTTCAGGGGGCTATTGTCTGCAGTTTTGCTTTGAAATGCTTTTCATACAAATCTAGGATGAAATACGCATTTTAAGATATTCCGACCTATGTTTTGCTTTAAAATGAGTTTCACAGGATTCTAGGGTTAGGAAAGAAAAGCGTGGGATTCATGGATTCATGGTTTTTTAAGACTGAATCCCGTCCTTCGGACAGTTTGTTTGGAGTTTTAGGCGCCTCTACGAAAATGTTAGTTGTAAACCGCATCTCACGAAACTTGTGGTTGAAGGACGCGCACTGGAAAGACGGTAATTGTTTTTTGCTTTAAAATGGATTTCAGGCAAATCAGTGCTTAAGAACTAATTTTGTGGGATTCTGCCCCGTTTCCATGTGAAAAAAGTATCTCGTGCTATCAATAGCCTATATTTGGATAAAAACACGTGTTGGATGATTTTAGGCGTTTCGAGGTGTTCCTATTTGGTCTTTTGGTTTGCGATGTGTTTCATATGATTCTAGGTCGAAAAGCACATTGTAGGATATTCTGATACACGTTTTGCTTACAAATGTGTTTCGAAAGATTCTACAGTTAGGAACACATTGCAGGGGTTTCAAAGTCCTTTATAACCGAGACCCATGTTTCGGGCAGTTCATTTGTAATTCTAGGTGGATCTGCAAACCTATAGGCTAAAAACCTCATTTCACGCAATTCATAGTTTGGAGACGCGCTCTAAAAAATTCTTTGATATCTTTTAATTTGAAACGGGTTTCAGGAAAAATAGGGTTGAAGAGCTAATATCTTGGGATTCTACCACGTTTCTGACTGACAAAAGAATCTTGTGCAATCAATAGCCCGTATTTAAATAAAACGCGTGCCGTATTACAGTTGAGTCTTTTGCTTCGAAATGTATTTATAATGATTCTATGCCGAAATACACATTTCATGATAATCTGAGACATTTTCGCTTTAAAAAGTGTTTCAGGTGACTGGCCAACTTTAATCAAACCTAGCCATAATCACTACCGAACCCAGAGTAAGTAGCAGTCCAATACCCAAGCCCAGTCGACAAACCTAACCACCCTTCTTATCAACCCATTGCACTAACCAACCTATTCTACCGAGGCAAATCAGAGTCGATCTGATTGAACCCCACTATTCAGAACCGAAATCCACCTATAAACCAATACCCATCTCTGTCTGGACCTACTTCCTCTGTACTCACATCAACACACCCTTCACCTTCCCTCACTGCGCGACTGCCGCCGCACTACTCACCACTTTCTGTGCTGCGCCCACGTCCACTTTTTACCATACGGCATTCATTTTTTCATTCCATAAAGGTGTGTAGTTAGCTCTTGTTTTTTATGTGATAAACTTGGCTGTTTGCTGAACTTTTGCACTTTGAATTTCCCTATTATCACACATTAGTTTAGGTTGCACAAAAATCACATAAAAAACTAACAAAATTAAAAAAATGCATATAGGGGACCGGGAAAGCTAATGTGGGCGGTCTAGGACCTTAGGTCAGTGCTAATCCAATTAACAATAATAAAGCATTAATTGTGTAAATCCAAGTAAATCCCCTAGTTAGGCCCTTCTAGCCCCAATATAAAATATCCATAAAAACTATTAAATCTACAAAATCAAACCCCAAAAAGGATTTCCTTTTATTTCTTCCTCTACCTCCGGGGCCAAATATCTAATCGAACTTAATGATAAAAGGGAATGAAGAACTAATTTCTAAAATCAAATAAATGAGAATGATGAGATGAGATGAGTGATTTCACACACTTTTATTTTTGCTCATTGACCACCCTCAAACAAACACAAGCCCATCCACCTCCAATCAATTATGGGCCATCGTCCTTTCACTTTTATCACTCATGTATCGCATACGAAAAACACATAAATCATAAGTCAAAATCTCATTTGCATCATCATTTTGATTTGAAAAGTTAGCCTTTAAACCCTATTTTGCCAAGGAATCTGAAGGGGGTACCCAGGAATGGGGCTGATCCTCTTCTTAAATATTTGGCACCTCCCCCCTTTTATTTTCTTTATTTTAGTTACTTTATTTTACTAGGATTTACTATGATTAAGTTGTGTGAGGATTAACCCTTATTTGGACTTTAACTCATGACCCCGAATTGACCCAACATCAAGGAGACCCAAAGAGACCCAAATCAGTGTGACATGATAATCGTCGTGTGTTGCCGGTAGTACATTAGACGAGAGGAAGAACCCACCTCATTTATTTTTCTCCCCACATTTCTTTAGCTTTTGTTGAAGAATGGTGTTACGGCCATTACTGTAGCAGGCGATCATGATCCATCAAAAATATTACTTTCAAGTGTTTTCTTGTGCATCCAAACAGACCATTAGCCTATTTGTTTGCATTAAAATGCATAGGAAGTGGATATTGTTAGGAATTTTTTATTTTGCAATTTGACAAATGCATGTTCATTTTATCACCATTCGAATTTTCATATGAGCATTGAATTTGAAAAACTTGAAATCTTGATTTTTCACATGCATGGTTTTATAACTTTCAAACTTGATTTTCATGCATGATTTTGTATTTAAACTTGGATGCATATTTAGTTGAAGAAATTTTTTAATCATGCATGTCCAAGCTCTCATTGTCAAATCATCTTAGGCATTCATAGGTTCATGTTTTAAAAACACTTTAAAATTGATTTAGAAATGAATCTAAGATTATTTCCATGGCCCAAAAGTTTCTTAAAGAAATTTTTTGGAAAATTAGAATTTATGGGGTCGAGCCAATGTACTCGGTCGACCGAGCACACTGGCCATTTTTTCCAACCATTGGAGCCTAGTGGACCGACCCATTTTACCAGGTCGACCGGAGACTAGCCATTGGCCATTTTCTGGTATAAATACAAGCTCATTCCAAGGCCAAAATTGACAAATCAGTAGGGACTCCTTTAGGTGTTTTGAGGCAAAACAAAGGGGAAAGAGCTAAGGACTGTTAGAAGGTCATTTGGGAAAACCAAAGCTTGGATTCATAAGTTAAGTCTTTTTTAGTAAGCTTTGTTTTCCTCACCATATGTTTCATGCTCTTTTTAAATTATTGGTAAATCTATTTTAGCATGATAACTATGATTTGTCATGTTCTTAATATGAATATCATTGTGAATTGATTTATTGTTTTGGATGTTTCACTTTGATTCACACCAAGTTGGACCACCTTTCATATCACTAGCATGATTCTTATACTTGGCTGAAATCTTTGTTGTTATCTTCTATCACAAGAAAATCACTTTCATTCTATCTTATATTTTGGATTCAACAACACTCATATTTCACTTGTTCAAGTTTTTGAGATTTCACACAACTTGCATAACTTCATAAGTCATATCTCTTCAAGCTGTTTCACATGTGAAATATATTTTACTTCAATCAAATCTCTTTTTGTGATTTACACTTTCAAATATTTTAAGCATACATTCATGAGTTACATCTTTAAATTTGATTGAAGTTGTAACGCCCCAATTCCGAACACTGAAGTTACCGCTAAGGCACCCGAATTCGGCGCGCTACTTCCCGAAAAATCTGAGAACTTCCAATCATAGTCCGCAGTGAGGTCAAATTTTTAACACTTTTTGAACAATAAAATAATCAACAATTATATTGCGGAAGCATAAGAAAAGATAGCGGAAGCAATATATCAATAGCAGGAGCTTAAGGTATCATAAAAAATGAATCAAGTAAAGCAGAGTTAAAGTCTAACATAAATCTTAAATTATAGTTATCAGAAGTTTATACAAAACTGACTACCTCCCTGCTCACTACAATAAACTCTCAAACAACCAAAATAAGTATGCACTCAGACACTCGGTGCAGGCACTCCTTCTTCTGGCTCGATCGCCGGATCAGCCGGCCTCCAACCGTAATCGCCAGCTACAGGCGCCTCATAGATCGCATCACCCGCGGGGTCAAAGTCGAATCCTAAGCACCAAAGATGGGTCAGATCCAAGGATCTGGCAAGGCACTATATATAAATAACACATGATGTATGCAACAAAAGAGAATAAAGACGAGTACATAATCATAAGAGTGATAAGGAAACATAAACTAGGCAATTGAGCAGTAAATAGCAGTTTAGAATCAAAGTAATTAAGGTTATCTAATCTAATCAATATGGCACATTCATACAAGCTGGATATACCGCGGGATATTATGTTGCTGCCCTCCCATACTGTAAACAGTTGCGGCGGGAAAAATGTAATAAACATGTAAGGGATAACAGCCTTGATAATAACAATATATAAATATAACACCGATCACACCCCTTTATCGCACCGATCACACCCCTTTTATCAAATTAGATCGGACCCGGTATCACACCATCCGTCTAGCCATAGCTCATCATGATAGCTCTAACCACAACCAATATAGCTCCTACCAATGATGATCAATCAACAGGCTGAGCTTAGATCAACTGAGTGAATGTCTAGTGCCGACCCAGGGAACAGTAAAGGTCTGTGTCTGTCTAGGCTTACCTTGCACGAGCAAGGTCCTAACCAAGTCTCTAAGAGGTTCAAGCATAATATTATAGGACACAGCCCAATATCCAAATTCAAGTCCAAGTCCAATCACCATTGGATCCACACTAGGCCCACAACCATAGCCTTAGTCTATAACAATGCAAATAAGTAATCCATACTCATATAAAATCATTTATCGTGACCAACCTCTTCATTTTAGGGTACCACACACCCAACTTAGGCCGTATGAGGGCCCACCTAGCCACAGACACGGCTTATTTATCACCAATTACATCGTCGGGTCAGCACTAGGTAGTCCTAGGTTCAGGTCCTCCAATTTCCCTTTAATTAACAGGCTTATAGCAATAACAATGATAGCAGAGAAGAACAATATATAAAATCCTCCAAACAATAGAATCAAGTGGAATAAACAAGGGTCCAACCTAGGTAATGGTCCACTCTCAAGTTCAGGGCCACATTAGATAATTGGATCCCTAACTGTAGTCTCAGATGTCAAAAGGATGTTATATTTGGTGCTCTTGAAGTTACGGACATCATTGACTACATTTAAGGGTCGAATCACTGACAATTCCAATCCCAAAAACCTATTTGGTGGTCCCCACAAGTCAAGGTTGAGCCACACCGTTGACTCTTGCTTGGTACATCAATGGAAGTCTATTTGGATAGTCAATGGGCCCCACAATTGATCAAACATCTGAAATTATAGAAAACTGGAATTCCACATTTCACAGTGTATCCGGTCGACATCATCCACAGGGATGTCGACCGGGTACATTGGATGTTGACTCCCAGATCGACCGAGTACACATGATTTTGAAGACAAACATCTAGGGGGCATTTATTCTAGTCTCGGAGTTTCCCAATGTGTCCAGTCGACATCGTGGCCTGGATGTCGACCAGGTACAGGGGGTTTCTAAGACTGAGAAGAAATCCAGCTCTTAGTTAATCCCTGTGCATGTTTGTGTATCTAGTTGACCCGGAACAGAGTCTGGTCGACTGGGTACATTAGACTGAGAGATTTATAGGAAATTAACTGAGACTTAGACTTTTAAGTTTTTAGTGTACCCGGTGGACCGAGCTACAGGCAGGTCGACCTGGTACACGCCCTAATGTAAAATTCCAGATTTCTGGAATTCTCCTTTTTCAATCCGAATCCCAACCAAAACACTCCTAATCACTTCTAATTATTATAGAAACATCACCAAACAAGAAAAACACTCCAATGCACATCCCACCATCCATCCATGGGCCATTGATCTTCCAAATGAGATAAACTCATCCACCAATGGCCAAAAACCATGAAAACAAGCTCAAATGATAGATCTAAACATGTATATACATCAATTGAATTGAAATTGCATAATCAAAGGAAAGAGAGCATGCATTCTAAGTTATCTAACATATGGTACTTGCCTCAATTCGAAATTGTAAAGAAAATTGACAAAAGATGAAAAATCCAAGCTCCTAGGAGGTTGATAATGCAATTTGGGGCTGATCTCTTACTCCTTGTGATGGGATTTGGGGAATTGGGGTTTTTTAGGGAGAGATAGGGAAGATGAGAGATGCGAGGGAATTAGGGCTAAGCTCATGTTATTGCAATAGTTGGTACATACAGCTTAGGGTTTAGTGGATGGTTACCAAAATGTCCTTAGGGTTAAAATGGGATTGGGAATGAGGGTATGGGTAACTTAGTCATTTGAGGGAATTTTAGAAGCTTCCTAACTATAGCACCCCTCCTATTAAAATTTAATTACTAGTTACGTCCTAATCTACTAAAACCTTAATTACATTATAAAGAACACCCTATACTATATCTATAAAGAATAATTAAAAGTCTAATCCGAAGACTTAGGAACATTTAACAAACTATTCTACTAAATCCTATCAATTAGTATAATAAGGTAACTAATATTATATTTATAATTATTCAAATCCAATTGAGGGCCCACAAGGGGTGGGGCCTCACAGAAGTCTTCATACATACACATTGATTCTACATCTTTGCATCCATAGAGTATATGCTTGCATTTTTTATATCCGCCTATTCTAGAGGCATTATATTGTGCTTAAATTGTAATCTCTTCAAGTGTATTGTAGACACAACTTAGAAAGATAACCCTTGTGGGACATAGGTTATTGCTTAGTCTAGAAAAGCATATTGTAAGGTTATTACTTAGCCTTTTAAAACATATTGTAGAGGCTATTGCTTAGCCTATTGAAAAGCATAGTGTAAAGGTTATTACTTAGCCTATTGAAAAGCATAATCTGATAATGAAATTCTAGTGGGGTGTAGGAACACAAGCCGGGAGTGGATGTATGCATTGAGCTCGAACCACTATATATCGTTGTGTTATGATGAATGCTTTGTTGTGATTTATCTTAATAGCTTCTGCACTTTATTTTCTTAATCATCACTTGTGCCTAATTGTTTTTAAGAGTTAAAATTTGACATAATTGGCATATTTTTTAATATGTAAAATGGTTTAAAATGAAGAATAAATGTGAGTTTCCAAGAATGAAAATCAAATGATATACCCTATCTATTCTAATGCATACAAACATCCCTTTATGATTCAAATGATGGCATATTTTCTTGCAAACTAAAATGATTTCATATTCGGATTAGACATTTTAATTCAAAAATGCTCCGAAGCGCCACTACCAACCATTCTACAATAACGATTTTTCATCTTCCCTCCACAATGCTCTTTTTTTTTTTTTGAGTTGTGCCCAATAAAGATAGTGTTCCTCACAATCAGTCATAACATAGGTCAACATACGCCTGATGTGTGATACAAAAAAAAAAAACATATTCATGATGTATAGGACCCCTCACTTCAACTCCAGTGAACCCAACTTAATGGCATGAGTGTATTGCTACGTTGTATCAAGGTTGGAAAACTCTTGACTCAGACTCGACTCGTCCAATGCAATAAAAAGTCGACTCGGATATAGTCAACACGGAGACTCGGAGAGTCATGTTTTTACAGAAATAATTTTAAAAAAGAATCCATTACTTATAAAATATAAAAAATATATTTTTATTCATATGTATTCATGATAATCAAATCAAATAATTTAATTTATATATGCAAGAAAATTACTACAATAAAGAAAATAAAAGAAAGAATATTGTATATTACATAATTTGGCAGTCCAAATACCGAATGTAAAAGATCAAATATAAGTTTAAATTCCATTCTCACCATCATTTTTAAGTTACTGGCTCCAAACCTCATGCATAATTACTTATGAATAAACTTTAATTATTTAAAATTAGATCTACCTATTAAATAGTTCGTAATGCAAACAACTTGTTAAAATGAGATGACTCGGCTAAGTCTCCCTTATTCTCAACTCGGTCCTTCGTCGAAATTAGATGACTCAGGAGTCTAGAGTCAACTCGGAGAGTTTTCCAACCATGCCTCCTTGTATATGAATACTTTTAACCATATATGGTAATTCTTGATATATGATTGATAAACTTGTATATTTCTATGTAAATGTGAATTTACATAATTTATTTTATATTACTGCCACTTGATGTTCCTATCATGTTATTAGTTTTGCTTTTTTTTAAACTGGATAAAAGCTATGGTCCTTTCCCATTTAGATGGAGATTGTATTTCAATATATTTCTAGTGAGTAAAGAACCATCATCGTGGCCATTTTAATACATTTCTTTGAACATCTATCCATAGATTTGTTAGGTTGTGTATTTTCTTCATGGTTCTAACATGTCTACCAGGAAGACATTGCCAATTATTTCCTGATGGCTTGAATTGTACGGAATTTAAGCCAATGTGGAGATTGTTGGGTTTATGTCTTGTATTCTCATTTACCAGAGTGGTCCATTGGGTTAGCCAATGACCGGGTTCAAGGTGTCATGGGTATTTCGATCATTGTACCGGGGCTTTCTTGGGGGCTAAGAAAGTAGAGATTATGTATCATGTAATCTATAACCTAGACTCTAAAGAGAGTCAAGATGTGTCATTACTCTCTTGCCACTCTTATATGTGGCATGATTGATCGATCGCAGGAATTCGCGCTTCCGCAAGTAAGTGCTATGTGGATAAAATACCATAGCACCGAGATTAAGGAAAACCACGGTAACAGTATCAGCTGTTTACCTTGGTCTCGGTAAACACAACTTAGCAGCTCGGCAGCTCAGTATAGAGTGCCAGCACGACGGGTATCTGTTCGGTAGCTAGGCATGAGTGCCAGCTCGGTAAAGTACTAGCTCAGCGAGACCGTTCTTGGTCTCTGTAAAGGTACTGAAAGCTGGGAGTGGGCCATCGCACTCCTATGAGAAGTACGGGCGTGCTCTGACAGATAGGGTGGCTCATTTGTGGAGATAAGATGTTAGCTTTATCATTCCATCACGTCAGATGTCCAAAGGGGATGGAAGCTTCTGATGGGATGTGCCCTTTTTACCTACCACAGGGTGTCAAGGTAAGGCCCGATGGGACCTTACCCCCACCTACCCCTACTCACTAAGAGAATGAACGAGGAATCATCTACAAATACACATGGGATCAACCCCATGAAGGTACGCAACAAATAGTACGCAAACTCTTGCACCAACATACTTCTCTTCTCCACTCATCTCCTGCTTAGTTTCCAGAACTAACTCAAGCATCGGAGTGCCTTCGGCTGACGGTAGTCAGGGCCTCTAACCCCGTCTCCTTTCCTTCCCTTTCAGGTCTCCGGCTTTCGGTCTTTCCAGATAATCAAGTTCTACTTCCTCCTAATTAAGTGGGTGTCGTTTTTGGCACTTACAGTTGGCGTCATCTGTGGGAAACGACTGAACAAAATCTACTAACACCATGCCTTCAAAGACCAGAAATGGTGAAGGATCATCCAAGGGCAAAGGCCCGTCCCTACAGCCTGTATTGGTACAGAATCTACCACCTCCACCTCCTCGACAAAGGAGGTCCGAAGAAAGGTCTGGCGCACCCAGCGTCGAAGAATTTGTGGTGACCCATTCGGGCTCGGCGTCGAAAGGAGTGACAACACCTTCCCGTCGAGACGTTCCACCAATGGAACAACCCAGCCAGAGCAAAGAGCTTACCAAGCGAGGTGAGGTGTCGGTACTAGCCAAGTCTCAGTCCCATCACCAAGCCAACCCCGACGACAACGAAGACCCTCTCCTGGAGGATATCAGAGCCCAGAACCTTGTTATTCAGGAGAAGGACGAGCTCATCCTTCAACTTTAGCGGCAGCTCCGGGAGAGGAGAAGGGCTCCGGGTCCACCTCCCAGACGCAGCCATGCTTCGGGTCCACCACCCAAGCACGGCCGGGCTCCTCCATCGGTCAGCAGGATCTGAGGCACATCCTCAATAACAAGAGGCGTGATCGGGTCTACGACGAAGGCTCCAGCAACAGCCATCTGCATGAAGGACCCAAGAAGCAGCGCCAGAAGCCAGAGGATGAGGACAACTTGAAGCAATGGCTTGACCAGCATATCAAGCAGACCATTCGGCAGAATATGGAGACCGCTGGAATCGCCCAAGATCGGTACAGCACCTTCGAGGCTGACGAACTCAGCGCATCTCCTTTCTCCCAAGAGGAAATAAAGTTCTCTCTCCCAGAGAAGTTCAACTTCCCGAGGTTCGTCCTTTATAATGGAACCTCGGACCCTACAGCGCACCTCCGACACTTCATCCAGAGGATGTCGGTATGGAGCGACGAGGATTACCTAAACTGTCGAATCTTTTCCTCCAGTTTGGGAGACCTCCCCCTGAGGTGGTTCTGCTCGCTCCCCGAGGGCTCCATTTCAAGCTGGCGGCAGCTCCAGAACTCCTTCCTGGAGAAGTTCCAGGCCCATAAGGTCATCCCGAAGACAGACGCTGACCTTATGGCCCTCAGGATGCGGTAGGACGAGAGCGTCACGCAGTTCGCCAAAAAATTCTGGACAGTCTATAGCCAGATCGAAGGCGCTTCTGACGAAGTGGCTGTAAAGTCCTTCCAGCAGGCTCTGCGGCCAGGGGTCGAGCTACGGGCGGATTTGGTCATGTTCCCCGTGGTCCAAATGAAAGCTCTAATGGCCCGGGCAAACCAGTTCATCAAGGCAGAAGAAGATGAGGCTCGAGGCCGGGAGAACTTTGGCCTCTGCCAGGAGGACAGGCCATCCAAGAAGGATAAGAGATCCTCTAGGAGGGAGGAGTCAGACCGGCATAGGGCCCCGTCCACCTCGGCTGCGGCCTCAGTCCCCACCTTGGGGGGCGGCAGGAAGTTTAAGCACAAAGCCACCACCTACAGAGTTGTGAACACGGTCTTCAAAAAGCCAATCTACAAGCTCCTCAGCAAAATCAAGACGCATCCCTTCTTCAAGAGGCCGTAGCCAATGAAAGGTGACCCGTCCTCCCGGGATCAGAACAAGTTTTGTGCTTACCACAAGCAGAATGGACACAGAACCGAGGACTACAAGGCCTTTAAGGCTCACCTCGAAAATCTCGTGAAGGATGGGCATTTGCGGGACCATGTCAAAAAGGAGGGCAAGGACAACAGCCGACCTGGCCACCGAAATGACGACGGCAATGACAGCGATGAACCAGAGGGCATCATCAATGTCATCCACCTTGCCCCTCCACCCAAGGGGAGCTCTCAAGCCCATCCCGAGGCCAAGAGGGCCTCCTGTCGCGACCCCGGACCGAGGTCCCCTGGCCGGGCCCGCGACTATCCAACAAACTATCTGTGATTAACCCACAGGTTCCCGCGGTGAGGATCCCCAAAACAACTTGGAATTTATCTCACAAGAACGATGGACTTGCGGAAGCGTGCAAGTAATCTTATCTATATGATACATGTGACATGTCATCCACTTACATGAGTTAAATCATCAACAAGACAGATAATCAAAGGAGGAAACATAAGCATGGCATTTGCATGATTAGTTCAAGTTTCAAGACTACAAAGGTGAATTAAGTTCAAGATTACAATTCCCAAAAACAAAAGAGCCAACAAAGGCTTTACAATCCCAAATCAACAAAACGATATTCCCAACCATGTGTACGCAACTCATGACCCTACCCAACGTCTAAAGGACGTCGTCGGGCTGCCACTCATGGGCTGGGGTTGGCCCAACAGCCTTTTCCTGACGCTCCTCCTCAAAGGCAGCGTCGCCTGCACCTGGTCACCAAAATAAACGGGTCAGACACGACGGTCTGGCAGGTGATCAATTTAGATAAAAATATAAATCATTTAGATCATAAAATAATTCAATATTTAAAACTATGCATGAATGCGAAACAGTGCTGAAATAGTATACAAAACAAATCGAGCAAACATATAAAAATATATCATGATTAGTGAGAAAAACCCTTTGAGCTCATCCTTTCTCTACCATACATGATGAGCAGAGTAAGCAGAACAGAACTGGATAAACAAAACATGACAGAACATAATCCCATGCTACACTAAGTAGGTGGGGTCCAGCCGCGGAACCGGAAGCAGGACAGGAGGTTGTATATATGAATATATGACTAATCTGCAGATTGTCTAGGATTTAAGGACCTCCCAAACAGTGGATCAGACTGAGAGGGTAGTCCAAGCTCAGTGCTATTCACCTAAAATCATGTATGCACCAAAACAGGATAATACATATGCAAGCCGACCAAAATAGGGGAAATTTACTTATCAAAATAGAATAAGGCATGACATACAGAGATAATGCGTGCTGTACATAATAAGACAGAAATAGTAATTCCCATTATAGTTCCTTGAAACACTTCAAAATTTAGGCCAATTCTTGCAAAATGAAACAAGTCCTACAAAAATCATCGCATCAGAAATCGGGGTTCCAAAATAAGCTAAATAGTCCACATTAAGACCTTACATTGACTTTTGTGTATTTGAAACCTAATTGTCGGGATTAATTTATTTTTGGTGCCCAAAAGATAATGGACAATTCAGGTTCCAAATGCACAATCTCGAACCATAAGTTCTTAAGTGTATTATGGTTTTTCATTCTTCTAAAAATCCCCTCAAAACTCATTTTTCTCTTTCAAATTCAAACTGCAGTCAGCATCAGGTTCGCTCGAGCAATGAGAAGTTCGCTCGAGCGGATGCATCCAGAACTTTGTTCGCTCGAGCCTCCATAGAGTTCGCTCGAGCGATCGCAACCAGAGACTTGTTCGCTCGAGCTCACCCATCGCTCGCTCGAGCGGACAGGTTTCTGGGAGCGTCCCTCGCATACAGAAGCTTGCTCACTTGAGTGACCCCGAGTTTCGCTCGAGCAAACGGGTTCCAGCCTGAATCCGTGCAGTGCAGAAAACTGCATTTTTCTTGAACATTTATGGCTCCTTCTCCCTAGCAATCCTTTACAACACTTATAACATTTTCCATACTTCTCATGACATTTTGAACATTCCCATCTCCCATTCAATCAATCAAAACTCCTTCAACAATTCACACTTCAAACTCTTCCCATCTTTCATCCATCCAAAAATCTTTGAATCAACAAACATAACTTAATTGAATGGAAATGCTTCAAGATAAATCAAACAACATATGCATTTCAAACTCAAGTAACATTTCAAAACATTCACCATGAGAAGATCAATTCCTTTCAATACTAAAACAAGAAGAACAACCCATTTGTAGCTAGAGATGTAAAACCATAGCATGCATCAAAAGAAAACTAGATTGATCACTTGCCTTAACAATGGTAAGCCAAAAACTTCTCACAATTCTGCCCCACAGCTGAGCCACGAATTTCTACAAGAACCCCATGACAAGAACCTCAAAATCCACTAAAATTGTGAAAACAAAGACCCATTTCGAAATGGGTGTTGCATGTGTGAAAAATAGAATCCTTAGGGGCTAGGAAAACTCCATTAACAACTAAGAGGGGAAACCCTTACCTTTCGCTAATCAAACCAGAAGCAATGGAGAAAATGGAAGGGCTATCCAGTTGGGTTCTTCAAGAAAATGATAGAAATGAGATCGTTGAGTTGAGAGGGAGAAGAAGATGGTCTCAAATTTCACTTTGGAGGTCTCTAGCTATGGCATGCAAAGAGAGAAAGGAGAGAAGATGAAGGAGCTCCTCTCAGCTGGTTGAAGAAAGTTGCAGAAATGGGCTGGAACGTGAGTGGGAATGGGGAAGAAGAATGGCTTGGGTCAAGTGGACTTGTGGGCCCCACTACGTTCAAAACTTGTGACCATTAAAACATCAATTTACGGGCCCCGGATGAAAACGACGAAGAAGACAAAAATGATTGTTGAAAAATCTAGTTTTCAAAAAGTACAAATTTGGCATAGTTTTGAGATTTCGAAATTTGGGTCCAGATTTGGTGTGAAATGACTGTTTTACCCTTTTGAGCCAAAACTTGGGTTTCTGAGCCTCAAACACAGACAGGCTAAAAACAAAAGTTCAACAATAAAATCAAACCATTCAAAATAAATCAAAATCACAATAATATCGAGAAATCTAGAATTTCTCCTCCCAAGCTTACACGTACACTTAAGGCACCCCTGAGTGTGTCTGACTAACATAAAACGCTCTCAAAATTCCCCAAAGCTAATTCCAGACTATATTGAACCAATTCCAACCCACGAACAGTAAACCCACATAATAACTAAACACGCACTTAACTGACACTAATCGCGCTAATCTTGGGTTGGGGTTTGACACCTCCCACAAGAAGCAGGTACTGATTGCCGAGCTAGAGCCTGCTGCGAAAAAAGCCCAGACAGAGGGACCCAAGATCTGGTTCTCAAATAGGGACCTGGATGGCATCCAACTCCCCCACAACGACCCTCTAGTTCTCACCTTGAAGCTGAAAAACTTTTTGGTTCAGAGAGTCCTAATAAACCCCGGGAGCTCGTCGGAGATCCTCTATTATGACTGCTTTAAGAAGATGGGCTTCAAGGATGAGGATCTCCAAGCGACCCACACCCCTTTGGTGGGTTTCAGCTCAAAGCCTGTGTACCCCAAGGATAGAATCTCCCTCAATGTCCAAGTAGGAGGTGCCTCCATGCAGGCCGACTTCCTGGTGGTCAACGTTCCATCTCCATACAATGTAATAATGGGGAGGACTTGGTTGCACAGCATGGAAGCCGTGCCCTCCACCCGCCACCAAAAGCTCAAGTTTCCTCTGGAGAACCAGTCCGGCCAAATAGAAGTGGTTACAGTCAGAGGCGACCAGCACATAGCCAAACAATGTTTGATGGCCGTGCTGCCTGGCGAAGCCGAGTCCTCACAAGTCCACATGGCCGAGTTGGACAGAGAAGCCGAGCTCAGGGATGTTGGCGGGGGCCCCAGTACAGAAGAGCATTGAAGACCTTGCCGAGATCAGGATCGACCCTAACGACCCTGACCGGTTTTCTCTGCTGGGGAGTCAGCTTCCCGAGACCGAGAAGGACAAGCTGCTCCACCTCCTATTAAAGAACAAAGAGATCTTTGCATGGACTCCTTATGAGATGCCTGGCATCAACCCTGAAGTCATGTGCCATAAGCTAAACGTGGACCCCAAGCACAAACCCGTGATTCAGAAAGCACGCAGAATGGGGGTCCCGCAGACCCAGGCCGTGATTGAGGAGGTCCAGAAGCTGTTCGAAGCCCAGGCAATCAAGGAGGTCCTCTATCCGGAGTGGCTGGCTAACATGGTAGTAGTCAAGAAGAAGAATGGGAAGTGGAGGGTTTGCGTGGATTTCACCGACCTAAAAAAAGCCTGCCCCAAGGACAGCTTCCCTCTTACGAAGATCGACCAGCTGATCGATGCCACCTCTAGGCATGACCGGATGAGTTTCCTCAATGCTTACCGAGGTTACCATCAGATCCCACTATCGGAGCTAGACTAGGAGAAGACCGCCTTCATCACACCCCGGGGCATCTATTGTTACAAAGTAATGCCCTTCGGGTTAAAGAATGCAAGAGCGACATTCCAGCGGCTGGTCACCAAGATGTTTCAAGCCCAATTCAGCAAAATGGTGGAAGTTTATATCAACGACATGGTTGTCAAGTCTAAAAGGTCACAAGACCACTATGCCGACCTCAGTCAAATATTCGATATCCTCCGGCAATTCCAGTTGAAGCTGAACACATCTAAATGTGCATTCAGCGTCGGCTCCGGCAAATTCTTTGGGAGCCCGGTCACGAGGAGGGGGATTGAAGCAAACCCAAACTAGATCACAGAGATCCAGGAGGTGCAAAGTCCGACCTCGGCGAAGCAGGTTCAGAGACTGATCGGCATGGTTATCGTGCTCAACCGCTTCATCAGCCGAGCTTTCGACAAATGCAGACCCTTCTTTCAGCTTCTGCGGAAGGGCTCCAAGTTCCAATGGACGCTGGACTGCGAGCAAGCCCTGCAGCAGCTCAAGCACTATCTCTCTTCACCACCGCTGCTGTCAACTCCAACTCAAGGCGAAGTGCTGTAGTTATACCTGGCGGTCTCAGATTACGCAGTAAGCTCGGTACTCATTAGAGAAGAAAACGGCCAACAGAGGCCTATTTACTACACGAGCAAAATCCTCCTCGATGCCGAGACCATGTACTTGTAGCTGAAGAAACTTGCCCCAGCGCTCGTCAGTGCTTCCCTCAAACTCTTCCACTACTTCCAAACATACACGATCGTGGTTGTTACAGAATATCCACTCAAGGCTCTCTTCCAGAAGGCGGACTTCTCCGGCAGAATCTAAAAATGGGCTGTCGAACTAGGATAATATGATACCAAGTATCAGCCCAGAACGGCCATCAAAGCCCAAGTTTTGGCCGACTTCATTGTAGAATTCACCTCTCCAAGTTCGGCACCGACCCTGCTCGACACCTAACTGGGGGGCAATAAGGATATGGAGGCAGTCACCGAGACGGAAGAAGAGCGGTCCTGGAAAAAGTTCCTGGACTCAGCCTGGAAAGTCTTCGTCAACGGATCCTCAACGTCCAAAAGGGCTGGCGCTGGCATAGTCCTCCAATCTCCGAAGGGCCTTGTCATCGAGCAAGCCCTGACACTTGGCTTCAAGGCATCCAATAATGAAGCTGAGTATGAAGCGCTCATCATCGGACTGAACAGTGCCAAAATCCTAGAAGCTCGGCATCTGGTGGTCTTCAGTGACTCCCAGCTGGTGACGAGCCAGCTCAGTGGAGACTACCAAGCTCGCGACGACAGGATGGCGGCCTATCTAGCTCATGCAAAGGAACTCCTTTCCCAGTTTGAAAGAGCCAAAGTCCAGCAAATCAGCAGAGAGTCCAATTCTCATGCTGACGCCCTCCCTCGGCTGTTGAGATAAGGAACAGAAGAACCGTCGAAGTGGAGACTCTACAAGAGCCAAGCATTGAACTCTAGCGACCTCGACAGCTCATGTGTATTAATCTCGGTCGAGACAAATCACACTATCGCATAGTAATCAAAGTACTGCAACCTTGTCAGATAAGATGTCCAATCTCATCACTGGTTGTGAAGATATTCAAGTATAAGATTTGCTATACATGTCTCCCGTATGTGGATCTCATCCATACACATGTATTGCATCTAGTATACTTATGGACTCCGGTTCATCTCATGAACCATCATGTCATTCGTATTAGTTATGTGCAAACAAATAATAAAACATCATTCATCTTATGAAAGGAAAGCATGAATATATTGATCAATAAAGAAATTAATCAATTTATTTCATCAATCTTAATAGATCGAGACCATAAAACTAACAATCTCATCTTAGATAATGGGACTCAGTTCAATTCCAGCTTCTTCAAGAACTTCTGCCAGGAGCTCGGCATTAGGAATGTCTACTCCACCCCGGCATACCCATAGAGCAATGGCCAGGCTGAGATCTCTAACAAAGTGATCCTCGACGGACTCAAAAAGAGACTCGATCGAGCTAAAGGAAGGTGGGCGGAAGAACTTCCAAGTGTTCTATGGGCGTACAAAATGACTCCAAGACGCTCCACCTTGGCTACACCATTTTCCTTGGCCTACGACATGGAAGCAGTCAATCCTCTTGAGGTCGGCCTCCCGACCTTGAGATCAGAGCTCTGCGACCAGGGACTGAACGACCTGAACCTAGCCAGAGAGCTGGACCTCACCGAGGAACGAAGAGAAGCGGCAGCTATCCGACTAGCTGCCTATCAGTAACAGCTGGCCAGAGGCTACAATCAGAAAGTCAAAAAAAGAGGGTTCGCGGTGGGAGAACTAGTCCTGAAGAAAACACTGCCCCAGAAACAAAAACTCAAATGAAGGCAAGCTGGCACCCAACTGGCATGGACCATTCAAAGTGCTCTCAGCTGCAGGGCGATCCACGTACAGACTTGAGGACATGGAGGGTAAAGAGTTACCACGGCCATGGAATGCCATGCAGCTCAAGAAGTACTACTTCTGAAAATGTACTTAAAGTTCATGAAAAGAAACATTCTTTTGGAACGGATCTGTCTCTCTCAAGAAAAGCTTCAAGTTATTCAGCTTGGTGACAGCACCAGCTACAGCTCGGCAGCAGTGCCAACTTCATTAGGCTAGGTAACAGTACCAGCCCCAGCTCGGTAACAGTACTAGCCACCCCCAACTCAGTGATAGCACCAGCTACAAGCTCGGCAGCAGTGCCAGCTTCTTTGGGCTCGGTGATAGCACTAGCCCCGGCTCGATAACAGTACTAGCCACCCCCAGCTCGGTGACAGCACCGGCTACAGCTCGGCAACAGTGCCAACTTCTTTGGGTTCGATGACAACACCAGCCCCGGCTCGATAAGAGTGCCAACCACCCTCAACTCGGTGATAGCACCAGCTACAATGCGGCAGCAAAGCCAACACTCGGAGTTACACTTGGTCATAGGACTAAGTACTCTACCTCGGCGAATAAAAAGAGCTGAAAATATTCTAAGACATCGACCTCAACGCCTGGAGACACCTTGGGTTGGAGAACCGAGGTAGGTTCCTTACGTCAGGTCAAAAGTCTGGACCAATTCGTCCTTTCAGTGACTAAGGGTGCAGGTCCCTGGGATTCTAGTTACTGAACCGAGCTCATTTTACAAGATGTTCAGTTACCGAGATCAGCTGCTTAAACAAAAAACGGACATTCCATACAACCATTTCATCAGACAAATGTGGAAGAAACAATGAAGCCAGGATGTGAGAAAATTATTGTTACATTGATAGAAATTCTTTACATCTAACATAAAAAATATATATACAATGGAAGAAATACAAAAAAGAGAAAAGTCAAAGGCCTGCAGCATCAGCGTTGCAGTCGATCTCTGGGGGAACTTTAGATTCTGCCGTGCTTGCTTCAGGGCCGACCGGAGTGGCTTCTGAGGTTGCCGGACAAGCTTGATGTGCAGCATCCACCGTTGGAGGAGCTTTGGAGGACGGGCCAGGAGCTGAAGGCAAATCGGCAGTTGAGGAGAGGGTAACACCCGAGCTGGGAAACTTGGGAGGGTTCCTGAAAGCAGGATCATCCTCAGGAACCCCGGCCTTCTTCAAGGCGGTTTTCCATCCGAGCTCCTAGGCTCGCTCGCGGATCCACTGCAACTGCGCTTGGTAGTCCGCAGTCAATTCCCACATCCCTTCTTCCATAGCAGCGTCGAACTCGGCCCCATACTTCTCTTCAAGTTCGCCTTCTGCTTCACCAAAGCATACTCGAGTTCAGCTGCCTTCCCCTCCAGGGCCGCTTCCAACTGGGTCCTCGCCTGATTCCTCTCGGTAACCAGGTCAATATTTGCCCTTCTCAAATGATGCGTGTCCGCCTCCAACTCCTCCACTTCGGCCAGGGCCTTGTCGAGGTCAGCAGCAAGATTGGCGCTCTGGATCGCCCCCTCCTTTGCTTCCTCCCTTAGCTGCCCCATCTCGGCCTAAGCCTGCTCGAGGTCAGCGGCAAGACTGGCGTTCTTGCCCGCCGCCTCCTTCAGCAACTCATCCTTGCCCTCCAAAACCTTCCACGGCTCCTCCTTCTCTGCCGCCCACTCGGCCGCCCTGGTCTCCGTTCTCTCCAACCTCCCCATGCCGACCTGGCATTTTTGGATCACCTGTGGAAGAAAAACAAGCGTCAAAAAATAGATGCCGAAATCAAACACTTTGAAGGATTTTTGCAAGATATTCACCGAAATCGCCGACCGCATTGTTGAGGCCAGCAGCGACTCGTCGTCCATCCTCTCCCATCTCTCCATGTCCACAGGGAGGGCGCATGCTCACCCCAGCGCAACGACGACCAAGGGGTTACTGCCTGCCCAGTC
Source organism: Persea americana (assembly GCA_029852735.1). Lineage (NCBI taxonomy): Eukaryota > Viridiplantae > Streptophyta > Magnoliopsida > Laurales > Lauraceae > Persea > Persea americana. The sequence continues at coordinate 25,195,061 of CM056817.1, forward strand.
CGTCACGACCAACGGCCTCCTAAGCATACCCTCAATGTCCAGTCTCCATATGACCGGCGGAGGGGACTGGGGTGCTTCCTCAATGGTCTGTGGCAGTGCAGGAAGACTAGGCGGTGGCGATGCAAGAGGACTGGGCGAGACCTCAGTCATGGGCCTCTTATCTGGCCGTCCCTCCTTCGTGACCTCGGCAGGGCACTCCCGACCTCCTGCCCTTGGAGAAAATTCAGGGGGCGAGTCATCGATGACAATAGCAGTAGGAGACAAGGGGCGGAGGTGGTCTCGACAGCAGCAGCAGGAGGCGGTGAAGCCGGAGCATTGCCAGCATGCTGGGGGGCATCTAAGGCCTCGCCCTCGACGTCCCTGAAAGCCAAGGCCTCCAGGTCTTCCCCCACGAAGTGCTAATGACGTCGGCGCAACATCCTCCCCTCTCCTTCCTCCGAGCTGGAAGGTGCAGCAGCTCTCCTCCTCGGCTGAGAAGAGGTCCCGACTGCGGTTACGGCTGCGGCGGTCTCAGCAGGCTTTGAGTCTGAGCAAGACACTAAATCCTGGTCGCCGGACTCGATCAAACGCCCGGCAGAAACTGCAACGGTCACTTGCTCCATGCTCGTGCCTTTTCCAAAGAGCAGCGAGTCTATCCCGGTCACCCTCCTCTTAGTGTTGAAAGAGCGATATCTCGGCTCGTACCCCAGCAGCGACTAAGCAGCTCGGGTGTGATGCCCGTGATAGTTTCTCACTTGTTCGAGCTAGGCAGTGTTTCTCACCCAACCGTTCCTCTGGGCCGTCTGTCTTCTCTTGCGAAAATCTGCGCAACAAAAAGAAACATTAGTCCGGCGGTTATAGAGACAGAAAAGAAAAGATAACCGAAGAATCTCGGTCTTCAATTGGAGGGGTCCCCAGGCAACGTGGGATCCGGATTGATCTTGACGCCTCCGACTCACCGAACTCCCATTCTCCCGTCACGAAAACTCGGTCGTCTCCCGCATACCCGTAGGAGTCTTCCAATGCGGTGACGAAGCTGGATCGTTTGGCCCTTACCCAAAGGTAGTAGCTGTTTCTGTCCCCGGATTTGCAGAGATCATACACATCCTCAATGTCCAAGACACCAAGGCTGATCCCTAGGATCCTATTTAGCTCTACTACCCCATGATGATTCTGAAGCCATTCGGCATCAGTTGACAAGGGCAAAGATTCCACTCCTAGAGACTGTCCCTCAAGAGAGGATGAAGGGGGAACCGGACCCCCCCTTCTACCACGGTCACAAGCCAAGACGGCATCCAGCTGTCGTGGATGACAAGGTCGTCAAAGGGGTCCTCGGGGTTATCCAGCCTAACCTCTACGTTGGCTAGGATCTTGTACTGGGCCCTAAAGACAGCTATGGCATGTGGGTCTTCTAGCATGTGCCTATAAACTCCCATTTTTCAGAACTTGGAAAGGACAGGGGAATACAGAAAGCAAGGGAACCCTAGGAAGGAGTATGCGCAGAGGAAGACAATGGCGACTTATAGGCAGCAAGGTCCTCTTCGGCAGCAAAAGAAATTCTTTCCAGAATAGACGCAGAAGAAGAAGAAGGACAAGACGAAGGAGACGCCCTGATTTATAAGGGTTTAGAGGCGCCGTTTCGACTTTCGAAATCGCCTTTATGAGGCGTCACCTCAAGCAACCATAATGTCCCTTCGAAACGATTGCGTGACAGTCGAAGGGACGACGCGTGGCACTAGCAGCGCATTCCCCGAAGACTATTAAAAGCCTCGGGCAGACGAAGGGGCACATCTTGATAAGGACCGAACCTCAGCGACCGTCATCAGGATAAGGAAGAACTCCCTCTTCGAACCAAGACTCCACCATCACGGTACTCCTTTTCTGCGTTTCGGCAACAATGCTAGCACGACAGCTTCTTCTCAGCAACCATCTTCAGCTCGATAGCAGTACCAGCTGGGCAGTATCACTTAGCTTCCGACCTCCGCGAGTTGGAGAACTCTTAGGGGTAAAAAGCTAGGGGGCAATTGTGTGGATTTAATACCATAGCACCAAGATTAAGGAAAACCACGATAACAGTACCAGCTGTTTACCTTGGTCTCAATAAACATAACTCAACAGCTCGGCAGCTCGGTACAAAGTGCCAGCACAACGGGTATCAGTTCGGCAGCTCGGCGTGAGTCCCAGCTCGGCAAAGTAATAGCTCAGCGAGACCGTTCCTGGTCTCTGTAAAGGTACTGAAGGCCAGGAGTGGGCCATCGCACTCCTATGAGAAGTACAGGCGTGCTCTGACAGATAGGGTGGCTCATTTATGGATATAAGAAGTTGGCTTTATCATTCCATCACATCAGATGTCCAAAGGGGATGGAAGCTTCTGATGGGATGTGCCCTTTTTACCTACCACTGAGTGTCAAGGTAAGGCCCGATGGGACCTTCCCCCACCTACCTCCACTCACTAAGAGAATGAACGAGGAATCATCTACAAATACACATGGGATCAGCCTCATAAAGGTACGCAACAGACAGTACGCAAACTCTTGCACCAACACACTTCTCTTCTCCACTTATCTCCTGCTTAATTCCTGCTTAATTTCCAGAACTAACTCCGGCATTGGAGTGCCTGCAGCTGACAGCAGCCAGGGCCTCTGACCCCATCTCCTTTCCTTTCCTTTCAGGTTTCCGGCGTTCAATCTTTCCCGATCATCAAGTTCTATTTCCTCCTAATTAAGTGGGTGTTGTTTTTTGCACTTACAAGTGCACAACAAGATTGTCAACAATATTGACTTACTCTTTGTTATGGTAGATTGTTTCTATGTTCATTGGACTTCTAGTATGGTTGCTCATAGGTTAGCACATGAGGGATTGACTCTTTTGGGGGATGTTTGGGAGGATTGTTTCTTACATTACCTTGCTGGGCTTATGGGCCGAGCTTCTGTTTCGGGTTTTATTTCCTTCACCAAAAAATATATATCATGAGAACCCAAGAAAATTGAAATTCTATTACTACCATAACCTTCTGTACCTATCATATTTATAGCGGAGAGAAATCAACTGATGCCCTGAGAATTTATAAGACATAGGCCCTCAGATAAAAGTAGTCATTTGACAACAGATAATTTAACAATTGATTTCTTTAATTGAGTCGTTTGTTTGTTTGTTTGTTTGTTTTCCTTTCTCCAAATCGAAGTCATACATGCCCTTAAACTAGATGTGAATGAATGCCTTAAAGAAAACTTTAGCTATGTTCCCATTCTTTCCAGGATTGGTAGAAAATCTTGACCAATCAGTGTTGGTAATATTCTCAAACACATTAGGACATTATCATAGGGGCGCACCCACATTTAACGACGTGGGTGCGATCGCACCAAGTAGATTGGGAAAACTCCTTACAAGGCTATAACACATCACGCCCATTTCATATTATCAACATTTGTTTTAGTATTTATTATCTTCACAATAAAAGATTCTAGGGACGTTTACCACAAAAATCCCTTTAAATAGGGTAACCACAGTTGAGGACTCTAAACTTTTATAATAACGGCCAAGGACCTTCAGCCCAAATCATCTCTTCTTTTTTTTTTCCTGTTTTGCCCTTTTTTTTTGTTGATGTCAATATAACCAGTCCCCTATTCTGTCGTGAGTAATATTTATTGACATCAACAAAACATTCGTTGACATCAACATAAAATTGTATTGATGTCAACAAAACTACTCAATTGTTACAATCAGTGACCCTATGAATTTGTTGACATCAATAGAAGATTTGTCGACATTAATATAAAATTGTGTTGACGTCAACAAAAATGCCCAGTTAACAGCATGAGTAACTCTGTGAATTTGTTGACGTCGACAGAAGATTCGTCGACATCAATATAAAATTGTGTTGACGTCAACAGCAACGCCCAGTTAGCGTCAACAAAAATTAAATTTTCCGTTTAGTGTTTTTTGACATCGAGCAATTTCTCTCACTGTGATTGAGAAAACAAGGGTAGGCGTTGATCTCCTTCTTCTCATTTCTCTCTTTCTTCTATTCTACTGTTGCGGTTGATTTGGGGGCGAAGAACTTTTTTTTTTTTTAGGGTTATGTTGACATCAACTAACCAAAGGCAAAAACGGAACGAAATATTGGATTTTGGGCTGGAGGTCCTTGGCTGTCATTATAAAAATGTAAGGTCCTCAGTTACAATTACCCCATTTAATGGGATTTTTGAAGTAAATGTCCCAAGATTCTTAGAATCTAAATTTCATAATCATATAGAAGTTCTGTCAACTTTTTCATCTTTCAAATTAAAATTGGGCGCCTCACAAATACTAAGAAACCCGGATGGAGGTCGCTAGACATCATTAGGTACTTTGGATGGTTATTTCTCTCTATATTTTTGGTGCTTTATGATAAACAAGCACTCACACATCTACACATAATGAGTATTTTTTAAGAATATTAAATTTTATTTAATTTAATTTTAATCTTCAATTAGATAAAGACTAAGAACCACCTGGGCAAAGCTATACAACACTTTCGTTTTCTTCTTTTATTTTCATTTTGCATTTATGCTTCTCATCTTGTGAAGCCATTTTCCTGAAAAACCTATTGAGAAGAGGTTTTTCTTATTGAATTTATGTTCTACAATATTTTTATTAAGCAATTGGTTATTAAATTGATGGACCAAGGCCAAAATTGATGTTAATTAGGTAACACTAAATACTAAGCTTCTTTTTTTTATCTTTTCTTTTGATATACATAAACATGAGTATATATTTATATGTTAATAATTAATTTTGATATCCTTTATACTCAGAAGTGAAGTTCAAGATGGGCTTTTGTTAGGGGCTTGGGTTGGAATTTTGAAACCCAAGTGGAATTTGAGTAGAGTTCAGATTTGGGCTTCAGGTATCTGAATATAACCCAGGTAACTATCTTGTCAATAAACACATGGATAAATGGCATACGAATACAATAAAAATAGCACATTCACTAAAAAATTCATACCCTTCAACAGAACACACACAAACAGGGTACCTGCGGGTCAAACCAAACTGCACTCGTATATGGAATTTGCATTCTGGCGCAGTTTGGGTGAGGTATTTTTTGCGTCACTTGGATTGAGCATGTTCTACACTGGGGAGAACCATGAAAAGAAACTATTATCTGAGTTATCAAAACATCTGACATATACACCTGAGGAATAATTTATAGAGAAATGATCGCCATCAGATCCTAACTCAAGAGGATCAGATGGTGGCTCTGATACGACTACACCATCTGATTGCCAATATATCAGCAATAGAATTATTATTATTATTATAAATACCTTGATACCGTATCTTCCCTATTACACATTCTTCACATTCTCTGCAAGGTAAAAAATATTGTTTGATGCATTTGCAAGTTCCTTTTACCAAATATAATTCTTCAGGAAAAAACAAGGTGTGAAAATTTTCCTCATTTAAATATTTCATAGCATCTCTTGATTGATATGATAACGCCAACAAACCACATACCTGGATTACTCACGCCTTGCTGTAATCAATGGTACATAAAAGATAAGATATAAATTAGAAACAGCCCAAAAAATCCCACTTCGTCATAATTGGTAATCCAACCCACCATAATGCACACTTGGGCGATTTGAATATCCAATCGCCACGTAAAACCTCTCCCAATAACCTAAAGATTAAATAGCAATTCCACCAGAAGATTCTCAAATTCAATGTTTCCACTATATATTACCCAGAGCCGCTGAGTATGTCTCACCTGGAGCTTAAATCACTGCGATGTCAAAATTAGGAACCACCAAATATCTGCACAGAGGAAAAGCATCATGATACAGAAACAAGATAGAACTGGATGAGTTGAATGTTTAATTTTAGAATGCTTACCCCGGCCAAAAGGTCTTTTGAGAGAGTGGGTTTGCTCTGGGTGTCTACAACTGGCTGTGTTTGTTTAAAGCGGCGAATAACCTTGGGTTCCACCACATCTGACATGCTGGCATTTGAATCCAATCCTTCTTGGGACTTCAGTTTCTGTGAAATTCGCAATAATTATACATGATCATGAAATGAACCGAGACTTCACTTACAGGTGGACAAATTGATGGGCTAATTGCTTGCCCAATGCTTAAGTTTGATCTTCTAAATTCTAAATTATCATTCCTCAAGGAGTTCATTGATGCGCAAATATAAGCTCAGTGAGCCTGATAAATGAAGTCAGTGATGGCTGAACCAGCATCAAGTCTAAATGTAAGGTATAATCCATTATGGGAGAGGTCCAAGGATTGTGTCCATGAGGGATAGTCTACTTCACTGTTATTCCTCAATGAAGTGAAGAAATGCTGTTCGTTGCCAGACTGGATATGTCAGTAAACACTAGAAGGCAGTTCGAGTGTCATTTTGACCCAATAAAAATGAAGTTAGAACTAAACATGAAGAGATATAGGCTGGATAAGACATAAGAATGGAGCATATAACAGAAACATCTTTACTTCAGAGAATTTCCCAGAAGGAAACAAAATGTAAAACATGACTATTACCAGGTTCACTAGCTCAGTTAATTACAGCTCTCAGATGTTGGAAACACCATGTGCTTAAGTGGGGCTACCAACATGTAACCCATTTTCAAGTGGCCGTACCAAACTTGACAATAGTTGGTTATAGAAGGATATTTGTAATCATATATATATTTCTTTTTATAATGGTAAAATTTATTGCTCCAAACGGAGAAGGAAGAACACACCCAAAGCAAAGGACAAAAACAGAGAGGCCCCAACAAAAAAAAAAAGAAACAAAAAATCAGCCAAAACATCAAAAGAAATACCGCTCTTTAGCCTCTCATAATATTTGTAACCATAGTTAAACATGGAATTTCTGTGAGGTAACCTGACTTTATCCTTCCAAAACAAACTGTTCCACATAGAGGTATATTTGATAGCACGTGAAGCCACGACTTGTAAGTCACTCTCTATCTTCATGATAACCATATTTAACTAAAGAGAAATGCTCTCAAACAAAGTGATACTATGTGACACGAACAGTGAAAATGGGAAAATGGAGTGGCGGTCTTGGCTGTCACAATCTCACCTGACCTCCTTTATATACTGTATTTGGTAACTATAATCCCCTCAACAAGGGATCAAAACAACTAATTGGACTTAGTCTATAATCTTATCTAACAGTTACAAGTATGGTGCTTTTAAGGTACACTGCATGTATTCAAATTACAATAGTGCTCCCCCAAGAAACATAAAACTATGTCCTTTCACTCCCCCTCAAATTGATGTGGATCAGAAAGCATCATTTCTGATATGAGAAACTGATGCCTATCGCGGGTCATAGCTTTGGTAAAAATAAATCTGCTAGTCAATGAGATGATGATATATGAGGGAGGGACAATAGTTGGTTTGGTAATTTTGACGACCTCGGTATTTTTTGTCCACTCATGCTAGATCAGGTTGAGGGCAATCTGAATTGCACAAAATTATCAGCATAAAGCAAAATAGGAGTGGGAACCTTGATGCCAAATTCATAAAGGAGTCTTGTAGGCCAAAGTGTTTCCACGCAAGCAGAGGACATCGCTCGATACTCAGCTTCCATAGACAATTTGGAATATATGCGAACCTACTTCTTGCATTTCCATGAAATTCAAGAGTTCCCTAAGAACGTACACCATCTAGTCGTCGAGTGACAAGTATCAAGGCACCCGGCTAGTCAGCATCAGAATATGCAGTCAATTCAAGCAGTGGTGTGGACGAGAAGAATAAACCCCACCCAAAAGTGCCACGAAGATATCTAATAAACTGGAAAACAACAGTCAGATGATGGTGTGGATCAGACATAAATTGACTAACAATGTTGACCGCATAAGATGTCTCGGGCCGAGTTGTAGTCAAGTGGATGAGACTTCCACCAATTTCCAATATAACATGGGACTCAAAATCAGATCACCATAATCCTTGTGATATTTGACATTTACTTCCACAGGAGTGTCAACCTTTGTAGAATCAGTGAGACGAGCAAGATCAATTAATTCCTTAGTGTATTTTGCCTGAGTGAGGAAGATCCCACATTTGGAACAGGCTACCTCCACCCCAAGAAAATAGGTCATGGGCTCAAGATCATTCATCTTAAAATGAGACTTAAGAATTTGTTGCAACTGTCGAATCCCAAGACAATCATTTCCAAAGATGAGAATGTCATCCACACATACCAATAGGATAGTAATGCCGACCGATGATCTCCACAAAAATAGAGATTGGTCTAAGTAACTTTGTTTGAATCCATTCTTATTTGATATTGTGGCTGAAGCTTTGAGTTAAATGGTGAAGGCTGCATGTGAACTATGAAGGTATTATTTGAGGTTTTATTTAGAGTGCCAAATGTATCCCCCCACAGAAACGCATTTGCAGTTTGCAGATGATACACAGATCGTTTGTGATGCGAATGAAGACCAAATAAGAAATGTGAAAGCTATCCTCTTATGTTTTAGAAGCTGTGTCAGGTCTAAAGGTAGATTTCTTCAAAAGCAAGTTACTCATTATAAAAGTTGGGGATCCTTAGTTACATCACTATGCCGGTCTATTGGGGTGTAAAGTAGGGGCTTTTCCAAATTCTTACTTGGGGCTATCTTTATGTTTAGGATCGGCTAAAAAGTAGGTGTGCATTCTGGTGGTGGAAAGGACCAAGAGGAAGTTGTCCAGTTGAAAGCCAACTATTTATTCATAGTAGGCAGGGTCACTCTAAAGAAATCTGTCTTGGCGAATCTCTCGATGTATTATCAATCTCTGCTAATCTCTGCTAAGATGCCCGATTTCTATTATCAATTGGATTGAGAAGCTTCAGCGGGACTGGACAACTTATGGGAAGGAATGAGCAAAGGAAAAAATTTTATGGGAAGGAATGAGCAAAGGAAAAAATTCCATTTGGTTGAATGGACCTCTGTATGTAGACCAAAGGAAGAAGGGAGTATGGGTACCCGGTCCCTTAAACAAATGAACCAGACACTATTAGGAAAATGGCTATGAAGGCTAGGAGGGGAATCAGATGGTCGATGGAAGTAAATATTACACAGGAAATATGGTTCTTCGAGAAATGTTTCGGATGTGCTATGAAGGCTAGGAGGGGAATCAGATGGTCGATGGAAGTAAATATTACACAGGAAATATGGTTCTTCGAGAAATGTTTCGGATGTGCAGGATGTCTCATATAAAACATCGACTATTTTGAAGGGGTATTAATTCAAAACAGAGGGGAGATGAAGGGTAGGTGATGAAAAGATGAGATGGGAAGCATAGGGAAATCAAGGATTACTTGAAAATTGGCCTCAGACCAAACTTCAATCCAGAGGCAAAAGAGAACTCCAAAAAAACTTGGAGAAGATTCCAAAAGCTTCGATTTTCATATTCATCAACCATTAACTAAGCCAAGAGGCTTTACATCAATATATAGGCAAAAGCAAATACCCTAGATCTAGTCTGGACCATCCAAAGTTCCAAACACACCGATGGTGATGCGGACGGCGAATCAAGATGCCAGGCGGGTAGAGTAGAGATGTTAGATGGAGAGGTCAGGCTTTCGCCTAAAAATCTTGGCCTCGAGCCAAACTCCCTACGCAGGCGAGGAGAATAGAGAACTTAGGGAACCCAAAAGCACTCCATTTTTTCTCATGATCAATAATCTTCAATTGAATAGCCAAGGAGGCTTTACATCACTTATATAGGAGAAAACATAACCCTAAAGCTAATCTGCACAATCCAAACACATTGATGGCAAGGATTAAAACATCTAATATAAAAACAACTCAAAATGTAAATAAACTCTAAATATTATAGAATATATGGGCCGGGCCCAAAATGATGGGTCGAGATGGATGGGTTGAGCCCATTGGCTGGTCAACCCATGGGGACCATCGGTTTGTCCTACATCAAAACTGCCCTTCTTGGATAGAACTCGACCTCAAGTTCTGTAAATGTCCTCTAGGATCAAAAGTTCAACGTATGAGCTTCAAATTTCCCGTTTGACCTTCGATTTATCTGCATGGCGCGAAGGGTTCATATAATCTTTTCTTCCAATTCAAATGAGGCCTGCTTGACACGTTGCTCTTTTGGGTGACTGGATTTTGTACTGATGCACGCTTAAATGAATTGATGCTTCAATTCTTGAATGCCTGCATCTGCACACAATCTCCAAGTATTTATAGTCAACCCCCAAAGATGAAATCAATATGGGGAACTTCAATGATTTGCTCTTCATTAGCAACTTCTTCACCAATAGCATTTTCTTCAGATGACTCAATCAACTCTTCTGGAAGTGGGTTTTCGATGAGACCAGTCAGATGATTAGACTCCTTATGAACCATGCTCAATCTTCAGTTTTTTCTATTGCTTATGTTGCTTGCATCTGTTGATCAACGCTGTCAGCACTTTGGTGTTTCGGGTTTTCCAAAATATAATCTTCTCCAAGAGAACATGCCACTTGATCCAAGGATGCCACAGAATCTTCTTTTACAAATTTTGACATCTCAATGCTAGGCTTAATATCCTCTGTCACAGGTGCCGCAACATGGACTTCTGTTATTTATAGTGACTTAGCTTTTAGAGGAGATAACGTTTTATCAAGTGCTCAACACAAATCACTTCCCAAAATTCTTCATGCATGTCTTTGCAGCTTTTCGTAATTTTCCATATACTTGGTTTCAAACCTCTGGTAAAACTAATTACATAATGTTCATCATCCTCATCTAATCCACTAGTTCCTGCAACCTTGAAAATTCATTGGAGTATTAATCAACTGTCAACTTGTCTCAAATTGATGAATTGTTCATATTTAATTGTATATTTATGCCTTTGAAGTTGATTGTCAAATTTTGAGGTAAAATCTTGCAATTCCATATTGTCTTGGATGTGAGGATGGAAAATTTACAGCTCTTTAAAATAAATAAATCTAACCTGATGTGAAGATCCGGATTCCAAGAGTGTGTAGGCGAAGACGGATCATCGATCAGGATTCAGATAGCAAAAATATTAGCAAATCAAATGTAAACTATCCAATTTGGTCAATATTGGCTTGTTGATTGGGTCAAACCCTCTTGATTGGACCTTACTTGATGCAGGATGATGTCACCAATGACTAGCTGCTGATGTCAACAACTCTACAACAGAGCTGGGTCGGATTCAGTGAGACCGATGCTCTCAAGGATGTGGGTCAAGTTGGACTCGCTTAAAACTGGACCTGGTCTGACCTGGGCTTCTACTTGCAAACGAGTCGGCTCAACCAATTGTCGATTTGGACTGGCAATCAAGCCCAAACAAGCGCCACATGAAAGAGCACGAGCTCTTTTGCTAGCCTCAATTCCAGTGCCGTAAACAAGGAGACAGGGTCAAGTTCCCCTCTTACCTTATTCGTTCTCGTCATTTCCTTGAGAGATGATGGTGATGACAAATGAGGATGAAATGGTGAAGGCAATGGTTGTGGCTCGGCTTCTCCACAGTATAGAGAGGAATGATCCTTCCTCCCCCTTTTTTGTTGCTTCTCTTAAGTGCAGCAGAGCTCGATGAAGATGAGCGACTATAGATGGCCGTTGCTATGATGGTGGCTGCCATAGTTAGTTGACAACGGTGGTGACCTCGAAGGTGTAGTGCAGTGGTGCCAAGTACCGATCGAACTCAGTCCCTTCTTCTTTCTTTCTTCTCTTTTCTGCTTTTTTTTCGATCTGTCTCCTCTTTTCACTTTTTTTTTCTCTGTTTTGTCTATGTTCTCTCTTTTTTCTTCTTTTTCGCTCGAGTTGGGGATTTTGGAGAAGATTTGGGTAATGGGCTACAGATTAGGCTTGGGGACTGCGATATGGGGTTCCAATTAGGGCTGATGAAGGGTGAGTGGTGTCTTGGATGTAGCCAACTGTGTTTGACTATGTCCGGTTGGGTTTAGGGCTTTTCTATTTGGGGCTCAGGTTCGCATAGGGCTCCAATTGATGGATTAGGGCCTTGGAATGAAACAGCTGGGTTTGATTGGAATGGGGTGGGTTTGGATTTTTGGGGATTGTGTGTGGTTGATGCGGTTCTGGTATGTTTGGGGTTGCGATTTGGGTTTAGGCTTTAGGGGTTCAGTGATGGTAGTAGAGGACAGGAGGGTTTTGACTAGTAAGGGATGGGGACTATAGGGTTCAGATGAGGTGAGTTTGAGGCTGGTTGGGGATTCGGGTGTTATGGGTTTTGTCTAACGGGCTTCCGTCAGATGTAGATTGATGGGGATGGTGTTTGGAAGGTAGGGATATGGGGCTTGTGCTGATGATCAGCCATTATGGGATGGGATTGGCGAGAGATTGGTTTTTTTCTTATGACTGCCAAATATAGAGATGGTGATGGTGTGCCAAGGATGGGGTGCCGATTATCGAATCCGGGTGGATCGATGTTCGGCTCTGATACTAGTTGATGCAGACGGCTGTTCGAGAAGCGGTGTGGTCAAGAGAAGATGTGGAGAGGAGGGGGGTAGGTCAGGGAAACCCTGAAAAATCTTGGCCTCATACCAGACTCCCTATCACAGGCGAGGAAAAGAGAAGACTCGAGGAACCCAAAAGCACTCCAATTTTTTATCATTATCAATAATCTTCAACTAAATAGCTAGGACACTTTACATCATTTAAATAGGAGAAAACATAACCCAAAAGCTAATATGTACCATCCAGACACATTGATGGCCAAGACTAAACATCTACTATAAAAGAAACTCAAAATGTAAGTGATAAGTGCTTAATTGTTTACAATATAAGCCCTAATATTTGATTTATCTTATGGTAGTCATGTTTATTTTATTTGATTTTACATATTCTTTGTTAATTTGTATGCAAAGGTAAAAAGGAGCAAAAAGAGAAGATTTCATGAAGAGTAATGGGCGTAAATCATCAAGTAGGGCCAAGGTGGGTCCCATCCAAGTTATTTCAGATTTCAAGACTACTTTCTAATTCTTTGGACAACTTACAATTCTAATCAAAGAAAAAAAGTGAAAGAAAGAAGAAACTCAATCTAGGGTTATACGCCAAAAAGGGGGCCCACAGCCATTGCAAAAGTGAAATTTCAGAAATTAGAAAGTCTTTTTCAAGGACAAATGAAGCTCAAGAATGGAGAAGAAAAAGGAGAAAAATAAGGAAAGTTTAAAGGAAGAGTCCAAGCCAAGTTAGAAGTTCAAGAAGGGGGTCCCACAATCATTGTACATGCATCATATGGGTCCACCTTTATTATAAAAGGTTCAGATTTAATCTCTTGCAATTAATCTCAAAATTGTGGGTCCATGTGAGGAGCTTTCTATAAAATACAAGTAAGATCAGATTTAGAAAGTCTTGTTATTAAGAAAGAAGACTCCTATTTCATTCTAATTAAGAAGCCTACTTGTAAAGAAAGTTGGAGATCTATTTCCACAAGAGAACTACTTGCTAAAAGGGGCTGTTGCAAGACTTATAAAAAGACAAGAAGAGGTGGTCATCCAGCATATACATCCCATATAAAACCCTAGCCACGTCCATAAGAATACCAGCCACTATTTCAGCACCCTATCATCACAAAAACCAGCCATCATCATCCCAAAACCCCTAGCTGCTATACAGCCACCTCTGGAGCATTCTTTGGAGCATCTTTGAGAGCTTTTGGAGCGAGGAAAAGGAGAGAAAGCTACTGGCCAACTTCTTCTTCTTCTTCAATATTCAGAGTTTTTCTTATGGCTCTATTTTATATTTTGTTTTCAATTCCAGACATGAGTAGCTAAACTTATTACGGCTAGGGTGTAGTTGAAACCCTAGCCTAGTTCTATGTAGTCTCTTTTGGCATCTTTTAATTCAAATATCAGTTTTATTAGTTGAGATTCTAAATCATGTTTTTAATTGATGAGTTGTGTATATACCATGCCAGCCATGCCATGTTCAATTAATTTTAAGAGTAGCTAACTTAATTTTGATTGATCTTGATGTTAAGCATCTAGGGTTTAGAACCATGAATAATCTAAGTGTATGCCATGCTTAGACTCATGCATTTATCATTCCCATTGTTTGTATGCATTATGTGTGTTTTGACTAGGACATATGCCATGCTTAGTTTTTGCATCATAATGAACAATTCATGTAGTATGCCACTCATGAATTAGGTTTAAGGGAATAGTAATCTAGACGCATATGCCATGGTCTAGGTTGATAGATGTCACTAATAATTCTGATTTTTTATTAAAGGGTAATAAGGGACATGTATAGGGCTGGTTAGGAGAGTAGATGAAACCCTAGTTCATTCATTATTACTATTTTTCAATTTTAATACTAGTTGTGTGTTTTAGATTATTTTTCATTTAGCTTTTAATAGTTTAATTTACTGTTTTTAGTAGTTTAATTCAACTTGTCATCATTTAATTGTTCTTTTAATATTCTGATTTTTAGTTGTTTTTGACATTATTTTATCACAAGTCTTCATGGGATCACTACTCACATAGTGATCTTGTGCGCTTGCGAGTTTTAATTGTATGCATACTAGTAGCCTATTTCTAGGTTGCTCAATGCAAACCAGTAAGTAAAACTCTAAATATGATAGAATATGTGGGCCGTGCCCAAAATGATAGGTCGAGATGGATGGGCCGGGCCGACTAGCTGGTCGACCAATGGAGACCATGCGTTTGTCTTACATTAGCTGGCTAGGATTAAAACATCTAACTTGAATAACTAAAAACATACATAAAAAATACTCTAAATAAAATAAAGATAGGTGGGTAGGCCAAAAGGTGGTCGAGAGAGATGGACTGGACCCATTGGCTGGTTGACCCATGGGGACCATGGGTCTGTCCAGCATCATCTCTGTCAAAGACGAATTCATGGGGAATATTCAATATCAAATCGGATCGGGTGAGAAGAACTTATTATGGCATGATAATTAGGCCGCAGATCATCTGTTGGCTACCCAATTCCCCGATTTATTCAATTGTGTTGTGGATAAGGACGCAAAGGTCCAGGATTATTTGCAAATAATAGGAGAGCAGAAGGTTTGGAGCCCTATCTTGAGGAGAAATCTAAAGGAGCATGAGGAGGACCAGCTTATTTCTCTTTTAAATCTTCTGAGTGAGGTATATATTGTAAATGGAGCGGAGGATGAGAGATGGAATGCCTCCAAGAATGATTCGCTTTCAGTGTCTTCTTTCTTGGCAGCTATATCGAGAAGGGGCATAATGAGGAACTTTGTGGTTTCTTTATGGAAAATCAAGGCTCCTCCAAGAGTAGTGATTTTTGGATGGCTTGCTCTTTGGAAAAGTATCATAACTATGGATAATCTAAGGCGGAGAGGGAGTGGATCACCTTCTCCTGCACAGAGGAAACAGTGGATCACCTTCTCCTGCACTGTAAGCTTGCCCAGATTATTTGCAGATTAATGATAGATTGGTTCAGGTGTAGTTGGGTATTTCTGAGCTGTGTATTAGATCTTTATCAAGCAAGGAAATCTCTAGTTGGGTAACCCAGGGGGAAGGAGATATGGAAACTATCTCCTCTAACAGTCATTTCGATCATTTGGAAGGAAAGAAATTCAAGGATCTTTGAAGGGAGGGCTAAGAAGGGTGGCTCTTTGGTGGGAGAAATTTATGGTCGCTTCTTGGATCTTGCTGAATCATCTCTTTGAAGGGTACTCTTTGGACCAAATTATGTGGAATTGGAAGGAGGTGGCCCACTCACAGTCCGAGCCTTTTAGGCTGGCTGGCGCTTTTCCTCTTGGGTTTTGTTTGTGGCTTGTGCTGTTGGTCCTCTTTTGTGTAAGCTTGTTAGTATAGTCTTCTTGTATTGCTTGCTTTTTAATGAAAGTTACCATTCAAAAAAAAAAAAACAAAAGAAAAAAAAAAACTTTGTTTGAATCCAAACTTGATGAGTGGTGCTAAAATTTTCAAACCATGCACACGGCACTTGTTTGAGACCATAAAGGGATCAATGATGAAGTCAACATACATAGGAGCTGGGCTCTTCGAGGATGCATATAAATTGTTTCTTTCAAATCACCATGCAGAAAGGCATTTTTAATGTTCATTTGAGGAATTGACCATGACTGAGTAGCTGCAATGACAATAAGTGTCCACACCGTTGTCGTTTTAGCTACTAGTGAAAAAGTTTCCTCATATCCAATCCATATTCCTAATTATTTCTCAGGGCCACGAGTCTTGATTTGTATCAATCAAGTGATCCATTTAATTTGAGCTTTCACCATATATGGCCATTTACAACCAATAGGAGTGATACCAAAGCAACACAGAACAAAATCCCAGGTATGATTATCTGATAATGCATTTAACTCTTCTTGTATTACAGCCTTCCAACCATCATGAAAAAAAGCTTGTTTATAAGAACGAAGGATAGAAATTGTTAGGAGACTAGTAAAAAGAGAGGCATATCTTTTTGGTGAAAACTCAGATATTTTTGGTGGACGAGAAACACATGTTGAGCAATGAAGAGAGGTTGTAGAATCAACACTTGCAAGAGCAGGATCAGAAGCCAGCTCGAGGCGGTTAGGAATGGGTGCAACTGTCTTCGCTCTTCGTTGGTAGACAATCCCCTTTGCAAATTTTTCTAGCAATGATGATTCTAATAGTGGAGGAAATATGGGCATATAAGAGATACAAGAGGAGGGATGAAGAAACGAAAATAAGGTTCACAATCAACAAAGAAAACATTACGAGATATATAAGCTCTCTTATTGGTAGTCATAACAAACAAATCCCTTTTGAGTATCTCCATAACCCAGAAAAACACATTTGGCAGTTTGAGAAGAAAGCTTTGTACGCTCATGAGGAGAATAACACAACAAGTGCACCCAAAAGTGTAGCATAGCATAATTAGGATGAGAAACTGGGAAAATGGAGTGGTGATCTTGGCTCTCACCTCACCCTGCCCTGATACTATGACACGAACAGTGAATATGGGAAAATGGAGTGATGATCTTGGCTTTCACCTGACCTCCTTTATATACTATATTTGGTAACTGCAATACCCTCAATGAGGGATCAATTTATATATATGAAAGTGGATGTTTCCAATTGAGATCAATTGAGAAATCCACCTCTTAATTTTGACTGTTAAGTGATTTTGACGATTTCTTAATTGAGCTCCAAAACTGATGGCCCGCTTTATGGTCATTTCTACTGCTGGCGCATTGATGGTTGCCGGCTCATTTAATTTTAAGCTTATAAGATATAAGTTCATGTCGCCTCCCACTTGTGATGTGTTTTTATTTCTTCTTCACATTAATTGTATCTTAAATTTGATACTAAATGTAACTTAGAGCCAGATTTCCGTTGGGAAATAGAGAGGGCAACATCTCTACTCTTCAAGCCATATCAGCAAAGAGGATTTGTCTCCTCTCTTTCCTTATAAATGACTATTACTGTTTATCTCTTAATCTCCTCTCCATTTTAACTTTCTTTATTTTAAAACTTCTCCACTCTCTCTCCCACCATTATGAATGGTAAATGACTCTCCTTCCTTGTAAATGTCTTTCTAAAAGCCTAAGAAAAGTAGAAGAAGACTAAGATGGAAGAAGAAGAACGTGATCTTAGAGGACCTTCTTCTCTACTTACTTCTCCTCATTGAGAGAGAGAGAGAGAAGTAGAAGAAGAAGAACGTGGAGGCACACCAAATTTCACCTAAGAGCTAAAGAAGACTAAGATGGAAGGAGCAAAGAGGGACCTGGCCATCACCCTGGTGAACTACTACACCAGCAGTGCAACCCATTTCCACCATCCAAATGACTTGCCTAATTGGTGTTTCTAAATAGATTCATTTTGTACTTCTACCAACTTTTTTTTCATTATCGTGTTTATCAATTTTGGTGGTACATTACTTTCATGTAGGTAGTTTTCTCCAGAGCTATGTTCATTAGCTATGTATTTTGTGAGTCCCAATTCCTGCTTCTATAATTTTTTCTATCTTTATTTAGTATTTTGTGGTTTCTATTTTAGTTGGTGTTCACCATTTTCAGGGTTTGCTGATGCCCTAAAGAGTTATTTTTCTTCATTATTATTTTTATTTAGTCATTTGATATTGAAAAGTTCTTTACATTGGCTTTGCAGGAATCACCATCATTTGTGATTTCAGACTGAGTTGTGGATCACTAGACCTTTTATGCATTCTGTCAAATTTTTTTACATGGCAGGTGACAGTAATCCATGCACTGCAAGTTTAAGAACAACAACAAAAAAGGCTTAACTCAGCTTTTTTGTTATTATGTATTAGTCTAAGAGCAATTCAAGTAGTATAAGCCAATTATTTCATTTTCATAAATTTGATGCCGGTTGCTTAGAAGGGAAAGTTTTGTTGTATATTGCCTCCAATTTGCTTCTTTAGATGGTGATCGTGAAGGAAAATTTATCTTATTTGATGTCAAAATCCATGTAGTAGATATGTTAGATAAAATCAAGCTGATGAGGATCTACAGCGAGAAGAAGTGCATCGTCACATGAAGCCACATATTTAAGGTAAGTCATAATCACTTCTTGCACTTGAATTTAAATATTTCTTTTAGAATTTCCACTTTGGATTTGCACATTAATTTATAAATGATAAACGTTTATCAGAAAGACCAAATACATATTTTTGCCCAATTCATTTACCATTTTATTATCTTCAGCTTCCTCTAATTGAAGTAGGGGTGTTCATGGGCCGGGCTGATCTAAGGCATATCCAGGTTTGACCTGACCATGGAAACACTGGCTTAGGCCCGGACCAAGCCCAACACGAGCCGTAAAAGTCAGGCCTGAGCCTGCCCATTTAATCAATCGAGCCGAGCCGAACCAGTCTTTTTATAAATTTCGTGGGTATTCAAACAAATGTTTGAACTAATTCAATTAAATTTCATGCATTTCTTACACAAGCAAGCCAGGCCGGGCTAGGCTTTATATCACTTAATCTAAGCCCAACCTAATTATTAAACGGACCCTAATTACATATCCCAGACGGGCCCAAAGCGGACTGGGCTAGACCGGACTAGGGCTGGCCCAACCCATGAGCACCCATATCTTGAAGTGGATTGATATGGGAGTCATTTTCTCTTTCTTCATTTTATTATTATTGTTTTAAATTTTAGACTTTGAATAGATCTATTTTTATAGAAGAATGATGTATTTGAGAATTTTTCCAATTTCTGAAAATATAAAAATTGTATGTACTTAAAAAATGGAATTAATCAACTTTGCTTCATAGTAACATTTTAAACAAGAGATAAGACATCAACTAATTTAATCTTGACGTGCTTCTTTGCTATTTTTTATTCCTAAACAAATAAAATAGAAAACCAAAATATGTGAAATTTTATAAATTCAAATTTGATTTGTAGTTTATGTAACTTTTTGCATTTTTCTACTTTTGAATAGATTTTTGTATATAGAATTTAAAATAAATAAATAATATAGTTGTTTATTTTGAATTTATTTTCTCAACCTTTTTCTAGCTATATTGTATTCTCTTGCTACCGTTGTGATGGCAGAAGAGACTATTTAGATCCATTTGCTATTTGACTTTAGGGTTTGATTTTACGTTGGTTAAGTATATAGAGACATTGCTTAAGTATATAGAGTTGGTAAATTGGTGGGTTGAAATATTTAGGTCTCATCATGAATGTATAGCATGCATGATATATGCACTTGAAAAAAGTGTTCTTCAAATATGAAGATAACAGTAAAACAGTACTCTCTCTCTCTCTCTCTCTCTCTCTCTCTCTCTCTCTCTCTCAAACTACCTATTTACTAAAATATACTTGTGCTCAAGTATCAAGCATATGAACAAACCTGCCTGAACTTAAAAGTGGGTTCAAGTTACATACCTTGCCCAATTTCCCAAGGTTACATGTTTGATTGTTGATTGCAGTGAACATTATCTAAGATTGAGGATAGGTTGCAGTATGATGTTTACCGTTACTTTCATTTCTTAATGTCAAACTCCTTAATTTAGTATAAAATATTATTTATTTTACCTATCATTTGCGCCGTATCATAATGCATCTCCAATATTCTATTTATCTTCCTCACTAAAAAGATTGAGTTTGCAATTGTCATTGGTTGCTTGACCGTGCTATGCACGGGCATCCTATGCTAGTACAACTGATTAGATTTTGTCTAATCTTATCTAACAGGTATAAGTATGGTGCTTTAAGGTACATTAAATGTATTCAAATTAAAATAGTGCTCCCCCAAGATGCATAAAACTATGTCCTTTCACACTATGCAAGGTTTTCAGGTAGTTCATGTAGGCCCCATACTGATCCAAACTGTAGAAACGAATGTCCCCAGTGTAAATGGTCCATGAAAAGAAAATCTCCTGGATTGAACAATCAGAAATATTTGGGCATTTTTCTATCCAATGAGACCATTTATGTATTTAATTTAATTTTTTATTTTTTTTATTTTTTTTTTACTTTTTATTTTATTTTATCTTGAATGGTACCATTGCTGTATTTTCCTTTTCAACGTCCCATCACTGATTGATCCGCTGTAAAGCTAAAACTGGAGCACCAAGCACTATCAATTTACCACATATATGATACCTTCTTTGCACGATCTCGGATGGAGCTCAAAGCACGTGATTGATCCACTTTTGAGAGATAGAAGTCTCGTTCTCTCTTGGCAGCAGATATCTCCAAAGCTAGCTTCTGCTCCCGAGTGGCATTCTTGTGAGCTGCATTTAGTAGTTCCAATAAGTGACAAAGGATTAAAGAACCATGTTGCATCATAACACGGGAAAAACCATTATGTTGTCATACCAATTTCTTCAGTAAGATCATCCCATTTGAATTTTTTGAGGTACTTAACATTCCATAAATCATAGTAAAAGGATGACCTCCTCTTCCCACCTAGGCATACAAAACAAGGGATTGAAGCGCAGTTAAACAAATGGAACTGCAACCTACAAAATAGATTCAGGAAGCATCAGGTCTCAAAGAATATACTTAAAATAGTAAGTCACATAACCTTCAAACACATAGGAGTTGCATTTAATATAATTAAGGGTGTTTTTCCTCTCTCTCACATCCTGTTGGGACAAAGACGGGCCAGAAAAAGCTCAGGCCCAGTCTAATATAGAACTTAGCAATATAAATTATTATACACACATAATTATTATGCAGATTTTTCAGGGACTACCAGATCGTCCCTAAAATAGAAGAGCATGGCCTATGTACCCCACCAGGCCCCACATCCTAGTGGCAGAACCAGGGCTTTCTTGTGTGATGTTAGTAACTGCTTTACCGCACTTCATTTCCCATAAACAATAATAAAAGAAAAGAAAATCTGGTAGGATAGTGTCCATGTCATGAGATGGTTAACTAATAAATACAAATTGTTCTTTTTCATCTCGAACAACTTGTTAGCAAAGATGGTAATTTTGTCCCACTCCAAAACTTACTATTGGAGTGCATATCAATGATGTAGGTCTCAGACTAATTTTCAAGTGCCATAATTTCCACCACAAAAATTTTGACTTGATAAAATCGAATGAGACTGACCAATTTTTGCTTGTATAAGCGGAGAATGAATTACTTGGAATTAGCATGCCGCACAAAGAAGTAATTAGGTGTTCACCTAAATAAAATGGTTCCTGAGCTCTTGAAGTTCCATATCAATGGCAATGTGGAACAATTTGACACAATAGTGATATAGGTTTCTGATTTCTTTATCTCTATGTCGAATGCCCTTGGGCTACAGACTAATCATCCGCAATGACATCATGTTTGTCAGAGGATGAAGAAACGTTATTGACGAGAATTCCACCCACTATTTCTCATTATTTGTAGTTGTTGCTTAAATATTTTTAACTATGGTCATCTATCCATTTAGCAACTTGTCAACATGGGACCCACTAGCTATAAGAACTAGCTCATCTATCCCTTATTTGCAGTTGCTGGACCCAACTGATATAAGACCTAGCCCATTTATTCATTTACTTATATATGGGACCCACTAAATGAAAGATCCTAGCCATCTTGACTTACTCAACATGGAACTCATTAGATCCAACCTCCAATAATTTAAGTGGGACCACTTCTTGAAAGATCAAACACATTCACCTGTGAATCATATCTCTACATGGGACCACTAAATAAAAGATCCTACTCTTCTAAGTGGACTCATCAAATAAAAAAACCCATCATCCACCTATTCAGAGCATGGCATCAACTCATGAAGACAATATCCCACCAAATGCAAAATGGACATTCACCTACACATGTAGGAAGTTGTTTATTTGGAAACCACATTCAGTATTCACCCACTGAACTATGTTCATAATAACCATGGATGAAAATAGCGGCCACTACGCTATATCGGCTGTAGCGGCCGCCACGCTACGGCCGATTTATCGGCCGTCGCACCCGTAGCGGCCGCTACGTCCACTACGGTGCCGCTATGAGCCGCTACGACCGCTACGGGGTGAGAAAAATTCATACTTTTCAATTTTTTTTAAAATGCATAATAAAACTTATTTCTTTTCTTCTTCTCTCCAAATAACATTTCTACACAAGTCTTCTATCCTTTTATGTTTAAAAGAACACCAAAAAGTACATGATCTCACCGAATTACAGTCGATACAGAGAGTTCTTCTCAATGATTCTTCTCTAAGTACATCCTATTAGACACCCCCTTTGGTAGATGTATTTTTTTCTCTAGGTACTCTTAAGTCTTGACTTCATGACATAGTTTTTTCTTTTATGAGCCTTTCATTAGTTTCTAAGTTAGCATAACTAAGCAACATGAACACATGTGAAAAAAATTATCATTGCTATTATTTTCTATTTATACAGCGATACAGGACCTCATACAGTGAGGGGACCGCTACGCTCCCTTACCTTAGTTACTTTTGCAAAATATATATATATATACATTTTATCTCATTTTCCAATATTCTAGATTTTCTAGAATTTTTTCATATTTTTTTGACGTTTTTCCAAATCGCACCGCTACGCCGCTACGTAGCGCCGGCTACGCAGCGTTTTGGCAGCAGGTCGCTACGCCCGCCGTTACCGCTATTTTCATCCTTGATAATAATTGAAAATCTTAAGACTAAATTTATAAGATTCATAAGCTCTCTTCTACAAATTTCCCACAAGTTAGTTACAATCTAGGAATTTTCTCTTTGTTCATGTGTTCGGTCCCGACAGTAGGAGATTCCAAGCAGAAATTCTCGCAACCAAACAAATCCAGCCCTAGGATAATTAGTGAATCAAAAAGGAAGAACACGAACATTGAATATCCATGGAGGTGGCTCTTGCTCCAGGGCTTTCTCAAAAGCTGCAAATGTGTTGGAATTTCAATCGGACTCCCCAAATCTACTTGCTTCGTTAGCACCCCCTCTGCATTGCGGATCTGCACAATTGTCCTGGAGACACACTGCAGGATGTTGTTTCCTAATGCATGGTTACCTGATTCACAATTCAATGATTCGCATTGGAGTTCGTGGTTCAACACTTGCTCCAATTTAAAAATTCAAAGGGGGCAGTTTAATTCATTTTTTTAAATTCACTTGATTCACGGTTCAAGTCAGATGAGTTGTAGAAAAAAAAAAATTATTCACAATGCTTCCGGGTGGGCCCCACAAATGAAGGTATTCCATGCTTAGTGACAGCCTGGTCATCCCTGGTAATGACGAATTAGTATATGTTCTTAACATGTAAGGAAGAACCGCATGCTGCCTCACACAAACCTGATAGTTGATAAGTGCTTAATTGTTTACAATTTAAGCCCTAGTATTTGATTTATCTTATACTAGTCATAGTTGTTTTATTTGATTTTACATAGTTTTGTTATTTTTTTATGCAAAGGTCAAAAGGAGTCAAAAAGAGAAGATTTCATGAAGAGTGATGGGCGTGAATCATCAAGTAGGATCATGGTGGGTCCCATCCAAGATATTTCAGATTTCAAGACTACTTTCTAATTCTTTGGACAACTTACAATTCAAATCAAAGAAGAAAAGTGAAAGAAAGAAGAGAAAGAAAGAAGAAACGCAATATAGGGGTACACGCCCAAGGGGGGCCCACATCCATTGCTAAAAGCTGAATTTCAGAATTTAGAAAGTCTTATTCAAATACAAGTGGAAACCAAGAATGGAGAAGAAAAAGGAGAAAAATAAGGAAAGTTTAGAGAAAGAATCCAAGCCTAATTAGAAGTCTTAAAAAGTGGGGGTCCCACACTCATGTTACACGCACCATATAGGGCCCGCTTTTATGATGGAAGTTTCAGATTTATTCCTTGCAATTAAAATTTAGATTCGTGGGTCCATGTGAGGAACTTTCTATAAAATACAAGTAGGATCAGATTTAGAAAGTTTTTCTAAACAAGAAAGAAGACTCCCATTCTATTTTAATTAGGAAATAGAATTGTAAAGTAAGGTGGGGATTTAATCATACAAGGGAACTACTTGCTAAAAGGGGCTGTTGCAACAATTATATAAAGAAGCAAAGGGGTTGGACGACCAATTCATTCAGCCATATCATCTCAGCCACGTCCAGCAGAATTCCAGCCACCATACCAGCACCCTATCATCACAAAAACCAGCCATCATCATCTCATAAACCCTAGCAGCCATACAGCCATCCTTGGAGCCATCTTTGGAGCATTTTCGAGAGCTTTTGGAGGAGGAAAAAGGGGAACAAGCTGCTAGCAGACTTCTTCTTCTTCTTCAATATTCAGATTTCTTCTTATGGCACTATTTTCTATTTTATTTTTCATTAAAGAGATGAGTAGCTAATTTTTAGGGCTAGGGTGTAGTTGAAACCCTCGCCTAGTTCTATGTAGTCTCTTTTTGGCATCTTTTAATTAAGATTCCAGTTTTATGAGTTGAGATTCTAAACCATGGTTTTAATTGATGAGTTGTGTATATGCCATGCCAACTATGTGATGTTCAATTAATTTTAAGAGTAGCTAACTTAATTTTGATTGATCTTGATGATTAAGCATCTAGGGTTTAGAACCATGAATAATCTAAGTATATGCCATACTTAGACTCATGCATTTATCATTCTCATTATTTTTATGCATTATGTGTGTTTTGACTAGGACATGCCATGCTTAGTTTTTACAACATGCTGAGTAATTCATGTAGTATGCCACTCATGAATTGGGTTTAGGGGAATAGTAATCTAGATGCATATGCCATAGTCTAGGTTGATAGATGTCACTAATAATTCTGATTTTTTATTAAAGAGTAATAAGAGACATGCATAGGATTGGTTAGGGGAGTAGATGAAACCCTAGTTCATTCATTATTACTATTTTTCGATTCTAATATTAGCTGTGTTTTAGATAATTTTCCATTTAGCTTTTGATAGTTTAATTTACTATTTTTAGTAGTTTAATTCAACTTTTCATCATTCAATTGTTTCTTTTTAAAATTCTGATTTTTTAGTTGCTTTTGACATTATTTTATCACGAGTCTTCGTGGGATCGATCTCGTACTTACAATTCACTACACTACATAGTGATCTTGTGTGCTTGCGAGTTTTAATTGTGTGCATACTAGTACCCTATTTCTAGGTTGCTTAGTGCATACCAATAGTCTTAATTTGCCCCACAACTATGCATACCAATAGTCTTAATTTGGCCTCAGTTGTGGGCCTTGTATAATTAAAATCCGGCTTGGGCTCACTCTAGCTCACCTAATTCTGGCTCATTGAGACCTCTAAAGATTCTACCTACAGAGATGTGTATGAACTTGTAAGATTCAAAAAATTGATATCATAAAATCTGTCATTGAGTGATAGAAAAAATAAGATGTACAATTAAAAGTGACAATTTACAAATTACTGCATGCAAGGGAGCTACAAAGAATCCAAATATCATCCTGGACAAGATCACAGCATGCGTGACTTCCATGATCTTGGTGCACGGCCCAAAATGACTGGTCTTCTTCCTCTAAAGCCCACTTTAACTAAATAAAGATCTGTGTTGCTTAAGGATTAAAAATAGGGTGGAAATGGATGTTAAGAATTATCTTTGGATACTCTGGAATAGATGGTAATCCATTCTACTTGAAATTCAAACAGCCCAAAATCAGATACCATAGTTGCTCAGATTCTGTCTCTCTGCCTTTTCCACACTCCATATGAAAGATGGCAACAATGCAGATTTCATTTTAAGATAGAATGGGCCGAGAAAAGAGTAAGACAGGTGCATCCTTCTAAATGCCCCTGTGACTTCTATGTCACATTGAGTGCATCAAGAAATAAGTATCGATCCCTTCAGCCAGAATATTCAATCCACTTGTAAATTTAAGTACATTCAATCCAATGGCCTTCCTTCCAAAGTACCATATATACATATAGTTACTGGTCAACATAAAAACTATCATATATTAGAACTTAATCCAAATAAATAAATAAAATATAAGCAACATGTATAGTAATTGGCCTACAGTTTGGTACGGCTGGGAACCATCATTCAATGATTTATATTAATCAGATGGGCAAATGGGATAAACCATTTCCCACCAATAACCCAGAGTGAAAGATATAGGTTCTAGGCTTCTAGCTATTTATCCTTTCCTCAGTGTTTCAATCTAAACTCATCCATTTGTGGCCTCTAGATTGAAATGTCACCACTGTTTTTTCCACATGGGAATTTCTTGGGTAATGTTCTACCAGTGATGAAAGAAATAATTGGGACTGGCCAATGATCGTTCACTTATAATTATCAGAAGATTTCTCTGCATACCTATGTGTTCACCATTAAGCATATTTGCAACCCTCTTTGCAACACTCTTCTTTGTGAATTCGACCCACCTACAAGTATTTGACATAATCACAAGATCACAATACAAACACGATTACCGGTCAGAATTTATAACTAGTACAAGTTAAGGCCTAAGGGTGATATAATCTCACATAAGAATTGTAAGAAATATAAAATGGCTTCAAGAAGTCAGCTGTACACAGAAGAAAGATTTCAGGGGCAGCTAGAAATAGCCAATCTATTGAACAAGTTCTTCCACTGCACATTCAGGGATCGCTTGGCTCCCCAGATTTCTAGAATGAGGAAATCTCTGATTCCCGATATATTTGAAATCCCTGGAAAAATAAAAAACAATGAATCCCTGCCATAGCTCTTTATTTCTTTTTTCCTTTTTCTTTTTGTGAAATTTCAGAGACACCTACAAAGATTCCCTGAAATCAAGCATACATTTTCTTTATATAATGCTTGGAATCCCCAACAGAAACAGATGTGCCGCACCTAGAAATTGTTGAGGATTCCAAGGTTCTATCCAAACCAGAAAAGGAAATCTAGAGATTTTCTAATATTAATATCTAATTCCAAGGGAGAAATCCAGAGGTCCAAACATGCCCTTACTGATACCCACAGAATGGAAAATCTGTAATGCTAAGGAACAATTATAGTCACATCACACACCCTTCAGAAAACTCCTGGCCTCGAAATCCACCCACCCGTTTACGACGCACTTGAGCTGCAGGATCTGTAAAGTAAATTGACAATGGATCTTCAATAAGAGCAAAGAACATCACATAAAACATATCTTTCAGCAAGAACTACAAAAGCTAGCATTCAAAAAAAAAAAAAAGGAAAAAAAAAAAGAAATACAAAAGCAAATCAATTGGCTGTAGGTGGAAATCTTAAGACATCCAGATGCGACCAGGATAAATTTCTAATGAAATTTATATCCAGGGTGTTTGGGGTGTGTTGTGAAGTGCACAGGGGTCTGAATATTGATTTTAATGGCAAAACTCAGAAGAACCACATTATGCCCAGGATGGTGCCACCCAAAAGATGCAGACATGCATGAATCGATAACCATGCATTCTGCCTGAATATCTAAAAGAACTGAATTTAGGTACCTATCCCTTAGCCTCTTAGGGTCCTTTGTGGATGTGGAGACAAGATTTTCCGTAGAAAACCCTCTTTTATCCTGTTTGGATTTCTTTGAGAATAAGAGTATTCGTCCCTTAACAAAATTCTGAAAGAAAAAAAATTTGGAGAAATGGTTTTATCTTCTGTAGAGAAACAACATTTTCTCTTGTGAAACTGAAAGTCTCATTCTTAAGTAGTGGCATATAACCATAAGAGTTAATGTTAATTAGAGATAGTTTCAAAATGATTTTTGCACTAAGATAGTTTCAAAATGGTTTTTACAAATGCACAAAAGTAAGTGTAGCATAGTAGATGAGAATGTTGAGATGGATGATAGTAGATGAGAACGTTGAGAGGGATGTGTGGCAAAAAAAAAAAATGTCCAATTGAGATTCTACTATATTTATTACCTTCAGGCACGAGATAAATCCGTTGGATTTCACCATACTGGGAAAGAATCTGGCGCAGCTTCAATGGGTTCATGTGAGGAGGAACCCTACTCAAATAACAAACTCCGCGCTTATCAGCCATTGCAGCTTCCTTCGAAATCCTTCTCATCTTCTTATCTTTCTTCCTCTCCAGCTTTTTACTGTCAACAATCTCTCTATCCCTATCTAATTCATTCTCATCATCCAAAATACCAGTTTCTTTTTCAACAAGTTTCTTTTTCAACAACCACTTCTTCTTCCGCAATCATTTTAACTCTAAAAAGAATTATCTGCAAATAATAACAAGAAGTCATCAAAACAAATACTATCTATTGGGGGTATTTTTGTTCAAATCATATTCGGATTTTGAATGGGTTTTACGAATTCGTGGGGAATTTCATTGTGTGATTGAGATTCAATGATTTCGAGGAACTCATGAAACAGAATCACTGATTTGGGTTTGGGGGTTGGTTAGAGGTTTGGTTAGACCCATTTTGTGAGAGATGAAGAGAGATATTTTTCAGGGCATCTCCACCTGAATGAAAACCGAGAAGATTTGAGCAAAAAGGAGACAGAAGAGAGAGAGAGAGAGTACCTGAGAGATGAGAGAAGGTGAAAAATAGTTGAAAACGGAAGAGGTCAGAGCGACTGGGAGAGAGGAGAGACCGCAATGAGAAACCGATAACCCTTAAAAAGGTTAACAAGCCAAAACCCTCGAAGGTTTGGAGCATCTGATTTTAATCCTAAACAAGGGAAAATCTCATGAAGGGCTTAAGTTTTTGCCTTATTTAAAAAAGGACACAAGTTTTAAAACTATTCAAATTAGTCCCTAAGTTTTCAATTAAAGACATTCGTACATTTACAGCTACTTATCGACAACTTTTTCCCTCAAAATTCTTAAATTACCCAAACTGCCCTTTCATTGAAATAAAATCATCCTTCACTTCCTCTATATTTACTTTCTTTTTTTCACCGACATCTTTATAGTGATCGAAGACAATTAGCACCTTCACAATGATCAACTAAATGTAGTGGCTGTTGGAACCATGTCATAACTTTAAATGAAAGGTATTTTGATATTTTAAAAAATTAAGAGAAAATTCATCAAAAAATGCCATTAAGTGGCCGAATGTCCTTAATTGAAAACTTATTGGAAAACTTAGGGACTAAATTGAAAAGATTTAAAACTTGTGTCCTTTTTTTAAATAAGGTAAAAAATTAAAGCGTTATATGAAATTTTCCCTTTATACAATTATTTGTATATGAAGCGAAGTGAATCTAAAATGAAAAATCAAGCACATTGTATCTAATTGATTTTTACCACTACAAATTGACATTGACTCCCACTTTATTCATTTCATATCTAATATAACTCTCTCATTTATCAAAATCTTGTGTAGTCAATGAAATAGTCCCTTAGAGCAGCCCCTAAGGCCTGCTCCTCCTTCATCGTTTAGTTTCGAAACGCATCTCAAAGACTCAAAACGCACAACTCCTTTGTTTCTCAAACACCTCTTTCCGTCTCTCTTCCTCGTCTACTTTCCATCATTGAGTGACACACGCTTTGGATGTCTCTCCCAGCTCTTCTATCAGGTATGGGTTTTCTTTATCTAAGGGGGGTTCTTCGGATGTTTTCACAAATCGTTAACACATCACTATGTCTTTCCTCAATTCCGAAGAATCGGAAGGGTTAGTAAATCAATGTTGAACGCTCTCTTCAAGCTCTGCACCTTGTAGTACTGGGTACTTTTGATTTTTTTTTTCACCATCTTTGCTTGTGATACTCTCATCTTCGTTCCTCTTCTCTCTATGGATGAGGACCCTGAGTACCCTGCACACATCTCCATGCCCTAACGGATGCCTCTATCTAATTTTGAGGTGCCCAAACATCTTCCCTTCTCCAATCCTCCATACTGGGATTGGGGAATTTTCTATTACAAGAATATGATGTTTCTTTGAAAGTGTCTCTCCCATGCCCACTCTACTTCCCTCGCCTCACCCATTTCAGACCTAGAAGATTATGGTTTATTTTGTTATCATGTTTGTTTGGATTGGTCTTTGGACAGGTGATCCAAACAATTGCCAAAATAGCATTGACTCTGTTTCTTTCTTTGTTAATCGTTAGGTCACAATGACATTTCCAAGCCCTAGCCCATGCCGTCAATCTCATTTGTGAGATAGACTTGGCTATAGGTTTAATTATAATTTTGATGAGATAAATTTTGTTTGTAGAGTCTAATCTTTAAGATACTATTGGGCTTTTCAAGATGCGGAAAAGGGGTTTTCCATGTAGGCAAGCTCTTGTATTATAAGAGACTTTACAGCTTCAACATTCCTTTTTTGTTTTATTTTATTATTATTATTATTATTTTGATTTTTTGGCGTTGATCATTTGCTAAAGTCCATTTATTTTTTTAACTACTATTGGTTGATAAGAATTTGGAAGGTAACTATGATAAGTTGATGTTCTGTTTCAAGTAACTTGATGTAATTGCATTATACTTAGGTAGCGTTTGGTTTGCAGTAATAAATGTCGTAATGAAATGG
Source organism: Persea americana (assembly GCA_029852735.1). Classification (NCBI taxonomy): domain Eukaryota; kingdom Viridiplantae; phylum Streptophyta; class Magnoliopsida; order Laurales; family Lauraceae; genus Persea; species Persea americana. The sequence continues at coordinate 25,225,849 of CM056817.1, forward strand.
TCATTCCAACGGAATGATCATTACTGTGTTTGGTTCGTAAAAAAGTGGCGGAATGACCATTACCTCCAGAATCACCATTCCTTTATGTAGAGGAATGACAATTCCACTGGGGAGGTAGAGGAATGGCCATTCCGTTCCTTTGTCACAATGGCCACCTTCTCATTCCACACTCCACACCAGCAGCCCCTTTCTCCACTCATTTCTCTCTCGCTCTCCACTCCCTCTCCTCACTCTCCTTGGTTCCTCACTGGAATCTGAGCACGCCACTGCCGCCGGCCACCATCCTCTCCAGTAGAATCTTCTCCCTTCTCCACTATCTCATCTAATCTCTCATCTCCCTCATCCATCTCTCCCTCTTCCTAGCCACTTCGCTGCCCCACTGTCCCAGAGCCTCCTTGTCGCCGTCGACAACCTCCACCATCACCGCCGGTCGCCACCAAGACCCATCTCTTCTCTTTCCCTGTTTTCCCATCCCCCCCCTCTGTTTCTCTTTCTTTCTTTGCTTCTCTTTCTTTATTTCCTTCTCTCTCTCTCTCACTTCACCCACTACCAACGTGAGTTAACCCCTCAACCCTTTTCATTATCTCTCTATAATTCTTTCTCTCTTAGTTCTCTCTCTTTCTTTCTCCATTCTTCCTTTATTTCTATCTTCTTCCTTCTTCTGGCCTAATCTAGTGGGCCATGGAGGTAAGGAAGTGGTGGAAGAGGGTGATTGCTGTAGAAAATGCCTATTGCTTTGGAGAAATGGGTTTTTCTTCTCGCTTCCTATCTTGTGAAATATTCTGCAAATCACCCATTCATCCTACAAGTAACCCAACAAAAAGGAGAATTTTTTTTCAAAAAAAGGGGAAACTGTGTTAGTGAATTTGCTTGACCAAACAACAAATATCTTTCACTGCTTGGTTACTATTCACCAAAACCAGTTGAAGCATAGACCATTATTTAATGTACAGAAAGATAGTACCCAAACAGGAAGGAAACTACCCCGACCACACATGTGGCTACTGATCGTTAGTGGCCATGCTATGTGTCACGCCCCCAAACCCGGACCCTACAGCGGCCCGACCTCGGGGGGCGTGAAATTGTGATTTAAATAATAATTATATTTCTCCCAGGATCCGCGTGAGTGAGGATGACAATTCCAACTCATTCTGAATATTTTGCGGAAGCTTACGTGGCGTTGCGACTCGGATTCCGTGGCTATCGGATTCCGCATCGCACTCAACCGCTAGCATATAGCTATTGGATCAAGAATCATATCAGACTGGAACAAACCATCACGTTAAAATACAGAGCTGACAGTAACAGGATATCTCATTTCCACATATGTTCAAGTTACAAATATCAATGTGCATTAATTAAAAATCCCGGAAAACAGGCTAATAAAAGCCATACAAATAACAAGCTAAATAAACACTACCCCACATGTGACGTAACTCAGATGTCGAGCTAAATGTCTACATGACATAGTCGACGCTACAAATCTGCAACTCATGGCTCCACAGCCAACACGTGCACTCAGCTCGGTGCAAAGAAATCTGGACCTGAGTACCAAAAGAGTGGGTCAGACACGACGGTCTGGCAGGTGGATGAAAAGATATAAACGATAATCTGAATAATAAAACATATGGTAATTCATGGTATTCGATCAAGAGTTACAAAGATCTAAAACCAGCGTAAACATGCATATCTGACAAAACATGTATTCATTTTAAAGCATGTGTAAAAGCATAAATATCTGGTAAAACATGCATATCTTTAAAATAACTGTAAATCATGTATTCCTTTAAAACGACTGTAAAACATGTGTCCCTCACATTGCAAACCCAGTCCATAGGCGGACCCTGCAAATTGCCCTTCTTCAGGGGAGCCACAATCGTGGGGAACGGATTGGCAACCACACTAAAGCTAAATCCTCTCTATCACTAATGTGATGAGAGCAAGATCGGGCGTTGGCCTCTAACACGCGAAGTGACGAGAACCAACATTATACATACATATACATATAGCTAGACAGGACCACGGCCGCGGAACCGGGTAATCGGGACAGGATCCAAGCTGCAGCTGGCGGGAGTACGATGGGGGAGGCCCAAGTCAGTTGATCAGACTGACAAGGGCGTCCAAGCTTAGTGGTGCCGACTCACGGTGACATGAGAAATCAAAACATGTACAAAACTATTTCGGTATAAAACACTCGGGCGGGCGGGATACGGTGCTCGTAGGCACGTATTTCATATCACTATCTTTTCATGCATAAACGGGACTGGCAGGACATGTCAGGTGCATAAATCAGAGTTTGCGATAAAACCAGTGATATCGGGTAAGGATACGTAAAATCTGAGCAAAACGATGAAAATGAATCCTTATACCGCTACGGATTATATATTGGGGCTCCTATATTAAAACAACATGTATAAGGATCTTGTATGTCTATTATTACCCTTAGTATGGTACTCGAATGATTGAGGACATACCAAGTTTCCTTATACAAGTTGATGAATCCAAAAGTCCCAATACATTTCCGAGATGGTGTTTCTTTCTAAGTCAATCTCCTTATGTCATCCCCTGGGTCTTTCCCAGGTGGTAGGGCATCAGAACAACCCATCCAAACCTTTAAATACCATATTTGAAACCAATAGAAAAGACTCAGGAATTCTGGGTGCAACTCGGTCACCTGTCGGTCAGATGGCGGTTAGCCGCCGAGGTGATCGGCGGTTAGCCGCTGGATAACCGCGGGGCTGACCGCGGTTCCCCTGCTAAAATATATCATTCTGTGTTTCTAACCGCGCATATCGGTCACCTGGCGGTCGCAGGGTTTTGGGGTGGCGGTTAGCCGCTAGCTGACCGCGGGGCTGACCGCGGGGCTGACCGCGGTTCACCTGTCAAGACACAGCATTCTGTGTTTGTAACCGAATCTGGGTCGGCTAGCCGCCGGTCACCTGTCGGCTAGCCGCCAAGGTGACCGCCCGCTGACCGCCCAGTTACGGGAGCTCTGCATCAGGTGCAGATTTCAGCTCTTTCCTTCCCATCCCTTTACACCTCAACTTCACCCAATTCCTAACATGAAATGGGTCTATTCTCTTCCATTCCACATCTCATTCTTTTCTCCAACCACCATTCCATCAATGCATTAATCCTCTTTCCAAAACAAACCTCATTCAATGCAAGTACAAATCTCATTCATGAAATCCATAATAGCAAAACAAGCTTTAATAGATGAATGCATACTTTCTCATGAAAATTGGCTAAGAGAAAATCTTATCAATAAACATATTTCCAAAAGCATTATGAAGCATAGGAAACTAGAGGAAGATGAATAGTAAAATCCACATTTTAATAAAACAAAAACTCATTCAAATCAAATCCATTCATTCACTTGCCTTGGTTTCCAAAGTAGGTAATCAAGCTCTAATCATCCTCTCAAGCCACAAATCTCCAATCTATACAAAAACCCCAAAATAAACCCATCTTAGAACCCTAAAATGGCAAACCAAAGAACAAGAAGAAGAGAGCTCCCAATAGAGAAGGTGGAGACTCTCTAGGGCTAGGAAAACACAAATCTAGGAGATTGAAAGGATTGCTTACTTGTAGGTGCTTCAAATGAAGAAGACTAGCTCAAGGAGAACCTCAATGTGGCTGGATTTCTCTTCTAATGGTATCCATAGAGAGCTTGAGATGAGGGGAAGAAGGAGATGGGCACAAATCTCCCATTTTGGCAAGCTTGGAGGTGGGTCTTGTGAGAAAACAAGAAGAAGAAGAAGAAAGGGGAAAACCCCAGGCAGAGGCTCCTCTCATGCTGCTGGAACGAATGGGGAAGAAGAAGATGGCTGGCCTTTTTGTCAAAAGGGTGGGTGTGGGTCCCACCATCACTCAAACTTGTCGGGATTAAAACATCGGTTTCTGGGCCTCGGATGCGATCGACGAAGAAGAGAAAAATGTTCCTCATAAAATCTATTTTTCAAAAAGTATAGTTTTGGCATGGTTTTGAGATCTCGGAATTTGGGTCCAGATTTTTGTGTAAAAAGACTGTTTTACCCCTATCATTAACAAAGTAGGGTTTAGAGGTCTCGAACGGAAACGGAGCAAATACGAAAGTTGTCGGGAATAATAAAATACATTAAACGAAGCAAATTACCGATATCCGAAATTATTGCACAAATCCCAAAGCTAATCAAAACATAATAAACGAACCCCCAAAATCACACAAAACTCACAGGGGAAACCCCCAAAGGTTCCACTCAATCAAAAGAGTTCTCAAAATCAATCAAGCTATAAAAAGCTATTCTAATCTAGATTTAACCAAATTCCACTAATCCCATTTTAGAAAACTAGTCCAAAATTAAGAAGACACTAATCCCAGAAATTATGGGTCGGGTTCTCACACTATGAGGTCCATCTTTGAAGCATAGCTCACTGGTGTAATTAATTTACATACCTTGTAGGTGTGTCGGTAAGAGAAGTCACCATCAAGGCGATATTCATGCATGACCCACTTGGTTTTCTCTCCTCTGGGTGCTCTGCCCATATAGAAAACGAGGTCTTTTTCACACCCAGAAGGGCTTCGTTAGAAGCGTTGTATACGTCTCAGTCTTTTCCAATTGCTTTCCAATACCTGGCTTTGATGACCACAATATTCTAGTGGGCCACAGGTTTTGATGACCACAATATCCAGGAGGGTCCCTCTTATAATTATATTATGGGTAGCTTGAAATATGGAATTTTTTAAAAATAAAAAATTCTAACAAGGGTATTTTGGTCATTTTTATGTAAATTTTATTCCATTCCGGGCATCATTCCAGCGTACCAAACACAAGAAAAGAAATCCAGAATTCTATTTCTGGGTTGATTCTTCAGCATACCAAACGCCGAAATGGAAATGACTATTCTTGCTTCATTCCATTCCAGACACATTCCGCTCTCCATTCCATTCCTGCCTAAAACCATTACAGCGAACCAAACGCTACATTAGATCTCTTAAAATCATTGCAACTATGTTTACACATTAAATCTGACTATCTCGAATTCAGATTGTTTTATAAAGAAGGATCTTTCTAATATATAATATTTGATTGTTCTTTTTTAGTTTTTCAGTTTCTAACTGCTTATTTGATTCATCATGAAGGCATTCAGCTTTCTGTTGGCATCCTTCCTTGTGTTGCACCCTAACAGTGTGAGGCCCCACCCCTTGTGGGCCCTCATTTGAATTTGAATATTATAAATTAGATTACTTATAGTTTAATTATACTAATTAATATGGATTAGTAAGGGTAGATAGGTACTTTTCCTAAGTCTTAGCCTATCTTATAAGAATTAGGCATATTGTATATTTTATAGAATGTATAGGGGGTCAATTGTAACTTCTATAGGGTTTTAGTCATTAGAGGCTGTAGCTAGTAAATAAGTTTTAATAGGAGAGGTTTTCCACTTGAGAAGCTTCTAGAATCCCTACAAAAGACTCAAATGCCCATGTCCTTATCTTCATTCCTATTTTAACCCAAAGGCCCTTTTGGTAATTAGCCATAACCCTAACCTATATAAGCTAAACTATTGCAAATGAAATGAAACTAAGCCTTAATTCACTCTCATCTCTCATTTACCTCTCATTTCACAAGAACCCTAGCTCTAGAAACCCTAACTCAAACCCTAATCTAGAAGGAAGCCATCTACTACTACTATTGCTACTACAATCTCCTAGGGAATTCTCTCTTATCAATCTTCTCTCCTTTTACAATTCAAGGTATTTCTCTTTCTTTCAATCTCTATAGTTCAATTTCCTTAGATGTCTCTATTCTCTCTCTAGATTTCCCTTCCTTTAGCAATTATCTTGTGGATTTAGGTGTAGGAGTTACAAATCTCTCTAGATCTATATTTTGGGCTAGTTTGAGTGTGTGGAAGACCATAGGAGCTTTAGATTTCAATTTGAGCTTGGATATCTATTTTCTCTCTCTATCTTCTTGCTATTGGATTGAGGCAAATGCAATATACTCACTTAGCATAGAATGCATGATTTCCTTGTTTGATTTTGTTATTTTCAATTCATATGGTGTTAGAATGCTTAGATTACCTTTGAGCTTGAGTTTATGGATTTTTTGGCCATTGATGGATGGGTTCTTTCATTTGAAAGATCAATGGCCCGGTTTGATGATGGTTGGATGGGTATTGAAGTGTTTTTGTGGTTTCGAATGATTACATGATGAATGGAGGTGATTGGAGATTATTTGAATGTGAAATGGATTGAAGGAGTGAAAACCCAGATTTCTGGATTTTTGTTGCAGGCACGTGCACCCGATCGACCGGCCCCTTGCTCGGTTGACCCACTGCCCTAAAAACTGAGAAAATCTAAGTCTCGGTTAATTTCTGAGAAAAAATTCAGTCGAGTGTACCCGGTTGACCGGACCCTGTCCCGGTCTACCGGATACACAGGAACCTCAGAGATTTAACTGGGAACTGGAATTTTCCCTTAGACCCAGAGTGCAGTGTGCATGGTTGACCGGACCCTGTCTCGGTCTACTGGACACACTGAAAACTGCATAGACTGAGAAATGGCCTGTAATCTGTTTAATACAGGGAACCTGTGTACCAGGTCAACCCGCTGGCCACCTGGTCGACCAGCTGGCCATCTAGTTGACCGGATACTCTACGAATTTCAGAGTTCAAGCCAGATTTCAGCCCCTCTTCTCTGTGTAGTAGGTCAACCTGCCACACTACAGACAGTAATTGTTGGGTTCAACCTGTTTTGTGTTGTGATCAATTGTGGGGCCCATTGACCATCCAAATAAACTTCCATTGATGTGCCAAGCACGAGTCAATGATGTGGCTCAACCTTGACTCGTGGGGACCACCAAGTAGGGCCTAGGGTTTGGATTAGATGTCGAATTGATCATTTAGTGTCGTCAAAGATGCTCGTAACTTTGGGAGTACCAAATACAGTATCCATTGGCATTTGAGACTTCATTTAGAGATCAAATTAACTGAGATGGACCTAGACCTCAAAGTGGACTATTACTTAGGATTGACCTTTGATACTTTCCCGATTGATTCTCTTGATTTGGAGGGTTACCTCACTTATTGCATCACTGTCACCCTTATATCCTTACTATTGCTTATACTTGTTAATTAAATGGAAAACGGAATACCTAAACCTAGGATTACTTAGAGGTGACCCGGTGATGTGATTGGTGATCAATAACCTGTGTTTGTGTCAGGCGGGGCCCTCTAAGGCCTAAATTGGGATGTATGATACCCTAGGTGAAGATGTTTGGTTATATTGGACTTGTGACTCATTTTGGATGAGAATGGACTGATTGGTGTTGGATTAAGATAATGATCACTCTTGGACTGTTTTAGACTAAGGCCGTGGTTTTTGTGGGCCTTAGTATGGACTCAATGTTGGACCTGGACGTGGACTGTGTTCCATGGCTTGGACTTGTACTTTGACCTCTTAGGGATTTGTTAGGACCTTGCTTGCGTAAGACAAGCCTAGACAGACACAGACCTGTAGTTGTTTCCTTGAGTCGGCACTAGCTGTCGGATGTGAATTTCGACTCCCCCGGAGTAACGACATGGCTCGGGAAATCTTGATTCATCTATATATGCTTTTTAAATTTTACATTGAAAATAAGGATTCCGACTACCCTCAAAATCGACGAATCACGATTGCCAGCTACGGTAACAGCCGTAACACCGTTCTTCGATGAAAGCCGAAGAAATGTGGGGAGAAAAAAATAATAAGGTGGGTTCTTCCTCTCGTCTAATGTACTGCCGGCAACACACGATGGTTGTCCTATCACATTGATTTGGTTCTCTTTGGGTCTCTTTGATATTGGGTTAATTCAGGGTCATGAGTTAAAGTCCGAATAAAGGTTAATACTTACATAGCATAATCATAATATATCCAAGTAAAATAAAATACTAAACTAAAGAACATAAAAAAGGGGTGAGGTGACAGATATTTAAGAAGAGGATCGGCCCCGTTCCCGGGTACCCCCTTCTGATCCCTTGGCAAAATAGGGCATAAAGGCTGATTTTTCAAACCAAAATGATAATGCAAATGAGACGTTGACTTGTGATTTATGTGTTTTTTGTATGCGTATCACGAGTGATAAAAGTGGAAGGCCGATGGCTCGTAATTGATTGGACGTGGCCAATGGGCCGGTGTTTGTTTTAGGGTGGCCAATGGGCCGTGATTGTTTGAAAGTGTGTGTGAAATTACTCATCTCATCTCGTTTTTCTCATTTATTTAATTTTAGAAATCAGTTCTTTATTCCCTTTTATCATTAAGTTCGATTAAATATCCGGCACCGAAGGTGGAGTAAAAGTGAAGAAAATCTTTTTGGGTTTATTTTGTTGGTTTTATAGTTTTTATAGCTTTTTTAAATTGGGGCTAGAAGGGCCTAACTAAGGGATTTTACTTAGATTTGCGTAATTAGTGCTTTATTATTGATCATCGGATTAACCATAACGTAAGGTCCTAGACCGCTGTCCACATCAGCTTTCCCAGTCCCTTAACAGAACAGGAAAAGTGATGGGACGAAGCCTAATGCTCTAATCTTTCTAATGGGGAAATCCAATTTATCCCTAGGGTGCAAATAGCCAAAGTTTGATTGTTCCTGCGCCTAAACAATTTGTTAATTATGATTTTAAATTGGTCCGACTTAGTTTAAGTTGAAAGTTGATTAGGAATTTGGTTAAGGATGGATTAGGGGTGTTTTAAGGTTCTGTTTAAGTTGTTTAAGGCTCTGGGATATGAGGTTTTAATTCTAGAGGTGAAATGATGTCGAAATCGGCGAACAGGGTTGGTAGAGGACTTGGGCGCCCAGGGGGGTGACTTGGGTGCCCAGGCAGTGGCTCCCAAGTGACTGTTTTTGGGTGGGTTGGCTAGTGGCGATGGTATTTAATTCTCCGCTATTCTAATGTCAGGGTGATTCGGATCAGGATCTTGAAACAAAATCAAGAATTCGCGCTTTGGTGCAAGTGGAAGGATAGGCACCAAGGGGGTGGCGCCCAGGTGAATTATCTGTGATTTTTAACTATTCCTGATGGGGCTTGATTACTGGTCTTTGGGTCCGGGGATTATCTTAGGTTCTGGTCTTAATTAATTTAAGTTATAAGGTGTTTAATTATTGGTCTTCAGTCGTGGTGATGGAGTAGGGTTAGAGTGTAGGTTAAGCACCACAGGGGTGGTGCCTAAGTGATTGTTTGTTGGTTTGTAAGCTTTGGATCTTAAGGTTATTTTTAGATTGAAACTCTATGGGATTGGATGTCTCAGTGGGAAATGTATCTTCTCATTCAATTGGGATTTGTTTGATCGTCAATTACTTAGGCTAATTTGTGAATTGGGTTTTTCTGAAAACGGGGAAACTGGGCGCCCAGGTGTGGTGCCCAAGTGGATTTGGCAGATGGGCGGCACCCCTGGTGAACTGTTTTATGGTTCGGGTCGGTTTCGTGTTTTTTAGGTTGATTTGAGGTTGAACTTTTATGGTTTGATGTACTTTAAAATAAAAGTGTTTTACTGTGTTGTGTTGATTAGGATTAAGTTAGGTTTTCAATTAATTAGGTTTCTTAGTGATTGGGGGACGCTGGGTGCCCAGTGAGTGGTGCACAAGTAGATGTTGCAGGATGTTTCCCAACAGGGGGTGGCACCCAGGTGTCAGCCTTGTGTGTTTCGCGTTTCTTAGGTCGATTCAAGTTTAAATTGATTAATATTTCAAGCCTTTTAAGTTAGAAAAGTTTTATTATGTTGATTGAGGTTGGTTTAAGGTCTTAATTAATTATATTAGGTTTGGTTAAAGCCTCTTTGGCAGTGGACATGATGGGCGCCCGAGGAGTGGTGCCTATGTGGAATTTAGTAGGGTGGGCACCTAGAGATGGCGCCCAGGTGACTGTGCTTTGAGTTTTGTGTTTTGTGTTCTTTTTAGGTTAATTCAAGTTTAAATTAATTTAAGGCTTCAGGTCATTCAAGTTAAAGATATTTTTATTATGTGATTTAGGATTGGTTTGAGGTCTTAATTAATTAGATTAAGTTTAATTGGAGTTCCTTAGGGACTGAACAAACTGGGGGCCCAGGGGGTGGTGCCCATGTGGACTTGGCTGGATGGGTGCCCAGGTGGATGTTTTTTTTTTTTTTTTTTTTTGTAGTTTGAGTTGGTTTGATGTTTTAGGTCAATTCAGACTTCTGATTTCAATTGTTTTAAATTTCAATGTTCTGGTGTGTTGATTATGATTAAATACAGGTTTAATTTCAATTGGGGTATCTTAGTGTTTGGATAGGCTAGGCACCCAGGGGGTGGTGCCCAGGTGGATGTTTTTTTATGGGTTGAATTGGTTTTGTGTTTTTAGGTGAATTCAAGTTCAAATTAGTTAAGGTTTCAAATCTGTTGGTATTAACGGTGTTTTAATGTATTAGTTCGGGTTTAATTAGTTAAGTTTAATTTTAAGTGATGGTTCTTAAGGGAATGGGATAGGATAGGCGCTCAGGGGGTGGTGCGTAAGTGGATTGACAGGCTGGGCGCCCAAGGGGTGATGCCCAGGTGTATGTCTTGCGGTTTTGTGTTGGTTTTGCATTTTGAGGTAATTCGGGGTTGAGTTAATAAGGGTCTTAGTTATTTTAGATTTAAAGTTGTTTTGTTGTGTTAATTCGGATTGGTTTAAGTTCTTAATTAATTAGATGAAGTTTTAACAGGAGCGTCTTTGGGAATGAGTGAGCTGGGCGCCCTAGGGGTGGTGCCCAGGTGGTCTTGGAAGGATGGGCGCCTAGGGGGTGGTGCCTAAGTGGTTTTGAAAGGATGGGCGCCCAAGGGGTGACGCCCAGGTTGCTATGTTTTAGGTTCTCTTGTGTTTCTTGTTCTTAGTAACTTTTAATCCGAATTAATTAGGGTCTTAAGGTGATTAAAGGTGTTCTTAATGATTTGACGGTTCTTAAATTAATTAATTATGATGTTTTTATTAATCTTAGAATTTATCCTACTTGGGCTCTAAATTCACTAACCTAGACTATCTACCTATTACTTTTCAGTTTCCCAAATATCTTTTAATATGTTTTTGGTTTCTCCTCTAATTTACTAGAGAGTAAGGAAAGAGAAGAAGTGATTTTATGTTTTATGATTTTTTTTGGGTTTTTTGTATGACTTTATGATTCAAACGATATGATGTGAAGTGTGGTAAAAATGATAATTCGAAGTTCATAACACGTCAAACAACCAAACACATCATTATCATGCAGTTTCTAAGTGAACCAAATGCGAAAGATCGTAAGTCGTGCATGAAGGTGGAAAATTCCACTTGGGCGCCGCACCTGTGGTGCCTACCCTATTTAGTCAAGGTTTTCAACGAACCACAACGAATGCACAAGAGTCTTAGGATTTTCAACACAACTCCCGATATTTAGCAACTGTGTGAATGTCCTAATGCGAACTACTAATGATGCAGCTAACAAGTCTACAAGAAAAACCTGGACCCTGTCTCAGAAGGGTAGGCGCCCAGTCTTTCTGCCAAGGGCTTTTTCGCGATCTCTTTGATGTAAATGATGATGATGATGTTGTTAATGCGAGATCCAATATAGTCACGCAATTAGAACTATGAAACCAACGCAGATCTACTCTATTAGAATGAACCTAAACATGTTTCTAATATGAAGAGATGCTACCATCAATTTATCACAGCTAATGCAGATCTACAATGCACAAATGGTCCTAGGCATATTTCTAAGCATGAATGACAATGAAATGCAATAAAAGTAGAGAGAAATCTAGGAATACCAGTATAATGACGCGTTTCTCAAGTTCCTAGAATGAAGCTTTCGCAAAGACCCGTAGCTCTGGTTGAAGATATGAAAGCCTCCTCCTCTATTTCCTCTTCTTCTTCTCTAGCTCCAAAGCTCTCTCTAATGGTGGCTACCTTTCTTCTTCCTGTTTATTCTCTCTTTTTTCCCTCTTTTAGGGTAGCTCCCTTTGTAAATGAAGTTAAGAGGGATTATATAGAGGTTTGGGACAAGTTTAGGAGGTCTAGGGCTTCATTATTTCATTCTTCTAGAATGTCTCATGCATCTCAAGGCGGCTTAAGTTGTTTTAGGGTGAATTAGGGTTTGAGAGGGGATGGACTCCCATAAGGTGGCGCCCACATGGCCTGCGCAGTCTGGGCACCCACAGGGTGGCACCCATGTGGACTTGGAGAGTGTAGGCGCCCACAGGGTGGTGCCCAGATGGTTTGGGTTTCGCTTTTGACCTTGGTCCCATTTGGGGTCGAGATTGAACAGATAGCTCTTCAACTGAGGGGGGACCTACACTAGCATTTAACTGATTGGGCGCCACAGGGGTGGTGCCTTGGTGGATTTCAAAGCTGGCCACCACATGGGTGGAGCCTAGGTGAATCTCAAGGTTGGGCGCCACATGGGTGGTGCCTAGGTGGTTCGGTTTGTCTTCGGAGCTTGATCCCTATTTGGAGTCGAGATTGAACAGATAGATCTTTAGTAGGGGGGGGGGGGGGCGACTACAATAGCATTTAACTGATTGGGAGCCATAGGGGTGGTGCCTAGGTGGGTTTCAAAGCTGGGCGCCACATGGGTGGAGCCTAGGTGCATTTCAAGGCTGGGTGCCACATGGGTGGTGCTTAGGTGGTTCGGTTCGTCTTTGGAGCTTGGTCCCTATGTTGAGTGGTCCCGGGCTACTTTTAGGCCATCAAATGAAATTTGGAGGATAGGCGCCCACCACGGGGTACTTAGGTGGTCCTGGGCTGTGTGGGCGCCCAGCATGCTGGGCGCCTAGATGAATTTCAATAGGGTGATCGTGTGCTCCAAGTGTAAAGCCGCGATGTAGTAATAAACTGGTGAGACCAGGTCGATCCACAAGGAGCAATGTAATTAAGGTTTCTCTTCAACTTGTACCTGTCCTAAATTAAAAATCTAAATCTAGCCTAATAAACTAGAAAAGTTACAACCACCATTCCTACTTTCCAAAAATTAAATTAATTACAAATAAAATGAAAGGAAAACTTCCTAAATCTAAAAGAATCTAAAAACTAAAGTTGCTGCAAAATAATACACAAGTTAAAACTTCCAAAAATAAAAAGTACCAAAAATAAAACTAAGAAATTAAACTAGAAACAAAAGAAACCTAAGTTAGAAAGTTAGTAATGCAATGTATCCAATGAGATGCTAAAAAGAAAAATCTAAGTATGAAAAACTAGTATGCTGGGTTGTTTTTATGAATGATTTCTCCTAATCTAATGCAACCTAAAACTGAGTTTAATGGCTGGATCTTGAACTATTATGATGTATGAATCAAATAAAAAAAAAGGGAAGTTAAAAAGGATTTAAAACAAAGAAGATATGAGTACATGAACATAACTTAAAAACTGAAATTGTGCAGAAATTCTGCACACAGGTGGGTCCGATCAGCCATGTTTGAGCCACTGGTTCAACATCTTTCCAAAATTATTTTTTCTTGAAATTCTGGGGTTTGAAAGTACACTGATAAAATTTTAATTTCCCCAAGTTTTGTTGAAAAATAATGTGTTTTGATCAGGTTTCTAATAGCAAACTTTTCACTCAGAATCTGTCCTGAAATTTCTGCAGCAATGTGCAGAATTTGCGCACTTTATGTTGAGATCAGAATTTCCAAAAAATATTTGACCAAGATTCTTTGCTCAAATCTATGATTTTTCTTTCTTATTCAATTTAAGACTTCAATTCCAATTTCGATTCAGTCTTGAATACTCAAATAACCAGCAACTTAAAATATCTAAACTCCACCAATATGAATATGCATGCAATGCTAACTAGTTCTAACCATAAACTATGCAAAAATAGACATAATTTGAATTGATCATAAAAATAAAGACAATAAACAAAAGTTCAAGAATTTAAATGTGTGGTAAAAACAAGGAAAGTAAATGTGTAGTTTTAGCAGAAGTTTAAATGTGTGGAAGAACATAAATTTAAATGTGTGGAAATATATTCTTTTCTTTCAAAATTCTTTTCTACACGGGATCATAATTTGAATCATGCTCTTAGGGCCTTTGGATTGTCAATCCAGACACCAACAAGAAAAGAAACATAGAACAAGTACCAATCACCCAAGTACAAGAAAGAAAAATTGAAAAGAGTAAGAAACAATTTTACTAATATGCAAAATCTTACATAAGATAAAATAAATAAACAATGACGATTACATACTAGGATGAGAAGCCTATTCTAGATGAAAAACCCAAGGGTGTAGTGCGATTTTCGGGCCAAATCTCCTTGAAGACTACAATGGAGAGAAAGACAGGAAGAAGATGGAGTGTAGTAGTAATTCTAGAGAGAGTTGGTCTATCTTCCCATGAGAGGAGAGGGATGCCCATGCCATTAATTTATAGATTTTTCCTCTCTTTCTTTCCTTCTTTGTTCCAAGTTTGTAGCATACAATCTTCTTTGTATAGTAAGTCTCTTCCTTGGACAACAAGTCCTCAAAGAAATAGCAAGGTGAGTGAGATATTTTTGTGATTTCCATGTGCAAAATTGCAATCCCGAGTAGAAATTATCGCATCAACTTCTAGAGGCCATAGCTTCCTCGTTTTAGCTCTGATTGTCACAATCTTGTACTCCACAAATATCTACTCGAAAAGAGCTTTCCAACAGTGGGTAGATTGCACCAATCCGATGGTTGGATTGAGAGTTATGACCATTTTAATCTTGCTGTCCCTGAAAAATCCGAAATTAATTGTACACATATGGAAGCTTCTAATTAGTAGTGCAATGGGGTGTGTGGGACACATGTTGTCAAACCCCAACCCAGGATTAGCGTGATTAGTGTTAATTAAGTGCATGTTTAGCTATAATGTGGGTTTAGCGTTCGTGGGTTAGAAATTGGTTCAATTTAGTTTGGAATTAGCTTTGGGGAATTTTGAGAGCATTTTATGCTATTCAGTCACACTCAAGGATGCCTTCAGTATACGTGCAAGCTTGGGAGAAAATTTTAGTTTTCTGATCTTAATCGTGATTTCGACCTCATTTGAATGGTTTTATTTTTATTGTTTAACTTTTGGGTTCAACCTGTTTTTGTTAAGACCCAGAAATCCAAGTTTTGGCCAAAAGGGTAAAACAGTCATTTCACATCAAATCTGGACCCAAATTTCGAAATCTCAAAACTATACCAAATTTATACTTTTGGAAACTAGATTTTTCGATGATTGATTTTGTCTTCTTCGTCGTTTTCATTCGGGGCACGCAAATCGATGTTTTAATAGTCACAAGTTTTAAGTTCATGGGGCCCACAAGGAACCCATTTGATTTAGTGTCTTCTCCTCCTCACTCACGTCAGAAACTCATTTCCTGCAACTCCTTCTCTTCAACCCAGCTGAGAAAAACTCTTCTTCCTCTCACCTTCTCTCTTTGCATGCCTAAGCTAAAAAGCTCCAAATCAAGATCTGATCATATCTTCTTCTTCCTCTCAACCTAAGCTTTCCATTGCTACCATTTTCTTGAAGTTTCCAGCTGTGATTACACTCCATTTTCGTCCTTGATTCTCGTTTAACAAGCTCCAGGTATAAGGATCTTCTTCTTCCTTCTATTTTAGTCTTTTGAGCTCATTGGAGACTTTTTCTCTAACATGCAAACCCATTTTCGAACTAGGGGTTTTGGTTGCTCAAAATGATGATTTTTAGAATGTTTTCATGGGGTTTCTTGTAGATTTCGTGGCTTCCATTGGTAGCGATCTCGAGGGATTTTTTGAGCTTAGCTATTGGTGAAGGCAAGTGATCAACTTAGTTTTCTTGATGCATGCAATGGTTGAATGGTTTATTTTCAATAGTTTGGTACTTTCTCAAAATTTTGTTGAGCAATGTATTCATTCAAACATGTGTTGTGAGTTGAACTCTTGTTTTAGTTTGAAATGTATATGCTTGTAGTTTTATCTTAATGGTTTTCATTCCATTCAAGTAATTTTTATCTTGTTTTAAATGTTGTGCAAATGGATGAAGAAATGGTGGAATGTATTTTGGAATGAATGGATGAATTGGTTGTTGAATTGGAATGGAAATGGCCCCTAGGAGAGCATGGAGGCTCAGGGGATGTGCAGGGATTTGACCAAGAAAGAAAGGAAGTGGAATGGGAGGAAATGTGTAGGAAGCAGAACAGGAATTCTGACTTGAACTGGGTTGTCGAACACAGTCGGTCAGCTGGCGGTCAAATGTCGGCTAACCAACATGTCCACTTCGGTCGACCGACAGCCAACCGAGTTCAGTTCGGTTCCACTTCCAGAAGCGTGTTTTGTGACAGGGAATCGTCGGTCAACTGTGGACCAACCGACGTGCTCAACCTCGGTCGACTGACAGCCAACTGAGGGAAGTTTGGTTCCATTTTCAGAATGGTGATTTTCTGTCAGGAAATCTGATGGTCAGCCATCGGTTAGCTGACGGTTAACCGACGCTCACCTATTCGGCTAGCCGACAGGCAACCGAGAGTTGACCGAGTTTTCAAAAGTAGATTTGTTGTGAGAGTTTCTTGGGATTGAAAACCTAAATATGATTGGGAACTTTCAAGCTAGAGTTCGTGTGCTTGAGGCTCAAAATGTACTTTTACCTTCTGAAATACCAATCTCTCTCTCATTAAGACATTCGGGTCTCAACCACATGAAGATCAAATGAAAGGTCTTATCGTATGCTTGACAAGTTTCGCTTGGGGTCGCGATTTGATACATCGAATTTCGTTCTAGCACTTGCTTTGTTTTGTACAAGTATAAGTTTTGTTTTGAATTGTTTAAGGACCTTGTTGGGGAACACTTTACAATCTACTCTTGTTTAGCTTCGCTTTGCATTGTTTTGATAAGTGTTTTCCCTTGTTTTCGATAAGTTTTGTACAAGTGTCGACATGTTTTGTGCATACATGAATATCATTGAATACCGCTGAGCTTGGACTGCCCTCTCAGTCTGATCCACTAGTTAGCGGGTCCTTAAGTATAAGAACAATCTGCAGATTAGTCGTGTAATTGTACACATTCTTGTTTTGTCCGGTTCCTCGGCCGGTTTTCCCGCTCACCTTGTGTGACTCGGGCTTTTGTTTTGTTTCGTTTCATTTTGTCTCATTTTGCTTGCTCTTGTCATCAAGTATGATGGAGAAAGGATGAGCTCAATGTGGATTAATGAATCATGTTGTTTTCTCGAAATCATGCTAGTTTTGCTTTATACTTTAAATATGTTTTGTTCAGATCTCATATCATGTTGGGAAAAGGGGCTTTAGGCAAATATGGTGGTGCCACAGCCGGGTCAAATGAAGAATTGGGAGGGGTGATCTCCTTTCCATTAAAAATCAATTCAGCCCTTAAGCCCTTGGGATGGGCTGTGGGTTGTCTTAAGTCATGCTTAGGCTCCTCCGGCCTAGTTTCGATCTCATGCTCATTGCTCAATATGACAACTATGGTTGCTTGCTCATGATAGGTATCCTTAGGTTGCGAGCCACTACCCACCTCAAAAGTATTCTTGGGGTAAACCGTGGGTTGGCTAGGCAAGCGTCCCTCCTCTCTTCTGTTAAGAGCATTAGCTATTTGCCCTATATGGGTCTCTAGCTTAGCTATGGACTGAGAGTGGGAATGGACTAGCTGAGTGCATGCTTTGAGCTCTTTAAGCTCTAACAACACTGTCCCCTCAAAAGATGGAGTTCGTTGAGGTGGTTGAGAGTTGGGATGCTGGTAGGACTGTTAGGAACGATAGGCCGCATGATTGAAGGGAAGATTAGGCCCATTGTCCGGTTGAGAATATGAAGTACCTTGACCGGGCGACTTCCAGGAAAAGTTGGGGTGATTGCGCCATCCCGGGTTAAAAGTATTCGAAAATGGATCATTACCCGGTTTGGAAAACCCCTATGTAGCATTCACTTGCTCTTGCACGAATTCAGAAAACTGAGAGGCCGCAGGGCAATTGCTCACAAAATGAGCGGGACTAGAGCACAAAGCACAAACACCTTGAGAGGGTGGGGATTGGAGAGTTTGACCCACAGATAATAGCTGATCTAACTTTTGGGTCAAGGCAGCCACTTGAGTGGTAAGTTTATTAAGGGGTTGAATTTCAAACACCTTTCTAGGTTTGTGTAAGGTGGAGGCTGCCGGCCTCTCCAATCTAGAAGTGGAACCGTGGTGCTGAAAAGTCTCACTCATGTTCTCAAAAAGCTCCCATGCCTCATCCTCATTTTTCAACATAATTGATCCTCCACTGGCGGTGACTACCATGTTTCTCCATTTAGGGGACAATCCATCAAAAAAGAATTGCACCAATTGCCACTTGGCAATTTGGTGATGAGGACACTTCCTAATGAGATCCTTGAATATATCCCACGCCTCATAAAATTGTTCATTATTAGTTTGGGCGAAGGATGTGATAGATCTCCTGTACTGATTTGTTTTGCCCACATAGGAATGTTTATCTAAAAATTTTTATTGCAGTTGGGCCCAAGTTGTGATGGAATTCGTAGGTAAAGTACTCAGCCAATACTTAGCTTTGCCCATTAGTGAAAATGGGAAAAAAAAACATCTTAAGGGCCTCACTACTGAAGTTGTTTATCCTCACAGTGGAACAAATAACCAGAAAATCATCAATGTGATTGTATGGATCTTCATTGTTCAAGCCATAGAAAGAAGGAAGTAAGTTGATTGTACTAGGCTTGATTTCATAATGAGTTGCCTGCACCGTAGGCAGCTGAATACACGATGGGGAAGCGTATTCCGAAGGAGTATAGTGCTCCTTCAAGGGGCGGAGAGGGGGAGGAGGAGGTGTACCGGGTGGGTCTCCTCTTCATTTTCTTTCTCTGCCATTTGTGAATTTGTGTGTGAGGACTCAGCAGAGTCTTTAGATGATCTAACTTTCCTAAGGACTCGCTTTAAATTTTGGTCTAGAGATTCCAAATGTGGATGACAAGAGCGACGACCAAGCATGCACACACAAAATTTACTGCAATTCTGTAAACAGAATCAGAAAGTCAAGGACTTACCTTGCCTTGGGAAGAAAAGAGAAATTTCTTTTGAGTAAAACTCTGTCCTTTGTGAACTCTCTTGGATCCCTGCACAAATTCTAGGATTCTGTGTTAGAACTAATATCCTGCAGTAAGGATAGTAAATGATGTGAGTAAAGATGACAAAGTAAAATAAAATAAAAAGAACTAGAAAAAGCGAAACTAATATAAGAATTAAAAGAAACAAACAACCGTGCTAATTGTCCCCGGCAACGGCGCCAAAATTTGATCCGTCCTAGAACAGGGTTTGCAAATATAAATTATCCCGATGTTAACTGGGTGTCGTATCCACTAGGACAAAAAGGCTAAGTTGCGTTGTTTCCTAAATTCCTAAACTAATCCTAATAGAAAACAAAGTATTGATTTCTAAACTAATCCTATGAGAAAACAAAGTGTTGGTTTGATGGGTTTGATTCCTAAATTAACAAATTAAAAGACAATGTTTTAATTCAACCAGAGAAAATATCTCAGGGCACGAATCCCCTCTAACCTCGCATAATGGCAAGTATAGATCTAGGGTTTCACTATCAACGCTAAAAAGACTCAATTTGGTTACAAACCTTCAAGAGTCAACAAATAAAGGATGTGGATGTAGATCGGGGCATAACCTATCTCTATGGCATAAATTATCCTAGATCTGACAACACATTCAATCAAGCACCGTTATATGACCTAGTATTCAAATCTACAAGATTAAAATACTAAAGAAAGAGATATTGCATTAAAGAAATAAAATCTAATTAATGGAAAACATCATTGTCATATAACCAAAAGCGTTTAAAGGAATACCCTAGAACCTATACATCACCATAAACACAATATTAGGGCTTCATCGCAGCCCTAAGATAAAGATTTAGTTACTCATGGCGAGAGGCTGACGAAGAATCTTTGACGAAATCCCCATTGATGCTCTTCCAAAGCTCCAAAACCTCGCTCCCGAACTTCTCCCAAGATGTGAATGTCCTCTAAAACAAGTTTGGACTTTAATTTATAGGTTTTGGCAAGAGAAAACCTCGTCAAAACACGCATGAGGCGGTCTCCATCCTGTCCGGGCGTCCGGATGCCCAGAAGTAGCAGCTTCCGGGTCAATTCTGTGGCCGGGCGTCCGAACTCCAGGAGGCAGAACCTTCGGGTGTTTTCTGACTTTTTCTAGATTTTTGCAATTTCTTCCTATTTCTCGCCAATTTCTTCCCCAAAGCTCTAGCGCACCTGTAAACATCAAAATAATATAATTAGACTAGTTAAACGCATCGGAAGGTATAACAAAGTCCTTATTAAGGGGCCTAAAATGTATATTTTAGGCTCTCATCATCGCTCCCCAGGTACATTGTTAATTCATTAAGGTTGTAAGAGGATTCTCTGAAAGAAAATGAGTTACTTCCGTGAGATTTCCTCATAATACTCCAAATGGCCTTCTTTTTCCTTTTATGTACCTAGGGGGCATGTTGGGACCATGGGGTGAGATGATCTACCTAATTGGGTAGCATAGTCCAAATAAAGTGTTTCTAATTGTGTCTTAACTATAAACATGTCATTTACATTAGTTGTATTCTTGTTAGATTTTATTTCATCAAGAAGGGTTTCTACACCTTTTAATTTCAATCTAGGATCTAATGCAGCAGCTATACAAAAGGTTAAAGGAGCTATTCTCCAATATTGTGAAAACTTAGCCTCCATTTGTACACACATAAGTTGAAAAAGCTGAAAATCTCTATACTTTTTAAAAGTAAGACTTGTTTCATAAAAAAGAGTTAAAGCTTGATTTGATGTTGGATAATATACCCCGAAAAAAAACAAGGTTGCATCATGAAAAACTTCTAAAAATCTCTTATTATCTTAAGAAGGGTCCATCTATCATCACTTATATAAATACTTTCATGTGTTAAATAAAGTTGACAATACTGATTTAGTGCCATTTTATAGGCACATGCTTGTTTTAACATTTTATAGGTAAAATTCCATCTATGCTTTACACCTTGTGATATTTTTTTTGGTCTTAGACCCAAATTTACACATAGTTCCCTCTACCATTGTTTTCGTGAGGGAGAACAAAAAATGAAACCTACAATCCATTTAATGATGTCTAAATCATCTCTAATAGATTTCACCCCAACTTATATGATAAGATTTATGATGTGGCATGCACATCTATTGTGAAATAGAGCTCCATTTAAATCGAGTTGACGCATAGGTTTTAGTAAATCTGTTGCAACATTGTTAGTGCTTGCATATCTAAAGTTATAACAATTATCTTATTTTTAATATTATATTATCTAAGTTTTTTAAGGATGGTGGACCCCATTCTAGCACCAGTGTGTGGTGATAAGTGCGCCAAAAACTTGATTGTAGCCCCAAGTGCAAGGCCGCAATTGTAGTAATAATCGGTGAAACCGAGTCGATCCACGGAGAGTTATTTATCGCAAAACCTGTCCTATTAAAAAAAAAACTAGCTCTAGCCTAAAAAAAACTATATAAATCAAATTCCCTAATTGAATTAAAAATTAATTACAAATCTTTAAAATTAATTACAACCAAAGAAAATTAAAATCCTAATCTAGAAACCTAATCTAACCACTACATCACCATAAGAATTATTAGCCCAACCAATTGCAATAATTGTTAAGATGTATAAAATAAAAAAAATAAAATAAAATCAGAGAATAAAGAAATTGGATTTTAATTCTAAAACTTTGCAATAATTACTTTGCTTGATGCCATCAAAAAAAATAAGTCCACCGCACCAAGTGCGCACTGTCACTACGCACAAAAATTCGATGTTGACCCATTGGTGAAGACCAAGACCCCATAAACTTGATTTATTAACGAAGGACCCATTACAAGCAACTAACCATTACAAAGTTCTTTTAATAAAAATAAAGTGCATCCAACCTTACCATAGACACATGAAACACTAAACGGAGGAGAGGAACACGCGGTCTCGAACGGCGACCCAACCGGCTCTCGTTTCGCGATATGAAATCCAAGCAGGGGAAGATGATTTCAAGGCTGGTCCGATGGTAGAGTGACGATAGCAATAGTAGCAGTGCGACAGCGTAGAAATCCAAGTGGTGGTGTGCCTTAGGGAAGGCCTTGGATGAAATATTGATGGAAGAAGGAGAGATGAAGAAAAAAAAGTGATGGAAAAGGGGGAAAAATAGTTGCTGGTCGTCCAAGGGGATAGGGGGAGATGTAGTGCACGTCCAGCCCTTTTTGTGCTCTTTTTATGTTGGTTTGATGGCTTGTGGTCCAAGGTATTTGATTTGGATAAGATTTAGTAGTGTGGGGTCCAAGTTGGATTAGGATTAGGAGGGTTTTTAGAGAGTTTCTAAGGGTTTTCCATCTTGTTATCTCCTTGGATTTCTTGGCACATAATCCTATTAAAAATAGGATTCTTTATGTCTCACACAACTTCCTCTCCTGGGCCCACTTCAGATTTAATTCAAATTTTGAAACAATAAGGCCAGCCCCCTTTTCTGATGTGTTTTATCTCCTTGGAGGTGGTGTTGGACGTGCAACACTTCTTGGGAAGAATCTTGGTTTGCAAACTTTAAATCTTGAGACCTATCTTTTAGGAGATAAATTTAACAACTTATTGCTAAAATCTTGCACTCTTTCAATTTGTTTCCAACTTGGATTGCTTAGCAAGATTTCCAATCTTTTGAAGTCTTCATGGCTAAAAAAACCTCTTAGCATGGCCCACCTTAAAAATCTCTTCAAATCTGAATTTAATTTCATCCCAAACATGACATAGGAGTGGGCCATACTTGGAAGAATGCAATCTTGAACTATCCCATGCTTGAACGTCCAATATCCCTTGCTTTGAAATTGAAACTTTTGAGTTTCAAAAAATCTTGAACCAAATCTGAGCAAAAACTTGTTCCCAAGTGTAGGGTGCGATTGTAGTAATAATCTGGTAAATCTAGGTCGATCCACAGGGAGCAATGCTTTTTAAGAAACTTTCCAACTTTGACCTATCCTAAATAATCACTAAATCTGGCCTAAATGGAAACTAATTAAATTATAAGAAAAATTCTAAAAACTGAAAATTAACAATTACAACTTTCAAAATAAAAAATAAACCTAAACTAAGTAAAGAAACCTAGTTTATTCAAGCCTATTTTAACTATAACCTACAAAAGTAACAAACTCATCAAAACAACCAATTTAATATAAGAAAAATCAAAACAAAGTTTCCTAAATTAGATCCTACTTACCAAAATCAATTTTTATGCAAATATGAATGATCAATGCAAATCATGATGAATGCTGAAAATTTCTAAGTCTGGAAAAAACTGTGCACAGGCCTATTTTCACTGGACTATATGACTGGCCTAAGATGATGTGAACCTAAATCTAATGGCTGTTATCAATACTCTGATGATGCATGAACAAAACAAAAAAGAAGAATCGAAAAAGGACTTAAAACGAAAACGATATGATCACCTAAATATGCCTACTTGAACTGTTTTGTGCTGGAAATGTATTCGCAAGCTGTCCAACTACCCCTGTTTGGGCCTCTCGTTGACACGGTTCCCGATGTTATTTTTAGCTAAAATTCTGGGGTTTCAAAGTCCTATTATCATACTTTAAATCTGTTATTTTTTAGAACAAAATCTTCACGTTTACCTGGTTTTTAAATTGTACACTTTTGTAACACAGTTGGATCAATTCTGCTGAAACTGTGGAGAATTTTTCACTATTCACATACCAAGTCCGAATTTAGTCTTTCTTATTAGTTGATAATATTGTGATTTCAGTAAGAAAACCTTTTCTAATGCAATTTCTAGATATGATGCATGCAAAAAGACACTTTCGAACCATATGTTATGCAAATAACAAGAATAGAAAGTTTCAACTAAACATAGAAAGATGCAAGTTGTAATCTCTAGATCTAGAATTTGTAAATAAAAGTAATCAGAATATTAACTTAAACAAAAACAGAAGGGGTGGAAAATAAAAAGCAGAAAAGTAGTACCAAAGATCTAGAAACTAGACAATCCTACACGTATTGACAATGCAATGATGATGTCCTCTCTTCTCAGAGTAGAAAAAAATTATGCAAGTGATTTTCTGATGTCTCTCGACTTTTAATCAGTTTATTTTATTTTCAAAATCCTAGATCTAATCATGTGAAATATTGTCTCCAATCACAACACATAAAAGAACCAAAAAAAGAAAATTAAACCACTTACATAAACACGCATAATCAATCCAAGCAGTATCTTTATTCCTTGATCTTTGAGTACAAGAAATTAATGTTCTTCTCTTCTTTTTATTCTCAACATGGCCTGACAACCTATGTCTGAAAGAATTAGAAGAAAGAAGAAGAAGAAAGGGACTTAGAGAGAGAAAGGGGTGGAGTGGAATGGAGAGAGAGAGAGAGCCTCCAAGATATTTACACAAAGTGATGGACACCCAACACCTCTTCATGGGCTGATTTTATTGTTTGTGATGCCTCCCCTTTTGCTAAGAATCTCCTCTCTTTTAAGAACTTGTTTCCTAATGTGTAGAGATTTCTTGCTTAGGCCTTTAGCTAGGTTTCACACTTGGAAAGAATTTGACTTTTTAAGGATTTGTTGTTAATTGCAATTTCTTGGAGAACAACCACTTCCTTGTAGAGTCCTAAAATATCTCTCAAAAATTACAAGTGGTGTTGATGAAAGAAGCTTTCCAAATATTGAGATATCTTGCAATTCCCGTCTACAACTGTAGCAGACAACTTCCTGACATCATATCTCCCTCAATATAGCTCTGATTTACATAATCTTGAGCTCCACGGATATCTACTCGAAAAGACATTTTCAATGGTACTAGATTGCCCCGATCCGACACTCGGTTTGAGAATAATGCCCATTTTAAGTTGCTGCCCCTAAAAAATCCGGGAATAATTTTGCACAAATAGAAGCTTCTATGTTGGCATGCAATGGGGTGTGTGGGACCCATGTTGGACATCCAAGGCATGCTTATTTGACCCTCCTTTGACCTCTCTTTTCAAATTTCATCAATGGGGGTCCCCATGTTGAGTTCTCCTACAAATTGAAAGAAATAAATTTAACATTAATTACGTGTAAGAAAATAAACATGAATCATGCATGGGATCCTACATGTCTAATGAAAAACCTTAATTTCACAAATTTGAGATCTCAATTCCTATTTTGGGGTGATAAATGAG
This sequence comes from Persea americana, assembly GCA_029852735.1. NCBI lineage: Eukaryota > Viridiplantae > Streptophyta > Magnoliopsida > Laurales > Lauraceae > Persea > Persea americana. The sequence goes on from CM056817.1 coordinate 25,250,997, forward strand.
ATAAAAAACCTTAATTTCACAAAAGTCATCCAATTCAATGAATTTTGACCAATTTTGACCATTTTCCCAAAAATATCCCCAAATACATGTAATCATGAAATTAAGTGCAATTCTATGAAATTAAACCTAATTAAGTCCACAAATGCTCATGAAATGATGACCTAATGACCTGATTTTGTGGACTTATCACACCCCTCAACCAACTTTTCGCTAGTCCCTTAGCAAAATAAGCGACAATGAATAAGAATCACATAAACTAATCCTAAAGAAAATAAACTAATGCAGAAAATAGAAATGGAAAACACCACTTTCGCTGGTACTCTTGATTGCATTTAGCGTATGTAGTAAGCCATTAAAACCCTAGGTTCCCCCTAGTGGACGAGTTGTGCCTCGTGAGGGTTTGCAGTGAATATACCCACAAAATTCTCCTCTTCTTCTTCTTTCTTCAAAGTCAAAATAGAAACCTAACAAAACCTTGGGAACGTTTTCAAAAAGAAAATCTACAAACACCGATGTTCTCGATTCTTGGAATTTTTCAAAGGCAAATCTTAAATTAGGTTCACAAATCTCATCTTTTGGTCAGAAATTCTCGAAATCATGTTGAATTGATCGTGCATGGTGATAAGGACGTATACGAAAAACATAGGCATCAAATGATCCACCAAAAATTTCTATGAAAACTATTTTTTTATCCAAAATTCTGGGCCACCTAACCTTAGCAAAAAAAAAAAAAAAAAAAAGTTTTCCTCTCAAGGCGACCATGACGGCTTTCGCACTGCTATTTTTCCAAAGGCCGCAAGTGTTTTTTTTTTTTTTTTTCAAACACGCACATGTGACTGTGCAATGTCCAGGTCCCTTAAGCTTTCTAATTAACCGATGTAGCAAGCATTAAGCCAATGGCTCCCAAAACATTTCTAGCAATAACTCTGGATATTTTCTGTCATGAAGGAACAAAGGCTTTCCTAAAAAATCTTTCAAAGTGTCGGTCTTCGGCAAGTATGAATGGTAATTGGCGGACTATTATAAACCTTATAAGTTGATATCTAGCATTATTAGGGTAATAGTGAAAAATTCATAAACCACCGGTTGAATTTGTTTGAGAAAGTTGTGTTTGGATGGTCCCACCTCTTGCCCCAGCGTCAGCGATATTCGTGTGTATGGGCACACACGTTCTCATGTGTCTAAAAGGTGGCCAGTGCCACTTGCTGATTTGGCACTGAGGAGATCTTTGCAATATTTATACTGTGCATTTTCATTTGTTCCTCCTTTGGGATTTGGGACCTTAACTTAACAAAATGAGACCGTATAGGAGAAGTCAATCTTGTTTTTCTCTTCTTTTTAGTCGTAGAACCCCGAACATGCAGGCTCTTCACCACCAGTGAGTTTGGGTTTTTGGGGATTATGACTAGCTACTTCTATCCCCTGACTTTGATCTAAATGAATAAATTCATGATCTTTCTCATTTAGAGAGAAGTCAAAGTTGAAAGGTTGTGATAGTCCAGCCATTTTTTTAAATAAAAGATTTTCAAAAAAAAATTGTGCATAATGTGTTTTTTGTGATAATTTATATAAAAAAGGGGAGAAGAGGAGACTTAATATATAAGATTTCATACTATGTATATTATTACTAAATAAAACTCAAAATTAAAACTAATAAATACATTTATGAGAGAGGGAGAGCTAATGGAGAGCTCCTTCTTAGAGATATTCTCCACTTTAGAGAAGTCACTCTTACTCTTCACTTCTTAGCAAACTTTGTAGAGAGTTTAGACTTTAGAATGGGACTTAAAAGAGCTTGGAGCCTTAGAACCCACTGAGGGAGTGTGAGAAATGAGAGAGTAGATGAGTGTAAAGAAATGAGAGAGTAGATGAGTGTAGAGAAATGAGAGTAATAAGGGATATTTATAGAGTTCCTAAGTGATAAAATGACACAAAATACCCCCTCATATGACCATTTTATAGCAGTTAGGGGGGGTTAAAAATATAAACAATGCATTTTGACCCTTTTTTTAGAAGGGGGTTTTCAAAAATTCTGATCGTTGGGCCTGGGTCAGGCCATGCCGGGTCGGGCCGCCCATGGGCTTAGGGGCGTTGGCCTAGCACGGCCCAAGAGGGACACTCGGGCGGGGCCGTGCCAGCTCGTTGACCAAGTCAACGCCCATGCTCGATTTTTTTTTGGGTTGGGTCCATGCTAGGCTTGGGCCACCCCCCACCCATACTTACATGCTTATTGGGAGCCCTAGATGGAAGGTGCCAATCTAGAGATATGTTGGTGGGGCTCAATGCATGTAACTGTATTCTACCAATTTTTCTGGTATGGAACTCCGTTCGGTTATATAGTTTTGTTAATCTCATTCGTCTCTGCGTTTTCAGATAATTGGGTATGCTTTTTATTTTCTGTTTATTTGGGTATGATGAAATGCATGCTAATTGGTGGATAAAAATCAAGTTTTTTTTTTTTTTCTATTTGTTTGGGTATGATGAAATGCATGTTAATTGAGTGAATAAAAATCAGTTTTCTTTATTAATTTTAGTGGATAGGTTATGTATGTTAATTGGGTGGATTTAAGTTTTCATTAATGGGTTTCTCTTTCTATAAGTTAGGATGAACACCCTATTTGATTATATATGCTATTAAAGTTATTCTTGCAGCATTTTAGTTACTCTTTACTAATTCTGTTTATGTTCATGCCTACTACTGTATTTGAAAGTAAGAAATTGTTTCAACTTTCAATTCATGTGCATATGGATGTACACCAAGTGTTTGATTATATGCTATTGAAGTTATCCTTGCGGAGTTTTAATGACTCTTTAATAATTCTGTTCATGTTCATGCCTGATGCTATATTTGAAACTAAGAAAGTGTTTCAACTTTCAATTCACGTGCATTTGGATTTTTTAGATAACACCCAACACTTGAATAGTTAATGACTCTTTAATAATTCTTTTCACGTTCATTCCTGGTACTGTATTTGAAATTAAGAAAGTGTTTCAACTTTCAATTCATGTGCATCTAGATTCTTTAGATAACATCCAACACATTTGATTACTGGCTCATTTGATGGGTATGATGAAATGCATGCTCATTAGGTGGATAAAAATCAGTTTTATATATTAATTGTAATGGAGTGCTTATGTATTTTAATTAGGTGGATTTTAGTTTTCATTGATGAATTTCTTTATATGTAAGTTATATTATGGTATAGATTGAAATTTGTATTTTTAATTTGATATTATTGTATTCTTAATTATGTTCACATATTAATTAATAATGGTTGATGTTGAAACTTTAAGCTTCTCATATCTTCTAAATCAAACAATAGATACCCCTTGTGCATTGTCATATTTTTTATTTATGAAAAAAAATTAAAAAACACATATAATGATCATAACAAGTGGTAGCTAGATCACTAGACTAAGCCTTATCCTTAATAGGCTTGATCTTGGGTTTGTTTGTACTTGGTAGGCATTTTGGCTAGATTCAAGCATGATAAGGGAGAAAGCATCAAGGACTCAAAGTCCGCTCAAGTTGAACCCTTTTGAGTCGAATTAGGCTTTGTGGTGTTGCAGTTAGTCACCAAACTGAATTTTCATTTTGCAAATAAATTGAATCACAGATGAACATATAAGAAATGGTTGTGATCAGATACCCTAAGAGATGACAAAACTTCTAATGCCAACTCGTAAATTTTAATTATGTGTCAACTATCACTTGTCTAAGATGATTGCTTACTAATTAGACACGAAGAACCCTTTGCCCACTACAAAATCAGATATCGTGGCAAGCTTTTTTTTGTTTTTTTTTGTTTTTTGTCACAGCTGTTAAAGAAATAAAATTGTATACACATCTCATTGGCTACTATCCCACCTACCAAACCACAATCATTGCAAAATATTAGCCTTGTGTTTTGGGGATTCCTTTTCTTTTGGGTTGGAGGTATCCTGCAATTTTCTCTTTTTATAGGAAATTGAAACCCTCCACGGTAAGGAAAATCAATTCATTTTTATTTTTTTCTTTTTACATGGAATGCATCTCACCACTCAATTGAACAATGAGTCTGATCTAGAATCAGGAGAACTTATTAACTCCTCTTGTAACAATAATGCACCTTTAGGAAGGGAATGAATACGTTCCATCATGGAGTTTAGATTCTCAATTTGACCATTTGGTCTCAGCTGAAACACTAATGTTGTTACAAATAGTGCAAGATAAAGCATTGAAATGACTTAAATGTAGGTATTAACTCAAAAAGGAATCCCACACCATGGAAAGCAGAGCCGCAATTGTTGGATGACAAGCCCACACAAGTTAGAAGGAAATCCCATGCATATGGGAAGAGACACACACGCAAGTGGGAATAGTGGTATACCTAGGGATCAATCTTTGGGATTCCTCCTAAAAAAATCAGAAATTATTTTTAACCTATTTTTGGAGGCATTATTAAAGAAGGGAGGGGTGGACATGCATTCAAAAGATTTCATGGTCAAATTCAAAGAATTAATGTTTGTGGAATTCTTGAATTCCCAGACATAGTGGAACTCATGAGAATCCTAAAATTCCACTAAAAGGCAAAGGAGCTAGAATTTCTAAATTCCCAAAGGTCATTTGAGATATTTCATGTGGTCGAAATTCTAAAATGCTTGTAAAGAAATATTGCATTTGCAAATGCCAAGAAACAAGATGTCACATCATGTATAAAAATCCCTAATATGGTGAATTCCTATTAGGAATTCCAGCAAGTGAAGCGAGGTAAATGGTCAATTCAAATAAAAAAAATTCAAATTTAAACAAAAGAAATTACTTTCTCATGCTACTAAATAAAAAAAAATCCCTTTCTTTAAAAAAAAGAAGAAGTTAAAGGGCTACAATCTCTTGTCACTAAATGATGTCATTTAATACTTTTTAATTTGACCATTCTTCTTTTCTTGTCTCTTAATTTGACCATGCACCCCACCTCACGTCACTAGCGAAGTTAGCAAACATACAAAGCTTGGAAGATATATCTCGGGGAAATATTTCTCTTTGCATTCGCTAAGGGGTGCTCTCAACCAAACAACTAGTGTATGGTGATGGGCCTCAAATCATATTACGCTCGACAATTTTTCACCCTCCAAAATGGATGCACACTTGATCCAATGGTTCACTTCACTTAGATAGTTACTAAACCTTAGGACCATGCTATCAGGAAGTCCCTATTTTATATAACACTTAAGATGGATCAAATGGTGCCCCCACTGGATGTTCAAGAGCACGGTGAGCACCCGCGCTTAGCCGATGGATTCCCACCACCATATCTTATCTTAACCAATCTTAGCAGCTGAAGGTAATGTTCTAAGTGGGGCCCACACACTTGGAAATTTGAAAACTTTGGAATCCCACTCGGTTGACAATTGTACTCCCACCCAATTAACTCATTCGAAAACACCACGAGTTGATGCAATTTTGTCTGTGTAACCGTAAGGGCACGTTTGGAAAGGTCTGTCGGGTGGAATCCTCGCCCATTTTCGGTGTTTGCGCAAAAAACTCACATTTGGATGTAAATGGAATTGAGGAAAGAGGACATTCCTTTTCCACACATTCGCGGTTTTCGCGGGTCAGACCACCCCCCGTCAGATCCCTTAAATCATCGATTTTAAGAGAGGAGGTATATAAACTAATTTTCTGCACAGAAACTCAGCCTCGACTCCTCTCACGATTTCGAATCCATTTTCCTCAACTTCGAACCCTCTTCTCTGTTGCTGGTGCGATAGGAGGCGACTGACCGGAGTTCGTTGCCGCCACCGGTGAGAAGAGAGAAGAGAGAAAAAAGAAAGAGACCAGAGAAAGAGGAGAGAAATCGAAAATGTCATCGATGGGGAGCGTGAACGAGCCAGCGAAACTCCTCCTTCCCTACCTTCAGAGAGCCGACAAACTCCAGAAACATGAACACCTCATTGCCTATTAGTGTATTAACCCTAATCTCACCCTCTTCTCTCTCCCTCTTTTTAAAACCCTAACCCCAACCCTAATTCTTTCTTCCTTGTAGGTCGATTGTATGCGATGGAGTGCAGACTCAAGATATATGCAAAAGAGTAAATAAAGATGACCAGAGAACTCATTGTCTCTCTCATGAATCAACTCGAGAAGGTCTCTCTTTCATGTCCCCCATTATTATTCTTTATTTGAATGATAGTCTTGTTGTTAATAATAATAACAACTATGAAACAATGCAGTACACTATTGAACAACAGAGGAAAAGTAAACAACCCCACAATCTTTATGAAAATAATAATCGCATCATAGGAAGTGTTAAGTATAATGATAGGGCAGAGTCCTCGATTGGCTTCAACGAGATGGGTCGATGTCCATGAGAAGAGGTATCTTTATGAGCAATGAGAAGACTCAGCCATTGGATTCACACTATGCTTAATATGATGAGATTTAAGTATCGAGAAAGGTGGATTCGCCCATTGCTCCTCTCCTATACGAATCAATTCACAGACATATTTGATACCATTAAGAGATAGGATTTGCAATTTTAAGAATCTAAGATGCTCTACTGCTTAGAGAATGAATGTGCATTTTTTGGATTTCTTTTGTGTAGTAGCCCGGTACTTCATTTCAATGTTGCTTTTGATGCTTTCTTTGGTTCTAGTTGTTGTGCCTTACATGAAAGACCAGTTGCAAACGATGATTTTCAGTAAAAAGTGATTTTTTTTTGTACTTATGCTAGGAAGGGCATGGCGGGCTTTCTTTTATATGGAATATTTTAGCTTTTACTTGGGATGCGGTGTTAGATATATTCTAACCATTAATCATATTACAAACTTGATCGTTGCACTATGTGTGTGCAAAAGTCTTGTTGTTCAACCAATCTTCAATAATGAATAATATGCGATCATAACTCTCTATGGTCTTCCTCACAACTAATTGACGGCTGTGAACTTCTTCATGGGTATGCATATCCTCTATTATGAAGCAAGTGACTCACATGTTCTTACTTCAATGAACGTATAGCAGTTGTGGTGGTGAAAATTTTTATTAAAATTGACCCCTCATTTGAGTGGCATTCTTTCATGTGAGAATGGAGGATTCAGAATAAGATGAAAAGCTTGGGTGGAAAAAGCTGACAAGGTAAGGTACTGTCACAAAGACATGCCAAAAGGAATCCCATCTTGGATTAAAAAAGCACTTAAAATTTCATAGATGAAATTGTTATTTAAGTACAACCTCTTCCACTTTTTGGCCTGGATCAAACTGAGATAGTGAAATAGGATTCATATAGCTGATCAAGCTTAGTTGTGGCGAGGCTTTAATGATGATGATGGTGATGCATATATCGTATGTATATAAAATGATTGTAACAACAAGTTAACGTTGCTGCCTGAAAAGGTTTAAGCAGTGTTTGTCTTTTATTATTCGATATAGGACTGCCACTGTAGGGTGTACCTGATGAATGGCCAATATCTACTTCACAATTGCCACATACAAATTTTTATCAAGCAATGTCAGATTTACTTCAACAGGGATCTTGATTCTCTTTTTTTCTGTTATTTATTATTGCTATTGTTTCATTTGTATGATAGCTATAAAAATCCCCTAAAGTGTGTGTATTGTCTATGCATTTACATGTATAAAACGAACCTGAAAATGTCTGTGAAAACTCTGCAATTTGTATGTATAGACTTGGAATTATATGCTCTGTTAAATGGTTGTAAAGGAGTGGAAGTCATGAATATTCTGGTTGCATAGATATATGCATCGAGTACCACAAAGTTGGTCGGACAATGACATACTAGTATTCTTTCTTTTATTATTTATTTGTATGTGTATGACTTGTTTAGCAAAATGCAGGTTGATAGAAGCGTAAGACCTGACGAAGTTACATTTGTTGGGTGCTTCTGGGATGCAAATATGGAGGATTCTTGGAGTAAGGAAAGAGGCATTTTTATTATACTTTGAGAGAGTATGGAGTGAACCCATTGGTGGAGCACTATGCTTGTATGATTGATCTTCTTGGGAGGTATGGACTTTTAAAGGTAGCTTAGCATGTTATAAGAAATATGGCAGTGGTGCCTAATGTCGCCGTTTGGAGGGCTTTGGTTGGATGATGCAGACTTCACAAAGATGTTGAGTTGGCAAAAAGGGTTGTTTCTGAAACAAAAGCTCGTGATAGTGGGGACAAAGTGGTTTTTGTCTAACTTACATACTTCTATTGGAAGATGGGATAATGTTGAGAATTTGAGGAAGATAATGAAGGGCCAGGGAATTCAGAATATACTCGGTTGCAGTTCGATTGTCGTCGAGAAAAACATCCATGAGTTCATCTCAGGTGACAAGTCTCATCCAAGATTTCCAGAGATTAATGACAAATTGGAGGAACTAGGGGAAGATGGCTGTTGTTGGATATTTGGAAAGATGGAAGTGGTATTTTACGACGTAGATGGGGAAGAGAAATAATAAGTGCTTGGGCATCATAGTGAGAAGTTGGCAAAATGGTTTGAACCTCTGAAATAAAGGGGCCATCTGTGCGCTCACCGAATGAATATGACAAATTAATATTGGACCAGCATTGTATATTCATTGTTTAAAATATTTTCTCTTTTGAGATTCATCTGAAATGTAATACTTTCTCATTATTTTAATTTGATGATAATAACATGGTCCGAGCATTATGTAATCCTTTTTGAAATATGATCTCTTTCAAGACTCAATTCAAATGTGATTTATTCATCTCTCTCTGTAGGAGTGGTCGTTATAAAATAAATAAATAAATAGAGTCCCACACCTTGCTGTTTGGGTCATGGGGGAGATGATCTAGAAAATTTTGTAGAGGTAAGAAAGAATCATCCATTTAGTGAGATAAATACTAGTTGGTTCTAGCCAGTAGCATTTATATGGATATTGATATAAAAAGTACCTAATAAGTTCGAAAAAAATAGAAATGCTCTCCCTTCAAAGGGAGACTTTGTCGGATTTTTCAAACATATTTTTCGTACTTCAGAAAGTTTATGTTTTTCATCGTTTAGGATAAGGGTGGGTTAAATTGAAGATGCTGATTTAGGTTATAAGATATGATGGGTGGTGTTAATGAATTTGAGATGGAGATAATTGGTACTCATTTATCATTGCTTTTTTTTTCCTCACGGATTTCTCTCAATTACCAAACGTGGGTTTGAAGAAATCATTTGTGATTCCTCTGTGTTAGCCAAACGTGGAATGCGATGAATCATTTCCCACATAAATCCTTTATGAAGAAAGTCATAATCCATAGCACCACAGATTCATCCGAAGAGAGGAATCCTCTCCCATTACCAAACGTGCCCTAAGGCACGTTTGGCAAAAGTCCACGGAGGTGATTCCTCGCCAGTTTTCCTTGGATTCGAGAAAAACCTATGGGCTTGTTTGTGTAGCTCATTTTCATGGAAATGGAAACAGTTTTCTGTAGAAAAATTACTTCCTGTATGTTTGGTGCTGCATTTTTCCTAGGAATCACTTTATTGCCAGCTCAGCTTTTTCCTTCCTCACTATGGAAATGGACTTCCCATGGGGGGGTTATGGGAAGTCCATTTCCTCAGAAAACTCCCCCCATCCCCTTTATAAACTTCTTTTCCTACCCATTTCCCATCCAAAACCCTAGCCCCAGTTCTGTAACTCCTTCGTAGACAAGCTTCCTTCTTCCTGGACGAGAGAAGAAGAGCTTTAGCCCCAGTTCTGGAACTCCTTCGTCGACGAGCTTCTTTCTTCCTGGACGGCAACCCTCGCCACTGCAGGTAAATCTTCTCCGTGCCCATTGCTTGCTGCCATATCCCAACCTCTCTCCCTCTCCCTTTCTATTCTCCTAGTTTAACCTCTTTCTTCCCTGCTGCCAGCCACCGCGAGCCGTCTCTCTGCTTCGAGGTTTGATTCGATCCCTTTCTTCTCTTCCTCTTCATTTTTCAAGGTTTTTGTGCTCCATTCTTTCTGATTCGATTTCTACCCAGCCACGATTTCTTCATTGATGTTCTTCAACCAAATCTAAACCTGTCTCGGACAAGGAGGAAATCTTGGGTAAAATCACGGCACCCTTTTTTAAGAGGTGGAAATGAAGATGCACCGCCCAAGAGAAAAGCTACAGTTCGTTTTTAGATTTTCAAATTGCCATTTGGATGGTCCTCCAGATGGTGAATGATAAAGAAGATTTATACAAGGTAGAGAACTATAAGTGAAACCCTTATTCTTTTACATCTCCTCTGTTTGCCATATGAATGGTAGGGATCTTGTGTACTTGTGTGACGTGTTACATGTACACAAAAGCAACTCAAGCAAAGGAGAAAGAGAAAGTGAAAAACACTGTGAACAAAGCTTTTCAATCAACTAAAGTCTGGGTAGTGTTTTTAATCACTGTGAATCATTTTTAACTTAATCACAACCCATTTGAAAGCTTAGGACTTGAAAACCCAAAGCTTAGTTTGGTTGTTGCTGATGATCGGGTTGGGCTGTCGATGGATCTTCTGGTTTTATGTTTTCTTCTTTAATGATTTAGTCTGTTTCTTGATGTCGACGAAAGCTTTGTATAAAAATGTGCCCTTTTTTGGCGTTTGGATGTTGTTTGCTGGAAATATAGGTCTGGATTTAGCTGTACACTCTTTAAAACACTATATTGTGTGAACATGCCCATTAATTCACATACTTTCATGGACCCACATGCCCATTTATTTTGTCCTAAATTTCTTATAATCCATGATTTTATACATAGAAGTATAAACAAATGAGTAAATAGAAAGTAAATTACAAATGATAATACCATTGTAGTTTTGTTTTTTTTTCCATAGAAAAGTGCCGCACCAAACAATAAATTCTAGTTTTCCGTAAGGAATTTGCAGCCACACCAAACAATATCAGTACCAATTCATCGAGGAAAAACTTTTTGCATCAAACATAATTTTTTGAGTTCCACGGAAACACTTTTCCAAAGTATTTGAAACCCATGGATTTTGCTGATGTGGCAATTTCCAATTTCCATGGAAATTACGTTTACACAAACGTGCCCTATATTTAATTGCAAATCCAATGGTACGAGAGGAATCCCCATTATACATAAAAGTCATCACAAACACTGAAAATGGAGATCTGACCTCCCCCATGGAACTTCACAAATCCACGCATTCACTGATTTGCGGATGTACAGTGCAAAGGCGGTAATATTGAGTTTACCGATTTTTGCAATGGAACCATATTTTTGGTCCCACAGTCACAGTCCGAACCGGTAATCATGTATATTTATAACGTCCAAAACGGCCAGTACACTAAAAATCATCCGTTGATCTATCTCATATTTTGAGATCCGCTCTCTATTACCAAACGTGCCCTAGGGTCCAGGGTCTGAGATCCGCTGTCATCTTCTCTGTCTCCTCAAGTCTTCCCGTTTTCTACCTCTCTCCCTTCTTTCAGCCCAAATCCCCCAAAACGCTAATCATCGAGACTTCTCTCATACACAGAGACCAGACATAGCTTCCTCTATTCTTCTTCCTTTTCCTCTTCTTCTCTTCTTATCTTCTTCATCTGTCTGGAGCTGCTGCTTCTAATGATTTCGAGCGATCGAATCCTGTGATGCATTCAGAGGCTCGTGGAGATCATGCCTGCTCTCGTCAAGAGGATTTTGATCGTTTTTGCTCTCGATCGAGGGTTTTTGGGTTTCGGATCTCAGAGGCTCGAATCATGCCTTCTCTCATCAATTATGGAGGTAAAGTTCAAATCTAAGCTGCTTCCGTTCGGATCTTGCTGTTTATTTTTAGGAGATTTGCGTAGATAGGGGTTGCTGTTAGTTTTTTTTTTTTTTTCTGTCATAGGCTTCTGAAAATCGATTTTTGGTGGATCAGAGCGTTTTTAAGGGGTTTCACTCTGTTTTTTTTCGGTTTCTTGTTGTTTTGTGATTTCATGTTCGTTTTCGCAGATCCGATTTCTTAAGTTAAGGTATTTTGATTTTCCCCCTTTCCTTTGAAAAATTCCCGATCGTGTGATTTCTTCGATTCTCTCTTTAGATCTGTTTGTGAAAACTGTTTCAAATCCATTATCTAGGCATATAACTTTGTTTATGTCAAAACCTACTATTCTTCTTGCATGCAAGTTTTAATCTTCTTCTTCTTCCTTTTCTCCCCCTTTTCATCTTTTCTCAAAACCCTAGTTCAGGATCAAAATGTTCGATTTTTTCTTAATTGTCATCAAGTATCATGAAAAACCTAGGGTTTACAACTGCTCTTACAATATGCACCACCAATGATTATGGATTGTCCGATGATAACGGACGAACATGAGAAACATGAAAAAACACCTGTTTTGATTTCGGGTAAATCCAATCCCATTGCCGTATAGGGACCTATTTGATTTCAAGAACTTGGGAAGTTCATGTTGGGAGAATCCCAGAATCCCCCTAATTTCTGTTAGTGGAATTCCTTTCAAATCTAATCGCATGGAACATGGGTATTTTGTGGAATTGCTGCCTGCTCATATTCCTCTTATCAAATAGGCCATTAATGAGCTCTTGTTGAAACCTCAGATTCTGGTCAGACACTGGTTAGAAATTGGAGAAAGGTTTTAGAGAGAAATAGAAGCATACATTGCACTGTGGGAGATATGATTGCCCTTAGATCTCCTGTACTAAATTCGACCATGTAATCTAAGACAATACCCTCTATTTTAGGCCCCCTAAATATAGGATTGACATCTTAAAAGCAACTCATCTCCTCACAGTAAAAGCTAGGAGAAGAAATTCCTTCTTCATTTTTTTAAAGAAATTGTTAGTGATTGACAATTGACTACATTATCACTATTGTGTTCAATCTTAAGGTAGGACTAGCTCCAATGTCACCGGAGGAGATGACATTCATTTAATTAAACTGAGTCCAGATTCTCTTAATCCCATATCTGTCATGTACTCATTCTTAAAGTGAGACCGACTTATATTGAAGTGAGATTTTAAGATTTATCTTTAGAAGGGATGGCATCCGGATCCTCTGCCGTGGTCAATATAAGTAAGCCATGTAATAAATTCGTGGAACTCCAATTTGGTGCTCACATAGAGATAATCCGGACGGTTAAAGATTAATCTCATCCCATCAATAGACATATCCTAGAGTTTCAGCTTAAAAAAAGTCTCACCATCCAATTGAACACCATGGTGAAAACGTGACCGACGTGGATGTAGAATCGTTGCGGATGTGGTGTTTATTACGTTTCTGCCACGATGCTCAATCTAACTGTGAGATCCACTCCTTTTTAACTCAAAACTGTATGATATGCTGGTGGATGGGATGTGATTAATCTTTAACAGTTTGGATCATCTCTATGCAGGCAGCAAATTGGAGTTCAAGGAATTTATTATACGAAATGGCTGCAATAAAGCATCTGAACTCATTTTGAACATGCCAAATTATTTATATATACAGCCCATAATGGAGTTCCATACATCCCACCCTAGACGGGAAAGCGCATTAGAGAAGCCAAATAATCTATACATATTTAATTTATTCGAATTGTCAATAGGTAAGCCCCACGATGTAGTTTCACTTCTCTCACAGGAAAGTGTGTGCGAGACACAACTCTCTAACAAGTAATGCCATTACCGCACAAACTACATCTTTACACTTTAATGCCAGAATAGTAAGGAAAATTAAAAAAATCTGTGACATGTTTCTCATTCCATGTAATGTCAAATTGACAATTCTGGGCACCTTCAGGTTAATATCCGCAGTGACCATAATCATCTTTATATTTAATTGGTATTTTCAAATTTAAGATTTTTTCTTTGGATATTAAAAACTCTAAAATAAAGAAATAACCATATTTCTAAATAATTTCTAAAAGAAATTAATAGATATGAATATATTATCGATCTCTAAAAAATTTTCTAACTTCGTCGTTGCTAGTTGACTATCGTTTGCCCCCTCTAGAAGAAATTTCTGGCTCCATCACTGGCCCTAAGCCATGTAGATGAAAACACCCAAGAAACAACTCATGAGAACACACTGTATAATTTTATTATCAATAGCATACCTTACAACCAAGAGTTCCTCTCTATATATAATAGAGGAATGGCCTAATAAGGAAACGTTCATCACTAAAATCTCTCCATAAGATCACTAAAATCTCTCACTAAATCAAATCAACTAAATTAAGAACCTAATTAAAGCAAGCAAATTGACAGAAGATTTCCTGGCGGGGCCCATCAGCGGGCCATATTCTTTTTGGACGATACGGCATCATGAAGGGTTTTGACTGTTGCTTTGATTGATAGACTATAGTGGTCAGTGAATCATCAATTCATCCACTAATTTCTTCTGGGTCATCAATGTTTTTAATGTCTTGGCATGTAAACTGGAGTGCTTATGGTGTGCTTCTTTCAGGGGTGATTATTGCTGCAAACTTGATGGGCTGCGATGTTCAGGACTTGATGTTAGCTTTATCTACTTGCAGTATCCTAGTTGGAAATGATAATACTGTCCAAAAGCTAACATCACCGCAGGTCTGAGAATTAATTGTAGAGTATTCATGCTCTCTCTGTGTATATTAATAGTCCCCTTACTGTGTTGTTTTGTTTCTTCCAGGCCATTGATACTAGGGATGCATTAGCAAAGTTTATCTATGCAAGCTTGTTTGACTGGTTTGTAGATCAGTTAAACAAGTAACTCGAAGTAGGCAAGTGACAAAGTGGAAGATCCATAAGTATTCTTGATATCTAAGGATTTGGATTCATGTGATGTATGTATTTCATTTTGTATTTCATGCCGAGCTATTGAAAGCATTACTTTCAAATACTAAAATCATGTTTCTTTGACCCATTTTATTCCCTCTTCTATAGACGAATAGCTTTGAACAGTTTTGCATAAATTACGTGAATGAAAGGCTACAACAACATTTCAATCGGCATCTATTCAAACTTGAACGGGAGGTGAGTGTCCTCGATCTTTTTAGCGTCACAGGTCATTCAGTTTGATTTACAATAGGATGTTTGTTTGCATAAGGATGTTTGAAGGATTTAATTTCTTTTTGTTTTTGTCATTTAATTTTGTGTGTCGTTACAAAACAAGCGTTATGAGTTATTTCTATTTTAATTATCGAAATGAACCAGTTACATGTTTAACAGTACTTTAAAGAAAATTTAATTTCATTCGTTTAGATGAGAATTCTCTTAATTGTTTCCAAGTGATGGTTAATGGAAGGATGCATGGATCAGTTCCCCTCCTGTTTTAAATTCCCAAACCCTTCTATGGGGTTCTAGGATTTACTACAGCTTTTATTAAATCTTGTTACCTAGTTTGTCCAAAAACTAAATAAATAAATAATAAACCTTGCAAACTTGTTGCCCAACAATAGCCATACTAAGTAGTTGTTTCTCAAAATTTAATTTACTTCCAAAATGACAACAAAGCCTACAGATGGCTTCCATGTTAACGAAGACAAAAAAACATTATATATATACATGGAAAATTATTCATATACATACGTCCCTCACCGTATTACGGTGAGGGCACCATAGTAGGCTGACTTTATAATCCACCCAAACATGGGACCCCCTGAATTACACCGGATCCGTTGAGTTTTCATTGATCCGAATGGACTGGACTGTGTTCCTCGACAGTGTATTCCTGAAAACACATGAAGATGACATTAGATCACAGTCACTATAGAGTTCTTTTCTTGAGCATTATTAAAGATAATGCCTTCACTGTGAGAAAGTGTTTTTGCTTTTTAACTAATACTGCACTTTTTTTGGTCCCACTGTCCCAAGCCATTGATACTTCTCCTGTCACACACTTTCTCACATCATCATCATCATCGCAAAGGGTTTGATATCTTATACCTCTTTCCCCAATTTCCTATCTATTTGGGAATTGTCTATGATACTAGTGTTTTTTTTAAGGCTATGTTACTGGTTATTACATTCTAAAATCAGTAACTAATTAATTTTTTGCAAAAAAATGAAGGACCTTATTTTGAGAAATCATGGGCCTCTTCACAATGTTCTTGGTGAGTAGCGGCATAGCCATGTCTCCCGAGTTTCAACACTAGCCCGGGCCTAACTTAAGATGTTGAAATTTGATTCTGACCATTTAAGTTCGCATATATGGATTAAGAACATAGGAAAAAAAACTCAGAGAATGTCAAAACTCAGAGGCTTAAACTAACCTTACGAGCAATTGTATGCTTCACTTGGTCCCTTTTTCTGAGAGAAAAAAAGTGATTCTGGTGCTTCTCCTGTATCATCACCTCCTCAGCATCTCTTATGTTAGTTGTTATGCAGCATTTCTTCTTGTTTGAAGGGCGTTCCTTGTCATAGTTGGGATTTTTTTTCTGGGATTAGGTTGGTTGTTTGGTGCTTGAAAACATTATTTATGTTGTCTTGATGCCCCCAATGTCTTTGATGATCATATCCATGGTATTGCCTCAAATTGTGTTGGCAAGGTTAGGCATGGACCACGATTCGCTTGCAATGTGGTTCAATGTGGTTTAGTGGTCATCGTCAATGTGGTTCAGTGGGCATCGTTGATTCATGTCCTTTTTTTTTTTTTTGGCTAGGAAGAGGGCGTCATCTTTGGACGCTACTTAAATGTTTGGTAACAATGCTTTCATTTTAGGTGGCCTCTGTTGCCCTAGCCCTTGACTTTTGAAAACTTCTACACTTTTTAAGAATGAGGCATGCAGCCTCATTTGAAAATATAATTTGGTGCAGTGTTTTTAAAGGCCTGAGGCGCATTGAGGCGCCAAGGGTATCCCGGGGCCTAGGTTCAAGGCACAAGGCGAGGTGCGGGCTTCATTGAAGCGAGGCGCACATTGAAGCGAGGCACAAGGCACAAGTTTAGATGGTTATTTTGTCATAGATGCATAATTTAAATTAACATTGGCAAAGTAAAATTAATTCACAAATTATAACAAAAAAGGCAATAAATATGAGAAGATTTCTAAAAGTTATAAAAGCATTCCATCACTCCAAGTGCAAAAAAACCATCAAAAGCCAATACAACTCCAAAGTCCAAAGTCAAACTGACAATACATATGGTCCTAAGGAGGACCTTAGTCATCCTCAACATCTACACCAAGTAAATTATAATCTTCTTCTTCATCATTGGATTTATATCCATCCATGACTTCCTATCTGTGTCATCTGAACTTGCATCTTCCTCATCTACCAATTGAAGAACATTTGAAGATTTAGAAACTCTTGGTGTTGCTCTTGAAGTTGATGTTGCTCTAGTTCGTTGACTACTTTCTCCAAATCCAGAAGCTATAGCAACATCACCCCATGTGAGAATATCATCATCAAACACAAACTCATCATCTTCATCCAATTCTGTATCCATCCTCCCAAGGACTCATTGCTTTCATCAATATCCTTTGAAGAAATGGGATCAAGTATGTCACGCATATCATATCAATGTTTCAGTGCTCTATTGTATTTAACAAATACCAAATCATTGAGACGTTTTTGATCCAATCTATTCCTTTTTTGGCTATGAATCAGCAACAATTAAAAAAAATATTAAAATTTATATAATTATATCTATAAATTAAAAATATTTTGAATTCACTAGACTTGAGATAAATACTCATATGCTCAAATACACTCCAATTCTGCTCACAACCCAATGAACTACACGTCAAGCTAAGATTTTTCATTGCAAATTTGGTGTTTTGGAACCATATGCACTCCACCAATCGGCTGTTAATTATAAGTAATTAGCATAAATTTACCAAGTATTGACTAATAATTAAAAAAAATAATTTTGTAATATAATGGTAACTTATTTGGTGACTTTATTGTCCTTCCCCTGATTGCCATAGGTATCCCAACTAAGCCTTAAGCTTTCATATAAATAGACAACTCTTGACCAATCTTATCTTGTACATCAATTTTTTAGACCTACTTTGCAATGCAATTATACAACCCACTCATGACTTCATGATCTCGCTCAACATTTGGATTTAAATAAAAGAACCCTGGGTTCAAAAAATACCCAGCTGCATGCAAAGGACGATGCATTTGAACATCCCACTGTCAGTCAATGATTTCAAAGATATTATTATACCTTTCTTCCTTTCCACCAAAAGCACTTGCAATAGCTTCTTTAGCCCTATCCATAGCCTCATAAATGTATCCCATGGGAGGTTTTTTCTCACCATCAACCAATCTAAGAACATGAAGAAGGGGACCCGAGACCTTAAGGGCGCAGACAGCACTATTCCAAAATGAAGGCATTAGCATAATTTGTGCAGCCCTTTTACCCAGTTGCTCCTTTGCCCATTTGCTTGTTGTCCATCTCTCTGAGCATAAGCTGGAAAAAAAAAAAAAAAAAAAACAGTAGTGGAAGTTGGGATGAAAAAAAAAAAGAGAAAACATACCAGTGAACGCTGGACATTGTAGCAGAGGACGTCGCCTCTTCTTCTTCTAGACGTGAGAGGCTGTAGCAGAGGACGTTGCAGCTTCTTCCTCCTTTTTTCTTTTTTTTTTCCCCTCCTTTTCCGCCTTTTTTTTTTGTCTGATGATGCAACAGAAGCTAGGGCTTCTGCCGCCTTTTATTTAAGTTAGAAAAATCGCATTTAGCCCTTTCCATTTTCTTCTTTTTTAATTTAAATCAGGTGCACGCCTGCTGTGCCTTGTGCCTGGAAATTAGGCGCATGCCTTGTCGCTTATTTGTTGCTTGTTATACGTTGCTCCGCCTACCCATACCTGAGGCGCTACTGTTGCGCATTGCTGCGCCTGGCGCCTAGGCGCACCTTTTAAACCACTGATTTGGTGCACAACATTTTCCATTAGTCTGCGCTAGTTTCTAGAGTCCAAACTTGTGGGCATTCGTGTTAAGAAAATCTGTAGAACCTAAGGTTATTGTAGCTTAATCATGCAATGTCAAAAAATGATGGTGTGATAATTCAGTTTATACAGTGATCCTGTCAGCAGACTTATGTTTTATAAATTCATTGTGATCCTATATACTGCTGATATTATCAACGTTCATCTACCTGCCTGACAAAAATGCAAATGACACTAAAGCAGCTGAAATGTTTATAGTGGTCACATTTTCCTATATTATTCTATTAGATTCGGATAAGCAACATCGTTATAATTGAAATTGAAAAGGATTAATTATGGAAAAGAATTGAAACTGATTAGTCGTATCTCAATTTGATCTCCTTATGTCATTAAGGAAACCAAATTGGAGATTAAAATCCAA
Organism: Persea americana; assembly: GCA_029852735.1. NCBI lineage: Eukaryota > Viridiplantae > Streptophyta > Magnoliopsida > Laurales > Lauraceae > Persea > Persea americana. Next base: position 25,270,185 of record CM056817.1, read on the forward strand.
GAAGCATTCATGAATTCACAGTCATTAATGCTTGCAATTTGCTCTGAATTTTGGATTCTGTGAATGGAAATCCATTTTTCTCTTTCAATACCATTTTTCTCTTTCAATAGAACAAAGGGGAAAGTTTTTATTTAGGTGTTGTGTGTTTTGAAATACAATCAATCTAAGAGAACAACAGGATCCAATGAAAAAAAATTCCCTGATTTTGCTTATCGGTTGTTTGAATTGAAAAAAAGAAAAAGAAAACACAGTTTGCTGTCATACATCCTTATTTTACAATGATCCTGACACTGCCAATAATTTTATCTATATTGAGCTAACTGACTTCATTAGTCATGTTAAAAAATAATCATTTCAAGCCAAGGAAGTTCATATATTTAATCAAATTCTGTTCTTTTGCAGTGTTTTTCAACGGGGTTTTAGCAATTCCAATTCAAGCAACAAAGTACGTATGAGTTTAGATACAAAATTGTGAATTTTGGTGAGCATTCACCTAAGGATGTTACTGCTGCTCTTTCTTCACCAGACAGGAAAATTATGACCAACATGAAGGAGATTATGAAGCGATATCAGCTATTTTTGGCATTTTGAGGTAGTCTTCCTCTTCCATTTGAAAGAATTGTTCTGTGTGATGTCATTGTTTCTGCCGAATTCATTTCCAGCTGTATAGCCTTAATATGTACATTCTTGGAACTTAAGTACCTTTATTTTCTAAAATATGAAAGGGCAAAATTAATTTTAACTGAAAACCATTAGTTCTAATCGACTCATGTGATCAATGGTCTACCATGAGTAAAGTTGCGATATTCTTGAATACATGAATCTTGAACATACGAACAGTTTCATGAACAGACTTTTAAATCACAAGTCGCTGCACAATGGACATTTTAAAATGAAATGGTGTCATGTCATGAATATTTGGTAGTTGGTATAGTTGAGACTATCGTTGCAGTTGGTACTGGTGTTGTGATTTTTCGGTGGTTGTTTTCCTTCTGCTCTTATGATTTTGTGGTTTTCGAGGATACTCCAAGCTACTAAACTTCGTTAGAAACTGCAGAACGGTCGATTGGAGTTGCGGACTTGCAGCCCTAATACGATTTCGACTTGATTAATTCCTATTGTTACCTTACTACAGAAGAAAAACAAGGTTCCTTCGTGCATATGGCATTTGCAAAACTAAGAATGGTGGGATGCAAGGTTGTTCTTCTGAGATGGTAGGGAGGATGGTTTGATTAAAATTGAAAATCAATTAGTGCCGTAGTGTGGTAGATTCTGATGTCAAGAGCATTTATAGACGAAGTGGACTACTTACAGAGGATATCATAAACAGTGCTTGTGCGGGGTGGGCATAGGGCAGACAAGTTGGTATAATGTTGTGTGATCATTTATTACCATTGTGGTTAAAGGGACATTTAATTAAGACAATAGATGGACCTGCACCGTTGTACGGAGCTGAATGTTGGGCAATAGAGAAATGTTAAGATGGCAGCATGTGCGTTGGAAATGCATATCCTAAGATGGAGGTGTTACAAAGGGTGAATATAAAATTAGGAAGGGTTAAACAATATGTGCGTTGGAGATGCATATCCTAAGTGGAGGGGTAACAAAGGGTGAAAATAAAATTAGGAAGGGATAAACAAGGCAAGTTTTGGGCAACTCCTATAGAATATAAAATCAACTATTTTTTATTATCTTGGTTGTTCGCCACCTGGAAATGGAATCAAGATTTTATATCCCCTACATATTTGGTGAATATTGCAACTGGCCATCTTGTGCAAAATTGGGCTTGGCTGGTACTGTATAGGTGGGGTTATTATGAAAAGACAAGGAGGTTATGGCAACATTCTTAGGAACGAAAGAACTAAATCAAGTAGAGGTGTGGGCAACTTATGAATTGCAAAGGCTTATGTATTTTTTATGGAAGGTAAAATTCATTAAGAAAAGGCTAGCAAGGCCTGCTTTTATTATTGAAGGAGACGCGAAATATGCAAAATGATGGGATCAAATAAAGGTGGAGTCACGGGGATTGTTAAGTTGGCACAAGAGACTTTAGATGTGCATATGACGATGAGAATTTCTTACTGTCACATTTTCAAAAGCTCAGATGAAGTAGCAGAGGAGTTATAAAAGATAGTTTTTTTGTTGTTAGAACATTTTTCGTCTTTTCCTATTTAATTGTTGGCACATACCCTTCTTTGTATCTTTTTTTAATAGATGGAATTGTTGTTATCGATTATAGTATAAGGGTGGACTTAAATGAAATCTATTCCCGCTTCATGCAAAGTTGGGCCTGATATACAGTTTGGAAATGAGATTACAAAATGAAAATAGTAAACAATAGAACGAAAGAAAATATAACGAACTATGTTTTTAAAATCCATACTCATATATTTATTTATAAATTAAAACTAAACTAAATGTGTTCATTCACTTCTCAACTTTGCTTTCATAAAAAATGTTGAATATATACTGCTCGTGGTTGTATGTTGGCCTAACTTTGAGTGTGTGAACAATAGAAGTGTGATATGTTAATTCACAATGTGGAAGAGCAGAACATTCATTGTTGAATCTGAACCATTTATCAAGTCTATTTTAGAATGTTGGTCTCCAAAGCTCATCTGGCTCCTCCAATAAAATGAGTCCCCTTCGCATGAAATTCAGAGAAATCATATATAATAAAATATATACCAGTGTTTTTTTTTTCTTTGCTAATATTTTGTTTTTCAAATTTTACTATAGTTTTTGGCATTTTAAGATACATGCTTGAACATAAACATATTTGGTGAGTTCCACATGTTGGAAACTACTAATGAAGCATTTCTAATCATTACTTTATCTGCACATTTTTTATCTGTGCGGTTTTTTTACTTTATTTGAACATTTTTTTTATCTGCTCATATTTGTGACTTTATTTGCACATTTTTTTATCAGAGCATTTGTGAATTTATTTCAATACTCATTTCATATTTTTAGTTTCCTTTGATTGACAAGTATTTGTAACTAAAAAAGAGAAATCTTAGAGAATGCTCAATGTTGTCTTATAGTTAGAAAGGGTCAATTTACTAAATAAAGAAACCTTGCTGTGTAGGCGAATTCTTTATATTTACCCAAATCAGTCATCAAGGCGAGGAATGAATCGATGAAATGAAATTCAGTTTTATTATCTATCTTGTGTGGTATATGGGTTGATGATTTGTTAAGTTAAATGATCAATGTTGTCTTATAGTTAGAAAGGGTCTATTTACTAAATAAAGAAAGTTTGCTGGGTCGGCAGATTCTAAATATTTACCCCAAATCAATCATCAAGGCAAGGAATGAATCAATAAAATGAAATTGAGTTTTATTATCTATCTTGTGTGGTATATGGGTTGATCATTTGTTAAGTTAAACCAGGGAAGTAGATGCTTGTGTGGGATTTCCTTTGGGACTATCTCAATTCTTTTCCAGCTGCTTGAGAAACCTATTAAGTAAACTTTTTTATTTTTTATTTGAGTATTTAAAAAAAACACACTTTAGATGTACCCTTGACCAAAAAGGTCATTTTCGTTTCCCTCACACCAAACCGTTCTTCCTGCCCAAAAAGTCTTTTTTTTTACTTGATTTCTTGAGGGTCGATCTTGAGGGTCGATATCGACCCTCCGCAATTGAAAATAGCATTTTTCGTCATCTTGTTCCTTCTCTCTTCCCCAAATCCAATCTAATGGGGAAGACCAGAAAAAGGGTGGTGAATTGGGCATCAAATGGGTTGATACTTAGCTCTAGCACCTTTGGTCTTGTTTTTGGGCAAAAAAGATAGAAGCTTTTGTTAGTTATCTTTTTTTTTTTAATTAATTTTTTTATTGGAGTAATTTGTGTTACTCATATTTGGTCTCTTTGCAGTGCACTTGGATGTGTTGAAATGCAATTAGATGTCTAGGTGAATTAAATTCCTGTGCATTCTGCTTAAATTTTTGAACTGTAAAGAAAAAATGCATCTTATGGGATATTGCCTTTAACTTCTTGCTGCCAGATTATCTGCACCATTCATTTCATCCGCTGTCATGGTTGGGGGTTTGACGTACCTTTTCATCTAATAGGATTCCTGACTTTTAAAGTCTCTACATTTGGATTTGTATTTTTAACTTGAAAATTCATGCGTCTAATTAGTGATAATGTTCCCGTTTTACCATTTCCAATTGGTTTCATTGCTTTCAAATAAAAAAATTAGGGTTTTTGGATCGATTTGCTTTGAGTTCTTTGGTACTTTTGGCTAAAATTTAGGTGTTTTTATCTTTAAAGCATTTCGAGTTTCTGAGATCTCAAGGTTGGATCTATTTCTTTTGAAAGTGGGCGATTTCGATGTTCTCTTTGGGAGTATTTAGGGCATGTTTGAATGCAGGACGACTATTCAAACTCTAAAGTTTTAGATCTTGTTGGTTGAGGCGTTTTATCATTTTTATTTTTTTTTTGTGTTGGGGGATTAATTCAATTTGATTACTGGGGAGTAATGTATAAAATCTAGGGTGTTCGTGGATGAGAAGAAAAGGTGGAGAAAACTGCCCACACTTGATTTTTGTACTATCGACAGTTTTCTCTGTGTTTCTCTACCTCATTTCCTTCACAAGTAAATGGTCTGTTGGGTTTAGTTTAAAGATAAATCATTTATGTTATATTGGTCGGTTGCATTTCTGGGCAGAAATTTGTGTATAAGGAAAAAAGATAGAAGGAATCAAATGAACTTTGTGGATCCATCAACGGCCCTTTTGCCTGCCTTTGGAGGCGACTGCGTAAAGCTTTTTGATGTTTTAGAGGACACAGGCAGTGATTCGTGTCACGATCCCAAATCCCTAATCAGGATTAAGATGTGATTAGGGCTAATGGAGCTGCGACGACACATGGATGGGGAGGACTGGTGATACCTCGGTCCGTGCGCCGATTAATTTCACCCACAGGATTCCATTATGTGAGATTCTGCAGGGTCCTCGATCCACGAGGATCATCATGGCGGAAGCTTGCAGTTGCCATTTTAGGAAACAAGCATAGAAATCAGAGTATAATGGCATTGTCAGACTAGATAGAAGAAATGAATTTATTTCATTAGTTAGTATTTAGGTTTAACAAAAGATTAAGTTTAGTTACATCCAAGAATAAGGCTGTACAAAAACAACGGCCAATAATTACAGTGATCAAAAGATGAAATTCCCCAAAAATAACAAAAACCCAAAAGATGATAGTATGGGCTTTGCAGCTTCAGACGCTACTCTATGTCGTCAGTTGCCCACTCTTGTATAATTGGTGGATCCTGCTGGACTGCCGCAAAGTCCTGTTCGGGTGCGTAGACGAGCTTGTTACCTATGGCATCAAGTGTAGATCAGAAAGGAGTCTTGCAAGTCTTCGAGATAAAAAGACATAGCTTGCAGGTAATTGAACATATTTGCTAGGGGTGTAATGGTTCGGTTAACCGGTCATTTTAGGAAAACCGTTAACTGAACCATAACCGTAGTTTTTTGTCTTTTAAACTGTAACCATAACCGTATACACAAAAACCGTGGAAAACCGAACCGTGGTTAACCATATTAGACGATTCTGTTATGGTTAATAACAGTGGAAAAATCTCAATATTCTCACTTCTCTTCTTACATCCTCAATTGCAATGGCTGTCATCATCTACGCCAATGGCTGTCATCATCTACGCCAAAACACAACCCTTTTTTATCAAACTTAAATATTTTGAGTTCCATCTCAAACCATATTTAAAAAAACTATGAGGACTCCTAGGGTGAGTCAGATGCACTCAAAATTGCTATTGGTTATAACATTGTACTGAAACAATGTGTATTTAAGCACTTGGATAGGCTAGCTACAGTACATGTGAATTTCATCTTTCCATTAACATGCAATTTGACAGAATTATGGAGGTGCATGCACGAAAATGCTTCCATCATCTGAAGATCTTAGCAAAGTAATAGCTAGATGCTTGTTACTTTGTTTTGTAACTTATACATAAGTTAAAAAGTATTTCATTTAGCCCCTTTATTTTTTCTTTTATTTGTATAATGGTATGGTTAACCGTGTGCGGTTAACCGAACCGTATTTTACGGTTCGGTTCGGTTAATAACCGTGAGTTATTACGGGAAATCGTAACCGAACCGTGCTGTTTTTTGAATTCATTAACCGTAACCGTAACTGAACCATGAAACACGGTTATTAACCGCGGTTCGGTTCAGTTCAGTTCGGTTCGACAGTTTTTCGGTTTTCTTTTACAGCCCTAGTATTTGTAGTATCAGTAAGTCAGGTTGAGCAGTTTATAAGAATATAATTAACAGAAGCATAAACAATAATTAATCGGACTATTGACTAATTGTCAACATATTCAAACAATTATTCAGGTAGGTAGGTACTTTTTTAAAAGGTCTTGTCACAGGAAACCTGTATTGAGCCCAGACAAGGTCCTGCCACGGGGAAACCCGAATCGAGCCCGGGCATTGGTGACACCAATCACTTACGGAACATCCCAGAGGGGAGCAATATTCAGTTATATAGGAATAATAATAACATAATGATGTCAGATCACAAATCAATGCAGAAAGCGGGATTAAAACAATATCTTCTAAGTTTGGGAAATTCTACGGAAAAATGGTAGCATTTCGGGAAGAAATAGGGGATCCAAAACGGGTAGCAGAAAGGAAAGGTAATCCAAGTAACTCGGAAAGGCAGGGCAATACATGCTTGCCCACAAACCGAGAAAACTCCAAGGATCTGGGTACATCCCATGGCCAAGCAGGGCGGAAATCGCGTGCTAAGAACTCAGAAGTCCCATGTGACAAGATGCTATGGTCAGGTCTGCAAGATGCATGATAAAAGTACAAAAGTCTAGTTTAAATAGTCATAAACATGCAAGTATGGTGATTCCCAAAATTATTTGCTCTAAAGGATGGATATTAGTGTATATTTTAGTATGCTTGATGCATTCAGAAGGTGGGAATATCCAATCCCTAAGTGCGGATAAAATTACAAGTCACTATGCTCCACATGTGTCCATAATTGTTTGGGTTTAAGTATTAAGTAAAAATTTATGTCGGGCAATTCAAAGTATTGGGGTCATCATAGTCTAGGTCTCAGTAGCTTTTTCAAGGAAAAAAAGTACGGATAAAATTACAAGTCACTATGCTCCACATGTGTCCATAATTGTTTGGGTTTAAGTATTAAGTAAAAATTTATGTCGGGCAATTCAAGGTACCGGGGTCATCATAGTCTAGGTCTCAGTAACTTTTTCAAGGAAAGAAAGTTCCTTTGCATTGCCCGAGTTTTTAAATCAAGAGCCCCTATTTTGAAGTCAATGGACAGTTTTTTGATTTCCTTTAATCCTTGGTTGAGACATTAAAATTTTGGTTCAAAAGTTCAGAATTTCTCATGAGATTAGTTGAGTTAAAAACAGGTTTAAATGACGCCAAAATCCACCTTGAAAACGAGTTTCGCGGGTCCCGAGGGCGGCTGGCCGGCCAAATCACTGCATGCCGCAGCTGGCTGGCCCGCAACAGAAACCAAAATGTGGGGGGTGGGGGGGGGGGGGGGGGGGGGTGTGGGGGCGGCGTGCGAGGAGTAATGTTGCGGCAGGGGGGGGGCGGTGTGGGTGGGTGAACAGGGGCAGCAGAGTGGCTGGCGAGGAGTAATGTTGGCCGCTGGGATTGCAAATGGATTGGCTGCTGAGTTTTACACAGACTGGCTGCTGAATTGTTCATGGGACTGGCTGCTGAGTTTTCAATGGTGTTGGCTGCTGAGTTCTCATCGCATTTACTGCTCCAATAAATAGACTGCTGAATATCAGCTATTCCTCTTTCTTTTTCCAAGGTAGCAGGGGAGGGAAATATGTGAAATAGTGCAGGCCGCACTGGAGACAAAAGTGCTAGTGGCCAGGAAAGCTGCAGCAGCAGCTGCTGTCTTGGTTCAAGGGACGGAAGGGTGACAAGGGGGAAAGAAAAACAGACTGGCCGCTGGGGTGTTTGGGCAGCTAGCAGCAGCTATTGCTGCTGGTCGCTGTCCTACTGCTGCTGGCTGGCTAGCTGCCATCTGTTGTGGCTGGCTGCTGGCTGGCATTAGTTGATCATTCATCAGGGCTAGGTCCCACAGTGGGGCCCACTGAAACTGAGTTTCATCTCAGATTAAGGGACAAATAATGAAAAACAATCAGTTTAATAATGAGTAAACACAGAATAGCCACAGCATAGTGATAGATAAACCGATTGCTAAACATGTTGATAAATAGGGCAATAGGAGATTAATGAATGGATTGGTGACAGATTGATAGACAAGTAATAAATAGGGTATAAACAGATTCATAACAGGTTTGTTAACAAATTAAGAACATGATTAACTGAGACAATGTAATCCCGAGCAACATATACTAATTATCTTAAACACTTGCCTCAATACCAAGAACAAAGCAACGTTAACCAACGGTCACCCCAAGCTCCAAATAACCAAGGCTTTCCCTCCCAAACAAAACCCACCAAAATCTCCCTAAAATCAAAACCCCTACTCTGTAAAGCATCCACACCCATAACAGCCAACACAAGAAATAAAAGAAACGAGTTCTAGCTCAAGATACATTCAAGGATATAAGAGGCCTACCTCTTAGAAGCTTAAGAAAAAGAGAAGGTGATGAAGGAGGGGCTGCCACTGCTGGATTCGCACCAAAACAGAGTATGTTGCTTAGAGGATGACTGGGGATCGATTGGCTGGATCAGATCTTGCAAGGGAAGCCTTCAAGAAGTTGCTCTTCAAGAAGCCATGGAAGGAGAGAAGGAGAAATACAGGAGAGAAAGAGAGAAGGTTTTCTCTTGCTGTGGCCGGTGGAAATGAGGAGTTAAATGTGTTTGGTGGTGGTAGGTGGAGACATTAATGAGGTAGTTGAGGCATTGAATGTGGTTGGTGGGATATATTTTGAAATAGGTAGTTTGTGAGTTTGCTACAATTCTAGCTAAACTCGGGATGTGCTAACGAAAACCTTCGGGACCAGACAGATTTGGTCAAAAAAGAAGAATTGTAGGTCTAGAGAAGGGCTTTCCAACAAGCCAAGAATCAGAATTTTCAGAGATCGGTGGCATAATTTGTGATTTTCCAAATTGCGGTATATACCTCGAAAAGTGTGCCAGGGTTCAAATTAGGTCTTCTGGGCCTCGGATGAGTTCGGGCTGAACATGAAAGTCATTGAGCAGGTCAAGACCTAACTTTTGAGCTCAAGGTGCGATTTTTATGAAATTCCCAGGATACCCCAGAAAAACCTCGGAATTCTAACTTAACTCGGAAAAAGTTGAATTCTCACAATACTCCTCGAAACTCTCGGGAACTAATCCCAACTTAGCTCTGACTCCAAGAAAAACTCTCGATTAACCTCTAATCAAGCGCCATTAGCCACTAAACGTAATTAATTAGCGTCAATCGTAATAATTAAAAATCGGGTTCTTACAATCCGTGTATGATAAGCTATTCTCCTTCACCTGGATTTCATTTGAATTCGGTGAAATGGAATCACACAAGTAAGTGGTTGTGGTTTTAATGATTTTGTGGTTTTGAACTAGTTTTGAATTTATGAATTCGTTATTGTTTATTTCTTTATATGACCGGATAAGGATGGTAAGCTCGAACATATACTTACTAAACATGAAATTTTGGGGCTGATGGGTTCGCAGTGGTTTCCCTTTGTTCTTGTGAATTGTTCTTCCCATGAGGTCTCTTGATTCCAATAATACAAAACTTACACATTATGTGCTGATAGTGTGAAATATGAAGTTGAAATGTGGATGTTTTTTCTATTGGATTTGATTTTCAACTTGATTAAGAGTGGATGCCTTCCATTATTGTCTCTAAGTTTTTTTGGATACTTTTTATTTAGTACTCACACACTCACCCAAGATCCTCACCAGCAACGCTACAGCTAGGGATTGATTCCTGGTTGTTTATGTAAAAGGGTGGTGCCTCACCAATTGAGCTATTGGTGGATTGCCTTGTTTGGATACTTGGTTTGAGTAATGTGTAGAACAAGTGTGCGTGAATGGTATACCAATTGCTGAGTATAAAATGAAAAGCTGGGTCTCGTTTGTAACTTGCGTTTTACTCAACATTTGAATACTTGGACGTTGGATGCCTTTATAGTTTATAGGTCCTAAGTTTGTATGGAAACTTAGATTGAATAATTAGGAGAAGCTAGTGCTGAACATTGGATGCTATTATAAATAGGTCCTAATTTTGTTTGGAAACTCAGATTGAGTAATTACTAGAAACTAGTGTTGAATGCTATAAAAAAGAAAATATGGTTTTCTTTGCAATTTGATTTTGGTCGAACTTGATTTGGGATGGATGTAATATAGGCATAAAACAAGTTTAGAAGCACATAATTTAAAAAAAAAAAAAGAAGCATTAGAGTTATACAAAAAGTAAAAAGAAAAAAAAACTCATTAGACGTATAGAAAAGCATGCAAGCATTAATAAATCTGATGGTAAAAGATAAATTAAGTTTTCTCTCAGGACCTATCAGTAAATGTCACATACTTTAAAAGGAAAAAAAAAATTGTCAAGATCTTTCCATTGCAAGTGGTAAACTCAATTTTTGGACACTGTAGTTTTTTAGAAAATGGGATGCTGTCCATACACAGTTTTGAACACTTGATCATGTGCTCAGTAGTAGCAGATGTTTCAGTTTTGAGCTATATATCAAATGAAGCTCAAGCCTTTGCTATTTGATTTTTATTGAGCTTGGTTAGACTGGATGTCTTTGACATAAATTTACTTAATACATTCCGATGTTGGTTTCACTTAAATTTACTAAATGCATTTTTACTAAAATTTGATACTGACAAGTGTAGGAATGCGTTCCCATCTATTGTTCTATCTTGTTTTTTAATGAAAGCAACCATTCAAAAAAAAAAAGAAAAAAGGAAAAAAAGAAGTGTAGGAATGCCTGCTTAAGTACCAAATTCAAAGAACTTTGATACTTGGATTGGAAAGGGTGATGTACATTAGGAGCACATTTGTATTTGTTTTCCTCTTCCCCTATTAGTGTGTTAAGTGAGGGCACTTCATGTAATACGTATGGACTATTTATAGTAGCACTTCAATAGCAAGTATCTTTTATTTTCTTCTTTTTCTTTTTCTTTTTTTTTTTTTTTTTTTTTTTGCGCTAAAATTCTCTCCAATAGGAATAGAACTAATGAAGAACATGCATTTTGACCACTTGAGGGTTAGGAACTGAACTTGGGATCATCATAGCGTGCATAGGTGGAAAACGTCCATGGTTGGGATCATCATATCTTCTTTTTAACTATAGCTTAACTAGAACTTGTGGCCTAGTGGTTGGGCATTTTCCAACGGTGCTGCATGCTCTTTTTTTTTTTGCTTGTGTTCGCTTACTGCTGTTTATGTGTTTTTTCCTTTTAGGAGACATTAGATCCTAGTAGTATAAACCTAAGATTTGTGTATGTTGTTGGGCTGTTCTATAGAGTAACTGCTACATCAGTTGTCCTGACCGGTATTTTGGTGTTTAACAATTTCTATTTTCTTAATTTCTTTTTGTTACTTTCAGCATCTTTATGTTCATTCACATCTTTAAAATTTTCTAATATGATTCTTTTAAAAAGTGTTTGTTATTTTGGTTTAGATGCTTTATGTATTATTGCTAAAGTTCATCTTATATTGGTGGAACATTATATTTTGGGCATCTTTTTTAAATTAAAAGTCTTTAGTGTGTTTTTTTCTTGGCTTTATTTCAGGCTTTTATTATACTTCCATTCCCATTTCTATCCCTGTTTCGAGTTTTATTAATTTGTGAGCACAATTTCTTTTGTTTCTTTTCTTATTTCAGATACCTAACAGAGCGAAAGATACTAAATGGAATATCTTATGTTATATCAGCAGGAAGTAGTGTTGCTATTGTTGGTACTTGGCAGTGGTAAGGCTTCAATGATTTTAATGTATATTCTAGCTAAATATTATATAGAAAAACTACCTTGAATTGTGTGATACTGTTTTTTTTCTTTTATTTCCTTTGTAACATACTTGATGGATGAGTGAATGGCAAACTAGATGTTGGAGGGAACTCTACAATAGGTGTTGGAGGGAACTCTACAATAGGTGTCTCCTCATGCCATTTGTCTACTGAGGATATTCATCTTCATTTGTTAGCTTTAAAACATTCTAAAATAAAAGCCATAGTTCACTTTGATTTTATATGATGACGCATAGTAGAAAACGTTGGTGCAATAATGTCTTCATTTGGACAACTTTTGTGATCCTACCTGGTTATTTTTTTCCTTGAAAATTTCTGATCCAAGTACTTTTTTACTGCCATGTCTCATTTAACGACTGCCTATGCATGCTCCCAAATGTCTGCCCGGCACCTGTTGGTTTATTGTTTGATTGGGCTTCATTTTGATGTTCTCCCTCACGGTACTGACATTTTAGTATCGAATGTGCTCCTATTGTACTTCATGTCTTTGAATATCCGAGATCCCTTCGATTTATGGACTACTATTTGTTCTCTGGCCGTTTTACTTGTAGCATGCCTTTTCTTTTATGGTCTATTAAGTTAATATCTTGAATGGCAGTTCTATAAGGTTATTGGGAATTATGCTTGCTATAGGGTCTTGTGTGAACATTATTTTGTGACGGATCATTGTTTCTCATCATGTAGCGTTGTTTTCATTTTTCAAGTTATTATTTATATTAACTTTGATTTTATTCTGTAAAGACCAGAAACTGACTGAAGACTTAAGGTACCATAACATCAGAAATGAGGTTGAATGACCAACCAACCCTTCATTTCCCGGTTACTTAGAAGACCTAACCTGAAATCTCTGAAGTATGAATCTTCTTTTTAGACCAGATCGATAGTACTTTTGTAATTTTGTCCCTTTGATGTTGAGCTTTTACCCCCTTTGATGTACATCATCTCTCTACTTAATGCAAATATCACCATTTGAGAAAAAAAATCGCAATTCAAGTTGAATTATTTAATTTAATCGGGTAATTGTACAGTTTGGACAGCTATGGGCATGGCAAATAGCCAGCAAAGCTTTGTAACAATGGCATACAACTAAATTTTTTCTGGGATCCGGGTGGATTCCAAGTTGTGTGGCCAGTAGGGTAATTTCTTTTTCTTTTTGTTTGTTTTTATGGGTTTTGTCTAACCATTGACAAGGTTTGAAAAAGCTTCACATTCTCTGGTGTCTTCACTTTACCCTTTTGTACTTTTATTCCACATGTTTTATATTCTTATGCATTGCATGCATAACATGAGGATGATGCTCATCATAGGTTGGGGGGTGGGGACATGCACACTTGTCTATTTTTAGACAAAATTTTCACAAACCTTTTGCTTTATTTTCTATATTTAGGAAGTTTTTGAAATTTCTTTTTAGAATTTTTGCTGTTTATCTTTGGCTTTTTAGATTTTGTGAAAGAGAAAGAAAATTTTTGAGTGAATTTTCAATGAATGAAGATGGCTTGAATTTTAGAATTCTCAAAATTTAGACAAAAGAGAGTTTTTATTTGCGGGAATCTTTTTGAAAAAGTGCTAAATTTTGACCCTTTCATATTACATAGTTCGTATACATTTTCAAAACCTTTAAATTTGAAATTATAATTTCCATTCTTTTTACGACTTGATTGAATATATGAAGGAAAACCAAACCTTAGCTTGATAGGTTTCCTGGTTCATTTGGGTGGATTTTTCCACAAATTAGTGAATTAAGTCGGGTACATGAAAAAGGCTGTCTATTGTTGGGGACCGTTCAAAAGGAAAAAAAAATTAAGAAAAAGGAAAAAAGAAAAAAGAGAGAAGCTTGTCGCTGAAATTCCACGGTCTTTTGAAAAACAATAGTGCGAAAGCCATCATGGTTGCCTTAATTCGGGTACATGAAAAGGGCTGCCTATTGTTGGGGACCGTTAAAAAGGAAGAAAAAATCAGGAGAAATGAAAAAAAAGGAGAGAAACTTGGCGCTGAAATTTCACGACCTTTTGAAAAACAATAGTGCGAAAGCCATCATGGTTGCCTTAATTCGGGTACACCCTTAATTCGGGTACATGAAAAGGGCTGCCTATAGTTGGGGACTGTTGAAAAGGAAAAAAAATTTCACGGCCTTTTAAAAAACAATAGTGCGAAAGCCATTATGATACCTTTAATTCTGGTACATGAAAAGGGCTGCCTATTGTTGGGGACCATTGAAAAGGAAAAAAAATCACGGCCTTTTGAAAAACAATAGTGCGAAAGCCATCATGGTTGCCTTAATTTGGGTACACCTTTAATTCGGGTATATGAAAAGGGCTGCCTATTGTTGGGGACCGTTGAAAAGGAAAAAAAAATCACGGCCTTTTGAAAAACAATAGTGCGAAAGCCATCATGGTTGCCTTAATTGGGGTACACCCTTAATTTGGGTACATGAAAAGGGCTGCCTATTGTTGGGGACCATTGAAAATGAAAAAAAATTTCACGGCCTTTTGAAAAACAATAGTGCGAAAGCCATCATGATTGCCTTAATTTGGGTCCACCCTTAATTCGGGTACATGAAAAGGGCTGCCTATTGTTGGGGACCGTTGAAAAGGAAAAAAAAATCACGGCCTTTTGAAAACAATAGTGCGAAAGCCATCATGGTTGCCTTAATTGGGGTACACCCTTAATTCGGGTACATGAAAAGGGCTGCCTATTGCTAGGGACCGTTGAAAATGAAAAAACCTTTCACGGCCTTTTGAAAAACAATAGTGCGAAAGCCATCATGGTTGCCTTAATTGGGGTACACCCTTAATTATGTTACATGAAAAGGGCTGCCTATTGTTGGGGACCGTTGAAAATGAAAAAAAATTTCATGGCCTTTTGAAAAACAATAGTGCGAAAGCCGTCATGGTTGCCTTAATTTGGGTCCATCCTTAATTAGGGTACATGAAAAGGGCTGCCTATTGTTGGGGACCGTTGAAAAGGAAAAAAAAGTTTCACGGCCTTTTGAAAAACAATAGTGCGAAAGCCATCGTGGTTGCCTTAATTCGGGTAAATGAAAAGGGCTGCCTATTGTTGGGGACCGTTGAAAAGGAAAAAAAATCACGGCCTTTTGAAAAACAATAGTGCGAAAGCCATCATGGTTGCCTTAATTTGGGTACACCCTTAATTCGGGTACATGAAAAGGGCTGCCTAGTGTTGGGGACCGTTGAAAAGGAAAATAAAAAATTACGGCCTTTTGAAAAACAATAGTGCGAAAGCCATCATGGTTGCCTTAATTTGGGTACACCCTTAATTCGGGTACATGAAAAGGGCTGCTTATTGTTGGGGTCCGTTGAAAAGGAAAAAAAAATTGACAGCCTTTTAAGAAACAATGGTGTGAAAGCTATCATGGTTGCGGGTACGTGAAAAGGGCTGCCTATTGTTGGGGACCGTTGAAAAGGAAAAAGAAGTCACGGCCTTTTGAAAAACAATAGTGCGAAAGCCATCGTTGTTGCCTTAATTCGGGTACACCCTTAATTTGGGTATATGAAAAGAGTTGCCTATTGTTGGGGACCGTTGAAAAGGAAAAAATTCAAGATAAAAGAAAAAAGAAGAAAGAGAGAAGCTTGTTGTTGAAATTTCACGGCTTTTTGAAAAACAATAGTGCGAAAGCCATCATAGTTGCCTTGAGTGGAAATTTTTTTGTGCTAAAGTCTAGGTGGATCGGATTATTTGATTGAGTCGTTTTCACGGTGTTTCGAGCGGAGCATTTAAGAGTGTCTTTATTTTGACTATTCTGAGAATCGAGAGTATCCAATGTTTATAAAAATTTTTTTGGAGAGTTTCTTTTGATATCTTTTAGTTTTTTAATTTTTTTAAAGTTTTGTGGGTATATTTACAGCAAAACCTCACAAAGCACAATTCGTCCACTAGGGTAACCTAAATTCATGCATTTGAGCATTCAATGTTGGAATTCAAGTCATAATTGGTCCAAATATATTAAATTGCTTGATGTTCATGAAATTATTCTTTTGCATTATCCTATTATCGCATTAATTTTCTCAAAATTCACATGTAGTTTTTTTGCATCATTGCATTCTACGCGAAAAATCGATGCATGTATATTCATTTGAATTGTAAAGTGTAGTGATGGAAATCTTCTAATGTGAATTCTCCAATGGAGAGCCTCAAAGATGCTCTTCCTAATCTTTGCAAATTGCCATTGTTTTCGCACTTTATTTTAGTAATTGGGCCATTGATGGGCCATGATGGATGGATATGGTGGTAACTGATTGTAGCCATATATGTACTTCAGAAACTAGTAATCAAACTAAGTTTTCTTATGCCCTTTGTCACCTTTAATTCTTCAACTCATATGATGGCCATTTCTCTGAATTGTGTATTATGTGTTTTTGAGTGCGAGGCTGAGGATCCTGACACTTATATGGATATTGAGCGTGGGGCTGTCACTATTCATCATAGCCATTTCAAGCCGTCAAACAAAATTTACACATGGAATCTTATGTTGACTTAAAGGCAAGTGTTTAGCCACATGTTTCATGACTTTAGATTCTTGATTGTATCTAAGAAAGGTAGCTACATCTTTCATATGACTGTTCACCTCTCATATCTTATATCTTCGTCAATTTTTATGCGTTGTGAAGATGGAAGAGCGAAAAACCATACCTGACGGAGGAATGCACTATTTGGAGGTTAAAAAAGTTCTTTTGTCAACTTATTGCCAAGCAATTTTACTTTTTATCTTCTTCTGAAGCCAGAGGGGCATCCAGTTCGTGATCATCCAGTTATAGCTCGCCTTGTAGAGGTCAAGAACTTGCTCGATAAGGTTATCTTGATAGATTAGTTTTTTTTACTAAATTTTGTTGTCATGTCATGCTGATATATTATGCCCATATATTGCAGAGATGATGAACATGGGTTGCAGCTCATGTTCCTTGGAATGCAAGTTGATTATTTGGTTTCCCTTGATAGGGAATAGTGGATTTCTAATATTTTGGCAAAAGATTGTGTTAAAAATTTAATGATATGAAAGCCTACAAGTTAATGCCTAGCTTCACATCAAGCAATACGATTTCATTAACATTACTTAAAAAGAATCTTGAGAAAATCCAGTGTGATTCTTGTGGAGAAACATGGAGGAAAGTACCAGCTAATTGCAAAGGAGCAAGCTAACTGACCCTTGACTGAAGGAGGCCTTGTTGTTACACCTTTGAGATGGGTAAATTCACTTTGCTTGGTAAATTGCTTCGGATATCAGGAGAGCCTTTGGATTTGTGGCAGCGCATAGTTGTAAGTACTACCTAAGTGGTGACAATTGGCAAGTTGTTCACATGGTGGGTAGTGCTTTGAGCATGTTGTAGGCTATTCATAATGTCTAAAGGCAATTTATTGAAGGCATAAGGCATTGTGTTCAGGATGAGCGGCGCATGAGATTTTTGGAAGACACTTGGAGTTGAAATATGCCTCTTCTATTTCAGCTCCCTTTCTCATAGTCTTCTTCAGTCAGTGAAAGTTTTGAGCGACAGGGCAGTCATCTTATTTTTTACCACAGTTCAGACAGCATTGGAGAGATGGAGAAAACACCCATATATCCTATGAGAAATGCTATGGGGACGGAATGGGGACCGAATGGAGACCAAATGACATCTTTGACCTTTAAATTTCTTTCACTCAAACTCTCTCAGTCACTCAAGTCACTCAAAAATGTCATTTGAGTGAGATTCCGTCCCCCATTCCGTCCCCATAGCATTTCTCATATCCTATATGCTTTAAGGCCCATCCTTTTGCATCTAGAGGGTCCCAATCGCAATTTTAGTGTTAGGTGGCAAACCATACAGGTGTCTTCTGTAACACCTGTATGGTGCTCCTCCGTTGGATGGTTGCTGGTGAAGTGTGGAGTGCATTTTCCCTTACTGCTAAAAGATTGGCTATAACTTTTTTTGTACATCTGTTACAGTATAGTTCCCATACTTTCACATCTATTTGTTTGAGTTAAAAGAACCCACCCACACGCATATGCACACACTGAACCCAACCCACAAATAAAGGCGTCGACAAATGGTTTGTAATAAAATTAGAATCTGTGGTTCTGGCTGAAAGCTAAAAATTTGGACCAGTTCCAGATCAAATTTGATTGACTGAAGAGGCCAAAATGACATAATAGAGCTGATCCATGAAAAGGGCAGGAACTATGGCTGATATGAATTACCAGGGGCATTATGTCATTGTTTTTTGTTCTTTTTTAAAGAGAACTAGAGTATTTGCATCAGATTGGTCCATGAAATGTATGACCATGTCTAACAAATTGGGATGCTGTTTAAATTGTGTTACTAGTATCCAAAGAGATTCTGTTATATCATTGTTGACACCATACTACACCTGTAGGCCGTAGCCTGAGGGCCTTTTTTTTTTGAAGGGCAGCCTAAGCATTGAAAGAGTATCTGGGTGTTTGACCTTTTTTATTTTTTTGACCTTTATATATGTGAAATATACAAACAAGTGCTGACTATTCTTTTAAATTTCAATATTCTGATACATGGGTTCTACTGACAGATGAAATAGATTGATGACACTTTTGTTTCCCACATCGATAATATTCTCAACCATGAGCATGGAACAGAACTGGAAGCAAAACAACCCAAAGAGAATGGTCCGGCCCAAGAACGAGTTGAACACGTAAGTTCTGTGCTTTTCTAGTTATTTTGTTGAATCTTGTTTGCTAGTTCTTGGAGTTAGCCTCAAGGGGATTATCCAGTTTATAAGTTCTCTCAAGGTTGCTGTAGTCCAAACTGGCCTACATAAAAAATACAACTACCTAAAATGATATATTTGCTTAAACCACTGCCATTACTGCAACCAGTGGTAAATTACGTGTAGACGTGCTCCTTCACCTTCAATTCTGATAGCTTGAGAAAATTTCCATTGATGAGATGCAAAGGTTCTCTCCTCTAACATCAAGTCCCATGGATCTCTTATCTTTCAGCAACTGAAGAAATGTCTTCATGTCTCTCCTCTCTACCTCTCTCAGATCCCTCCGCCATCTTTCAAACTGGTTTGTCTTTCAATTTTTAACCATTGGAACATCATCTTTTAATATTAGCTGGTGAGATTTCATGGAAATGGAGACGCAAGGATTCCCTATTTTTCTTTCCTTCATTGTAACCCTTATGCCATTTATAATGAATTTGATCTTCATCTTCAATCAGATTTTGCTTTATTGAAATTTAACTTTCCCTTGCTACTCACATTATATAACTCCTCTCCCCTTCTCCATAATTTTGGGCCTGTGATTTCAGGGATCCTTCTTTACATCTGCCTGTGATTAGCCTTATCTTCCTAAGTGTTAAAGGAGCCTTATCTTCCTTATCTTCTGCTCCAAGATAATGTTTATATTTTACCTTTTATAGGAATTATTTTGACTTCAAGATTGATATTGATTGCATGCTTATTGGAACGGCTTTGCATAGTGTTTATGTCTCTTTTCTCAAGTGGGGAAAATATTATGGCTGCATTTTCTAACTAGCTTTTGTTGTATAATTATACAATATTGATTTGATTCTCTGTATTTCATCAGTCTTATTGGAGTTATATTCCATCTTACTTTCTGGCCCATATCTCTTATGAAACAGGGTAAACTTTCCAAAGCTTTTAGGATCTATTTGCAAACAACACTATAGCAATTATAACATTAATTTGTTGCATTTCTGCATTCATATTGGAGTCTGGGTTTGCTTGGAATGATACAACCTCCTCAAGTGGTATGCTTTTTGCGTCTCTTTATATATTTACTTGGGTATAGTTATTGAGATTGCAACAAACCCACCCCCCAAACACAACAAGGACCCGAAGTTACAGGGCTGCAATTAATATGATAATGGTTTTCAACTTAAATGAACACTTTTATCTTAATAACTTAAAAGTTATTTTGTTGTTAAGAATTCTATCTAAATATGTATTGTGGCTGTCATTTTTAGTACTCACCACTCATCCCATATGCACATGCCTCCATAAGTTAAAACAAAAACACCGACACTGATGCAATGCTCAATGGTGGTGCCCTTATATTTATATTGACTTAAAAGTTATTTTGTTGTTAAGAATTCTATCTAAATATGTATTGTGGCTGTCATTTTTAGTACTCACCACTCATCCCATATGCACATGCCTCCATAAGTTAAAACAAAAACACCGACACTGATGCAATGCTCAATGGTGGTGCCCTTATATTTATATTGCTATGTGCATTGTTAACAATTTACCTCTCTTCTTCCATTTAGATGCCTAACATAAAGCAGGCATTGTCGCAGACTCCCCCGCAATCAGCACAACCCAGGCAACAACTAAATGTTCAAACAGGAGTGCATGGGCAAGCAAGTTTATCTCAGCCCCAAAGCTCAATTAGACAACAACTCCCAAATCAGCCCTCTATTTTTGTCTGTTCTACCCCCCCACCGGTAACCCTTTAATCCCAAATTGCACCATCAAATTACATTCAAACAGTCTAGCAAGCTAGGGGCCATTTGAGTACCAACCATCATGTCACTTCCCCCCCACCCCCCCCCCCCCCCCACCACACCCCCCACCCCCGGCGCTAGCTAGGCAGAACAGCCTTTACAGACTGCTGGTATTCTTCATCGGCTTCTACAGCAGCTACAGCCTCCTTTGCAACCTCAACCAAAGCCACTTTCCATGCAGTTGTTTCCTCATCAGATTCAAGTTGTTTCCTCATCAGATTCATTCTCAGATGGCTCCTAATTTGGGTTTTCCACCACCTCAGCAGCTTCAATCACAATCTGTTTCTAATTATTGGTTGTTCTTCCATAAATATTATATGATGCGTTGTTTTTCTAAGACTTAATCTTCTAGACAAACTTATGAAAAATCTTTCAGCGAGGTTCAAACAACCCTCAGGGCAGCATTGCCTTCACTTCCACAAGGACGACCACCATTGCCAAATCAACTACCAAATCAACAGCTCTATAAGGTATTCTAATCTTCTGTCATTGGACTTTTTAGTAGGCTGTCAGTATTATGTTTTCTTTATACATGAGAAGGAACTTGTTGGACGAAGATTGTTGTTTTTTTTTTGTAAATAGCGTGTCGGGCGCTTAAGCGGATTCATCCCTGCTCGAGCGAACCCAGTTTCTGCGACTAGGGTGCTCGAGCGAGGTTGAACCCGCTCGAGTGGACCTAGTCTTTGTGAAGTCTCTGCTCGATTGCACAAGATCTGCTCGATTGCACAAGGCGCTGTCTTGCACAAGATCTGCTCGATTGCACAAGGCGCTGTCTGTTTTGACAGTACATATCTTTCATCATGATATGATGAATGGCAGCTTCTTAGTCCTAGTTCCTATTGTGTATGTGATACTAACCTTGCAGGTTGTTGTCCTCTCCATGTGGCCCCACAAGTTTCTATTTTTGTGATTATTATTGGTTATTTTGGGCAACTTGTAAAGGGCATCATGGTTTCCTTGGTTTTCCCGTGAAAGGGCAAGGCATGATGGTTTCCTTAAGCCCTTTTTATTTCCATTAATAGATTGCCATGTAAATCTCAAATTTTGAGATATAGGACTTTTATTTATTTTTTAATTTTTAATATTTGTAAATTTCGGCGGCTTTCAAGACGAGATGGATGGCGACGATGGACTCTTGACGAAAGAGTTTGGGATGACCAAAGGGTTTGGAGTTACTCACAGAGTTTGAGGAAACCCAAAGAGTTTGGAAGGCCAAGAAGTCCAAGAAATCTTTCCGCAGTGGGCCACGTGGAGGAGAGGACTTACTAAAATTAGAATTTCTAATTTTGCATGGATACTTGCTTTATTTAGACTTTCTATATTTGCATGGTTGCTTTCTTTATTTAACATTTTTTTCTTTCCAAAATCTGATCCAAACACAACAGTTATAGTAATTGGTCAAATCAATTTAATATTTTGAAAATGGTTCTAAATAAGGAATTAGTATTGGTGAACCCATGAGATGGACCCGCTAGAAATACAATTTGTAGACAACATATTCCCAGAGCCTTTTAGAACCCCTTAAGAACTGTCGAAAGTACTGGTTTCAGTCTTAAAAAACCCTAAATCCCACGTAATGAGTGGCTTGTCTTAGAATCGCCTAAGAGAGAAGTATATCAGAATACCTTAAACTGCGTATATCAGTATAGAATTGTACGAAACACATTTCAAAGCAAACTACTAGAGCAGAATACCCTGAAATGCCCTAAAATCGACCACCTGGGTTTTTATACAAATACAAGCTATAGATAACACGAAATATGTTTGTCAGTTAGAAACAGGCAGAATCTCATGAGATTAGTTATTAAACCCTAATTGCATGAAATGCATTTCAAAGCAAAAAGATATTTGGGATGACTAGAATACCCTGAAATGTTCTAGAATCATCGAGCACGCGATTTTATCAGTTATACGCTAGCTATTGATTGTACGAATTAAGTTGTTGGTCCATCATATTTAAACATAGAATTGCATGAAACACATTTTAAAAATAAAAGACTAAACTAGAATACACCCTAAAATGTCCTACAATCTCTAGCACGCGATTTTATGCAGCTACTATTGATTGCATGAAACAAGTTGCTTGTCTGTTAAAAACTTGTCTAAATACCACGAGATTAAAAACTTGTATAAATACCACGAGATTAATTTTTCGTAAACATGTTTTACAGTAAATAGATATCCCAGAATTTTCTAGAGCATGTCTTCCAACCGCGAAATGTGTGAAATGTGGTTTTAGGTCAATATTTTTCTAGAGCTGCATAGAACGCGGTTTTATAATAAAATAGCATTCGAACTGCCTGAAGCACGCGTTTCGGACTTAAACAAAATAAAATCTCATGTAAAAGTGTTCCCAACCCTAGACTTGCTTGAAACCCATTTTAAAGAGAAAACTATCTATGAATATAGCAAAATATGTATTTGAGTTGAAAACGGATCAAAATTGCGTGAAATACGATTTAGAACCAACATTTTCTTAGAGAATCGTCCTGAAGCGTGGGTTTCAGTCTTAAACAATACTTAATCCCATGTAATGCGTTTCTAGCCTTAGTATCGCCTGGGAAACTCATTTTAAATAGGAAAGTATCTCATATTAGCTTAAAATAGATATTTCAACATAGAGTCGTACGAATGCATTTCAATGCAGAAAACTAGTCCATAATATCTTAAAATTCCCCAGAATGCCCTAGAATTATTCAGCACGCCCTAGAATTATTCAGCACGCATTGTCATCCAAATTTGTTATTAAGCCCGGATTTGCACAAAACAAATTTTAAAGTAAAGTGACATTCAAGAATTTTCTTGAGTGCGTTTGTCAACCGTGAATCGCGTGAAAGGCAGTTTAGAGACAATGTTATCCTAGAGCCAAATAGAATGTATTTTTTTTTTATTAAAACAACTGTTCGAACTACCCAAAGCACCCATTTCGGTCTTAAACAACCTAAATCCTAGTTTTAGAATAGAAAGATATCTTAAGATATCTAAATTGAATATTTAAGCTTAGAATTGTACGAAATGCATTTCAAAGCAGAAGACTTGAATCGTTAGAAACAGGCTTGAATCCCATGAGATTAGTTATCGAGTCCTAATCTTTCTTAAACAAGCTTTATAGTAAACAAATATCCTATTATTTTTTATAGCTCGTATTTCGAGAGCGAATTGTGAGGAATGCTGTTTCGAGTCAACAATTTCCTAGAGTCGCATAGAACAATTTCCTAGAGTCGCATAGAACGTGATTTTAGTATTTCAACATAGTTGTACGAATGCATTTATATGCAAAAGAATAGTCCACAATATCCTCAAATTCCCTAGAATAATTTAGTACACGTTATTATCCAAATATAGGACATGGATTGCACGAAATATTTTGTTTGTCAGCTAGAAACTGCCTTGAATACAATTAAATTAGGTCTTATGCCCTAATTTGCTTGAAATCCATTTCAAAGTAAAAAATATAATGGATTTTCTAGAGTGTTTTTCAACCGCGAATTGCATGAAATACTGTTTACACCCAACCTTCTCCCAGAACCGGCTAGAGTCTCCTACGAACTGCCTGAAGCACGACTTTCGTTTTTATACAACCCTTAATCCCCTGTAATGTGTTTCTAACCATAGAGCGCGTGAAACACATTTTACAACAAAACGTATCTTAGGGCATCGTAAAAGTTACATTTTAGCAATAATTGTTTGAAGTGCATTTCAGAGTAGATCATTAAACCCTTAAATGACCTGGAATCATCCAGCACGTTTTGTCATCCAAATATAGGCTATCAATACGAGTACCCCACGAGATTAGTTATTAAAGCCCAAATTTGCACGAAACACATTTTAAAGTAAAATGACATTCTAAGAATTTTCTTGTGACATTCAAGAATTTTCTTATGTGTGTATTTCAACTGTGAATCGCATGAAAGGCAGTTTGGTAACAACATAGGCTCGCTTGAAACCCATTTTAAAGAGAAAAGTTTATCCGAATATACCAAAATCTGTATTTGAGTTAGAAACAGATCATAATTGCGTGAAATGTGATTTAGAGCCAACATTTTTCTAGTGCTTTCTAGAATCTCTTTCTATCGGCCTGAAGCGCGGGTTTCGATTGTAAACAAAACTTAATCCCATGTAATGTGTTCCTAACCCTTGTGATGCTTGTGAAACCCATTTTAAATAGGAAAGTATCTCATAATAGCTTAAAATAGTTATTTTAACATAGAGTCGTACGAATGCATCTCAATGCAAAAGATTAGTCCAGAATATCCTAAAATTTTTCAAAATCATTAAATACACGTTTTAATCAAAATACAGGCTATTGATTGCACAAAATACATTGTTTGTCAGCCAGAAACGGCCTTGAATACCATTAGATTAGTGCTTATGCTTTAATTTGCCTGAAATCCATGTTAAAGTAAAAAGATGTCAGATTTTCTAGAAATCGTCTTTCAACCGTGAACTGCATGTAATGGTGTTTACACCCAACCTTTTTCTAGTCCCACCTAGAATCCTCTACGAATTGCTCGAAGCACGACATTCGTTTTTATACAACCTTTAATCCGCTTCAACGCGTTCCTAACCGTAGGAGCGCGTGAAACACATTTTAAAGCAAAACGGATATCAGGGTATCATAAAACTTACATTTTAGCCCATAAATGTATGAAGCACATTTCAGAGTACAATTTTAGACCATTAAACCCTAAAGTGCCTTATAATCATCCATAATGCTTTGTCATCAAAATATTGGCTATCGATTGCACGAAATACGAGTTTCACTCTGAAATGGCTCAGAACCCCACGAGATTAGTTATTAAGCCTGGATTTGCACGAAACGCATTTTAAATTAAAACGACATTCAAGACTTTTCCAAAGCATGTATTTCAACCGTGAATCGCGTGAAAGGCAGGTTAGAGACAACATTTTATTAGAGCCGAGTAGATTGTAGTTTGTTACTAAAATAACTGTTTGAATTGTCTGAAGCACGCGTTTCGATCTTTAATAACCTTAAACCCCATTTAAAGCGTTTCAAAACCCTACAGTCGCCTGAAACTAATTTTAAAAGTCTTTTAGTATATAATTGCATGAAACACATTTCAAAGCAAAAGACTAGGCCGATATACCCTAAAATGTCCATATCCAGCACGCGGTTTTATCTAGTTACAGGCTATTGATCACATGAAATATGCTTGTCCGTTAGAAACGGTCTTGAATCCCAAGAGATTAGTTATTTTAGTGATTTCTAAATTTTTTGATAACGATATCGTAACGACGCTTTAGAGTTTTTTTTTTTTTTTTCACTGTCTAACAACGAGATTGGCTCTGACTATATATTGAGATATATAAACAATGAAAAAGGCTCACGGAGGTTACCAAGAATACCAAATTGCAAATATTCCAACAACGAAATCGTTACCGTCCTTTTAGAGTTTTCAGTATAAAATTTGTTATCTAGTAAGTTGATGGCCTCGATTTTAAAATGTGATCTTTAAACAGAGGGAAAGACTCATGGATGTCTGCTCAGATTGATATGTTAGTATATTCATGTAAAGCGAGAAAACTACAACTGTGGTGGCCTTCCATCTTATAACTTGATTGTTACATAAATGAACTTGGTCCGCAGTTTGAGCGCACCAATCTTATTCGATTGGCTAAAGCAATAACCAAAACAAATATGCATAAATCTATGACAGATACCCAATAAACACACATCCAAAAATTCCATGTTAATAATGTCTGTCAATGTGCCATCCTTGACGTATCCATTTGGATTGAAACTAGAATTGAAAACTTACAGCCATTTGGTAAAATTATGGTTATAACTAGTGACATGAGGACAGTAGAAATGAGAAAGGTCTTGTGGTCACCTGTTTAGGATGTGAATGTATGCATAGCTTCTAAATGATATATAGATAATAAACAAAAAGATGAGCATTCTCTCATCTTCTGAGCAATAGAGTGAAATTGCCATTTTTTACAAATTATAATGTACAACAATGGTTTCAGAGTATGTGCCACCAGACTAAAAGGTAAAAAGAAAGAAAAAGGAGAATAAAGAGCAATTGCAGCAACACCAACATCAACTCACCTACCAAACTTTACTAAACAAAGACCATATTAAACAATGACACTGCTAATCAGTACAAATCGGAGACATTCATGTCCCGAAGGAGACTTTGCTGCAAAGGGAGCTCCTGCACATAAAAGCAAAATAACCCATCTGGGTATTCAATAAAAAAAAATATCATAACCAACACTGGAGAACCAATGCTCACTGAAGTGATAAGAATCATATAGCCTAAGTTTAATCGCACAAATGAAGGCTATATTAAACATCAATGTTGTGTTTATGAATGAAGTTTTAAACATACAAGGAAAAATGAAATTTAAAAAAGGGCATATGAGTTGAGCATGTTTAAAAGAGCATGATGAGGCAAATAGGAAATTTAGGGGAATAAATCTTTAAGAGCTTGAATTTTGACTCATATGAACTTGAATGTTGTCTGCTTTTTGATAACGATATTATTACCATAATTTATAACTTCTTCAGCCATTTTTTGTGTCCAACAAGAAAATAATGGTGACTTTATATTGAGATGCATAAACAATGAGAAAGACTCACGATTTCACTCAAAATTTAGTTTTCGAAATTTTTTGATAACGATATCGTTACAGTTATTTATAGGTTCTTTGCCCATTTCTTTCTTCAACAACAAAATGACAACCACTTTATCATGACTTGCATAAACAATGTGAAAGACTTATGGACTTCAACCATAAATTTTTTTCTACATCAATTTTATGATAACAATATCATTACCATTATTATTTATAGGTTCTTTGCCCATATGTTGCCTCCAACAATCAAATGGCATTGACTTTACAATGAGGTGCATAGATAATGAGGTACATTGGTAGAAAAGAAACACATTTACAAAACAATAAAAACATACCTATGATGCTTGTAGAAGCTATGAGCAGAGAGAAGATTGCAGAAACTGAGCAGAGAGAGCCTAGCTAAGGAAGAAGAAAATAAAACTAATGAGAAGAAAAGAAAGGAAAGAGATGGGGAATCGTTGCGATGCACTGCCGGAGTGAGATTACGCACCATTTTACTCAAATCAACGCAAAAGGATTGTGCTACTGATGTTGTTCGTCTAGTTTCACCAAATGTTATTCTCATTTTGGAACTAATCACCCTCTTCCCTCTCATCCCATTCTCCTTTCCTTGGGTGTGAATTGTTGAAGTTTTAGTTTTCTAGCAGGCTTCCCTCTCTCCTGAGGCATTGTACAGCAGCTGTTTTGTAGAGTTCAGTGATCTGTATCTTCATGTTCTCTGCCACTGGAGTGTATCTCGGCTCAGCTGCTATACAGTGCAGTGGCAGATAGCAGTGTTCTGCCCTGCAACAACTTTTGCCTAGCTGCAGTGCTTGGAAGAATGTTTTCATCTTATCTTTTCAGTGGCCTTCAGCTCTTCTTCTGTGTTGATGTCCATTATGTTATCATTTCTGATGATTAGAGAGTTCTTCCATGGAATACATCTTCATTTGGTGCTGAAAATTTTCATCCAGGATGTTCAGTGCTTTATTTGGTGTTGCTATCGTCTAGGAGCTGTGTTGCATGGGGGTGTGCTGGGGTGTTTCGGTGGTCAGCTTCGTAGTGCTGGAATGGTTTGCAAGGCTGATCGGTGGTTAGCATTGCTGTGCTTCTCTTCTTCATTTTTCTTGTTGTTCTCTGTTTGAAGTGGCTAATTCTGTAGCCTTCCTTTCTGTTTTTCATGTGTATTTGGCGGGATCTTTCCCCTTTGCCCTCTCTTTTCTCAATACAAATTTACCTTATAGCAAAAAAAAAGTTTCACCAAATGAAACTTTTGGAGATGTTAATAAGAAAACTGAAGCAATGATTGTATGAGTTGATTCAGTTGGTGTATGCAGGTGGTGGTGTTGTATAAATTACATGATTTATGTAGTTGACTGATGTAATGAGTACTATGTATCCAGTCTCATTTGTAGTGGCCATGACTTATGTATATTATATCTAATTTATATACATAGATAATTAATTTATGGTGTTGTTTCAGTTGGGTGGCTACGATAGAAATCACCATGACTCGTCTCTTCTAGCACTTGAATAACCAGTTGTCTAGTTTAAGATGCTATGTTAAATCTCTTCACCCTCATTTGAAAATTGATATGGGGTGTTTGGATTGGCTCATTTCCTACTTTGCTCATGGAATTGCTAATTGAAGGAATCTAATGCACTACAACCCCACCAAAAACATCTTATTCAAAATGTAATCATCATTGACACACATCTTGTCTCCCGCAATTTTGATGGGATTGGCCGTTGTTCTTCCTTTTCCTGTTTCATGCTTTCACCACTTGATTGAACACCCATAATGGAAAATAAACTTCCTTGAATTTTGCAAAAAATTCCAATTAACAAGCAATCTAGCTATAAAATTCAAAATCAGAAATTGGGGTGTTTTTGTTTTGTAATTGCATTAACAACTACTTCTTCTTTGCAAAATGGAAGTAGAACAACTTTTCAGAGATTTTTTCATTCTTGATATCTGCTTATGTAAATTTGAAACTTCCGAATGCACCAATCAGTTTTTCAAATTAGAATAAGTTTCGACATATTTAAGAAGGTTTGATGATATAACCTCTCAATTAGACTCAAAACAAAGAATCCCCCAAACACAAATGGGCTCTTAGAAGCGGAAGGTTTCAAGAGTTAAATAGCTATACATGTGTAATACAAGAGCCCACCGTGTTGTTAAACTCTACATCCAACTAGCCCAAGAACAGGAAGTCCAACAGCTTAAACTTTCACACCCAAACAGTCTGAATAGTGGGTATAAATGGGCTCAAAATTAGCCTAAACAAAGGCTAACGATGGGTTAAAATATGGCCCAAATGCTGCTAGAATTGACTTGATTTGTACTAGACAAATGACCAAATTGATATGTTGCAAATGGGTTAAGATCCAACCCAATTTATGTCCTTAGAAAGATAAAGGTCAAAACTCAGTTTAGATGATGGCTGTAAACATGCCAAAATCCAGCCCTTAGGTTTGAATTCCACTTGGTAAGTAGGCTGATTTTCCCCAACCAAACAGTCTAAACAAACCCCAAAGCAGTGGCCTTTAGAAGTTCATCCAACTAAAAGAGTCTGGAATTTCCAGAGTCAAATACTCTGCCGTTGAGTTAAAACTTAAAATCGCCTAAATAAACAACAATACAAAAGTTGTCCATTTGAGGATTAAAAGTCCAACTCATACAGAAACCATTAAATGGACTAGAATGTGTTGTTAACTAGTTAGATAAAATTTACATATACATTGTTAAATTACTAGGATTTTTTTTCAATAAATGTTACTATAGATTGAACCAAGTTTCCCCATAAATAACAGTAGCATGTTTTGTGATTTGTAAATTTTATTTGACTAGTTAAAACTCAAAATAACAATAACAATAACATAGTATAATGCCCATGATTCCTGCAGAATACTGATGGAAACTATCGAGCTTAGATATGAAACTTTCACTACAAACGTAAATTTACCGATCATCCAAGAACAAGGACGGAAACTTTTTCCTTAAAATATCAAAATCATAAGAAACTTGGAAAATCAAAAAAATAAAAGAGAATCGCAAGGATCAAGGAAAATGATCGAGAGTCCAGGAGAAGAAAACATATAAATCCATGAATTCACTAATTCTTTGATACAAGAAAGCATTAAAGATGTCTAAAAGGATTCTTATATGCTACTGTTTTGATTTCTTCAGGTGCCTAAAACATGATTGCAAAATAAATGGTGAAATGAAACTAAAGTCATAGCCATGTCAAATTATTAGCACCAAAAACGCACAACATATTCATCTTCCTCCCAAAAACAGAGAGAGCGAAAGAGTTTTAGGGTTGGGAAGGAGGAGCTCGACTAGAGCAGGGAGCGCTTGCAAAGGGAGAGGGAGAAGGTAATTTGGATAGTATTTATTTATTGCTTTATATTTCTCGTTTGTAATTAGAGGGGTATGCCCATTTGGAAGCATCATCCATATGGGAGACTTCCTTTTTTGTAGAGTATTCTTTGAGAAATAGAAGAACTAACATATTCTTACAAAGAAAATAAAAACAAAAGATAAAAAAATTATTGTATTTTTCAGAGTGCATCATCCAACCGCGAGTTGCCTGAGACGCGGTTTACAACCTACATTTTCCGAGTGCCACCAACAAAATTCCAAACAAACTGTCCAAAGGACGTGATTCAGTCTTAAAAAACCTTAAACCCTCGCATTTCTTTCCAAACCCTAGAATCTCATGAAACTTATTTTAAAGCAAAACGTTGCTCAAAATATCATAAAATGCGTATTTCAGCCAAGAATCGTATGAAATGCATTTCAAACCAAAAGTGGAGACAACAACGCCCCCCAGAAATGCACTAGAATCATCCATGACGCGTTTTTATCAAAACATAGTCCATTGATTACAAGAAATACGTGTCTCATTCAACAACTGCACAAAACCCCGCGAGATAAGTTCTCAAGTTCGAATTTACCCGAATCCCGTCTTAAAGGAAAAAGAATTCCCCGGACTTCTTAGAGCGTTTCCTTCAACCGTGGACTTTGTGAAATGCGGCTTGGAGCCAGTGTTTTTCTAGACTCACATAGAACGAGGTTTCATAATAAAATAGATTAGGAACTACCCGAAGAACGTTTTTCCGACCCAAACATCCCTGTAGCTCGTGCAATGCGTTCCTTACCCTTGAATCGCTTGAAACCCTTTTTAAAGCGAAAAGTATCTCAGATTATGCGTATTTCGGCATAGAATCGATGTAAACGCATTTCGAACAAAAGACTCGGCCGTAATACGCCGATATGACCTAAAGTCGTCCGGCACGCGCTTTTATTCAAATACGGGCTATTGATTGCAACAAGATTCTTTTGTCTGTCAGAAACGTGGCGGAGTCCCAACATATTAGCCCTTCAACCCTATTTTTCCTGAAACCCGTTTTGAAGTAAAAGAAATCAAAGAATTTTTCAGAGCGCATCCCCAATCTATGAATTGCGTGAAATGAGGTTCGTAGCCTACAGGTTCATTCCACAATTGGTTCGGCGACTTTCCGTTGAAGCAGATTCAGCTCTCCTCCACGATATGCGCTGTCCGTCACAGTCTCCATGGATGGAGAGATTTAAAGTCCGAAAGATAGTGTCAAGCATGCAGCGGTTCGAAGAGATTCAGTTCTCTACTTAACATCCTTTCACAATTCGGTTTAGTAAAAAGGTTATCCATCATAGAGTTCCTCCTCTTCGAATCAATGCACTGGAAATGGATTTTCTTTTTCATTCTGATGAGTTTCAGCATGCTGCCTGGGCTGTGGGCAAGTCTTTTGCTAGGGTCCTTTCTGTTGTAAGGGGTATGCCCCTTTGAAATCTCTTTCATCCGTTTCGATGAGAGGATTTCATCTTGTACTCTATTCTTTTTCTCTTGCAAATGAAGAACTAACTTATTCTTCAAAAAAAAAAAAAAAAAAAAACCCTGACTTGTTGGAATTTTTGGATTCATGCAAAGTACCTTCGTGGGAGCTCTTTCTGGGATGTCCCTAGTCCAAAGGACGCTTCTTGGGGTCGGAAGGGTATCATGGCTCTTCGTAAAATGGCATTACCTCATATGAATTATTTGATTGGAAATGGTCATCAAACAAAGTTCTGGAATGACCCTTGGCTACGGGAAGGTCGTTTAAAGGATTGCTATGGTGACCGATATATGATCTAGGGATGGGGGCTAATCTATATGTTCATCATTTCATAGCCAATGGGGACTGGCATTTCCCACAACCAACTTCTCATGATCTAATGGACATATTTACAAAAATCCCTTTAGAAGCAAGGCCTTGTTCAGCTTTTGATGATGAGATTGTTTGGACCTTTGAAGAGACTGGTTGCTTGACTCTTAAATCTGCATATCATTTGGCAAAAAAATCGACTAGCCGAAACCTGCACTGGAGTGCGTTGGTATGGTTTACAGGCTGTATAAAAAGGCACTCAATCTGTGCTTGGATGCTCCTCAGAGGAAAATTGAAAACAAAGGATTTCCTCTTGGAGAGGAATGTTTCTTGTGACTCTTGCTATGTACTATGTGATTGTACTTGGGAGACAGCCTTTGTTTATCACGTGCTCATTTTCTCAACTAGTGTGGAATTTGCTTCCTCAAACGATTAATCTTCCTCCCATTGAGTGTGATTCAGCTATTGATTTGGTGGAGTCAATTACACTCCGGCTCAATCCTAATCACCCAGGACCACAAACTCTGGGTAAACTTCTTTTTTCTGCATTTGTGTGGCATATCTGGCATTAAAGGAATTGGCGAATCTTCAGATTGCAAACTCAATCAGCTACGAATGTGGCGCATCTCGTTCTTAATACAATCCAAACTCTCATTTTATATCTCGGAATTACCTTACCTGATGGTATTTGCAGCCATTGGAATCTTCCCCTATGCGGGCAGCCCTTCCACTGCTATGTTGTGCCTGTTGTTCATCCAGGGTGGAGATTTTCCATTTGTACAATCAGAAACACGGTAGTGGGTCTCCTTTGGAGTGATGTATGTCAACCACTGTATGGTGCCACTGAATCTTCCCTTGATTACTATGGGGCCGTGTTGAACGTTATGGAGATCATTCCACA
This sequence comes from Persea americana, assembly GCA_029852735.1. Lineage (NCBI taxonomy): Eukaryota > Viridiplantae > Streptophyta > Magnoliopsida > Laurales > Lauraceae > Persea > Persea americana. The sequence goes on from CM056817.1 coordinate 25,303,339, forward strand.
TATGGTTCAACGACTTTCCATTGAAGCAGATTCAGCTCTCCTCCACGATATGCGTTGTCCATCACAGTCTCCATGGATCACGAGATTTAAAGCGCGAAAGATAGTGTCCAGCATCCAACGTTTTGAAGACATTCAGTTCTCTACTTTACATCCTCTCACAATTCGGTTTAGTAAAAAGTTTATCCGTCATCGAGTTCCCCCTATTCGAATCAATGCACTGGAAATGGGTTTTCTTTTTAATTTAGTTGAGCTTTAGCTTACTGCCCAGGCCGTGGGCAAGTTTTTTGCTAGTTTGCTTTCTGTTGTAAGGGGTATGCCCCTTTCAAATCTTTCATCTGTTTTGAGGATAGGTTTCCTTTCTGTATTCTACTCTTTACTTTTGAAAATGAAGAACTCACTTACTCTTCAAAAAAAAAAAAGAAAAGGCGAGTAATTTGGATAGTATTTATTTATTGCTTTATATTTCTCGTTTGTAATTAGAGGGGTATGCCCATTTGGAAGCATCATCCATATGGGAGACTTCCTTTTCTGTAGAGTATTCTTTGAGAAATAGAAGAACTAACATATTCTTACAAAGAAAATAAAAACAAAAGATAAAAAAATTATTGTATTTTTCAGAGTGCATCATCCAACCGCGAGTTGCCTGAGACGCGGTTTACAACCTACATTTTCCGAGTGCCACCAACAAAATTCCAAACAAACTGTCCAAAGGACGTGATTCAGTCTTAAAAAACCTTAAACCCTCGCATTTCTTTCCAAACCCTAGAATCTCATGAAACTTATTTTAAAGCAAAACGTTGCTCAAAATATCATAAAATGCGTATTTGAGCCAAGAATCGTATGAAATGCATTTCAAACCAAAAGTGGAGACAACAACGCCCCCCAGAAATGCACTAGAATCATCCATGACGCGTTTTTATCAAAACATAGTCCATTGATTACAAGAAATACGTGTCTCATTCAACAACTGCACAAAACCCCGCGAGATAAGTTCTCAAGTTCGAATTTACCCGAATCCCGTCTTAAAGGAAAAAGAATTCCCCGGACTTCTTAGAGCGTTTCCTTCAACCGTGGACTTTGTGAAATGCGGCTTGGAGCCAGAGTTTTTCTAGACTCACATCGAACGAGGTTTCATAATAAAATAGATTAGGAACTACCCGAAGAACGTTTTTCCGACCCAAACATCCCTGTAGCTCGTGCAATGCGTTCCTTACCCTTGAATCGCTTGAAACCCTTTTTAAAGCGAAAAGTATCTCAGATTATGCGTATTTCGGCATAGAATCAATGTAAACGCATTTCGAACAAAAGACTCGGCCGTAATACGCCGATATGACCTAAAGTCGTCCGGCACGCGCTTTTATTCAAATACGGGCTATTGATTGCAACAAGATTCTTTTGTCTGTCAGAAACGTGGCGGAGTCCCAACATATTAGCCCTTCAACCCTATTTTTCCTGAAACCCGTTTTGAAGTAAAAGAAATCAAAGAATTTTTCAGAGCGCATCCCCAATCTATGAATTGCGTGAAATGAGGTTCGTAGCCTACAGGTTCATTCCACAATTGGTTCGGCGACTTTCCGTTGAAGCAGATTCAGCTCTCCTCCACGATATGCGCTGTCCGTCACAGTCTCCATGGATGGAGAGATTTAAAGTCCGAAAGATAGTGTCAAGCATGCAGCGGTTCGAAGAGATTCAGTTCTCTACTTAACATCCTTTCACAATTCGGTTTAGTAAAAAGGTTATCCATCATAGAGTTCCTCCTCTTCGAATCAATGCACTGGAAATGGATTTTCTTTTTCATTCTGATGAGTTTCAGCATGCTGCCTGGGCTGTGGGCAAGTCTTTTGCTAGGGTCCTTTCTGTTGTAAGGGGTATGCCCCTTTGAAATCTCTTTCATCCGTTTCGATGAGAGGATTTCATCTTGTACTCTATTCTTTTTCTCTTGCAAATGAAGAACTAACTTATTCTTCAAAAAAAAAAAAAAAAAAAAACCCTGACTTGTTGGAATTTTTGGATTCATGCAAAGTACCTTCGTGGGAGCTCTTTCTGGGATGTCCCTAGTCCAAAGGACGCTTCTTGGGGTCGGAAGGGTATCATGGCTCTTCGTAAAATGGCATTACCTCATATGAATTATTTGATTGGAAATGGTCATCAAACAAAGTTCTGGAATGACCCTTGGCTACGGGAAGGTCGTTTAAAGGATTGCTATGGTGACCGATATATGATCTAGGGATGGGGGCTAATCTATATGTTCATCATTTCATAGCCAATGGGGACTGGCATTTCCCACAACCAACTTCTCATGATCTAATGGACATATTTACAAAAATCCCTTTAGAAGCAAGGCCTTGTTCAGCTTTTGATGATGAGATTGTTTGGACCTTTGAAGAGACTGGTTGCTTGACTCTTAAATCTGCATATCATTTGGCAAAAAAATCGACTAGCCGAAACCTGCACTGGAGTGCGTTGGTATGGTTTACAGGCTGTATAAAAAGGCACTCAATCTGTGCTTGGATGCTCCTCAGAGGAAAATTGAAAACAAAGGATTTCCTCTTGGAGAGGAATGTTTCTTGTGACTCTTGCTATGTACTATGTGATTGTACTTGGGAGACAGCCTTTGTTTATCACGTGCTCATTTTCTCAACTAGTGTGGAATTTGCTTCCTCAAACGATTAATCTTCCTCCCATTGAGTGTGATTCAGCTATTGATTTGGTGGAGTCAATTACACTCCGGCTCAATCCTAATCACCCAGGACCACAAACTCTGGGTAAACTTCTTTTTTCTGCATTTGTGTGGCATATCTGGCATTAAAGGAATTGGCGAATCTTCAGATTGCAAACTCAATCAGCTACGAATGTGGCGCATCTCGTTCTTAATACAATCCAAACTCTCATTTTATATCTCGGAATTACCTTACCTGATGGTATTTGCAGCCATTGGAATCTTCCCCTATGCGGGCAGCCCTTCCACTGCTATGTTGTGCCTGTTGTTCATCCAGGGTGGAGATTTTCCATTTGTACAATCAGAAACACGGTAGTGGGTCTCCTTTGGAGTGATGTATGTCAACCACTGTATGGTGCCACTGAATCTTCCCTTGATTACTATGGGGCCGTGTTGAACGTTATGGAGATCATTCCACATATGGTTCAACGACTTTCCATTGAAGCAGATTCAGCTCTCCTCCACGATATGCGTTGTCCATCACAGTCTCCATGGATCACGAGATTTAAAGCGCGAAAGATAGTGTCCAGCATCCAACGTTTTGAAGACATTCAGTTCTCTACTTTACATCCTCTCACAATTCGGTTTAGTAAAAAGTTTATCCGTCATCGAGTTCCCCCTATTCGAATCAATGCACTGGAAATGGGTTTTCTTTTTAATTTAGTTGAGCTTTAGCTTACTGCCCAGGCCGTGGGCAAGTTTTTTGCTAGTTTGCTTTCTGTTGTAAGGGGTATGCCCCTTTCAAATCTTTCATCTGTTTTGAGGATAGGTTTCCTTTCTGTATTCTACTCTTTACTTTTGAAAATGAAGAACTCACTTACTCTTCAAAAAAAAAAAAGAAAAGGCGAGTAATTTGGATAGTATTTATTTATTGCTTTATATTTCTCGTTTGTAATTAGAGGGGTATGCCCATTTGGAAGCATCATCCATATGGGAGACTTCCTTTTCTGTAGAGTATTCTTTGAGAAATAGAAGAACTAACATATTCTTACAAAGAAAATAAAAACAAAAGATAAAAAAATTATTGTATTTTTCAGAGTGCATCATCCAACCGCGAGTTGCCTGAGACGCGGTTTACAACCTACATTTTCCGAGTGCCACCAACAAAATTCCAAACAAACTGTCCAAAGGACGTGATTCAGTCTTAAAAAACCTTAAACCCTCGCATTTCTTTCCAAACCCTAGAATCTCATGAAACTTATTTTAAAGCAAAACGTTGCTCAAAATATCATAAAATGCGTATTTGAGCCAAGAATCGTATGAAATGCATTTCAAACCAAAAGTGGAGACAACAACGCCCCCCAGAAATGCACTAGAATCATCCATGACGCGTTTTTATCAAAACATAGTCCATTGATTACAAGAAATACGTGTCTCATTCAACAACTGCACAAAACCCCGCGAGATAAGTTCTCAAGTTCGAATTTACCCGAATCCCGTCTTAAAGGAAAAAGAATTCCCCGGACTTCTTAGAGCGTTTCCTTCAACCGTGGACTTTGTGAAATGCGGCTTGGAGCCAGTGTTTTTCTAGACTCACATCGAACGAGGTTTCATAATAAAATAGATTAGGAACTACCCGAAGAACGTTTTTCCGACCCAAACATCCCTGTAGCTCGTGCAATGCGTTCCTTACCCTTGAATCGCTTGAAACCCTTTTTAAAGCGAAAAGTATCTCAGATTATGCGTATTTCGGCATAGAATCAATGTAAACGCATTTCGAACAAAAGACTCGGCCGTAATACGCCGATATGACCTAAAGTCGTCCGGCACGCGCTTTTATTCAAATACGGGCTATTGATTGCAACAAGATTCTTTTGTCTGTCAGAAACGTGGCGGAGTCCCAACATATTAGCCCTTCAACCCTATTTTTCCTGAAACCCGTTTTGAAGTAAAAGAAATCAAAGAATTTTTCAGAGCGCATCCCCAATCTATGAATTGCGTGAAATGAGGTTCGTAGCCTACAGGTTCATTCCACAATTGGTTCGGCGACTTTCCGTTGAAGCAGATTCAGCTCTCCTCCACGATATGCGCTGTCCGTCACAGTCTCCATGGATGGAGAGATTTAAAGTCCGAAAGATAGTGTCAAGCATGCAGCGGTTCGAAGAGATTCAGTTCTCTACTTAACATCCTTTCACAATTCGGTTTAGTAAAAAGGTTATCCATCATAGAGTTCCTCCTCTTCGAATCAATGCACTGGAAATGGATTTTCTTTTTCATTCTGATGAGTTTCAGCATGCTGCCTGGGCTGTGGGCAAGTCTTTTGCTAGGGTCCTTTCTGTTGTAAGGGGTATGCCCCTTTGAAATCTCTTTCATCCGTTTCGATGAGAGGATTTCATCTTGTACTCTATTCCTTTTCTCTTGCAAATGAAGAACTAACTTATTCTTCAAAAAAAAAAAAAAAAAAAAACCCTGACTTGTTGGAATTTTTGGATTCATGCAAAGTACCTTCGTGGGAGCTCTTTCTGGGATGTCCCTAGTCCAAAGGACGCTTCTTGGGGTCGGAAGGGTATCATGGCTCTTCGTAAAATGGCATTACCTCATATGAATTATTTGATTGGAAATGGTCATCAAACAAAGTTCTGGAATGACCCTTGGCTACGGGAAGGTCGTTTAAAGGATTGCTATGGTGACCGATATATGATCTAGGGATGGGGGCTAATCTATATGTTCATCATTTCATAGCCAATGGGGACTGGCATTTCCCACAACCAACTTCTCATGATCTAATGGACATATTTACAAAAATCCCTTTAGAAGCAAGGCCTTGTTCAGCTTTTGATGATGAGATTGTTTGGACCTTTGAAGAGACTGGTTGCTTGACTCTTAAATCTGCATATCATTTGGCAAAAAAATCGACTAGCCGAAACCTGCACTGGAGTGCGTTGGTATGGTTTACAGGCTGTATAAAAAGGCACTCAATCTGTGCTTGGATGCTCCTCAGAGGAAAATTGAAAACAAAGGATTTCCTCTTGGAGAGGAATGTTTCTTGTGACTCTTGCTATGTACTATGTGATTGTACTTGGGAGACAGCCTTTGTTTATCACGTGCTCATTTTCTCAACTAGTGTGGAATTTGCTTCCTCAAACGATTAATCTTCCTCCCATTGAGTGTGATTCAGCTATTGATTTGGTGGAGTCAATTACACTCCGGCTCAATCCTAATCACCCAGGACCACAAACTCTGGGTAAACTTCTTTTTTCTGCATTTGTGTGGCATATCTGGCATTAAAGGAATTGGCGAATCTTCAGATTGCAAACTCAATCAGCTACGAATGTGGCGCATCTCGTTCTTAATACAATCCAAACTCTCATTTTATATCTCGGAATTACCTTACCTGATGGTATTTGCAGCCATTGGAATCTTCCCCTATGCGGGCAGCCCTTCCACTGCTATGTTGTGCCTGTTGTTCATCCAGGGTGGAGATTTTCCATTTGTACAATCAGAAACACGGTAGTGGGTCTCCTTTGGAGTGATGTATGTCAACCACTGTATGGTGCCACTGAATCTTCCCTTGATTACTATGGGGCCGTGTTGAACGTTATGGAGATCATTCCACATATGGTTCAACGACTTTCCATTGAAGCAGATTCAGCTCTCCTCCACGATATGCGTTGTCCATCACAGTCTCCATGGATCACGAGATTTAAAGCGCGAAAGATAGTGTCCAGCATCCAACGTTTTGAAGACATTCAGTTCTCTACTTTACATCCTCTCACAATTCGGTTTAGTAAAAAGTTTATCCGTCATCGAGTTCCCCCTATTCGAATCAATGCACTGGAAATGGGTTTTCTTTTTAATTTAGTTGAGCTTTAGCTTACTGCCCAGGCCGTGGGCAAGTTTTTTGCTAGTTTGCTTTCTGTTGTAAGGGGTATGCCCCTTTCAAATCTTTCATCTGTTTTGAGGATAGGTTTCCTTTCTGTATTCTACTCTTTACTTTTGAAAATGAAGAACTCACTTACTCTTCAAAAAAAAAAAAGAAAAGGCGAGTAATTTGGATAGTATTTATTTATTGCTTTATATTTCTCGTTTGTAATTAGAGGGGTATGCCCATTTGGAAGCATCATCCATATGGGAGACTTCCTTTTCTGTAGAGTATTCTTTGAGAAATAGAAGAACTAACATATTCTTACAAAGAAAATAAAAACAAAAGATAAAAAAATTATTGTATTTTTCAGAGTGCATCATCCAACCGCGAGTTGCCTGAGACGCGGTTTACAACCTACATTTTCCGAGTGCCACCAACAAAATTCCAAACAAACTGTCCAAAAGACGTGATTCAGTCTTAAAAAACCTTAAACCCTCGCATTTCTTTCCAAACCCTAGAATCTCATGAAACTTATTTTAAAGCAAAACGTTGCTCAAAATATCATAAAATGCGTATTTCAGCCAAGAATCGTATGAAATGCATTTCAAACCAAAAGTGGAGACAACAACGCCCCCCAGAAATGCACTAGAATCATCCATGACGCGTTTTTATCAAAACATAGTCCATTGATTACAAGAAATACGTGTCTCATTCAACAACTGCACAAAACCCCGCGAGATAAGTTCTCAAGTTCGAATTTACCCGAATCCCGTCTTAAAGGAAAAAGAATTCCCCGGACTTCTTAGAGCGTTTCCTTCAACCGTGGACTTTGTGAAATGCGGCTTGGAGCCAGTGTTTTTCTAGACTCACATCGAACGAGGTTTCATAATAAAATAGATTAGGAACTACCCGAAGAACGTTTTTCCGACCCAAACATCCCTGTAGCTCGTGCAATGCGTTCCTTACCCTTGAATCGCTTGAAACCCTTTTTAAAGCGAAAAGTATCTCAGATTATGCGTATTTCGGCATAGAATCGATGTAAACGCATTTCGAACAAAAGACTCGGCCGTAATACGCCGATATGACCTAAAGTCGTCCGGCACGCGCTTTTATTCAAATACGGGCTATTGATTGCAACAAGATTCTTTTGTCTGTCAGAAACGTGGCGGAGTCCCAACATATTAGCCCTTCAACCCTATTTTTCCTGAAACCCGTTTTGAAGTAAAAGAAATCAAAGAATTTTTCAGAGCGCATCCCCAATCTATGAATTGCGTGAAATGAGGTTCGTAGCCTACAGGTTCATTCCACAATTGGTTCGGCGACTTTCCGTTGAAGCAGATTCAGCTCTCCTCCACGATATGCGCTGTCCGTCACAGTCTCCATGGATGGAGAGATTTAAAGTCCGAAAGATAGTGTCAAGCATGCAGCGGTTCGAAGAGATTCAGTTCTCTACTTAACATCCTTTCACAATTCGGTTTAGTAAAAAGGTTATCCATCATAGAGTTCCTCCTCTTCGAATCAATGCACTGGAAATGGATTTTCTTTTTCATTCTGATGAGTTTCAGCATGCTGCCTGGGCTGTGGGCAAGTCTTTTGCTAGGGTCCTTTCTGTTGTAAGGGGTATGCCCCTTTGAAATCTCTTTCATCCGTTTCGATGAGAGGATTTCATCTTGTACTCTATTCTTTTTCTCTTGCAAATGAAGAACTAACTTATTCTTCAAAAAAAAAAAAAAAAAAAAAAAACCCTGACTTGTTGGAATTTTTGGATTCATGCAAAGTACCTTCGTGGGAGCTCTTTCTGGGATGTCCCTAGTCCAAAGGACGCTTCTTGGGGTCGGAAGGGTATCATGGCTCTTCGTAAAATGGCATTACCTCATATGAATTATTTGATTGGAAATGGTCATCAAACAAAGTTCTGGAATGACCCTTGGCTACGGGAAGGTCGTTTAAAGGATTGCTATGGTGACCGATATATGATCTAGGGATGGGGGCTAATCTATATGTTCATCATTTCATAGCCAATGGGGACTGGCATTTCCCACAACCAACTTCTCATGATCTAATGGACATATTTACAAAAATCCCTTTAGAAGCAAGGCCTTGTTCAGCTTTTGATGATGAGATTGTTTGGACCTTTGAAGAGACTGGTTGCTTGACTCTTAAATCTGCATATCATTTGGCAAAAAAATCGACTAGCCGAAACCTGCACTGGAGTGCGTTGGTATGGTTTACAGGCTGTATAAAAAGGCACTCAATCTGTGCTTGGATGCTCCTCAGAGGAAAATTGAAAACAAAGGATTTCCTCTTGGAGAGGAATGTTTCTTGTGACTCTTGCTATGTACTATGTGATTGTACTTGGGAGACAGCCTTTGTTTATCACGTGCTCATTTTCTCAACTAGTGTGGAATTTGCTTCCTCAAACGATTAATCTTCCTCCCATTGAGTGTGATTCAGCTATTGATTTGGTGGAGTCAATTACACTCCGGCTCAATCCTAATCACCCAGGACCACAAACTCTGGGTAAACTTCTTTTTTCTGCATTTGTGTGGCATATCTGGCATTAAAGGAATTGGCGAATCTTCAGATTGCAAACTCAATCAGCTACGAATGTGGCGCATCTCGTTCTTAATACAATCCAAACTCTCATTTTATATCTCGGAATTACCTTACCTGATGGTATTTGCAGCCATTGGAATCTTCCCCTATGCGGGCAGCCCTTCCACTGCTATGTTGTGCCTGTTGTTCATCCAGGGTGGAGATTTTCCATTTGTACAATCAGAAACACGGTAGTGGGTCTCCTTTGGAGTGATGTATGTCAACCACTGTATGGTGCCACTGAATCTTCCCTTGATTACTATGGGGCCGTGTTGAACGTTATGGAGATCATTCCACATATGGTTCAACGACTTTCCATTGAAGCAGATTCAGCTCTCCTCCACGATATGCGTTGTCCATCACAGTCTCCATGGATCACGAGATTTAAAGCGCGAAAGATAGTGTCCAGCATCCAACGTTTTGAAGACATTCAGTTCTCTACTTTACATCCTCTCACAATTCGGTTTAGTAAAAAGTTTATCCGTCATCGAGTTCCCCCTATTCGAATCAATGCACTGGAAATGGGTTTTCTTTTTAATTTAGTTGAGCTTTAGCTTACTGCCCAGGCCGTGGGCAAGTTTTTTGCTAGTTTGCTTTCTGTTGTAAGGGGTATGCCCCTTTCAAATCTTTCATCTGTTTTGAGGATAGGTTTCCTTTCTGTATTCTACTCTTTACTTTTGAAAATGAAGAACTCACTTACTCTTCAAAAAAAAAAAAGAAAAGGCGAGTAATTTGGATAGTATTTATTTATTGCTTTATATTTCTCGTTTGTAATTAGAGGGGTATGCCCATTTGGAAGCATCATCCATATGGGAGACTTCCTTTTCTGTAGAGTATTCTTTGAGAAATAGAAGAACTAACATATTCTTACAAAGAAAATAAAAACAAAAGATAAAAAAATTATTGTATTTTTCAGAGTGCATCATCCAACCGCGAGTTGCCTGAGACGCGGTTTACAACCTACATTTTCCGAGTGCCACCAACAAAATTCCAAACAAACTGTCCAAAGGACGTGATTCAGTCTTAAAAAACCTTAAACCCTCGCATTTCTTTCCAAACCCTAGAATCTCATGAAACTTATTTTAAAGCAAAACGTTGCTCAAAATATCATAAAATGCGTATTTCAGCCAAGAATCGTATGAAATGCATTTCAAACCAAAAGTGGAGACAACAACGCCCCCCAGAAATGCACTAGAATCATCCATGACGCGTTTTTATCAAAACATAGTCCATTGATTACAAGAAATACGTGTCTCATTCAACAACTGCACAAAACCCCGCGAGATAAGTTCTCAAGTTCGAATTTACCCGAATCCCGTCTTAAAGGAAAAAGAATTCCCCGGACTTCTTAGAGCGTTTCCTTCAACCGTGGACTTTGTGAAATGCGGCTTGGAGCCAGTGTTTTTCTAGACTCACATCGAACGAGGTTTCATAATAAAATAGATTAGGAACTACCCGAAGAACGTTTTTCCGACCCAAACATCCCTGTAGCTCGTGCAATGCGTTCCTTACCCTTGAATCGCTTGAAACCCTTTTTAAAGCGAAAAGTATCTCAGATTATGCGTATTTCGGCATAGAATCGATGTAAACGCATTTCGAACAAAAGACTCGGCCGTAATACGCCGATATGACCTAAAGTCGTCCGGCACGCGCTTTTATTCAAATACGGGCTATTGATTGCAACAAGATTCTTTTGTCTGTCAGAAACGTGGCGGAGTCCCAACATATTAGCCCTTCAACCCTATTTTTCCTGAAACCCGTTTTGAAGTAAAAGAAATCAAAGAATTTTTCAGAGCGCATCCCCAATCTATGAATTGCGTGAAATGAGGTTCGTAGCCTACAGGTTCATTCCACAATTGGTTCGGCGACTTTCCGTTGAAGCAGATTCAGCTCTCCTCCACGATATGCGCTGTCCGTCACAGTCTCCATGGATGGAGAGATTTAAAGTCCGAAAGATAGTGTCAAGCATGCAGCGGTTCGAAGAGATTCAGTTCTCTACTTAACATCCTTTCACAATTCGGTTTAGTAAAAAGGTTATCCATCATAGAGTTCCTCCTCTTCGAATCAATGCACTGGAAATGGATTTTCTTTTTCATTCTGATGAGTTTCAGCATGCTGCCTGGGCTGTGGGCAAGTCTTTTGCTAGGGTCCTTTCTGTTGTAAGGGGTATGCCCCTTTGAAATCTCTTTCATCCGTTTCGATGAGAGGATTTCATCTTGTACTCTATTCTTTTTCTCTTGCAAATGAAGAACTAACTTATTCTTCAAAAAAAAAAAAAAAAAAAAAAAACCCTGACTTGTTGGAATTTTTGGATTCATGCAAAGTACCTTCGTGGGAGCTCTTTCTGGGATGTCCCTAGTCCAAAGGACGCTTCTTGGGGTCGGAAGGGTATCATGGCTCTTCGTAAAATGGCATTACCTCATATGAATTATTTGATTGGAAATGGTCATCAAACAAAGTTCTGGAATGACCCTTGGCTACGGGAAGGTCGTTTAAAGGATTGCTATGGTGACCGATATATGATCTAGGGATGGGGGCTAATCTATATGTTCATCATTTCATAGCCAATGGGGACTGGCATTTCCCGCAACCAACTTCTCATGATCTAATGGACATATTTACAAAAATCCCTTTAGAAGCAAGGCCTTGTTCAGCTTTTGATGATGAGATTGTTTGGACCTTTGAAGAGACTGGTTGCTTGACTCTTAAATCTGCATATCATTTGGCAAAAAAATCGACTAGCCGAAACCTGCACTGGAGTGCGTTGGTATGGTTTACAGGCTGTATAAAAAGGCACTCAATCTGTGCTTGGATGCTCCTCAGAGGAAAATTGAAAACAAAGGATTTCCTCTTGGAGAGGAATGTTTCTTGTGACTCTTGCTATGTACTATGTGATTGTACTTGGGAGACAGCCTTTGTTTATCACGTGCTCATTTTCTCAACTAGTGTGGAATTTGCTTCCTCAAACGATTAATCTTCCTCCCATTGAGTGTGATTCAGCTATTGATTTGGTGGAGTCAATTACACTCCGGCTCAATCCTAATCACCCAGGACCACAAACTCTGGGTAAACTTCTTTTTTCTGCATTTGTGTGGCATATCTGGCATTAAAGGAATTGGCGAATCTTCAGATTGCAAACTCAATCAGCTACGAATGTGGCGCATCTCGTTCTTAATACAATCCAAACTCTCATTTTATATCTCGGAACTACCTTACCTGATGGTATTTCCAGCCATTGGAATCTTCCCCTATGCGGGCAGCCCTTCCACTGCTATGTTGTGCCTGTTGTTCATCCAGGGTGGAGATTTTCCATTTGTACAATCAGAAACACGGTAGTGGGTCTCCTTTGGAGTGATGTATGTCAACCACTGTATGGTGCCATTGAATCTTCCCTTGACTACTATGGGGCCGTGTTGAACGTTATGGAGATCATTCCACATATGGTTCAACGACTTTCCATTGAAGCAGATTCAGCTCTCCTCCACGATATGCGTTGTCCATCACAGTCTCCATGGATCACGAGATTTAAAGCGCGAAAGATAGTGTCCAGCATCCAACGTTTTGAAGACATTCAGTTCTCTACTTTACATCCTCTCACAATTCGGTTTAGTAAAAAGTTTATCCGTCATCGAGTTCCCCCTATTCGAATCAATGCACTGGAAATGGGTTTTCTTTTTAATTTAGTTGAGCTTTAGCTTACTGCCCAGGCCGTGGGCAAGTTTTTTGCTAGTTTGCTTTCTGTTGTAAGGGGTATGCCCCTTTCAAATCTTTCATCTGTTTTGAGGATAGGTTTCCTTTCTGTATTCTACTCTTTACTTTTGAAAATGAAGAACTCACTTACTCTTCAAAAAAAAAAAAGAAAAGGCGAGTAATTTGGATAGTATTTATTTATTGCTTTATATTTCTCGTTTGTAATTAGAGGGGTATGCCCATTTGGAAGCATCATCCATATGGGAGACTTCCTTTTCTGTAGAGTATTCTTTGAGAAATAGAAGAACTAACATATTCTTACAAAGAAAATAAAAACAAAAGATAAAAAAATTATTGTATTTTTCAGAGTGCATCATCCAACCGCGAGTTGCCTGAGACGCGGTTTACAACCTACATTTTCCGAGTGCCACCAACAAAATTCCAAACAAACTGTCCAAAGGACGTGATTCAGTCTTAAAAAACCTTAAACCCTCGCATTTCTTTCCAAACCCTAGAATCTCATGAAACTTATTTTAAAGCAAAACGTTGCTCAAAATATCATAAAATGCGTATTTCAGCCAAGAATCGTATGAAATGCATTTCAAACCAAAAGTGGAGACAACAACGCCCCCCAGAAATGCACTAGAATCATCCATGACGCGTTTTTATCAAAACATAGTCCATTGATTACAAGAAATACGTGTCTCATTCAACAACTGCACAAAACCCCGCGAGATAAGTTCTCAAGTTCGAATTTACCCGAATCCCGTCTTAAAGGAAAAAGAATTCCCCGGACTTCTTAGAGCGTTTCCTTCAACCGTGGACTTTGTGAAATGCGGCTTGGAGCCAGTGTTTTTCTAGACTCACATCGAACGAGGTTTCATAATAAAATAGATTAGGAACTACCCGAAGAACGTTTTTCCGACCCAAACATCCCTGTAGCTCGTGCAATGCGTTCCTTACCCTTGAATCGCTTGAAACCCTTTTTAAAGCGAAAAGTATCTCAGATTATGCGTATTTCGGCATAGAATCGATGTAAACGCATTTCGAACAAAAGACTCGGCCGTAATACGCCGATATGACCTAAAGTCGTCCGGCACGCGCTTTTATTCAAATACGGGCTATTGATTGCAACAAGATTCTTTTGTCTGTCAGAAACGTGGCGGAGTCCCAACATATTAGCCCTTCAACCCTATTTTTCCTGAAACCCGTTTTGAAGTAAAAGAAATCAAAGAATTTTTCAGAGCGCATCCCCAATCTATGAATTGCGTGAAATGAGGTTCGTAGCCTACAGGTTCATTCCACAATTGGTTCGGCGACTTTCCGTTGAAGCAGATTCAGCTCTCCTCCACGATATGCGCTGTCCGTCACAGTCTCCATGGATGGAGAGATTTAAAGTCCGAAAGATAGTGTCAAGCATGCAGCGGTTCGAAGAGATTCAGTTCTCTACTTAACATCCTTTCACAATTCGGTTTAGTAAAAAGGTTATCCATCATAGAGTTCCTCCTCTTCGAATCAATGCACTGGAAATGGATTTTCTTTTTCATTCTGATGAGTTTCAGCATGCTGCCTGGGCTGTGGGCAAGTCTTTTGCTAGGGTCCTTTCTGTTGTAAGGGGTATGCCCCTTTGAAATCTCTTTCATCCGTTTCGATGAGAGGATTTCATCTTGTACTCTATTCTTTTTCTCTTGCAAATGAAGAACTAACTTATTCTTCAAAAAAAAAAAAAAAAAAAAAAACCCTGACTTGTTGGAATTTTTGGATTCATGCAAAGTACCTTCGTGGGAGCTCTTTCTGGGATGTCCCTAGTCCAAAGGACGCTTCTTGGGGTCGGAAGGGTATCATGGCTCTTCGTAAAATGGCATTACCTCATATGAATTATTTGATTGGAAATGGTCATCAAACAAAGTTCTGGAATGACCCTTGGCTACGGGAAGGTCGTTTAAAGGATTGCTATGGTGACCGATATATGATCTAGGGATGGGGGCTAATCTATATGTTCATCATTTCATAGCCAATGGGGACTGGCATTTCCCGCAACCAACTTCTCATGATCTAATGGACATATTTACAAAAATCCCTTTAGAAGCAAGGCCTTGTTCAGCTTTTGATGATGAGATTGTTTGGACCTTTGAAGAGACTGGTTGCTTGACTCTTAAATCTGCATATCATTTGGCAAAAAAATCGACTAGCCGAAACCTGCACTGGAGTGCGTTGGTATGGTTTACAGGCTGTATAAAAAGGCACTCAATCTGTGCTTGGATGCTCCTCAGAGGAAAATTGAAAACAAAGGATTTCCTCTTGGAGAGGAATGTTTCTTGTGACTCTTGCTATGTACTATGTGATTGTACTTGGGAGACAGCCTTTGTTTATCACGTGCTCATTTTCTCAACTAGTGTGGAATTTGCTTCCTCAAACGATTAATCTTCCTCCCATTGAGTGTGATTCAGCTATTGATTTGGTGGAGTCAATTACACTCCGGCTCAATCCTAATCACCCAGGACCACAAACTCTGGGTAAACTTCTTTTTTCTGCATTTGTGTGGCATATCTGGCATTAAAGGAATTGGCGAATCTTCAGATTGCAAACTCAATCAGCTACGAATGTGGCGCATCTCGTTCTTAATACAATCCAAACTCTCATTTTATATCTCGGAACTACCTTACCTGATGGTATTTCCAGCCATTGGAATCTTCCCCTATGCGGGCAGCCCTTCCACTGCTATGTTGTGCCTGTTGTTCATCCAGGGTGGAGATTTTCCATTTGTACAATCAGAAACACGGTAGTGGGTCTCCTTTGGAGTGATGTATGTCAACCACTGTATGGTGCCATTGAATCTTCCCTTGACTACTATGGGGCCGTGTTGAACGTTATGGAGATCATTCCACATATGGTTCAACGACTTTCCATTGAAGCAGATTCAGCTCTCCTCCACGATATGCGTTGTCCATCACAGTCTCCATGGATCACGAGATTTAAAGCGCGAAAGATAGTGTCCAGCATCCAACGTTTTGAAGACATTCAGTTCTCTACTTTACATCCTCTCACAATTCGGTTTAGTAAAAAGTTTATCCGTCATCGAGTTCCCCCTATTCGAATCAATGCACTGGAAATGGGTTTTCTTTTTAATTTAGTTGAGCTTTAGCTTACTGCCCAGGCCGTGGGCAAGTTTTTTGCTAGTTTGCTTTCTGTTGTAAGGGGTATGCCCCTTTCAAATCTTTCATCTGTTTTGAGGATAGGTTTCCTTTCTGTATTCTACTCTTTACTTTTGAAAATGAAGAACTCACTTACTCTTCAAAAAAAAAAAAAAAAAAAAAAGAAAAGGCGAGTAATTTGGATAGTATTTATTTATTGCTTTATATTTCTCGTTTGTAATTAGAGGGGTATGCCCATTTGGAAGCATCATCCATATGGGAGACTTCCTTTTCTGTAGAGTATTCTTTGAGAAATAGAAGAACTAACATATTCTTACAAAGAAAATAAAAACAAAAGATAAAAAAATTATTGTATTTTTCAGAGTGCATCATCCAACCGCGAGTTGCCTGAGACGCGGTTTACAACCTACATTTTCCGAGTGCCACCAACAAAATTCCAAACAAACTGTCCAAAGGACGTGATTCAGTCTTAAAAAACCTTAAACCCTCGCATTTCTTTCCAAACCCTAGAATCTCATGAAACTTATTTTAAAGCAAAACGTTGCTCAAAATATCATAAAATGCGTATTTCAGCCAAGAATCGTATGAAATGCATTTCAAACCAAAAGTGGAGACAACAACGCCCCCCAGAAATGCACTAGAATCATCCATGACGCGTTTTTATCAAAACATAGTCCATTGATTACAAGAAATACGTGTCTCATTCAACAACTGCACAAAACCCCGCGAGATAAGTTCTCAAGTTCGAATTTACCCGAATCCCGTCTTAAAGGAAAAAGAATTCCCCGGACTTCTTAGAGCGTTTCCTTCAACCGTGGACTTTGTGAAATGCGGCTTGGAGCCAGTGTTTTTCTAGACTCACATCGAACGAGGTTTCATAATAAAATAGATTAGGAACTACCCGAAGAACGTTTTTCCGACCCAAACATCCCTGTAGCTCGTGCAATGCGTTCCTTACCCTTGAATCGCTTGAAACCCTTTTTAAAGCGAAAAGTATCTCAGATTATGCGTATTTCGGCATAGAATCGATGTAAACGCATTTCGAACAAAAGACTCGGCCGTAATACGCCGATATGACCTAAAGTCGTCCGGCACGCGCTTTTATTCAAATACGGGCTATTGATTGCAACAAGATTCTTTTGTCTGTCAGAAACGTGGCGGAGTCCCAACATATTAGCCCTTCAACCCTATTTTTCCTGAAACCCGTTTTGAAGTAAAAGAAATCAAAGAATTTTTCAGAGCGCATCCCCAATCTATGAATTGCGTGAAATGAGGTTCGTAGCCTACAGGTTCATTCCACAATTGGTTCGGCGACTTTCCGTTGAAGCAGATTCAGCTCTCCTCCACGATATGCGCTGTCCGTCACAGTCTCCATGGATGGAGAGATTTAAAGTCCGAAAGATAGTGTCAAGCATGCAGCGGTTCGAAGAGATTCAGTTCTCTACTTAACATCCTTTCACAATTCGGTTTAGTAAAAAGGTTATCCATCATAGAGTTCCTCCTCTTCGAATCAATGCACTGGAAATGGATTTTCTTTTTCATTCTGATGAGTTTCAGCATGCTGCCTGGGCTGTGGGCAAGTCTTTTGCTAGGGTCCTTTCTGTTGTAAGGGGTATGCCCCTTTGAAATCTCTTTCATCCGTTTCGATGAGAGGATTTCATCTTGTACTCTATTCTTTTTCTCTTGCAAATGAAGAACTAACTTATTCTTCAAAAAAAAAAAAAAAAAAAAAAACCCTGACTTGTTGGAATTTTTGGATTCATGCAAAGTACCTTCGTGGGAGCTCTTTCTGGGATGTCCCTAGTCCAAAGGACGCTTCTTGGGGTCGGAAGGGTATCATGGCTCTTCGTAAAATGGCATTACCTCATATGAATTATTTGATTGGAAATGGTCATCAAACAAAGTTCTGGAATGACCCTTGGCTACGGGAAGGTCGTTTAAAGGATTGCTATGGTGACCGATATATGATCTAGGGATGGGGGCTAATCTATATGTTCATCATTTCATAGCCAATGGGGACTGGCATTTCCCGCAACCAACTTCTCATGATCTAATGGACATATTTACAAAAATCCCTTTAGAAGCAAGGCCTTGTTCAGCTTTTGATGATGAGATTGTTTGGACCTTTGAAGAGACTGGTTGCTTGACTCTTAAATCTGCATATCATTTGGCAAAAAAATCGACTAGCCGAAACCTGCACTGGAGTGCGTTGGTATGGTTTACAGGCTGTATAAAAAGGCACTCAATCTGTGCTTGGATGCTCCTCAGAGGAAAATTGAAAACAAAGGATTTCCTCTTGGAGAGGAATGTTTCTTGTGACTCTTGCTATGTACTATGTGATTGTACTTGGGAGACAGCCTTTGTTTATCACGTGCTCATTTTCTCAACTAGTGTGGAATTTGCTTCCTCAAACGATTAATCTTCCTCCCATTGAGTGTGATTCAGCTATTGATTTGGTGGAGTCAATTACACTCCGGCTCAATCCTAATCACCCAGGACCACAAACTCTGGGTAAACTTCTTTTTTCTGCATTTGTGTGGCATATCTGGCATTAAAGGAATTGGCGAATCTTCAGATTGCAAACTCAATCAGCTACGAATGTGGCGCATCTCGTTCTTAATACAATCCAAACTCTCATTTTATATCTCGGAACTACCTTACCTGATGGTATTTCCAGCCATTGGAATCTTCCCCTATGCGGGCAGCCCTTCCACTGCTATGTTGTGCCTGTTGTTCATCCAGGGTGGAGATTTTCCATTTGTACAATCAGAAACACGGTAGTGGGTCTCCTTTGGAGTGATGTATGTCAACCACTGTATGGTGCCATTGAATCTTCCCTTGACTACTATGGGGCCGTGTTGAACGTTATGGAGATCATTCCACATATGGTTCAACGACTTTCCATTGAAGCAGATTCAGCTCTCCTCCACGATATGCGTTGTCCATCACAGTCTCCATGGATCACGAGATTTAAAGCGCGAAAGATAGTGTCCAGCATCCAACGTTTTGAAGACATTCAGTTCTCTACTTTACATCCTCTCACAATTCGGTTTAGTAAAAAGTTTATCCGTCATCGAGTTCCCCCTATTCGAATCAATGCACTGGAAATGGGTTTTCTTTTTAATTTAGTTGAGCTTTAGCTTACTGCCCAGGCCGTGGGCAAGTTTTTTGCTAGTTTGCTTTCTGTTGTAAGGGGTATGCCCCTTTCAAATCTTTCATCTGTTTTGAGGATAGGTTTCCTTTCTGTATTCTACTCTTTACTTTTGAAAATGAAGAACTCACTTACTCTTCAAAAAAAAAAAAAAAAAAAAAAGAAAAGGCGAGTAATTTGGATAGTATTTATTTATTGCTTTATATTTCTCGTTTGTAATTAGAGGGGTATGCCCATTTGGAAGCATCATCCATATGGGAGACTTCCTTTTCTGTAGAGTATTCTTTGAGAAATAGAAGAACTAACATATTCTTACAAAGAAAATAAAAACAAAAGATAAAAAAATTATTGTATTTTTCAGAGTGCATCATCCAACCGCGAGTTGCCTGAGACGCGGTTTACAACCTACATTTTCCGAGTGCCACCAACAAAATTCCAAACAAACTGTCCAAAGGACGTGATTCAGTCTTAAAAAACCTTAAACCCTCGCATTTCTTTCCAAACCCTAGAATCTCATGAAACTTATTTTAAAGCAAAACGTTGCTCAAAATATCATAAAATGCGTATTTCAGCCAAGAATCGTATGAAATGCATTTCAAACCAAAAGTGGAGACAACAACGCCCCCCAGAAATGCACTAGAATCATCCATGACGCGTTTTTATCAAAACATAGTCCATTGATTACAAGAAATACGTGTCTCATTCAACAACTGCACAAAACCCCGCGAGATAAGTTCTCAAGTTCGAATTTACCCGAATCCCGTCTTAAAGGAAAAAGAATTCCCCGGACTTCTTAGAGCGTTTCCTTCAACCGTGGACTTTGTGAAATGCGGCTTGGAGCCAGTGTTTTTCTAGACTCACATCGAACGAGGTTTCATAATAAAATAGATTAGGAACTACCCGAAGAACGTTTTTCCGACCCAAACATCCCTGTAGCTCGTGCAATGCGTTCCTTACCCTTGAATCGCTTGAAACCCTTTTTAAAGCGAAAAGTATCTCAGATTATGCGTATTTCGGCATAGAATCGATGTAAACGCATTTCGAACAAAAGACTCGGCCGTAATACGCCGATATGACCTAAAGTCGTCCGGCACGCGCTTTTATTCAAATACGGGCTATTGATTGCAACAAGATTCTTTTGTCTGTCAGAAACGTGGCGGAGTCCCAACATATTAGCCCTTCAACCCTATTTTTCCTGAAACCCGTTTTGAAGTAAAAGAAATCAAAGAATTTTTCAGAGCGCATCCCCAATCTATGAATTGCGTGAAATGAGGTTCGTAGCCTACAGGTTCATTCCACAATTGGTTCGGCGACTTTCCGTTGAAGCAGATTCAGCTCTCCTCCACGATATGCGCTGTCCGTCACAGTCTCCATGGATGGAGAGATTTAAAGTCCGAAAGATAGTGTCAAGCATGCAGCGGTTCGAAGAGATTCAGTTCTCTACTTAACATCCTTTCACAATTCGGTTTAGTAAAAAGGTTATCCATCATAGAGTTCCTCCTCTTCGAATCAATGCACTGGAAATGGATTTTCTTTTTCATTCTGATGAGTTTCAGCATGCTGCCTGGGCTGTGGGCAAGTCTTTTGCTAGGGTCCTTTCTGTTGTAAGGGGTATGCCCCTTTGAAATCTCTTTCATCCGTTTCGATGAGAGGATTTCATCTTGTACTCTATTCTTTTTCTCTTGCAAATGAAGAACTAACTTATTCTTCAAAAAAAAAAAAAAAAAAAAAAACCCTGACTTGTTGGAATTTTTGGATTCATGCAAAGTACCTTCGTGGGAGCTCTTTCTGGGATGTCCCTAGTCCAAAGGACGCTTCTTGGGGTCGGAAGGGTATCATGGCTCTTCGTAAAATGGCATTACCTCATATGAATTATTTGATTGGAAATGGTCATCAAACAAAGTTCTGGAATGACCCTTGGCTACGGGAAGGTCGTTTAAAGGATTGCTATGGTGACCGATATATGATCTAGGGATGGGGGCTAATCTATATGTTCATCATTTCATAGCCAATGGGGACTGGCATTTCCCGCAACCAACTTCTCATGATCTAATGGACATATTTACAAAAATCCCTTTAGAAGCAAGGCCTTGTTCAGCTTTTGATGATGAGATTGTTTGGACCTTTGAAGAGACTGGTTGCTTGACTCTTAAATCTGCATATCATTTGGCAAAAAAATCGACTAGCCGAAACCTGCACTGGAGTGCGTTGGTATGGTTTACAGGCTGTATAAAAAGGCACTCAATCTGTGCTTGGATGCTCCTCAGAGGAAAATTGAAAACAAAGGATTTCCTCTTGGAGAGGAATGTTTCTTGTGACTCTTGCTATGTACTATGTGATTGTACTTGGGAGACAGCCTTTGTTTATCACGTGCTCATTTTCTCAACTAGTGTGGAATTTGCTTCCTCAAACGATTAATCTTCCTCCCATTGAGTGTGATTCAGCTATTGATTTGGTGGAGTCAATTACACTCCGGCTCAATCCTAATCACCCAGGACCACAAACTCTGGGTAAACTTCTTTTTTCTGCATTTGTGTGGCATATCTGGCATTAAAGGAATTGGCGAATCTTCAGATTGCAAACTCAATCAGCTACGAATGTGGCGCATCTCGTTCTTAATACAATCCAAACTCTCATTTTATATCTCGGAACTACCTTACCTGATGGTATTTCCAGCCATTGGAATCTTCCCCTATGCGGGCAGCCCTTCCACTGCTATGTTGTGCCTGTTGTTCATCCAGGGTGGAGATTTTCCATTTGTACAATCAGAAACACGGTAGTGGGTCTCCTTTGGAGTGATGTATGTCAACCACTGTATGGTGCCATTGAATCTTCCCTTGACTACTATGGGGCCGTGTTGAACGTTATGGAGATCATTCCACATATGGTTCAACGACTTTCCATTGAAGCAGATTCAGCTCTCCTCCACGATATGCGTTGTCCATCACAGTCTCCATGGATCACGAGATTTAAAGCGCGAAAGATAGTGTCCAGCATCCAACGTTTTGAAGACATTCAGTTCTCTACTTTACATCCTCTCACAATTCGGTTTAGTAAAAAGTTTATCCGTCATCGAGTTCCCCCTATTCGAATCAATGCACTGGAAATGGGTTTTCTTTTTAATTTAGTTGAGCTTTAGCTTACTGCCCAGGCCTTGGGCAAGTTTTTTGCTAGTTTGCTTTCTGTTGTAAGGGGTATGCCCCTTTCAAATCTTTCATCTGTTTTGAGGATAGGTTTCCTTTCTGTATTCTACTCTTTACTTTTGAAAATGAAGAACTCACTTACTCTTCAAAAAAAAAAAAAAAAAAAAAAGAAAAGGCGAGTAATTTGGATAGTATTTATTTATTGCTTTATATTTCTCGTTTGTAATTAGAGGGGTATGCCCATTTGGAAGCATCATCCATATGGGAGACTTCCTTTTCTGTAGAGTATTCTTTGAGAAATAGAAGAACTAACATATTCTTACAAAGAAAATAAAAACAAAAGATAAAAAAATTATTGTATTTTTCAGAGTGCATCATCCAACCGCGAGTTGCCTGAGACGCGGTTTACAACCTACATTTTCCGAGTGCCACCAACAAAATTCCAAACAAACTGTCCAAAGGACGTGATTCAGTCTTAAAAAACCTTAAACCCTCGCATTTCTTTCCAAACCCTAGAATCTCATGAAACTTATTTTAAAGCAAAACGTTGCTCAAAATATCATAAAATGCGTATTTCAGCCAAGAATCGTATGAAATGCATTTCAAACCAAAAGTGGAGACAACAACGCCCCCCAGAAATGCACTAGAATCATCCATGACGCGTTTTTATCAAAACATAGTCCATTGATTACAAGAAATACGTGTCTCATTCAACAACTGCACAAAACCCCGCGAGATAAGTTCTCAAGTTCGAATTTACCCGAATCCCGTCTTAAAGGAAAAAGAATTCCCCGGACTTCTTAGAGCGTTTCCTTCAACCGTGGACTTTGTGAAATGCGGCTTGGAGCCAGTGTTTTTCTAGACTCACATCGAACGAGGTTTCATAATAAAATAGATTAGGAACTACCCGAAGAACGTTTTTCCGACCCAAACATCCCTGTAGCTCGTGCAATGCGTTCCTTACCCTTGAATCGCTTGAAACCCTTTTTAAAGCGAAAAGTATCTCAGATTATGCGTATTTCGGCATAGAATCGATGTAAACGCATTTCGAACAAAAGACTCGGCCGTAATACGCCGATATGACCTAAAGTCGTCCGGCACGCGCTTTTATTCAAATACGGGCTATTGATTGCAACAAGATTCTTTTGTCTGTCAGAAACGTGGCGGAGTCCCAACATATTAGCCCTTCAACCCTATTTTTCCTGAAACCCGTTTTGAAGTAAAAGAAATCAAAGAATTTTTCAGAGCGCATCCCCAATCTATGAATTGCGTGAAATGAGGTTCGTAGCCTACAGGTTCATTCCACAATTGGTTCGGCGACTTTCCGTTGAAGCAGATTCAGCTCTCCTCCACGATATGCGCTGTCCGTCACAGTCTCCATGGATGGAGAGATTTAAAGTCCGAAAGATAGTGTCAAGCATGCAGCGGTTCGAAGAGATTCAGTTCTCTACTTAACATCCTTTCACAATTCGGTTTAGTAAAAAGGTTATCCATCATAGAGTTCCTCCTCTTCGAATCAATGCACTGGAAATGGATTTTCTTTTTCATTCTGATGAGTTTCAGCATGCTGCCTGGGCTGTGGGCAAGTCTTTTGCTAGGGTCCTTTCTGTTGTAAGGGGTATGCCCCTTTGAAATCTCTTTCATCCGTTTCGATGAGAGGATTTCATCTTGTACTCTATTCTTTTTCTCTTGCAAATGAAGAACTAACTTATTCTTCAAAAAAAAAAAAAAAAAAAAAAACCCTGACTTGTTGGAATTTTTGGATTCATGCAAAGTACCTTCGTGGGAGCTCTTTCTGGGATGTCCCTAGTCCAAAGGACGCTTCTTGGGGTCGGAAGGGTATCATGGCTCTTCGTAAAATGGCATTACCTCATATGAATTATTTGATTGGAAATGGTCATCAAACAAAGTTCTGGAATGACCCTTGGCTACGGGAAGGTCGTTTAAAGGATTGCTATGGTGACCGATATATGATCTAGGGATGGGGGCTAATCTATATGTTCATCATTTCATAGCCAATGGGGACTGGCATTTCCCGCAACCAACTTCTCATGATCTAATGGACATATTTACAAAAATCCCTTTAGAAGCAAGGCCTTGTTCAGCTTTTGATGATGAGATTGTTTGGACCTTTGAAGAGACTGGTTGCTTGACTCTTAAATCTGCATATCATTTGGCAAAAAAATCGACTAGCCGAAACCTGCACTGGAGTGCGTTGGTATGGTTTACAGGCTGTATAAAAAGGCACTCAATCTGTGCTTGGATGCTCCTCAGAGGAAAATTGAAAACAAAGGATTTCCTCTTGGAGAGGAATGTTTCTTGTGACTCTTGCTATGTACTATGTGATTGTACTTGGGAGACAGCCTTTGTTTATCACGTGCTCATTTTCTCAACTAGTGTGGAATTTGCTTCCTCAAACGATTAATCTTCCTCCCATTGAGTGTGATTCAGCTATTGATTTGGTGGAGTCAATTACACTCCGGCTCAATCCTAATCACCCAGGACCACAAACTCTGGGTAAACTTCTTTTTTCTGCATTTGTGTGGCATATCTGGCATTAAAGGAATTGGCGAATCTTCAGATTGCAAACTCAATCAGCTACGAATGTGGCGCATCTCGTTCTTAATACAATCCAAACTCTCATTTTATATCTCGGAACTACCTTACCTGATGGTATTTCCAGCCATTGGAATCTTCCCCTATGCGGGCAGCCCTTCCACTGCTATGTTGTGCCTGTTGTTCATCCAGGGTGGAGATTTTCCATTTGTACAATCAGAAACACGGTAGTGGGTCTCCTTTGGAGTGATGTATGTCAACCACTGTATGGTGCCATTGAATCTTCCCTTGACTACTATGGGGCCGTGTTGAACGTTATGGAGATCATTCCACATATGGTTCAACGACTTTCCATTGAAGCAGATTCAGCTCTCCTCCACGATATGCGTTGTCCATCACAGTCTCCATGGATCACGAGATTTAAAGCGCGAAAGATAGTGTCCAGCATCCAACGTTTTGAAGACATTCAGTTCTCTACTTTACATCCTCTCACAATTCGGTTTAGTAAAAAGTTTATCCGTCATCGAGTTCCCCCTATTCGAATCAATGCACTGGAAATGGGTTTTCTTTTTAATTTAGTTGAGCTTTAGCTTACTGCCCAGGCCGTGGGCAAGTTTTTTGCTAGTTTGCTTTCTGTTGTAAGGGGTATGCCCCTTTCAAATCTTTCATCTGTTTTGAGGATAGGTTTCCTTTCTGTATTCTACTCTTTACTTTTGAAAATGAAGAACTCACTTACTCTTCAAAAAAAAAAAAAAAAAAAAAAGAAAAGGCGAGTAATTTGGATAGTATTTATTTATTGCTTTATATTTCTCGTTTGTAATTAGAGGGGTATGCCCATTTGGAAGCATCATCCATATGGGAGACTTCCTTTTCTGTAGAGTATTCTTTGAGAAATAGAAGAACTAACATATTCTTACAAAGAAAATAAAAACAAAAGATAAAAAAATTATTGTATTTTTCAGAGTGCATCATCCAACCGCGAGTTGCCTGAGACGCGGTTTACAACCTACATTTTCCGAGTGCCACCAACAAAATTCCAAACAAACTGTCCAAAGGACGTGATTCAGTCTTAAAAAACCTTAAACCCTCGCATTTCTTTCCAAACCCTAGAATCTCATGAAACTTATTTTAAAGCAAAACGTTGCTCAAAATATCATAAAATGCGTATTTCAGCCAAGAATCGTATGAAATGCATTTCAAACCAAAAGTGGAGACAACAACGCCCCCCAGAAATGCACTAGAATCATCCATGACGCGTTTTTATCAAAACATAGTCCATTGATTACAAGAAATACGTGTCTCATTCAACAACTGCACAAAACCCCGCGAGATAAGTTCTCAAGTTCGAATTTACCCGAATCCCGTCTTAAAGGAAAAAGAATTCCCCGGACTTCTTAGAGCGTTTCCTTCAACCGTGGACTTTGTGAAATGCGGCTTGGAGCCAGTGTTTTTCTAGACTCACATCGAACGAGGTTTCATAATAAAATAGATTAGGAACTACCCGAAGAACGTTTTTCCGACCCAAACATCCCTGTAGCTCGTGCAATGCGTTCCTTACCCTTGAATCGCTTGAAACCCTTTTTAAAGCGAAAAGTATCTCAGATTATGCGTATTTCGGCATAGAATCGATGTAAACGCATTTCGAACAAAAGACTCGGCCGTAATACGCCGATATGACCTAAAGTCGTCCGGCACGCGCTTTTATTCAAATACGGGCTATTGATTGCAACAAGATTCTTTTGTCTGTCAGAAACGTGGCGGAGTCCCAACATATTAGCCCTTCAACCCTATTTTTCCTGAAACCCGTTTTGAAGTAAAAGAAATCAAAGAATTTTTCAGAGCGCATCCCCAATCTATGAATTGCGTGAAATGAGGTTCGTAGCCTACAGGTTCATTCCACAATTGGTTCGGCGACTTTCCGTTGAAGCAGATTCAGCTCTCCTCCACGATATGCGCTGTCCGTCACAGTCTCCATGGATGGAGAGATTTAAAGTCCGAAAGATAGTGTCAAGCATGCAGCGGTTCGAAGAGATTCAGTTCTCTACTTAACATCCTTTCACAATTCGGTTTAGTAAAAAGGTTATCCATCATAGAGTTCCTCCTCTTCGAATCAATGCACTGGAAATGGATTTTCTTTTTCATTCTGATGAGTTTCAGCATGCTGCCTGGGCTGTGGGCAAGTCTTTTGCTAGGGTCCTTTCTGTTGTAAGGGGTATGCCCCTTTGAAATCTCTTTCATCCGTTTCGATGAGAGGATTTCATCTTGTACTCTATTCTTTTTCTCTTGCAAATGAAGAACTAACTTATTCTTCAAAAAAAAAAAAAAAAAAAAAAACCCTGACTTGTTGGAATTTTTGGATTCATGCAAAGTACCTTCGTGGGAGCTCTTTCTGGGATGTCCCTAGTCCAAAGGACGCTTCTTGGGGTCGGAAGGGTATCATGGCTCTTCGTAAAATGGCATTACCTCATATGAATTATTTGATTGGAAATGGTCATCAAACAAAGTTCTGGAATGACCCTTGGCTACGGGAAGGTCGTTTAAAGGATTGCTATGGTGACCGATATATGATCTAGGGATGGGGGCTAATCTATATGTTCATCATTTCATAGCCAATGGGGACTGGCATTTCCCGCAACCAACTTCTCATGATCTAATGGACATATTTACAAAAATCCCTTTAGAAGCAAGGCCTTGTTCAGCTTTTGATGATGAGATTGTTTGGACCTTTGAAGAGACTGGTTGCTTGACTCTTAAATCTGCATATCATTTGGCAAAAAAATCGACTAGCCGAAACCTGCACTGGAGTGCGTTGGTATGGTTTACAGGCTGTATAAAAAGGCACTCAATCTGTGCTTGGATGCTCCTCAGAGGAAAATTGAAAACAAAGGATTTCCTCTTGGAGAGGAATGTTTCTTGTGACTCTTGCTATGTACTATGTGATTGTACTTGGGAGACAGCCTTTGTTTATCACGTGCTCATTTTCTCAACTAGTGTGGAATTTGCTTCCTCAAACGATTAATCTTCCTCCCATTGAGTGTGATTCAGCTATTGATTTGGTGGAGTCAATTACACTCCGGCTCAATCCTAATCACCCAGGACCACAAACTCTGGGTAAACTTCTTTTTTCTGCATTTGTGTGGCATATCTGGCATTAAAGGAATTGGCGAATCTTCAGATTGCAAACTCAATCAGCTACGAATGTGGCGCATCTCGTTCTTAATACAATCCAAACTCTCATTTTATATCTCGGAACTACCTTACCTGATGGTATTTCCAGCCATTGGAATCTTCCCCTATGCGGGCAGCCCTTCCACTGCTATGTTGTGCCTGTTGTTCATCCAGGGTGGAGATTTTCCATTTGTACAATCAGAAACACGGTAGTGGGTCTCCTTTGGAGTGATGTATGTCAACCACTGTATGGTGCCATTGAATCTTCCCTTGACTACTATGGGGCCGTGTTGAACGTTATGGAGATCATTCCACATATGGTTCAACGACTTTCCATTGAAGCAGATTCAGCTCTCCTCCACGATATGCGTTGTCCATCACAGTCTCCATGGATCACGAGATTTAAAGCGCGAAAGATAGTGTCCAGCATCCAACGTTTTGAAGACATTCAGTTCTCTACTTTACATCCTCTCACAATTCGGTTTAGTAAAAAGTTTATCCGTCATCGAGTTCCCCCTATTCGAATCAATGCACTGGAAATGGGTTTTCTTTTTAATTTAGTTGAGCTTTAGCTTACTGCCCAGGCCGTGGGCAAGTTTTTTGCTAGTTTGCTTTCTGTTGTAAGGGGTATGCCCCTTTCAAATCTTTCATCTGTTTTGAGGATAGGTTTCCTTTCTGTATTCTACTCTTTACTTTTGAAAATGAAGAACTCACTTACTCTTCAAAAAAAAAAAAAAAAAAAAAAGAAAAGGCGAGTAATTTGGATAGTATTTATTTATTGCTTTATATTTCTCGTTTGTAATTAGAGGGGTATGCCCATTTGGAAGCATCATCCATATGGGAGACTTCCTTTTCTGTAGAGTATTCTTTGAGAAATAGAAGAACTAACATATTCTTACAAAGAAAATAAAAACAAAAGATAAAAAAATTATTGTATTTTTCAGAGTGCATCATCCAACCGCGAGTTGCCTGAGACGCGGTTTACAACCTACATTTTCCGAGTGCCACCAACAAAATTCCAAACAAACTGTCCAAAGGACGTGATTCAGTCTTAAAAAACCTTAAACCCTCGCATTTCTTTCCAAACCCTAGAATCTCATGAAACTTATTTTAAAGCAAAACGTTGCTCAAAATATCATAAAATGCGTATTTCAGCCAAGAATCGTATGAAATGCATTTCAAACCAAAAGTGGAGACAACAACGCCCCCCAGAAATGCACTAGAATCATCCATGACGCGTTTTTATCAAAACATAGTCCATTGATTACAAGA
Organism: Persea americana; assembly: GCA_029852735.1. Classification (NCBI taxonomy): domain Eukaryota; kingdom Viridiplantae; phylum Streptophyta; class Magnoliopsida; order Laurales; family Lauraceae; genus Persea; species Persea americana. Next base: position 25,332,593 of record CM056817.1, read on the forward strand.
AATACGTGTCTCATTCAACAACTGCACAAAACCCCGCGAGATAAGTTCTCAAGTTCGAATTTACCCGAATCCCGTCTTAAAGGAAAAAGAATTCCCCGGACTTCTTAGAGCGTTTCCTTCAACCGTGGACTTTGTGAAATGCGGCTTGGAGCCAGTGTTTTTCTAGACTCACATCGAACGAGGTTTCATAATAAAATAGATTAGGAACTACCCGAAGAACGTTTTTCCGACCCAAACATCCCTGTAGCTCGTGCAATGCGTTCCTTACCCTTGAATCGCTTGAAACCCTTTTTAAAGCGAAAAGTATCTCAGATTATGCGTATTTCGGCATAGAATCGATGTAAACGCATTTCGAACAAAAGACTCGGCCGTAATACGCCGATATGACCTAAAGTCGTCCGGCACGCGCTTTTATTCAAATACGGGCTATTGATTGCAACAAGATTCTTTTGTCTGTCAGAAACGTGGCGGAGTCCCAACATATTAGCCCTTCAACCCTATTTTTCCTGAAACCCGTTTTGAAGTAAAAGAAATCAAAGAATTTTTCAGAGCGCATCCCCAATCTATGAATTGCGTGAAATGAGGTTCGTAGCCTACAGGTTCATTCCACAATTGGTTCGGCGACTTTCCGTTGAAGCAGATTCAGCTCTCCTCCACGATATGCGCTGTCCGTCACAGTCTCCATGGATGGAGAGATTTAAAGTCCGAAAGATAGTGTCAAGCATGCAGCGGTTCGAAGAGATTCAGTTCTCTACTTAACATCCTTTCACAATTCGGTTTAGTAAAAAGGTTATCCATCATAGAGTTCCTCCTCTTCGAATCAATGCACTGGAAATGGATTTTCTTTTTCATTCTGATGAGTTTCAGCATGCTGCCTGGGCTGTGGGCAAGTCTTTTGCTAGGGTCCTTTCTGTTGTAAGGGGTATGCCCCTTTGAAATCTCTTTCATCCGTTTCGATGAGAGGATTTCATCTTGTACTCTATTCTTTTTCTCTTGCAAATGAAGAACTAACTTATTCTTCAAAAAAAAAAAAAAAAAAAAAAACCCTGACTTGTTGGAATTTTTGGATTCATGCAAAGTACCTTCGTGGGAGCTCTTTCTGGGATGTCCCTAGTCCAAAGGACGCTTCTTGGGGTCGGAAGGGTATCATGGCTCTTCGTAAAATGGCATTACCTCATATGAATTATTTGATTGGAAATGGTCATCAAACAAAGTTCTGGAATGACCCTTGGCTACGGGAAGGTCGTTTAAAGGATTGCTATGGTGACCGATATATGATCTAGGGATGGGGGCTAATCTATATGTTCATCATTTCATAGCCAATGGGGACTGGCATTTCCCGCAACCAACTTCTCATGATCTAATGGACATATTTACAAAAATCCCTTTAGAAGCAAGGCCTTGTTCAGCTTTTGATGATGAGATTGTTTGGACCTTTGAAGAGACTGGTTGCTTGACTCTTAAATCTGCATATCATTTGGCAAAAAAATCGACTAGCCGAAACCTGCACTGGAGTGCGTTGGTATGGTTTACAGGCTGTATAAAAAGGCACTCAATTTGTGCTTGGATGCTCCTCAGAGGAAAATTGAAAACAAAGGATTTCCTCTTGGAGAGGAATGTTTCTTGTGACTCTTGCTATGTACTATGTGATTGTACTTGGGAGACAGCCTTTGTTTATCACGTGCTCATTTTCTCAACTAGTGTGGAATTTGCTTCCTCAAACGATTAATCTTCCTCCCATTGAGTGTGATTCAGCTATTGATTTGGTGGAGTCAATTACACTCCGGCTCAATCCTAATCACCCAGGACCACAAACTCTGGGTAAACTTCTTTTTTCTGCATTTGTGTGGCATATCTGGCATTAAAGGAATTGGCGAATCTTCAGATTGCAAACTCAATCAGCTACGAATGTGGCGCATCTCGTTCTTAATACAATCCAAACTCTCATTTTATATCTCGGAATTACCTTACCTGATGGTATTTCCAGCCATTGGAATCTTCCCCTATGCGGGCAGCCCTTCCACTGCTATGTTGTGCCTGTTGTTCATCCAGGGTGGAGATTTTCCATTTGTACAATCAGAAACACGGTAGTGGGTCTCCTTTGGAGTGATGTATGTCAACCACTGTATGGTGCCACTGAATCTTCCCTTGATTACTATGGGGCCGTGTTGAACGTTATGGAGATCATTCCACATATGGTTCAACGACTTTCCATTGAAGCAGATTCAGCTCTCCTCCACGATATGCGTTGTCCATCACAGTCTCCATGGATCACGAGATTTAAAGCGCGAAAGATAGTGTCCAGCATCCAACGTTTTGAAGACATTCAGTTCTCTACGTTACATCCTCTCACAATTCGGTTTAGTAAAAAGTTTATCCGTCATCGAGTTCCCCCTATTCGAATCAATGCACTGGAAATGGGTTTTCTTTTTAATTTAGTTGAGCTTTAGCTTACTGCCCAGGCCGTGGGCAAGTTTTTTGCTAGTTTGCTTTCTGTTGTAAGGGGTATGCCCCTTTCAAATCTTTCATCTGTTTTGAGGATAGGTTTCCTTTCTGTATTCTACTCTTTACTTTTGAAAATGAAGAACTCACTTACTCTTCAAAAAAAAAAAAGAAAAGGCGAGTAATTTGGATAGTATTTATTTATTGCTTTATATTTCTCGTTTGTAATTAGAGGGGTATGCCCATTTGGAAGCATCATCCATATGGGAGACTTCCTTTTCTGTAGAGTATTCTTTGAGAAATAGAAGAACTAACATATTCTTACAAAGAAAATAAAAACAAAAGATAAAAAAATTATTGTATTTTTCAGAGTGCATCATCCAACCGCGAGTTGCCTGAGACGCGGTTTACAACCTACATTTTCCGAGTGCCACCAACAAAATTCCAAACAAACTGTCCAAAGGACGTGATTCAGTCTTAAAAAACCTTAAACCCTCGCATTTCTTTCCAAACCCTAGAATCTCATGAAACTTATTTTAAAGCAAAACGTTGCTCAAAATATCATAAAATGCGTATTTCAGCCAAGAATCGTATGAAATGCATTTCAAACCAAAAGTGGAGACAACAACGCCCCCCAGAAATGCACTAGAATCATCCATGACGCGTTTTTATCAAAACATAGTCCATTGATTACAAGAAATACGTGTCTCATTCAACAACTGCACAAAACCCCGCGAGATAAGTTCTCAAGTTCGAATTTACCCGAATCCCGTCTTAAAGGAAAAAGAATTCCCCGGACTTCTTAGAGCGTTTCCTTCAACCGTGGACTTTGTGAAATGCGGCTTGGAGCCAGTGTTTTTCTAGACTCACATCGAACGAGGTTTCATAAGAAAATAGATTAGGAACTACCCGAAGAACGTTTTTCCGACCCAAACATCCCTGTAGCTCGTGCAATGCGTTCCTTACCCTTGAATCGCTTGAAACCCTTTTTAAAGCGAAAAGTATCTCAGATTATGCGTATTTCGGCATAGAATCGATGTAAACGCATTTCGAACAAAAGACTCGGCCGTAATACGCCGATATGACCTAAAGTCGTCCGGCACGCGCTTTTATTCAAATACGGGCTATTGATTGCAACAAGATTCTTTTGTCTGTCAGAAACGTGGCGGAGTCCCAACATATTAGCCCTTCAACCCTATTTTTCCTGAAACCCGTTTTGAAGTAAAAGAAATCAAAGAATTTTTCAGAGCGCATCCCCAATCTATGAATTGCGTGAAATGAGGTTCGTAGCCTACAGGTTCATTCCACAATTGGTTCGGCGACTTTCCGTTGAAGCAGATTCAGCTCTCCTCCACGATATGCGCTGTCCGTCACAGTCTCCATGGATGGAGAGATTTAAAGTCCGAAAGATAGTGTCAAGCATGCAGCGGTTCGAAGAGATTCAGTTCTCTACTTAACATCCTTTCACAATTCGGTTTAGTAAAAAGGTTATCCATCATAGAGTTCCTCCTCTTCGAATCAATGCACTGGAAATGGATTTTCTTTTTCATTCTGATGAGTTTCAGCATGCTGCCTGGGCTGTGGGCAAGTCTTTTGCTAGGGTCCTTTCTGTTGTAAGGGGTATGCCCCTTTGAAATCTCTTTCATCCGTTTCGATGAGAGGATTTCATCTTGTACTCTATTCTTTTTCTCTTGCAAATGAAGAACTAACTTATTCTTCAAAAAAAAAAAAAAAAAAAAAAACCCTGACTTGTTGGAATTTTTGGATTCATGCAAAGTACCTTCGTGGGAGCTCTTTCTAGGATGTCCCTAGTCCAAAGGACGCTTCTTGGGGTCGGAAGGGTATCATGGCTCTTCGTAAAATGGCATTACCTCATATGAATTATTTGATTGGAAATGGTCATCAAACAAAGTTCTGGAATGACCCTTGGCTACGGGAAGGTCGTTTAAAGGATTGCTATGGTGACCGATATATGATCTAGGGATGGGGGCTAATCTATATGTTCATCATTTCATAGCCAATGGGGACTGGCATTTCCCGCAACCAACTTCTCATGATCTAATGGACATATTTACAAAAATCCCTTTAGAAGCAAGGCCTTGTTCAGCTTTTGATGATGAGATTGTTTGGACCTTTGAAGAGACTGGTTGCTTGACTCTTAAATCTGCATATCATTTGGCAAAAAAATCGACTAGCCGAAACCTGCACTGGAGTGCGTTGGTATGGTTTACAGGCTGTATAAAAAGGCACTCAATTTGTGCTTGGATGCTCCTCAGAGGAAAATTGAAAACAAAGGATTTCCTCTTGGAGAGGAATGTTTCTTGTGACTCTTGCTATGTACTATGTGATTGTACTTGGGAGACAGCCTTTGTTTATCACGTGCTCATTTTCTCAACTAGTGTGGAATTTGCTTCCTCAAACGATTAATCTTCCTCCCATTGAGTGTGATTCAGCTATTGATTTGGTGGAGTCAATTACACTCCGGCTCAATCCTAATCACCCAGGACCACAAACTCTGGGTAAACTTCTTTTTTCTGCATTTGTGTGGCATATCTGGCATTAAAGGAATTGGCGAATCTTCAGATTGCAAACTCAATCAGCTACGAATGTGGCGCATCTCGTTCTTAATACAATCCAAACTCTCATTTTATATCTCGGAATTACCTTACCTGATGGTATTTCCAGCCATTGGAATCTTCCCCTATGCGGGCAGCCCTTCCACTGCTATGTTGTGCCTGTTGTTCATCCAGGGTGGAGATTTTCCATTTGTACAATCAGAAACACGGTAGTGGGTCTCCTTTGGAGTGATGTATGTCAACCACTGTATGGTGCCACTGAATCTTCCCTTGATTACTATGGGGCCGTGTTGAACGTTATGGAGATCATTCCACATATGGTTCAACGACTTTCCATTGAAGCAGATTCAGCTCTCCTCCACGATATGCGTTGTCCATCACAGTCTCCATGGATCACGAGATTTAAAGCGCGAAAGATAGTGTCCAGCATCCAACGTTTTGAAGACATTCAGTTCTCTACGTTACATCCTCTCACAATTCGGTTTAGTAAAAAGTTTATCCGTCATCGAGTTCCCCCTATTCGAATCAATGCACTGGAAATGGGTTTTCTTTTTAATTTAGTTGAGCTTTAGCTTACTGCCCAGGCCGTGGGCAAGTTTTTTGCTAGTTTGCTTTCTGTTGTAAGGGGTATGCCCCTTTCAAATCTTTCATCTGTTTTGAGGATAGGTTTCCTTTCTGTATTCTACTCTTTACTTTTGAAAATGAAGAACTCACTTACTCTTCAAAAAAAAAAAAGAAAAGGCGAGTAATTTGGATAGTATTTATTTATTGCTTTATATTTCTCGTTTGTAATTAGAGGGGTATGCCCATTTGGAAGCATCATCCATATGGGAGACTTCCTTTTCTGTAGAGTATTCTTTGAGAAATAGAAGAACTAACATATTCTTACAAAGAAAATAAAAACAAAAGATAAAAAAATTATTGTATTTTTCAGAGTGCATCATCCAACCGCGAGTTGCCTGAGACGCGGTTTACAACCTACATTTTCCGAGTGCCACCAACAAAATTCCAAACAAACTGTCCAAAGGACGTGATTCAGTCTTAAAAAACCTTAAACCCTCGCATTTCTTTCCAAACCCTAGAATCTCATGAAACTTATTTTAAAGCAAAACGTTGCTCAAAATATCATAAAATGCGTATTTCAGCCAAGAATCGTATGAAATGCATTTCAAACCAAAAGTGGAGACAACAACGCCCCCCAGAAATGCACTAGAATCATCCATGACGCGTTTTTATCAAAACATAGTCCATTGATTACAAGAAATACGTGTCTCATTCAACAACTGCACAAAACCCCGCGAGATAAGTTCTCAAGTTCGAATTTACCCGAATCCCGTCTTAAAGGAAAAAGAATTCCCCGGACTTCTTAGAGCGTTTCCTTCAACCGTGGACTTTGTGAAATGCGGCTTGGAGCCAGTGTTTTTCTAGACTCACATCGAACGAGGTTTCATAAGAAAATAGATTAGGAACTACCCGAAGAACGTTTTTCCGACCCAAACATCCCTGTAGCTCGTGCAATGCGTTCCTTACCCTTGAATCGCTTGAAACCCTTTTTAAAGCGAAAAGTATCTCAGATTATGCGTATTTCGGCATAGAATCGATGTAAACGCATTTCGAACAAAAGACTCGGCCGTAATACGCCGATATGACCTAAAGTCGTCCGGCACGCGCTTTTATTCAAATACGGGCTATTGATTGCAACAAGATTCTTTTGTCTGTCAGAAACGTGGCGGAGTCCCAACATATTAGCCCTTCAACCCTATTTTTCCTGAAACCCGTTTTGAAGTAAAAGAAATCAAAGAATTTTTCAGAGCGCATCCCCAATCTATGAATTGCGTGAAATGAGGTTCGTAGCCTACAGGTTCATTCCACAATTGGTTCGGCGACTTTCCGTTGAAGCAGATTCAGCTCTCCTCCACGATATGCGCTGTCCGTCACAGTCTCCATGGATGGAGAGATTTAAAGTCCGAAAGATAGTGTCAAGCATGCAGCGGTTCGAAGAGATTCAGTTCTCTACTTAACATCCTTTCACAATTCGGTTTAGTAAAAAGGTTATCCATCATAGAGTTCCTCCTCTTCGAATCAATGCACTGGAAATGGATTTTCTTTTTCATTCTGATGAGTTTCAGCATGCTGCCTGGGCTGTGGGCAAGTCTTTTGCTAGGGTCCTTTCTGTTGTAAGGGGTATGCCCCTTTGAAATCTCTTTCATCCGTTTCGATGAGAGGATTTCATCTTGTACTCTATTCTTTTTCTCTTGCAAATGAAGAACTAACTTATTCTTCAAAAAAAAAAAAAAAAAAAAAAACCCTGACTTGTTGGAATTTTTGGATTCATGCAAAGTACCTTCGTGGGAGCTCTTTCTAGGATGTCCCTAGTCCAAAGGACGCTTCTTGGGGTCGGAAGGGTATCATGGCTCTTCGTAAAATGGCATTACCTCATATGAATTATTTGATTGGAAATGGTCATCAAACAAAGTTCTGGAATGACCCTTGGCTACGGGAAGGTCGTTTAAAGGATTGCTATGGTGACCGATATATGATCTAGGGATGGGGGCTAATCTATATGTTCATCATTTCATAGCCAATGGGGACTGGCATTTCCCGCAACCAACTTCTCATGATCTAATGGACATATTTACAAAAATCCCTTTAGAAGCAAGGCCTTGTTCAGCTTTTGATGATGAGATTGTTTGGACCTTTGAAGAGACTGGTTGCTTGACTCTTAAATCTGCATATCATTTGGCAAAAAAATCGACTAGCCGAAACCTGCACTGGAGTGCGTTGGTATGGTTTACAGGCTGTATAAAAAGGCACTCAATTTGTGCTTGGATGCTCCTCAGAGGAAAATTGAAAACAAAGGATTTCCTCTTGGAGAGGAATGTTTCTTGTGACTCTTGCTATGTACTATGTGATTGTACTTGGGAGACAGCCTTTGTTTATCACGTGCTCATTTTCTCAACTAGTGTGGAATTTGCTTCCTCAAACGATTAATCTTCCTCCCATTGAGTGTGATTCAGCTATTGATTTGGTGGAGTCAATTACACTCCGGCTCAATCCTAATCACCCAGGACCACAAACTCTGGGTAAACTTCTTTTTTCTGCATTTGTGTGGCATATCTGGCATTAAAGGAATTGGCGAATCTTCAGATTGCAAACTCAATCAGCTACGAATGTGGCGCATCTCGTTCTTAATACAATCCAAACTCTCATTTTATATCTCGGAATTACCTTACCTGATGGTATTTCCAGCCATTGGAATCTTCCCCTATGCGGGCAGCCCTTCCACTGCTATGTTGTGCCTGTTGTTCATCCAGGGTGGAGATTTTCCATTTGTACAATCAGAAACACGGTAGTGGGTCTCCTTTGGAGTGATGTATGTCAACCACTGTATGGTGCCACTGAATCTTCCCTTGATTACTATGGGGCCGTGTTGAACGTTATGGAGATCATTCCACATATGGTTCAACGACTTTCCATTGAAGCAGATTCAGCTCTCCTCCACGATATGCGTTGTCCATCACAGTCTCCATGGATCACGAGATTTAAAGCGCGAAAGATAGTGTCCAGCATCCAACGTTTTGAAGACATTCAGTTCTCTACGTTACATCCTCTCACAATTCGGTTTAGTAAAAAGTTTATCCGTCATCGAGTTCCCCCTATTCGAATCAATGCACTGGAAATGGGTTTTCTTTTTAATTTAGTTGAGCTTTAGCTTACTGCCCAGGCCGTGGGCAAGTTTTTTGCTAGTTTGCTTTCTGTTGTAAGGGGTATGCCCCTTTCAAATCTTTCATCTGTTTTGAGGATAGGTTTCCTTTCTGTATTCTACTCTTTACTTTTGAAAATGAAGAACTCACTTACTCTTCAAAAAAAAAAAAGAAAAGGCGAGTAATTTGGATAGTATTTATTTATTGCTTTATATTTCTCGTTTGTAATTAGAGGGGTATGCCCATTTGGAAGCATCATCCATATGGGAGACTTCCTTTTCTGTAGAGTATTCTTTGAGAAATAGAAGAACTAACATATTCTTACAAAGAAAATAAAAACAAAAGATAAAAAAATTATTGTATTTTTCAGAGTGCATCATCCAACCGCGAGTTGCCTGAGACGCGGTTTACAACCTACATTTTCCGAGTGCCACCAACAAAATTCCAAACAAACTGTCCAAAGGACGTGATTCAGTCTTAAAAAACCTTAAACCCTCGCATTTCTTTCCAAACCCTAGAATCTCATGAAACTTATTTTAAAGCAAAACGTTGCTCAAAATATCATAAAATGCGTATTTCAGCCAAGAATCGTATGAAATGCATTTCAAACCAAAAGTGGAGACAACAACGCCCCCCAGAAATGCACTAGAATCATCCATGACGCGTTTTTATCAAAACATAGTCCATTGATTACAAGAAATACGTGTCTCATTCAACAACTGCACAAAACCCCGCGAGATAAGTTCTCAAGTTCGAATTTACCCGAATCCCGTCTTAAAGGAAAAAGAATTCCCCGGACTTCTTAGAGCGTTTCCTTCAACCGTGGACTTTGTGAAATGCGGCTTGGAGCCAGTGTTTTTCTAGACTCACATCGAACGAGGTTTCATAAGAAAATAGATTAGGAACTACCCGAAGAACGTTTTTCCGACCCAAACATCCCTGTAGCTCGTGCAATGCGTTCCTTACCCTTGAATCGCTTGAAACCCTTTTTAAAGCGAAAAGTATCTCAGATTATGCGTATTTCGGCATAGAATCGATGTAAACGCATTTCGAACAAAAGACTCGGCCGTAATACGCCGATATGACCTAAAGTCGTCCGGCACGCGCTTTTATTCAAATACGGGCTATTGATTGCAACAAGATTCTTTTGTCTGTCAGAAACGTGGCGGAGTCCCAACATATTAGCCCTTCAACCCTATTTTTCCTGAAACCCGTTTTGAAGTAAAAGAAATCAAAGAATTTTTCAGAGCGCATCCCCAATCTATGAATTGCGTGAAATGAGGTTCGTAGCCTACAGGTTCATTCCACAATTGGTTCGGCGACTTTCCGTTGAAGCAGATTCAGCTCTCCTCCACGATATGCGCTGTCCGTCACAGTCTCCATGGATGGAGAGATTTAAAGTCCGAAAGATAGTGTCAAGCATGCAGCGGTTCGAAGAGATTCAGTTCTCTACTTAACATCCTTTCACAATTCGGTTTAGTAAAAAGGTTATCCATCATAGAGTTCCTCCTCTTCGAATCAATGCACTGGAAATGGATTTTCTTTTTCATTCTGATGAGTTTCAGCATGCTGCCTGGGCTGTGGGCAAGTCTTTTGCTAGGGTCCTTTCTGTTGTAAGGGGTATGCCCCTTTGAAATCTCTTTCATCCGTTTCGATGAGAGGATTTCATCTTGTACTCTATTCTTTTTCTCTTGCAAATGAAGAACTAACTTATTCTTCAAAAAAAAAAAAAAAAAAAAAACCCTGACTTGTTGGAATTTTTGGATTCATGCAAAGTACCTTCGTGGGAGCTCTTTCTGGGATGTCCCTAGTCCAAAGGACGCTTCTTGGGGTCGGAAGGGTATCATGGCTCTTCGTAAAATGGCATTACCTCATATGAATTATTTGATTGGAAATGGTCATCAAACAAAGTTCTGGAATGACCCTTGGCTACGGGAAGGTCGTTTAAAGGATTGCTATGGTGACCGATATATGATCTAGGGATGGGGGCTAATCTATATGTTCATCATTTCATAGCCAATGGGGACTTGCATTTCCCACAACCAACTTCTCATGATCTAATGGACATATTTACCAAAATCCCTTTAGAAGCAAGGCCTTGTTCAGCTTTTGATGATGAGATTGTTTGGACCCTTGAAGAGACTGGTTGCTTCACTCTTAAATCTGCATATCATTTGGCAAAAAATTTGACTAGCCGAAACCTGCACTGGAGTGCGTTGGTATGGTTTACAGGCTGTATAAAAAAGCACTCAATCTGTGCTTGGATGCTCCTCAGGGGCAAACTGAAAACAAAGGATCTCCTCTTGGAGAGGAATGTTTCTTGTGACTCTTGCTGTGTACTATGTGATTGAACTTGGGAGACAGCCTCTGGTTATAACGTGCCCATTTTCTCAACTAGCGTGGAATTTGCTTCTTCAAACGATTAATCTTCCTCCCATTGAGTGTGATTCAGCTATTGATTTGGTGGAGTCAATTACACTCCGGCTCAATCCTAATCACCCAGGACCACAAACTCTGGGTAAACTTCTTTTTTCTGCATTTGTGTGGCATATCTGGCGTTAAAGGAATTGGCGCATCTTCAGATTACAAACTCAATCAGCTACGAATGTGGCGCATCTCGTTCTTAATACAATCCAAACTCTCATTTTATATCTCGGAACTACCTTACCAGATGGTATTTCCAGCCATTGGAATCTTCCCCTACGCGGGCAGCCCTTCCACTCCTATGTTGTGCCTGTTGTTCATCCAGGGTGGAGATTTTCCATTTGTACAATTAGAAACACGGTAGTGGGCCTCTTTTGGAGTGATGTATGTCAACCACTGTATGGTGCCATTGAATCTTCCCTTGAGTACTATGGGGCCGTGTTGAACGTTATGGAGATCATTCCACATATGGTTCAACGACTTTCCATTGAAGCAGATTCAGCTCTCCTCCACGATATGCGTTGTCCATCACAGTCTCCATGGATCGCGAGATTTAAAGCGCGAAAGATAGTGTCCAGCATCCAACGTTTTGAAGACATTCAGTTCTCTACTTTACATCCTCTCACAATTCGGTTTAGTAAAAAGTTTATCCGTCATCGAGTTCCCCCTATTCGAATCAATGCACTGGAAATGGGTTTTCTTTTTAATTTAGTTGAGCTTTAGCTTGCTGCCCAGGCCGTGGGAAAGTTTTTTGCTAGTTTGCTTTCTGTTGTAAGGGGTATGCCCCTTTCAAATCTTTCATCTGTTTTGAGGATAGGTTTCCTTTCTGTATTCTGCTCATTACTTTTGAAAATGAAGAACTCACTTACTCTTCAAAAAAAAAAAAAAAAAAAAAAAGAAAAAGCGAGTAATTTGGATAGTATTTATTTAGTGCTTTATATTTCTCGTTTGTAATTAGAGGGGTATGCCCCTTTGGAAGCATCATCCATATGGGAGACTTCCTTTTCTGTAGAGTATTCTTTGAGAAATTGAAGAACTAACATATTCTTCAAAAGAAAATAAAAACAAAAGATAAAAAAATTACTGTATTTTTCAGAGCGCATCATCCAACCGCGAATTGCCTGAGACGCGGTTTACAACCTACATTTTCTGAGTGCCACAAAAAAATTCCAAACAAACTGTCCGAAGGACGTGATTCAGTCTTAAAAAACCTTAAATCGTCGCATTTCTTTCCAAACCCTAGAATCTCATGAAACTTATTTTAAAGCAAAACGTTGCTCAAAATATCATAAAATGCATATTTCAGCCTAGAATCGTATGAAATGCATTTCAAACCAAAAGTGGAGACAACAACGCCCCCGAGAAATGCGCTAGAATCATCCATGACTTTTTTTTATCAAAACATAGTCTATTGATTACAACAAATACGGGTCTCATTCAACAACGGCACAAGACCCCGCGAGATAAGTTCTCAAGTTCGGACTTGCTCGAATCCCATCTTAATGCAAAAAGAATTCCCCGGACTTCTTAGAGCGTTTCCTTCAACCCTGGTCTTTGTGAAATGCGGCTTGGAGCCAGTGTTTTCCCAGACTCACATCGAACGAGGTTTCATAATAAAATAGATTAGGAACTACCCGAAGTGCGTTTTTCAGACCCAAACATCCCTGAAGCTCGTGAAATGCGTTCCTTACACTTGAATCGCCTGAAACCCTTTTTAAAGCGAACAGCATCTCAGATTGTCATGAAATACGTATTTCGGCATAGAATCAATGTAAACGCATTTCGAACAAAAGACTCGGCCGTAATACCCCGATATGACCTAGAGTCGTCCGGCACGCGCTTTTATTCAAATACGGCCTACTGATTGCAACAAGATTCTTTTGTCTGTCAGAAACGTGGCGGAGTCCCAACATATTAGCTCTTCAACCCTATTTTTCCCGAAACTCGTTTTGAAGTAAAAGAAATCAAAGAATTTTTCAGAGCGCATCCCCAATCTATGAAATGCTTGAAATGAGGTTCGTAGCCTACAGGTTCATTCCACAATAGGTTCGGCGACTTTCCGTTGAAGCAGATTCAGCTCTCCTCCACGATATGCGCTGTTTGTCAGAGTCTCCATGGATTGAGGGATTTAAAGTCTGAAAGATAGTGTCAAGCATGCAACGGTTCGAAGAGATTCAGTTCTCTACTTAACATCGTTTCACAATTCGGTTTAGTAAAAAGGTTATCCATCATAGAGTTCCTCCTCTTCGAATCAATGCACTGGAAATGGATTTTCTTTTCCATTCTGATGAGTTTTAGCTTGCTGCCCGGGCTGTGGGCAAGTTTTTTGCTAGGGTCCTTTCTGTTGTAAGGGGTATGCCCCTTTGAAATCTCTTTCATCCGTTTCGATGAGAGGATTTCATCTTGTACCCTATTCTTTTTCTCTTGCAAATGAAGAACTAACTTATTCTTCAAAAAAAAAAAAAACCTCGACTTGTAGGAATTTTTGGATTCATGCCAAGCACCTTGGTGGGAGCTCTTTCTCGGATGTCCCTAGTCCAAAGGACGCTTCTTGGAGTCGGAAGGGTATCCTGGCTCTTCGTAAAATGGCATTACCTCATGTCAAATATTTGATTGGAAATGGTCATCAAACAAAGTTCTGGAATGACCCTTGGCTACGGGAAGGTCGTTTGAAGGATTGCTATGGTGACCGATATATGATCTAGGGATGGGGGCTAATCTATATGTTCATCATTTCATAGCCAATGGGGACTGGCATTTCCCACAACCAACTTCTCATGATCTAATGGACATATTTACCAAAATCCCTTTAGAAGCAAGGCCTTGTTCAGCTTTTGATGATGAGATTGTTTGGACCCTTGAAGAGACTGGTTGCTTCACTCTTAAATCTGCATATCATTTGGCAAAAAATTTGACTAGCCGAAACCTGCACTGGAGTGCGTTGGTATGGTTTACAGGCTGTATAAAAAAGCACTCAATCTGTGCTTGGATGCTCCTCAGGGGCAAACTGAAAACAAAGGATCTCCTCTTGGAGAGGAATGTTTCTTGTGACTCTTGGTGTGTACTATGTGATTGAACTTGGGAGACAACCTCTGTTTATAACGTGCCCATTTTCTCAACTAGCGTGGAATTTGCTTCTTCAAACGATTAATCTTCCTCCCATTGAGTGTGATTCAGCTATTGATTTGGTGGAGTCAATTACACTCCAGCTCAATCCTAATCACCCAGGACCACAAACTCTGGGTAAACTTCTTTTTTCTGCATTTGTGTGGCATATCTGGCGTTAAAGGAATTGGCGCATCTTCAGATTGCAAACTCAATCAGCTACGAATGTGGCGCATCTCGTTCTTAATACAATCCAAACTCTCATTTTATATCTCGGAACTACCTTACCAGATGGTATTTCCAGCCATTGGAATCTTCCCCTACGCTGGCAGCCCTTCCACTCCTATGTTGTACCTGTGGTTCATCCAGGGTGGAGATTTTCCGTTTGTACAATCAGAAACAGGGTAGTGGGTCTCCTTTGGAGTGATGTATGTCAACCACTGTATGGTGCCATTGAATCTTCCCTTGACTACTATGGGGCCGTGTTGAACGTTATGGTGATCATTCCACATATGGTTCAACGACTTTCCATTGAAGCAGATTCAGCTCTCCTCCACGATATGCGTTGTCCATCACAGTCTCCATGGATCACGAGATTTAAAGCGCGAAAGATAGTGTCCAGCATCCAACGTTTTGAAGACATTCAGTTCTCTACTTTACATCCTCTCACAATTCGGTTTAGTTAAAAGTTTATCCGTCATCGAGTTCCCCCTATTCGAATCAATGCACTGGAAATGGGTTTTCTTTTTAATTTAGTTGAGCTTTAGCTTACTGCCCAGGCCGTGGGCAAGTTTTTTGCTAGTTTGCTTTCTGTTGTAAGGGGTATGCCCCTTTCAAATCTTTCATCTGTTTTGAGGATAGGTTTCCTTTCTGTATTCTACTCTTTACTTTTGAAAATGAACAACTCACTTACTCTTCAAAAAAAAAAAAAGAAAAAGAAAAAATGAGTAATTTGGATAGTATTTATTTAGTGCTTTATATTTCTCGTTTGTAATTAGAGGGGTATGCCCCTTTGGAAGCATCATCCATATGGGTGACTTCCTTTTCTGTAGAGTATTCTTTGAGAAATTGAAGAACTAACATATTCTTCAAAACAAAATAAAAACAAAAGATAAAAAAATTACTGTATTTTTCAGAGCGCATCATCCAACCGCGAGTTGCCTGAGACGCGGTTTACAACCTACATTTTCCGAGTGCCACCAAAAAATTCCAAACAAACTGTCCGAAGGACGTGATTCAGTCTTAAAAAACCTTAAACCCTCGCATTTCTTTTGTTTTTTTTTTGAAGAGTAAGTTTGTTCTTCAATTTCTCAATAAAATACAAAATGGAAATCTATAATCAAAATGATTATAGAAACTTCCCAAGGGGCATACCCCTTAACAGCGCTATTTAAAGAAAGACATAAACCCAACCAAATAATTACAGCTGCATAGTAAAAGAGTGATACAGAAGATCAATATTATCAACATTTAGCAATGGAGGACCAGGAAATCTACTAATGATTCTACTGAAGCGAACAGTCTGAGGATGAGGATGCACAAAATGAACTTGCCCAAAACTAGTAACCACAGCATGAAGACATCGTGCCTGAAAACGCAATGGCCATTCTGAGGTAGCAGGATTGAGAAGAAGACGTTGCAAAGAGGTATCAGTCTCAATAGTAAGGGAGGAAATATCTGGAGGAAAAATCTGCAACAGTTGGTAAAGATCATCATAAAGATGCATTGAGTGCACTCGGCATCCCCTCCAAGGGTGATGATTATCTCTCCATAAAATACCAACCAAACTCAGGGGCAATGTAAGAATTGAAAACCGCCATCCAGACGGTCTTTCATGAACCGGATTTGCAGCCATAAGTGGGGTATGCACAGGAACATTCCAATGACATTATTGAATGTCACTTGGTAATATAAGATTAAGGTATAAGATCTTGGTTGTCATCACCTGAATGATTCGCTGCACTACAGAACCATATGGAAGAGTAACATTCCTGAAAATTCATGCATTACGTTCAGCCCACACATGCCATACATAAGCATTAAAAAGAAGCTTTGCAAGAATTAAAGCATCGTTCCTATGCTGATCAACCCGAGAAACCAGAGAATCTAAAAGCTCGTGAGCATTAGAACAACTGATTGGGACCAAATGCAATTTAGAGAGGAGTACCCCCCAAATTGATTGTGCATAAGGACAATGAAGCATGAGGTGCAGAGACGTCTCCCAAGTACAATCACACAGAACACAACAAGTATCACAATTAACATTTCGTTGCAATAGGAAGTCCTTAGTCTTGAGCCTACCACGAAAGAACATCCAAGCACAGATAGAGTGTTTTTTAATAGCCCCTTGAAACCAAATAGCTGAAGTCCAACTTAACTGCTGGGTTGGAATGCTACACACAAGGTTGTAAGCAGACTTCAAAGAGAAACACCCGAGTCCAAACAATTTCATCATTAAAATCAGGCCATGGCTGATAGGCAATAGGGATGAATGAAAAATATCCATCGGGGCATTAGAAGTGGGGGGTGGCAAGTCCCAATCACCATGTACTATAAAAGTACTAACTCGTAAGTCTTTCCCCAAACCTAAATCATACATAGTTTGAGACCCAAAACAGTCCCTCAGACGTCCCCCTGGCAACCATGGATCAGTCCAAAAGTGTGTTGTGTGCCCATTCCCAATTAAGAACTTTATATGGGGTAAAGCCAAAGGTCGAAGGGCCAAAATCCCTTTCCAACCCCAAGAAGCAGATTTTGGACAAGCAACATCCCAGAAAGACTCACCCCTCAAATAACGAACATTGACCCAAATGTTCCAACAAGTGGTCCTGTTAAGAATAACATTCCATACCTGACGAAGCAGTGCTGCCTTCGCAACTCCCTCAATAGATCGAACACCGAGCCCTCCCATAGCAGCCGGCTGACAAATAGTACTCCAAGCGATAGGATGAAGATAGGAAGAGGACCAGCTATTCCAGAAAAAATCTCTGATTTGACGGTCTAAAGCATGTAAAACTGATTGAGGGAGAAGAAAGACAGCCGCCCAAAATAAATGAAAGGAAGAGAGAGTAGACTTAATCAACTCCAACCTGCCAGCATAAGAGATCACCTTAGCTTTCCAACCAGATAACCGCTGCTGCACCTTGGCTAAAAGAGGCTGACAATCATTAAAATTTAGTCTCCTTGAGGAGAGAGGGACCCCCAGATATCTGATAGGAAGACTGCCCCTTTGAATATTCAGAATAGAAGAAATAGCAGTCTGATCTTCCTCAGGACAGTTTGCATAAAAAATAACACTCTTCAGCCAATTTACCCCAAGCCCTGTAAAATCCCTAAAGTGCTGAAGAAAGTGCTTAAGAGTAGCTGCCGCTCCCATGGTAGCTTTACTAAAGACAATCAGATCATTAGCAAACATCAAATGAGATATAATAACATCCTTTTTCACAAAAGGAGATGGAATCATATGAGTCGAAGCATATTGATGCATCATAACAGAGAAAACTCCATAACCATAGCAAATAGATATGGAGATAAAGGGCATCCCTGTCGAAGACCACGAGTACCCTTGAAAAAACCCTCCGCAGCGCCATTTACCAACACTGAGAACTTTGCTCCTGAAACACATTCCATAAGCAACTTAATAATCATCTCAGGAAACCGAAAACTTCGAAGGGCAGCCTCTAGAAAATCCCAACGAACACTATCATAGGCTTTGGCAAGATCAAGCTTAATGCACATTCTTGGACTCCCTTTGTCCAGATGAAAATTATAAAGCAAATCCTGAGCAAGAAGAATATTATCTGCAATACTTCTACCAGGAACAAAAGCAGATTGCATGGGACCCACAAGCTTAGCAATGAATGGCTTAAGTCGTTTGACCAGAATCCGACTGATGATTTTATACAACTCATTTGTTAAAGCAATAGGACGATACTTGTCCGGAGTGCTTGCATTTTCAGATTTAGGCACTACCACTATAAAAGTATTTTTGAGTTGCTTTAACATAGAACCATGAGTGAAAACATCCATAATACTAGCACACACATCCTTACCTATGATAGGCCAGCACACCTTGAAAAAATGAGCATTAAAGCCATCAGGACCAGGTGCCTTATTAGGATTAGCCGATTTAACCACATCCTCAATTTCAGCAACGGTAACCGGACGCATAAGAGCCAATGCATCCCCATCAGTGAGAACCCCATGAGGAGTAATATGGGACAAATCAGGAGACTGATTTTGAATATCTGGACCAAGAATGCGCTGAAAATGAGAAACAAACACTGCAGCAATACCTAACGAGTCAGTGTAAATAGTGTCATCCGCATCAGTGATTTGAGAAATAGAAGCGTGAGATTGCCTCTTTTTCATCAGACAATAAAAGTACTTGGTATTACTATCCCCCAAGTTGACAGCCAGGTCACGAGCTCTCTGTTTGTACATGCTCTCCTTAGCCCTTAACAACTGATCCAGCTCAAATCGGGCCATACGTTCCTGCTCTTGAATATGCAAATGCTGCGGATCACTTGCTAAAAGCGATTGCAAAGTTTCTAACTGTAGATAGGCTGCAGAAAGTTTCATAGGAATATCCCCCTGTGATTTCTTCCATTCAATAAGTCACCTTTTAAGGATTGAAAGCTTCCGAACCACAATAAATAGTGGAGTGCCAGAGACATCAGTATCCCATGCATTTTTAACTGTTTGAAAGAAACCCGGCATTTTTGCCTAGAAGTTATAATATCTGAACGGAGCTTTGATGTGGGGTTTGACATGCAAAGAAAGCAGGATATGAGAATGATCAGAGAGGCCCGGCATAAGAATCTCACCCTTAAAGGGAGAAGAATGAAGAAATCCTGCATTAATCAGCACTCGATCCAATTTACATTCAATCCTAAAAGCACCAATGCTAGAGTTAGACCAGGTGTACAGGGGCCCTGTTAAGTTCAGATCAAACAAACCAGCATCATGAATACAATCATTGAAATCAATGAGACCCCGAGCTCTTGGAGCTACACCTCCAGTTTTCTCATGATTCCATCTAACGGTGTTAAAATCCCCCGCAACAATCCATGGCAGCCCACAACTAGGAGACAGGCCCCGGATAGTTTGCCATAAATCACGCCGATGCATTTAATCATTAAAGCCATAGCGGGCAGTAAAAAAGAAGTGCTCATTTCCATACATGACTTCACAATGCATACATTGAGTAGTACTAGCCTTAACAGCCACATGAATCAGGCGGGGATCCCACATTACCCATATTCTAGCAGACGATCCAGTAGCAATATTAGAACTTTCTTTCCACCCATGAGGAACCACTGAGTTAACAATAAAAGTATAGGAACTATGCTTTACCTTTGATTCCAACATGATAATCATAGCAAGCTTTAGATGACGGATTTGATACCGTATAGCAGCTTGCATCGAAGGTCTGTGAAGACCCCGCACATTCCATATAAGTAAAGTCATTTAGAACCGGGTTTAAGGAGTGCTCTCTCCTTAATACTACCGCCAACCAAGCCTTGTTTTTGTTTCTGTATAGTACCCTGCTTAGGCATTCCTTTAGTACCAGATGGACGAGATGAAATGGCAACTTGTTTACGAGCAGAAACTTGGCCAGAAGCTTGACCTGTATCACTCAAACCATTGCCTGAACCAGCATGGTGAAGAACTAAAGCAGTAGTGGCAGCAAGTTCCTCGTCTCCAACTGAGGAGTCCCCATCAAGGTTGGAGAGACTAAGAAACCGATTTGGTTCCATAGCAATCAAGGGAGTAGGACGTATGGGAAGAGTTTGAGATGGGATAGCAGCACCATGCTTCCCTTTAACAACGTTCCAGTCATCCTTAATAAAAGCACCCTGCAACTCCTCTTGTTGAACCTCACTGTACTCCTTCTCCTGCTGAATGCAAGAACCGTCAACAACGTGTGCAAGTGAACCCCCTCCAGCAGCAACAGCAGGTGCAGGTAAACCTACAGAAGAGGTTTTCTTTGGAACCCAAACCTGCTTTGGTGTATGCTTGGCAAGCTTAAAAGGGCAAGAGTTATCACCATGAGTGAAAGTTATTTTTTCTCTAGTTCTTTATTTTTTCTCTAAGTTCTTTATTTTTTCTCTAAGTTCTTTATTTTTTCTCTAAGTTCTTTATTTTTTTTCTCTAAGTTCTTTATTTTTTCTCTAGTTCTTTATTTTTTCTCTAAGTTCTTTATTTTTTCTCTAAGTTCTTTATTTTTTCTCTAAGTTCTTTATTTTTTCTCTAATTTCTTTATTTTTTCTCTAAGTTCTTTATTTTTTCTCTAGTTCTTTATTTTTTCTCTAAGTTCTTTATTTTTTCTCTAAGTTCTTTATTTTTTTTCTCTGAGTTCTTTATTTTTTCTCTAAGTTCTTTATTTTTTCTCTAGTTCTTTATTTTTTCTCTAAGTTCTTTATTTTTTCTCTAAGTTCTTTATTTTTTCTCTAGTTCTTTATTTTTTCTCTCTCTTCCTCTCTGGCGATTTTTCTTTTTCTCTTCTTCATCTTGGTCGACAGTCATCATGGATGGAGGATCAGCCTCCATTCTTTCTGATCGTCCTCCCAACCCTTTGTCTCAACTTTCAATAACGGAACAGATTCGTGTGCTGTTTTCATATGCAGAAGATCGCAGTGCAAAAGTCTCCATCTTGAAGTCGATCTTGAGGAAGCAGCAGGAAGGCTTCATCCCGTCTGAGATTCCTCGGGATCTGATTCTTGAGGCTAAGATTCGTATCGGCGATGATAAAAAAGCTTCTGCAAATCGTGCTGCAGCCATTCTTTCTCTTGAGTGCTCTCCTTCTAATGGAGAACGGAGGCAGCAAATCTTACAAGTGGAGAACAACATTGGCAGACTGCTTTCTGATGATGAGTTGGCTGCTGTTTTGGTTTCTCCCAGAACCAGCGATGATGATGGAACGGATTCAGATCTGAGCTTCCCCACTTCTTCATCAGATCCGACTATAGTGCAAGCCCTGAAAACTATGCATAGTCATGTAACTAATGGAGCAGACCCGTCTTCTGTGTCAGATCTGAACGTCCATATCAGCCCCTCTTCCTCGTCAGATCCAACTATCGTGCATGTTCTGAAACATCTGCAGGGTCCTGTACATGCTGTTGCCGACCCATCTTCTTCTTTAGATCTACCTGCTTCTTCAGATATGAACGCTGCTGTGGACCCATCTTCTTCTTTAGATCTACCTGCTTCTTCAGATATGAACGCTGCTGTGGACCCATCTTCTTCTTTAGATCTACCTGCTTCTTCAGATATGAACGCTGCTGTGGACCCATCTTCAGATCTGCATGCTTCTTCTTCTTATGCTCTGCCTAAAGTGCAAGTTAATAAGGTTTTTGATTCAGATCTGAACGTTCATATCAGCCCATCTTCCTCGTCAGATCCGCATAAAGTGCACGCTCTGAAAAATCTGCATGATCCAGTACATGGTGTTGCCGACCCATCTTCTTCTTCAGAATCTTGGTCGTCTTTGTTCCATACCCAGACTGCTCGTTCGAGGGACTTGCATCGTCACTCATCTCCTTCCACGGACCCTGATCATCACATAGTATTTGATGAAGATGACGCTTTTGCAGCAGTTCAAAACTGGGGAAATTCTCTTGTTGGATATTTTATTGGCAACGGGCCCTCCCTTAATGAAATCAAGTCTTGCCTTTCAAGGGCGTGGAGGGTGAAAGACCTGGAAGTCAGTCCCATGGCAGATGGGTTTATGTTGTTCAAGTTCCATTCTTATGATTCTGGCCAACGGATTCTGGATGAAGGACCTTGGTTCGTTTATGGGAGGCCATTGATCCTGAGACGGTGGGCTGCGGATATCTCCATGTGCTGTGACAATCTTCAGTCTATACCTGTCTGGGTTCGTCTTCCAAACTTGAATTTTTGTTTCAGAACCCTCGCATTTCTTTCCAAACCCTAGAATCTCATGAAACTTATTTTAAAGCAAAACGCTGCTCACAATATCATAAAATGCGTATTTCAACCTAGAATCGTATGAAATGCATTTCAAACCAAAAGTGGAGACAACAACGCCCCCGAGAAATGCACTAGAATCATCCATGACGCGTTTTTATCAAAACATAGTCTATTGATTACAACAAATACGGGTCTCATTCAACAACGGCACAAGACCCCGCGAGATAAGTTCTCAAGTTCGGACTTGCTCGAATCCCATCTTAATGCAAAAAGAATTCCCCGGACTTCTTAGAGCGTTTCCTTCAACCGTGGTCTTTGTGAAATGCGGCTTGGAGCCAGTGTTTTCCCAGACTCACATCGAACGAGGTTTCATAATAAAATAGATTAGGAACTACCCGAAGAGCGTTTTTCAGACCCAAACATCCCTGAAGCTCGTGAAATGCGTTCCTTACACTTGAATCGCCTGAAACCCTTTTTAAAGCAAAAAGCATCTCAGATTGTCATGAAATACGTATTTCGGCATAGAATCGATGTAAACGCATTTCGAACAAAAGACTCGGCCGTAATACCCCGATATGACCTAGAGTCGGATTTAGTAAAAAGGTTATCCATCATAGAGTTCCTCCTCTTCGAATCAATGCACTGGAAATGATTTTCTTTTTCATTCTGATGAGTTTTAGCTTGCTGCCCGGGCTGTGGGCAAGTTTTTTGCTAGGGTCCTTTCTGTTGTAAGGGGTATGCCCCTTTGAAATCTCTTTCATCCGTTTCGATGAGAGGATTTCATCTTGTACCCTATTCTTTTTCTCTTGCAAATGAAGAACTAACTTATTCTTCAAAAAAACAAAAAAAAAACCCCGACTTGTTGGAATTTTTGGATTCATGCAAAGCACCTTGGTGGGAGCTCTTTCTCGGATGTCCCTAGTCCAAAGGACGCTTCTTGGGGTCGGAAGGGCATCCTGGCTCTTCGTAAAATGGCATTACCTCATGTCAAATATTTGATTGGAAATGGTCATTAAACAAAGTTTTGGAATGACCCTTGGCTACGGGAAGGTCGTTTGAAGGATTGCTATGGTGACCGATATATGATCTAGGGATGGGGGCTAATCTATATGTTCATCATTTCATAGCCAATGGGGACTGGCATTTCCCACAACCAACTTCTCATAATCTAATGGACATATTTACCAAAATCCCTTTAGAAGCAAGGCCTTGTTCAGCTTTTGATGATGAGATTGTTTGGACCCTTGAAGGGATTGGTTGCTTCACTCTTAAATCTGCATATCATTTGGCAAAAAATTTGACTAGCCAAAACCTGCACTGGAGTGCGTTGGTATGGTTTACAGGCTGTATAAAAAAGCACTCAATCTGTGCTTGGATGCTCCTCAGGGGCAAATTGAAAACAAAGGATCTCCTCTTGGAGAGGAATGTTTCTTGTGACTCTTGCTGTGTACTATGTGATTGTACTTGGGAGACAGCCTCTGTTTATCACGTGCCCATTTTCTCAACTAGCGTGGAATTTGCTTCTTCAAACGATTAATCTTCCTCCCATTGAGTGTGATTCAGCTATTGATTTGGTGGAGTCAATTACACTCCGGCTCAATCCTAATCACCCAGGACCACAAACTCTGGGTAAACTTCTTTTTTCTGCATTTGTGTGGCATATCTGGCGTTAAAGGAATTGGCGCATCTTCAGATTGCAAACTCAATCAGCTACGAATGTGGCGCATCTCGTTCTTAATACAATCCAAACTCTCATTTTATATCTCGGAATTAGCTTACCTGATGGTATTTCTAGCCATTGGAATCTTCCCCTACGCGGGCAGCCCTTCCACTCCTATGTTGTGCCTGTGGTTCATCCAGGGTGGAGATTTTCCATTTGTACAATCAGAAACACGGTAGTGGGTCTCCTTTGGAATGATGTATGTCAACCACTGTATGGTGCCATTGAATCTTCCCTTGATTACTATGGGGCCGTGTTGAACGTTATGGAGATCATTCCACTTATGGTTCAACAGCTTTCCATTGAAGCAGATTCAGCTCTCCTCCACGATATGCGTTGTCCATCACAGTCTCCATGGATCGCGAGATTTAAAGCGCGAAAGATAGTGTCCAGCATCAAGCGTTTTGAAGACATTCAGTTCTCTACTTTACATCCTCTCACAATTCGGTTTAGTAAAAAGTTTATCCGTCATCGAGTTCCCCCTATTCGAATCAATGCACTGGAAATGGGTTTTCGTTTTAATTTAGTTTGAGCTTTAGCTTGCTGCCTAGGCGGTGGGCAAGTTTTTTGCTAGTTTGCTTTCTGTTGTAAGGGGTATGCCCCATTCAAAGCTTTCATCTGTTTTGATGATAGGTTTCCTCTTTGTATTCTATTCTTTACTTTTGAAAATGAAGAACTCACTTACTCTTCAAAAAAAAAAAGAAAAAAAGGAGTAATTTGGATAGTATTTATTTATTGCTTTATATTTCTTGTTCGTAATTAGAGGGGTATGCCCCTTTGGAAGCATCATCCATATGGGAGACTTCCTTTTCTATACAGTATTCTTTGAAAAATGGAAGAACTAACATATTTTTCAAAAAAAATAAAAACAAAAGATAAAAAAATTACTGTATTTTTCAGAGCGCATCATCCAACCGCGAGTTGCCTGAGACGCGGTTTACAACGTACATTTTCCGAGTGCCACCAAAAAATTCCAAACAAACTGTCCGTAGGATGGGATTTAGTCTTAAAAAACCTTGAACCCTCGCATTTCTTTCCTAACCCTAGAATCTCAGGAAACTTATTTCAAAGCAAAACGTTGCTCAAAATAACATAAAATGCGTATTTCAGCCTAGAATCGTATGAAATGCATTTCAAACCAAAAGTGGAGACAACAACGGCACCAAGAAGAAATGCGCTAGAATCATCCATGACGCGTTTTTATCAAAACGTAGTCTATTGATTACAACAAATACGGGTCTCATTCAACAACGGCACCAGACCCCGCGAGATAAGTTCTCAAGTTCGAATTTGCCCGAATCCCATCTTAAAGGAAAAAGAACTCCCCGGACTTCTTAGAGCGTTTCCATCAACCGTGGACTTTGTGAAATGCGGCTTGGAGCCAGTGTTTTCCTAGACTCACATCGAACGAGGTTTCATAATAAAATAGATTAGGAACTACACGAAGAACGTTTTTCAGACCCAAACATCCCTGAAGTACGTGCAATGCGTTCCTTACCCTTGAATCGCCTGAAACGCTTTTTAAAGCGAAAAGGATCTCAGATTATCATGAAATGCGTGTTTCGGCATAGAATTGTTGTAAACGCATTTCGAACAAAAGACTGGGCCGTAATACCCCGATATGACCTAGAGTAGTCCGGCACGCGCTTTTATTCAAATACGGGCTATTGATTGTAACAAGATTCTTTTGTCCGTCGGAAACGTGGCGGAGTCCCAACATCTTAGCTCTTCAACCCTATTTTTCCTGAAACCCGTTTTGAAGTAAAAGAAATCAAAGAATTTTTCAGAGCGCATCCCCAATCTATGAATTGTGTGAAATGACATTTGTAGCCTACAGGTTCATTCCACATTTGGTTCAGCGACTTTCCGTTGAAGTAGATTCAGCTCTCCTCCACGATATGCGCTGTCCATCACATTCTCCATGGATTGAGAGATTTAAAGTCCGAAAGATAGTGTCAAGCATGCAGTGGTTCGAAGAGATTCAGTTCTCTACTTTACATCGTTTCACAATTCGGTTTAGTAAAAAGGTTATCTGTTAGAGTTCCTCCTCTTCGAATCAATGCACTGGAAATGGATTTTATTTTTCATTCTGATGAGTTTTAGCTTGCTGCTCGGGCTGTGGGCCAGTTTTTTGCTAGGGCCCTTTCTGTTGTAAGTGGTATGCCCCTTTGAAATCTCTTTCATCTGTTTCGATGAGAGGATTTCAACTTGTATTCTATTCTTTTTATCTTGCAAATGAAGAACTAACTTATTCTTCAAAAAACAAAAAAAAAAAAAAAAACCGACTTTTTGGAATTTTGGGATTCATGCAAAGTGCCTTCGTGGGAGCTCTTTCTGGGATGTCCCTAATCCAAAGCACGCTTCTTGGGGTTGGAAGGGTATCCTGGCTCTTCGTAAAATGGCATTACCTCATATCAAATATTTGATTGTAAATGGTCATCAAACAAAGTTCTGGAATGACCTTGGCTACGGGAAGGTCGTTTGAAGGATTGCTATGGTGACCGATATATGATCTAGGGATGGGGGCTAATCTATATGTTCATCATTTCATAGCCAATGGGGACTGGCAATTCCCTTAACCAACTTCTCGTGATCTAATGGACATACTTTCCAAAATCCCTTTGGATGCAAGGCCTTGTTCAGCTTTTGATGATGAGATTGTTTGGACCCTCGAAGAGACTGGTTGCTTCTGCATATCATTTGGCAAAAAATTTGACTAGCCAAAACCTGCACTGGAGTGCGTTGGTATGGTTTCCAGGCTGTATAAAAAAGCACTCAATCTGTGCTTGGATGCTCCTCAGGGGCAAACTGAAAACAAAGGATTTCCTCTTGGATAGGAATGTTTCTTTTGACTCTTGCTGTGTACTATGTGATTGTACTTGGGAGACGGGCGCTGTTTATCACGTGCCCATTTTGTTAACTAGTGTGGAATTTGCTTCTTCAAACGATTAATCTACCTCCCAATGAGTGTGATTCAGCTATGGATTTGGTGGAGTCAATTACACTCCGGCTCAATCCTAATCACGCGGGACTACAAACTTTGGGTAAACTTCTTTTTTCTGCATTTGTGTTTCATATCTGGCGTGAAAGGAATTGGCGCATCTTCAGATTGCAAACTCAATCAGCTATGAATGAGGTGCATCTCGTTCTTAATACAATCCAAACTCGCATTTTATATCTCGGAATTACCTTACCTGGTGGTATTTCCAGCCATTGGAATCTTCCCCTACGTGGGCAGCACTTCCACTCCTATGTTGTGCCTGTTGTTCATCCAGGGTGGAGATTTTCCAATTGTACAATCAGAAACATGGTAGTGGGTCTCCTTTGGAGTGATGTATGTCAACCACTGTCTGGTGCCATTGAATCTTCCCTTGATTACTGTGGAGCCTGTAGACACCTCATTTGGCCCCTATGATAGCCTTAAATACCTATCATATATAGCGATGCCCCATTTCACCCATAATTTAATGATTAATGACATAATTCAGATTAATTAATAACGATGAAGATGCTTGTTGCTAATTTTAGACTTAGTTCGACGATTTCTAGAAATTCGCAAGGGAAAAGCCAAGTCGCGTCGAGACCTTGAGTCCAATTCATTACTCACACAAGGAGTGAACCATGACACTACTCAAACCCTTTCCGGACCACTGAAGACATGCTTAGGCCAATCCCTCTAAAGACCATACTTAGTTTACCAAAATGTCACCCGATTAGCCTAAGTTAGGAAATCGAATCCATTGGTCCATAGATTCCCCATATTTTTCAACCCCTATTTGTCAAGACATTTAGACCATTGAATTCCTCACTTCGAAAGCTTTCCGGCGATATGTAGAACGTCCAAATCCGATGAGCGAGTCAAAAGTTATGAGCTTCCGAAGTTTGCCTTAGAAAAAATGACGAAACTCCATCTGGGCACCACCCATGTGGCGCCCATCCCACTAAAATTCATCTAGGCGCCCCATGCTGGGCGCCCACATAGTCCAAGACCACCTAGGCGCCCCATGCTGGGCGCCCAGCTTCCACATTTCACTAGTTGGCCTAAAAATAGCCCGGGACCACTCAACGTAGGGGCCGAACTCCGAAAATGAATCGACTCCATCTAGGTACCACCCATGTGGCGCCTACCCTACTAAGTTCCACATAGGCAACAACCCTGTGGCGCCCACACTTCCTAGAATCACCTAGGCACCCCATGGTGGCCGCCCACCTTAAAATTTACTAGTTTGGTTCGAGATTAGACCGGGACCACTCATACATAGAGACCAAGCATCGAAGACGAACCGAACCACCTAGGCACCACCCATGTGGCGCCCAGCCTTTAAATTCACCTGGGCACCACCCATGTGGCGCCCAGCCTTGAAATCCATCTGGGCACCATCCATGTGGCGCCCAGCCTATTAAGTGCTAATGTAGGTCCCCCCAGCTGAAGACATATCCATTCAATCTTGACTCGAAATGGGACCAAGGACCAAAAGCGAAGCACGAACCAGCTGGGCACCACCCTGTGGGCGCCCACTCTCTCCAGGATCACCTGGGCGCCACCCTGTGGACGCCCAGACTGCGCAGGCCATGTGGGCGCCACCCCATGGGCGCCCATCCTCCCTCCAAACCCTAGTTCACCCTAAAACAACTTAAGCCGCCTAGGGATGCGTGAGACCTTCTAGAAACCCAAAATAATGAAGCCCTAGCCCTTCTAAACTCGTCCCAAACCTATATAATCCCTCTTAACTTCATTTACAAGGGAGGCTACCCAAAAACCCTAAGAAAAGAGGCAAAAGGAGAGAATAGAAAAAGAAGAAGAAAGGTAGCCACCATTAGAGAAGAACTTCAGATCTATAGTAGAGGAAGGAGAAAGAGAGGAGGAGGCTTCCATATCTTCAACTGGAGCTATGGATCTTTGCGAAAGCTTCGTTTTAGGAACTTTAGGAACGCGTCATATACCGGTATTCCTAGATCTCTCCTTTCTTTTTCTATATTCCATTACCATTCATTCTTAGAAATATGCTTAGGACCATTTGAGCATCGTAGATCTACATTAGCTTGTGATAAAAATAGTATTAGTGCATCATCATGTTAGTAACATGTTTAGGTTCATTCTAATATAGTAGATTCGTTTTGATTTTGTAGTTCTAATTGCATAGCTAGATCAGATCTCGCATTAGCATCATCATCATCATCATTTATATTGAAAAGATCGCGAACAACCATTGGCAGAAAGGCTGGGCGCCACCCACTGGGCGCCTGCCCTCTCCGGAATCACCTGGGCGCCACCCACTGGGCGCCTGCCCTCTCTCAAACCACCTGGGCGCCACCCACTGGGCGCCTGCCCTCTCTCGAACCACCTAGGCGCCACCCCCTGGGCGCCTACCCTTCTGAGATAGGGTCCGGGTTCTAGATCTCCGCCCGTTGCATTGTTTGCTCGTTGGTTCGTTAGTTGCATCATTAGTAGTCCGAATTAAAACATTCGCATCAGTCGCTGAATATTGGAAGTTGTGTTGAAAACACTAAGATTCTTGTGCATTCATTGTGTTCCGTTGAAAACCCTGATTGAGCAGAGTAGGCACCACAGGGGTGGCGCCTAAGTGGATTTCTCCACTTTTGTGCACAACTTCAAATCTTCCGCATTTAGTTCATTTAGAAACTGCATATTAATGATATGTTAGGTTGTTTGATCTGTTCTGAACTTCGAATTACCATTTTTGTCACACTTCACATCATATCATTTGAACCACACATCCATAGAAAATCCCAAAAAAATCATAAAACATAAAACCCCTTCTTCTCTTTCCTTACTCTCTAGTAAATTAGAGGAGAAACCAAAAACAAATTAAATGATATCCAAAAACCCAAAAAGAATAGTTAGATAGTCTAAGTTATTGAATTTAGTGCCTAAGTAGGACAAATCCTAAGATTAATTAAAACAACATAATTAGTAAACTTAAGCAACATCACATCATTAGGAGTTCTAAAACACTAAGACCCTAATTAATTCGGATTTAGAAATAACTAAGAACTTTAAAAACACAAAAAAACCAAAACCCCAAAAAACAGCCACCTGGGCGCCCATCCTTCCACAGCCACCTGGGCACCACCCTCTGGGAGCCCAGCCTACTCATTCCC
Organism: Persea americana; assembly: GCA_029852735.1. Taxonomy (NCBI): domain Eukaryota; kingdom Viridiplantae; phylum Streptophyta; class Magnoliopsida; order Laurales; family Lauraceae; genus Persea; species Persea americana. The sequence continues at coordinate 25,362,619 of CM056817.1, forward strand.
TAAGACAACCCGGTTAAAGCTTAAGTTAATTAGTTAAGACTTTAAACTAATTCGAATCAACACAGTAAAACATTTTAAACCCAGAATAAGTAAACCTTAATCAACTTAGTCTCTAATTAACTCAAAAACTCAAAACCAACAAAACTCTAAAAAGTCCAGCCTGCACTGCCACCTGGGCACCACCTTCTTGGCGCCCATCCTATCCCGTCTCTAAAGAACCCCTAATTAAAACTTCTAATTAATCACAACCCAAATTTAATCCTAGTTAACATAACAAAACACTTTTAAATTTAAGAAACCTAAAACCTCAATCAACTTAGACTTGAACCAACCTAAAAACGCAAAAGCAACCCGAAACCACAAAACAGACACTTGGGCGCCACCCCCTGGGCGCCCAGCCTGCCTTTACACTTGGGCACCACCCTCCTGGCGCCTATCTTATCCCATTCTCTTAGAAACCACCACTTAATTAAACTTAATTGATTAAACCCGAATTAACACCTTAAAACACTATTAACCTAAAAGACTCGAAACCTTAATCAATTTGGACTCAAACCAACTTAGAAAATACAAAACAAATGAACCACAAAAGATCCACTTGGGCGCCACCCCCTTGGTGCCTATCCTTCTGCATCCACTTGGGCACCACCCTCCTGGCGCCCATCCTACCCAATCACTAGGAAACCCCACTTGAAATTAAATTCGAAGTCAATCACGATCAACACACCGGAACACCTTTGAAATCTAAAATAATCGGAACCATAAACCCGAATAGACTTAAAACATCGAACCAACTCGGACGCACAAGGCAGACACTTGGGCGCCACCCCCTGGGCGCCCATCCTGTCACCTCCACCTGGGCACCACTCTCTGGGCGCCCAGCCTCTCCTGTCACTAAAGCCAAATTAATTGAAACAGAATTTAATCTTAATCATCGCAACAAAACATTTTTAATTTAAAATACATCAAACCGTAAAAGCTCAACTGCAAATCAACCTAAAAAATACGGAACCGACCCGAACCAGAGGATAGTTCACCTGGGCGCCACCCCCTTTGCGCCCATCTGTCAAATCCACCTGGGCACCACACTCTGGCCGCCTAGCTTCCCCGTTTTCAGAAAAACTCAATTCACAACTTAGCCCAATTAATTGACGTTTAAATAAACCCCAATTGAATACGAATAGCATCCCACATCAAAACACACTAAGTCCTTTAATCAATTTAAACTTAAATCGACCTAAAAGACAGCAAACCGACCCGAAGCACAAAATAATTCATCTGGGCGCCACCCCTTGGGCACCCACCCTCTAAATCCACCTGGGCGCCACACCCTGGGCGCCCAGCCTGCCCGTTTTCATAAAAATCCCTAGCGAACAACTTAATACAATTAATTAGCATTCGAACCAATCCAAATCAACATATTAAAACACTTTTAACTTAAAACACTTGAAACTTTAATCGATTTGGACTTAGCACCCAAAGCCCTTACGAACCAACAAACAACCACCTAGGCACCACCCCTGTGGCGCCTATCCTACACTCTAACCTTGGTTCACAACTTTAATTTAAAACGAGTAACTAAACACCTTACCACTTAAATTAATTAAGACCAGAATCTAAAATAGTCTCTAGATCCGAAAACCAATAACTAAGTCCCAACGGGAATACTTAAAATCACAAGCCATCAACCTAGGCGCCACCCCCTTGGCGCCTATCCTCTCATTTGCACTAAAACGCGAATTCTAAATTTTGTTTCAAAATCCGGATCCGAATCCCTTTGACATTTGAACATCAAAGAATTAGAACAATTTGAAACATTAAAATTCACCAAGTAAGAACTCCTTGGATTCCGGAAATAACATCGATACCATTGTTGCTAGCCAAACCACCCAGAAACAGCCACTTAGGCGCCACTGTCTGGGCGCCCAAGTCATCAGAATATCCTAGGCGCCACCACCCTGGCGCCCAAGTCTTCTGCTAACCCCGTTTCACGGATTTCGACATCATTTCACGTCTTAAATTAAAACCATAAATTCCAGAACCTTAAACAACTTAAACAGAACCCCAAAATACATTTAATCCACCTCTTAATCAATCTTCAACTCAAAACAAACCGAACCAATTAAAAATCACAATTAATAAGCTGCTTAGGCGCTGGACCATCAAACTCAGGCTATTCATACCCTAGGATTAGATCAAATTTCCCCATTAGATAGATTAAAGCATTAGGCTTCGTCCCGTCACTTTTCCTATTCCATTAGGGGACTGAGAGAGCTGATGTGGGCGGTCTAGGACCTTAGGTTAGGGTTAATCTGATGATCAGTAGTAAAGCATTAATCATGTAAATCCAAGTAAAAATCCCCTAGTTAGGCCCTTCTAGCCCCATATAAAAAAGACATAAAAACTATAAAACCAAAAAAATAAACCCAAAAAGGTTTTCTTTTTATTTCTTCCTCCACCTCAGGTGCCAGATATTTAATCGAACTTAATGATAAAAGGGAATAAAGAACTGATTTCTAAAATTGAATAAATGAGAATAATGAGATGAGATGAGTGATTTCACACACACTTTTAATCAATCACGGCCCATCGACCACCCTAAAACAAACACTGGCCCATCGGCCATTTTCAATCAATCCTGGCCCATCGGCCACCTTCAATTAATTACGGCCCATCGGCCTTTTACTTTTATCACTCGTGTATCGCACACGAAAAACACAGAAATCACAAGTCAAAGTCTCATTTGCGTCATCATTTTGGTTTGAAAAATCAGCCTTTAAACCCTATTTTGCCAAGGGATCAGAAGGGGGTACCCGGGAACGAGGCCGATCCTCTTCTTAAATATTTGGCACCTCACCCCTCTTTTATTCTATTTTCTTTATTTTAATTATTTTGTTTTACTTGGATATACTACGATTATGCTATGTGAGGACTAACCTTTATTCGGACTTTAACTCATGACCCTTAGTTGTCTCCACTTTTGGTTTGAAATGCATTTCATACGATTCTAGGCCGAAATACGCATTTTATGATATTTTGAGCAACGTTTTGCTTTAAAATAAGTTTCATGAGATTCTAGGGTTAGGAAAGAAATGCGAGGGTTCAAGGTTTTGTAAGACTGAATCCCGTCCTTCGGACAGTTTGTTTGGAATTTTTTGGCGGCACTCGGAAAATGTAGGTTGTAAACCGAGTCTCAGGCAACTCGCGGTTGGATGACGCGCTCTGAAAAATACAGTAATTTTTTTATCTTTCGATTTTTTTTTTTTTTCAAGAATATGTTAGTTCTTCTATTTCTCAAACAATACTGTACAGAAAAGGAAGTCTCCCATATGGATGATGATTTCAAAGGGGCATACCCTCTAATTACAAACGAGAAATATAAATCAATAAATAAATACTATCCAAATTACTCTTTTTTTTTTTTTTGAAGAGTAAGGGAGTTCTTCATTTTCTCAAAAGTAAATAATAGAATACAAAGAGGAAACCGATCATCAAAACAGATGAAAGATTTGAAAGGGGCATAAGAAAATCCATTTCCAGTGCATTGATTCGAATAGGGGGAGCTCGATGACGGATAACCTTTTTACTGAACCGAATTGTGAGAGGATGTAAAGTAGAGAACTGAATGTCTTCAAAACACTGAATGCTGGACACGATCTTTCGCACTTTAAATCTCGCGATCCATGGAGACTGTGATGGACAACGCATACCGTGGAGGAGAGCTGAATCCGCTTCAAGGGAAAGTCGTTGAACCATATGTGGAATGATCTCCATAACGTTCAACGCGGCCCCATAGTAATCGAGGGAAGATTCAATGGCACCATACAGTGGTTGACATACATCACTCCAAAGGAGACCCACTGCCATGTTTCTGATTGTACAAATGGAAAATCTCCACCCTGGATGAACAACAGGCACAACATAGGAGTGGAAGTGCTGCCCGCGTAGGGGAAGATTCCAATGGCTGGAAATACCATCAGGTAAGGTAATTCCGAGATGTAAAATGCGAGTTTGGATTGTGTTAAGAACGAGATGCACCACATTCATAGCTGATTGAGTCTGCAATCTGAAGATGCGCCAATTCCTTTCACGCCGTATATGCCACACAAATGCAGAAAAAAGAAGTTTACCCAGAGTTTGTAGTCCTGCGCGATTAGGATTGAGCCGGAGTGTAATTGAGTCCACTAAATCAGTACCTGAATCACACTCATTGGGAGGAAGATTAATCGTTTGAAGAAGCAAATTCCACACTAGTTGACAAAATGGGCATGTGATAAACAGGGGCTGTCTCCCAAGTACAATCACATAGTACACAGCAAGAGTCGCAAGAAACATTCCTCTCCAAGAGGAAATCCTTTGTTTTCAGTTTGCCCCTGAGGAGCATCCAAGCACAGATTGAGTGCTTTTTTATACAGCCCGGAAACCATACCAACGCACTCTAGTGCAGGTTTTGGCTGGTCAAATTTTTTGGCAAATGATATGCAGATTTAAGAGTGAAGCAACCAGTCTCTTCGAGGGTCCAAACAATCTCATCATCAAAAGCTGAACAAGGCCTTGCTTCCAAAGGGATTTTGGTAAGTATGTCCATTAGATCATGAGAAGTTGGTTGTGGGAATTGCCAGTCCCCATTGGCTATGAAATGATGAACATATAGATTAGCCCCCATCCCTAGATCATATGTCGGTCACCATAGCAATCCTTCAAACGACCTTCCAGTAGCCAAGGGTCATTCCAGAACTTTGTTTGATGACCATTTCCAATCAAATATTTGACATGAGGTAATGCCATTTTACGAAGAGCCAGGATACCCTTCCGACCCCAAGAAGCGTCCTTTGGACTGGGGACATCCCAGAAAGAGCTCCCACGAAGGCAATTTTTATGAATCAAAAAATTCCAACAAGTCGGTTTTTTTTATTTTTCTTTTTGAAGAATAAGTTAGTTCTTCATTTGCAAGCGAAAAAGAATAGAATACAAGATGAAGTCCTCTCATCGAAACAGATGAAAGAGATTTCAAAGGGGATAATCCCTTACAACAGAAAGGACCCTAGCAAAAAACTGGCCCACAGCCCGGGCGGCAAGCTAAAACTCATCAGAATGAAAAAGAAAATCCATTTCCAGTGCATTGATTCGAAGAAGAGGAACTCTATGACGGATAACCTTTTTGCTAAACCGAATTGTGAAAGGATGTAAAGTAGAGAACCGAATCTCTTCGAACTGCTCCATGCTTGACACTATCTTTCGGACTTTAAATCTCTCAATCCGCGGAGAATGTGATCGACAGCGCATAATGTGGAGGAGAGCTGAATCTACTTCAACGGAAAGTCGCTGAACCAAATGTGGAATGAACCTGTAGGCTACAAACGTCATTTCACGCAATTCATAGACTGGGGATGCGCTCTGAAAAATTCTTTGATTTTTTTTACTTCAAAACGGGTTTCAAGAAAAATAGGGTTGAAGAGCTAAAATGTTGGGACTCCGCCCCGTTTCCGACGGACAAAAGAATCTTGTTGCAATCAATAGCCCGTATTTGAATAAAAGCGCGTGCCGGACGACTCTAGGTCATATCGGGGTATTACGGCCGAGTCTTTTGTTCGAAATGCGTTTACAACGATTCTATGCCGAAATACGCGTTTCATGATAATCTGAGATACTTTTCGCTTTAAAAAGGGTTTCAGGCCATTCAAGGGCAAGGAACGCATTGCACGAGCTTCAGGGATGTTTGGGTCTGAAAAACGTTCTTCGGGTAGTTCCTAATCTATTTTATTATGAAACCTCGTTCGATGTGAGTCTAGGAAAACACTGGCTCCAAGCCGCATTTCACAAAGTCCACGGTTGAAGGAAACGCTCTAAGAATTCCGGGGAATTCTTTTTCCTCTAAGATGGGATTCGGGCAAATTTGAACTTGAGAACTTATCTCGCGGGGTCTGGTGCCGTTGTTGAATGAGAGCCGTATTTGTTGTAATCAATAGACTACGTTTTGATAAAAACGCGTCATGGATGATTCTAGCGCATTTCCGGGGGGGCGTTGTTGTCTCTACTTTTGGTTTGAAATGCATTTCATACGATTCTGGGCCGAAATACACATTTTATGATATTTTGAGCAACGTTTTGCTTTAAAATAAGTTTCATGAGATTCTAGGGTCAGGAAAGAAATGCGAGGGTTCAAGGTTTTGTAAGACTGAATCCCGTCCTTCGGACAGTTTGTTTGGAATTTTTTGGCGGCACTCGGAAAATGTAGGTTGTAAACCGCGTCTCAGGCTGAACTCGTGGTTGGATGATGCGCTCTGAAAAATACAGTAATTTTTTTATCTTTCGTTTTTATTTTTTTTTCAAGAATATGTTAGTTCTTCCAGTTCTTAAACAATACTGTACAGAAAAGGAAGTCTCCCATATGGATGATGATTTCAAAGGGGCATACCCTCTAATTACAAACGAGAAATATAAAGCAATAAATAAATACTATCCAAATTATTCTTTTTTTTTTTTTTTTGAAGAGTAAGCGAGTTCTTCATTTTCTCAAAAGTAAAGAATAGAATACAAAGAGGAAACCGATCATCAAAACAGATGAAAGACTTGAAAGGGGCATACCCCTTACAACAGAAAGCAAACTAGCAAAAAACTTGCCCACAGCCCGGGCAGCAAGCTAAAGCTCAACTAAATTAAAAAGAAAATCCATTTCCAGTGCATTGATTCGAATAGGGGGAGCTCGATGACGGATAACCTTTTTACTGAACCGAATTGTGAGAGGATGTAAAGTAGAGAACTGAATGTCTTCAAAACACTGAATGCTGGACACGATCTTTCGCACTTTAAATCTCGCGATCCATGGAGACTGTGATGGACAACGCATACCGTGGAGGAGAGCTGAATCCGCTTCAAGGGAAAGTCGTTGAACCATATGTGGAATGATCTCCATAACGTTCAACGCGGCCCCATAGTAATCGAGGGAAGATTCAATGGCACCATACAGTGGTTGACATACATCACTCCAAAGGAGACCCACTGCCATGTTTCTGATTGTACAAATGGAAAATCTCCACCCTGGATGAACAACAGGCACAACATAGGAGTGGAAGTGCTGCCCGCGTAGGGGAAGATTCCAATGGCTGGAAATACCATCAGGTAAGGTAATTCCGAGATGTAAAATGCGAGTTTGGATTGTGTTAAGAACGAGATGCACCACATTCATAGCTGATTGAGTCTGCAATCTGAAGATGCGCCAATTCCTTTCACGCCGTATATGCCACACAAATGCAGAAAAAAGAAGTTTACCCAGAGTTTGTAGTCCTGCGCGATTAGGATTGAGCCGGAGTGTAATTGAGTCCACTAAATCAGTACCTGAATCACACTCATTGGGAGGAAGATTAATCGTTTGAAGAAGCAAATTCCACACTAGTTGACAAAATGTGCACGTGATAAACAGGGGCTGTCTCCCAAGTACAATCACATAGTACACAGCAAGAGTCGCAAGAAACATTCCTCTCCAAGAGGAAATCCTTTGTTTTCAGTTTGCCCCTGAGGAGCATCCAAGCACAGATTGAGTGCTTTTTTATACAGCCCGGAAACCATACCAACGCACTCTAGTGCAGGTTTTGGCTGGTCAAATTTTTTGGCAAATGATATGCAGATTTAAGAGTGAAGCAACCAGTCTCTTCGAGGGTCCAAACAATCTCATCATCAAAAGCTGAACAAGGCCTTGCTTCCAAAGGGATTTTGGTAAGTATGTCCATTAGATCATGAGAAGTTGGTTGTGGGAATTGCCAGTCCCCATTGGCTATGAAATGATGAACATATAGATTAGTCCCCATCCCTAGATCACATGTCGGTCACCATAGCAATCCTTCAAACGACCTTCCCGTAGCCAAGGGTCATTCCAGAACTTTGTTTGATGACCATTTCCAATCAAATATTTGACATGAGGTAATGCCATTTTACGAAGAGCCAGGATACCCTTCCGACCCCAAGAAGCGTCCTTTGGACTGGGGACGTCCCAGAAAGAGCTCCCACGAAGGCAATTTGCATGAATCAAAAAATTCCAACAAGTCGGTTTTTTTTATTTTTATTTTTGAAGAATAAGTTAGTTCTTCATTTGCAAGCGAAAAAGAATAGAATACAAGATGAAGTCCTCTCATCGAAACAGATGAAAGAGATTTCAAAGGGGATAATCCCTTACAACAGAAAGGACCCTAGCAAAAAACTGGCCCACAGCCCGGGCGGCAAGCTAAAACTCATCAGAATGAAAAAGAAAATCCATTTCCAGTGCATTGATTCGAAGAAGAGGAACTCTATGACGGATAACCTTTTTACTAAACCGAATTGTGAAAGGATGTAAAGTAGAGAACCGAATCTCTTCGAACTGCTCCACGCTTGACACTATCTTTCGGACTTTAAATCTCTCAATCCGTGGAGAATGTGATCGACAGCGCATAATGTGGAGGAGAGCTGAATCTACTTCAACGGAAAGTCGCTGAACCAAATGTGGATTGAACCTGTAGGCTACAAACGTCATTTCACGCAATTCATAGACTGGGGATGCGCTCTGAAAAATTCTTTGATTTTTTTTACTTCAAAACGGGTTTCAAGAAAAATAGGGTTGAAGAGCTAAAATGTTGGGACTCCGCCCCGTTTCCGACGGACAAAAGAATCTTGTTGCAATCAATAGCCCGTATTTGAATAAAAGCGCGTGCCGGACGACTCTAGGTCATATCGGGGTATTACGGCCGAGTCTTTTGTTCGAAATGCGTTTAGAACGATTCTATGCCGAAATACGCGTTTCATGATAATCTGAGATACTTTTCGCTTTAAAAAGGGTTTCAGGCCATTCAAGGGCAAGGAACGCATTGCACGAGCTTCAGGGATGTTTGGGTCTGAAAAACGTTCTTCGGGTAGTTCCTAATCTATTTTATTATGAAACCTCGTTCGATGTGAGTCTAGGAAAACACTGGCTCCAAGCCGCATTTCACAAAGTCCACGGTTGAAGGAAACGCTCTAAGAATTCCGGGGAATTCTTTTTCCTCTAAGATGGGATTCGGGCAAATTTGAACTTGAGAACTTATCTCGCGGGGTCTGGTGCCGTTGTTGAATGAGAGCCGTATTTGTTGTAATCAATAGACTACGTTTTGATAAAAACGCGTCATGGATGATTCTAGCGCTTTTCGGGGGGGGCGTTGTTGTCTCCACTTTTGGTTTGAAATGCATTTCATACGATTCTGGGCCGAAATACACATTTTATGATATTTTGAGCAACGTTTTGCTTTAAAATAAGTTTCATGAGATTCTAGGGTTAGGAAAGAAATGCGAGGGTTCAAGGTTTTGTAAGACTGAATCCCGTCCTTCGGACAGTTTGTTTGGAATTTTTTGGCGGCACTCGGAAAATGTAGGTTGTAAACCGCGTCTCAGGCAACTCGTGGTTGGATGATGCGCTCTGAAAAATACAGTAATTTTTTTATCTTTCGTTTTTATTTTTTTTTCAAGAATATGTTAGTTCTTCCAGTTCTCAAACAATACTGTACAGAAAAGGAAGTCTCCCATATGGATGATGATTTCAAAGGGGCATACCCTCTAATTACAAACGAGAAATATAAAGCAATAAATAAATACTATCCAAATTATTCTTTTTTTTTTTTTTTTTTTTGAAGAGTAAGCGAGTTCTTCATTTTCTCAAAAGTAAAGAATAGAATACAAAGAGGAAACCGATCATCAAAACAGATGAAAGATTTGAAAGGGGCATACCCCTTACAACAGAAAGCAAACTAGCAAAAAACTTGCCCACAGCCCGGGCAGCAAGCTAAAGCTCAACTAAATTAAAAAGAAAATCCATTTCCAGTGCATTGATTCGAATAGGGGGAGCTCGATGACGGATAACCTTTTTACTGAACCGAATTGTGAGAGGATGTAAAGTAGAGAACTGAATGTCTTCAAAACACTGAATGCTGGACACGATCTTTCGCACTTTAAATCTCGCGATCCATGGAGACTGTGATGGACAACGCATACCGTGGAGGAGAGCTGAATCCGCTTCAAGGGAAAGTCGTTGAACCATATGTGGAATGATCTCCATAACGTTCAACGCGGCCCCATAGTAATCGAGGGAAGATTCAATGGCACCATACAGTGGTTGACATACATCACTCCAAAGGAGACCCACTGCCATGTTTCTGATTGTACAAATGGAAAATCTCCACCCTGGATGAACAACAGGCACAACATAGGAGTGGAAGTGCTGCCCGCGTAGGGGAAGATTCCAATGGCTGGAAATACCATCAGGTAAGGTAATTCCGAGATGTAAAATGCGAGTTTGGATTGTGTTAAGAACGAGATGCACCACATTCATAGCTGATTGAGTCTGCAATCTGAAGATGCGCCAATTCCTTTCACGCCGTATATGCCACACAAATGCAGAAAAAAGAAGTTTACCCAGAGTTTGTAGTCCTGCGCGATTAGGATTGAGCCGGAGTGTAATTGACTCCACTAAATCAGTACCTGAATCACACTCATTGGGAGGAAGATTAATCGTTTGAAGAAGCAAATTCCACACTAGTTGACAAAATGGGCATGTGATAAACAGGGGCTGTCTCCCAGGTACAATCACATAGTACACAGCAAGAGTCGCAAGAAACATTCCTCTCCAAGAGGAAATCCTTTGTTTTCAGTTTGCCCCTGAGGAGCATCCAAGCACAGATTGAGTGCTTTTTTATACAGCCCGGAAACCATACCAACGCACTCTAGTGCAGGTTTTGGCTGGTCAAATTTTTTGGCAAATGATATGCAGATTTAAGAGTGAAGCAACCAGTCTCTTCGAGGGTCCAAACAATCTCATCATCAAAAGCTGAACAAGGCCTTGCTTCCAAAGGGATTTTGGTAAGTATGTCCATTAGATCATGAGAAGTTGGTTGTGGGAATTGCCAGCCCCCATTGGCTATGAAATGATGAGCATATAGATTAGCCCCCATCCCTAGATCATATATCGGTCACCATAGCAATCCTTCAAACGACCTTCCCGTAGCCAAGGGTCATTCCAGAACTTTGTTTGATGACCATTTCCAATCAAATATTTGACATGAGGTAATGCCATTTTACGAAGAGCCAGGATACCCTTCCGACCCCAAGAAGCGTCCTTTGGACTGGGGACATCCCAGAAAGAGCTCCCACGAAGGCAATTTGCATGAATCAAAAAATTCCAACAAGTCGGTTTTTTTTATTTTTATTTTTGAAGAATAAGTTAGTTCTTCATTTGCAAGCGAAAAAGAATAGAATACAAGATGAAGTCCTCTCATCGAAACAGATGAAAGAGATTTCAAAGGGGATAATCCCTTACAACAGAAAGGACCCTAGCAAAAAACTGGCCCACAGCCCGGGCGGCAAGCTAAAACTCATCAGAATGAAAAAGAAAATCCATTTCCAGTGCATTGATTCGAAGAAGAGGAACTCTATGACGGATAACCTTTTTACTAAACCGAATTGTGAAAGGATGTAAAGTAGAGAACCGAATCTCTTCGAACTGCTCCACGCTTGACACTATCTTTCGGACTTTAAATCTCTCAATCCGTGGAGAATGTGATCGACAGCGCATAATGTGGAGGAGAGCTGAATCTACTTCAACGGAAAGTCGCTGAACCAAATGTGGAATGAACCTGTAGGCTACAAACGTCATTTCACGCAATTCATAGACTGGGGATGCGCTCTGAAAAATTCTTTGATTTTTTTTACTTCAAAACGGGTTTCAAGAAAAATAGGGTTGAAGAGCTAAAATGTTGGGACTCCGCCCCGTTTCCGACGGACAAAAGAATCTTGTTGCAATCAATAGCCCGTATTTGAATAAAAGCGCGTGCCGGACGACTCTAGGTCATATCGGGGTATTACGGCCGAGTCTTTTGTTCGAAATGCGTTTACAACGATTCTATGCCGAAATACGCGTTTCATGATAATCTGAGATACTTTTCGCTTTAAAAAGGGTTTCAGGCCATTCAAGGGCAAGGAACGCATTGCACGAGCTTCAGGGATGTTTGGGTCTGAAAAACGTTCTTCGGGTAGTTCCTAATCTATTTTATTATGAAACCTCGTTCGATGTGAGTCTAGGAAAACACTGGCTCCAAGCCGCATTTCACAAAGTCCACGGTTGAAGGAAACGCTCTAAGAATTCCGGGGAATTCTTTTTCCTCTAAGATGGGATTCGGGCAAATTTGAACTTGAGAACTTATCTCGCGGGGTCTGGTGCCGTTGTTGAATGAGAGCCGTATTTGTTGTAATCAATAGACTACGTTTTGATAAAAACGCGTCATGGATGATTCTAGCGCTTTTCGGGGGGGGGGCGTTGTTGTCTCCACTTTTGGTTTGAAATGCATTTCATACGATTCTGGGCCGAAATACACATTTTATGATATTTTGAGCAACGTTTTGCTTTAAAATAAGTTTCATGAGATTCTAGGGTTAGGAAAGAAATGCGAGGGTTCAAGGTTTTGTAAGACTGAATCCCGTCCTTCGGACAGTTTGTTTGGAATTTTTTGGCGGCACTCGGAAAATGTAGGTTGTAAACCGCGTCTCAGGCAACTCGTGGTTGGATGATGCGCTCTGAAAAATACAGTAATTTTTTTATCTTTCGTTTTTATTTTTTTTTCAAGAATATGTTAGTTCTTCCAGTTCTCAAACAATACTGTACAGAAAAGGAAGTCTCCCATATGGATGATGATTTCAAAGGGGCATACCCTCTAATTACAAACGAGAAATATAAAGCAATAAATAAATACTATCCAAATTATTCTTTTTTTTTTTTTTTTTTTGAAGAGTAAGCGAGTTCTTCATTTTCTCAAAAGTAAAGAATAGAATACAAAGAGGAAACCGATCATCAAAACAGATGAAAGATTTGAAAGGGGCATACCCCTTACAACAGAAAGCAAACTAGCAAAAAACTTGCCCACAGCCCGGGCAGCAAGCTAAAGCTCAACTAAATTAAAAAGAAAATCCATTTCCAGTGCATTGATTCGAATAGGGGGAGCTCGATGACGGATAACCTTTTTACTGAACCGAATTGTGAGAGGATGTAAAGTAGAGAACTGAATGTCTTCAAAACACTGAATGCTGGACACGATCTTTCGCACTTTAAATCTCGCGATCCATGGAGACTGTGATGGACAACGCATACCGTGGAGGAGAGCTGAATCCGCTTCAAGGGAAAGTCGTTGAACCATATGTGGAATGATCTCCATAACGTTCAACGCGGCCCCATAGTAATCGAGGGAAGATTCAATGGCACCATACAGTGGTTGACATACATCACTCCAAAGGAGACCCACTGCCATGTTTCTGATTGTACAAATGGAAAATCTCCACCCTGGATGAACAACAGGCACAACATAGGAGTGGAAGTGCTGCCCGCGTAGGGGAAGATTCCAATGGCTGGAAATACCATCAGGTAAGGTAATTCCGAGATGTAAAATGCGAGTTTGGATTGTGTTAAGAACGAGATGCACCACATTCATAGCTGATTGAGTCTGCAATCTGAAGATGCGCCAATTCCTTTCACGCCGTATATGCCACACAAATGCAGAAAAAAGAAGTTTACCCAGAGTTTGTAGTCCTGCGCGATTAGGATTGAGCCGGAGTGTAATTGACTCCACTAAATCAGTACCTGAATCACACTCATTGGGAGGAAGATTAATCGTTTGAAGAAGCAAATTCCACACTAGTTGACAAAATGGGCACGTGATAAACAGGGGTTGTCTCCCAAGTACAATCACATAGTACACAGCAAGAGTCGCAAGAAACATTCCTCTCCAAGAGGAAATCCTTTGTTTTCAGTTTGCCCCTGAGGAGCATCCAAGCACAGATTGAGTGCTTTTTTATACAGCCCGGAAACCATACCAACGCACTCTAGTGCAGGTTTTGGCTGGTCAAATTTTTTGGCAAATGATATGCAGATTTAAGAGTGAAGCAACCAGTCTCTTCGAGGGTCCAAACAATCTCATCATCAAAAGCTGAACAAGGCCTTGCTTCCAAAGGGATTTTGGTAAGTATGTCCATTAGATCATGAGAAGTTGGTTGTGGGAATTGCCAGCCCCCATTGGCTATGAAATGATGAACATATAGATTAGCCCCCATCCCTAGATCATATATCGGTCACCATAGCAATCCTTCAAACGACCTTCCCGTAGCCAAGGGTCATTCCAGAACTTTGTTTGATGACCATTTCCAATCAAATATTTGACATGAGGTAATGCCATTTTACGAAGAGCCAGGATACCCTTCCGACCCCAAGAAGCGTCCTTTGGACTGGGGACATCCCAGAAAGAGCTCCCACGAAGGCAATTTGCATGAATCAAAAAATTCCAACAAGTCGGTTTTTTTTATTTTTATTTTTGAAGAATAAGTTAGTTCTTCATTTGCAAGCGAAAAAGAATAGAATACAAGATGAAGTCCTCTCATCGAAACAGATGAAAGAGATTTCAAAGGGGATAATCCCTTACAACAGAAAGGACCCTAGCAAAAAACTGGCCCACAGCCCGGGCGGCAAGCTCCAACTCATCAGAATGAAAAAGAAAATCCATTTCCAGTGCATTGATTCGAAGAAGAGGAACTCTATGACGGATAACCTTTTTACTAAACCGAATTGTGAAAGGATGTAAAGTAGAGAACCGAATCTCTTCGAACTGCTCCATGCTTGACACTATCTTTCGGACTTTAAATCTCTCAATCCGTGGAGAATGTGATCGACAGCGCATAATGTGGAGGAGAGCTGAATCTACTTCAACGGAAAGTCGCTGAACCAAATGTGGAATGAACCTGTAGGCTACAAACGTCATTTCACGCAATTCATAGACTGGGGATGCGCTCTGAAAAATTCTTTGATTTTTTTTACTTCAAAACGGGTTTCAAGAAAAATAGGGTTGAAGAGCTAAAATGTTGGGACTCCGCCCCGTTTCCGACGGACAAAAGAATCTTGTTGCAATCAATAGCCCGTATTTGAATAAAAGCGCGTGCCGGACGACTCTAGGTCATATCGGGGTATTACGGCCGAGTCTTTTGTTCGAAATGCGTTTACAACGATTCTATGCCGAAATACGCGTTTCATGATAATCTGAGATACTTTTCGCTTTAAAAAGGGTTTCAGGCCATTCAAGGGCAAGGAACGCATTGCACGAGCTTCAGGGATGTTTGGGTCTGAAAAACGTTCTTCGGGTAGTTCCTAATCTATTTTATTATGAAACCTCGTTCGATGTGAGTCTAGGAAAACACTGGCTCCAAGCCGCATTTCACAAAGTCCACGGTTGAAGGAAACGCTCTAAGAATTCCGGGGAATTCTTTTTCCTCTAAGATGGGATTGGGGCAAATTTGAACTTGAGAACTTATCTCGCGGGGTCTGGTGCCGTTGTTGAATGAGAGCCGTATTTGTTGTAATCAATAGACTACGTTTTGATAAAAACGCGTCATGGATGATTCTAGCGCTTTTCGGGGGGGGCGTTGTTGTCTCCACTTTTGGTTTGAAATGCATTTCATACGATTCTGGGCCGAAATACACATTTTATGATATTTTGAGCAACGTTTTGCTTTAAAATAAGTTTCATGAGATTCTAGGGTTAGGAAAGAAATGCGAGGGTTCAAGGTTTTGTAAGACTGAATCCCGTCCTTCGGACAGTTTGTTTGGAATTTTTTGGCGGCACTCGGAAAATGTAGGTTGTAAACCGCGTCTCAGGCAACTCGTGGTTGGATGATGCGCTCTGAAAAATACAGTAATTTTTTTATCTTTCGTTTTTATTTTTTTTTCAAGAATATGTTAGTTCTTCCAGTTCTCAAACAATACTGTACAGAAAAGGAAGTCTCCCATATGGATGATGATTTCAAAGGGGCATACCCTCTAATTACAAACGAGAAATATAAAGCAATAAATAAATACTATCCAAATTATTCTTTTTTTTTTTTTTTTTTTTGAAGAGTAAGCGAGTTCTTCATTTTCTCAAAAGTAAAGAATAGAATACAAAGAGGAAACCGATCATCAAAACAGATGAAAGATTTGAAAGGGGCATACCCCTTACAACAGAAAGCAAACTAGCAAAAAACTTGCCCACAGCCCGGGCAGCAAGCTAAAGCTCAACTAAATTAAAAAGAAAATCCATTTCCAGTGCATTGATTCGAATAGGGGGAGCTCGATGACGGATAACCTTTTTACTGAACCGAATTGTGAGAGGATGTAAAGTAGAGAACTGAATGTCTTCAAAACACTGAATGCTGGACACGATCTTTCGCACTTTAAATCTCGCGATCCATGGAGACTGTGATGGACAACGCATACCGTGGAGGAGAGCTGAATCCGCTTCAAGGGAAAGTCGTTGAACCATATGTGGAATGATCTCCATAACGTTCAACGCGGCCCCATAGTAATCGAGGGAAGATTCAATGGCACCATACAGTGGTTGACATACATCACTCCAAAGGAGACCCACTGCCATGTTTCTGATTGTACAAATGGAAAATCTCCACCCTGGATGAACAACAGGCACAACATAGGAGTGGAAGTGCTGCCCGCGTAGGGGAAGATTCCAATGGCTGGAAATACCATCAGGTAAGGTAATTCCGAGATGTAAAATGCGAGTTTGGATTGTGTTAAGAACGAGATGCACCACATTCATAGCTGATTGAGTCTGCAATCTGAAGATGCGCCAATTCCTTTCACGCCGTATATGCCACACAAATGCAGAAAAAAGAAGTTTACCCAGAGTTTGTAGTCCTGCGCGATTAGGATTGAGCCGGAGTGTAATTGACTCCACTAAATCAGTACCTGAATCACACTCATTGGGAGGAAGATTAATCGTTTGAAGAAGCAAATTCCACACTAGTTGACAAAATGGGCACGTGATAAACAGGGGTTGTCTCCCAAGTACAATCACATAGTACACAGCAAGAGTCGCAAGAAACATTCCTCTCCAAGAGGAAATCCTTTGTTTTCAGTTTGCCCCTGAGGAGCATCCAAGCACAGATTGAGTGCTTTTTTATACAGCCCGGAAACCATACCAACGCACTCTAGTGCAGGTTTTGGCTGGTCAAATTTTTTGGCAAATGATATGCAGATTTAAGAGTGAAGCAACCAGTCTCTTCGAGGGTCCAAACAATCTCATCATCAAAAGCTGAACAAGGCCTTGCTTCCAAAGGGATTTTGGTAAGTATGTCCATTAGATCATGAGAAGTTGGTTGTGGGAATTGCCAGCCCCCATTGGCTATGAAATGATGAACATATAGATTAGCCCCCATCCCTAGATCATATATCGGTCACCATAGCAATCCTTCAAACGACCTTCCCGTAGCCAAGGGTCATTCCAGAACTTTGTTTGATGACCATTTCCAATCAAATATTTGACATGAGGTAATGCCATTTTACGAAGAGCCAGGATACCCTTCCGACCCCAAGAAGCGTCCTTTGGACTGGGGACATCCCAGAAAGAGCTCCCACGAAGGCAATTTGCATGAATCAAAAAATTCCAACAAGTCGGTTTTTTTTATTTTTATTTTTGAAGAATAAGTTAGTTCTTCATTTGCAAGCGAAAAAGAATAGAATACAAGATGAAGTCCTCTCATCGAAACAGATGAAACAGATTTCAAAGGGGATAATCCCTTACAACAGAAAGGACCCTAGCAAAAAACTGGCCCACAGCCCGGGCGGCAAGCTAAAACTCATCAGAATGAAAAAGAAAATCCATTTCCAGTGCATTGATTCGAAGAAGAGGAACTCTATGACGGATAACCTTTTTACTAAACCGAATTGTGAAAGGATGTAAAGTAGAGAACCGAATCTCTTCGAACTGCTCCATGCTTGACACTATCTTTCGGACTTTAAATCTCTCAATCCGTGGAGAATGTGATCGACAGCGCATAATGTGGAGGAGAGCTGAATCTACTTCAACGGAAAGTCGCTGAACCAAATGTGGAATGAACCTGTAGGCTACAAACGTCATTTCACGCAATTCATAGACTGGGGATGCGCTCTGAAAAATTCTTTGATTTTTTTTACTTCAAAACGGGTTTCAAGAAAAATAGGGTTGAAGAGCTAAAATGTTGGGACTCCGCCCCGTTTCCGACGGACAAAAGAATCTTGTTGCAATCAATAGCCCGTATTTGAATAAAAGCGCGTGCCGGACGACTCTAGGTCATATCGGGGTATTACGGCCGAGTCTTTTGTTCGAAATGCGTTTACAACGATTCTATGCCGAAATACGCGTTTCATGATAATCTGAGATACTTTTCGCTTTAAAAAGGGTTTCAGGCCATTCAAGGGCAAGGAACGCATTGCACGAGCTTCAGGGATGTTTGGGTCTGAAAAACGTTCTTCGGGTAGTTCCTAATCTATTTTATTATGAAACCTCGTTCGATGTGAGTCTAGGAAAACACTGGCTCCAAGCCGCATTTCACAAAGTCCACGGTTGAAGGAAACGCTCTAAGAATTCCGGGGAATTCTTTTTCCTCTAAGATGGGATTGGGGCAAATTTGAACTTGAGAACTTATCTCGCGGGGTCTGGTGCCGTTGTTGAATGAGAGCCGTATTTGTTGTAATCAATAGACTACGTTTTGATAAAAACGCGTCATGGATGATTCTAGCGCTTTTCGGGGGGGGCGTTGTTGTCTCCACTTTTGGTTTGAAATGCATTTCATACGATTCTGGGCCGAAATACACATTTTATGATATTTTGAGCAACGTTTTGCTTTAAAATAAGTTTCATGAGATTCTAGGGTTAGGAAAGAAATGCGAGGGTTCAAGGTTTTGTAAGACTGAATCCCGTCCTTCGGACAGTTTGTTTGGAATTTTTTGGCGGCACTCGGAAAATGTAGGTTGTAAACCGCGTCTCAGGCAACTCGTGGTTGGATGATGCGCTCTGAAAAATACAGTAATTTTTTTATCTTTCGTTTTTATTTTTTTTTCAAGAATATGTTAGTTCTTCCAGTTCTCAAACAATACTGTACAGAAAAGGAAGTCTCCCATATGGATGATGATTTCAAAGGGGCATACCCTCTAATTACAAACGAGAAATATAAAGCAATAAATAAATACTATCCAAATTATTCTTTTTTTTTTTTTTTTTTTGAAGAGTAAGCGAGTTCTTCATTTTCTCAAAAGTAAAGAATAGAATACAAAGAGGAAACCGATCATCAAAACAGATGAAAGATTTGAAAGGGGCATACCCCTTACAACAGAAAGCAAACTAGCAAAAAACTTGCCCACAGCCCGGGCAGCAAGCTAAAGCTCAACTAAATTAAAAAGAAAATCCATTTCCAGTGCATTGATTCGAATAGGGGGAGCTCGATGACGGATAACCTTTTTACTGAACCGAATTGTGAGAGGATGTAAAGTAGAGAACTGAATGTCTTCAAAACACTGAATGCTGGACACGATCTTTCGCACTTTAAATCTCGCGATCCATGGAGACTGTGATGGACAACGCATACCGTGGAGGAGAGCTGAATCCGCTTCAAGGGAAAGTCGTTGAACCATATGTGGAATGATCTCCATAACGTTCAACGCGGCCCCATAGTAATCGAGGGAAGATTCAATGGCACCATACAGTGGTTGACATACATCACTCCAAAGGAGACCCACTGCCATGTTTCTGATTGTACAAATGGAAAATCTCCACCCTGGATGAACAACAGGCACAACATAGGAGTGGAAGTGCTGCCCGCGTAGGGGAAGATTCCAATGGCTGGAAATACCATCAGGTAAGGTAATTCCGAGATGTAAAATGCGAGTTTGGATTGTGTTAAGAACGAGATGCACCACATTCATAGCTGATTGAGTCTGCAATCTGAAGATGCGCCAATTCCTTTCACGCCGTATATGCCACACAAATGCAGAAAAAAGAAGTTTACCCAGAGTTTGTAGTCCTGCGCGATTAGGATTGAGCCGGAGTGTAATTGACTCCACTAAATCAGTACCTGAATCACACTCATTGGGAGGAAGATTAATCGTTTGAAGAAGCAAATTCCACACTAGTTGACAAAATGGGCACGTGATAAACAGGGGCTGTCTCCCAAGTACAATCACATAGTACACAGCAAGAGTCGCAAGAAACATTCCTCTCCAAGAGGAAATCCTTTGTTTTCAGTTTGCCCCTGAGGAGCATCCAAGCACAGATTGAGTGCTTTTTTATACAGCCCGGAAACCATACCAACGCACTCTAGTGCAGGTTTTGGCTGGTCAAATTTTTTGGCAAATGATATGCAGACTTAAGAGTGAAGCAACCAGTCTCTTCGAGGGTCCAAACAATCTCATCATCAAAAGCTGAACAAGGCCTTGCTTCCAAAGGGATTTTGGTAAGTATGTCCATTAGATCATGAGAAGTTGGTTGTGGGAATTGCCAGCCCCCATTGGCTATGAAATGATGAACATATAGATTAGCCCCCATCCCTAGATCATATATCGGTCACCATAGCAATCCTTCAAACGACCTTCCCGTAGCCAAGGGTCATTCCAGAACTTTGTTTGATGACCATTTCCAATCAAATATTTGACATGAGGTAATGCCATTTTACGAAGAGCCAGGATACCCTTCCGACCCCAAGAAGCGTCCTTTGGACTGGGGACATCCCAGAAAGAGCTCCCACGAAGGCAATTTGCATGAATCAAAAAATTCCAACAAGTCGGTTTTTTTTATTTTTATTTTTGAAGAATAAGTTAGTTCTTCATTTGCAAGCGAAAAAGAATAGAATACAAGATGAAGTCCTCTCATCGAAACAGATGAAACAGATTTCAAAGGGGATAATCCCTTACAACAGAAAGGACCCTAGCAAAAAACTGGCCCACAGCCCGGGCGGCAAGCTAAAACTCATCAGAATGAAAAAGAAAATCCATTTCCAGTGCATTGATTCGAAGAAGAGGAACTCTATGACGGATAACCTTTTTACTAAACCGAATTGTGAAAGGATGTAAAGTAGAGAACCGAATCTCTTCGAACTGCTCCATGCTTGACACTATCTTTCGGACTTTAAATCTCTCAATCCGTGGAGAATGTGATCGACAGCGCATAATGTGGAGGAGAGCTGAATCTACTTCAACGGAAAGTCGCTGAACCAAATGTGGAATGAACCTGTAGGCTACAAACGTCATTTCACGCAATTCATAGACTGGGGATGCGCTCTGAAAAATTCTTTGATTTTTTTTACTTCAAAACGGGTTTCAAGAAAAATAGGGTTGAAGAGCTAAAATGTTGGGACTCCGCCCCGTTTCCGACGGACAAAAGAATCTTGTTGCAATCAATAGCCCGTATTTGAATAAAAGCGCGTGCCGGACGACTCTAGGTCATATCGGGGTATTACGGCCGAGTCTTTTGTTCGAAATGCGTTTACAACGATTCTATGCCGAAATACGCGTTTCATGATAATCTGAGATACTTTTCGCTTTAAAAAGGGTTTCAGGCCATTCAAGGGCAAGGAACGCATTGCACGAGCTTCAGGGATGTTTGGGTCTGAAAAACGTTCTTCGGGTAGTTCCTAATCTATTTTATTATGAAACCTCGTTCGATGTGAGTCTAGGAAAACACTGGCTCCAAGCCGCATTTCACAAAGTCCACGGTTGAAGGAAACGCTCTAAGAATTCCGGGGAATTCTTTTTCCTCTAAGACGGGATTCGGGCAAATTTGAACTTGAGAACTTATCTCGCGGGGTCTGGTGCCGTTGTTGAATGAGAGCCGTATTTGTTGTAATCAATAGACTACGTTTTGATAAAAACGCGTCATGGATGATTCTAGCGCTTTTCGGGGGGGGGGGGGGGGGGGCGTTGTTGTCTCCACTTTTGGTTTGAAATGCATTTCATACGATTCTGGGCCGAAATACACATTTTATGATATTTTGAGCAACGTTTTGCTTTAAAATAAGTTTCATGAGATTCTAGGGTTAGGAAAGAAATGCGAGGGTTCAAGGTTTTGTAAGACTGAATCCCGTCCTTCGGACAGTTTGTTTGGAATTTTTTGGCGGCACTCGGAAAATGTAGGTTGTAAACCGCGTCTCAGGCAACTCGTGGTTGGATGATGCGCTCTGAAAAATACAGTAATTTTTTTATCTTTCGTTTTTATTTTTTTTTCAAGAATATGTTAGTTCTTCCAGTTCTCAAACAATACTGTACAGAAAAGGAAGTCTCCCATATGGATGATGATTTCAAAGGGGCATACCCCCTAATTACAAACGAGAAATATAAAGCAATAAATAAATACTATCCAAATTATTCTTTTTTTTTTTTTTTTTTTGAAGAGTAAGCGAGTTCTTCATTTGCTCAAAAGTAAAGAATAGAATACAAAGAGGAAACCGATCATCAAAACAGATGAAAGATTTGAAAAGGGCATACCCCTTACAACAGAAAGCAAACTAGCAAAAAACTTGCCCACAGCCCGGGCAGCAAGCTAAAGCTCAACTAAATTAAAAAGAAAATCCATTTCCAGTGCATTGATTCGAATAGGGGGAGCTCGATGACGGATAACCTTTTTACTGAACCGAATTGTGAGAGGATGTAAAGTAGAGAACTGAATGTCTTCAAAACACTGAATGCTGGACACGATCTTTCGCACTTTAAATCTCGCGATCCATGGAGACTGTGATGGACAACGCATACCGTGGAGGAGAGCTGAATCCGCTTCAAGGGAAAGTCGTTGAACCATATGTGGAATGATCTCCATAACGTTCAACGCGGCCCCATAGTAATCGAGGGAAGATTCAATGGCACCATACAGTGGTTGACATACATCACTCCAAAGGAGACCCACTGCCATGTTTCTGATTGTACAAATGGAAAATCTCCACCCTGGATGAACAACAGGCACAACATAGGAGTGGAAGTGCTGCCCGCGTAGGGGAAGATTCCAATGGCTGGAAATACCATCAGGTAAGGTAATTCCGAGATGTAAAATGCGAGTTTGGATTGTGTTAAGAACGAGATGCACCACATTCATAGCTGATTGAGTCTGCAATCTGAAGATGCGCCAATTCCTTTCACGCCGTATATGCCACACAAATGCAGAAAAAAAGAAGTTTACCCAGAGTTTGTAGTCCTGCGCGATTAGGATTGAGCCGGAGTGTAATTGACTCCACTAAATCAGTACCTGAATCACACTCATTGGGAGGAAGATTAATCGTTTGAAGAAGCAAATTCCACACTAGTTGACAAAATGGGCACGTGATAAACAGGGGCTGTCTCCCAAGTACAATCACATAGTACACAGCAAGAGTCGCAAGAAACATTCCTCTCCAAGAGGAAATCCTTTGTTTTCAGTTTGCCCCTGAGGAGCATCCAAGCACAGATTGAGTGCTTTTTTATACAGCCCGGAAACCATACCAACGCACTCTAGTGCAGGTTTTGGCTGGTCAAATTTTTTGGCAAATGATATGCAGACTTAAGAGTGAAGCAACCAGTCTCTTCGAGGGTCCAAACAATCTCATCATCAAAAGCTGAACAAGGCCTTGCTTCCAAAGGGATTTTGGTAAGTATGTCCATTAGATCATGAGAAGTTGGTTGTGGGAATTGCCAGCCCCCATTGGCTATGAAATGATGAACATATAGATTAGCCCCCATCCCTAGATCATATATCGGTCACCATAGCAATCCTTCAAACGACCTTCCCGTAGCCAAGGGTCATTCCAGAACTTTGTTTGATGACCATTTCCAATCAAATATTTGACATGAGGTAATGCCATTTTACGAAGAGCCAGGATACCCTTCCGACCCCAAGAAGCGTCCTTTGGACTGGGGACATCCCAGAAAGAGCTCCCACGAAGGCAATTTGCATGAATCAAAAAATTCCAACAAGTCGGTTTTTTTTATTTTTATTTTTGAAGAATAAGTTAGTTCTTCATTTGCAAGCGAAAAAGAATAGAATACAAGATGAAGTCCTCTCATCGAAACAGATGAAACAGATTTCAAAGGGGATAATCCCTTACAACAGAAAGGACCCTAGCAAAAAACTGGCCCACAGCCCGGGCGGCAAGCTAAAACTCATCAGAATGAAAAAGAAAATCCATTTCCAGTGCATTGATTCGAAGAAGAGGAACTCTATGACGGATAACCTTTTTACTAAACCGAATTGTGAAAGGATGTAAAGTAGGGAACCGAATCTCTTCGAACTGCTCCACGCTTGACACTATCTTTCGGACTTTAAATCTCTCAATCCGTGGAGAATGTGATCGACAGCGCATAATGTGGAGGAGAGCTGAATCTACTTCAACGGAAAGTCGCTGAACCAAATGTGGAATGAACCTGTAGGCTACAAACGTCATTTCACGCAATTCATAGACTGGGGATGCGCTCTGAAAAATTCTTTGATTTTTTTTACTTCAAAACGGGTTTCAAGAAAAATAGGGTTGAAGAGCTAAAATGTTGGGACTCCGCCCCGTTTCCGACGGACAAAAGAATCTTGTTGCAATCAATAGCCCGTATTTGAATAAAAGCGCGTGCCGGACGACTCTAGGTCATATCGGGGTATTACGGCCGAGTCTTTTGTTCGAAATGCGTTTACAACGATTCTATGCCGAAATACGCGTTTCATGATAATCTGAGATACTTTTCGCTTTAAAAAGGGTTTCAGGCCATTCAAGGGCAAGGAACGCATTGCACGAGCTTCAGGGATGTTTGGGTCTGAAAAACGTTCTTCGGGTAGTTCCTAATCTATTTTATTATGAAACCTCGTTCGATGTGAGTCTAGGAAAACACTGGCTCCAAGCCGCATTTCACAAAGTCCACGGTTGAAGGAAACGCTCTAAGAATTCCGGGGAATTCTTTTTCCTCTAAGATGGGATTCGGGCAAATTTGAACTTGAGAACTTATCTCGCGGGGTCTGGTGCCGTTGTTGAATGAGAGCCGTATTTGTTGTAATCAATAGACTACGTCTTGATAAAAACGCGTCATGGATGATTCTAGCGCATTTCTGGGGGGGCGTTGTTGTCTCCACTTTTGGTTTGAAATGCATTTCATACGATTCTGGGCCGAAATACACATTTTATGATATTTTGAGCAACGTTTTGCTTTAAAATAAGTTTCATGAGATTCTAGGGTTAGGAAAGAAATGCGAGGGTTCAAGGTTTTGTAAGACTGAATCCCGTCCTTCGGACAGTTTGTTTGGAATTTTTTGGCGGCACTCGGAAAATGTAGGTTGTAAACCGCGTCTCAGGCAACTCGTGGTTGGATGATGCGCTCTGAAAAATACAGTAATTTTTTTATCTTTCGTTTTTATTTTTTTTTCAAGAATATGTTAGTTCTTCCAGTTCTCAAACAATACTGTACAGAAAAGGAAGTCTCCCATATGGATGATGATTTCAAAGGGGCATACCCTCTAATTACAAACGAGAAATATAAAGCAATAAATAAATACTATCCAAATTATTCTTTTTTTTTTTTTTTTTTTTGAAGAGTAAGCGAGTTCTTCATTTTCTCAAAAGTAAAGAATAGAATACAAAGAGGAAACCGATCATCAAAACAGATGAAAGATTTGAAAGGGGCATACCCCTTACAACAGAAAGCAAACTAGCAAAAAACTTGCCCACAGCCCGGGCAGCAAGCTAAAGCTCAACTAAATTAAAAAGAAAATCCATTTCCAGTGCATTGATTCGAATAGGGGGAGCTCGATGACGGATAACCTTTTTACTGAACCGAATTGTGAGAGGATGTAAAGTAGAGAACTGAATGTCTTCAAAACACTGAATGCTGGACACGATCTTTCGCACTTTAAATCTCGCGATCCATGGAGACTGTGATGGACAACGCATACCGTGGAGGAGAGCTGAATCCGCTTCAAGGGAAAGTCGTTGAACCATATGTGGAATGATCTCCATAACGTTCAACGCGGCCCCATAGTAATCGAGGGAAGATTCAATGGCACCATACAGTGGTTGACATACATCACTCCAAAGGAGACCCACTGCCATGTTTCTGATTGTACAAATGGAAAATCTCCACCCTGGATGAACAACAGGCACAACATAGGAGTGGAAGTGCTGCCCGCGTAGGGGAAGATTCCAATGGCTGGAAATACCATCAGGTAAGGTAATTCCGAGATGTAAAATGCGAGTTTGGATTGTGTTAAGAACGAGATGCACCACATTCATAGCTGATTGAGTCTGCAATCTGAAGATGCGCCAATTCCTTTCACGCCGTATATGCCACACAAATGCAGAAAAAAGAAGTTTACCCAGAGTTTGTAGTCCTGCGCGATTAGGATTGAGCCGGAGTGTAATTGACTCCACTAAATCAGTACCTGAATCACACTCATTGGGAGGAAGATTAATCGTTTGAAGAAGCAAATTCCACACTAGTTGACAAAATGGGCACGTGATAAACAGGGGCTGTCTCCCAAGTACAATCACATAGTACACAGCAAGAGTCGCAAGAAACATTCCTCTCCAAGAGGAAATCCTTTGTTTTCAGTTTGCCCCTGAGGAGCATCCAAGCACAGATTGAGTGCTTTTTTATACAGCCCGGAAACCATACCAACGCACTCTAGTGCAGGTTTTGGCTGGTCAAATTTTTTGCAAATGATATGCAGATTTAAGAGTGAAGCAACCAGTCTCTTCGAGGGTTCAAACAATCTCATCATCAAAAGCTGAACAAGGCCTTGCTTCCAAAGGGATTTTGGTAAGTATGTCCATTAGATCATGAGAAGTTGGTTGTGGGAATTGCCAGCCCCCATTGGCTATGAAATGATGAACATATAGATTAGCCCCCATCCCTAGATCATATATCAGTCACCATAGCAATCCTTCAAACGACCTTCCCGTAGCCAAGGGTCATTCCAGAACTTTGTTTGATGACCATTTCCAATCAAATATTTGACATGAGGTAATGCCATTTTACGAAGAGCCAGGATACCCTTCCGACCCCAAGAAGCGTCCTTTGGACTGGGGACATCCCAGAAAGAGCTCCCACGAAGGCAATTTGCATGAATCAAAAAATTCCAACAAGTCGGTTTTTTTTATTTTTATTTTTGAAGAATAAGTTAGTTCTTCATTTGCAAGCGAAAAAGAATAGAATACAAGATGAAGTCCTCTCATCGAAACAGATGAAAGAGATTTCAAAGGGGATAATCCCTTACAACAGAAAGGACCCTAGCAAAAAACTGGCCCACAGCCCGGGCGGCAAGCTAAAACTCATCAGAATGAAAAAGAAAATCCATTTCCAGTGCATTGATTCGAAGAAGAGGAACTCTATGACGGATAACCTTTTTACTAAACCGAATTGTGAAAGGATGTAAAGTAGAGAACCGAATCTCTTCGAACTGCTCCATGCTTGACACTATCTTTCGGACTTTAAATCTCTCAATCCGTGGAGAACGTGATCGACAGCGCATAATGTGGAGGAGAGCTGAATCTACTTCAACGGAAAGTCGCTGAACCAAATGTGGAATGAACCTGTAGGCTACAAACGTCATTTCACGCAATTCATAGACTGGGGATGCGCTCTGAAAAATTCTTTGATTTTTTTTACTTCAAAACGGGTTTCAAGAAAAATAGGGTTGAAGAGCTAAAATGTTGGGACTCCGCCCCGTTTCCGACGGACAAACGAATCTTGTTGCAATCAATATCCCGTATTTGAATAAAAGCGCGTGCCGGACGACTCTAGGTCATATCGGGGTATTACGGCCGAGTCTTTTGTTCGAAATGCGTTTACAACGATTCTATGCCGAAATACGCGTTACATGATAATCTGAGATACTTTTCGCTTTAAAAAGGGTTTCAGGCCATTCAAGGGCAAGGAACGCATTGCACGAGCTTCAGGGATGTTTGGGTCTGAAAAACGTTCTTCGGGTAGTTCCTAATCTATTTTATTATGAAACCTCGTTCGATGTGAGTCTAGGAAAACACTGGCTCCAAGCCGCATTTCACAAAGTCCACGGTTGAAGGAAACGCTCTAAGAATTCCGGGGAATTCTTTTTCCTCTAAGATGGGATTCGGGCAAATTTGAACTTGAGAACTTATCTCGCGGGGTCTGGTGCCGTTGTTGAATGAGAGCCGTATTTGTTGTAATCAATAGACTACGTTTTGATAAAAAAGTGTCATGGATGATTCTAGCGCATTTCTGGGGGGGCGTTGTTGTCTCCACTTTTGGTTTGAAATGCATTTCATACGATTCTGGGCCGAAATACACATTTTATGATATTTTGAGCAACGTTTTGCTTTAAAATAAGTTTAATGAGATTCTAGGGTTAGGAAAGAAATGCGAGGGTTCAAGGTTTTGTAAGACTGAATCCCGTCCTTCGGACAGTTTGTTTGGAATTTTTTGGCGGCACTCGGAAAATGTAGGTTGTAAACCGCGTCTCAGGCAACTCGTGGTTGGATGATGCGCTCTGAAAAATACAGTAATTTTTTTATCTTTCGTTTTTTTTTTTTTTTCAAGAATATGTTAGTTCTTCCAGTTCTCAAACAATACTGTACAGAAAAGGAAGTCTCCCATATGGATGATGATTTCAAAGGGGCATACCCTCTAATTACAAACGAGAAATATAAAGCAATAAATAAATACTATCCAAATTATTAGTTTTTTTTTTTTTTTTTTTTGAAGAGTAAGCGAGTTCTTCATTTTCTCAAAAGTAAAGAATAGAATACAAAGAGGAAACCGATCATCAAAACAGATGAAAGATTTGAAAGGGGCATACCCCTTACAACAGAAAGCAAACTAGCAAAAAACTTGCCCATAGCCCGGGCAGCAAGCTAAAGCTCAACTAAATTAAAAAGAAAATCCATTTCCAGTGCATTGACTCGAATAGGGGGAGCTCGATGACAGATAACCTTTTTACTGAACCGAATTGTGAGAGGATGTAAAGTAGAGAACTGAATGTCTTCAAAACACTGAATGCTGGACACGATCTTTCGCACTTTAAATCTCGCGATCCATGGAGACTGTGATGGACAACGCATACCGTGGAGGAGAGCTGAATCCGCTTCAAGGGAAAGTCGTTGAACCATATGTGGAATGATCTCCATAACGTTCAACGCGGCCCCATAGTAATCGAGGGAAGATTCAATGGCACCATACAGTGGTTGACATACATCACTCCAAAGGAGACCCACTGCCATGTTTCTGATTGTACAAATGGAAAATCTCCACCCTGGATGAACAACAGGCACAACATAGGAGTGGAAGTGCTGCCCGCGTAGGGGAAGATTCCAATGGCTGGAAATACCATCAGGTAAGGTAATTCCGAGATGTAAAATGCGAGTTTGGATTGTGTTAAGAACGAGATGCACCACATTCATAGCTGATTGAGT
The DNA here is from genome assembly GCA_029852735.1 of Persea americana. Classification (NCBI taxonomy): domain Eukaryota; kingdom Viridiplantae; phylum Streptophyta; class Magnoliopsida; order Laurales; family Lauraceae; genus Persea; species Persea americana. The sequence goes on from CM056817.1 coordinate 25,391,839, forward strand.
CTGCAATCTGAAGATGCGCCAATTCCTTTCACGCCGTATATGCCACACAAATGCAGAAAAAAGAAGTTTACCCAGAGTTTGTAGTCCTGCGCGATTAGGATTGAGCCGGAGTGTAATTGACTCCACTAAATCAGTACCTGAATCACACTCATTGGGAGGAAGATTAATCGTTTGAAGAAGCAAATTCCACACTAGTTGACAAAATGGGCACGTGATAAACAGGGGCTGTCTCCCAAGTACAATCACATAGTACACAGCAAGAGTCGCAAGAAACATTCCTCTCCAAGAGGAAATCCTTTGTTTTCAGTTTGCCCCTGAGGAGCATCCAAGCACAGATTGAGTGCTTTTTTATACAGCCCGGAAACCATACCAACGCACTCTAGTGCAGGTTTTGGCTGGTCAAATTTTTTGGCAAATGATATGCAGATTTAAGAGTGAAGCAACCAGTCTCTTCGAGGGTTCAAACAATCTCATCATCAAAAGCTGAACAAGGCCTTGCTTCCAAAGGGATTTTGGTAAGTATGTCCATTAGATCATGAGAAGTTGGTTGTGGGAATTGCCAGCCCCCATTGGCTATGAAATGATGAACATATAGATTAGCCCCCATCCCTAGATCATATATCGGTCACCATAGCAATCCTTCAAAAGACCTTCCCGTAGCCAAGGGTCATTCCAGAACTTTGTTTGATGACCATTTCCAATCAAATATTTGACATGAGGTAATGCCATTTTACAAAGAGCCAGGATACCCTTCCGACCCCAAGAAGCGTCCTTTGGACTGGGGACATCCTAGAAAGAGCTCCCACGAAGGCAATTTGCATGAATCAAAAAATTCCAACAAGTCGGGTTTTTTTATTTTTATTTTTGAAGAATAAGTTAGTTCTTCATTTGCAAGCGAAAAAGAATAGAATACAAGATGAAGTCCTCTCATCGAAACAGATGAAAGAGATTTCAAAGGGGATAATCCCTTACAACAGAAAGGACCCTAGCAAAAAACTGGCCCACAGCCCGGGCGGCAAGCTAAAACTCATCAGAATGAAAAAGAAAATCCATTTCCAGTGCATTGATTCGAAGAAGAGGAACTCTATGACGGATAACCTTTTTACTAAACCGAATTGTGAAAGGATGTAAAGTAGAGAACCGAATCTCTTCGAACTGCTCCACGCTTGACACTATCTTTCGGACTTTAAATCTCTCAATCCGTGGAGAATGTGATCGACAGCGCATAATGTGGAGGAGAGCTGAATCTACTTCAACGGAAAGTCGCTGAACCAAATGTTGAATGAACCTGTAGGCTACAAACGTCATTTCACGCAATTCATAGACTGGGGATGCGCTCTGAAAAATTCTTTGATTTTTTTTACTTCAAAACGGGTTTCAAGAAAAATAGGGTTGAAGAGCTAAAATGTTGGGACTCCGCCCCGTTTCCGACGGACAAAAGAATCTTGTTGCAATCAATAGCCCCTATTTGAATAAAAGCGCGTGCCGGACGACTCTAGGTCATATCGGGGTATTACGGCCGAGTCTTTTGTTCGAAATGCGTTTACAACGATTCTATGCCGAAATACACGTTTCATGATAATCTGAGATACTTTTCGCTTTAAAAAGGGTTTCAGGCCATTCAAGGGCAAGGAACGCATTGCACGAGCTTCAGGGATGTTTGGGTCTGAAAAATGTTCTTCGGGTAGTTCCTAATCTATTTTATTATGAAACCTCGTTCGATGTGAGTCTAGGAAAACACTGGCTCCAAGCCGCATTTCACAAAGTCCACGGTTGAAGGAAACGCTCTAAGAATTCCGGGGAATTCTTTTTCCTCTAAGATGGGATTCGGGCAAATTTGAACTTGAGAACTTATCTCGCGGGGTCTGGTGCCGTTGTTGAATGAGAGCCGTATTTGTTGTAATCAATAGACTACGTTTTGATAAAAACGCGTCATGGATGATTCTAGCGCATTTCTGGGGGGGCGTTGTTGTCTCCACTTTTGGTTTGAAATGCATTTCATACGATTCTGGGCCGAAATACACATTTTATGATATTTTGAGCAACGTTTTGCTTTAAAATAAGTTTCATGAGATTCTAGGGTTAGGAAAGAAATGCGAGGGTTCAAGGTTTTGTAAGACTGAATCCCGTCCTTCGGACAGTTTGTTTGGAATTTTTTGGCGGCACTCGGAAAATGTAGGTTGTAAACCGCGTCTCAGGCAACTCGTGGTTGGATGATGCGCTCTGAAAAATACAGTAATTTTTTTATCTTTCGTTTTTATTTTTTTTTCAAGAATATGTTAGTTCTTCCAGTTCTCAAACAATACTGTACAGAAAAGGAAGTCTCCCATATGGATGATGATTTCAAAGGGGCATACCCTCTAATTACAAACGAGAAATATAAAGCAATAAACAAATACTATCCAAATTATTCTTTTTTTTTTTTTTTTTTTTTGAAGAGTAAGCGAGTTCTTCATTTTCTCAAAAGTAAAGAATAGAATACAAAGAGGAAACCGATCATCAAAACAGATGAAAGATTTGAAAGGGGCATACCCCTTACAACAGAAAGCAAACTAGCAAAAAACTTGCCCACGGCCCGGGCAGCAAGCTAAAGCTCAACTAAATTAAAAAGAAAATCCATTTCCAGTGCATTGATTCGAATAGGGGGAGCTCGATGACGGATAACCTTTTTACTGAACCGAATTGTGAGAGGATGTAAAGTAGAGAACTGAATGTCTTCAAAACACTGAATGCTGGACACGATCTTTCGCACTTTAAATCTCGCGATCCATGGAGACTGTGATGGACAACGCATACCGTGGAGGAGAGCTGAATCCGCTTCAAGGGAAAGTCGTTGAACCATATGTGGAATGATCTCCATAACGTTCAACGCGGCCCCATAGTAATCGAGGGAAGATTCAATGGCACCATACAGTGGTTGACATACATCACTCCAAAGGAGACCCACTGCCATGTTTCTGATTGTACAAATGGAAAATCTCCACCCTGGATGAACAACAGGCACAACATAGGAGTGGAAGTGCTGCCCGCGTAGGGGAAGATTCCAATGGCTGGAAATACCATCAGGTAAGGTAATTCCGAGATGTAAAATGCGAGTTTGGATTGTGTTAAGAACGAGATGCACCACATTCATAGCTGATTGAGTCTGCAATCTGAAGATGCGCCAATTCCTTTCACGCCGTATATGCCACACAAATGCAGAAAAAAGAAGTTTACCCAGAGTTTGTAGTCCTGCGCGATTAGGATTGAGCCGGAGTGTAATTGACTCCACTAAATCAGTACCTGAATCACACTCATTGGGAGGAAGATTAATCGTTTGAAGAAGCAAATTCCACACTAGTTGACAAAATGGGCACGTGATAAACAGGGGCTGTCTCCCAAGTACAATCACATAGTACACAGCAAGAGTCGCAAGAAACATTCCTCTCCAAGAGGAAATCCTTTGTTTTCAGTTTGCCCCTGAGGAGCATCCAAGCACAGATTGAGTGCTTTTTTATACAGCCCGGAAACCATACCAACGCACTCTAGTGCAGGTCTTGGCTGGTCAAATTTTTTGGCAAATGATATGCAGATTTAAGAGTGAAGCAACCAGTCTCTTCGAGGGTTCAAACAATCTCATCATCAAAAGCTGAACAAGGCCTTGCTTCCAAAGGGATTTTGGTAAGTATGTCCATTAGATCATGAGAAGTTGGTTGTGGGAATTGCCAGCCCCCATTGGCTATGAAATGATGAACATATAGATTAGCCCCCATCCCTAGATCATATATCGGTCACCATAGCAATCCTTCAAAAGACCTTCCCGTAGCCAAGGGTCATTCCAGAACTTTGTTTGATGACCATTTCCAATCAAATATTTGACATGAGGTAATGCCATTTTACAAAGAGCCAGGATACCCTTCCGACCCCAAGAAGCGTCCTTTGGACTGGGGACATCCTAGAAAGAGCTCCCACGAAGGCAATTTGCATGAATCAAAAAATTCCAACAAGTCGGGTTTTTTTATTTTTATTTTTGAAGAATAAGTTAGTTCTTCATTTGCAAGCGAAAAAGAATAGAATACAAGATGAAGTCCTCTCATCGAAACAGATGAAAGAGATTTCAAAGGGGATAATCCCTTACAACAGAAAGGACCCTAGCAAAAAACTGGCCCACAGCCCGGGCGGCAAGCTAAAACTCATCAGAATGAAAAAGAAAATCCATTTCCAGTGCATTGATTCGAAGAAGAGGAACTCTATGACGGATAACCTTTTTACTAAACCGAATTGTGAAAGGATGTAAAGTAGAGAACCGAATCTCTTCGAACTGCTCCACGCTTGACACTATCTTTCGGACTTTAAATCTCTCAATCCGTGGAGAATGTGATCGACAGCGCATAATGTGGAGGAGAGCTGAATCTACTTCAACGGAAAGTCGCTGAACCAAATGTTGAATGAACCTGTAGGCTACAAACGTCATTTCACGCAATTCATAGACTGGGGATGCGCTCTGAAAAATTCTTTGATTTTTTTTACTTCAAAACGGGTTTCAAGAAAAATAGGGTTGAAGAGCTAAAATGTTGGGACTCCGCCCCGTTTCCGACGGACAAAAGAATCTTGTTGCAATCAATAGCCCCTATTTGAATAAAAGCGCGTGCCGGACGACTCTAGGTCATATCGGGGTATTACGGCCGAGTCTTTTGTTCGAAATGCGTTTACAACGATTCTATGCCGAAATACACGTTTCATGATAATCTGAGATACTTTTCGCTTTAAAAAGGGTTTCAGGCCATTCAAGGGCAAGGAACGCATTGCACGAGCTTCAGGGATGTTTGGGTCTGAAAAATGTTCTTCGGGTAGTTCCTAATCTATTTTATTATGAAACCTCGTTCGATGTGAGTCTAGGAAAACACTGGCTCCAAGCCGCATTTCACAAAGTCCACGGTTGAAGGAAACGCTCTAAGAATTCCGGGGAATTCTTTTTCCTCTAAGATGGGATTCGGGCAAATTTGAACTTGAGAACTTATCTCGCGGGGTCTGGTGCCGTTGTTGAATGAGAGCCGTATTTGTTGTAATCAATAGACTACGTTTTGATAAAAACGCGTCATGGATGATTCTAGCGCATTTCTGGGGGGGCGTTGTTGTCTCCACTTTTGGTTTGAAATGCATTTCATACGATTCTGGGCCGAAATACACATTTTATGATATTTTGAGCAACGTTTTGCTTTAAAATAAGTTTCATGAGATTCTAGGGTTAGGAAAGAAATGCGAGGGTTCAAGGTTTTGTAAGACTGAATCCCGTCCTTCGGACAGTTTGTTTGGAATTTTTTGGCGGCACTCGGAAAATGTAGGTTGTAAACCGCGTCTCAGGCAACTCGTGGTTGGATGATGCGCTCTGAAAAATACAGTAATTTTTTTATCTTTCGTTTTTATTTTTTTTTCAAGAATATGTTAGTTCTTCCAGTTCTCAAACAATACTGTACAGAAAAGGAAGTCTCCCATATGGATGATGATTTCAAAGGGGCATACCCTCTAATTACAAACGAGAAATATAAAGCAATAAATAAATACTATCCAAATTATTCTTTTTTTTTTTTTTTTTTTTTTTGAAGAGTAAGCGAGTTCTTCATTTTCTCAAAAGTAAAGAATAGAATACAAAGAGGAAACCGATCATCAAAACAGATGAAAGATTTGAAAGGGGCATACCCCTTACAACAGAAAGCAAACTAGCAAAAAACTTGCCCACAGCCCGGGCAGCAAGCTAAAGCTCAACTAAATTAAAAAGAAAATCCATTTCCAGTGCATTGATTCGAATAGGGGGAGCTCGATGACGGATAACCTTTTTACTGAACCGAATTGTGAGAGGATGTAAAGTAGAGAACTGAATGTCTTCAAAACACTGAATGCTGGACACGATCTTTCGCACTTTAAATCTCGCGATCCATGGAGACTGTGATGGACAACTCATACCGTGGAGGAGAGCTGAATCCGCTTCAAGGGAAAGTCGTTGAACCATATGTGGAATGATCTCCATAACGTTCAACGCGGCCCCATAGTAATCGAGGGAAGATTCAGTGGCACCATACAGTGGTTGACATACATCACTCCAAAGGAGACCCACTGCCATGTTTCTGATTGTACAAATGGAAAATCTCCACCCTGGATGAACAACAGGCACAACATAGGAGTGGAAGTGCTGCCCGCGTAGGGGAAGATTCCAATGGCTGGAAATACCATCAGGTAAGGTAATTCCGAGATGTAAAATGCGAGTTTGGATTGTGTTAAGAACGAGATGCACCACATTCATAGCTGATTGAGTCTGCAATCTGAAGATGCGCCAATTCCTTTCACGCCGTATATGCCACACAAATGCAGAAAAAAGAAGTTTACCCAGAGTTTGTAGTCCTGCGCGATTAGGATTGAGCCGGAGTGTAATTGACTCCACTAAATCAGTACCTGAATCACACTCATTGGGAGGAAGATTAATCGTTTGAAGAAGCAAATTCCACACTAGTTGACAAAATGGGCACGTGATAAACAGGGGCTGTCTCCCAAGTACAATCACATAGTACACAGCAAGAGTCGCAAGAAACATTCCTCTCCAAGAGGAAATCCTTTGTTTTCAGTTTGCCCCTGAGGAGCATCCAAGCACAGATTGAGTGCTTTTTTATACAGCCCGGAAACCATACCAACGCACTCTAGTGCAGGTTTTGGCTGGTCAAATTTTTTGGCAAATGATATGCAGATTTAAGAGTGAAGCAACCAGTCTCTTCGAGGGTCCAAACAATCTCATCATCAAAAGCTGAACAAGGCCTTGCTTCCAAAGGGATTTTGGTAAGTATGTCCATTAGATCATGAGAAGTTGGTTGTGGGAATTGCCAGCCCCCATTGGCTATGAAATGATGAACATATAGATTAGCCCCCATCCCTAGATCATATATCGGTCACCATAGCAATCCTTCAAACGACCTTCCCGTAGCCAAGGGTCATTCCGGAACTTTGTTTGATGACCATTTCCAATCAAATATTTGACATGAGGTAATGCCATTTTACGAAGAGCCAGGATACCCTTCCGACCCCAAGAAGCGTCCTTTGGACTGGGGACATCCCAGAAAGAGCTCCCACGAAGGCAATTTGCATGAATCAAAAAATTCCAACAAGTCGGTTTTTTTTATTTTTATTTTTGAAGAATAAGTTAGTTCTTCATTTGCAAGCGAAAAAGAATAGAATACAAGATGAAGTCCTCTCATCGAAACAGATGAAAGAGATTTCAAAGGGGATAATCCCTTACAACAGAAAGGACCCTAGCAAAAAACTGGCCCACAGCCCGGGCGGCAAGCTAAAACTCATCAGAATGAAAAAGAAAATCCATTTCCAGTGCATTGATTCGAAGAAGAGGAACTCTATGACGGATAACCTTTTTACTAAACCGAATTGTGAAAGGATGTAAAGTAGAGAACCGAATCTCTTCGAACTGCTCCACGCTTGACACTATCTTTCGGACTTTAAATCTCTCAATCCGTGGAGAATGTGATCGACAGCGCATAATGTGGAGGAGAGCTGAATCTACTTCAACGGAAAGTCGCTGAACCAAATGTGGAATGAACCTGTAGGCTACAAACGTCATTTCACGCAATTCATAGACTGGGGATGCGCTCTGAAAAATTCTTTGATTTTTTTTACTTCAAAACGGGTTTCAAGAAAAATAGGGTTGAAGAGCTAAAATGTTGGGACTCCGCCCCGTTTCCGACGGACAAAAGAATCTTGTTGCAATCAATAGCCCGTATTTGAATAAAAGCGCGTGCCGGACGACTCTAGGTCATATCGGGGTATTACGGCCGAGTCTTTTGTTCGAAATGCGTTTACAACGATTCTATGCCGAAATACGCGTTTCATGATAATCTGAGATACTTTTCGCTTTAAAAAGGGTTTCAGGCCATTCAAGGGCAAGGAACGCATTGCACGAGCTTCAGGGATGTTTGGGTCTGAAAAACGTTCTTCGGGTAGTTCCTAATCTATTTTATTATGAAACCTCGTTCGATGTGAGTCTAGGAAAACACTGGCTCCAAGCCGCATTTCACAAAGTCCACGGTTGAAGGAAACGCTCTAAGAATTCCGGGGAATTCTTTTTCCTCTAAGATGGGATTCGGGCAAATTTGAACTTGAGAACTTATCTCGCGGGGTCTGGTGCCGTTGTTGAATGAGAGCCGTATTTGTTGTAATCAATAGACTACGTTTTGATAAAAACGCGTCATGGATGATTCTAGCGCATTTCTGGGGGGGCGTTGTTGTCTCCACTTTTGGTTTGAAATGCATTTCATACGATTCTGGGCCGAAATACACATTTTATGATATTTTGAGCAACGTTTTGCTTTAAAATAAGTTTCATGAGATTCTAGGGTTAGGAAAGAAATGCGAGGGTTCAAGGTTTTGTAAGACTGAATCCCGTCCTTCGGACAGTTTGTTTGGAATTTTTTGGCGGCACTCGGAAAATGTAGGTTGTAAACCGCGTCTCAGGCAACTCGTGGTTGGATGATGCTGATAAGTCCTTAAAAATGCAATATTTTCTTATCATTTTAGAGTAATTAAGGACTTAATCATCAAATCATGGACCATTTTAGTAAAAAATTATGATTTTATGTTTTTGAGCATCAAAGTCTAAATTTGAGTCAAAATTCATCCAAAAATTGCATTTTCACATAAAATCATGAATTTCTCTATTTTTGGCATTGAAAGTAAAAAATTTCCCATAACTTTTTAATCACACATGAAATGATGAATTTTCTTTGTACCATTGATTTAATTGAAGAAAACTTGATAAAATGGTGACATTTTATGCATTTATTTGGTGTGAATTGGGACCGCATCTTACATAATTCCTTACCTATATGATTAGATTATTCTTTGATCTTTGCTTTTATTTTTGTAGGGAATTTCAGAAATCGGGGCCCACGGAAGAGAATTGATGAATCAAATGCACCATGGACCCACCTTCCTTTGGCATGGATGCTAAGGTAGGGGCGGCCATGGTAGGGTCCGCTCTCATATGCAAGAAGAAAATCAGATTTAATCTCTTGAAGATAAGTTCCAAATTTGTGGGCCATGAGATGATGAGGTGTCCTATCTACTCTCCAACAAATATTGCTTACATGTCAAGATGGATGGCTAAGATTCAAATCAAGCAAAGAAGAAAACAAAATTGCAAAAAAAGAAAGATCCCTCCAAGGTGAGGACGTCCAAGGCAAGAGAGTCAAGGCTTCTACACTCAAGTGGGGTCCACATGCATTCAAGAATTGCACATCAAATCTGAAATTCAGATTTGAATTGATCCTCAACCCAAGTGGGACCCAAGAGAAGGAGTTGCATGAGATAAGAACAATCCTAATTTTACTAGGATTGTGAGCCAACCCCTAGAAAATCTCTCAAAAACCCTCCTAATCCTAATCCAACTTGGACCACACACTACTAGTCCTTACCCAAATCAAAAACCTTGCAACAAAAAGCTATCAAAAATATATAAAAGGAGCCAAAAGAGGGCTGGACGTGGATCCCATCATCTCCAATCCCCTTGGACGACCAGCAACTTCTTATTCCCTTTTTTCCATTAATTCTTCTTCATCTCTCCTCCTTCCATCAATATTTCATCCAAGGTCTTCCCTAAGGCACACTACCACTTGGATTTCTACGCCATCGCGCCGCCGTCGTTGCTATCGTCACTCCACCATCGGACCAGCCATTCATCACCTTCCCTTGCTTGGATTTCAGATCGCGAAACGAGAGCCGGTTGGATCGCCGTTCAAGACCGCGAGTCCCTCTCCTCCGTTTAGTGTTTCTTGTGTCTATGGTAAGGTTGGATGCACTTTATTTTTATTAAAAGAATTTTGTAATGGTTATTTGCTTGTAATGGGTCTTTCATTAATAAATCAAGTTTATGGGGTCTTGGTCTTCACCAATGAGTCAACATTGAATTTTTGTACGTAGTGACAGTGCGTACTTGGTGCGGTGGTCTTGATTTTTCTTGATGGCATTAAGCAAAGTAATTATTGCAAAGTTTTAGAATTAAAATTTAATTTCTTTATTCTCTGATTTTATTTTATTTGATTTTATTTTATTTTATTCTTTATTTTATGCACCCTTAACAATTATTGCAATTGGTTGAGCTAATGAATCTTATGGTGATGCAGTGGTTAGATTAGGTTTCTAGATTAGGATTTTAATTTTCTTTGGTTGTAATTAATATTTCAGATTTGTAATTAATTTTTAATTCAATTAGGAAATTTGATTTGTATAGTTTTTTTTAGGCTAGAACTAGTTTTTTTATTAGGACAGGTTTTGCGATAACTAAACTCTCCGTGGATCGATCCGGTTTCACCGGTTATTACTACAATCGCGGGCTTGCACTTGGGGCTACGATCAAGTTTTTGGCGCCGTTGCCGGGGAGTTTTTCTTCGCTTAAGGTATTTTTTCCAACCTATCTTTTTAATTGCTTTGTGGGTGTGCCTTTACTATTCCGCAATCATTCTAGATCTAAGGGTAGCATGCATGGAATGTTTGGACCAGCCCTATTGCATTAAAAAGTGGATTTTTAATCTCTGATTTTTGATAAAATTGGAACTATTTCAGATCTGAAAAATTATTTTTTTCTGATTTTTCAAAAATCACATCCAATTTCTGAAAATTGCCTAATTTACTTGTTCTAATTTGGACTAGTTTAGGTCATTTATTTTCGTTTTTTTTTTGTTGCTAATTAGGATTAATTAGGGTCTGTTAAATTCAGTTATTTTTCATATTTTTAGGTTTTTAAAGTTTCCAAAAAAATTCTGGAACTTTCCCTCACAAAGGCAAGTCGTAGATCGCACAAATTCGGCTTTTTGGCCACCAAACTTGCAAAAATCTGAAAATTTCAGAACTTTCATTGGAAACTCAGTTTTATTAGTTGTTTTTAAATTTAAAAGGACTCTTAAAAACTTGCTGGAATTTTTTTTAAGAAGGTTAGTTATTTCTTTGGGAAGCCGAACAAACTGCCTTTCTTAATTGGTTCGATGTCTAGGCAAGTCTTGTCCCAATAGATAAGGGAGACAAGTCTCTTGTTCTAGAAAGTGGTTTTTAAGCGGGACCCTTGCAACGCATCGTGACCCCACCACTGATCTGGGGACTTACCTGGTCGGACCAGTTTCATAGATTTGAGTTTGGGAACTTTCCTTAGAGATATTAAACTCTCTAAGATTAAGACTTTGCAAGAATTTGAGAATCTTCTTTTAAATCTAAGAACGGACCTTAGGTAGTTTTTCTTTCTAGGTTTCTTTATAAAAAAAAAAAAAAAAAAAGAAAAAGAGAGAAATAAAAACTTTTCAAAATTCCAAAAAAGAAGGAAAGACCCCCATCTTCTTGGCAGAGGGACTCCTCAAATCGGTTAGTAAGGAAGGAATCACCTGTCAAGAGCTTGATTAAATTCTACGAATCTAGATCTCCTGGTTCTCTTAGGATTTCCAATATGGCTGATGAGCAGAGTGATAACGAGGAGAACGGTAATGGGCATGGACCCAATAATAATGGGGAGGTGAATCAACCTCTTAGGAGTTTACGTGATTACCTTCACCCTACACGACAAGCCACACCGTCGTGCATGGTCATACCCACAGGTGCGGGTCAATTTGATATCAAACCGGGAGTAATCCAACTTCTCCCCAAATTTCATGGACTTGAATCAGAAAGTGCATATTTGCACATTAAAGAGTTTGAAGAAGTGTGTGCAACACTACACTTCAATAATGTGAGGGAAGACCTTATCAAATTTCGTTTATTTCCATTTTCCCTCAAAGATAAGGCTAAGGCATGGCTTCACTCCTTACAACCCAATTCGATTGCTCTATGGTCCGACATGGTCCGGGAATTCTTAAAGAAATTTTTCCCATTACATAAGACCAACACCTTACGGAGGAATATTATGAATTTTAAACAAAAAGACAAGGAGTCTTATTATAGGTGTTGGGAACGCTTTAATGAACTACTCCTTGCATGTCCCCACCACGGATTTGAATTGCACAATACAATTGGACACTTTTATGATGGACTTAGTCCAGAAACACGTCAATTTGTGGAGATGATGTGCAATGGGGAGTTCATGGCGAAAAACCCAAATCAAGCATGGACCTACCTTCAGTTTTTGGCAGATAGTGCACAAAATTGGGACACATCTGAAGGTATAGACCCCGTAAAGCAATCGAGTCAGGCCAAAGGAGGGGGGTTATATGTATTAAAAGAAAGCGATGATCTTCAAGCAAAAATTGCCTATCTTACAAGAGAAGTTGAGTCCTTGAAATTTGTGAAGAATAAGGAACCTGCTATAGTTTGTGGCATCTGCGCTAGTGATAAACACATTTCTTCGGAGTGCCCAACACTCCCTGCTTTTCAAGAAGCGTTTCACGAGCAAGCAAATGCCACTAACACATACAACCGGCAGTTTAACAATTCTTTGGGTAGCACATACAACCCTAATTGGAGGAATCACCCCAACTTTAGTTGGAGGAATGGCCCAAATGCTACTCAGCCCAATTTCAACCAAATGTCAAATCCATTTGGGGGTACTCCTAGTACATATGCTCAAAACACACAGCAAATGGTACCCCCGACAACACAAACGACACCTTGGGATGAACTTGTGGCTAAGTTTATGGTGAATCAAGAGTCCATCAATAAAAAACATGATCAGAACTTTGAGAATTTACAGAACACCATGCAGAACCTCTGTAAATTGATTGAATCACAAAATAAGGGGGCTTTTCCAGCCCAACCACAGCCCAATCCAAAAGGGCAATTTGAGGTTCATCAAGGTGGTCCGTCAAATTCAAAGGAGCAGGTTCAAGCTGTTACTACTCTACGTAGTGGTAAAGAGATTGCAAAGCCTGATCTGGAAAAAAATAAACAACCTGCATCCTCAGATCCGGAAGGGAAAGAAAATGAAGTCCCTTCTATCAAGGAAAAAAGCCCAGTTCCTCCGGGATTCAAGCCCGTACCGCCTTTTCCCAACCGATTAGCTCCTACCAAGCCATCTATACAGAACCAGGAAATCTTTGATGTACTTAAAGAGGTTAAAATTAACATCCCGTTGTTAGACGCAATCAAACAAGTCCCATCTTACGCAAAGTTTCTTAAGGACTTGTGCACGTTGAAGCGTAAGATACATGTACAAAAGAAAGCGTTCCTCACTGAGCAAGCTAGTGCAATTTTAAAGCATGACGCTCCCCCTAAATTCAAAGATCCAGGATGCCCCACGATTTCGTGCATTATTGGAAATTTTCAAATTGAACAAGCACTGCTTGATCTTGGGGCGAGTGTCAACTTACTACCCTACTCGGTCTATGTAAAATTGGGGTTAGGCGAACTCAAACCCACCCAGATTACTTTGCAGCTCGCAGACCGATCAGTCAAAAGACCGAGAGGGATAGTAGAGGATGTGCTTGTGCAAGTTGACAAGTTCTACTTTCCAGTAGACTTCATTGTGCTAGACACTCATCCTGTGGCAGATCCTCATGCTCAGATTCCGGTAATTCTGGGGAGACCATTCTTAGCCACATCCAATGCATTGATCAATTGCCGGAATGGAAAAATGACGCTATCTTTTGGTAACATGACATTAGAGCTAAATGTTTTTGACCTTTGCAAACAACCACGGGATGATAACATTGACCTTGAAGAAGTAGATTTGATCAGTGTTCTTACAGCAGAAACTTTTACAAAAACAATCTCTGATTCCATTGAGTCATTTGAGGGCCTGACCCTCTGCGAAGAAACACTTGATAGCACTGTTGAAATGGTCAACACTATAGGCAAACCCTCTTTTGAAGAGCTATTACCAACTGGTACTCTGTCTCTTCCATCTCAGGTGAGGCCGCCCAAACCTGAGTTGAAACCCTTGCCCTCTCACCTGAAATATGCATACCTTGGAGAAAATGAAACATTTCCTGTAGTAATTTCTGCACACCTTGACAAGGACCAAGAAGTCCAACTCTTAGAAGTGCTCAAACTGCACAAAGGTGCAATTGCTTGGACCGTGGCTGACATTAAGGGAATTAATCCCCTCGTGTGTACACATCATATCTATTTGGAGGAGAATGCAAAACCCTCCCGTCAGATGCAACGCCGGTTAAACCCCACCATGCAGGAAGTGGTTAGGGCGGAAGTTTTGAAACTTCTAGATGTGGGTATCATTTATCCAATTTCGGATAGCCAATGGGTCAGCCCTACCCAAGTTGTACCTAAAAAGGCCGGCGTAACTGTAGTCCGTAATGCTAATGATGAGCTCATCCCAACCCGCGTACCCACAGGTTGGCGAGTTTGCATCGACTACAGAAAGTTAAATGCTGTCACACGAAAGGATCATTTCCCCCTACCCTTCTTGGACCAAATTTTAGAACGGGTAGCTGGCCACGAGTATTATTGTTTCTTGGATGGATATTCTGGATACAATCAAATAGAGATCGCCCCGGAAGACCAAGAGAAAACAACTTTCACATGCCCCTTTGGCACCTTTGCTTACCGACGGATGCCCTTTGGGCTGTGTAATGCTCCTGCAACCTTTCAAAGGTGCATGCTGAGTATTTTTAGTGATATGGTGGAACGTTTTCTCGAAGTCTTCATGGACGATTTCTCCGTTTTTGGAGATTCTTTCCAAGATTGTTTGAGCAACTTAACTAAGGTCCTCTCTAGGCGTGAAGAAAAGAACTTAGTACTGAATTGGGAAAAATGTCATTTTATGGTACGACAAGGGATTGTCCTTGGCCACATTGTATCATCTAAAGGATTGGAAGTGGACAAAGCCAAAATAGATCTAATTTCCAATTTGCCCGCCCCAAAAACCGTAAGAGATGTAAGATCTTTCTTAGGGCATGCTGGATTCTACAGAAGGTTCATAAAAGATTTCAGTGTCATTTCTCGACCATTATGCAACCTTCTGCTAAAGGAAGCAGAATTTGAGTGGACGGAGGCATGTCAATTGGCTTTTACCAAGCTTAAGGACATGTTAACGACTGCTCCAATTATGCAACCTCCAGATTGGAGCCTACCCTTTGAAATCATGTGCGATGCTAGCGATTATGCAGTTGGGGCAGTTCTTGGGCAACGTAGGGACAAAAAGCCATATGTAATTTACTATGCTAGCAGGACTTTAAACAGTGCACAGATTAATTATTCTACAACAGAGAAAGAATTATTGGCTGTGGTCTATGCACTGGATAAATTCCGTTCCTACTTAATTGGATCCAAAATTGTGATCTTTACTGACCATTCTGCGCTGAAGTACTTGCTTTCTAAGAAAGATGCCAAGCCCAGACTGATCAGATGGATCCTTCTACTCCAAGAGTTCAATATCGAAATCAAGGATAAGAAAGGAGTAGAAAATGTGGTGGCTGATCATCTTTCTAGGATTGTCCTTTCCAACGCTTTAGAACCCTTGCCAATCCAGGACACTTTCCCTGATGAGCACTTGTTTGCCACATTTTCCCATTCTCCATGGTATGCTGACATTGCCAATTATCTAGCTTCAGGCGAAATTCCAAAAGAATGGACCCAACAAAATAAAAACAAGTTCTTCACTGAGGTGAAACAGTTTTTCTGGGATGACCCATACCTTTTCAAATACTGCCCAGACCAGATCATTAGGAGATGCATTCCAGACCATGAAATGAACAGTGTTATATCATTTTGCCATTCTCAAGCTTGTGGTGGCCATTTTTCTGCTAAAAAGACCGCTCACAAAATTTTGCAATCTGGATTTTACTGGCCCACTATATTTAAAGATGCATATGATTTCTGTAAAGTATGTGAGCGGTGCCAAAAATTGGGTTCAATTTCCAAAAGGAACATGATGCCTTTAAACCCAATTTTGGTCGTCGAGTTATTCGATGTATGGGGTATAGACTTTATGGGACCATTTCCCCCGAGCTTTGGTTTTCATTATATCCTCGTTGTAGTTGATTATGTTTCCAAATGGATTGAAGCAATCCCATGTAGGAACAATGATGCTAAAACGGTAAAAAAGTTTATCTTGGACAGTATTTTTTCCCGTTTTGGAACTCCGCGTGCCATCATCAGTGATGGGGGCACTCACTTTTGTAACCGCATTATTGAGAGTTTGTTTCAAAATTACGGCGTTACACATAAAGTGGCTACCCCTTATCATCCTCAAACAAGTGGGCAGGTAGAGGTCTCAAATAGGGAAATTAAAAGAATTTTGGAGACCACGGTAAAACCGAATCGTAAGGATTGGTCCATGCGGTTAAATGATGCATTGTGGGCCTATCGCACTGCGTATAAGACCCCAATTGGGATGTCTCCATACCGGCTTATATATGGGAAAGCTTGCCACCTTCCGGTGGAACTGGAACATAAAGCTTATTGGGCCATAAAACAACTGAACTTTGACTTAGACAAGGCTGGGGAGAAAAGAGCCCTTGATCTAAATGAATTAGAAGAATTGAGAAACGAGGCTTATATGAACTCAAGAATCTACAAGGACAGGACTAAGGCCTTTCATGATAAACGGATATTAAGAAAATCATTCCATCTGTCTCAAAAAGTCCTCTTGTACAATTCTCGACTTCATCTTTTCCCTGGAAAATTAAGATCTCGTTGGACAGGCCCCTACATTGTTCAAGAAGTATTTCCATATGGGGCGGTGACCCTCATTGATCCATCGAATGGTACCTCTTTTAAAGTCAATGGACAACGTTTAAAACCATTCTTGGAGACTATTCCTCCAGAGGAAAATGTAATTCCTCTGATCGATCCTATCTATCAGGATTGATGGGCACTGGATCTGACAGTGGCCCATACCTTTGTATATTATGCATATATTTTTCTATTTTCTTTGTGTGTTTTTTGTCTCACATTGGACAGGGTACTACGCAGAAGCTTCATTACTCCAGGTGCTTTCTACCCTTTTTCCTCCTTTTACATTTTCACCTCATGTTACATTTCATTTCGCAATTCATGTATGCCATCGAGGACGTTGTCTGGTTTAGGTTGGGGGGTAGGAACAAGCACACTTGTCCAATTTTAGACAAATTTTTTTTTCCGTAGTCTTTTAAAGAAAAAAAAAAAAAGAAAAGAAAAAAAAAAGGGGGTTTTCAAAAGAACTTGACGATTCGAAGATGCTTAGAAATCTGGAATTTCAGAATTTTTTTGGAAGGAAGTAGAATGAAGGTTCATCATTTTCTAAAAAATAAAAAGAATACCGAACTTTGTTTTTCACAGTACCACGTGTACATCATTTCAAAAGTTTTGGACAAAAAGATTTAAGTGTCATTTTCAGAGTTCTTTCAAGAGAGAAAAAGAGACGACTTTCCGAAATTTGGCCATATGAGTTCTCCTGGTTCATCGGCATGGTTAGGCCAACCAAAACCAGTGAATTAATTCGGGTGAATTGAAAAGGGCTGCCTATTGTTGGGGACCGTTTAAAAAGAAAAAAAAATGCCAAGGGATGCACAAATAAGTGCGTAAAAAAAAAAAAAAAAAAAAAAGAGTTTAGTAATAACTCTTGAAAAGAATAAAAAGTTATGTGACTAGTTTGGGTTCGTAGCCTTTTTAACCCGAGCCAGTAAGCCCGTAGGGGTATTTATATACCTAGTGCCCTAAAGACATCTGTCTTGGGAGTCATTGGCCTAATGCTCATTATATGGGTTAATTAGAAAGCTTAAGGGACCTAGGCATTGCACAGTCACATGTGGGTGTTCAAAAAAAAAAAAAAAAGAAGAAAAAAAAAAAAAGAAAAAAAAGATGCATCTCGCGGCCTTTGAAAAACAACAGTGCGAAAGCCGTCATAGTAGCCTTGAGAGGAGACTTGTATTTTGCCCGAATCTAGGAAAGTTGGAAATTCCGAGGGAGAATTCTGTTTTCATGGCATTAGCGTAGAACATTTAAAATTTTTGTTTTGATGTATACACTTGCACAAGGCACTCAAAGTTTTGGTATAATTTTAAAAAAAAAAAAAAAAAAACGTGAACCGGATTTTGAAAAGTCTGAAATCTTGATTATTCGAGGATTCGAGGCATCCGATTTGATTTAATCATCTTTTGAAAAACCTTCCATTGAATTTCTTTCACTTTTAGGTAAATGAATTTTGTGGGCATATTCACTGCAAACCCTCACGAGGCACAACTCGTCCACTAGGGGTAACCTAGGGGTTTAAGGGCTTGCTGCATACGCTAAATGCAGCCGAGAGTGCCAGCGGAAGTGGCGTTTTTTTCTTTTTGTCTTTTCATTTAGTTTAGATTAGATTAGGCCAGAAGACCTACCATAGTTTGCATATTTTGCTCGGGACTAGCAAAAAGCTGGTTCGGGGGTGTGATAAGTCCTTAAAAATGCAATATTTTCTTATCATTTTAGAGTAATTAAGGACTTAATCATCAAATCATGGACCATTTTAGTAAAAAATTATGATTTTATGTTTTTGAGCATCAAAGTCTAAATTTGAGTCAAAATTCATCCAAAAATTGCATTTTCACATAAAATCATGAATTTCTCTATTTTTGGCATTGAAAGTAAAAAATTTCCCATAACTTTTTAATCACACATGAAATGATGAATTTTCTTTGTACCATTGATTTAATTGAAGAAAACTTGATAAAATGGTGACATTTTATGCATTTATTTGGTGTGAATTGGGACCGCATCTTACATAATTCCTTACCTATATGATTAGATTATTCTTTGATCTTTGCTTTTATTTTTGTAGGGAATTTCAGAAATCGGGGCCCACGGAAGAGAATTGATGAATCAAATGCACCATGGACCCACCTTCCTTTGGCATGGATGCTAAGGTAGGGGCGGCCATGGTAGGGTCCGCTCTCATATGCAAGAAGAAAATCAGATTTAATCTCTTGAAGATAAGTTCCAAATTTGTGGGCCATGAGATGATGAGGTGTCCTATCTACTCTCCAACAAATATTGCTTACATGTCAAGATGGATGGCTAAGATTCAAATCAAGCAAAGAAGAAAACAAAATTGCAAAAAAAGAAAGATCCCTCCAAGGTGAGGACGTCCAAGGCAAGAGAGTCAAGGCTTCTACACTCAAGTGGGGTCCACATGCATTCAAGAATTGCACATCAAATCTGAAATTCAGATTTGAATTGATCCTCAACCCAAGTGGGACCCAAGAGAAGGAGTTGCATGAGATAAGAACAATCCTAATTTTACTAGGATTGTGAGCCAACCCCTAGAAAATCTCTCAAAAACCCTCCTAATCCTAATCCAACTTGGACCACACACTACTAGTCCTTACCCAAATCAAAAACCTTGCAACAAAAAGCTATCAAAAATATATAAAAGGAGCCAAAAGAGGGCTGGACGTGGATCCCATCATCTCCAATCCCCTTGGACGACCAGCAACTTCTTATTCCCTTTTTTCCATTAATTCTTCTTCATCTCTCCTCCTTCCATCAATATTTCATCCAAGGTCTTCCCTAAGGCACACTACCACTTGGATTTCTACGCCATCGCGCCGCCGTCGTTGCTATCGTCACTCCACCATCGGACCAGCCATTCATCACCTTCCCTTGCTTGGATTTCAGATCGCGAAACGAGAGCCGGTTGGATCGCCGTTCAAGACCGCGAGTCCCTCTCCTCCGTTTAGTGTTTCTTGTGTCTATGGTAAGGTTGGATGCACTTTATTTTTATTAAAAGAATTTTGTAATGGTTATTTGCTTGTAATGGGTCTTTCATTAATAAATCAAGTTTATGGGGTCTTGGTCTTCACCAATGAGTCAACATTGAATTTTTGTACGTAGTGACAGTGCGTACTTGGTGCGGTGGTCTTGATTTTTCTTGATGGCATTAAGCAAAGTAATTATTGCAAAGTTTTAGAATTAAAATTTAATTTCTTTATTCTCTGATTTTATTTTATTTGATTTTATTTTATTTTATTCTTTATTTTATGCACCCTTAACAATTATTGCAATTGGTTGAGCTAATGAATCTTATGGTGATGCAGTGGTTAGATTAGGTTTCTAGATTAGGATTTTAATTTTCTTTGGTTGTAATTAATATTTCAGATTTGTAATTAATTTTTAATTCAATTAGGAAATTTGATTTGTATAGTTTTTTTTAGGCTAGAACTAGTTTTTTTATTAGGACAGGTTTTGCGATAACTAAACTCTCCGTGGATCGATCCGGTTTCACCGGTTATTACTACAATCGCGGCCTTGCACTTGGGGCTACGATCAGATGCGCTCTGAAAAATACAGTAATTTTTTTATCTTTCGTTTTTATTTTTTTTTCAAGAATATGTTAGTTCTTCCAGTTCTCAAACAATACTGTACAGAAAAGGAAGTCTCCCATATGGATGATGATTTCAAAGGGGCATACCCTCTAATTACAAACGAGAAATATAAAGCAATAAATAAATACTATCCAAATTATTCTTTTTTTTTTTTTTTTTTTTTGAAGAGTAAGCGAGTTCTTCATTTTCTCAAAAGTAAAGAATAGAATACAAAGAGGAAACCGATCATCAAAACAGATGAAAGATTTGAAAGGGGCATACCCCTTACAACAGAAAGCAAACTAGCAAAAAACTTGCCCACAGCCCGGGCAGCAAGCTAAAGCTCAACTAAATTAAAAAGAAAATCCATTTCCAGTGCATTGATTCGAATAGGGGGAGCTCGATGACGGATAACCTTTTTACTGAACCGAATTGTGAGAGGATGTAAAGTAGAGAACTGAATGTCTTCAAAACACTGAATGCTGGACACGATCTTTCGCACTTTAAATCTCGCGATCCATGGAGACTGTGATGGACAACGCATACCGTGGAGGAGAGCTGAATCCGCTTCAAGGGAAAGTCGTTGAACCATATGTGGAATGATCTCCATAACGTTCAACGCGGCCCCATAGTAATCGAGGGAAGATTCAATGGCACCATACAGTGGTTGACATACATCACTCCAAAGGAGACCCACTGCCATGTTTCTGATTGTACAAATGGAAAATCTCCACCCTGGATGAACAACAGGCACAACATAGGAGTGGAAGTGCTGCCCGCGTAGGGGAAGATTCCAATGGCTGGAAATACCATCAGGTAAGGTAATTCCGAGATGTAAAATGCGAGTTTGGATTGTGTTAAGAACGAGATGCACCACATTCATAGCTGATTGAGTCTGCAATCTGAAGATGCGCCAATTCCTTTCACGCCGTATATGCCACACAAATGCAGAAAAAAGAAGTTTACCCAGAGTTTGTAGTCCTGCGCGATTAGGATTGAGCCGGAGTGTAATTGACTCCACTAAATCAGTACCTGAATCACATTCATTGGGAGGAAGATTAATCGTTTGAAGAAGCAAATTCCACACTAGTTGACAAAATGGGCACGTGATAAACAGGGGCTGTCTCCCAAGTACAATCACATAGTACACAGCAAGAGTCGCAAGAAACATTCCTCTCCAAGAGGAAATCCTTTGTTTTCAGTTTGCCCCTGAGGAGCATCCAAGCACAGATTGAGTGCTTTTTTATACAGCCCGGAAACCATACCAACGCACTCTAGTGCAGGTTTTGGCTGGTCAAATTTTTTGGCAAATGATATGCAGATTTAAGAGTGAAGCAACCAGTCTCTTCGAGGGTCCAAACAATCTCATCATCAAAAGCTGAACAAGGCCTTGCTTCCAAAGGGATTTTGGTAAGTATGTCCATTAGATCATGAGAAGTTGGTTGTGGGAATTGCCAGCCCCCATTGGCTATGAAATGATGAACATATAGATTAGCCCCCATCCCTAGATCATATATCGGTCACCATAGCAATCCTTCAAACGACCTTCCCGTAGCCAAGGGTCATTCCAGAACTTTTTTTGATGACCATTTCCAATCAAATATTTGACATGAGGTAATGCCATTTTACGAAGAGCCAGGATACCCTTCCGACCCCAAGAAGCGTCCTTTGGACTGGGGACATCCCAGAAAGAGCTCCCACGAAGGCAATTTGCATGAATCAAAAAATTCCAACAAGTCGGTTTTTTTTATTTTTATTTTTGAAGAATAAGTTAGTTCTTCATTTGCAAGCGAAAAAGAATAGAATACAAGATGAAGTCCTCTCATCGAAACAGATGAAAGAGATTTCAAAGGGGATAATCCCTTACAACAGAAAGGACCCTAGCAAAAAACTGGCCCACAGCCCGGGCGGCAAGCTAAAACTCATCAGAATGAAAAAGAAAATCCATTTCCAGTGCATTGATTCGAAGAAGAGGAACTCTATGACGGATAACCTTTTTACTAAACCGAATTGTGAAAGGATGTAAAGTAGAGAACCGAATCTCTTCGAACTGCTCCATGCTTGACACTATCTTTCGGACTTTAAATCTCTCAATCCGTGGAGAATGTGATCGACAGCGCATAATGTGGAGGAGAGCTGAATCTACTTCAACGGAAAGTCGCTGAACCAAATGTTGAATGAACCTGTAGGCTACAAACGTCATTTCACGCAATTCATAGACTGGGGATGCGCTCTGAAAAATTCTTTGATTTTTTTTACTTCAAAACGGGTTTCAAGAAAAATAGGGTTGAAGAGCTAAAATGTTGGGACTCCGCCCCGTTTCCGACGGACAAAAGAATCTTGTTGCAATCAATAGCCCGTATTTGAATAAAAGCGCGTGCCGGACGACTCTAGGTCATATCGGGGTATTACGGCCGAGTCTTTTGTTCGAAATGCGTTTACAACGATTCTATGCCGAAATACGCGTTTCATGATAATCTGAGATACTTTTCGCTTTAAAAAGGGTTTCAGGCCATTCAAGGGCAAGGAACGCATTGCACGAGCTTCAGGGATGTTTGGGTCTGAAAAACGTTCTTCGGGTAGTTCCTAATCTATTTTATTATGAAACCTCGTTCGATGTGAGTCTAGGAAAACACTGGCTCCAAGCCGCATTTCACAAAGTCCACGGTTGAAGGAAACGCTCTAAGAATTCCGGGGAATTCTTTTTCCTCTAAGATGGGATTCGGGCAAATTTGAACTTGAGAACTTATCTCGCGGGGTCTGGTGCCGTTGTTGAATGAGAGCCGTATTTGTTGTAATCAATAGACTACGTTTTGATAAAAACGCGTCATGGATGATTCTAGCGCATTTCTGGGGGGGCGTTGTTGTCTCCACTTTTGGTTTGAAATGCATTTCATACGATTCTGGGCCGAAATACACATTTTATGATATTTTGAGCAACGTTTTGCTTTAAAATAAGTTTCATGAGATTCTAGGGTTAGGAAAGAAATGCGAGGGTTCAAGGTTTTGTAAGACTGAATCCCGTCCTTCGGACAGTTTGTTTGGAATTTTTTGGCGGCACTCGGAAAATGTAGGTTGTAAACCGCGTCTCAGGCAACTCGTGGTTGGATGATGCGCTCTGAAAAATACAGTAATTTTTTTATCTTTCGTTTTTATTTTTTTTTCAAGAATATGTTAGTTCTTCCAGTTCTCAAACAATACTGTACAGAAAAGGAAGTCTCCCATATGGATGATGATTTCAAAGGGGCATACCCTCTAATTACAAACGAGAAATATAAAGCAATAAATAAATACTATCCAAATTATTCTTTTTTTTTTTTTTGAAGAGTAAGCGAGTTCTTCAATTTCTCAAAAGTAAAGAATAGAATACAAAGAGGAAACCGATCATCAAAACAGATGAAAGATTTGAAAGGGGCATACCCCTTACAACAGAAAGCAAACTAGCAAAAAACTTGCCCACAGCCCGGGCAGCAAGCTAAAGCTCAACTAAATTAAAAAGAAAATCCATTTCCAGTGCATTGATTCGAATAGGGGGAGCTCGATGACGGATAACCTTTTTACTGAACCGAATTGTGAGAGGATGTAAAGTAGAGAACTGAATGTCTTCAAAACACTGAATGCTGGACACGATCTTTCGCACTTTAAATCTCGCGATCCATGGAGACTGTGATGGACAACGCATACCGTGGAGGAGAGCTGAATCCGCTTCAAGGGAAAGTCGTTGAACCATATGTGGAATGATCTCCATAACGTTCAACGCGGCCCCATAGTAATCGAGGGAAGATTCAATGGCACCATACAGTGGTTGACATACATCACTCCAAAGGAGACCCACTGCCATGTTTCTGATTGTACAAATGGAAAATCTCCACCCTGGATGAACAACAGGCACAACATAGGAGTGGAAGTGCTGCCCGCGTAGGGGAAGATTCCAATGGCTGGAAATACCATCAGGTAAGGTAATTCCGAGATGTAAAATGCGAGTTTGGATTGTGTTAAGAACGAGATGCACCACATTCATAGCTGATTGAGTCTGCAATCTGAAGATGCGCCAATTCCTTTCACGCCGTATATGCCACACAAATGCAGAAAAAAGAAGTTTACCCAGAGTTTGTAGTCCTGCGCGATTAGGATTGAGCCGGAGTGTAATTGACTCCACTAAATCAGTACCTGAATCACACTCATTGGGAGGAAGATTAATCGTTTGAAGAAGCAAATTCCACACTAGTTGACAAAATGGGCACGTGATAAACAGGGGCTGTCTCCCAAGTACAATCACATAGTACACAGCAAGAGTCGCAAGAAACATTCCTCTCCAAGAGGAAATCCTTTGTTTTCAGTTTGCCCCTGAGGAGCATCCAAGCACAGATTGAGTGCTTTTTTATACAGCCCGGAAACCATACCAACGCACTCTAGTGCAGGTTTTGGCTGGTCAAATTTTTTGGCAAATGATATGCAGATTTAAGAGTGAAGCAACCAGTCTCTTCGAGGGTCCAAACAATCTCATCATCAAAAGCTGAACAAGGCCTTGCTTCCAAAGGGATTTTGGTAAGTATGTCCATTAGATCATGAGAAGTTGGTTGTGGGAATTGCCAGCCCCCATTGGCTATGAAATGATGAACATATAGATTAGCCCCCATCCCTAGATCATATATCGGTCACCATAGCAATCCTTCAAACGACCTTCCCGTAGCCAAGGGTCATTCCAGAACTTTTTTTGATGACCATTTCCAATCAAATATTTGACATGAGGTAATGCCATTTTACGAAGAGCCAGGATACCCTTCCGACCCCAAGAAGCGTCCTTTGGACTGGGGACATCCCAGAAAGAGCTCCCACGAAGGCAATTTGCATGAATCAAAAAATTCCAACAAGTCGGTTTTTTTTATTTTTATTTTTGAAGAATAAGTTAGTTCTTCATTTGCAAGCGAAAAAGAATAGAATACAAGATGAAGTCCTCTCATCGAAACAGATGAAAGAGATTTCAAAGGGGATAATCCCTTACAACAGAAAGGACCCTAGCAAAAAACTGGCCCACAGCCCGGGCGGCAAGCTAAAACTCATCAGAATGAAAAAGAAAATCCATTTCCAGTGCATTGATTCGAAGAAGAGGAACTCTATGACGGATAACCTTTTTACTAAACCGAATTGTGAAAGGATGTAAAGTAGAGAACCGAATCTCTTCGAACTGCTCCATGCTTGACACTATCTTTCGGACTTTAAATCTCTCAATCCGTGGAGAATGTGATCGACAGCGCATAATGTGGAGGAGAGCTGAATCTACTTCAACGGAAAGTCGCTGAACCAAATGTTGAATGAACCTGTAGGCTACAAACGTCATTTCACGCAATTCATAGACTGGGGATGCGCTCTGAAAAATTCTTTGATTTTTTTTACTTCAAAACGGGTTTCAAGAAAAATAGGGTTGAAGAGCTAAAATGTTGGGACTCCGCCCCGTTTCCGACGGACAAAAGAATCTTGTTGCAATCAATAGCCCGTATTTGAATAAAAGCGCGTGCCGGACGACTCTAGGTCATATCGGGGTATTACGGCCGAGTCTTTTGTTCGAAATGCGTTTACAACGATTCTATGCCGAAATACGCGTTTCATGATAATCTGAGATACTTTTCGCTTTAAAAAGGGTTTCAGGCCATTCAAGGGCAAGGAACGCATTGCACGAGCTTCAGGGATGTTTGGGTCTGAAAAACGTTCTTCGGGTAGTTCCTAATCTATTTTATTATGAAACCTCGTTCGATGTGAGTCTAGGAAAACACTGGCTCCAAGCCGCATTTCACAAAGTCCACGGTTGAAGGAAACGCTCTAAGAATTCCGGGGAATTCTTTTTCCTCTAAGATGGGATTCGGGCAAATTTGAACTTGAGAACTTATCTCGCGGGGTCTGGTGCCGTTGTTGAATGAGAGCCGTATTTGTTGTAATCAATAGACTACGTTTTGATAAAAACGCGTCATGGATGATTCTAGCGCATTTCTGGGGGGGCGTTGTTGTCTCCACTTTTGGTTTGAAATGCATTTCATACGATTCTGGGCCGAAATACACATTTTATGATATTTTGAGCAACGTTTTGCTTTAAAATAAGTTTCATGAGATTCTAGGGTTAGGAAAGAAATGCGAGGGTTCAAGGTTTTGTAAGACTGAATCCCGTCCTTCGGACAGTTTGTTTGGAATTTTTTGGCGGCACTCGGAAAATGTAGGTTGTAAACCGCGTCTCAGGCAACTCGTGGTTGGATGATGCGCTCTGAAAAATACAGTAATTTTTTTATCTTTCGTTTTTATTTTTTTTTCAAGAATATGTTAGTTCTTCCAGTTCTCAAACAATACTGTACAGAAAAGGAAGTCTCCCATATGGATGATGATTTCAAAGGGGCATACCCTCTAATTACAAACGAGAAATATAAAGCAATAAATAAATACTATCCAAATTATTCTTTTTTTTTTTTTTGAAGAGTAAGCGAGTTCTTCAATTTCTCAAAAGTAAAGAATAGAATACAAAGAGGAAACCGATCATCAAAACAGATGAAAGATTTGAAAGGGGCATACCCCTTACAACAGAAAGCAAACTAGCAAAAAACTTGCCCACAGCCCGGGCAGCAAGCTAAAGCTCAACTAAATTAAAAAGAAAATCCATTTCCAGTGCATTGATTCGAATAGGGGGAGCTCGATGACGGATAACCTTTTTACTGAACCGAATTGTGAGAGGATGTAAAGTAGAGAACTGAATGTCTTCAAAACACTGAATGCTGGACACGATCTTTCGCACTTTAAATCTCGCGATCCATGGAGACTGTGATGGACAACGCATACCGTGGAGGAGAGCTGAATCCGCTTCAAGGGAAAGTCGTTGAACCATATGTGGAATGATCTCCATAACGTTCAACGCGGCCCCATAGTAATCGAGGGAAGATTCAATGGCACCATACAGTGGTTGACATACATCACTCCAAAGGAGACCCACTGCCATGTTTCTGATTGTACAAATGGAAAATCTCCACCCTGGATGAACAACAGGCACAACATAGGAGTGGAAGTGCTGCCCGCGTAGGGGAAGATTCCAATGGCTGGAAATACCATCAGGTAAGGTAATTCCGAGATGTAAAATGCGAGTTTGGATTGTGTTAAGAACGAGATGCACCACATTCATAGCTGATTGAGTCTGCAATCTGAAGATGCGCCAATTCCTTTCACGCCGTATATGCCACACAAATGCAGAAAAAAGAAGTTTACCCAGAGTTTGTAGTCCTGCGCGATTAGGATTGAGCCGGAGTGTAATTGACTCCACTAAATCAGTACCTGAATCACACTCATTGGGAGGAAGATTAATCGTTTGAAGAAGCAAATTCCACACTAGTTGACAAAATGGGCACGTGATAAACAGGGGCTGTCTCCCAAGTACAATCACATAGTACACAGCAAGAGTCGCAAGAAACATTCCTCTCCAAGAGGAAATCCTTTGTTTTCAGTTTGCCCCTGAGGAGCATCCAAGCACAGATTGAGTGCTTTTTTATACAGCCCGGAAACCATACCAACGCACTCTAGTGCAGGTTTTGGCTGGTCAAATTTTTTGGCAAATGATATGCAGATTTAAGAGTGAAGCAACCAGTCTCTTCGAGGGTCCAAACAATCTCATCATCAAAAGCTGAACAAGGCCTTGCTTCCAAAGGGATTTTGGTAAGTATGTCCATTAGATCATGAGAAGTTGGTTGTGGGAATTGCCAGCCCCCATTGGCTATGAAATGATGAACATATAGATTAGCCCCCATCCCTAGATCATATATCGGTCACCATAGCAATCCTTCAAACGACCTTCCCGTAGCCAAGGGTCATTCCAGAACTTTTTTTGATGACCATTTCCAATCAAATATTTGACATGAGGTAATGCCATTTTACGAAGAGCCAGGATACCCTTCCGACCCCAAGAAGCGTCCTTTGGACTGGGGACATCCCAGAAAGAGCTCCCACGAAGGCAATTTGCATGAATCAAAAAATTCCAACAAGTCGGTTTTTTTTATTTTTATTTTTGAAGAATAAGTTAGTTCTTCATTTGCAAGCGAAAAAGAATAGAATACAAGATGAAGTCCTCTCATCGAAACAGATGAAAGAGATTTCAAAGGGGATAATCCCTTACAACAGAAAGGACCCTAGCAAAAAACTGGCCCACAGCCCGGGCGGCAAGCTAAAACTCATCAGAATGAAAAAGAAAATCCATTTCCAGTGCATTGATTCGAAGAAGAGGAACTCTATGACGGATAACCTTTTTACTAAACCGAATTGTGAAAGGATGTAAAGTAGAGAACCGAATCTCTTCGAACTGCTCCATGCTTGACACTATCTTTCGGACTTTAAATCTCTCAATCCGTGGAGAATGTGATCGACAGCGCATAATGTGGAGGAGAGCTGAATCTACTTCAACGGAAAGTCGCTGAACCAAATGTGGAATGAACCTGTAGGCTACAAACGTCATTTCACGCAATTCATAGACTGGGGATGCGCTCTGAAAAATTCTTTGATTTTTTTTACTTCAAAACGGGTTTCAAGAAAAATAGGGTTGAAGAGCTAAAATGTTGGGACTCCGCCCCGTTTCCGACGGACAAAAGAATCTTGTTGCAATCAATAGCCCGTATTTGAATAAAAGCGCGTGCCGGACGACTCTAGGTCATATCGGGGTATTACGGCCGAGTCTTTTGTTCGAAATGCGTTTACAACGATTCTATGCCGAAATACGCGTTTCATGATAATCTGAGATACTTTTCGCTTTAAAAGGGGTTTCAGGCCATTCAAGGGCAAGGAACGCATTGCACGAGCTTCAGGGATGTTTGGGTCTGAAAAACGTTCTTCGGGTAGTTCCTAATCTATTTTATTATGAAACCTCGTTCGATGTGAGTCTAGGAAAACACTGGCTCCAAGCCGCATTTCACAAAGTCCACGGTTGAAGGAAACGCTCTAAGAATTCCGGGGAATTCTTTTTCCTCTAAGATGGGATTCGGGCAAATTTGAACTTGAGAACTTATCTCGCGGGGTCTGGTGCCGTTGTTGAATGAGAGCCGTATTTGTTGTAATCAATAGACTACGTTTTGATAAAAACGCGTCATGGATGATTCTAGCGCATTTCTGGGGGGGCGTTGTTGTCTCCACTTTTGGTTTGAAATGCATTTCATACGATTCTGGGCCGAAATACACATTTTATGATATTTTGAGCAACGTTTTGCTTTAAAATAAGTTTCATGAGATTCTAGGGTTAGGAAAGAAATGCGAGGGTTCAAGGTTTTGTAAGACTGAATCCCGTCCTTCGGACAGTTTGTTTGGAATTTTTTGGCGGCACTCGGAAAATGTAGGTTGTAAACCGCGTCTCAGGCAACTCGTGGTTGGATGATGCGCTCTGAAAAATACAGTAATTTTTTTATCTTTCGTTTTTATTTTTTTTTCAAGAATATGTTAGTTCTTCCAGTTCTCAAACAATACTGTACAGAAAAGGAAGTCTCCCATATGGATGATGATTTCAAAGGGGCATACCCTCTAATTACAAACGAGAAATATAAAGCAATAAATAAATACTATCCAAATTATTCTTTTTTTTTTTTTTTTTTTTTTGAAGAGTAAGCGAGTTCTTCATTTTCTCAAAAGTAAAGAATAGAATACAAAGAGGAAACCGATCGTCAAAACAGATGAAAGATTTGAAAGGGGCATACCCCTTACAACAGAAAGCAAACTAGCAAAAAACTTGCCCACAGCCCGGGCAGCAAGCTAAAGCTCAACTAAATTAAAAAGAAAATCCATTTCCAGTGCATTGATTCGAATAGGGGGAGCTCGATGACGGATAACCTTTTTACTGAACCGAATTGTGAGAGGATGTAAAGTAGAGAACTGAATGTCTTCAAAACACTGAATGCTGGACACGATCTTTCGCACTTTAAATCTCGCGATCCATGGAGACTGTGATGGACAACGCATACCGTGGAGGAGAGCTGAATCTGCTTCAAGGGAAAGTCATTGAACCATATGTGGAATGATCTCCATAACGTTCAACGCGGCCCCATAGTAATCGAGGGAAGATTCAATGGCACCATACAGTGGTTGACATACATCACTCCAAAGGAGACCCACTGCCATGTTTCTGATTGTACAAATGGAAAATCTCCACCCTGGATGAACAACAGGCACAACATAGGAGTGGAAGTGCTGCCCGCGTAGGGGAAGATTCCAATGGCTGGAAATACCATCAGGTAAGGTAATTCCGAGATGTAAAATGCGAGTTTGGATTGTGTTAAGAACGAGATGCACCACATTCATAGCTGATTGAGTCTGCAATCTGAAGATGCGCCAATTCCTTTCACGCCGTATATGCCACACAAATGCAGAAAAAAGAAGTTTACCCAGAGTTTGTAGTCCTGCGCGATTAGGATTGAGCCGGAGTGTAATTGACTCCACTAAATCAGTACCTGAATCACACTCATTGGGAGGAAGATTAATCGTTTGAAGAAGCAAATTCCACACTAGTTGACAAAATGGGCACGTGATAAACAGGGGCTGTCTCCCAAGTACAATCACATAGTACACAGCAAGAGTCGCAAGAAACATTCCTCTCCAAGAGGAAATCCTTTGTTTTCAGTTTGCCCCTGAGGAGCATCCAAGCACAGATTGAGTGCTTTTTTATACAGCCCGGAAACCATACCAACGCACTCTAGTGCAGGTTTTGGCTGGTCAAATTTTTTGGCAAATGATATGCAGATTTAAGAGTGAAGCAACCAGTCTCTTCGAGGGTCCAAACAATCTCATCATCAAAAGCTGAACAAGGCCTTGCTTCCAAAGGGATTTTGGTAAGTATGTCCATTAGATCATGAGAAGTTGGTTGTGGGAATTGCCAGCCCCCATTGGCTATGAAATGATGAACATATAGATTAGCCCCCATCCCTAGATCATATATCGGTCACCATAGCAATCCTTCAAACGACCTTCCCGTAGCCAAGGGTCATTCCAGAACTTTGTTTGATGACCATTTCCTATCAAATATTTGACATGAGGTAATGCCATTTTACGAAGAGCCAGGATACCCTTCCGACCCCAAGAAGCGTCCTTTGGACTGGGGACATCCCAGAAAGAGCTCCCACGAAGGCAATTTGCATGAATCAAAAAATTCCAACAAGTCGGTTTTTTTTATTTTTATTTTTGAAGAATAAGTTAGTTCTTCATTTGCAAGCGAAAAAGAATAGAATACAAGATGAAGTCCTCTCATCGAAACAGATGAAAGAGATTTCAAAGGGGATAATCCCTTACAACAGAAAGGACCCTAGCAAAAAACTGGCCCACAGCCCGGGCGGCAAGCTAAAACTCATCAGAATGAAAAAGAAAATCCATTTCCAGTGCATTGATTCGAAGAAGAGGAACTCTATGACGGATAACCTTTTTACTAAACCGAATTGTGAAAGGATGTAAAGTAGAGAACCGAATCTCTTCGAACTGCTCCATGCTTGACACTATCTTTCGGACTTTAAATCTCTCAATCCGTGGAGAATGTGATCGACAGCGCATAATGTGGAGGAGAGCTGAATCTACTTCAACGGAAAGTCGCTGAACCAAATGTGGAATGAACCTGTAGGCTACAAACGTCATTTCACGCAATTCATAGACTGGGGATGCGCTCTGAAAAATTCTTTGATTTTTTTTACTTCAAAACGGGTTTCAAGAAAAATAGGGTTGAAGAGCTAAAATGTTGGGACTCCGCCCCGTTTCCGACGGACAAAAGAATCTTGTTGCAATCAATAGCCCGTATTTGAATAAAAGCGCGTGCCGGACGACTCTAGGTCATATCGGGGTATTACGGCCGAGTCTTTTGTTCGAAATGCGTTTACAACGATTCTATGCCGAAATACGCGTTTCATGATAATCTGAGATACTTTTCGCTTTAAAAAGGGTTTCAGGCCATTCAAGGGCAAGGAACGCATTGCACGAGCTTCAGGGATGTTTGGGTCTGAAAAACGTTCTTCGGGTAGTTCCTAATCTATTTTATTATGAAACCTCGTTCGATGTGAGTCTAGGAAAACACTGGCTCCAAGCCGCATTTCACAAAGTCCACGGTTGAAGGAAACGCTCTAAGAATTCCGGGGAATTCTTTTTCCTCTAAGATGGGATTCGGGCAAATTTGAACTTGAGAACTTATCTCGCGGGGTCTGGTGCCGTTGTTGAATGAGAGCCGTATTTGTTGTAATCAATAGACTACGTTTTGATAAAAACGCGTCATGGATGATTCTAGCGCATTTCTGGGGGGGCGTTGTTGTCTCCACTTTTGGTTTGAAATGCATTTCATACGATTCTGGACCGAAATACACATTTTATGATATTTTGAGCAACGTTTTGCTTTAAAATAAGTTTCATGAGATTCTAGGGTTAGGAAAGAAATGCGAGGGTTCAAGGTTTTGTAAGACTGAATCCCGTCCTTCGGACAGTTTGTTTGGAATTTTTTGGCGGCACTCGGAAAATGTAGGTTGTAAACCGCGTCTCAGGCAACTCGTGGTTGGATGATGCGCTCTGAAAAATACAGTAATTTTTTTATCTTTCGTTTTTATTTTTTTTTCAAGAATATGTTAGTTCTTCCAGTTCTCAAACAATACTGTACAGAAAAGGAAGTCTCCCATATGGATGATGATTTCAAAGGGGCATACCCTCTAATTACAAACGAGAAATATAAAGCAATAAATAAATACTATCCAAATTATTCTTTTTTTTTTTTTTTTTTTTTTGAAGAGTAAGCGAGTTCTTCATTTTCTCAAAAGTAAAGAATAGAATACAAAGAGGAAACCGATCGTCAAAACAGATGAAAGATTTGAAAGGGGCATACCCCTTACAACAGAAAGCAAACTAGCAAAAAACTTGCCCACAGCCCGGGCAGCAAGCTAAAGCTCAACTAAATTAAAAAGAAAATCCATTTCCAGTGCATTGATTCGAATAGGGGGAGCTCGATGACGGATAACCTTTTTACTGAACCGAATTGTGAGAGGATGTAAAGTAGAGAACTGAATGTCTTCAAAACACTGAATGCTGGACACGATCTTTCGCACTTTAAATCTCGCGATCCATGGAGACTGTGATGGACAACGCATACCGTGGAGGAGAGCTGAATCCGCTTCAAGGGAAAGTCATTGAACCATATGTGGAATGATCTCCATAACGTTCAACGCGGCCCCATAGTAATCGAGGGAAGATTCAATGGCACCATACAGTGGTTGACATACATCACTCCAAAGGAGACCCACTGCCATGTTTCTGATTGTACAAATGGAAAATCTCCACCCTGGATGAACAACAGGCACAACATAGGAGTGGAAGTGCTGCCCGCGTAGGGGAAGATTCCAATGGCTGGAAATACCATCAGGTAAGGTAATTCCGAGATGTAAAATGCGAGTTTGGATTGTGTTAAGAACGAGATGCACCACATTCATAGCTGATTGAGTCTGCAATCTGAAGATGCGCCAATTCCTTTCACGCCGTATATGCCACACAAATGCAGAAAAAAGAAGTTTACCCAGAGTTTGTAGTCCTGCGCGATTAGGATTGAGCCGGAGTGTAATTGACTCCACTAAATCAGTACCTGAATCACACTCATTGGGAGGAAGATTAATCGTTTGAAGAAGCAAATTCCACACTAGTTGACAAAATGGGCACGTGATAAACAGGGGCTGTCTCCCAAGTACAATCACATAGTACACAGCAAGAGTCGCAAGAAACATTCCTCTCCAAGAGGAAATCCTTTGTTTTCAGTTTGCCCCTGAGGAGCATCCAAGCACAGATTGAGTGCTTTTTTATACAGCCCGGAAACCATACCAACGCACTCTAGTGCAGGTTTTGGCTGGTCAAATTTTTTGGCAAATGATATGCAGATTTAAGAGTGAAGCAACCAGTCTCTTCGAGGGTCCAAACAATCTCATCATCAAAAGCTGAACAAGGCCTTGCTTCCAAAGGGATTTTGGTAAGTATGTCCATTAGATCATGAGAAGTTGGTTGTGGGAATTGCCAGCCCCCATTGGGTATGAAATGATGAACATATAGATTAGCCCCCATCCCTAGATCATATATCGGTCACCATAGCAATCCTTCAAACGACCTTCCCGTAGCCAAGGGTCATTCCAGAACTTTGTTTGATGACCATTTCCTATCAAATATTTGACATGAGGTAATGCCATTTTACGAAGAGCCAGGATACCCTTCCGACCCCAAGAAGCGTCCTTTGGACTGGGGACATCCCAGAAAGAGCTCCCACGAAGGCAATTTGCATGAATCAAAAAATTCCAACAAGTCGGTTTTTTTTATTTTTATTTTTGAAGAATAAGTTAGTTCTTCATTTGCAAGCGAAAAAGAATAGAATACAAGATGAAGTCCTCTCATCGAAACAGATGAAAGAGATTTCAAAGGGGATAATCCCTTACAACAGAAAGGACCCTAGCAAAAAACTGGCCCACAGCCCGGGCGGCAAGCTAAAACTCATCAGAATGAAAAAGAAAATCCATTTCCAGTGCATTGATTCGAAGAAGAGGAACTCTATGACGGATAACCTTTTTACTAAACCGAATTGTGAAAGGATGTAAAGTAGAGAACCGAATCTCTTCGAACTGCTCCATGCTTGACACTATCTTTCGGACTTTAAATCTCTCAATCCGTGGAGAATGTGATCGACAGCGCATAATGTGGAGGAGAGCTGAATCTACTTCAACGGAAAGTCGCTGAACCAAATGTGGAATGAACCTGTAGGCTACAAACGTCATTTCACGCAATTCATAGACTGGGGATGCGCTCTGAAAAATTCTTTGATTTTTTTTACTTCAAAACGGGTTTCAAGAAAAATAGGGTTGAAGAGCTAAAATGTTGGGACTCCGCCCCGTTTCCGACGGACAAAAGAATCTTGTTGCAATCAATAGCCCGTATTTGAATAAAAGCGCGTGCCGGACGACTCTAGGTCATATCGGGGTATTACGGCCGAGTCTTTTGTTCGAAATGCGTTTACAACGATTCTATGCCGAAATACGCGTTTCATGATAATCTGAGATACTTTTCGCTTTAAAAAGGGTTTCAGGCCATTCAAGGGCAAGGAACGCATTGCACGAGCTTCAGGGATGTTTGGGTCTGAAAAACGTTCTTCGGGTAGTTCCTAATCTATTTTATTATGAAACCTCGTTCGATGTGAGTCTAGGAAAACACTGGCTCCAAGCCGCATTTCACAAAGTCCACGGTTGAAGGAAACGCTCTAAGAATTCCGGGGAATTCTTTTTCCTCTAAGATGGGATTCGGGCAAATTTGAACTTGAGAACTTATCTCGCGGGGTCTGGTGCCGTTGTTGAATGAGAGCCGTATTTGTTGTAATCAATAGACTACGTTTTGATAAAAACGCGTCATGGATGATTCTAGCGCATTTCTGGGGGGGCGTTGTTGTCTCCACTTTTGGTTTGAAATGCATTTCATACGATTCTGGACCGAAATACACATTTTATGATATTTTGAGCAACGTTTTGCTTTAAAATAAGTTTCATGAGATTCTAGGGTTAGGAAAGAAATGCGAGGGTTCAAGGTTTTGTAAGACTGAATCCCGTCCTTCGGACAGTTTGTTTGGAATTTTTTGGCGGCACTCGGAAAATGTAGGTTGTAAACCGCGTCTCAGGCAACTCGTGGTTGGATGATGCGCTCTGAAAAATACAGTAATTTTTTTATCTTTCGTTTTTATTTTTTTTTCAAGAATATGTTAGTTCTTCCAGTTCTCAAACAATACTGTACAGAAAAGGAAGTCTCCCATATGGATGATGATTTCAAAGGGGCATACCCTCTAATTACAAACGAGAAATATAAAGCAATAAATAAATACTATCCAAATTATTCTTTTTTTTTTTTTTTTTTTTTTGAAGAGTAAGCGAGTTCTTCATTTTCTCAAAAGTAAAGAATAGAATACAAAGAGGAAACCGATCGTCAAAACAGATGAAAGATTTGAAAGGGGCATACCCCTTACAACAGAAAGCAAACTAGCAAAAAACTTGCCCACAGCCCGGGCAGCAAGCTAAAGTTCAACTAAATTAAAAAGAAAATCCATTTCCAGTGCATTGATTCGAATAGGGGGAGCTCGATGACGGATAACCTTTTTACTGAACCGAATTGTGAGAGGATGTAAAGTAGAGAACTGAATGTCTTCAAAACACTGAATGCTGGACACGATCTTTCGCACTTTAAATCTCGCGATCCATGGAGACTGTGATGGACAACGCATACCGTGGAGGAGAGCTGAATCCGCTTCAAGGGAAAGTCATTGAACCATATGTGGAATGATCTCCATAACGTTCAACGCGGCCCCATAGTAATCGAGGGAAGATTCAATGGCACCATACAGTGGTTGACATACATCACTCCAAAGGAGACCCACTGCCATGTTTCTGATTGTACAAATGGAAAATCTCCACCCTGGATGAACAACAGGCACAACATAGGAGTGGAAGTGCTGCCCGCGTAGGGGAAGATTCCAATGGCTGGAAATACCATCAGGTAAGGTAATTCCGAGATGTAAAATGCGAGTTTGGATTGTGTTAAGAACGAGATGCACCACATTCATAGCTGATTGAGTCTGCAATCTGAAGATGCGCCAATTCCTTTCACGCCGTATATGCCACACAAATGCAGAAAAAAGAAGTTTACCCAGAGTTTGTAGTCCTGCGCGATTAGGATTGAGCCGGAGTGTAATTGACTCCACTAAATCAGTACCTGAATCACACTCATTGGGAGGAAGATTAATCGTTTGAAGAAGCAAATTCCACACTAGTTGACAAAATGGGCACGTGATAAACAGGGGCTGTCTCCCAAGTACAATCACATAGTACACAGCAAGAGTCGCAAGAAACATTCCTCTCCAAGAGGAAATCCTTTGTTTTCAGTTTGCCCCTGAGGAGCATCCAAGCACAGATTGAGTGCTTTTTTATACAGCCCGGAAACCATACCAACGCACTCTAGTGCAGGTTTTGGCTGGTCAAATTTTTTGGCAAATGATATGCAGATTTAAGAGTGAAGCAACCAGTCTCTTCGAGGGTCCAAACAATCTCATCATCAAAAGCTGAACAAGGCCTTGCTTCCAAAGGGATTTTGGTAAGTATGTCCATTAGATCATGAGAAGTTGGTTGTGGGAATTGCCAGCCCCCATTGGCTATGAAATGATGAACATATAGATTAGCCCCCATCCCTAGATCATATATCGGTCACCATAGCAATCCTTCAAACGACCTTCCCGTAGCCAAGGGTCATGCCAGAACTTTGTTTGATGACCATTTCCAATCAAATATTTGACATGAGGTAATGCCATTTTACGAAGAGCCAGGATACCCTTCCGACCCCAAGAAGCGTCCTTTGGACTGGGGACATCCCAGAAAGAGCTCCCACGAAGGCAATTTGCATGAATCAAAAAATTCCAACAAGTCGGTTTTTTTTTATTTTTATTGTTGAAGAATAAGTTAGTTCTTCATTTGCAAGCGAAAAAGAATAGAATACAAGATGAAGTCCTCTCATCGAAACAGATGAAAGAGATTTCAAAGGGGATAATCCCTTACAACAGAAAGGACCCTAGCAAAAAACTGGCCCACAGCCCGGGCGGCAAGCTAAAACTCATCAGAATGAAAAAGAAAATCCATTTCCAGTGCATTGATTCGAAGAAGAGGAACTCTATGACGGATAACCTTTTTACTAAACCGAATTGTGAAAGGATGTAAAGTAGAGAACCGAATCTCTTCGAACTGCTCCATGCTTGACACTATCTTTCGGACTTTAAATCTCTCAATCCGTGGAGAATGTGATCGACAGCGCATAATGTGGAGGAGAGCTGAATCTACTTCAACGGAAAGTCGCTGAACCAAATGTGGAATGAACCTGTAGGCTACAAACGTCATTTCACGCAATTCATAGACTGGGGATGCGCTCTGAAAAATTCTTTGATTTTTTTTACTTCAAAACGGGTTTCAAGAAAAATAGGGTTGAAGAGCTAAAATGTTGGGACTCCGCCCCGTTTCCGACGGACAAAAGAATCTTGTTGCAATCAATAGCCCGTATTTGAATAAAAGCGCGTGCCGGACGACTCTAGGTCATATCGGGGTATTACGGCCGAGTCTTTTGTTCGAAATGCGTTTACAACGATTCTATGCCGAAATACGCGTTTCATGATAATCTGAGATACTTTTCGCTTTAAAAAGGGTTTCAGGCCATTCAAGGGCAAGGAACGCATTGCACGAGCTTCAGGGATGTTTGGGTCTGAAAAACGTTCTTCGGGTAGTTCCTAATCTGTTTTATTATGAAACCTCGTTAGATGTGAGTCTAGGAAAACACTGGCTCCAAGCCGCATTTCACAAAGTCCACGGTTGAAGGAAACGCTCTAAGAATTCCGGGGAATTCTTTTTCCTCTAAGATGGGATTCGGGCAAATTTGAACTTGAGAACTTATCTCGCGGGGTCTGGTGCCGTTGTTGAATGAGAGCCGTATTTGTTGTAATCAATAGACTACGTTTTGATAAAAACGCGTCATGGATGATTCTAGCGCATTTCTGGGGGGGCGTTGTTGTCTCCACTTTTGGTTTGAAATGCATTTCATACGATTCTGGGCCGAAATACACATTTTATGATATTTTGAGCAACGTTTTGCTTTAAAATAAGTTTCATGAGATTCTAGGGTTAGGAAAGAAATGCGAGGGTTCAAGGTTTTGTAAGACTGAATCCCGTCCTTCGGACAGTTTGTTTGGAATTTTTTGGCGGCACTCGGAAAATGTAGGTTGTAAACCGCGTCTCAGGCAACTCGTGGTTGGATGATGCGCTCTGAAAAATACAGTAATTTTTTTATCTTTCGTTTTTATTTTTTTTTCAAGAATATGTTAGTTCTTCCAGTTCTCAAACAATACTGTACAGAAAAGGAAGTCTCCCATATGGATGAAGATTTCAAAGGGGCATACCCTCTAATTACAAACGAGAAATATAAAGCAATAAATAAATACTATCCAAATTATTCTTTTTTTTTTTTTTTTTTTTTTGAAGAGTAAGCGAGTTCTTCATTTTCTCAAAAGTAAAGAATAGAATACAAAGAGGAAACCGATCATCAAAACAGATGAAAGATTTGAAAGGGGCATACCCCTTACAACAGAAAGCAAACTAGCAAAAAACTTGCCCACAGCCCGGGCAGCAAGCTAAAGCTCAACTAAATTAAAAAGAAAATCCATTTCCAGTGCATTGATTCGAATAGGGGGAGCTCGATGACGGATAACCTTTTTACTGAACCGAATTGTGAGAGGATGTAAAGTAGAGAACTGAATGTCTTCAAAACACTGAATGCTGGACACGATCTTTCGCACTTTAAATCTCGCGATCCATGGAGACTGTGATGGACAACGCATACCGTGGAGGAGAGCTGAATCCGCTTCAAGCGAAAGTCGTTGAACCATATGTGGAATGATCTCCATAACGTTCAACGCGGCCCCATAGTAATCGAGGGAAGATTCAGTGGCACCATACAGTGGTTGACATACATCACTCCAAAGGAGACCCACTGCCATGTTTCTGATTGTACAAATGGAAAATCTCCACCCTGGATGAACAACAGGCACAACATAGGAGTGGAAGTGCTGCCCGCGTAGGGGAAGATTCCAATGGCTGGAAATACCATCAGGTAAGGTAATTCCGAGATGTAAAATGCGAGTTTGGATTGTGTTAAGAACGAGATGCACCACATTCATAGCTGATTGAGTCTGCAATCTGAAGATGCGCCAATTCCTTTCACGCCGTATATGCCACACAAATGCAGAAAAAAGAAGTTTACCCAGAGTTTGTAGTCCTGCGCGATTAGGATTGAGCCGGAGTGTAATTGACTCCACTAAATCAGTACCTGAATCACACTCATTGGGAGGAAGATTAATCGTTTGAAGAAGCAAATTCCACACTAGTTGACAAAATGGGCACGTGATAAACAGGGGCTGTCTCCCAAGTACAATCACATAGTACACAGCAAGAGTCGCAAGAAACATTCCTCTCCAAGAGGAAATCCTTTGTTTTCAGTTTGCCCCTGAGGAGCATCCAAGCACAGATTGAGTGCTTTTTTATACAGCCCGGAAACCATAGCAACGCACTCTAGTGCAGGTTTTGGCTGGTCAAATTTTTTGGCAAATGATATGCAGATTTAAGAGTGAAGCAACCAGTCTCTTCGAGGGTCCAAACAATCTCATCATCAAAAGCTGAACAAGGCCTTGCTTCCAAAGGGATTTTGGTAAGTATGTCCATTAGATCATGAGAAGTTGGCTGTGGGAATTGCCAGCCCCCATTGGCTATGAAATGATGAACATATAGATTAGCCCCCATCCCTAGATCATATATCGGTCACCATAGCAATCCTTCAAACGACCTTCCCGTAGCCAAGGGTCATTCCAGAACTTTGTTTGATGACCATTTCCAATCAAATATTTGACATGAGGTAATGCCATTTTACGAAGAGCCAGGATACCCTTCCGACCCCAAGAAGCGTCCTTTGGACTGGGGACATCCCAGAAAGAGCTCCCACGAAGGCAATTTGCATGAATCAAAAAATTCCAACAAGTCGGTTTTTTTTATTTTTATTTTTGAAGAATAAGTTAGTTCTTCATTTGCAAGCGAAAAAGAATAGAATACAAGATGAAGTCCTCTCATCGAAACAGATGAAAGAGATTTCAAAGGGGATAATCCCTTACAACAGAAAGGACCCTAGCAAAAAACTGGCCCACAGCCCGGGCGGCAAGCTAAAACTCATCAGAATGAAAAAGAAAATCCATTTCCAGTGCATTGATTCGAAGAAGAGGAACTCTATGACGGATAACCTTTTTACTAAACCGAATTGTGAAAGGATGTAAAGTAGAGAACCGAATCTCTTCGAACTGCTCCATGCTTGACACTATCTTTCGGACTTTAAATCTCTCAATCCGTGGAGAATGTGATCGACAGCGCATAATGTGGAGGAGAGCTGAATCTACTTCAACGGAAAGTCGCTGAACCAAATGTGGAATGAACCTGTAGGCTACAAACGTCATTTCACGCAATTCATAGACCGGGGATGCGCTCTGAAAAATTCTTTGATTTTTTTTACTTCAAAACGGGTTTCAAGAAAAATAGGGTTGAAGAGCTAAAATGTTGGGACTCCGCCCCGTTTCCGACGGACAAAAGAATCTTGTTGCAATCAATAGCCCGTATTTGAATAAAAGCGCGTGCCGGACGACTCTAGGTCATATCGGGGTATTACGGCCGAGTCTTTTGTTCGAAATGCGTTTACAACGATTCTATGCCGAAATACGCGTTTCATGATAATCTGAGATACTTTTCGCTTTAAAAAGGGTTTCAGGCCATTCAAGGGCAAGGAACGCATTGCACGAGCTTCAGGGATGTTTGGGTCTGAAAAACGTTCTTCGGGTAGTTCCTAATCTATTTTATTATGAAACCTCGTTCGATGTGAGTCTAGGAAAACACTGGCTCCAAGCCGCATTTCACAAAGTCCATGGTTGAAGGAAACGCTCTAAGAATTCCGGGGAATTCTTTTTCCTCTAAGATGGGATTCGGGCAAATTTGAACTTGAGAACTTATCTCGCGGGGTCTGGTGCCGTTGTTGAATGAGAGCCGTATTTGTTGTAATCAATAGACTACGTTTTGATAAAAACGCGTCATAGATGATTCTAGCGCATTTCTGGGGGGGGCGTTGTTGTCTCCACTTTTGGTTTGAAATGCATTTCATACGATTCTGGGCCGAAATACACATTTTATGATATTTTGAGCAACGTTTTGCTTTAAAATAAGTTTCATGAGATTCTAGGGTTAGGAAAGAAATGCGAGGGTTCAAGGTTTTGTAAGACTGAATCCCGTCCTTCGGACAGTTTGTTTGGAATTTTTTGGCGGCACTCGGAAAATGTAGGTTGTAAACCGCGTCTCAGGCAACTCGTGGTTGGATGATGCGCTCTGAAAAATACAGTAATTTTTTTATCTTTCGTTTTTATTTTTTTTTCAAGAATATGTTAGTTCTTCCAGTTCTCAAACAATACTGTACAGAAAAGGAAGTCTCCCATATGGATGATGATTTCAAAGGGGCATACCCTCTAATTACAAACGAGAAATATAAAGCAATAAATAAATACTATCCAAATTATTCTTTTTTTTTTTTTTTTTTTTTTTGAAGAGTAAGCGAGTTCTTCATTTTCTCAAAAGTAAAGAATAGAATACAAAGAGGAAACCGATCATCAAAACAGATGAAAGATTTGAAAGGGGCATACCCCTTACAACAGAAAGCAAACTAGCAAAAAACTTGCCCACAGCCCGGGCAGCAAGCTAAAGCTCAA
The DNA here is from genome assembly GCA_029852735.1 of Persea americana. NCBI lineage: Eukaryota > Viridiplantae > Streptophyta > Magnoliopsida > Laurales > Lauraceae > Persea > Persea americana. Next base: position 25,434,424 of record CM056817.1, read on the forward strand.
CTAAATTAAAAAGAAAATCCATTTCCAGTGCATTGATTCGAATAGGGGGAGCTCGATGACGGATAACCTTTTTACTGAACCGAATTGTGAGAGGATGTAAAGTAGAGAACTGAATGTCTTCAAAACACTGAATGCTGGACACGATCTTTCGCACTTTAAATCTCGCGATCCATGGAGACTGTGATGGACAACGCATACCGTGGAGGAGAGCTGAATCCGCTTCAAGGGAAAGTCGTTGAACCATATGTGGAATGATCTCCATAACGTTCAACGCGGCCCCATAGTAATCGAGGGAAGATTCAGTGGCACCATACAGTGGTTGACATACATCACTCCAAAGGAGACCCACTGCCATGTTTCTGATTGTACAAATGGAAAATCTCCACCCTGGATGAACAACAGGCACAACATAGGAGTGGAAGTGCTGCCCGCGTAGGGGAAGATTCCAATGGCTGGAAATACCATCAGGTAAGGTAATTCCGAGATGTAAAATGCGAGTTTGGATTGTGTTAAGAACGAGATGCACCACATTCATAGCTGATTGAGTCTGCAATCTGAAGATGCGCCAATTCCTTTCACGCCGTATATGCCACACAAATGCAGAAAAAAGAAGTTTACCCAGAGTTTGTAGTCCTGCGCGATTAGGATTGAGCCGGAGTGTAATTGACTCCACTAAATCAGTACCTGAATCACACTCATTGGGAGGAAGATTAATCGTTTGAAGAAGCAAATTCCACACTAGTTGACAAAATGGGCACGTGATAAACAGGGGCTGTCTCCCAAGTACAATCACATAGTACACAGCAAGAGTCGCAAGAAACATTCCTCTCCAAGAGGAAATCCTTTGTTTTCAGTTTGCCCCTGAGGAGCATCCAAGCACAGATTGAGTGCTTTTTTATACAGCCCGGAAACCATAGCAACGCACTCTAGTGCAGGTTTTGGCTGGTCAAATTTTTTGGCAAATGATATGCAGATTTAAGAGTGAAGCAACCAGTCTCTTCGAGGGTCCAAACAATCTCATCATCAAAAGCTGAACAAGGCCTTGCTTCCAAAGGGATTTTGGTAAGTATGTCCATTAGATCATGAGAAGTTGGCTGTGGGAATTGCCAGCCCCCATTGGCTATGAAATGATGAACATATAGATTAGCCCCCATCCCTAGATCATATATCGGTCACCATAGCAATCCTTCAAACGACCTTCCCGTAGCCAAGGGTCATTCCAGAACTTTGTTTGATGACCATTTCCAATCAAATATTTGACATGAGGTAATGCCATTTTACGAAGAGCCAGGATACCCTTCCGACCCCAAGAAGCGTCCTTTGGACTGGGGACATCCCAGAAAGAGCTCCCACGAAGGCAATTTGCATGAATCAAAAAATTCCAACAAGTCGGTTTTTTTTATTTTTATTTTTGAAGAATAAGTTAGTTCTTCATTTGCAAGCGAAAAAGAATAGAATACAAGATGAAGTCCTCTCATCGAAACAGATGAAAGAGATTTCAAAGGGGATAATCCCTTACAACAGAAAGGACCCTAGCAAAAAACTGGCCCACAGCCCGGGCGGCAAGCTAAAACTCATCAGAATGAAAAAGAAAATCCATTTCCAGTGCATTGATTCGAAGAAGAGGAACTCTATGACGGATAACCTTTTTACTAAACCGAATTGTGAAAGGATGTAAAGTAGAGAACCGAATCTCTTCGAACTGCTCCATGCTTGACACTATCTTTCGGACTTTAAATCTCTCAATCCGTGGAGAATGTGATCGACAGCGCATAATGTGGAGGAGAGCTGAATCTACTTCAACGGAAAGTCGCTGAACCAAATGTGGAATGAACCTGTAGGCTACAAACGTCATTTCACGCAATTCATAGACTGGGGATGCGCTCTGAAAAATTCTTTGATTTTTTTTACTTCAAAACGGGTTTCAAGAAAAATAGGGTTGAAGAGCTAAAATGTTGGGACTCCGCCCCGTTTCCGACGGACAAAAGAATCTTGTTGCAATCAATAGCCCGTATTTGAATAAAAGCGCGTGCCGGACGACTCTAGGTCATATCGGGGTATTACGGCCGAGTCTTTTGTTCGAAATGCGTTTACAACGATTCTATGCCGAAATACGCGTTTCATGATAATCTGAGATACTTTTCGCTTTAAAAAGGGTTTCAGGCCATTCAAGGGCAAGGAACGCATTGCACGAGCTTCAGGGATGTTTGGGTCTGAAAAACGTTCTTCGGGTAGTTCCTAATCTATTTTATTATGAAACCTCGTTCGATGTGAGTCTAGGAAAACACTGGCTCCAAGCCGCATTTCACAAAGTCCACGGTTGAAGGAAACGCTCTAAGAATTCCAGGGAATTCTTTTTCCTCTAAGATGGGATTCGGGCAAATTTGAACTTGAGAACTTATCTGGCGGGGTCTGGTGCCGTTGTTGAATGAGAGCCGTATTTGTTGTAATCAATAGACTACGTTTTGATAAAAACGCGTCATGGATGATTCTAGCGCATTTCTGGGGGGGCGTTGTTGTCTCCACTTTTGGTTTGAAATGCATTTCATACGATTCTGGGCCGAAATACACATTTTATGATATTTTGAGCAACGTTTTGCTTTAAAATAAGTTTCATGAGATTCTAGGGTTAGGAAAGAAATGCGAGGGTTCAAGGTTTTGTAAGACTGAATCCCGTCCTTCGGACAGTTTGTTTGGAATTTTTTGGCGGCACTCGGAAAATGTAGGTTGTAAACCGCGTCTCAGGCAACTCGTGGTTGGATGATGCGCTCTGAAAAATACAGTAATTTTTTTATCTTTCGTTTTTATTTTTTTTTCAAGAATATGTTAGTTCTTCCAGTTCTCAAACAATACTGTACAGAAAAGGAAGTCTCCCATATGGATGATGATTTCAAAGGGGCATACCCTCTAATTACAAACGAGAAATATAAAGCAATAAATAAATACTATCCAAATTATTCTTTTTTTTTTTTTTTTTTTTTTTGAAGAGTAAGCGAGTTCTTCATTTTCTCAAAAGTAAAGAATAGAATACAAAGAGGAAACCGATCATCAAAACAGATGAAAGATTTGAAAGGGGCATACCCCTTACAACAGAAAGCAAACTAGCAAAAAACTTGCCCACAGCCCGGGCAGCAAGCTAAAGCTCAACTAAATTAAAAAGAAAATCCATTTCCAGTGCATTGATTCGAATAGGGGGAGCTCGATGACGGATAACCTTTTTACTGAACCGAATTGTGAGAGGATGTAAAGTAGAGAACTGAATGTCTTCAAAACACTGAATGCTGGACACGATCTTTCGCACTTTAAATCTCGCGATCCATGGAGACTGTGATGGACAACGCATACCGTGGAGGAGAGCTGAATCCGCTTCAAGGGAAAGTCGTTGAACCATATGTGGAATGATCTCCATAACGTTCAACGCGGCCCCATAGTAATCGAGGGAAGATTCAGTGGCACCATACAGTGGTTGACATACATCACTCCAAAGGAGACCCACTGCCATGTTTCTGATTGTACAAATGGAAAATCTCCACCCTGGATGAACAACAGGCACAACATAGGAGTGGAAGTGCTGCCCGCGTAGGGGAAGATTCCAATGGCTGGAAATACCATCAGGTAAGGTAATTCCGAGATGTAAAATGCGAGTTTGGATTGTGTTAAGAACGAGATGCACCACATTCATAGCTGATTGAGTCTGCAATCTGAAGATGCGCCAATTCCTTTCACGCCGTATATGCCACACAAATGCAGAAAAAAGAAGTTTACCCAGAGTTTGTAGTCCTGCGCGATTAGGATTGAGCCGGAGTGTAATTGACTCCACTAAATCAGTACCTGAATCACACTCATTGGGAGGAAGATTAATCGTTTGAAGAAGCAAATTCCACACTAGTTGACAAAATGGGCACGTGATAAACAGGGGCTGTCTCCCAAGTACAATCACATAGTACACAGCAAGAGTCGCAAGAAACATTCCTCTCCAAGAGGAAATCCTTTGTTTTCAGTTTGCCCCTGAGGAGCATCCAAGCACAGATTGAGTGCTTTTTTATACAGCCCGGAAACCATAGCAACGCACTCTAGTGCAGGTTTTGGCTGGTCAAATTTTTTGGCAAATGATATGCAGATTTAAGAGTGAAGCAACCAGTCTCTTCGAGGGTCCAAACAATCTCATCATCAAAAGCTGAACAAGGCCTTGCTTCCAAAGGGATTTTGGTAAGTATGTCCATTAGATCATGAGAAGTTGGCTGTGGGAATTGCCAGCCCCCATTGGCTATGAAATGATGAACATATAGATTAGCCCCCATCCCTAGATCATATATCGGTCACCATAGCAATCCTTCAAACGACCTTCCCGTAGCCAAGGGTCATTCCAGAACTTTGTTTGATGACCATTTCCAATCAAATATTTGACATGAGGTAATGCCATTTTACGAAGAGCCAGGATACCCTTCCGACCCCAAGAAGCGTCCTTTGGACTGGGGACATCCCAGAAAGAGCTCCCACGAAGGCAATTTGCATGAATCAAAAAATTCCAACAAGTCGGTTTTTTTTATTTTTATTTTTGAAGAATAAGTTAGTTCTTCATTTGCAAGCGAAAAAGAATAGAATACAAGATGAAGTCCTCTCATCGAAACAGATGAAAGAGATTTCAAAGGGGATAATCCCTTACAACAGAAAGGACCCTAGCAAAAAACTGGCCCACAGCCCGGGCGGCAAGCTAAAACTCATCAGAATGAAAAAGAAAATCCATTTCCAGTGCATTGATTCGAAGAAGAGGAACTCTATGACGGATAACCTTTTTACTAAACCGAATTGTGAAAGGATGTAAAGTAGAGAACCGAATCTCTTCGAACTGCTCCATGCTTGACACTATCTTTCGGACTTTAAATCTCTCAATCCGTGGAGAATGTGATCGACAGCGCATAATGTGGAGGAGAGCTGAATCTACTTCAACGGAAAGTCGCTGAACCAAATGTGGAATGAACCTGTAGGCTACAAACGTCATTTCACGCAATTCATAGACTGGGGATGCGCTCTGAAAAATTCTTTGATTTTTTTTACTTCAAAACGGGTTTCAAGAAAAATAGGGTTGAAGAGCTAAAATGTTGGGACTCCGCCCCGTTTCCGACAGACAAAAGAATCTTGTTGCAATCAATAGCCCGTATTTGAATAAAAGCGCGTGCCGGACGACTCTAGGTCATATCGGGGTATTACGGCCGAGTCTTTTGTTCGAAATGCGTTTACAACGATTCTATGCCGAAATACGCGTTTCATGATAATCTGAGATACTTTTCGCTTTAAAAAGGGTTTCAGGCCAATCAAGGGCAAGGAACGCATTGCACGAGCTTCAGGGATGTTTGGGTCTGAAAAACGTTCTTCGGGTAGTTCCTAATCTATTTTATTATGAAACCTCGTTCGATGTGAGTCTAGGAAAACACTGGCTCCAAGCCGCATTTCACAAAGTCCACGGTTGAAGGAACCGCTCTAAGAATTCCGGGGAATTCCTTTTCCTCTAAGATGGGATTCGGGCAAATTTGAACTTGTGAACTTATCTGGCGGGGTCTGGTGCCGTTGTTGAATGAGAGCCGTATTTGTTGTAATCAATAGACTACGTTTTGATAAAAACGCGTCATGGATGATTCTAGCGCATTTCTGGGGGGGCGTTGTTGTCTCCACTTTTGGTTTGAAATGCATTTCATACGATTCTGGGCCGAAATACACATTTTATGATATTTTGAGCAACTTTTTGCTTTAAAATAAGTTTCATGAGATTCTAGGGTTAGGAAAGAAATGCGAGGGTTCAAGGTTTTGTAAGACTGAATCCCGTCCTTCGGACAGTTTGTTTGGAATTTTTTGGCGGCACTCGGAAAATGTAGGTTGTAAACCGCGTCTCAGGCAACTCGTGGTTGGATGATGCGCTCTGAAAAATACAGTAATTTTTTTATCTTTCGTTTTTATTTTTTTTTCAAGAATATGTTAGTTCTTCCAGTTCTCAAACAATACTGTACAGAAAAGGAAGTCTCCCATATGGATGATGATTTCAAAGGGGCATACCCTCTAATTACAAACGAGAAATATAAAGCAATAAATAAATACTATCCAAATTATTCTTTTTTTTTTTTTTTTTTTTTTGAAGAGTAAGCGAGTTCTTCATTTTCTCAAAAGTAAAGAATAGAATACAAAGAGGAAACCGATCATCAAAACAGATGAAAGATTTGAAAGGGGCATACCCCTTACAACAGAAAGCAAACTAGCAAAAAACTTGCCCACAGCCCAGGCAGCAAGCTAAAGCTCAACTAAATTAAAAAGAAAATCCATTTCCAGTGCATTGATTCGAATAGGGGGAGCTCGATGACGGATAACCTTTTTACTGAACCGAATTGTGAGAGGATGTAAAGTAGAGAACTGAATGTCTTCAAAACACTGAATGCTGGACACGATCTTTCGCACTTTAAATCTCGCGATCCATGGAGACTGTGATGGACAACGCATACCGTGGAGGAGAGCTGAATCCGCTTCAAGGGAAAGTCGTTGAACCATATGTGGAATGATCTCCATAACGTTCAACGCGGCCCCATAGTAATCGAGGGAAGATTCAGTGGCACCATACAGTGGTTGACATACATCACTCCAAAGGAGACCCACTGCCATGTTTCTGATTGTACAAATGGAAAATCTCCACCCTGGATGAACAACAGGCACAACATAGGAGTGGAAGTGCTGCCCGCGTAGGGGAAGATTCCAATGGCTGGAAATACCATCAGGTAAGGTAATTCCGAGATGTAAAATGCGAGTTTGGATTGTGTTAAGAACGAGATGCACCACATTCATAGCTGATTGAGTCTGCAATCTGAAGATGCGCCAATTCCTTTCACGCCGTATATGCCACACAAATGCAGAAAAAAGAAGTTTACCCAGAGTTTGTAGTCCTGCGCGATTAGGATCGCATTGAGCCGGAGTGTAATTGACTCCACTAAATCAGTACCTGAATCACACTCATTGGGAGGAAGATTAATCGTTTGAAGAAGCAAATTCCACACTAGTTGACAAAATGGGCACGTGATAAACAGGGGCTGTCTCCCAAGTACAATCACATAGTACACAGCAAGAGTCGCAAGAAACATTCCTCTCCAAGAGGAAATCCTTTGTTTTCAGTTTGCCCCTGAGGAGCATCCAAGCACAGATTGAGTGCTTTTTTATACAGCCCGGAAACCATACCAACGCACTCTAGTGCAGGTTTTGGCTGGTCAAATTTTTTGGCAAATGATATGCAGATTTAAGAGTGAAGCAACCAGTCTCTTCGAGGGTCCAAACAATCTCATCATCAAAAGCTGAACAAGGCCTTGCTTCCAAAGGGATTTTTGTAAGTATGTCCATTAGATCATGAGAAGTTGGTTGTGGGAATTGCCAGCCCCCATTGGCTATGAAATGATGAACATATAGATTAGCCCCCATCCCTAGATCATATATCGGTCACCATAGCAATCCTTCAAACGACCTTCCCGTAGCCAAGGGTCATTCCAGAACTTTGTTTGATGACCATTTCCAATCAAATATTTGACATGAGGTAATGCCATTTTACGAAGAGCCAGGATACCCTTCCGACCCCAAGAAGCGTCCTTTGGACTGGGGACATCCCAGAAAGAGCTCCCACGAAGGCAATTTGCATGAATCAAAAAATTCCAACAAGTCGGTTTTTTTTATTTTTATTTTTGAAGAATAAGTTAGTTCTTCATTTGCAAGCGAAAAAGAATAGAATACAAGATGAAGTCCTCTCATCGAAACAGATGAAAGAGATTTCAAAGGGGATAATCCCTTACAACAGAAAGGACCCTAGCAAAAAACTGGCCCACAGCCCGGGCGGCAAGCTAAAACTCATCAGAATGAAAAAGAAAATCCATTTCCAGTGCATTGATTCGAAGAAGAGGAACTCTATGACGGATAACCTTTCTACTAAACCGAATTGTGAAAGGATGTAAAGTAGAGAACCGAATCTCTTCGAACTGCTCCATGCTTGACACTATCTTTCGGACTTTAAATCTCTCAATCCGCGGAGAATGTGATCGACAGCGCATAATGTGGAGGAGAGCTGAATCTACTTCAACGGAAAGTCGCTGAACCAAATGTGGAATGAACCTGTAGGCTACAAACGTCATTTCACGCAATTCATAGACTGGGGATGCGCTCTGAAAAATTCTTTGATTTTTTTTACTTCAAAACGGGTTTCAAGAAAAATAGGGTTGAAGAGCTAAAATGTTGGGACTCCGCCCCGTTTCCGACGGACAAAAGAATCTTGTTGCAATCAATAGCCCGTATTTGAATAAAAGCGCGTGCCGGACGACTCTAGGTCATATCGGGGTATTACGGCCGAGTCTTTTGTTCGAAATGCGTTTACAACGATTCTATGCCGAAATACGCGTTTCATGATAATCTGAGATACTTTTCGCTTTAAAAAGGGTTTCAGGCCAATCAAGGGCAAGGAACGCATTGCACGAGCTTCAGGGATGTTTGGGTCTGAAAAACGTTCTTCGGGTAGTTCCTAATCTATTTTATTATGAAACCTCGTTCGATGTGAGTCTAGGAAAACACTGGCTCCAAGCCGCATTTCACAAAGTCCACGGTTGAAGGAACCGCTCTAAGAATTCCGGGGAATTCCTTTTCCTCTAAGATGGGATTCGGGCAAATTTGAACTTGAGAACTTATCTGGCGGGGTCTGGTGCCGTTGTTGAATGAGAGCCGTATTTGTTGTAATCAATAGACTACGTTTTGATAAAAACGCGTCATGGATGATTCTAGCGCATTTCTGGGGGGGCGTTGTTGTCTCCACTTTTGGTTTGAAATGCATTTCATACGATTCTGGGCCGAAATACACATTTTATGATATTTTGAGCAACGTTTTGCTTTAAAATAAGTTTCATGAGATTCTAGGGTTAGGAAAGAAATGCGAGGGTTCAAGGTTTTGTAAGACTGAATCCCGTCCTTCGGACAGTTTGTTTGGAATTTTTTGGCGGCACTCGGAAAATGTAGGTTGTAAACCGCGTCTCAGGCAACTCGTGGTTGGATGATGCGCTCTGAAAAATACAGTAATTTTTTTATCTTTCGTTTTTATTTTTTTTTCAAGAATATGTTAGTTCTTCCAGTTCTCAAACAATACTGTACAGAAAAGGAAGTCTCCCATATGGATGATGATTTCAAAGGGGCATACCCTCTAATTACAAACGAGAAATATAAAGCAATAAATAAATACTATCCAAATTATTCTTTTTTTTTTTTTTTTTTTTTTTGAAGAGTAAGCGAGTTCTTCATTTTCTCAAAAGTAAAGAATAGAATACAAAGAGGAAACCGATCATCAAAACAGATGAAAGATTTGAAAGGGGCATACCCCTTACAACAGAAAGCAAACTAGCAAAAAACTTGCCCACAGCCCGGGCAGCAAGCTAAAGCTCAACTAAATTAAAAAGAAAATCCATTTCCAGTGCATTGATTCGAATAGGGGGAGCTCGATGACGGATAACCTTTTTACTGAACCGAATTGTGAGAGGATGTAAAGTAGAGAACTGAATGTCTTCAAAACACTGAATGCTGGACACGATCTTTCGCACTTTAAATCTCGCGATCCATGGAGACTGTGATGGACAACGCATACCGTGGAGGAGAGCTGAATCCGCTTCAAGGGAAAGTCGTTGAACCATATGTGGAATGATCTCCATAACGTTCAACGCGGCCCCATAGTAATCGAGGGAAGATTCAGTGGCACCATACAGTGGTTGACATACATCACTCCAAAGGAGACCCACTGCCATGTTTCTGATTGTACAAATGGAAAATCTCCACCCTGGATGAACAACAGGCACAACATAGGAGTGGAAGTGCTGCCCGCGTAGGGGAAGATTCCAATGGCTGGAAATACCATCAGGTAAGGTAATTCCGAGATGTAAAATGCGAGTTTGGATTGTGTTAAGAACGAGATGCACCACATTCATAGCTGATTGAGTCTGCAATCTGAAGATGCGCCAATTCCTTTCACGCCGTATATGCCACACAAATGCAGAAAAAAGAAGTTTACCCAGAGTTTGTAGTCCTGCGCGATTAGGATTGAGCCGGAGTGTAATTGACTCCACTAAATCAGTACCTGAATCACACTCATTGGGAGGAAGATTAATCGTTTGAAGAAGCAAATTCCACACTAGTTGACAAAATGGGCACGTGATAAACAGGGGCTGTCTCCCAAGTACAATCACATAGTACACAGCAAGAGTCGCAAGAAACATTCCTCTCCAAGAGGAAATCCTTTGTTTTCAGTTTGCCCCTGAGGAGCATCCAAGCACAGATTGAGTGCTTTTTTATACAGCCCGGAAACCATACCAACGCACTCTAGTGCAGGTTTTGGCTGGTCAAATTTTTTGGCAAATGATATGCAGATTTAAGAGTGAAGCAACCAGTCTCTTCGAGGGTCCAAACAATCTCATCATCAAAAGCTGAACAAGGCCTTGCTTCCAAAGGGATTTTGGTAAGTATGTCCATTAGATCATGAGAAGTTGGTTGTGGGAATTGCCAGCCCCCATTGGCTATGAAATGATGAACATATAGATTAGCCCCCATCCCTAGATCATATATCGGTCACCATAGCAATCCTTCAAACGACCTTCCCGTAGCCAAGGGTCATTCCAGAACTTTGTTTGATGACCATTTCCAATCAAATATTTGACATGAGGTAATGCCATTTTACGAAGAGCCAGGATACCCTTCCGACCCCAAGAAGCGTCCTTTGGACTGGGGACATCCCAGAAAGAGCTCCCACGAAGGCAATTTGCATGAATCAAAAAATTCCAACAAGTCGGTTTTTTTTATTTTTATTTTTGAAGAATAAGTTAGTTCTTCATTTGCAAGCGAAAAAGAATAGAATACAAGATGAAGTCCTCTCATCGAAACAGATGAAAGAGATTTCAAAGGGGATAATCCCTTACAACAGAAAGGACCCTAGCAAAAAACTGGCCCACAGCCCGGGCGGCAAGCTAAAACTCATCAGAATGAAAAAGAAAATCCATTTCCAGTGCATTGATTCGAAGAAGAGGAACTCTATGACGGATAACCTTTTTACTAAACCGAATTGTGAAAGGATGTAAAGTAGAGAACCGAATCTCTTCGAACTGCTCCATGCTTGACACTATCTTTCGGACTTTAAATCTCTCAATCCGTGGAGAATGTGATCGACAGCGCATAATGTGGAGGAGAGCTGAATCTACTTCAACGGAAAGTCGCTGAACCAAATGTGGAATGAACCTGTAGGCTACAAACGTCATTTCACGCAATTCATAGACGGGGGATGCGCTCTGAAAAATTCTTTGATTTTTTTTACTTCAAAACGGGTTTCAAGAAAAATAGGGTTGAAGAGCTAAAATGTTGGGACTCCGCCCCGTTTCCGACGGACAAAAGAATCTTGTTGCAATCAATAGCCCGTATTTGAATAAAAGCGCGTGCCGGACGACTCTAGGTCATATCGGGGTATTACGGCCGAGTCTTTTGTTCGAAATGCGTTTACAACGATTCTATGCCGAAATACGCGTTTCATGATAATCTGAGATACTTTTCGCTTTAAAAAGGGTTTCAGGCCAATCAAGGGCAAGGAACGCATTGCACGAGCTTCAGGGATGTTTGGGTCTGAAAAACGTTCTTCGGGTAGTTCCTAATCTATTTTATTATGAAACCTCGTTCGATGTGAGTCTAGGAAAACACTGGCTCCAAGCCGCATTTCACAAAGTCCACGGTTGAAGGAACCGCTCTAAGAATTCCGGGGAATTCCTTTTCCTCTAAGATGGGATTCGGGCAAATTTGAACTTGAGAACTTATCTGGCGGGGTCTGGTGCCGTTGTTGAATGAGAGCCGTATTTGTTGTAATCAATAGACTACGTTTTGATAAAAACGCGTCATGGATGATTCTAGCGCATTTCTGGGGGGGCGTTGTTGTCTCCACTTTTGGTTTGAAATGCATTTCATACGATTCTGGGCCGAAATACACATTTTATGATATTTTGAGCAACGTTTTGCTTTAAAATAAGTTTCATGAGATTCTAGGGTTAGGAAAGAAATGCGAGGGTTCAAGGTTTTGTAAGACTGAATCCCGTCCTTCGGACAGTTTGTTTGGAATTTTTTGGCGGCACTCGGAAAATGTAGGTTGTAAACCGCGTCTCAGGCAACTCGTGGTTGGATGATGCGCTCTGAAAAATACAGTAATTTTTTTATCTTTCGTTTTTATTTTTTTTTCAAGAATATGTTAGTTCTTCCAGTTCTCAAACAATACTGTACAGAAAAGGAAGTCTCCCATATGGATGATGATTTCAAAGGGGCATACCCTCTAATTACAAACGAGAAATATAAAGCAATAAATAAATACTATCCAAATTATTCTTTTTTTTTTTTTTTTTTTTTGAAGAGTAAGCGAGTTCTTCATTTTCTCAAAAGTAAAGAATAGAATACAAAGAGGAAACCGATCATCAAAACAGATGAAAGATTTGAAAGGGGCATACCCCTTACAACAGAAAGCAAACTAGCAAAAAACTTGCCCACAGCCCGGGCAGCAAGCTAAAGCTCAACTAAATTAAAAAGAAAATCCATTTCCAGTGCATTGATTCGAATAGGGGGAGCTCGATGACGGATAACCTTTTTACTGAACCGAATTGTGAGAGGATGTAAAGTAGAGAACTGAATGTCTTCAAAACACTGAATGCTGGACACGATCTTTCGCACTTTAAATCTCGCGATCCATGGAGACTGTGATGGACAACGCATACCGTGGAGGAGAGCTGAATCCGCTTCAAGGGAAAGTCGTTGAACCATATGTGGAATGATCTCCATAACGTTCAACGCGGCCCCATAGTAATCGAGGGAAGATTCAGTGGCACCATACAGTGGTTGACATACATCACTCCAAAGGAGACCCACTGCCATGTTTCTGATTGTACAAATGGAAAATCTCCACCCTGGATGAACAACAGGCACAACATAGGAGTGGAAGTGCTGCCCGCGTAGGGGAAGATTCCAATGGCTGGAAATACCATCAGGTAAGGTAATTCCGAGATGTAAAATGCGAGTTTGGATTGTGTTAAGAACGAGATGCACCACATTCATAGCTGATTGAGTCTGCAATCTGAAGATGCGCCAATTCCTTTCACGCCGTATATGCCACACAAATGCAGAAAAAAGAAGTTTACCCAGAGTTTGTAGTCCTGCGCGATTAGGATTGAGCCGGAGTGTAATTGACTCCACTAAATCAGTACCTGAATCACACTCATTGGGAGGAAGATTAATCGTTTGAAGAAGCAAATTCCACACTAGTTGACAAAATGGGCACGTGATAAACAGGGGCTGTCTCCCAAGTACAATCACATAGTACACAGCAAGAGTCGCAAGAAACATTCCTCTCCAAGAGGAAATCCTTTGTTTTCAGTTTGCCCCTGAGGAGCATCCAAGCACAGATTGAGTGCTTTTTTATACAGCCCGGAAACCATACCAACGCACTCTAGTGCAGGTTTTGGCTGGTCAAATTTTTTGGCAAATGATATGCAGATTTAAGAGTGAAGCAACCAGTCTCTTCGAGGGTCCAAACAATCTCATCATCAAAAGCTGAACAAGGCCTTGCTTCCAAAGGGATTTTGGTAAGTATGTCCATTAGATCATGAGAAGTTGGCTGTGGGAATTGCCAGCCCCCATTGGCTATGAAATGATGAACATATAGATTAGCCCCCATCCCTAGATCATATATCGGTCACCATAGCAATCCTTCAAACGACCTTCCCGTAGCCAAGGGTCATTCCAGAACTTTGTTTGATGACCATTTCCAATCAAATATTTGACATGAGGTAATGCCATTTTACGAAGAGCCAGGATACCCTTCCGACCCCAAGAAGCGTCCTTTGGACTGGGGACATCCCAGAAAGAGCTCCCACGAAGGCAATTTGCATGAATCAAAAAATTCCAACAAGTCGGTTTTTTTTATTTTTATTTTTGAAGAATAAGTTAGTTCTTCATTTGCAAGCGAAAAAGAATAGAATACAAGATGAAGTCCTCTCATCGAAACAGATGAAAGAGATTTCAAAGGGGATAATCCCTTACAACAGAAAGGACCCTAGCAAAAAACTGGCCCACAGCCCGGGCGGCAAGCTAAAACTCATCAGAATGAAAAAGAAAATCCATTTCCAGTGCATTGATTCGAAGAAGAGGAACTCTATGACGGATAACCTTTTTACTAAACCGAATTGTGAAAGGATGTAAAGTAGAGAACCGAATCTCTTCGAACTGCTCCATGCTTGACACTATCTTTCGGACTTTAAATCTCTCAATCCGTGGAGAATGTGATCGACAGCGCATAATGTGGAGGAGAGCTGAATCTACTTCAACGGAAAGTCGCTGAACCAAATGTGGAATGAACCTGTAGGCTACAAACGTCATTTCACGCAATTCATAGACTGGGGATGCGCTCTGAAAAATTCTTTGATTTTTTTTACTTCAAAACGGGTTTCAAGAAAAATAGGGTTGAAGAGCTAAAATGTTGGGACTCCGCCCCGTTTCCGACGGACAAAAGAATCTTGTTGCAATCAATAGCCCGTATTTGAATAAAAGCGCGTGCCGGACGACTCTAGGTCATATCGTGGTATTACGGCCGAGTCTTTTGTTCGAAATGCGTTTACAACGATTCTATGCCGAAATACGCGTTTCATGATAATCTGAGATACTTTTCGCTTTAAAAAGGGTTTCAGGCCAATCAAGGGCAAGGAACGCATTGCACGAGCTTCAGGGATGTTTGGGTCTGAAAAACGTTCTTCGGGTAGTTCCTAATCTATTTTATTATGAAACCTCGTTCGATGTGAGTCTAGGAAAACACTGGCTCCAAGCCGCATTTCACAAAGTCCACGGTTGAAGGAACCGCTCTAAGAATTCCGGGGAATTCTTTTTCCTCTAAGATGGGATTCGGGCAAATTTGAACTTGAGAACTTATCTGGCGGGGTCTGGTGTCGTTGTTGAATGAGAGCCGTATTTGTTGTAATCAATAGACTACGTTTTGATAAAAACGCGTCATGGATGATTCTAGCGCATTTCTGGGGGGGCGTTGTTGTCTCCACTTTTGGTTTGAAATGCATTTCATACGATTCTGGGCCGAAATACACATTTTATGATATTTTGAGCAACGTTTTGCTTTAAAATAAGTTTCATGAGATTCTAGGGTTAGGAAAGAAATGCGAGGGTTCAAGGTTTTGTAAGACTGAATCCCGTCCTTCGGACAGTTTGTTTGGAATTTTTTGGCGGCACTCGGAAAATGTAGGTTGTAAACCGCGTCTCAGGCAACTCGTGGTTGGATGATGCGCTCTGAAAAATACAGTAATTTTTTTATCTTTCGTTTTTATTTTTTTTTCAAGAATATGTTAGTTCTTCCAGTTCTCAAACAATACTGTACAGAAAAGGAAGTCTCCCATATGGATGATGATTTCAAAGGGGCATACCCTCTAATTACAAACGAGAAATATAAAGCAATAAATAAATACTATCCAAATTATTCTTTTTTTTTTTTTTTTTTTTTGAAGAGTAAGCGAGTTCTTCATTTTCTCAAAAGTAAAGAATAGAATACAAAGAGGAAACCGATCATCAAAACAGATGAAAGATTTGAAAGGGGCATACCCCTTACAACAGAAAGCAAACTAGCAAAAAACTTGCCCACAGCCCGGGCAGCAAGCTAAAGCTCAACTAAATTAAAAAGAAAATCCATTTCCAGTGCATTGATTCGAATAGGGGGAGCTCGATGACGGATAACCTTTTTACTGAACCGAATTGTGAGAGGATGTAAAGTAGAGAACTGAATGTCTTCAAAACACTGAATGCTGGACACGATCTTTCGCACTTTAAATCTCGCGATCCATGGAGACTGTGATGGACAACGCATACCGTGGAGGAGAGCTGAATCCGCTTCAAGGGAAAGTCGTTGAACCATATGTGGAATGATCTCCATAACGTTCAACGCGGCCCCATAGTAATCGAGGGAAGATTCAGTGGCACCATACAGTGGTTGACATACATCACTCCAAAGGAGACCCACTGCCATGTTTCTGATTGTACAAATGGAAAATCTCCACCCTGGATGAACAACAGGCACAACATAGGAGTGGAAGTGCTGCCCGCGTAGGGGAAGATTCCAATGGCTGGAAATACCATCAGGTAAGGTAATTCCGAGATGTAAAATGCGAGTTTGGATTGTGTTAAGAACGAGATGCACCACATTCATAGCTGATTGAGTCTGCAATCTGAAGATGCGCCAATTCCTTTCACGCCGTATATGCCACACAAATGCAGAAAAAAGAAGTTTACCCAGAGTTTGTAGTCCTGCGCGATTAGGATTGAGCCGGAGTGTAATTGATTCCACTAAATCAGTACCTGAATCACACTCATTGGGAGGAAGATTAATCGTTTGAAGAAGCAAATTCCACACTAGTTGACAAAATGGGCATGTGATAAACAGGGGCTGTCTCCCAAGTACAATCACATAGTACACAGCAAGAGTCGCAAGAAACATTCCTCTCCAAGAGGAAATCCTTTGTTTTCAGTTTGCCCCTGAGGAGCATCCAAGCACAGATTGAGTGCTTTTTTATACAGCCCGGAAACCATACCAACGCACTCTAGTGCAGGTTTTGGCTGGTCAAATTTTTTGGCAAATGATATGCAGATTTAAGAGTGAAGCAACCAGTCTCTTCGAGGGTCCAAACAATCTCATCATCAAAAGCTGAACAAGGCCTTGCTTCCAAAGGGATTTTGGTAAGTATGTCCATTAGATCATGAGAAGTTGGCTGTGGGAATTGCCAGCCCCCATTGGCTATGAAATGATGAACATATAGATTAGCCCCCATCCCTAGATCATATATCGGTCACCATAGCAATCCTTCAAACGACCTTCCCGTAGCCAAGGGTCATTCCAGAACTTTGTTTGATGACCATTTCCAATCAAATATTTGACATGAGGTAATGCCATTTTACGAAGAGCCAGGATACCCTTCCGACCCCAAGAAGCGTCCTTTGGACTGGGGACATCCCAGAAAGAGCTCCCACGAAGGCAATTTGCATGAATCAAAAAATTCCAACAAGTCGGTTTTTTTTATTTTTATTTTTGAAGAATAAGTTAGTTCTTCATTTGCAAGCGAAAAAGAATAGAATACAAGATGAAGTCCTCTCATCGAAACAGATGAAAGAGATTTCAAAGGGGATAATCCCTTACAACAGAAAGGACCCTAGCAAAAAACTGGCCCACAGCCCGGGCGGCAAGCTAAAACTCATCAGAATGAAAAAGAAAATCCATTTCCAGTGCATTGATTCGAAGAAGAGGAACTCTATGACGGATAACCTTTTTACTAAACCGAATTGTGAAAGGATGTAAAGTAGAGAACCGAATCTCTTCGAACTGCTCCATGCTTGACACTATCTTTCGGACTTTAAATCTCTCAATCCGTGGAGAATGTGATCGACAGCGCATAATGTGGAGGAGAGCTGAATCTACTTCAACGGAAAGTCGCTGAACCAAATGTGGAATGAACCTGTAGGCTACAAACGTCATTTCACGCAATTCATAGACTGGGGATGCGCTCTGAAAAATTCTTTGATTTTTTTTACTTCAAAACGGGTTTCAAGAAAAATAGGGTTGAAGAGCTAAAATGTTGGGACTCCGCCCCGTTTCCGACGGACAAAAGAATCTTGTTGCAATCAATAGCCCGTATTTGAATAAAAGCGCGTGCCGGACGACTCTAGGTCATATCGGGGTATTACGGCCGAGTCTTTTGTTCGAAATGCGTTTACAACGATTCTATGCCGAAATACGCGTTTCATGATAATCTGAGATACTTTTCGCTTTAAAAAGGGTTTCAGGCCAATCAAGGGCAAGGAACGCATTGCACGAGCTTCAGGGATGTTTGGGTCTGAAAAACATTCTTCGGGTAGTTCCTAATCTATTTTATTATGAAACCTCGTTCGATGTGAGTCTAGGAAAACACTGGCTCCAAGCCGCATTTCACAAAGTCCACGGTTGAAGGAAACGCTCTAAGAATTCCGGGGAATTCTTTTTCCTCTAAGATGGGATTCGGGCAAATTTGAACTTGAGAACTTATCTCGCGGGGTCTGGTGCCGTTGTTGAATGAGAGCCGTATTTGTTGTAATCAATAGACTACTTTTTGATAAAAACGCGTCATGGATGATTCTAGCGCATTTCTGGGGGGGCGTTGTTGTCTCCACTTTTGGTTTGAAATGCATTTCATACGATTCTGGGCCGAAATACACATTTTATGATATTTTGAGCAACGTTTTGCTTTAAAATAAGTTTCATGAGATTCTAGGGTTAGGAAAGAAATGCGAGGGTTCAAGGTTTTGTAAGACTGAATCCCGTCCTTCGGACAGTTTGTTTGGAATTTTTTGGCGGCACTCGGAAAATGTAGGTTGTAAACCGCGTCTCAGGCAACTCGTGGTTGGATGATGCGCTCTGAAAAATACAGTAATTTTTTTATCTTTCGTTTTTATTTTTTTTTCAAGAATATGTTAGTTCTTCCAGTTCTCAAACAATACTGTACAGAAAAGGAAGTCTCCCATATGGATGATGATTTCAAAGGGGCATACCCTCTAATTACAAACGAGAAATATAAAGCAATAAATAAATACTATCCAAATTATTCTTTTTTTTTTTTTTTTTTTTTGAAGAGTAAGCGAGTTCTTCATTTTCTCAAAAGTAAAGAATAGAATACAAAGAGGAAACCGATCATCAAAACAGATGAAAGATTTGAAAGGGGCATACCCCTTACAACAGAAAGCAAACTAGCAAAAAACTTGCCCACAGCCCGGGCAGCAAGCTAAAGCTCAACTAAATTAAAAAGAAAATCCATTTCCAGTGCATTGATTCGAATAGGGGGAGCTCGATGACGGATAACCTTTTTACTGAACCGAATTGTGAGAGGATGTAAAGTAGAGAACTGAATGTCTTCAAAACACTGAATGCTGGACACGATCTTTCGCACTTTAAGTCCCGCGATCCATGGAGACTGTGATGGACAACGCATACCGTGGAGGAGAGCTGAATCCGCTTCAAGGGAAAGTCGTTGAACCATATGTGGAATGATCTCCATAACGTTCAACGCGGCCCCATAGTAATCGAGGGAAGATTCAATGGCACCATACAGTGGTTGACATACATCACTCCAAAGGAGACCCACTGCCATGTTTCTGATTGTACAAATGGAAAATCTCCACCCTGGATGAACAACAGGCACAACATAGGAGTGGAAGTGCTGCCCGCGTAGGGGAAGATTCCAATGGCTGGAAATACCATCAGGTAAGGTAATTCCGAGATGTAAAATGCGAGTTTGGATTGTGTTAAGAACGAGATGCACCACATTCATAGCTGATTGAGTCTGCAATCTGAAGATGCGCCAATTCCTTTCACGCCGTATATGCCACACAAATGCAGAAAAAAGAAGTTTACCCAGAGTTTGTAGTCCTGCGCGATTAGGATTGAGCCGGAGTGTAATTGACTCCACTAAATCAGTACCTGAATCACACTCATTGGGAGGAAGATTAATCGTTTGAAGAAGCAAATTCCACACTAGTTGACAAAATGGGCACGTGATAAACAGGGGCTGTCTCCCAAGTACAATCACATAGTACACAGCAAGAGTCGCAAGAAACATTCCTCTCCAAGAGGAAATCCTTTGTTTTCACTTTGCCCCTGAGGAGCATCCAAGCACAGATTGAGTGCTTTTTTATACAGCCCGGAAACCATACCAACGCACTCTAGTGCAGGTTTTGGCTGGTCAAATTTTTTGGCAAATGATATGCAGATTTAAGAGTGAAGCAACCAGTCTCTTCGAGGGTCCAAACAATCTCATCATCAAAAGCTGAACAAGGCCTTGCTTCCAAAGGGATTTTGGTAAGTATGTCCATTAGATCATGAGAAGTTGGTTGTGGGAATTGCCAGCCCCCATTGGCTATGAAATGATGAACATATAGATTAGCCCCCATCCCTAGATCATATATCGGTCACCATAGCAATCCTTCAAACGACCTTCCCGTAGCCAAGGGTCATTCCAGAACTTTGTTTGATGACCATTTCCAATCAAATATTTGACATGAGGTAATGCCATTTTACGAAGAGCCAGGATACCCTTCCGACCCCATGAAGCGTCCTTTGGACTGGGGACATCCCAGAAAGAGCTCCCACGAAGGCAATTTGCATGAATCAAAAAATTCCAACAAGTCGGTTTTTTTTATTTTTATTTTTGAAGAATAAGTTAGTTCTTCATTTGCAAGCGAAAAAGAATAGAATACAAGATGAAGTCCTCTCATCGAAACAGATGAAAGAGATTTCAAAGGGGATAATCCCTTACAACAGAAAGGACCCTAGCAAAAAACTGGCCCACAGCCCGGGCGGCAAGCTAAAACTCATCAGAATGAAAAAGAAAATCCATTTCTAGTGCATTGATTCGAAGAAGAGGAACTCTATGACGGATAACCTTTTTACTAAACCGAATTGTGAAAGGATGTAAAGTAGAGAACCGAATCTCTTCGAACTGCTCCATGCTTGACACTATCTTTCGGACTTTAAATCTCTCAATCCGTGGAGAATGTGATCGACAGCGCATAATGTGGAGGAGAGCTGAATCTACTTCAACGGAAAGTCGCTGAACCAAATGTGGAATGAACCTGTAGGCTACAAACGTCATTTCACGCAATTCATAGACTGGGGATGCGCTCTGAAAAATTCTTTGATTTTTTTTACTTCAAAACGGGTTTCAAGAAAAATAGGGTTGAAGAGCTAAAATGTTGGGACTCCGCCCCGTTTCCGACGGACAAAAGAATCTTGTTGCAATCAATAGCCCGTATTTGAATAAAAGCGCGTGCCGGACCACTCTAGGTCATATCGGGGCATTACGGCCGAGTCTTTTGTTCGAAATGCGTTTACAACGATTCTATGCCGAAATACGCGTTTCATGATAATCTGAGATACTTTTCGCTTTAAAAAGGGTTTCAGGCCATTCAAGGGCAAGGAACGCATTGCACGAGCTTCAGGGATGTTTGGGTCTGAAAAACGTTCTTCGGGTAGTTCCTAATCTATTTTATTATGAAACCTCGTTCGATGTGAGTCTAGGAAAACACTGGCTCCAAGCCGCATTTCACAAAGTCCACGGTTGAAGGAAACGCTCTAAGAATTCCGGGGAATTCTTTTTCCTCTAAGATGGGATTCGGGCAAATTTGAACTTGAGAACTTATCTCGCGGGGTCTGGTGCCGTTGTTGAATGAGAGCCGTATTTGTTGTAATCAATAGACTACGTTTTGATAAAAACGCGTCATGGATGATTCTAGCGCATTTCTGGGGGGGCGTTGTTGTCTCCACTTTTGGTTTGAAATGCATTTCATACGATTCTGGGCCGAAATACACATTTTATGATATTTTGAGCAACGTTTTGCTTTAAAATAAGTTTCATGAGATTCTAGGGTTAGGAAAGAAATGCGAGGGTTCAAGGTTTTGTAAGACTGAATCCCGTCCTTCGGACAGTTTGTTTGGAATTTTTTGGCGGCACTCGGAAAATGTAGGTTGTAAACCGCGTCTCAGGCAACTCGTGGTTGGATGATGCGCTCTGAAAAATACAGTAATTTTTTTATCTTTCGTTTTTATTTTTTTTTCAAGAATATGTTAGTTCTTCCAGTTCTCAAACAATACTGTACAGAAAAGGAAGTCTCCCATATGGATGATGATTTCAAAGGGACATACCCTCTAATTACAAACGAGAAATATAAAGCAATAAATAAATACTATCCAAATTATTCTTTTTTTTTTTTTTTTTTTGAATAGTAAGCGAGTTCTTCATTTTCTCAAAAGTAAAGAATAGAATACAAAGAGGAAACCGATCATCAAAACAGATGAAAGATTTGAAAGGGGCATACCCCTTACAACAGAAAGCAAACTAGCAAAAAACTTGCCCACAGCCCGGGTAGCAAGCTAAAGCTCAACTAAATTAAAAAGAAAATCCATTTCCAGTGCATTGATTCGAATAGGGGGAGCTCGATGACGGATAACCTTTTTACTGAACCGAATTGTGAGAGGATGTAAAGTAGAGAACTGAATGTCTTCAAAACACTGAATGCTGGACACGATCTTTCGCACTTTAAATCTCGCGATCCATGGAGACTGTGATGGACAACGCATACCGTGGAGGAGAGCTGAATCCGCTTCAAGGGAAAGTCGTTGAACCATATGTGGAATGATCTCCATAACGTTCAACGCGGCCCCATAGTAATCGAGGGAAGATTCAATGGCACCATACAGTGGTTGACATACATCACTCCAAAGGAGACCCACTGCCATGTTTCTGATTGTACAAATGGAAAATCTCCACCCTGGATGAACAACAGGCACAACATAGGAGTGGAAGTGCTGCCCGCGTAGGGGAAGATTCCAATGGCTGGAAATACCATCAGGTAAGGTAATTCCGAGATGTAAAATGCGAGTTTGGATTGTGTTAAGAACGAGATGCACCACATTCATAGCTGATTGAGTCTGCAATCTGAAGATGCGCCAATTCCTTTCACGCCGTATATGCCACACAAATGCAGAAAAAAGAAGTTTACCCAGAGTTTGTAGTCCTGCGCGATTAGGATTGAGCCGGAGTGTAATTGACTCCACTAAATCAGTACCTGAATCACACTCATTGGGAGGAAGATTAATCGTTTGAAGAAGCAAATTCCACACTAGTTGACAAAATGGGCACGTGATAAACAGGGGCTGTCTCCCAAGTACAATCACATAGTACACAGCAAGAGTCGCAAGAAACATTCCTCTCCAAGAGGAAATCCTTTGTTTTCAGTTTGCCCCTGAGGAGCATCCAAGCACAGATTGAGTGCTTTTTTATACAGCCCGGAAACCATACCAACGCACTCTAGTGCAGGTTTTGGCTGGTCAAATTTTTTGGCAAATGATATGCAGATTTAAGAGTGAAGCAACCAGTCTCTTCGAGGGTCCAAACAATCTCATCATCAAAAGCTGAACAAGGCCTTGCTTCCAAAGGGATTTTGGTAAGTATGTCCATTAGATCATGAGAAGTTGGTTGTGGGAATTGCCAGCCCCCATTGGCTATGAAATGATGAACATATAGATTAGCCCCCATCCATAGATCATATATCGGTCACCATAGCAATCCTTCAAACGACCTTCCCGTAGCCAAGGGTCATTCCAGAACTTTGTTTGATGACCATTTCCAGTCAAATATTTGACATGAGGTAATGCCATTTTACGAAGAGCCAGGATACCCTTCCGACCCCAAGAAGCGTCCTTTGGACTGGGGACATCCCAGAAAGAGCTCCCACGAAGGCAATTTGCATGAATCAAAAAATTCCAACAAGTCGGTTTTTTTTATTTTTATTTTTGAAGAATAAGTTAGTTCTTCATTTGCAAGCGAAAAAGAATAGAATACAAGATGAAGTCCTCTCATCGAAACAGATGAAAGAGATTTCAAAGGGGATAATCCCTTACAACAGAAAGGACCCTAGCAAAAAACTGGCCCACAGCCCGGGCGGCAAGCTAAAACTCATCAGAATGAAAAAGAAAATCCATTTCTAGTGCATTGATTCGAAGAAGAGGAACTCTATGACGGATAACCTTTTTACTAAACCAAATTGTGAAAGGATGTAAAGTAGAGAACCGAATCTCTTCGAACTGCTCCATGCTTGACACTATCTTTCGGACTTTAAATCTCTCAATCCGTGGAGAATGTGATCGACAGCGCATAATGTGGAGGAGAGCTGAATCTACTTCAACGGAAAGTCGCTGAACCAAATGTGGAATGAACCTGTAGGCTACAAACGTCATTTCACGCAATTCATAGACTGGGGATGCGCTCTGAAAAATTCTTTGATTTTTTTTACTTCAAAACGGGTTTCAAGAAAAATAGGGTTGAAGAGCTAAAATGTTGGGACTCCGCCCCGTTTCCGACGGACAAAAGAATCTTGTTGCAATCAATAGCCCGTATTTGAATAAAAGCGCGTGCCGGACGACTCTAGGTCATATCGGGGTATTACGGCCGAGTCTTTTGTTCGAAATGCGTTTACAACGATTCTATGCCGAAATACGCGTTTCATGATAATCTGAGATACTTTTCGCTTTAAAAAGGGTTTCAGGCCATTCAAGGGCAAGGAACGCATTGCACGAGCTTCAGG
The DNA here is from genome assembly GCA_029852735.1 of Persea americana. Classification (NCBI taxonomy): domain Eukaryota; kingdom Viridiplantae; phylum Streptophyta; class Magnoliopsida; order Laurales; family Lauraceae; genus Persea; species Persea americana. The sequence continues at coordinate 25,458,649 of CM056817.1, forward strand.
GATGTTTGGGTCTGAAAAACGTTCTTCGGGTAGTTCCTAATCTATTTTATTATGAAACCTCGTTCGATGTGAGTCTAGGAAAACACTGGCTCCAAGCCGCATTTCACAAAGTCCACGGTTGAAGGAAACGCTCTAAGAATTCCGGGGAATTCTTTTTCCTCTAAGATGGGATTCGGGCAAATTTGAACTTGAGAACTTATCTGGCGGGGTCTGGTGCCGTTGTTGAATGAGAGCCGTATTTGTTGTAATCAATAGACTACGTTTTGATAAAAACGCGTCATGGATGATTCTAGCGCATTTCTGGGGGGGCGTTGTTGTCTCCACTTTTGGTTTGAAATGCATTTCATACGATTCTGGGCCGAAATACACATTTTATGATATTTTGAGCAACGTTTTGCTTTAAAATAAGTTTCATGAGATTCTAGGGTTAGGAAAGAAATGCGAGGGTTCAAGGTTTTGTAAGACTGAATCCCGTCCTTCGGACAGTTTGTTTGGAATTTTTTGGCGGCACTCGGAAAATGTAGGTTGTAAACCGCGTCTCAGGTAACTCGTGGTTGGATGATGCGCTCTGAAAAATACAGTAATTTTTTTATCTTTCGTTTTTATTTTTTTTTCAAGAATATGTTAGTTCTTCCAGTTCTCAAACAATACTGTACAGAAAAGGAAGTCTCCCATATGGATGATGATTTCAAAGGGGCATACCCTCTAATTACAAACGAGAAATATAAAGCAATAAATAAATACTATCCAAATTATTCTTTTTTTTTTTTTTTTTTTTTGAAGAGTAAGCGAGTTCTTCATTTTCTCAAAAGTAAAGAATAGAATACAAAGAGGAAACCGATCATCAAAACAGATGAAAGATTTGAAAGGGGCATACCCCTTACAACAGAAAGCAAACTAGCAAAAAACTTGCCCACAGCCCGGGCAGCAAGCTAAAGCTCAACTAAATTAAAAAGAAAATCCATTTCCAGTGCATTGATTCGAATAGGGGGAGCTCGATGACGGATAACCTTTTTACTGAACCGAATTGTGAGAGGATGTAAAGTAGAGAACTGAATGTCTTCAAAACACTGAATGCTGGACACGATCTTTCGCACTTTAAATCTCGCGATCCATGGAGACTGTGATGGACAACGCATACCGTGGAGGAGAGCTGAATCCGCTTCAAGGGAAAGTCGTTGAACCATATGTGGAATGATCTCCATAACGTTCAACGCGGCCCCATAGTAATCGAGGGAAGATTCAATGGCACCATACAGTGGTTGACATACATCACTCCAAAGGAGACCCACTGCCATGTTTCTGATTGTACAAATGGAAAATCTCCACCCTGGATGAACAACAGGCACAACATAGGAGTGGAAGTGCTGCCCGCGTAGGGGAAGATTCCAATGGCTGGAAATACCATCAGGTAAGGTAATTCCGAGATGTAAAATGCGAGTTTGGATTGTGTTAAGAACGAGATGCACCACATTCATAGCTGATTGAGTCTGCAATCTGAAGATGCGCCAATTCCTTTCACGCCGTATATGCCACACAAATGCAGAAAAAAGAAGTTTACCCAGAGTTTGTAGTCCTGCGCGATTAGGATTGAGCCGGAGTGTAATTGACTCCACTAAATCAGTACCTGAATCACACTCATTGGGAGGAAGATTAATCGTTTGAAGAAGCAAATTCCACACTAGTTGACAAAATGGGCACGTGATAAACAGGGGCCGTCTCCCAAGTACAATCACATAGTACACAGCAAGAGTCGCAAGAAACATTCCTCTCCAAGAGGAAATCCTTTGTTTTCAGTTTGCCCCTGAGGAGCATCCAAGCACAGATTGAGTGCTTTTTTATACAGCCCGGAAACCATACCAACGCACTCTAGTGCAGGTTTTGGCTGGTCAAATTTTTTCGCAAATGATATGCAGATTTAAGAGTGAAGCAACCAGTCTCTTCGAGGGTCCAAACAATCTCATCATCAAAAGCTGAACAAGGCCTTGCTTCCAAAGGGATTTTGGTAAGTATGTCCATTAGATCATGAGAAGTTGGTTGTGGGAATTGCCAGCCCCCATTGGCTATGAAATGATGAACATATAGATTAGCCCCCATCCATAGATCATATATCGGTCACCATAGCAATCCTTCAAACGACCTTCCCGTAGCCAAGGGTCATTCCAGAACTTTGTTTGATGACCATTTCCAATCAAATATTTGACATGAGGTAATGCCATTTTACGAAGAGCCAGGATACCCTTCCGACCCCAAGAAGCGTCCTTTGGACTGGGGACATCCCAGAAAGAGCTCCCACGAAGGCAATTTGCATGAATCAAAAAATTCCAACAAGTCGGTTTTTTTTATTTTTATTTTTGAAGAATAAGTTAGTTCTTCATTTGCAAGCGAAAAAGAATAGAATACAAGATGAAGTCCTCTCATCGAAACAGATGAAAGAGATTTCAAAGGGGATAATCCCTTACAACAGAAAGGACCCTAGCAAAAAACTGGCCCACAGCCCGGGCGGCAAGCTAAAACTCATCAGAATGAAAAAGAAAATCCATTTCTAGTGCATTGATTCGAAGAAGAGGAACTCTATGACGGATAACCTTTTTACTAAACCAAATTGTGAAAGGATGTAAAGTAGAGAACCGAATCTCTTCGAACTGCTCCATGCTTGACACTATCTTTCGGACTTTAAATCTCTCAATCCGTGGAGAATGTGATCGACAGCGCATAATGTGGAGGAGAGCTGAATCTACTTCAACGGAAAGTCGCTGAACCAAATGTGGAATGAACCTGTAGGCTACAAACGTCATTTCACGCAATTCATAGACTGGGGATGCGCTCTGAAAAATTCTTTGATTTTTTTTACTTCAAAACGGGTTTCAAGAAAAATAGGGTTGAAGAGCTAAAATGTTGGGACTCCGCCCCGTTTCCGACGGACAAAAGAATCTTGTTGCAATCAATAGCCCGTATTTGAATAAAAGCGCGTGCCGGACGACTCTAGGTCATATCGGGGTATTACGGTCGAGTCTTTTGTTCGAAATGCGTTTACAACGATTCTATGCCGAAATACGCGTTTCATGATAATCTGAGATACTTTTCGCTTTAAAAAGGGTTTCAGGCCATTCAAGGGCAAGGAACGCATTGCACGAGCTTCAGGGATGTTTGGGTCTGAAAAACGTTCTTCGGGTAGTTCCTAATCTATTTTATTATGAAACCTCGTTCGATGTGAGTCTAGGAAAACACTGGCTCCAAGCCGCATTTCACAAAGTCCACGGTTGAAGGAAACGCTCTAACAATTCCGGGGAATTCTTTTTCCTCTAAGATGGGATTCGGGCAAATTTGAACTTGAGAACTTATCTGGCGGGGTCTGGTGCCGTTGTTGAATGAGAGCCGTATTTGTTGTAATCAATAGACTACGTTTTGATAAAAACGCGTCATGGATGATTCTAGCGCATTTCTGGGGGGGCGTTGTTGTCTCCACTTTTGGTTTGAAATGCATTTCATACGATTCTGGGCCTAAATACACATTTTATGATATTTTGAGCAACGTTTTGCTTTAAAATAAGTTTCATGAGATTCTAGGGTTAGGAAAGAAATGCGAGGGTTCAAGGTTTTGTAAGACTGAATCCCGTCCTTCGGACAGTTTGTTTGGAATTTTTTGGCGGCACTCGGAAAATGTAGGTTGTAAACCGCGTCTCAGGCAACTCGTGGTTGGATGATGCGCTCTGAAAAATACAGTAATTTTTTTATCTTTCGTTTTTATTTTTTTTTCAAGAATATGTTAGTTCTTCCAGTTCTCAAACAATACTGTACAGAAAAGGAAGTCTCCCATATGGATGATGATTTCAAAGGGGCATACCCTCTAATTACAAACGAGAAATATAAAGCAATAAATAAATACTATCCAAATTATTCTTTTTTTTTTTTTTTTTTATTGAAGAGTAAGCGAGTTCTTCATTTTCTCAAAAGTAAAGAATAGAATACAAAGAGGAAACCGATCATCAAAACAGATGAAAGATTTGAAAGGGGCATACCCCTTACAACAGAAAGCAAACTAGCAAAAAACTTGCCCACAGCCCGGGCAGCAAGCTAAAGCTCAACTAAATTAAAAAGAAAATCCATTTCCAGTGCATTGATTCGAATAGGGGGAGCTCGATGACGGATAACCTTTTTACTGAACCGAATTGTGAGAGGATGTAAAGTAGAGAACTGAATGTCTTCAAAACACTGAATGCTGGACACGATCTTTCGCACTTTAAATCTCGCGATCCATGGAGACTGTGATGGACAACGCATACCGTGGAGGAGAGCTGAATCCGCTTCAAGGGAAAGTCGTTGAACCATATGTGGAATGATCTCCATAACGTTCAACGCGGCCCCATAGTAATCGAGGGAAGATTCAATGGCACCATACAGTGGTTGACATACATCACTCCAAAGGAGACCCACTGCCATGTTTCTGATTGTACAAATGGAAAATCTCCACCCTGGATGAACAACAGGCACAACATAGGAGTGGAAGTGCTGCCCGCGTAGGGGAAGATTCCAATGGCTGGAAATACCATCAGGTAAGGTAATTCCGAGATGTAAAATGCGAGTTTGGATTGTGTTAAGAACGAGATGCACCACATTCATAGTTGATTGAGTCTGCAATCTGAAGATGCGCCAATTCCTTTCACGCCGTATATGCCACACAAATGCAGAGAAAAGAAGTTTACCCAGAGTTTGTAGTCCTGCGCGATTAGGATTGAGCCGGAGTGTAATTGACTCCACTAAATCAGTACCTGAATCACACTCATTGGGAGGAAGATTAATCGTTTGAAGAAGCAAATTCCACACTAGTTGACAAAATGGGCACGTGATAAACAGGGGCTGTCTCCCAAGTACAATCACATAGTACACAGCAAGAGTCGCAAGAAACATTCCTCTCCAAGAGGAAATCCTTTGTTTTCAGTTTGCCCCTGAGGAGCATCCAAGCACAGATTGAGTGCTTTTTTATACAGCCCGGAAACCATACCAACGCACTCTAGTGCAGGTTTTGGCTGGTCAAATTTTTTGGCAAATGATATGCAGATTTAAGAGTGAAGCAACCAGTCTCTTCGAGGGTCCAAACAATCTCATCATCAAAAGCTGAACAAGGCCTTGCTTCCAAAGGGATTTTGGTAAGTATGTCCATTAGATCATGAGAAGTTGGTTGTGGGAATTGCCAGCCCCCATTGGCTATGAAATGATGAACATATAGATTAGCCCCCATCCATAGATCATATATCGGTCACCATAGCAATCCTTCAAACGACCTTCCCGTAGCCAAGGGTCATTCCAGAACTTTGTTTGATGACCATTTCCAATCAAATATTTGACATGAGGTAATGCCATTTTACGAAGAGCCAGGATACCCTTCCGACCCCAAGAAGCGTCCTTTGGACTGGGGACATCCCAGAAAGAGCTCCCACGAAGGCAATTTGCATGAATCAAAAAATTCCAACAAGTCGGTTTTTTTTATTTTTATTTTTGAAGAATAAGTTAGTTCTTCATTTGCAAGCGAAAAAGAATAGAATACAAGATGAAGTCCTCTCATCGAAACAGATGAAAGAGATTTCAAAGGGGATAATCCCTTACAACAGAAAGGACCCTAGCAAAAAACTGGCCCACAGCCCGGGCGGCAAGCTAAAACTCATCAGAATGAAAAAGAAAATCCATTTCTAGTGCATTGATTCGAAGAAGAGGAACTCTATGACGGATAACCTTTTTACTAAACCAAATTGTGAAAGGATGTAAAGTAGAGAACCGAATCTCTTCGAACTGCTCCATGCTTGACACTATCTTTCGGACTTTAAATCTCTCAATCCGTGGAGAATGTGATCGACAGCGCATAATGTGGAGGAGAGCTGAATCTACTTCAACGGAAAGTCGCTGAACCAAATGTGGAATGAACCTGTAGGCTACAAACGTCATTTCACGCAATTCATAGACTGGGGACGCGCTCTGAAAAATTCTTTGATTTTTTTTACTTCAAAACGGGTTTTAAGAAAAATAGGGTTGAAGAGCTAAAATGTTGGGACTCCGCCCCGTTTCCGACGGACAAAAGAATCTTGTTGCAATCAATAGCCCGTATTTGAATAAAAGCGCGTGCCGGACGACTCTAGGTCATATCGGGGTATTACGGCCGAGTCTTTTGTTCGAAATGCGTTTACAACGATTCTATGCCGAAATACGCGTTTCATGATAATCTGAGATACTTTTCGCTTTAAAAAGGGTTTCAGGCCATTCAAGGGCAAGGAACGCATTGCACGAGCTTCAGGGATGTTTGGGTCTGAAAAACGTTCTTCGGGTAGTTCCTAATCTATTTTATTATGAAACCTCGTTCGATGTGAGTCTAGGAAAACACTGGCTCCAAGCCGCATTTCACAAAGTCCACGGTTGAAGGAAACGCTCTAACAATTCCGGGGAATTCTTTTTCCTCTAAGATGGGATTCGGGCAAATTTGAACTTGAGAACTTATCTGGCGGGGTCTGGTGCCGTTGTTGAATGAGAGCCGTATTTGTTGTAATCAATAGACTACGTTTTGATAAAAACGCGTCATGGATGATTCTAGCGCATTTCTGGGGGGGCGTTGTTGTCTCCACTTTTGGTTTGAAATGCATTTCATACGATTCTGGGCCTAAATACACATTTTATGATATTTTGAGCAACGTTTTGCTTTAAAATAAGTTTCATGAGATTCTAGGGTTAGGAAAGAAATGCGAGGGTTCAAGGTTTTGTAAGACTGAATCCCGTCCTTCGGACAGTTTGTTTGGAATTTTTTGGCGGCACTCGGAAAATGTAGGTTGTAAACCGCGTCTCAGGCAACTCGTGGTTGGATGATGCGCTCTGAAAAATACAGTAATTTTTTTATCTTTCGTTTTTATTTTTTTTTCAAGAATATGTTAGTTCTTCCAGTTCTCAAACAATACTGTACAGAAAAGGAAGTCTCCCATATGGATGATGATTTCAAAGGGGCATACCCTCTAATTACAAACGAGAAATATAAAGCAATAAATAAATACTATCCAAATTATTCTTTTTTTTTTTTTTTTTATTGAAGAGTAAGCGAGTTCTTCATTTTCTCAAAAGTAAAGAATAGAATACAAAGAGGAAACCGATCATCAAAACAGATGAAAGATTTGAAAGGGGCATACCCCTTACAACAGAAAGCAAACTAGCAAAAAACTTGCCCACAGCCCGGGCAGCAAGCTAAAGCTCAACTAAATTAAAAAGAAAATCCATTTCCAGTGCATTGATTCGAATAGGGGGAGCTCGATGACGGATAACCTTTTTACTGAACCGAATTGTGAGAGGATGTAAAGTAGAGAACTGAATGTCTTCAAAACACTGAATGCTGGACACGATCTTTCGCACTTTAAATCTCGCGATCCATGGAGACTGTGATGGACAACGCATACCGTGGAGGAGAGCTGAATCCGCTTCAAGGGAAAGTCGTTGAACCATATGTGGAATGATCTCCATAACGTTCAACGCGGCCCCATAGTAATCGAGGGAAGATTCAATGGCACCATACAGTGGTTGACATACATCACTCCAAAGGAGACCCACTGCCATGTTTCTGATTGTACAAATGGAAAATCTCCACCCTGGATGAACAACAGGCACAACATAGGAGTGGAAGTGCTGCCCGCGTAGGGGAAGATTCCAATGGCTGGAAATACCATCAGGTAAGGTAATTCCGAGATGTAAAATGCGAGTTTGGATTGTGTTAAGAACGAGATGCACCACATTCATAGCTGATTGAGTCTGCAATCTGAAGATGCGCCAATTCCTTTCACGCCGTATATGCCACACAAATGCAGAAAAAAGAAGTTTACCCAGAGTTTGTAGTCCTGCGCGATTAGGATTGAGCCGGAGTGTAATTGGCTCCACTAAATCAGTACCTGAATCACACTCATTGGGAGGAAGATTAATCGTTTGAAGAAGCAAATTCCACACTAGTTGACAAAATGGGCACGTGATAAACAGGGGCTGTCTCCCAAGTACAATCACATAGTACCCAACAAGAGTCGCAAGAAACATTCCTCTCCAAGAGGAAATCCTTTGTTTTCAGTTTGCCCCTGAGGAGCATCCAAGCACAGATTGAGTGCTTTTTTATACAGCCCGGAAACCATACCAACGCACTCTAGTGCAGGTTTTGGCTGGTCAAATTTTTTGGCAAATGATATGCAGATTTAAGAGTGAAGCAACCAGTCTCTTCGAGGGTCCAAACAATCTCATCATCAAAAGCTGAACAAGGCCTTGCTTCCAAAGGGATTTTGGTAAGTATGTCCATTAGATCATGAGAAGTTGGTTGTGGGAATTGCCAGCCCCCATTGGCTATGAAATGATGAACATATAGATTAGCCCCCATCCCTAGATCATATATCGGTCACCATAGCAATCCTTCAAACGACCTTCCCGTAGCCAAGGGTCATTCCAGAACTTTGTTTGATGACCATTTCCAATCAAATATTTGACATGAGGTAATGCCATTTTACGAAGAGCCAGGATACCCTTCCGACCCCAAGAAGCGTCCTTTGGACTGGGGACATCCCAGAAAGAGCTCCCACGAAGGCAATTTGCATGAATCAAAAAATTCCAACAAGTCGGTTTTTTTATTTTTATTTTTGAAGAATAAGTTAGTTCTTCATTTGCAAGCGAAAAAGAATAGAGTACAAGATGAAGTCCTCTCATCGAAACAGATGAAAGAGATTTCAAAGGGGATAATCCCTTACAACAGAAAGGACCCTAGGAAAAAACTGGCCCGCGGCCCGGGCGGCAAGCTAAAACTCATCAGAATGAAAAAGAAAATCCATTTCCAGTGCATTGATTCGAAGAAGAGGAACTCTATGACGGATAACCTTTTTACTAAACCGAATTGTGAAAGGATGTAAAGTAGAGAACCGAATCTCTTCGAACTGCTCCATGCTTGACACTATCTTTCGGACTTTAAATCTCTCAATCCGTGGAGAATGTGATCGACAGCGCATAATGTGGAGGAGAGCTGAATCTACTTCAATGGAAAGTCGCTGAACCAAATGTGGAATGAACCTGTAGGCTACAAACGTCATTTCACGCAATTCATAGACTGGGGATGCGCTCTGAAAAATTCTTTGATTTTTTTTACTTCAAAACGGGTTTCAAGAAAAATAGGGTTGAAGAGCTAAAATGTTGGGACTCCGCCCCGTTTCCGACGGACAAAAGAATCTTGTTGCAATCAATAGCCCGTATTTGAATAAAAGCGCGTGCCGGACCACTCTAGGTCATATCGGGGTATTACGGCCGAGTCTTTTGTTCGAAATGCGTTTACAACGATTCTATGCCGAAATACGCGTTTCATGATAATCTGAGATACTTTTCGCTTTAAAAAGGGTTTCAGGCCATTCAAGGGCAAGGAACGCATTGCACGAGCTTCAGGGATGTTTGGGTCTGAAAAACGTTCTTCGGATAGTTCCTAATCTATTTTATTATGAAACCTCGTTCGATGTGAGTCTAGGAAAACACTGGCTCCAAGCCGCATTTCACAAAGTCCACGGTTGAAGGAAACGCTCTAACAATTCCGGGGAATTCTTTTTCCTCTAAGATGGGATTCGGGCAAATTTGAACTTGAGAACTTATCTGGCGGGGTCTGGTGCCGTTGTTGAATGAGAGCCGTATTTGTTGTAATCAATAGACTACGTTTTGATAAAAACGCGTCATGGATGATTCTAGCGCATTTCTGGGGGGGCGTTGTTGTCTCCACTTTTGGTTTGAAATGCATTTCATACGATTCTGGGCCGAAATACACATTTTATGATATTTTGAGCAACGTTTTGCTTTAAAATAAGTTTCATGAGATTCTAGGGTTAGGAAAGAAATGCGAGGGTTCAAGGTTTTGTAAGACTGAATCCCGTCCTTCGGACAGTTTGTTTGGAATTTTTTGGCGGCACTCGGAAAATGTAGGTTGTAAACCGCGTCTCAGGCAACTCGTGGTTGGATGATGCGCTCTGGAAAATACAGTAATTTTTTTATCTTTCGTTTTTATTTTTTTTTCAAGAATATGTTAGTTCTTCCAGTTCTCAAACAATACTGTACAGAAAAGGAAGTCTCCCATATGGATGATGATTTCAAAGGGGCATACCCTCTAATTACAAACGAGAAATATAAAGCAATAAATAAATACTATCCAAATTATTCTTTTTTTTTTTTTTTTTTTTTTGAAGAGTAAGCGAGTTCTTCATTTTCTCAAAAGTAAAGAATAGAATACAAAGAGGAAACCGATCATCAAAACAGATGAAAGATTTGAAAGGGGCATACCCCTTACAACAGAAAGCAAACTAGCAAAAAACTTGCCCACGGCCCGGGCAGCAAGCTAAAGCTCAACTAAATTAAAAAGAAAATCCATTTCCAGTGCATTGATTCGAATAGGGGGAGCTCGATGACGGATAACCTTTTTACTGAACCGAATTGTGAGAGGATGTAAAGTAGAGAACTGAATGTCTTCAAAACACTGAATGCTGGACACGATCTTTCGCACTTTAAATCTCGCGATCCATGGAGACTGTGATGGACAACGCATACCGTGGAGGAGAGCTGAATCCGCTTCAAGGGAAAGTCGTTGAACCATATGTGGAATGATCTCCATAACGTTCAACGCGGCCCCATAGTAATCGAGGGAAGATTCAATGGCACCATACAGTGGTTGACATACATCACTCCAAAGGAGACCCACTGCCATGTTTCTGATTGTACAAATGGAAAATCTCCACCCTGGATGAACAACAGGCACAACATAGGAGTGGAAGTGCTGCCCGCGTAGGGGAAGATTCCAATGGCTGGAAATACCATCAGGTAAGGTAATTCCGAGATGTAAAATGCGAGTTTGGATTGTGTTAAGAACGAGATGCACCACATTCATAGCTGATTGAGTCTGCAATCTGAAGATGCGCCAATTCCTTTCACGCCGTATATGCCACACAAATGCAGAAAAAAGAAGTTCACCCAGAGTTTGTAGTCCTGCGCGATTAGGATTGAGCCGGAGTGTAATTGACTCCACTAAATCAGTACCTGAATCACACTCATTGGGAGGAAGATTAATCGTTTGAAGAAGCAAATTCCACACTAGTTGACAAAATGGGCACGTGATAAACAGGGGCTGTCTCCCAAGTACAATCACATAGTACGCAGCAAGAGTCGCAAGAAACATTCCTCTCCAAGAGGAAATCCTTTGTTTTCAGTTTGCCCCTGAGGAGCATCCAAGCACAGATTGAGTGCTTTTTTATACAGCCCGGAAACCATACCAACGCACTCTAGTGCAGGTTTTGGCTGGTCAAATTTTTTGGCAAATGATATGCAGATTTAAGAGTGAAGCAACCAGTCTCTTCGAGGGTCCAAACAATCTCATCATCAAAAGCTGAACAAGGCCTTGCTTCCAAAGGGATTTTGGTAAGTATGTCCATTAGATCATGAGAAGTTGGCTGTGGGAATTGCCAGCCCCCATTGGCTATGAAATGATGAACATATAGATTAGCCCCCATCCCTAGATCATATATCGGTCACCATAGCAATCCTTCAAACGACCTTCCCGTAGCCAAGGGTCATTCCAGAACTTTGTTTGATGACCATTTCCAATCAAATATTTGACATGAGGTAATGCCATTTTACGAAGAGCCAGGATACCCTTCCGACCCCAAGAAGCGTCCTTTGGACTGGGGACATCCCAGAAAGAGCTCCCACGAAGGCAATTTGCATGAATCAAAAAATTCCAACAAGTCGGTTTTTTTATTTTTATTTTTGAAGAATAAGTTAGTTCTTCATTTGCAAGCGAAAAAGAATAGAGTACAAGATGAAGTCCTCTCATCGAAACAGATGAAAGAGATTTCAAAGGGGATAATCCCTTACAACAGAAAGGACCCTAGCAAAAAACTGGCCCACAGCCCGGGCGGCAAGCTAAAACTCATCAGAATGAAAAAGAAAATCCATTTCCAGTGCATTGATTCGAAGAAGAGGAACTCTATGACGGATAACCTTTTTACTAAACCGAATTGTGAAAGGATGTAAAGTAGAGAACCGAATCTCTTCGAACTGCTCCATGCTTGACACTATCTTTCGGACTTTAAATCTCTCAATCCGTGGAGAATGTGATCGACAGCGCATAATGTGGAGGAGAGCTGAATCTACTTCAACGGAAAGTCGCTGAGCCAAATGTGGAATGAACCTGTAGGCTACAAACGTCATTTCACGCAATTCATAGACTGGGGATGCGCTCTGAAAAATTCTTTGATTTTTTTTACTTCAAAACGGGTTTCAAGAAAAATAGGGTTGAAGAGCTAAAATGTTGGGACTCCGCCCCGTTTCCGACGGACAAAAGAATCTTGTTGCAATCAATAGCCCGTATTTGAATAAAAGCGCGTGCCGGACGACTCTAGGTCATATCGGGGTATTACGGCCGAGTCTTTTGTTCGAAATGCGTTTACAACGATTCTATGCCGAAATACGCGTTTCATGATAATCTGAGATACTTTTCGCTTTAAAAAGGGTTTCAGGCCATTCAAGGGCAAGGAACGCATTGCACGAGCTTCAGGGATGTTTGGGTCTGAAAAACGTTCTTCGGGTAGTTCCTAATCTATTTTATTATGAAACCTCGTTCGATGTGAGTCTAGGAAAACACTGGCTCCAAGCCGCATTTCACAAAGTCCACGGTTGAAGGAAACGCTCTAAGAATTCCGGGGAATTCTTTTTCCTCTAAGATGGGATTCGGGCAAATTTGAACTTGAGAACTTATCTGGCGGGGTCTGGTGCCGTTGTTGAATGAGAGCCGTATTTGTTGTAATCAATAGACTACGTTTTGATAAAAACGCGTCATGGATGATTCTAGCGCATTTCTGGGGGGGCGTTGTTGTCTCCACTTTTGGTTTGAAATGCATTTCATACGATTCTGGGCCGAAATACACATTTTATGATATTTTGAGCAACGTTTTGCTTTAAAATAAGTTTCATGAGATTCTAGGGTTAGGAAAGAAATGCGAGGGTTCAAGGTTTTGTAAGACTGAATCCCGTCCTTCGGACAGTTTGTTTGGAATTTTTTGGCGGCACTCGGAAAATGTAGGTTGTAAACCGCGTCTCAGGCAACTCGTGGTTGGATGATGCGCTCTGAAAAATACAGTAATTTTTTTATCTTTCGTTTTTATTTTTTTTTCAAGAATATGTTAGTTCTTCCAGTTCTCAAACAATACTGTACAGAAAAGGAAGTCTCCCATATGGATGATGATTTCAAAGGGGCATACCCTCTAATTACAAACGAGAAATATAAAGCAATAAACAAATACTATCCAAATTATTCTTTTTTTTTTTTTTTTTTTTTTGAAGAGTAAGCGAGTTCTTCATTTTCTCAAAAGTAAAGAATAGAATACAAAGAGGAAACCGATCATCAAAACAGATGAAAGATTTGAAAGGGGCATACCCCTTACAACAGAAAGCAAACTAGCAAAAAACTTGCCCACGGCCCGGGCAGCAAGCTAAAGCTCAACTAAATTAAAAAGAAAATCCATTTCCAGTGCATTGATTCGAATAGGGGGAGCTCGATGACGGATAACCTTTTTACTGAACCGAATTGTGAGAGGATGTAAAGTAGAGAACTGAATGTCTTCAAAACACTGAATGCTGGACACGATCTTTCGCACTTTAAATCTCGCGATCCATGGAGACTGTGATGGACAACGCATACCGTGGAGGAGAGCTGAATCCGCTTCAAGGGAAAGTCGTTGAACCATATGTGGAATGATCTCCATAACGTTCAACGCGGCCCCATAGTAATCGAGGGAAGATTCAATGGCACCATACAGTGGTTGACATACATCACTCCAAAGGAGACCCACTGCCATGTTTCTGATTGTACAAATGGAAAATCTCCACCCTGGATGAACAACAGGCACAACATAGGAGTGGAAGTGCTGCCCGCGTAGGGGAAGATTCCAATGGCTGGAAATACCATCAGGTAAGGTAATTCCGAGATGTAAAATGCGAGTTTGGATTGTGTTAAGAACGAGATGCACCACATTCATAGCTGATTGAGTCTGCAATCTGAAGATGCGCCAATTCCTTTCACGCCGTATATGCCACACAAATGCAGAAAAAAGAAGTTCACCCAGAGTTTGTAGTCCTGCGCGATTAGGATTGAGCCGGAGTGTAATTGACTCCACTAAATCAGTACCTGAATCACACTCATTGGGAGGAAGATTAATCGTTTGAAGAAGCAAATTCCACACTAGTTGACAAAATGGGCACGTGATAAACAGGGGCTGTCTCCCAAGTACAATCACATAGTACGCAGCAAGAGTCGCAAGAAACATTCCTCTCCAAGAGGAAATCCTTTGTTTTCAGTTTGCCCCTGAGGAGCATCCAAGCACAGATTGAGTGCTTTTTTATACAGCCCGGAAACCATACCAACGCACTCTAGTGCAGGTTTTGGCTGGTCAAATTTTTTGGCAAATGATATGCAGATTTAAGAGTGAAGCAACCAGTCTCTTCGAGGGTCCAAACAATCTCATCATCAAAAGCTGAACAAGGCCTTGCTTCCAAAGGGATTTTGGTAAGTATGTCCATTAGATCATGAGAAGTTGGCTGTGGGAATTGCCAGCCCCCATTGGCTATGAAATGATGAACATATAGATTAGCCCCCATCCCTAGATCATATATCGGTCACCATAGCAATCCTTCAAACGACCTTCCCGTAGCCAAGGGTCATTCCAGAACTTTGTTTGATGACCATTTCCAATCAAATATTTGACATGAGGTAATGCCATTTTACGAAGAGCCAGGATACCCTTCCGACCCCAAGAAGCGTCCTTTGGACTGGGGACATCCCAGAAAGAGCTCCCACGAAGGCAATTTGCATGAATCAAAAAATTCCAACAAGTCGGTTTTTTTATTTTTATTTTTGAAGAATAAGTTAGTTCTTCATTTGCAAGCGAAAAAGAATAGAGTACAAGATGAAGTCCTCTCATCGAAACAGATGAAAGAGATTTCAAAGGGGATAATCCCTTACAACAGAAAGGACCCTAGCAAAAAACTGGCCCACAGCCCGGGCGGCAAGCTAAAACTCATCAGAATGAAAAAGAAAATCCATTTCCAGTGCATTGATTCGAAGAAGAGGAACTCTATGACGGATAACCTTTTTACTAAACCGAATTGTGAAAGGATGTAAAGTAGAGAACCGAATCTCTTCGAACTGCTCCATGCTTGACACTATCTTTCGGACTTTAAATCTCTCAATCCGTGGAGAATGTGATCGACAGCGCATAATGTGGAGGAGAGCTGAATCTACTTCAACGGAAAGTCGCTGAGCCAAATGTGGAATGAACCTGTAGGCTACAAACGTCATTTCACGCAATTCATAGACTGGGGATGCGCTCTGAAAAATTCTTTGATTTTTTTTACTTCAAAACGGGTTTCAAGAAAAATAGGGTTGAAGAGCTAAAATGTTGGGACTCCGCCCCGTTTCCGACGGACAAAAGAATCTTGTTGCAATCAATAGCCCGTATTTGAATAAAAGCGCGTGCCGGACGACTCTAGGTCATATCGGGGTATTACGGCCGAGTCTTTTGTTCGAAATGCGTTTACAACGATTCTATGCCGAAATACGCGTTTCATGATAATCTGAGATACTTTTCGCTTTAAAAAGGGTTTCAGGCCATTCAAGGGCAAGGAACGCATTGCACGAGCTTCAGGGATGTTTGGGTCTGAAAAACGTTCTTCGGGTAGTTCCTAATCTATTTTATTATGAAACCTCGTTCGATGTGAGTCTAGGAAAACACTGGCTCCAAGCCGCATTTCACAAAGTCCACGGTTGAAGGAAACGCTCTAAGAATTCCGGGGAATTCTTTTTCCTCTAAGATGGGATTCGGGCAAATTTGAACTTGAGAACTTATCTGGCGGGGTCTGGTGCCGTTGTTGAATGAGAGCCGTATTTGTTGTAATCAATAGACTACGTTTTGATAAAAACGCGTCATGGATGATTCTAGCGCATTTCTGGGGGGGCGTTGTTGTCTCCACTTTTGGTTTGAAATGCATTTCATACGATTCTGGGCCGAAATACACATTTTATGATATTTTGAGCAACGTTTTGCTTTAAAATAAGTTTCATGAGATTCTAGGGTTAGGAAAGAAATGCGAGGGTTCAAGGTTTTGTAAGACTGAATCCCGTCCTTCGGACAGTTTGTTTGGAATTTTTTGGCGGCACTCGGAAAATGTAGGTTGTAAACCGCGTCTCAGGCAACTCGTGGTTGGATGATGCGCTCTGAAAAATACAGTAATTTTTTTATCTTTCGTTTTTATTTTTTTTTCAAGAATATGTTAGTTCTTCCAGTTCTCAAACAATACTGTACAGAAAAGGAAGTCTCCCATATGGATGATGATTTCAAAGGGGCATACCCTCTAATTACAAACGAGAAATATAAAGCAATAAACAAATACTATCCAAATTATTCTTTTTTTTTTTTTTTTTTTTTTGAAGAGTAAGCGAGTTCTTCATTTTCTCAAAAGTAAAGAATAGAATACAAAGAGGAAACCGATCATCAAAACAGATGAAAGATTTGAAAGGGGCATACCCCTTACAACAGAAAGCAAACTAGCAAAAAACTTGCCCACGGCCCGGGCAGCAAGCTAAAGCTCAACTAAATTAAAAAGAAAATCCATTTCCAGTGCATTGATTCGAATAGGGGGAGCTCGATGACGGATAACCTTTTTACTGAACCGAATTGTGAGAGGATGTAAAGTAGAGAACTGAATGTCTTCAAAACACTGAATGCTGGACACGATCTTTCGCACTTTAAATCTCGCGATCCATGGAGACTGTGATGGACAACGCATACCGTGGAGGAGAGCTGAATCCGCTTCAAGGGAAAGTCGTTGAACCATATGTGGAATGATCTCCATAACGTTCAACGCGGCCCCATAGTAATCGAGGGAAGATTCAATGGCACCATACAGTGGTTGACATACATCACTCCAAAGGAGACCCACTGCCATGTTTCTGATTGTACAAATGGAAAATCTCCACCCTGGATGAACAACAGGCACAACATAGGAGTGGAAGTGCTGCCCGCGTAGGGGAAGATTCCAATGGCTGGAAATACCATCAGGTAAGGTAATTCCGAGATGTAAAATGCGAGTTTGGATTGTGTTAAGAACGAGATGCACCACATTCATAGCTGATTGAGTCTGCAATCTGAAGATGCGCCAATTCCTTTCACGCCGTATATGCCACACAAATGCAGAAAAAAGAAGTTTACCCAGAGTTTGTAGTCCTGCGCGATTAGGATTGAGCCGGAGTGTAATTGACTCCACTAAATCAGTACCTGAATCACACTCATTGGGAGGAAGATTAATCGTTTGAAGAAGCAAATTCCACACTAGTTGACAAAATGGGCACGTGATAAACAGGGGCTGTCTCCCAAGTACAATCACATAGTACACAACAAGAGTCGCAAGAAACATTCCTCTCCAAGAGGAAATCCTTTGTTTTCAGTTTGCCCCTGAGGAGCATCCAAGCACAGATTGAGTGCTTTTTTATACAGCCCGGAAACCATACCAACGCACTCTAGTGCAGGTTTTGGCTGGTCAAATTTTTTGGCAAATGATATGCAGATTTAAGAGTGAAGCAACCAGTCTCTTCGAGGGTCCAAACAATCTCATCATCAAAAGCTGAACAAGGCCTTGCTTCCAAAGGGATTTTGGTAAGTATGTCCATTAGATCATGAGAAGTTGGTTGTGGGAATTGCCAGCCCCCATTGGCTATGAAATGATGAACATATAGATTAGCCCCCATCCCTAGATCATATATCGGTCACCATAGCAATCCTTCAAACGACCTTCCCGTAGCCAAGGGTCATTCCAGAACTTTGTTTGATGACCATTTCCAATCAAATATTTGACATGAGGTAATGCCATTTTACGAAGAGCCAGGATACCCTTCCGACCCCAAGAAGCGTCCTTTGGACTGGGGACATCCCAGAAAGAGCTCCCACGAAGGCAATTTGCATGAATCAAAAAATTCCAACAAGTCGGTTTTTTTATTTTTATTTTTGAAGAATAAGTTAGTTCTTCATTTGCAAGCGAAAAAGAATAGAGTACAAGATGAAGTCCTCTCATCGAAACAGATGAAAGAGATTTCAAAGGGGATAATCCCTTACAACAGAAAGGACCCTAGGAAAAAACTGGCCCGCGGCCCGGGCGGCAAGCTAAAACTCATCAGAATGAAAAAGAAAATCCATTTCCAGTGCATTGATTCGAAGAAGAGGAACTCTATGACGGATAACCTTTTTACTAAACCGAATTGTGAAAGGATGTAAAGTAGAGAACCGAATCTCTTCGAACTGCTCCATGCTTGACACTATCTTTCGGACTTTAAATCTCTCAATCCGTGGAGAATGTGATCGACAGCGCATAATGTGGAGGAGAGCTGAATCTACTTCAATGGAAAGTCGCTGAACCAAATGTGGAATGAACCTGTAGGCTACAAACGTCATTTCACGCAATTCATAGACTGGGGATGCGCTCTGAAAAATTCTTTGATTTTTTTTACTTCAAAACGGGTTTCAAGAAAAATAGGGTTGAAGAGCTAAAATGTTGGGACTCCGCCCCGTTTCCGACGGACAAAAGAATCTTGTTGCAATCAATAGCCCGTATTTGAATAAAAGCGCGTGCCGGACCACTCTAGGTCATATCGGGGTATTACGGCCGAGTCTTTTGTTCGAAATGCGTTTACAACGATTCTATGCCGAAATACGCGTTTCATGATAATCTGAGATACTTTTCGCTTTAAAAAGGGTTTCAGGCCATTCAAGGGCAAGGAACGCATTGCACGAGCTTCAGGGATGTTTGGGTCTGAAAAACGTTCTTCGGATAGTTCCTAATCTATTTTATTATGAAACCTCGTTCGATGTGAGTCTAGGAAAACACTGGCTCCAAGCCGCATTTCACAAAGTCCACGGTTGAAGGAAACGCTCTAACAATTCCGGGGAATTCTTTTTCCTCTAAGATGGGATTCGGGCAAATTTGAACTTGAGAACTTATCTGGCGGGGTCTGGTGCCGTTGTTGAATGAGAGCCGTATTTGTTGTAATCAATAGACTACGTTTTGATAAAAACGCGTCATGGATGATTCTAGCGCATTTCTGGGGGGGCGTTGTTGTCTCCACTTTTGGTTTGAAATGCATTTCATACGATTCTGGGCCGAAATACACATTTTATGATATTTTGAGCAACGTTTTGCTTTAAAATAAGTTTCATGAGATTCTAGGGTTAGGAAAGAAATGCGAGGGTTCAAGGTTTTGTAAGACTGAATCCCGTCCTTCGGACAGTTTGTTTGGAATTTTTTGGCGGCACTCGGAAAATGTAGGTTGTAAACCGCGTCTCAGGCAACTCGTGGTTGGATGATGCGCTCTGGAAAATACAGTAATTTTTTTATCTTTCGTTTTTATTTTTTTTTCAAGAATATGTTAGTTCTTCCAGTTCTCAAACAATACTGTACAGAAAAGGAAGTCTCCCATATGGATGATGATTTCAAAGGGGCATACCCTCTAATTACAAACGAGAAATATAAAGCAATAAATAAATACTATCCAAATTATTCTTTTTTTTTTTTTTTTTTTTTTGAAGAGTAAGCGAGTTCTTCATTTTCTCAAAAGTAAAGAATAGAATACAAAGAGGAAACCGATCATCAAAACAGATGAAAGATTTGAAAGGGGCATACCCCTTACAACAGAAAGCAAACTAGCAAAAAACTTGCCCACGGCCCGGGCAGCAAGCTAAAGCTCAACTAAATTAAAAAGAAAATCCATTTCCAGTGCATTGATTCGAATAGGGGGAGCTCGATGACGGATAACCTTTTTACTGAACCGAATTGTGAGAGGATGTAAAGTAGAGAACTGAATGTCTTCAAAACACTGAATGCTGGACACGATCTTTCGCACTTTAAATCTCGCGATCCATGGAGACTGTGATGGACAACGCATACCGTGGAGGAGAGCTGAATCCGCTTCAAGGGAAAGTCGTTGAACCATATGTGGAATGATCTCCATAACGTTCAACGCGGCCCCATAGTAATCGAGGGAAGATTCAATGGCACCATACAGTGGTTGACATACATCACTCCAAAGGAGACCCACTGCCATGTTTCTGATTGTACAAATGGAAAATCTCCACCCTGGATGAACAACAGGCACAACATAGGAGTGGAAGTGCTGCCCGCGTAGGGGAAGATTCCAATGGCTGGAAATACCATCAGGTAAGGTAATTCCGAGATGTAAAATGCGAGTTTGGATTGTGTTAAGAACGAGATGCACCACATTCATAGCTGATTGAGTCTGCAATCTGAAGATGCGCCAATTCCTTTCACGCCGTATATGCCACACAAATGCAGAAAAAAGAAGTTTACCCAGAGTTTGTAGTCCTGCGCGATTAGGATTGAGCCGGAGTGTAATTGACTCCACTAAATCAGTACCTGAATCACACTCATTGGGAGGAAGATTAATCGTTTGAAGAAGCAAATTCCACACTAGTTGACAAAATGGGCACGTGATAAACAGGGGCTGTCTCCCAAGTACAATCACATAGTACGCAGCAAGAGTCGCAAGAAACATTCCTCTCCAAGAGGAAATCCTTTGTTTTCAGTTTGCCCCTGAGGAGCATCCAAGCACAGATTGAGTGCTTTTTTATACAGCCCGGAAACCATACCAACGCACTCTAGTGCAGGTTTTGGCTGGTCAAATTTTTTGGCAAATGATATGCAGATTTAAGAGTGAAGCAACCAGTCTCTTCGAGGGTCCAAACAATCTCATCATCAAAAGCTGAACAAGGCCTTGCTTCCAAAGGGATTTTGGTAAGTATGTCCATTAGATCATGAGAAGTTGGCTGTGGGAATTGCCAGCCCCCATTGGCTATGAAATGATGAACATATAGATTAGCCCCCATCCCTAGATCATATATCGGTCACCATAGCAATCCTTCAAACGACCTTCCCGTAGCCAAGGGTCATTCCAGAACTTTGTTTGATGACCATTTCCAATCAAATATTTGACATGAGGTAATGCCATTTTACGAAGAGCCAGGATACCCTTCCGACCCCAAGAAGCGTCCTTTGGACTGGGGACATCCCAGAAAGAGCTCCCACGAAGGCAATTTGCATGAATCAAAAAATTCCAACAAGTCGGTTTTTTTATTTTTATTTTTGAAGAATAAGTTAGTTCTTCATTTGCAAGCGAAAAAGAATAGAGTACAAGATGAAGTCCTCTCATCGAAACAGATGAAAGAGATTTCAAAGGGGATAATCCCTTACAACGGAAAGGACCCTAGCAAAAAACTGGCCCACAGCCCGGGCGGCAAGCTAAAACTCATCAGAATGAAAAAGAAAATCCATTTCCAGTGCATTGATTCGAAGAAGAGGAACTCTATGACGGATAACCTTTTTACTAAACCGAATTGTGAAGGGATGTAAAGTAGAGAACCGAATCTCTTCGAACTGCTCCATGCTTGACACTATCTTTCGGACTTTAAATCTCTCAATCCGTGGAGAATGTGATCGACAGCGCATAATGTGGAGGAGAGCTGAATCTACTTCAACGGAAAGTCGCTGAGCCAAATGTGGAATGAACCTGTAGGCTACAAACGTCATTTCACGCAATTCATAGACTGGGGATGCGCTCTGAAAAATTCTTTGATTTTTTTTACTTCAAAACGGGTTTCAAGAAAAATAGGGTTGAAGAGCTAAAATGTTGGGACTCCGCCCCGTTTCCGACGGACAAAAGAATCTTGTTGCAATCAATAGCCCGTATTTGAATAAAAGCGCGTGCCGGACGACTCTAGGTCATATCGGGGTATTACGGCCGAGTCTTTTGTTCGAAATGCGTTTACAACGATTCTATGCCGAAATACGCGTTTCATGATAATCTGAGATACTTTTCGCTTTAAAAAGGGTTTCAGGCCATTCAAGGGCAAGGAACGCATTGCACGAGCTTCAGGGATGTTTGGGTCTGAAAAACGTTCTTCGGGTAGTTCCTAATCTATTTTATTATGAAACCTCGTTCGATGTGAGTCTAGGAAAACACTGGCTCCAAGCCGCATTTCACAAAGTCCACGGTTGAAGGAAACGCTCTAAGAATTCCGGGGAATTCTTTTTCCTCTAAGATGGGATTCGGGCAAATTTGAACTTGAGAACTTATCTGGCGGGGTCTGGTGCCGTTGTTGAATGAGAGCCGTATTTGTTGTAATCAATAGACTACGTTTTGATAAAAACGCGTCATGGATGATTCTAGCGCATTTCTGGGGGGGCGTTGTTGTCTCCACTTTTGGTTTGAAATGCATTTCATACGATTCTGGGCCGAAATACACATTTTATGATATTTTGAGCAACGTTTTGCTTTAAAATAAGTTTCATGAGATTCTAGGGTTAGGAAAGAAATGCGAGGGTTCAAGGTTTTGTAAGACTGAATCCCGTCCTTCGGACAGTTTGTTTGGAATTTTTTGGCGGCACTCGGAAAATGTAGGTTGTAAACCGCGTCTCAGGCAACTCGTGGTTGGATGATGCGCTCTGAAAAATACAGTAATTTTTTTATCTTTCGTTTTTATTTTTTTTTCAAGAATATGTTAGTTCTTCCAGTTGTCAAACAATACTGTACAGAAAAGGAAGTCTCCCATATGGATGATGATTTCAAAGGGGCATACCCTCTAATTACAAACGAGAAATATAAAGCAATAAACAAATACTATCCAAATTATTCTTTTTTTTTTTTTTTTTTTTGAAGAGTAAGCGAGTTCTTCATTTTCTCAAAAGTAAAGAATAGAATACAAAGAGGAAACCGATCATCAAAACAGATGAAAGATTTGAAAGGGGCATACCCCTTACAACAGAAAGCAAACTAGCAAAAAACTTGCCCACGGCCCGGGCAGCAAGCTAAAGCTCAACTAAATTAAAAAGAAAATCCATTTCCAGTGCATTGATTCGAATAGGGGGAGCTCGATGACGGATAACCTTTTTACTGAACCGAATTGTGAGAGGATGTAAAGTAGAGAACTGAATGTCTTCAAAACACTGAATGCTGGACACGATCTTTCGCACTTTAAATCTCGCGATCCATGGAGACTGTGATGGACAACGCATACCGTGGAGGAGAGCTGAATCCGCTTCAAGGGAAAGTCGTTGAACCATATGTGGAATGATCTCCATAACGTTCAACGCGGCCCCATAGTAATCGAGGGAAGATTCAATGGCACCATACAGTGGTTGACATACATCACTCCAAAGGAGACCCACTGCCATGTTTCTGATTGTACAAATGGAAAATCTCCACCCTGGATGAACAACAGGCACAACATAGGAGTGGAAGTGCTGCCCGCGTAGGGGAAGATTCCAATGGCTGGAAATACCATCAGGTAAGGTAATTCCGAGATGTAAAATGCGAGTTTGGATTGTGTTAAGAACGAGATGCACCACATTCATAGCTGATTGAGTCTGCAATCTGAAGATGCGCCAATTCCTTTCACGCCGTATATGCCACACAAATGCAGAAAAAAGAAGTTTACCCAGAGTTTGTAGTCCTGCGCGATTAGGATTGAGCCGGAGTGTAATTGACTCCACTAAATCAGTACCTGAATCACACTCATTGGGAGGAAGATTAATCGTTTGAAGAAGCAAATTCCACACTAGTTGACAAAATGGGCACGTGATAAACAGGGGCTGTCTCCCAAGTACAATCACATAGTACGCAGCAAGAGTCGCAAGAAACATTCCTCTCCAAGAGGAAATCCTTTGTTTTCAGTTTGCCCCTGAGGAGCATCCAAGCACAGATTGAGTGCTTTTTTATACAGCCCGGAAACCATACCAACGCACTCTAGTGCAGGTTTTGGCTGGTCAAATTTTTTGGCAAATGATATGCAGATTTAAGAGTGAAGCAACCAGTCTCTTCGAGGGTCCAAACAATCTCATCATCAAAAGCTGAACGAGGCCTTGCTTCCAAAGGGATTTTGGTAAGTATGTCCATTAGATCATGAGAAGTTGGCTGTGGGAATTGCCAGCCCCCATTGGCTATGAAATGATGAGCATATAGATTAGCCCCCATCCCTAGATCATATATCGGTCACCATAGCAATCCTTCAAACGACCTTCCCGTAGCCAAGGGTCATTCCAGAACTTTGTTTGATGACCATTTCCAATCAAATATTTGACATGAGGTAATGCCATTTTACGAAGAGCCAGGATACCCTTCCGACCCCAAGAAGCGTCCTTTGGACTGGGGACATCCCAGAAAGAGCTCCCACGAAGGCAATTTGCATGAATCAAAAAATTCCAACAAGTCGGTTTTTTTTATTTTTATTTTTGAAGAATAAGTTAGTTCTTCATTTGCAAGCGAAAAAGAATAGAATACAAGATGAAGTCCTCTCATCGAAACAGATGAAAGAGATTTCAAAGGGGATAATCCCTTACAACAGAAAGGACCCTAGCAAAAAACTGGCCCACAGCCCGGGCGGCAAGCTAAAACTCATCAGAATGAAAAAGAAAATCCATTTCCAGTGCATTGATTCGAAGAAGAGGAACTCTATGACGGATAACCTTTTTACTAAACCGAATTGTGAAAGGATGTAAAGTAGAGAACCGAATCTCTTCGAACTGCTCCATGCTTGACACTATCTTTCGGACTTTAAATCTCTCAATCCGTGGAGAATGTGATCGACAGCGCATAATGTGGAGGAGAGCTGAATCTACTTCAACGGAAAG
Source organism: Persea americana (assembly GCA_029852735.1). Classification (NCBI taxonomy): domain Eukaryota; kingdom Viridiplantae; phylum Streptophyta; class Magnoliopsida; order Laurales; family Lauraceae; genus Persea; species Persea americana. The sequence continues at coordinate 25,483,414 of CM056817.1, forward strand.
TCGCTGAACCAAATGTGGAATGAACCTGTAGGCTACAAACGTCATTTCACGCAATTCATAGACTGGGGATGCGCTCTGAAAAATTCTTTGATTTTTTTTACTTCAAAACGGGTTTCAAGAAAAATAGGGTTGAAGAGCTAAAATGTTGGGACTCCGCCCCGTTTCCGACGGACAAAAGAATCTTGTTGCAATCAATAGCCCGTATTTGAATAAAAGCGCGTGCCGGACGACTCTAGGTCATATCGGGGTATTACGGCCGAGTCTTTTGTTCGAAATGCGTTTACAACGATTCTATGCCGAAATACGCGTTTCATGATAATCTGAGATACTTTTCGCTTTAAAAAGGGTTTCAGGCCATTCAAGGGCAAGGAACGCATTGCACGAGCTTCAGGGATGTTTGGGTCTGAAAAACGTTCTTCGGGTAGTTCCTAATCTATTTTATTATGAAACCTCGTTCGATGTGAGTCTAGGAAAACACTGGCTCCAAGCCGCATTTCACAAAGTCCACGGTTGAAGGAAACGCTCTAAGAATTCCGGGGAATTCTTTTTCCTCTAAGATGGGATTCGGGCAAATTTGAACTTGAGAACTTATCTGGCGGGGTCTGGTGCCGTTGTTGAATGAGAGCCGTATTTGTTGTAATCAATAGACTACGTTTTGATAAAAACGCGTCATGGATGATTCTAGCGCATTTCTGGGGGGGCGTTGTTGTCTCCACTTTTGGTTTGAAATGCATTTCATACGATTCTGGGCCGAAATACACATTTTATGATATTTTGAGCAACGTTTTGCTTTAAAATAAGTTTCATGAGATTCTAGGGTTAGGAAAGAAATGCGAGGGTTCAAGGTTTTGTAAGACTAAATCCCGTCCTTCGGACAGTTTGTTTGGAATTTTTTGGCGGCACTCGGAAAATGTAGGTTGTAAACCGCGTCTCAGGCAACTCGTGGTTGGATGATGCGCTCTGAAAAATACAGTAATTTTTTTATCTTTCGTTTTTATTTTTTTTTCAAGAATATGTTAGTTCTTCCAGTTCTCAAACAATACTGTACAGAAAAGGAAGTCTCCCATATGGATGATGATTTCAAAGGGGCATACCCTCTAATTACAAACGAGAAATATAAAGCAATAAACAAATACTATCCAAATTATTCTTTTTTTTTTTTTTTTTTTTTTGAAGAGTAAGCGAGTTCTTCATTTTCTCAAAAGTAAAGAATAGAATACAAAGAGGAAACCGATCATCAAAACAGATGAAAGATTTGAAAGGGGCATACCCCTTACAACAGAAAGCAAACTAGCAAAAAACTTGCCCACGGCCCGGGCAGCAAGCTAAAGCTCAACTAAATTAAAAAGAAAATCCATTTCCAGTGCATTGATTCGAATAGGGGGAGCTCGATGACGGATAACCTTTTTACTGAACCGAATTGTGAGAGGATGTAAAGTAGAGAACTGAATGTCTTCAAAACACTGAATGCTGGACACGATCTTTCGCACTTTAAATCTCGCGATCCATGGAGACTGTGATGGACAACGCATACCGTGGAGGAGAGCTGAATCCGCTTCAAGGGAAAGTCGTTGAACCATATGTGGAATGATCTCCATAACGTTCAACGCGGCCCCATAGTAATCGAGGGAAGATTCAATGGCACCATACAGTGGTTGACATACATCACTCCAAAGGAGACCCACTGCCATGTTTCTGATTGTACAAATGGAAAATCTCCACCCTGGATGAACAACAGGCACAACATAGGAGTGGAAGTGCTGCCCGCGTAGGGGAAGATTCCAATGGCTGGAAATACCATCAGGTAAGGTAATTCCGAGATGTAAAATGCGAGTTTGGATTGTGTTAAGAACGAGATGCACCACATTCATAGCTGATTGAGTCTGCAATCTGAAGATGCGCCAATTCCTTTCACGCCGTATATGCCACACAAATGCAGAAAAAAGAAGTTTACCCAGAGTTTGTAGTCCTGCGCGATTAGGATTGAGCCGGAGTGTAATTGACTCCACTAAATCAGTACCTGAATCACACTCATTGGGAGGAAGATTAATCGTTTGAAGAAGCAAATTCCACACTAGTTGACAAAATGGGCACGTGATAAACAGGGGCTGTCTCCCAAGTACAATCACATAGTACGCAGCAAGAGTCGCAAGAAACATTCCTCTCCAAGAGGAAATCCTTTGTTTTCAGTTTGCCCCTGAGGAGCATCCAAGCACAGATTGAGTGCTTTTTTATACAGCCCGGAAACCATACCAACGCACTCTAGTGCAGGTTTTGGCTGGTCAAATTTTTTGGCAAATGATATGCAGATTTAAGAGTGAAGCAACCAGTCTCTTCGAGGGTCCAAACAATCTCATCATCAAAAGCTGAACGAGGCCTTGCTTCCAAAGGGATTTTGGTAAGTATGTCCATTAGATCATGAGAAGTTGGCTGTGGGAATTGCCAGCCCCCATTGGCTATGAAATGATGAGCATATAGATTAGCCCCCATCCCTAGATCATATATCGGTCACCATAGCAATCCTTCAAACGACCTTCCCGTAGCCAAGGGTCATTCCAGAACTTTGTTTGATGACCATTTCCAATCAAATATTTGACATGAGGTAATGCCATTTTACGAAGAGCCAGGATACCCTTCCGACCCCAAGAAGCGTCCTTTGGACTGGGGACATCCCAGAAAGAGCTCCCACGAAGGCAATTTGCATGAATCAAAAAATTCCAACAAGTCGGTTTTTTTTATTTTTATTTTTGAAGAATAAGTTAGTTCTTCATTTGCAAGCGAAAAAGAATAGAATACAAGATGAAGTCCTCTCATCGAAACAGATGAAAGAGATTTCAAAGGGGATAATCCCTTACAACAGAAAGGACCCTAGCAAAAAACTGGCCCACAGCCCGGGCGGCAAGCTAAAACTCATCAGAATGAAAAAGAAAATCCATTTCCAGTGCATTGATTCGAAGAAGAGGAACTCTATGACGGATAACCTTTTTACTAAACCGAATTGTGAAAGGATGTAAAGTAGAGAACCGAATCTCTTCGAACTGCTCCATGCTTGACACTATCTTTCGGACTTTAAATCTCTCAATCCGTGGAGAATGTGATCGACAGCGCATAATGTGGAGGAGAGCTGAATCTACTTCAACGGAAAGTCGCTGAACCAAATGTGGAATGAACCTGTAGGCTACAAACGTCATTTCACGCAATTCATAGACTGGGGATGCGCTCTGAAAAATTCTTTGATTTTTTTTACTTCAAAACGGGTTTCAAGAAAAATAGGGTTGAAGAGCTAAAATGTTGGGACTCCGCCCCGTTTCCGACGGACAAAAGAATCTTGTTGCAATCAATAGCCCGTATTTGAATAAAAGCGCGTGCCGGACGACTCTAGGTCATATCGGGGTATTACGGCCGAGTCTTTTGTTCGAAATGCGTTTACAACGATTCTATGCCGAAATACGCGTTTCATGATAATCTGAGATACTTTTCGCTTTAAAAAGGGTTTCAGGCCATTCAAGGGCAAGGAACGCATTGCACGAGCTTCAGGGATGTTTGGGTCTGAAAAACGTTCTTCGGGTAGTTCCTAATCTATTTTATTATGAAACCTCGTTCGATGTGAGTCTAGGAAAACACTGGCTCCAAGCCGCATTTCACAAAGTCCACGGTTGAAGGAAACGCTCTAAGAATTCCGGGGAATTCTTTTTCCTCTAAGATGGGATTCGGGCAAATTTGAACTTGAGAACTTATCTGGCGGGGTCTGGTGCCGTTGTTGAATGAGAGCCGTATTTGTTGTAATCAATAGACTACGTTTTGATAAAAACGCGTCATGGATGATTCTAGCGCATTTCTGGGGGGGCGTTGTTGTCTCCACTTTTGGTTTGAAATGCATTTCATACGATTCTGGGCCGAAATACACATTTTATGATATTTTGAGCAACGTTTTGCTTTAAAATAAGTTTCATGAGATTCTAGGGTTAGGAAAGAAATGCGAGGGTTCAAGGTTTTGTAAGACTGAATCCCGTCCTTCGGACAGTTTGTTTGGAATTTTTTGGCGGCACTCGGAAAATGTAGGTTGTAAACCGCGTCTCAGGCAACTCGTGGTTGGATGATGCGCTCTGAAAAATACAGTAATTTTTTTATCTTTCGTTTTTATTTTTTTTTCAAGAATATGTTAGTTCTTCCAGTTCTCAAACAATACTGTACAGAAAAGGAAGTCTCCCATATGGATGATGATTTCAAAGGGGCATACCCTCTAATTACAAACGAGAAATATAAAGCAATAAACAAATACTATCCAAATTATTCTTTTTTTTTTTTTTTTTTTTTTGAAGAGTAAGCGAGTTCTTCATTTTCTCAAAAGTAAAGAATAGAATACAAAGAGGAAACCGATCATCAAAACAGATGAAAGATTTGAAAGGGGCATACCCCTTACAACAGAAAGCAAACTAGCAAAAAACTTGCCCACGGCCCGGGCAGCAAGCTAAAGCTCAACTAAATTAAAAAGAAAATCCATTTCCAGTGCATTGATTCGAATAGGGGGAGCTCGATGACGGATAACCCTTTTACTGAACCGAATTGTGAGAGGATGTAAAGTAGAGAACTGAATGTCTTCAAAACACTGAATGCTGGACACGATCTTTCGCACTTTAAATCTCGCGATCCATGGAGACTGTGATGGACAACGCATACCGTGGAGGAGAGCTGAATCCGCTTCAAGGGAAAGTCGTTGAACCATATGTGGAATGATCTCCATAACGTTCAACGCGGCCCCATAGTAATCGAGGGAAGATTCAATGGCACCATACAGTGGTTGACATACATCACTCCAAAGGAGACCCACTGCCATGTTTCTGATTGTACAAATGGAAAATCTCCACCCTGGATGAACAACAGGCACAACATAGGAGTGGAAGTGCTGCCCGCGTAGGGGAAGATTCCAATGGCTGGAAATACCATCAGGTAAGGTAATTCCGAGATGTAAAATGCGAGTTTGGATTGTGTTAAGAACGAGATGCACCACATTCATAGCTGATTGAGTCTGCAATCTGAAGATGCGCCAATTCCTTTCACGCCGTATATGCCACACAAATGCAGAAAAAAGAAGTTTACCCAGAGTTTGTAGTCCTGCGCGATTAGGATTGAGCCGGAGTGTAATTGGCTCCACTAAATCAGTACCTGAATCACACTCATTGGGAGGAAGATTAATCGTTTGAAGAAGCAAATTCCACACTAGTTGACAAAATGGGCACGTGATAAACAGGGGCTGTCTCCCAAGTACAATCACATAGTACGCAGCAAGAGTCGCAAGAAACATTCCTCTCCAAGAGGAAATCCTTTGTTTTCAGTTTGCCCCTGAGGAGCATCCAAGCACAGATTGAGTGCTTTTTTATACAGCCCGGAAACCATACCAACGCACTCTAGTGCAGGTTTTGGCTGGTCAAATTTTTTGGCAAATGATATGCAGATTTAAGAGTGAAGCAACCAGTCTCTTCGAGGGTCCAAACAATCTCATCATCAAAAGCTGAACGAGGCCTTGCTTCCAAAGGGATTTTGGTAAGTATGTCCATTAGATCATGAGAAGTTGGCTGTGGGAATTGCCAGCCCCCATTGGCTATGAAATGATGAGCATATAGATTAGCCCCCATCCCTAGATCATATATCGGTCACCATAGCAATCCTTCAAACGACCTTCCCGTAGCCAAGGGTCATTCCAGAACTTTGTTTGATGACCATTTCCAATCAAATATTTGACATGAGGTAATGCCATTTTACGAAGAGCCAGGATACCCTTCCGACCCCAAGAAGCGTCCTTTGGACTGGGGACATCCCAGAAAGAGCTCCCACGAAGGCAATTTGCATGAATCAAAAAATTCCAACAAGTCGGTTTTTTTTATTTTTATTTTTGAAGAATAAGTTAGTTCTTCATTTGCAAGCGAAAAAGAATAGAATACAAGATGAAGTCCTCTCATCGAAACAGATGAAAGAGATTTCAAAGGGGATAATCCCTTACAACAGAAAGGACCCTAGCAAAAAACTGGCCCACAGCCCGGGCGGCAAGCTAAAACTCATCAGAATGAAAAAGAAAATCCATTTCCAGTGCATTGATTCGAAGAAGAGGAACTCTATGACGGATAACCTTTTTACTAAACCGAATTGTGAAAGGATGTAAAGTAGAGAACCGAATCTCTTCGAACTGCTCCATGCTTGACACTATCTTTCGGACTTTAAATCTCTCAATCCGTGGAGAATGTGATCGACAGCGCATAATGTGGAGGAGAGCTGAATCTACTTCAACGGAAAGTCGCTGAACCAAATGTGGAATGAACCTGTAGGCTACAAACGTCATTTCACGCAATTCATAGACTGGGGATGCGCTCTGAAAAATTCTTTGATTTTTTTTACTTCAAAACGGGTTTCAAGAAAAATAGGGTTGAAGAGCTAAAATGTTGGGACTCCGCCCCGTTTCCGACGGACAAAAGAATCTTGTTGCAATCAATAGCCCGTATTTGAATAAAAGCGCGTGCCGGACGACTCTAGGTCATATCGGGGTATTACGGCCGAGTCTTTTGTTCGAAATGCGTTTACAACGATTCTATGCCGAAATACGCGTTTCATGATAATCTGAGATACTTTTCGCTTTAAAAAGGGTTTCAGGCCATTCAAGGGCAAGGAACGCATTGCACGAGCTTCAGGGATGTTTGGGTCTGAAAAACGTTCTTCGGGTAGTTCCTAATCTATTTTATTATGAAACCTCGTTCGATGTGAGTCTAGGAAAACACTGGCTCCAAGCCGCATTTCACAAAGTCCACGGTTGAAGGAAACGCTCTAAGAATTCCGGGGAATTCTTTTTCCTCTAAGATGGGATTCGGGCAAATTTGAACTTGAGAACTTATCTGGCGGGGTCTGGTGCCGTTGTTGAATGAGAGCCGTATTTGTTGTAATCAATAGACTACGTTTTGATAAAAACGCGTCATGGATGATTCTAGCGCATTTCTGGGGGGGCGTTGTTGTCTCCACTTTTGGTTTGAAATGCATTTCATACGATTCTGGGCCGAAATACACATTTTATGATATTTTGAGCAACGTTTTGCTTTAAAATAAGTTTCATGAGATTCTAGGGTTAGGAAAGAAATGCGAGGGTTCAAGGTTTTGTAAGACTAAATCCCGTCCTTCGGACAGTTTGTTTGGAATTTTTTGGCGGCACTCGGAAAATGTAGGTTGTAAACCGCGTCTCAGGCAACTCGTGGTTGGATGATGCGCTCTGAAAAATACAGTAATTTTTTTATCTTTCGTTTTTATTTTTTTTTCAAGAATATGTTAGTTCTTCCAGTTCTCAAACAATACTGTACAGAAAAGGAAGTCTCCCATATGGATGATGATTTCAAAGGGGCATACCCTCTAATTACAAACGAGAAATATAAAGCAATAAACAAATACTATCCAAATTATTCTTTTTTTTTTTTTTTTTTTTTTGAAGAGTAAGCGAGTTCTTCATTTTCTCAAAAGTAAAGAATAGAATACAAAGAGGAAACCGATCATCAAAACAGATGAAAGATTTGAAAGGGGCATACCCCTTACAACAGAAAGCAAACTAGCAAAAAACTTGCCCACGGCCCGGGCAGCAAGCTAAAGCTCAACTAAATTAAAAAGAAAATCCATTTCCAGTGCATTGATTCGAATAGGGGGAGCTCGATGACGGATAACCTTTTTACTGAACCGAATTGTGAGAGGATGTAAAGTAGAGAACTGAATGTCTTCAAAACACTGAATGCTGGACACGATCTTTCGCACTTTAAATCTCGCGATCCATGGAGACTGTGATGGACAACGCATACCGTGGAGGAGAGCTGAATCCGCTTCAAGGGAAAGTCGTTGAACCATATGTGGAATGATCTCCATAACGTTCAACGCGGCCCCATAGTAATCGAGGGAAGATTCAATGGCACCATACAGTGGTTGACATACATCACTCCAAAGGAGACCCACTGCCATGTTTCTGATTGTACAAATGGAAAATCTCCACCCTGGATGAACAACAGGCACAACATAGGAGTGGAAGTGCTGCCCGCGTAGGGGAAGATTCCAATGGCTGGAAATACCATCAGGTAAGGTAATTCCGAGATGTAAAATGCGAGTTTGGATTGTGTTAAGAACGAGATGCACCACATTCATAGCTGATTGAGTCTGCAATCTGAAGATGCGCCAATTCCTTTCACGCCGTATATGCCACACAAATGCAGAAAAAAGAAGTTTACCCAGAGTTTGTAGTCCTGCGCGATTAGGATTGAGCCGGAGTGTAATTGACTCCACTAAATCAGTACCTGAATCACACTCATTGGGAGGAAGATTAATCGTTTGAAGAAGCAAATTCCACACTAGTTGACAAAATGGGCACGTGATAAACAGGGGCTGTCTCCCAAGTACAATCACATAGTACGCAGCAAGAGTCGCAAGAAACATTCCTCTCCAAGAGGAAATCCTTTGTTTTCAGTTTGCCCCTGAGGAGCATCCAAGCACAGATTGAGTGCTTTTTTATACAGCCCGGAAACCATACCAACGCACTCTAGTGCAGGTTTTGGCTGGTCAAATTTTTTGGCAAATGATATGCAGATTTAAGAGTGAAGCAACCAGTCTCTTCGAGGGTCCAAACAATCTCATCATCAAAAGCTGAACGAGGCCTTGCTTCCAAAGGGATTTTGGTAAGTATGTCCATTAGATCATGAGAAGTTGGCTGTGGGAATTGCCAGCCCCCATTGGCTATGAAATGATGAGCATATAGATTAGCCCCCATCCCTAGATCATATATCGGTCACCATAGCAATCCTTCAAACGACCTTCCCGTAGCCAAGGGTCATTCCAGAACTTTGTTTGATGACCATTTCCAATCAAATATTTGACATGAGGTAATGCCATTTTACGAAGAGCCAGGATACCCTTCCGACCCCAAGAAGCGTCCTTTGGACTGGGGACATCCCAGAAAGAGCTCCCACGAAGGCAATTTGCATGAATCAAAAAATTCCAACAAGTCGGTTTTTTTTATTTTTATTTTTGAAGAATAAGTTAGTTCTTCATTTGCAAGCGAAAAAGAATAGAATACAAGATGAAGTCCTCTCATCGAAACAGATGAAAGAGATTTCAAAGGGGATAATCCCTTACAACAGAAAGGACCCTAGCAAAAAACTGGCCCACAGCCCGGGCGGCAAGCTAAAACTCATCAGAATGAAAAAGAAAATCCATTTCCAGTGCATTGATTCGAAGAAGAGGAACTCTATGACGGATAACCTTTTTACTAAACCGAATTGTGAAAGGATGTAAAGTAGAGAACCGAATCTCTTCGAACTGCTCCATGCTTGACACTATCTTTCGGACTTTAAATCTCTCAATCCGTGGAGAATGTGATCGACAGCGCATAATGTGGAGGAGAGCTGAATCTACTTCAACGGAAAGTCGCTGAACCAAATGTGGAATGAACCTGTAGGCTACAAACGTCATTTCACGCAATTCATAGACTGGGGATGCGCTCTGAAAAATTCTTTGATTTTTTTTACTTCAAAACGGGTTTCAAGAAAAATAGGGTTGAAGAGCTAAAATGTTGGGACTCCGCCCCGTTTCCGACGGACAAAAGAATCTTGTTGCAATCAATAGCCCGTATTTGAATAAAAGCGCGTGCCGGACGACTCTAGGTCATATCGGGGTATTACGGCCGAGTCTTTTGTTCGAAATGCGTTTACAACGATTCTATGCCGAAATACGCGTTTCATGATAATCTGAGATACTTTTCGCTTTAAAAAGGGTTTCAGGCCATTCAAGGGCAAGGAACGCATTGCACGAGCTTCAGGGATGTTTGGGTCTGAAAAACGTTCTTCGGGTAGTTCCTAATCTATTTTATTATGAAACCTCGTTCGATGTGAGTCTAGGAAAACACTGGCTCCAAGCCGCATTTCACAAAGTCCACGGTTGAAGGAAACGCTCTAAGAATTCCGGGGAATTCTTTTTCCTCTAAGATGGGATTCGGGCAAATTTGAACTTGAGAACTTATCTGGCGGGGTCTGGTGCCGTTGTTGAATGAGAGCCGTATTTGTTGTAATCAATAGACTACGTTTTGATAAAAACGCGTCATGGATGATTCTAGCGCATTTCTGGGGGGGCGTTGTTGTCTCCACTTTTGGTTTGAAATGCATTTCATACGATTCTGGGCCGAAATACACATTTTATGATATTTTGAGCAACGTTTTGCTTTAAAATAAGTTTCATGAGATTCTAGGGTTAGGAAAGAAATGCGAGGGTTCAAGGTTTTGTAAGACTGAATCCCGTCCTTCGGACAGTTTGTTTGGAATTTTTTGGCGGCACTCGGAAAATGTAGGTTGTAAACCGCGTCTCAGGCAACTCGTGGTTGGATGATGCGCTCTGAAAAATACAGTAATTTTTTTATCTTTCGTTTTTATTTTTTTTTCAAGAATATGTTAGTTCTTCCAGTTCTCAAACAATACTGTACAGAAAAGGAAGTCTCCCATATGGATGATGATTTCAAAGGGGCATACCCTCTAATTACAAACGAGAAATATAAAGCAATAAACAAATACTATCCAAATTATTCTTTTTTTTTTTTTTTTTTTTTTGAAGAGTAAGCGAGTTCTTCATTTTCTCAAAAGTAAAGAATAGAATACAAAGAGGAAACCGATCATCAAAACAGATGAAAGATTTGAAAGGGGCATACCCCTTACAACAGAAAGCAAACTAGCAAAAAACTTGCCCACGGCCCGGGCAGCAAGCTAAAGCTCAACTAAATTAAAAAGAAAATCCATTTCCAGTGCATTGATTCGAATAGGGGGAGCTCGATGACGGATAACCCTTTTACTGAACCGAATTGTGAGAGGATGTAAAGTAGAGAACTGAATGTCTTCAAAACACTGAATGCTGGACACGATCTTTCGCACTTTAAATCTCGCGATCCATGGAGACTGTGATGGACAACGCATACCGTGGAGGAGAGCTGAATCCGCTTCAAGGGAAAGTCGTTGAACCATATGTGGAATGATCTCCATAACGTTCAACGCGGCCCCATAGTAATCGAGGGAAGATTCAATGGCACCATACAGTGGTTGACATACATCACTCCAAAGGAGACCCACTGCCATGTTTCTGATTGTACAAATGGAAAATCTCCACCCTGGATGAACAACAGGCACAACATAGGAGTGGAAGTGCTGCCCGCGTAGGGGAAGATTCCAATGGCTGGAAATACCATCAGGTAAGGTAATTCCGAGATGTAAAATGCGAGTTTGGATTGTGTTAAGAACGAGATGCACCACATTCATAGCTGATTGAGTCTGCAATCTGAAGATGCGCCAATTCCTTTCACGCCGTATATGCCACACAAATGCAGAAAAAAGAAGTTTACCCAGAGTTTGTAGTCCTGCGCGATTAGGATTGAGCCGGAGTGTAATTGGCTCCACTAAATCAGTACCTGAATCACACTCATTGGGAGGAAGATTAATCGTTTGAAGAAGCAAATTCCACACTAGTTGACAAAATGGGCACGTGATAAACAGGGGCTGTCTCCCAAGTACAATCACATAGTACACAACAAGAGTCGCAAGAAACATTCCTCTCCAAGAGGAAATCCTTTGTTTTCAGTTTGCCCCTGAGGAGCATCCAAGCACAGATTGAGTGCTTTTTTATACAGCCCGGAAACCATACCAACGCACTCTAGTGCAGGTTTTGGCTGGTCAAATTTTTTGGCAAATGATATGCAGATTTAAGAGTGAAGCAACCAGTCTCTTCGAGGGTCCAAACAATCTCATCATCAAAAGCTGAACGAGGCCTTGCTTCCAAAGGGATTTTGGTAAGTATGTCCATTAGATCATGAGAAGTTGGCTGTGGGAATTGCCAGCCCCCATTGGCTATGAAATGATGAGCATATAGATTAGCCCCCATCCCTAGATCATATATCGGTCACCATAGCAATCCTTCAAACGACCTTCCCGTAGCCAAGGGTCATTCCAGAACTTTGTTTGATGACCATTTCCAATCAAATATTTGACATGAGGTAATGCCATTTTACGAAGAGCCAGGATACCCTTCCGACCCCAAGAAGCGTCCTTTGGACTGGGGACATCCCAGAAAGAGCTCCCACGAAGGCAATTTGCATGAATCAAAAAATTCCAACAAGTCGGTTTTTTTTATTTTTATTTTTGAAGAATAAGTTAGTTCTTCATTTGCAAGCGAAAAAGAATAGAATACAAGATGAAGTCCTCTCATCGAAACAGATGAAAGAGATTTCAAAGGGGATAATCCCTTACAACAGAAAGGACCCTAGCAAAAAACTGGCCCACAGCCCGGGCGGCAAGCTAAAACTCATCAGAATGAAAAAGAAAATCCATTTCCAGTGCATTGATTCGAAGAAGAGGAACTCTATGACGGATAACCTTTTTACTAAACCGAATTGTGTAAGGATGTAAAGTAGAGAACCGAATCTCTTCGAACTGCTCCATGCTTGACACTATCTTTCGGACTTTAAATCTCTCAATCCGTGGAGAATGTGATCGACAGCGCATAATGTGGAGGAGAGCTGAATCTACTTCAACGGAAAGTCGCTGAACCAAATGTGGAATGAACCTGTAGGCTACAAACGTCATTTCACGCAATTCATAGACTGGGGATGCGCTCTGAAAAATTCTTTGATTTTTTTTACTTCAAAACGGGTTTCAAGAAAAATAGGGTTGATGAGCTAAAATGTTGGGACTCCGCCCCGTTTCCGACGGACAAAAGAATCTTGTTGCAATCAATAGCCCGTATTTGAATAAAAGCGCGTGCCGGACGACTCTAGGTCATATCGGGGTATTACGGCCGAGTCTTTTGTTCGAAATGCGTTTACAACGATTCTATGCCGAAATACGCGTTTCATGATAATCTGAGATACTTTTCGCTTTAAAAAGGGTTTCAGGCCATTCAAGGGCAAGGAACGCATTGCACGAGCTTCAGGGATGTTTGGGTCTGAAAAACGTTCTTCGGGTAGTTCCTAATCTATTTTATTATGAAACCTCGTTCGATGTGAGTCTAGGAAAACACTGGCTCCAAGCCGCATTTCACAAAGTCCACGGTTGAAGGAAACGCTCTAAGAATTCCGGGGAATTCTTTTTCCTCTAAGATGGGATTCGGGCAAATTTGAACTTGAGAACTTATCTGGCGGGGTCTGGTGCCGTTGTTGAATGAGAGCCGTATTTGTTGTAATCAATAGACTACGTTTTGATAAAAACGCGTCATGGATGATTCTAGCGCATTTCTGGGGGGGCGTTGTTGTCTCCACTTTTGGTTTGAAATGCATTTCATACGATTCTGGGCCGAAATACACATTTTATGATATTTTGAGCAACGTTTTGCTTTAAAATAAGTTTCATGAGATTCTAGGGTTAGGAAAGAAATGCGAGGGTTCAAGGTTTTGTAAGACTGAATCCCGTCCTTCGGACAGTTTGTTTGGAATTTTTTGGCGGCACTCGGAAAATGTAGGTTGTAAACCGCGTCTCAGGCAACTCGTGGTTGGATGATGCGCTCTGAAAAATACAGTAATTTTTTTATCTTTCGTTTTTATTTTTTTTTCAAGAATATGTTAGTTCTTCCAGTTCTCAAACAATACTGTACAGAAAAGGAAGTCTCCCATATGGATGATGATTTCAAAGGGGCATACCCTCTAATTACAAACGAGAAATATAAAGCAATAAACAAATACTATCCAAATTATTCTTTTTTTTTTTTTTTTTTTTTTTGAAGAGTAAGCGAGTTCTTCATTTTCTCAAAAGTAAAGAATAGAATACAAAGAGGAAACCGATCATCAAAACAGATGAAAGATTTGAAAGGGGCATACCCCTTACAACAGAAAGCAAACTAGCAAAAAACTTGCCCACGGCCCGGGCAGCAAGCTAAAGCTCAACTAAATTAAAAAGAAAATCCATTTCCAGTGCATTGATTCGAATAGGGGGAGCTCGATGACGGATAACCTTTTTACTGAACCGAATTGTGAGAGGATGTAAAGTAGAGAACTGAATGTCTTCAAAACACTGAATGCTGGACACGATCTTTCGCACTTTAAATCTCGCGATCCATGGAGACTGTGATGGACAACGCATACCGTGGAGGAGAGCTGAATCCGCTTCAAGGGAAAGTCGTTGAACCATATGTGGAATGATCTCCATAACGTTCAACGCGGCCCCATAGTAATCGAGGGAAGATTCAATGGCACCATACAGTGGTTGACATACATCACTCCAAAGGAGACCCACTGCCATGTTTCTGATTGTACAAATGGAAAATCTCCACCCTGGATGAACAACAGGCACAACATAGGAGTGGAAGTGCTGCCCGCGTAGGGGAAGATTCCAATGGCTGGAAATACCATCAGGTAAGGTAATTCCGAGATGTAAAATGCGAGTTTGGATTGTGTTAAGAACGAGATGCACCACATTCATAGCTGATTGAGTCTGCAATCTGAAGATGCGCCAATTCCTTTCACGCCGTATATGCCACACAAATGCAGAAAAAAGAAGTTTACCCAGAGTTTGTAGTCCTGCGCGATTAGGATTGAGCCGGAGTGTAATTGACTCCACTAAATCAGTACCTGAATCACACTCATTGGGAGGAAGATTAATCGTTTGAAGAAGCAAATTCCACACTAGTTGACAAAATGGGCACGTGATAAACAGGGGCTGTCTCCCAAGTACAATCACATAGTACGCAGCAAGAGTCGCAAGAAACATTCCTCTCCAAGAGGAAATCCTTTGTTTTCAGTTTGCCCCTGAGGAGCATCCAAGCACAGATTGAGTGCTTTTTTATACAGCCCGGAAACCATACCAACGCACTCTAGTGCAGGTTTTGGCTGGTCAAATTTTTTGGCAAATGATATGCAGATTTAAGAGTGAAGCAACCAGTCTCTTCGAGGGTCCAAACAATCTCATCATCAAAAGCTGAACGAGGCCTTGCTTCCAAAGGGATTTTGGTAAGTATGTCCATTAGATCATGAGAAGTTGGCTGTGGGAATTGCCAGCCCCCATTGGCTATGAAATGATGAGCATATAGATTAGCCCCCATCCCTAGATCATATATCGGTCACCATAGCAATCCTTCAAACGACCTTCCCGTAGCCAAGGGTCATTCCAGAACTTTGTTTGATGACCATTTCCAATCAAATATTTGACATGAGGTAATGCCATTTTACGAAGAGCCAGGATACCCTTCCGACCCCAAGAAGCGTCCTTTGGACTGGGGACATCCCAGAAAGAGCTCCCACGAAGGCAATTTGCATGAATCAAAAAATTCCAACAAGTCGGTTTTTTTTATTTTTATTTTTGAAGAATAAGTTAGTTCTTCATTTGCAAGCGAAAAAGAATAGAATACAAGATGAAGTCCTCTCATCGAAACAGATGAAAGAGATTTCAAAGGGGATAATCCCTTACAACAGAAAGGACCCTAGCAAAAAACTGGCCCACAGCCCGGGCGGCAAGCTAAAACTCATCAGAATGAAAAAGAAAATCCATTTCCAGTGCATTGATTCGAAGAAGAGGAACTCTATGACGGATAACCTTTTTACTAAACCGAATTGTGTAAGGATGTAAAGTAGAGAACCGAATCTCTTCGAACTGCTCCATGCTTGACACTATCTTTCGGACTTTAAATCTCTCAATCCGTGGAGAATGTGATCGACAGCGCATAATGTGGAGGAGAGCTGAATCTACTTCAACGGAAAGTCGCTGAACCAAATGTGGAATGAACCTGTAGGCTACAAACGTCATTTCACGCAATTCATAGACTGGGGATGCGCTCTGAAAAATTCTTTGATTTTTTTTACTTCAAAACGGGTTTCAAGAAAAATAGGGTTGATGAGCTAAAATGTTGGGACTCCGCCCCGTTTCCGACGGACAAAAGAATCTTGTTGCAATCAATAGCCCGTATTTGAATAAAAGCGCGTGCCGGACGACTCTAGGTCATATCGGGGTATTACGGCCGAGTCTTTTGTTCGAAATGCGTTTACAACGATTCTATGCCGAAATACGCGTTTCATGATAATCTGAGATACTTTTCGCTTTAAAAAGGGTTTCAGGCCATTCAAGGGCAAGGAACGCATTGCACGAGCTTCAGGGATGTTTGGGTCTGAAAAACGTTCTTCGGGTAGTTCCTAATCTATTTTATTATGAAACCTCGTTCGATGTGAGTCTAGGAAAACACTGGCTCCAAGCCGCATTTCACAAAGTCCACGGTTGAAGGAAACGCTCTAAGAATTCCGGGGAATTCTTTTTCCTCTAAGATGGGATTCGGGCAAATTTGAACTTGAGAACTTATCTGGCGGGGTCTGGTGCCGTTGTTGAATGAGAGCCGTATTTGTTGTAATCAATAGACTACGTTTTGATAAAAACGCGTCATGGATGATTCTAGCGCATTTCTGGGGGGGCGTTGTTGTCTCCACTTTTGGTTTGAAATGCATTTCATACGATTCTGGGCCGAAATACACATTTTATGATATTTTGAGCAACGTTTTGCTTTAAAATAAGTTTCATGAGATTCTAGGGTTAGGAAAGAAATGCGAGGGTTCAAGGTTTTGTAAGACTGAATCCCGTCCTTCGGACAGTTTGTTTGGAATTTTTTGGCGGCACTCGGAAAATGTAGGTTGTAAACCGCGTCTCAGGCAACTCGTGGTTGGATGATGCGCTCTGAAAAATACAGTAATTTTTTTATCTTTCGTTTTTATTTTTTTTTCAAGAATATGTTAGTTCTTCCAGTTCTCAAACAATACTGTACAGAAAAGGAAGTCTCCCATATGGATGATGATTTCAAAGGGGCATACCCTCTAATTACAAACGAGAAATATAAAGCAATAAACAAATACTATCCAAATTATTCTTTTTTTTTTTTTTTTTTTTTTGAAGAGTAAGCGAGTTCTTCATTTTCTCAAAAGTAAAGAATAGAATACAAAGAGGAAACCGATCATCAAAACAGATGAAAGATTTGAAAGGGGCATACCCCTTACAACAGAAAGCAAACTAGCAAAAAACTTGCCCACGGCCCGGGCAGCAAGCTAAAGCTCAACTAAATTAAAAAGAAAATCCATTTCCAGTGCATTGATTCGAATAGGGGGAGCTCGATGACGGATAACCTTTTTACTGAACCGAATTGTGAGAGGATGTAAAGTAGAGAACTGAATGTCTTCAAAACACTGAATGCTGGACACGATCTTTCGCACTTTAAATCTCGCGATCCATGGAGACTGTGATGGACAACGCATACCGTGGAGGAGAGCTGAATCCGCTTCAAGGGAAAGTCGTTGAACCATATGTGGAATGATCTCCATAACGTTCAACGCGGCCCCATAGTAATCGAGGGAAGATTCAATGGCACCATACAGTGGTTGACATACATCACTCCAAAGGAGACCCACTGCCATGTTTCTGATTGTACAAATGGAAAATCTCCACCCTGGATGAACAACAGGCACAACATAGGAGTGGAAGTGCTGCCCGCGTAGGGGAAGATTCCAATGGCTGGAAATACCATCAGGTAAGGTAATTCCGAGATGTAAAATGCGAGTTTGGATTGTGTTAAGAACGAGATGCACCACATTCATAGCTGATTGAGTCTGCAATCTGAAGATGCGCCAATTCCTTTCACGCCGTATATGCCACACAAATGCAGAAAAAAGAAGTTTACCCAGAGTTTGTAGTCCTGCGCGATTAGGATTGAGCCGGAGTGTAATTGACTCCACTAAATCAGTACCTGAATCACACTCATTGGGAGGAAGATTAATCGTTTGAAGAAGCAAATTCCACACTAGTTGACAAAATGGGCACGTGATAAACAGGGGCTGTCTCCCAAGTACAATCACATAGTACGCAGCAAGAGTCGCAAGAAACATTCCTCTCCAAGAGGAAATCCTTTGTTTTCAGTTTGCCCCTGAGGAGCATCCAAGCACAGATTGAGTGCTTTTTTATACAGCCCGGAAACCATACCAACGCACTCTAGTGCAGGTTTTGGCTGGTCAAATTTTTTGGCAAATGATATGCAGATTTAAGAGTGAAGCAACCAGTCTCTTCGAGGGTCCAAACAATCTCATCATCAAAAGCTGAACGAGGCCTTGCTTCCAAAGGGATTTTGGTAAGTATGTCCATTAGATCATGAGAAGTTGGCTGTGGGAATTGCCAGCCCCCATTGGCTATGAAATGATGAGCATATAGATTAGCCCCCATCCCTAGATCATATATCGGTCACCATAGCAATCCTTCAAACGACCTTCCCGTAGCCAAGGGTCATTCCAGAACTTTGTTTGATGACCATTTCCAATCAAATATTTGACATGAGGTAATGCCATTTTACGAAGAGCCAAGATACCCTTCCGACCCCAAGAAGCGTCCTTTGGACTGGGGACATCCCAGAAAGAGCTCCCACGAAGGCAATTTGCATGAATCAAAAAATTCCAACAAGTCGGTTTTTTTTATTTTTATTTTTGAAGAATAAGTTAGTTCTTCATTTGCAAGCGAAAAAGAATAGAATACAAGATGAAGTCCTCTCATCGAAACAGATGAAAGAGATTTCAAAGGGGATAATCCCTTACAACAGAAAGGACCCTAGCAAAAAACTGGCCCACAGCCCGGGCGGCAAGCTAAAACTCATCAGAATGAAAAAGAAAATCCATTTCCAGTGCATTGATTCGAAGAAGAGGAACTCTATGACGGATAACCTTTTTACTAAACCGAATTGTGTAAGGATGTAAAGTAGAGAACCGAATCTCTTCGAACTGCTCCATGCTTGACACTATCTTTCGGACTTTAAATCTCTCAATCCGTGGAGAATGTGATCGACAGCGCATAATGTGGAGGAGAGCTGAATCTACTTCAACGGAAAGTCGCTGAACCAAATGTGGAATGAACCTGTAGGCTACAAACGTCATTTCACGCAATTCATAGACTGGGGATGCGCTCTGAAAAATTCTTTGATTTTTTTTACTTCAAAACGGGTTTCAAGAAAAATAGGGTTGATGAGCTAAAATGTTGGGACTCCGCCCCGTTTCCGACGGACAAAAGAATCTTGTTGCAATCAATAGCCCGTATTTGAATAAAAGCGCGTGCCGGACGACTCTAGGTCATATCGGGGTATTACGGCCGAGTCTTTTGTTCGAAATGCGTTTACAACGATTCTATGCCGAAATACGCGTTTCATGATAATCTGAGATACTTTTCGCTTTAAAAAGGGTTTCAGGCCATTCAAGGGCAAGGAACGCATTGCACGAGCTTCAGGGATGTTTGGGTCTGAAAAACGTTCTTCGGGTAGTTCCTAATCTATTTTATTATGAAACCTCGTTCGATGTGAGTCTAGGAAAACACTGGCTCCAAGCCGCATTTCACAAAGTCCACGGTTGAAGGAAACGCTCTAAGAATTCCGGGGAATTCTTTTTCCTCTAAGATGGGATTCGGGCAAATTTGAACTTGAGAACTTATCTGGCGGGGTCTGGTGCCGTTGTTGAATGAGAGCCGTATTTGTTGTAATCAATAGACTACGTTTTGATAAAAACGCGTCATGGATGATTCTAGCGCATTTCTGGGGGGGCGTTGTTGTCTCCACTTTTGGTTTGAAATGCATTTCATACGATTCTGGGCCGAAATACACATTTTATGATATTTTGAGCAACGTTTTGCTTTAAAATAAGTTTCATGAGATTCTAGGGTTAGGAAAGAAATGCGAGGGTTCAAGGTTTTGTAAGACTGAATCCCGTCCTTCGGACAGTTTGTTTGGAATTTTTTGGCGGCACTCGGAAAATGTAGGTTGTAAACCGCATCTCAGGCAACTCGTGGTTGGATGATGCGCTCTGAAAAATACAGTAATTTTTTTATCTTTCGTTTTTATTTTTTTTTCAAGAATATGTTAGTTCTTCCAGTTCTCAAACAATACTGTACAGAAAAGGAAGTCTCCCATATGGATGATGATTTCAAAGGGGCATACCCTCTAATTACAAACGAGAAATATAAAGCAATAAACAAATACTATCCAAATTATTCTTTTTTTTTTTTTTTTTTTTTTTGAAGAGTAAGCGAGTTCTTCATTTTCTCAAAAGTAAAGAATAGAATACAAAGAGGAAACCGATCATCAAAACAGATGAAAGATTTGAAAGGGGCATACCCCTTACAACAGAAAGCAAACTAGCAAAAAACTTGCCCACGGCCCGGGCAGCAAGCTAAAGCTCAACTAAATTAAAAAGAAAATCCATTTCCAGTGCATTGATTCGAATAGGGGGAGCTCGATGACGGATAACCTTTTTACTGAACCGAATTGTGAGAGGATGTAAAGTAGAGAACTGAATGTCTTCAAAACACTGAATGCTGGACACGATCTTTCGCACTTTAAATCTCGCGATCCATGGAGACTGTGATGGACAACGCATATCGTGGAGGAGAGCTGAATCCGCTTCAAGGGAAAGTCGTTGAACCATATGTGGAATGATCTCCATAACGTTCAACGCGGCCCCATAGTAATCGAGGGAAGATTCAATGGCACCATACAGTGGTTGACATACATCACTCCAAAGGAGACCCACTGCCATGTTTCTGATTGTACAAATGGAAAATCTCCACCCTGGATGAACAACAGGCACAACATAGGAGTGGAAGTGCTGCCCGCGTAGGGGAAGATTCCAATGGCTGGAAATACCATCAGGTAAGGTAATTCCGAGATGTAAAATGCGAGTTTGGATTGTGTTAAGAACGAGATGCACCACATTCATAGCTGATTGAGTCTGCAATCTGAAGATGCGCCAATTCCTTTCACGCCGTATATGCCACACAAATGCAGAAAAAAGAAGTTTACCCAGAGTTTGTAGTCCTGCGCGATTAGGATTGAGCCGGAGTGTAATTGACTCCACTAAATCAGTACCTGAATCACACTCATTGGGAGGAAGATTAATCGTTTGAAGAAGCAAATTCCACACTAGTTGACAAAATGGGCACGTGATAAACAGGGGCTGTCTCCCAAGTACAATCACATAGTACGCAGCAAGAGTCGCAAGAAACATTCCTCTCCAAGAGGAAATCCTTTGTTTTCAGTTTGCCCCTGAGGAGCATCCAAGCACAGATTGAGTGCTTTTTTATACAGCCCGGAAACCATACCAACGCACTCTAGTGCAGGTTTTGGCTGGTCAAATTTTTTGGCAAATGATATGCAGATTTAAGAGTGAAGCAACCAGTCTCTTCGAGGGTCCAAACAATCTCATCATCAAAAGCTGAACGAGGCCTTGCTTCCAAAGGGATTTTGGTAAGTATGTCCATTAGATCATGAGAAGTTGGCTGTGGGAATTGCCAGCCCCCATTGGCTATGAAATGATGAACATATAGATTAGCCCCCATCCCTAGATCATATATCGGTCACCATAGCAATCCTTCAAACGACCTTCCCGTAGCCAAGGGTCATTCCAGAACTTTGTTTGATGACCATTTCCAATCAAATATTTGACATGAGGTAATGCCATTTTACGAAGAGCCAGGATACCCTTCCGACCCCAAGAAGCGTCCTTTGGACTGGGGACATCCCAGAAAGAGCTCCCACGAAGGCAATTTGCATGAATCAAAAAATTCCAACAAGTCGGTTTTTTTTATTTTTATTTTTGAAGAATAAGTTAGTTCTTCATTTGCAAGCGAAAAAGAATAGAATACAAGATGAAGTCCTCTCATCGAAACAGATGAAAGAGATTTCAAAGGGGATAATCCCTTACAACAGAAAGGACCCTAGCAAAAAACTGGCCCACAGCCCGGGCGGCAAGCTAAAACTCATCAGAATGAAAAAGAAAATCCATTTCCAGTGCATTGATTCGAAGAAGAGGAACTCTATGACGGATAACCTTTTTACTAAACCGAATCGTGAAAGGATGTAAAGTAGAGAACCGAATCTCTTCGAACTGCTCCATGCTTGACACTATCTTTCGGACTTTAAATCTCTCAATCCGTGGAGAATGTGATCGACAGCGCATAATGTGGAGGAGAGCTGAATCTACTTCAACGGAAAGTCGCTGAACCAAATGTGGAATGAACCTGTAGGCTACAAACGTCATTTCACGCAATTCATAGACTGGGGATGCGCTCTGAAAAATTCTTTGATTTTTTTTACTTCAAAACGGGTTTCAAGAAAAATAGGGTTGATGAGCTAAAATGTTGGGACTCCGCCCCGTTTCCGACGGACAAAAGAATCTTGTTGCAATCAATAGCCCGTATTTGAATAAAAGCGCGTGCCGGACGACTCTAGGTCATATCGGGGTATTACGGCCGAGTCTTTTGTTCGAAATGCGTTTACAACGATTCTATGCCGAAATACGCGTTTCATGATAATCTGAGATACTTTTCGCTTTAAAAAGGGTTTCAGGCCATTCAAGGGCAAGGAACGCATTGCACGAGCTTCAGGGATGTTTGGGTCTGAAAAACGTTCTTCGGGTAGTTCCTAATCTATTTTATTATGAAACCTCGTTCGATGTGAGTCTAGGAAAACACTGGCTCCAAGCCGCATTTCACAAAGTCCACGGTTGAAGGAAACGCTCTAAGAATTCCGGGGAATTCTTTTTCCTCTAAGATGGGATTCGGGCAAATTTGAACTTGAGAACTTATCTGGCGGGGTCTGGTGCCGTTGTTGAATGAGAGCCGTATTTGTTGTAATCAATAGACTACGTTTTGATAAAAACGCGTCATGGATGATTCTAGCGCATTTCTGGGGGGGCGTTGTTGTCTCCACTTTTGGTTTGAAATGCATTTCATACGATTCTGGGCCGAAATACACATTTTATGATATTTTGAGCAACGTTTTGCTTTAAAATAAGTTTCATGAGATTCTAGGGTTAGGAAAGAAATGCGAGGGTTCAAGGTTTTGTAAGACTGAATCCCGTCCTTCGGACAGTTTGTTTGGAATTTTTTGGCGGCACTCGGAAAATGTAGGTTGTAAACCGCATCTCAGGCAACTCGTGGTTGGATGATGCGCTCTGAAAAATACAGTAATTTTTTTATCTTTCGTTTTTATTTTTTTTTCAAGAATATGTTAGTTCTTCCAGTTCTCAAACAATACTGTACAGAAAAGGAAGTCTCCCATATGGATGATGATTTCAAAGGGGCATACCCTCTAATTACAAACGAGAAATATAAAGCAATAAACAAATACTATCCAAATTATTCTTTTTTTTTTTTTTTTTTTTTGAAGAGTAAGCGAGTTCTTCATTTTCTCAAAAGTAAAGAATAGAATACAAAGAGGAAACCGATCATCAAAACAGATGAAAGATTTGAAAGGGGCATACCCCTTACAACAGAAAGCAAACTAGCAAAAAACTTGCCCACGGCCCGGGCAGCAAGCTAAAGCTCAACTAAATTAAAAAGAAAATCCATTTCCAGTGCATTGATTCGAATAGGGGGAGCTCGATGACGGATAACCTTTTTACTGAACCGAATTGTGAGAGGATGTAAAGTAGAGAACTGAATGTCTTCAAAACACTGAATGCTGGACACGATCTTTCGCACTTTAAATCTCGCGATCCATGGAGACTGTGATGGACAACGCATATCGTGGAGGAGAGCTGAATCCGCTTCAAGGGAAAGTCGTTGAACCATATGTGGAATGATCTCCATAACGTTCAACGCGGCCCCATAGTAATCGAGGGAAGATTCAATGGCACCATACAGTGGTTGACATACATCACTCCAAAGGAGACCCACTGCCATGTTTCTGATTGTACAAATGGAAAATCTCCACCCTGGATGAACAACAGGCACAACATAGGAGTGGAAGTGCTGCCCGCGTAGGGGAAGATTCCAATGGCTGGAAATACCATCAGGTAAGGTAATTCCGAGATGTAAAATGCGAGTTTGGATTGTGTTAAGAACGAGATGCACCACATTCATAGCTGATTGAGTCTGCAATCTGAAGATGCGCCAATTCCTTTCACGCCGTATATGCCACACAAATGCAGAAAAAAGAAGTTTACCCAGAGTTTGTAGTCCTGCGCGATTAGGATTGAGCCGGAGTGTAATTGACTCCACTAAATCAGTACCTGAATCACACTCATTGGGAGGAAGATTAATCGTTTGAAGAAGCAAATTCCACACTAGTTGACAAAATGGGCACGTGATAAACAGGGGCTGTCTCCCAAGTACAATCACATAGTACGCAGCAAGAGTCGCAAGAAACATTCCTCTCCAAGAGGAAATCCTTTGTTTTCAGTTTGCCCCTGAGGAGCATCCAAGCACAGATTGAGTGCTTTTTTATACAGCCCGGAAACCATACCAACGCACTCTAGTGCAGGTTTTGGCTGGTCAAATTTTTTGGCAAATGATATGCAGATTTAAGAGTGAAGCAACCGGTCTCTTCGAGGGTCCAAACAATCTCATCATCAAAAGCTGAACGAGGCCTTGCTTCCAAAGGGATTTTGGTAAGTATGTCCATTAGATCATGAGAAGTTGGCTGTGGGAATTGCCAGCCCCCATTGGCTATGAAATGATGAACATATAGATTAGCCCCCATCCCTAGATCATATATCGGTCACCATAGCAATCCTTCAAACGACCTTCCCGTAGCCAAGGGTCATTCCAGAACTTTGTTTGATGACCATTTCCAATCAAATATTTGACATGAGGTAATGCCATTTTACGAAGAGCCAGGATACCCTTCCGACCCCAAGAAGCGTCCTTTGGACTGGGGACATCCCAGAAAGAGCTCCCACGAAGGCAATTTGCATGAATCAAAAAATTCCAACAAGTCGGTTTTTTTTATTTTTATTTTTGAAGAATAAGTTAGTTCTTCATTTGCAAGCGAAAAAGAATAGAATACAAGATGAAGTCCTCTCATCGAAACAGATGAAAGAGATTTCAAAGGGGATAATCCCTTACAACAGAAAGGACCCTAGCAAAAAACTGGCCCACAGCCCGGGCGGCAAGCTAAAACTCATCAGAATGAAAAAGAAAATCCATTTCCAGTGCATTGATTCGAAGAAGAGGAACTCTATGACGGATAACCTTTTTACTAAACCGAATTGTGTAAGGATGTAAAGTAGAGAACCGAATCTCTTCGAACTGCTCCATGCTTGACACTATCTTTCGGACTTTAAATCTCTCAATCCGTGGAGAATGTGATCGACAGCGCATAATGTGGAGGAGAGCTGAATCTACTTCAACGGAAAGTCGCTGAACCAAATGTGGAATGAACCTGTAGGCTACAAACGTCATTTCACGCAATTCATAGACTGGGGATGCGCTCTGAAAAATTCTTTGATTTTTTTTACTTCAAAACGGGTTTCAAGAAAAATAGGGTTGATGAGCTAAAATGTTGGGACTCCGCCCCGTTTCCGACGGACAAAAGAATCTTGTTGCAATCAATAGCCCGTATTTGAATAAAAGCGCGTGCCGGACGACTCTAGGTCATATCGGGGTATTACGGCCGAGTCTTTTGTTCGAAATGCGTTTACAACGATTCTATGCCGAAATACGCGTTTCATGATAATCTGAGATACTTTTCGCTTTAAAAAGGGTTTCAGGCCATTCAAGGGCAAGGAACGCATTGCACGAGCTTCAGGGATGTTTGGGTCTGAAAAACGTTCTTCGGGTAGTTCCTAATCTATTTTATTATGAAACCTCGTTCGATGTGAGTCTAGGAAAACACTGGCTCCAAGCCGCATTTCACAAAGTCCACGGTTGAAGGAAACGCTCTAAGAATTCCGGGGAATTCTTTTTCCTCTAAGATGGGATTCGGGCAAATTTGAACTTGAGAACTTATCTGGCGGGGTCTGGTGCCGTTGTTGAATGAGAGCCGTATTTGTTGTAATCAATAGACTACGTTTTGATAAAAACGCGTCATGGATGATTCTAGCGCATTTCTGGGGGGGCGTTGTTGTCTCCACTTTTGGTTTGAAATGCATTTCATACGATTCTGGGCCGAAATACACATTTTATGATATTTTGAGCAACGTTTTGCTTTAAAATAAGTTTCATGAGATTCTAGGGTTAGGAAAGAAATGCGAGGGTTCAAGGTTTTGTAAGACTGAATCCCGTCCTTCGGACAGTTTGTTTGGAATTTTTTGGCGGCACTCGGAAAATGTAGGTTGTAAACCGCATCTCAGGCAACTCGTGGTTGGATGATGCGCTCTGAAAAATACAGTAATTTTTTTATCTTTCGTTTTTATTTTTTTTTCAAGAATATGTTAGTTCTTCCAGTTCTCAAACAATACTGTACAGAAAAGGAAGTCTCCCATATGGATGATGATTTCAAAGGGGCATACCCTCTAATTACAAACGAGAAATATAAAGCAATAAACAAATACTATCCAAATTATTCTTTTTTTTTTTTTTTTTTTTTTTGAAGAGTAAGCGAGTTCTTCATTTTCTCAAAAGTAAAGAATAGAATACAAAGAGGAAACCGATCATCAAAACAGATGAAAGATTTGAAAGGGGCATACCCCTTACAACAGAAAGCAAACTAGCAAAAAACTTGCCCACGGCCCGGGCAGCAAGCTAAAGCTCAACTAAATTAAAAAGAAAATCCATTTCCAGTGCATTGATTCGAATAGGGGGAGCTCGATGACGGATAACCTTTTTACTGAACCGAATTGTGAGAGGATGTAAAGTAGAGAACTGAATGTCTTCAAAACACTGAATGCTGGACACGATCTTTCGCACTTTAAATCTCGCGATCCATGGAGACTGTGATGGACAACGCATACCGTGGAGGAGAGCTGAATCCGCTTCAAGGGAAAGTCGTTGAACCATATGTGGAATGATCTCCATAACGTTCAACGCGGCCCCATAGTAATCGAGGGAAGATTCAATGGCACCATACAGTGGTTGACATACATCACTCCAAAGGAGACCCACTGCCATGTTTCTGATTGTACAAATGGAAAATCTCCACCCTGGATGAACAACAGGCACAACATAGGAGTGGAAGTGCTGCCCGCGTAGGGGAAGATTCCAATGGCTGGAAATACCATCAGGTAAGGTAATTCCGAGATGTAAAATGCGAGTTTGGATTGTGTTAAGAACGAGATGCACCACATTCATAGCTGATTGAGTCTGCAATCTGAAGATGCGCCAATTCCTTTCACGCCGTATATGCCACACAAATGCAGAAAAAAGAAGTTTACCCAGAGTTTGTAGTCCTGCGCGATTAGGATTGAGCCGGAGTGTAATTGACTCCACTAAATCAGTACCTGAATCACACTCATTGGGAGGAAGATTAATCGTTTGAAGAAGCAAATTCCACACTAGTTGACAAAATGGGCACGTGATAAACAGGGGCTGTCTCCCAAGTACAATCACATAGTACGCAGCAAGAGTCGCAAGAAACATTCCTCTCCAAGAGGAAATCCTTTGTTTTCAGTTTGCCCCTGAGGAGCATCCAAGCACAGATTGAGTGCTTTTTTATACAGCCCGGAAACCATACCAACGCACTCTAGTGCAGGTTTTGGCTGGTCAAATTTTTTGGCAAATGATATGCAGATTTAAGAGTGAAGCAACCAGTCTCTTCGAGGGTCCAAACAATCTCATCATCAAAAGCTGAACGAGGCCTTGCTTCCAAAGGGATTTTGGTAAGTATGTCCATTAGATCATGAGAAGTTGGCTGTGGGAATTGCCAGCCCCCATTGGCTATGAAATGATGAACATATAGATTAGCCCCCATCCCTAGATCATATATCGGTCACCATAGCAATCCTTCAAACGACCTTCCCGTAGCCAAGGGTCATTCCAGAACTTTGTTTGATGACCATTTCCAATCAAATATTTGACATGAGGTAATGCCATTTTACGAAGAGCCAGGATACCCTTCCGACCCCAAGAAGCGTCCTTTGGACTGGGGACATCCCAGAAAGAGCTCCCACGAAGGCAATTTGCATGAATCAAAAAATTCCAACAAGTCGGTTTTTTTTATTTTTATTTTTGAAGAATAAGTTAGTTCTTCATTTGCAAGCGAAAAAGAATAGAATACAAGATGAAGTCCTCTCATCGAAACAGATGAAAGAGATTTCAAAGGGGATAATCCCTTACAACAGAAAGGACCCTAGCAAAAAACTGGCCCACAGCCCGGGCGGCAAGCTAAAACTCATCAGAATGAAAAAGAAAATCCATTTCCAGTGCATTGATTCGAAGAAGAGGAACTCTATGACGGATAACCTTTTTACTAAACCGAATTGTGAAAGGATGTAAAGTAGAGAACCGAATCTCTTCGAACTGCTCCATGCTTGACACTATCTTTCGGACTTTAAATCTCTCAATCCGTGGAGAATGTGATCGACAGCGCATAATGTGGAGGAGAGCTGAATCTACTTCAACGGAAAGTCGCTGAACCAAATGTGGAATGAACCTGTAGGCTACAAACGTCATTTCACGCAATTCATAGACTGGGGATGCGCTCTGAAAAATTCTTTGATTTTTTTTACTTCAAAACGGGTTTCAAGAAAAATAGGGTTGAAGAGCTAAAATGTTGGGACTCCGCCCCGTTTCCGACGGACAAAAGAATCTTGTTGCAATCAATAGCCCGTATTTGAATAAAAGCGCGTGCCGGACGACTCTAGGTCATATCGGGGTATTACGGCCGAGTCTTTTGTTCGAAATGCGTTTACAACGATTCTATGCCGAAATACGCGTTTCATGATAATCTGAGATACTTTTCGCTTTAAAAAGGGTTTCAGGCCATTCAAGGGCAAGGAACGCATTGCACGAGCTTCAGGGATGTTTGGGTCTGAAAAACGTTCTTCGGGTAGTTCCTAATCTATTTTATTATGAAACCTCGTTCGATGTGAGTCTAGGAAAACACTGGCTCCAAGCCGCATTTCACAAAGTCCACGGTTGAAGGAAACGCTCTAAGAATTCCGGGGAATTCTTTTTCCTCTAAGATGGGATTCGGGCAAATTTGAACTTGAGAACTTATCTGGCGGGGTCTGGTGCCGTTGTTGAATGAGAGCCGTATTTGTTGTAATCAATAGACTACGTTTTGATAAAAACGCGTCATGGATGATTCTAGCGCATTTCTGGGGGGGCGTTGTTGTCTCCACTTTTGGTTTGAAATGCATTTCATACGATTCTGGGCCGAAATACACATTTTATGATATTTTGAGCAACGTTTTGCTTTAAAATAAGTTTCATGAGATTCTAGGGTTAGGAAAGAAATGCGAGGGTTCAAGGTTTTGTAAGACTGAATCCCGTCCTTCGGACAGTTTGTTTGGAATTTTTTGGCGGCACTCGGAAAATGTAGGTTGTAAACCGCGTCTCAGGCAACTCGTGGTTGGATGATGCGCTCTGAAAAATACAGTAATTTTTTTACCTTTCGTTTTTATTTTTTTTTTCAAGAATATGTTAGTTCTTCCAGTTCTCAAACAATACTGTACAGAAAAGGAAGTCTCCCATATGGATGATGATTTCAAAGGGGCATACCCTCTAATTACAAACGAGAAATATAAAGCAATAAACAAATACTATCCAAATTATTCTTTTTTTTTTTTTTTTTTTTTTGAAGAGTAAGCGAGTTCTTCATTTTCTCAAAAGTAAAGAATAGAATACAAAGAGGAAACCGATCATCAAAACAGATGAAAGATTTGAAAGGGGCATACCCCTTACAACAGAAAGCAAACTAGCAAAAAACTTGCCCACGGCCCGGGCAGCAAGCTAAAGCTCAACTAAATTAAAAAGAAAATCCATTTCCAGTGCATTGATTCGAATAGGGGGAGCTCGATGACGGATAACCTTTTTACTGAACCGAATTGTGAGAGGATGTAAAGTAGAGAACTGAATGTCTTCAAAACACTGAATGCTGGACACGATCTTTCGCACTTTAAATCTCGCGATCCATGGAGACTGTGATGGACAACGCATACCGTGGAGGAGAGCTGAATCCGCTTCAAGGGAAAGTCGTTGAACCATATGTGGAATGATCTCCATAACGTTCAACGCGGCCCCATAGTAATCGAGGGAAGATTCAATGGCACCATACAGTGGTTGACATACATCACTCCAAAGGAGACCCACTGCCATGTTTCTGATTGTACAAATGGAAAATCTCCACCCTGGATGAACAACAGGCACAACATAGGAGTGGAAGTGCTGCCCGCGTAGGGGAAGATTCCAATGGCTGGAAATACCATCAGGTAAGGTAATTCCGAGATGTAAAATGCGAGTTTGGATTGTGTTAAGAACGAGATGCACCACATTCATAGCTGATTGAGTCTGCAATCTGAAGATGCGCCAATTCCTTTCACGCCGTATATGCCACACAAATGCAGAAAAAAGAAGTTTACCCAGAGTTTGTAGTCCTGCGCGATTAGGATTGAGCCGGAGTGTAATTGACTCCACTAAATCAGTACCTGAATCACACTCATTGGGAGGAAGATTAATCGTTTGAAGAAGCAAATTCCACACTAGTTGACAAAATGGGCACGTGATAAACAGGGGCTGTCTCCCAAGTACAATCACATAGTACGCAGCAAGAGTCGCAAGAAACATTCCTCTCCAAGAGGAAATCCTTTGTTTTCAGTTTGCCCCTGAGGAGCATCCAAGCACAGATTGAGTGCTTTTTTATACAGCCCGGAAACCATACCAACGCACTCTAGTGCAGGTTTTGGCTGGTCAAATTTTTTGGCAAATGATATGCAGATTTAAGAGTGAAGCAACCAGTCTCTTCGAGGGTCCAAACAATCTCATCATCAAAAGCTGAACGAGGCCTTGCTTCCAAAGGGATTTTGGTAAGTATGTCCATTAGATCATGAGAAGTTGGCTGTGGGAATTGCCAGCCCCCATTGGCTATGAAATGATGAACATATAGATTAGCCCCCATCCCTAGATCATATATCGGTCACCATAGCAATCCTTCAAACGACCTTCCCGTAGCCAAGGGTCATTCCAGAACTTTGTTTGATGACCATTTCCAATCAAATATTTGACATGAGGTAATGCCATTTTACGAAGAGCCAGGATACCCTTCCGACCCCAAGAAGCGTCCTTTGGACTGGGGACATCCCAGAAAGAGCTCCCACGAAGGCAATTTGCATGAATCAAAAAATTCCAACAAGTCGGTTTTTTTTATTTTTATTTTTGAAGAATAAGTTAGTTCTTCATTTGCAAGCGAAAAAGAATAGAATACAAGATGAAGTCCTCTCATCGAAACAGATGAAAGAGATTTCAAAGGGGATAATCCCTTACAACAGAAAGGACCCTAGCAAAAAACTGGCCCACAGCCCGGGCGGCAAGCTAAAACTCATCAGAATGAAAAAGAAAATCCATTTCCAGTGCATTGATTCGAAGAAGAGGAACTCTATGACGGATAACCTTTTTACTAAACCGAATCGTGAAAGGATGTAAAGTAGAGAACCGAATCTCTTCGAACTGCTCCATGCTTGACACTATCTTTCGGACTTTAAATCTCTCAATCCGTGGAGAATGTGATCGACAGCGCATAATGTGGAGGAGAGCTGAATCTACTTCAACTGAAAGTCGCTGAACCAAATGTGGAATGAACCTGTAGGCTACAAACGTCATTTCACGCAATTCATAGACTGGGGATGCGCTCTGAAAAATTCTTTGATTTTTTTTACTTCAAAACGGGTTTCAAGAAAAATAGGGTTGAAGAGCTAAAATGTTGGGACTCCGCCCCGTTTCCGACGGACAAAAGAATCTTGTTGCAATCAATAGCCCGTATTTGAATAAAAGAGCGTGCCGGACGACTCTAGGTCATATCGGGGTATTACGGCCGAGTCTTTTGTTCGAAATGCGTTTACAACGATTCTATGCCGAAATACGCGTTTCATGATAATCTGAGATACTTTTCGCTTTAAAAAGGGTTTCAGGCCATTCAAGGGCAAGGAACGCATTGCACGAGCTTCAGGGATGTTTGGGTCTGAAAAACGTTCTTCGGGTAGTTCCTAATCTATTTTATTATGAAACCTCGTTCGATGTGAGTCTAGGAAAACACTGGCTCCAAGCCGCATTTCACAAAGTCCACGGTTGAAGGAAACGCTCTAAGAATTCCGGGGAATTCTTTTTCCTCTAAGATGGGATTCGGGCAAATTTGAACTTGAGAACTTATCTGGCGGGGTCTGGTGCCGTTGTTGAATGAGAGCCGTATTTGTTGTAATCAATAGACTACGTTTTGATAAAAACGCGTCATGGATGATTCTAGCGCATTTCTGGGGGGGCGTTGTTGTCTCCACTTTTGGTTTGAAATGCATTTCATACGATTCTGGGCCGAAATACACATTTTATGATATTTTGAGCAACGTTTTGCTTTAAAATAAGTTTCATGAGATTCTAGGGTTAGGAAAGAAATGCGAGGGTTCAAGGTTTTGTAAGACTGAATCCCGTCCTTCGGACAGTTTGTTTGGAATTTTTTGGCGGCACTCGGAAAATGTAGGTTGTAAACCGCGTCTCAGGCAACTCGTGGTTGGATGATGCGCTCTGAAAAATACAGTAATTTTTTTATCTTTCGTTTTTATTTTTTTTTCAAGAATATGTTAGTTCTTCCAGTTCTCAAACAATACTGTACAGAAAAGGAAGTCTCCCATATGGATGATGATTTCAAAGGGGCATACCCTCTAATTACAAACGAGAAATATAAAGCAATAAACAAATACTATCCAAATTATTCTTTTTTTTTTTCTTTTTTTTTTGAAGAGTAAGCGAGTTCTTCATTTTCTCAAAAGTAAAGAATAGAATACAAAGAGGAAACCGATCATCAAAACAGATGAAAGATTTGAAAGGGGCATACCCCTTACAACAGAAAGCAAACTAGCAAAAAACTTGCCCACGGCCCGGGCAGCAAGCTAAAGCTCAACTAAATTAAAAAGAAAATCCATTTCCAGTGCATTGATTCGAATAGGGGGAGCTCGATGACGGATAACCTTTTTACTGGACCGAATTGTGAGAGGATGTAAAGTAGAGAACTGAATGTCTTCAAAACACTGAATGCTGGACACGATCTTTCGCACTTTAAATCTCGCGATCCATGGAGACTGTGATGGACAACGCATACCGTGGAGGAGAGCTGAATCCGCTTCAAGGGAAAGTCGTTGAACCATATGTGGAATGATCTCCATAACGTTCAACGCGGCCCCATAGTAATCGAGGGAAGATTCAATGGCACCATACAGTGGTTGACATACATCACTCCAAAGGAGACCCACTGCCATGTTTCTGATTGTACAAATGGAAAATCTCCACCCTGGATGAACAACAGGCACAACATAGGAGTGGAAGTGCTGCCCGCGTAGGGGAAGATTCCAATGGCTGGAAATACCATCAGGTAAGGTAATTCCGAGATGTAAAATGCGAGTTTGGATTGTGTTAAGAACGAGATGCACCACATTCATAGCTGATTGAGTCTGCAATCTGAAGATGCGCCAATTCCTTTCACGCCGTATATGCCACACAAATGCAGAAAAAAGAAGTTTACCCAGAGTTTGTAGTCCTGCGCGATTAGGATTGAGCCGGAGTGTAATTGACTCCACTAAATCAGTACCTGAATCACACTCATTGGGAGGAAGATTAATCGTTTGAAGAAGCAAATTCCACACTAGTTGACAAAATGGGCACGTGATAAACAGGGGCTGTCTCCCAAGTACAATCACATAGTACGCAGCAAGAGTCGCAAGAAACATTCCTCTCCAAGAGGAAATCCTTTGTTTTCAGTTTGCCCCTGAGGAGCATCCAAGCACAGATTGAGTGCTTTTTTATACAGCCCGGAAACCATACCAACGCACTCTAGTGCAGGTTTTGGCTGGTCAAATTTTTTGGCAAATGATATGCAGATTTAAGAGTGAAGCAACCAGTCTCTTCGAGGGTCCAAACAATCTCATCATCAAAAGCTGAACGAGGCCTTGCTTCCAAAGGGATTTTGGTAAGTATGTCCATTAGATCATGAGAAGTTGGCTGTGGGAATTGCCAGCCCCCATTGGCTATGAAATGATGAACATATAGATTAGCCCCCATCCCTAGATCATATATCGGTCACCATAGCAATCCTTCAAACGACCTTCCCGTAGCCAAGGGTCATTCCAGAACTTTGTTTGATGACCATTTCCAATCAAATATTTGACATGAGGTAATGCCATTTTACGAAGAGCCAGGATACCCTTCCGACCCCAAGAAGCGTCCTTTGGACTGGGGACATCCCAGAAAGAGCTCCCACGAAGGCAATTTGCATGAATCAAAAAATTCCAACAAGTCGGTTTTTTTTATTTTTATTTTTGAAGAATAAGTTAGTTCTTCATTTGCAAGCGAAAAAGAATAGAATACAAGATGAAGTCCTCTCATCGAAACAGATGAAAGAGATTTCAAAGGGGATAATCCCTTACAACAGAAAGGACCCTAGCAAAAAACTGGCCCACAGCCCGGGCGGCAAGCTAAAACTCATCAGAATGAAAAAGAAAATCCATTTCCAGTGCATTGATTCGAAGAAGAGGAACTCTATGACGGATAACCTTTTTACTAAACCGAATCGTGAAAGGATGTAAAGTAGAGAACCGAATCTCTTCGAACTGCTCCATGCTTGACACTATCTTTCGGACTTTAAATCTCTCAATCCGTGGAGAATGTGATCGACAGCGCATAATGTGGAGGAGAGCTGAATCTACTTCAACGGAAAGTCGCTGAACCAAATGTGGAATGAACCTGTAGGCTACAAACGTCATTTCACGCAATTCATAGACTGGGGATGCGCTCTGAAAAATTCTTTGATTTTTTTTACTTCAAAACGGGTTTCAAGAAAAATAGGGTTGAAGAGCTAAAATGTTGGGACTCCGCCCCGTTTCCGACGGACAAAAGAATCTTGTTGCAATCAATAGCCCGTATTTGAATAAAAGAGCGTGCCGGACGACTCTAGGTCATATCGGGGTATTACGGCCGAGTCTTTTGTTCGAAATGCGTTTACAACGATTCTATGCCGAAATACGCGTTTCATGATAATCTGAGATACTTTTCGCTTTAAAAAGGGTTTCAGGCCATTCAAGGGCAAGGAACGCATTGCACGAGCTTCAGGGATGTTTGGGTCTGAAAAACGTTCTTCGGGTAGTTCCTAATCTATTTTATTATGAAACCTCGTTCGATGTGAGTCTAGGAAAACACTGGCTCCAAGCCGCATTTCACAAAGTCCACGGTTGAAGGAAACGCTCTAAGAATTCCGGGGAATTCTTTTTCCTCTAAGATGGGATTCGGGCAAATTTGAACTTGAGAACTTATCTGGCGGGGTCTGGTGCCGTTGTTGAATGAGAGCCGTATTTGTTGTAATCAATAGACTACGTTTTGATAAAAACGCGTCATGGATGATTCTAGCGCATTTCTGGGGGGGCGTTGTTGTCTCCACTTTTGGTTTGAAATGCATTTCATACGATTCTGGGCCGAAATACACATTTTATGAAATTTTGAGCAACGTTTTGCTTTAAAATAAGTTTCATGAGATTCTAGGGTTAGGAAAGAAATGCGAGGGTTCAAGGTTTTGTAAGACTGAATCCCGTCCTTCGGACAGTTTGTTTGGAATTTTTTGGCGGCACTCGGAAAATGTAGGTTGTAAACCGCGTCTCAGGCAACTCGTGGTTGGATGATGCGCTCTCAAAAATACAGTAATTTTTTTATCTTTCGTTTTTATTATTTTTTCAAGAATATGTTAGTTCTTCCAGTTCTCAAACAATACTGTACAGAAAAGGAAGTCTCCCATATGGATGATGATTTCAAAGGGGCATACCCTCTAATTACAAACGAGAAATATAAAGCAATAAACAAATACTATCCAAATTATTCTTTTTTTTTTTCTTTTTTTTTTTTAAGAGTAAGCGAGTTCTTCATTTTCTCAAAAGTAAAGAATAGAATACAAAGAGGAAACCGATCATCAAAACAGATGAAAGATTTGAATGGGGCATACCCCTTACAACAGAAAGCAAACTAGCAAAAAACTTGCCCACGGCCCGGGCAGCAAGCTAAAGCTCAACTAAATTAAAAAGAAAATCCATTTCCAGTGCATTGATTCGAATAGGGGGAGCTCGATGACGGATAACCTTTTTACTGAACCGAATTGTGAGAGGATGTAAAGTAGAGAACTGAATGTCTTCAAAACACTGAATGCTGGACACGATCTTTCGCACTTTAAATCTCGCGATCCATGGAGACTGTGATGGACAACGCATACCGTGGAGGAGAGCTGAATCCGCTTCAAGGGAAAGTCGTTGAACCATATGTGGAATGATCTCCACAACGTTCATCGCGGCCCCATAGTAATCGAGGGAAGATTCAATGGCACCATACAGTGGTTGACATACATCACTCCAAAGGAGACCCACTGCCATGTTTCTGATTGTACAAATGGAAAATCTCCACCCTGGATGAACAACAGGCACAACATAGGAGTGGAAGTGCTGCCCGCGTAGGGGAAGATTCCAATGGCTGGAAATACCATCAGGTAAGGTAATTCCGAGATGTAAAATGCGAGTTTGGATTGTGTTAAGAACGAGATGCACCACATTCATAGCTGATTGAGTCTGCAATCTGAAGATGCGCCAATTCCTTTCACGCCGTATATGCCACACAAATGCAGAAAAAAGAAGTTTACCCAGAGTTTGTAGTCCTGCGCGATTAGGATTGAGCCGGAGTGTAATTGACTCCACTAAATCAGTACCTGAATCACACTCATTGGGAGGAAGATTAATCGTTTGAAGAAGCAAATTCCACACTAGTTGACAAAATGGGCACGTGATAAACAGGGGCTGTCTCCCAAGTACAATCACATAGTACGCAGCAAGAGTCGCAAGAAACATTCCTCTCCAAGAGGAAATCCTTTGTTTTCAGTTTGCCCCTGAGGAGCATCCAAGCACAGATTGAGTGCTTTTTTATACAGCCCGGAAACCATACCAACGCACTCTAGTGCAGGTTTTGGCTGGTCAAATTTTTTGGCAAATGATATGCAGATTTAAGAGTGAAGCAACCAGTCTCTTCGAGGGTCCAAACAATCTCATCATCAAAAGCTGAACGAGGCCTTGCTTCCAAAGGGATTTTGGTAAGTATGTCCATTAGATCATGAGAAGTTGGCTGTGGGAATTGCCAGCCCCCATTGGCTATGAAATGATGAACATATAGATTAGCCCCCATCCCTAGATCATATATCGGTCACCATAGCAATCCTTCAAACGACCTTCCCGTAGCCAAGGGTCATTCCAGAACTTTGTTTGATGACCATTTCCAATCAAATATTTGACATGAGGTAATGCCATTTTACGAAGAGCCAGGATACCCTTCCGACCCCAAGAAGCGTCCTTTGGACTGGGGACATCCCAGAAAGAGCTCCCACGAAGGCAATTTGCATGAATCAAAAAATTCCAACAAGTCGGTTTTTTTTATTTTTATTTTTGAAGAATAAGTTAGTTCTTCATTTGCAAGCGAAAAAGAATAGAATACAAGATGAAGTCCTCTCATCGAAACAGATGAAAGAGATTTCAAAGGGGATAATCCCTTACAACAGAAAGGACCCTAGCAAAAAACTGGCCCACAGCCCGGGCGGCAAGCTAAAACTCATCAGAATGAAAAAGAAAATCCATTTCCAGTGCATTGATTCGAAGAAGAGGAACTCTATGACGGATAACCTTTTTACTAAACCGAATTGTGAAAGGATGTAAAGTAGAGAACCGAATCTCTTCGAACTGCTCCATGCTTGACACTATCTTTCGGACTTTAAATCTCTCAATCCGTGGAGAATGTGATCGACAGCGCATAATGTGGAGGAGAGCTGAATCTACTTCAACGGAAAGTCGCTGAACCAAATGTGGAATGAACCTGTAGGCTACAAACGTCATTTCACGCAATTCATAGACTGGGGATGCGCTCTGAAAAATTCTTTGATTTTTTTTACTTCAAAACGGGTTTCAAGAAAAATAGGGTTGAAGAGCTAAAATGTTGGGACTCCGCCCCGTTTCCGACGGACAAAAGAATCTTGTTGCAATCAATAGCCCGTATTTGAATAAAAGAGCGTGCCGGACGACTCTAGGTCATATCGGGGTATTACGGCCGAGTCTTTTGTTCGAAATGCGTTTACAACGATTCTATGCCGAAATACGCGTTTCATGATAATCTGAGATACTTTTCGCTTTAAAAAGGGTTTCAGGCCATTCAAGGGCAAGGAACGCATTGCACGAGCTTCAGGGATGTTTGGGTCTGAAAAACGTTCTTCGGGTAGTTCCTAATCTATTTTATTATGAAACCTCGTTCGATGTGAGTCTAGGAAAACACTGGCTCCAAGCCGCATTTCACAAAGTCCACGGTTGAAGGAAACGCTCTAAGAATTCCGGGGAATTCTTTTTCCTCTAAGATGGGATTCGGGCAAATTTGAACTTGAGAACTTATCTGGCGGGGTCTGGTGCCGTTGTTGAATGAGAGCCGTATTTGTTGTAATCAATAGACTACGTTTTGATAAAAACGCGTCATGGATGATTCTAGCGCATTTCTGGGGGGGCGTTGTTGTCTCCACTTTTGGTTTGAAATGCATTTCATACGATTCTGGGCCGAAATACACATTTTATGAAATTTTGAGCAACGTTTTGCTTTAAAATAAGTTTCATGAGATTCTAGGGTTAGGAAAGAAATGCGAGGGTTCAAGGTTTTGTAAGACTGAATCCCGTCCTTCGGACAGTTTGTTTGGAATTTTTTGGCGGCACTCGGAAAATGTAGGTTGTAAACCGCGTCTCAGGCAACTCGTGGTTGGATGATGCGCTCTCAAAAATACAGTAATTTTTTTATCTTTCGTTTTTATTATTTTTTCAAGAATATGTTAGTTCTTCCAGTTCTCAAACAATACTGTACAGAAAAGGAAGTCTCCCATATGGATGATGATTTCAAAGGGGCATACCCTCTAATTACAAACGAGAAATATAAAGCAATAAACAAATATTCTTTTTTTTTTCTTTTTTTTTTGAAGAGTAAGCGAGTTCTTCATTTTCTCAAAAGTAAAGAATAGAATACAAAGAGGAAACCGATCATCAAAACAGATGAAAGATTTGAAAGGGGCATACCCCTTACAACAGAAAGCAAACTAGCAAAAAACTTGCCCACGGCCCGGGCAGCAAGCTAAAGCTCAACTAAATTAAAAAGAAAATCCATTTCCAGTGCATTGATTCGAATAGGGGGAGCTCGATGACGGATAACCTTTTTACTGAACCGAATTGTGAGAGGATGTAAAGTAGAGAACTGAATGTCTTCAAAACACTGAATGCTGGACACGATCTTTCGCACTTTAAATCTCGCGATCCATGGAGACTGTGATGGACAACGCATACCGTGGAGGAGAGCTGAATCCGCTTCAAGGGAAAGTCGTTGAACCATATGTGGAATGATCTCCATAACGTTCAACGCGGCCCCATAGTAATCGAGGGAAGATTCAATGGCACCATACAGTGGTTGACATACATCACTCCAAAGGAGACCCACTGCCATGTTTCTGATTGTACAAATGGAAAATCTCCACCCTGGATGAACAACAGGCACAACATAGGAGTGGAAGTGCTGCCCGCGTAGGGGAAGATTCCAATGGCTGGAAATACCATCAGGTAAGGTAATTCCGAGATGTAAAATGCGAGTTTGGATTGTGTTAAGAACGAGATGCACCACATTCATAGCTGATTGAGTCTGCAATCTGAAGATGCGCCAATTCCTTTCACGCCGTATATGCCACACAAATGCAGAAAAAAGAAGTTTACCCAGAGTTTGTAGTCCTGCGCGATTAGGATTGAGCCGGAGTGTAATTGACTCCACTAAATCAGTACCTGAATCACACTCATTGGGAGGAAGATTAATCGTTTGAAGAAGCAAATTCCACACTAGTTGACAAAATGGGCACGTGATAAACAGGGGCTGTCTCCCAAGTACAATCACATAGTACGCAGCAAGAGTCGCAAGAAACATTCCTCTCCAAGAGGAAATCCTTTGTTTTCAGTTTGCCCCTGAGGAGCATCCAAGCACAGATTGAGTGCTTTTTTATACAGCCCGGAAACCATACCAACGCACTCTAGTGCAGGTTTTGGCTGGTCAAATTTTTTGGCAAATGATATGCAGATTTAAGAGTGAAGCAACCAGTCTCTTCGAGGGTCCAAACAATCTCATCATCAAAAGCTGAACGAGGCCTTGCTTCCAAAGGGATTTTGGTAAGTATGTCCATTAGATCATGAGAAGTTGGCTGTGGGAATTGCCAGCCCCCATTGGCTATGAAATGATGAACATATAGATTAGCCCCCATCCCTAGATCATATATCGGTCACCATAGCAATCCTTCAAACGACCTTCCCGTAGCCAAGGGTCATTCCAGAACTTTGTTTGATGACCATTTCCAATCAAATATTTGACATGAGGTAATGCCATTTTACGAAGAGCCAGGATACCCTTCCGACCCCAAGAAGCGTCCTTTGGACTGGGGACATCCCAGAAAGAGCTCCCACGAAGGCAATTTGCATGAATCAAAAAATTCCAACAAGTCGGTTTTTTTTATTTTTATTTTTGAAGAATAAGTTAGTTCTTCATTTGCAAGCGAAAAAGAATAGAATACAAGATGAAGTCCTCTCATCGAAACAGATGAAAGAGATTTCAAAGGGGATAATCCCTTACAACAGAAAGGACCCTAGCAAAAAACTGGCCCACAGCCCGGGCGGCAAGCTAAAACTCATCAGAATGAAAAAGAAAATCCATTTCCAGTGCATTGATTCGAAGAAGAGGAACTCTATGACGGATAACCTTTTTACTAAACCGAATTGTGAAAGGATGTAAAGTAGAGAACCGAATCTCTTCGAACTGCTCCATGCTTGACACTATCTTTCGGACTTTAAATCTCTCAATCCGTGGAGAATGTGATCGACAGCGCATAATGTGGAGGAGAGCTGAATCTACTTCAACGGAAAGTCGCTGAACCAAATGTGGAATGAACCTGTAGGCTACAAACGTCATTTCACGCAATTCATAGACTGGGGATGCGCTCTGAAAAATTCTTTGATTTTTTTTACTTCAAAACGGGTTTCAAGAAAAATAGGGTTGAAGAGCTAAAATGTTGGGACTCCGCCCCGTTTCCGACGGACAAAAGAATCTTGTTGCAATCAATAGCCCGTATTTGAATAAAAGAGCGTGCCGGACGACTCTAGGTCATATCGGGGTATTACGGCCGAGTCTTTTGTTCGAAATGCGTTTACAACGATTCTATGCCGAAATACGCGTTTCATGATAATCTGAGATACTTTTCGCTTTAAAAAGGGTTTCAGGCCATTCAAGGGCAAGGAACGCATTGCACGAGCTTCAGGGATGTTTGGGTCTGAAAAACGTTCTTCGGGTAGTTCCTAATCTATTTTATTATGAAACCTCGTTCGATGTGAGTCTAGGAAAACACTGGCTCCAAGCCGCATTTCACAAAGTCCACGGTTGAAGGAAACGCTCTAAGAATTCCGGGGAATTCTTTTTCCTCTAAGATGGGATTCGGGCAAATTTGAACTTGAGAACTTATCTGGCGGGGTCTGGTGCCGTTGTTGAATGAGAGCCGTATTTGTTGTAATCAATAGACTACGTTTTGATAAAAACGCGTCATGGATGATTCTAGCGCATTTCTGGGGGGGCGTTGTTGTCTCCACTTTTGGTTTGAAATGCATTTCATACGATTCTGGGCCGAAATACACATTTTATGATATTTAGAGCAACGTTTTGCTTTAAAATAAGTTTCATGAGATTCTAGGGTTAGGAAAGAAATGCGAGGGTTCAAGGTTTTGTAAGACTGAATCCCGTCCTTCGGACAGTTTGTTTGGAATTTTTTGGCGGCACTCGGAAAATGTAGGTTGTAAACCGCGTCTCAGGCAACTCGTGGTTGGATGATGCGCTCTCAAAAATACAGTAATTTTTTTATCTTTCGTTTTTATTATTTTTTCAAGAATATGTTAGTTCTTCCAGTTCTCAAACAATACTGTACAGAAAAGGAAGTCTCCCATATGGATGATGATTTCAAAGGGGCATACCCTCTAATTACAAACGAGAAATATAAAGCAATAAACAAATATTCTTTTTTTTTTCTTTTTTTTTTGAAGAGTAAGCGAGTTCTTCATTTTCTCAAAAGTAAAGAATAGAATACAAAGAGGAAACCGATCATCAAAACAGATGAAAGATTTGAAAGGGGCATACCCCTTACAACAGAAAGCAAACTAGCAAAAAACTTGCCCACGGCCCGGGCAGCAAGCTAAAGCTCAACTAAATTAAAAAGAAAATCCATTTCCAGTGCATTGATTCGAATAGGGGGAGCTCGATGACGGATAACCTTTTTACTGAACCGAATTGTGAGAGGATGTAAAGTAGAGAACTGAATGTCTTCAAAACACTGAATGCTGGACACGATCTTTCGCACTTTAAATCTCGCGATCCATGGAGACTGTGATGGACAACGCATACCGTGGAGGAGAGCTGAATCCGCTTCAAGGGAAAGTCGTTGAACCATATGTGGAATGATCTCCATAACGTTCAACGCGGCCCCATAGTAATCGAGGGAAGATTCAATGGCACCATACAGTGGTTGACATACATCACTCCAAAGGAGACCCACTGCCATGTTTCTGATTGTACAAATGGAAAATCTCCACCCTGGATGAACAACAGGCACAACATAGGAGTGGAAGTGCTGCCCGCGTAGGGGAAGATTCCAATGGCTGGAAATACCATCAGGTAAGGTAATTCCGAGATGTAAAATGCGAGTTTGGATTGTGTTAAGAACGAGATGCACCACATTCATAGCTGATTGAGTCTGCAATCTGAAGATGCGCCAATTCCTTTCACGCCGTATATGCCACACAAATGCAGAAAAAAGAAGTTTACCCAGAGTTTGTAGTCCTGCGCGATTAGGATTGAGCCGGAGTGTAATTGACTCCACTAAATCAGTACCTGAATCACACTCATTGGGAGGAAGATTAATCGTTTGAAGAAGCAAATTCCACACTAGTTGACAAAATGGGCACGTGATAAACAGGGGCTGTCTCCCAAGTACAATCACATAGTACGCAGCAAGAGTCGCAAGAAACATTCCTCTCCAAGAGGAAATCCTTTGTTTTCAGTTTGCCCCTGAGGAGCATCCAAGCACAGATTGAGTGCTTTTTTATACAGCCCGGAAACCATACCAACGCACTCTAGTGCAGGTTTTGGCTGGTCAAATTTTTTGGCAAATGATATGCAGATTTAAGAGTGAAGCAACCAGTCTCTTCGAGGGTCCAAACAATCTCATCATCAAAAGCTGAACGAGGCCTTGCTTCCAAAGGGATTTTGGTAAGTATGTCCATTAGATCATGAGAAGTTGGCTGTGGGAATTGCCAGCCCCCATTGGCTATGAAATGATGAACATATAGATTAGCCCCCATCCCTAGATCATATATCGGTCACCATAGCAATCCTTCAAACGACCTTCCCGTAGCCAAGGGTCATTCCAGAACTTTGTTTGATGACCATTTCCAATCAAATATTTGACATGAGGTAATGCCATTTTACGAAGAGCCAGGATACCCTTCCGACCCCAAGAAGCGTCCTTTGGACTGGGGACATCCCAGAAAGAGCTCCCACGAAGGCAATTTGCATGAATCAAAAAATTCCAACAAGTCGGTTTTTTTTATTTTTATTTTTGAAGAATAAGTTAGTTCTTCATTTGCAAGCGAAAAAGAATAGAATACAAGATGAAGTCCTCTCATCGAAACAGATGAAAGAGATTTCAAAGGGGATAATCCCTTACAACAGAAAGGACCCTAGCAAAAAACTGGCCCACAGCCCGGGCGGCAAGCTAAAACTCATCAGAATGAAAAAGAAAATCCATTTCCAGTGCATTGATTCGAAGAAGAGGAACTCTATGACGGATAACCTTTTTACTAAACCGAATTGTGAAAGGATGTAAAGTAGAGAACCGAATCTCTTCGAACTGCTCCATGCTTGACACTATCTTTCGGACTTTAAATCTCTCAATCCGTGGAGAATGTGATCGACAGCGCATAATGTGGAGGAGAGCTGAATCTACTTCAACGGAAAGTCGCTGAACCAAATGTGGAATGAACCTGTAGGCTACAAACGTCATTTCACGCAATTCATAGACTGGGGATGCGCTCTGAAAAATTCTTTGATTTTTTTTACTTCAAAACGGGTTTCAAGAAAAATAGGGTTGAAGAGCTAAAATGTTGGGACTCCGCCCCGTTTCCGACGGACAAAAGAATCTTGTTGCAATCAATAGCCCGTATTTGAATAAAAGCGCGTGCCGGACGACTCTAGGTCATATCGGGGTATTACGGCCGAGTCTTTTGTTCGAAATGCGTTTACAACGATTCTATGCCGAAATACGCGTTTCATGATAATCTGAGATACTTTTCGCTTTAAAAAGGGTTTCAGGCCATTCAAGGGCAAGGAACGCATTGCACGAGCTTCAGGGATGTTTGGGTCTGAAAAACGTTCTTCGGGTAGTTCCTAATCTATTTTATTATG
Organism: Persea americana; assembly: GCA_029852735.1. NCBI lineage: Eukaryota > Viridiplantae > Streptophyta > Magnoliopsida > Laurales > Lauraceae > Persea > Persea americana. The sequence continues at coordinate 25,527,882 of CM056817.1, forward strand.
AAACCTCGTTCGATGTGAGTCTAGGAAAACACTGGCTCCAAGCCGCATTTCACAAAGTCCACGGTTGAAGGAAACGCTCTAAGAATTCCGGGGAATTCTTTTTCCTCTAAGATGGGATTCGGGCAAATTTGAACTTGAGAACTTATCTGGCGGGGTCTGGTGCCGTTGTTGAATGAGAGCCGTATTTGTTGTAATCAATAGACTACGTTTTGATAAAAACGCGTCATGGATGATTCTAGCGCATTTCTGGGGGGGCGTTGTTGTCTCCACTTTTGGTTTGAAATGCATTTCATACGATTCTGGGCCGAAATACACATTTTATGATATTTTGAGCAACGTTTTGCTTTAAAATAAGTTTCATGAGATTCTAGGGTTAGGAAAGAAATGCGAGGGTTCAAGGTTTTGTAAGACTGAATCCCGTCCTTCGGACAGTTTGTTTGGAATTTTTTGGCGGCACTCGGAAAATGTAGGTTGTAAACCGCGTCTCAGGCAACTCGTGGTTGGATGATGCGCTCTCAAAAATACAGTAATTTTTTTATCTTTCGTTTTTATTTTTTTTTCAAGAATATGTTAGTTCTTCCAGTTCTCAAACAATACTGTACAGAAAAGGAAGTCTCCCATATGGATGATGATTTCAAAGGGGCATACCCTCTAATTACAAACGAGAAATATAAAGCAATAAATAAATACTATCCAAATTATTCTTTTTTTTTTTTTTTTTTTTTGAAGAGTAAGCGAGTTCTTCATTTTCTCAAAAGTAAAGAATAGAATACAAAGAGGAAACCGATCATCAAAACAGATGAAAGATTTGAAAGGGGCATACCCCTTACAACAGAAAGCAAACTAGCAAAAAACTTGCCCACGGCCCGGGCAGCAAGCTAAAGCTCAACTAAATTAAAAAGAAAATCCATTTCCAGTGCATTGATTCGAATAGGGGGAGCTCGATGACGGATAACCTTTTTACTGAACCGAATTGTGAGAGGATGTAAAGTAGAGAACTGAATGTCTTCAAAACACTGAATGCTGGACACGATCTTTCGCACTTTAAATCTCGCGATCCATGGAGACTGTGATGGACAACGCATACCGTGGAGGAGAGCTGAATCCGCTTCAAGGGAAAGTCGTTGAACCATATGTGGAATGATCTCCATAACGTTCAACGCGGCCCCATAGTAATCGAGGGAAGATTCAATGGCACCATACAGTGGTTGACATACATCACTCCAAAGGAGACCCACTGCCATGTTTCTGATTGTACAAATGGAAAATCTCCACCCTGGATGAACAACAGGCACAACATAGGAGTGGAAGTGCTGCCCGCGTAGGGGAAGATTCCAATGGCTGGAAATACCATCAGGTAAGGTAATTCCGAGATGTAAAATGCGAGTTTGGATTGTGTTAAGAACGAGATGCACCACATTCATAGCTGATTGAGTCTGCAATCTGAAGATGCGCCAATTCCTTTCACGCCGTATATGCCACACAAATGCAGAAAAAAGAAGTTTACCCAGAGTTTGTAGTCCTGCGCGATTAGGATTGAGCCGGAGTGTAATTGACTCCACTAAATCAGTACCTGAATCACACTCATTGGGAGGAAGATTAATCGTTTGAAGAAGCAAATTCCACACTAGTTGACAAAATGGGCACGTGATAAACAGGGGCTGTCTCCCAAGTACAATCACATAGTACGCAGCAAGAGTCGCAAGAAACATTCCTCTCCAAGAGGAAATCCTTTGTTTTCAGTTTGCCCCTGAGGAGCATCCAAGCACAGATTGAGTGCTTTTTTATACAGCCCGGAAACCATACCAACGCACTCTAGTGCAGGTTTTGGCTGGTCAAATTTTTTGGCAAATGATATGCAGATTTAAGAGTGAAGCAACCAGTCTCTTCGAGGGTCCAAACAATCTCATCATCAAAAGCTGAACGAGGCCTTGCTTCCAAAGGGATTTTGGTAAGTATGTCCATTAGATCATGAGAAGTTGGCTGTGGGAATTGCCAGCCCCCATTGGCTATGAAATGATGAACATATAGATTAGCCCCCATCCCTAGATCATATATCGGTCACCATAGCAATCCTTCAAACGACCTTCCCGTAGCCAAGGGTCATTCCAGAACTTTGTTTGATGACCATTTCCAATCAAATATTTGACATGAGGTAATGCCATTTTACGAAGAGCCAGGATACCCTTCCGACCCCAAGAAGCGTCCTTTGGACTGGGGACATCCCAGAAAGAGCTCCCACGAAGGCAATTTGCGTGAATCAAAAAATTCCAACAAGTCGGTTTTTTTTATTTTTATTTTTGAAGAATAAGTTAGTTCTTCATTTGCAAGCGAAAAAGAATAGAATACAAGATGAAGTCCTCTCATCGAAACAGATGAAAGAGATTTCAAAGGGGATAATCCCTTACAACAGAAAGGACCCTAGCAAAAAACTGGCCCACAGCCCGGGCGGCAAGCTAAAACTCATCAGAATGAAAAAGAAAATCCATTTCCAGTGCATTGATTCGAAGAAGAGGAACTCTATGACGGATAACCTTTTTACTAAACCGAATTGTGAAAGGATGTAAAGTAGAGAACCGAATCTCTTCGAACTGCTCCATGCTTGACACTATCTTTCGGACTTTAAATCTCTCAATCCGTGGAGAATGTGATCGACAGCGCATAATGTGGAGGAGAGCTGAATCTACTTCAACGGAAAGTCGCTGAACCAAATGTGGAATGAACCTGTAGGCTACAAACGTCATTTCACGCAATTCATAGACTGGGGATGCGCTCTGAAAAATTCTTTGATTTTTTTTACTTCAAAACGGGTTTCAAGAAAAATAGGGTTGAAGAGCTAAAATGTTGGGACTCCGCCCCGTTTCCGACGGACAAAAGAATCTTGTTGCAATCAATAGCCCGTATTTGAATAAAAGAGCGTGCCGGACGACTCTAGGTCATATCGGGGTATTACGGCCGAGTCTTTTGTTCGAAATGCGTTTACAACGATTCTATGCCGAAATACGCGTTTCATGATAATCTGAGATACTTTTCGCTTTAAAAAGGGTTTCAGGCCATTCAAGGGCAAGGAACGCATTGCACGAGCTTCAGGGATGTTTGGGTCTGAAAAACGTTCTTCGGGTAGTTCCTAATCTATTTTATTATGAAACCTCGTTCGATGTGAGTCTAGGAAAACACTGGCTCCAAGCCGCATTTCACAAAGTCCACGGTTGAAGGAAACGCTCTAAGAATTCCGGGGAATTCTTTTTCCTCTAAGATGGGATTCGGGCAAATTTGAACTTGAGAACTTATCTGGCGGGGTCTGGTGCCGTTGTTGAATGAGAGCCGTATTTGTTGTAATCAATAGACTACGTTTTGATAAAAACGCGTCATGGATGATTCTAGCGCATTTCTGGGGGGGCGTTGTTGTCTCCACTTTTGGTTTGAAATGCATTTCATACGATTCTGGGCCGAAATACACATTTTATGATATTTTGAGCAACGTTTTGCTTTAAAATAAGTTTCATGAGATTCTAGGGTTAGGAAAGAAATGCGAGGGTTCAAGGTTTTGTAAGACTGAATCCCGTCCTTCGGACAGTTTGTTTGGAATTTTTTGGCGGCACTCGGAAAATGTAGGTTGTAAACCGCGTCTCAGGCAACTCGTGGTTGGATGATGCGCTCTCAAAAATACAGTAATTTTTTTATCTTTCGTTTTTATTTTTTTTTCAAGAATATGTTAGTTCTTCCAGTTCTCAAACAATACTGTACAGAAAAGGAAGTCTCCCATATGGATGATGATTTCAAAGGGGCATACCCTCTAATTACAAACGAGAAATATAAAGCAATAAACAAATACTATCCAAATTATTCTTTTTTTTTTTTTTTTTTTTTGAAGAGTAAGCGAGTTCTTCATTTTCTCAAAAGTAAAGAATAGAATACAAAGAGGAAACCGATCATCAAAACAGATGAAAGATTTGAAAGGGGCATACCCCTTACAACAGAAAGCAAACTAGCAAAAAACTTGCCCACGGCCCGGGCAGCAAGCTAAAGCTCAACTAAATTAAAAAGAAAATCCATTTCCAGTGCATTGATTCGAATAGGGGGAGCTCGATGACGAATAACCTTTTTACTGAACCGAATTGTGAGAGGATGTAAAGTAGAGAACTGAATGTCTTCAAAACACTGAATGCTGGACACGATCTTTCGCACTTTAAATCTCGCGATCCATGGAGACTGTGATGGACAACGCATACCGTGGAGGAGAGCTGAATCCGCTTCAAGGGAAAGTCGTTGAACCATATGTGGAATGATCTCCATAACGTTCAACGCGGCCCCATAGTAATCGAGGGAAGATTCAATGGCACCATACAGTGGTTGACATACATCACTCCAAAGGAGACCCACTGCCATGTTTCTGATTGTACAAATGGAAAATCTCCACCCTGGATGAACAACAGGCACAACATAGGAGTGGAAGTGCTGCCCGCGTAGGGGAAGATTCCAATGGCTGGAAATACCATCAGGTAAGGTAATTCCGAGATGTAAAATGCGAGTTTGGATTGTGTTAAGAACGAGATGCACCACATTCATAGCTGATTGAGTCTGCAATCTGAAGATGCGGCAATTCCTTTCACGCCGTATATGCCACACAAATGCAGAAAAAAGAAGTTTACCCAGAGTTTGTAGTCCTGCGCGATTAGGATTGAGCCGGAGTGTAATTGACTCCACTAAATCAGTACCTGAATCACACTCATTGGGAGGAAGATTAATCGTTTGAAGAAGCAAATTCCACACTAGTTGACAAAATGGGCACGTGATAAACAGGGGCTGTCTCCCAAGTACAATCACATAGTACGCAGCAAGAGTCGCAAGAAACATTCCTCTCCAAGAGGAAATCCTTTGTTTTCAGTTTGCCCCTGAGGAGCATCCAAGCACAGATTGAGTGCTTTTTTATACAGCCCGGAAACCATACCAACGCACTCTAGTGCAGGTTTTGGCTGGTCAAATTTTTTGGCAAATGATATGCAGATTTAAGAGTGAAGCAACCAGTCTCTTCGAGGGTCCAAACAATCTCATCATCAAAAGCTGAACGAGGCCTTGCTTCCAAAGGGATTTTGGTAAGTATGTCCATTAGATCATGAGATGTTGGCTGTGGGAATTGCCAGCCCCCATTGGCTATGAAATGATGAACATATAGATTAGCCCCCATCCCTAGATCATATATCGGTCACCATAGCAATCCTTCAAACGACCTTCCCGTAGCCAAGGGTCATTCCAGAACTTTGTTTGATGACCATTTCCAATCAAATATTTGACATGAGGTAATGCCATTTTACGAAGAGCCAGGATACCCTTCCGACCCCAAGAAGCGTCCTTTGGACTGGGGACATCCCAGAAAGAGCTCCCACGAAGGCAATTTGCATGAATCAAAAAATTCCAACAAGTCGGTTTTTTTTATTTTTATTTTTGAAGAATAAGTTAGTTCTTCATTTGCAAGCGAAAAAGAATAGAATACAAGATGAAGTCCTCTCATCGAAACAGATGAAAGAGATTTCAAAGGGGATAATCCCTTACAACAGAAAGGACCCTAGCAAAAAACTGGCCCACAGCCCGGGCGGCAAGCTAAAACTCATCAGAATGAAAAAGAAAATCCATTTCCAGTGCATTGATTCGAAGAAGAGGAACTCTATGACGGATAACCTTTTTACTAAACCGAATTGTGAAAGGATGTAAAGTAGAGAACCCAATCTCTTCGAACTGCTCCATGCTTGACACTATCTTTCGGACTTTAAATCTCTCAATCCGTGGAGAATGTGATCGACAGCGCATAATGTGGAGGAGAGCTGAATCTACTTCAACGGAAAGTCGCTGAACCAAATGTGGAATGAACCTGTAGGCTACAAACGTCATTTCACGCAATTCATAGACTGGGGATGCGCTCTGAAAAATTCTTTGATTTTTTTTACTTCAAAACGGGTTTCAAGAAAAATAGGGTTGAAGAGCTAAAATGTTGGGACTCCGCCCCGTTTCCGACGGACAAAAGAATCTTGTTGCAATCAATAGCCCGTATTTGAATAAAAGAGCGTGCCGGACGACTCTAGGTCATATCGGGGTATTACGGCCGAGTCTTTTGTTCGAAATGCGTTTACAACGATTCTATGCCGAAATACGCGTTTCATGATAATCTGAGATACTTGGGTTTCAGGCCATTCAAGGGCAAGGAACGCATTGCACGAGCTTCAGGGATGTTTGGGTCTGAAAAACGTTCTTCGGGTAGTTCCTAATCTATTTTATTATGAAACCTTGTTCGATGTGAGTCTAGGAAAACACTGGCTCCAAGCCGCATTTCACAAAGTCCACGGTTGAAGGAAACGCTCTAAGAATTCCGGGGAATTCTTTTTCCTCTAAGATGGGATTCGGGCAAATTTGAACTTGAGAACTTATCTGGCGGGGTCTGGTGCCGTTGTTGAATGAGAGCCGTATTTGTTGTAATCAATAGACTACGTTTTGATAAAAACGCGTCATGGATGATTCTAGCGCATTTCTGGGGGGGCGTTGTTGTCTCCACTTTTGGTTTGAAATGCATTTCATACGATTCTGGGCCGAAATACACATTTTATGATATTTTGAGCAACGTTTTGCTTTAAAATAAGTTTCATGAGATTCTAGGGTTAGGAAAGAAATGCGAGGGTTCAAGGTTTTGTAAGACTGAATCCCGTCCTTCGGACAGTTTGTTTGGAATTTTTTGGCGGCACTCGGAAAATGTAGGTTGTAAACCGCGTCTCAGGCAACTCGTGGTTGGATGATGCGCTCTGAAAAATACAGTAATTTTTTTATCTTTCGTTTTTATTTTTTTTTCAAGAATATCTTAGTTCTTCCAGTTCTCAAACAATACTGTACAGAAAAGGAAGTCTCCCATATGGATGATGATTTCAAAGGGGCATACCCTCTAATTACAAACGAGAAATATAAAGCAATAAATAAATACTATCCAAATTATTCTTTTTTTTTTTTTTTTTTTTGAAGAGTAAGCGAGTTCTTCATTTTCTCAAAAGTAAAGAATAGAATACAAAGAAGAAACCGATCATCAAAACAGATGAAAGATTTGAAAGGGGCATACCCCTAACAACAGAAAGCAAACTAGCAAAAAACTTGCCCACAGCCCGGGCAGCAAGCTAAAGCTCAACTAAATTAAAAAGAAAATCCATTTCCAGTGCATTGATTCGAATAGGGGGAGCTCGATGACGGATAACCTTTTTACTGAACCGAATTGTGAGAGGATGTAAAGTAGAGAACTGAATGTCTTCAAAACACTGAATGCTGGACACGATCTTTCGCACTTTAAATCTCGCGATCCATGGAGACTGTGATGGACAACGCATACCGTGGAGGATAGCTGAATCCGCTTCAAGGGAAAGTCGTTGAACCATATGTGGAATGATCTCCATAACGTTCAACGCGGCCCCATAGTAATCGAGGGAAGATTCAATGGCACCATACAGTGGTTGACATACATCACTCCAAAGGAGACCCACTGCCATGTTTCTGATTGTACAAATGGAAAATCTCCACCCTGGATGAACAACAGGCACAACATAGGAGTGGAAGTGCTGCCCGCGTAGGGGAAGATTCCAATGGCTGGAAATACCATCAGGTAAGGTAATTCCGAGATGTAAAATGCGAGTTTGGATTGTGTTAAGAACGAGATGCACCACATTCATAGCTGATTGAGTCTGCAATCTGAAGATGCGCCAATTCCTTTCACGCCGTATATGCCACACAAATGCAGAAAAAAGAAGTTTACCCAGAGTTTGTAGTCCTGCGCGATTAGGATTGAGCCGGAGTGTAATTGACTCCACTAAATCAGTACCTGAATCACACTCATTGGGAGGAAGATTAATCGTTTGAAGAAGCAAATTCCACACTAGTTGACAAAATGGGCACGTGATAAACAGGGGCTGTCTCCCAAGTACAATCACATAGTACACAGCAAGAGTCGCAAGAAACATTCCTCTCCAAGAGGAAATCCTTTGTTTTCAGTTTGCCACTGAGGAGCATCCAAGCACAGATAGAGTGCTTTTTTATACAGCCCGGAAACCATACCAACGCACTCTAGTGCAGGTTTTGGCTGGTCAAATTTTTTGGCAAATGATATGCAGATTTAAGAGTGAAGCAACCAGTCTCTTCGAGGGTCCAAACAATCTCATCATCAAAAGCTGAACAAGGCCTTGCTTCCAAAGGGATTTTGGCAAGTATGTCCATTAGATCATGAGAAGTTGGTTGTGGGAATTGCCAGCCCCCATTGGCTATGAAATGATGAACATATAGATTAGCCCCCATCCCTAGATCATATATCGGTCACCATAGCAATCCTTCAAACGACCTTCCCGTAGCCAAGGGTCATTCCAGAACTTTGCTTGATGACCATTTCCAATCAAATATTTGACATGAGGTAATGCCATTTTACGAAGAGCCAGGATACCCTTCCGACCCCAAGAAGCGTCCTTTGGACTATGGACATCCCAGAAAGAGCTCCCACGAAGGCAATTTGCATGAATCAAAAAATTCCAACAAGTCGGTTTTTTTTATTTTTATTTTTGAAGAATAAGTTAGTTCTTCATTTGCAAGCGAAAAAGAATAGAATACAAGATGAAGTCCTCTCATCGAAACAGATGAAAGAGATTTCAAAGGGGATAATCCCTTACAACAGAAAGGACCCTAGCAAAAAACTGGCCCACAGCCCGGGCGGCAAGCTAAAACTCATCAGAATGAAAAAGAAAATCCATTTCCAGTGCATTGATTCGAAGAAGAGGAACTCTATGACGGATAACCTTTTTACTAAACCGAATTGTGAAAGGATGTAAAGTAGAGAACCGAATCTCTTCGAACTGCTCCATGCTTGACACTATCTTTCGGACTTTAAATCTCTCAATCCGTGGAGAATGTGATCGACAGCGCATAATGTGGAGGAGAGCTGAATCTACTTCAACGGAAAGTCGCTGAACCAAATGCGGAATGAACCTGTAGGCTACAAACGTCATTTCACGCAATTCATAGACTGGGGATGCGCTCTGAAAAATTCTTTGATTTTTTTTACTTCAAAACGGGTTTCAAGAAAAATAGGGTTGAAGAGCTAAAATGTTGGGACTCCGCCCCGTTTCCGACGGACAAAAGAATCTTGTTGCAATCAATAGCCCGTATTTAAATAAAAGCGCGTGCCGGACGACTCTAGGTCATATCGGGGTATTACGGCCGAGTCTTTTGTTCGAAATGCGTTTACAACGATTCTATGCCGAAATACGCGTTTCATGATAATCTGAGATACTTGGGTTTCAGGCCATTCAAGGGCAAGGAACGCATTGCACGAGCCTCAGGGATGTTTGGGTCTGAAAAACGTTCTTCGGGTAGTTCCTAATCTATTTTATTATGAAACCTCGTTCGATGTGAGTCTAGGAAAACACTGACTCCAAGCCGCATTTCACAAAGTCCACGGTTGAAGGAAACGCTCTAAGAATTCCGGGGAATTCTTTTTCCTCTAAGATGGGATTCGGGCAAATTTGAACTTGAGAACTTATCTGGCGGGGTCTGGTGCCGTTGTTGAATGAGAGCCGTATTTGTTGTAATCAATAGACTACGTTTTGATAAAAACGCGTCATGGATGATTCTAGCGCATTTCTGGGGGGGCGTTGTTGTCTCCACTTTTGGTTTGAAATGCATTTCATACGATTCTGGGCCGAAATACACATTTTATGATATTTTGAGCAACGTTTTGCTTTAAAATAAGTTTCATGAGATTCTAGGGTTAGGAAAGAAATGCGAGGGTTCAAGGTTTTGTAAGACTGAATCCCGTCCTTCGGACAGTTTGTTTGGAATTTTTTGGCGGCACTCGGAAAATGTAGGTTGTAAACCGCGTCTCAGGCAACTCGTGGTTGGATGATGCGCTCTGAAAAATACAGTAATTTTTTTATCTTTCGTTTTTATTTTTTTTTCAAGAATATCTTAGTTCTTCCAGTTCTCAAACAATACTGTACAGAAAAGGAAGTCTCCCATATGGATGATGATTTCAAAGGGGCATACCCTCTAATTACAAACGAGAAATATAAAGCAATAAATAAATACTATCCAAATTATTCTTTTTTTTTTTTTTTTTTTTTTTGAAGAGTAAGCGAGTTCTTCATTTTCTCAAAAGTAAAGAATAGAATACAGAGAGGAAACCGATCATCAAAACAGATGAAAGATTTGAAAGGGGCATACCCCTTACAACAGAAAGCAAACTAGCAAAAAACTTGCCCACAGCCCGGGCAGCAAGCTAAAGCTCAACTAAATTAAAAAGAAAATCCATTTCCAGTGCATTGATTCGAATAGGGGGAGCTCGATGACGGATAACCTTTTTACTGAACCGAATTGTGAGAGGATGTAAAGTAGAGAACTGAATGTCTTCAAAACACTGAATGCTGGACACGATCTTTCGCACTTTAAATCTCGCGATCCATGGACACTGTGATGGACAACGCATACCGTGGAGGATAGCTGAATCCGCTTCAAGGGAAAGTCGTTGAACCATATGTGGAATGATCTCCATAACGTTCAACGCGGCCCCATAGTAATCGAGGGAAGATTCAATGGCACCATACAGTGGTTGACATACATCACTCCAAAGGAGACCCACTGCCATGTTTCTGATTGTACAAATGGAAAATCTCCACCCTAGATGAGCAACAGGCACAACATAGGAGTGGAAGTGCTGCCCGCGTAGGGGAAGATTCCAATGGCTGGAAATACCATCAGGTAAGGTAATTCCGAGATGTAAAATGCGAGTTTGGATTGTGTTAAGAACGAGATGCACCACATTCATAGCTGATTGAGTCTGCAATCTGAAGATGCGCCAATTCCTTTCACGCCGTATATGCCACACAAATGCAGAAAAAAGAAGTTTACCCAGAGTTTGTAGTCCTGCGCGATTAGGATTGAGCCGGAGTGTAATTGACTCCACTAAATCAGTACCTGAATCACACTCATTGGGAGGAAGATTAATCGTTTGAAGAAGCAAATTCCACACTAGTTGACAAAATGGGCACGTGATAAACAGGGGCTGTCTCCCAAGTACAATCACATAGTACGCAGCAAGAGTCGCAAGAAACATTCCTCTCCAAGAGGAAATCCTTTGTTTTCAGTTTGCCCCTGAGGAGCATCCAAGCACAGATTGAGTGCTTTTTTATACAGCCCGGAAACCATACCAACGCACTCTAGTGCAGGTTTTGGCTGGTCAAATTTTTTGGCAAATGATATGCAGATTTAAGAGTGAAGCAACCAGTCTCTTCGAGGGTCCAAACAATCTCATCATCAAAAGCTGAACGAGGCCTTGCTTCCAAAGGGATTTTGGCAAGTATGTCCATTAGATCATGAGAAGTTGGTTGTGGGAATTGCCAGCCCCCATTGGCTATGAAATGATGAACATATAGATTAGCCCCCATCCCTAGATCATATATCGGTCACCATAGCAATCCTTCAAACGACCTTCCCGTAGCCAAGGGTCATTCCAGAACTTTGCTTGATGACCATTTCCAATCAAATATTTGACATGAGGTAATGCCATTTTACGAAGAGCCAGGATACCCTTCCGACCCCAAGAAGCGTCCTTTGGACTATGGACATCCCAGAAAGAGCTCCCACGAAGGCAATTTGCATGAATCAAAAAATTCCAACAAGTCGGTTTTTTTTATTTTTATTTTTGAAGAATAAGTTAGTTCTTCATTTGCAAGCGAAAAAGAATAGAATACAAGATGAAGTCCTCTCATCGAAACAGATGAAAGAGATTTCAAAGGGGATAATCCCTTACAACAGAAAGGACCCTAGCAAAAAACTGGCCCACAGCCCGGGCGGCAAGCTAAAACTCATCAGAATGAAAAAGAAAATCCATTTCCAGTGCATTGATTCGAAGAAGAGGAACTCTATGACGGATAACCTTTTTACTAAACCGAATTGTGAAAGGATGTAAAGTAGAGAACCGAATCTCTTCGAACTGCTCCATGCTTGACACTATCTTTCGGACTTTAAATCTCTCAATCCGTGGAGAATGTGATCGACAGCGCATAATGTGGAGGAGAGCTGAATCTACTTCAACGGAAAGTCGCTGAACCAAATGTGGAATGAACCTGTAGGCTACAAACGTCATTTCACGCAATTCATAGACTGGGGATGCGCTCTGAAAAATTCTTTGATTTTTTTTACTTCAAAACGGGTTTCAAGAAAAATAGGGTTGAAGAGCTAAAATGTTGGGACTCCGCCCCGTTTCCGACGGACAAAAGAATCTTGTTGCAATCAATAGCCCGTATTTGAATAAAAGAGCGTGCCGGACGACTCTAGGTCATATCGGGGTATTACGGCCGAGTCTTTTGTTCGAAATGCGTTTACAACGATTCTATGCCGAAATACGCGTTTCATGATAATCTGAGATACTTGGGTTTCAGGCCATTCAAGGGCAAGGAACGCATTGCACGAGCTTCAGGGATGTTTGGGTCTGAAAAACGTTCTTCGGGTAGTTCCTAATCTATTTTATTATGAAACCTCGTTCGATGTGAGTCTAGGAAAACACTGGCTCCAAGCCGCATTTCACAAAGTCCACGGTTGAAGGAAACGCTCTAAGAATTCCGGGGAATTCTTTTTCCTCTAAGATGGGATTCGGGCAAATTTGAACTTGAGAACTTATCTGGCGGGGTCTGGTGCCGTTGTTGAATGAGAGCCGTATTTGTTGTAATCAATAGACTACGTTTTGATAAAAACGCGTCATGGATGATTCTAGCGCATTTCTGGGGGGGCGTTGTTGTCTCCACTTTTGGTTTGAAATGCATTTCATACGATTCTGGGCCGAAATACACATTTTATGATATTTTGAGCAACGTTTTGCTTTAAAATAAGTTTCATGAGATTCTAGGGTTAGGAAAGAAATGCGAGGGTTCAAGGTTTTGTAAGACTGAATCCCGTCCTTCGGACAGTTTGTTTGGAATTTTTTGGCGGCACTCGGAAAATGTAGGTTGTAAACCGCGTCTCAGGCAACTCGTGGTTGGATGATGCGCTCTGAAAAATACAGTAATTTTTTTATCTTTCGTTTTTATTTTTTTTTCAAGAATATCTTAGTTCTTCCAGTTCTCAAACAATACTGTACAGAAAAGGAAGTCTCCCATATGGATGATGATTTCAAAGGGGCATACCCTCTAATTACAAACGAGAAATATAAAGCAATAAATAAATACTATCCAAATTATTCTTTTTTTTTTTTTTTTTTTTTTGAAGAGTAAGCGAGTTCTTCATTTTCTCAAAAGTAAAGAATAGAATACAAAGAAGAAACCGATCATCAAAACAGATGAAAGATTTGAAAGGGGCATACCCCTAACAACAGAAAGCAAACTAGCAAAAAACTTGCCCACAGCCCGGGCAGCAAGCTAAAGCTCAACTAAATTAAAAAGAAAATCCATTTCCAGTGCATTGATTCGAATAGGGGGAGCTCGATGACGGATAACCTTTTTACTGAACCGAATTGTGAGAGGATGTAAAGTAGAGAACTGAATGTCTTCAAAACACTGAATGCTGGACACGATCTTTCGCACTTTAAATCTCGCGATCCATGGAGACTGTGATGGACAACGCATACCGTGGAGGATAGCTGAATCCGCTTCAAGGGAAAGTCGTTGAACCATATGTGGAATGATCTCCATAACGTTCAACGCGGCCCCATAGTAATCGAGGGAAGATTCAATGGCACCATACAGTGGTTGACATACATCACTCCAAAGGAGACCCACTGCCATGTTTCTGATTGTACAAATGGAAAATCTCCACCCTGGATGAACAACAGGCACAACATAGGAGTGGAAGTGCTGCCCGCGTAGGGGAAGATTCCAATGGCTGGAAATACCATCAGGTAAGGTAATTCCGAGATGTAAAATGCGAGTTTGGATTGTGTTAAGAACGAGATGCACCACATTCATAGCTGATTGAGTCTGCAATCTGAAGATGCGCCAATTCCTTTCACGCCGTATATGCCACACAAATGCAGAAAAAAGAAGTTTACCCAGAGTTTGTAGTCCTGCGCGATTAGGATTGAGCCGGAGTGTAATTGACTCCACTAAATCAGTACCTGAATCACACTCATTGGGAGGAAGATTAATCGTTTGAAGAAGCAAATTCCACACTAGTTGACAAAATGGGCACGTGATAAACAGGGGCTGTCTCCCAAGTACAATCACATAGTACACAGCAAGAGTCGCAAGAAACATTCCTCTCCAAGAGGAAATCCTTTGTTTTCAGTTTGCCACTGAGGAGCATCCAAGCACAGATAGAGTGCTTTTTTATACAGCCCGGAAACCATACCAACGCACTCTAGTGCAGGTTTTGGCTGGTCAAATTTTTTGGCAAATGATATGCAGATTTAAGAGTGAAGCAACCAGTCTCTTCGAGGGTCCAAACAATCTCATCATCAAAAGCTGAACAAGGCCTTGCTTCCAAAGGGATTTTGGCAAGTATGTCCATTAGATCATGAGAAGTTGGTTGTGGGAATTGCCAGCCCCCATTGGCTATGAAATGATGAACATATAGATTAGCCCCCATCCCTAGATCATATATCGGTCACCATAGCAATCCTTCAAACGACCTTCCCGTAGCCAAGGGTCATTCCAGAACTTTGCTTGATGACCATTTCCAATCAAATATTTGACATGAGGTAATGCCATTTTACGAAGAGCCAGGATACCCTTCCGACCCCAAGAAGCGTCCTTTGGACTATGGACATCCCAGAAAGAGCTCCCACGAAGGCAATTTGCATGAATCAAAAAATTCCAACAAGTCGGTTTTTTTTATTTTTATTTTTGAAGAATAAGTTAGTTCTTCATTTGCAAGCGAAAAAGAATAGAATACAAGATGAAGTCCTCTCATCGAAACAGATGAAAGAGATTTCAAAGGGGATAATCCCTTACAACAGAAAGGACCCTAGCAAAAAACTGGCCCACAGCCCGGGCGGCAAGCTAAAACTCATCAGAATGAAAAAGAAAATCCATTTCCAGTGCATTGATTCGAAGAAGAGGAACTCTATGACGGATAACCTTTTTACTAAACCGAATTGTGAAAGGATGTAAAGTAGAGAACCGAATCTCTTCGAACTGCTCCATGCTTGACACTATCTTTCGGACTTTAAATCTCTCAATCCGTGGAGAATGTGATCGACAGCGCATAATGTGGAGGAGAGCTGAATCTACTTCAACGGAAAGCCGCTGAACCAAATGTGGAATGAACCTGTAGGCTACAAACGTCATTTCACGCAATTCATAGACTGGGGATGCGCTCTGAAAAATTCTTTGATTTTTTTTACTTCAAAACGGGTTTCAAGAAAAATAGGGTTGAAGAGCTAAAATGTTGGGACTCCGCCCCGTTTCCGACGGACAAAAGAATCTTGTTGCAATCAATAGCCCGTATTTGAATAAAAGCGCGTGCCGGACGACTCTAGGTCATATCGGGGTATTACGGCCGAGTCTTTTGTTCGAAATGCGTTTACAACGATTCTATGCCGAAATACGCGTTTCATGATAATCTGAGATACTTGGGTTTCAGGCCATTCAAGGGCAAGGAACGCATTGCACGAGCCTCAGGGATGTTTGGGTCTGAAAAACGTTCTTCGGGTAGTTCCTAATCTATTTTATTATGAAACCTCGTTCGATGTGAGTCTAGGAAAACACTGACTCCAAGCCGCATTTCACAAAGTCCACGGTTGAAGGAAACGCTCTAAGAATTCCGGGGAATTCTTTTTCCTCTAAGATGGGATTCGGGCAAATTTGAACTTGAGAACTTATCTGGCGGGGTCTGGTGCCGTTGTTGAATGAGAGCCGTATTTGTTGTAATCAATAGACTACGTTTTGATAAAAACGCGTCATGGATGATTCTAGCGCATTTCTGGGGGGGCGTTGTTGTCTCCACTTTTGGTTTGAAATGCATTTCATACGATTCTGGGCCGAAATACACATTTTATGATATTTTGAGCAACGTTTTGCTTTAAAATAAGTTTCATGAGATTCTAGGGTTAGGAAAGAAATGCGAGGGTTCAAGGTTTTGTAAGACTGAATCCCGTCCTTCGGACACTTTGTTTCGAATTTTTTGGCGGCACTCGGAAAATGTAGGTTGTAAACCGCGTCTCAGGCAACTCGTGGTTGGATGATGCGCTCTGAAAAATACAGTAATTTTTTTATCTTTCGTTTTTATTTTTTTTTCAAGAATATCTTAGTTCTTCCAGTTCTCAAACAATACTGTACAGAAAAGGAAGTCTCCCATATGCATGATGATTTCAAAGGGGCATACCCTCTAATTACAAACGAGAAATATAAAGCAATAAATAAATACTATTCAAATTATTCTTTTTTTTTTTTTTTTTTTTTTGAAGAGTAAGCGAGTTCTTCATTTTCTCAAAAGTAAAGAATAGAATACAGAGAGGAAACCGATCATCAAAACAGATGAAAGATTTGAAAGGGGCATACCCCTTACAACAGAAAGCAAACTAGCAAAAAACTTGCCCACAGCCCGGGCAGCAAGCTAAAGCTCAACTAAATTAAAAAGAAAATCCATTTCCAGTGCATTGATTCGAATAGGGGGAGCTCGATGACGGATAACCTTTTTACTGAACCGAATTGTGAGAGGATGTAAAGTAGAGAACTGAATGTCTTCAAAACACTGAATGCTGGACACGATCTTTCGCACTTTAAATCTCGCGATCCATGGAGACTGTGATGGACAACGCATACCGTGGAGGATAGCTGAATCCGCTTCAAGGGAAAGTCGTTGAACCATATGTGGAATGATCTCCATAACGTTCAACGCGGCCCCATAGTAATCGAGGGAAGATTCAATGGCACCATACAGTGGTTGACATACATCACTCCAAAGGAGACCCACTGCCATGTTTCTGATTGTACAAATGGAAAATCTCCACCCTGGATGAACAACAGGCACAACATAGGAGTGGAAGTGCTGCCCGCGTAGGGGAAGATTCCAATGGCTGGAAATACCATCAGGTAAGGTAATTCCGAGATGTAAAATGCGAGTTTGGATTGTGTTAAGAACGAGATGCACCACATTCATAGCTGATTGAGTCTGCAATCTGAAGATGCGCCAATTCCTTTCACGCCGTATATGCCACACAAATGCAGAAAAAAGAAGTTTACCCAGAGTTTGTAGTCCTGCGCGATTAGGATTGAGCCGGAGTGTAATTGACTCCACTAAATCAGTACCTGAATCACACTCATTGGGAGGAAGATTAATCGTTTGAAGAAGCAAATTCCACACTAGTTGACAAAATGGGCACGTGATAAACAGGGGCTGTCTCCCAAGTACAATCACATAGTACACAGCAAGAGTCGCAAGAAACATTCCTCTCCAAGAGGAAATCCTTTGTTTTCAGTTTGCCACTGAGGAGCATCCAAGCACAGATAGAGTGCTTTTTTATACAGCCCGGAAACCATACCAACGCACTCTAGTGCAGGTTTTGGCTGGTCAAATTTTTTGGCAAATGATATGCAGATTTAAGAGTGAAGCAACCAGTCTCTTCGAGGGTCCAAACAATCTCATCATCAAAAGCTGAACAAGGCCTTGCTTCCAAAGGGATTTTGGCAAGTATGTCCATTAGATCATGAGAAGTTGGTTGTGGGAATTGCCAGCCCCCATTGGCTATGAAATGATGAACATATAGATTAGCCCCCATCCCTAGATCATATATCGGTCACCATAGCAATCCTTCAAACGACCTTCCCGTAGCCAAGGGTCATTCCAGAACTTTGCTTGATGACCATTTCCAATCAAATATTTGACATGAGGTAATGCCATTTTACGAAGAGCCAGGATACCCTTCCGACCCCAAGAAGCGTCCTTTGGACTATGGACATCCCAGAAAGAGCTCCCACGAAGGCAATTTGCATGAATCAAAAAATTCCAACAAGTCGGTTTTTTTTATTTTTATTTTTGAAGAATAAGTTAGTTCTTCATTTGCAAGCGAAAAAGAATAGAATACAAGATGAAGTCCTCTCATCGAAACAGATGAAAGAGATTTCAAAGGGGATAATCCCTTACAACAGAAAGGACCCTAGCAAAAAACTGGCCCACAGCCCGGGCGGCAAGCTAAAACTCATCAGAATGAAAAAGAAAATCCATTTCCAGTGCATTGATTCGAAGAAGAGGAACTCTATGACGGATAACCTTTTTACTAAACCGAATTGTGAAAGGATGTAAAGTAGAGAACCGAATCTCTTCGAACTGCTCCATGCTTGACACTATCTTTCGGACTTTAAATCTCTCAATCCGTGGAGAATGTGATCGACAGCGCATAATGTGGAGGAGAGCTGAATCTACTTCAACGGAAAGCCGCTGAACCAAATGTGGAATGAACCTGTAGGCTACAAACGTCATTTCACGCAATTCATAGACTGGGGATGCGCTCTGAAAAATTCTTTGATTTTTTTTACTTCAAAACGGGTTTCAAGAAAAATAGGGTTGAAGAGCTAAAATGTTGGGACTCCGCCCCGTTTCCGACGGACAAAAGAATCTTGTTGCAATCAATAGCCCGTATTTGAATAAAAGCGCGTGCCGGACGACTCTAGGTCATATCGGGGTATTACGGCCGAGTCTTTTGTTCGAAATGCGTTTACAACGATTCTATGCCGAAATACGCGTTTCATGATAATCTGAGATACTTGGGTTTCAGGCCATTCAAGGGCAAGGAACGCATTGCACGAGCCTCAGGGATGTTTGGGTCTGAAAAACGTTCTTCGGGTAGTTCCTAATCTATTTTATTATGAAACCTCGTTCGATGTGAGTCTAGGAAAACACTGACTCCAAGCCGCATTTCACAAAGTCCACGGTTGAAGGAAACGCTCTAAGAATTCCGGGGAATTCTTTTTCCTCTAAGATGGGATTCGGGCAAATTTGAACTTGAGAACTTATCTGGCGGGGTCTGGTGCCGTTGTTGAATGAGAGCCGTATTTGTTGTAATCAATAGACTACGTTTTGATAAAAACGCGTCATGGATGATTCTAGCGCATTTCTGGGGGGGCGTTGTTGTCTCCACTTTTGGTTTGAAATGCATTTCATACGATTCTGGGCCGAAATACACATTTTATGATATTTTGAGCAACGTTTTGCTTTAAAATAAGTTTCATGAGATTCTAGGGTTAGGAAAGAAATGCGAGGGTTCAAGGTTTTGTAAGACTGAATCCCGTCCTTCGGACACTTTGTTTGGAATTTTTTGGCGGCACTCGGAAAATGTAGGTTGTAAACCGCGTCTCAGGCAACTCGTGGTTGGATGATGCGCTCTGAAAAATACAGTAATTTTTTTATCTTTCGTTTTTATTTTTTTTTCAAGAATATCTTAGTTCTTCCAGTTCTCAAACAATACTGTACAGAAAAGGAAGTCTCCCATATGCATGATGATTTCAAAGGGGCATACCCTCTAATTACAAACGAGAAATATAAAGCAATAAATAAATACTATTCAAATTATTCTTTTTTTTTTTTTTTTTTTTTTGAAGAGTAAGCGAGTTCTTCATTTTCTCAAAAGTAAAGAATAGAATACAGAGAGGAAACCGATCATCAAAACAGATGAAAGATTTGAAAG
The DNA here is from genome assembly GCA_029852735.1 of Persea americana. Classification (NCBI taxonomy): domain Eukaryota; kingdom Viridiplantae; phylum Streptophyta; class Magnoliopsida; order Laurales; family Lauraceae; genus Persea; species Persea americana. The sequence goes on from CM056817.1 coordinate 25,547,506, forward strand.
GGGCATACCCCTTACAACAGAAAGCAAACTAGCAAAAAACTTGCCCACAGCCCGGGCAGCAAGCTAAAGCTCAACTAAATTAAAAAGAAAATCCATTTCCAGTGCATTGATTCGAATAGGGGGAGCTCGATGACGGATAACCTTTTTACTGAACCGAATTGTGAGAGGATGTAAAGTAGAGAACTGAATGTCTTCAAAACACTGAATGCTGGACACGATCTTTCGCACTTTAAATCTCGCGATCCATGGAGACTGTGATGGACAACGCATACCGTGGAGGATAGCTGAATCCGCTTCAAGGGAAAGTCGTTGAACCATATGTGGAATGATCTCCATAACGTTCAACGCGGCCCCATAGTAATCGAGGGAAGATTCAATGGCACCATACAGTGGTTGACATACATCACTCCAAAGGAGACCCACTGCCATGTTTCTGATTGTACAAATGGAAAATCTCCACCCTGGATGAACAACAGGCACAACATAGGAGTGGAAGTGCTGCCCGCGTAGGGGAAGATTCCAATGGCTGGAAATACCATCAGGTAAGGTAATTCCGAGATGTAAAATGCGAGTTTGGATTGTGTTAAGAACGAGATGCACCACATTCATAGCTGATTGAGTCTGCAATCTGAAGATGCGCCAATTCCTTTCACGCCGTATATGCCACACAAATGCAGAAAAAAGAAGTTTACCCAGAGTTTGTAGTCCTGCGCGATTAGGATTGAGCCGGAGTGTAATTGACTCCACTAAATCAGTACCTGAATCACACTCATTGGGAGGAAGATTAATCGTTTGAAGAAGCAAATTCCACACTAGTTGACAAAATGGGCACGTGATAAACAGGGGCTGTCTCCCAAGTACAATCACATAGTACACAGCAAGAGTCGCAAGAAACATTCCTCTCCAAGAGGAAATCCTTTGTTTTCAGTTTGCCCCTGAGGAGCATCCAAGCACAGATTGAGTGCTTTTTTATACAGCCCGGAAACCATACCAACGCACTCTAGTGCAGGTTTTGGCTGGTCAAATTTTTTGGCAAATGATATGCAGATTTAAGAGTGAAGCAACCAGTCTCTTCGAGGGTCCAAACAATCTCATCATCAAAAGCTGAACAAGGCCTTGCTTCCAAAGGGATTTTGGCAAGTATGTCCATTAGATCATGAGAAGTTGGTTGTGGGAATTGCCAGCCCCCATTGGCTATGAAATGATGAACATATAGATTAGCCCCCATCCCTAGATCATATATCGGTCACCATAGCAATCCTTCAAACGACCTTCCCGTAGCCAAGGGTCATTCCAGAACTTTGCTTGATGACCATTTCCAATCAAATATTTGACATGAGGTAATGCCATTTTACGAAGAGCCAGGATACCCTTCCGACCCCAAGAAGCGTCCTTTGGACTATGGACATCCCAGAAAGAGCTCCCACGAAGGCAATTTGCATGAATCAAAAAATTCCAACAAGTCGGTTTTTTTTATTTTTATTTTTGAAGAATAAGTTAGTTCTTCATTTGCAAGCGAAAAAGAATAGAATACAAGATGAAGTCCTCTCATCGAAACAGATGAAAGAGATTTCAAAGGGGATAATCCCTTACAACAGAAAGGACCCTAGCAAAAAACTGGCCCACAGCCCGGGCGGCAAGCTAAAACTCATCAGAATGAAAAAGAAAATCCATTTCCAGTGCATTGATTCGAAGAAGAGGAACTCTATGACGGATAACCTTTTTACTAAACCGAATTGTGAAAGGATGTAAAGTAGAGAACCGAATCTCTTCGAACTGCTCCATGCTTGACACTATCTTTCGGACTTTAAATCTCTCAATCCGTGGAGAATGTGATCGACAGCGCATAATGTGGAGGAGAGCTGAATCTACTTCAACGGAAAGCCGCTGAACCAAATGTGGAATGAACCTGTAGGCTACAAACGTCATTTCACGCAATTCATAGACTGGGGATGCGCTCTGAAAAATTCTTTGATTTTTTTTACTTCAAAACGGGTTTCAAGAAAAATAGGGTTGAAGAGCTAAAATGTTGGGACTCCGCCCCGTTTCCGACGGACAAAAGAATCTTGTTGCAATCAATAGCCCGTATTTGAATAAAAGCGCGTGCCGGACGACTCTAGGTCATATCGGGGTATTACGGCCGAGTCTTTTGTTCGAAATGCGTTTACAACGATTCTATGCCGAAATACGCGTTTCATGATAATCTGAGATACTTGGGTTTCAGGCCATTCAAGGGCAAGGAACGCATTGCACGAGCTTCAGGGATGTTTGGGTCTGAAAAACGTTCTTCGGGTAGTTCCTAATCTATTTTATTATGAAACCTCGTTCGATGTGAGTCTAGGAAAACACTGGCTCCAAGCCGCATTTCACAAAGTCCACGGTTGAAGGAAACGCTCTAAGAATTCCGGGGAATTCTTTTTCCTCTAAGATGGGATTCGGGCAAATTTGAACTTGAGAACTTATCTCGCGGGGTCTGGTGCCGTTGTTGAATGAGAGCCGTATTTGTTGTAATCAATAGACTACGTTTTGATAAAAACGCGTCATGGATGATTCTAGCGCATTTCTGGGGGGGCGTTGTTGTCTCCACTTTTGGTTTGAAATGCATTTCATACGATTCTGGGCCGAAATACACATTTTATGATATTTTGAGCAACGTTTTGCTTTAAAATAAGTTTCATGAGATTCTAGGGTTAGGAAAGAAATGCGAGGGTTCAAGGTTTTGTAAGACCGAATCCCGTCCTTCGGACAGTTTGTTTGGAATTTTTTGGCGGCACTCGGAAAATGTAGGTTGTAAACCGCGTCTCAGGCAACTCGTGGTTGGATGATGCGCTCTGATAAATACAGTAATTTTTTTATCTTTCGTTTTTATTTTTTTTTCAAGAATATGTTAGTTCTTCCAGTTCTCAAACAATACTGTACAGAAAAGGAAGTCTCCCATATGGATGATGATTTCAAAGGGGCATACCCTCTAATTACAAACGAGAAATATAAAGCAATAAATAAATACTATCCAAATTATTCTTTTTTTTTTTTTTTTTTTTTTGAAGAGTAAGCGAGTTCTTCATTTTCTCAAAAGTAAAGAATAGAATACAGAGAGGAAACCGATCATCAAAACAGATGAAAGATTTGAAAGGGGCATACCCCTTACAACAGAAAGCAAACTAGCAAAAAACCTGCCCACAGCCCGGGCAGCAAGCTAAAGCTCAACTAAATTAAAAAGAAAATCCATTTCCAGTGCATTGAATCGAATAGGGGGAGCTCGATGACGGATAACCTTTTTACTGAACCGAATTGTGAGAGGATGTAAAGTAGAGAACTGAATGTCTTCAAAACACTGAATGCTGGACACGATCTTTCGCACTTTAAATCTCGCGATCCATGGAGACTGTGATGGACAACGCATACCGTGGAGGATAGCTGAATCCGCTTCAAGGGAAAGTCGTTGAACCATATGTGGAATGATCTCCATAACGTTCAACGCGGCCCCATAGTAATCGAGGGAAGATTCAATGGCACCATACAGTGGTTGACATACATCACTCCAAAGGAGACCCACTGCCATGTTTCTGATTGTACAAATGGAAAATCTCCACCCTGGATGAACAACAGGCACAACATAGGAGTGGAAGTGCTGCCCCCGTAGGGGAAGATTCCAATGGCTGGAAATACCATCAGGTAAGGTAATTCCGAGATGTAAAATGCGAGTTTGGATTGTGTTAAGAACGAGATGCACCACATTCATAGCTGATTGAGTCTGCAATCTGAAGATGCGCCAATTCCTTTCACGCCGTATATGCCACACAAATGCAGAAAAAAGAAGTTTACCCAGAGTTTGTAGTCCTGCGCGATTAGGATTGAGCCGGAGTGTAATTGACTCCACTAAATCAGTACCTGAATCACACTCATTGGGAGGAAGATTAATCGTTTGAAGAAGCAAATTCCACACTAGTTGACAAAATGGGCACGTGATAAACAGGGGCTGTCTCCCAAGTACAATCACATAGTACACAGCAAGAGTCGCAAGAAACATTCCTCTCCAAGAGGAAATCCTTTGTTTTCAGTTTGCCCCTGAGGAGCATCCAAGCACAGATTGAGTGCTTTTTTATACAGCCCGGAAACCATACCAACGCACTCTAGTGCAGGTTTTGGCTGGTCAAATTTTTTGGCAAATGATATGCAGATTTAAGAGTGAAGCAACCAGTCTCTTCGAGGGTCCAAACAATCTCATCATCAAAAGCTGAACAAGGCCTTGCTTCCAAAGGGATTTTGGCAAGTATGTCCATTAGATCATGAGAAGTTGGTTGTGGGAATTGCCAGCCCCCATTGGCTATGAAATGATGAACATATAGATTAGCCCCCATCCCTAGATCATATATCGGTCACCATAGCAATCCTTCAAACGACCTTCCCGTAGCCAAGGGTCATTCCAGAACTTTGCTTGATGACCATTTCCAATCAAATATTTGACATGAGGTAATGCCATTTTACGAAGAGCCAGGATACCCTTCCGACCCCAAGAAGCGTCCTTTGGACTATGGACATCCCAGAAAGAGCTCCCACGAAGGCAATTTGCATGAATCAAAAAATTCCAACAAGTCGGTTTTTTTTATTTTTATTTTTGAAGAATAAGTTAGTTCTTCATTTGCAAGCGAAAAAGAATAGAATACAAGATGAAGTCCTCTCATCGAAACAGATGAAAGAGATTTCAAAGGGGATAATCCCTTACAACAGAAAGGACCCTAGCAAAAAACTGGCCCACAGCCCGGGCGGCAAGCTAAAACTCATCAGAATGAAAAAGAAAATCCATTTCCAGTGCATTGATTCGAAGAAGAGGAACTCTATGACGGATAACCTTTTTACTAAACCGAATTGTGAAAGGATGTAAAGTAGAGAACCGAATCTCTTCGAACTGCTCCATGCTTGACACTATCTTTCGGACTTTAAATCTCTCAATCCGTGGAGAATGTGATCGACAGCGCATAATGTGGAGGAGAGCTGAATCTACTTCAACGGAAAGCCGCTGAACCAAATGTGGAATGAACCTGTAGGCTACAAACGTCATTTCACGCAATTCATAGACTGGGGATGCGCTCTGAAAAATTCTTTGATTTTTTTTACTTCAAAACGGGTTTCAAGAAAAATAGGGTTGAAGAGCTAAAATGTTGGGACTCCGCCCCGTTTCCGACGGACAAAAGAATCTTGTTGCAATCAATAGCCCGTATTTGAATAAAAGCGCGTGCCGGACGACTCTAGGTCATATCGGGGTATTACGGCCGAGTCTTTTGTTCGAAATGCGTTTACAACGATTCTATGCCGAAATACGCGTTTCATGATAATCTGAGATACTTGGGTTTCAGGCCATTCAAGGGCAAGGAACGCATTGCACGAGCTTCAGGGATGTTTGGGTCTGAAAAACGTTCTTCGGGTAGTTCCTAATCTATTTTATTATGAAACCTCGTTCGATGTGAGTCTAGGAAAACACTGGCTCCAAGCCGCATTTCACAAAGTCCACGGTTGAAGGAAACGCTCTAAGAATTCCGGGGAATTCTTTTTCCTCTAAGATGGGATTCGGGCAAATTTGAACTTGAGAACTTATCTCGCGGGGTCTGGTGCCGTTGTTGAATGAGAGCCGTATTTGTTGTAATCAATAGACTACGTTTTGATAAAAACGCGTCATGGATGATTCTAGCGCATTTCTGGGGGGGCGTTGTTGTCTCCACTTTTGGTTTGAAATGCATTTCATACGATTCTGGGCCGAAATACACATTTTATGATATTTTGAGCAACGTTTTGCTTTAAAATAAGTTTCATGAGATTCTAGGGTTAGGAAAGAAATGCGAGGGTTCAAGGTTTTGTAAGACCGAATCCCGTCCTTCGGACAGTTTGTTTGGAATTTTTTGGCGGCACTCGGAAAATGTAGGTTGTAAACCGCGTCTCAGGCAACTCGTGGTTGGATGATGCGCTCTGATAAATACAGTAATTTTTTTATCTTTCGTTTTTATTTTTTTTTCAAGAATATGTTAGTTCTTCCAGTTCTCAAACAATACTGTACAGAAAAGGAAGTCTCCCATATGGATGATGATTTCAAAGGGGCATACCCTCTAATTACAAACGAGAAATATAAAGCAATAAATAAATACTATCCAAATTATTCTTTTTTTTTTTTTTTTTTTTTTGAAGAGTAAGCGAGTTCTTCATTTTCTCAAAAGTAAAGAATAGAATACAGAGAGGAAACCGATCATCAAAACAGATGAAAGATTTGAAAGGGGCATACCCCTTACAACAGAAAGCAAACTAGCAAAAAACCTGCCCACAGCCCGGGCAGCAAGCTAAAGCTCAACTAAATTAAAAAGAAAATCCATTTCCAGTGCATTGAATCGAATAGGGGGAGCTCGATGACGGATAACCTTTTTACTGAACCGAATTGTGAGAGGATGTAAAGTAGAGAACTGAATGTCTTCAAAACACTGAATGCTGGACACGATCTTTCGCACTTTAAATCTCGCGATCCATGGAGACTGTGATGGACAACGCATACCGTGGAGGATAGCTGAATCCGCTTCAAGGGAAAGTCGTTGAACCATATGTGGAATGATCTCCATAACGTTCAACGCGGCCCCATAGTAATCGAGGGAAGATTCAATGGCACCATACAGTGGTTGACATACATCACTCCAAAGGAGACCCACTGCCATGTTTCTGATTGTACAAATGGAAAATCTCCACCCTGGATGAACAACAGGCACAACATAGGAGTGGAAGTGCTGCCCCCGTAGGGGAAGATTCCAATGGCTGGAAATACCATCAGGTAAGGTAATTCCGAGATGTAAAATGCGAGTTTGGATTGTGTTAAGAACGAGATGCACCACATTCATAGCTGATTGAGTCTGCAATCTGAAGATGCGCCAATTCCTTTCACGCCGTATATGCCACACAAATGCAGAAAAAAGAAGTTTACCCAGAGTTTGTAGTCCTGCGCGATTAGGATTGAGCCGGAGTGTAATTGACTCCACTAAATCAGTACCTGAATCACACTCATTGGGAGGAAGATTAATCGTTTGAAGAAGCAAATTCCACACTAGTTGACAAAATGGGCACGTGATAAACAGGGGCTGTCTCCCAAGTACAATCACATAGTACACAGCAAGAGTCGCAAGAAACATTCCTCTCCAAGAGGAAATCCTTTGTTTTCAGTTTGCCCCTGAGGAGCATCCAAGCACAGATTGAGTGCTTTTTTATACAGCCCGGAAACCATACCAACGCACTCTAGTGCAGGTTTTGGCTGGTCAAATTTTTTGGCAAATGATATGCAGATTTAAGAGTGAAGCAACCAGTCTCTTCGAGGGTCCAAACAATCTCATCATCAAAAGCTGAACAAGGCCTTGCTTCCAAAGGGATTTTGGTAAGTATGTCCATTAGATCATGAGAAGTTGGTTGTGGGAATTGCCAGCCCCCATTGGCTATGAAATGATGAACATATAGATTAGCCCCCATCCCTAGATCATATATCGGTCACCATAGCAATCCTTCAAACGACCTTCCCGTAGCCAAGGGTCATTCCAGAACTTTGCTTGATGACCATTTCCAATCAAATATTTGACATGAGGTAATGCCATTTTACGAAGAGCCAGGATACCCTTCCGACCCCAAGAAGCGTCCTTTGGACTGGGGACATCCCAGAAAGAGCTCCCACGAAGGCAATTTGCATGAATCAAAAAATTCCAACAAGTCGGTTTTTTTTATTTTTATTTTTGAAGAATAAGTTAGTTCTTCATTTGCAAGCGAAAAAGAATAGAATACAAGATGAAGTCCTCTCATCGAAACAGATGAAAGAGATTTCAAAGGGGATAATCCCTTACAACAGAAAGGACCCTAGCAAAAAACTGGCCCACAGCCCGGGCGGCAAGCTAAAACTCATCAGAATGAAAAAGAAAATCCATTTCCAGTGCATTGATTCGAAGAAGAGGAACTCTATGACGGATAACCTTTTTACTAAACCGAATTGTGAAAGGATGTAAAGTAGAGAACCGAATCTCTTCGAACTGCTCCATGCTTGACACTATCTTTCGGACTTTAAATCTCTCAATCCGTGGAGAATGTGATCGACAGCGCATAATGTGGAGGAGAGCTGAATCTACTTCAACGGAAAGTCGCTGAACCAAATGTGGAATGAACCTGTAGGCTACAAACGTCATTTCACGCAATTCATAGACTGGGGATGCGCTCTGAAAAATTCTTTGATTTTTTTTACTTCAAAACGGGTTTCAAGAAAAATAGGGTTGAAGAGATAAAATGTTGGGACTCCGCCCCGTTTCCGACGGACAAAAGAATCTTGTTGCAATCAATAGCCCGTATTTGAATAAAAGCGCGTGCCGGACGACTCTAGGTCATATCGGGGTATTACGGCCGAGTCTTTTGTTCGAAATGCGTTTACAACGATTCTATGCCGAAATACGCGTTTCATGATAATCTGAGATACTTGGGTTTCAGGCCATTCAAGGGCAAGGAACGCATTGCACGAGCATCAGGGATGTTTGGGTCTGAAAAACGTTCTTCGGGTAGTTCCTAATCTATTTTATTATGAAACCTCGTTCGATGTTAGTCTAGGAAAACACTGGCTCCAAGCCGCATTTCACAAAGTCCACGGTTGAAGGAAACGCTCTAAGAATTCCGGGGAATTCTTTTTCCTCTAAGACGGGATTCGGGCAAATTTGAACTTGAGAACTTATCTCGCGGGGTCTGGTGCCGTTGTTGAATGAGAGCCGTATTTGTTGTAATCAATAGACTACGTTTTGATAAAAACGCGTCATGGATGATTCTAGCGCATTTCTGGGGGGGCGTTGTTGTCTCCACTTTTGGTTTGAAATGCATTTCATACGATTCTGGGCCGAAATACACATTTTATGATATTTTGAGCAACGTTTTGCTTTAAAATAAGTTTCATGAGATTCTAGGGTTAGGAAAGAAATGCGAGGGTTCAAGGTTTTGTAAGACTGAATCCCGTCCTTCGGACACTTTGTTTGGAATTTTTTGGCGGCACTCGGAAAATGTAGGTTGTAAACCGCGTCTCAGGCAACTCGTGGTTGGATGATGCGCTCTGAAAAATACAGTAATTTTTTTATCTTTCATTTTTATTTTTTTTTCAAGAATATCTTAGTTCTTCCAGTTCTCAAACAATACTGTACAGAAAAGGAAGTCTCCCATATGGATGATGATTTCAAAGGGGCATACCCTCTAATTACAAACGAGAAATATAAAGCAATAAATAAATACTATCCAAATTATTCTTTTTTTTTTTTTTTTTTTTTTGAAGAGTAAGCGAGTTCTTCATTTTCTCAAAAGTAAAGAATAGAATACAGAGAGGAAACCGATCATCAAAACAGATGAAAGATTTGAAAGGGGCATACCCCTTACAACAGAAAGCAAACTAGCAAAAAACTTGCCCACAGCCCGGGCAGCAAGCTAAAGCTCAACTAAATTAAAAAGAAAATCCATTTCCAGTGCATTGATTCGAATAGGGGGAGCTCGATGACGGATAACCTTTTTACTGAACCGAATTGTGAGAGGATGTAAAGTAGAGAACTGAATGTCTTCAAAACACTGAATGCTGGACACGATCTTTCGCACTTTAAATCTCGCGATCCATGGAGACTGTGATGGACAACGCATACCGTGGAGGATAGCTGAATCCGCTTCAAGGGAAAGTCGTTGAACCATATGTGGAATGATCTCCATAACGTTCAACGCGGCCCCATAGTAATCGAGGGAAGATTCAATGGCACCATACAGTGGTTGACATACATCACTCCAAAGGAGACCCACTGCCATGTTTCTGATTGTACAAATGGAAAATCTCCACCCTGGATGAACAACAGGCACAACATAGGAGTGGAAGTGCTGCCCGCGTAGGGGAAGATTCCAATGGCTGGAAATACCATCAGGTAAGGTAATTCCGAGATGTAAAATGCGAGTTTGGATTGTGTTAAGAACGAGATGCACCACATTCATAGCTGATTGAGTCTGCAATCTGAAGATGCGCCAATTCCTTTCACGCCGTATATGCCACACAAATGCAGAAAAAAGAAGTTTACCCAGAGTTTGTAGTCCTGCGCGATTAGGATTGAGCCGGAGTGTAATTGACTCCACTAAATCAGTACCTGAATCACACTCATTGGGAGGAAGATTAATCGTTTGAAGAAGCAAATTCCACACTAGTTGACAAAATGGGCACGTGATAAACAGGGGCTGTCTCCCAAGTACAATCACATAGTACACAGCAAGAGTCGCAAGAAACATTCCTCTCCAAGAGGAAATCCTTTGTTTTCAGTTTGCCCCTGAGGAGCATCCAAGCACAGATTGAGTGCTTTTTTATACAGCCCGGAAACCATACCAACGCACTCTAGTGCAGGTTTTGGCTGGTCAAATTTTTTGGCAAATGATATGCAGATTTAAGAGTGAAGCAACCAGTCTCTTCGAGGGTCCAAACAATCTCATCATCAAAAGCTGAACAAGGCCTTGCTTCCAAAGGGATTTTGGTAAGTATGTCCATTAGATCATGAGAAGTTGGTTGTGGGAATTGCCAGCCCCCATTGGCTATGAAATGATGAACATATAGATTAGCCCCCATCCCTAGATCATATATCGGTCACCATAGCAATCCTTCAAACGACCTTCCCGTAGCCAAGGGTCATTCCAGAACTTTGCTTGATGACCATTTCCAATCAAATATTTGACATGAGGTAATGCCATTTTACGAAGAGCCAGGATACCCTTCCGACCCCAAGAAGCGTCCTTTGGACTATGGACATCCCAGAAAGAGCTCCCACGAAGGCAATTTGCATGAATCAAAAAATTCCAACAAGTCGGTTTTTTTTATTTTTATTTTTGAAGAATAAGTTAGTTCTTCATTTGCAAGCGAAAAAGAATAGAATACAAGATGAAGTCCTCTCATCGAAACAGATGAAAGAGATTTCAAAGGGGATAATCCCTTACAACAGAAAGGACCCTAGCAAAAAACTGGCCCACAGCCCGGGCGGCAAGCTAAAACTCATCAGAATGAAAAAGAAAATCCATTTCCAGTGCATTGATTCGAAGAAGAGGAACTCTATGACGGATAACCTTTTTACTAAACCGAATTGTGAAAGGATGTAAAGTAGAGAACCGAATCTCTTCGAACTGCTCCATGCTTGACACTATCTTTCGGACTTTAAATCTCTCAATCCGTGGAGAATGTGATCGACAGCGCATAATGTGGAGGAGAGCTGAATCTACTTCAACGGAAAGTCGCTGAACCAAATGTGGAATGAACCTGTAGGCTACAAACGTCATTTCACGCAATTCATAGACTGGGGATGCGCTCTGAAAAATTCTTTGATTTTTTTTACTTCAAAACGGGTTTCAAGAAAAATAGGGTTGAAGAGCTAAAATGTTGGGACTCCGCCCCGTTTCCGACGGACAAAAGAATCTTGTTGCAATCAATAGCCCGTATTTGAATAAAAGCGCGTGCCGGACGACTCTAGGTCATATCGGGGTATTACGGCCGAGTCTTTTGTTCGAAATGCGTTTACAACGATTCTATGCCGAAATACGCGTTTCATGATAATCTGAGATACTTGGGTTTCAGGCCATTCAAGGGCAAGGAACGCATTGCACGAGCTTCAGGGATGTTTGGGTCTGAAAAACGTTCTTCGGGTAGTTCCTAATCTATTTTATTATGAAACCTCGTTCGATGTGAGTCTAGGAAAACACTGGCTCCAAGCCGCATTTCACAAAGTCCACGGTTGAAGGAAACGCTCTAAGAATTCCGGGGAATTCTTTTTCCTCTAAGATGGGATTCGGGCAAATTTGAACTTGAGAACTTATCTCGCGGGGTCTGGTGCCGTTGTTGAATGAGAGCCGTATTTGTTGTAATCAATAGACTACGTTTTGATAAAAACGCGTCATGGATGATTCTAGCGCATTTCTGGGGGGGCGTTGTTGTCTCCACTTTTGGTTTGAAATGCATTTCATACGATTCTGGGCCGAAATACACATTTTATGATATTTTGAGCAACGTTTTGCTTTAAAATAAGTTTCATGAGATTCTAGGGTTAGGAAAGAAATGCGAGGGTTCAAGGTTTTGTAAGACTGAATCCCGTCCTTCGGACAGTTTGTTTGGAATTTTTTGGCGGCACTCGGAAAATGTAGGTTGTAAACCGCGTCTCAGGCAACTCGTGGTTGGATGATGCGCTCTGAAAAATACAGTAATTTTTTTATCTTTCGTTTTTATTTTTTTTTCAAGAATATGTTAGTTCTTCCAGTTCTCAAACAATACTGTACAGAAAAGGAAGTCTCCCATATGGATGATGATTTCAAAGGGGCATACCCTCTAATTACAAACGAGAAATATAAAGCAATAAATAAATACTATCCAAATTATTCTTTTTTTTTTTTTTTTTTTTTTTGAAGAGTAAGCGAGTTCTTCATTTTCTCAAAAGTAAAGAATAGAATACAGAGAGGAAACCGATCATCAGAACAGATGAAAGATTTGAAAGGGGCATACCCCTTACAACAGAAAGCAAACTAGCAAAAAACTTGCCCACAGCCCGGGCAGCAAGCTAAAGCTCAACTAAATTAAAAAGAAAATCCATTTCCAGTGCATTGATTCGAATAGGGGGAGCTCGATGACGGATAACCTTTTTACTGAACCGAATTGTGAGAGGATGTAAAGTAGAGAACTGAATGTCTTCAAAACACTGAATGCTGGACACGATCTTTCGCACTTTAAATCTCGCGATCCATGGAGACTGTGATGGACAACGCATACCGTGGAGGATAGCTGAATCCGCTTCAAGGGAAAGTCGTTGAACCATATGTGGAATGATCTCCATAACGTTCAACGCGGCCCCATAGTAATCGAGGGAAGATTCAATGGCACCATACAGTGGTTGACATACATCACTCCAAAGGAGACCCACTGCCATGTTTCTGATTGTACAAATGGAAAATCTCCACCCTGGATGAACAACAGGCACAACATAGGAGTGGAAGTGCTGCCCGCGTAGGGGAAGATTCCAATGGCTGGAAATACCATCAGGTAAGGTAATTCCGAGATGTAAAATGCGAGTTTGGATTGTGTTAAGAACGAGATGCACCACATTCATAGCTGATTGAGTCTGCAATCTGAAGATGCGCCAATTCCTTTCACGCCGTATATGCCACACAAATGCAGAAAAAAGAAGTTTACCCAGAGTTTGTAGTCCTGCGCGATTAGGATTGAGCCGGAGTGTAATTGACTCCACTAAATCAGTACCTGAATCACACTCATTGGGAGGAAGATTAATCGTTTGAAGAAGCAAATTCCACACTAGTTGACAAAATGGGCACGTGATAAACAGGGGCTGTCTCCCAAGTACAATCACATAGTACACAGCAAGAGTCGCAAGAAACATTCCTCTCCAAGAGGAAATCCTTTGTTTTCAGTTTGCCCCTGAGGAGCATCCAAGCACAGATTGAGTGCTTTTTTATACAGCCCGGAAACCATACCAACGCACTCTAGTGCAGGTTTTGGCTGGTCAAATTTTTTGGCAAATGATATGCAGATTTAAGAGTGAAGCAACCAGTCTCTTCGAGGGTCCAAACAATCTCATCATCAAAAGCTGAACAAGGCCTTGCTTCCAAAGGGATTTTGGTAAGTATGTCCATTAGATCATGAGAAGTTGGTTGTGGGAATTGCCAGCCCCCATTGGCTATGAAATGATGAACATATAGATTAGCCCCCATCCCTAGATCATATATCGGTCACCATAGCAATCCTTCAAACGACCTTCCCGTAGCCAAGGGTCATTCCAGAACTTTGCTTGATGACCATTTCCAATCAAATATTTGACATGAGGTAATGCCATTTTACGAAGAGCCAGGATACCCTTCCGACCCCAAGAAGCGTCCTTTGGACTGGGGACATCCCAGAAAGAGCTCCCACGAAGGCAATTTGCATGAATCAAAAAATTCCAACAAGTCGGTTTTTTTTATTTTTATTTTTGAAGAATAAGTTAGTTCTTCATTTGCAAGCGAAAAAGAATAGAATACAAGATGAAGTCCTCTCATCGAAACAGATGAAAGAGATTTCAAAGGGGATAATCCCTTACAACAGAAAGGACCCTAGCAAAAAACTGGCCCACAGCCCGGGCGGCAAGCTAAAACTCATCAGAATGAAAAAGAAAATCCATTTCCAGTGCATTGATTCGAAGAAGAGGAACTCTATGACGGATAACCTTTTTACTAAACCGAATTGTGAAAGGATGTAAAGTAGAGAACCGAATCTCTTCGAACTGCTCCATGCTTGACACTATCTTTCGGACTTTAAATCTCTCAATCCGTGGAGAATGTGATCGACAGCGCATAATGTGGAGGAGAGCTGAATCTACTTCAACGGAAAGTCGCTGAACCAAATGTGGAATGAACCTGTAGGCTACAAACGTCATTTCACGCAATTCATAGACTGGGGATGCGCTCTGAAAAATTCTTTGATTTTTTTTACTTCAAAACGGGTTTCAAGAAAAATAGGGTTGAAGAGCTAAAATGTTGGGACTCCGCCCCGTTTCCGACGGACAAAAGAATCTTGTTGCAATCAATAGCCCGTATTTGAATAAAAGCGCGTGCCGGACGACTCTAGGTCATATCGGGGTATTACGGCCGAGTCTTTTGTTCGAAATGCGTTTACAACGATTCTATGCCGAAATACGCGTTTCATGATAATCTGAGATACTTGGGTTTCAGGCCATTCAAGGGCAAGGAACGCATTGCACGAGCTTCAGGGATGTTTGGGTCTGAAAAACGTTCTTCGGGTAGTTCCTAATCTATTTTATTATGAAACCTCGTTCGATGTGAGTCTAGGAAAACACTGGCTCCAAGCCGCATTTCACAAAGTCCACGGTTGAAGGAAACGCTCTAAGAATTCCGGGGAATTCTTTTTCCTCTAAGATGGGATTCGGGCAAATTTGAACTTGAGAACTTATCTCGCGGGGTCTGGTGCCGTTGTTGAATGAGAGCCGTATTTGTTGTAATCAATAGACTACGTCTTGATAAAAACGCGTCATGGATGATTCTAGCGCATTTCTGGGGGGGCGTTGTTGTCTCCACTTTTGGTTTGAAATGCATTTCATACGATTCTGGGCCGAAATACACATTTTATGATATTTTGAGCAACGTTTTGCTTTAAAATAAGTTTCATGAGATTCTAGGGTGAGGAAAGAAATGCGAGGGTTCAAGGTTTTGTAAGACTGAATCCCGTCCTTCGGACAGTTTGTTTGGAATTTTTTGGCGGCACTCGGAAAATGTAGGTTGTAAACCGCGTCTCAGGCAACTCGTGGTTGGATGATGCGCTCTGAAAAATACAGTAATTTTTTTATCTTTCGTTTTTATTTTTTTTTCAAGAATATGTTAGTTCTTCCAGTTCTCAAACAATACTGTACAGAAAAGGAAGTCTCCCATATGGATGATGATTTCAAAGGGGCATACCCTCTAATTACAAACGAGAAATATAAAGCAATAAATAAATACTATCCAAATTATTCTTTTTTTTTTTTTTTTTTTTTGAAGAGTAAGCGAGTTCTTCATTTTCTCAAAAGTAAAGAATAGAATACAGAGAGGAAACCGATCATCAAAACAGATGAAAGATTTGAAAGGGGCATACCCCTTACAACAGAAAGCAAACTAGCAAAAAACTTGCCCACGGCCCGGGCAGCAAGCTAAAGCTCAACTAAATTAAAAAGAAAATCCATTTCCAGTGCATTGATTCGAATAGGGGGAGCTCGATGACGGATAACCTTTTTACTGAACCGAATTGTGAGAGGATGTAAAGTAAAGAACTGAATGTCTTCAAAACACTGAATGCTGGACACGATCTTTCGCACTTTAAATCTCGCGATCCATGGAGACTGTGATGGACAACGCATACCGTGGAGGATAGCTGAATCCGCTTCAAGGGAAAGTCGTTGAACCATATGTGGAATGATCTCCATAACGTTCAACGCGGCCCCATAGTAATCGAGGGAAGATTCAATGGCACCATACAGTGGTTGACATACATCACTCCAAAGGAGACCCACTGCCATGTTTCTGATTGTACAAATGGAAAATCTCCACCCTGGATGAACAACAGGCACAACATAGGAGTGGAAGTGCTGCCCGCGTAGGGGAAGATTCCAATGGCTGGAAATACCATCAGGTAAGGTAATTCCGAGATGTAAAATGCGAGTTTGGATTGTGTTAAGAACGAGATGCACCACATTCATAGCTGATTGAGTCTGCAATCTGAAGATGCGCCAATTCCTTTCACGCCGTATATGCCACACAAATGCAGAAAAAAGAAGTTTACCCAGAGTTTGTAGTCCTGCGCGATTAGGATTGAGCCGGAGTGTAATTGACTCCACTAAATCAGTACCTGAATCACACTCATTGGGAGGAAGATTAATCGTTTGAAGAAGCGAATTCCACACTAGTTGACAAAATGGGCACGTGATAAACAGGGGCTGTCTCCCAAGTACAATCACATAGTACACAGCAAGAGTCGCAAGAAACATTCCTCTCCAAGAGGAAATCCTTTGTTTTCAGTTTGCCCCTGAGGAGCATCCAAGCACAGATTGAGTGCTTTTTTATACAGCCCGGAAACCATACCAACGCACTCTAGTGCAGGTTTTGGCTGGTAAAATTTTTTGGCAAATGATATGCAGATTTAAGAGTGAAGCAACCAGTCTCTTCGAGGGTCCAAACAATCTCATCATCAAAAGCTGAACAAGGCCTTGCTTCCAAAGGGATTTTGGTAAGTATGTCCATTAGATCATGAGAAGTTGGTTGTGGGAATTGCCAGCCCCCATTGGCTATGAAATGATGAACATATAGATTAGCCCCCATCCCTAGATCATATATCGGTCACCATAGCAATCCTTCAAACGACCTTCCCGTAGCCAAGGGTCATTCCAGAACTTTGCTTGATGACCATTTCCAATCAAATATTTGACATGAGGTAATGCCATTTTACGAAGAGCCAGGATACCCTTCCGACTCCAAGAAGCGTCCTTTGGACTGGGGACATCCCAGAAAGAGCTCCCACGAAGGCAATTTGCATGAATCAAAAAATTCCAACAAGTCGGTTTTTTTTATTTTTATTTTTGAAGAATAAGTTAGTTCTTCATTTGCAAGCGAAAAAGAATAGAATACAAGATGAAGTCCTCTCATCGAAACAGATGAAAGAGATTTCAAAGGGGATAATCCCTTACAACAGAAAGGACCCTAGCAAAAAACTGGCCCACAGCCCGGGCGGCAAGCTAAAACTCATCAGAATGAAAAAGAAAATCCATTTCCAGTGCATTGATTCGAAGAAGAGGAACTCTATGACGGATAACCTTTTTACTAAACCGAATTGTGAAAGGATGTAAAGTAGAGAACCGAATCTCTTCGAACTGCTCCATGCTTGACACTATCTTTCGGACTTTAAATCTCTCAATCCGTGGAGAATGTGATCGACAGCGCATAATGTGGAGGAGAGCTGAATCTACTTCAACGGAAAGTCGCTGAACCAAATGTGGAATGAACCTGTAGGCTACAAACGTCATTTCACGCAATTCATAGACTGGGGATGCGCTCTGAAAAATTCTTTGATTTTTTTTACTTCAAAACGGGTTTCAAGAAAAATAGGGTTGAAGAGCTAAAATGTTGGGACTCCGCCCCGTTTCCGACGGACAAAAGAATCTTGTTGCAATCAATAGCCCGTATTTGAATAAAAGCGCGTGCCGGACGACTCTAGGTCATATCGGGGTATTACGGCCGAGTCTTTTGTTCGAAATGCGTTTACAACGATTCTATGCCGAAATACGCGTTTCATGATAATCTGAGATACTTGGGTTTCAGGCCATTCAAGGGCAAGGAACGCATTGCACGAGCTTCAGGGATGTTTGGGTCTGAAAAACGTTCTTCGGGTAGTTCCTAATCTATTTTATTATGAAACCTCGTTCGATGTGAGTCTAGGAAAACACTGGCTCCAAGCCGCATTTCACAAAGTCCACGGTTGAAGGAAACGCTCTAAGAATTCCGGGGAATTCTTTTTCCTCTAAGATGGGATTCGGGCAAATTTGAACTTGAGAACTTATCTCGCGGGGTCTGGTGCCGTTGTTGAATGAGAGCCGTATTTGTTGTAATCAATAGACTACGTTTTGATAAAAACGCGTCATGGATGATTCTAGCGCATTTCTGGGGGGGCGTTGTTGTCTCCACTTTTGGTTTGAAATGCATTTCATACGATTCTGGGCCGAAATACACATTTTATGATATTTTGAGCAACGTTTTGCTTTAAAATAAGTTTCATGAGATTCTAGGGTGAGGAAAGAAATGCGAGGGTTCAAGGTTTTGTAAGACTGAATCCCGTCCTTCGGACAGTTTGTTTGGAATTTTTTGGCGGCACTCGGAAAATGTAGGTTGTAAACCGCGTCTCAGGCAACTCGTGGTTGGATGATGCGCTCTGAAAAATACAGTAATTTTTTTATCTTTCGTTTTTATTTTTTTTTCAAGAATATGTTAGTTCTTCCAGTTCTCAAACAATACTGTACAGAAAAGGAAGTCTCCCATATGGATGATGATTTCAAAGGGGCATACCCTCTAATTACAAACGAGAAATATAAAGCAATAAATAAATACTATCCAAATTATTCTTTTTTTTTTTTTTTTTTTTTGAAGAGTAAGCGAGTTCTTCATTTTCTCAAAAGTAAAGAATAGAATACAGAGAGGAAACCGATCATCAAAACAGATGAAAGATTTGAAAGGGGCATACCCCTTACAACAGAAAGCAAACTAGCAAAAAACTTGCCCACGGCCCGGGCAGCAAGCTAAAGCTCAACTAAATTAAAAAGAAAATCCATTTCCAGTGCATTGATTCGAATAGGGGGAGCTCGATGACGGATAACCTTTTTACTGAACCGAATTGTGAGAGGATGTAAAGTAGAGAACTGAATGTCTTCAAAACACTGAATGCTGGACACGATCTTTCGCACTTTAAATCTCGCGATCCATGGAGACTGTGATGGACAACGCATACCGTGGAGGATAGCTGAATCCGCTTCAAGGGAAAGTCGTTGAACCATATGTGGAATGATCTCCATAACGTTCAACGCGGCCCCATAGTAATCGAGGGAAGATTCAATGGCACCATACAGTGGTTGACATACATCACTCCAAAGGAGACCCACTGCCATGTTTCTGATTGTACAAATGGAAAATCTCCACCCTGGATGAACAACAGGCACAACATAGGAGTGGAAGTGCTGCCCGCGGAGGGGAAGATTCCAATGGCTGGAAATACCATCAGGTAAGGTAATTCCGAGATGTAAAATGCGAGTTTGGATTGTGTTAAGAACGAGATGCACCACATTCATAGCTGATTGAGTCTGCAATCTGAAGATGCGCCAATTCCTTTCACGCCGTATATGCCACACAAATGCAGAAAAAAGAAGTTTACCCAGAGTTTGTAGTCCTGCGCGATTAGGATTGAGCCGGAGTGTAATTGACTCCACTAAATCAGTACCTGAATCACACTCATTGGGAGGAAGATTAATCGTTTGAAGAAGCGAATTCCACACTAGTTGACAAAATGGGCACGTGATAAACAGGGGCTGTCTCCCAAGTACAATCACATAGTACACAGCAAGAGTCGCAAGAAACATTCCTCTCCAAGAGGAAATCCTTTGTTTTCAGTTTGCCCCTGAGGAGCATCCAAGCACAGATTGAGTGCTTTTTTATACAGCCCGGAAACCATACCAACGCACTCTAGTGCAGGTTTTGGCTGGTAAAATTTTTTGGCAAATGATATGCAGATTTAAGAGTGAAGCAACCAGTCTCTTCGAGGGTCCAAACAATCTCATCATCAAAAGCTGAACAAGGCCTTGCTTCCAAAGGGATTTTGGTAAGTATGTCCATTAGATCATGAGAAGTTGGTTGTGGGAATTGCCAGCCCCCATTGGCTATGAAATGATGAACATATAGATTAGCCCCCATCCCTAGATCATATATCGGTCACCATAGCAATCCTTCAAACGACCTTCCCGTAGCCAAGGGTCATTCCAGAACTTTGCTTGATGACCATTTCCAATCAAATATTTGACATGAGGTAATGCCATTTTACGAAGAGCCAGGATACCCTTCCGACCCCAAGAAGCGTCCTTTGGACTGGGGACATCCCAGAAAGAGCTCCCACGAAGGCAATTTGCATGAATCAAAAAATTCCAACAAGTCGGTTTTTTTTTTTTTTATTTTTGAAGAATAAGTTAGTTCTTCATTTGCAAGCGAAAAAGAATAGAATACAAGATGAAGTCCTCTCATCGAAACAGATGAAAGAGATTTCAAAGGGGATAATCCCTTACAACAGAAAGGACCCTAGCAAAAAACTGGCCCACAGCCCGGGCGGCAAGCTAAAACTCATCAGAATGAAAAAGAAAATCCATTTCCAGTGCATTGATTCGAAGAAGAGGAACTCTATGACGGATAACCTTTTTACTAAACCGAATTGTGAAAGGATGTAAAGTAGAGAACCGAATCTCTTCGAACTGCTCCATGCTTGACACTATCTTTCGGACTTTAAATCTCTCAATCCGTGGAGAATGTGATCGACAGCGCATAATGTGGAGGAGAGCTGAATCTACTTCAACGGAAAGTCGCTGAACCAAATGTGGAATGAACCTGTAGGCTACAAACGTCATTTCACGCAATTCATAGACTGGGGATGCGCTCTGAAAAATTCTTTGATTTTTTTTACTTCAAAACGGGTTTCAAGAAAAATAGGGTTGAAGAGCTAAAATGTTGGGACTCCGCCCCGTTTCCGACGGACAAAAGAATCTTGTTGCAATCAATAGCCCGTATTTGAATAAAAGCGCGTGCCGGACGACTCTAGGTCATATCGGGGTATTACGGCCGAGTCTTTTGTTCGAAATGCGTTTACAACGATTCTATGCCGAAATACGCGTTTCATGATAATCTGAGATACTTGGGTTTCAGGCCATTCAAGGGCAAGGAACGCATTGCACGAGCTTCAGGGATGTTTGGGTCTGAAAAACGTTCTTCGGGTAGTTCCTAATCTATTTTATTATGAAACCTCGTTCGATGTGAGTCTAGGAAAACACTGGCTCCAAGCCGCATTTCACAAAGTCCACGGTTGAAGGAAACGCTCTAAGAATTCCGGGGAATTCTTTTTCCTCTAAGATGGGATTCGGGCAAATTTGAACTTGAGAACTTAGCTCGCGGGGTCTGGTGCCGTTGTTGAATGAGAGCCATATTTGTTGTAATCAATAGACTACGTCTTGATAAAAACGCGTCATGGATGATTCTAGCGCATTTCTGGGGGGGCGTTGTTGTCTCCACTTTTGGTTTGAAATGCATTTCATACGATTCTGGGCCGAAATACACATTTTATGATATTTTGAGCAACGTTTTGCTTTAAAATAAGTTTCATGAGATTCTAGGGTGAGGAAAGAAATGCGAGGGTTCAAGGTTTTGTAAGACTGAATCCCGTCCTTCGGACAGTTTGTTTGGAATTTTTTGGCGGCACTCGGAAAATGTAGGTTGTAAACCGCGTCTCAGGCAACTCGTGGTTGGATGATGCGCTCTGAAAAATACAGTAATTTTTTTATCTTTCGTTTTTATTTTTTTTTCAAGAATATGTTAGTTCTTCCAGTTCTCAAACAATACTGTACAGAAAAGGAAGTCTCCCATATGGATGATGATTTCAAAGGGGCATACCCTCTAATTACAAACGAGAAATATAAAGCAATAAATAAATACTATCCAAATTATTCTTTTTTTTTTTTTTTTTTTTTGAAGAGTAAGCGAGTTCTTCATTTTCTCAAAAGTAAAGAATAGAATACAGAGAGGAAACCGATCATCAAAACAGATGAAAGATTTGAAAGGGGCATACCCCTTACAACAGAAAGCAAACTAGCAAAAAACTTGCCCACGGCCCGGGCAGCAAGCTAAAGCTCAACTAAATTAAAAAGAAAATCCATTTCCAGTGCATTGATTCGAATAGGGGGAGCTCGATGACGGATAACCTTTTTACTGAACCGAATTGTGAGAGGATGTAAAGTAAAGAACTGAATGTCTTCAAAACACTGAATGCTGGACACGATCTTTCGCACTTTAAATCTCGCGATCCATGGAGACTGTGATGGACAACGCATACCGTGGAGGATAGCTGAATCCGCTTCAAGGGAAAGTCGTTGAACCATATGTGGAATGATCTCCATAACGTTCAACGCGGCCCCATAGTAATCGAGGGAAGATTCAATGGCACCATACAGTGGTTGACATACATCACTCCAAAGGAGACCCACTGCCATGTTTCTGATTGTACAAATGGAAAATCTCCACCCTGGATGAACAACAGGCACAACATAGGAGTGGAAGTGCTGCCCGCGTAGGGGAAGATTCCAATGGCTGGAAATACCATCAGGTAAGGTAATTCCGAGATGTAAAATGCGAGTTTGGATTGTGTTAAGAACGAGATGCACCACATTCATAGCTGATTGAGTCTGCAATCTGAAGATGCGCCAATTCCTTTCACGCCGTATATGCCACACAAATGCAGAAAAAAGAAGTTTACCCAGAGTTTGTAGTCCTGCGCGATTAGGATTGAGCCGGAGTGTAATTGACTCCACTAAATCAGTACCTGAATCACACTCATTGGGAGGAAGATTAATCGTTTGAAGAAGCGAATTCCACACTAGTTGACAAAATGGGCACGTGATAAACAGGGGCTGTCTCCCAAGTACAATCACATAGTACACAGCAAGAGTCGCAAGAAACATTCCTCTCCAAGAGGAAATCCTTTGTTTTCAGTTTGCCCCTGAGGAGCATCCAAGCACAGATTGAGTGCTTTTTTATACAGCCCGGAAACCATACCAACGCACTCTAGTGCAGGTTTTGGCTGGTAAAATTTTTTGGCAAATGATATGCAGATTTAAGAGTGAAGCAACCAGTCTCTTCGAGGGTCCAAACAATCTCATCATCAAAAGCTGAACAAGGCCTTGCTTCCAAAGGGATTTTGGTAAGTATGTCCATTAGATCATGAGAAGTTGGTTGTGGGAATTGCCAGCCCCCATTGGCTATGAAATGATGAACATATAGATTAGCCCCCATCCCTAGATCATATATCGGTCACCATAGCAATCCTTCAAACGACCTTCCCGTAGCCAAGGGTCATTCCAGAACTTTGCTTGATGACCATTTCCAATCAAATATTTGACATGAGGTAATGCCATTTTACGAAGAGCCAGGATACCCTTCCGACTCCAAGAAGCGTCCTTTGGACTGGGGACATCCCAGAAAGAGCTCCCACGAAGGCAATTTGCATGAATCAAAAAATTCCAACAAGTCGGTTTTTTTTATTTTTATTTTTGAAGAATAAGTTAGTTCTTCATTTGCAAGCGAAAAAGAATAGAATACAAGATGAAGTCCTCTCATCGAAACAGATGAAAGAGATTTCAAAGGGGATAATCCCTTACAACAGAAAGGACCCTAGCAAAAAACTGGCCCACAGCCCGGGCGGCAAGCTAAAACTCATCAGAATGAAAAAGAAAATCCATTTCCAGTGCATTGATTCGAAGAAGAGGAACTCTATGACGGATAACCTTTTTACTAAACCGAATTGTGAAAGGATGTAAAGTAGAGAACCGAATCTCTTCGAACTGCTCCATGCTTGACACTATCTTTCGGACTTTAAATCTCTCAATCCGTGGAGAATGTGATCGACAGCGCATAATGTGGAGGAGAGCTGAATCTACTTCAACGGAAAGTCGCTGAACCAAATGTGGAATGAACCTGTAGGCTACAAACGTCATTTCACGCAATTCATAGACTGGGGATGCGCTCTGAAAAATTCTTTGATTTTTTTTACTTCAAAACGGGTTTCAAGAAAAATAGGGTTGAAGAGCTAAAATGTTGGGACTCCGCCCCGTTTCCGACGGACAAAAGAATCTTGTTGCAATCAATAGCCCGTATTTGAATAAAAGCGCGTGCCGGACGACTCTAGGTCATATCGGGGTATTACGGCCGAGTCTTTTGTTCGAAATGCGTTTACAACGATTCTATGCCGAAATACGCGTTTCATGATAATCTGAGATACTTGGGTTTCAGGCCATTCAAGGGCAAGGAACGCATTGCACGAGCTTCAGGGATGTTTGGGTCTGAAAAACGTTCTTCGGGTAGTTCCTAATCTATTTTATTATGAAACCTCGTTCGATGTGAGTCTAGGAAAACACTGGCTCCAAGCCGCATTTCACAAAGTCCACGGTTGAAGGAAACGCTCTAAGAATTCCGGGGAATTCTTTTTCCTCTAAGATGGGATTCGGGCAAATTTGAACTTGAGAACTTATCTCGCGGGGTCTGGTGCCGTTGTTGAATGAGAGCCGTATTTGTTGTAATCAATAGACTACGTTTTGATAAAAACGCGTCATGGATGATTCTAGCGCATTTCTGGGGGGGCGTTGTTGTCTCCACTTTTGGTTTGAAATGCATTTCATACGATTCTGGGCCGAAATACACATTTTATGATATTTTGAGCAACGTTTTGCTTTAAAATAAGTTTCATGAGATTCTAGGGTGAGGAAAGAAATGCGAGGGTTCAAGGTTTTGTAAGACTGAATCCCGTCCTTCGGACAGTTTGTTTGGAATTTTTTGGCGGCACTCGGAAAATGTAGGTTGTAAACCGCGTCTCAGGCAACTCGTGGTTGGATGATGCGCTCTGAAAAATACAGTAATTTTTTTATCTTTCGTTTTTATTTTTTTTTCAAGAATATGTTAGTTCTTCCAGTTCTCAAACAATACTGTACAGAAAAGGAAGTCTCCCATATGGATGATGATTTCAAAGGGGCATACCCTCTAATTACAAACGAGAAATATAAAGCAATAAATAAATACTATCCAAATTATTCTTTTTTTTTTTTTTTTTTTTTGAAGAGTAAGCGAGTTCTTCATTTTCTCAAAAGTAAAGAATAGAATACAGAGAGGAAACCGATCATCAAAACAGATGAAAGATTTGAAAGGGGCATACCCCTTACAACAGAAAGCAAACTAGCAAAAAACTTGCCCACGGCCCGGGCAGCAAGCTAAAGCTCAACTAAATTAAAAAGAAAATCCATTTCCAGTGCATTGATTCGAATAGGGGGAGCTCGATGACGGATAACCTTTTTACTGAACCGAATTGTGAGAGGATGTAAAGTAGAGAACTGAATGTCTTCAAAACACTGAATGCTGGACACGATCTTTCGCACTTTAAATCTCGCGATCCATGGAGACTGTGATGGACAACGCATACCGTGGAGGATAGCTGAATCCGCTTCAAGGGAAAGTCGTTGAACCATATGTGGAATGATCTCCATAACGTTCAACGCGGCCCCATAGTAATCGAGGGAAGATTCAATGGCACCATACAGTGGTTGACATACATCACTCCAAAGGAGACCCACTGCCATGTTTCTGATTGTACAAATGGAAAATCTCCACCCTGGATGAACAACAGGCACAACATAGGAGTGGAAGTGCTGCCCGCGGAGGGGAAGATTCCAATGGCTGGAAATACCATCAGGTAAGGTAATTCCGAGATGTAAAATGCGAGTTTGGATTGTGTTAAGAACGAGATGCACCACATTCATAGCTGATTGAGTCTGCAATCTGAAGATGCGCCAATTCCTTTCACGCCGTATATGCCACACAAATGCAGAAAAAAGAAGTTTACCCAGAGTTTGTAGTCCTGCGCGATTAGGATTGAGCCGGAGTGTAATTGACTCCACTAAATCAGTACCTGAATCACACTCATTGGGAGGAAGATTAATCGTTTGAAGAAGCGAATTCCACACTAGTTGACAAAATGGGCACGTGATAAACAGGGGCTGTCTCCCAAGTACAATCACATAGTACACAGCAAGAGTCGCAAGAAACATTCCTCTCCAAGAGGAAATCCTTTGTTTTCAGTTTGCCCCTGAGGAGCATCCAAGCACAGATTGAGTGCTTTTTTATACAGCCCGGAAACCATACCAACGCACTCTAGTGCAGGTTTTGGCTGGTAAAATTTTTTGGCAAATGATATGCAGATTTAAGAGTGAAGCAACCAGTCTCTTCGAGGGTCCAAACAATCTCATCATCAAAAGCTGAACAAGGCCTTGCTTCCAAAGGGATTTTGGTAAGTATGTCCATTAGATCATGAGAAGTTGGTTGTGGGAATTGCCAGCCCCCATTGGCTATGAAATGATGAACATATAGATTAGCCCCCATCCCTAGATCATATATCGGTCACCATAGCAATCCTTCAAACGACCTTCCCGTAGCCAAGGGTCATTCCAGAACTTTGCTTGATGACCATTTCCAATCAAATATTTGACATGAGGTAATGCCATTTTACGAAGAGCCAGGATACCCTTCCGACCCCAAGAAGCGTCCTTTGGACTGGGGACATCCCAGAAAGAGCTCCCACGAAGGCAATTTGCATGAATCAAAAAATTCCAACAAGTCGGTTTTTTTTTTTTTTATTTTTGAAGAATAAGTTAGTTCTTCATTTGCAAGCGAAAAAGAATAGAATACAAGATGAAGTCCTCTCATCGAAACAGATGAAAGAGATTTCAAAGGGGATAATCCCTTACAACAGAAAGGACCCTAGCAAAAAACTGGCCCACAGCCCGGGCGGCAAGCTAAAACTCATCAGAATGAAAAAGAAAATCCATTTCCAGTGCATTGATTCGAAGAAGAGGAACTCTATGACGGATAACCTTTTTACTAAACCGAATTGTGAAAGGATGTAAAGTAGAGAACCGAATCTCTTCGAACTGCTCCATGCTTGACACTATCTTTCGGACTTTAAATCTCTCAATCCGTGGAGAATGTGATCGACAGCGCATAATGTGGAGGAGAGCTGAATCTACTTCAACGGAAAGTCGCTGAACCAAATGTGGAATGAACCTGTAGGCTACAAACGTCATTTCACGCAATTCATAGACTGGGGATGCGCTCTGAAAAATTCTTTGATTTTTTTTACTTCAAAACGGGTTTCAAGAAAAATAGGGTTGAAGAGCTAAAATGTTGGGACTCCGCCCCGTTTCCGACGGACAAAAGAATCTTGTTGCAATCAATAGCCCGTATTTGAATAAAAGCGCGTGCCGGACGACTCTAGGTCATATCGGGGTATTACGGCCGAGTCTTTTGTTCGAAATGCGTTTACAACGATTCTATGCCGAAATACGCGTTTCATGATAATCTGAGATACTTGGGTTTCAGGCCATTCAAGGGCAAGGAACGCATTGCACGAGCTTCAGGGATGTTTGGGTCTGAAAAACGTTCTTCGGGTAGTTCCTAATCTATTTTATTATGAAACCTCGTTCGATGTGAGTCTAGGAAAACACTGGCTCCAAGCCGCATTTCACAAAGTCCACGGTTGAAGGAAACGCTCTAAGAATTCCGGGGAATTCTTTTTCCTCTAAGATGGGATTCGGGCAAATTTGAACTTGAGAACTTAGCTCGCGGGGTCTGGTGCCGTTGTTGAATGAGAGCCATATTTGTTGTAATCAATAGACTACGTCTTGATAAAAACGCGTCATGGATGATTCTAGCGCATTTCTGGGGGGGCGTTGTTGTCTCCACTTTTGGTTTGAAATGCATTTCATACGATTCTGGGCCGAAATACACATTTTATGATATTTTGAGCAACGTTTTGCTTTAAAATAAGTTTCATGAGATTCTAGGGTGAGGAAAGAAATGCGAGGGTTCAAGGTTTTGTAAGACTGAATCCCGTCCTTCGGACAGTTTGTTTGGAATTTTTTGGCGGCACTCGGAAAATGTAGGTTGTAAACCGCGTCTCAGGCAACTCGTGGTTGGATGATGCGCTCTGAAAAATACAGTAATTTTTTTATCTTTCGTTTTTATTTTTTTTTCAAGAATATGTTAGTTCTTCCAGTTCTCAAACAATACTGTACAGAAAAGGAAGTCTCCCATATGGATGATGATTTCAAAGGGGCATACCCTCTAATTACAAACGAGAAATATAAAGCAATAAATAAATACTATCCAAATTATTCTTTTTTTTTTTTTTTTTTTTTGAAGAGTAAGCGAGTTCTTCATTTTCTCAAAAGTAAAGAATAGAATACAGAGAGGAAACCGATCATCAAAACAGATGAAAGATTTGAAAGGGGCATACCCCTTACAACAGAAAGCAAACTAGCAAAAAACTTGCCCACGGCCCGGGCAGCAAGCTAAAGCTCAACTAAATTAAAAAGAAAATCCATTTCCAGTGCATTGATTCGAATGGGGGGAGCTCGATGACGGATAACCTTTTTACTGAACCGAATTGTGAGAGGATGTAAAGTAAAGAACTGAATGTCTTCAAAACACTGAATGCTGGACACGATCTTTCGCACTTTAAATCTCGCGATCCATGGAGACTGTGATGGACAACGCATACCGTGGAGGATAGCTGAATCCGCTTCAAGGGAAAGTCGTTGAACCATATGTGGAATGATCTCCATAACGTTCAACGCGGCCCCATAGTAATCGAGGGAAGATTCAATGGCACCATACAGTGGTTGACATACATCACTCCAAAGGAGACCCACTGCCATGTTTCTGATTGTACAAATGGAAAATCTCCACCCTGGATGAACAACAGGCACAACATAGGAGTGGAAGTGCTGCCCGCGTAGGGGAAGATTCCAATGGCTGGAAATACCATCAGGTAAGGTAATTCCGAGATGTAAAATGCGAGTTTGGATTGTGTTAAGAACGAGATGCACCACATTCATAGCTGATTGAGTCTGCAATCTGAAGATGCGCCAATTCCTTTCACGCCGTATATGCCACACAAATGCAGAAAAAAGAAGTTTACCCAGAGTTTGTAGTCCTGCGCGATTAGGATTGAGCCGGAGTGTAATTGACTCCACTAAATCAGTACCTGAATCACACTCATTGGGAGGAAGATTAATCGTTTGAAGAAGCGAATTCCACACTAGTTGACAAAATGGGCACGTGATAAACAGGGGCTGTCTCCCAAGTACAATCACATAGTACACAGCAAGAGTCGCAAGAAACATTCCTCTCCAAGAGGAAATCCTTTGTTTTCAGTTTGCCCCTGAGGAGCATCCAAGCACAGATTGAGTGCTTTTTTATACAGCCCGGAAACCATACCAACGCACTCTAGTACAGGTTTTGGCTGGTAAAATTTTTTGGCAAATGATATGCAGATTTAAGAGTGAAGCAACCAGTCTCTTCGAGGGTCCAAACAATCTCATCATCAAAAGCTGAACAAGGCCTTGCTTCCAAAGGGATTTTGGTAAGTATGTCCATTAGATCATGAGAAGTTGGTTGTGGGAATTGCCAGCCCCCATTGGCTATGAAATGATGAACATATAGATTAGCCCCCATCCCTAGATCATATATCGGTCACCATAGCAATCCTTCAAACGACCTTCCCGTAGCCAAGGGTCATTCCAGAACTTTGCTTGATGACCATTTCCAATCAAATATTTGACATGAGGTAATGCCATTTTACGAAGAGCCAGGATACCCTTCCGACCCCAAGAAGCGTCCTTTGGACTGGGGACATCCCAGAAAGAGCTCCCACGAAGGCAATTTGCATGAATCAAAAAATTCCAACAAGTCGGTTTTTTTTATTTTTATTTTTGAAGAATAAGTTAGTTCTTCATTTGCAAGCGAAAAAGAATAGAATACAAGATGAAGTCCTCTCATCGAAACAGATGAAAGAGATTTCAAAGGGGATAATCCCTTACAACAGAAAGGACCCTAGCAAAAAACTGGCCCACAGCCCGGGCGGCAAGCTAAAACTCATCAGAATGAAAAAGAAAATCCATTTCCAGTGCATTGATTCGAAGAAGAGGAACTCTATGACGGATAACCTTTTTACTAAACCGAATTGTGAAAGGATGTAAAGTAGAGAACCGAATCTCTTCGAACTGCTCCATGCTTGACACTATCTTTCGGACTTTAAATCTCTCAATCCGTGGAGAATGTGATCGACAGCGCATAATGTGGAGGAGAGCTGAATCTACTTCAACGGAAAGTCGCTGAACCAAATGTGGAATGAACCTGTAGGCTACAAACGTCATTTCACGCAATTCATAGACTGGGGATGCGCTCTGAAAAATTCTTTGATTTTTTTTACTTCAAAACGGGTTTCAAGAAAAATAGGGTTGAAGAGCTAAAATGTTGGGACTCCGCCCCGTTTCCGACGGACAAAAGAATCTTGTTGCAATCAATAGCCCGTATTTGAATAAAAGCGCGTGCCGGACGACTCTAGGTCATATCGGGGTATTACGGCCGAGTCTTTTGTTCGAAATGCGTTTACAACGATTCTATGCCGAAATACGCGTTTCATGATAATCTGAGATACTTGGGTTTCTGGCCATTCAAGGGCAAGGAACGCATTGCACGAGCTTCAGGGATGTTTGGGTCTGAAAAACGTTCTTCGGGTAGTTCCTAATCTATTTTATTATGAAACCTCGTTCGATGTGAGTCTAGGAAAACACTGGCTCCAAGCCGCATTTCACAAAGTCCACGGTTGAAGGAAACGCTCTAAGAATTCCGGGGAATTCTTTTTCCTCTAAGATGGGATTCGGGCAAATTTGAACTTGAGAACTTATCTCGCGGGGTCTGGTGCCGTTGTTGAATGAGAGCCGTATTTGTTGTAATCAATAGACTACGTCTTGATAAAAACGCGTCATGGATGATTCTAGCGCATTTCTGGGGGGGCGTTGTTGTCTCCACTTTTGGTTTGAGATGCATTTCATACGATTCTGGGCCGAAATACACATTTTATGATATTTTGAGCAACGTTTTGCTTTAAAATAAGTTTCATGAGATTCTAGGGTGAGGAAAGAAATGCGAGGGTTCAAGGTTTTGTAAGACTGAATCCCGTCCTTCGGACAGTTTGTTTGGAATTTTTTGGCGGCACTCGGAAAATGTAGGTTGTAAACCGCGTCTCAGGCAACTCGTGGTTGGATGATGCGCTCTGAAAAATACAGTAATTTTTTTATCTTTCGTTTTTATTTTTTTTTCAAGAATATGTTAGTTCTTCCAGTTCTCAAACAATACTGTACAGAAAAGGAAGTCTCCCATATGGATGATGATTTCAAAGGGGCATACCCTCTAATTACAAACGAGAAATATAAAGCAATAAATAAATACTATCCAAATTATTCTTTTTTTTTTTTTTTTTTTTTGAAGAGTAAGCGAGTTCTTCATTTTCTCAAAAGTAAAGAATAGAATACAGAGAGGAAACCGATCATCAAAACAGATGAAAGATTTGAAAGGGGCATACCCCTTACAACAGAAAGCAAACTAGCAAAAAACTTGCCCACGGCCCGGGCAGCAAGCTAAAGCTCAACTAAATTAAAAAGAAAATCCATTTCCAGTGCATTGATTCGAATAGGGGGAGCTCGATGACGGATAACCTTTTTACTGAACCGAATTGTGAGAGGATGTAAAGTAGAGAACTGAATGTCTTCAAAACACTGAATGCTGGACACGATCTTTCGCACTTTAAATCTCGCGATCCATGGAGACTTTGATGGACAACGCATACCGTGGAGGATAGCTGAATCCGCTTCAAGGGAAAGTCGTTGAACCATATGTGGAATGATCTCCATAACGTTCAACGCGGCCCCATAGTAATCGAGGGAAGATTCAATGGCACCATACAGTGGTTGACATACATCACTCCAAAGGAGACCCACTGCCATGTTTCTGATTGTACAAATGGAAAATCTCCACCCTGGATGAACAACAGGCACAACATAGGAGTGGAAGTGCTGCCCGCGTAGGGGAAGATTCCAATGGCTGGAAATACCATCAGGTAAGGTAATTCCGAGATGTAAAATGCGAGTTTGGATTGTGTTAAGAACGAGATGCACCACATTCATAGCTGATTGAGTCTGCAATCTGAAGATGCGCCAATTCCTTTCACGCCGTATATGCCACACAAATGCAGAAAAAAGAAGTTTACCCAGAGTTTGTAGTCCTGCGCGATTAGGATTGAGCCGGAGTGTAATTGACTCCACTAAATCAGTACCTGAATCACACTCATTGGGAGGAAGATTAATCGTTTGAAGAAGCGAATTCCACACTAGTTGACAAAATGGGCACGTGATAAACAGGGGCTGTCTCCCAAGTACAATCACATAGTACACAGCAAGAGTCGCAAGAAACATTCCTCTCCAAGAGGAAATCCTTTGTTTTCAGTTTGCCCCTGAGGAGCATCCAAGCACAGATTGAGTGCTTTTTTATACAGCCCGGAAACCATACCAACGCACTCTAGTGCAGGTTTTGGCTGGTAAAATTTTTTGGCAAATGATATGCAGATTTAAGAGTGAAGCAACCAGTCTCTTCGAGGGTCCAAACAATCTCATCATCAAAAGCTGAACAAGGCCTTGCTTCCAAAGGGATTTTGGTAAGTATGTCCATTAGATCATGAGAAGTTGGTTGTGGGAATTGCCAGCCCCCATTGGCTATGAAATGATGAACATATAGATTAGCCCCCATCCCTAGATCATATATCGGTCACCATAGCAATCCTTCAAACGACCTTCCCGTAGCCAAGGGTCATTCCAGAACTTTGCTTGATGACCATTTCCAATCAAATATTTGACATGAGGTAATGCCATTTTACGAAGAGCCAGGATACCCTTCCGACTCCAAGAAGCGTCCTTTGGACTGGGGACATCCCAGAAAGAGCTCCCACGAAGGCAATTTGCATGAATCAAAAAATTCCAACAAGTCGGTTTTTTTTATTTTTATTTTTGAAGAATAAGTTAGTTCTTCATTTGCAAGCGAAAAAGAATAGAATACAAGATGAAGTCCTCTCATCGAAACAGATGAAAGAGATTTCAAAGGGGATAATCCCTTACAACAGAAAGGACCCTAGCAAAAAACTGGCCCACAGCCCGGGCGGCAAGCTAAAACTCATCAGAATGAAAAAGAAAATCCATTTCCAGTGCATTGATTCGAAGAAGAGGAACTCTATGACGGATAACCTTTTTACTAAACCGAATTGTGAAAGGATGTAAAGTAGAGAACCGAATCTCTTCGAACTGCTCCATGCTTGACACTATCTTTCGGACTTTAAATCTCTCAATCCGTGGAGAATGTGATCGACAGCGCATAATGTGGAGGAGAGCTGAATCTACTTCAACGGAAAGTCGCTGAACCAAATGTGGAATGAACCTGTAGGCTACAAACGTCATTTCACGCAATTCATAGACTGGGGATGCGCTCTGAAAAATTCTTTGATTTTTTTTACTTCAAAACGGGTTTCAAGAAAAATAGGGTTGAAGAGCTAAAATGTTGGGACTCCGCCCCGTTTCCGACGGACAAAAGAATCTTGTTGCAATCAATAGCCCGTATTTGAATAAAAGCGCGTGCCGGACGACTCTAGGTCATATCGGGGTATTACGGCCGAGTCTTTTGTTCGAAATGCGTTTACAACGATTCTATGCCGAAATACGCGTTTCATGATAATCTGAGATACTTGGGTTTCTGGCCATTCAAGGGCAAGGAACGCATTGCACGAGCTTCAGGGATGTTTGGGTCTGAAAAACGTTCTTCGGGTAGTTCCTAATCTATTTTATTATGAAACCTCGTTCGATGTGAGTCTAGGAAAACACTGGCTCCAAGCCGCATTTCACAAAGTCCACGGTTGAAGGAAACGCTCTAAGAATTCCGGGGAATTCTTTTTCCTCTAAGATGGGATTCGGGCAAATTTGAACTTGAGAACTTATCTCGCGGGGTCTGGTGCCGTTGTTGAATGAGAGCCGTATTTGTTGTAATCAATAGACTACGTTTTGATAAAAACGCGTCATGGATGATTCTAGCGCATTTCTGGGGGGGCGTTGTTGTCTCCACTTTTGGTTTGAAATGCATTTCATACGATTCTGGGCCGAAATACACATTTTATGATATTTTGAGCAACGTTTTGCTTTAAAATAAGTTTCATGAGATTCTAGGGTTAGGAAAGAAATGCGAGGGTTCAAGGTTTTGTAAGACTGAATCCCGTCCTTCGGACAGTTTGTTTGGAATTTTTTGGCGGCACTCGGAAAATGTAGGTTGTAAACCGCGTCTCAGGCAACTCGTGGTTGGATGATGCGCTCTGAAAAATACAGTAATTTTTTTATCTTTCGTTTTTATTTTTTTTTCAAGAATATGTTAGTTCTTCCAGTTCTCAAACAAAACTGTACAGAAAAGGAAGTCTCCCATATGGATGATGATTTCAAAGGGGCATACCCTCTAATTACAAACGAGAAATATAAAGCAATAAATAAATACTATCCAAATTATTCTTTTTTTTTTCTTTTTTTTTTTTAAGAGTAAGCGAGTTCTTCATTTTCTCAAAAGTAAAGAATAGAATACAAAGAGGAAACCGATCATCAAAACAGATGAAAGATTTGAAAGGGGCATACCCCTTACAACAGAAAGCAAACTAGCAAAAAACTTGCCCACAGCCCGGGCAGCAAGCAAAAGCTCAACTAAATTAAAAAGAAAATCCATTTCCAGTGCATTGATTCGAATAGGGGGAGCTCGATGACGGATAACCTTTTTACTGAACCGAATTGTGAGAGGATGTAAAGTAGAGAACTGAATGTCTTCAAAACACTGAATGCTGGACACGATCTTTGGCACTTTAAATCTCGCGATCCATGGAGACTGTGATGGACAACGCATACCGTGGAGGAGAGCTGAATCCGCTTCAAGGGAAAGTCGTTGAACCATATGTGGAATGATCTCCACAACGTTCAACGCGGCCCCATAGTAATCGAGGGAAGATTCAATGGCACCATACAGTGGTTGACATACATCACTCCAAAGGAGACCCACTGCCATGTTTCTGATTGTACAAATGGAAAATCTCCACCCTGGATGAACAACAGGCACAACATAGGAGTGGAAGTGCTGCCCGCGTAGGGGAAGATTCCAATGGCTGGAAATACCATCAGGTAAGGTAATTCCGAGATGTAAAATGCGAGTTTGGATTGTGTTAAGAACGAGATGCACCACATTCATAGCTGATTGAGTCTGCAATCTGAAGATGCGCCAATTCCTTTCACGCCGTATATGCCACACAAATGCAGAAAAAAGAAGTTTACCCAGAGTTTGTAGTCCTGCGCGATTAGGATTGAGCCGGAGTGTAATTGACTCCACTAAATCAGTACCTGAATCACACTCATTGGGAGGAAGATTAATCGTTTGAAGAAGCGAATTCCACACTAGTGGACAAAATGGGCACGTGATAAACAGGGGCTGTCTCCCAAGTACAATCACATAGTACACAGCAAGAGTCGCAAGAAACATTCCTCTCCAAGAGGAAATCCTTTGTTTTCAGTTTGCCCCTGAGGAGCATCCAAGCACAGATTGAGTGCTTTTTTATACAGCCCGGAAACCATACCAACGCACTCTAGTGCAGGTTTTGGCTGGTAAAATTTTTTGGCAAATGATATGCAGATTTAAGAGTGAAGCAACCAGTCTCTTCGAGGGTCCAAACAATCTCATCATCAAAAGCTGAACAAGGCCTTGCTTCCAAAGGGATTTTGGTAAGTATGTCCATTAGATCATGAGAAGTTGGTTGTGGGAATTGCCAGCCCCCATTGGCTATGAAATGATGAACATATAGATTAGCCCCCATCCCTAGATCATATATCGGTCACCATAGCAATCCTTCAAACGACCTTCCCGTAGCCAAGGGTCATTCCAGAACTTTGCTTGATGACCATTTCCAATCAAATATTTGACATGAGGTAATGCCATTTTACGAAGAGCCAGGATACCCTTCCGACCCCAAGAAGCGTCCTTTGGACTGGGGACATCCCAGAAAGAGCTCCCACGAAGGCAATTTGCATGAATCAAAAAATTCCAACAAGTCGGTTTTTTTTATTTTTATTTTTTAAGAATAAGTTAGTTCTTCATTTGCAAGCGAAAAAGAATAGAATACAAGATGAAGTCCTCTCATCGAAACAGATGAAAGAGATTTCAAAGGGGATAATCCCTTACAACAGAAAGGACCCTAGCAAAAAACTGGCCCACAGCCCGGGCGGCAAGCTAAAACTCATCAGAATGAAAAAGAAAATCCATTTCCAGTGCATTGATTCGAAGAAGAGGAACTCTATGACGGATAACCTTTTTACTAAACCGAATTGTGAAAGGATGTAAAGTAGAGAACCGAATCTCTTCGAACTGCTCCATGCTTGACACTATCTTTCGGACTTTAAATCTCTCAATCCGTGGAGAATGTGATCGACAGCGCATAATGTGGAGGAGAGCTGAATCTACTTCAACGGAAAGTCGCTGAACCAAATGTGGAATGAACCTGTAGGCTACAAACGTCATTTCACGCAATTCATAGACTGGGGATGCGCTCTGAAAAATTCTTTGATTTTTTTTACTTCAAAACGGGTTTCAAGAAAAATAGGGTTGAAGAGCTAAAATGTTGGGACTCCGCCCCGTTTCCGACAGACAAAAGAATCTTGTTGCAATCAATAGCCCGTATTTGAATAAAAGCGCGTGCCGGACGACTCTAGGTCATATTGGGGTATTACGGCCGAGTCTTCTGTTCGAAATGCGTTTACAACGATTCTATGCCGAAATACGCGTTTCATGATAATCTGAGATACTTTTCGCTTTAAAAAGGGTTTCAGGCCATTCAAGGGCAAGGAACGCATTGCACGAGCTTCAGGGATGTTTGGGTCTGAAAAACGTTCTTCGGGTAGTTCCTAATCTATTTTATTATGAAACCTCGTTCGATGTGAGTCTAGGAAAACACTGGCTCCAAGCCGCATTTCACCAAGTCCACGGTTGAAGGAAACGCTCTAAGAATTCCGGGGAATTCTTTTTCCTCTAAGATGGGATTCGGGCAAATTTGAACTTGAGAAGTTATCTCGCGGGGTATGGTGCCGTTGTTGAATGAGAGCCGTATTTGTTGTAATCAATAGACTACGTTTTGATAAAAACGCGTCATGGATGATTCTAGCGCATTTCTGGGGGGGCGTTGTTGTCTCCACTTTTGGTTTGAAATGCATTTCATACGATTCTGGGCCGAAATACACATTTTATGATATTTTGAGCAACGTTTTGCTTTAAAATAAGTTTCATGAGATTCTAGGGTTAGGAAAGAAATGCGAGGGTTCAAGGTTTTGTAAGACTGAATCCCGTCCTTCGGACAGTTTGTTTGGAATTTTTTGGCGGCACTCGGAAAACGTAGGTTGTAAACCGCGTCTCAGGCAACTCGTGGTTGGATGATGCGCTCTGAAAAATACAGTAATTTTTTTATCTTTCGTTTTTATTTTTTTTTCAAGAATATGTTAGTTCTTCCAGTTCTCAAACAATACTGTACAGAAAAGGAAGTCTCCCATATGGATGATGATTTCAAAGGGGCATACCCTCTAATTACAAACGAGAAATATAAAGCAATAAATAAATACTATCCAAATTATTCTTTTTTTTTTTTTTTTTTGAAGAGTAAGCGAGTTCTTCATTTTCTCAAAAGTAAAGAATAGAATACAAAGAGGAAACCGATCATCAAAACAGATGAAAGATTTGAAAGGGGCATACCCCTTACAACAGAAAGCAAACTAGCAAAAAACTTGCCCACAGCCCGGGCAGCAAGCTAAAGCTCAACTAAATTAAAAAGAAAATCCATTTCCAGTGCATTGATTCGAATAGGGGGAGCTCGATGACGGATAACCTTTTTACTGAACCGAATTGTGAGAGGATGTAAAGTAGAGAACTGAATGTCTTCAAAACACTGAA
This sequence comes from Persea americana, assembly GCA_029852735.1. Lineage (NCBI taxonomy): Eukaryota > Viridiplantae > Streptophyta > Magnoliopsida > Laurales > Lauraceae > Persea > Persea americana. The sequence continues at coordinate 25,585,312 of CM056817.1, forward strand.
TGCTGGACACGATCTTTCGCACTTTAAATCTCGCGATCCATGGAGACTGTGATGGACAACGCATACCGTGGAGGAGAGCTGAATCCGCTTCAAGGGAAAGTCGTTGAACCATATGTGGAATGATCTCCACAACGTTCAACGCGGCCCCATAGTAATCGAGGGAAGATTCAATGGCACCATACAGTGGTTGACATACATCACTCCAAAGGAGACCCACTGCCATGTTTCTGATTGTACAAATGGAAAATCTCCACCCTAGATGAACAACAGGCACAACATAGGAGTGGAAGTGCTGCCCGCGTAGGGGAAGATTCCAATGGCTGGAAATACCATCAGGTAAGGTAATTCCGAGATGTAAAATGCGAGTTTGGATTGTGTTAAGAACGAGATGCACCACATTCATAGCTGATTGAGTCTGCAATCTGAAGATGCGCCAATTCCTTTCACGCCGTATATGCCACACAAATGCAGAAAAAAGAAGTTTACCCAGAGTTTGTAGTCCTGCGCGATTAGGATTGAGCCGGAGTGTAATTGACTCCACTAAATCAGTACCTGAATCAAATTCCACACTAGTTGACAAAATGGGCACGTGATAAACAGGGGCTGTCTCCCAAGTACAATCACATAGTACACAGCAAGAGTCGCAAGAAACATTCCTCTCCAAGAGGAAATCCTTTGTTTTCAGTTTGCCCCTGAGGAGCATCCAAGCACAGATTGAGTGCTTTTTTATACAGCCCGGAAACCATACCAACGCACTCTAGTGCAGGTTTTGGCTGGTAAAATTTTTTGGCAAATGATATGCAGATTTAAGAGTGAAGCAACCAGTCTCTTCGAGGGTCCAAACAATCTCATCATCAAAAGCTGAACAAGGCCTTGCTTCCAAAGGGATTTTGGTAAGTATGTCCATTAGATAATGAGAAGTTGGTTGTGGGAATTGCCAGCCCCCATTGGCTATGAAATGATGAACATATAGATTAGCCCCCATCCCTAGATCATATATCGGTCACCATAGCAATCCTTCAAACGACCTTCCCGTAGCCAAGGGTCATTCCAGAACTTTGTTTGATGACCATTTCCAATCAAATATTTGACATGAGGTAATGCCATTTTACGAAGAGCCAGGATACCCTTCCGACCCCAAGAAGCGTCCTTTGGACTGGGGACATCCCAGAAAGAGCTCCCACGAAGGCAATTTGCATGAATCAAAAAATTCCAACAAGTCGGTTTTGAAGAATAAGTCGGTTTTACGAAGAGCCAGGATACCCTTCCGACCCCAAGAAGGGTCCTTTTGAAGAATAAGTTAGTTCTTCATTTGCAAGCGAAAAAGAATAGAATACAAGATGAAGTCCTCTCATCGAAACAGATGAAAGAGATTTCAAAGGGGATAATCCCTTTCAACAGAAAGGACCCTAGCAAAAAACTGGCCCACAGCCCGGGCGGCAAGCTAAAACTCATCAGAATGAAAAAGAAAATCCATTTCCAGTGCATTGATTCGAAGAAGAGGAACTCTATGACGGATAACCTTTTTACTAAACCGAATTGTGAAAGGATGTAAAGTAGAGAACCGAATCTCTTCGAACTGCTCCATGCTTGACACTATCTTTCGGACTTTAAATCTCTCAATCCGTGGAGAATGTGATCGACAGCGCATAATGTGGAGGAGAGCTGAATCTACTTCAACGGAAAGTCGCTGAACCAAATGTGGAATGAACCTGTAGGCTACAAACGTCATTTCACGCAATTCATAGACTGGGGATGCGCTCTGAAAAATTCTTTGATTTTTTCTACTTCAAAACGGGTTTCAAGAAAAATAGGGTTGAAGAGCTAAAATGTTGGGACTCCGCCCCGTTTCCGACGGACAAAAGAATCCTGTTGCAATCAATAGCCCGTATTTGAATAAAAGCGCGTGCCGGACGACTCTAGGTCATATCGGGGTATTACGGCCGAGTCTTTTGTTCGAAATGCGTTTACAACGATTCTATGCCGAAATACGCGTTTCATGATAATCTGAGATACTTTTCGCTTTAAAAAGGGTTTCAGGCCATTCAAGGGCAAGGAACGCATTGCACGAGCTTCAGGGATGTTTGGGTCTGAAAAACGTTCTTCGGGTAGTTCCTAATCTATTTTATTATGAAACCTCGTTCGATGTGAGTCTAGGAAAACACTGGCTCCAAGCCGCATTTCACAAAGTCCACGGTTGAAGGAAACGCTCTAAGAATTCCGGGGAATTCTTTTTCCTCTAAGATGGGATTCGGGCAAATTTGAACTTGAGAACTTATCTCGCGGGGTCTGGTGCCGTTGTTGAATGAGAGCCGTATTTGTTGTAATCAATAGACTACGTTTTGATAAAAACGCGTCATGGATGATTCTAGCGCATTTCTGGGGGGGCGTTGTTGTCTCCACTTTTGGTTTGAAATGCATTTCATACGATTCTGGGCCGAAATACACATTTTATGATATTTTGAGCAACGTTTTGCTTTAAAATAAGTTTCATGAGATTCTAGGGTTAGGAAAGAAATGCGAGGGTTCAAGGTTTTGTAAGACTGAATCCCGTCCTTCGGACAGTTTGTTTGGAATTTTTTGGCGGCACTCGGAAAATGTAGGTTGTAAACCGCGTCTCAGGCAACTCGTGGTTGGATGATGCGCTCTGAAAAATACAGTAATTTTTTTATCTTTCGTTTTTATTTTTTTTTCAAGAATATGTTAGTTCTTCCAGTTCTCAAACAAAACTGTACAGAAAAGGAAGTCTCCCATATGGATGATGATTTCAAAGGGGCATACCCTCTAATTACAAACGAGAAATATAAAGCAATAAATAAATACTATCCAAATTATTCTTTTTTTTTTTTTTTTTTTTTTTGAAGAGTAAGCGAGTTCTTCATTTTCTCAAAAGTAAAGAATAGAATACAAAGAGGAAACCGATCATCAAAACAGATGAAAGATTTGAAAGGGGCATACCCCTTACAACAGAAAGCAAACTAGCAAAAAACTTGCCCACAGCCCGGGCAGCAAGCTAAAGCTCAACTAAATTAAAAAGAAAATCCATTTCCAGTGCATTGATTCGAATAGGGGGAGCTCGATGACGGATAACCTTTTTACTGAACCGAATTGTGAGAGGATGTAAAGTAGAGAACTGAATGTCTTCAAAACACTGAATGCTGGACACGATCTTTGGCACTTTAAATCTCGCGATCCATGGAGACTGTGATGGACAACGCATACCGTGGAGGAGAGCTGAATCCGCTTCAAGGGAAAGTCGTTGAACCATATGTGGAATGATCTCCACAACGTTCAACGCGGCCCCATAGTAATCGAGGGAAGATTCAATGGCACCATACAGTGGTTGACATACATCACTCCAAAGGAGACCCACTGCCATGTTTCTGATTGTACAAATGGAAAATCTCCACCCTGGATGAACAACAGGCACAACATAGGAGTGGAAGTGCTGCCCGCGTAGGGGAAGATTCCAATGGCTGGAAATACCATCAGGTAAGGTAATTCCGAGATGTAAAATGCGAGTTTGGATTGTGTTAAGAACGAGATGCACCACATTCATAGCTGATTGAGTCTGCAATCTGAAGATGCGCCAATTCCTTTCACGCCGTATATGCCACACAAATGCAGAAAAAAGAAGTTTACCCAGAGTTTGTAGTCCTGCGCGATTAGGATTGAGCCGGAGTGTAATTGACTCCACTAAATCAGTACCTGAATCACACTCATTGGGAGGAAGATTAATCGTTTGAAGAAGCAAATTCCACACTAGTCGACAAAATGGGCACGTGATAAACAGGGGCTGTCTCCCAAGTACAATCACATAGTACACAGCAAGAGTCGCAAGAAACATTCCTCTCCAAGAGGAAATCCTTTGTTTTCAGTTTGCCCCTGAGGAGCATCCAAGCACAGATTGAGTGCTTTTTTATACAGCCCGGAAACCATACCAACGCACTCTAGTGCAGGTTTTGGCTGGTAAAATTTTTTGGCAAATGATATGCAGATTTAAGAGTGAAGCAACCAGTCTCTTCGAGGGTCCAAACAATCTCATCATCAAAAGCTGAACACGGCCTTGCTTCCAAAGGGATTTTGGTAAGTATGTCCATTAGATCATGAGAAGTTGGTTGTGGGAATTGCCAGCCCCCATTGGCTATGAAATGATGAACATATAGATTAGCCCCCATCCCTAGATCATATATCGGTCACCATAGCAATCCTTCAAACGACCTTCCCGTAGCCAAGGGTCATTCCAGAACTTTGTTTGATGACCATTTCCAATCAAATATTTGACATGAGGTAATGCCATTTTACGAAGAGCCAGGATACCCTTCCGACCCCAAGAAGCGTCCTTTGGACTGGGGACATCCCAGAAAGAGCTCCCACGAAGGCAATTTGCATGAATCAAAAAATTCCAACAAGTCGGTTTTGAAGAATAAGTCGGTTTTACGAAGAGCCAGGATACCCTTCCGACCCCAAGAAGGGTCCTTTTGAAGAATAAGTTAGTTCTTCATTTGCAAGCGAAAAAGAATAGAATACAAGATGAAGTCCTCTCATCGAAACAGATGAAAGAGATTTCAAAGGGGATAATCCCTTTCAACAGAAAGGACCCTAGCAAAAAACTGGCCCACAGCTCGGGCGGCAAGCTAAAACTCATCAGAATGAAAAAGAAAATCCATTTCCAGTGCATTGATTCGAAGAAGAGGAACTCTATGACGGATAACCTTTTTACTAAACCGAATTGTGAAAGGATGTAAAGTAGAGAACCGAATCTCTTCGAACTGCTCCATGCTTGACACTATCTTTCGGACTTTAAATCTCTCAATCCGTGGAGAATGTGATCGACAGCGCATAATGTGGAGGAGAGCTGAATCTATTTCAACGGAAAGTCGCTGAACCAAATGTGGAATGAACCTGTAGGCTACAAACGTCATTTCACGCAATTCATAGACTGGGGATGCGCTCTGAAAAATTCTTTGATTTTTTCTACTTCAAAACGGGTTTCAAGAAAAATAGGGTTGAAGAGCTAAAATGTTGGGACTCCGCCCCGTTTCCGACGGACAAAAGAATCCTGTTGCAATCAATAGCCCGTATTTGAATAAAAGCGCGTGCCGGACGACTCTAGGTCATATCGGGGTATTACGGCCGAGTCTTTTGTTCGAAATGCGTTTACAACGATTCTATGCCGAAATACGCGTTTCATGATAATCTGAGATACTTTTCGCTTTAAAAAGGGTTTCAGGCCATTCAAGGGCAAGGAACGCATTGCACGAGCTTCAGGGATGTTTGGGTCTGAAAAACGTTCTTCGGGTAGTTCCTAATCTATTTTATTATGAAACCTCGTTCGATGTGAGTCTAGGAAAACACTGGCTCCAAGCCGCATTTCACAAAGTCCACGGTTGAAGGAAACGCTCTAAGAATTCCGGGGAATTCTTTTTCCTCTAAGATGGGATTCGGGCAAATTTGAACTTGAGAACTTATCTCGCGGGGTCTGGTGCCGTTGTTGAATGAGAGCCGTATTTGTTGTAATCAATAGACTACGTTTTGATAAAAACGCGTCATGGATGATTCTAGTGCATTTCTGGGGGGGCGTTGTTGTCTCCACTTTTGGTTTGAAATGCATTTCATACGATTCTGGGCCGAAATACACATTTTATGATATTTTGAGCAACGATTTGCTTTAAAATAAGTTTCATGAGATTCTAGGGTTAGGAAAGAAATGCGAGGGTTCAAGGTTTTGTAAGACTGAATCCCGTCCTTCGGACAGTTTGTTTGGAATTTTTTGGCGGCACTCGGAAAACGTAGGTTGTAAACCGCGTCTCAGGCAACTCGTGGTTGGATGATGCGCTCTGAAAAATACAGTAATTTTTTTATCTTTCGTTTTTATTTTTTTTTCAAGAATATGTTAGTTCTTCCAGTTCTCAAACAAAACTGTACAGAAAAGGAAGTCTCCCATATGGATGATGATTTCAAAGGGGCATACCCTCTAATTACAAACGAGAAATATAAAGCAATAAATAAATACTATCCAAATTATTCTTTTTTTTTTTTTTTTTTTTTTGAAGAGTAAGCGAGTTCTTCATTTTCTCAAAAGTAAAGAATAGAATACAAAGAGGAAACCGATCATCAAAATAGATGAAAGATTTGAAAGGGGCATACCCCTTACAACAGAAAGCAAACTAGCAAAAAACTTGCCCACAGCCCGGGCAGCAAGCTAAAGCTCAACTAAATTAAAAAGAAAATCCATTTCCAGTGCATTGATTCGAATAGGGGGAGCTCGATGACGGATAACCTTTTTACTGAACCGAATTGTGAGAGGATGTAAAGTAGAGAACTGAATGTCTTCAAAACACTGAATGCTGGACACGATCTTTCGCACTTTAAATCTCGCGATCCATGGAGACTGTGATGGACAACGCATACCGTGGAGGAGAGCTGAATCCGCTTCAAGGGAAAGTCGTTGAACCATATGTGGAATGATCTCCACAACGTTCAACGCGGCCCCATAGTAATCGAGGGAAGATTCAATGGCACCATACAGTGGTTGACATACATCACTCCAAAGGAGACCCACTGCCATGTTTCTGATTGTACAAATGGAAAATCTCCACCCTGGATGAACAACAGGCACAACATAGGAGTGGAAGTGCTGCCCGCGTAGGGGAAGATTCCAATGGCTGGAAATACCATCAGGTAAGGTAATTCCGAGATGTAAAATGCGAGTTTGGATTGTGTTAAGAACGAGATGCACCACATTCATAGCTGATTGAGTCTGCAATCTGAAGATGCGCCAATTCCTTTCACGCCGTATATGCCACACAAATGCAGAAAAAAGAAGTTTACCCAGAGTTTGTAGTCCTGCGCGATTAGGATTGAGCCGGAGTGTAATTGACTCCACTAAATCAGTACCTGAATCACACTCATTGGGAGGAAGATTAATCGTTTGAAGAAGCAAATTCCACACTAGTCGACAAAATGGGCACGTGATAAACAGGGGCTGTCTCCCAAGTACAATCACATAGTACACAGCAAGAGTCGCAAGAAACATTCCTCTCCAAGAGGAAATCCTTTGTTTTCAGTTTGCCCCTGAGGAGCATCCAAGCACAGATTGAGTGCTTTTTTATACAGCCCGGAAACCATACCAACGCACTCTAGTGCAGGTTTTGGCTGGTCAAATTGTTTGGCAAATGATATGCAGATTTAAGAGTGAAGCAACCAGTCTCTTCGAGGGTCCAAACAATCTCATCATCAAAAGCTGAACAGGGCCTTGCTTCCAAAGGGATTTTGGTAAGTATGTCCATTAGATCATGAGAAGTTGGTTGTGGGAATTGCCAGCCCCCATTGGCTATGAAATGATGAACATATAGATTAGCCCCCATCCCTAGATCATATATCGGTCACCATAGCAATCCTTCAAACGACCTTCCCGTAGCCAAGGGTCATTCCAGAACTTTGTTTGATGACCATTTCCAATCAAATATTTGACATGAGGTAATGCCATTTTACGAAGAGCCAGGATACCCTTCCGACCCCAAGAAGCGTCCTTTGGACTGGGGACATCCCAGAAAGAGCTCCCACGAAGGCAATTTGCATGAATCAAAAAATTCCAACAAGTCGGTTTTTTTTATTTTTCTTTTTGAAGAATAAGTTAGTTCTTCATTTGCAAGCGAAAAAGAATAGAATACAAGATGAAGTCCTCTCATCGAAACAGATGAAAGAGATTTCAAAGGGGATAATCCCTTTCAACAGAAAGGACCCTAGCAAAAAATTGGCCCACAGCCCGGGCGGCAAGCTAAAACTCATCAGAATGAAAAAGAAAATCCATTTCCAGTGCATTGATTCGAAGAAGAGGAACTCTATGACGGATAACCTTTTTACTAAACCGAATTGTGAAAGGATGTAAAGTAGAGAACCGAATCTCTTCGAACTGCTCCATGCTTGACACTATCTTTCGGACTTTAAATCTCTCAATCCGTGGAGAATGTGATCGACAGCGCATAATGTGGAGGAGAGCTGAATCTACTTCAACGGAAAGTCGCTGAACCAAATGTGGAATGAACCTGTAGGCTACAAACGTCATTTCACGCAATTCATAGACTGGGGATGCGCTCTGAAAAATTCTTTGATTTTTTTTACTTCAAAACGGGTTTCAAGAAAAATAGGGTTGAAGAGCTAAAATGTTGGGACTCCGCCCCGTTTCCGACGGACAAAAGAATCTTGTTGCAATCAATAGCCCGTATTTGAATAAAAGCGCGTGCCGGACGACTCTAGGTCATATCGGGGTATTACGGCCGAGTCTTTTGTTCGAAATGCGTTTACAACGATTCTATGCCGAAATACGCGTTTCATGATAATCTGAGATACTTTTCGCTTTAAAAAGGGTTTCAGGCCATTCAAGGGCAAGGAACGCATTGCACGAGCTTCAGGGATGTTTGGGTCTGAAAAACGTTCTTCGGGTAGTTCCTAATCTATTTTATTATGAAACCTCGTTCGATGTGAGTCTAGGAAAACACTGGCTCCAAGCCGCATTTCACAAAGTCCACGGTTGAAGGAAACGCTCTAAGAATTCCGGGGAATTCTTTTTCCTCTAAGATGGGATTCGGGCAAATTTGAACTTGAGAACTTATCTCGCGGGGTCTGGTGCCGTTGTTGAATGAGAGCCGTATTTGTTGTAATCAATAGACTACGTTTTGATAAAAACGCGTCATGGATGATTCTAGCGCATTTCTGGGGGGGCGTTGTTGTCTCCACTTTTGGTTTGAAATGCATTTCATACGATTCTGGGCCGAAATACACATTTTATGATATTTTGAGCAACGTTTTGCTTTAAAATAAGTTTCATGAGATTCTAGGGTTAGGAAAGAAATGCGAGGGTTCAAGGTTTTGTAAGACTGAATCCCGTCCTTCGGACAGTTTGTTTGGAATTTTTTGGCGGCACTCGGAAAATGTAGGTTGTAAACCGCGTCTCAGGCAACTCGTGGTTGGATGATGCGCTCTGAAAAATACAGTAATTTTTTTATCTTTCGTTTTTATTTTTTTTTCAAGAATATGTTAGTTCTTCCAGTTCTCAAACAAAACTGTACAGAAAAGGAAGTCTCCCATATGGATGATGATTTCAAAGGGGCATACCCTCTAATTACAAACGAGAAATATAAAGCAATAAATAAATACTATCCAAATTATTCTTTTTTTTTTCTTTTTTTTTTTTAAGAGTAAGCGAGTTCTTCATTTTCTCAAAAGTAAAGAATAGAATACAAAGAGGAAACCGATCATCAAAACAGATGAAAGATTTGAAAGGGGCATACCCCTTACAACAGAAAGCAAACTAGCAAAAAACTTGCCCACAGCCCGGGCAGCAAGCAAAAGCTCAACTAAATTAAAAAGAAAATCCATTTCCAGTGCATTGATTCGAATAGGGGGAGCTCGATGACGGATAACCTTTTTACTGAACCGAATTGTGAGAGGATGTAAAGTAGAGAACTGAATGTCTTCAAAACACTGAATGCTGGACACGATCTTTGGCACTTTAAATCTCGCGATCCATGGAGACTGTGATGGACAACGCATACCGTGGAGGAGAGCTGAATCCGCTTCAAGGGAAAGTCGTTGAACCATATGTGGAATGATCTCCACAACGTTCAACGCGGCCCCATAGTAATCGAGGGAAGATTCAATGGCACCATACAGTGGTTGACATACATCACTCCAAAGGAGACCCACTGCCATGTTTCTGATTGTACAAATGGAAAATCTCCACCCTGGATGAACAACAGGCACAACATAGGAGTGGAAGTGCTGCCCGCGTAGGGGAAGATTCCAATGGCTGGAAATACCATCAGGTAAGGTAATTCCGAGATGTAAAATGCGAGTTTGGATTGTGTTAAGAACGAGATGCACCACATTCATAGCTGATTGAGTCTGCAATCTGAAGATGCGCCAATTCCTTTCACGCCGTATATGCCACACAAATGCAGAAAAAAGAAGTTTACCCAGAGTTTGTAGTCCTGCGCGATTAGGATTGAGCCGGAGTGTAATTGACTCCACTAAATCAGTACCTGAATCACACTCATTGGGAGGAAGATTAATCGTTTGAAGAAGCAAATTCCACACTAGTCGACAAAATGGGCACGTGATAAACAGGGGCTGTCTCCCAAGTACAATCACATAGTACACAGCAAGAGTCGCAAGAAACATTCCTCTCCAAGAGGAAATCCTTTGTTTTCAGTTTGCCCCTGAGGAGCATCCAAGCACAGATTGAGTGCTTTTTTATACAGCCCGGAAACCATACCAACGCACTCTAGTGCAGGTTTTGGCTGGTAAAATTTTTTGGCAAATGATATGCAGATTTAAGAGTGAAGCAACCAGTCTCTTCGAGGGTCCAAACAATCTCATCATCAAAAGCTGAACACGGCCTTGCTTCCAAAGGGATTTTGGTAAGTATGTCCATTAGATCATGAGAAGTTGGTTGTGGGAATTGCCAGCCCCCATTGGCTATGAAATGATGAACATATAGATTAGCCCCCATCCCTAGATCATATATCGGTCACCATAGCAATCCTTCAAACGACCTTCCCGTAGCCAAGGGTCATTCCAGAACTTTGTTTGATGACCATTTCCAATCAAATATTTGACATGAGGTAATGCCATTTTACGAAGAGCCAGGATACCCTTCCGACCCCAAGAAGCGTCCTTTGGACTGGGGACATCCCAGAAAGAGCTCCCACGAAGGCAATTTGCATGAATCAAAAAATTCCAACAAGTCGGTTTTGAAGAATAAGTCGGTTTTACGAAGAGCCAGGATACCCTTCCGACCCCAAGAAGGGTCCTTTTGAAGAATAAGTTAGTTCTTCATTTGCAAGCGAAAAAGAATAGAATACAAGATGAAGTCCTCTCATCGAAATAGATGAAAGAGATTTCAAAGGGGATAATCCCTTTCAACAGAAAGGACCCTAGCAAAAAACTGGCCCACAGCCCGGGCGGCAAGCTAAAACTCATCAGAATGAAAAAGAAAATCCATTTCCAGTGCATTGATTCGAAGAAGAGGAACTCTATGACGGATAACCTTTTTACTAAACCGAATTGTGAAAGGATGTAAAGTAGAGAACCGAATCTCTTCGAACTGCTCCATGCTTGACACTATCTTTCGGACTTTAAATCTCTCAATCCGTGGAGAATGTGATCGACAGCGCATAATGTGGAGGAGAGCTGAATCTACTTCAACGGAAAGTCGCTGAACCAAATGTGGAATGAACCTGTAGGCTACAAACGTCATTTCACGCAATTCATAGACTGGGGATGCGCTCTGAAAAATTCTTTGATTTTTTCTACTTCAAAACGGGTTTCAAGAAAAATAGGGTTGAAGAGCTAAAATGTTGGGACTCCGCCCCGTTTCCGACGGACAAAAGAATCCTGTTGCAATCAATAGCCCGTATTTGAATAAAAGCGCGTGCCGGACGACTCTAGGTCATATCGGGGTATTACGGCCGAGTCTTTTGTTCGAAATGCGTTTACAACGATTCTATGCCGAAATACGCGTTTCATGATAATCTGAGATACTTTTCGCTTTAAAAAGGGTTTCAGGCCATTCAAGGGCAAGGAACGCATTGCACGAGCTTCAGGGATGTTTGGGTCTGAAAAACGTTCTTCGGGTAGTTCCTAATCTATTTTATTATGAAACCTCGTTCGATGTGAGTCTAGGAAAACACTGGCTCCAAGCCGCATTTCACAAAGTCCACGGTTGAAGGAAACGCTCTAAGAATTCCGGGGAATTCTTTTTCCTCTAAGATGGGATTCGGGCAAATTTGAACTTGAGAACTTATCTCGCGGGGTCTGGTGCCGTTGTTGAATGAGAGCCGTATTTGTTGTAATCAATAGACTACGTTTTGATAAAAACGCGTCATGGATGATTCTAGCGCATTTCTGGGGGGGCGTTGTTGTCTCCACTTTTGGTTTGAAATGCATTTCATACGATTCTGGGCCGAAATACACATTTTATGATATTTTGAGCAACGATTTGCTTTAAAATAAGTTTCATGAGATTCTAGGGTTAGGAAAGAAATGCGAGGGTTCAAGGTTTTGTAAGACTGAATCCCGTCCTTCGGACAGTTTGTTTGGAATTTTTTGGCGGCACTCGGAAAACGTAGGTTGTAAACCGCGTCTCAGGCAACTCGTGGTTGGATGATGCGCTCTGAAAAATACAGTAATTTTTTTATCTTTCGTTTTTATTTTTTTTTCAAGAATATGTTAGTTCTTCCAGTTCTCAAACAAAACTGTACAGAAAAGGAAGTCTCCCATATGGATGATGATTTCAAAGGGGCATACCCTCTAATTACAAACGAGAAATATAAAGCAATAAATAAATACTATCCAAATTATTCTTTTTTTTTTTTTTTTTTTTTTTTGAAGAGTAAGCGAGTTCTTCATTTTCTCAAAAGTAAAGAATAGAATACAAAGAGGAAACCGATCATCAAAATAGATGAAAGATTTGAAAGGGGCATACCCCTTACAACAGAAAGCAAACTAGCAAAAAACTTGCCCACAGCCCGGGCAGCAAGCTAAAGCTCAACTAAATTAAAAAGAAAATCCATTTCCAGTGCATTGATTCGAATAGGGGGAGCTCGATGACGGATAACCTTTTTACTGAACCGAATTGTGAGAGGATGTAAAGTAGAGAACTGAATGTCTTCAAAACACTGAATGCTGGACACGATCTTTCGCACTTTAAATCTCGCGATCCATGGAGACTGTGATGGACAACGCATACCGTGGAGGAGAGCTGAATCCGCTTCAAGGGAAAGTCGTTGAACCATATGTGGAATGATCTCCACAACGTTCAACGCGGCCCCATAGTAATCGAGGGAAGATTCAATGGCACCATACAGTGGTTGACATACATCACTCCAAAGGAGACCCACTGCCATGTTTCTGATTGTACAAATGGAAAATCTCCACCCTGGATGAACAACAGGCACAACATAGGAGTGGAAGTGCTGCCCGCGTAGGGGAAGATTCCAATGGCTGGAAATACCATCAGGTAAGGTAATTCCGAGATGTAAAATGCGAGTTTGGATTGTGTTAAGAACGAGATGCACCACATTCATAGCTGATTGAGTCTGCAATCTGAAGATGCGCCAATTCCTTTCACGCCGTATATGCCACACAAATGCAGAAAAAAGAAGTTTACCCAGAGTTTGTAGTCCTGCGCGATTAGGATTGAGCCGGAGTGTAATTGACTCCACTAAATCAGTACCTGAATCACACTCATTGGGAGGAAGATTAATCGTTTGAAGAAGCAAATTCCACACTAGTCGACAAAATGGGCACGTGATAAACAGGGGCTGTCTCCCAAGTACAATCACATAGTACACAGCAAGAGTCGCAAGAAACATTCCTCTCCAAGAGGAAATCCTTTGTTTTCAGTTTGCCCCTGAGGAGCATCCAAGCACAGATTGAGTGCTTTTTTATACAGCCCGGAAACCATACCAACGCACTCTAGTGCAGGTTTTGGCTGGTCAAATTGTTTGGCAAATGATATGCAGATTTAAGAGTGAAGCAACCAGTCTCTTCGAGGGTCCAAACAATCTCATCATCAAAAGCTGAACAGGGCCTTGCTTCCAAAGGGATTTTGGTAAGTATGTCCATTAGATCATGAGAAGTTGGTTGTGGGAATTGCCAGCCCCCATTGGCTATGAAATGATGAACATATAGATTAGCCCCCATCCCTAGATCATATATCGGTCACCATAGCAATCCTTCAAACGACCTTCCCGTAGCCAAGGGTCATTCCAGAACTTTGTTTGATGACCATTTCCAATCAAATATTTGACATGAGGTAATGCCATTTTACGAAGAGCCAGGATACCCTTCCGACCCCAAGAAGCGTCCTTTGGACTGGGGACATCCCAGAAAGAGCTCCCACGAAGGCAATTTGCATGAATCAAAAAATTCCAACAAGTCGGTTTTTTTTATTTTTCTTTTTGAAGAATAAGTTAGTTCTTCATTTGCAAGCGAAAAAGAATAGAATACAAGATGAAGTCCTCTCATCGAAACAGATGAAAGAGATTTCAAAGGGGATAATCCCTTTCAACAGAAAGGACCCTAGCAAAAAATTGGCCCACAGCCCGGGCGGCAAGCTAAAACTCATCAGAATGAAAAAGAAAATCCATTTCCAGTGCATTGATTCGAAGAAGAGGAACTCTATGACGGATAACCTTTTTACTAAACCGAATTGTGAAAGGATGTAAAGTAGAGAACCGAATCTCTTCGAACTGCTCCATGCTTGACACTATCTTTCGGACTTTAAATCTCTCAATCCGTGGAGAATGTGATCGACAGCGCATAATGTGGAGGAGAGCTGAATCTACTTCAACGGAAAGTCGCTGAACCAAATGTGGAATGAACCTGTAGGCTACAAACGTCATTTCACGCAATTCATAGACTGGGGATGCGCTCTGAAAAATTCTTTGATTTTTTTTACTTCAAAACGGGTTTCAAGAAAAATAGGGTTGAAGAGCTAAAATGTTGGGACTCCGCCCCGTTTCCGACGGACAAAAGAATCTTGTTGCAATCAATAGCCCGTATTTGAATAAAAGCGCGTGCCGGACGACTCTAGGTCATATCGGGGTATTACGGCCGAGTCTTTTGTTCGAAATGCGTTTACAACGATTCTATGCCGAAATACGCGTTTCATGATAATCTGAGATACTTTTCGCTTTAAAAAGGGTTTCAGGCCATTCAAGGGCAAGGAACGCATTGCACGAGCTTCAGGGATGTTTGGGTCTGAAAAACGTTCTTCGGGTAGTTCCTAATCTATTTTATTATGAAACCTCGTTCGATGTGAGTCTAGGAAAACACTGGCTCCAAGCCGCATTTCACAAAGTCCACGGTTGAAGGAAACGCTCTAAGAATTCCGGGGAATTCTTTTTCCTCTAAGATGGGATTCGGGCAAATTTGAACTTGAGAACTTATCTCGCGGGGTCTGGTGCCGTTGTTGAATGAGAGCCGTATTTGTTGTAATCAATAGACTACGTTTTGATAAAAACGCGTCATGGATGATTCTAGCGCATTTCTGGGGGGGCGTTGTTGTCTCCACTTTTGGTTTGAAATGCATTTCATACGATTCTGGGCCGAAATACACATTTTATGATATTTTGAGCAACGTTTTGCTTTAAAATAAGTTTCATGAGATTCTAGGGTTAGGAAAGAAATGCGAGGGTTCAAGGTTTTGTAAGACTGAATCCCGTCCTTCGGACAGTTTGTTTGGAATTTTTTGGCGGCACTCGGAAAATGTAGGTTGTAAACCGCGTCTCAGGCAACTCGTGGTTGGATGATGCGCTCTGAAAAATACAGTAATTTTTTTATCTTTCGTTTTTATTTTTTTTTCAAGAATATGTTAGTTCTTCCAGTTCTCAAACAAAACTGTACAGAAAAGGAAGTCTCCCATATGGATGATGATTTCAAAGGGGCATACCCTCTAATTACAAACGAGAAATATAAAGCAATAAATAAATACTATCCAAATTATTCTTTTTTTTTTCTTTTTTTTTTTTAAGAGTAAGCGAGTTCTTCATTTTCTCAAAAGTAAAGAATAGAATACAAAGAGGAAACCGATCATCAAAACAGATGAAAGATTTGAAAGGGGCATACCCCTTACAACAGAAAGCAAACTAGCAAAAAACTTGCCCACAGCCCGGGCAGCAAGCAAAAGCTCAACTAAATTAAAAAGAAAATCCATTTCCAGTGCATTGATTCGAATAGGGGGAGCTCGATGACGGATAACCTTTTTACTGAACCGAATTGTGAGAGGATGTAAAGTAGAGAACTGAATGTCTTCAAAACACTGAATGCTGGACACGATCTTTGGCACTTTAAATCTCGCGATCCATGGAGACTGTGATGGACAACGCATACCGTGGAGGAGAGCTGAATCCGCTTCAAGGGAAAGTCGTTGAACCATATGTGGAATGATCTCCACAACGTTCAACGCGGCCCCATAGTAATCGAGGGAAGATTCAATGGCACCATACAGTGGTTGACATACATCACTCCAAAGGAGACCCACTGCCATGTTTCTGATTGTACAAATGGAAAATCTCCACCCTGGATGAACAACAGGCACAACATAGGAGTGGAAGTGCTGCCCGCGTAGGGGAAGATTCCAATGGCTGGAAATACCATCAGGTAAGGTAATTCCGAGATGTAAAATGCGAGTTTGGATTGTGTTAAGAACGAGATGCACCACATTCATAGCTGATTGAGTCTGCAATCTGAAGATGCGCCAATTCCTTTCACGCCGTATATGCCACACAAATGCAGAAAAAAGAAGTTTACCCAGAGTTTGTAGTCCTGCGCGATTAGGATTGAGCCGGAGTGTAATTGACTCCACTAAATCAGTACCTGAATCACACTCATTGGGAGGAAGATTAATCGTTTGAAGAAGCAAATTCCACACTAGTCGACAAAATGGGCACGTGATAAACAGGGGCTGTCTCCCAAGTACAATCACATAGTACACAGCAAGAGTCGCAAGAAACATTCCTCTCCAAGAGGAAATCCTTTGTTTTCAGTTTGCCCCTGAGGAGCATCCAAGCACAGATTGAGTGCTTTTTTATACAGCCCGGAAACCATACCAACGCACTCTAGTGCAGGTTTTGGCTGGTAAAATTTTTTGGCAAATGATATGCAGATTTAAGAGTGAAGCAACCAGTCTCTTCGAGGGTCCAAACAATCTCATCATCAAAAGCTGAACACGGCCTTGCTTCCAAAGGGATTTTGGTAAGTATGTCCATTAGATCATGAGAAGTTGGTTGTGGGAATTGCCAGCCCCCATTGGCTATGAAATGATGAACATATAGATTAGCCCCCATCCCTAGATCATATATCGGTCACCATAGCAATCCTTCAAACGACCTTCCCGTAGCCAAGGGTCATTCCAGAACTTTGTTTGATGACCATTTCCAATCAAATATTTGACATGAGGTAATGCCATTTTACGAAGAGCCAGGATACCCTTCCGACCCCAAGAAGCGTCCTTTGGACTGGGGACATCCCAGAAAGAGCTCCCACGAAGGCAATTTGCATGAATCAAAAAATTCCAACAAGTCGGTTTTGAAGAATAAGTCGGTTTTACGAAGAGCCAGGATACCCTTCCGACCCCAAGAAGGGTCCTTTTGAAGAATAAGTTAGTTCTTCATTTGCAAGCGAAAAAGAATAGAATACAAGATGAAGTCCTCTCATCGAAATAGATGAAAGAGATTTCAAAGGGGATAATCCCTTTCAACAGAAAGGACCCTAGCAAAAAACTGGCCCACAGCCCGGGCGGCAAGCTAAAACTCATCAGAATGAAAAAGAAAATCCATTTCCAGTGCATTGATTCGAAGAAGAGGAACTCTATGACGGATAACCTTTTTACTAAACCGAATTGTGAAAGGATGTAAAGTAGAGAACCGAATCTCTTCGAACTGCTCCATGCTTGACACTATCTTTCGGACTTTAAATCTCTCAATCCGTGGAGAATGTGATCGACAGCGCATAATGTGGAGGAGAGCTGAATCTACTTCAACGGAAAGTCGCTGAACCAAATGTGGAATGAACCTGTAGGCTACAAACGTCATTTCACGCAATTCATAGACTGGGGATGCGCTCTGAAAAATTCTTTGATTTTTTCTACTTCAAAACGGGTTTCAAGAAAAATAGGGTTGAAGAGCTAAAATGTTGGGACTCCGCCCCGTTTCCGACGGACAAAAGAATCCTGTTGCAATCAATAGCCCGTATTTGAATAAAAGCGCGTGCCGGACGACTCTAGGTCATATCGGGGTATTACGGCCGAGTCTTTTGTTCGAAATGCGTTTACAACGATTCTATGCCGAAATACGCGTTTCATGATAATCTGAGATACTTTTCGCTTTAAAAAGGGTTTCAGGCCATTCAAGGGCAAGGAACGCATTGCACGAGCTTCAGGGATGTTTGGGTCTGAAAAACGTTCTTCGGGTAGTTCCTAATCTATTTTATTATGAAACCTCGTTCGATGTGAGTCTAGGAAAACACTGGCTCCAAGCCGCATTTCACAAAGTCCACGGTTGAAGGAAACGCTCTAAGAATTCCGGGGAATTCTTTTTCCTCTAAGATGGGATTCGGGCAAATTTGAACTTGAGAACTTATCTCGCGGGGTCTGGTGCCGTTGTTGAATGAGAGCCGTATTTGTTGTAATCAATAGACTACGTTTTGATAAAAACGCGTCATGGATGATTCTAGCGCATTTCTGGGGGGGCGTTGTTGTCTCCACTTTTGGTTTGAAATGCATTTCATACGATTCTGGGCCGAAATACACATTTTATGATATTTTGAGCAACGATTTGCTTTAAAATAAGTTTCATGAGATTCTAGGGTTAGGAAAGAAATGCGAGGGTTCAAGGTTTTGTAAGACTGAATCCCGTCCTTCGGACAGTTTGTTTGGAATTTTTTGGCGGCACTCGGAAAACGTAGGTTGTAAACCGCGTCTCAGGCAACTCGTGGTTGGATGATGCGCTCTGAAAAATACAGTAATTTTTTTATCTTTCGTTTTTATTTTTTTTTCAAGAATATGTTAGTTCTTCCAGTTCTCAAACAAAACTGTACAGAAAAGGAAGTCTCCCATATGGATGATGATTTCAAAGGGGCATACCCTCTAATTACAAACGAGAAATATAAAGCAATAAATAAATACTATCCAAATTATTCTTTTTTTTTTTTTTTTTTTTTTTTGAAGAGTAAGCGAGTTCTTCATTTTCTCAAAAGTAAAGAATAGAATACAAAGAGGAAACCGATCATCAAAATAGATGAAAGATTTGAAAGGGGCATACCCCTTACAACAGAAAGCAAACTAGCAAAAAACTTGCCCACAGCCCGGGCAGCAAGCTAAAGCTCAACTAAATTAAAAAGAAAATCCATTTCCAGTGCATTGATTCGAATAGGGGGAGCTCGATGACGGATAACCTTTTTACTGAACCGAATTGTGAGAGGATGTAAAGTAGAGAACTGAATGTCTTCAAAACACTGAATGCTGGACACGATCTTTCGCACTTTAAATCTCGCGATCCATGGAGACTGTGATGGACAACGCATACCGTGGAGGAGAGCTGAATCCGCTTCAAGGGAAAGTCGTTGAACCATATGTGGAATGATCTCCACAACGTTCAACGCGGCCCCATAGTAATCGAGGGAAGATTCAATGGCACCATACAGTGGTTGACATACATCACTCCAAAGGAGACCCACTGCCATGTTTCTGATTGTACAAATGGAAAATCTCCACCCTGGATGAACAACAGGCACAACATAGGAGTGGAAGTGCTGCCCGCGTAGGGGAAGATTCCAATGGCTGGAAATACCATCAGGTAAGGTAATTCCGAGATGTAAAATGCGAGTTTGGATTGTGTTAAGAACGAGATGCACCACATTCATAGCTGATTGAGTCTGCAATCTGAAGATGCGCCAATTCCTTTCACGCCGTATATGCCACACAAATGCAGAAAAAAGAAGTTTACCCAGAGTTTGTAGTCCTGCGCGATTAGGATTGAGCCGGAGTGTAATTGACTCCACTAAATCAGTACCTGAATCACACTCATTGGGAGGAAGATTAATCGTTTGAAGAAGCAAATTCCACACTAGTCGACAAAATGGGCACGTGATAAACAGGGGCTGTCTCCCAAGTACAATCACATAGTACACAGCAAGAGTCGCAAGAAACATTCCTCTCCAAGAGGAAATCCTTTGTTTTCAGTTTGCCCCTGAGGAGCATCCAAGCACAGATTGAGTGCTTTTTTATACAGCCCGGAAACCATACCAACGCACTCTAGTGCAGGTTTTGGCTGGTCAAATTGTTTGGCAAATGATATGCAGATTTAAGAGTGAAGCAACCAGTCTCTTCGAGGGTCCAAACAATCTCATCATCAAAAGCTGAACAGGGCCTTGCTTCCAAAGGGATTTTGGTAAGTATGTCCATTAGATCATGAGAAGTTGGTTGTGGGAATTGCCAGCCCCCATTGGCTATGAAATGATGAACATATAGATTAGCCCCCATCCCTAGATCATATATCGGTCACCATAGCAATCCTTCAAACGACCTTCCCGTAGCCAAGGGTCATTCCAGAACTTTGTTTGATGACCATTTCCAATCAAATATTTGACATGAGGTAATGCCATTTTACGAAGAGCCAGGATACCCTTCCGACCCCAAGAAGCGTCCTTTGGACTGGGGACATCCCAGAAAGAGCTCCCACGAAGGCAATTTGCATGAATCAAAAAATTCCAACAAGTCGGTTTTTTTTATTTTCATTTTTGAAGAATAAGTTAGTTCTTCATTTGCAAGCGAAAAAGAATAGAATACAAGATGAAGTCCTCTCATCGAAACAGATGAAAGAGATTTCAAAGGGGATAATCCCTTTCAACAGAAAGGACCCTAGCAAAAAACTGGCCCACAGCCCGGGCGGCAAGCTAAAACTCATCAGAATGAAAAAGAAAATCCATTTCCAGTGCATTGATTCGAAGAAGAGGAACTCTATGACGGATAACCTTTTTACTAAACCGAATTGTGAAAGGATGTAAAGTAGAGAACCGAATCTCTTCGAACTGCTCCATGCTTGACACTATCTTTCGGACTTTAAATCTCTCAATCCGTGGAGAATGTGATCGACAGCGCATAATGTGGAGGAGAGCTGAATCTACTTCAACGGAAAGTCGCTGAACCAAATGTGGAATGAACCTGTAGGCTACAAACGTCATTTCACGCAATTCATAGACTGGGGATGCGCTCTGAAAAATTCTTTGATCTTTTTTACTTCAAAACGGGTTTCAAGAAAAATAGGGTTGAAGAGCTAAAATGTTGGGACTCCGCCCCGTTTCCGACGGACAAAAGAATCTTGTTGCAATCAATAGCCCGTATTTGAATAAAAGCGCGTGCCGGACGACTCTAGGTCATATCGGGGTATTACGGCCGAGTCTTTTGTTCGAAATGCGTTTACAACGATTCTATGCCGAAATACGCGTTTCATGATAATCTGAGATACTTTTCGCTTTAAAAAGGGTTTCAGGCCATTCAAGGGCAAGGAACGCATTGCACGAGCTTCAGGGATGTTTGGGTCTGAAAAACGTTCTTCGGGTAGTTCCTAATCTATTTTATTATGAAACCTCGTTCGATGTGAGTCTAGGAAAACACTGGCTCCAAGCCGCATTTCACAAAGTCCACGGTTGAAGGAAACGCTCTAAGAATTCCGGGGAATTCTTTTTCCTCTAAGATGGGATTCGGGCAAATTTGAACTTGAGAACTTATCTCGCGGGGTCTGGTGCCGTTGTTGAATGAGAGCCGTATTTGTTGTAATCAATAGACTACGTTTTGATAAAAACGCGTCATGGATGATTCTAGCGCATTTCTGGGGGGGCGTTGTTGTCTCCACTTTTGGTTTGAAATGCATTTCATACGATTCTGGGCCGAAATACACATTTTATGATATTTTGAGCAACGATTTGCTTTAAAATAAGTTTCATGAGATTCTAGGGTTAGGAAAGAAATGCGAGGGTTCAAGGTTTTGTAAGACTGAATCCCGTCCTTCGGACAGTTTGTTTGGAATTTTTTGGCGGCACTCGGAAAACGTAGGTTGTAAACCGCGTCTCAGGCAACTCGTGGTTGGATGATGCGCTCTGAAAAATACAGTAATTTTTTTATCTTTCGTTTTTATTTTTTTTTCAAGAATATGTTAGTTCTTCCAGTTCTCAAACAAAACTGTACAGAAAAGGAAGTCTCCCATATGGATGATGATTTCAAAGGGGCATACCCTCTAATTACAAACGAGAAATATAAAGCAATAAATAAATACTATCCAAATTATTCTTTTTTTTTTTTTTTTTTTTTTTGAAGAGTAAGCGAGTTCTTCATTTTCTCAAAAGTAAAGAATAGAATACAAAGAGGAAACCGATCATCAAAATAGATGAAAGATTTGAAAGGGGCATACCCCTTACAACAGAAAGCAAACTAGCAAAAAACTTGCCCACAGCCCGGGCAGCAAGCTAAAGCTCAACTAAATTAAAAAGAAAATCCATTTCCAGTGCATTGATTCGAATAGGGGGAGCTCGATGACGGATAACCTTTTTACTGAACCGAATTGTGAGAGGATGTAAAGTAGAGAACTGAATGTCTTCAAAACACTGAATGCTGGACACGATCTTTCGCACTTTAAATCTCGCGATCCATGGAGACTGTGATGGACAACGCATACCGTGGAGGAGAGCTGAATCCGCTTCAAGGGAAAGTCGTTGAACCATATGTGGAATGATCTCCACAACGTTCAACGCGGCCCCATAGTAATCGAGGGAAGATTCAATGGCACCATACAGTGGTTGACATACATCACTCCAAAGGAGACCCACTGCCATGTTTCTGATTGTACAAATGGAAAATCTCCACCCTGGATGAACAACAGGCACAACATAGGAGTGGAAGTGCTGCCCGCGTAGGGGAAGATTCCAATGGCTGGAAATACCATCAGGTAAGGTAATTCCGAGATGTAAAATGCGAGTTTGGATTGTGTTAAGAACGAGATGCACCACATTCATAGCTGATTGAGTCTGCAATCTGAAGATGCGCCAATTCCTTTCACGCCGTATATGCCACACAAATGCAGAAAAAAGAAGTTTACCCAGAGTTTGTAGTCCTGCGCGATTAGGATTGAGCCGGAGTGTAATTGACTCCACTAAATCAGTACCTGAATCACACTCATTGGGAGGAAGATTAATCGTTTGAAGAAGCAAATTCCACACTAGTCGACAAAATGGGCACGTGATAAACAGGGGCTGTCTCCCAAGTACAATCACATAGTACACAGCAAGAGTCGCAAGAAACATTCCTCTCCAAGAGGAAATCCTTTGTTTTCAGTTTGCCCCTGAGGAGCATCCAAGCACAGATTGAGTGCTTTTTTATACAGCCCGGAAACCATACCAACGCACTCTAGTGCAGGTTTTGGCTGGTAAAATTTTTTGGCAAATGATATGCAGATTTAAGAGTGAAGCAACCAGTCTCTTCGAGGGTCCAAACAATCTCATCATCAAAAGCTGAACAAGGCCTTGCTTCCAAAGGGATTTTGGTAAGTATGTCCATTAGATCATGAGAAGTTGGTTGTGGGAATTGCCAGCCCCCATTGGCTATGAAATGATGAACATATAGATTAGCCCCCATCCCTAGATCATATATCGGTCACCATAGCAATCCTTCAAACGACCTTCCCGTAGCCAAGGGTCATTCCAGAACTTTGTTTGATGACCATTTCCAATCAAATATTTGACATGAGGTAATGCCATTTTACGAAGAGCCAGGATACCCTTCCGACCCCACGAAGCGTCCTTTGGACTGGGGACATCCCAGAAAGAGCTCCCACGAAGGCAATTTGCATGAATCAAAAAATTCCAACAAGTCGGTTTTGAAGAATAAGTCGGTTTTACGAAGAGCCAGGATACCCTTCCGACCCCAAGAAGGGTCCTTTTGAAGAATAAGTTAGTTCTTCATTTGCAAGCGAAAAAGAATAGAATACAAGATGAAGTCCTCTCATCGAAACAGATGAAAGAGATTTCAAAGGGGATAATCCCTTTCAACAGAAAGGACCCTAGCAAAAAACTGGCCCACAGCCCGGGCGGCAAGCTAAAACTCATCAGAATGAAAAAGAAAATCCATTTCCAGTGCATTGATTCGAAGAAGAGGAACTCTATGACGGATAACCTTTTTACTAAACCGAATTGTGAAAGGATGTAAAGTAGAGAACCGAATCTCTTCGAACTGCTCCATGCTTGACACTATCTTTCGGACTTTAAATCTCTCAATCTGTGGAGAATGTGATCGACAGCGCATAATGTGCAGGAGAGCTGAATCTACTTCAACGGAAAGTCGCTGAACCAAATGTGGAATGAACCTGTAGGCTACAAACGTCATTTCACGCAATTCATAGACTGGGGATGCGCTCTGAAAAATTCTTTGATTTTTTCTACTTCAAAACGGGTTTCAAGAAAAATAGGGTTGAAGAGCTAAAATGTTGGGACTCCGCCCCGTTTCCGACGGACAAAAGAATCCTGTTGCAATCAATAGCCCGTATTTGAATAAAAGCGCGTGCCGGACGACTCTAGGTCATATCGGGGTATTACGGCCGAGTCTTTTGTTCGAAATGCGTTTACAACGATTCTATGCCGAAATACACGTTTCATGATAATCTGAGATACTTTTCGCTTTAAAAAGGGTTTCAGGCCATTCAAGGGCAAGGAACGCATTGCACGAGCTTCAGGGATGTTTGGGTCTGAAAAACGTTCTTCGGGTAGTTCCTAATCTATTTTATTATGAAACCTCGTTCGATGTGAGTCTAGGAAAACACTGGCTCCAAGCCGCATTTCACAAAGTCCACGGTTGAAGGAAACGCTCTAAGAATTCCGGGGAATTCTTTTTCCTCTAAGATGGGATTCGGGCAAATTTGAACTTGAGAACTTATCTCGCGGGGTCTGGTGCCGTTGTTGAATGAGAGCCGTATTTGTTGTAATCAATAGACTACGTTTTGATAAAAACGCGTCATGGATGATTCTAGCGCATTTCTGGGGGGGCGTTGTTGTCTCCACTTTTGGTTTGAAATGCATTTCATACGATTCTGGGCCGAAATACACATTTTATGATATTTTGAGCAACGATTTGCTTTAAAATAAGTTTCATGAGATTCTAGGGTTAGGAAAGAAATGCAAGGGTTCAAGGTTTTGTAAGACTGAATCCCGTCCTTCGGACAGTTTGTTTGGAATTTTTTGGCGGCACTCGGAAAACGTAGGTTGTAAACCGCGTCTCAGGCAACTCGTGGTTGGATGATGCGCTCTGAAAAATACAGTAATTTTTTTATCTTTCGTTTTTATTTTTTTTTCAAAAATATGTTAGTTCTTCCAGTTCTCAAACAAAACTGTACAGAAAAGGAAGTCTCCCATATGGATGATGATTTCAAAGGGGCATACCCTCTAATTACAAACGAGAAATATAAAGCAATAAATAAATACTATCCAAATTATTCTTTTTTTTTTTTTTTTTTTTTTGAAGAGTAAGCGAGTTCTTCATTTTCTCAAAAGTAAAGAATAGAATACAAAGAGGAAACCGATCATCAAAATAGATGAAAGATTTGAAAGGGGCATACCCCTTACAACAGAAAGCAAACTAGCAAAAAACTTGCCCACAGCCCGGGCAGCAAGCTAAAGCTCAACTAAATTAAAAAGAAAATCCATTTCCAGTGCATTGATTCGAATAGGGGGAGCTCGATGACGGATAACCTTTTTACTGAACCGAATTGTGAGAGGATGTAAAGTAGAGAACTGAATGTCTTCAAAACACTGAATGCTGGACACGATCTTTCGCACTTTAAATCTCGCGATCCATGGAGACTGTGATGGACAACGCATACCGTGGAGGAGAGCTGAATCCGCTTCAAGGGAAAGTCGTTGAACCATATGTGGAATGATCTCCACAACGTTCAACGCGGCCCCATAGTAATCGAGGGAAGATTCAATGGCACCATACAGTGGTTGACATACATCACTCCAAAGGAGACCCACTGCCATGTTTCTGATTGTACAAATGGAAAATCTCCACCCTGGATGAACAACAGGCACAACATAGGAGTGGAAGTGCTGCCCGCGTAGGGGAAGATTCCAATGGCTGGAAATACCATCAGGTAAGGTAATTCCGAGATGTAAAATGCGAGTTTGGATTGTGTTAAGAACGAGATGCACCACATTCATAGCTGATTGAGTCTGCAATCTGAAGATGCGCCAATTCCTTTCACGCCGTATATGCCACACAAATGCAGAAAAAAGAAGTTTACCCAGAGTTTGTAGTCCTGCGCGATTAGGATTGAGCCGGAGTGTAATTGACTCCACTAAATCAGTACCTGAATCACACTCATTGGGAGGAAGATTAATCGTTTGAAGAAGCAAATTCCACACTAGTCGACAAAATGGGCACGTGATAAACAGGGGCTGTCTCCCAAGTACAATCACATAGTACACAGCAAGAGTCGCAAGAAACATTCCTCTCCAAGAGGAAATCCTTTGTTTTCAGTTTGCCCCTGAGGAGCATCCAAGCACAGATTGAGTGCTTTTTTATACAGCCCGGAAACCATACCAACGCACTCTAGTGCAGGTTTTGGCTGGTCAAATTGTTTGGCAAATGATATGCAGATTTAAGAGTGAAGCAACCAGTCTCTTCGAGGGTCCAAACAATCTCATCATCAAAAGCTGAACAGGGCCTTGCTTCCAAAGGGATTTTGGTAAGTATGTCCATTAGATCATGAGAAGTTGGTTGTGGGAATTGCCAGCCCCCATTGGCTATGAAATGATGAACATATAGATTAGCCCCCATCCCTAGATCATATATCGGTCACCATAGCAATCCTTCAAACGACCTTCCCGTAGCCAAGGGTCATTCCAGAACTTTGTTTGATGACCATTTCCAATCAAATATTTGACATGAGGTAATGCCATTTTACGAAGAGCCAGGATACCCTTCCGACCCCAAGAAGCGTCCTTTGGACTGGGGACATCCCAGAAAGAGCTCCCACGAAGGCAATTTGCATGAATCAAAAAATTCCAACAAGTCGGTTTTTTTTATTTTCATTTTTGAAGAATAAGTTAGTTCTTCATTTGCAAGCGAAAAAGAATAGAATACAAGATGAAGTCCTCTCATCGAAACAGATGAAAGAGATTTCAAAGGGGATAATCCCTTTCAACAGAAAGGACCCTAGCAAAAAACTGGCCCACAGCCCGGGCGGCAAGCTAAAACTCATCAGAATGAAAAAGAAAATCCATTTCCAGTGCATTGATTCGAAGAAGAGGAACTCTATGACGGATAACCTTTTTACTAAACCGAATTGTGAAAGGATGTAAAGTAGAGAACCGAATCTCTTCGAACTGCTCCATGCTTGACACTATCTTTCGGACTTTAAATCTCTCAATCCGTGGAGAATGTGATCGACAGCGCATAATGTGGAGGAGAGCTGAATCTACTTCAACGGAAAGTCGCTGAACCAAATGTGGAATGAACCTGTAGGCTACAAACGTCATTTCACGCAATTCATAGACTGGGGATGCGCTCTGAAAAATTCTTTGATCTTTTTTACTTCAAAACGGGTTTCAAGAAAAATAGGGTTGAAGAGCTAAAATGTTGGGACTCCGCCCCGTTTCCGACGGACAAAAGAATCTTGTTGCAATCAATAGCCCGTATTTGAATAAAAGCGCGTGCCGGACGACTCTAGGTCATATCGGGGTATTACGGCCGAGTCTTTTGTTCGAAATGCGTTTACAACGATTCTATGCCGAAATACGCGTTTCATGATAATCTGAGATACTTTTCGCTTTAAAAAGGGTTTCAGGCCATTCAAGGGCAAGGAACGCATTGCACGAGCTTCAGGGATGTTTGGGTCTGAAAAACGTTCTTCGGGTAGTTCGTAATCTATTTTATTATGAAACCTCGTTCGATGTGAGTCTAGGAAAACACTGGCTCCAAGCCGCATTTCACAAAGTCCACGGTTGAAGGAAACGCTCTAAGAATTCCGGGGAATTCTTTTTCCTCTAAGATGGGATTCGGGCAAATTTGAACTTGAGAACTTATCTCGCGGGGTCTGGTGCCGTTGTTGAATGAGAGCCGTATTTGTTGTAATCAATAGACTACGTTTTGATAAAAACGCGTCATGGATGATTCTAGCGCATTTCTGGGGGGGCGTTGTTGTCTCCACTTTTGGTTTGAAATGCATTTCATACGATTCTGGGCCGAAATACACATTTTATGATATTTTGAGCAACGATTTGCTTTAAAATAAGTTTCATGAGATTCTAGGGTTAGGAAAGAAATGCGAGGGTTCAAGGTTTTGTAAGACTGAATCCCGTCCTTCGGACAGTTTGTTTGGAATTTTTTGGCGGCACTCGGAAAACGTAGGTTGTAAACCGCGTCTCAGGCAACTCGTGGTTGGATGATGCGCTCTGAAAAATACAGTAATTTTTTTATCTTTCGTTTTTATTTTTTTTTCAAGAATATGTTAGTTCTTCCAGTTCTCAAACAAAACTGTACAGAAAAGGAAGTCTCCCATATGGATGATGATTTCAAAGGGGCATACCCTCTAATTACAAACGAGAAATATAAAGCAATAAATAAATACTATCCAAATTATTCTTTTTTTTTTTTTTTTTTTTTTTTGAAGAGTAAGCGAGTTCTTCATTTTCTCAAAAGTAAAGAATAGAATACAAAGAGGAAACCGATCATCAAAATAGATGAAAGATTTGAAAGGGGCATACCCCTTACAACAGAAAGCAAACTAGCAAAAAACTTGCCCACAGCCCGGGCAGCAAGCTAAAGCTCAACTAAATTAAAAAGAAAATCCATTTCCAGTGCATTGATTCGAATAGGGGGAGCTCGATGACGGATAACCTTTTTACTGAACCGAATTGTGAGAGGATGTAAAGTAGAGAACTGAATGTCTTCAAAACACTGAATGCTGGACACGATCTTTCGCACTTTAAATCTCGCGATCCATGGAGACTGTGATGGACAACGCATACCGTGGAGGAGAGCTGAATCCGCTTCAAGGGAAAGTCGTTGAACCATATGTGGAATGATCTCCACAACGTTCAACGCGGCCCCATAGTAATCGAGGGAAGATTCAATGGCACCATACAGTGGTTGACATACATCACTCCAAAGGAGACCCACTGCCATGTTTCTGATTGTACAAATGGAAAATCTCCACCCTGGATGAACAACAGGCACAACATAGGAGTGGAAGTGCTGCCCGCGTAGGGGAAGATTCCAATGGCTGGAAATACCATCAGGTAAGGTAATTCCGAGATGTAAAATGCGAGTTTGGATTGTGTTAAGAACGAGATGCACCACATTCATAGCTGATTGAGTCTGCAATCTGAAGATGCGCCAATTCCTTTCACGCCGTATATGCCACACAAATGCAGAAAAAAGAAGTTTACCCAGAGTTTGTAGTCCTGCGCGATTAGGATTGAGCCGGAGTGTAATTGACTCCACTAAATCAGTACCTGAATCACACTCATTGGGAGGAAGATTAATCGTTTGAAGAAGCAAATTCCACACTAGTCGACAAAATGGGCACGGGATAAACAGGGGCTGTCTCCCAAGTACAATCACATAGTACACAGCAAGAGTCGCAAGAAACATTCCTCTCCAAGAGGAAATCCTTTGTTTTCAGTTTGCCCCTGAGGAGCATCCAAGCACAGATTGAGTGCTTTTTTATACAGCCCGGAAACCATACCAACGCACTCTAGTGCAGGTTTTGGCTGGTCAAATTGTTTGGCAAATGATATGCAGATTTAAGAGTGAAGCAACCAGTCTCTTCGAGGGTCCAAACAATCTCATCATCAAAAGCTGAACAGGGCCTTGCTTCCAAAGGGATTTTGGTAAGTATGTCCATTAGATCATGAGAAGTTGGTTGTGGGAATTGCCAGCCCCCATTGGCTATGAAATGATGAACATATAGATTAGCCCCCATCCCTAGATCATATATCGGTCACCATAGCAATCCTTCAAACGACCTTCCCGTAGCCAAGGGTCATTCCAGAACTTTGTTTGATGACCATTTCCAATCAAATATTTGACATGAGGTAATGCCATTTTACGAAGAGCCAGGATACCCTTCCGACCCCAAGAAGCGTCCTTTGGACTGGGGACATCCCAGAAAGAGCTCCCACGAAGGCAATTTGCATGAATCAAAAAATTCCAACAAGTCGGTTTTTTTTATTTTTATTTTTGAAGAATAAGTTAGTTCTTCATTTGCAAGCGAAAAAGAATAGAATACAAGATGAAGTCCTCTCATCGAAACAGATGAAAGAGATTTCAAAGGGGATAATCCCTTTCAACAGAAAGGACCCTAGCAAAAAACTGGCCCACAGCCCGGGCGGCAAGCTAAAACTCATCAGAATGAAAAAGAAAATCCATTTCCAGTGCATTGATTCGAAGAAGAGGAACTCTATGACGGATAACCTTTTTACTAAACCGAATTGTGAAAGGATGTAAAGTAGAGAACCGAATCTCTTCGAACTGCTCCATGCTTGACACTATCTTTCGGACTTTAAATCTCTCAATCCGTGGAGAATGTGATCGACAGCGCATAATGTGGAGGAGAGCTGAATCTACTTCAACGGAAAGTCGCTGAACCAAATGTGGAATGAACCTGTAGGCTACAAACGTCATTTCACGCAATTCATAGACTGGGGATGCGCTCTGAAAAATTCTTTGATTTTTTTTACTTCAAAACGGGTTTCAAGAAAAATAGGGTTGAAGAGCTAAAATGTTGGGACTCCGCCCCGTTTCCGACGGACAAAAGAATCTTGTTGCAATCAATAGCCCGTATTTGAATAAAAGCGCGTGCCGGACGACTCTAGGTCATATCGGGGTATTACGGCCGAGTCTTTTGTTCGAAATGCGTTTACAACGATTCTATGCCGAAATACGCGTTTCATGATAATCTGAGATACTTTTCGCTTTAAAAAGGGTTTCAGGCCATTCAAGGGCAAGGAACGCATTGCACGAGCTTCAGGGATGTTTGGGTCTGAAAAACGTTCTTCGGGTAGTTCCTAATCTATTTTATTATGAAACCTCGTTCGATGTGAGTCTAGGAAAACACTGGCTCCAAGCCGCATTTCACAAAGTCCACGGTTGAAGGAAACGCTCTAAGAATTCCGGGGAATTCTTTTTCCTCTAAGATGGGATTCGGGCAAATTTGAACTTGAGAACTTATCTCGCGGGGTCTGGTGCCGTTGTTGAATGAGAGCCGTATTTGTTGTAATCAATAGACTACGTTTTGATAAAAACGCGTCATGGATGATTCTAGCGCATTTCTGGGGGGGCGTTGTTGTCTCCACTTTTGGTTTGAAATGCATTTCATACGATTCTGGGCCGAAATACACATTTTATGATATTTTGAGCAACGTTTTGCTTTAAAATAAGTTTCATGAGATTCTAGGGTTAGGAAAGAAATGCGAGGGTTCAAGGTTTTGTAAGACTGAATCCCGTCCTTCGGACAGTTTGTTTGGAATTTTTTGGCGGCACTCGGAAAATGTAGGTTGTAAACCGCGTCTCAGGCAACTCGTGGTTGGATGATGCGCTCTGAAAAATACAGTAATTTTTTTATCTTTCGTTTTTATTTTTTTTTCAAGAATATGTTAGTTCTTCCAGTTCTCAAACAAAACTGTACAGAAAAGGAAGTCTCCCATATGGATGATGATTTCAAAGGGGCATACCCTCTAATTACAAACGAGAAATATAAAGCAATAAATAAATACTATCCAAATTATTCTTTTTTTTTTTTTTTTTTTTTTTGAAGAGTAAGCGAGTTCTTCATTTTCTCAAAAGTAAAGAATAGAATACAAAGAGGAAACCGATCATCAAAATAGATGAAAGATTTGAAAGGGGCATACCCCTTACAACAGAAAGCAAACTAGCAAAAAACTTGCCCACAGCCCGGGCAGCAAGCTAAAGCTCAACTAAATTAAAAAGAAAATCCATTTCCAGTGCATTGATTCGAATAGGGGGAGCTCGATGACGGATAACCTTTTTACTGAACCGAATTGTGAGAGGATGTAAAGTAGAGAACTGAATGTCTTCAAAACACTGAATGCTGGACACGATCTTTCGCACTTTAAATCTCGCGATCCATGGAGACTGTGATGGACAACGCATACCGTGGAGGAGAGCTGAATCCGCTTCAAGGGAAAGTCGTTGAACCATATGTGGAATGATCTCCACAACGTTCAACGCGGCCCCATAGTAATCGAGGGAAGATTCAATGGCACCATACAGTGGTTGACATACATCACTCCAAAGGAGACCCACTGCCATGTTTCTGATTGTACAAATGGAAAATCTCCACCCTGGATGAACAACAGGCACAACATAGGAGTGGAAGTGCTGCCCGCGTAGGGGAAGATTCCAATGGCTGGAAATACCATCAGGTAAGGTAATTCCGAGATGTAAAATGCGAGTTTGGATTGTGTTAAGAACGAGATGCACCACATTCATAGCTGATTGAGTCTGCAATCTGAAGATGCGCCAATTCCTTTCACGCCGTATATGCCACACAAATGCAGAAAAAAGAAGTTTACCCAGAGTTTGTAGTCCTGCGCGATTAGGATTGAGCCGGAGTGTAATTGACTCCACTAAATCAGTACCTGAATCACACTCATTGGGAGGAAGATTAATCGTTTGAAGAAGCAAATTCCACACTAGTCGACAAAATGGGCACGTGATAAACAGGGGCTGTCTCCCAAGTACAATCACATAGTACACAGCAAGAGTCGCAAGAAACATTCCTCTCCAAGAGGAAATCCTTTGTTTTCAGTTTGCCCCTGAGGAGCATCCAAGCACAGATTGAGTGCTTTTTTATACAGCCCGGAAACCATACCAACGCACTCTAGTGCAGGTTTTGGCTGGTCAAATTGTTTGGCAAATGATATGCAGATTTAAGAGTGAAGCAACCAGTCTCTTCGAGGGTCCAAACAATCTCATCATCAAAAGCTGAACAGGGCCTTGCTTCCAAAGGGATTTTGGTAAGTATGTCCATTAGATCATGAGAAGTTGGTTGTGGGAATTGCCAGCCCCCATTGGCTATGAAATGATGAACATATAGATTAGCCCCCATCCCTAGATCATATATCGGTCACCATAGCAATCCTTCAAACGACCTTCCCGTAGCCAAGGGTCATTCCAGAACTTTGTTTGATGACCATTTCCAATCAAATATTTGACATGAGGTAATGCCATTTTACGAAGAGCCAGGATACCCTTCCGACCCCAAGAAGCGTCCTTTGGACTGGGGACATCCCAGAAAGAGCTCCCACGAAGGCAATTTGCATGAATCAAAAAATTCCAACAAGTCGGTTTTTTTTATTTTTATTTTTGAAGAATAAGTTAGTTCTTCATTTGCAAGCGAAAAAGAATAGAATACAAGATGAAGTCCTCTCATCGAAACAGATGAAAGAGATTTCAAAGGGGATAATCCCTTTCAACAGAAAGGACCCTAGCAAAAAACTGGCCCACAGCCCGGGCGGCAAGCTAAAACTCATCAGAATGAAAAAGAAAATCCATTTCCAGTGCATTGATTCGAAGAAGAGGAACTCTATGACGGATAACCTTTTTACTAAACCGAATTGTGAAAGGATGTAAAGTAGAGAACCGAATCTCTTCGAACTGCTCCATGCTTGACACTATCTTTCGGACTTTAAATCTCTCAATCCGTGGAGAATGTGATCGACAGCGCATAATGTGGAGGAGAGCTGAATCTACTTCAACGGAAAGTCGCTGAACCAAATGTGGAATGAACCTGTAGGCTACAAACGTCATTTCACGCAATTCATAGACTGGGGATGCGCTCTGAAAAATTCTTTGATTTTTTTTACTTCAAAACGGGTTTCAAGAAAAATAGGGTTGAAGAGCTAAAATGTTGGGACTCCGCCCCGTTTCCGACGGACAAAAGAATCTTGTTGCAATCAATAGCCCGTATTTGAATAAAAGCGCGTGCCGGACGACTCTAGGTCATATCGGGGTATTACGGCCGAGTCTTTTGTTCGAAATGCGTTTACAACGATTCTATGCCGAAATACGCGTTTCATGATAATCTGAGATACTTTTCGCTTTAAAAAGGGTTTCAGGCCATTCAAGGGCAAGGAACGCATTGCACGAGCTTCAGGGATGTTTGGGTCTGAAAAACGTTCTTCGGGTAGTTCGTAATCTATTTTATTATGAAACCTCGTTCGATGTGAGTCTAGGAAAACACTGGCTCCAAGCCGCATTTCACAAAGTCCACGGTTGAAGGAAACGCTCTAAGAATTCCGGGGAATTCTTTTTCCTCTAAGATGGGATTCGGGCAAATTTGAACTTGAGAACTTATCTCGCGGGGTCTGGTGCCGTTGTTGAATGAGAGCCGTATTTGTTGTAATCAATAGACTACGTTTTGATAAAAACGCGTCATGGATGATTCTAGCGCATTTCTGGGGGGGCGTTGTTGTCTCCACTTTTGGTTTGAAATGCATTTCATACGATTCTGGGCCGAAATACACATTTTATGATATTTTGAGCAACGTTTTGCTTTAAAATAAGTTTCATGAGATTCTAGGGTTAGGAAAGAAATGCGAGGGTTCAAGGTTTTGTAAGACTGAATCCCGTCCTTCGGACAGTTTGTTTGGAATTTTTTGGCGGCACTCGGAAAATGTAGGTTGTAAACCGCGTCTCAGGCAACTCGTGGTTGGATGATGCGCTCTGAAAAATACAGTAATTTTTTTATCTTTCGTTTTTATTTTTTTTTCAAGAATATGTTAGTTCTTCCAGTTCTCAAACAAAACTGTACAGAAAAGGAAGTCTCCCATATGGATGATGATTTCAAAGGGGCATACCCTCTAATTACAAACGAGAAATATAAAGCAATAAATAAATACTATCCAAATTATTCTTTTTTTTTTTTTTTTTTTTTTTTGAAGAGTAAGCGAGTTCTTCATTTTCTCAAAAGTAAAGAATAGAATACAAAGAGGAAACCGATCATCAAAACAGATGAAAGATTTGAAAGGGGCATACCCCTTACAACAGAAAGCAAACTAGCAAAAAACTTGCCCACAGCCCGGGCAGCAAGCTAAAGCTCAACTAAATTAAAAAGAAAATCCATTTCCAGTGCATTGATTCGAATAGGGGGAGCTCGATGACGGATAACCTTTTTACTGAACCGAATTGTGAGAGGATGTAAAGTATAGAACTGAATGTCTTCAAAACACTGAATGCTGGACACGATCTTTCGCACTTTAAATCTCGCGATCCATGGAGACTGTGATAGACAACGCATACCGTGGAGGAGAGCTGAATCCGCTTCAAGGGAAAGTCGTTGAACCATATGTGGAATGATCTCCACAACGTTCAACGCGGCCCCATAGTAATCGAGGGAAGATTCAATGGCACCATACAGTGGTTGACATACATCACTCCAAAGGAGACCCACTGCCATGTTTCTGATTGTACAAATGGAAAATCTCCACCCTGGATGAACAACAGGCACAACATAGGAGTGGAAGTGCTGCCCGCGTAGGGGAAGATTCCAATGGCTGGAAATACCATCAGGTAAGGTAATTCCGAGATGTAAAATGCGAGTTTGGATTGTGTTAAGAACGAGATGCACCACATTCATAGCTGATTGAGTCTGCAATCTGAAGATGCGCCAATTCCTTTCACGCCGTATATGCCACACAAATGCAGAAAAAAGAAGTTTACCCAGAGTTTGTAGTCCTGCGCGATTAGGATTGAGCCGGAGTGTAATTGACTCCACTAAATCAGTACCTGAATCACACTCATTGGGAGGAAGATTAATCGTTTGAAGAAGCAAATTCCACACTAGTCGACAAAATGGGCACGTGATAAACAGGGGCTGTCTCCCAAGTACAATCACATAGTACACAGCAAGAGTCGCAAGAAACATTCCTCTCCAAGAGGAAATCCTTTGTTTTCAGTTTGCCCCTGAGGAGCATCCAAGCACAGATTGAGTGCTTTTTTATACAGCCCGGAAACCATACCAACGCACTCTAGTGCAGGTTTTGGCTGGTAAAATTTTTTGGCAAATGATATGCAGATTTAAGAGTGAAGCAACCAGTCTCTTCGAGGGTCCAAACAATCTCATCATCAAAAGCTGAACAAGGCCTTGCTTCCAAAGGGATTTTGGTAAGTATGTCCATTAGATCATGAGAAGTTGGTTGTGGGAATTGCCAGCCCCCATTGGCTATGAAATGATGAACATATAGATTAGCCCCCATCCCTAGATCATATATCGGTCACCATAGCAATCCTTCAAACGACCTTCCCGTAGCCAAGGGTCATTCCAGAACTTTGTTTGATGACCATTTCCAATCAAATATTTGACATGAGGTAATGCCATTTTACGAAGAGCCAGGATACCCTTCCGACCCCAAGAAGCGTCCTTTGGACTGGGGACATCCCAGAAAGAGCTCCCACGAAGGCAATTTGCATGAATCAAAAAATTCCAACAAGTCGGTTTTGAAGAATAAGTCGGTTTTACGAAGAGCCAGGATACCCTTCCGACCCCAAGAAGGGTCCTTTTGAAGAATAAGTTAGTTCTTCATTTGCAAGCGAAAAAGAATAGAATACAAGATGAAGTCCTCTCATCGAAACAGATGAAAGAGATTTCAAAGGGGATAATCCCTTTCAACAGAAAGGACCCTAGCAAAAAACTGGCCCACAGCCCGGGCGGCAAGCTAAAACTCATCAGAATGAAAAAGAAAATCCATTTCCAGTGCATTGATTCGAAGAAGAGGAACTCTATGACGGATAACCTTTTTACTAAACCGAATTGTGAAAGGATGTAAAGTAGAGAACCGAATCTCTTCGAACTGCTCCATGCTTGACACTATCTTTCGGACTTTAAATCTCTCAATCCGTGGAGAATGTGATCGACAGCGCATAATGTGCAGGAGAGCTGAATCTACTTCAACGGAAAGTCGCTGAACCAAATGTGGAATGAACCTGTAGGCTACAAACGTCATTTCACGCAATTCATAGACTGGGGATGCGCTCTGAAAAATTCTTTGATTTTTTCTACTTCAAAACGGGTTTCAAGAAAAATAGGGTTGAAGAGCTAAAATGTTGGGACTCCGCCCCGTTTCCGACGGACAAAAGAATCCTGTTGCAATCAATAGCCCGTATTTGAATAAAAGCGCGTGCCGGACGACTCTAGGTCATATCGGGGTATTACGGCCGAGTCTTTTGTTCGAAATGCGTTTACAACGATTCTATGCCGAAATACGCGTTTCATGATAATCTGAGATACTTTTCGCTTTAAAAAGGGTTTCAGGCCATTCAAGGGCAAGGAACGCATTGCACGAGCTTCAGGGATGTTTGGGTCTGAAAAACGTTCTTCGGGTAGTTCCTAATCTATTTTATTATGAAACCTCGTTCGATGTGAGTCTAGGAAAACACTGGCTCCAAGCCGCATTTCACAAAGTCCACGGTTGAAGGAAACGCTCTAAGAATTCCGGGGAATTCTTTTTCCTCTAAGATGGGATTCGGGCAAATTTGAACTTGAGAACTTATCTCGCGGGGTCTGGTGCCGTTGTTGAATGAGAGCCGTATTTGTTGTAATCAATAGACTACGTTTTGATAAAAACGCGTCATGGATGATTCTAGCGCATTTCTGGGGGGGCGTTGTTGTCTCCACTTTTGGTTTGAAATGCATTTCATACGATTCTGGGCCGAAATACACATTTTATGATATTTTGAGCAACGATTTGCCTTAAAATAAGTTTCATGAGATTCTAGGGTTAGGAAAGAAATGCAAGGGTTCAAGGTTTTGTAAGACTGAATCCCGTCCTTCGGACAGTTTGTTTGGAATTTTTTGGCGGCACTCGGAAAACGTAGGTTGTAAACCGCGTCTCAGGCAACTCGTGGTTGGATGATGCGCTCTGAAAAATACAGTAATTTTTTTATCTTTCGTTTTTATTTTTTTTTCAAAAATATGTTAGTTCTTCCAGTTCTCAAACAAAACTGTACAGAAAAGGAAGTCTCCCATATGGATGATGATTTCAAAGGGGCATACCCTCTAATTACAAACGAGAAATATAAAGCAATAAATAAATACTATCCAAATTATTCTTTTTTTTTTTTTTTTTTTTTGAAGAGTAAGCGAGTTCTTCATTTTCTCAAAAGTAAAGAATAGAATACAAAGAGGAAACCGATCATCAAAATAGATGAAAGATTTGAAAGGGGCATACCCCTTACAACAGAAAGCAAACTAGCAAAAAACTTGCCCACAGCCCGGGCAGCAAGCTAAAGCTCAACTAAATTAAAAAGAAAATCCATTTCCAGTGCATTGATTCGAATAGGGGGAGCTCGATGACGGATAACCTTTTTACTGAACCGAATTGTGAGAGGATGTAAAGTAGAGAACTGAATGTCTTCAAAACACTGAATGCTGGACACGATCTTTCGCACTTTAAATCTCGCGATCCATGGAGACTGTGATGGACAACGCATACCGTGGAGGAGAGCTGAATCCGCTTCAAGGGAAAGTCGTTGAACCATATGTGGAATGATCTCCACAACGTTCAACGCGGCCCCATAGTAATCGAGGGAAGATTCAATGGCACCATACAGTGGTTGACATACATCACTCCAAAGGAGACCCACTGCCATGTTTCTGATTGTACAAATGGAAAATCTCCACCCTGGATGAACAACAGGCACAACATAGGAGTGGAAGTGCTGCCCGCGTAGGGGAAGATTCCAATGGCTGGAAATACCATCAGGTAAGGTAATTCCGAGATGTAAAATGCGAGTTTGGATTGTGTTAAGAACGAGATGCACCACATTCATAGCTGATTGAGTCTGCAATCTGAAGATGCGCCAATTCCTTTCACGCCGTATATGCCACACAAATGCAGAAAAAAGAAGTTTACCCAGAGTTTGTAGTCCTGCGCGATTAGGATTGAGCCGGAGTGTAATTGACTCCACTAAATCAGTACCTGAATCACACTCATTGGGAGGAAGATTA
This sequence comes from Persea americana, assembly GCA_029852735.1. Classification (NCBI taxonomy): domain Eukaryota; kingdom Viridiplantae; phylum Streptophyta; class Magnoliopsida; order Laurales; family Lauraceae; genus Persea; species Persea americana. The sequence continues at coordinate 25,623,894 of CM056817.1, forward strand.
ATCGTTTGAAGAAGCAAATTCCGCACTAGTCGACAAAATGGGCACGTGATAAACAGGGGCTGTCTCCCAAGTACAATCACATAGTACACAGCAAGAGTCGCAAGAAACATTCCTCTCCAAGAGGAAATCCTTTGTTTTCAGTTTGCCCCTGAGGAGCATCCAAGCACAGATTGAGTGCTTTTTTATACAGCCCGGAAACCATACCAACGCACTCTAGTGCAGGTTTTGGCTGGTCAAATTGTTTGGCAAATGATATGCAGATTTAAGAGTGAAGCAACCAGTCTCTTCGAGGGTCCAAACAATCTCATCATCAAAAGCTGAACAAGGCCTTGCTTCCAAAGGGATTTTGGTAAGTATGTCCATTAGATCATGAGAAGTTGGTTGTGGGAATTGCCAGCCCCCATTGGCTATGAAATGATGAACATATAGATTAGCCCCCATCCCTAGATCATATATCGGTCACCATAGCAATCCTTCAAACGACCTTCCCGTAGCCAAGGGTCATTCCAGAACTTTGTTTGATGACCATTTCCAATCAAATATTTGACATGAGGTAATGCCATTTTACGAAGAGCCAGGATACCCTTCCGACCCCAAGAAGCGTCCTTTGGACTGGGGACATCCCAGAAAGAGCTCCCACGAAGGCAATTTGCATGAATCAAAAAATTCCAACAAGTCGGTTTTTTTTATTTTTATTTTTGAAGAATAAGTTAGTTCTTCATTTGCAAGCGAAAAAGAATAGAATACAAGATGAAGTCCTCTCATCGAAACAGATGAAAGAGATTTCAAAGGGGATAATCCCTTTCAACAGAAAGGACCCTAGCAAAAAACTGGCCCACAGCCCGGGCGGCAAGCTAAAACTCATCAGAATGAAAAAGAAAATCCATTTCCAGTGCATTGATTCGAAGAAGAGGAACTCTATGACGGATAACCTTTTTACTAAACCGAATTGTGAAAGGATGTAAAGTAGAGAACCGAATCTCTTCGAACTGCTCCATGCTTGACACTATCTTTCGGACTTTAAATCTCTCAATCCGTGGAGAATGTGATCGACAGCGCATAATGTGGAGGAGAGCTGAATCTACTTCAACGGAAAGTCGCTGAACCAAATGTGGAATGAACCTGTAGGCTACAAACGTCATTTCACGCAATTCATAGACTGGGGATGCGCTCTGAAAAATTCTTTGATTTTTTTTACTTCAAAACGGGTTTCAAGAAAAATAGGGTTGAAGAGCTAAAATGTTGGGACTCCGCCCCGTTTCCGACGGACAAAAGAATCTTGTTGCAATCAATAGCCCGTATTTGAATAAAAGCGCGTGCCGGACGACTCTAGGTCATATCGGGGTATTACGGCCGAGTCTTTTGTTCGAAATGCGTTTACAACGATTCTATGCCGAAATACGCGTTTCATGATAATCTGAGATACTTTTCGCTTTAAAAAGGGTTTCAGGCCATTCAAGGGCAAGGAACGCATTGCACGAGCTTCAGGGATGTTTGGGTCTGAAAAACGTTCTTCGGGTAGTTCCTAATCTATTTTATTATGAAACCTCGTTCGATGTGAGTCTAGGAAAACACTGGCTCCAAGCCGCATTTCACAAAGTCCACGGTTGAAGGAAACGCTCTAAGAATTCTGGGGAATTCTTTTTCCTCTAAGATGGTATTCGGGCAAATTTGAACTTGAGAACTTATCTCGCGGGGTCTGGTGCCGTTGTTGAATGAGAGCCGTATTTGTTGTAATCAATAGACTACGTTTTGATAAAAACGCGTCATGGATGATTCCAGCGCATTTCTGGGGGGGCGTTGTTGTCTCCACTTTTGGTTTGAAATGCATTTCATACGATTCTGGGCCGAAATACACATTTTATGATATTTTGAGCAACGTTTTGCTTTAAAATAAGTTTCATGAGATTCTAGGGTTAGGAAAGAAATGCGAGGGTTCAAGGTTTTGTAAGACTGAATCCCGTCCTTCGGACAGTTTGTTTGGAATTTTTTGGCGGCACTCGGAAAATGTAGGTTGTAAACCGCGTCTCAGGCAACTCGTGGTTGGATGATGCGCTCTGAAAAATACAGTAATTTTTTAATCTTTCGTTTTTATTTTTTTTTCAAGGATATGTTAGTTCTTCCAGTTCTCAAACAATACTGTACAGAAAAGGAAGTCTCCCATATGGATGATGATTTCAAAGGGGCATACCCTCTAATTACAAACGAGAAATATAAAGCAATAAATAAATACTATCCAAATTATTCTTTTTTTTTTTTTTTTTTGAAGAGTAAGCGAGTTCTTCATTTTCTCAAAAGTAAAGAATAGAATACAAAGAGGAAACCGATCATCAAAACAGATGAAAGATTTGAAAGGGGCATACCCCTTACAACAGAAAGCAAACTAGCAAAAAACTTGCCCACAGCCCGGGCAGCAAGCTAAAGCTCAACTAAATTAAAAAGAAAATCCATTTCCAGTGCATTGATTCGAATAGGGGGAGCTCGATGACGGATAACCTTTTTACTGAACCGAATTGTGAGAGGATGTAAAGTAGAGAACTGAATGTCTTCAAAACACTGAATGCTGGACACGATCTTTCGCACTTTAAATCTCGCGATCCATGGAGACTGTGATGGACAACGCATACCGTGGAGGAGAGCTGAATCCGCTTCAAGGGAAAGTCGTTGAACCATATGTGGAATGATCTCCACAACGTTCAACGCGGCCCCATAGTAATCGAGGGAAGATTCAATGGCACCATACAGTGGTTGACATACATCACTCCAAAGGAGACCCACTGCCATGTTTCTGATTGTACAAGTGGAAAATCTCCACCCTGGATGAACAACAGGCACAACATAGGAGTGGAAGTGCTGCCCGCGTAGGGGAAGATTCCAATGGCTGGAAATACCATCAGGTAAGGTAATTCCGAGATGTAAAATGCGAGTTTGGATTGTGTTAAGAACGAGATGCACCACATTCATAGCTGATTGAGTCTGCAATCTGAAGATGCGCCAATTCCTTTCACGCCGTATATGCCACACAAATGCAGAAAAAAGAAGTTTACCCAGAGTTTGTAGTCCTGCGCGATTAGGATTGAGCCGGAGTGTAATTGACTCCACTAAATCAGTACCTGAATCACACTCATTGGGAGGAAGATTAATCGTTTGAAGAAGCAAATTCCACACTAGTTGACAAAATGGGCACGTGATAAACAGGGGCTGTCTCCCAAGTACAATCACATAGTACACAGCAAGAGTCGCAAGAAACATTCCTCTCCAAGAGGAAATCCTTTGTTTTCAGTTTGCCCCTGAGGAGCATCCAAGCACAGATTGAGTGCTTTTTTATACAGCCCGGAAACCATACCAACGCACTCTAGTGCAGGTTTTGGCTGGTCAAATTGTTTGGCAAATGATATGCAGATTTAAGAGTGAAGCAACCAGTCTCTTCGAGGGTCCAAACAATCTCATCATCAAAAGCTGAACAAGGCCTTGCTTCCAAAGGGATTTTGGTAAGTATGTCCATTAGATCATGAGAAGTTGGTTGTGGGAATTGCCAGCCCCCATTGGCTATGAAATGATGAACATATAGATTAGCCCCCATCCCTAGATCATATATCGGTCACCATAGCAATCCTTCAAACGACCTTCCCGTAGCCAAGGGTCATTCCAGAACTTTGTTTGATGACCATTTCCAATCAAATATTTGACATGAGGTAATGCCATTTTACGAAGAGCCAGGATACCCTTCCGACCCCAAGAAGCGTCCTTTGGACTGGGGACATCCCAGAAAGAGCTCCCACGAAGGCAATTTGCATGAATCAAAAAATTCCAACAAGTCGGTTTTTTTTATTTTTATTTTTGAAGAATAAGTTAGTTCTTCATTTGCAAGCGAAAAAGAATAGAATACAAGATGAAGTCCTCTCATCGAAACAGATGAAAGAGATTTCAAAGGGGATAATCCCTTTCAACAGAAAGGACCCTAGCAAAAAACTGGCCCACAGCACGGGCGGCAAGCTAAAACTCATCAGAATGAAAAAGAAAATCCATTTCCAGTGCATTGATTCGAAGAAGAGGAACTCTATGACGGATAACCTTTTTACTAAACCGAATTGTGAAAGGATGTAAAGTAGAGAACCGAATCTCTTCGAACTGCTCCATGCTTGACACTATCTTTCGGACTTTAAATCTCTCAATCCGTGGAGAATGTGATCGACAGCGCATAATGTGCAGGAGAGCTGAATCTACTTCAACGGAAAGTCGCTGAACCAAATGTGGAATGAACCTGTAGGCTACAAACGTCATTTCACGCAATTCATAGACTGGGGATGCGCTCTGAAAAATTCTTTGATTTTTTCTACTTCAAAACGGGTTTCAAGAAAAATAGGGTTGAAGAGCTAAAATGTTGGGACTCCGCCCCGTTTCCGACGGACAAAAGAATCTTGTTGCAATCAATAGCCCGTATTTGAATAAAAGCGCGTGCCGGACGACTCTAGGTCATATCGGGGTATTACGGCCGAGTCTTTTGTTCGAAATGCGTTTACAACGATTCTATGCCGAAATACGCGTTTCATGATAATCTGAGATACTTTTCGCTTTAAAAAGGGTTTCAGGCCATTCAAGGGCAAGGAACGCATTGCACGAGCTTCAGGGATGTTTGGGTCTGAAAAACGTTCTTCGGGTAGTTCCTACTCTATTTTATTATGAAACCTCTTTCGATGTGAGTCTAGGAAAACACTGGCTCCAAGCCGCATTTCACAAAGTCCACGGTTGAAGGAAACGCTCTAAGAATTCCGGGGAATTCTTTTTCCTCTAAGATGGGATTCGGGCAAATTTGAACTTGAGAACTTATCTCGCGGGGTCTGGTGCCGTTGTTGAATGAGAGCCGTATTTGTTGTAATCAATAGACTACGTTTTGATAAAAACGCGTCATGGATGATTCTAGCGCATTTCTGGGGGGGCGTTGTTGTCTCCACTTTTGGTTTGAAATGCATTTCATACGATTCTGGGCCGAAATACACATTTTATGATATTTTGAGCAACGTTTTGCTTTAAAATAAGTTTCATGAGATTCTAGGGTTAGGAAAGAAATGCGAGGGTTCAAGGTTTTGTAAGACTGAATCCCGTCCTTCGGACAGTTTGTTTGGAATTTTTTGGCGGCACTCGGAAAATGTAGGTTGTAAACCGCGTCTCAGGCAACTCGTGGTTGGATGATGCGCTCTGAAAAATACAGTAATTTTTTTATCTTTCGTTTTTATTTTTTTTTCAAGAATATGTTAGTTCTTCCAGTTCTCAAACAATACTGTACAGAAAAGGAAGTCTCCCATATGGATGATGATTTCAAAGGGGCATACCCTCTAATTACAAACGAGAAATATAAAGCAATAAATAAATACTATCCAAATTATTCTTTTTTTTTTTTTTTTTTTGAAGAGTAAGCGAGTTCATCATTTTCTCAAAAGTAAAGAATAGAATACAAAGAGGAAACCGATCATCAAAACAGATGAAAGATTTGAAAGGGGCATACCCCTTACAACAGAAAGCAAACTAGCAAAAAACTTGCCCACAGCCCGGGCAGCAAGCTAAAGCTCAACTAAATTAAAAAGAAAATCCATTTCCAGTGCATTGATTCGAATAGGGGGAGCTCGATGACGGATGACCTTTTTACTGAACCGAATTGTGAGAGGATGTAAAGTAGAGAACTGAATGTCTTCAAAACACTGAATGCTGGACACGATCTTTCGCACTTTAAATCTCGCGATCCATGGAGACTGTGATGGACAACGCATACCGTGGAGGAGAGCTGAATCCGCTTCAAGGGAAAGTCGTTGAACCATATGTGGAATGATCTCCACAACGTTCAACGCGGCCCCATAGTAATCGAGGGAAGATTCAATGGCACCATACAGTGGTTGACATACATCACTCCAAAGGAGACCCACTGCCATGTTTCTGATTGTACAAATGGAAAATCTCCACCCTGGATGAACAACAGGCACAACATAGGAGTGGAAGTGCTGCCCGCGTAGGGGAAGATTCCAATGGCTGGAAATACCATCAGGTAAGGTAATTCCGAGATGTAAAATGCGAGTTTGGATTGTGTTAAGAACGAGATGCACCACATTCATAGCTGATTGAGTCTGCAATCTGAAGATGCGCCAATTCCTTTCACGCCGTATATGCCACACAAATGCAGAAAAAAGAAGTTTACCCAGAGTTTGTAGTCCTGCGCGATTAGGATTGAGCCGGAGTGTAATTGACTCCACTAAATCAGTACCTGAATCACACTCATTGGGAGGAAGATTAATCGTTTGAAGAAGAAAATTCCACACTAGTTGACAAAATGGGCACGTGATAAATAGGGGCTGTCTCCCAAGTACAATCACATAGTACACAGCAAGAGTCGCAAGAAACATTCCTCTCCAAGAGGAAATCCTTTGTTTTCAGTTTGCCCCTGAGGAGCATCCAAGCACAGATTGAGTGCTTTTTTATACAGCCCGGAAACCATACCAACGCACTCTAGTGCAGGTTTTGGCTGGTCAAATTGTTTGGCAAATGATATGCAGATTTAAGAGTGAAGCAACCAGTCTCTTCGAGGGTCCAAACAATCTCATCATCAAAAGCTGAACAAGGCCTTGCTTCCAAAGGGATTTTGGTAAGTATGTCCATTAGATCATGAGAAGTTGGTTGTGGGAATTGCCAGCCCCCATTGGCTATGAAATGATGAACATATAGATTAGCCCCCATCCCTAGATCATATATCGGTCACCATAGCAATCCTTCAAACGACCTTCCCGTAGCCAAGGGTCATTCCAGAACTTTGTTTGATGACCATTTCCAATCAAATATTTGACATGAGGTAATGCCATTTTACGAAGAGCCAGGATACCCTTCCGACCCCAAGAAGCGTCCTTTGGACTGGGGACATCCCAGAAAGAGCTCCCACGAAGGCAATTTGCATGAATCAAAAAATTCCAACAAGTCGGTTTTTTTTATTTTTATTTTTGAAGAATAAGTTAGTTCTTCATTTGCAAGCGAAAAAGAATAGAATACAAGATGAAGTCCTCTCATCGAAACAGATGAAAGAGATTTCAAAGGGGATAATCCCTTTCAACAGAAAGGACCCTAGCAAAAAACTGGCCCACAGCCCGGGCGGCAAGCTAAAACTCATCAGAATGAAAAAGAAAATCCATTTCCAGTGCATTGATTCGAAGAAGAGGAACTCTATGACGGATAACCTTTTTACTAAACCGAATTGTGAAAGGATGTAAAGTAGAGAACCGAATCTCTTAGAACTGCTCCATGCTTGACACTATCTTTCGGACTTTAAATCTCTCAATCCGTGGAGAATGTGATCGACAGCGCATAATGTGGAGGAGAGCTGAATCTACTTCAACGGAAAGTCGCTGAACCAAATGTGGAATGAACCTGTAGGCTACAAACGTCATTTCACGCAATTCATAGACTGGGGATGCGCTCTGAAAAATTCTTTGATTTTTTTTACTTCAAAACGGGTTTCAAGAAAAATAGGGTTGAAGAGCTAAAATGTTGGGACTCCGCCCCGTTTCCGACGGACAAAAGAATCTTGTTGCAATCAATAGCCCGTATTTGAATAAAAGCGCGTGCCGGACGACTCTAGGTCATATCGGGGTATTACGGCCGAGTCTTTTGTTCGAAATGCGTTTACAACGATTCTATGCCGAAATACGCGTTTCATGATAATCTGAGATACTTTTCGCTTTAAAAAGGGTTTCAGGCCATTCAAGGGCAAGGAACGCATTGCACGAGCTTCAGGGATGTTTGGGTCTGAAAAACGTTCTTCGGGTAGTTCCTACTCTATTTTATTATGAAACCTCTTTCGATGTGAGTCTAGGAAAACACTGGCTCCAAGCCGCATTTCACAAAGTCCACGGTTGAAGGAAACGCTCTAAGAATTCCGGGGAATTCTTTTTCCTCTAAGATGGGATTCGGGCAAATTTGAACTTGAGAACTTATCTCGCGGGGTCTGGTGCCGTTGTTGAATGAGAGCCGTATTTGTTGTAATCAATAGACTACGTTTTGATAAAAACGCGTCATGGATGATTCTAGCGCATTTCTGGGGGGGCGTTGTTGTCTCCACTTTTGGTTTGAAATGCATTTCATACGATTCTGGGCCGAAATACACATTTTATGATATTTTGAGCAACGTTTTGCTTTAAAATAAGTTTCATGAGATTCTAGGGTTAGGAAAGAAATGCGAGGGTTCAAGGTTTTGTAAGACTGAATCCCGTCCTTCGGACAGTTTGTTTGGAATTTTTTGGCGGCACTCGGAAAATGTAGGTTGTAAACCGCGTCTCAGGCAACTCGTGGTTGGATGATGCGCTCTGAAAAATACAGTAATTTTTTTATCTTTCGTTTTTATTTTTTTTCAAGAATATGTTAGTTCTTCCAGTTCTCAAACAATACTGTACAGAAAAGGAAGTCTCCCATATGGATGATGATTTCAAAGGGGCATACCCTCTAATTACAAACGAGAAATATAAAGCAATAAATAAATACTATCCAAATTATTCTTTTTTTTTTTTTTTTTTTTGAAGAGTAAGCGAGTTCTTCATTTTCTCAAAAGTAAAGAATAGAATACAAAGAGGAGACCGATCATCAAAACAGATGAAAGATTTGAAAGGGGCATACCCCTTACAACAGAAAGCAAACTAGCAAAAAACTTGCCCACAGCCCGGGCAGCAAGCTAAAGCTCAACTAAATTAAAAAGAAAATCCATTTCCAGTGCATTGATTCGAATAGGGGGAGCTCGATGACGGATAACCTTTTTACTGAACCGAATTGTGAGAGGATGTAAAGTAGAGAACTGAATGTCTTCAAAACACTGAATGCTGGACACGATCTTTCGCACTTTAAATCTCGCGATCCATGGAGACTGTGATGGACAACGCATACCGTGGAGGAGAGCTGAATCCGCTTCAAGGGAAAGTCGTTGAACCATATGTGGAATGATCTCCACAACGTTCAACGCGGCCCCATAGTAATCGAGGGAAGATTCAATGGCACCATACAGTGGTTGACATACATCACTCCAAAGGAGACCCACTGCCATGTTTCTGATTGTACAAATGGAAAATCTCCACCCTGGATGAACAACAGGCACAACATAGGAGTGGAAGTGCTGCCCGCGTAGGGGAAGATTCCAATGGCTGGAAATACCATCAGGTAAGGTAATTCCGAGATGTAAAATGCGAGTTTGGATTGTGTTAAGAACGAGATGCACCACATTCATAGCTGATTGAGTCTGCAATCTGAAGATGCGCCAATTCCTTTCACGCCGTATATGCCACACAAATGCAGAAAAAAGAAGTTTACCCAGAGTTTGTAGTCCTGCGCGATTAGGATTGAGCCGGAGTGTAATTGACTCCACTAAATCAGTACCTGAATCACACTCATTGGGAGGAAGATTAATCGTTTGAAGAAGAAAATTCCACACTAGTTGACAAAATGGGCACGTGATAAATAGGGGCTGTCTCCCAAGTACAATCACATAGTACACAGCAAGAGTCGCAAGAAACATTCCTCTCCAAGAGGAAATCCTTTGTTTTCAGTTTGCCCCTGAGGAGCATCCAAGCACAGATTGAGTGCTTTTTTATACAGCCCGGAAACCATACCAACGCACTCTAGTGCAGGTTTTGGCTGGTCAAATTGTTTGGCAAATGATATGCAGATTTAAGAGTGAAGCAACCAGTCTCTTCGAGGGTCCAAACAATCTCATCATCAAAAGCTGAACAAGGCCTTGCTTCCAAAGGGATTTTGGTAAGTATGTCCATTAGATCATGAGAAGTTGGTTGTGGGAATTGCCAGCCCCCATTGGCTATGAAATGATGAACATATAGATTAGCCCCCATCCCTAGATCATATATCGGTCACCATAGCAATCCTTCAAACGACCTTCCCGTAGCCAAGGGTCATTCCAGAACTTTGTTTGATGACCATTTCCAATCAAATATTTGACATGAGGTAATGCCATTTTACGAAGAGCCAGGATACCCTTCCGACCCCAAGAAGCGTCCTTTGGACTGGGGACATCCCAGAAAGAGCTCCCACGAAGGCAATTTGCATGAATCAAAAAATTCCAACAAGTCGGTTTTTTTTATTTTTATTTTTGAAGAATAAGTTAGTTCTTCATTTGCAAGCGAAAAAGAATAGAATACAAGATGAAGTCCTCTCATCGAAACAGATGAAAGAGATTTCAAAGGGGATAATCCCTTTCAACAGAAAGGACCCTAGCAAAAAACTGGCCCACAGCCCGGGCGGCAAGCTAAAACTCATCAGAATGAAAAAGAAAATCCATTTCCAGTGCATTGATTCGAAGAAGAGGAACTCTATGACGGATAACCTTTTTACTAAACCGAATTGTGAAAGGATGTAAAGTAGAGAACCGAATCTCTTAGAACTGCTCCATGCTTGACACTATCTTTCGGACTTTAAATCTCTCAATCCGTGGAGAATGTGATCGACAGCGCATAATGTGGAGGAGAGCTGAATCTACTTCAACGGAAAGTCGCTGAACCAAATGTGGAATGAACCTGTAGGCTACAAACGTCATTTCACGCAATTCATAGACTGGGGATGCGCTCTGAAAAATTCTTTGATTTTTTTTTACTTCAAAACGGGTTTCAAGAAAAATAGGGTTGAAGAGCTAAAATGTTGGGACTCCGCCCCGTTTCCGACGGACAAAAGAATCTTGTTGCAATCAATAGCCCGTATTTGAATAAAAGCGCGTGCCGGACGACTCTAGGTCATATCGGGGTATTACGGCCGAGTCTTTTGTTCGAAATGCGTTTACAACGATTCTATGCCGAAATACGCGTTTCATGATAATCTGAGATACTTTTCGCTTTAAAAAGGGTTTCAGGCCATTCAAGGGCAAGGAACGCATTGCACGAGCTTCAGGGATGTTTGGGTCTGAAAAACGTTCTTCGGGTAGTTCCTACTCTATTTTATTATGAAACCTCTTTCGATGTGAGTCTAGGAAAACACTGGCTCCAAGCCGCATTTCACAAAGTCCACGGTTGAAGGAAACGCTCTAAGAATTCCGGGGAATTCTTTTTCCTCTAAGATGGGATTCGGGCAAATTTGAACTTGAGAACTTATCTCGCGGGGTCTGGTGCCGTTGTTGAATGAGAGCCGTATTTGTTGTAATCAATAGACTACGTTTTGATAAAAACGCGTCATGGATGATTCTAGCGCATTTCTGGGGGGGCGTTGTTGTCTCCACTTTTGGTTTGAAATGCATTTCATACGATTCTGGGCCGAAATACACATTTTATGATATTTTGAGCAACGTTTTGCTTTAAAATAAGTTTCATGAGATTCTAGGGTTAGGAAAGAAATGCGAGGGTTCAAGGTTTTGTAAGACTGAATCCCGTCCTTCGGACAGTTTGTTTGGAATTTTTTGGCGGCACTCGGAAAATGTAGGTTGTAAACCGCGTCTCAGGCAACTCGTGGTTGGATGATGCGCTCTGAAAAATACAGTAATTTTTTTATCTTTCGTTTTTATTTTTTTTCAAGAATATGTTAGTTCTTCCAGTTCTCAAACAATACTGTACAGAAAAGGAAGTCTCCCATATGGATGATGATTTCAAAGGGGCATACCCTCTAATTACAAACGAGAAATATAAAGCAATAAATAAATACTATCCAAATTATTCTTTTTTTTTTTTTTTTTTTTGAAGAGTAAGCGAGTTCTTCATTTTCTCAAAAGTAAAGAATAGAATACAAAGAGGAAACCGATCATCAAAACAGATGAAAGATTTGAAAGGGGCATACCCCTTACAACAGAAAGCAAACTAGCAAAAAACTTGCCCACAGCCCGGGCAGCAAGCTAAAGCTCAACTAAATTAAAAAGAAAATCCATTTCCAGTGCATTGATTCGAATAGGGGGAGCTCGATGACGGATAACCTTTTTACTGAACCGAATTGTGAGAGGATGTAAAGTAGAGAACTGAATGTCTTCAAAACACTGAATGCTGGACACGATCTTTCGCACTTTAAATCTCGCGATCCATGGAGACTGTGATGGACAACGCATACCGTGGAGGAGAGCTGAATCCGCTTCAAGGGAAAGTCGTTGAACCATATGTGGAATGATCTCCACAACGTTCAACGCGGCCCCATAGTAATCGAGGGAAGATTCAATGGCACCATACAGTGGTTGACATACATCACTCCAAAGGAGACCCACTGCCATGTTTCTGATTGTACAAATGGAAAATCTCCACCCTGGATGAACAACAGGCACAACATAGGAGTGGAAGTGCTGCCCGCGTAGGGGAAGATTCCAATGGCTGGAAATACCATCAGGTAAGGTAATTCCGAGATGTAAAATGCGAGTTTGGATTGTGTTAAGAACGAGATGCACCACATTCATAGCTGATTGAGTCTGCAATCTGAAGATGCGCCAATTCCTTTCACGCCGTATATGCCACACAAATGCAGAAAAAAGAAGTTTACCCAGAGTTTGTAGTCCTGCGCGATTAGGATTGAGCCGGAGTGTAATTGACTCCACTAAATCAGTACCTGAATCACACTCATTGGGAGGAAGATTAATCGTTTGAAGAAGAAAATTCCACACTAGTTGACAAAATGGGCACGTGATAAATAGGGGCTGTCTCCCAAGTACAATCACATAGTACACAGCAAGAGTCGCAAGAAACATTCCTCTCCAAGAGGAAATCCTTTGTTTTCAGTTTGCCCCTGAGGAGCATCCAAGCACAGATTGAGTGCTTTTTTATACAGCCCGGAAACCATACCAACGCACTCTAGTGCAGGTTTTGGCTGGTCAAATTGTTTGGCAAATGATATGCAGATTTAAGAGTGAAGCAACCAGTCTCTTCGAGGGTCCAAACAATCTCATCATCAAAAGCTGAACAAGGCCTTGCTTCCAAAGGGATTTTGGTAAGTATGTCCATTAGATCATGAGAAGTTGGTTGTGGGAATTGCCAGCCCCCATTGGCTATGAAATGATGAACATATAGATTAGCCCCCATCCCTAGATCATATATCGGTCACCATAGCAATCCTTCAAACGACCTTCCCGTAGCCAAGGGTCATTCCAGAACTTTGTTTGATGACCATTTCCAATCAAATATTTGACATGAGGTAATGCCATTTTACGAAGAGCCAGGATACCCTTCCGACCCCAAGAAGCGTCCTTTGGACTGGGGACATCCCAGAAAGAGCTCCCACGAAGGCAATTTGCATGAATCAAAAAATTCCAACAAGTCGGTTTTTTTTATTTTTATTTTTGAAGAATAAGTTAGTTCTTCATTTGCAAGCGAAAAAGAATAGAATACAAGATGAAGTCCTCTCATCGAAACAGATGAAAGAGATTTCAAAGGGGATAATCCCTTTCAACAGAAAGGACCCTAGCAAAAAACTGGCCCACAGCCCGGGCGGCAAGCTAAAACTCATCAGAATGAAAAAGAAAATCCATTTCCAGTGCATTGATTCGAAGAAGAGGAACTCTATGACGGATAACCTTTTTACTAAACCGAATTGTGAAAGGATGTAAAGTAGAGAACCGAATCTCTTAGAACTGCTCCATGCTTGACACTATCTTTCGGACTTTAAATCTCTCAATCCGTGGAGAATGTGATCGACAGCGCATAATGTGGAGGAGAGCTGAATCTACTTCAACGGAAAGTCGCTGAACCAAATGTGGAATGAACCTGTAGGCTACAAACGTCATTTCACGCAATTCATAGACTGGGGATGCGCTCTGAAAAATTCTTTGATTTTTTTTACTTCAAAACGGGTTTCAAGAAAAATAGGGTTGAAGAGCTAAAATGTTGGGACTCCGCCCCGTTTCCGACGGACAAAAGAATCTTGTTGCAATCAATAGCCCGTATTTGAATAAAAGCGCGTGCCGGACGACTCTAGGTCATATCGGGGTATTACGGCCGAGTCTTTTGTTCGAAATGCGTTTACAACGATTCTATGCCGAAATACGCGTTTCATGATAATCTGAGATACTTTTCGCTTTAAAAAGGGTTTCAGGCCATTCAAGGGCAAGGAACGCATTGCACGAGCTTCAGGGATGTTTGGGTCTGAAAAACGTTCTTCGGGTAGTTCCTACTCTATTTTATTATGAAACCTCTTTCGATGTGAGTCTAGGAAAACACTGGCTCCAAGCCGCATTTCACAAAGTCCACGGTTGAAGGAAACGCTCTAAGAATTCCGGGGAATTCTTTTTCCTCTAAGATGGGATTCGGGCACATTTGAACTTGAGAACTTATCTCGCGGGGTCTGGTGCCGTTGTTGAATGAGAGCCGTATTTGTTGTAATCAATAGACTACGTTTTGATAAAAACGCGTCATGGATGATTCTAGCGCATTTCTGGGGGGGCGTTGTTGTCTCCACTTTTGGTTTGAAATGCATTTCATACGATTCTGGGCCGAAATACACATTTTATGATATTTTGAGCAACGTTTTGCTTTAAAATAAGTTTCATGAGATTCTAGGGTTAGGAAAGAAATGCGAGGGTTCAAGGTTTTGTAAGACTGAATCCCGTCCTTCGGACAGTTTGTTTGGAATTTTTTGGCGGCACTCGGAAAATGTAGGTTGTAAACCGCGTCTCAGGCAACTCGTGGTTGGATGATGCGCTCTGAAAAATACAGTAATTTTTTTATCTTTCGTTTTTATTTTTTTTTCAAGAATATGTTAGTTCTTCCAGTTCTCAAACAATACTGTACAGAAAAGGAAGTCTCCCATATGGATGATGATTTCAAAGGGGCATACCCTCTAATTACAAACGAGAAATATAAAGCAATAAATAAATACTATCCAAATTATTCTTTTTTTTTTTTTTTTTTTTTTTGAAGAGTAAGCGAGTTCTTCATTTTCTCAAAAGTAAAGAATAGAATACAAAGAGGAAACCGATCATCAAAACAGATGAAAGATTTGAAAGGGGCATACCCCTTACAACAGAAAGCAAACTAGCAAAAAACTTGCCCACAGCCCGGGCAGCAAGCTAAAGCTCAACTAAATTAAAAAGAAAATCCATTTCCAGTGCATTGATTCGAATAGGGGGAGCTCGATGACGGATAACCTTTTTACTGAACCGAATTGTGAGAGGATGTAAAGTAGAGAACTGAATGTCTTCAAAACACTGAATGCTGGACACGATCTTTCGCACTTTAAATCTCGCGATCCATGGAGACTGTGATGGACAACGCATACCGTGGAGGAGAGCTGAATCCGCTTCAAGGGAAAGTCGTTGAACCATATGTGGAATGATCTCCACAACGTTCAACGCGGCCCCATAGTAATCGAGGGAAGATTCAATGGCACCATACAGTGGTTGACATACATCACTCCAAAGGAGACCCACTGCCATGTTTCTGATTGTACAAATGGAAAATCTCCACCCTGGATGAACAACAGGCACAACATAGGAGTGGAAGTGCTGCCCGCGTAGGGGAAGATTCCAATGGCTGGAAATACCATCAGGTAAGGTAATTCCGAGATGTAAAATGCGAGTTTGGATTGTGTTAAGAACGAGATGCACCACATTCATAGCTGATTGAGTCTGCAATCTGAAGATGCGCCAATTCCTTTCACGCCGTATATGCCACACAAATGCAGAAAAAAGAAGTTTACCCAGAGTTTGTAGTCCTGCGCGATTAGGATTGAGCCGGAGTGTAATTGACTCCACTAAATCAGTACCTGAATCACACTCATTGGGAGGAAGATTAATCGTTTGAAGAAGAAAATTCCACACTAGTTGACAAAATGGGCACGTGATAAATAGGGGCTGTCTCCCAAGTACAATCACATAGTACCCAGCAAGAGTCGCAAGAAACATTCCTCTCCAAGAGGAAATCCTTTGTTTTCAGTTTGCCCCTGAGGAGCATCCAAGCACAGATTGAGTGCTTTTTTATACAGCCCGGAAACCATACCAACGCACTCTAGTGCAGGTTTTGGCTGGTCAAATTGTTTGGCAAATGATATGCAGATTTAAGAGTGAAGCAACCAGTCTCTTCGAGGGTCCAAACAATCTCATCATCAAAAGCTGAACAAGGCCTTGCTTCCAAAGGGATTTTGGTAAGTATGTCCATTAGATCATGAGAAGTTGGTTGTGGGAATTGCCAGCCCCCATTGGCTATGAAATGATGAACATATAGATTAGCCCCCATCCCTAGATCATATATCGGTCACCATAGCAATCCTTCAAACGACCTTCCCGTAGCCAAGGGTCATTCCAGAACTTTGTTTGATGACCATTTCCAATCAAATATTTGACATGAGGTAATGCCATTTTACGAAGAGCCAGGATACCCTTCCGACCCCAAGAAGCGTCCTTTGGACTGGGGACATCCCAGAAAGAGCTCCCACGAAGGCAATTTGCATGAATCAAAAAATTCCAACAAGTCGGTTTTTTTTATTTTTATTTTTGAAGAATAAGTTAGTTCTTCATTTGCAAGCGAAAAAGAATAGAATACAAGATGAAGTCCTCTCATCGAAACAGATGAAAGAGATTTCAAAGGGGATAATCCCTTTCAACAGAAAGGACCCTAGCAAAAAACTGGCCCACAGCCCGGGCGGCAAGCTAAAACTCATCAGAATGAAAAAGAAAATCCATTTCCAGTGCATTGATTCGAAGAAGAGGAACTCTATGACGGATAACCTTTTTACTAAACCGAATTGTGAAAGGATGTAAAGTAGAGAACCGAATCTCTTAGAACTGCTCCATGCTTGACACTATCTTTCGGACTTTAAATCTCTCAATCCGTGGAGAATGTGATCGACAGCGCATAATGTGGAGGAGAGCTGAATCTACTTCAACGGAAAGTCGCTGAACCAAATGTGGAATGAACCTGTAGGCTACAAACGTCATTTCACGCAATTCATAGACTGGGGATGCGCTCTGAAAAATTCTTTGATTTTTTTTACTTCAAAACGGGTTTCAAGAAAAATAGGGTTGAAGAGCTAAAATGTTGGGACTCCGCCCCGTTTCCGACGGACAAAAGAATCTTGTTGCAATCAATAGCCCGTATTTGAATAAAAGCGCGTGCCGGACGACTCTAGGTCATATCGGGGTATTACGGCCGAGTCTTTTGTTCGAAATGCGTTTACAACGATTCTATGCCGAAATACGCGTTTCATGATAATCTGAGATACTTTTCGCTTTAAAAAGGGTTTCAGGCCATTCAAGGGCAAGGAACGCATTGCACGAGCTTCAGGGATGTTTGGGTCTGAAAAACGTTCTTCGGGTAGTTCCTACTCTATTTTATTATGAAACCTCTTTCGATGTGAGTCTAGGAAAACACTGGCTCCAAGCCGCATTTCACAAAGTCCACGGTTGAAGGAAACGCTCTAAGAATTCCGGGGAATTCTTTTTCCTCTAAGATGGGATTCGGGCAAATTTGAACTTGAGAACTTATCTCGCGGGGTCTGGTGCCGTTGTTGAATGAGAGCCGTATTTGTTGTAATCAATAGACTACGTTTTGATAAAAACGCGTCATGGATAATTCTAGCGCATTTCTGGGGGGGCGTTGTTGTCTCCACTTTTGGTTTGAAATGCATTTCATACGATTCTGGGCCGAAATACACATTTTATGATATTTTGAGCAACGTTTTGCTTTAAAATAAGTTTCATGAGATTCTAGGGTTAGGAAAGAAATGCGAGGGTTCAAGGTTTTGTAAGACTGAATCCCGTCCTTCGGACAGTTTGTTTGGAATTTTTTGGCGGCACTCGGAAAATGTAGGTTGTAAACCGCGTCTCAGGCAACTCGTGGTTGGATGATGCGCTCTGAAAAATACAGTAATTTTTTTATCTTTCGTTTTTATTTTTTTTTCAAGAATATGTTAGTTCTTCCAGTTCTCAAACAATACTGTACAGAAAAGGAAGTCTCCCATATGGATGATGATTTCAAAGGGGCATACCCTCTAATTACAAACGAGAAATATAAAGCAATAAATAAATACTATCCAAATTATTCTTTTTTTTTTTTTTTTTTTGAAGAGTAAGCGAGTTCTTCATTTTCTCAAAAGTAAAGAATAGAATACAAAGAGGAAACCGATCATCAAAACAGATGAAAGATTTGAAAGGGGCATACCCCTTACAACAGAAAGCAAACTAGCAAAAAACTTGCCCACAGCCCGGGCAGCAAGCTAAAGCTCAACTAAATTAAAAAGAAAATCCATTTCCAGTGCATTGATTCGAATAGGGGGAGCTCGATGACGGATAACCTTTTTACTGAACCGAATTGTGAGAGGATGTAAAGTAGAGAACTGAATGTCTTCAAAACACTGAATGCTGGACACGATCTTTCGCACTTTAAATCTCGCGATCCATGGAGACTGTGATGGACAACGCATACCGTGGAGGAGAGCTGAATCCGCTTCAAGGGAAAGTCGTTGAACCATATGTGGAATGATCTCCACAACGTTCAACGCGGCCCCATAGTAATCGAGGGAAGATTCAATGGCACCATACAGTGGTTGACATACATCACTCCAAAGGAGACCCACTGCCATGTTTCTGATTGTACAAATGGAAAATCTCCACCCTGGATGAACAACAGGCACAACATAGGAGTGGAAGTGCTGCCCGCGTAGGGGAAGATTCCAATGGCTGGAAATACCATCAGGTAAGGTAATTCCGAGATGTAAAATGCGAGTTTGGATTGTGTTAAGAACGAGATGCACCACATTCATAGCTGATTGAGTCTGCAATCTGAAGATGCGCCAATTCCTTTCACGCCGTATATGCCACACAAATGCAGAAAAAAGAAGTTTACCCAGAGTTTGTAGTCCTGCGCGATTAGGATTGAGCCGGAGTGTAATTGACTCCACTAAATCAGTACCTGAATCACACTCATTGGGAGGAAGATTAATCGTTTGAAGAAGAAAATTCCACACTAGTTGACAAAATGGGCACGTGATAAATAGGGGCTGTCTCCCAAGTACAATCACATAGTACACAGCAAGAGTCGCAAGAAACATTCCTCTCCAAGAGGAAATCCTTTGTTTTCAGTTTGCCCCTGAGGAGCATCCAAGCACAGATTGAGTGCTTTTTTATACAGCCCGGAAACCATACCAACGCACTCTAGTGCAGGTTTTGGCTGGTCAAATTGTTTGGCAAATGATATGCAGATTTAAGAGTGAAGCAACCAGTCTCTTCGAGGGTCCAAACAATCTCATCATCAAAAGCTGAACAAGGCCTTGCTTCCAAAGGGATTTTGGTAAGTATGTCCATTAGATCATGAGAAGTTGGTTGTGGGAATTGCCAGCCCCCATTGGCTATGAAATGATGAACATATAGATTAGCCCCCATCCCTAGATCATATATCGGTCACCATAGCAATCCTTCAAACGACCTTCCCGTAGCCAAGGGTCATTCCAGAACTTTGTTTGATGACCATTTCCAATCAAATATTTGACATGAGGTAATGCCATTTTACGAAGAGCCAGGATACCCTTCCGACCCCAAGAAGCGTCCTTTGGACTGGGGACATCCCAGAAAGAGCTCCCACGAAGGCAATTTGCATGAATCAAAAAATTCCAACAAGTCGGTTTTTTTTATTTTTATTTTTGAAGAATAAGTTAGTTCTTCATTTGCAAGCGAAAAAGAATAGAATACAAGATGAAGTCCTCTCATCGAAACAGATGAAAGAGATTTCAAAGGGGATAATCCCTTTCAACAGAAAGGACCCTAGCAAAAAACTGGCCCACAGCCCGGGCGGCAAGCTAAAACTCATCAGAATGAAAAAGAAAATCCATTTCCAGTGCATTGATTCGAAGAAGAGGAACTCTATGACGGATAACCTTTTTACTAAACCGAATTGTGAAAGGATGTAAAGTAGAGAACCGAATCTCTTAGAACTGCTCCATGCTTGACACTATCTTTCGGACTTTAAATCTCTCAATCCGTGGAGAATGTGATCGACAGCGCATAATGTGGAGGAGAGCTGAATCTACTTCAACGGAAAGTCGCTGAACCAAATGTGGAATGAACCTGTAGGCTACAAACGTCATTTCACGCAATTCATAGACTGGGGATGCGCTCTGAAAAATTCTTTGATTTTTTTTACTTCAAAACGGGTTTCAAGAAAAATAGGGTTGAAGAGCTAAAATGTTGGGACTCCGCCCCGTTTCCGACGGACAAAAGAATCTTGTTGCAATCAATAGCCCGTATTTGAATAAAAGCGCGTGCCGGACGACTCTAGGTCATATCGGGGTATTACGGCCGAGTCTTTTGTTCGAAATGCGTTTACAACGATTCTATGCCGAAATACGCGTTTCATGATAATCTGAGATACTTTTCGCTTTAAAAAGGGTTTCAGGCCATTCAAGGGCAAGGAACGCATTGCACGAGCTTCAGGGATGTTTGGGTCTGAAAAACGTTCTTCGGGTAGTTCCTACTCTATTTTATTATGAAACCTCTTTCGATGTGAGTCTAGGAAAACACTGGCTCCAAGCCGCATTTCACAAAGTCCACGGTTGAAGGAAACGCTCTAAGAATTCCGGGGAATTCTTTTTCCTCTAAGATGGGATTCGGGCAAATTTGAACTTGAGAACTTATCTCGCGGGGTCTGGTGCCGTTGTTGAATGAGAGCCGTATTTGTTGTAATCAATAGACTACGTTTTGATAAAAACGCGTCATGGATGATTCTAGCGCATTTCTGGGGGGGGCGTTGTTGTCTCCACTTTTGGTTTGAAATGCATTTCATACGATTCTGGGCCGAAATACACATTTTATGATATTTTGAGCAACGTTTTGCTTTAAAATAAGTTTCATGAGATTCTAGGGTTAGGAAAGAAATGCGAGGGTTCAAGGTTTTGTAAGACTGAATCCCGTCCTTCGGACAGTTTGTTTGGAATTTTTTGGCGGCACTCGGAAAATGTAGGTTGTAAACCGCGTCTCAGGCAACTCGTGGTTGGATGATGCGCTCTGAAAAATACAGTAATTTTTTTATCTTTCGTTTTTATTTTTTTTTCAAGAATATGTTAGTTCTTCCAGTTCTCAAACAATACTGTACAGAAAAGGAAGTCTCCCATATGGATGATGATTTCAAAGGGGCATACCCTCTAATTACAAACGAGAAATATAAAGCAATAAATAAATACTATCCAAATTATTCTTCTTTTTTTTTTTTTTTTGAAGAGTAAGCGAGTTCTTCATTTTCTCAAAAGTAAAGAATAGAATACAAAGAGGAAACCGATCATCAAAACAGATGAAAGATTTGAAAGGGGCATACCCCTTACAACAGAAAGCAAACTAGCAAAAAACTTGCCCACAGCCCGGGCAGCAAGCTAAAGCTCAACTAAATTAAAAAGAAAATCCATTTCCAGTGCATTGATTCGAATAGGGGGAGCTCGATGACGGATAACCTTTCTACTGAACCGAATTGTGAGAGGATGTAAAGTAGAGAACTGAATGTCTTCAAAACACTGAATGCTGGACACGATCTTTCGCACTTTAAATCTCGCGATCCATGGAGACTGTGATGGACAACGCATACCGTGGAGGAGAGCTGAATCCGCTTCAAGGGAAAGTCGTTGAACCATATGTGGAATGATCTCCACAACGTTCAACGCGGCCCCATAGTAATCGAGGGAAGATTCAATGGCACCATACAGTGGTTGACATACATCACTCCAAAGGAGACCCACTGCCATGTTTCTGATTGTACAAATGGAAAATCTCCACCCTGGATGAACAACAGGCACAACATAGGAGTGGAAGTGCTGCCCGCGTAGGGGAAGATTCCAATGGCTGGAAATACCATCAGGTAAGGTAATTCCGAGATGTAAAATGCGAGTTTGGATTGTGTTAAGAACGAGATGCACCACATTCATAGCTGATTGAGTCTGCAATCTGAAGATGCGCCAATTCCTTTCACGCCGTATATGCCACACAAATGCAGAAAAAAGAAGTTTACCCAGAGTTTGTAGTCCTGCGCGATTAGGATTGAGCCGGAGTGTAATTGACTCCACTAAATCAGTACCTGAATCACACTCATTGGGAGGAAGATTAATCGTTTGAAGAAGAAAATTCCACACTAGTTGACAAAATGGGCACGTGATAAATAGGGGCTGTCTCCCAAGTACAATCACATAGTACACAGCAAGAGTCGCAAGAAACATTCCTCTCCAAGAGGAAATCCTTTGTTTTCAGTTTGCCCCTGAGGAGCATCCAAGCACAGATTGAGTGCTTTTTTATACAGCCCGGAAACCATACCAACGCACTCTAGTGCAGGTTTTGGCTGGTCAAATTGTTTGGCAAATGATATGCAGATTTAAGAGTGAAGCAACCAGTCTCTTCGAGGGTCCAAACAATCTCATCATCAAAAGCTGAACAAGGCCTTGCTTCCAAAGGGATTTTGGTAAGTATGTCCATTAGATCATGAGAAGTTGGTTGTGGGAATTGCCAGCCCCCATTGGCTATGAAATGATGAACATATAGATTAGCCCCCATCCCTAGATCATATATCGGTCACCATAGCAATCCTTCAAACGACCTTCCCGTAGCCAAGGGTCATTCCAGAACTTTGTTTGATGACCATTTCCAATCAAATATTTGACATGAGGTAATGCCATTTTACGAAGAGCCAGGATACCCTTCCGACCCCAAGAAGCGTCCTTTGGACTGGGGACATCCCAGAAAGAGCTCCCACGAAGGCAATTTGCATGAATCAAAAAATTCCAACAAGTCGGTTTTTTTTATTTTTATTTTTGAAGAATAAGTTAGTTCTTCATTTGCAAGCGAAAAAGAATAGAATACAAGATGAAGTCCTCTCATCGAAACAGATGAAAGAGATTTCAAAGGGGATAATCCCTTTCAACAGAAAGGACCCTAGCAAAAAACTGGCCCACAGCCCGGGCGGCAAGCTAAAACTCATCAGAATGAAAAAGAAAATCCATTTCCAGTGCATTGATTCGAAGAAGAGGAACTCTATGACGGATAACCTTTTTACTAAACCGAATTGTGAAAGGATGTAAAGTAGAGAACCGAATCTCTTCGAACTGCTCCATGCTTGACACTATCTTTCGGACTTTAAATCTCTCAATCCGTGGAGAATGTGATCGACAGCGCATAATGTGGAGGAGAGCTGAATCTACTTCAACGGAAAGTCGCTGAACCAAATGTGGAATGAACCTGTAGGCTACAAACGTCATTTCACGCAATTCATAGACTGGGGATGCGCTCTGAAAAATTCTTTGATTTTTTTTACTTCAAAACGGGTTTCAAGAAAAATAGGGTTGAAGAGCTAAAATGTTGGGACTCCGCCCCGTTTCCGACGGACAAAAGAATCTTGTTGCAATCAATAGCCCGTATTTGAATAAAAGCGCGTGCCGGACGACTCTAGGTCATATCGGGGTATTACGGCCGAGTCTTTTGTTCGAAATGCGTTTACAACGATTCTATGCCGAAATACGCGTTTCATGATAATCTGAGATACTTTTCGCTTTAAAAAGGGTTTCAGGCCATTCAAGGGCAAGGAACGCATTGCACGAGCTTCAGGGATGTTTGGGTCTGAAAAACGTTCTTCGGGTAGTTCCTACTCTATTTTATTATGAAACCTCTTTCGATGTGAGTCTAGGAAAACACTGGCTCCAAGCCGCATTTCACAAAGTCCACGGTTGAAGGAAACGCTCTAAGAATTCCGGGGAATTCTTTTTCCTCTAAGATGGGATTCGGGCAAATTTGAACTTGAGAACTTATCTCGCGGGGTCTGGTGCCGTTGTTGAATGAGAGCCGTATTTGTTGTAATCAATAGACTACGTTTTGATAAAAACGCGTCATGGATGATTCTAGCGCATTTCTGGGGGGGGCGTTGTTGTCTCCACTTTTGGTTTGAAATGCATTTCATACGATTCTGGGCCGAAATACACATTTTATGATATTTTGAGCAACGTTTTTCTTTAAAATAAGTTTCATGAGATTCTAGGGTTAGGAAAGAAATGCGAGGGTTCAAGGTTTTGTAAGACTGAATCCCGTCCTTCGGACAGTTTGTTTGGAATTTTTTGGCGGCACTCGGAAAATGTAGGTTGTAAACCGCGTCTCAGGCAACTCGTGGTTGGATGATGCGCTCTGAAAAATACAGTAATTTTTTTATCTTTCGTTTTTATTTTTTTTTCAAGAATATGTTAGTTCTTCCAGTTCTCAAACAATACTGTACAGAAAAGGAAGTCTCCCATATGGATGATGATTTCAAAGGGGCATACCCTCTAATTACAAACGAGAAATATAAAGCAATAAATAAATACTATCCAAATTATTCTTTTTTTTTTTTTTTTTTGGAAGAGTAAGCGAGTTCTTCATTTTCTCAAAAGTAAAGAATAGAATACAAAGAGGAAACCGATCATCAAAACAGATGAAAGATTTGAAAGGGGCATACCCCTTACAACAGAAAGCAAACTAGCAAAAAACTTGCCCACAGCCCGGGCAACAAGCTAAAGCTCAACTAAATTAAAAAGAAAATCCATTTCCAGTGCATTGATTCGAATAGGGGGAGCTCGATGACGGATAACCTTTCTACTGAACCGAATTGTGAGAGGATGTAAAGTAGAGAACTGAATGTCTTCAAAACACTGAATGCTGGACACGATCTTTCGCACTTTAAATCTCGCGATCCATGGAGACTGTGATGGACAACGCATACCGTGGAGGAGAGCTGAATCCGCTTCAAGGGAAAGTCGTTGAACCATATGTGGAATGATCTCCACAACGTTCAACGCGGCCCCATAGTAATCGAGGGAAGATTCAATGGCACCATACAGTGGTTGACATACATCACTCCAAAGGAGACCCACTGCCATGTTTCTGATTGTACAAATGGAAAATCTCCACCCTGGATGAACAACAGGCACAACATAGGAGTGGAAGTGCTGCCCGCGTAGGGGAAGATTCCAATGGCTGGAAATACCATCAGGTAAGGTAATTCCGAGATGTAAAATGCGAGTTTGGATTGTGTTAAGAACGAGATGCACCACATTCATAGCTGATTGAGTCTGCAATCTGAAGATGCGCCAATTCCTTTCACGCCGTATATGCCACACAAATGCAGAAAAAAGAAGTTTACCCAGAGTTTGTAGTCCTGCGCGATTAGGATTGAGCCGGAGTGTAATTGACTCCACTAAATCAGTACCTGAATCACACTCATTGGGAGGAAGATTAATCGTTTGAAGAAGCAAATTCCACACTAGTTGACAAAATGGGCACGTGATAAATAGGGGCTGTCTCCCAAGTACAATCACATAGTACACAGCAAGAGTCGCAAGAAACATTCCTCTCCAAGAGGAAATCCTTTGTTTTCAGTTTGCCCCTGAGGAGCATCCAAGCACAGATTGAGTGCTTTTTTATACAGCCCGGAAACCATACCAACGCACTCTAGTGCAGGTTTTGGCTGGTCAAATTGTTTGGCAAATGATATGCAGATTTAAGAGTGAAGCAACCAGTCTCTTCGAGGGTCCAAACAATCTCATCATCAAAAGCTGAACAAGGCCTTGCTTCCAAAGGGATTTTGGTAAGTATGTCCATTAGATCATGAGAAGTTGGTTGTGGGAATTGCCAGCCCCCATTGGCTATGAAATGATGAACATATAGATTAGCCCCCATCCCTAGATCATATATCGGTCACCATAGCAATCCTTCAAACGACCTTCCCGTAGCCAAGGGTCATTCCAGAACTTTGTTTGATGACCATTTCCAATCAAATATTTGACATGAGGTAATGCCATTTTACGAAGAGCCAGGATACCCTTCCGACCCCAAGAAGCGTCCTTTGGACTGGGGACATCCCAGAAAGAGCTCCCACGAAGGCAATTTGCATGAATCAAAAAATTCCAACAAGTCGGTTTTTTTTATTTTTATTTTTGAAGAATAAGTTAGTTCTTCATTTGCAAGCGAAAAAGAATAGAATACAAGATGAAGTCCTCTCATCGAAACAGATGAAAGAGATTTCAAAGGGGATAATCCCTTTCAACAGAAAGGACCCTAGCAAAAAACTGGCCCACAGCCCGGGCGGCAAGCTAAAACTCATCAGAATGAAAAAGAAAATCCATTTCCAGTGCATTGATTCGAAGAAGAGGAACTCTATGACGGATAACCTTTTTACTAAACCGAATTGTGAAAGGATGTAAAGTAGAGAACCGAATCTCTTCGAACTGCTCCATGCTTGACACTATCTTTCGGACTTTAAATCTCTCAATCCGTGGAGAATGTGATCGACAGCGCATAATGTGGAGGAGAGCTGAATCTACTTCAACGGAAAGTCGCTGAACCAAATGTGGAATGAACCTGTAGGCTACAAACGTCATTTCACGCAATTCATAGACTGGGGATGCGCTCTGAAAAATTCTTTGATTTTTTTTACTTCAAAACGGGTTTCAAGAAAAATAGGGTTGAAGAGCTAAAATGTTGGGACTCCGCCCCGTTTCCGACGGACAAAAGAATCTTGTTGCAATCAATAGCCCGTATTTGAATAAAAGCGCGTGCCGGACGACTCTAGGTCATATCGGGGTATTACGGCCGAGTCTTTTGTTCGAAATGCGTTTACAACGATTCTATGCCGAAATACGCGTTTCATGATAATCTGAGATACTTTTCGCTTTAAAAAGGGTTTCAGGCCATTCAAGGGCAAGGAACGCATTGCACGAGCTTCAGGGATGTTTGGGTCTGAAAAACGTTCTTCGAGTAGTTCCTACTCTATTTTATTATGAAACCTCGTTCGATGTGAGTCTAGGAAAACACTGGCTCCAAGCCGCATTTCACAAAGTCCACGGTTGAAGGAAACGCTCTAAGAATTCCGGGGAATTCTTTTTCCTCTAAGATGGGATTCGGGCAAATTTGAACTTGAGAACTTATCTCGCGGGGTCTGGTGCCGTTGTTGAATGAGAGCCGTATTTGTTGTAATCAATAGACTACGTTTTGATAGAAACGCGTCATGGATGATTCTAGCGCATTTCTGGGGGGGCGTTGTTGTCTCCACTTTTGGTTTGAAATGCATTTCATACGATTCTGGGCCGAAATACACATTTTATGATATTTTGAGCAACGTTTTGCTTTAAAATAAGTTTCATGAGATTCTAGGGTTAGGAAAGAAATGCGAGGGTTCAAGGTTTTGTAAGACTGAATCCCGTCCTTCGGACAGTTTGTTTGGAATTTTTTGGCGGCACTCGGAAAATGTAGGTTGTAAACCGCGTCTCAGGCAACTCGTGGTTGGATGATGCGCTCTGAAAAATACAGTAATTTTTTTATCTTTCGTTTTTATTTTTTTTTCAAGAATATGTTAGTTCTTCCAGTTCTCAAACAATACTGTACAGAAAAGGAAGTCTCCCATATGGATGATGATTTCAAAGGGGCATACCCTCTAATTACAAACGAGAAATATAAAGCAATAAATAAATACTATCCAAATTATTCTTTTTTTTTTTTTTTTTTGGAAGAGTAAGCGAGTTCTTCATTTTCTCAAAAGTAAAGAATAGAATACAAAGAGGAAACCGATCATCAAAACAGATGAAAGATTTGAAAGGGGCATACCCCTTACAACAGAAAGCAAACTAGCAAAAAACTTGCCCACAGCCCGGGCAGCAAGCTAAAGCTCAACTAAATTAAAAAGAAAATCCATTTCCAGTGCATTGATTCGAATAGGGGGAGCTCGATGACGGATAACCTTTTTACTGAACCGAATTGTGAGAGGATGTAAAGTAGAGAACTGAATGTCTTCAAAACACTGAATGCTGGACACGATCTTTCGCACTTTAAATCTCGCGATCCATGGAGACTGTGATGGACAACGCATACCGTGGAGGAGAGCTGAATCCGCTTCAAGGGAAAGTCGTTGAACCATATGTGGAATGATCTCCACAACGTTCAACGCGGCCCCATAGTAATCGAGGGAAGATTCAATGGCACCATACAGTGGTTGACATACATCACTCCAAAGGAGACCCACTGCCATGTTTCTGATTGTACAAATGGAAAATCTCCACCCTGGATGAACAACAGGCACAACATAGGAGTGGAAGTGCTGCCCGCGTAGGGGAAGATTCCAATGGCTGGAAATACCATCAGGTAAGGTAATTCCGAGATGTAAAATGCGAGTTTGGATTGTGTTAAGAACGAGATGCACCACATTCATAGCTGATTGAGTCTGCAATCTGAAGATGCGCCAATTCCTTTCACGCCGTATATGCCACACAAATGCAGAAAAAAGAAGTTTACCCAGAGTTTGTAGTCCTGCGCGATTAGGATTGAGCCGGAGTGTAATTGACTCCACTAAATCAGTACCTGAATCACACTCATTGGGAGGAAGATTAATCGTTTGAAGAAGCAAATTCCACACTAGTTGACAAAATGGGCACGTGATAAATAGGGGCTGTCTCCCAAGTACAATCACATAGTACACAGCAAGAGTCGCAAGAAACATTCCTCTCCAAGAGGAAATCCTTTGTTTTCAGTTTGCCCCTGAGGAGCATCCAAGCACAGATTGAGTGCTTTTTTATACAGCCCGGAAACCATACCAACGCACTCTAGTGCAGGTTTTGGCTGGTCAAATTGTTTGGCAAATGATATGCAGATTTAAGAGTGAAGCAACCAGTCTCTTCGAGGGTCCAAACAATCTCATCATCAAAAGCTGAACAAGGCCTTGCTTCCAAAGGGATTTTGGTAAGTATGTCCATTAGATCATGAGAAGTTGGTTGTGGGAATTGCCAGCCCCCATTGGCTATGAAATGATGAACATATAGATTAGCCCCCATCCCTAGATCATATATCGGTCACCATAGCAATCCTTCAAACGACCTTCCCGTAGCCAAGGGTCATTCCAGAACTTTGTTTGATGACCATTTCCAATCAAATATTTGACATGAGGTAATGCCATTTTACGAAGAGCCAGGATACCCTTCCGACCCCAAGAAGCGTCCTTTGGACTGGGGACATCCCAGAAAGAGCTCCCACGAAGGCAATTTGCATGAATCAAAAAATTCCAACAAGTCGGTTTTTTTTATTTTTATTTTTGAAGAATAAGTTAGTTCTTCATTTGCAAGCGAAAAAGAATAGAATACAAGATGAAGTCCTCTCATCGAAACAGATGAAAGAGATTTCAAAGGGGATAATCCCTTTCAACAGAAAGGACCCTAGCAAAAAACTGGCCCACAGCCCGGGCGGCAAGCTAAAACTCATCAGAATGAAAAAGAAAATCCATTTCCAGTGCATTGATTCGAAGAAGAGGAACTCTATGACGGATAACCTTTTTACTAAACCGAATTGTGAAAGGATGTAAAGTAGAGAACCGAATCTCTTCGAACTGCTCCATGCTTGACACTATCTTTCGGACTTTAAATCTCTCAATCCGTGGAGAATGTGATCGACAGCGCATAATGTGGAGGAGAGCTGAATCTACTTCAACGGAAAGTCGCTGAACCAAATGTGGAATGAACCTGTAGGCTACAAACGTCATTTCACGCAATTCATAGACTGGGGATGCGCTCTGAAAAATTCTTTGATTTTTTTTACTTCAAAACGGGTTTCAAGAAAAATAGGGTTGAAGAGCTAAAATGTTGGGACTCCGCCCCGTTTCCGACGGACAAAAGAATCTTGTTGCAATCAATAGCTCGTATTTGAATAAAAGCGCGTGCCGGACGACTCTAGGTCATATCGGGGTATTACGGCCGAGTCTTTTGTTCGAAATGCGTTTACAACGATTCTATGCCGAAATACGCGTTTCATGATAATCTGAGATACTTTTCGCTTTAAAAAGGGTTTCAGGCCATTCAAGGGCAAGGAACGCATTGCACGAGCTTCAGGGATGTTTGGGTCTGAAAAACGTTCTTCGAGTAGTTCCTACTCTATTTTATTATGAAACCTCGTTCGATGTGAGTCTAGGAAAACACTGGCTCCAAGCCGCATTTCACAAAGTCCACGGTTGAAGGAAACGCTCTAAGAATTCCGGGGAATTCTTTTTCCTCTAAGATGGGATTCGGGCAAATTTGAACTTGAGAACTTATCTCGCGGGGTCTGGTGCCGTTGTTGAATGAGAGCCGTATTTGTTGTAATCAATAGACTACGTTTTGATAGAAACGCGTCATGGATGATTCTAGCGCATTTCTGGGGGGGCGTTGTTGTCTCCACTTTTGGTTTGAAATGCATTTCATACGATTCTGGGCCGAAATACACATTTTATGATATTTTGAGCAACGTTTTGCTTTAAAATAAGTTTCATGAGATTCTAGGGTTAGGAAAGAAATGCGAGGGTTCAAGGTTTTGTAAGACTGAATCCCGTCCTTCGGACAGTTTGTTTGGAATTTTTTGGCGGCACTCGGAAAATGTAGGTTGTAAACCGCGTCTCAGGCAACTCGTGGTTGGATGATGCGCTCTGAAAAATACAGTAATTTTTTTATCTTTCGTTTTTATTTTTTTTTCAAGAATATGTTAGTTCTTCCAGTTCTCAAACAATACTGTACAGAAAAGGAAGTCTCCCATATGGATGATGATTTCAAAGGGGCATACCCTCTAATTACAAACGAGAAATATAAAGCAATAAATAAATACTATCCAAATTATTCTTTTTTTTTTTTTTTTTTGGAAGAGTAAGCGAGTTCTTCATTTTCTCAAAAGTAAAGAATAGAATACAAAGAGGAAACCGATCATCAAAACAGATGAAAGATTTGAAAGGGGCATACCCCTTACAACAGAAAGCAAACTAGCAAAAAACTTGCCCACAGCCCGGGCAGCAAGCTAAAGCTCAACTAAATTAAAAAGAAAATCCATTTCCAGTGCATTGATTCGAATAGGGGGAGCTCGATGACGGATAACCTTTTTACTGAACCGAATTGTGAGAGGATGTAAAGTAGAGAACTGAATGTCTTCAAAACACTGAATGCTGGACACGATCTTTCGCACTTTAAATCTCGCGATCCATGGAGACTGTGATGGACAACGCATACCGTGGAGGAGAGCTGAATCCGCTTCAAGGGAAAGTCGTTGAACCATATGTGGAATGATCTCCACAACGTTCAACGCGGCCCCATAGTAATCGAGGGAAGATTCAATGGCACCATACAGTGGTTGACATACATCACTCCAAAGGAGACCCACTGCCATGTTTCTGATTGTACAAATGGAAAATCTCCACCCTGGATGAACAACAGGCACAACATAGGAGTGGAAGTGCTGCCCGCGTAGGGGAAGATTCCAATGGCTGGAAATACCATCAGGTAAGGTAATTCCGAGATGTAAAATGCGAGTTTGGATTGTGTTAAGAACGAGATGCACCACATTCATAGCTGATTGAGTCTGCAATCTGAAGATGCGCCAATTCCTTTCACGCCGTATATGCCACACAAATGCAGAAAAAAGAAGTTTACCCAGAGTTTGTAGTCCTGCGCGATTAGGATTGAGCCGGAGTGTAATTGACTCCACTAAATCAGTACCTGAATCACACTCATTGGGAGGAAGATTAATCGTTTGAAGAAGCAAATTCCACACTAGTTGACAAAATGGGCACGTGATAAATAGGGGCTGTCTCCCAAGTACAATCACATAGTACACAGCAAGAGTCGCAAGAAACATTCCTCTCCAAGAGGAAATCCTTTGTTTTCAGTTTGCCCCTGAGGAGCATCCAAGCACAGATTGAGTGCTTTTTTATACAGCCCGGAAACCATACCAACGCACTCTAGTGCAGGTTTTGGCTGGTCAAATTGTTTGGCAAATGATATGCAGATTTAAGAGTGAAGCAACCAGTCTCTTCGAGGGTCCAAACAATCTCATCATCAAAAGCTGAACAAGGCCTTGCTTCCAAAGGGATTTTGGTAAGTATGTCCATTAGATCATGAGAAGTTGGTTGTGGGAATTGCCAGCCCCCATTGGCTATGAAATGATGAACATATAGATTAGCCCCCATCCCTAGATCATATATCGGTCACCATAGCAATCCTTCAAACGACCTTCCCGTAGCCAAGGGTCATTCCAGAACTTTGTTTGATGACCATTTCCAATCAAATATTTGACATGAGGTAATGCCATTTTACGAAGAGCCAGGATACCCTTCCGACCCCAAGAAGCGTCCTTTGGACTGGGGACATCCCAGAAAGAGCTCCCACGAAGGCAATTTGCATGAATCAAAAAATTCCAACAAGTCGGTTTTTTTTATTTTTATTTTTGAAGAATAAGTTAGTTCTTCATTTGCAAGCGAAAAAGAATAGAATACAAGATGAAGTCCTCTCATCGAAACAGATGAAAGAGATTTCAAAGGGGATAATCCCTTTCAACAGAAAGGACCCTAGCAAAAAACTGGCCCACAGCCCGGGCGGCAAGCTAAAACTCATCAGAATGAAAAAGAAAATCCATTTCCAGTGCATTGATTCGAAGAAGAGGAACTCTATGACGGATAACCTTTTTACTAAACCGAATTGTGAAAGGATGTAAAGTAGAGAACCGAATCTCTTCGAACTGCTCCATGCTTGACACTATCTTTCGGACTTTAAATCTCTCAATCCGTGGAGAATGTGATCGACAGCGCATAATGTGGAGGAGAGCTGAATCTACTTCAACGGAAAGTCGCTGAACCAAATGTGGAATGAACCTGTAGGCTACAAACGTCATTTCACGCAATTCATAGACTGGGGATGCGCTCTGAAAAATTCTTTGATTTTTTTTACTTCAAAACGGGTTTCAAGAAAAATAGGGTTGAAGAGCTAAAATGTTGGGACTCCGCCCCGTTTCCGACGGACAAATGAATCTCGTTGCAATCAATAGCCCGTATTTGAATAAAAGCGCGTGCCGGACGACTCTAGGTCATATCGGGGTATTACGGCCGAGTCTTTTGTTCGAAATGCGTTTACAACGATTCTATGCCGAAATACGCGTTTCATGATAATCTGAGATACTTTTCGCTTTAAAAAGGGTTTCAGGCCATTCAAGGGCAAGGAACGCATTGCACGAGCTTCAGGGATGTTTGGGTCTGAAAAACGTTCTTCGGGTAGTTCCTAATCTATTTTATTATGAAACCTCGTTCGATGTGAGTCTAGGAAAACACTGGCTCCAAGCCGCATTTCACAAAGTCCACGGTTGAAGGAAACGCTCTAAGAATTCCGGGGAATTCTTTTTCCTCTAAGATGGGATTCGGGCAAATTTGAACTTGAGAACTTATCTCGCGGGGTCTGGTGCCGTTGTTGAATGAGAGCCGTATTTGTTGTAATCAATAGACTACGTTTTGATAGAAACGCGTCATGGATGATTCTAGCGCATTTCTGGGGGGGCGTTGTTGTCTCCACTTTTGGTTTGAAATGCATTTCATACGATTCTGGGCCGAAATACACATTTTATGATATTTTGAGCAACGTTTTGCTTTAAAATAAGTTTCATGAGATTCTAGGGTTAGGAAAGAAATGCGAGGGTTCAAGGTTTTGTAAGACTGAATCCCGTCCTTCGGACAGTTTGTTTGGAATTTTTTGGCGGCACTCGGAAAATGTAGGTTGTAAACCGCGTCTCAGTCAACTCGTGGTTGGATGATGCGCTCTGAAAAATACAGTAATTTTTTTATCTTTCGTTTTTATTTTTTTTTCAAGAATATGTTAGTTCTTCCAGTTCTCAAACAATACTGTACAGAAAAGGAAGTCTCCCATATGGATGATGATTTCAAAGGGGCATACCCTCTAATTACAAACGAGAAATATAAAGCAATAAATAAATACTATCCAAATTATTCTTTTTTTTTTTTTTTTTTGAAGAGTAAGCGAGTTCTTCATTTTCTCAAAAGTAAAGAATAGAATACAAAGAGGAAACCGATCATCAAAACAGATGAAAGATTTGAAAGGGGCATACCCCTTACAACAGAAAGCAAACTAGCAAAAAACTTGCCCACAGCCCGGGCAGCAAGCTAAAGCTCAACTAAATTAAAAAGAAAATCCATTTCCAGTGCATTGATTCGAATAGGGGGAGCTCGATGACGGATAACCTTTTTACTGAACCGAATTGTGAGAGGATGTAAAGTAGAGAACTGAATGTCTTCAAAACACTGAATGCTGGACACGATCTTTCGCACTTTAAATCTCGCGATCCATGGAGACTGTGATGGACAACGCATACCGTGGAGGAGAGCTGAATCCGCTTCAAGGGAAAGTCGTTGAACCATATGTGGAATGATCTCCACAACGTTCAACGCGGCCCCATAGTAATCGAGGGAAGATTCAATGGCACCATACAGTGGTTGACATACATCACTCCAAAGGAGACCCACTGCCATGTTTCTGATTGTACAAATGGAAAATCTCCACCCTGGATGAACAACAGGCACAACATAGGAGTGGAAGTGCTGCCCGCGTAGGGGAAGATTCCAATGGCTGGAAATACCATCAAGTAAGGTAATTCCGAGATGTAAAATGCGAGTTTGGATGGTGTTAAGAACGAGATGCACCACATTCATAGCTGATTGAGTCTGCAATCTGAAGATGCGCCAATTCCTTTCACGCCGTATATGCCACACAAATGCAGAAAAAAGAAGTTTACCCAGAGTTTGTAGTCCTGCGCGATTAGGATTGAGCCGGAGTGTAATTGACTCCACTAAATCAGTACCTGAATCACACTCATTGGGAGGAAGATTAATCATTTGAAGAAGCAAATTCCACACTAGTTGACAAAATGGGCACGTGATAAACAGGGGCTGTCTCCCAAGTACAATCACATAGTACACAGCAAGAGTCGCAAGAAACATTCCTCTCCAAGAGGAAATCCTTTGTTTTCAGTTTGCCCCTGAGGAGCATCCAAGCACAGATTGAGTGCTTTTTTATACAGCCCGGAAACCATACCAACGCACTCTAGTGCAGGTTTTGGCTGGTCAAATTGTTTGGCAAATGATATGCAGATTTAAGAGTGAAGCAACCAGTCTCTTCGAGGGTCCAAACAACCTCATCATCAAAAGCTGAACAAGGCCTTGCTTCCAAAGGGATTTTGGTAAGTATGTCCATTAGATCATGAGAAGTTGGTTGTGGGAATTGCCAGCCCCCATTGGCTATGAAATGATGAACATATAGATTAGCCCCCATCCCTAGATCATATATCGGTCACCATAGCAAACCTTCAAACGACCTTCCCGTAGCCAAGGGTCATTCCAGAACTTTGTTTGATGACCATTTCCAATCAAATATTTGACATGAGGTAATGCCATTTTACGAAGAGCCAGGATACCCTTCCGACCCCAAGAAGCGTCCTTTGGACTGGGGACATCCCAGAAAGAGCTCCCACGAAGGCAATTTGCATGAATCAAAAAATTCCAACAAGTCGGTTTTTTTTACTTTTATTTTTGAAGAATAAGTTAGTTCTTCATTTGCAAGCGAAAAAGAATAGAATACAAGATGAAGTCCTCTCATCGAAACAGATGAAAGAGATTTCAAAGGGGATAATCCCTTTCAACAGAAAGGACCCTAGCAAAAAACTGGCCCACAGCCCGGGCGGCAAGCTAAAACTCATCAGAATGAAAAAGAAAATCCATTTCCAGTGCATTGATTCGAAGAAGAGGAACTCTATGACGGATAACCTTTTTACTAAACCGAATTGTGAAAGGATGTAAAGTAGAGAACCGAATCTCTTCGAACTGCTCCATGCTTGACACTATCTTTCGGACTTTAAATCTCTCAATCCGTGGAGAATGTGATCGACATCGCATAATGTGGAGGAGAGCTGAATCTACTTCAACGGAAAGTCGCTGAACCAAATGTGGAATGAACCTGTAGGCTACAAACGTCATTTCACGCAATTCATAGACTGGGGATGCGCTCTGAAAAATTCTTTGAATTTTTTTACTTCAAAACGGGTTTCAAGAAAAATAGGGTTGAAGAGCTAAAATGTTGGGACTCCGCCCCGTTTCCGACGGACAAAAGAATCTTGTTGCAATCAATAGCCCGTATTTGAATAAAAGCGCGTGCCGGACGACTCTAGGTCATATCGGGGTATTACGGCCGAGTCTTTTGTTCGAAATGCGTTTACAACGATTCTATGCCGAAATACGCGTTTCATGATAATCTGAGATACTTTTCGCTTTAAAAAGGGTTTCAGGCCATTCAAGGGCAAGGAACGCATTGCACGAGCTTCAGGGATGTTTGGGTCTGAAAAACGTTCTTCGGGTAGTTCCTAATCTATTTTATTATGAAACCTCGTTCGATGTGAGTCTAGGAAAACACTGGCTCCAAGCCGCATTTCACAAAGTCCACGGTTGAAGGAAACGCTCTAAGAATTCCGGGGAATTCTTTTTCCTCTAAGATGGGATTCGGGCAAATTTGAACTTGAGAACTTATCTCGCGGGGTCTGGTGCCGTTGTTGAATGAGAGCCGTATTTGTTGTAATCAATAGACTACGTTTTGATAGAAACGCGTCATGGATGATTCTAGCGCATTTCTGGGGGGGCGTTGTTGTCTCCACTTTTGGTTTGAAATGCATTTCATACGATTCTGGGCCGAAATACACATTTTATGATATTTTGAGCAACGTTTTTGCTTTAAAATAAGTTTCATGAGATTCTAGGGTTAGGAAAGAAATGCGAGGGTTCAAGGTTTTGTAAGACTGAATCCCGTCCTTCGGACAGTTTGTTTGGAATTTTTTGGCGGCACTCGGAAAATGTAGGTTGTAAACCGCGTCTCAGGCAACTCGTGGTTGGATGATGCGCTCTGAAAAATACAGTAATTTTTTTATCTTTCGTTTTTATTTTTTTTTCAAGAATATGTTAGTTCTTCCAGTTCTCAAACAATACTGTACAGAAAAGGAAGTCTCCTATATGGATGATGATTTCAAAGGGGCATACCCTCTAATTACAAACGAGAAATATAAAGCAATAAATAAATACTATCCAAATTATTCTTTTTTTTTTTTTTTTTGAAGAGTAAGCGAGTTCTTCATTTTCTCAAAAGTAAAGAATAGAATACAAAGAGGAAACCGATCATCAAAACAGATGAAAGATTTGAAAGGGGCATACCCCTTACAACAGAAAGCAAACTAGCAAAAAACTTGCCCACAGCCCGGGCAGCAAGCTAAAGCTCAACTAAATTAAAAAGAAAATCCATTTCCAGTGCATTGATTCGAATAGGGGGAGCTCGATGACGGATAACCTTTTTACTGAACCGAATTGTGAGAGGATGTAAAGTAGAGAACTGAATGTCTTCAAAACACTGAATGCTGGACACGATCTTTCGCACTTTAAATCTCGCGATCCATGGAGACTGTGATGGACAACGCATACCGTGGAGGAGAGCTGAATCCGCTTCAAGGGAAAGTCGTTGAACCATATGTGGAATGATCTCCACAACGTTCAACGCGGCCCCATAGTAATCGAGGGAAGATTCAATGGCACCATACAGTGGTTGACATACATCACTCCAAAGGAGACCCACTGCCATGTTTCTGATTGTACAAATGGAAAATCTCCACCCTGGATGAACAACAGGCACAACATAGGAGTGGAAGTGCTGCCCGCGTAGGGGAAGATTCCAATGGCTGGAAATACCATCAAGTAAGGTAATTCCGAGATGTAAAATGCGAGTTTGGATGGTGTTAAGAACGAGATGCACCACATTCATAGCTGATTGAGTCTGCAATCTGAAGATGCGCCAATTCCTTTCACGCCGTATATGCCACACAAATGCAGAAAAAAGAAGTTTACCCAGAGTTTGTAGTCCTGCGCGATTAGGATTGAGCCGGAGTGTAATTGACTCCACTAAATCAGTACCTGAATCACACTCATTGGGAGGAAGATTAATCATTTGAAGAAGCAAATTCCACACTAGTTGACAAAATGGGCACGTGATAAACAGGGGCTGTCTCCCAAGTACAATCACATAGTACACAGCAAGAGTCGCAAGAAACATTCCTCTCCAAGAGGAAATCCTTTGTTTTCAGTTTGCCCCTGAGGAGCATCCAAGCACAGATTGAGTGCTTTTTTATACAGCCCGGAAACCATACCAACGCACTCTAGTGCAGGTTTTGGCTGGTCAAATTGTTTGGCAAATGATATGCAGATTTAAGAGTGAAGCAACCAGTCTCTTCGAGGGTCCAAACAACCTCATCATCAAAAGCTGAACAAGGCCTTGCTTCCAAAGGGATTTTGGTAAGTATGTCCATTAGATCATGAGAAGTTGGTTGTGGGAATTGCCAGCCCCCATTGGCTATGAAATGATGAACATATAGATTAGCCCCCATCCCTAGATCATATATCGGTCACCATAGCAAACCTTCAAACGACCTTCCCGTAGCCAAGGGTCATTCCAGAACTTTGTTTGATGACCATTTCCAATCAAATATTTGACATGAGGTAATGCCATTTTACGAAGAGCCAGGATACCCTTCCGACCCCAAGAAGCGTCCTTTGGACTGGGGACATCCCAGAAAGAGCTCCCACGAAGGCAATTTGCATGAATCAAAAAATTCCAACAAGTCGGTTTTTTTTACTTTTATTTTTGAAGAATAAGTTAGTTCTTCATTTGCAAGCGAAAAAGAATAGAATACAAGATGAAGTCCTCTCATCGAAACAGATGAAAGAGATTTCAAAGGGGATAATCCCTTTCAACAGAAAGGACCCTAGCAAAAAACTGGCCCACAGCCCGGGCGGCAAGCTAAAACTCATCAGAATGAAAAAGAAAATCCATTTCCAGTGCATTGATTCGAAGAAGAGGAACTCTATGACGGATAACCTTTTTACTAAACCGAATTGTGAAAGGATGTAAAGTAGAGAACCGAATCTCTTCGAACTGCTCCATGCTTGACACTATCTTTCGGACTTTAAATCTCTCAATCCGTGGAGAATGTGATCGACATCGCATAATGTGGAGGAGAGCTGAATCTACTTCAACGGAAAGTCGCTGAACCAAATGTGGAATGAACCTGTAGGCTACAAACGTCATTTCACGCAATTCATAGACTGGGGATGCGCTCTGAAAAATTCTTTGAATTTTTTTACTTCAAAACGGGTTTCAAGAAAAATAGGGTTGAAGAGCTAAAATGTTGGGACTCCGCCCCGTTTCCGACGGACAAAAGAATCTTGTTGCAATCAATAGCCCGTATTTGAATAAAAGCGCGTGCCGGACGACTCTAGGTCATATCGGGGTATTACGGCCGAGTCTTTTGTTCGAAATGCGTTTACAACGATTCTATGCCGAAATACGCGTTTCATGATAATCTGAGATACTTTTCGCTTTAAAAAGGGTTTCAGGCCATTCAAGGGCAAGGAACGCATTGCACGAGCTTCAGGGATGTTTGGGTCTGAAAAACGTTCTTCGGGTAGTTCCTAATCTATTTTATTATGAAACCTCGTTCGATGTGAGTCTAGGAAAACACTGGCTCCAAGCCGCATTTCACAAAGTCCACGGTTGAAGGAAACGCTCTAAGAATTCCGGGGAATTCTTTTTCCTCTAAGATGGGATTCGGGCAAATTTGAACTTGAGAACTTATCTCGCGGGGTCTGGTGCCGTTGTTGAATGAGAGCCGTATTTGTTGTAATCAATAGACTACGTTTTGATAGAAACGCGTCATGGATGATTCTAGCGCATTTCTGGGGGGGCGTTGTTGTCTCCACTTTTGGTTTGAAATGCATTTCATACGATTCTGGGCCGAAATACACATTTTATGATATTTTGAGCAACGTTTTTGCTTTAAAATAAGTTTCATGAGATTCTAGGGTTAGGAAAGAAATGCGAGGGTTCAAGGTTTTGTAAGACTGAATCCCGTCCTTCGGACAGTTTGTTTGGAATTTTTTGGCGGCACTCGGAAAATGTAGGTTGTAAACCGCGTCTCAGGCAACTCGTGGTTGGATGATGCGCTCTGAAAAATACAGTAATTTTTTTATCTTTCGTTTTTATTTTTTTTTCAAGAATATGTTAGTTCTTCCAGTTCTCAAACAATACTGTACAGAAAAGGAAGTCTCCTATATGGATGATGATTTCAAAGGGGCATACCCTCTAATTACAAACGAGAAATATAAAGCAATAAATAAATACTATCCAAATTATTCTTTTTTTTTTTTTTTTTGAAGAGTAAGCGAGTTCTTCATTTTCTCAAAAGTAAAGAATAGAATACAAAGAGGAAACCGATCATCAAAACAGATGAAAGATTTGAAAGGGGCATACCCCTTACAACAGAAAGCAAACTAGCAAAAAACTTGCCCACAGCCCGGGCAGCAAGCTAAAGCTCAACTAAATTAAAAAGAAAATCCATTTCCAGTGCATTGATTCGAATAGGGGGAGCTCGATGACGGATAACCTTTTTACTGAACCGAATTGTGAGAGGATGTAAAGTAGAGAACTGAATGTCTTCAAAACACTGAATGCTGGACACGATCTTTCGCACTTTAAATCTCGCGATCCATGGAGACTGTGATGGACAACGCATACCGTGGAGGAGAGCTGAATCCGCTTCAAGGGAAAGTCGTTGAACCATATGTGGAATGATCTCCACAACGTTCAACGCGGCCCCATAGTAATCGAGGGAAGATTCAATGGCACCATACAGTGGTTGACATACATCACTCCAAAGGAGACCCACTGCCATGTTTCTGATTGTACAAATGGAAAATCTCCACCCTGGATGAACAACAGGCACAACATAGGAGTGGAAGTGCTGCCCGCGTAGGGGAAGATTCCAATGGCTGGAAATACCATCAGGTAAGGTAATTCCGAGATGTAAAATGCGAGTTTGGATTGTGTTAAGAACGAGATGCACCACATTCATAGCTGATTGAGTCTGCAATCTGAAGATGCGCCAATTCCTTTCACGCCGTATATGCCACACAAATGCAGAAAAAAGAAGTTTACCCAGAGTTTGTAGTCCTGCGCGATTAGGATTGAGCCGGAGTGTAATTGACTCCGCTAAATCAGTACCTGAATCACACTCATTGGGAGGAAGATTAATCGTTTGAAGAAGCAAATTCCACACTAGTTGACAAAATGGGCACGTGATAAACAGGGGCTGTCTCCCAAGTACAATCACATAGTACACAGCAAGAGTCGCAAGAAACATTCCTCTCCAAGAGGAAATCCTTTGTTTTCAGTTTGCCCCTGAGGAGCATCCAAGCACAGATTGAGTGCTTTTTTATACAGCCCGGAAACCATACCAACGCACTCTAGTGCAGGTTTTGGCTGGTCAAATTGTTTGGCAAATGATATGCAGATTTAAGAGTGAAGCAACCAGTCTCTTCGAGGGTCCAAACAATCTCATCATCAAAAGCTGAACAAGGCCTTGCTTCCAAAGGGATTTTGGTAAGTATGTCCATTAGATCATGAGAAGTTGGTTGTGGGAATTGCCAGCCCCCATTGGCTATGAAATGATGAACATATAGAGTAGCCCCCATCCCTAGATCATATATCGGTCACCATAGCAATCCTTCAAACGACCTTCCCGTAGCCAAGGGTCATTCCAGAACTTTGTTTGATGACCATTTCCAATCAAATATTTGACATGAGGTAATGCCATTTTACGAAGAGCCAGGATACCCTTCCGACCCCAAGAAGCGTCCTTTGGACTGGGGACATCCCAGAAAGAGCTCCCGCGAAGGCAATTTGCATGAATCAAAAAATTCCAACAAGTCGGTTTTTTTTATTTTTATTTTTGAAGAATAAGTTAGTTCTTCATTTGCAAGCGAAAAAGAATAGAATACAAGATGAAGTCCTCTCATCGAAACAGATGAAAGAGATTTCAAAGGGGATAATCCCTTTCAACAGAAAGGACCCTAGCAAAAAACTGGCCCACAGCCCGGGCGGCAAGCTAAAACTCATCAGAATGAAAAAGAAAATCCATTTCCAGTGCATTGATTCGAAGAAGAGGAACTCTATGACGGATAACCTTTTTACTAAACCGAATTGTGAAAGGATGTAAAGTAGAGAACCGAATCTCTTCGAACTGCTCCATGCTTGACACTATCTTTCGGACTTTAAATCTCTCAATCCGTGGAGAATGTGATCGACAGCGCATAATGTGGAGGAGAGCTGAATCTACTTCAACGGAAAGTCGCTGAACCAAATGTGGGATGAACCTGTAGGCTACAAACGTCATTTCACGCAATTCATAGACTGGGGATGCGCTCTGAAAAATTCTTTGATTTTTTTTACTTCAAAACGGGTTTCAAGAAAAATAGGGTTGAAGAGCTAAAATGTTGGGACTCCGCCCCGTTTCCGACGGACAAAAGAATCTTGTTGCAATCAATAGCCCGTATTTGAATAAAAGCGCGTGCCGGACGACTCTAGGTCATATCGGGGTATTACGGCCGAGTCTTTTGTTCGAAATGCGTTTACAACGATTCTATGCCGAAATACGCGTTTCATGATAATCTGAGATACTTTTCGCTTTAAAAAGGGTTTCAGGCCATTCAAGGGCAAGGAACGCATTGCACGAGCTTCAGGGATGTTTGGGTCTGAAAAACGTTCTTCGGGTAGTTCCTAATCTATTTTATTATGAAACCTCGTTCCATGTGAGTCTAGGAAAACACTGGCTCCAAGCCGCATTTCACAAAGTCCACGGTTGAAGGAAACGCTCTAAGAATTCCGGGGAATTCTTTTTCCTCTAAGATGGGATTCGGGCAAATTTGAACTTGAGAACTTATCTCGCGGGGTCTGGTGCCGTTGTTGAATGAGAGCCGTATTTGTTGTAATCAATAGACTACGTTTTGATAAAAACGCGTCATGGATGATTCTAGCGCATTTCTGGGGGGGCGTTGTTGTCTCCACTTTTGGTTTGAAATGCATTTCATACGATTCTGGGCCGAAATACACATTTTATGATATTTTGAGCAACGTTTTTGCTTTAAAATAAGTTTCATGAGATTCTAGGGTTAGGAAAGAAATGCGAGGGTTCAAGGTTTTGTAAGACTGAATCCCGTCCTTCGGACAGTTTGTTTGGAATTT
This sequence comes from Persea americana, assembly GCA_029852735.1. Classification (NCBI taxonomy): domain Eukaryota; kingdom Viridiplantae; phylum Streptophyta; class Magnoliopsida; order Laurales; family Lauraceae; genus Persea; species Persea americana. The sequence goes on from CM056817.1 coordinate 25,666,746, forward strand.
TTTGGCGGCACTCGGAAAATGTAGGTTGTAAACCGCGTCTCAGGCAACTCGTGGTTGGATGATGCGCTCTGAAAAATACAGTAATTTTTTTATCTTTCGTTTTTATTTTTTTTTCAAGAATATGTTAGTTCTTCCAGTTCTCAAACAATACTGTACAGAAAAGGAAGTCTCCTATATGGATGATGATTTCAAAGGGGCATACCCTCTAATTACAAACGAGAAATATAAAGCAATAAATAAATACTATCCAAATTATTCTTTTTTTTTTTTTTTTTGAAGAGTAAGCGAGTTCTTCATTTTCTCAAAAGTAAAGAATAGAATACAAAGAGGAAACCGATCATCAAAACAGATGAAAGATTTGAAAGGGGCATACCCCTTACAACAGAAAGCAAACTAGCAAAAAACTTGCCCACAGCCCGGGCAGCAAGCTAAAGCTCAACTAAATTAAAAAGAAAATCCATTTCCAGTGCATTGATTCGAATAGGGGGAGCTCGATGACGGATAACCTTTTTACTGAACCGAATTGTGAGAGGATGTAAAGTAGAGAACTGAATGTCTTCAAAACACTGAATGCTGGACACGATCTTTCGCACTTTAAATCTCGCGATCCATGGAGACTGTGATGGACAACGCATACCGTGGAGGAGAGCTGAATCCGCTTCAAGGGAAAGTCGTTGAACCATATGTGGAATGATCTCCACAACGTTCAACGCGGCCCCATAGTAATCGAGGGAAGATTCAATGGCACCATACAGTGGTTGACATACATCACTCCAAAGGAGACCCACTGCCATGTTTCTGATTGTACAAATGGAAAATCTCCACCCTGGATGAACAACAGGCACAACATAGGAGTGGAAGTGCTGCCCGCGTAGGGGAAGATTCCAATGGCTGGAAATACCATCAGGTAAGGTAATTCTGAGATGTAAAATGCGAGTTTGGATTGTGTTAAGAACGAGATGCACCACATTCATAGCTGATTGAGTCTGCAATCTGAAGATGCGCCAATTCCTTTCACGCCGTATATGCCACACAAATGCAGAAAAAAGAAGTTTACCCAGAGTTTGTAGTCCTGCGCGATTAGGATTGAGCCGGAGTGTAATTGACTCCGCTAAATCAGTACCTGAATCACACTCATTGGGAGGAAGATTAATCGTTTGAAGAAGCAAATTCCACACTAGTTGACAAAATGGGCACGTGATAAACAGGGGCTGTCTCCCAAGTACAATCACATAGTACACAGCAAGAGTCGCAAGAAACATTCCTCTCCAAGAGGAAATCCTTTGTTTTCAGTTTGCCCCTGAGGAGCATCCAAGCACAGATTGAGTGCTTTTTTATACAGCCCGGAAACCATACCAACGCACTCTAGTGCAGGTTTTGGCTGGTCAAATTGTTTGGCAAATGATATGCAGATTTAAGAGTGAAGCAACCAGTCTCTTCGAGGGTCCAAACAATCTCATCATCAAAAGCTGAACAAGGCCTTGCTTCCAAAGGGATTTTGGTAAGTATGTCCATTAGATCATGAGAAGTTGGTTGTGGGAATTGCCAGCCCCCATTGGCTATGAAATGATGAACATATAGATTAGCCCCCATCCCTAGATCATATATCGGTCACCATAGCAATCCTTCAAACGACCTTCCCGTAGCCAAGGGTCATTCCAGAACTTTGTTTGATGACCATTTCCAATCAAATATTTGACATGAGGTAATGCCATTTTACGAAGAGCCAGGATACCCTTCCGACCCCAAGAAGCGTCCTTTGGACTGGGGACATCCCAGAAAGAGCTCCCACGAAGGCAATTTGCATGAATCAAAAAATTCCAACAAGTCGGTTTTTTTTATTTTTATTTTTGAAGAATAAGTTAGTTCTTCATTTGCAAGCGAAAAAGAATAGAATACAAGATGAAGTCCTCTCATCGAAACAGATGAAAGAGATTTCAAAGGGGATAATCCCTTTCAACAGAAAGGACCCTAGCAAAAAACTGGCCCACAGCCCGGGCGGCAAGCTAAAACTCATCAGAATGAAAAAGAAAATCCATTTCCAGTGCATTGATTCGAAGAAGAGGAACTCTATGACGGATAACCTTTTTACTAAACCGAATTGTGAAAGGATGTAAAGTAGAGAACCGAATCTCTTCGAACTGCTCCATGCTTGACACTATCTTTCGGACTTTAAATCTCTCAATCCGTGGAGAATGTGATCGACAGCGCATAATGTGGAGGAGAGCTGAATCTACTTCAACGGAAAGTCGCTGAACCAAATGTGGGATGAACCTGTAGGCTACAAACGTCATTTCACGCAATTCATAGACTGGGGATGCGCTCTGAAAAATTCTTTGATTTTTTTTACTTCAAAACGGGTTTCAAGAAAAATAGGGTTGAAGAGCTAAAATGTTGGGACTCCGCCCCGTTTCCGACGGACAAAAGAATCTTGTTGCAATCAATAGCCCGTATTTGAATAAAAGCGCGTGCCGGACGACTCTAGGTCATATCGGGGTATTACGGCCGAGTCTTTTGATCGAAATGCGTTTACAACGATTCTATGCCGAAATACGCGTTTCATGATAATCTGAGATACTTTTCGCCTTAAAAAGGGTTTCAGGCCATTCAAGGGCAAGGAACGCATTGCACGAGCTTCAGGGATGTTTGGGTCTGAAAAACGTTCTTCGGGTAGTTCCTAATCTATTTTATTATGAAACCTCGTTCGATGTGAGTCTAGGAAAACACTGGCTCCAAGCCGCATTTCACAAAGTCCACGGTTGAAGGAAACGCTCTAAGAATTCCGGGGAATTCTTTTTCCTCTAAGATGGGATTCGGGCAAATTTGAACTTGAGAACTTATCTCGCGGGGTCTGGTGCCGTTGTTGAATGAGAGCCGTATTTGTTGTAATCAATAGACTACGTTTTGATAGAAACGCGTCATGGATGATTCTAGCGCATTTCTGGGGGGGCGTTGTTGTCTCCACTTTTGGTTTGAAATGCATTTCATACGATTCTGGGCCGAAATACACATTTTATGATATTTTGAGCAACGTTTTGCTTTAAAATAAGTTTCATGAGATTCTAGGGTTAGGAAAGAAATGCGAGGGTTCAAGGTTTTGTAAGACTGAATCCCGTCCTTCGGACAGTTTGTTTGGAATCTTTTGGCGGCACTCGGAAAATGTAGGTTGTAAACCGCGTCTCAGGCAACTCGTGGTTGGATGATGCGCTCTGAAAAATACAGTAATTTTTTTATCTTTCGTTTTTATTTTTTTTTTCAAGAATATGTTAGTTCTTCCAGTTCTCAAACAATACTGTACAGAAAAGGAAGTCTCCCATATGGATGATGATTTCAAAGGGGCATACCCTCTAATTACAAACGAGAAATATAAAGCAATAAATAAATACTATCCAAATTATTCTTTTTTTTTTTTTTTTTTTGAAGAGTAAGCGAGTTCTTCATTTTCTCAAAAGTAAAGAATAGAATACAAAGAGGAAACCGATCATCAAAACAGATGAAAGATTTGAAAGGGGCATACCCCTTACAACAGAAAGCAAACTAGCAAAAAACTTGCCCACAGCCCGGGCAGCAAGCTAAAGCTCAACTAAATTAAAAAGAAAATCCATTTCCAGTGCATTGATTCGAATAGGGGGAGCTCGATGACGGATAACCTTTTTACTGAACCGAGTTGTGAGAGGATGTAAAGTAGAGAACTGAATGTCTTCAAAACACTGAATGCTGGACACGATCTTTCGCACTTTAAATCTCGCGATCCATGGAGACTGTGATGGACAACGCATACCGTGGAGGAGAGCTGAATCCGCTTCAAGGGAAAGTCGTTGAACCATATGTGGAATGATCTCCATAACGTTCAACGCGGCCCCATAGTAATCGAGGGAAGATTCAATGGCACCATACAGTGGTTGACATACATCACTCCAAAGGAGACCCACTGCCATGTTTCTGATTGTACAAATGGAAAATCTCCACCCTGGATGAACAACAGGCACAACATAGGAGTGGAAGTGCTGCCCGCGTAGGGGAAGATTCCAATGGCTGGAAATACCATCAGGTAAGGTAATTCCGAGATGTAAAATGCGAGTTTGGATTGTGTTAAGAACGAGATGCACCACATTCATAGCTGATTGAGTCTGCAATCTGAAGATGCGCCAATTCCTTTCACGCCGTATATGCCACACAAATGCAGAAAAAAGAAGTTTACCCAGAGTTTGTAGTCCTGCGCGATTAGGATTGAGCCGGAGTGTAATTGACTCCGCTAAATCAGTACCTGAATCACACTCATTGGGAGGAAGATTAATCGTTTGAAGAAGCAAATTCCACACTAGTTGACAAAATGGGCACGTGATAAACAGGGGCTGTCTCCCAAGTACAATCACATAGTACACAGCAAGAGTCGCAAGAAACATTCCTCTCCAAGAGGAAATCCTTTGTTTTCAGTTTGCCCCTGAGGAGCATCCAAGCACAGATTGAGTGCTTTTTTATACAGCCCGGAAACCATACCAACGCACTCTAGTGCAGGTTTTGGCTGGTCAAATTGTTTGGCAAATGATATGCAGATTTAAGAGTGAAGCAACCAGTCTCTTCGAGGGTCCAAACAATCTCATCATCAAAAGCTGAACAAGGCCTTGCTTCCAAAGGGATTTTGGTAAGTATGTCCATTAGATCATGAGAAGTTGGTTGTGGGAATTGCCAGCCCCCATTGGCTATGAAATGATGAACATATAGATTAGCCCCCATCCCTAGATCATATATCGGTCACCATAGCAATCCTTCAAACGACCTTCCCGTAGCCAAGGGTCATTCCAGAACTTTGTTTGATGACCATTTCCAATCAAATATTTGACATGAGGTAATGCCATTTTACGAAGAGCCAGGATACCCTTCCGACCCCAAGAAGCGTCCTTTGGACTGGGGACATCCCAGAAAGAGCTCCCACGAAGGCAATTTGCATGAATCAAAAAATTCCAACAAGTCGGTTTTTTTTATTTTTATTTTTGAAGAATAAGTTAGTTCTTCATTTGCAAGCGAAAAAGAATAGAATACAAGATGAAGTCCTCTCATCGAAACAGATGAAAGAGATTTCAAAGGGGATAATCCCTTTCAACAGAAAGGACCCTAGCAAAAAACTGGCCCACAGCCCGGGCGGCAAGCTAAAACTCATCAGAATGAAAAAGAAAATCCATTTCCAGTGCATTGATTCGAAGAAGAGGAACTCTATGACGGATAACCTTTTTACTAAACCGAATTGTGAAAGGATGTAAAGTAGAGAACCGAATCTCTTCGAACTGCTCCATGCTTGACACTATCTTTCGGACTTTAAATCTCTCAATCCGTGGAGAATGTGATCGACAGCGCATAATGTGGAGGAGAGCTGAATCTACTTCAACGGAAAGTCGCTGAACCAAATGTGGGATGAACCTGTAGGCTACAAACGTCATTTCACGCAATTCATAGACTGGGGATGCGCTCTGAAAAATTCTTTGATTTTTTTTACTTCAAAACGGGTTTCAAGAAAAATAGGGTTGAAGAGCTAAAATGTTGGGACTCCGCCCCGTTTCCGACGGACAAAAGAATCTTGTTGCAATCAATAGCCCGTATTTGAATAAAAGCGCGTGCCGGACGACTCTAGGTCATATCGGGGTATTACGGCCGAGTCTTTTGATCGAAATGCGTTTACAACGATTCTATGCCGAAATACGCGTTTCATGATAATCTGAGATACTTTTCGCCTTAAAAAGGGTTTCAGGCCATTCAAGGGCAAGGAACGCATTGCACGAGCTTCAGGGATGTTTGGGTCTGAAAAACGTTCTTCGGGTAGTTCCTAATCTATTTTATTATGAAACCTCGTTCGATGTGAGTCTAGGAAAACACTGGCTCCAAGCCGCATTTCACAAAGTCCACGGTTGAAGGAAACGCTCTAAGAATTCCGGGGAATTCTTTTTCCTCTAAGATGGGATTCGGGCAAATTTGAACTTGAGAACTTATCTCGCGGGGTCTGGTGCCGTTGTTGAATGAGAGCCGTATTTGTTGTAATCAATAGACTACGTTTTGATAGAAACGCGTCATGGATGATTCTAGCGCATTTCTGGGGGGGCGTTGTTGTCTCCACTTTTGGTTTGAAATGCATTTCATACGATTCTGGGCCGAAATACACATTTTATGATATTTTGAGCAACGTTTTGCTTTAAAATAAGTTTCATGAGATTCTAGGGTTAGGAAAGAAATGCGAGGGTTCAAGGTTTTGTAAGACTGAATCCCGTCCTTCGGACAGTTTGTTTGGAATCTTTTGGCGGCACTCGGAAAATGTAGGTTGTAAACCGCGTCTCAGGCAACTCGTGGTTGGATGATGCGCTCTGAAAAATACAGTAATTTTTTTATCTTTCGTTTTTATTTTTTTTTTCAAGAATATGTTAGTTCTTCCAGTTCTCAAACAATACTGTACAGAAAAGGAAGTCTCCCATATGGATGATGATTTCAAAGGGGCATACCCTCTAATTACAAACGAGAAATATAAAGCAATAAATAAATACTATCCAAATTATTCTTTTTTTTTTTTTTTTTTTTGAAGAGTAAGCGAGTTCTTCATTTTCTCAAAAGTAAAGAATAGAATACAAAGAGGAAACCGATCATCAAAACAGATGAAAGATTTGAAAGGGGCATACCCCTTACAACAGAAAGCAAACTAGCAAAAAACTTGCCCACAGCCCGGGCAGCAAGCTAAAGCTCAACTAAATTAAAAAGAAAATCCATTTCCAGTGCATTGATTCGAATAGGGGGAGCTCGATGACGGATAACCTTTTTACTGAACCGAGTTGTGAGAGGATGTAAAGTAGAGAACTGAATGTCTTCAAAACACTGAATGCTGGACACGATCTTTCGCACTTTAAATCTCGCGATCCATGGAGACTGTGATGGACAACGCATACCGTGGAGGAGAGCTGAATCCGCTTCAAGGGAAAGTCGTTGAACCATATGTGGAATGATCTCCATAACGTTCAACGCGGCCCCATAGTAATCGAGGGAAGATTCAATGGCACCATACAGTGGTTGACATACATCACTCCAAAGGAGACCCACTGCCATGTTTCTGATTGTACAAATGGAAAATCTCCACCCTGGATGAACAACAGGCACAACATAGGAGTGGAAGTGCTGCCCGCGTAGGGGAAGATTCCAATGGCTGGAAATACCATCAGGTAAGGTAATTCCGAGATGTAAAATGCGAGTTTGGATTGTGTTAAGAACGAGATGCACCACATTCATAGCTGATTGAGTCTGCAACCTGAAGATGCGCCAATTCCTTTCACGCCGTATATGCCACACAAATGCAGAAAAAAGAAGTTTACCCAGAGTTTGTAGTCCTGCGCGATTAGGATTGAGCCGGAGTGTAATTGACTCCACTAAATCAGTACCTGAATCACACTCATTGGGAGGAAGATTAATCGTTTGAAGAAGCAAATTCCACACTAGTTGACAAAATGGGCACGTGATAAACAGGGGCTGTCTCCCAAGTACAATCACATAGTACACAGCAAGAGTCGCAAGAAACATTCCTCTCCAAGAGGAAATCCTTTGTTTTCAGTTTGCCCCTGAGGAGCATCCAAGCACAGATTGAGTGCTTTTTTATACAGCCCGGAAACCATACCAACGCACTCTAGTGCAGGTTTTGGCTGGTCAAATTTTTTGGCAAATGATATGCAGATTTAAGAGTGAAGCAACCAGTCTCTTCGAGGGTCCAAACAATCTCATCATCAAAAGCTAAACAAGGCCTTGCTTCCAAAGGGATTTTGATAAGTATGTCCATTAGATCATGAGAAGTTGGTTGTGGGAATTGCCAGCCCCCATTGGCTATGGAATGATGAACATATAGATTAGCCCCCATCCCTAGATCATATATCGGTCACCATAGCAATCCTTCAAACGACCTTCCCGTAGCCAAGGGTCATTCCAGAACTTTGTTTGATGACCATTTCCAATCAAATATTTGACATGAGGTAATGCCATTTTACGAAGAGCCAGGATACCCTTCCGACCCCAAGAAGCGTCCTTTGGACTGGGGACATCCCAGAAAGAGCTCCCACGAAGGCAATTTGCATGAATCAAAAAATTCCAACAAGTCGGTTTTTTTTATTTTTATTTTTGAAGAATAAGTTAGTTCTTCATTTGCAAGCGAAAAAGAATAGAATACAAGATGAAGTCCTCTCATCGAAACAGATGAAAGAGATTTCAAAGGGGATAATCCCTTTCAACAGAAAGGACCCTAGCAAAAAACTGGCCCACAGCCCGGGCGGCAAGCTAAAACTCATCAGAATGAAAAAGAAAATCCATTTCCAGTGCATTGATTCGAAGAAGAGGAACTCTATGATGGATAACCTTTTTACTAAACCGAATTGTGAAAGGATGTAAAGTAGAGAACCGAATCTCTTCGAACTGCTCCATGCTTGACACTATCTTTCGGACTTTAAATCTCTCAATCCGTGGAGAATGTGATCGACAGCGCATAATGTGGAGGAGAGCTGAATCTACTTCAACGGAAAGTCGCTGAACCAAATGTGGGATGAACCTGTAGGCTACAAACGTCATTTCACGCAATTCATAGACTGGGGATGCGCTCTGAAAAATTCTTTGATTTTTTTTACTTCAAAACGGGTTTCAAGAAAAATAGGGTTGAAGAGCTAAAATGTTGGGACTCCGCCCCGTTTCCGACGGACAAAAGAATCTTGTTGCAATCAATAGCCCGTATTTGAATAAAAGCGCGTGCCGGACGACTCTAGGTCATATCGGGGTATTACGGCCGAGTCTTTTGATCGAAATGCGTTTACAACGATTCTATGCCGAAATACGCGTTTCATGATAATCTGAGATACTTTTCGCCTTAAAAAGGGTTTCAGGCCATTCAAGGGCAAGGAACGCATTGCACGAGCTTCAGGGATGTTTGGGTCTGAAAAACGTTCTTCGGGTAGTTCCTAATCTATTTTATTATGAAACCTCGTTCGATGTGAGTCTAGGAAAACACTGGCTCCAAGCCGCATTTCACAAAGTCCACGGTTGAAGGAAACGCTCTAAGAATTCCGGGGAATTCTTTTTCCTCTAAGATGGGATTCGGGCAAATTTGAACTTGAGAACTTATCTCGCGGGGTCTGGTGCCGTTGTTGAATGAGAGCCGTATTTGTTGTAATCAATAGACTACGTTTTGATAGAAACGCGTCATGGATGATTCTAGCGCATTTCTGGGGGGGCGTTGTTGTCTCCACTTTTGGTTTGAAATGCATTTCATACGATTCTGGGCCGAAATACACATTTTATGATATTTTGAGCAACGTTTTGCTTTAAAATAAGTTTCATGAGATTCTAGGGTTAGGAAAGAAATGCGAGGGTTCAAGGTTTTGTAAGACTGAATCCCGTCCTTCGGACAGTTTGTTTGGAATCTTTTGGCGGCACTCGGAAAATGTAGGTTGTAAACCGCGTCTCAGGCAACTCGTGGTTGGATGATGCGCTCTGAAAAATACAGTAATTTTTTTATCTTTCGTTTTTATTTTTTTTTTCAAGAATATGTTAGTTCTTCCAGTTCTCAAACAATACTGTACAGAAAAGGAAGTCTCCCATATGGATGATGATTTCAAAGGGGCATACCCTCTAATTACAAACGAGAAATATAAAGCAATAAATAAATACTATCCAAATTATTCTTTTTTTTTTTTTTTTTTTTGAAGAGTAAGCGAGTTCTTCATTTTCTCAAAAGTAAAGAATAGAATACAAAGAGGAAACCGATCATCAAAACAGATGAAAGATTTGAAAGGGGCATACCCCTTACAACAGAAAGCAAACTAGCAAAAAACTTGCCCACAGCCCGGGCAGCAAGCTAAAGCTCAACTAAATTAAAAAGAAAATCCATTTCCAGTGCATTGATTCGAATAGGGGGAGCTCGATGACGGATAACCTTTTTACTGAACCGAGTTGTGAGAGGATGTAAAGTAGAGAACTGAATGTCTTCAAAACACTGAATGCTGGACACGATCTTTCGCACTTTAAATCTCGCGATCCATGGAGACTGTGATGGACAACGCATACCGTGGAGGAGAGCTGAATCCGCTTCAAGGGAAAGTCGTTGAACCATATGTGGAATGATCTCCATAACGTTCAACGCGGCCCCATAGTAATCGAGGGAAGATTCAATGGCACCATACAGTGGTTGACATACATCACTCCAAAGGAGACCCACTGCCATGTTTCTGATTGTACAAATGGAAAATCTCCACCCTGGATGAACAATAGGCACAACATAGGAGTGGAAGTGCTGCCCGCGTAGGGGAAGATTCCAATGGCCGGAAATACCATCAGGTAAGGTAATTCCGAGATGTAAAATGCGAGTTTGGATTGTGTTAAGAACGAGATGCACCACATTCATAGCTGATTGAGTCTGCAATCTGAAGATGCGCCAATTCCTTTCACGCCGTATATGCCACACAAATGCAGAAAAAAGAAGTTTACCCAGAGTTTGTAGTCCTGCGCGATTAGGATTGAGCCGGAGTGTAATTGACTCCACTAAATCAGTACCTGAATCACACTCATTGGGAGGAAGATTAATCGTTTGAAGAAACAAATTCCACACTAGTTGACAAAATGGGCACGTGATAAACAGGGGCTGTCTCCCAAGTACAATCACATAGTACACAGCAAGAGTCGCAAGAAACATTCCTCTCCAAGAGGAAATCCTTTGTTTTCAGTTTGCCCCTGAGGAGCATCCGAGCACAGATTGAGTGCTTTTTTATACAGCCCGGAAACCATACCAACGCACTCTAGTGCAGGTTTTGGCTGGTCAAATTTTTTGGCAAATGATATGCAGATTTAAGAGTGAAGCAACCAGTCTCTTCGAGGGTCCAAACAATCTCATCATCAAAAGCTGAACAAGGCCTTGCTTCCAAAGGGATTTTGGTAAGTATGTCCATTAGATCATGAGAAGTTGGTTGTGGGAATTGCCAGCCCCCATTGGCTATGAAATGATGAACATATAGATTAGCCCCCATCCCTAGATCATATATCGGTCACCATAGCAATCCTTCAAACGACCTTCCCGTAGCCAAGGGTCATTCCAGAACTTCGTTTGATGACCATTTCCAATCAAATATTTGACATGAGGTAATGCCATTTTACGAAGAGCCAGGATACCCTTCCGACCCCAAGAAGCGTCCTTTGGACTGGGGACATCCCAGAAAGAGCTCCCACGAAGGCAATTTGCATGAATCAAAAAATTCCAACAAGTCGGTTTTTTTTATTTTTATTTTTGAAGAATAAGTTAGTTCTTCATTTGCAAGCGAAAAAGAATAGAATACAAGATGAAGTCCTCTCATCGAAACAGATGAAAGAGATTTCAAAGGGGATAATCCCTTTCAACAGAAAGGACCCTAGCAAAAAACTGGCCCACAGCCCGGGCGGCAAGCTAAAACTCATCAGAATGAAAAAGAAAATCCATTTCCAGTGCATTGATTCGAAGAAGAGGAACTCTATGACGGATAACCTTTTTACTAAACCGAATTGTGAAAGGATGTAAAGTAGAGAACCGAATCTCTTCGAACTGCTCCATGCTTGACACTATCTTTCGGACTTTAAATCTCTCAATCCGTGGAGAATGTGATCGACAGCGCATAATGTGGAGGAGAGCTGAATCTACTTCAACGGAAAGTCGCTGAACCAGATGTGGGATGAACCTGTAGGCTACAAACGTCATTTCACGCAATTCATAGACTGGGGATGCGCTCTGAAAAATTCTTTGATTTTTTTTACTTCAAAACGGGTTTCAAGAAAGATAGGGTTGAAGAGCTAAAATGTTGGGACTCCGCCCCGTTTATGACGGACAAAAGAATCTTGTTGCAATCAATAGCCCGTATTTGAATAAAAGCGCGTGCCGGACGACTCTAGGTCATATCGGGGTATTACGGCCGAGTCTTTTGTTCGAAATGCGTTTACAACGATTCTATGCCGAAATACGCGTTTCATGATAATCTGAGATACTTTTCGCTTTAAAAAGGGTTTCAGGCCATTCAAGGGCAAGGAACGCATTGCACGAGCTTCAGGGATGTTTGGGTCTGAAAAACGTTCTTCGGGTAGTTCCTAATCTATTTTATTATGAAACCTCGTTCGATGTGAGTCTAGGAAAACACTGGCTCCAAGCCGCATTTCACAAAGTCCACGGTTGAAGGAAACGCTCTAAGAATTCCGGGGAATTCTTTTTCCTCTAAGATGGGATTCGGGCAAATTTGAACTTGAGAACTTATCTCGCGGGGTCTGGTGCCGTTGTTGAATGAGAGCCGTATTTGTTGTAATCAATAGACTACGTTTTGATAGAAACGCGTCATGGATGATTCTAGCGCATTTCTGGGGGGGCGTTGTTGTCTCCACTTTTGGTTTGAAATGCATTTCATACGATTCTGGGCCGAAATACACATTTTATGATATTTTGAGCAACGTTTTGCTTTAAAATAAGTTTCATGAGATTCTAGGGTTAGGAAAGAAATGCGAGGGTTCAAGGTTTTGTAAGACTGAATCCCGTCCTTCGGACAGTTTGTTTGGAATTTTTTGGCGGCACTCGGAAAATGTAGGTTGTAAACCGCGTCTCAGGCAACTCGTGGTTGGATGATGCGCTCTGAAAAATACAGTAATTTTTTTATCTTTCGTTTTTATTTTTTTTTCAAGAATATGTTAGTTCTTCCAGTTCTCAAACAATACTGTACAGAAAAGGAAGTCTCCCATATGGATGATGATTTCAAAGGGGCATACCCTCTAATTACAAACGAGAAATATAAAGCAATAAATAAATACTATCCAAATTATTCTTTTTTTTTTTTTTTTTTTGAAGAGTAAGCGAGTTCTTCATTTTCTCAAAAGTAAAGAATAGGAAACTGATCATCAAAACAGATGAAAGATTTGAAAGGGGCATACCCCTTACAACAGAAAGCAAACTAGCAAAAAACTTGCCCACAGCCCGGGCAGCAAGCTAAAGCTCAACTAAATTAAAAAGAAAATCCATTTCCAGTGCATTGATTCGAATAGGGGGAGCTCGATGACGGATAACCTTTTTACTGAACCGAGTTGTGAGAGGATGTAAAGTAGAGAACTGAATGTCTTCAAAACACTGAATGCTGGACACGATCTTTCGCACTTTAAATCTCGCGATCCATGGAGACTGTGATGGACAACGCATACCGTGGAGGAGAGCTGAATCCGCTTCAAGGGAAAGTCGTTGAACCATATGTGGAATGATCTCCATAACGTTCAACGCGGCCCCATAGTAATCGAGGGAAGATTCAATGGCACCATACAGTGGTTGACATACATCACTCCAAAGGAGACCCACTGCCATGTTTCTGATTGTACAAATGGAAAATCTCCACCCTGGATGAACAACAGGCACAACATAGGAGTGGAAGTGCTGCCCGCGTAGGGGAAGATTCCAATGGCCGGAAATACCATCAGGTAAGGTAATTCCGAGATGTAAAATGCGAGTTTGGATTGTGTTAAGAACGAGATGCACCACATTCATAGCTGATTGAGTCTGCAATCTGAAGATGCGCCAATTCCTTTCACGCCGTATATGCCACGCAAATGCAGAAAAAAGAAGTTTACCCAGAGTTTGTAGTCCTGCGTGATTAGGATTGAGCCGGAGTGTAATTGACTCCACTAAATCAGTACCTGAATCACACTCATTGGGAGGAAGATTAATCGTTTGAAGAAGCAAATTCCACACTAGTTGACAAAATGGGCACGTGATAAACAGGGGCTGTCTCCCAAGTACAATCACATAGTACACAGCAAGAGTCGCAAGAAACATTCCTCTCCAAGAGGAAATCCTTTGTTTTCAGTTTGCCCCTGAGGAGCATCCAAGCACAGATTGAGTGCTTTTTTATACAGCCCGGAAACCATACCAACGCACTCTAGTGCAGGTTTTGGCTGGTCAAATTTTTTGGCAAATGATATGCAGATTTAAGAGTGAAGCAACCAGTCTCTTCGAGGGTCCAAACAATCTCATCATCAAAAGCTGAACAAGGCCTTGCTTCCAAAGGGATTTTGGTAAGTATGTCCATTAGATCATGAGAAGTTGGTTGTGGGAATTGCCAGCCCCCATTGGCTATGAAATGATGAACATATAGATTAGCCCCCATCCCTAGATCATATATCGGTCACCATAGCAATCCTTCAAACGACCTTCCCGTAGCCAAGGGTCATTCCAGAACTTTGTTTGATGACCATTTCCAATCAAATATTTGACATGAGGTAATGCCATTTTACGAAGAGCCAGGATACCCTTCCGACCCCAAGAAGCGTCCTTTGGACTGGGGACATCCCAGAAAGAGCTCCCACGAAGGCAATTTGCATGAATCAAAAAATTCCAACAAGTCGGTTTTTTTTATTTTTATTTTTGAAGAATAAGTTAGTTCTTCATTTGCAAGCGAAAAAGAATAGAATACAAGATGAAGTCCTCTCATCGAAACAGATGAAAGAGATTTCAAAGGGGATAATCCCTTTCAACAGAAAGGACCCTAGCAAAAAACTGGCCCACAGCCCGGGCGGCAAGCTAAAACTCATCAGAATGAAAAAGAAAATCCATTTCCAGTGCATTGATTCGAAGAAGAGGAACTCTATGACGGATAACCTTTTTACTAAACCGAATTGTGAAAGGATGTAAAGTAGAGAACCGAATCTCTTCGAACTGCTCCATGCTTGACACTATCTTTCGGACTTTAAATCTCTCAATCCGTGGAGAATGTGATCGACAGCGCATAATGTGGAGGAGAGCTGAATCTACTTCAACGGAAAGTCGCTGAACCAGATGTGGGATGAACCTGTAGGCTACAAACGTCATTTCACGCAATTCATAGACTGGGGATGCGCTCTGAAAAATTCTTTGATTTTTTTTACTTCAAAACGGGTTTCAAGAAAGATAGGGTTGAAGAGCTAAAATGTTGGGACTCCGCCCCGTTTATGACGGACAAAAGAATCTTGTTGCAATCAATAGCCCGTATTTGAATAAAAGCGCGTGCCGGACGACTCTAGGTCATATCGGGGTATTACGGCCGAGTCTTTTGTTCGAAATGCGTTTACAACGATTCTATGCCGAAATACGCGTTTCATGATAATCTGAGATACTTTTCGCTTTAAAAAGGGTTTCAGGCCATTCAAGGGCAAGGAACGCATTGCACGAGCTTCAGGGATGTTTGGGTCTGAAAAACGTTCTTCGGGTAGTTCCTAATCTATTTTATTATGAAACCTCGTTCGATGTGAGTCTAGGAAAACACTGGCTCCAAGCCGCATTTCACAAAGTCCACGGTTGAAGGAAACGCTCTAAGAATTCCGGGGAATTCTTTTTCCTCTAAGATGGGATTCGGGCAAATTTGAACTTGAGAACTTATCTCGCGGGGTCTGGTGCCGTTGTTGAATGAGAGCCGTATTTGTTGTAATCAATAGACTACGTTTTGATAGAAACGCGTCATGGATGATTCTAGCGCATTTCTGGGGGGGCGTTGTTGTCTCCACTTTTGGTTTGAAATGCATTTCATACGATTCTGGGCCGAAATACACATTTTATGATATTTTGAGCAACGTTTTGCTTTAAAATAAGTTTCATGAGATTCTAGGGTTAGGAAAGAAATGCGAGGGTTCAAGGTTTTGTAAGACTGAATCCCGTCCTTCGGACAGTTTGTTTGGAATCTTTTGGCGGCACTCGGAAAATGTAGGTTGTAAACCGCGTCTCAGGCAACTCGTGGTTGGATGATGCGCTCTGAAAAATACAGTAATTTTTTTATCTTTCGTTTTTATTTTTTTTTTCAAGAATATGTTAGTTCTTCCAGTTCTCAAACAATACTGTACAGAAAAGGAAGTCTCCCATATGGATGATGATTTCAAAGGGGCATACCCTCTAATTACAAACGAGAAATATAAAGCAATAAATAAATACTATCCAAATTATTCTTTTTTTTTTTTTTTTTGTGAAGAGTAAGCGAGTTCTTCATTTTCTCAAAAGTAAAGAATAGAATACAAAGAGGAAACCGATCATCAAAACAGATGAAAGATTTGAAAGGGGCATACCCCTTACAACAGAAAGCAAACTAGCAAAAAACTTGCCCACAGCCCGGGCAGCAAGCTAAAGCTCAACTAAATTAAAAAGAAAATCCATTTCCAGTGCATTGATTCGAATAGGGGGAGCTCGATGACGGATAACCTTTTTACTGAACCGAGTTGTGAGAGGATGTAAAGTAGAGAACTGAATGTCTTCAAAACACTGAATGCTGGACACGATCTTTCGCACTTTAAATCTCGCGATCCATGGAGACTGTGATGGACAACGCATACCGTGGAGGAGAGCTGAATCCGCTTCAAGGGAAAGTCGTTGAACCATATGTGGAATGATCTCCATAACGTTCAACGCGGCCCCATAGTAATCGAGGGAAGATTCAATGGCACCATACAGTGGTTGACATACATCACTCCAAAGGAGACCCACTGCCATGTTTCTGATTGTACAAATGGAAAATCTCCACCCTGGATGAACAACAGGCACAACATAGGAGTGGAAGTGCTGCCCGCGTAGGGGAAGATTCCAATGGCTGGAAATACCATCAGGTAAGGTAATTCCGAGATGTAAAATGCGAGTTTGGATTGTGTTAAGAACGAGATGCACCACATTCATAGCTGATTGAGTCTGCAACCTGAAGATGCGCCAATTCCTTTCACGCCGTATATGCCACACAAATGCAGAAAAAAGAAGTTTACCCAGAGTTTGTAGTCCTGCGCGATTAGGATTGAGCCGGAGTGTAATTGACTCCACTAAATCAGTACCTGAATCACACTCATTGGGAGGAAGATTAATCGTTTGAAGAAGCAAATTCCACACTAGTTGACAAAATGGGCACGTGATAAACAGGGGCTGTCTCCCAAGTACAATCACATAGTACACAGCAAGAGTCGCAAGAAACATTCCTCTCCAAGAGGAAATCCTTTGTTTTCAGTTTTCCCCTGAGGAGCATCCAAGCACAGATTGAGTGCTTTTTTATACAGCCCGGAAACCATACCAACGCACTCTAGTGCAGGTTTTGGCTGGTCAAATTTTTTGGCAAATGATATGCAGATTTAAGAGTGAAGCAACCAGTCTCTTCGAGGGTCCAAACAATCTCATCATCAAAAGCTGAACAAGGCCTTGCTTCCAAAGGGATTTTGGTAAGTATGTCCATTAGATCATGAGAAGTTGGTTGTGGGAATTGCCAGCCCCCATTGGCTATGAAATGATGAACATATAGATTAGCCCCCATCCCTAGATCATATATCGGTCACCATAGCAATCCTTCAAACGACCTTCCCGTAGCCAAGGGTCATTCCAGAACTTTGTTTGATGACCATTTCCAATCAAATATTTGACATGAGGTAATGCCATTTTACGAAGAGCCAGGATACCCTTCCGACCCCAAGAAGCGTCCTTTGGACTGGGGACATCCCAGAAAGAGCTCCCACGAAGGCAATTTGCATGAATCAAAAAATTCCAACAAGTCAGTTTTTTTTATTTTTATTTTTGAAGAATAAGTTAGTTCTTCATTTGCAAGCGAAAAAGAATAGAATACAAGATGAAGTCCTCTCATCGAAACAGATGAAAGAGATTTCAAAGGGGATAATCCCTTTCAACAGAAAGGACCCTAGCAAAAAACTGGCCCACAGCCCGGGCGGCAAGCTAAAACTCATCAGAATGAAAAAGAAAATCCATTTCCAGTGCATTGATTCGAAGAAGAGGAACTCTATGACGGATAACCTTTTTACTAAACCGAATTGTGAAAGGATGTAAAGTAGAGAACCGAATCTCTTCGAACTGCTCCATGCTTGACACTATCTTTCGGACTTTAAATCTCTCAATCCGTGGAGAATGTGATCGACAGCGCATAATGTGGAGGAGAGCTGAATCTACTTCAACGGAAAGTCGCTGAACCAAATGTGGGATGAACCTGTAGGCTACAAACGTCATTTCACGCAATTCATAGACTGGGGATGCGCTCTGAAAAATTCTTTGATTTTTTTTACTTCAAAACGGGTTTCAAGAAAAATAGGGTTGAAGAGCTAAAATGTTGGGACTCCGCCCCGTTTCCGACGGACAAAAGAATCTTGTTGCAATCAATAGCCCGTATTTGAATAAAAGCGCGTGCCGGACGACTCTAGGTCATATCGGGGTATTACGGCCGAGTCTTTTGTTCGAAATGCGTTTACAACGATTCTATGCCGAAATACGCGTTTCATGATAATCTGAGATACTTTTCGCCTTAAAAAGGGTTTCAGGCCATTCAAGGGCAAGGAACGCATTGCACGAGCTTCAGGGATGTTTGGGTCTGAAAAACGTTCTTCGGGTAGTTCCTAATCTATTTTATTATGAAACCTCGTTCGATGTGAGTCTAGGAAAACACTGGCTCCAAGCCGCATTTCACAAAGTCCACGGTTGAAGGAAACGCTCTAAGAATTCCGGGGAATTCTTTTTCCTCTAAGATGGGATTCGGGCAAATTTGAACTTGAGAACTTATCTCGCGGGGTCTGGTGCCGTTGTTGAATGAGAGCCGTATTTGTTGTAATCAATAGACTACGTTTTGATAGAAACGCGTCATGGATGATTCTAGCGCATTTCTGGGGGGGCGCTGTTGTCTCCACTTTTGGTTTGAAATGCATTTCATACGATTCTGGGCCGAAATACACATTTTATGATATTTTGAGCAACGTTTTGCTTTAAAATAAGTTTCATGAGATTCTAGGGTTAGGAAAGAAATGCGAGGGTTCAAGGTTTTGTAAGACTGAATCCCGTCCTTCGGACAGTTTGTTTGGAATTTTTTGGCGGCACTCGGAAAATGTAGGTTGTAAACCGCGTCTCAGGCAACTCGTGGTTGGATGATGCGCTCTGAAAAATACAGTAATTTTTTTATCTTTCGTTTTTATTTTTTTTTTCAAGAATATGTTAGTTCTTCCAGTTCTCAAACAATACTGTACAGAAAAGGAAGTCTCCCATATGGATGATGATTTCAAAGGGGCATACCCTCTAATTACAAACGAGAAATATAAAGCAATAAATAAATACTATCCAAATTATTCTTTTTTTTTTTTTTTTTTTTGAAGAGTAAGCGAGTTCTTCATTTTCTCAAAAGTAAAGAATAGAATACAAAGAGGAAACCGATCATCAAAACAGATGAAAGATTTGAAAGGGGCATACCCCTTACAACAGAAAGCAAACTAGCAAAAAACTTGCCCACAGCCCGGGCAGCAAGCTAAAGCTCAACTAAATTAAAAAGAAAATCCATTTCCAGTGCATTGATTCGAATAGGGGGAGCTCGATGACGGATAACCTTTTTACTGAACCGAGTTGTGAGAGGATGTAAAGTAGAGAACTGAATGTCTTCAAAATACTGAATGCTGGACACGATCTTTCGCACTTTAAATCTCGCGATCCATGGAGACTGTGATGGACAACGCATACCGTGGAGGAGAGCTGAATCCGCTTCAAGGGAAAGTCGTTGAACCATATGTGGAATGATCTCCATAACGTTCAACGCGGCCCCATAGTAATCGAGGGAAGATTCAATGGCACCATACAGTGGTTGACATACATCACTCCAAAGGAGACCCACTGCCATGTTTCTGATTGTACAAATGGAAAATCTCCACCCTGGATGAACAACAGGCACAACATAGGAGTGGAAGTGCTGCCCGCGTAGGGGAAGATTCCAATGGCCGGAAATACCATCAGGTAAGGTAATTCCGAGATGTAAAATGCGAGTTTGGATTGTGTTAAGAACGAGATGCACCACATTCATAGCTGATTGAGTCTGCAATCTGAAGATGCGCCAATTCCTTTCACGCCGTATATGCCACACAAATGCAGAAAAAAGAAGTTTACCCAGAGTTTGTAGTCCTGCGCGATTAGGATTGAGCCGGAGTGTAATTGACTCCACTAAATCAGTACCTGAATCACACTCATTGGGAGGAAGATTAATCGTTTGAAGAAACAAATTCCACACTAGTTGACAAAATGGGCACGTGATAAACAGGGGCTGTCTCCCAAGTACAATCACATAGTACACAGCAAGAGTCGCAAGAAACATTCCTCTCCAAGAGGAAATCCTTTGTTTTCAGTTTGCCCCTGAGGAGCATCCAAGCACAGATTGAGTGCTTTTTTATACAGCCCGGAAACCATACCAACGCACTCTAGTGCAGGTTTTGGCTGGTCAAATTTTTTGGCAAATGATATGCAGATTTAAGAGTGAAGCAACCAGTCTCTTCGAGGGTCCAAACAATCTCATCATCAAAAGCTGAACAAGGCCTTGCTTCCAAAGGGATTTTGGTAAGTATGTCCATTAGATCATGAGAAGTTGGTTGTGGGAATTGCCAGCCCCCATTGGCTATGAAATGATGAACATATAGATTAGCCCCCATCCCTAGATCATATATCGGTCACCATAGCAATCCTTCAAACGACCTTCCCGTAGCCAAGGGTCATTCCAGAACTTCGTTTGATGACCATTTCCAATCAAATATTTGACATGAGGTAATGCCATTTTACGAAGAGCCAGGATACCCTTCCGACCCCAAGAAGCGTCCTTTGGACTGGGGACATCCCAGAAAGAGCTCCCACGAAGGCAATTTGCATGAATCAAAAAATTCCAACAAGTCGGTTTTTTTTATTTTTATTTTTGAAGAATAAGTTAGTTCTTCATTTGCAAGCGAAAAAGAATAGAATACAAGATGAAGTCCTCTCATCGAAACAGATGAAAGAGATTTCAAAGGGGATAATCCCTTTCAACAGAAAGGACCCTAGCAAAAAACTGGCCCACAGCCCGGGCGGCAAGCTAAAACTCATCAGAATGAAAAAGAAAATCCATTTCCAGTGCATTGATTCGAAGAAGAGGAACTCTATGACGGATAACCTTTTTACTAAACCGAATTGTGAAAGGATGTAAAGTAGAGAACCGAATCTCTTCGAACTGCTCCATGCTTGACACTATCTTTCGGACTTTAAATCTCTCAATCCGTGGAGAATGTGATCGACAGCGCATAATGTGGAGGAGAGCTGAATCTACTTCAACGGAAAGTCGCTGAACCAGATGTGGGATGAACCTGTAGGCTACAAACGTCATTTCACGCAATTCATAGACTGGGGATGCGCTCTGAAAAATTCTTTGATTTTTTTTACTTCAAAACGGGTTTCAAGAAAGATAGGGTTGAAGAGCTAAAATGTTGGGACTCCGCCCCGTTTATGACGGACAAAAGAATCTTGTTGCAATCAATAGCCCGTATTTGAATAAAAGCGCGTGCCGGACGACTCTAGGTCATATCGGGGTATTACGGCCGAGTCTTTTGTTCGAAATGCGTTTACAACGATTCTATGCCGAAATACGCGTTTCATGATAATCTGAGATACTTTTCGCTTTAAAAAGGGTTTCAGGCCATTCAAGGGCAAGGAACGCATTGCACGAGCTTCAGGGATGTTTGGGTCTGAAAAACGTTCTTCGGGTAGTTCCTAATCTATTTTATTATGAAACCTCGTTCGATGTGAGTCTAGGAAAACACTGGCTCCAAGCCGCATTTCACAAAGTCCACGGTTGAAGGAAACGCTCTAAGAATTCCGGGGAATTCTTTTTCCTCTAAGATGGGATTCGGGCAAATTTGAACTTGAGAACTTATCTCGCGGGGTCTGGTGCCGTTGTTGAATGAGAGCCGTATTTGTTGTAATCAATAGACTACGTTTTGATAGAAACGCGTCATGGATGATTCTAGCGCATTTCTGGGGGGGCGTTGTTGTCTCCACTTTTGGTTTGAAATGCATTTCATACGATTCTGGGCCGAAATACACATTTTATGATATTTTGAGCAACGTTTTGCTTTAAAATAAGTTTCATGAGATTCTAGGGTTAGGAAAGAAATGCGAGGGTTCAAGGTTTTGTAAGACTGAATCCCGTCCTTCGGACAGTTTGTTTGGAATTTTTTGGCGGCACTCGGAAAATGTAGGTTGTAAACCGCGTCTCAGGCAACTCGTGGTTGGATGATGCGCTCTGAAAAATACAGTAATTTTTTTATCTTTCGTTTTTATTTTTTTTTCAAGAATATGTTAGTTCTTCCAGTTCTCAAACAATACTGTACAGAAAAGGAAGTCTCCCATATGGATGATGATTTCAAAGGGGCATACCCTCTAATTACAAACGAGAAATATAAAGCAATAAATAAATACTATCCAAATTATTCTTTTTTTTTTTTTTTTTTTGAAGAGTAAGCGAGTTCTTCATTTTCTCAAAAGTAAAGAATAGGAAACCGATCATCAAAACAGATGAAAGATTTGAAAGGGGCATTCCCCTTACAACAGAAAGCAAACTAGCAAAAAACTTGCCCACAGCCCGGGCAGGAAGCTAAAGCTCAACTAAATTAAAAAGAAAATCCATTTCCAGTGCATTGATTCGAATAGGGGGAGCTCGATGACGGATAACCTTTTTACTGAACCGAGTTGTGAGAGGATGTAAAGTAGAGAACTGAATGTCTTCAAAACACTGAATGCTGGACACGATCTTTCGCACTTTAAATCTCGCGATCCATGGAGACTGTGATGGACAACGCATACCGTGGAGGAGAGCTGAATCCGCTTCAAGGGAAAGTCGTTGAACCATATGTGGAATGATCTCCATAACGTTCAACGCGGCCCCATAGTAATCGAGGGAAGATTCAATGGCACCATACAGTGGTTGACATACATCACTCCAAAGGAGACCCACTGCCATGTTTCTGATTGTACAAATGGAAAATCTCCACCCTGGATGAACAACAGGCACAACATAGGAGTGGAAGTGCTGCCCGCGTAGGGGAAGATTCCAATGGCCGGAAATACCATCAGGTAAGGTAATTCCGAGATGTAAAATGCGAGTTTGGATTGTGTTAAGAACGAGATGCACCACATTCATAGCTGATTGAGTCTGCAATCTGAAGATGCGCCAATTCCTTTCACGCCGTATATGCCACGCAAATGCAGAAAAAAGAAGTTTACCCAGAGTTTGTAGTCCTGCGCGATTAGGATTGAGCCGGAGTGTAATTGACTCCACTAAATCAGTACCTGAATCACACTCATTGGGAGGAAGATTAATCGTTTGAAGAAGCAAATTCCACACTAGTTGACAAAATGGGCACGTGATAAACAGGGGCTGTCTCCCAAGTACAATCACATAGTACACAGCAAGAGTCGCAAGAAACATTCCTCTCCAAGAGGAAATCCTTTGTTTTCAGTTTGCCCCTGAGGAGCATCCAAGCACAGATTGAGTGCTTTTTTATACAGCCCGGAAACCATACCAACGCACTCTAGTGCAGGTTTTGGCTGGTCAAATTTTTTGGCAAATGATATGCAGATTTAAGAGTGAAGCAACCAGTCTCTTCGAGGGTCCAAACAATCTCATCATCAAAAGCTGAACAAGGCCTTGCTTCCAAAGGGATTTTGGTAAGTATGTCCATTAGATCATGAGAAGTTGGTTGTGGGAATTGCCAGCCCCCATTGGCTATGAAATGATGAACATATAGATTAGCCCCCATCCCTAGATCATATATCGGTCACCATAGCAATCCTTCAAACGACCTTCCCGTAGCCAAGGGTCATTCCAGAACTTTGTTTGATGACCATTTCCAATCAAATATTTGACATGAGGTAATGCCATTTTACGAAGAGCCAGGATACCCTTCCGACCCCAAGAAGCGTCCTTTGGACTGGGGACATCCCAGAAAGAGCTCCCACGAAGGCAATTTGCATGAATCAAAAAATTCCAACAAGTCGGTTTTTTTTATTTTTATTTTTGAAGAATAAGTTAGTTCTTCATTTGCAAGCGAAAAAGAATAGAATACAAGATGAAGTCCTCTCATCGAAACAGATGAAAGAGATTTCAAAGGGGATAATCCCTTTCAACAGAGAGGACCCTAGCAAAAAACTGGCCCACAGCCCGGGCGGCAAGCTAAAACTCATCAGAATGAAAAAGAAAATCCATTTCCAGTGCATTGATTCGAAGAAGAGGAACTCTATGACGGATAACCTTTTTACCAAACCGAATTGTGAAAGGATGTAAAGTAGAGAACCGAATCTCTTCGAGCTGCTCCATGCTTGACACTATCTTTCGGACTTTAAATCTCTCAATCCGTGGAGAATGTGATCGACAGCGCATAATGTGGAGGAGAGCTGAATCTACTTCAACGGAAAGTCGCTGAACCAAATGTGGGATGAACCTGTAGGCTACAAACGTCATTTCACGCAATTCATAGACTGGGGATGCGCTCTGAAAAATTCTTTGATTTTTTTTACTTCAAAACGGGTTTCAAGAAAAATAGGGTTGAAGAGCTAAAATGTTGGGACTCCGCCCCGTTTCCGACGGACAAAAGAATCTTGTTGCAATCAATAGCCCGTATTTGAATAAAAGCGCGTGCCGGACGACTCTAGGTCATATCGGGGTATTACGGCCGAGTCTTTTGTTCGAAATGCGTTTACAACGATTCTATGCCGAAATACGCGTTTCAAGATAATCTGAGATACTTTTCGCTTTAAAAAGGGTTTCAGGCCATTCAAGGGCATGGAACGCATTGCACGAGCTTCAGGGATGTTTGGGTCTAAAAAACGTTCTTCGGGTAGTTCCTAATCTATTTTATTATGAAACCTCGTTCGATGTGAGTCTAGGAAAACACTGGCTCCAAGCCGCATTTCACAAAGTCCACGGTTGAAGGAAACGCTCTAAGAATTCCGGGGAATTCTTTTTCCTCTAAGATGGGATTCGGGCAAATTTGAACTTGAGAACTTATCTCGCGGGGTCTGGTGCCGTTGTTGAATGAGAGTCGTATTTGTTGTAATCAATAGACTACGTTTTGATAGAAACGCGTCATGGATGATTCTAGCGCATTTCTGGGGGGGCGTTGTTGTCTCCACTTTTGGTTTGAAATGCATTTCATACGATTCTGGGCCGAAATACACATTTTATGATATTTTGAGCAACGTTTTGCTTTAAAATAAGTTTCATGAGATTCTAGGGTTAGGAAAGAAATGCGAGGGTTCAAGGTTTTGTAAGACTGAATCCCGTCCTTCGGACAGTTTGTTTGGAATTTTTTGGCGGCACTCGGAAAATGTAGGTTGTAAACCGCGTCTCAGGCAACTCGTGGTTGGATGATGGGCTCTGAAAAATACAGTAATTTTTTTATCTTTCGTTTTTATTTTTTTTTCAAGAATATGTTAGTTCTTCCAGTTCTCAAACAATACTGTACAGAAAAGGAAGTCTCCCATATGGATGATGATTTCAAAGGGGCATACCCTCTAATTACAAACGAGAAATATAAAGCAATAAATAAATACTATCCAAATTATTCTTTTTTTTTTTTTTTTTTTTTGAAGAGTAAGCGAGTTCTTCATTTTCTCAAAAGTAAAGAATAGAATACAAAGAGGAAACCGATCATCAAAACAGATGAAAGATTTGAAAGGGGCATACCCCTTACAACAGAAAGCAAACTAGCAAAAAACTTGCCCACAGCCCGGGCAGCAAGCTAAAGCTCAACTAAATTAAAAAGAAAATCCATTTCCAGTGCATTGATTCGAATAGGGGGAGCTCGATGACGGATAACCTTTTTACTGAACCGAGTTGTGAGAGGATGTAAAGTAGAGAACTGAATGTCTTCAAAACACTGAATGCTGGACACGATCTTTCGCACTTTAAATCTCGCGATCCATGGAGACTGTGATGGACAACGCATACCGTGGAGGAGAGCTGAATCCGCTTCAAGGGAAAGTCGTTGAACCATATGTGGAATGATCTCCATAACGTTCAACGCGGCCCCATAGTAATCGAGGGAAGATTCAATGGCACCATACAGTGGTTGACATACATCACTCCAAAGGAGACCCACTGCCATGTTTCTAATTGTACAAATGGAAAATCTCCACCCTGGATGAACAACAGGCACAACATAGGAGTGGAAGTGCTGCCCGCGTAGGGGAAGATTCCAATGGCTGGAAATACCATCAGGTAAGGTAATTCCGAGATGTAAAATGCGAGTTTGGATTGTGTTAAGAACGAGATGCACCACATTCATAGCTGATTGAGTCTGCAATCTGAAGATGCGCCAATTCCTTTCACGCCGTATATGCCACACAAATGCAGAAAAAAGAAGTTTACCCAGAGTTTGTAGTCCTGCGCGATTAGGATTGAGCCGGAGTGTATTTGACTCCACTAAATCAGTACCTGAATCACACTCATTGGGAGGAAGATTAATCGTTTGAAGAAGCAAATTCCACACTAGTTGACAAAATGGGCACGTGATAAACAGGGGCTGTCTCCCATGTACAATCACATAGTACACAGCAAGAGTCGCAAGAAACATTCCTCTCCAAGAGGAAATCCTTTGTTTTCAGTTTGCCCCTGAGGAGCATCCAAGCACAGATTGAGTGCTTTTTTATACAGCCCGGAAACCATACCAACGCACTCTAGTGCAGGTTTTGGCCGGTCAAATTTTTTGGCAAATGATATGCAGATTTAAGAGTGAAGCAACCAGTCTCTTCGAGGGTCCAAACAATCTCATCATCAAAAGCTGAACAAGGCCTTGCTTCCAAAGGGATTTTGGTAAGTATGTCCATTAGATCATGAGAAGTTGGTTGTGGGAATTGCCAGCCCCCATTGGCTATGAAATGATGAACATATAGATTAGCCCCCATCCCTAGATCATATATCGGTCACCATAGCAATCCTTCAAACGACCTTCCCGTAGCCAAGGGTCATTCCAGAACTTTGTTTGATGACCATTTCCAATCAAATATTTGACATGAGGTAATGCCATTTTACGAAGAGCCAGGATACCCTTCCGACCCCAAGAAGCGTCCTTTGGACTGGGGACATCCCAGAAAGAGCTCCCACGAAGGCAATTTGCATGAATCAAAAAATTCCAACAAGTCGGTTTTTTTTTATTTTTATTTTTGAAGAATAAGTTAGTTCTTCATTTGCAAGCGAAAAAGAATAGAATACAAGATGAAGTCCTCTCATCGAAACAGATGAAAGAGATTTCAAAGGGGATAATCCCTTTCAACAGAAAGGACCCTAGCAAAAAACTGGCCCACAGCCCGGGCGGCAAGCTAAAACTCATCAGAATGAAAAAGAAAATCCATTTCCAGTGCATTGATTCGAAGAAGAGGAACTCTATGACGGATAACCTTTTTACTAAACCGAATTGTGAAAGGATGTAAAGTAGAGAACCGAATCTCTTCGAACTGCTCCATGCTTGACACTAACTTTCGGACTTTAAATCTCTCAATCCGTGGAGAATGTGATCGACAGCGCATAATGTGGAGGAGAGCTGAATCTACTTCAACGGAAAGTCGCTGAACCAAATGTGGGATGAACCTGTAGGCTACAAACGTCATTTCACGCAATTCATAGACTGGGGATGCGCTCTGAAAAATTCTTTGATTTTTTTTACTTCAAAACGGGTTTCAAGAAAAATAGGGTTGAAGAGCTAAAATGTTGGGACTCCGCCCCGTTTCCGACGGACAAAAGAATCTTGTTACAATCAATAGCCCGTATTTGAATAAAAGCGCGTGCCGGACGACTCTAGGTCATATCGGGGTATTACGGCCGAGTCTTTTGTTCGAAATGCGTTTACAACGATTCTATGCCGAAATACGCGTTTCATGATAATCTGAGATACTTTTCGCTTTAAAAAGGGTTTCAGGCCATTCAAGGGCAAGGAACGCATTGCACGAGCTTCAGGGATGTTTGGGTCTGAAAAACGTTCTTCGGGTAGTTCCTAATCTATTTTATTATGAAACCTCGTTCGATGTGAGTCTAGGAAAACACTGGCTCCAAGCCGCATTTCACAAAGTCCACGGATGAAGGAAATGCTCTAAGAATTCCGGGGAATTCTTTTTCCTCTAAGTTGGGATTCGGGCAAATTTGAACTTGAGAACTTATCTCGCGGGGTCTGGTGCCGTTGTTGAATGAGAGCCGTATTTGTTGCAATCAATAGACTACATTTTGATAAAAACGCGTCATGGATGATTCTAGCGCATTTCTGGGGGGGCGTTGTTGTCTCCACTTTTGGTTTGAAATGCATTTCATACGATTCTGGACCGAAATACACATTTTATGATATTTTGAGCAACGTTTTGCTTTAAAATAAGTTTCATGAGATTCTAGGGTTAGGAAAGAAATGCGAGGGTTCAAGGTTTTGTAAGACTGAGTCCCGTCCTTCGGACAGTTTATTTGGAATTTTTTGGCGGCACTCGGAAAATGTAGGTTGTAAACCGCGTCTCAGGCAACTCGTGGTTGGATGATGCGCTCTGAAAAATACAGTAATTTTTTTATCTTTCGTTTTTATTTTTTTTTCAAGAATATGTTAGTTCTTCCAGTTCTCAAACAATACTGTACAGAAAAGGAAGTCTCCCATATGGATGATGATTTCAAAGGGGCATACCCTCTAATTACAAACGAGAAATATAAAGCAATAAATAGATACTATCCAAATTATTCTTTTTTTTTTTTTTTTTTTGAAGAGTAAGCGAGTTCTTCATTTTCTCAAAAGTAAAGAATAGAATACAAAGAGGAAACCGATCATCAAAACAGATGAAAGATTTGAAAGGGGCATACCCCTTACAACAGAAAGCAAACTAGCAAAAAAGTTGCCCACAGCCCGGGCAGCAAGCTAAAGCTCAACTAAATTAAAAAGAAAATCCATTTCCAGTGCATTGATTCGAATAGGGGGAGCTCGATGACGGATAACCTTTTTACTGAACCGAATTGTGAGAGGATGTAAAGTAGAGAACTGAATGTCTTCAAAACACTGAATGCTGGACACGATCTTTCGCACTTTAAATCTCGCGATCCATGGAGACTGTGATGGACAACGCATACCGGGGAGGAGAGCTGAATCCGCTTCAAGGGAAAGTCGTTGAACCATATGTGGAATGATCTCCATAACGTTCAACGCGGCCCCATAGTAATCGAGGGAAGATTCAATGGCACCATACAGTGGTTGACATACATCACTCCAAAGGAGACCCTGGATGAACAACAGGCACAACATAGGAGTGGAAGTGCTGCCCGCGTAGGGGAAGATTCCAATGGCTGGAAATACCATCAGGTAAGGTAATTCCGAGATGTAAAATGCGAGTTTGGATTGTGTTAAGAACGAGATGCACCACATTCATAGCTGATTGAGTCTGCAATCTGAAGATGCGCCAATTCCTTTCACGCCGTATATGCCACACAAATGCAGAAAAAAGAAGTTTACCCAGAGTTTGTAGTCCTGCGCGATTAGGATTGAGCCGGAGTGTAATTGACTCCACTAAATCAGTACCTGAATCACACTCATTGGGAGGAACATTAACCGTTTGAAGAAGCAAATTCCACACTAGTTGACAAAATGGGCACGTGATAAACAGGGGCTGTCTCCCAAGTACAATCACATAGTACACAGCAAGAGTCGCAAGAAACATTCCTCTCCAAGAGGAAATCCTTTGTTTTCAGTTTGCCCCTGACTAGCATCCAAGCACAGATTGAGTGCTTTTTTATACAGCCCGGAAACCATACCAACGCACTCTAGTGCAGGTTTTGGCTGGTCAAATTTTTTGGCAAATGATATGCAGATTTAAGAGTGAAGCAACCAGTCTCTTCGAGGGTCCAAACAATCTCATCATCAAAAGCTGAACAAGGCCTTGCTTCCAAAGGGATTTTGGTAAGTATGTCCATTAGATCTTGAGAAGTTGGTTGTGGGAATTGCCAGCCCCCATTGGCTATGAAATGATGAACATATAGATTAGCCCCCATCCCTAGATCATATATCGGTCACCATAGCAATCCTTCAAACGACCTTCCCGTAGCCAAGGGTCATTCCAGAACTTTGTTTGATGACCATTTCCAATCAAATATTTGACATGAGGTAATGCCATTTTACGAAGAGCCAGGATACCCTTCCGACCCCAAGAAGCGTCCTTTGGACTGGGGACATCCCAGAAAGAGCTCCCACGAAGGCAATTTGCATGAATCAAAAAATTCCAACAAGTCGGTTTTTTTTTATTTTTACTTTTGAAGAATAAGTTAGTTCTTCATTTGCAAGCGAAAAAGAATAGAATACAAGATGAAGTCCTCTCATCGAAACAGATGAAAGAGATTTCAAAGGGGATAATCCCTTTCAACAGAAAGGACCCTAGCAAAAAACTGGCCCACAGCCCGGGCGGCAAGCTAAAACTCATCAGAATGAAAAAGAAAATCCATTTCCAGTGCATTGATTCGAAGAAGAGGAACTCTATGACGGATAACCTTTTTACTAAACCGAATTGTGAAAGGATGTAAAGTAGAGAACCGAATCTCTTCGAACTGCTCCATGCTTGACACTATCTTTCGGACTTTAAATCTCTCAATCCGTGGAGAATGTCATCGACAGCGCATAATGTGGAGGAGAGCTGAATCTACTTCAACGGAAAGTCGCTGAACCAAATGTGGAATGAACCTGTAGGCTACAAACGTCATTTCACGCAATTCATAGACTGGGGATGCGCTCTGAAAAATTCTTTGATTTTTTTTACTTCAAAACGGGTTTCAAGAAAAATAGGGTTGAAGAGCTAAAATGTTGGGACTCCGCCCCGTTTCCGACGGACAAAAGAATCTTGTTGCAATCAATAGCCCGTATTTGAATAAAAGCGCGTGCCGGACGACTCTAGGTCATATCGGGGTATTACGGCCGAGTCTTTTGTTCGAAATGCGTTTACAACGATTCTATGCCGAAATACGCGTTTCATGATAATCTGAGATACTTTTCGCTTTAAAAAGGGTTTCAGGCCATTCAAGGGCAAGGAACGCATTGCACGAGCTTCAGGGATGTTTGGGTCTGAAAAACGTTTTTCGGGTAGTTCCTAATCTATTTTATTATGAAACCTCGTTTGATGTGAGTCTAGGAAAACACTGGCTCCAAGCCGCATTTCACAAAGTCCACGGTTGAAGGAAACGCTCTAAGAATTCCGGGGAATTCTTTTTCCTCTAAGTTGGGATTCGGGCAAATTTGAACTTGAGAACTTATCTCGCGGGGTCTGGTGTCGTTGTTGAATGAGAGCCGTATTTGTTGTAATCAATAGACTACGTTTTGATAAAAACGCGTCATGGATGATTCTAGCGCATTTCTGGGGGGGCGTTGTTGTCTCCACTTTTGGTTTGAAATGCATTTCATACGATTCTGGGCCGAAATACACATTTTATGATATTTTGAGCAACGTTTTGCTTTAAAATAAGTTTCATGAGATTCTAGGGTTAGGAAAGAAATGCGAGGGTTGAAGGTTTTGTAAGACTGAATCCCGTCCTTCGGACAGTTTGTTTGGCATTTTTTGGCGGCACTCGGAAAATGTAGGTTGTAAACCGCGTCTCAGGCAACTCGTGGTTGGATGATGCGCTCTGAAAAATACAGTAATTTTTTTATCTTTCGTTTTTATTTTTTTTTCAAGAATATGTTAGTTCTTCCAGTTCTCAAACAATACTGTACAGAAAAGGAAGTCTCCCATATGGATGATGATTTCAAAGGGGCATACCCTCTAATTACAAACGAGAAATATAAAGCAATAAATAAATACTATCCAAATTATTCTTTTTTTTTTTTTTTTTTTTTGAAGAGTAAGCGAGTTCTTCATTTTCTCAAAAGTAAAGAATAGAATACAAAGAGGAAACCGATCATCAAAACAGATGAAAGATTTGAAAGGGGCATACCCCTTACAACAGAAAGCAAACTAGCAAAAAACTTGCCCACAGCCCGGGCAGCAAGCTAAAGCTCAACTAAATTAAAAAGAAAATCCATTTCCAGTGCATTGATTCGAATAGGGGGAGCTCGATGACGGATAACCTTTTTACTGAACCGAATTGTGAGAGGATGTAAAGTAGAGAACTGAATGTCTTCAAAACACTGAATGCTGGACACGATCTTTCGCACTTTAAATCTCGCGATCCATGGAGACTGTGATGGACAACGCATACCGTGGAGGAGAGCTGAATCCGCTTCAAGGGAAAGTCGTTGAACCATATGTGGAATGATCTCCATAACGTTCAACGCGGCCCCATAGTAATCGAGGGAAGATTCAATGGCACCATACAGTGGTTGACATACATCACTCCAAAGGAGACCCTGGATGAACAACAGGCACAACATAGGAGTGGAAGTGCTGCCCGCGTAGGGGAAGATTCCAATGGCTGGAAATACCATCAGGTAAGGTAATTCCGAGATGTAAAATGCGAGTTTGGATTGTGTTAAGAACGAGATGCACCACATTCATAGCTGATTGAGTCTGCAATCTGAAGATGCGCCAATTCCTTTCACGCCGTATATGCCACACAAATGCAGAAAAAAGAAGTTTACCCAGAGTTTGTAGTCCTGCGCGATTAGGATTGAGCCGGAGTGTAATTGACTCCACTAAATCAGTACCTGAATCACACTCATTGGGAGGAAGATTAATCGTTTGAAGAAGCAAATTCCACACTAGTTGACAAAATGGGCACGTGATAAACAGGGGCTGTCTCCCAAGTACAATCACATAGTACGCAGCAAGAGTCGCAAGAAACATTCCTCTCCAAGAGGAAATCCTTTGTTTTCAGTTTGCCCCTGAGGAGCATCCAAGCACAGATTGAGTGCTTTTTTATACAGCCCGGAAACCATACCAACGCACTCTAGTGCAGGTTTTGGCTGGTCAAATTTTTTGGCAAATGATATGCAGATTTAAGAGTGAAGCAACCAGTCTCTTCGAGGGTCCAAACAATCTCATCATCAAAAGCTGAACAAGGCCTTGCTTCCAAAGGGATTTTGGTAAGTATGTCCATTAGATCTTGAGAAGTTGGTTGTGGGAATTGCCAGCCCCCATTGGCTTTGAAATGATGAACATATAGATTAGCCCCCATCCCTAGATCATATATCGGTCACCATAGCAATCCTTCAAACGACCTTCCCGTAGCCAAGGGTCATTCCAGAACTTTGTTTGATGACCATTTCCAATCAAATATTTGACATGAGGTAATGCCATTTTACGAAGAGCCAGGATACCCTTCCGACCCCAAGAAGCGTCCTTTGGACTGGGGACATCCCAGAAAGAGCTCCCACGAAGGCAATTTGCATGAATCAAAAAATTCCAACAAGTCGGTTTTTTTTTATTTTTATTTTTGAAGAATAAGTTAGTTCTTCATTTGCAAGCGAAAAAGAATAGAATACAAGATGAAGTCCTCTCATCGAAACAGATGAAAGAGATTTCAAAGGGGATAATCCCTTTCAACAGAAAGGACCCTAGCAAAAAACTGGCCCACAGCCCGGGCGGCAAGCTGAAACTCATCAGAATGAAAAAGAAAATCCATTTCCAGTGCATTGATTCGAAGAAGAGGAACTCTATGACGGATAACCTTTTTACTAAACCGAATTGTGAAAGGATGTAAAGTAGAGAACCGAATCTCTTCGAACTGCTCCATGCTTGACACTATCTTTCGGACTTTAAATCTCTCAATCCGTGGAGAATGTCATCGACAGCGCATAATGTGGAGGAGAGCTGAATCTACTTCAACGGAAAGTCGCTGAACCAAATGTGGAATGAACCTGTAGGCTACAAACGTCATTTCACGCAATTCATAGACTGGGGATGCGCTCTGAAAAATTCTTTGATTTTTTTTACTTCAAAACGGGTTTCAAGAAAAATAGGGTTGAAGAGCTAAAATGTTGGGACTCCGCCCCGTTTCCGACGGACAAAAGAATCTTGTTGCAATCAATAGCCCGTATTTGAATAAAAGCGCGTGCCGGACGACTCTAGGTCATATCGGGGTATTACGGCCGAGTCTTTTGTTCGAAATGCGTTTACAACGATTCTATGCCGAAATACGCGTTTCATGATAATCTGAGATACTTTTCGCTTTAAAAAGGGTTTCAGGCCATTCAAGGGCAAGGAACGCATTGCACGAGCTTCAGGGATGTTTGGGTCTGAAAAACGTTCTTCGGGTAGTTCGTAATCTATTTTATTATGAAACCTCGTTCGATGTGAGTCTAGGAAAACACTGGCTCCAAGCCGCATTTCACAAAGTCCACGGTTGAAGGAAACGCTCTAAGAATTCCGGGGAATTCTTTTTCCTCTAAGATGGGATTCGGGCAAATTTGAACTTGAGAACTTATCACGCGGGGTCTGGTGCCGTTGTTGAATGAGAGCCGTATTTGTTGTAATCAATAGACTACGTTTTGATAAAAACGCGTCATGGATGATTCTAGCGCATTTCTGGGGGGGCGTTGTTGTCTCCACTTTCGGTTTGAAATGCATTTCATACGATTCTGGGCCGAAATACACATTTTATGATATTTTGAGCAACGTTTTGCTTTAAAATAAGTTTCATGAGATTCTAGGGTTAGGAAAGAAATGCGAGGGTTCAAGGTTTTGTAAGACTGAATCCCGTCCTTCGAACAGTTTGTTTGGAATTTTTTGGCGGCACTCGGAAAATGTAGGTTGTAAACCGCGTCTCAGGCAACTCGTGGTTGGATGATGCGCTCTGAAAAATACAGTAATTTTTTTATCTTTCGTTTTTATTTTTTTTTCAAGAATATGTTAGTTCTTCCAGTTCTCAAACAATACTGTACAGAAAAGGAAGTCTCCCATATGGATGATGATTTCAAAGGGGCATACCCTCTAATTACAAACGAGAAATATAAAGCAATAAATAAATACTATCCAAATTATTCTTTTTTTTTTTTTTTTTTTTGAAGAGTAAGCGAGTTCTTCATTTTCTCAAAAGTAAAGAATAGAATACAAAGAGGAAACCGATCATCAAAACAGATGAAAGATTTGAAAGGGGCATACCCCTTACAACAGAAAGCAAACTAGCAAAAAACTTGCCCACAGCCCGGGCAGCAAGCTAAAGCTCAACTAAATTAAAAAGAAAATCCATTTCCAGTGCATTGATTCGAATAGGGGGAGCTCGATGACGGATAACCTTTTTACTGAACCGAATTGTGAGAGGATGTAAAGTAGAGAACTGAATGTCTTCAAAACACTGAATGCTGGACACGATCTTTCGCACTTTAAATCTCGCGATCCATGGAGACTGTGATGGACAACGCATACCGTGGAGGAGAGCTGAATCCGCTTCAAGGGAAAGTCGTTGAACCATATGTGGAATGATCTCCATAACGTTCAACGCGGCCCCATAGTAATCGAGGGAAGATTCAATGGCACCATACAGTGGTTGACATACATCACTCCAAAGGAGACCCTGGATGAACAACAGGCACAACATAGGAGTGGAAGTGCTGCCCGCGTAGGGGAAGATTCCAATGGCTGGAAATACCATCAGGTAAGGTAATTCCGAGATGTAAAATGCGAGTTTGGATTGTGTTAAGAACGAGATGCACCACATTCATAGCTGATTGAGTCTGCAATCTGAAGATGCGCCAATTCCTTTCACGCCGTATATGCCACACAAATGCAGAAAAAAGAAGTTTACCCAGAGTTTGTAGTCCTGCGCGATTAGGATTGAGCCGGAGTGTAATTGACTCCACTAAATCAGTACCTGAATCACACTCATTGGGAGGAAGATTAATCGTTTGAAGAAGCAAATTCCACACTAGTTGACAAAATGGGCACGTGATAAACAGGGGCTGTCTCCCAAGTACAATCACATAGTACGCAGCAAGAGTCGCAAGAAACATTCCTCTCCAAGAGGAAATCCTTTGTTTTCAGTTTGCCCCTGAGGAGCATCCAAGCACAGATTGAGTGCTTTTTTATACAGCCCGGAAACCATACCAACGCACTCTAGTGCAGGTTTTGGCTGGTCAAATTTTTTGGCAAACGATATGCAGATTTAAGAGTGAAGCAACCAGTCTCTTCGAGGGTCCAAACAATCTCATCATCAAAAGCTGAACAAGGCCTTGCTTCCAAAGGGATTTTGGTAAGTATGTCCATTAGATCTTGAGAAGTTGGTTGTGGGAATTGCCAGCCCCCATTGGCTTTGAAATGATGAACATATAGATTAGCCCCCATCCCTAGATCATATATCGGTCACCATAGCAATCCTTCAAACGACCTTCCCGTAGCCAAGGGTCATTCCAGAACTTTGTTTGATGACCATTTCCAATCAAATATTTGACATGAGGTAATGCCATTTTACGAAGAGCCAGGATACCCTTCCGACCCCAAGAAGCGTCCTTTGGACTGGGGACATCCCAGAAAGAGCTCCCACGAAGGCAATTTGCATGAATCAAAAAATTCCAACAAGTCGGTTTTTTTTTATTTTTATTTTTGAAGAATAAGTTAGTTCTTCATTTGCAAGCGAAAAAGAATAGAATACAAGATGAAGTCCTCTCATCGAAACAGATGAAAGAGATTTCAAAGGGGATAATCCCTTTCAACAGAAAGGACCCTAGCAAAAAACTGGCCCACAGCCCGGGCGGCAAGCTAAAACTCATCAGAATGAAAAAGAAAATCCATTTCCAGTGCATTGATTCGAAGAAGAGGAACTCTATGACGGATAACCTTTTTACTAAACCGAATTGTGAAAGGATGTAAAGTAGAGAACCGAATCTCTTCGAACTGCTCCATGCTTGACACTATCTTTCGGACTTTAAATCTCTCAATCCGTGGAGAATGTCATCGACAGCGCATAATGTGGAGGAGAGCTGAATCTACTTCAACGGAAAGTCGCTGAACCAAATGTGGAATGAACCTGTAGGCTACAAACGTCATTTCACGCAATTCATAGACTGGGGATGCGCTCTGAAAAATTCTTTGATTTTTTTTACTTCAAAACGGGTTTCAAGAAAAATAGGGTTGAAGAGCTAAAATGTTGGGACTCCGCCCCGTTTCCGACGGACAAAAGAATCTTGTTGCAATCAATAGCCCGTATTTGAATAAAAGCGCGTGCCGGACGACTCTAGGTCATATCGGGGTATTACGGCCGAGTCTTTTGTTCGAAATGCGTTTACAACGATTCTATGCCGAAATACGCGTTTCATGATAATCTGAGATACTTTTCGCTTTAAAAAGGGTTTCAGGCCATTCAAGGGCAAGGAACGCATTGCACGAGCTTCAGGGATGTTTGGGTCTGAAAAACGTTCTTCGGGTAGTTCGTAATCTATTTTATTATGAAACCTCGTTCGATGTGAGTCTAGGAAAACACTGGCTCCAAGCCGCATTTCACAAAGTCCACGGTTGAAGGAAACGCTCTAAGAATTCCGGGGAATTCTTTTTCCTCTAAGATGGGATTCGGGCAAATTTGAACTTGAGAACTTATCTCGCGGGGTCTGGTGCCGTTGTTGAATGAGAGCCGTATTTGTTGTAATCAATAGACTACGTTTTGATAAAAACGCGTCATGGATGATTCTAGCG
This sequence comes from Persea americana, assembly GCA_029852735.1. Lineage (NCBI taxonomy): Eukaryota > Viridiplantae > Streptophyta > Magnoliopsida > Laurales > Lauraceae > Persea > Persea americana. The sequence continues at coordinate 25,704,127 of CM056817.1, forward strand.
CATTTCTGGGGGGGCGTTGTTGTCTCCACTTTCGGTTTGAAATGCATTTCATACGATTCTGGGCCGAAATACACATTTTATGATATTTTGAGCAACGTTTTGCTTTAAAATAAGTTTCATGAGATTCTAGGGTTAGGAAAGAAATGCGAGGGTTCAAGGTTTTGTAAGACTGAATCCCGTCCTTCGGACAGTTTGTTTGGAATTTTTTGGCGGCACTCGGAAAATGTAGGTTGTAAACCGCGTCTCAGGCAACTCGTGGTTGGATGATGCGCTCTGAAAAATACAGTAATTTTTTTATCTTTCGTTTTTTTTTTTTTTTTCAAGAATATGTTAGTTCTTCCAGTTCTCAAACAATACTGTACAGAAAAGGAAGTCTCCCATATGGATGATGATTTCAAAGGGGCATACCCTCTAATTACAAACGAGAAATATAAAGCAATAAATAAATACTATCCAAATTATTCTTTTTTTTTTTTTTTTTTTTTTTGAAGAGTAAGCGAGTTCTTCATTTTCTCAAAAGTAAAGAATAGAATACAAAGAGGAAACCGATCATCAAAACAGATGAAAGATTTGAAAGGGGCATACCCCTTACAACAGAAAGCAAACTAGCAAAAAACTTGCCCACAGCCCGGGCAGCAAGCTAAAGCTCAACTAAATTAAAAAGAAAATCCATTTCCAGTGCATTGATTCGAATAGGGGGAGCTCGATGACGGATAACCTTTTTACTGAACCGAATTGTGAGAGGATGTAAAGTAGAGAACTGAATGTCTTCAAAACACTGAATGCTGGACACGATCTTTCGCACTTTAAATCTCGCGATCCATGGAGACTGTGATGGACAACGCATACCGTGGAGGAGAGCTGAATCCGCTTCAAGGGAAAGTCGTTGAACCATATGTGGAATGATCTCCATAACGTTCAACGCGGCCCCATAGTAATCGAGGGAAGATTCAATGGCACCATACAGTGGTTGACATACATCACTCCAAAGGAGACCCACTGCCATGTTTCTGATTGTACAAATGGAAAATCTCCACCCTGGATGAACAACAGGCACAACATAGGAGTGGAAGTGCTGCCCGCGTAGGGGAAGATTCCAATGGCTGGAAATACCATCAGGTAAGGTAATTCCGAGATGTAAAATGCGAGTTTGGACTGTGTTAAGAACGAGATGCACCACATTCATAGCTGATTGAGTCTGCAATCTGAAGATGCGCCAATTCCTTTCACGCCGTATATGCCACACAAATGCAGAAAAAAGAAGTTTACCCAGAGTTTGTAGTCCTGCGCGATTAGGATTGAGCCGGAGTGTAATTGACTCCACTAAATCAGTACCTGAATCACACTCAATGGGAGGAAGATTAATCGTTTGAAGAAGCAAATTCCACACTAGTTGACAAAATGGGCACGTGATAAACAGGGGCTGTCTCCCAAGTACAATCACATAGTACGCAGCAAGAGTCGCAAGAAACATTCCTCTCCAAGAGGAAATCCTTTGTTTTCAGTTTGCCCCTGAGGAGCATCCAAGCACAGATTGAGTGCTTTTTTATACAGCCCGGAAACCATACCAACGCACTCTAGTGCAGGTTTTGGCTGGTCAAATTTTTTGGCAAATGATATGCAGATTTAAGAGTGAAGCAACCAGTCTCTTCGAGGGTCCAAACAATCTCATCATCAAAAGCTGAACGAGGCCTTGCTTCCAAAGGGATTTTGGTAAGTATGTCCATTAGATCATGAGAAGTTGGCTGTGGGAATTGCCAGCCCCCATTGGCTTTGAAATGATGAACATATAGATTAGCCCCCATCCCTAGATCATATATCGGTCACCATAGCAATCCTTCAAACGACCTTCCCGTAGCCAAGGGTCATTCCAGAACTTTGTTTGATGACCATTTCCAATCAAATATTTGACATGAGGTAATGCCATTTTACGAAGAGCCAGGATACCCTTCCGACCCCAAGAAGCGTCCTTTGGACTGGGGACATCCCAGAAAGAGCTCCCACGAAGGCAATTTGCATGAATCAAAAAATTCCAACAAGTCGGTTTTTTTTTATTTTTATTTTTGAAGAATAAGTTAGTTCTTCATTTGCAAGCGAAAAAGAATAGAATACAAGATGAAGTCCTCTCATCGAAACAGATGAAAGAGATTTCAAAGGGGATAATCCCTTTCAACAGAAAGGACCCTAGCAAAAAACTGGCCCACAGCCCGGGCGGCAAGCTAAAACTCATCAGAATGAAAAAGAAAATCCATTTCCAGTGCATTGATTCGAAGAAGAGGAACTCTATGACGGATAACCTTTTTACTGAACCGAATTGTGAAAGGATGTAAAGTAGAGAACCGAATCTCTTCGAACTGCTCCATGCTTGACACTATCTTTCGGACTTTAAATCTCTCAATCCGTGGAGAATGTCATCGACAGCGCATAATGTGGAGGAGAGCTGAATCTACTTCAACGGAAAGTCGCTGAACCAAATGTGGAATGAGCCTGTAGGCTACAAACGTCATTTCACGCAATTCATAGACTGGGGATGCGCTCTGAAAAATTCTTTGATTTTTTTTACTTCAAAACGGGTTTCAAGAAAAATAGGGTTGAAGAGCTAAAATGTTGGGACTCCGCCCCGTTTCCGACGAACAAAAGAATCTTGTTGCAATCAATAGCCCGTATTTGAATAAAAGCGCGTGCCGGACGACTCTAGGTCATATCGGGGTATTACGGCCGAGTCTTTTGTTCGAAATGCGTTTACAACGATTCTATGCCGAAATACGCGTTTCATGATAATCTGAGATACTTTTCGCTTTAAAAAGGGTTTCAGGCCATTCAAGGGCAAGGAACGCATTGCACGAGCTTCAGGGATGTTTGGGTCTGAAAAACGTTCTTCGGGTAGTTCGTAATCTATTTTATTATGAAACCTCGTTCGATGTGAGTCTAGGAAAACACTGGCTCCAAGCCGCATTTCACAAAGTCCACGGTTGAAGGAAACGCTCTAAGAATTCCGGGGAATTCTTTTTCCTCTAAGATGGGATTCGGGCAAATTTGAACTTGAGAACTTATCTCGCGGGGTCTGGTGCCGTTGTTGAATGAGAGCCGTATTTGTTGTAATCAATAGACTACGTTTTGATAAAAACGCGTCATGGATGATTCTAGCGCATTTCTGGGGGGGCGTTGTTGTCTCCACTTTCGGTTTGAAATGCATTTCATACGATTCTGGGCCGAAATACACATTTTATGATATTTTGAGCAACGTTTTGCTTTAAAATAAGTTTCATGAGATTCTAGGGTTAGGAAAGAAATGCGAGGGTTCAAGGTTTTGTAAGACTGAATCCCGTCCTTCGGACAGTTTGTTTGGAATTTTTTGGCGGCACTCGGAAAATGTAGGTTGTAAACCGCGTCTCAGGCAACTCGTGGTTGGATGATGCGCTCTGAAAAATACAGTAATTTTTTTATCTTTCGTTTTTTTTTTTTTTTTCAAGAATATGTTAGTTCTTCCTGTTCTCAAACAATACTGTACAGAAAAGGAAGTCTCCCATATGGATGATGATTTCAAAGGGGCATACCCTCTAATTACAAACGAGAAATATAAAGCAATAAATAAATACTATCCAAATTATTCTTTTTTTTTTTTTTTTTTTTTTTTGAAGAGTAAGCGAGTTCTTCATTTTCTCAAAAGTAAAGAATAGAATACAAAGAGGAAACCGATCATCAAAACAGATGAAAGATTTGAAAGGGGCATACCCCTTACAACAGAAAGCAAACTAGCAAAAAACTTGCCCACAGCCCGGGCAGCAAGCTAAAGCTCAACTAAATTAAAAAGAAAATCCATTTCCAGTGCATTGATTCGAATAGGGGGAGCTCGATGACGGATAACCTTTTTACTGAACCGAATTGTGAGAGGATGTAAAGTAGAGAACTGAATGTCTTCAAAACACTGAATGCTGGACACGATCTTTCGCACTTTAAATCTCGCGATCCATGGAGACTGTGATGGACAACGCATACCGTGGAGGAGAGCTGAATCCGCTTCAAGGGAAAGTCGTTGAACCATATGTGGAATGATCTCCATAACGTTCAACGCGGCCCCATAGTAATCGAGGGAAGATTCAATGGCACCATACAGTGGTTGACATACATCACTCCAAAGGAGACCCACTGCCATGTTTCTGATTGTACAAATGGAAAATCTCCACCCTGGATGAACAACAGGCACAACATAGGAGTGGAAGTGCTGCCCGCGTAGGGGAAGATTCCAATGGCTGGAAATACCATCAGGTAAGGTAATTCCGAGATGTAAAATGCGAGTTTGGACTGTGTTAAGAACGAGATGCACCACATTCATAGCTGATTGAGTCTGCAATCTGAAGATGCGCCAATTCCTTTCACGCCGTATATGCCACACAAATGCAGAAAAAAGAAGTTTACCCAGAGTTTGTAGTCCTGCGCGATTAGGATTGAGCCGGAGTGTAATTGACTCCACTAAATCAGTACCTGAATCACACTCATTGGGAGGAAGATTAATCGTTTGAAGAAGCAAATTCCACACTAGTTGACAAAATGGGCACGTGATAAACAGGGGCTGTCTCCCAAGTACAATCACATAGTACGCAGCAAGAGTCGCAAGAAACATTCCTCTCCAAGAGGAAATCCTTTGTTTTCAGTTTGCCCCTGAGGAGCATCCAAGCACAGATTGAGTGCTTTTTTATACAGCCCGGAAACCATACCAACGCACTCTAGTGCAGGTTTTGGCTGGTCAAATTTTTTGGCAAATGATATGCAGATTTAAGAGTGAAGCAACCAGTCTCTTCGAGGGTCCAAACAATCTCATCATCAAAAGCTGAACGAGGCCTTGCTTCCAAAGGGATTTTGGTAAGTATGTCCATTAGATCATGAGAAGTTGGCTGTGGGAATTGCCAGCCCCCATTGGCTTTGAAATGATGAACATATAGATTAGCCCCCATCCCTAGATCATATATCGGTCACCATAGCAATCCTTCAAACGACCTTCCCGTAGCCAAGGGTCATTCCAGAACTTTGTTTGATGACCATTTCCAATCAAATATTTGACATGAGGTAATGCCATTTTACGAAGAGCCAGGATACCCTTCCGACCCCAAGAAGCGTCCTTTGGACTGGGGACATCCCAGAAAGAGCTCCCACGAAGGCAATTTGCATGAATCAAAAAATTCCAACAAGTCGGTTTTTTTTTATTTTTATTTTTGAAGAATAAGTTAGTTCTTCATTTGCAAGCGAAAAAGAATAGAATACAAGATGAAGTCCTCTCATCGAAACAGATGAAAGAGATTTCAAAGGGGATAATCCCTTTCAACAGAAAGGACCCTAGCAAAAAACTGGCCCACAGCCCGGGCGGCAAGCTAAAACTCATCAGAATGAAAAAGAAAATCCATTTCCAGTGCATTGATTCGAAGAAGAGGAACTCTATGACGGATAACCTTTTTACTGAACCGAATTGTGAAAGGATGTAAAGTAGAGAACCGAATCTCTTCGAACTGCTCCATGCTTGACACTATCTTTCGGACTTTAAATCTCTCAATCCGTGGAGAATGTCATCGACAGCGCATAATGTGGAGGAGAGCTGAATCTACTTCAACGGAAAGTCGCTGAACCAAATGTGGAATGAGCCTGTAGGCTACAAACGTCATTTCACGCAATTCATAGACTGGGGATGCGCTCTGAAAAATTCTTTGATTTTTTTTACTTCAAAACGGGTTTCAAGAAAAATAGGGTTGAAGAGCTAAAATGTTGGGACTCCGCCCCGTTTCCGACGGACAAAAGAATCTTGTTGCAATCAATAGCCCGTATTTGAATAAAAGCGCGTGCCGGACGACTCTAGGTCATATCGGGGTATTACGGCCGAGTCTTTTGTTCGAAATGCGTTTACAACGATTCTATGCCGAAATACGCGTTTCATGATAATCTGAGATACTTTTCGCTTTAAAAAGGGTTTCAGGCCATTCAAGGGCAAGGAACGCATTGCACGAGCTTCAGGGATGTTTGGGTCTGAAAAACGTTCTTCGGGTAGTTCGTAATCTATTTTATTATGAAACCTCGTTCGATGTGAGTCTAGGAAAACACTGGCTCCAAGCCGCATTTCACAAAGTCCACGGTTGAAGGAAACGCTCTAAGAATTCCGGGGAATTCTTTTTCCTCTAAGATGGGATTCGGGCAAATTTGAACTTGAGAACTTATCTCGCGGGGTCTGGTGCCGTTGTTGAATGAGAGCCGTATTTGTTGTAATCAATAGACTACGTTTTGATAAAAACGCGTCATGGATGATTCTAGCGCATTTCTGGGGGGGCGTTGTTGTCTCCACTTTCGGTTTGAAATGCATTTCATACGATTCTGGGCCGAAATACACATTTTATGATATTTTGAGCAACGTTTTGCTTTAAAATAAGTTTCATGAGATTCTAGGGTTAGGAAAGAAATGCGAGGGTTCAAGGTTTTGTAAGACTGAATCCCGTCCTTCGGACAGTTTGTTTGGAATTTTTTGGCGGCACTCGGAAAATGTAGGTTGTAAACCGCGTCTCAGGCAACTCGTGGTTGGATGATGCGCTCTGAAAAATACAGTAATTTTTTTATCTTTCGTTTTTTTTTTTTTTTTCAAGAATATGTTAGTTCTTCCTGTTCTCAAACAATACTGTACAGAAAAGGAAGTCTCCCATATGGATGATGATTTCAAAGGGGCATACCCTCTAATTACAAACGAGAAATATAAAGCAATAAATAAATACTATCCAAATTATTCTTTTTTTTTTTTTTTTTTTTTTTTTGAAGAGTAAGCGAGTTCTTCATTTTCTCAAAAGTAAAGAATAGAATACAAAGAGGAAACCGATCATCAAAACAGATGAAAGATTTGAAAGGGGCATACCCCTTACAACAGAAAGCAAACTAGCAAAAAACTTGCCCACAGCCCGGGCAGCAAGCTAAAGCTCAACTAAATTAAAAAGAAAATCCATTTCCAGTGCATTGATTCGAATAGGGGGAGCTCGATGACGGATAACCTTTTTACTGAACCGAATTGTGAGAGGATGTAAAGTAGAGAACTGAATGTCTTCAAAACACTGAATGCTGGACACGATCTTTCGCACTTTAAATCTCGCGATCCATGGAGACTGTGATGGACAACGCATACCGTGGAGGAGAGCTGAATCCGCTTCAAGGGAAAGTCGTTGAACCATATGTGGAATGATCTCCATAACGTTCAACGCGGCCCCATAGTAATCGAGGGAAGATTCAATGGCACCATACAGTGGTTGACATACATCACTCCAAAGGAGACCCACTGCCATGTTTCTGATTGTACAAATGGAAAATCTCCACCCTGGATGAACAACAGGCACAACATAGGAGTGGAAGTGCTGCCCGCGTAGGGGAAGATTCCAATGGCTGGAAATACCATCAGGTAAGGTAATTCCGAGATGTAAAATGCGAGTTTGGACTGTGTTAAGAACGAGATGCACCACATTCATAGCTGATTGAGTCTGCAATCTGAAGATGCGCCAATTCCTTTCACGCCGTATATGCCACACAAATGCAGAAAAAAGAAGTTTACCCAGAGTTTGTAGTCCTGCGCGATTAGGATTGAGCCGGAGTGTAATTGACTCCACTAAATCAGTACCTGAATCACACTCATTGGGAGGAAGATTAATCGTTTGAAGAAGCAAATTCCACACTAGTTGACAAAATGGGCACGTGATAAACAGGGGCTGTCTCCCAAGTACAATCACATAGTACGCAGCAAGAGTCGCAAGAAACATTCCTCTCCAAGAGGAAATCCTTTGTTTTCAGTTTGCCCCTGAGGAGCATCCAAGCACAGATTGAGTGCTTTTTTATACAGCCCGGAAACCATACCAACGCACTCTAGTGCAGGTTTTGGCTGGTCAAATTTTTTGGCAAATGATATGCAGATTTAAGAGTGAAGCAACCAGTCTCTTCGAGGGTCCAAACAATCTCATCATCAAAAGCTGAACGAGGCCTTGCTTCCAAAGGGATTTTGGTAAGTATGTCCATTAGATCATGAGAAGTTGGCTGTGGGAATTGCCAGCCCCCATTGGCTTTGAAATGATGAACATATAGATTAGCCCCCATCCCTAGATCATATATCGGTCACCATAGCAATCCTTCAAACGACCTTCCCGTAGCCAAGGGTCATTCCAGAACTTTGTTTGATGACCATTTCCAATCAAATATTTGACATGAGGTAATGCCATTTTACGAAGAGCCAGGATACCCTTCCGACCCCAAGAAGCGTCCTTTGGACTGGGGACATCCCAGAAAGAGCTCCCACGAAGGCAATTTGCATGAATCAAAAAATTCCAACAAGTCGGTTTTTTTTTATTTTTATTTTTGAAGAATAAGTTAGTTCTTCATTTGCAAGCGAAAAAGAATAGAATACAAGATGAAGTCCTCTCATCGAAACAGATGAAAGAGATTTCAAAGGGGATAATCCCTTTCAACAGAAAGGACCCTAGCAAAAAACTGGCCCACAGCCCGGGCGGCAAGCTAAAACTCATCAGAATGAAAAAGAAAATCCATTTCCAGTGCATTGATTCGAAGAAGAGGAACTCTATGACGGATAACCTTTTTACTGAACCGAATTGTGAAAGGATGTAAAGTAGAGAACCGAATCTCTTCGAACTGCTCCATGCTTGACACTATCTTTCGGACTTTAAATCTCTCAATCCGTGTAGAATGTCATCGACAGCGCATAATGTGGAGGAGAGCTGAATCTACTTCAACGGAAAGTCGCTGAACCAAATGTGGAATGAGCCTGTAGGCTACAAACGTCATTTCACGCAATTCATAGACTGGGGATGCGCTCTGAAAAATTCTTTGATTTTTTTTACTTCAAAACGGGTTTCAAGAAAAATAGGGTTGAAGAGCTAAAATGTTGGGACTCCGCCCCGTTTCCGACGGACAAAAGAATCTTGTTGCAATCAATAGCCCGTATTTGAATAAAAGCGCGTGCCGGACGACTCTAGGTCATATCGGGGTATTACGGCCGAGTCTTTTGTTCGAAATGCGTTTACAACGATTCTATGCCGAAATACGCGTTTCATGATAATCTGAGATACTTTTCGCTTTAAAAAGGGTTTCAGGCCATTCAAGGGCAAGGAACGCATTGCACGAGCTTCAGGGATGTTTGGGTCTGAAAAACGTTCTTCGGGTAGTTCGTAATCTATTTTATTATGAAACCTCGTTCGATGTGAGTCTAGGAAAACACTGGCTCCAAGCCGCATTTCACAAAGTCCACGGTTGAAGGAAACGCTCTAAGAATTCCGGGGAATTCTTTTTCCTCTAAGATGGGATTCGGGCAAATTTGAACTTGAGAACTTATCTCGCGGGGTCTGGTGCCGTTGTTGAATGAGAGCCGTATTTGTTGTAATCAATAGACTACGTTTTGATAAAAACGCGTCATGGATGATTCTAGCGCATTTCTGGGGGGGCGTTGTTGTCTCCACTTTCGGTTTGAAATGCATTTCATACGATTCTGGGCCGAAATACACATTTTATGATATTTTGAGCAACGTTTTGCTTTAAAATAAGTTTCATGAGATTCTAGGGTTAGGAAAGAAATGCGAGGGTTCAAGGTTTTGTAAGACTGAATCCCGTCCTTCGGACAGTTTGTTTGGAATTTTTTGGCGGCACTCGGAAAATGTAGGTTGTAAACCGCGTCTCAGGCAACTCGTGGTTGGATGATGCGCTCTGAAAAATACAGTAATTTTTTTATCTTTCGTTTTTATTTTTTTTTCAAGAATATGTTAGTTCTTCCAGTTCTCAAACAATGCTGTACAGAAAAGGAAGTCTCCCATATGGATGATGATTTCAAAGGGGCATACCCTCTAATTACAAACGAGAAATATAAAGCAATAAATAAATACTATCCAAATTATTCTTTTTTTTTTTTTTTTTTTTTTTGAAGAGTAAGCGAGTTCTTCATTTTCTCAAAAGTAAAGAATAGAATACAAAGAGGAAACCGATCATCAAAACAGATGAAAGATTTGAAAGGGGCATACCCCTTACAACAGAAAGCAAACTAGCAAAAAACTTGCCCACAGCCCGGGCAGCAAGCTAAAGCTCAACTAAATTAAAAAGAAAATCCATTTCCAGTGCATTGATTCGAATAGGGGGAGCTCGATGACGGATAACCTTTTTTCTGAACCGAATTGTGAGAGGATGTAAAGTAGAGAACTGAATGTCTTCAAAACACTGAATGCTGGACACGATCTTTCGCACTTTAAATCTCGCGATCCATGGAGACTGTGATGGACAACGCATACCGTGGAGGAGAGCTGAATCCGCTTCAAGGGAAAGTCGTTGAACCATATGTGGAATGATCTCCATAACGTTCAACGCGGCCCCATAGTAATCGAGGGAAGATTCAATGGCACCATACAGTGGTTGACATACATCACTCCAAAGGAGACCCACTGCCATGTTTCTGATTGTACAAATGGAAAATCTCCACCCTGGATGAACAACAGGCACAACATAGGAGTGGAAGTGCTGCCCGCGTAGGGGAAGATTCCAATGGCTGGAAATACCATCAGGTAAGGTAATTCCGAGATGTAAAATGCGAGTTTGGACTGTGTTAAGAACGAGATGCACCACATTCATAGCTGATTGAGTCTGCAATCTGAAGATGCGCCAATTCCTTTCACGCCGTATATGCCACACAAATGCAGAAAAAAGAAGTTTACCCAGAGTTTGTAGTCCTGCGCGATTAGGATTGAGCCGGAGTGTAATTGACTCCACTAAATCAGTACCTGAATCACACTCATTGGGAGGAAGATTAATCGTTTGAAGAAGCAAATTCCACACTAGTTGACAAAATGGGCACGTGATAAACAGGGGCTGTCTCCCAAGTACAATCACATAGTACGCAGCAAGAGTCGCAAGAAACATTCCTCTCCAAGAGGAAATCCTTTGTTTTCAGTTTGCCCCTGAGGAGCATCCAAGCACAGATTGAGTGCTTTTTTATACAGCCCGGAAACCATACCAACGCACTCTAGTGCAGGTTTTGGCTGGTCAAATTTTTTGGCAAATGATATGCAGATTTAAGAGTGAAGCAACCAGTCTCTTCGAGGGTCCAAACAATCTCATCATCAAAAGCTGAACGAGGCCTTGCTTCCAAAGGGATTTTGGTAAGTATGTCCATTAGATCATGAGAAGTTGGCTGTGGGAATTGCCAGCCCCCATTGGCTTTGAAATGATGAACATATAGATTAGCCCCCATCCCTAGATCATATATCGGTCACCATAGCAATCCTTCAAACGACCTTCCCGTAGCCAAGGGTCATTCCAGAACTTTGTTTGATGACCATTTCCAATCAAATATTTGACATGAGGTAATGCCATTTTACGAAGAGCCAGGATACCCTTCCGACCCCAAGAAGCGTCCTTTGGACTGGGGACATCCCAGAAAGAGCTCCCACGAAGGCAATTTGCATGAATCAAAAAATTCCAACAAGTCGGTTTTTTTTTATTTTTATTTTTGAAGAATAAGTTAGTTCTTCATTTGCAAGCGAAAAAGAATAGAATACAAGATGAAGTCCTCTCATCGAAACAGATGAAAGAGATTTCAAAGGGGATAATCCCTTTCAACAGAAAGGACCCTAGCAAAAAACTGGCCCACAGCCCGGGCGGCAAGCTAAAACTCATCAGAATGAAAAAGAAAATCCATTTCCAGTGCATTGATTCGAAGAAGAGGAACTCTATGACGGATAACCTTTTTACTGAACCGAATTGTGAAAGGATGTAAAGTAGAGAACCGAATCTCTTCGAACTGCTCCATGCTTGACACTATCTTTCGGACTTTAAATCTCTCAATCCGTGGAGAATGTCATCGACAGCGCATAATGTGGAGGAGAGCTGAATCTACTTCAACGGAAAGTCGCTGAACCAAATGTGGAATGAGCCTGTAGGCTACAAACGTCATTTCACGCAATTCATAGACTGGGGATGCGCTCTGAAAAATTCTTTGATTTTTTTTACTTCAAAACGGGTTTCAAGAAAAATAGGGTTGAAGAGCTAAAATGTTGGGACTCCGCCCCGTTTCCGACGGACAAAAGAATCTTGTTGCAATCAATAGCCCGTATTTGAATAAAAGCGCGTGCCGGACGACTCTAGGTCATATCGGGGTATTACGGCCGAGTCTTTTGTTCGAAATGCGTTTACAACGATTCTATGCCGAAATACGCGTTTCATGATAATCTGAGATACTTTTCGCTTTAAAAAGGGTTTCAGGCCATTCAAGGGCAAGGAACGCATTGCACGAGCTTCAGGGATGTTTGGGTCTGAAAAACGTTCTTCGGGTAGTTCGTAATCTATTTTATTATGAAACCTCGTTCGATGTGAGTCTAGGAAAACACTGGCTCCAAGCCGCATTTCACAAAGTCCACGGTTGAAGGAAACGCTCTAAGAATTCCGGGGAATTCTTTTTCCTCTAAGATGGGATTCGGGCAAATTTGAACTTGAGAACTTATCTCGCGGGGTCTGGTGCCGTTGTTGAATGAGAGCCGTATTTGTTGTAATCAATAGACTACGTTTTGATAAAAACGCGTCATGGATGATTCTAGCGCATTTCTGGGGGGGCGTTGTTGTCTCCACTTTCGGTTTGAAATGCATTTCATACGATTCTAGGCCGAAATACACATTTTATGATATTTTGAGCAACGTTTTGCTTTAAAATAAGTTTCATGAGATTCTAGGGTTAGGAAAGAAATGCGAGGGTTCAAGGTTTTGTAAGACTGAATCCCGTCCTTCGGACAGTTTGTTTGGAATTTTTTGGCGGCACTCGGAAAATGTAGGTTGTAAACCGCGTCTCAGGCAACTCGTGGTTGGATGATGCGCTCTGAAAAATACAGTAATTTTTTTATCTTTCGTTTTTATTTTTTTTTCAAGAATATGTTAGTTCTTCCAGTTCTCAAACAATGCTGTACAGAAAAGGAAGTCTCCCATATGGATGATGATTTCAAAGGGGCATACCCTCTAATTACAAACGAGAAATATAAAGCAATAAATAAATACTATCCAAATTATTCTTTTTTTTTTTTTTTTTTTTTTTTGAAGAGTAAGCGAGTTCTTCATTTTCTCAAAAGTAAAGAATAGAATACAAAGAGGAAACCGATCATCAAAACAGATGAAAGATTTGAAAGGGGCATACCCCTTACAACAGAAAGCAAACTAGCAAAAAACTTGCCCACAGCCCGGGCAGCAAGCTAAAGCTCAACTAAATTAAAAGGAAAATCCATTTCCAGTGCATTGATTCAAATAGGGGGAGCTCGATGACGGATAACCTTTTTACTGAACCGAATTGTGAGAGGATGTAAAGTAGAGAACTGAATGTCTTCAAAACACTGAATGCTGGACACGATCTTTCGCACTTTAAATCTCGCGATCCATGGAGACTGTGATGGACAACGCATACCGTGGAGGAGAGCTGAATCCGCTTCAAGGGAAAGTCGTTGAACCATATGTGGAATGATCTCCATAACGTTCAACGCGGCCCCATAGTAATCGAGGGAAGATTCAATGGCACCATACAGTGGTTGACATACATCACTCCAAAGGAGACCCACTGCCATGTTTCTGATTGTACAAATGGAAAATCTCCACCCTGGATGAACAACAGGCACAACATAGGAGTGGAAGTGCTGCCCGCGTAGGGGAAGATTCCAATGGCTGGAAATACCATCAGGTAAGGTAATTCCGAGATGTAAAATGCGAGTTTGGATTGTGTTAAGAACGAGATGCACCACATTCATAGCTGATTGAGTCTGCAATCTGAAGATGCGCCAATTCCTTTCACGCCGTATATGCCACACAAATGCAGAAAAAAGAAGTTTACCCAGAGTTTGTAGTCCTGCGCGATTAGGATTGAGCCGGAGTGTAATTGACTCCACTAAATCAGTACCTGAATCACACTCATTGGGAGGAAGATTAATCGTTTGAAGAAGCAAATTCCACACTAGTTGACAAAATGGGCACGTGATAAACAGGGGCTGTCTCCCAAGTACAATCACATAGTACGCAGCAAGAGTCGCAAGAAACATTCCTCTCCAAGAGGAAATCCTTTGTTTTCAGTTTGCCCCTGAGGAGCATCCGAGCACAGATTGAGTGCTTTTTTATACAGCCCGGAAACCATACCAACGCACTCTAGTGCAGGTTTTGGCTGGTCAAATTTTTTGGCAAACGATATGCAGATTTAAGAGTGAAGCAACCAGTCTCTTCGAGGGTCCAAACAATCTCATCATCAAAAGCTGAACAAGGCCTTGCTTCCAAAGGGATTTTGGTAAGTATGTCCATTAGATCTTGAGAAGTTGGTTGTGGGAATTGCCAGCCCCCATTGGCTTTGAAATGATGAACATATAGATTAGCCCCCATCCCTAGATCATATATCGGTCACCATAGCAATCCTTCAAACGACCTTCCCGTAGCCAAGGGTCATTCCAGAACTTTGTTTGATGACAATTTCCAATCAAATATTTGACATGAGGTAATGCCATTTTACGAAGAGCCAGGATACCCTTCCGACCCCAAGAAGCGTCCTTTGGACTGGGGACATCCCAGAAAGAGCTCCCACGAAGGCAATTTGCATGAATCAAAAAATTCCAACAAGTCGGTTTTTTTTTATTTTTATTTTTGAAGAATAAGTTAGTTCTTCATTTGCAAGCGAAAAAGAATAGAATACAAGATGAAGTCCTCTCATCGAAACAGATGAAAGAGATTTCAAAGGGGATAATCCCTTTCAACAGAAAGGACCCTAGCAAAAAACTGGCCCACAGCCCGGGCGGCAAGCTAAAACTCATCAGAATGAAAAAGAAAATCCATTTCCAGTGCATTGATTCGAAGAAGAGGAACTCTATGACGGATAACCTTTTTACTAAACCGAATTGTGAAAGGATGTAAAGTAGAGAACCGAATCTCTTCGAACTGCTCCATGCTTGACACTATCTTTCGGACTTTAAATCTCTCAATCCGTGGAGAATGTCATCGACAGCGCATAATGTGGAGGAGAGCTGAATCTACTTCAACGGAAAGTCGCTGAACCAAATGTGGAATGAACCTGTAGGCTACAAACGTCATTTCACGCAATTCATAGACTGGGGATGCGCTCTGAAAAATTCTTTGATTTTTTTTACTTCAAAACGGGTTTCAAGAAAAATAGGGTTGAAGAGCTAAAATGTTGGGACTCCGCCCCGTTTCCGACGGACAAAAGAATCTTGTTGCAATCAATAGCCCGTATTTGAATAAAAGCGCGTGCCGGACGACTCTAGGTCATATCGAGGTATTACGGCCGAGTCTTTTGTTCGAAATGCGTTTACAACGATTCTATGCCGAAATACGCGTTTCATGATAATCTGAGATACTTTTCGCTTTAAAAAGGGTTTCAGGCCATTCAAGGGCAAGGAACGCATTGCACGAGCTTCAGGGATGTTTGGGTCTGAAAAACGTTCTTCGGGTAGTTCGTAATCTATTTTATTATGAAACCTCGTTCGATGTGAGTCTAGGAAAACACTGGCTCCAAGCCGCATTTCACAAAGTCCACGGTTGAAGGAAACGCTCTAAGAATTCCGGGGAATTCTTTTTCCTCTAAGATGGGATTCGGGCAAATTTGAACTTGAGAACTTATCTCGCGGGGTCTGGTGCCGTTGTTGAATGAGAGCCGTATTTGTTGTAATCAATAGACTACGCTTTGATAAAAACGCGTCATGGATGATTCTAGCGCATTTCTGGGGGGGCGTTGTTGTCTCCACTTTCGGTTTGAAATGCATTTCATACGATTCTGGGCCGAAATACACATTTTATGATATTTTGAGCAACGTTTTGCTTTAAAATAAGTTTCATGAGATTCTAGGGTTAGGAAAGAAATGCGAGGGTTCAAGGTTTTGTAAGACTGAATCCCGTCCTTCGGACAGTTTGTTTGGAATTTTTTGGCGGCACTCGGAAAATGTAGGTTGTAAACCGCGTCTCAGGCAACTCGTGGTTGGATGATGCGCTCTGAAAAATACAGTAATTTTTTTATCTTTCGTTTTTATTTTTTTTTCAAGAATATGTTAGTTCTTCCAGTTCTCAAACAATACTGTACAGAAAAGGAAGTCTCCCATATGGATGATGATTTCAAAGGGGCATACCCTCTAATTACAAACGAGAAATATAAAGCAATAAATAAATACTATCCAAATTATTCTTTTTTTTTTTTTTTTTTTTTTGAAGAGTAAGCGAGTTCTTCATTTTCTCAAAAGTAAAGAATAGAATACAAAGAGGAAACCGATCATCAAAACAGATGAAAGATTTGAAAGGGGCATACCCCTTACAACAGAAAGCAAACTAGCAAAAAACTTGCCCACAGCCCGGGCAGCAAGCTAAAGCTCAACTAAATTAAAAAGAAAATCCATTTCCAGTGCATTGATTCGAATAGGGGGAGCTCGATGACGGATAACCTTTTTACTGAACCGAATTGTGAGAGGATGTAAAGTAGAGAACTGAATGTCTTCAAAACACTGAATGCTGGACACGATCTTTCGCACTTTAAATCTCGCGATCCATGGAGACTGTGATGGACAATGCATACCGTGGAGGAGAGCTGAATCCGCTTCAAGGGAAAGTCGTTGAACCATATGTGGAATGATCTCCATAACGTTCAACGCGGCCCCATAGTAATCGAGGGAAGATTCAATGGCACCATACAGTGGTTGACATACATCACTCCAAAGGAGACCCACTGCCATGTTTCTGATTGTACAAATGGAAAATCTCCACCCTGGATGAACAACAGGCACAACATAGGAGTGGAAGTGCTGCCCGCGTAGGGGAAGATTCCAATGGCTGGAAATACCATCAGGTAAGGTAATTCCGAGATGTAAAATGCGAGTTTGGATTGTGTTAAGAACGAGATGCACCACATTCATAGCTGATTGAGTCTGCAATCTGAAGATGCGCCAATTCCTTTCACGCCGTATATGCCACACAAATGCAGAAAAAAGAAGTTTACCCAGAGTTTGTAGTCCTGCGCGATTAGGATTGAGCCGGAGTGTAATTGACTCCACTAAATCAGTACCTGAATCACACTCATTGGGAGGAAGATTAATCGTTTGAAGAAGCAAATTCCACACTAGTTGACAAAATGGGCACGTGATAAACAGGGGCTGTCTCCCAAGTACAATCACATAGTACGCAGCAAGAGTCGCAAGAAACATTCCTCTCCAAGAGGAAATCCTTTGTTTTCAGTTTGCCCCTGAGGAGCATCCGAGCACAGATTGAGTGCTTTTTTATACAGCCCGGAAACCATACCAACGCACTCTAGTGCAGGTTTTGGCTGGTCAAATTTTTTGGCAAACGATATGCAGATTTAAGAGTGAAGCAACCAGTCTCTTCGAGGGTCCAAACAATCTCATCATCAAAAGCTGAACAAGGCCTTGCTTCCAAAGGGATTTTGGTAAGTATGTCCATTAGATCTTGAGAAGTTGGTTGTGGGAATTGCCAGCCCCCATTGGCTTTGAAATGATGAACATATAGATTAGCCCCCATCCCTAGATCATATATCGGTCACCATAGCAATCCTTCAAACGACCTTCCCGTAGCCAAGGGTCATTCCAGAACTTTGTTTGATGACCATTTCCAATCAAATATTTGACATGAGGTAATGCCATTTTACGAAGAGCCAGGATACCCTTCCGACCCCAAGAAGCGTCCTTTGGACTGGGGACATCCCAGAAAGAGCTCCCACGAAGGCAATTTGCATGAATCAAAAAATTCCAACAAGTCGGTTTTTTTTTATTTTTATTTTTGAAGAATAAGTTAGTTCTTCATTTGCAAGCGAAAAAGAATAGAATACAAGATGAAGTCCTCTCATCGAAACAGATGAAAGAGATTTCAAAGGGGATAATCCCTTTCAACAGAAAGGACCCTAGCAAAAAACTGGCCCACAGCCCGGGCGGCAAGCTAAAACTCATCAGAATGAAAAAGAAAATCCATTTCCAGTGCATTGATTCGAAGAAGAGGAACTCTATGACGGATAACCTTTTTACTAAACCGAATTGTGAAAGGATGTAAAGTAGAGAACCGAATCTCTTCGAACTGCTCCATGCTTGACACTATCTTTCGGACTTTAAATCTCTCAATCCGTGGAGAATGTCATCGACAGCGCATAATGTGGAGGAGAGCTGAATCTACTTCAACGGAAAGTCGCTGAACCAAATGTGGAATGAACCTGTAGGCTACAAACGTCATTTCACGCAATTCATAGACTGGGGATGCGCTCTGAAAAATTCTTTGATTTTTTTTACTTCAAAACGGGTTTCAAGAAAAATAGGGTTGAAGAGCTAAAATGTTGGGACTCCGCCCCGTTTCCGACGGACAAAAGAATCTTGTTGCAATCAATAGCCCGTATTTGAATAAAAGCGCGTGCCGGACGACTCTAGGTCATATCGGGGTATTACGGCCGAGTCTTTTGTTCGAAATGCGTTTACAACGATTCTATGCCGAAATACGCGTTTCATGATAATCTGAGATACTTTTCGCTTTAAAAAGGGTTTCAGGCCATTCAAGGGCAAGGAACGCATTGCACGAGCTTCAGGGATGTTTGGGTCTGAAAAACGTTCTTCGGGTAGTTCGTAATCTATTTTATTATGAAACCTCGTTCGATGTGAGTCTAGGAAAACACTGGCTCCAAGCCGCATTTCACAAAGTCCACGGTTGAAGGAAACGCTCTAAGAATTCCGGGGAATTCTTTTTCCTCTAAGATGGGATTCGGGCATATTTGAACTTGAGAACTTATCTCGCGGGGTCTGGTGCCGTTGTTGAATGAGAGCCGTATTTGTTGTAATCAATAGACTACGCTTTGATAAAAACGCGTCATGGATGATTCTAGCGCATTTCTGGGGGGGCGTTGTTGTCTCCACTTTTGGTTTGAAATGCATTTCATACGATTCTGGGCCGAAATACACATTTTATGATATTTTGAGCAACGTTTTGCTTTAAAATAAGTTTCATGAGATTCTAGGGTTAGGAAAGAAATGCGAGGGTTCAAGGTTTTGTAAGACTGAATCCCGTCCTTCGGACAGTTTGTTTGGAATTTTTTGGCGGCACTCGGAAAATGTAGGTTGTAAACCGCGTCTCAGGCAACTCGTGGTTGGATGATGCGCTCTGAAAAATACAGTAATTTTTTTATCTTTCGTTTTTATTTTTTTTTCAAGAATATGTTAGTTCTTCCAGTTCTCAAACAATACTGTACAGAAAAGGAAGTCTCCCATATGGATGATGATTTCAAAGGGGCATACCCTCTAATTACAAACGAGAAATATAAAGCAATAAATAAATACTATCCAAATTATTCTTTTTTTTTTTTTTTTTTTTTTGAAGAGTAAGCGAGTTCTTCATTTTCTCAAAAGTAAAGAATAGAATACAAAGAGGAAACCGATCATCAAAACAGATGAAAGATTTGAAAGGGGCATACCCCTTACAACAGAAAGCAAACTAGCAAAAAACTTGCCCACAGCCCGGGCAGCAAGCTAAAGCTCAACTAAATTAAAAAGAAAATCCATTTCCAGTGCATTGATTCGAATAGGGGGAGCTCGATGACGGATAACCTTTTTACTGAACCGAATTGTGAGAGGATGTAAAGTAGAGAACTGAATGTCTTCAAAACACTGAATGCTGGACACGATCTTTCGCACTTTAAATCTCGCGATCCATGGAGACTGTGATGGACAACGCATACCGTGGAGGAGAGCTGAATCCGCTTCAAGGGAAAGTCGTTGAACCATATGTGGAATGATCTCCATAACGTTCAACGCGGCCCCATAGTAATCGAGGGAAGATTCAATGGCACCATACAGTGGTTGACATACATCACTCCAAAGGAGACCCACTGCCATGTTTCTGATTGTACAAATGGAAAATCTCCACCCTGGATGAACAACAGGCACAACATAGGAGTGGAAGTGCTGCCCGCGTAGGGGAAGATTCCAATGGCTGGAAATACCATCAGGTAAGGTAATTCCGAGATGTAAAATGCGAGTTTGGATTGTGTTAAGAACGAGATGCACCACATTCATAGCTGATTGAGTCTGCAATCTGAAGATGCGCCAATTCCTTTCACGCCGTATATGCCACACAAATGCAGAAAAAAGAAGTTTACCCAGAGTTTGTAGTCCTGCGCGATTAGGATTGAGCCGGAGTGTAATTGACTCCACTAAATCAGTACCTGAATCACACTCATTGGGAGGAAGATTAATCGTTTGAAGAAGCAAATTCCACACTAGTTGACAAAATGGGCACGTGATAAACAGGGGCTGTCTCCCAAGTACAATCACATAGTACGCAGCAAGAGTCGCAAGAAACATTCCTCTCCAAGAGGAAATCCTTTGTTTTCAGTTTGCCCCTGAGGAGCATCCGAGCACAGATTGAGTGCTTTTTTATACAGCCCGGAAACCATACCAACGCACTCTAGTGCAGGTTTTGGCTGGTCAAATTTTTTGGCAAACGATATGCAGATTTAAGAGTGAAGCAACCAGTCTCTTCGAGGGTCCAAACAATCTCATCATCAAAAGCTGAACAAGGCCTTGCTTCCAAAGGGATTTTGGTAAGTATGTCCATTAGATCTTGAGAAGTTGGTTGTGGGAATTGCCAGCCCCCATTGGCTTTGAAATGATGAACATATAGATTAGCCCCCATCCCTAGATCATATATCGGTCACCATAGCAATCCTTCAAACGACCTTCCCGTAGCCAAGGGTCATTCCAGAACTTTGTTTGATGACCATTTCCAATCAAATATTTGACATGAGGTAATGCCATTTTACGAAGAGCCAGGATACCCTTCCGACCCCAAGAAGCGTCCTTTGGACTGGGGACATCCCAGAAAGAGCTCCCACGAAGGCAATTTGCATGAATCAAAAAATTCCAACAAGTCGGTTTTTTTTTATTTTTATTTTTGAAGAATAAGTTAGTTCTTCATTTGCAAGCGAAAAAGAATAGAATACAAGATGAAGTCCTCTCATCGAAACAGATGAAAGAGATTTCAAAGGGGATAATCCCTTTCAACAGAAAGGACCCTAGCAAAAAACTGGCCCACAGCCCGGGCGGCAAGCTAAAACTCATCAGAATGAAAAAGAAAATCCATTTCCAGTGCATTGATTCGAAGAAGAGGAACTCTATGACGGATAACCTTTTTACTAAACCGAATTGTGAAAGGATGTAAACTAGAGAACCGAATCTCTTCGAACTGCTCCATGCTTGACACTATCTTTCGGACTTTAAATCTCTCAATCCGTGGAGAATGTCATCGACAGCGCATAATGTGGAGGAGAGCTGAATCTACTTCAACGGAAAGTCGCTGAACCAAATGTGGAATGAACCTGTAGGCTACAAACGTCATTTCACGCAATTCATAGACTGGGGATGCGCTCTGAAAAATTCTTTGATTTTTTTTACTTCAAAACGGGTTTCAAGAAAAATAGGGTTGAAGAGCTAAAATGTTGGGACTCCGCCCCGTTTCCGACGGACAAAAGAATCTTGTTGCAATCAATAGCCCGTATTTGAATAAAAGCGCGTGCCGGACGACTCTAGGTCATATCGGGGTATTAAGGCCGAGTCTTTTGTTCGAAATGCGTTTACAACGATTCTATGCCGAAATACGCGTTTCATGATAATCTGAGATACTTTTCGCTTTAAAAAGGGTTTCAGGCCATTCAAGGGCAAGGAACGCATTGCACGAGCTTCAGGGATGTTTGGGTCTGAAAAACGTTCTTCGGGTAGTTCGTAATCTATTTTATTATGAAACCTCGTTCGATGTGAGTCTAGGAAAACACTGGCTCCAAGCCGCATTTCACAAAGTCCACGGTTGAAGGAAACGCTCTAAGAATTCCGGGGAATTCTTTTTCCTCTAAGATGGGATTCGGGCAAATTTGAACTTGAGAACTTATCTCGCGGGGTCTGGTGCCGTTGTTGAATGAGAGCCGTATTTGTTGTAATCAATAGACTACGCTTTGATAAAAACGCGTCATGGATGATTCTAGCGCATTTCTGGGGGGGCGTTGTTGTCTCCACTTTTGGTTTGAAATGCATTTCATACGATTCTGGGCTGAAATACACATTTTATGATATTTTGAGCAACGTTTTGCTTTAAAATAAGTTTCATGAGATTCTAGGGTTAGGAAAGAAATGCGAGGGTTCAAGGTTTTGTAAGACTGAATCCCGTCCTTCGGACAGTTTGTTTGGAATTTTTTGGCGGCACTCGGAAAATGTAGGTTGTAAACCGCGTCTCAGGCAACTCGTGGTTGGATGATGCGCTCTGAAAAATACAGTAATTTTTTTATCTTTCGTTTTTATTTTTTTTTCAAGAATATGTTAGTTCTTCCAGTTCTCAAACAATACTGTACAGAAAAGGAAGTCTCCCATATGGATGATGATTTCAAAGGGGCATACCCTCTAATTACAAACGAGAAATATAAAGCAATAAATAAATACTATCCAAATTATTCTTTTTTTTTTTTTTTTTTTTTTGAAGAGTAAGCGAGTTCTTCATTTTCTCAAAAGTAAAGAATAGAATACAAAGAGGAAACCGATCATCAAAACAGATGAAAGATTTGAAAGGGGCATACCCCTTACAACAGAAAGCAAACTAGCAAAAAACTTGCCCACAGCCCGGGCAGCAAGCTAAAGCTCAACTAAATTAAAAAGAAAATCCATTTCCAGTGCATTGATTCGAATAGGGGGAGCTCGATGACGGATAACCTTTTTACTGAACCGAATTGTGAGAGGATGTAAAGTAGAGAACTGAATGTCTTCAAAACACTGAATGCTGGACACGATCTTTCGCACTTTAAATCTCGCGATCCATGGAGACTGTGATGGACAACGCATACCGTGGAGGAGAGCTGAATCCGCTTCAAGGGAAAGTCGTTGAACCATATGTGGAATGATCTCCATAACGTTCAACGCGGCCCCATAGTAATCGAGGGAAGATTCAATGGCACCATACAGTGGTTGACATACATCACTCCAAAGGAGACCCACTGCCATGTTTCTGATTGTACAAATGGAAAATCTCCACCCTGGATGAACAACAGGCACAACATAGGAGTGGAAGTGCTGCCCGCGTAGGGGAAGATTCCAATGGCTGGAAATACCATCAGGTAAGGTAATTCCGAGATGTAAAATGCGAGTTTGGATTGTGTTAAGAACGAGATGCACCACATTCATAGCTGATTGAGTCTGCAATCTGAAGATGCGCCAATTCCTTTCACGCCGTATATGCCACACAAATGCAGAAAAAAGAAGTTTACCCAGAGTTTGTAGTCCTGCGCGATTAGGATTGAGCCGGAGTGTAATTGACTCCACTAAATCAGTACCTGAATCACACTCATTGGGAGGAAGATTAATCGTTTGAAGAAGCAAATTCCACACTAGTTGACAAAATGGGCACGTGATAAACAGGGGCTGTCTCCCAAGTACAATCACATAGTACGCAGCAAGAGTCGCAAGAAACATTCCTCTCCAAGAGGAAATCCTTTGTTTTCAGTTTGCCCCTGAGGAGCATCCGAGCACAGATTGAGTGCTTTTTTATACAGCCCGGAAACCATACCAACGCACTCTAGTGCAGGTTTTGGCTGGTCAAATTTTTTGGCAAACGATATGCAGATTTAAGAGTGAAGCAACCAGTCTCTTCGAGGGTCCAAACAATCTCATCATCAAAAGCTGAACAAGGCCTTGCTTCCAAAGGGATTTTGGTAAGTATGTCCATTAGATCTTGAGAAGTTGGTTGTGGGAATTGCCAGCCCCCATTGGCTTTGAAATGATGAACATATAGATTAGCCCCCATCCCTAGATCATATATCGGTCACCATAGCAATCCTTCAAACGACCTTCCCGTAGCCAAGGGTCATTCCAGAACTTTGTTTGATGACCATTTCCAATCAAATATTTGACATGAGGTAATGCCATTTTACGAAGAGCCAGGATACCCTTCCGACCCCAAGAAGCGTCCTTTGGACTGGGGACATCCCAGAAAGAGCTCCCACGAAGGCAATTTGCATGAATCAAAAAATTCCAACAAGTCGGTTTTTTTTTATTTTTATTTTTGAAGAATAAGTTAGTTCTTCATTTGCAAGCGAAAAAGAATAGAATACAAGATGAAGTCCTCTCATCGAAACAGATGAAAGAGATTTCAAAGGGGATAATCCCTTTCAACAGAAAGGACCCTAGCAAAAAACTGGCCCACAGCCCGGGCGGCAAGCTAAAACTCATCAGAATGAAAAAGAAAATCCATTTCCAGTGCATTGATTCGAAGAAGAGGAACTCTATGACGGATAACCTTTTTACTAAACCGAATTGTGAAAGGATGTAAACTAGAGAACCGAATCTCTTCGAACTGCTCCATGCTTGACACTATCTTTCGGACTTTAAATCTCTCAATCCGTGGAGAATGTCATCGACAGCGCATAATGTGGAGGAGAGCTGAATCTACTTCAACGGAAAGTCGCTGAACCAAATGTGGAATGAACCTGTAGGCTACAAACGTCATTTCACGCAATTCATAGACTGGGGATGCGCTCTGAAAAATTCTTTGATTTTTTTTACTTCAAAACGGGTTTCAAGAAAAATAGGGTTGAAGAGCTAAAATGTTGGGACTCCGCCCCGTTTCCGACGGACAAAAGAATCTTGTTGCAATCAATAGCCCGTATTTGAATAAAAGCGCGTGCCGGACGACTCTAGGTCATATCGGGGTATTAAGGCCGAGTCTTTTGTTCGAAATGCGTTTACAACGATTCTATGCCGAAATACGCGTTTCATGATAATCTGAGATACTTTTCGCTTTAAAAAGGGTTTCAGGCCATTCAAGGGCAAGGAACGCATTGCACGAGCTTCAGGGATGTTTGGGTCTGAAAAACGTTCTTCGGGTAGTTCGTAATCTATTTTATTATGAAACCTCGTTCGATGTGAGTCTAGGAAAACACTGGCTCCAAGCCGCATTTCACAAAGTCCACGGTTGAAGGAAACGCTCTAAGAATTCCGGGGAATTCTTTTTCCTCTAAGATGGGATTCGGGCAAATTTGAACTTGAGAACTTATCTCGCGGGGTCTGGTGCCGTTGTTGAATGAGAGCCGTATTTGTTGTAATCAATAGACTACGCTTTGATAAAAACGCGTCATGGATGATTCTAGCGCATTTCTGGGGGGGCGTTGTTGTCTCCACTTTTGGTTTGAAATGCATTTCATACGATTCTGGGCCGAAATACACATTTTATGATATTTTGAGCAACGTTTTGCTTTAAAATAAGTTTCATGAGATTCTAGGGTTAGGAAAGAAATGCGAGGGTTCAAGGTTTTGTAAGACTGAATCCCGTCCTTCGGACAGTTTGTTTGGAATTTTTTGGCGGCACTCGGAAAATGTAGGTTGTAAACCGCGTCTCAGGCAACTCGTGGTTGGATGATGCGCTCTGAAAAATACAGTAATTTTTTTATCTTTCGTTTTTATTTTTTTTTTCAAGAATATGTTAGTTCTTCCAGTTCTCAAACAATACTGTACAGAAAAGGAAGTCTCCCATATGGATGATGATTTCAAAGGGGCATACCCTCTAATTACAAACGAGAAATATAAAGCAATAAATAAATACTATCCAAATTATTCTTTTTTTTTTTTTTTTTTTTTTGAAGAGTAAGCGAGTTCTTCATTTTCTCAAAAGTAAAGAATAGAATACAAAGAGGAAACCGATCATCAAAACAGATGAAAGATTTGAAAGGGGCATACCCCTTACAACAGAAAGCAAACTAGCAAAAAACTTGCCCACAGCCCGGGCAGCAAGCTAAAGCTCAACTAAATTAAAAAGAAAATCCATTTCCAGTGCATTGATTCGAATAGGGGGAGCTCGATGACGGATAACCTTTTTACTGAACCGAATTGTGAGAGGATGTAAAGTAGAGAACTGAATGTCTTCAAAACACTGAATGCTGGACACGATCTTTCGCACTTTAAATCTCGCGATCCATGGAGACTGTGATGGACAACGCATACCGTGGAGGAGAGCTGAATCCGCTTCAAGGGAAAGTCGTTGAACCATATGTGGAATGATCTCCATAACGTTCAACGCGGCCCCATAGTAATCGAGGGAAGATTCAATGGCACCATACAGTGGTTGACATACATCACTCCAAAGGAGACCCACTGCCATGTTTCTGATTGTACAAATGGAAAATCTCCACCCTGGATGAACAACAGGCACAACATAGGAGTGGAAGTGCTGCCCGCGTAGGGGAAGATTCCAATGGCTGGAAATACCATCAGGTAAGGTAATTCCGAGATGTAAAATGCGAGTTTGGATTGTGTTAAGAACGAGATGCACCACATTCATAGCTGATTGAGTCTGCAATCTGAAGATGCGCCAATTCCTTTCACGCCGTATATGCCACACAAATGCAGAAAAAAGAAGTTTACCCAGAGTTTGTAGTCCTGCGCGATTAGGATTGAGCCGGAGTGTAATTGACTCCACTAAATCAGTACCTGAATCACACTCATTGGGAGGAAGATTAATCGTTTGAAGAAGCAAATTCCACACTAGTTGACAAAATGGGCACGTGATAAACAGGGGCTGTCTCCCAAGTACAATCACATAGTACGCAGCAAGAGTCGCAAGAAACATTCCTCTCCAAGAGGAAATCCTTTGTTTTCAGTTTGCCCCTGAGGAGCATCCGAGCACAGATTGAGTGCTTTTTTATACAGCCCGGAAACCATACCAACGCACTCTAGTGCAGGTTTTGGCTGGTCAAATTTTTTGGCAAACGATATGCAGATTTAAGAGTGAAGCAACCAGTCTCTTCGAGGGTCCAAACAATCTCATCATCAAAAGCTGAACAAGGCCTTGCTTCCAAAGGGATTTTGGTAAGTATGTCCATTAGATCTTGAGAAGTTGGTTGTGGGAATTGCCAGCCCCCATTGGCTTTGAAATGATGAACATATAGATTAGCCCCCATCCCTAGATCATATATCGGTCACCATAGCAATCCTTCAAACGACCTTCCCGTAGCCAAGGGTCATTCCAGAACTTTGTTTGATGACCATTTCCAATCAAATATTTGACATGAGGTAATGCCATTTTACGAAGAGCCAGGATACCCTTCCGACCCCAAGAAGCGTCCTTTGGACTGGGGACATCCCAGAAAGAGCTCCCACGAAGGCAATTTGCATGAATCAAAAAATTCCAACAAGTCGGTTTTTTTTTATTTTTATTTTTGAAGAATAAGTTAGTTCTTCATTTGCAAGCGAAAAAGAATAGAATACAAGATGAAGTCCTCTCATCGAAACAGATGAAAGAGATTTCAAAGGGGATAATCCCTTTCAACAGAAAGGACCCTAGCAAAAAACTGGCCCACAGCCCGGGCGGCAAGCTAAAACTCATCAGAATGAAAAAGAAAATCCATTTCCAGTGCATTGATTCGAAGAAGAGGAACTCTATGACGGATAACCTTTTTACTAAACCGAATTGTGAAAGGATGTAAAGTAGAGAACCGAATCTCTTCGAACTGCTCCATGCTTGACACTATCTTTCGGACTTTAAATCTCTCAATCCGTGGAGAATGTCATCGACAGCGCATAATGTGGAGGAGAGCTGAATCTACTTCAACGGAAAGTCGCTGAACCAAATGTGGAATGAACCTGTAGGCTACAAACGTCATTTCACGCAATTCATAGACTGGGGATGCGCTCTGAAAAATTCTTTGATTTTTTTTACTTCAAAACGGGTTTCAAGAAAAATAGGGTTGAAGAGCTAAAATGTTGGGACTCCGCCCCGTTTCCGACGGACAAAAGAATCTTGTTGCAATCAATAGCCCGTATTTGAATAAAAGCGCGTGCCGGACGACTCTAGGTCATATCGGGGTATTACGGCCGAGTCTTTTGTTCGAAATGCGTTTACAACGATTCTATGCCGAAATACGCGTTTCATGATAATCTGAGATACTTTTCGCTTTAAAAAGGGTTTCAGGCCATTCAAGGGCAAGGAACGCATTGCACGAGCTTCAGGGATGTTTGGGTCTGAAAAACGTTCTTCGGGTAGTTCGTAATCTATTTTATTATGAAACCTCGTTCGATGTGAGTCTAGGAAAACACTGGCTCCAAGCCGCATTTCACAAAGTCCACGGTTGAAGGAAACGCTCTAAGAATTCCGGGGAATTCTTTTTCCTCTAAGATGGGATTCGGGCAAATTTGAACTTGAGAACTTATCTCGCGGGGTCTGGTGCCGTTGTTGAATGAGAGCCGTATTTGTTGTAATCAATAGACTACGCTTTGATAAAAACGCGTCATGGATGATTCTAGCGCATTTCTGGGGGGGCGTTGTTGTCTCCACTTTTGGTTTGAAATGCATTTCATACGATTCTGGGCCGAAATACACATTTTATGATATTTTGAGCAACGTTTTGCTTTAAAATAAGTTTCATGAGATTCTAGGGTTAGGAAAGAAATGCGAGGGTTCAAGGTTTTGTAAGACTGAATCCCGTCCTTCGGACAGTTTGTTTGGAATTTTTTGGCGGCACTCGGAAAATGTAGGTTGTAAACCGCGTCTCAGGCAACTCGTGGTTGGATGATGCGCTCTGAAAAATACAGTAATTTTTTTATCTTTCGTTTTTATTTTTTTTTCAAGAATATGTTAGTTCTTCCAGTTCTCAAACAATACTGTACAGAAAAGGAAGTCTCCCATATGGATGATGATTTCAAAGGGGCATACCCTCTAATTACAAACGAGAAATATAAAGCAATAAATAAATACTATCCAAATTATTCTTTTTTTTTTTTTTTTTTTTTTGAAGAGTAAGCGAGTTCTTCATTTTCTCAAAAGTAAAGAATAGAATACAAAGAGGAAACCGATCATCAAAACAGATGAAAGATTTGAAAGGGGCATACCCCTTACAACAGAAAGCAAACTAGCAAAAAACTTGCCCACAGCCCGGGCAGCAAGCTAAAGCTCAACTAAATTAAAAAGAAAATCCATTTCCAGTGCATTGATTCGAATAGGGGGAGCTCGATGACGGATAACCTTTTTACTGAACCGAATTGTGAGAGGATGTAAAGTAGAGAACTGAATGTCTTCAAAACACTGAATGCTGGACACGATCTTTCGCACTTTAAATCTCGCGATCCATGGAGACTGTGATGGACAACGCATACCGTGGAGGAGAGCTGAATCCGCTTCAAGGGAAAGTCGTTGAACCATATGTGGAATGATCTCCATAACGTTCAACGCGGCCCCATAGTAATCGAGGGAAGATTCAATGGCACCATACAGTGGTTGACATACATCACTCCAAAGGAGACCCACTGCCATGTTTCTGATTGTACAAATGGAAAATCTCCACCCTGGATGAACAACAGGCACAACATAGGAGTGGAAGTGCTGCCCGCGTAGGGGAAGATTCCAATGGCTGGAAATACCATCAGGTAAGGTAATTCCGAGATGTAAAATGCGAGTTTGGATTGTGTTAAGAACGAGATGCACCACATTCATAGCTGATTGAGTCTGCAATCTGAAGATGCGCCAATTCCTTTCACGCCGTATATGCCACACAAATGCAGAAAAAAGAAGTTTACCCAGAGTTTGTAGTCCTGCGCGATTAGGATTGAGCCGGAGTGTAATTGACTCCACTAAATCAGTACCTGAATCACACTCATTGGGAGGAAGATTAATCGTTTGAAGAAGCAAATTCCACACTAGTTGACAAAATGGGCACGTGATAAACAGGGGCTGTCTCCCAAGTACAATCACATAGTACGCAGCAAGAGTCGCAAGAAACATTCCTCTCCAAGAGGAAATCCTTTGTTTTCAGTTTGCCCCTGAGGAGCATCCGAGCACAGATTGAGTGCTTTTTTATACAGCCCGGAAACCATACCAACGCACTCTAGTGCAGGTTTTGGCTGGTCAAATTTTTTGGCAAACGATATGCAGATTTAAGAGTGAAGCAACCAGTCTCTTCGAGGGTCCAAACAATCTCATCATCAAAAGCTGAACAAGGCCTTGCTTCCAAAGGGATTTTGGTAAGTATGTCCATTAGATCTTGAGAAGTTGGTTGTGGGAATTGCCAGCCCCCATTGGCTTTGAAATGATGAACATATAGATTAGCCCCCATCCCTAGATCATATATCGGTCACCATAGCAATCCTTCAAACGACCTTCCCGTAGCCAAGGGTCATTCCAGAACTTTGTTTGATGACCATTTCCAATCAAATATTTGACATGAGGTAATGCCATTTTACGAAGAGCCAGGATACCCTTCCGACCCCAAGAAGCGTCCTTTGGACTGGGGACATCCCAGAAAGAGCTCCCACGAAGGCAATTTGCATGAATCAAAAAATTCCAACAAGTCGGTTTTTTTTTATTTTTATTTTTGAAGAATAAGTTAGTTCTTCATTTGCAAGCGAAAAAGAATAGAATACAAGATGAAGTCCTCTCATCGAAACAGATGAAAGAGATTTCAAAGGGGATAATCCCTTTCAACAGAAAGGACCCTAGCAAAAAACTGGCCCACAGCCCGGGCGGCAAGCTAAAACTCATCAGAATGAAAAAGAAAATCCATTTCCAGTGCATTGATTCGAAGAAGAGGAACTCTATGACGGATAACCTTTTTACTAAACCGAATTGTGAAAGGATGTAAAGTAGAGAACCGAATCTCTTCGAACTGCTCCATGCTTGACACTATCTTTCGGACTTTAAATCTCTCAATCCGTGGAGAATGTCATCGACAGCGCATAATGTGGAGGAGAGCTGAATCTACTTCAACGGAAAGTCGCTGAACCAAATGTGGAATGAACCTGTAGGCTACAAACGTCATTTCACGCAATTCATAGACTGGGGATGCGCTCTGAAAAATTCTTTGATTTTTTTTACTTCAAAACGGGTTTCAAGAAAAATAGGGTTGAAGAGCTAAAATGTTGGGACTCCGCCCCGTTTCCGACGGACAAAAGAATCTTGTTGCAATCAATAGCCCGTATTTGAATAAAAGCGCGTGCCGGACGACTCTAGGTCATATCGGGGTATTACGGCCGAGTCTTTTGTTCGAAATGCGTTTACAACGATTCTATGCCGAAATACGCGTTTCATGATAATCTGAGATACTTTTCGCTTTAAAAAGGGTTTCAGGCCATTCAAGGGCAAGGAACGCATTGCACGAGCTTCAGGGATGTTTGGGTCTGAAAAACGTTCTTCGGGTAGTTCGTAATCTATTTTATTATGAAACCTCGTTCGATGTGAGTCTAGGAAAACACTGGCTCCAAGCCGCATTTCACAAAGTCCACGGTTGAAGGAAACGCTCTAAGAATTCCGGGGAATTCTTTTTCCTCTAAGATGGGATTCGGGCAAATTTGAACTTGAGAACTTATCTCGCGGGGTCTGGTGCCGTTGTTGAATGAGAGCCGTATTTGTTGTAATCAATAGACTACGCTTTGATAAAAACGCGTCATGGATGATTCTAGCGCATTTCTGGGGGGGCGTTGTTGTCTCCACTTTTGGTTTGAAATGCATTTCATACGATTCTGGGCCGAAATACACATTTTATGATATTTTGAGCAACGTTTTGCTTTAAAATAAGTTTCATGAGATTCTAGGGTTAGGAAAGAAATGCGAGGGTTCAAGGTTTTGTAAGACTGAATCCCGTCCTTCGGACAGTTTGTTTGGAATTTTTTGGCGGCACTCGGAAAATGTAGGTTGTAAACCGCGTCTCAGGCAACTCGTGGTTGGATGATGCGCTCTGAAAAATACAGTAATTTTTTTATCTTTCGTTTTTATTTTTTTTTCAAGAATATGTTAGTTCTTCCAGTTCTCAAACAATACTGTACAGAAAAGGAAGTCTCCCATATGGATGATGATTTCAAAGGGGCATACCCTCTAATTACAAACGAGAAATATAAAGCAATAAATAAATACTATCCAAATTATTCTTTTTTTTTTTTTTTTTTTTTTGAAGAGTAAGCGAGTTCTTCATTTTCTCAAAAGTAAAGAATAGAATACAAAGAGGAAACCGATCATCAAAACAGATGAAAGATTTGAAAGGGGCATACCCCTTACAACAGAAAGCAAACTAGCAAAAAACTTGCCCACAGCCCGGGCAGCAAGCTAAAGCTCAACTAAATTAAAAAGAAAATCCATTTCCAGTGCATTGATTCGAATAGGGGGAGCTCGATGACGGATAACCTTTTTACTGAACCGAATTGTGAGAGGATGTAAAGTAGAGAACTGAATGTCTTCAAAACACTGAATGCTGGACACGATCTTTCGCACTTTAAATCTCGCGATCCATGGAGACTGTGATGGACAACGCATACCGTGGAGGAGAGCTGAATCCGCTTCAAGGGAAAGTCGTTGAACCATATGTGGAATGATCTCCATAACGTTCAACGCGGCCCCATAGTAATCGAGGGAAGATTCAATGGCACCATACAGTGGTTGACATACATCACTCCAAAGGAGACCCACTGCCATGTTTCTGATTGTACAAATGGAAAATCTCCACCCTGGATGAACAACAGGCACAACATAGGAGTGGAAGTGCTGCCCGCGTAGGGGAAGATTCCAATGGCTGGAAATACCATCAGGTAAGGTAATTCCGAGATGTAAAATGCGAGTTTGGATTGTGTTAAGAACGAGATGCACCACATTCATAGCTGATTGAGTCTGCAATCTGAAGATGCGCCAATTCCTTTCACGCCGTATATGCCACACAAATGCAGAAAAAAGAAGTTTACCCAGAGTTTGTAGTCCTGCGCGATTAGGATTGAGCCGGAGTGTAATTGACTCCACTAAATCAGTACCTGAATCACACTCATTGGGAGGAAGATTAATCGTTTGAAGAAGCAAATTCCACACTAGTTGACAAAATGGGCACGTGATAAACAGGGGCTGTCTCCCAAGTACAATCACATAGTACGCAGCAAGAGTCGCAAGAAACATTCCTCTCCAAGAGGAAATCCTTTGTTTTCAGTTTGCCCCTGAGGAGCATCCGAGCACAGATTGAGTGCTTTTTTATACAGCCCGGAAACCATACCAACGCACTCTAGTGCAGGTTTTGGCTGGTCAAATTTTTTGGCAAACGATATGCAGATTTAAGAGTGAAGCAACCAGTCTCTTCGAGGGTCCAAACAATCTCATCATCAAAAGCTGAACAAGGCCTTGCTTCCAAAGGGATTTTGGTAAGTATGTCCATTAGATCTTGAGAAGTTGGTTGTGGGAATTGCCAGCCCCCATTGGCTTTGAAATGATGAACATATAGATTAGCCCCCATCCCTAGATCATATATCGGTCACCATAGCAATCCTTCAAACGACCTTCCCGTAGCCAAGGGTCATTCCAGAACTTTGTTTGATGACCATTTCCAATCAAATATTTGACATGAGGTAATGCCATTTTACGAAGAGCCAGGATACCCTTCCGACCCCAAGAAGCGTCCTTTGGACTGGGGACATCCCAGAAAGAGCTCCCACGAAGGCAATTTGCATGAATCAAAAAATTCCAACAAGTCGGTTTTTTTTTATTTTTATTTTTGAAGAATAAGTTAGTTCTTCATTTGCAAGCGAAAAAGAATAGAATACAAGATGAAGTCCTCTCATCGAAACAGATGAAAGAGATTTCAAAGGGGATAATCCCTTTCAACAGAAAGGACCCTAGCAAAAAACTGGCCCACAGCCCGGGCGGCAAGCTAAAACTCATCAGAATGAAAAAGAAAATCCATTTCCAGTGCATTGATTCGAAGAAGAGGAACTCTATGACGGATAACCTTTTTACTAAACCGAATTGTGAAAGGATGTAAAGTAGAGAACCGAATCTCTTCGAACTGCTCCATGCTTGACACTATCTTTCGGACTTTAAATCTCTCAATCCGTGGAGAATGTCATCGACAGCGCATAATGTGGAGGAGAGCTGAATCTACTTCAACGGAAAGTCGCTGAACCAAATGTGGAATGAACCTGTAGGCTACAAACGTCATTTCACGCAATTCATAGACTGGGGATGCGCTCTGAAAAATTCTTTGATTTTTTTTACTTCAAAACGGGTTTCAAGAAAAATAGGGTTGAAGAGCTAAAATGTTGGGACTCCGCCCCGTTTCCGACGGACAAAAGAATCTTGTTGCAATCAATAGCCCGTATTTGAATAAAAGCGCGTGCCGGACGACTCTAGGTCATATCGGGGTATTACGGCCGAGTCTTTTGTTCGAAATGCGTTTACAACGATTCTATGCCGAAATACGCGTTTCATGATAATCTGAGATACTTTTCGCTTTAAAAAGGGTTTCAGGCCATTCAAGGGCAAGGAACGCATTGCACGAGCTTCAGGGATGTTTGGGTCTGAAAAACGTTCTTCGGGTAGTTCGTAATCTATTTTATTATGAAACCTCGTTCGATGTGAGTCTAGGAAAACACTGGCTCCAAGCCGCATTTCACAAAGTCCACGGTTGAAGGAAACGCTCTAAGAATTCCGGGGAATTCTTTTTCCTCTAAGATGGGATTCGGGCAAATTTGAACTTGAGAACTTATCTCGCGGGGTCTGGTGCCGTTGTTGAATGAGAGCCGTATTTGTTGTAATCAATAGACTACGCTTTGATAAAAACGCGTCATGGATGATTCTAGCGCATTTCTGGGGGGGCGTTGTTGTCTCCACTTTTGGTTTGAAATGCATTTCATACGATTCTGGGCCGAAATACACATTTTATGATATTTTGAGCAACGTTTTGCTTTAAAATAAGTTTCATGAGATTCTAGGGTTAGGAAAGAAATGCGAGGGTTCAAGGTTTTGTAAGACTGAATCCCGTCCTTCGGACAGTTTGTTTGGAATTTTTTGGCGGCACTCGGAAAATGTAGGTTGTAAACCGCGTCTCAGGCAACTCGTGGTTGGATGATGCGCTCTGAAAAATACAGTAATTTTTTTATCTTTCGTTTTTATTTTTTTTTCAAGAATATGTTAGTTCTTCCAGTTCTCAAACAATACTGTACAGAAAAGGAAGTCTCCCATATGGATGATGATTTCAAAGGGGCATACCCTCTAATTACAAACGAGAAATATAAAGCAATAAATAAATACTATCCAAATTATTCTTTTTTTTTTTGAAGAGTAAGCGAGTTCTTCATTTTCTCAAAAGTAAAGAATAGAATACAAAGAGGAAACCGATCATCAAAACAGATGAAAGATTTGAAAGGGGCATACCCCTTACAACAGAAAGCAAACTAGCAAAAAACTTGCCCACAGCCCGGGCAGCAAGCTAAAGCTCAACTAAATTAAAAAGAAAATCCATTTCCAGTGCATTGATTCTAATAGGGGGAGCTCGATGACGGATAACCTTTTTACTGAACCGAATTGTGAGAGGATGTAAAGTAGAGAACTGAATGTCTTCAAAACACTGAATGCTGGACACGATCTTTCGCACTTTAAATCTCGCGATCCATGGAGACTGTGATGGACAACGCATACCGTGGAGGAGAGCTGAATCCGCTTCAAGGGAAAGTCGTTGAACCATATGTGGAATGATCTCCATAACGTTCAACGCGGCCCCATAGTAATCGAGGGAAGATTCAATGGCACCATACAGTGGTTGACATACATCACTCCAAAGGAGACCCACTGCCATGTTTCTGATTGTACAAATGGAAAATCTCCACCCTGGATGAACAACAGGCACAACATAGGAGTGGAAGTGCTGCCCGCGTAGGGGAAGATTCCAATGGCTGGAAATACCATCAGGTAAGGTAATTCCGAGATGTAAAATGCGAGTTTGGATTGTGTTAAGAACGAGATGCACCACATTCATAGCTGATTGAGTCTGCAATCTGAAGATGCGCCAATTCCTTTCACGCCGTATATGCCACACAAATGCAGAAAAAAGAAGTTTACCCAGAGTTTGTAGTCCTGCGCGATTAGGATTGAGCCGGAGTGTAATTGACTCCACTAAATCAGTACCTGAATCACACTCATTGGGAGGAAGATTAATCGTTTGAAGAAGCAAATTCCACACTAGTTGACAAAATGGGCACGTGATAAACAGGGGCTGTCTCCCAAGTACAATCACATAGTACGCAGCAAGAGTCGCAAGAAACATTCCTCTCCAAGAGGAAATCCTTTGTTTTCAGTTTGCCCCTGAGGAGCATCCGAGCACAGATTGAGTGCTTTTTTATACAGCCCGGAAACCATACCAACGCACTCTAGTGCAGGTTTTGGCTGGTCAAATTTTTTGGCAAACGATATGCAGATTTAAGAGTGAAGCAACCAGTCTCTTCGAGGGTCCAAACAATCTCATCATCAAAAGCTGAACAAGGCCTTGCTTCCAAAGGGATTTTGGTAAGTATGTCCATTAGATCTTGAGAAGTTGGTTGTGGGAATTGCCAGCCCCCATTGGCTTTGAAATGATGAACATATAGATTAGCCCCCATCCCTAGATCATATATCGGTCACCATAGCAATCCTTCAAACGACCTTCCCGTAGCCAAGGGTCATTCCAGAACTTTGTTTGATGACCATTTCCAATCAAATATTTGACATGAGGTAATGCCATTTTACGAAGAGCCAGGATACCCTTCCGACCCCAAGAAGCGTCCTTTGGACTGGGGACATCCCAGAAAGAGCTCCCACGAAGGCAATTTGCATGAATCAAAAAATTCCAACAAGTCGGTTTTTTTTTATTTTTATTTTTGAAGAATAAGTTAGTTCTTCATTTGCAAGCGAAAAAGAATAGAATACAAGATGAAGTCCTCTCATCGAAACAGATGAAAGAGATTTCAAAGGGGATAATCCCTTTCAACAGAAAGGACCCTAGCAAAAAACTGGCCCACAGCCCGGGCGGCAAGCTAAAACTCATCAGAATGAAAAAGAAAATCCATTTCCAGTGCATTGATTCGAAGAAGAGGAACTCTATGACGGATAACCTTTTTACTAAACCGAATTGTGAAAGGATGTAAAGTAGAGAACCGAATCTCTTCGAACTGCTCCATGCTTGACACTATCTTTCGGACTTTAAATCTCTCAATCCGTGGAGAATGTCATCGACAGCGCATAATGTGGAGGAGAGCTGAATCTACTTCAACGGAAAGTCGCTGAACCAAATGTGGAATGAACCTGTAGGCTACAAACGTCATTCCACGCAATTCATAGACTGGGGATGCGCTCTGAAAAATTCTTTGATTTTTTTTACTTCAAAACGGGTTTCAAGAAAAATAGGGTTGAAGAGCTAAAATGTTGGGACTCCGCCCCGTTTCCGACGGACAAAAGAATCTTGTTGCAATCAATAGCCCGTATTTGAATAAAAGCGCGTGCCGGACGACTCTAGGTCATATCGGGGTATTACGGCCGAGTCTTTTGTTCGAAATGCGTTTACAACGATTCTATGCCGAAATACGCGTTTCATGATAATCTGAGATACTTTTCGCTTTAAAAAGGGTTTCAGGCCATTCAAGGGCAAGGAACGCATTGCACGAGCTTCAGGGATGTTTGGGTCTGAAAAACGTTCTTCGGGTAGTTCGTAATCTATTTTATTATGAAACCTCGTTCGATGTGAGTCTAGGAAAACACTGGCTCCAAGCCGCATTTCACAAAGTCCACGGTTGAAGGAAACGCTCTAAGAATTCCGGGGAATTCTTTTTCCTCTAAGATGGGATTCGGGCAAATTTGAACTTGAGAACTTATCTCGCGGGGTCTGGTGCCGTTGTTGAATGAGAGCCGTATTTGTTGTAATCAATAGACTACGCTTTGATAAACACGCGTCATGGATGATTCTAGCGCATTTCTGGGGGGGCGTTGTTGTCTCCACTTTTGGTTTGAAATGCATTTCATACGATTCTGGGCCGAAATACACATTTTATGATATTTTGAGCAACGTTTTGCTTTAAAATAAGTTTCATGAGATTCTAGGGTTAGGAAAGAAATGCGAGGCTTCAAGGTTTTGTAAGACTGAATCCCGTCCTTCGGACAGTTTGTTTGGAATTTTTTGGCGGCACTCGGAAAATGTAGGTTGTAAACCGCGTCTCAGGCAACTCGTGGTTGGATGATGCGCTCTGAAAAATACAGTAATTTTTTTATCTTTCGTTTTTATTTTTTTTTCAAGAATATGTTAGTTCTTCCAGTTCTCAAACAATACTGTACAGAAAAGGAAGTCTCCCATATGGATGATGATTTCAAAGGGGCATACCCTCTAATTACAAACGAGAAATATAAAGCAATAAATAAATACTATCCAAATTATTCTTTTTTTTTTTTTTTTTTTTTTGAAGAGTAAGCGAGTTCTTCATTTTCTCAAAAGTAAAGAATAGAATACAAAGAGGAAACCGATCATCAAAACAGATGAAAGATTTGAAAGGGGCATACCCCTTACAACAGAAAGCAAACTAGCAAAAAACTTGCCCACAGCCCGGGCAGCAAGCTAAAGCTCAACTAAATTAAAAAGAAAATCCATTTCCAGTGCATTGATTCGAATAGGGGGAGCTCGATGACGGATAACCTTTTTACTGAACCGAATTGTGAGAGGATGTAAAGTAGAGAACTGAATGTCTTCAAAACACTGAATGCTGGACACGATCTTTCGCACTTTAAATCTCGCGATCCATGGAGACTGTGATGGACAACGCATACCGTGGAGGAGAGCTGAATCCGCTTCAAGGGAAAGTCGTTGAACCATATGTGGAATGATCTCCATAACGTTCAACGCGGCCCCATAGTAATCGAGGGAAGATTCAATGGCACCATACAGTGGTTGACATACATCACTCCAAAGGAGACCCACTGCCATGTTTCTGATTGTACAAATGGAAAATCTCCACCCTGGATGAACAACAGGCACAACATAGGAGTGGAAGTGCTGCCCGCGTAGGGGAAGATTCCAATGGCTGGAAATACCATCAGGTAAGGTAATTCCGAGATGTAAAATGCGAGTTTGGATTGTGTTAAGAACGAGATGCACCACATTCATAGCTGATTGAGTCTGCAATCTGAAGATGCGCCAATTCCTTTCACGCCGTATATGCCACACAAATGCAGAAAAAAGAAGTTTACCCAGAGTTTGTAGTCCTGCGCGATTAGGATTGAGCCGGAGTGTAATTGACTCCACTAAATCAGTACCTGAATCACACTCATTGGGAGGAAGATTAATCGTTTGAAGAAGCAAATTCCACACTAGTTGACAAAATGGGCACGTGATAAACAGGGGCTGTCTCCCAAGTACAATCACATAGTACGCAGCAAGAGTCGCAAGAAACATTCCTCTCCAAGAGGAAATCCTTTGTTTTCAGTTTGCCCCTGAGGAGCATCCGAGCACAGATTGAGTGCTTTTTTATACAGCCCGGAAACCATACCAACGCACTCTAGTGCAGGTTTTGGCTGGTCAAATTTTTTGGCAAACGATATGCAGATTTAAGAGTGAAGCAACCAGTCTCTTCGAGGGTCCAAACAATCTCATCATCAAAAGCTGAACAAGGCCTTGCTTCCAAAGGGATTTTGGTAAGTATGTCCATTAGATCTTGAGAAGTTGGTTGTGGGAATTGCCAGCCCCCATTGGCTTTGAAATGATGAACATATAGATTAGCCCCCATCCCTAGATCATATATCGGTCACCATAGCAATCCTTCAAACGACCTTCCCGTAGCCAAGGGTCATTCCAGAACTTTGTTTGATGACCATTTCCAATCAAATATTTGACATGAGGTAATGCCATTTTACGAAGAGCCAGGATACCCTTCCGACCCCAAGAAGCGTCCTTTGGACTGGGGACATCCCAGAAAGAGCTCCCACGAAGGCAATTTGCATGAATCAAAAAATTCCAACAAGTCGGTTTTTTTTTATTTTTATTTTTGAAGAATAAGTTAGTTCTTCATTTGCAAGCGAAAAAGAATAGAATACAAGATGAAGTCCTCTCATCGAAACAGATGAAAGAGATTTCAAAGGGGATAATCCCTTTCAACAGAAAGGACCCTAGCAAAAAACTGGCCCACAGCCCGGGCGGCAAGCTAAAACTCATCAGAATGAAAAAGAAAATCCATTTCCAGTGCATTGATTCGAAGAAGAGGAACTCTATGACGGATAACCTTTTTACTAAACCGAATTGTGAAAGGATGTAAAGTAGAGAACCGAATCTCTTCGAACTGCTCCATGCTTGACACTATCTTTCGGACTTTAAATCTCTCAATCCGTGGAGAATGTCATCGTCAGCGCATAATGTGGAGGAGAGCTGAATCTACTTCAACGGAAAGTCGCTGAACCAAATGTGGAATGAACCTGTAGGCTACAAACGTCATTCCACGCAATTCATAGACTGGGGATGCGCTCTGAAAAATTCTTTGATTTTTTTTACTTCAAAACGGGTTTCAAGAAAAATAGGGTTGAAGAGCTAAAATGTTGGGACTCCGCCCCGTTTCCGACGGACAAAAGAATCTTGTTGCAATCAATAGCCCGTATTTGAATAAAAGCGCGTGCCGGACGACTCTAGGTCATATCGGGGTATTACGGCCGAGTCTTTTGTTCGAAATGCGTTTACAACGATTCTATGCCGAAATACGCGTTTCATGATAATCTGAGATACTTTTCGCTTTAAAAAGGGTTTCAGGCCATTCAAGGGCAAGGAACGCATTGCACGAGCTTCAGGGATGTTTGGGTCTGAAAAACGTTCTTCGGGTAGTTCGTAATCTATTTTATTATGAAACCTCGTTCGATGTGAGTCTAGGAAAACACTGGCTCCAAGCCGCATTTCACAAAGTCCACGGTTGAAGGAAACGCTCTAAGAATTCCGGGGAATTCTTTTTCCTCTAAGATGGGATTCGGGCAAATTTGAACTTGAGAACTTATCTCGCGGGGTCTGGTGCCGTTGTTGAATGAGAGCCGTATTTGTTGTAATCAATAGACTACGCTTTGATAAACACGCGTCATGGATGATTCTAGCGCATTTCTGGGGGGGCGTTGTTGTCTCCACTTTTGGTTTGAAATGCATTTCATACGATTCTGGGCCGAAATACACATTTTATGATATTTTGAGCAACGTTTTGCTTTAAAATAAGTTTCATGAGATTCTAGGGTTAGGAAAGAAATGCGAGGCTTCAAGGTTTTGTAAGACTGAATCCCGTCCTTCGGACAGTTTGTTTGGAATTTTTTGGCGGCACTCGGAAAATGTAGGTTGTAAACCGCGTCTCAGGCAACTCGTGGTTGGATGATGCGCTCTGAAAAATACAGTAATTTTTTTATCTTTCGTTTTTATTTTTTTTTCAAGAATATGTTAGTTCTTCCAGTTCTCAAACAATACTGTACAGAAAAGGAAGTCTCCCATATGGATGATGATTTCAAAGGGGCATACCCTCTAATTACAAACGAGAAATATAAAGCAATAAATAAATACTATCCAAATTATTCTTTTTTTTTTTTTTTTTTTTGAAGAGTAAGCGAGTTCTTCATTTTCTCAAAAGTAAAGAATAGAATACAAAGAGGAAACCGATCATCAAAACAGATGAAAGATTTGAAAGGGGCATACCCCTTACAACAGAAAGCAAACTAGCAAAAAACTTGCCCACAGCCCGGGCAGCAAGCTAAAGCTCAACTAAATTAAAAAGAAAATCCATTTCCAGTGCATTGATTCGAATAGGGGGAGCTCGATGACGGATAACCTTTTTACTGAACCGAATTGTGAGAGGATGTAAAGTAGAGAACTGAATGTCTTCAAAACACTGAATGCTGGACACGATCTTTCGCACTTTAAATCTCGCGATCCATGGAGACTGTGATGGACAACGCATACCGTGGAGGAGAGCTGAATCCGCTTCAAGGGAAAGTCGTTGAACCATATGTAGAATGATCTCCATAACGTTCAACGCGGCCCCATAGTAATCGAGGGAAGATTCAATGGCACCATACAGTGGTTGACATACATCACTCCAAAGGAGACCCACTGCCATGTTTCTGATTGTACAAATGGAAAATCTCCACCCTGGATGAACAACGGGCACAACATAGGAGTGGAAGTGCTGCCCGCGTAGGGGAAGATTCCAATGGCTGGAAATACCATCAGGTAAGGTAATTCCGAGATGTAAAATGCGAGTTTGGATTGTGTTAAGAACGAGATGCACCACATTCATAGCTGATTGAGTCTGCAATCTGAAGATGCGCCAATTCCTTTCACGCCGTATATGCCACACAAATGCAGAAAAAAGAAGTTTACCCAGAGTTTGTAGTCCTGCGCGATTAGGATTGAGCCGGAGTGTAATTGACTCCACTAAATCAGTACCTGAATCACACTCATTGGGAGGAAGATTAATCGTTTGAAGAAGCAAATTCCACACTAGTTGACAAAATGGGCACGTGATAAACAGGGGCTGTCTCCCAAGTACAATCACATAGTACGCAGCAAGAGTCGCAAGAAACATTCCTCTCCAAGAGGAAATCCTTTGTTTTCAGTTTGCCCCTGAGGAGCATCCGAGCACAGATTGAGTGCTTTTTTATACAGCCCGGAAACCATACCAACGCACTCTAGTGCAGGTTTTGGCTGGTCAAATTTTTTGGCAAACGATATGCAGATTTAAGAGTGAAGCAACCAGTCTCTTCGAGGGTCCAAACAATCTCATCATCAAAAGCTGAACAAGGCCTTGCTTCCAAAGGGATTTTGGTAAGTATGTCCATTAGATCTTGAGAAGTTGGTTGTGGGAATTGCCAGCCCCCATTGGCTTTGAAATGATGAACATATAGATTAGCCCCCATCCCTAGATCATATATCGGTCACCATAGCAATCCTTCAAACGACCTTCCCGTAGCCAAGGGTCATTCCAGAACTTTGTTTGATGACCATTTCCAATCAAATATTTGACATGAGGTAATGCCATTTTACGAAGAGCCAGGATACCCTTCCGACCCCAAGAAGCGTCCTTTGGACTGGGGACATCCCAGAAAGAGCTCCCACGAAGGCAATTTGCATGAATCAAAAAATTCCAACAAGTCGGTTTTTTTTTATTTTTATTTTTGAAGAATAAGTTAGTTCTTCATTTGCAAGCGAAAAAGAATAGAATACAAGATGAAGTCCTCTCATCGAAACAGATGAAAGAGATTTCAAAGGGGATAATCCCTTTCAACAGAAAGGACCCTAGCAAAAAACTGGCCCACAGCCCGGGCGGCAAGCTAAAACTCATCAGAATGAAAAAGAAAATCCATTTCCAGTGCATTGATTCGAAGAAGAGGAACTCTATGACGGATAACCTTTTTACTAAACCGAATTGTGAAAGGATGTAAAGTAGAGAACCGAATCTCTTCGAACTGCTCCATGCTTGACACTATCTTTCGGACTTTAAATCTCTCAATCCGTGGAGAATGTCATCGACAGCGCATAATGTGGAGGAGAGCTGAATCTACTTCAACGGAAAGTCGCTGAACCAAATGTGGAATGAACCTGTAGGCTACAAACGTCATTTCACGCAATTCATAGACTGGGGATGCGCTCTGAAAAATTCTTTGATTTTTTTTACTTCAAAACGGGTTTCAAGAAAAATAGGGTTGAAGAGCTAAAATGTTGGGACTCCGCCCCGTTTCCGACGGACAAAAGAATCTTGTTGCAATCAATAGCCCGTATTTGAATAAAAGCGCGTGCCGGACGACTCTAGGTCATATCGGGGTATTACGGCCGAGTCTTTTGTTCGAAATGCGTTTACAACGATTCTATGCCGAAATACGCGTTTCATGATAATCTGAGATACTTTTCGCTTTAAAAAGGGTTTCAGGCCATTCAAGGGCAAGGAACGCATTGCACGAGCTTCAGGGATGTTTGGGTCTGAAAAACGTTCTTCGGGTAGTTCGTAATCTATTTTATTATGAAACCTCGTTCGATGTGAGTCTAGGAAAACACTGGCTCCAAGCCGCATTTCACAAAGTCCACGGTTGAAGGAAACGCTCTAAGAATTCCGGGGAATTCTTTTTCCTCTAAGATGGGATTCGGGCAAATTTGAACTTGAGAACTTATCTCGCGGGGTCTGGTGCCGTTGTTGAATGAGAGCCGTATTTGTTGTAATCAATAGACTACGCTTTGATAAAAACGCGTCATGGATGATTCTAGCGCATTTCTGGGGGGGCGTTGTTGTCTCCACTTTTGGTTTGAAATGCATTTCATACGATTCTGGGCCGAAATACACATTTTATGATATTTTGAGCAACGTTTTGCTTTAAAATAAGTTTCATGAGATTCTAGGGTTAGGAAAGAAATGCGAGGGTTCAAGGTTTTGTAAGACTGAATCCCGTCCTTCGGACAGTTTGTTTGGAATTTTTTGGCGGCACTCGGAAAATGTAGGTTGTAAACCGCGTCTCAGGCAACTCGTGGTTGGATGATGCGCTCTGAAAAATACAGTAATTTTTTTATCTTTCGTTTTTATTTTTTTTTCAAGAATATGTTAGTTCTTCCAGTTCTCAAACAATACTGTACAGAAAAGGAAGTCTCCCATATGGA
Organism: Persea americana; assembly: GCA_029852735.1. Classification (NCBI taxonomy): domain Eukaryota; kingdom Viridiplantae; phylum Streptophyta; class Magnoliopsida; order Laurales; family Lauraceae; genus Persea; species Persea americana. The sequence goes on from CM056817.1 coordinate 25,748,570, forward strand.
TGATGATTTCAAAGGGGCATACCCTCTAATTACAAACGAGAAATATAAAGCAATAAATAAATACTATCCAAATTATTCTTTTTTTTTTTTTTTTTTTTTTGAAGAGTAAGCGAGTTCTTCATTTTCTCAAAAGTAAAGAATAGAATACAAAGAGGAAACCGATCATCAAAACAGATGAAAGATTTGAAAGGGGCATACCCCTTACAACAGAAAGCAAACTAGCAAAAAACTTGCCCACAGCCCGGGCAGCAAGCTAAAGCTCAACTAAATTAAAAAGAAAATCCATTTCCAGTGCATTGATTCGAATAGGGGGAGCTCGATGACGGATAACCTTTTTACTGAACCGAATTGTGAGAGGATGTAAAGTAGAGAACTGAATGTCTTCAAAACACTGAATGCTGGACACGATCTTTCGCACTTTAAATCTCGCGATCCATGGAGACTGTGATGGACAACGCATACCGTGGAGGAGAGCTGAATCCGCTTCAAGGGAAAGTCGTTGAACCATATGTGGAATGATCTCCATAACGTTCAACGCGGCCCCATAGTAATCGAGGGAAGATTCAATGGCACCATACAGTGGTTGACATACATCACTCCAAAGGAGACCCACTGCCATGTTTCTGATTGTACAAATGGAAAATCTCCACCCTGGATGAACAACGGGCACAACATAGGAGTGGAAGTGCTGCCCGCGTAGGGGAAGATTCCAATGGCTGGAAATACCATCAGGTAAGGTAATTCCGAGATGTAAAATGCGAGTTTGGATTGTGTTAAGAACGAGATGCACCACATTCATAGCTGATTGAGTCTGCAATCTGAAGATGCGCCAATTCCTTTCACGCCGTATATGCCACACAAATGCAGAAAAAAGAAGTTTACCCAGAGTTTGTAGTCCTGCGCGATTAGGATTGAGCCGGAGTGTAATTGACTCCACTAAATCAGTACCTGAATCACACTCATTGGGAGGAAGATTAATCGTTTGAAGAAGCAAATTCCACACTAGTTGACAAAATGGGCACGTGATAAACAGGGGCTGTCTCCCAAGTACAATCACATAGTACGCAGCAAGAGTCGCAAGAAACATTCCTCTCCAAGAGGAAATCCTTTGTTTTCAGTTTGCCCCTGAGGAGCATCCGAGCACAGATTGAGTGCTTTTTTATACAGCCCGGAAACCATACCAACGCACTCTAGTGCAGGTTTTGGCTGGTCAAATTTTTTGGCAAACGATATGCAGATTTAAGAGTGAAGCAACCAGTCTCTTCGAGGGTCCAAACAATCTCATCATCAAAAGCTGAACAAGGCCTTGCTTCCAAAGGGATTTTGGTAAGTATGTCCATTAGATCTTGAGAAGTTGGTTGTGGGAATTGCCAGCCCCCATTGGCTTTGAAATGATGAACATATAGATTAGCCCCCATCCCTAGATCATATATCGGTCACCATAGCAATCCTTCAAACGACCTTCCCGTAGCCAAGGGTCATTCCAGAACTTTGTTTGATGACCATTTCCAATCAAATATTTGACATGAGGTAATGCCATTTTACGAAGAGCCAGGATACCCTTCCGACCCCAAGAAGCGTCCTTTGGACTGGGGACATCCCAGAAAGAGCTCCCACGAAGGCAATTTGCATGAATCAAAAAATTCCAACAAGTCGGTTTTTTTTTATTTTTATTTTTGAAGAATAAGTTAGTTCTTCATTTGCAAGCGAAAAAGAATAGAATACAAGATGAAGTCCTCTCATCGAAACAGATGAAAGAGATTTCAAAGGGGATAATCCCTTTCAACAGAAAGGACCCTAGCAAAAAACTGGCCCACAGCCCGGGCGGCAAGCTAAAACTCATCAGAATGAAAAAGAAAATCCATTTCCAGTGCATTGATTCGAAGAAGAGGAACTCTATGACGGATAACCTTTTTACTAAACCGAATTGTGAAAGGATGTAAAGTAGAGAACCGAATCTCTTCGAACTGCTCCATGCTTGACACTATCTTTCGGACTTTAAATCTCTCAATCCGTGGAGAATGTCATCGACAGCGCATAATGTGGAGGAGAGCTGAATCTACTTCAACGGAAAGTCGCTGAACCAAATGTGGAATGAACCTGTAGGCTACAAACGTCATTTCACGCAATTCATAGACTGGGGATGCGCTCTGAAAAATTCTTTGATTTTTTTTACTTCAAAACGGGTTTCAAGAAAAATAGGGTTGAAGAGCTAAAATGTTGGGACTCCGCCCCGTTTCCGACGGACAAAAGAATCTTGTTGCAATCAATAGCCCGTATTTGAATAAAAGCGCGTGCTGGACGACTCTAGGTCATATCGGGGTATTACGGCCGAGTCTTTTGTTCGAAATGCGTTTACAACGATTCTATGCCGAAATACGCGTTTCATGATAATCTGAGATACTTTTCGCTTTAAAAAGGGTTTCAGGCCATTCAAGGGCAAGGAACGCATTGCACGAGCTTCAGGGATGTTTGGGTCTGAAAAACGTTCTTCGGGTAGTTCGTAATCTATTTTATTATGAAACCTCGTTCGATGTGAGTCTAGGAAAACACTGGCTCCAAGCCGCATTTCACAAAGTCCACGGTTGAAGGAAACGCTCTAAGAATTCCGGGGAATTCTTTTTCCTCTAAGATGGGATTCGGGCAAATTTGAACTTGAGAACTTATCTCGCGGGGTCTGGTGCCGTTGTTGAATGAGAGCCGTATTTGTTGTAATCAATAGACTACGCTTTGATAAAAACGCGTCATGGATGATTCTAGCGCATTTCTGGGGGGGCGTTGTTGTCTCCACTTTTGGTTTGAAATGCATTTCATACGATTCTGGGCCGAAATACACATTTTATGATATTTTGAGCAACGTTTTGCTTTAAAATAAGTTTCATGAGATTCTAGGGTTAGGAAAGAAATGCGAGGGTTCAAGGTTTTGTAAGACTGAATCCCGTCCTTCGGACAGTTTGTTTGGAATTTTTTGGCGGCACTCGGAAAATGTAGGTTGTAAACCGCGTCTCAGGCAACTCGTGGTTGGATGATGCGCTCTGAAAAATACAGTAATTTTTTTATCTTTCGTTTTTATTTTTTTTTCAAGAATATGTTAGTTCTTCCAGTTCTCAAACAATACTGTACAGAAAAGGAAGTCTCCCATATGGATGATGATTTCAAAGGGGCATACCCTCTAATTACAAACGAGAAATATAAAGCAATAAATAAATACTATCCAAATTATTCTTTTTTTTTTTTTTTTTTTTTTGAAGAGTAAGCGAGTTCTTCATTTTCTCAAAAGTAAAGAATAGAATACAAAGAGGAAACCGATCATCAAAACAGATGAAAGATTTGAAAGGGGCATACCCCTTACAACAGAAAGCAAACTAGCAAAAAACTTGCCCACAGCCCGGGCAGCAAGCTAAAGCTCAACTAAATTAAAAAGAAAATCCATTTCCAGTGCATTGATTCGAATAGGGGGAGCTCGATGACGGATAACCTTTTTACTGAACCGAATTGTGAGAGGATGTAAAGTAGAGAACTGAATGTCTTCAAAACACTGAATGCTGGACACGATCTTTCGCACTTTAAATCTCGCGATCCATGGAGACTGTGATGGACAACGCATACCGTGGAGGAGAGCTGAATCCGCTTCAAGGGAAAGTCGTTGAACCATATGTGGAATGATCTCCATAACGTTCAACGCGGCCCCATAGTAATCGAGGGAAGATTCAATGGCACCATACAGTGGTTGACATACATCACTCCAAAGGAGACCCACTGCCATGTTTCTGATTGTACAAATGGAAAATCTCCACCCTGGATGAACAACGGGCACAACATAGGAGTGGAAGTGCTGCCCGCGTAGGGGAAGATTCCAATGGCTGGAAATACCATCAGGTAAGGTAATTCCGAGATGTAAAATGCGAGTTTGGATTGTGTTAAGAACGAGATGCACCACATTCATAGCTGATTGAGTCTGCAATCTGAAGATGCGCCAATTCCTTTCACGCCGTATATGCCACACAAATGCAGAAAAAAGAAGTTTACCCAGAGTTTGTAGTCCTGCGCGATTAGGATTGAGCCGGAGTGTAATTGACTCCACTAAATCAGTACCTGAATCACACTCATTGGGAGGAAGATTAATCGTTTGAAGAAGCAAATTCCACACTAGTTGACAAAATGGGCACGTGATAAACAGGGGCTGTCTCCCAAGTACAATCACATAGTACGCAGCAAGAGTCGCAAGAAACATTCCTCTCCAAGAGGAAATCCTTTGTTTTCAGTTTGCCCCTGAGGAGCATCCAAGCACAGATTGAGTGCTTTTTTATACAGCCCGGAAACCATACAAACGCACTCTAGTGCAGGTTTTGGCTGGTCAAATTTTTTGGCAAACGATATGCAGATTTAAGAGTGAAGCAACCAGTCTCTTCGAGGGTCCAAACAATCTCATCATCAAAAGCTGAACAAGGCCTTGCTTCCAAAGGGATTTTGGTAAGTATGTCCATTAGATCTTGAGAAGTTGGTTGTGGGAATTGCCAGCCCCCATTGGCTTTGAAATGATGAACATATAGATTAGCCCCCATCCCTAGATCATATATCGGTCACCATAGCAATCCTTCAAACGACCTTCCCGTAGCCAAGGGTCATTCCAGAACTTTGTTTGATGACCATTTCCAATCAAATATTTGACATGAGGTAATGCCATTTTACGAAGAGCCAGGATACCCTTCCGACCCCAAGAAGCGTCCTTTGGACTGGGGACATCCCAGAAAGAGCTCCCACGAAGGCAATTTGCATGAATCAAAAAATTCCAACAAGTCGGTTTTTTTTTATTTTTATTTTTGAAGAATAAGTTAGTTCTTCATTTGCAAGCGAAAAAGAATAGAATACAAGATGAAGTCCTCTCATCGAAACAGATGAAAGAGATTTCAAAGGGGATAATCCCTTTCAACAGAAAGGACCCTAGCAAAAAACTGGCCCACAGCCCGGGCGGCAAGCTAAAACTCATCAGAATGAAAAAGAAAATCCATTTCCAGTGCATTGATTCGAAGAAGAGGAACTCTATGACGGATAACCTTTTTACTAAACCGAATTGTGAAAGGATGTAAAGTAGAGAACCGAATCTCTTCGAACTGCTCCATGCTTGACACTATCTTTCGGACTTTAAATCTCTCAATCCGTGGAGAATGTCATCGACAGCGCATAATGTGGAGGAGAGCTGAATCTACTTCAACGGAAAGTCGCTGAACCAAATGTGGAATGAACCTGTAGGCTACAAACGTCATTTCACGCAATTCATAGACTGGGGATGCGCTCTGAAAAATTCTTTGATTTTTTTTACTTCAAAACGGGTTTCAAGAAAAATAGGGTTGAAGAGCTAAAATGTTGGGACTCCGCCCCGTTTCCGACGGACAAAAGAATCTTGTTGCAATCAATAGCCCGTATTTGAATAAAAGCGCGTGCCGGACGACTCTAGGTCATATCGGGGTATTACGGCCGAGTCTTTTGTTCGAAATGCGTTTACAACGATTCTATGCCGAAATACGCGTTTCATGATAATCTGAGATACTTTTCGCTTTAAAAAGGGTTTCAGGCCATTCAAGGGCAAGGAACGCATTGCACGAGCTTCAGGGATGTTTGGGTCTGAAAAACGTTCTTCGGGTAGTTCGTAATCTATTTTATTATGAAACCTCGTTCGATGTGAGTCTAGGAAAACACTGGCTCCAAGCCGCATTTCACAAAGTCCACGGTTGAAGGAAACGCTCTAAGAATTCCGGGGAATTCTTTTTCCTCTAAGATGGGATTCGGGCAAATTTGAACTTGAGAACTTATCTCGCGGGGTTTGGTGCCGTTGTTGAATGAGAGCCGTATTTGTTGTAATCAATAGACTACGCTTTGATAAAAACGCGTCATGGATGATTCTAGCGCATTTCTGGGGGGGCGTTGTTGTCTCCACTTTTGGTTTGAAATGCATTTCATACGATTCTGGGCCGAAATACACATTTTATGATATTTTGAGCAACGTTTTGCTTTAAAATAAGTTTCATGAGATTCTAGGGTTAGGAAAGAAATGCGAGGGTTCAAGGTTTTGTAAGACTGAATCCCGTCCTTCGGACAGTTTGTTTGGAATTTTTTGGCGGCACTCGGAAAATGTAGGTTGTAAACCGCGTCTCAGGCAACTCGTGGTTGGATGATGCGCTCTGAAAAATACAGTAATTTTTTTATCTTTCGTTTTTATTTTTTTTTCAAGAATATGTTAGTTCTTCCAGTTCTCAAACAATACTGTACAGAAAAGGAAGTCTCCCATATGGATGATGATTTCAAAGGGGCATACCCTCTAATTACAAACGAGAAATATAAAGCAATAAATAAATACTATCCAAATTATTCTTTTTTTTTTTTTTTTTTGAAGAGTAAGCGAGTTCTTCATTTTCTCAAAAGTAAAGAATAGAATACAAAGAGGAAACCGATCATCAAAACAGATGAAAGATTTGAAAGGGGCATACCCCTTACAACAGAAAGCAAACTAGCAAAAAACTTGCCCACAGCCCGGGCAGCAAGCTAAAGCTCAACTAAATTAAAAAGAAAATCCATTTCCAGTGCATTGATTCGAATAGGGGGAGCTCGATGACGGATAACCTTTTTACTGAACCGAATTGTGAGAGGATGTAAAGTAGAGAACTGAATGTCTTCAAAACACTGAATGCTGGACACGATCTTTCGCACTTTAAATCTCGCGATCCATGGAGACTGTGATGGACAACGCATACCGTGGAGGAGAGCTGAATCCGCTTCAAGGGAAAGTCGTTGAACCATATGTGGAATGATCTCCATAACGTTCAACGCGGCCCCATAGTAATCGAGGGAAGATTCAATGGCACCATACAGTGGTTGACATACATCACTCCAAAGGAGACCCACTGCCATGTTTCTGATTGTACAAATGGAAAATCTCCACCCTGGATGAACAACGGGCACAACATAGGAGTGGAAGTGCTGCCCGCGTAGGGGAAGATTCCAATGGCTGGAAATACCATCAGGTAAGGTAATTCCGAGATGTAAAATGCGAGTTTGGATTGTGTTAAGAACGAGATGCACCACATTCATAGCTGATTGAGTCTGCAATCTGAAGATGCGCCAATTCCTTTCACGCCGTATATGCCACACAAATGCAGAAAAAAGAAGTTTACCCAGAGTTTGTAGTCCTGCGCGATTAGGATTGAGCCGGAGTGTAATTGACTCCACTAAATCAGTACCTGAATCACACTCATTGGGAGGAAGATTAATCGTTTGAAGAAGCAAATTCCACACTAGTTGACAAAATGGGCACGTGATAAACAGGGGCTGTCTCCCAAGTACAATCACATAGTACGCAGCAAGAGTCGCAAGAAACATTCCTCTCCAAGAGGAAATCCTTTGTTTTCAGTTTGCCCCTGAGGAGCATCCAAGCACAGATTGAGTGCTTTTTTATACAGCCCGGAAACCATACAAACGCACTCTAGTGCAGGTTTTGGCTGGTCAAATTTTTTGGCAAACGATATGCAGATTTAAGAGTGAAGCAACCAGTCTCTTCGAGGGTCCAAACAATCTCATCATCAAAAGCTGAACAAGGCCTTGCTTCCAAAGGGATTTTGGTAAGTATGTCCATTAGATCTTGAGAAGTTGGTTGTGGGAATTGCCAGCCCCCATTGGCTTTGAAATGATGAACATATAGATTAGCCCCCATCCCTAGATCATATATCGGTCACCATAGCAATCCTTCAAACGACCTTCCCGTAGCCAAGGGTCATTCCAGAACTTTGTTTGATGACCATTTCCAATCAAATATTTGACATGAGGTAATGCCATTTTACGAAGAGCCAGGATACCCTTCCGACCCCAAGAAGCGTCCTTTGGACTGGGGACATCCCAGAAAGAGCTCCCACGAAGGCAATTTGCATGAATCAAAAAATTCCAACAAGTCGGTTTTTTTTTATTTTTATTTTTGAAGAATAAGTTAGTTCTTCATTTGCAAGCGAAAAAGAATAGAATACAAGATGAAGTCCTCTCATCGAAACAGATGAAAGAGATTTCAAAGGGGATAATCCCTTTCAACAGAAAGGACCCTAGCAAAAAACTGGCCCACAGCCCGGGCGGCAAGCTAAAACTCATCAGAATGAAAAAGAAAATCCATTTCCAGTGCATTGATTCGAAGAAGAGGAACTCTATGACGGATAACCTTTTTACTAAACCGAATTGTGAAAGGATGTAAAGTAGAGAACCGAATCTCTTCGAACTGCTCCATGCTTGACACTATCTTTCGGACTTTAAATCTCTCAATCCGTGGAGAATGTCATCGACAGCGCATAATGTGGAGGAGAGCTGAATCTACTTCAACGGAAAGTCGCTGAACCAAATGTGGAATGAACCTGTAGGCTACAAACGTCATTTCACGCAATTCATAGACTGGGGATGCGCTCTGAAAAATTCTTTGATTTTTTTTACTTCAAAACGGGTTTCAAGAAAAATAGGGTTGAAGAGCTAAAATGTTGGGACTCCGCCCCGTTTCCGACGGACAAAAGAATCTTGTTGCAATCAATAGCCCGTATTTGAATAAAAGCGCGTGCCGGACGACTCTAGGTCATATCAGGGTATTACGGCCGAGTCTTTTGTTCGAAATGCGTTTACAACGATTCTATGCCGAAATACGCGTTTCATGATAATCTGAGATACTTTTCGCTTTAAAAAGGGTTTCAGGCCATTCAAGGGCAAGGAACGCATTGCACGAGCTTCAGGGATGTTTGGGTCTGAAAAACGTTCTTCGGGTAGTTCGTAATCTATTTTATTATGAAACCTCGTTCGATGTGAGTCTAGGAAAACACTGGCTCCAAGCCGCATTTCACAAAGTCCACGGTTGAAGGAAACGCTCTAAGAATTCCGGGGAATTCTTTTTCCTCTAAGATGGGATTCGGGCAAATTTGAACTTGAGAACTTATCTCGCGGGGTTTGGTGCCGTTGTTGAATGAGAGCCGTATTTGTTGTAATCAATAGACTACGCTTTGATAAAAACGCGTCATGGATGATTCTAGCGCATTTCTGGGGGGGCGTTGTTGTCTCCACTTTTGGTTTGAAATGCATTTCATACGATTCTGGGCCGAAATACACATTTTATGATATTTTGAGCAACGTTTTGCTTTAAAATAAGTTTCATGAGATTCTAGGGTTAGGAAAGAAATGCGAGGGTTCAAGGTTTTGTAAGACTGAATCCCGTCCTTCGGACAGTTTGTTTGGAATTTTTTGGCGGCACTCGGAAAATGTAGGTTGTAAACCGCGTCTCAGGCAACTCGTGGTTGGATGATGCGCTCTGAAAAATACAGTAATTTTTTTATCTTTCGTTTTTATTTTTTTTTCAAGAATATGTTAGTTCTTCCAGTTCTCAAACAATACTGTACAGAAAAGGAAGTCTCCCATATGGATGATGATTTCAAAGGGGCATACCCTCTAATTACAAACGAGAAATATAAAGCAATAAATAAATACTATCCAAATTATTCTTTTTTTTTTTTTTTTTTGAAGAGTAAGCGAGTTCTTCATTTTCTCAAAAGTAAAGAATAGAATACAAAGAGGAAACCGATCATCAAAACAGATGAAAGATTTGAAAGGGGCATACCCCTTACAACAGAAAGCAAACTAGCAAAAAACTTGCCCACAGCCCGGGCAGCAAGCTAAAGCTCAACTAAATTAAAAAGAAAATCCATTTCCAGTGCATTGATTCGAATAGGGGGAGCTCGATGACGGATAACCTTTTTACTGAACCGAATTGTGAGAGGATGTAAAGTAGAGAACTGAATGTCTTCAAAACACTGAATGCTGGACACGATCTTTCGCACTTTAAATCTCGCGATCCATGGAGACTGTGATGGACAACGCATACCGTGGAGGAGAGCTGAATCCGCTTCAAGGGAAAGTCGTTGAACCATATGTGGAATGATCTCCATAACGTTCAACGCGGCCCCATAGTAATCGAGGGAAGATTCAATGGCACCATACAGTGGTTGACATACATCACTCCAAAGGAGACCCACTGCCATGTTTCTGATTGTACAAATGGAAAATCTCCACCCTGGATGAACAACGGGCACAACATAGGAGTGGAAGTGCTGCCCGCGTAGGGGAAGATTCCAATGGCTGGAAATACCATCAGGTAAGGTAATTCCGAGATGTAAAATGCGAGTTTGGATTGTGTTAAGAACGAGATGCACCACATTCATAGCTGATTGAGTCTGCAATCTGAAGATGCGCCAATTCCTTTCACGCCGTATATGCCACACAAATGCAGAAAAAAGAAGTTTACCCAGAGTTTGTAGTCCTGCGCGATTAGGATTGAGCCGGAGTGTAATTGACTCCACTAAATCAGTACCTGAATCACACTCATTGGGAGGAAGATTAATCGTTTGAAGAAGCAAATTCCACACTAGTTGACAAAATGGGCACGTGATAAACAGGGGCTGTCTCCCAAGTACAATCACATAGTACGCAGCAAGAGTCGCAAGAAACATTCCTCTCCAAGAGGAAATCCTTTGTTTTCAGTTTGCCCCTGAGGAGCATCCAAGCACAGATTGAGTGCTTTTTTATACAGCCCGGAAACCATACAAACGCACTCTAGTGCAGGTTTTGGCTGGTCAAATTTTTTGGCAAACGATATGCAGATTTAAGAGTGAAGCAACCAGTCTCTTCGAGGGTCCAAACAATCTCATCATCAAAAGCTGAACAAGGCCTTGCTTCCAAAGGGATTTTGGTAAGTATGTCCATTAGATCTTGAGAAGTTGGTTGTGGGAATTGCCAGCCCCCATTGGCTTTGAAATGATGAACATATAGATTAGCCCCCATCCCTAGATCATATATCGGTCACCATAGCAATCCTTCAAACGACCTTCCCGTAGCCAAGGGTCATTCCAGAACTTTGTTTGATGACCATTTCCAATCAAATATTTGACATGAGGTAATGCCATTTTACGAAGAGCCAGGATACCCTTCCGACCCCAAGAAGCGTCCTTTGGACTGGGGACATCCCAGAAAGAGCTCCCACGAAGGCAATTTGCATGAATCAAAAAATTCCAACAAGTCGGTTTTTTTTTATTTTTATTTTTGAAGAATAAGTTAGTTCTTCATTTGCAAGCGAAAAAGAATAGAATACAAGATGAAGTCCTCTCATCGAAACAGATGAAAGAGATTTCAAAGGGGATAATCCCTTTCAACAGAAAGGACCCTAGCAAAAAACTGGCCCACAGCCCGGGCGGCAAGCTAAAACTCATCAGAATGAAAAAGAAAATCCATTTCCAGTGCATTGATTCGAAGAAGAGGAACTCTATGACGGATAACCTTTTTACTAAACCGAATTGTGAAAGGATGTAAAGTAGAGAACCGAATCTCTTCGAACTGCTCCATGCTTGACACTATCTTTCGGACTTTAAATCTCTCAATCCGTGGAGAATGTCATCGACAGCGCATAATGTGGAGGAGAGCTGAATCTACTTCAACGGAAAGTCGCTGAACCAAATGTGGAATGAACCTGTAGGCTACAAACGTCATTTCACGCAATTCATAGACTGGGGATGCGCTCTGAAAAATTCTTTGATTTTTTTTACTTCAAAACGGGTTTCAAGAAAAATAGGGTTGAAGAGCTAAAATGTTGGGACTCCGCCCCGTTTCCGACGGACAAAAGAATCTTGTTGCAATCAATAGCCCGTATTTGAATAAAAGCGCGTGCCGGACGACTCTAGGTCATATCGGGGTATTACGGCCGAGTCTTTTGTTCGAAATGCGTTTACAACGATTCTATGCCGAAATACGCGTTTCATGATAATCTGAGATACTTTTCGCTTTAAAAAGGGTTTCAGGCCATTCAAGGGCAAGGAACGCATTGCACGAGCTTCAGGGATGTTTGGGTCTGAAAAACGTTCTTCGGGTAGTTCGTAATCTATTTTATTATGAAACCTCGTTCGATGTGAGTCTAGGAAAACACTGGCTCCAAGCCGCATTTCACAAAGTCCACGGTTGAAGGAAACGCTCTAAGAATTCCGGGGAATTCTTTTTCCTCTAAGATGGGATTCGGGCAAATTTGAACTTGAGAACTTATCTCGCGGGGTTTGGTGCCGTTGTTGAATGAGAGCCGTATTTGTTGTAATCAATAGACTACGCTTTGATAAAAACGCGTCATGGATGATTCTAGCGCATTTCTGGGGGGGCGTTGTTGTCTCCACTTTTGGTTTGAAATGCATTTCATACGATTCTGGGCCGAAATACACATTTTATGATATTTTGAGCAACGTTTTGCTTTAAAATAAGTTTCATGAGATTCTAGGGTTAGGAAAGAAATGCGAGGGTTCAAGGTTTTGTAAGACTGAATCCCGTCCTTCGGACAGTTTGTTTGGAATTTTTTGGCGGCACTCGGAAAATGTAGGTTGTAAACCGCGTCTCAGGCAACTCGTGGTTGGATGATGCGCTCTGAAAAATACAGTAATTTTTTTATCTTTCGTTTTTATTTTTTTTTCAAGAATATGTTAGTTCTTCCAGTTCTCAAACAATACTGTACAGAAAAGGAAGTCTCCCATATGGATGATGATTTCAAAGGGGCATACCCTCTAATTACAAACGAGAAATATAAAGCAATAAATAAATACTATCCAAATTATTCTTTTTTTTTTTTTTTTTTTTGAAGAGTAAGCGAGTTCTTCATTTTCTCAAAAGTAAAGAATAGAATACAAAGAGGAAACCGATCATCAAAACAGATGAAAGATTTGAAAGGGGCATACCCCTTACAACAGAAAGCAAACTAGCAAAAAACTTGCCCACAGCCCGGGCAGCAAGCTAAAGCTCAACTAAATTAAAAAGAAAATCCATTTCCAGTGCATTGATTCGAATAGGGGGAGCTCGATGACGGATAACCTTTTTACTGAACCGAATTGTGAGAGGATGTAAAGTAGAGAACTGAATGTCTTCAAAACACTGAATGCTGGACACGATCTTTCGCACTTTAAATCTCGCGATCCATGGAGACTGTGATGGACAACGCATACCGTGGAGGAGAGCTGAATCCGCTTCAAGGGAAAGTCGTTGAACCATATGTGGAATGATCTCCATAACGTTCAACGCGGCCCCATAGTAATCGAGGGAAGATTCAATGGCACCATACAGTGGTTGACATACATCACTCCAAAGGAGACCCACTGCCATGTTTCTGATTGTACAAATGGAAAATCTCCACCCTGGATGAACAACGGGCACAACATAGGAGTGGAAGTGCTGCCCGCGTAGGGGAAGATTCCAATGGCTGGAAATACCATCAGGTAAGGTAATTCCGAGATGTAAAATGCGAGTTTGGATTGTGTTAAGAACGAGATGCACCACATTCATAGCTGATTGAGTCTGCAATCTGAAGATGCGCCAATTCCTTTCACGCCGTATATGCCACACAAATGCAGAAAAAAGAAGTTTACCCAGAGTTTGTAGTCCTGCGCGATTAGGATTGAGCCGGAGTGTAATTGACTCCACTAAATCAGTACCTGAATCACACTCATTGGGAGGAAGATTAATCGTTTGAAGAAGCAAATTCCACACTAGTTGACAAAATGGGCACGTGATAAACAGGGGCTGTCTCCCAAGTACAATCACATAGTACGCAGCAAGAGTCGCAAGAAACATTCCTCTCCAAGAGGAAATCCTTTGTTTTCAGTTTGCCCCTGAGGAGCATCCAAGCACAGATTGAGTGCTTTTTTATACAGCCCGGAAACCATACAAACGCACTCTAGTGCAGGTTTTGGCTGGTCAAATTTTTTGGCAAACGATATGCAGATTTAAGAGTGAAGCAACCAGTCTCTTCGAGGGTCCAAACAATCTCATCATCAAAAGCTGAACAAGGCCTTGCTTCCAAAGGGATTTTGGTAAGTATGTCCATTAGATCTTGAGAAGTTGGTTGTGGGAATTGCCAGCCCCCATTGGCTTTGAAATGATGAACATATAGATTAGCCCCCATCCCTAGATCATATATCGGTCACCATAGCAATCCTTCAAACGACCTTCCCGTAGCCAAGGGTCATTCCAGAACTTTGTTTGATGACCATTTCCAATCAAATATTTGACATGAGGTAATGCCATTTTACGAAGAGCCAGGATACCCTTCCGACCCCAAGAAGCGTCCTTTGGACTGGGGACATCCCAGAAAGAGCTCCCACGAAGGCAATTTGCATGAATCAAAAAATTCCAACAAGTCGGTTTTTTTTTATTTTTATTTTTGAAGAATAAGTTAGTTCTTCATTTGCAAGCGAAAAAGAATAGAATACAAGATGAAGTCCTCTCATCGAAACAGATGAAAGAGATTTCAAAGGGGATAATCCCTTTCAACAGAAAGGACCCTAGCAAAAAACTGGCCCACAGCCCGGGCGGCAAGCTAAAACTCATCAGAATGAAAAAGAAAATCCATTTCCAGTGCATTGATTCGAAGAAGAGGAACTCTATGACGGATAACCTTTTTACTAAACCGAATTGTGAAAGGATGTAAAGTAGAGAACCGAATCTCTTCGAACTGCTCCATGCTTGACACTATCTTTCGGACTTTAAATCTCTCAATCCGTGGAGAATGTCATCGACAGCGCATAATGTGGAGGAGAGCTGAATCTACTTCAACGGAAAGTCGCTGAACCAAATGTGGAATGAACCTGTAGGCTACAAACGTCATTTCACGCAATTCATAGACTGGGGATGCGCTCTGAAAAATTCTTTGATTTTTTTTACTTCAAAACGGGTTTCAAGAAAAATAGGGTTGAAGAGCTAAAATGTTGGGACTCCGCCCCGTTTCCGACGGACAAAAGAATCTTGTTGCAATCAATAGCCCGTATTTGAATAAAAGCGCGTGCCGGACGACTCTAGGTCATATCGGGGTATTACGGCCGAGTCTTTTGTTCGAAATGCGTTTACAACGATTCTATGCCGAAATACGCGTTTCATGATAATCTGAGATACTTTTCGCTTTAAAAAGGGTTTCAGGCCATTCAAGGGCAAGGAACGCATTGCACGAGCTTCAGGGATGTTTGGGTCTGAAAAACGTTCTTCGGGTAGTTCGTAATCTATTTTATTATGAAACCTCGTTCGATGTGAGTCTAGGAAAACACTGGCTCCAAGCCGCATTTCACAAAGTCCACGGTTGAAGGAAACGCTCTAAGAATTCCGGGGAATTCTTTTTCCTCTAAGATGGGATTCGGGCAAATTTGAACTTGAGAACTTATCTCGCGGGGTCTGGTGCCGTTGTTGAATGAGAGCCGTATTTGTTGTAATCAATAGACTACGTTTTGATAAAAACGCGTCATGGATGATTCTAGCGCATTTCTGGGGGGGCGTTGTTGTCTCCACTTTTGGTTTGAAATGCATTTCATACGATTCTGGGCCGAAATACACATTTTATGATATTTTGAGCAACGTTTTGCTTTAAAATAAGTTTCATGAGATTCTAGGGTTAGGAAAGAAATGCGAGGGTTCAAGGTTTTGTAAGACTGAATCCCGTCCTTCGGACAGTTTGTTTGGAATTTTTTGGCGGCACTCGGAAAATGTAGGTTGTAAACCGCGTCTCAGGCAACTCGTGGTTGGATGGTGCGCTCTGAAAAATACAGTAATTTTTTTATCTTTCGTTTTTATTTTTTTTTCAAGAATATGTTAGTTCTTCCAGTTCTCAAACAATACTGTACAGAAAAGGAAGTCTCCCATATGGATGATGATTTCAAAGGGGCATACCCTCTAATTACAAACGAGAAATATAAAGCAATAAATAAATACTATCCAAATTATTCTTTTTTTTTTTTTTTTTTTTGAAGAGTAAGCGAGTTCTTCATTTTCTCAAAAGTAAAGAATAGAATACAAAGAGGAAACCGATCATCAAAACAGATGAAAGATTTGAAAGGGGCATACCCCTTACAACAGAAAGCAAACTAGCAAAAAACTTGCCCACAGCCCGGGCAGCAAGCTAAAGCTCAACTAAATTAAAAAGAAAATCCATTTCCAGTGCATTGATTCGAATAGGGGGAGCTCGATGACGGATAACCTTTTTACTGAACCGAATTGTGAGAGGATGTAAAGTAGAGAACTGAATGTCTTCAAAACACTGAATGCTGGACACGATCTTTCGCACTTTAAATCTCGCGATCCATGGAGACTGTGATGGACAACGCATACCGTGGAGGAGAGCTGAATCCGCTTCAAGGGAAAGTCGTTGAACCATATGTGGAATGATCTCCATAACGTTCAACGCGGCCCCATAGTAATCGAGGGAAGATTCAATGGCACCATACAGTGGTTGACATACATCACTCCAAAGGAGACCCACTGCCATGTTTCTGATTGTACAAATGGAAAATCTCCACCCTGGATGAACAACGGGCACAACATAGGAGTGGAAGTGCTGCCCGCGTAGGGGAAGATTCCAATGGCTGGAAATACCATCAGGTAAGGTAATTCCGAGATGTAAAATGCGAGTTTGGATTGTGTTAAGAACGAGATGCACCACATTCATAGCTGATTGAGTCTGCAATCTGAAGATGCGCCAATTCCTTTCACGCCGTATATGCCACACAAATGCAGAAAAAAGAAGTTTACCCAGAGTTTGTAGTCCTGCGCGATTAGGATTGAGCCGGAGTGTAATTGACTCCACTAAATCAGTACCTGAATCACACTCATTGGGAGGAAGATTAATCGTTTGAAGAAGCAAATTCCACACTAGTTGACAAAATGGGCACGTGATAAACAGGGGCTGTCTCCCAAGTACAATCACATAGTACACAGCAAGAGTCGCAAGAAACATTCCTCTCCAAGAGGAAATCCTTTGTTTTCAGTTTGCCCCTGAGGAGCATCCGAGCACAGATTGAGTGCTTTTTTATACAGCCCGGAAACCATACCAACGCACTCTAGTGCAGGTTTTGGCTGGTCAAATTTTTTGGCAAACGATATGCAGATTTAAGAGTGAAGCAACCAGTCTCTTCGAGGGTCCAAACAATCTCATCATCAAAAGCTGAACAAGGCCTTGCTTCCAAAGGGATTTTGGTAAGTATGTCCATTAGATCTTGAGAAGTTGGTTGTGGGAATTGCCAGCCCCCATTGGCTTTGAAATGATGAACATATAGATTAGCCCCCATCCCTAGATCATATATCGGTCACCATAGCAATCCTTCAAACGACCTTCCCGTAGCCAAGGGTCATTCCAGAACTTTGTTTGATGACCATTTCCAATCAAATATTTGACATGAGGTAATGCCATTTTACGAAGAGCCAGGATACCCTTCCGACCCCAAGAAGCGTCCTTTGGACTGGGGACATCCCAGAAAGAGCTCCCACGAAGGCAATTTGCATGAATCAAAAAATTCCAACAAGTCGGTTTTTTTTTATTTTTATTTTTGAAGAATAAGTTAGTTCTTCATTTGCAAGCGAAAAAGAATAGAATACAAGATGAAGTCCTCTCATCGAAACAGATGAAAGAGATTTCAAAGGGGATAATCCCTTTCAACAGAAAGGACCCTAGCAAAAAACTGGCCCACAGCCCGGGCGGCAAGCTAAAACTCATCAGAATGAAAAAGAAAATCCATTTCCAGTGCATTGATTCGAAGAAGAGGAACTCTATGACGGATAACCTTTTTACTAAACCGAATTGTGAAAGGATGTAAAGTAGAGAACCGAATCTCTTCGAACTGCTCCATGCTTGACACTATCTTTCGGACTTTAAATCTCTCAATCCGTGGAGAATGTCATCGACAGCGCATAATGTGGAGGAGAGCTGAATCTACTTCAACGGAAAGTCGCTGAACCAAATGTGGAATGAACCTGTAGGCTACAAACGTCATTTCACGCAATTCATAGACTGGGGATGCGCTCTGAAAAATTCTTTGATTTTTTTTACTTCAAAACGGGTTTCAAGAAAAATAGGGTTGAAGAGCTAAAATGTTGGGACTCCGCCCCGTTTCCGACGGACAAAAGAATCTTGTTGCAATCAATAGCCCGTATTTGAATAAAAGCGCGTGCCGGACGACTCTAGGTCATATCGGGGTATTACGGCCGAGTCTTTTGTTCGAAATGCGTTTACAACGATTCTATGCCGAAATACGCGTTTCATGATAATCTGAGATACTTTTCGCTTTAAAAAGGGTTTCAGGCCATTCAAGGGCAAGGAACGCATTGCACGAGCTTCAGGGATGTTTGGGTCTGAAAAACGTTCTTCGGGTAGTTCGTAATCTATTTTATTATGAAACCTCGTTCGATGTGAGTCTAGGAAAACACTGGCTCCAAGCCGCATTTCACAAAGTCCACGGTTGAAGGAAACGCTCTAAGAATTCCGGGGAATTCTTTTTCCTCTAAGATGGGATTCGGGCAAATTTGAACTTGAGAACTTATCTCGCGGGGTCTGGTGCCGTTGTTGAATGAGAGCCGTATTTGTTGTAATCAATAGACTACGTTTTGATAAAAACGCGTCATGGATGATTCTAGCGCATTTCTGGGGGGGCGTTGTTGTCTCCACTTTTGGTTTGAAATGCATTTCATACGATTCTGGGCCGAAATACACATTTTATGATATTTTGAGCAACGTTTTGCTTTAAAATAAGTTTCATGAGATTCTAGGGTTAGGAAAGAAATGCGAGGGTTCAAGGTTTTGTAAGACTGAATCCCGTCCTTCGGACAGTTTGTTTGGAATTTTTTGGCGGCACTCGGAAAATGTAGGTTGTAAACCGCGTCTCAGGCAACTCGTGGTTGGATGGTGCGCTCTGAAAAATACAGTAATTTTTTTATCTTTCGTTTTTATTTTTTTTTCAAGAATATGTTAGTTCTTCCAGTTCTCAAACAATACTGTACAGAAAAGGAAGTCTCCCATATGGATGATGATTTCAAAGGGGCATACCCTCTAATTACAAACGAGAAATATAAAGCAATAAATAAATACTATCCAAATTATTCTTTTTTTTTTTTTTTTTTTTTGAAGAGTAAGCGAGTTCTTCATTTTCTCAAAAGTAAAGAATAGAATACAAAGAGGAAACCGATCATCAAAACAGATGAAAGATTTGAAAGGGGCATACCCCTTACAACAGAAAGCAAACTAGCAAAAAACTTGCCCACAGCCCGGGCAGCAAGCTAAAGCTCAACTAAATTAAAAAGAAAATCCATTTCCAGTGCATTGATTCGAATAGGGGGAGCTCGATGACGGATAACCTTTTTACTGAACCGAATTGTGAGAGGATGTAAAGTAGAGAACTGAATGTCTTCAAAACACTGAATGCTGGACACGATCTTTCGCACTTTAAATCTCGCGATCCATGGAGACTGTGATGGACAACGCATACCGTGGAGGAGAGCTGAATCCGCTTCAAGGGAAAGTCGTTGAACCATATGTGGAATGATCTCCATAACGTTCAACGCGGCCCCATAGTAATCGAGGGAAGATTCAATGGCACCATACAGTGGTTGACATACATCACTCCAAAGGAGACCCACTGCCATGTTTCTGATTGTACAAATGGAAAATCTCCACCCTGGATGAACAACGGGCACAACATAGGAGTGGAAGTGCTGCCCGCGTAGGGGAAGATTCCAATGGCTGGAAATACCATCAGGTAAGGTAATTCCGAGATGTAAAATGCGAGTTTGGATTGTGTTAAGAACGAGATGCACCACATTCATAGCTGATTGAGTCTGCAATCTGAAGATGCGCCAATTCCTTTCACGCCGTATATGCCACACAAATGCAGAAAAAAGAAGTTTACCCAGAGTTTGTAGTCCTGCGCGATTAGGATTGAGCCGGAGTGTAATTGACTCCACTAAATCAGTACCTGAATCACACTCATTGGGAGGAAGATTAATCGTTTGAAGAAGCAAATTCCACACTAGTTGACAAAATGGGCACGTGATAAACAGGGGCTGTCTCCCAAGTACAATCACATAGTACACAGCAAGAGTCGCAAGAAACATTCCTCTCCAAGAGGAAATCCTTTGTTTTCAGTTTGCCCCTGAGGAGCATCCGAGCACAGATTGAGTGCTTTTTTATACAGCCCGGAAACCATACCAACGCACTCTAGTGCAGGTTTTGGCTGGTCAAATTTTTTGGCAAACGATATGCAGATTTAAGAGTGAAGCAACCAGTCTCTTCGAGGGTCCAAACAATCTCATCATCAAAAGCTGAACAAGGCCTTGCTTCCAAAGGGATTTTGGTAAGTATGTCCATTAGATCTTGAGAAGTTGGTTGTGGGAATTGCCAGCCCCCATTGGCTTTGAAATGATGAACATATAGATTAGCCCCCATCCCTAGATCATATATCGGTCACCATAGCAATCCTTCAAACGACCTTCCCGTAGCCAAGGGTCATTCCAGAACTTTGTTTGATGACCATTTCCAATCAAATATTTGACATGAGGTAATGCCATTTTACGAAGAGCCAGGATACCCTTCCGACCCCAAGAAGCGTCCTTTGGACTGGGGACATCCCAGAAAGAGCTCCCACGAAGGCAATTTGCATGAATCAAAAAATTCCAACAAGTCGGTTTTTTTTTATTTTTATTTTTGAAGAATAAGTTAGTTCTTCATTTGCAAGCGAAAAAGAATAGAATACAAGATGAAGTCCTCTCATCGAAACAGATGAAAGAGATTTCAAAGGGGATAATCCCTTTCAACAGAAAGGACCCTAGCAAAAAACTGGCCCACAGCCCGGGCGGCAAGCTAAAACTCATCAGAATGAAAAAGAAAATCCATTTCCAGTGCATTGATTCGAAGAAGAGGAACTCTATGACGGATAACCTTTTTACTAAACCGAATTGTGAAAGGATGTAAAGTAGAGAACCGAATCTCTTCGAACTGCTCCATGCTTGACACTATCTTTCGGACTTTAAATCTCTCAATCCGTGGAGAATGTCATCGACAGCGCATAATGTGGAGGAGAGCTGAATCTACTTCAACGGAAAGTCGCTGAACCAAATGTGGAATGAACCTGTAGGCTACAAACGTCATTTCACGCAATTCATAGACTGGGGATGCGCTCTGAAAAATTCTTTGATTTTTTTTACTTCAAAACGGGTTTCAAGAAAAATAGGGTTGAAGAGCTAAAATGTTGGGACTCCGCCCCGTTTCCGACGGACAAAAGAATCTTGTTGCAATCAATAGCCCGTATTTGAATAAAAGCGCGTGCCGGACGACTCTAGGTCATATCGGGGTATTACGGCCGAGTCTTTTGTTCGAAATGCGTTTACAACGATTCTATGCCGAAATACGCGTTTCATGATAATCTGAGATACTTTTCGCTTTAAAAAGGGTTTCAGGCCATTCAAGGGCAAGGAACGCATTGCACGAGCTTCAGGGATGTTTGGGTCTGAAAAACGTTCTTCGGGTAGTTCGTAATCTATTTTATTATGAAACCTCGTTCGATGTGAGTCTAGGAAAACACTGGCTCCAAGCCGCATTTCACAAAGTCCACGGTTGAAGGAAACGCTCTAAGAATTCCGGGGAATTCTTTTTCCTCTAAGATGGGATTCGGGCAAATTTGAACTTGAGAACTTATCTCGCGGGGTCTGGTGCCGTTGTTGAATGAGAGCCGTATTTGTTGTAATCAATAGACTACGTTTTGATAAAAACGCGTCATGGATGATTCTAGCGCATTTCTGGGGGGGCGTTGTTGTCTCCACTTTTGGTTTGAAATGCATTTCATACGATTCTGGGCCGAAATACACATTTTATGATATTTTGAGCAACGTTTTGCTTTAAAATAAGTTTCATGAGATTCTAGGGTTAGGAAAGAAATGCGAGGGTTCAAGGTTTTGTAAGACTGAATCCCGTCCTTCGGACAGTTTGTTTGGAATTTTTTGGCGGCACTCGGAAAATGTAGGTTGTAAACCGCGTCTCAGGCAACTCGTGGTTGGATGGTGCGCTCTGAAAAATACAGTAATTTTTTTATCTTTCGTTTTTATTTTTTTTTCAAGAATATGTTAGTTCTTCCAGTTCTCAAACAATACTGTACAGAAAAGGAAGTCTCCCATATGGATGATGATTTCAAAGGGGCATACCCTCTAATTACAAACGAGAAATATAAAGCAATAAATAAATACTATCCAAATTATTCTTTTTTTTTTTTTTTTTTTTTTGAAGAGTAAGCGAGTTCTTCATTTTCTCAAAAGTAAAGAATAGAATACAAAGAGGAAACCGATCATCAAAACAGATGAAAGATTTGAAAGGGGCATACCCCTTACAACAGAAAGCAAACTAGCAAAAAACTTGCCCACAGCCCGGGCAGCAAGCTAAAGCTCAACTAAATTAAAAAGAAAATCCATTTCCAGTGCATTGATTCGAATAGGGGGAGCTCGATGACGGATAACCTTTTTACTGAACCGAATTGTGAGAGGATGTAAAGTAGAGAACTGAATGTCTTCAAAACACTGAATGCTGGACACGATCTTTCGCACTTTAAATCTCGCGATCCATGGAGACTGTGATGGACAACGCATACCGTGGAGGAGAGCTGAATCCGCTTCAAGGGAAAGTCGTTGAACCATATGTGGAATGATCTCCATAACGTTCAACGCGGCCCCATAGTAATCGAGGGAAGATTCAATGGCACCATACAGTGGTTGACATACATCACTCCAAAGGAGACCCACTGCCATGTTTCTGATTGTACAAATGGAAAATCTCCACCCTGGATGAACAACGGGCACAACATAGGAGTGGAAGTGCTGCCCGCGTAGGGGAAGATTCCAATGGCTGGAAATACCATCAGGTAAGGTAATTCCGAGATGTAAAATGCGAGTTGGATTGTGTTAAGAACGAGATGCACCACATTCATAGCTGATTGAGTCTGCAATCTGAAGATGCGCCAATTCCTTTCACGCCGTATATGCCACACAAATGCAGAAAAAAGAAGTTTACCCAGAGTTTGTAGTCCTGCGCGATTAGGATTGAGCCGGAGTGTAATTGACTCCACTAAATCAGTACCTGAATCACACTCATTGGGAGGAAGATTAATCGTTTGAAGAAGCAAATTCCACACTAGTTGACAAAATGGGCACGTGATAAACAGGGGCTGTCTCCCAAGTACAATCACATAGTACACAGCAAGAGTCGCAAGAAACATTCCTCTCCAAGAGGAAATCCTTTGTTTTCAGTTTGCCCCTGAGGAGCATCCGAGCACAGATTGAGTGCTTTTTTATACAGCCCGGAAACCATACCAACGCACTCTAGTGCAGGTTTTGGCTGGTCAAATTTTTTGGCAAACGATATGCAGATTTAAGAGTGAAGCAACCAGTCTCTTCGAGGGTCCAAACAATCTCATCATCAAAAGCTGAACAAGGCCTTGCTTCCAAAGGGATTTTGGTAAGTATGTCCATTAGATCTTGAGAAGTTGGTTGTGGGAATTGCCAGCCCCCATTGGCTTTGAAATGATGAACATATAGATTAGCCCCCATCCCTAGATCATATATCGGTCACCATAGCAATCCTTCAAACGACCTTCCCGTAGCCAAGGGTCATTCCAGAACTTTGTTTGATGACCATTTCCAATCAAATATTTGACATGAGGTAATGCCATTTTACGAAGAGCCAGGATACCCTTCCGACCCCAAGAAGCGTCCTTTGGACTGGGGACATCCCAGAAAGAGCTCCCACGAAGGCAATTTGCATGAATCAAAAAATTCCAACAAGTCGGTTTTTTTTTATTTTTATTTTTGAAGAATAAGTTAGTTCTTCATTTGCAAGCGAAAAAGAATAGAATACAAGATGAAGTCCTCTCATCGAAACAGATGAAAGAGATTTCAAAGGGGATAATCCCTTTCAACAGAAAGGACCCTAGCAAAAAACTGGCCCACAGCCCGGGCGGCAAGCTAAAACTCATCAGAATGAAAAAGAAAATCCATTTCCAGTGCATTGATTCGAAGAAGAGGAACTCTATGACGGATAACCTTTTTACTAAACCGAATTGTGAAAGGATGTAAAGTAGAGAACCGAATCTCTTCGAACTGCTCCATGCTTGACACTATCTTTCGGACTTTAAATCTCTCAATCCGTGGAGAATGTCATCGACAGCGCATAATGTGGAGGAGAGCTGAATCTACTTCAACGGAAAGTCGCTGAACCAAATGTGGAATGAACCTGTAGGCTACAAACGTCATTTCACGCAATTCATAGACTGGGGATGCGCTCTGAAAAATTCTTTGATTTTTTTTACTTCAAAACGGGTTTCAAGAAAAATAGGGTTGAAGAGCTAAAATGTTGGGACTCCGCCCCGTTTCCGACGGACAAAAGAATCTTGTTGCAATCAATAGCCCGTATTTGAATAAAAGCGCGTGCCGGACGACTCTAGGTCATATCGGGGTATTACGGCCGAGTCTTTTGTTCGAAATGCGTTTACAACGATTCTATGCCGAAATACGCGTTTCATGATAATCTGAGATAGTTTTCGCTTTAAAAAGGGTTTCAGGCCATTCAAGGGCAAGGAACGCATTGCACGAGCTTCAGGGATGTTTGGGTCTGAAAAACGTTCTTCGGGTAGTTCGTAATCTATTTTATTATGAAACCTCGTTCGATGTGAGTCTAGGAAAACACTGGCTCCAAGCCGCATTTCACAAAGTCCACGGTTGAAGGAAACGCTCTAAGAATTCCGGGGAATTCTTTTTCCTCTAAGATGGGATTCGGGCAAATTTGAACTTGAGAACTTATCTCGCGGGGTCTGGTGCCGTTGTTGAATGAGAGCCGTATTTGTTGTAATCAATAGACTACGTTTTGATAAAAACGCGTCATGGATGATTCTAGCGCATTTCTGGGGGGGCGTTGTTGTCTCCACTTTTGGTTTGAAATGCATTTCATACGATTCTGGGCCGAAATACACATTTTATGATATTTTGAGCAACGTTTTGCTTTAAAATAAGTTTCATGAGATTCTAGGGTTAGGAAAGAAATGCGAGGGTTCAAGGTTTTGTAAGACTGAATCCCGTCCTTCGGACAGTTTGTTTGGAATTTTTTGGCGGCACTCGGAAAATGTAGGTTGTAAACCGCGTCTCAGGCAACTCGTGGTTGGATGGTGCGCTCTGAAAAATACAGTAATTTTTTTATCTTTCGTTTTTATTTTTTTTTCAAGAATATGTTAGTTCTTCCAGTTCTCAAACAATACTGTACAGAAAAGGAAGTCTCCCATATGGATGATGATTTCAAAGGGGCATACCCTCTAATTACAAACGAGAAATATAAAGCAATAAATAAATACTATCCAAATTATTCTTTTTTTTTTTTTTTTTTTTTGAAGAGTAAGCGAGTTCTTCATTTTCTCAAAAGTAAAGAATAGAATACAAAGAGGAAACCGATCATCAAAACAGATGAAAGATTTGAAAGGGGCATACCCCTTACAACAGAAAGCAAACTAGCAAAAAACTTGCCCACAGCCCGGGCAGCAAGCTAAAGCTCAACTAAATTAAAAAGAAAATCCATTTCCAGTGCATTGATTCGAATAGGGGGAGCTCGATGACGGATAACCTTTTTACTGAACCGAATTGTGAGAGGATGTAAAGTAGAGAACTGAATGTCTTCAAAACACTGAATGCTGGACACGATCTTTCGCACTTTAAATCTCGCGATCCATGGAGACTGTGATGGACAACGCATACCGTGGAGGAGAGCTGAATCCGCTTCAAGGGAAAGTCGTTGAACCATATGTGGAATGATCTCCATAACGTTCAACGCGGCCCCATAGTAATCGAGGGAAGATTCAATGGCACCATACAGTGGTTGACATACATCACTCCAAAGGAGACCCACTGCCATGTTTCTGATTGTACAAATGGAAAATCTCCACCCTGGATGAACAACGGGCACAACATAGGAGTGGAAGTGCTGCCCGCGTAGGGGAAGATTCCAATGGCTGGAAATACCATCAGGTAAGGTAATTCCGAGATGTAAAATGCGAGTTTGGATTGTGTTAAGAACGAGATGCACCACATTCATAGCTGATTGAGTCTGCAATCTGAAGATGCGCCAATTCCTTTCACGCCGTATATGCCACACAAATGCAGAAAAAAGAAGTTTACCCAGAGTTTGTAGTCCTGCGCGATTAGGATTGAGCCGGAGTGTAATTGACTCCACTAAATCAGTACCTGAATCACACTCATTGGGAGGAAGATTAATCGTTTGAAGAAGCAAATTCCACACTAGTTGACAAAATGGGCACGTGATAAACAGGGGCTGTCTCCCAAGTACAATCACATAGTACACAGCAAGAGTCGCAAGAAACATTCCTCTCCAAGAGGAAATCCTTTGTTTTCAGTTTGCCCCTGAGGAGCATCCGAGCACAGATTGAGTGCTTTTTTATACAGCCCGGAAACCATACCAACGCACTCTAGTGCAGGTTTTGGCTGGTCAAATTTTTTGGCAAACGATATGCAGATTTAAGAGTGAAGCAACCAGTCTCTTCGAGGGTCCAAACAATCTCATCATCAAAAGCTGAACAAGGCCTTGCTTCCAAAGGGATTTTGGTAAGTATGTCCATTAGATCTTGAGAAGTTGGTTGTGGGAATTGCCAGCCCCCATTGGCTTTGAAATGATGAACATATAGATTAGCCCCCATCCCTAGATCATATATCGGTCACCATAGCAATCCTTCAAACGACCTTCCCGTAGCCAAGGGTCATTCCAGAACTTTGTTTGATGACCATTTCCAATCAAATATTTGACATGAGGTAATGCCATTTTACGAAGAGCCAGGATACCCTTCCGACCCCAAGAAGCGTCCTTTGGACTGGGGACATCCCAGAAAGAGCTCCCACGAAGGCAATTTGCATGAATCAAAAAATTCCAACAAGTCGGTTTTTTTTTATTTTTATTTTTGAAGAATAAGTTAGTTCTTCATTTGCAAGCGAAAAAGAATAGAATACAAGATGAAGTCCTCTCATCGAAACAGATGAAAGAGATTTCAAAGGGGATAATCCCTTTCAACAGAAAGGACCCTAGCAAAAAACTGGCCCACAGCCCGGGCGGCAAGCTAAAACTCATCAGAATGAAAAAGAAAATCCATTTCCAGTGCATTGATTCGAAGAAGAGGAACTCTATGACGGATAACCTTTTTACTAAACCGAATTGTGAAAGGATGTAAAGTAGAGAACCGAATCTCTTCGAACTGCTCCATGCTTGACACTATCTTTCGGACTTTAAATCTCTCAATCCGTGGAGAATGTCATCGACAGCGCATAATGTGGAGGAGAGCTGAATCTACTTCAACGGAAAGTCGCTGAACCAAATGTGGAATGAACCTGTAGGCTACAAACGTCATTTCACGCAATTCATAGACTGGGGATGCGCTCTGAAAAATTCTTTGATTTTTTTTACTTCAAAACGGGTTTCAAGAAAAATAGGGTTGAAGAGCTAAAATGTTGGGACTCCGCCCCGTTTCCGACGGACAAAAGAATCTTGTTGCAATCAATAGCCCGTATTTGAATAAAAGCGCGTGCCGGACGACTCTAGGTCATATCGGGGTATTACGGCCGAGTCTTTTGTTCGAAATGCGTTTACAACGATTCTATGCCGAAATACGCGTTTCATGATAATCTGAGATAGTTTTCGCTTTAAAAAGGGTTTCAGGCCATTCAAGGGCAAGGAACGCATTGCACGAGCTTCAGGGATGTTTGGGTCTGAAAAACGTTCTTCGGGTAGTTCGTAATCTATTTTATTATGAAACCTCGTTCGATGTGAGTCTAGGAAAACACTGGCTCCAAGCCGCATTTCACAAAGTCCACGGTTGAAGGAAACGCTCTAAGAATTCCGGGGAATTCTTTTTCCTCTAAGATGGGATTCGGGCAAATTTGAACTTGAGAACTTATCTCGCGGGGTCTGGTGCCGTTGTTGAATGAGAGCCGTATTTGTTGTAATCAATAGACTACGTTTTGATAAAAACGCGTCATGGATGATTCTAGCGCATTTCTGGGGGGGCGTTGTTGTCTCCACTTTTGGTTTGAAATGCATTTCATACGATTCTGGGCCGAAATACACATTTTATGATATTTTGAGCAACGTTTTGCTTTAAAATAAGTTTCATGAGATTCTAGGGTTAGGAAAGAAATGCGAGGGTTCAAGGTTTTGTAAGACTGAATCCCGTCCTTCGGACAGTTTGTTTGGAATTTTTTGGCGGCACTCGGAAAATGTAGGTTGTAAACCGCGTCTCAGGCAACTCGTGGTTGGATGGTGCGCTCTGAAAAATACAGTAATTTTTTTATCTTTCGTTTTTATTTTTTTTTCAAGAATATGTTAGTTCTTCCAGTTCTCAAACAATACTGTACAGAAAAGGAAGTCTCCCATATGGATGATGATTTCAAAGGGGCATACCCTCTAATTACAAACGAGAAATATAAAGCAATAAATAAATACTATCCAAATTATTCTTTTTTTTTTTTTTTTTTTTTGAAGAGTAAGCGAGTTCTTCATTTTCTCAAAAGTAAAGAATAGAATACAAAGAGGAAACCGATCATCAAAACAGATGAAAGATTTGAAAGGGGCATACCCCTTACAACAGAAAGCAAACTAGCAAAAAACTTGCCCACAGCCCGGGCAGCAAGCTAAAGCTCAACTAAATTAAAAAGAAAATCCATTTCCAGTGCATTGATTCGAATAGGGGGAGCTCGATGACGGATAACCTTTTTACTGAACCGAATTGTGAGAGGATGTAAAGTAGAGAACTGAATGTCTTCAAAACACTGAATGCTGGACACGATCTTTCGCACTTTAAATCTCGCGATCCATGGAGACTGTGATGGACAACGCATACCGTGGAGGAGAGCTGAATCCGCTTCAAGGGAAAGTCGTTGAACCATATGTGGAATGATCTCCATAACGTTCAACGCGGCCCCATAGTAATCGAGGGAAGATTCAATGGCACCATACAGTGGTTGACATACATCACTCCAAAGGAGACCCACTGCCATGTTTCTGATTGTACAAATGGAAAATCTCCACCCTGGATGAACAACGGGCACAACATAGGAGTGGAAGTGCTGCCCGCGTAGGGGAAGATTCCAATGGCTGGAAATACCATCAGGTAAGGTAATTCCGAGATGTAAAATGCGAGTTTGGATTGTGTTAAGAACGAGATGCACCACATTCATAGCTGATTGAGTCTGCAATCTGAAGATGCGCCAATTCCTTTCACGCCGTATATGCCACACAAATGCAGAAAAAAGAAGTTTACCCAGAGTTTGTAGTCCTGCGCGATTAGGATTGAGCCGGAGTGTAATTGACTCCACTAAATCAGTACCTGAATCACACTCATTGGGAGGAAGATTAATCGTTTGAAGAAGCAAATTCCACACTAGTTGACAAAATGGGCACGTGATAAACAGGGGCTGTCTCCCAAGTACAATCACATAGTACACAGCAAGAGTCGCAAGAAACATTCCTCTCCAAGAGGAAATCCTTTGTTTTCAGTTTGCCCCTGAGGAGCATCCGAGCACAGATTGAGTGCTTTTTTATACAGCCCGGAAACCATACCAACGCACTCTAGTGCAGGTTTTGGCTGGTCAAATTTTTTGGCAAACGATATGCAGATTTAAGAGTGAAGCAACCAGTCTCTTCGAGGGTCCAAACAATCTCATCATCAAAAGCTGAACAAGGCCTTGCTTCCAAAGGGATTTTGGTAAGTATGTCCATTAGATCTTGAGAAGTTGGTTGTGGGAATTGCCAGCCCCCATTGGCTTTGAAATGATGAACATATAGATTAGCCCCCATCCCTAGATCATATATCGGTCACCATAGCAATCCTTCAAACGACCTTCCCGTAGCCAAGGGTCATTCCAGAACTTTGTTTGATGACCATTTCCAATCAAATATTTGACATGAGGTAATGCCATTTTACGAAGAGCCAGGATACCCTTCCGACCCCAAGAAGCGTCCTTTGGACTGGGGACATCCCAGAAAGAGCTCCCACGAAGGCAATTTGCATGAATCAAAAAATTCCAACAAGTCGGTTTTTTTTTATTTTTATTTTTGAAGAATAAGTTAGTTCTTCATTTGCAAGCGAAAAAGAATAGAATACAAGATGAAGTCCTCTCATCGAAACAGATGAAAGAGATTTCAAAGGGGATAATCCCTTTCAACAGAAAGGACCCTAGCAAAAAACTGGCCCACAGCCCGGGCGGCAAGCTAAAACTCATCAGAATGAAAAAGAAAATCCATTTCCAGTGCATTGATTCGAAGAAGAGGAACTCTATGACGGATAACCTTTTTACTAAACCGAATTGTGAAAGGATGTAAAGTAGAGAACCGAATCTCTTCGAACTGCTCCATGCTTGACACTATCTTTCGGACTTTAAATCTCTCAATCCGTGGAGAATGTCATCGACAGCGCATAATGTGGAGGAGAGCTGAATCTACTTCAACGGAAAGTCGCTGAACCAAATGTGGAATGAACCTGTAGGCTACAAACGTCATTTCACGCAATTCATAGACTGGGGATGCGCTCTGAAAAATTCTTTGATTTTTTTTACTTCAAAACGGGTTTCAAGAAAAATAGGGTTGAAGAGCTAAAATGTTGGGACTCCGCCCCGTTTCCGACGGACAAAAGAATCTTGTTGCAATCAATAGCCCGTATTTGAATAAAAGCGCGTGCCGGACGACTCTAGGTCATATCGGGGTATTACGGCCGAGTCTTTTGTTCGAAATGCGTTTACAACGATTCTATGCCGAAATACGCGTTTCATGATAATCTGAGATACTTTTCGCTTTAAAAAGGGTTTCAGGCCATTCAAGGGCAAGGAACGCATTGCACGAGCTTCAGGGATGTTTGGGTCTGAAAAACGTTCTTCGGGTAGTTCGTAATCCATTTTATTATGAAACCTCGTTCGATGTGAGTCTAGGAAAACACTGGCTCCAAGCCGCATTTCACAAAGTCCACGGTTGAAGGAAACGCTCTAAGAATTCCGGGGAATTCTTTTTCCTCTAAGATGGGATTCGGGCAAATTTGAACTTGAGAACTTATCTCGCGGGGTCTGGTGCCGTTGTTGAATGAGAGCCGTATTTTTTGTAATCAATAGACTACGTTTTGATAAAAACGCGTCATGGATGATTCTAGCGCATTTCTGGGGGGGCGTTGTTGTCTCCACTTTTGGTTTGAAATGCATTTCATACGATTCTGGGCCGAAATACACATTTTATGATATTTTGAGCAACGTTTTGCTTTAAAATAAGTTTCATGAGATTCTAGGGTTAGGAAAGAAATGCGAGGGTTCAAGGTTTTGTAAGACTGAATCCCGTCCTTCGGACAGTTTGTTTGGAATTTTTTGGCGGCACTCGGAAAATGTAGGTTGTAAACCGCGTCTCAGGCAACTCGTGGTTGGATGGTGCGCTCTGAAAAATACAGTAATTTTTTTATCTTTCGTTTTTATTTTTTTTTCAAGAATATGTTAGTTCTTCCAGTTCTCAAACAATACTGTACAGAAAAGGAAGTCTCCCATATGGATGATGATTTCAAAGGGGCATACCCTCTAATTACAAACGAGAAATATAAAGCAATAAATAAATACTATCCAAATTATTCTTTTTTTTTTTTTTTTTTTTTTGAAGAGTAAGCGAGTTCTTCATTTTCTCAAAAGTAAAGAATAGAATACAAAGAGGAAACCGATCATCAAAACAGATGAAAGATTTGAAAGGGGCATACCCCTTACAACAGAAAGCAAACTAGCAAAAAACTTGCCCACAGCCCGGGCAGCAAGCTAAAGCTCAACTAAATTAAAAAGAAAATCCATTTCCAGTGCATTGATTCGAATAGGGGGAGCTCGATGACGGATAACCTTTTTACTGAACCGAATTGTGAGAGGATGTAAAGTAGAGAACTGAATGTCTTCAAAACACTGAATGCTGGACACGATCTTTCGCACTTTAAATCTCGCGATCCATGGAGACTGTGATGGACAACGCATACCGTGGAGGAGAGCTGAATCCGCTTCAAGGGAAAGTCGTTGAACCATATGTGGAATGATCTCCATAACGTTCAACGCGGCCCCATAGTAATCGAGGGAAGATTCAATGGCACCATACAGTGGTTGACATACATCACTCCAAAGGAGACCCACTGCCATGTTTCTGATTGTACAAATGGAAAATCTCCACCCTGGATGAACAACGGGCACAACATAGGAGTGGAAGTGCTGCCCGCGTAGGGGAAGATTCCAATGGCTGGAAATACCATCAGGTAAGGTAATTCCGAGATGTAAAATGCGAGTTTGGATTGTGTTAAGAACGAGATGCACCACATTCATAGCTGATTGAGTCTGCAATCTGAAGATGCGCCAATTCCTTTCACGCCGTATATGCCACACAAATGCAGAAAAAAGAAGTTTACCCAGAGTTTGTAGTCCTGCGCGATTAGGATTGAGCCGGAGTGTAATTGACTCCACTAAATCAGTACCTGAATCACACTCATTGGGAGGAAGATTAATCGTTTGAAGAAGCAAATTCCACACTAGTTGACAAAATGGGCACGTGATAAACAGGGGCTGTCTCCCAAGTACAATCACATAGTACACAGCAAGAGTCGCAAGAAACATTCCTCTCCAAGAGGAAATCCTTTGTTTTCAGTTTGCCCCTGAGGAGCATCCGAGCACAGATTGAGTGCTTTTTTATACAGCCCGGAAACCATACCAACGCACTCTAGTGCAGGTTTTGGCTGGTCAAATTTTTTGGCAAACGATATGCAGATTTAAGAGTGAAGCAACCAGTCTCTTCGAGGGTCCAAACAATCTCATCATCAAAAGCTGAACAAGGCCTTGCTTCCAAAGGGATTTTGGTAAGTATGTCCATTAGATCTTGAGAAGTTGGTTGTGGGAATTGCCAGCCCCCATTGGCTTTGAAATGATGAACATATAGATTAGCCCCCATCCCTAGATCATATATCGGTCACCATAGCAATCCTTCAAACGACCTTCCCGTAGCCAAGGGTCATTCCAGAACTTTGTTTGATGACCATTTCCAATCAAATATTTGACATGAGGTAATGCCATTTTACGAAGAGCCAGGATACCCTTCCGACCCCAAGAAGCGTCCTTTGGACTGGGGACATCCCAGAAAGAGCTCCCACGAAGGCAATTTGCATGAATCAAAAAATTCCAACAAGTCGGTTTTTTTTTATTTTTATTTTTGAAGAATAAGTTAGTTCTTCATTTGCAAGCGAAAAAGAATAGAATACAAGATGAAGTCCTCTCATCGAAACAGATGAAAGAGATTTCAAAGGGGATAATCCCTTTCAACAGAAAGGACCCTAGCAAAAAACTGGCCCACAGCCCGGGCGGCAAGCTAAAACTCATCAGAATGAAAAAGAAAATCCATTTCCAGTGCATTGATTCGAAGAAGAGGAACTCTATGACGGATAACCTTTTTACTAAACCGAATTGTGAAAGGATGTAAAGTAGAGAACCGAATCTCTTCGAACTGCTCCATGCTTGACACTATCTTTCGGACTTTAAATCTCTCAATCCGTGGAGAATGTCATCGACAGCGCATAATGTGGAGGAGAGCTGAATCTACTTCAACGGAAAGTCGCTGAACCAAATGTGGAATGAACCTGTAGGCTACAAACGTCATTTCACGCAATTCATAGACTGGGGATGCGCTCTGAAAAATTCTTTGATTTTTTTTACTTCAAAACGGGTTTCAAGAAAAATAGGGTTGAAGAGCTAAAATGTTGGGACTCCGCCCCGTTTCCGACGGACAAAAGAATCTTGTTGCAATCAATAGCCCGTATTTGAATAAAAGCGCGTGCCGGACGACTCTAGGTCATATCGGGGTATTACGGCCGAGTCTTTTGTTCGAAATGCGTTTACAACGATTCTATGCCGAAATACGCGTTTCATGATAATCTGAGATACTTTTCGCTTTAAAAAGGGTTTCAGGCCATTCAAGGGCAAGGAACGCATTGCACGAGCTTCAGGGATGTTTGGGTCTGAAAAACGTTCTTCGGGTAGTTCGTAATCCATTTTATTATGAAACCTCGTTCGATGTGAGTCTAGGAAAACACTGGCTCCAAGCCGCATTTCACAAAGTCCACGGTTGAAGGAAACGCTCTAAGAATTCCGGGGAATTCTTTTTCCTCTAAGATGGGATTCGGGCAAATTTGAACTTGAGAACTTATCTCGCGGGGTCTGGTGCCGTTGTTGAATGAGAGCCGTATTTTTTGTAATCAATAGACTACGTTTTGATAAAAACGCGTCATGGATGATTCTAGCGCATTTCTGGGGGGGCGTTGTTGTCTCCACTTTTGGTTTGAAATGCATTTCATACGATTCTGGGCCGAAATACACATTTTATGATATTTTGAGCAACGTTTTGCTTTAAAATAAGTTTCATGAGATTCTAGGGTTAGGAAAGAAATGCGAGGGTTCAAGGTTTTGTAAGACTGAATCCCGTCCTTCGGACAGTTTGTTTGGAATTTTTTGGCGGCACTCGGAAAATGTAGGTTGTAAACCGCGTCTCAGGCAACTCGTGGTTGGATGGTGCGCTCTGAAAAATACAGTAATTTTTTTATCTTTCGTTTTTATTTTTTTTTCAAGAATATGTTAGTTCTTCCAGTTCTCAAACAATACTGTACAGAAAAGGAAGTCTCCCATATGGATGATGATTTCAAAGGGGCATACCCTCTAATTACAAACGAGAAATATAAAGCAATAAATAAATACTATCCAAATTATTCTTTTTTTTTTTTTTTTTTTTTTGAAGAGTAAGCGAGTTCTTCATTTTCTCAAAAGTAAAGAATAGAATACAAAGAGGAAACCGATCATCAAAACAGATGAAAGATTTGAAAGGGGCATACCCCTTACAACAGAAAGCAAACTAGCAAAAAACTTGCCCACAGCCCGGGCAGCAAGCTAAAGCTCAACTAAATTAAAAAGAAAATCCATTTCCAGTGCATTGATTCGAATAGGGGGAGCTCGATGACGGATAACCTTTTTACTGAACCGAATTGTGAGAGGATGTAAAGTAGAGAACTGAATGTCTTCAAAACACTGAATGCTGGACACGATCTTTCGCACTTTAAATCTCGCGATCCATGGAGACTGTGATGGACAACGCATACCGTGGAGGAGAGCTGAATCCGCTTCAAGGGAAAGTCGTTGAACCATATGTGGAATGATCTCCATAACGTTCAACGCGGCCCCATAGTAATCGAGGGAAGATTCAATGGCACCATACAGTGGTTGACATACATCACTCCAAAGGAGACCCACTGCCATGTTTCTGATTGTACAAATGGAAAATCTCCACCCTGGATGAACAACGGGCACAACATAGGAGTGGAAGTGCTGCCCGCGTAGGGGAAGATTCCAATGGCTGGAAATACCATCAGGTAAGGTAATTCCGAGATGTAAAATGCGAGTTTGGATTGTGTTAAGAACGAGATGCACCACATTCATAGCTGATTGAGTCTGCAATCTGAAGATGCGCCAATTCCTTTCACGCCGTATATGCCACACAAATGCAGAAAAAAGAAGTTTACCCAGAGTTTGTAGTCCTGCGCGATTAGGATTGAGCCGGAGTGTAATTGACTCCACTAAATCAGTACCTGAATCACACTCATTGGGAGGAAGATTAATCGTTTGAAGAAGCAAATTCCACACTAGTTGACAAAATGGGCACGTGATAAACAGGGGCTGTCTCCCAAGTACAATCACATAGTACACAGCAAGAGTCGCAAGAAACATTCCTCTCCAAGAGGAAATCCTTTGTTTTCAGTTTGCCCCTGAGGAGCATCCGAGCACAGATTGAGTGCTTTTTTATACAGCCCGGAAACCATACCAACGCACTCTAGTGCAGGTTTTGGCTGGTCAAATTTTTTGGCAAACGATATGCAGATTTAAGAGTGAAGCAACCAGTCTCTTCGAGGGTCCAAACAATCTCATCATCAAAAGCTGAACAAGGCCTTGCTTCCAAAGGGATTTTGGTAAGTATGTCCATTAGATCTTGAGAAGTTGGTTGTGGGAATTGCCAGCCCCCATTGGCTTTGAAATGATGAACATATAGATTAGCCCCCATCCCTAGATCATATATCGGTCACCATAGCAATCCTTCAAACGACCTTCCCGTAGCCAAGGGTCATTCCAGAACTTTGTTTGATGACCATTTCCAATCAAATATTTGACATGAGGTAATGCCATTTTACGAAGAGCCAGGATACCCTTCCGACCCCAAGAAGCGTCCTTTGGACTGGGGACATCCCAGAAAGAGCTCCCACGAAGGCAATTTGCATGAATCAAAAAATTCCAACAAGTCGGTTTTTTTTTATTTTTATTTTTGAAGAATAAGTTAGTTCTTCATTTGCAAGCGAAAAAGAATAGAATACAAGATGAAGTCCTCTCATCGAAACAGATGAAAGAGATTTCAAAGGGGATAATCCCTTTCAACAGAAAGGACCCTAGCAAAAAACTGGCCCACAGCCCGGGCGGCAAGCTAAAACTCATCAGAATGAAAAAGAAAATCCATTTCCAGTGCATTGATTCGAAGAAGAGGAACTCTATGACGGATAACCTTTTTACTAAACCGAATTGTGAAAGGATGTAAAGTAGAGAACCGAATCTCTTCGAACTGCTCCATGCTTGACACTATCTTTCGGACTTTAAATCTCTCAATCCGTGGAGAATGTCATCGACAGCGCATAATGTGGAGGAGAGCTGAATCTACTTCAACGGAAAGTCGCTGAACCAAATGTGGAATGAACCTGTAGGCTACAAACGTCATTTCACGCAATTCATAGACTGGGGATGCGCTCTGAAAAATTCTTTGATTTTTTTTACTTCAAAACGGGTTTCAAGAAAAATAGGGTTGAAGAGCTAAAATGTTGGGACTCCGCCCCGTTTCCGACGGACAAAAGAATCTTGTTGCAATCAATAGCCCGTATTTGAATAAAAGCGCGTGCCGGACGACTCTAGGTCATATCGGGGTATTACGGCCGAGTCTTTTGTTCGAAATGCGTTTACAACGATTCTATGCCGAAATACGCGTTTCATGATAATCTGAGATACTTTTCGCTTTAAAAAGGGTTTCAGGCCATTCAAGGGCAAGGAACGCATTGCACGAGCTTCAGGGATGTTTGGGTCTGAAAAACGTTCTTCGGGTAGTTCGTAATCTATTTTATTATGAAACCTCGTTCGATGTGAGTCTAGGAAAACACTGGCTCCAAGCCGCATTTCACAAAGTCCACGGTTGAAGGAAACGCTCTAAGAATTCCGGGGAATTCTTTTTCCTCTAAGATGGGATTCGGGCAAATTTGAACTTGAGAACTTATCTCGCGGGGTCTGGTGCCGTTGTTGAATGAGAGCCGTATTTGTTGTAATCAATAGACTACGTTTTGATAAAAACGCGTCATGGATGATTCTAGCGCATTTCTGGGGGGGCGTTGTTGTCTCCACTTTTGGTTTGAAATGCATTTCATACGATTCTGGGCCGAAATACACATTTTATGATATTTTGAGCAACGTTTTGCTTTAAAATAAGTTTCATGAGATTCTAGGGTTAGGAAAGAAATGCGAGGGTTCAAGGTTTTGTAAGACTGAATCCCGTCCTTCGGACAGTTTGTTTGGAATTTTTTGGCGGCACTCGGAAAATGTAGGTTGTAAACCGCGTCTCAGGCAACTCGTGGTTGGATGGTGCGCTCTGAAAAATACAGTAATTTTTTTATCTTTCGTTTTTATTTTTTTTTCAAGAATATGTTAGTTCTTCCAGTTCTCAAACAATACTGTACAGAAAAGGAAGTCTCCCATATGGATGATGATTTCAAAGGGGCATACCCTCTAATTACAAACGAGAAATATAAAGCAATAAATAAATACTATCCAAATTATTCTTTTTTTTTTTTTTTTTTTTTTGAAGAGTAAGCGAGTTCTTCATTTTCTCAAAAGTAAAGAATAGAATACAAAGAGGAAACCGATCATCAAAACAGATGAAAGATTTGAAAGGGGCATACCCCTTACAACAGAAAGCAAACTAGCAAAAAACTTGCCCACAGCCCGGGCAGCAAGCTAAAGCTCAACTAAATTAAAAAGAAAATCCATTTCCAGTGCATTGATTCGAATAGGGGGAGCTCGATGACGGATAACCTTTTTACTGAACCGAATTGTGAGAGGATGTAAAGTAGAGAACTGAATGTCTTCAAAACACTGAATGCTGGACACGATCTTTCGCACTTTAAATCTCGCGATCCATGGAGACTGTGATGGACAACGCATACCGTGGAGGAGAGCTGAATCCGCTTCAAGGGAAAGTCGTTGAACCATATGTGGAATGATCTCCATAACGTTCAACGCGGCCCCATAGTAATCGAGGGAAGATTCAATGGCACCATACAGTGGTTGACATACATCACTCCAAAGGAGACCCACTGCCATGTTTCTGATTGTACAAATGGAAAATCTCCACCCTGGATGAACAACGGGCACAACATAGGAGTGGAAGTGCTGCCCGCGTAGGGGAAGATTCCAATGGCTGGAAATACCATCAGGTAAGGTAATTCCGAGATGTAAAATGCGAGTTTGGATTGTGTTAAGAACGAGATGCACCACATTCATAGCTGATTGAGTCTGCAATCTGAAGATGCGCCAATTCCTTTCACGCCGTATATGCCACACAAATGCAGAAAAAAGAAGTTTACCCAGAGTTTGTAGTCCTGCGCGATTAGGATTGAGCCGGAGTGTAATTGACTCCACTAAATCAGTACCTGAATCACACTCATTGGGAGGAAGATTAATCGTTTGAAGAAGCAAATTCCACACTAGTTGACAAAATGGGCACGTGATAAACAGGGGCTGTCTCCCAAGTACAATCACATAGTACACAGCAAGAGTCGCAAGAAACATTCCTCTCCAAGAGGAAATCCTTTGTTTTCAGTTTGCCCCTGAGGAGCATCCGAGCACAGATTGAGAGCTTTTTTATACAGCCCGGAAACCATACAAACGCACTCTAGTGCAGGTTTTGGCTGGTCAAATTTTTTGGCAAACGATATGCAGATTTAAGAGTGAAGCAACCAGTCTCTTCGAGGGTCCAAACAATCTCATCATCAAAAGCTGAACAAGGCCTTGCTTCCAAAGGGATTTTGGTAAGTATGTCCATTAGATCTTGAGAAGTTGGTTGTGGGAATTGCCAGCCCCCATTGGCTTTGAAATGATGAACATATAGATTAGCCCCCATCCCTAGATCATATATCGGTCACCATAGCAATCCTTCAAACGACCTTCCCGTAGCCAAGGGTCATTCCAGAACTTTGTTTGATGACCATTTCCAATCAAATATTTGACATGAGGTAATGCCATTTTACGAAGAGCCAGGATACCCTTCCGACCCCAAGAAGCGTCCTTTGGACTGGGGACATCCCAGAAAGAGCTCCCACGAAGGCAATTTGCATGAATCAAAAAATTCCAACAAGTCGGTTTTTTTTTATTTTTATTTTTGAAGAATAAGTTAGTTCTTCATTTGCAAGCGAAAAAGAATAGAATACAAGATGAAGTCCTCTCATCGAAACAGATGAAAGAGATTTCAAAGGGGATAATCCCTTTCAACAGAAAGGACCCTAGCAAAAAACTGGCCCACAGCCCGGGCGGCAAGCTAAAACTCATCAGAATGAAAAAGAAAATCCATTTCCAGTGCATTGATTCGAAGAAGAGGAACTCTATGACGGATAACCTTTTTACTAAACCGAATTGTGAAAGGATGTAAAGTAGAGAACCGAATCTCTTCGAACTGCTCCATGCTTGACACTATCTTTCGGACTTTAAATCTCTCAATCCGTGGAGAATGTCATCGACAGCGCATAATGTGGAGGAGAGCTGAATCTACTTCAACGGAAAGTCGCTGAACCAAATGTGGAATGAACCTGTAGGCTACAAACGTCATTTCACGCAATTCATAGACTGGGGATGCGCTCTGAAAAATTCTTTGATTTTTTTTACTTCAAAACGGGTTTCAAGAAAAATAGGGTTGAAGAGCTAAAATGTTGGGACTCCGCCCCGTTTCCGACGGACAAAAGAATCTTGTTGCAATCAATAGCCCGTATTTGAATAAAAGCGCGTGCCGGACGACTCTAGGTCATATCGGGGTATTACGGCCGAGTCTTTTGTTCGAAATGCGTTTACAACGATTCTATGCCGAAATACGCGTTTCATGATAATCTGAGATAGTTTTCGCTTTAAAAAGGGTTTCAGGCCATTCAAGGGCAAGGAACGCATTGCACGAGCTTCAGGGATGTTTGGGTCTGAAAAACGTTCTTCGGGTAGTTCGTAATCTATTTTATTATGAAACCTCGTTCGATGTGAGTCTAGGAAAACACTGGCTCCAAGCCGCATTTCACAAAGTCCACGGTTGAAGGAAACGCTCTAAGAATTCCGGGGAATTCTTTTTCCTCTAAGATGGGATTCGGGCAAATTTGAACTTGAGAACTTATCTCGCGGGGTCTGGTGCCGTTGTTGAATGAGAGCCGTATTTGTTGTAATCAATAGACTACGTTTTGATAAAAACGCGTCATGGATGATTCTAGCGCATTTCTGGGGGGGCGTTGTTGTCTCCACTTTTGGTTTGAAATGCATTTCATACGATTCTGGGCCGAAATACACATTTTATGATATTTTGAGCAACGTTTTGCTTTAAAATAAGTTTCATGAGATTCTAGGGTTAGGAAAGAAATGCGAGGGTTCAAGGTTTTGTAAGACTGAATCCCGTCCTTCGGACAGTTTGTTTGGAATTTTTTGGCGGCACTCGGAAAATGTAGGTTGTAAACCGCGTCTCAGGCAACTCGTGGTTGGATGGTGCGCTCTGAAAAATACAGTAATTTTTTTATCTTTCGTTTTTATTTTTTTTTCAAGAATATGTTAGTTCTTCCAGTTCTCAAACAATACTGTACAGAAAAGGAAGTCTCCCATATGGATGATGATTTCAAAGGGGCATACCCTCTAATTACAAACGAGAAATATAAAGCAATAAATAAATACTATCCAAATTATTCTTTTTTTTTTTTTTTTTTTTTTGAAGAGTAAGCGAGTTCTTCATTTTCTCAAAAGTAAAGAATAGAATACAAAGAGGAAACCGATCATCAAAACAGATGAAAGATTTGAAAGGGGCATACCCCTTACAACAGAAAGCAAACTAGCAAAAAACTTGCCCACAGCCCGGGCAGCAAGCTAAAGCTCAACTAAATTAAAAAGAAAATCCATTTCCAGTGCATTGATTCGAATAGGGGGAGCTCGATGACGGATAACCTTTTTACTGAACCGAATTGTGAGAGGATGTAAAGTAGAGAACTGAATGTCTTCAAAACACTGAATGCTGGACACGATCTTTCGCACTTTAAATCTCGCGATCCATGGAGACTGTGATGGACAACGCATACCGTGGAGGAGAGCTGAATCCGCTTCAAGGGAAAGTCGTTGAACCATATGTGGAATGATCTCCATAACGTTCAACGCGGCCCCATAGTAATCGAGGGAAGATTCAATGGCACCATACAGTGGTTGACATACATCACTCCAAAGGAGACCCACTGCCATGTTTCTGATTGTACAAATGGAAAATCTCCACCCTGGATGAACAACGGGCACAACATAGGAGTGGAAGTGCTGCCCGCGTAGGGGAAGATTCCAATGGCTGGAAATACCATCAGGTAAGGTAATTCCGAGATGTAAAATGCGAGTTTGGATTGTGTTAAGAACGAGATGCACCACATTCATAGCTGATTGAGTCTGCAATCTGAAGATGCGCCAATTCCTTTCACGCCGTATATGCCACACAAATGCAGAAAAAAGAAGTTTACCCAGAGTTTGTAGTCCTGCGCGATTAGGATTGAGCCGGAGTGTAATTGACTCCACTAAATCAGTACCTGAATCACACTCATTGGGAGGAAGATTAATCGTTTGAAGAAGCAAATTCCACACTAGTTGACAAAATGGGCACGTGATAAACAGGGGCTGTCTCCCAAGTACAATCACATAGTACACAGCAAGAGTCGCAAGAAACATTCCTCTCCAAGAGGAAATCCTTTGTGTTCAGTTTGCCCCTGAGGAGCATCCGAGCATAGATTGAGTGCTTTTTTATACAGCCCGGAAACCATACCAACGCACTCTAGTGCAGGTTTTGGCTGGTCAAATTTTTTGGCAAACGATATGCAGATTTAAGAGTGAAGCAACCAGTCTCTTCGAGGGTCCAAACAATCTCATCATCAAAAGCTGAACAAGGCCTTGCTTCCAAAGGGATTTTGGTAAGTATGTCCATTAGATCTTGAGAAGTTGGTTGTGGGAATTGCCAGCCCCCATTGGCTTTGAAATGATGAACATATAGATTAGCCCCCATCCCTAGATCATATATCGGTCACCATAGCAATCCTTCAAACGACCTTCCCGTAGCCAAGGGTCATTCCAGAACTTTGTTTGATGACCATTTCCAATCAAATATTTGACATGAGGTAATGCCATTTTACGAAGAGCCAGGATACCCTTCCGACCCCAAGAAGCGTCCTTTGGACTGGGGACATCCCAGAAAGAGCTCCCACGAAGGCAATTTGCATGAATCAAAAAATTCCAACAAGTCGGTTTTTTTTTATTTTTATTTTTGAAGAATAAGTTAGTTCTTCATTTGCAAGCGAAAAAGAATAGAATACAAGATGAAGTCCTCTCATCGAAACAGATGAAAGAGATTTCAAAGGGGATAATCCCTTTCAACAGAAAGGACCCTAGCAAAAAACTGGCCCACAGCCCGGGCGGCAAGCTAAAACTCATCAGAATGAAAAAGAAAATCCATTTCCAGTGCATTGATTCGAAGAAGAGGAACTCTATGACGGATAACCTTTTTACTAAACCGAATTGTGAAAGGATGTAAAGTAGAGAACCGAATCTCTTCGAACTGCTCCATGCTTGACACTATCTTTCGGACTTTAAATCTCTCAATCCGTGGAGAATGTCATCGACAGCGCATAATGTGGAGGAGAGCTGAATCTACTTCAACGGAAAGTCGCTGAACCAAATGTGGAATGAACCTGTAGGCTACAAACGTCATTTCACGCAATTCATAGACTGGGGATGCGCTCTGAAAAATTCTTTGATTTTTTTTACTTCAAAACGGGTTTCAAGAAAAATAGGGTTGAAGAGCTAAAATGTTGGGACTCCGCCCCGTTTCCGACGGACAAAAGAATCTTGTTGCAATCAATAGCCCGTATTTGAATAAAAGCGCGTGCCGGACGACTCTAGGTCATATCGGGGTATTACGGCCGAGTCTTTTGTTCGAAATGCGTTTACAACGATTCTATGCCGAAATACGCGTTTCATGATAATCTGAGATACTTTTCGCTTTAAAAAGGGTTTCAGGCCATTCAAGGGCAAGGAACGCATTGCACGAGCTTCAGGGATGTTTGGGTCTGAAAAACGTTCTTCGGGTAGTTCGTAATCTATTTTATTATGAAACCTCGTTCGATGTGAGTCTAGGAAAACACTGGCTCCAAGCCGCATTTCACAAAGTCCACGGTTGAAGGAAACGCTC
Organism: Persea americana; assembly: GCA_029852735.1. Classification (NCBI taxonomy): domain Eukaryota; kingdom Viridiplantae; phylum Streptophyta; class Magnoliopsida; order Laurales; family Lauraceae; genus Persea; species Persea americana. The sequence goes on from CM056817.1 coordinate 25,792,065, forward strand.
TAAGAATTCCGGGGAATTCTTTTTCCTCTAAGATGGGATTCGGGCAAATTTGAACTTGAGAACTTATCTCGCGGGGTCTGGTGCCGTTGTTGAATGAGAGCCGTATTTGTTGTAATCAATAGACTACGTTTTGATAAAAACGCGTCATGGATGATTCTAGCGCATTTCTGGGGGGGCGTTGTTGTCTCCACTTTTGGTTTGAAATGCATTTCATACGATTCTGGGCCGAAATACACATTTTATGATATTTTGAGCAACGTTTTGCTTTAAAATAAGTTTCATGAGATTCTAGGGTTAGGAAAGAAATGCGAGGGTTCAAGGTTTTGTAAGACTGAATCCCGTCCTTCGGACAGTTTGTTTGGAATTTTTTGGCGGCACTCGGAAAATGTAGGTTGTAAACCGCGTCTCAGGCAACTCGTGGTTGGATGGTGCGCTCTGAAAAATACAGTAATTTTTTTATCTTTCGTTTTTATTTTTTTTTCAAGAATATGTTAGTTCTTCCAGTTCTCAAACAATACTGTACAGAAAAGGAAGTCTCCCATATGGATGATGATTTCAAAGGGGCATACCCTCTAATTACAAACGAGAAATATAAAGCAATAAATAAATACTATCCAAATTATTCTTTTTTTTTTTTTTTTTTTTTTGAAGAGTAAGCGAGTTCTTCATTTTCTCAAAAGTAAAGAATAGAATACAAAGAGGAAACCGATCATCAAAACAGATGAAAGATTTGAAAGGGGCATACCCCTTACAACAGAAAGCAAACTAGCAAAAAACTTGCCCACAGCCCGGGCAGCAAGCTAAAGCTCAACTAAATTAAAAAGAAAATCCATTTCCAGTGCATTGATTCGAATAGGGGGAGCTCGATGACGGATAACCTTTTTACTGAACCGAATTGTGAGAGGATGTAAAGTAGAGAACTGAATGTCTTCAAAACACTGAATGCTGGACACGATCTTTCGCACTTTAAATCTCGCGATCCATGGAGACTGTGATGGACAACGCATACCGTGGAGGAGAGCTGAATCCGCTTCAAGGGAAAGTCGTTGAACCATATGTGGAATGATCTCCATAACGTTCAACGCGGCCCCATAGTAATCGAGGGAAGATTCAATGGCACCATACAGTGGTTGACATACATCACTCCAAAGGAGACCCACTGCCATGTTTCTGATTGTACAAATGGAAAATCTCCACCCTGGATGAACAACGGGCACAACATAGGAGTGGAAGTGCTGCCCGCGTAGGGGAAGATTCCAATGGCTGGAAATACCATCAGGTAAGGTAATTCCGAGATGTAAAATGCGAGTTTGGATTGTGTTAAGAACGAGATGCACCACATTCATAGCTGATTGAGTCTGCAATCTGAAGATGCGCCAATTCCTTTCACGCCGTATATGCCACACAAATGCAGAAAAAAGAAGTTTACCCAGAGTTTGTAGTCCTGCGCGATTAGGATTGAGCCGGAGTGTAATTGACTCCACTAAATCAGTACCTGAATCACACTCATTGGGAGGAAGATTAATCGTTTGAAGAAGCAAATTCCACACTAGTTGACAAAATGGGCACGTGATAAACAGGGGCTGTCTCCCAAGTACAATCACATAGTACACAGCAAGAGTCGCAAGAAACATTCCTCTCCAAGAGGAAATCCTTTGTGTTCAGTTTGCCCCTGAGGAGCATCCGAGCATAGATTGAGTGCTTTTTTATACAGCCCGGAAACCATACCAACGCACTCTAGTGCAGGTTTTGGCTGGTCAAATTTTTTGGCAAACGATATGCAGATTTAAGAGTGAAGCAACCAGTCTCTTCGAGGGTCCAAACAATCTCATCATCAAAAGCTGAACAAGGCCTTGCTTCCAAAGGGATTTTGGTAAGTATGTCCATTAGATCTTGAGAAGTTGGTTGTGGGAATTGCCAGCCCCCATTGGCTTTGAAATGATGAACATATAGATTAGCCCCCATCCCTAGATCATATATCGGTCACCATAGCAATCCTTCAAACGACCTTCCCGTAGCCAAGGGTCATTCCAGAACTTTGTTTGATGACCATTTCCAATCAAATATTTGACATGAGGTAATGCCATTTTACGAAGAGCCAGGATACCCTTCCGACCCCAAGAAGCGTCCTTTGGACTGGGGACATCCCAGAAAGAGCTCCCACGAAGGCAATTTGCATGAATCAAAAAATTCCAACAAGTCGGTTTTTTTTTATTTTTATTTTTGAAGAATAAGTTAGTTCTTCATTTGCAAGCGAAAAAGAATAGAATACAAGATGAAGTCCTCTCATCGAAACAGATGAAAGAGATTTCAAAGGGGATAATCCCTTTCAACAGAAAGGACCCTAGCAAAAAACTGGCCCACAGCCCGGGCGGCAAGCTAAAACTCATCAGAATGAAAAAGAAAATCCATTTCCAGTGCATTGATTCGAAGAAGAGGAACTCTATGACGGATAACCTTTTTACTAAACCGAATTGTGAAAGGATGTAAAGTAGAGAACCGAATCTCTTCGAACTGCTCCATGCTTGACACTATCTTTCGGACTTTAAATCTCTCAATCCGTGGAGAATGTCATCGACAGCGCATAATGTGGAGGAGAGCTGAATCTACTTCAACGGAAAGTCGCTGAACCAAATGTGGAATGAACCTGTAGGCTACAAACGTCATTTCACGCAATTCATAGACTGGGGATGCGCTCTGAAAAATTCTTTGATTTTTTTTACTTCAAAACGGGTTTCAAGAAAAATAGGGTTGAAGAGCTAAAATGTTGGGACTCCGCCCCGTTTCCGACGGACAAAAGAATCTTGTTGCAATCAATAGCCCGTATTTGAATAAAAGCGCGTGCCGGACGACTCTAGGTCATATCGGGGTATTACGGCCGAGTCTTTTGTTCGAAATGCGTTTACAACGATTCTATGCCGAAATACGCGTTTCATGATAATCTGAGATACTTTTCGCTTTAAAAAGGGTTTCAGGCCATTCAAGGGCAAGGAACGCATTGCACGAGCTTCAGGGATGTTTGGGTCTGAAAAACGTTCTTCGGGTAGTTCGTAATCTATTTTATTATGAAACCTCGTTCGATGTGAGTCTAGGAAAACACTGGCTCCAAGCCGCATTTCACAAAGTCCACGGTTGAAGGAAACGCTCTAAGAATTCCGGGGAATTCTTTTTCCTCTAAGATGGGATTCGGGCAAATTTGAACTTGAGAACTTATCTCGCGGGGTCTGGTGCCGTTGTTGAATGAGAGCCGTATTTGTTGTAATCAATAGACTACGTTTTGATAAAAACGCGTCATGGATGATTCTAGCGCATTTCTGGGGGGGCGTTGTTGTCTCCACTTTTGGTTTGAAATGCATTTCATACGATTCTGGGCCGAAATACACATTTTATGATATTTTGAGCAACGTTTTGCTTTAAAATAAGTTTCATGAGATTCTAGGGTTAGGAAAGAAATGCGAGGGTTCAAGGTTTTGTAAGACTGAATCCCGTCCTTCGGACAGTTTGTTTGGAATTTTTTGGCGGCACTCGGAAAATGTAGGTTGTAAACCGCGTCTCAGGCAACTCGTGGTTGGATGGTGCGCTCTGAAAAATACAGTAATTTTTTTATCTTTCGTTTTTATTTTTTTTTCAAGAATATGTTAGTTCTTCCAGTTCTCAAACAATACTGTACAGAAAAGGAAGTCTCCCATATGGATGATGATTTCAAAGGGGCATACCCTCTAATTACAAACGAGAAATATAAAGCAATAAATAAATACTATCCAAATTATTCTTTTTTTTTTTTTTTTTTTTTTGAAGAGTAAGCGAGTTCTTCATTTTCTCAAAAGTAAAGAATAGAATACAAAGAGGAAACCGATCATCAAAACAGATGAAAGATTTGAAAGGGGCATACCCCTTACAACAGAAAGCAAACTAGCAAAAAACTTGCCCACAGCCCGGGCAGCAAGCTAAAGCTCAACTAAATTAAAAAGAAAATCCATTTCCAGTGCATTGATTCGAATAGGGGGAGCTCGATGACGGATAACCTTTTTACTGAACCGAATTGTGAGAGGATGTAAAGTAGAGAACTGAATGTCTTCAAAACACTGAATGCTGGACACGATCTTTCGCACTTTAAATCTCGCGATCCATGGAGACTGTGATGGACAACGCATACCGTGGAGGAGAGCTGAATCCGCTTCAAGGGAAAGTCGTTGAACCATATGTGGAATGATCTCCATAACGTTCAACGCGGCCCCATAGTAATCGAGGGAAGATTCAATGGCACCATACAGTGGTTGACATACATCACTCCAAAGGAGACCCACTGCCATGTTTCTGATTGTACAAATGGAAAATCTCCACCCTGGATGAACAACGGGCACAACATAGGAGTGGAAGTGCTGCCCGCGTAGGGGAAGATTCCAATGGCTGGAAATACCATCAGGTAAGGTAATTCCGAGATGTAAAATGCGAGTTTGGATTGTGTTAAGAACGAGATGCACCACATTCATAGCTGATTGAGTCTGCAATCTGAAGATGCGCCAATTCCTTTCACGCCGTATATGCCACACAAATGCAGAAAAAAGAAGTTTACCCAGAGTTTGTAGTCCTGCGCGATTAGGATTGAGCCGGAGTGTAATTGACTCCACTAAATCAGTACCTGAATCACACTCATTGGGAGGAAGATTAATCGTTTGAAGAAGCAAATTCCACACTAGTTGACAAAATGGGCACGTGATAAACAGGGGCTGTCTCCCAAGTACAATCACATAGTACACAGCAAGAGTCGCAAGAAACATTCCTCTCCAAGAGGAAATCCTTTGTGTTCAGTTTGCCCCTGAGGAGCATCCGAGCATAGATTGAGTGCTTTTTTATACAGCCCGGAAACCATACCAACGCACTCTAGTGCAGGTTTTGGCTGGTCAAATTTTTTGGCAAACGATATGCAGATTTAAGAGTGAAGCAACCAGTCTCTTCGAGGGTCCAAACAATCTCATCATCAAAAGCTGAACAAGGCCTTGCTTCCAAAGGGATTTTGGTAAGTATGTCCATTAGATCTTGAGAAGTTGGTTGTGGGAATTGCCAGCCCCCATTGGCTTTGAAATGATGAACATATAGATTAGCCCCCATCCCTAGATCATATATCGGTCACCATAGCAATCCTTCAAACGACCTTCCCGTAGCCAAGGGTCATTCCAGAACTTTGTTTGATGACCATTTCCAATCAAATATTTGACATGAGGTAATGCCATTTTACGAAGAGCCAGGATACCCTTCCGACCCCAAGAAGCGTCCTTTGGACTGGGGACATCCCAGAAAGAGCTCCCACGAAGGCAATTTGCATGAATCAAAAAATTCCAACAAGTCGGTTTTTTTTTATTTTTATTTTTGAAGAATAAGTTAGTTCTTCATTTGCAAGCGAAAAAGAATAGAATACAAGATGAAGTCCTCTCATCGAAACAGATGAAAGAGATTTCAAAGGGGATAATCCCTTTCAACAGAAAGGACCCTAGCAAAAAACTGGCCCACAGCCCGGGCGGCAAGCTAAAACTCATCAGAATGAAAAAGAAAATCCATTTCCAGTGCATTGATTCGAAGAAGAGGAACTCTATGACGGATAACCTTTTTACTAAACCGAATTGTGAAAGGATGTAAAGTAGAGAACCGAATCTCTTCGAACTGCTCCATGCTTGACACTATCTTTCGGACTTTAAATCTCTCAATCCGTGGAGAATGTCATCGACAGCGCATAATGTGGAGGAGAGCTGAATCTACTTCAACGGAAAGTCGCTGAACCAAATGTGGAATGAACCTGTAGGCTACAAACGTCATTTCACGCAATTCATAGACTGGGGATGCGCTCTGAAAAATTCTTTGATTTTTTTTACTTCAAAACGGGTTTCAAGAAAAATAGGGTTGAAGAGCTAAAATGTTGGGACTCCGCCCCGTTTCCGACGGACAAAAGAATCTTGTTGCAATCAATAGCCCGTATTTGAATAAAAGCGCGTGCCGGACGACTCTAGGTCATATCGGGGTATTACGGCCGAGTCTTTTGTTCGAAATGCGTTTACAACGATTCTATGCCGAAATACGCGTTTCATGATAATCTGAGATACTTTTCGCTTTAAAAAGGGTTTCAGGCCATTCAAGGGCAAGGAACGCATTGCACGAGCTTCAGGGATGTTTGGGTCTGAAAAACGTTCTTCGGGTAGTTCGTAATCTATTTTATTATGAAACCTCGTTCGATGTGAGTCTAGGAAAACACTGGCTCCAAGCCGCATTTCACAAAGTCCACGGTTGAAGGAAACGCTCTAAGAATTCCGGGGAATTCTTTTTCCTCTAAGATGGGATTCGGGCAAATTTGAACTTGAGAACTTATCTCGCGGGGTCTGGTGCCGTTGTTGAATGAGAGCCGTATTTGTTGTAATCAATAGACTACGTTTTGATAAAAACGCGTCATGGATGATTCTAGCGCATTTCTGGGGGGGCGTTGTTGTCTCCACTTTTGGTTTGAAATGCATTTCATACGATTCTGGGCCGAAATACACATTTTATGATATTTTGAGCAACGTTTTGCTTTAAAATAAGTTTCATGAGATTCTAGGGTTAGGAAAGAAATGCGAGGGTTCAAGGTTTTGTAAGACTGAATCCCGTCCTTCGGACAGTTTGTTTGGAATTTTTTGGCGGCACTCGGAAAATGTAGGTTGTAAACCGCGTCTCAGGCAACTCGTGGTTGGATGGTGCGCTCTGAAAAATACAGTAATTTTTTTATCTTTCGTTTTTATTTTTTTTTCAAGAATATGTTAGTTCTTCCAGTTCTCAAACAATACTGTACAGAAAAGGAAGTCTCCCATATGGATGATGATTTCAAAGGGGCATACCCTCTAATTACAAACGAGAAATATAAAGCAATAAATAAATACTATCCAAATTATTCTTTTTTTTTTTTTTTTTTTTTTGAAGAGTAAGCGAGTTCTTCATTTTCTCAAAAGTAAAGAATAGAATACAAAGAGGAAACCGATCATCAAAACAGATGAAAGATTTGAAAGGGGCATACCCCTTACAACAGAAAGCAAACTAGCAAAAAACTTGCCCACAGCCCGGGCAGCAAGCTAAAGCTCAACTAAATTAAAAAGAAAATCCATTTCCAGTGCATTGATTCGAATAGGGGGAGCTCGATGACGGATAACCTTTTTACTGAACCGAATTGTGAGAGGATGTAAAGTAGAGAACTGAATGTCTTCAAAACACTGAATGCTGGACACGATCTTTCGCACTTTAAATCTCGCGATCCATGGAGACTGTGATGGACAACGCATACCGTGGAGGAGAGCTGAATCCGCTTCAAGGGAAAGTCGTTGAACCATATGTGGAATGATCTCCATAACGTTCAACGCGGCCCCATAGTAATCGAGGGAAGATTCAATGGCACCATACAGTGGTTGACATACATCACTCCAAAGGAGACCCACTGCCATGTTTCTGATTGTACAAATGGAAAATCTCCACCCTGGATGAACAACGGGCACAACATAGGAGTGGAAGTGCTGCCCGCGTAGGGGAAGATTCCAATGGCTGGAAATACCATCAGGTAAGGTAATTCCGAGATGTAAAATGCGAGTTTGGATTGTGTTAAGAACGAGATGCACCACATTCATAGCTGATTGAGTCTGCAATCTGAAGATGCGCCAATTCCTTTCACGCCGTATATGCCACACAAATGCAGAAAAAAGAAGTTTACCCAGAGTTTGTAGTCCTGCGCGATTAGGATTGAGCCGGAGTGTAATTGACTCCACTAAATCAGTACCTGAATCACACTCATTGGGAGGAAGATTAATCGTTTGAAGAAGCAAATTCCACACTAGTTGACAAAATGGGCACGTGATAAACAGGGGCTGTCTCCCAAGTACAATCACATAGTACACAGCAAGAGTCGCAAGAAACATTCCTCTCCAAGAGGAAATCCTTTGTGTTCAGTTTGCCCCTGAGGAGCATCCGAGCATAGATTGAGTGCTTTTTTATACAGCCCGGAAACCATACCAACGCACTCTAGTGCAGGTTTTGGCTGGTCAAATTTTTTGGCAAACGATATGCAGATTTAAGAGTGAAGCAACCAGTCTCTTCGAGGGTCCAAACAATCTCATCATCAAAAGCTGAACAAGGCCTTGCTTCCAAAGGGATTTTGGTAAGTATGTCCATTAGATCTTGAGAAGTTGGTTGTGGGAATTGCCAGCCCCCATTGGCTTTGAAATGATGAACATATAGATTAGCCCCCATCCCTAGATCATATATCGGTCACCATAGCAATCCTTCAAACGACCTTCCCGTAGCCAAGGGTCATTCCAGAACTTTGTTTGATGACCATTTCCAATCAAATATTTGACATGAGGTAATGCCATTTTACGAAGAGCCAGGATACCCTTCCGACCCCAAGAAGCGTCCTTTGGACTGGGGACATCCCAGAAAGAGCTCCCACGAAGGCAATTTGCATGAATCAAAAAATTCCAACAAGTCGGTTTTTTTTTATTTTTATTTTTGAAGAATAAGTTAGTTCTTCATTTGCAAGCGAAAAAGAATAGAATACAAGATGAAGTCCTCTCATCGAAACAGATGAAAGAGATTTCAAAGGGGATAATCCCTTTCAACAGAAAGGACCCTAGCAAAAAACTGGCCCACAGCCCGGGCGGCAAGCTAAAACTCATCAGAATGAAAAAGAAAATCCATTTCCAGTGCATTGATTCGAAGAAGAGGAACTCTATGACGGATAACCTTTTTACTAAACCGAATTGTGAAAGGATGTAAAGTAGAGAACCGAATCTCTTCGAACTGCTCCATGCTTGACACTATCTTTCGGACTTTAAATCTCTCAATCCGTGGAGAATGTCATCGACAGCGCATAATGTGGAGGAGAGCTGAATCTACTTCAACGGAAAGTCGCTGAACCAAATGTGGAATGAACCTGTAGGCTACAAACGTCATTTCACGCAATTCATAGACTGGGGATGCGCTCTGAAAAATTCTTTGATTTTTTTTACTTCAAAACGGGTTTCAAGAAAAATAGGGTTGAAGAGCTAAAATGTTGGGACTCCGCCCCGTTTCCGACGGACAAAAGAATCTTGTTGCAATCAATAGCCCGTATTTGAATAAAAGCGCGTGCCGGACGACTCTAGGTCATATCGGGGTATTACGGCCGAGTCTTTTGTTCGAAATGCGTTTACAACGATTCTATGCCGAAATACGCGTTTCATGATAATCTGAGATACTTTTCGCTTTAAAAAGGGTTTCAGGCCATTCAAGGGCAAGGAACGCATTGCACGAGCTTCAGGGATGTTTGGGTCTGAAAAACGTTCTTCGGGTAGTTCGTAATCTATTTTATTATGAAACCTCGTTCGATGTGAGTCTAGGAAAACACTGGCTCCAAGCCGCATTTCACAAAGTCCACGGTTGAAGGAAACGCTCTAAGAATTCCGGGGAATTCTTTTTCCTCTAAGATGGGATTCGGGCAAATTTGAACTTGAGAACTTATCTCGCGGGGTCTGGTGCCGTTGTTGAATGAGAGCCGTATTTGTTGTAATCAATAGACTACGTTTTGATAAAAACGCGTCATGGATGATTCTAGCGCATTTCTGGGGGGGCGTTGTTGTCTCCACTTTTGGTTTGAAATGCATTTCATACGATTCTGGGCCGAAATACACATTTTATGATATTTTGAGCAACGTTTTGCTTTAAAATAAGTTTCATGAGATTCTAGGGTTAGGAAAGAAATGCGAGGGTTCAAGGTTTTGTAAGACTGAATCCCGTCCTTCGGACAGTTTGTTTGGAATTTTTTGGCGGCACTCGGAAAATGTAGGTTGTAAACCGCGTCTCAGGCAACTCGTGGTTGGATGGTGCGCTCTGAAAAATACAGTAATTTTTTTATCTTTCGTTTTTATTTTTTTTTCAAGAATATGTTAGTTCTTCCAGTTCTCAAACAATACTGTACAGAAAAGGAAGTCTCCCATATGGATGATGATTTCAAAGGGGCATACCCTCTAATTACAAACGAGAAATATAAAGCAATAAATAAATACTATCCAAATTATTCTTTTTTTTTTTTTTTTTTTTTTGAAGAGTAAGCGAGTTCTTCATTTTCTCAAAAGTAAAGAATAGAATACAAAGAGGAAACCGATCATCAAAACAGATGAAAGATTTGAAAGGGGCATACCCCTTACAACAGAAAGCAAACTAGCAAAAAACTTGCCCACAGCCCGGGCAGCAAGCTAAAGCTCAACTAAATTAAAAAGAAAATCCATTTCCAGTGCATTGATTCGAATAGGGGGAGCTCGATGACGGATAACCTTTTTACTGAACCGAATTGTGAGAGGATGTAAAGTAGAGAACTGAATGTCTTCAAAACACTGAATGCTGGACACGATCTTTCGCACTTTAAATCTCGCGATCCATGGAGACTGTGATGGACAACGCATACCGTGGAGGAGAGCTGAATCCGCTTCAAGGGAAAGTCGTTGAACCATATGTGGAATGATCTCCATAACGTTCAACGCGGCCCCATAGTAATCGAGGGAAGATTCAATGGCACCATACAGTGGTTGACATACATCACTCCAAAGGAGACCCACTGCCATGTTTCTGATTGTACAAATGGAAAATCTCCACCCTGGATGAACAACGGGCACAACATAGGAGTGGAAGTGCTGCCCGCGTAGGGGAAGATTCCAATGGCTGGAAATACCATCAGGTAAGGTAATTCCGAGATGTAAAATGCGAGTTTGGATTGTGTTAAGAACGAGATGCACCACATTCATAGCTGATTGAGTCTGCAATCTGAAGATGCGCCAATTCCTTTCACGCCGTATATGCCACACAAATGCAGAAAAAAGAAGTTTACCCAGAGTTTGTAGTCCTGCGCGATTAGGATTGAGCCGGAGTGTAATTGACTCCACTAAATCAGTACCTGAATCACACTCATTGGGAGGAAGATTAATCGTTTGAAGAAGCAAATTCCACACTAGTTGACAAAATGGGCACGTGATAAACAGGGGCTGTCTCCCAAGTACAATCACATAGTACACAGCAAGAGTCGCAAGAAACATTCCTCTCCAAGAGGAAATCCTTTGTGTTCAGTTTGCCCCTGAGGAGCATCCGAGCACAGATTGAGTGCTTTTTTATACAGCCCGGAAACCATACCAACGCACTCTAGTGCAGGTTTTGGCTGGTCAAATTTTTTGGCAAACGATATGCAGATTTAAGAGTGAAGCAACCAGTCTCTTCGAGGGTCCAAACAATCTCATCATCAAAAGCTGAACAAGGCCTTGCTTCCAAAGGGATTTTGGTAAGTATGTCCATTAGATCTTGAGAAGTTGGTTGTGGGAATTGCCAGCCCCCATTGGCTTTGAAATGATGAACATATAGATTAGCCCCCATCCCTAGATCATATATCGGTCACCATAGCAATCCTTCAAACGACCTTCCCGTAGCCAAGGGTCATTCCAGAACTTTGTTTGATGACCATTTCCAATCAAATATTTGACATGAGGTAATGCCATTTTACGAAGAGCCAGGATACCCTTCCGACCCCAAGAAGCGTCCTTTGGACTGGGGACATCCCAGAAAGAGCTCCCACGAAGGCAATTTGCATGAATCAAAAAATTCCAACTAGTCGGTTTTTTTTTATTTTTATTTTTGAAGAATAAGTTAGTTCTTCATTTGCAAGCGAAAAAGAATAGAATACAAGATGAAGTCCTCTCATCGAAACAGATGAAAGAGATTTCAAAGGGGATAATCCCTTTCAACAGAAAGGACCCTAGCAAAAAACTGGCCCACAGCCCGGGCGGCAAGCTAAAACTCATCAGAATGAAAAAGAAAATCCATTTCCAGTGCATTGATTCGAAGAAGAGGAACTCTATGACGGATAACCTTTTTACTAAACCGAATTGTGAAAGGATGTAAAGTAGAGAACCGAATCTCTTCGAACTGCTCCATGCTTGACACTATCTTTCGGACTTTAAATCTCTCAATCCGTGGAGAATGTCATCGACAGCGCATAATGTGGAGGAGAGCTGAATCTACTTCAACGGAAAGTCGCTGAACCAAATGTGGAATGAACCTGTAGGCTACAAACGTCATTTCACGCAATTCATAGACTGGGGATGCGCTCTGAAAAATTCTTTGATTTTTTTTACTTCAAAACGGGTTTCAAGAAAAATAGGGTTGAAGAGCTAAAATGTTGGGACTCCGCCCCGTTTCCGACGGACAAAAGAATCTTGTTGCAATCAATAGCCCGTATTTGAATAAAAGCGCGTGCCGGACGACTCTAGGTCATATCGGGGTATTACGGCCGAGTCTTTTGTTCGAAATGCGTTTACAACGATTCTATGCCGAAATACGCGTTTCATGATAATCTGAGATACTTTTCGCTTTAAAAAGGGTTTCAGGCCATTCAAGGGCAAGGAACGCATTGCACGAGCTTCAGGGATGTTTGGGTCTGAAAAACGTTCTTCGGGTAGTTCGTAATCTATTTTATTATGAAACCTCGTTCGATGTGAGTCTAGGAAAACACTGGCTCCAAGCCGCATTTCACAAAGTCCACGGTTGAAGGAAACGCTCTAAGAATTCCGGGGAATTCTTTTTCCTCTAAGATGGGATTCGGGCAAATTTGAACTTGAGAACTTATCTCGCGGGGTCTGGTGCCGTTGTTGAATGAGAGCCGTATTTGTTGTAATCAATAGACTACGTTTTGATAAAAACGCGTCATGGATGATTCTAGCGCATTTCTGGGGGGGCGTTGTTGTCTCCACTTTTGGTTTGAAATGCATTTCATACGATTCTGGGCCGAAATACACATTTTATGATATTTTGAGCAACGTTTTGCTTTAAAATAAGTTTCATGAGATTCTAGGGTTAGGAAAGAAATGCGAGGGTTCAAGGTTTTGTAAGACTGAATCCCGTCCTTCGGACAGTTTGTTTGGAATTTTTTGGCGGCACTCGGAAAATGTAGGTTGTAAACCGCGTCTCAGGCAACTCGTGGTTGGATGGTGCGCTCTGAAAAATACAGTAATTTTTTTATCTTTCGTTTTTATTTTTTTTTCAAGAATATGTTAGTTCTTCCAGTTCTCAAACAATACTGTACAGAAAAGGAAGTCTCCCATATGGATGATGATTTCAAAGGGGCATACCCTCTAATTACAAACGAGAAATATAAAGCAATAAATAAATACTATCCAAATTATTCTTTTTTTTTTTTTTTTTTTTTTGAAGAGTAAGCGAGTTCTTCATTTTCTCAAAAGTAAAGAATAGAATACAAAGAGGAAACCGATCATCAAAACAGATGAAAGATTTGAAAGGGGCATACCCCTTACAACAGAAAGCAAACTAGCAAAAAACTTGCCCACAGCCCGGGCAGCAAGCTAAAGCTCAACTAAATTAAAAAGAAAATCCATTTCCAGTGCATTGATTCGAATAGGGGGAGCTCGATGACGGATAACCTTTTTACTGAACCGAATTGTGAGAGGATGTAAAGTAGAGAACTGAATGTCTTCAAAACACTGAATGCTGGACACGATCTTTCGCACTTTAAATCTCGCGATCCATGGAGACTGTGATGGACAACGCATACCGTGGAGGAGAGCTGAATCCGCTTCAAGGGAAAGTCGTTGAACCATATGTGGAATGATCTCCATAACGTTCAACGCGGCCCCATAGTAATCGAGGGAAGATTCAATGGCACCATACAGTGGTTGACATACATCACTCCAAAGGAGACCCACTGCCATGTTTCTGATTGTACAAATGGAAAATCTCCACCCTGGATGAACAACGGGCACAACATAGGAGTGGAAGTGCTGCCCGCGTAGGGGAAGATTCCAATGGCTGGAAATACCATCAGGTAAGGTAATTCCGAGATGTAAAATGCGAGTTTGGATTGTGTTAAGAACGAGATGCACCACATTCATAGCTGATTGAGTCTGCAATCTGAAGATGCGCCAATTCCTTTCACGCCGTATATGCCACACAAATGCAGAAAAAAGAAGTTTACCCAGAGTTTGTAGTCCTGCGCGATTAGGATTGAGCCGGAGTGTAATTGACTCCACTAAATCAGTACCTGAATCACACTCATTGGGAGGAAGATTAATCGTTTGAAGAAGCAAATTCCACACTAGTTGACAAAATGGGCACGTGATAAACAGGGGCTGTCTCCCAAGTACAATCACATAGTACACAGCAAGAGTCGCAAGAAACATTCCTCTCCAAGAGGAAATCCTTTGTGTTCAGTTTGCCCCTGAGGAGCATCCGAGCACAGATTGAGTGCTTTTTTATACAGCCCGGAAACCATACCAACGCACTCTAGTGCAGGTTTTGGCTGGTCAAATTTTTTGGCAAACGATATGCAGATTTAAGAGTGAAGCAACCAGTCTCTTCGAGGGTCCAAACAATCTCATCATCAAAAGCTGAACAAGGCCTTGCTTCCAAAGGGATTTTGGTAAGTATGTCCATTAGATCTTGAGAAGTTGGTTGTGGGAATTGCCAGCCCCCATTGGCTTTGAAATGATGAACATATAGATTAGCCCCCATCCCTAGATCATATATCGGTCACCATAGCAATCCTTCAAACGACCTTCCCGTAGCCAAGGGTCATTCCAGAACTTTGTTTGATGACCATTTCCAATCAAATATTTGACATGAGGTAATGCCATTTTACGAAGAGCCAGGATACCCTTCCGACCCCAAGAAGCGTCCTTTGGACTGGGGACATCCCAGAAAGAGCTCCCACGAAGGCAATTTGCATGAATCAAAAAATTCCAACTAGTCGGTTTTTTTTTATTTTTATTTTTGAAGAATAAGTTAGTTCTTCATTTGCAAGCGAAAAAGAATAGAATACAAGATGAAGTCCTCTCATCGAAACAGATGAAAGAGATTTCAAAGGGGATAATCCCTTTCAACAGAAAGGACCCTAGCAAAAAACTGGCCCACAGCCCGGGCGGCAAGCTAAAACTCATCAGAATGAAAAAGAAAATCCATTTCCAGTGCATTGATTCGAAGAAGAGGAACTCTATGACGGATAACCTTTTTACTAAACCGAATTGTGAAAGGATGTAAAGTAGAGAACCGAATCTCTTCGAACTGCTCCATGCTTGACACTATCTTTCGGACTTTAAATCTCTCAATCCGTGGAGAATGTCATCGACAGCGCATAATGTGGAGGAGAGCTGAATCTACTTCAACGGAAAGTCGCTGAACCAAATGTGGAATGAACCTGTAGGCTACAAACGTCATTTCACGCAATTCATAGACTGGGGATGCGCTCTGAAAAATTCTTTGATTTTTTTTACTTCAAAACGGGTTTCAAGAAAAATAGGGTTGAAGAGCTAAAATGTTGGGACTCCGCCCCGTTTCCGACGGACAAAAGAATCTTGTTGCAATCAATAGCCCGTATTTGAATAAAAGCGCGTGCCGGACGACTCTAGGTCATATCGGGGTATTACGGCCGAGTCTTTTGTTCGAAATGCGTTTACAACGATTCTATGCCGAAATACGCGTTTCATGATAATCTGAGATACTTTTCGCTTTAAAAAGGGTTTCAGGCCATTCAAGGGCAAGGAACGCATTGCACGAGCTTCAGGGATGTTTGGGTCTGAAAAACGTTCTTCGGGTAGTTCGTAATCTATTTTATTATGAAACCTCGTTCGATGTGAGTCTAGGAAAACACTGGCTCCAAGCCGCATTTCACAAAGTCCACGGTTGAAGGAAACGCTCTAAGAATTCCGGGGAATTCTTTTTCCTCTAAGATGGGATTCGGGCAAATTTGAACTTGAGAACTTATCTCGCGGGGTCTGGTGCCGTTGTTGAATGAGAGCCGTATTTGTTGTAATCAATAGACTACGTTATGATAAAAACGCGTCATGGATGATTCTAGCGCATTTCTGGGGGGGCGTTGTTGTCTCCACTTTTGGTTTGAAATGCATTTCATACGATTCTGGGCCGAAATACACATTTTATGATATTTTGAGCAACGTTTTGCTTTAAAATAAGTTTCATGAGATTCTAGGGTTAGGAAAGAAATGCGAGGGTTCAAGGTTTTGTAAGACTGAATCCCGTCCTTCGGACAGTTTGTTTGGAATTTTTTGGCGGCACTCGGAAAATGTAGGTTGTAAACCGCGTCTCAGGCAACTCGTGGTTGGATGATGCGCTCTGAAAAATACAGTAATTTTTTTATCTTTCGTTTTTATTTTTTTTTCAAGAATATGTTAGTTCTTCCAGTTCTCAAACAATACTGTACAGAAAAGGAAGTCTCCCATATGGATGGTGATTTCAAAGGGGCATACCCTCTAATTACAAACGAGAAATATAAAGCAATAAATAAATACTATCCAAATTATTCTTTCTTTTTTTTTTTTTTTTTTTTGAAGAGTAAGCGAGTTCTTCATTTTCTCAAAAGTAAAGAATAGAATACAAAGAGGAAACCGATCATCAAAACAGATGAAAGATTTGAAAGGGGCATACCCCTTACAACAGAAAGCAAACTAGCAAAAAACTTGCCCACAGCCCGGGCAGCAAGCTCAAGCTCAACTAAATTAAAAAGAAAATCCATTTCCAGTGCATTGATTCGAATAGGGGGAGCTCGATGACGGATAACCTTTTTACTGAACCGAATTGTGAGAGGATGTAAAGTAGAGAACTGAATGTCTTCAAAACACTGAATGCTGGACACGATCTTTCGCACTTTAAATCTCGCGATCCATGGAGACTGTGATGGACAACGCATACCGTGGAGGAGAGCTGAATCCGCTTCAAGGGAAAGTCGTTGAACCATATGTGGAATGATCTCCATAACGTTCAACGCGGCCCCATAGTAATCGAGGGAAGATTCAATGGCACCATACAGTGGTTGACATACATCACTCCAAAGGAGACCCACTGCCATGTTTCTGATTGTACAAATGGAAAATCTCCACCCTGGATGAACAACGGGCACAACATAGGAGTGGAAGTGCTGCCCGCGTAGGGGAAGATTCCAATGGCTGGAAATACCATCAGGTAAGGTAATTCCGAGATGTAAAATGCGAGTTTGGATTGTGTTAAGAACGAGATGCACCACATTCATAGCTGATTGAGTCTGCAATCTGAAGATGCGCCAATTCCTTTCACGCCGTATATGCCACACAAATGCAGAAAAAAGAAGTTTACCCAGAGTTTGTAGTCCTGCGCAATTAGGATTGAGCCGGAGTGTAATTGACTCCACTAAATCAGTACCTGAATCACACTCATTGGGAGGAAGATTAATCGTTTGAAGAAGCAAATTCCACACTAGTTGACAAAATGGGCACGTGATAAACAGGGGCTGTCTCCCAAGTACAATCACATAGTACACAGCAAGAGTCGCAAGAAACATTCCTCTCCAAGAGGAAATCCTTTGTTTTCAGTTTGCCCCTGAGGAGCATCCGAGCACAGATTGAGTGCTTTTTTATACAGCCCGGAAACCATACCAACGCACTCTAGTGCAGGTTTTGGCTGGTAAAATTTTTTGGCAAACGATATGCAGATTTAAGAGTGAAGCAACCAGTCTCTTCGAGGGTCCAAACAATCTCATCATCAAAAGCTGAACAAGGCCTTGCTTCCAAAGGGATTTTGGTAAGTATGTCCATTAGATCTTGAGAAGTTGGTTGTGGGAATTGCCAGCCCCCATTGGCTTTGAAATGATGAACATATAGATTAGCCCCCATCCCTAGATCATATATCGGTCACCATAGCAATCCTTCAAACGACCTTCCCGTAGCCAAGGGTCATTCCAGAACTTTGTTTGATGACCATTTCCAATCAAATATTTGACATGAGGTAATGCCATTTTACGAAGAGCCAGGATACCCTTCCGACCCCAAGAAGCGTCCTTTGGACTGGGGACATCCCAGAAAGAGCTCCCACGAAGGCAATTTGCATGAATCAAAAAATTCCAACTAGTCGGTTTTTTTTTATTTTTATTTTTGAAGAATAAGTTAGTTCTTCATTTGCAAGCGAAAAAGAATAGAATACAAGATGAAGTCCTCTCATCGAAACAGATGAAAGAGATTTCAAAGGGGATAATCCCTTTCAACAGAAAGGACCCTAGCAAAAAACTGGCCCACAGCCCGGGCGGCAAGCTAAAACTCATCAGAATGAAAAAGAAAATCCATTTCCAGTGCATTGATTCGAAGAAGAGGAACTCTATGACGGATAACCTTTTTACTAAACCGAATTGTGAAAGGATGTAAAGTAGAGAACCGAATCTCTTCGAACTGCTCCATGCTTGACACTATCTTTCGGACTTTAAATCTCTCAATCCGTGGAGAATGTCATCGACAGCGCATAATGTGGAGGAGAGCTGAATCTACTTCAACGGAAAGTCGCTGAACCAAATGTGGAATGAACCTGTAGGCTACAAACGTCATTTCACGCAATTCATAGACTGGGGATGCGCTCTGAAAAATTCTTTGATTTTTTTTACTTCAAAACGGGTTTCAAGAAAAATAGGGTTGAAGAGCTAAAATGTTGGGACTCCGCCCCGTTTCCGACGGACAAAAGAATCTTGTTGCAATCAATAGCCCGTATTTGAATAAAAGCGCGTGCCGGACGACTCTAGGTCATATCGGGGTATTACGGCCGAGTCTTTTGTTCGAAATGCGTTTACAACGATTCTATGCCGAAATACGCGTTTCATGATAATCTGAGATACTTTTCGCTTTAAAAAGGGTTTCAGGCCATTCAAGGGCAAGGAACGCATTGCACGAGCTTCAGGGATGTTTGGGTCTGAAAAACGTTCTTCGGGTAGTTCGTAATCTATTTTATTATGAAACCTCGTTCGATGTGAGTCTAGGAAAACACTGGCTCCAAGCCGCATTTCACAAAGTCCACGGTTGAAGGAAACGCTCTAAGAATTCCGGGGAATTCTTTTTCCTCTAAGATGGGATTCGGGCAAATTTGAACTTGAGAACTTATCTCGCGGGGTCTGGTGCCGTTGTTGAATGAGAGCCGTATTTGTTGTAATCAATAGACTACGTTATGATAAAAACGCGTCATGGATGATTCTAGCGCATTTCTGGGGGGGCGTTGTTGTCTCCACTTTTGGTTTGAAATGCATTTCATACGATTCTGGGCCGAAATACACATTTTATGATATTTTGAGCAACGTTTTGCTTTAAAATAAGTTTCATGAGATTCTAGGGTTAGGAAAGAAATGCGAGGGTTCAAGGTTTTGTAAGACTGAATCCCGTCCTTCGGACAGTTTGTTTGGAATTTTTTGGCGGCACTCGGAAAATGTAGGTTGTAAACCGCGTCTCAGGCAACTCGTGGTTGGATGATGCGCTCTGAAAAATACAGTAATTTTTTTTTCTTTCGTTTTTATTTTTTTTTCAAGAATATGTTAGTTCTTCCAGTTCTCAAACAATACTGTACAGAAAAGGAAGTCTCCCATATGGATGGTGATTTCAAAGGGGCATACCCTCTAATTACAAACGAGAAATATAAAGCAATAAATAAATACTATCCAAATTATTCTTTCTTTTTTTTTTTTTTTTTTTTGAAGAGTAAGCGAGTTCTTCATTTTCTCAAAAGTAAAGAATAGAATACAAAGAGGAAACCGATCATCAAAACAGATGAAAGATTTGAAAGGGGCATACCCCTTACAACAGAAAGCAAACTAGCAAAAAACTTGCCCACAGCCCGGGCAGCAAGCTAAAGCTCAACTAAATTAAAAAGAAAATCCATTTCCAGTGCATTGATTCGAATAGGGGGAGCTCGATGACGGATAACCTTTTTACTGAACCGAATTGTGAGAGGATGTAAAGTAGAGAACTGAATGTCTTCAAAACACTGAATGCTGGACACGATCTTTCGCACTTTAAATCTCGCGATCCATGGAGACTGTGATGGACAACGCATACCGTGGAGGAGAGCTGAATCCGCTTCAAGGGAAAGTCGTTGAACCATATGTGGAATGATCTCCATAACGTTCAACGCGGCCCCATAGTAATCGAGGGAAGATTCAATGGCACCATACAGTGGTTGACATACATCACTCCAAAGGAGACCCACTGCCATGTTTCTGATTGTACAAATGGAAAATCTCCACCCTGGATGAACAACGGGCACAACATAGGAGTGGAAGTGCTGCCCGCGTAGGGGAAGATTCCAATGGCTGGAAATACCATCAGGTAAGGTAATTCCGAGATGTAAAATGCGAGTTTGGATTGTGTTAAGAACGAGATGCACCACATTCATAGCTGATTGAGTCTGCAATCTGAAGATGCGCCAATTCCTTTCACGCCGTATATGCCACACAAATGCAGAAAAAAGAAGTTTACCCAGAGTTTGTAGTCCTGCGCGATTAGGATTGAGCCGGAGTGTAATTGACTCCACTAAATCAGTACCTGAATCACACTCATTGGGAGGAAGATTAATCGTTTGAAGAAGCAAATTCCACACTAGTTGACAAAATGGGCACGTGATAAACAGGGGCTGTCTCCCAAGTACAATCACATAGTACACAGCAAGAGTCGCAAGAAACATTCCTCTCCAAGAGGAAATCCTTTGTTTTCAGTTTGCCCCTGAGGAGCATCCGAGCACAGATTGAGTGCTTTTTTATATAGCCCGGAAACCATACCAACGCACTCTAGTGCAGGTTTTGGCTGGTAAAATTTTTTGGCAAACGATATGCAGATTTAAGAGTGAAGCAACCAGTCTCTTCGAGGGTCCAAACAATCTCATCATCAAAAGCTGAACAAGGCCTTGCTTCCAAAGGGATTTTGGTAAGTATGTCCATTAGATCTTGAGAAGTTGGTTGTGGGAATTGCCAGCCCCCATTGGCTTTGAAATGATGAACATATAGATTAGCCCCCATCCCTAGATCATATATCGGTCACCATAGCAATCCTTCAAACGACCTTCCCGTAGCCAAGGGTCATTCCAGAACTTTGTTTGATGACCATTTCCAATCAAATATTTGACATGAGGTAATGCCATTTTACGAAGAGCCAGGATACCCTTCCGACCCCAAGAAGCGTCCTTTGGACTGGGGACATCCCAGAAAGAGCTCCCACGAAGGCAATTTGCATGAATCAAAAAATTCCAACTAGTCGGTTTTTTTTTATTTTTATTTTTGAAGAATAAGTTAGTTCTTCATTTGCAAGCGAAAAAGAATAGAATACAAGATGAAGTCCTCTCATTGAAACAGATGAAAGAGATTTCAAAGGGGATAATCCCTTTCAACAGAAAGGACCCTAGCAAAAAACTGGCCCACAGCCCGGGCGGCAAGCTAAAACTCATCAGAATGAAAAAGAAAATCCATTTCCAGTGCATTGATTCGAAGAAGAGGAACTCTATGACGGATAACCTTTTTACTAAACCGAATTGTGAAAGGATGTAAAGTAGAGAACCGAATCTCTTCGAACTGCTCCATGCTTGACACTATCTTTCGGACTTTAAATCTCTCAATCCGTGGAGAATGTCATCGACAGCGCATAATGTGGAGGAGAGCTGAATCTACTTCAACGGAAAGTCGCTGAACCAAATGTGGAATGAACCTGTAGGCTACAAACGTCATTTCACGCAATTCATAGACTGGGGATGCGCTCTGAAAAATTCTTTGATTTTTTTTACTTCAAAACGGGTTTCAAGAAAAATAGGGTTGAAGAGCTAAAATGTTGGGACTCCGCCCCGTTTCCGACGGACAAAAGAATCTTGTTGCAATCAATAGCCCGTATTTGAATAAAAGCGCGTGCCGGACGACTCTAGGTCATATCGGGGTATTACGGCCGAGTCTTTTGTTCGAAATGCGTTTACAACGATTCTATGCCGAAATACGCGTTTCATGATAATCTGAGATACTTTTCGATTTAAAAAGGGTTTCAGGCCATTCAAGGGCAAGGAACGCATTGCACGAGCTTCAGGGATGTTTGGGTCTGAAAAACGTTCTTCGGGTAGTTCGTAATCTATTTTATTATGAAACCTCGTTCGATGTGAGTCTAGGAAAACACTGGCTCCAAGCCGCATTTCACAAAGTCCACGGTTGAAGGAAACGCTCTAAGAATTCCGGGGAATTCTTTTTCCTCTAAGATGGGATTCGGGCAAATTTGAACTTGAGAACTTATCTCGCGGGGTCTGGTGCCGTTGTTGAATGAGAGCCGTATTTGTTGTAATCAATAGACTACGTTTTGATAAAAACGCGTCATGGATGATTCTAGCGCATTTCTGGGGGGGCGTTGTTGTCTCCACTTTTGGTTTGAAATGCATTTCATACGATTCTGGGCCGAAATACACATTTTATGATATTTTGAGCAACGTTTTGCTTTAAAATAAGTTTCATGAGATTCTAGGGTTAGGAAAGAAATGCGAGGGTTCAAGGTTTTGTAAGACTGAATCCCGTCCTTCGGACAGTTTGTTTGGAATTTTTTGGCGGCACTCGGAAAATGTAGGTTGTAAACCGCGTCTCAGGCAACTCGTGGTTGGATGATGCGCTCTGAAAAATACAGTAATTTTTTTTTCTTTCGTTTTTATTTTTTTTTCAAGAATATGTTAGTTCTTCCAGTTCTCAAACAATACTGTACAGAAAAGGAAGTCTCCCATATGGATGGTGATTTCAAAGGGGCATACCCTCTAATTACAAACGAGAAATATAAAGCAATAAATAAATACTATCCAAATTATTCTTTCTTTTTTTTTTTTTTTTTTTGAAGAGTAAGCGAGTTCTTCATTTTCTCAAAAGTAAAGAATAGAATACAAAGAGGAAACCGATCATCAAAACAGATGAAAGATTTGAAAGGGGCATACCCCTTATAACAGAAAGCAAACTAGCAAAAAACTTGCCCACAGCCCGGGCAGCAAGCTAAAGCTCAACTAAATTAAAAAGAAAATCCATTTCCAGTGCATTGATTCGAATAGGGGGAGCTCGATGACGGATAACCTTTTTACTGAACCGAATTGTGAGAGGATGTAAAGTAGAGAACTGAATGTCTTCAAAACACTGAATGCTGGACACGATCTTTCGCACTTTAAATCTCGCGATCCATGGAGACTGTGATGGACAACGCATACCGTGGAGGAGAGCTGAATCCGCTTCAAGGGAAAGTCGTTGAACCATATGTGGAATGATCTCCATAACGTTCAACGCGGCCCCATAGTAATCGAGGGAAGATTCAATGGCACCATACAGTGGTTGACATACATCACTCCAAAGGAGACCCACTGCCATGTTTCTGATTGTACAAATGGAAAATCTCCACCCTGGATGAACAACGGGCACAACATAGGAGTGGAAGTGCTGCCCGCGTAGGGGAAGATTCCAATGGCTGGAAATACCATCAGGTAAGGTAATTCCGAGATGTAAAATGCGAGTTTGGATTGTGTTAAGAACGAGATGCACCACATTCATAGCTGATTGAGTCTGCAATCTGAAGATGCGCCAATTCCTTTCACGCCGTATATGCCACACAAATGCAGAAAAAAGAAGTTTACCCAGAGTTTGTAGTCCTGCGCGATTAGGATTGAGCCGGAGTGTAATTGACTCCACTAAATCAGTACCTGAATCACACTCATTGGGAGGAAGATTAATCGTTTGAAGAAGCAAATTCCACACTAGTTGACAAAATGGGCACGTGATAAACAGGGGCTGTCTCCCAAGTACAATCACATAGTACACAGCAAGAGTCGCAAGAAACATTCCTCTCCAAGAGGAAATCCTTTGTTTTCAGTTTGCCCCTGAGGAGCATCCGAGCACAGATTGAGTGCTTTTTTATACAGCCCGGAAACCATACCAACGCACTCTAGTGCAGGTTTTGGCTGGTAAAATTTTTTGGCAAACGATATGCAGATTTAAGAGTGAAGCAACCAGTCTCTTCGAGGGTCCAAACAATCTCATCATCAAAAGCTGAACAAGGCCTTGCTTCCAAAGGGATTTTGGTAAGTATGTCCATTAGATCTTGAGAAGTTGGTTGTGGGAATTGCCAGCCCCCATTGGCTTTGAAATGATGAACATATAGATTAGCCCCCATCCCTAGATCATATATCGGTCACCATAGCAATCCTTCAAACGACCTTCCCGTAGCCAAGGGTCATTCCAGAACTTTGTTTGATGACCATTTCCAATCAAATATTTGACATGAGGTAATGCCATTTTACGAAGAGCCAGGATACCCTTCCGACCCCAAGAAGCGTCCTTTGGACTGGGGACATCCCAGAAAGAGCTCCCACGAAGGCAATTTGCATGAATCAAAAAATTCCAACTAGTCGGTTTTTTTTTATTTTTATTTTTGAAGAATAAGTTAGTTCTTCATTTGCAAGCGAAAAAGAATAGAATACAAGATGAAGTCCTCTCATCGAAACAGATGAAAGAGATTTCAAAGGGGATAATCCCTTTCAACAGAAAGGACCCTAGCAAAAAACTGGCCCACAGCCCGGGCGGCAAGCTAAAACTCATCAGAATGAAAAAGAAAATCCATTTCCAGTGCATTGATTCGAAGAAGAGGAACTCTATGACGGATAACCTTTTTACTAAACCGAATTGTGAAAGGATGTAAAGTAGAGAACCGAATCTCTTCGAACTGCTCCATGCTTGACACTATCTTTCGGACTTTAAATCTCTCAATCCGTGGAGAATGTCATCGACAGCGCATAATGTGGAGGAGAGCTGAATCTACTTCAACGGAAAGTCGCTGAACCAAATGTGGAATGAACCTGTAGGCTACAAACGTCATTTCACGCAATTCATAGACTGGGGATGCGCTCTGAAAAATTCTTTGATTTTTTTTACTTCAAAACGGGTTTCAAGAAAAATAGGGTTGAAGAGCTAAAATGTTGGGACTCCGCCCCGTTTCCGACGGACAAAAGAATCTTGTTGCAATCAATAGCCCGTATTTGAATAAAAGCGCGTGCCGGACGACTCTAGGTCATATCGGGGTATTACGGCCGAGTCTTTTGTTCGAAATGCGTTTACAACGATTCTATGCCGAAATACGCGTTTCATGATAATCTGAGATACTTTTCGATTTAAAAAGGGTTTCAGGCCATTCAAGGGCAAGGAACGCATTGCACGAGCTTCAGGGATGTTTGGGTCTGAAAAACGTTCTTCGGGTAGTTCGTAATCTATTTTATTATGAAACCTCGTTCGATGTGAGTCTAGGAAAACACTGGCTCCAAGCCGCATTTCACAAAGTCCACGGTTGAAGGAAACGCTCTAAGAATTCCGGGGAATTCTTTTTCCTCTAAGATGGGATTCGGGCAAATTTGAACTTGAGAACTTATCTCGCGGGGTCTGGTGCCGTTGTTGAATGAGAGCCGTATTTGTTGTAATCAATAGACTACGTTTTGATAAAAACGCGTCATGGATGATTCTAGCGCATTTCTGGGGGGGCGTTGTTGTCTCCACTTTTGGTTTGAAATGCATTTCATACGATTCTGGGCCGAAATACACATTTTATGATATTTTGAGCAACGTTTTGCTTTAAAATAAGTTTCATGAGATTCTAGGGTTAGGAAAGAAATGCGAGGGTTCAAGGTTTTGTAAGACTGAATCCCGTCCTTCGGACAGTTTGTTTGGAATTTTTTGGCGGCACTCGGAAAATGTAGGTTGTAAACAGCGTCTCAGGCAACTCGTGGTTGGATGATGCGCTCTGAAAAATACAGTAATTTTTTTTTCTTTCGTTTTTATTTTTTTTTCAAGAATATGTTAGTTCTTCCAGTTCTCAAACAATACTGTACAGAAAAGGAAGTCTCCCATATGGATGGTGATTTCAAAGGGGCATACCCTCTAATTACAAACGAGAAATATAAAGCAATAAATAAATACTATCCAAATTATTCTTTCTTTTTTTTTTTTTTTTTTTGAAGAGTAAGCGAGTTCTTCATTTTCTCAAAAGTAAAGAATAGAATACAAAGAGGAAACCGATCATCAAAACAGATGAAAGATTTGAAAGGGGCATACCCCTTACAACAGAAAGCAAACTAGCAAAAAACTTGCCCACAGCCCGGGCAGCAAGCTAAAGCTCAACTAAATTAAAAAGAAAATCCATTTCCAGTGCATTGATTCGAATAGGGGGAGCTCGATGACGGATAACCTTTTTACTGAACCGAATTGTGAGAGGATGTAAAGTAGAGAACTGAATGTCTTCAAAACACTGAATGCTGGACACGATCTTTCGCACTTTAAATCTCGCGATCCATGGAGACTGTGATGGACAACGCATACCGTGGAGGAGAGCTGAATCCGCTTCAAGGGAAAGTCGTTGAACCATATGTGGAATGATCTCCATAACGTTCAACGCGGCCCCATAGTAATCGAGGGAAGATTCAATGGCACCATACAGTGGTTGACATACATCACTCCAAAGGAGACCCACTGCCATGTTTCTGATTGTACAAATGGAAAATCTCCACCCTGGATGAACAACGGGCACAACATAGGAGTGGAAGTGCTGCCCGCGTAGGGGAAGATTCCAATGGCTGGAAATACCATCAGGTAAGGTAATTCCGAGATGTAAAATGCGAGTTTGGATTGTGTTAAGAACGAGATGCACCACATTCATAGCTGATTGAGTCTGCAATCTGAAGATGCGCCAATTCCTTTCACGCCGTATATGCCACACAAATGCAGAAAAAAGAAGTTTACCCAGAGTTTGTAGTCCTGCGCGATTAGGATTGAGCCGGAGTGTAATTGACTCCACTAAATCAGTACCTGAATCACACTCATTGGGAGGAAGATTAATCGTTTGAAGAAGCAAATTCCACACTAGTTGACAAAATGGGCACGTGATAAACAGGGGCTGTCTCCCAAGTACAATCACATAGTACACAGCAAGAGTCGCAAGAAACATTCCTCTCCAAGAGGAAATCCTTTGTTTTCAGTTTGCCCCTGAGGAGCATCCGAGCACAGATTGAGTGCTTTTTTATACAGCCCGGAAACCATACCAACGCACTCTAGTGCAGGTTTTGGCTGGTAAAATTTTTTGGCAAACGATATGCAGATTTAAGAGTGAAGCAACCAGTCTCTTCGAGGGTCCAAACAATCTCATCATCAAAAGCTGAACAAGGCCTTGCTTCCAAAGGGATTTTGGTAAGTATGTCCATTAGATCTTGAGAAGTTGGTTGTGGGAATTGCCAGCCCCCATTGGCTTTGAAATGATGAACATATAGATTAGCCCCCATCCCTAGATCATATATCGGTCACCATAGCAATCCTTCAAACGACCTTCCCGTAGCCAAGGGTCATTCCAGAACTTTGTTTGATGACCATTTCCAATCAAATATTTGACATGAGGTAATGCCATTTTACGAAGAGCCAGGATACCCTTCCGACCCCAAGAAGCGTCCTTTGGACTGGGGACATCCCAGAAAGAGCTCCCACGAAGGCAATTTGCATGAATCAAAAAATTCCAACTAGTCGGTTTTTTTTTATTTTTATTTTTGAAGAATAAGTTAGTTCTTCATTTGCAAGCGAAAAAGAATAGAATACAAGATGAAGTCCTCTCATCGAAACAGATGAAAGAGATTTCAAAGGGGATAATCCCTTTCAACAGAAAGGACCCTAGCAAAAAACTGGCCCACAGCCCGGGCGGCAAGCTAAAACTCATCAGAATGAAAAAGAAAATCCATTTCCAGTGCATTGATTCGAAGAAGAGGAACTCTATGACGGATAACCTTTTTACTAAACCGAATTGTGAAAGGATGTAAAGTAGAGAACCGAATCTCTTCGAACTGCTCCATGCTTGACACTATCTTTCGGACTTTAAATCTCTCAATCCGTGGAGAATGTCATCGACAGCGCATAATGTGGAGGAGAGCTGAATCTACTTCAACGGAAAGTCGCTGAACCAAATGTGGAATGAACCTGTAGGCTACAAACGTCATTTCACGCAATTCATAGACTGGGGATGCGCTCTGAAAAATTCTTTGATTTTTTTTACTTCAAAACGGGTTTCAAGAAAAATAGGGTTGAAGAGCTAAAATGTTGGGACTCCGCCCCGTTTCCGACGGACAAAAGAATCTTGTTGCAATCAATAGCCCGTATTTGAATAAAAGCGCGTGCCGGACGACTCTAGGTCATATCGGGGTATTACGGCCGAGTCTTTTGTTCGAAATGCGTTTACAACGATTCTATGCCGAAATACGCGTTTCATGATAATCTGAGATACTTTTCGCTTTAAAAAGGGTTTCAGGCCATTCAAGGGCAAGGAACGCATTGCACGAGCTTCAGGGATGTTTGGGTCTGAAAAACGTTCTTCGGGTAGTTCGTAATCTATTTTATTATGAAACCTCGTTCGATGTGAGTCTAGGAAAACACTGGCTCCAAGCCGCATTTCACAAAGTCCACGGTTGAAGGAAACGCTCTAAGAATTCCGGGGAATTCTTTTTCCTCTAAGATGGGATTCGGGCAAATTTGAACTTGAGAACTTATCTCGCGGGGTCTGGTGCCGTTGTTGAATGAGAGCCGTATTTGTTGTAATCAATAGACTACGTTATGATAAAAACGCGTCATGGATGATTCTAGCGCATTTCTGGGGGGGCGTTGTTGTCTCCACTTTTGGTTTGAAATGCATTTCATACGATTCTGGGCCGAAATACACATTTTATGATATTTTGAGCAACGTTTTGCTTTAAAATAAGTTTCATGAGATTCTAGGGTTAGGAAAGAAATGCGAGGGTTCAAGGTTTTGTAAGACTGAATCCCGTCCTTCGGACAGTTTGTTTGGAATTTTTTGGTGGCACTCGGAAAATGTAGGTTGTAAACCGCGTCTCAGGCAACTCGTGGTTGGATGATGCGCTCTGAAAAATACAGTAATTTTTTTATCTTTCGTTTTTATTTTTTTTTCAAGAATATGTTAGTTCTTCCAGTTCTCAAACAATACTGTACAGAAAAGGAAGTCTCCCATATGGATGGTGATTTCAAAGGGGCATACCCTCTAATTACAAACGAGAAATATAAAGCAATAAATAAATACTATCCAAATTATTCTTTCTTTTTTTTTTTTTTTTTTTTGAAGAGTAAGCGAGTTCTTCATTTTCTCAAAAGTAAAGAATAGAATACAAAGAGGAAACCGATCATCAAAACAGATGAAAGATTTGAAAGGGGCATACCCCTTACAACAGAAAGCAAACTAGCAAAAAACTTGCCCACAGCCCGGGCAGCAAGCTAAAGCTCAACTAAATTAAAAAGAAAATCCATTTCCAGTGCATTGATTCGAATAGGGGGAGCTCGATGACGGATAACCTTTTTACTGAACCGAATTGTGAGAGGATGTAAAGTAGAGAACTGAATGTCTTCAAAACACTGAATGCTGGACACGATCTTTCGCACTTTAAATCTCGCGATCCATGGAGACTGTGATGGACAACGCATACCGTGGAGGAGAGCTGAATCCGCTTCAAGGGAAAGTCGTTGAACCATATGTGGAATGATCTCCATAACGTTCAACGCGGCCCCATAGTAATCGAGGGAAGATTCAATGGCACCATACAGTGGTTGACATACATCACTCCAAAGGAGACCCACTGCCATGTTTCTGATTGTACAAATGGAAAATCTCCACCCTGGATGAACAACGGGCACAACATAGGAGTGGAAGTGCTGCCCGCGTAGGGGAAGATTCCAATGGCTGGAAATACCATCAGGTAAGGTAATTCCGAGATGTAAAATGCGAGTTTGGATTGTGTTAAGAACGAGATGCACCACATTCATAGCTGATTGAGTCTGCAATCTGAAGATGCGCCAATTCCTTTCACGCCGTATATGCCACACAAATGCAGAAAAAAGAAGTTTACCCAGAGTTTGTAGTCCTGCGCGATTAGGATTGAGCCGGAGTGTAATTGACTCCACTAAATCAGTACCTGAATCACACTCATTGGGAGGAAGATTAATCGTTTGAAGAAGCAAATTCCACACTAGTTGACAAAATGGGCACGTGATAAACAGGGGCTGTCTCCCAAGTACAATCACATAGTACACAGCAAGAGTCGCAAGAAACATTCCTCTCCAAGAGGAAATCCTTTGTTTTCAGTTTGCCCCTGAGGAGCATCCGAGCACAGATTGAGTGCTTTTTTATACAGCCCGGAAACCATACCAACGCACTCTAGTGCAGGTTTTGGCTGGTAAAATTTTTTGGCAAACGATATGCAGATTTAAGAGTGAAGCAACCAGTCTCTTCGAGGGTCCAAACAATCTCATCATCAAAAGCTGAACAAGGCCTTGCTTCCAAAGGGATTTTGGTAAGTATGTCCATTAGATCTTGAGAAGTTGGTTGTGGGAATTGCCAGCCCCCATTGGCTTTGAAATGATGAACATATAGATTAGCCCCCATCCCTAGATCATATATCGGTCACCATAGCAATCCTTCAAACGACCTTCCCGTAGCCAAGGGTCATTCCAGAACTTTGTTTGATGACCATTTCCAATCAAATATTTGACATGAGGTAATGCCATTTTACGAAGAGCCAGGATACCCTTCCGACCCCAAGAAGCGTCCTTTGGACTGGGGACATCCCAGAAAGAGCTCCCACGAAGGCAATTTGCATGAATCAAAAAATTCCAACTAGTCGGTTTTTTTTTATTTTTATTTTTGAAGAATAAGTTAGTTCTTCATTTGCAAGCGAAAAAGAATAGAATACAAGATGAAGTCCTCTCATCGAAACAGATGAAAGAGATTTCAAAGGGGATAATCCCTTTCAACAGAAAGGACCCTAGCAAAAAACTGGCCCACAGCCCGGGCGGCAAGCTAAAACTCATCAGAATGAAAAAGAAAATCCATTTCCAGTGCATTGATTCGAAGAAGAGGAACTCTATGACGGATAACCTTTTTACTAAACCGAATTGTGAAAGGATGTAAAGTAGAGAACCGAATCTCTTCGAACTGCTCCATGCTTGACACTATCTTTCGGACTTTAAATCTCTCAATCCGTGGAGAATGTCATCGACAGCGCATAATGTGGAGGAGAGCTGAATCTACTTCAACGGAAAGTCGCTGAACCAAATGTGGAATGAACCTGTAGGCTACAAACGTCATTTCACGCAATTCATAGACTGGGGATGCGCTCTGAAAAATTCTTTGATTTTTTTTACTTCAAAACGGGTTTCAAGAAAAATAGGGTTGAAGAGCTAAAATGTTGGGACTCCGCCCCGTTTCCGACGGACAAAAGAATCTTGTTGCAATCAATAGCCCGTATTTGAATAAAAGCGCGTGCCGGACGACTCTAGGTCATATCGGGGTATTACGGCCGAGTCTTTTGTTCGAAATGCGTTTACAACGATTCTATGCCGAAATACGCGTTTCATGATAATCTGAGATACTTTTCGATTTAAAAAGGGTTTCAGGCCATTCAAGGGCAAGGAACGCATTGCACGAGCTTCAGGGATGTTTGGGTCTGAAAAACGTTCTTCGGGTAGTTCGTAATCTATTTTATTATGAAACCTCGTTCGATGTGAGTCTAGGAAAACACTGGCTCCAAGCCGCATTTCACAAAGTCCACGGTTGAAGGAAACGCTCTAAGAATTCCGGGGAATTCTTTTTCCTCTAAGATGGGATTCGGGCAAATTTGAACTTGAGAACTTATCTCGCGGGGTCTGGTGCCGTTGTTGAATGAGAGCCGTATTTGTTGTAATCAATAGACTACGTTATGATAAAAACGCGTCATGGATGATTCTAGCGCATTTCTGGGGGGGCGTTGTTGTCTCCACTTTTGGTTTGAAATGCATTTCATACGATTCTGGGCCGAAATACACATTTTATGATATTTTGAGCAACGTTTTGCTTTAAAATAAGTTTCATGAGATTCTAGGGTTAGGAAAGAAATGCGAGGGTTCAAGGTTTTGTAAGACTGAATCCCGTCCTTCGGACAGTTTGTTTGGAATTTTTTGGCGGCACTCGGAAAATGTAGGTTGTAAACCGCGTCTCAGGCAACTCGTGGTTGGATGATGCGCTCTGAAAAATACAGTAATTTTTTTTTCTTTCGTTTTTATTTTTTTTTCAAGAATATGTTAGTTCTTCCAGTTCTCAAACAATACTGTACAGAAAAGGAAGTCTCCCATATGGATGGTGATTTCAAAGGGGCATACCCTCTAATTACAAACGAGAAATATAAAGCAATAAATAAATACTATCCAAATTATTCTTTCTTTTTTTTTTTTTTTTTTTTGAAGAGTAAGCGAGTTCTTCATTTTCTCAAAAGTAAAGAATAGAATACAAAGAGGAAACCGATCATCAAAACAGATGAAAGATTTGAAAGGGGCATACCCCTTACAACAGAAAGCAAACTAGCAAAAAACTTGCCCACAGCCCGGGCAGCAAGCTAAAGCTCAACTAAATTAAAAAGAAAATCCATTTCCAGTGCATTGATTCGAATAGGGGGAGCTCGATGACGGATAACCTTTTTACTGAACCGAATTGTGAGAGGATGTAAAGTAGAGAACTGAATGTCTTCAAAACACTGAATGCTGGACACGATCTTTCGCACTTTAAATCTCGCGATCCATGGAGACTGTGATGGACAACGCATACCGTGGAGGAGAGCTGAATCCGCTTCAAGGGAAAGTCGTTGAACCATATGTGGAATGATCTCCATAACGTTCAACGCGGCCCCATAGTAATCGAGGGAAGATTCAATGGCACCATACAGTGGTTGACATACATCACTCCAAAGGAGACCCACTGCCATGTTTCTGATTGTACAAATGGAAAATCTCCACCCTGGATGAACAACGGGCACAACATAGGAGTGGAAGTGCTGCCCGCGTAGGGGAAGATTCCAATGGCTGGAAATACCATCAGGTAAGGTAATTCCGAGATGTAAAATGCGAGTTTGGATTGTGTTAAGAACGAGATGCACCACATTCATAGCTGATTGAGTCTGCAATCTGAAGATGCGCCAATTCCTTTCACGCCGTATATGCCACACAAATGCAGAAAAAAGAAGTTTACCCAGAGTTTGTAGTCCTGCGCGATTAGGATTGAGCCGGAGTGTAATTGACTCCACTAAATCAGTACCTGAATCACACTCATTGGGAGGAAGATTAATCGTTTGAAGAAGCAAATTCCACACTAGTTGACAAAATGGGCACGTGATAAACAGGGGCTGTCTCCCAAGTACAATCACATAGTACACAGCAAGAGTCGCAAGAAACATTCCTCTCCAAGAGGAAATCCTTTGTTTTCAGTTTGCCCCTGAGGAGCATCCGAGCACAGATTGAGTGCTTTTTTATACAGCCCGGAAACCTACCAACGCACTCTAGTGCAGGTTTTGGCTGGTAAAATTTTTTGGCAAACGATATGCAGATTTAAGAGTGAAGCAACCAGTCTCTTCGAGGGTCCAAACAATCTCATCATCAAAAGCTGAACAAGGCCTTGCTTCCAAAGGGATTTTGGTAAGTATGTCCATTAGATCTTGAGAAGTTGGTTGTGGGAATTGCCAGCCCCCATTGGCTTTGAAATGATGAACATATAGATTAGCCCCCATCCCTAGATCATATATCGGTCACCATAGCAATCCTTCAAACGACCTTCATGTAGCCAAGGGTCATTCCAGAACTTTGTTTGATGACCATTTCCAATCAAATATTTGACATGAGGTAATGCCATTTTACGAAGAGCCAGGATACCCTTCCGACCCCAAGAAGCGTCCTTTGGACTGGGGACATCCCAGAAAGAGCTCCCACGAAGGCAATTTGCATGAATCAAAAAATTCCAACAAGTCGGTTTTTTTTTATTTTTATTTTTGAAGAATAAGTTAGTTCTTCATTTGCAAGCGAAAAAGAATAGAATACAAGATGAAGTCCTCTCATCGAAACAGATGAAAGAGATTTCAAAGGGGATAATCCCTTTCAACAGAAAGGACCCTAGCAAAAAACTGGCCCACAGCCCGGGCGGCAAGCTAAAACTCATCAGAATGAAAAAGAAAATCCATTTCCAGTGCATTGATTCGAAGAAGAGGAACTCTATGACGGATAACCTTTTTACTAAACCGAATTGTGAAAGGATGTAAAGTAGAGAACCGAATCTCTTCGAACTGCTCCATGCTTGACACTATCTTTCGGACTTTAAATCTCTCAATCCGTGGAGAATGTCATCGACAGCGCATAATGTGGAGGAGAGCTGAATCTACTTCAACGGAAAGTCGCTGAACCAAATGTGGAATGAACCTGTAGGCTACAAACGTCATTTCACGCAATTCATAGACTGGGGATGCGCTCTGAAAAATTCTTTGATTTTTTTTACTTCAAAACGGGTTTCAAGAAAAATAGGGTTGAAGAGCTAAAATGTTGGGACTCCGCCCCGTTTCCGACGGACAAAAGAATCTTGTTGCAATCAATAGCCCGTATTTGAATAAAAGCGCGTGCCGGACGACTCTAGGTCATATCGGGGTATTACGGCCGAGTCTTTTGTTCGAAATGCGTTTACAACGATTCTATGCCGAAATACGCGTTTCATGATAATCTGAGATACTTTTCGCTTTAAAAAGGGTTTCAGGCCATTCAAGGGCAAGGAACGCATTGCACGAGCTTCAGGGATGTTTGGGTCTGAAAAACGTTCTTCGGGTAGTTCGTAATCTATTTTATTATGAAACCTCGTTCGATGTGAGTCTAGGAAAACACTGGCTCCAAGCCGCATTTCACAAAGTCCACAGTTGAAGGAAACGCTCTAAGAATTCCGGGGAATTCTTTTTCCTCTAAGATGGGATTCGGGCAAATTTGAACTTGAGAACTTATCTCGCGGGGTCTGGTGCCGTTGTTGAATGAGAGCCGTATTTGTTGTAATCAATAGACTACGTTTTGATAAAAACGCGTCATGGATGATTCTAGCGCATTTCTGGGGGGGCGTTGTTGTCTCCACTTTTGGTTTGAAATGCATTTCATACGATTCTGGGCCGAAATACACATTTTATGATATTTTGAGCAACGTTTTGCTTTAAAATAAGTTTCATGAGATTCTAGGGTTAGGAAAGAAATGCGAGGGTTCAAGGTTTTGTAAGACTGAATCCCGTCCTTCGGACAGTTTGTTTGGAATTTTTTGGCGGCACTCGGAAAATGTAGGTTGTAAACCGCGTCTCAGGCAACTCGTGGTTGGATGATGCGCTCTGAAAAATACAGTAATTTTTTTTTCTTTCGTTTTTATTTTTTTTTCAAGAATATGTTAGTTCTTCCAGTTCTCAAACAATACTGTACAGAAAAGGAAGTCTCCCATATGGATGGTGATTTCAAAGGGGCATACCCTCTAATTACAAACGAGAAATATAAAGCAATAAATAAATACTATCCAAATTATTCTTTCTTTTTTTTTTTTTTTTTTTTGAAGAGTAAGCGAGTTCTTCATTTTCTCAAAAGTAAAGAATAGAATACAAAGAGGAAACCGATCATCAAAACAGATGAAAGATTTGAAAGGGGCATACCCCTTACAACAGAAAGCAAACTAGCAAAAAACTTGCCCACAGCCCGGGCAGCAAGCTAAAGCTCAACTAAATTAAAAAGAAAATCCATTTCCAGTGCATTGATTCGAATAGGGGGAGCTCGATGACGGATAACCTTTTTACTGAACCGAATTGTGAGAGGATGTAAAGTAGAGAACTGAATGTCTTCAAAACACTGAATGCTGGACACGATCTTTCGCACTTTAAATCTCGCGATCCATGGAGACTGTGATGGACAACGCATACCGTGGAGGAGAGCTGAATCCGCTTCAAGGGAAAGTCGTTGAACCATATGTGGAATGATCTCCATAACGTTCAACGCGGCCCCATAGTAATCGAGGGAAGATTCAATGGCACCATACAGTGGTTGACATACATCACTCCAAAGGAGACCCACTGCCATGTTTCTGATTGTACAAATGGAAAATCTCCACCCTGGATGAACAACGGGCACAACATAGGAGTGGAAGTGCTGCCCGCGTAGGGGAAGATTCCAATGGCTGGAAATACCATCAGGTAAGGTAATTCCGAGATGTAAAATGCGAGTTTGGATTGTGTTAAGAACGAGATGCACCACATTCATAGCTGATTGAGTCTGCAATCTGAAGATGCGCCAATTCCTTTCACGCCGTATATGCCACACAAATGCAGAAAAAAGAAGTTTACCCAGAGTTTGTAGTCCTGCGCGATTAGGATTGAGCCGGAGTGTAATTGACTCCACTAAATCAGTACCTGAATCACACTCATTGGGAGGAAGATTAATCGTTTGAAGAAGCAAATTCCACACTAGTTGACAAAATGGGCACGTGATAAACAGGGGCTGTCTCCCAAGTACAATCACATAGTACACAGCAAGAGTCGCAAGAAACATTCCTCTCCAAGAGGAAATCCTTTGTTTTCAGTTTGCCCCTGAGGAGCATCCGAGCACAGATTGAGTGCTTTTTTATACAGCCCGGAAACCTACCAACGCACTCTAGTGCAGGTTTTGGCTGGTAAAATTTTTTGGCAAACGATATGCAGATTTAAGAGTGAAGCAACCAGTCTCTTCGAGGGTCCAAACAATCTCATCATCAAAAGCTGAACAAGGCCTTGCTTCCAAAGGGATTTTGGTAAGTATGTCCATTAGATCTTGAGAAGTTGGTTGTGGGAATTGCCAGCCCCCATTGGCTTTGAAATGATGAACATATAGATTAGCCCCCATCCCTAGATCATATATCGGTCACCATAGCAATCCTTCAAACGACCTTCATGTAGCCAAGGGTCATTCCAGAACTTTGTTTGATGACCATTTCCAATCAAATATTTGACATGAGGTAATGCCATTTTACGAAGAGCCAGGATACCCTTCCGACCCCAAGAAGCGTCCTTTGGACTGGGGACATCCCAGAAAGAGCTCCCACGAAGGCAATTTGCATGAATCAAAAAATTCCAACAAGTCGGTTTTTTTTTATTTTTATTTTTGAAGAATAAGTTAGTTCTTCAT
Organism: Persea americana; assembly: GCA_029852735.1. NCBI lineage: Eukaryota > Viridiplantae > Streptophyta > Magnoliopsida > Laurales > Lauraceae > Persea > Persea americana. The sequence continues at coordinate 25,828,939 of CM056817.1, forward strand.
TTGCAAGCGAAAAAGAATAGAATACAAGATGAAGTCCTCTCATCGAAACAGATGAAAGAGATTTCAAAGGGGATAATCCCTTTCAACAGAAAGGACCCTAGCAAAAAACTGGCCCACAGCCCGGGCGGCAAGCTAAAACTCATCAGAATGAAAAAGAAAATCCATTTCCAGTGCATTGATTCGAAGAAGAGGAACTCTATGACGGATAACCTTTTTACTAAACCGAATTGTGAAAGGATGTAAAGTAGAGAACCGAATCTCTTCGAACTGCTCCATGCTTGACACTATCTTTCGGACTTTAAATCTCTCAATCCGTGGAGAATGTCATCGACAGCGCATAATGTGGAGGAGAGCTGAATCTACTTCAACGGAAAGTCGCTGAACCAAATGTGGAATGAACCTGTAGGCTACAAACGTCATTTCACGCAATTCATAGACTGGGGATGCGCTCTGAAAAATTCTTTGATTTTTTTTACTTCAAAACGGGTTTCAAGAAAAATAGGGTTGAAGAGCTAAAATGTTGGGACTCCGCCCCGTTTCCGACGGACAAAAGAATCTTGTTGCAATCAATAGCCCGTATTTGAATAAAAGCGCGTGCCGGACGACTCTAGGTCATATCGGGGTATTACGGCCGAGTCTTTTGTTCGAAATGCGTTTACAACGATTCTATGCCGAAATACGCGTTTCATGATAATCTGAGATACTTTTCGATTTAAAAAGGGTTTCAGGCCATTCAAGGGCAAGGAACGCATTGCACGAGCTTCAGGGATGTTTGGGTCTGAAAAACGTTCTTCGGGTAGTTCGTAATCTATTTTATTATGAAACCTCGTTCGATGTGAGTCTAGGAAAACACTGGCTCCAAGCCGCATTTCACAAAGTCCACGGTTGAAGGAAACGCTCTAAGAATTCCGGGGAATTCTTTTTCCTCTAAGATGGGATTCGGGCAAATTTGAACTTGAGAACTTATCTCGCGGGGTCTGGTGCCGTTGTTGAATGAGAGCCGTATTTGTTGTAATCAATAGACTACGTTTTGATAAAAACGCGTCATGGATGATTCTAGCGCATTTCTGGGGGGGCGTTGTTGTCTCCACTTTTGGTTTGAAATGCATTTCATACGATTCTGGGCCGAAATACACATTTTATGATATTTTGAGCAACGTTTTGCTTTAAAATAAGTTTCATGAGATTCTAGGGTTAGGAAAGAAATGCGAGGGTTCAAGGTTTTGTAAGACTGAATCCCGTCCTTCGGACAGTTTGTTTGGAATTTTTTGGCGGCACTCGGAAAATGTAGGTTGTAAACCGCGTCTCAGGCAACTCGTGGTTGGATGATGCGCTCTGAAAAATACAGTAATTTTTTTTTCTTTCGTTTTTATTTTTTTTTTCAAGAATATGTTAGTTCTTCCAGTTCTCAAACAATACTGTACAGAAAAGGAAGTCTCCCATATGGATGGTGATTTCAAAGGGGCATACCCTCTAATTACAAACGAGAAATATAAAGCAATAAATAAATACTATCCAAATTATTCTTTCTTTTTTTTTTTTTTTTTTTGAAGAGTAAGCGAGTTCTTCATTTTCTCAAAAGTAAAGAATAGAATACAAAGAGGAAACCGATCATCAAAACAGATGAAAGATTTGAAAGGGGCATACCCCTTACAACAGAAAGCAAACTAGCAAAAAACTTGCCCACAGCCCGGGCAGCAAGCTAAAGCTCAACTAAATTAAAAAGAAAATCCATTTCCAGTGCATTGATTCGAATAGGGGGAGCTCGATGACGGATAACCTTTTTACTGAACCGAATTGTGAGAGGATGTAAAGTAGAGAACTGAATGTCTTCAAAACACTGAATGCTGGACACGATCTTTCGCACTTTAAATCTCGCGATCCATGGAGACTGTGATGGACAACGCATACCGTGGAGGAGAGCTGAATCCGCTTCAAGGGAAAGTCGTTGAACCATATGTGGAATGATCTCCATAACGTTCAACGCGGCCCCATAGTAATCGAGGGAAGATTCAATGGCACCATACAGTGGTTGACATACATCACTCCAAAGGAGACCCACTGCCATGTTTCTGATTGTACAAATGGAAAATCTCCACCCTGGATGAACAACGGGCACAACATAGGAGTGGAAGTGCTGCCCGCGTAGGGGAAGATTCCAATGGCTGGAAATACCATCAGGTAAGGTAATTCCGAGATGTAAAATGCGAGTTTGGATTGTGTTAAGAACGAGATGCACCACATTCATAGCTGATTGAGTCTGCAATCTGAAGATGCGCCAATTCCTTTCACGCCGTATATGCCACACAAATGCAGAAAAAAGAAGTTTACCCAGAGTTTGTAGTCCTGCGCGATTAGGATTGAGCCGGAGTGTAATTGACTCCACTAAATCAGTACCTGAATCACACTCATTGGGAGGAAGATTAATCGTTTGAAGAAGCAAATTCCACACTAGTTGACAAAATGGGCACGTGATAAACAGGGGCTGTCTCCCAAGTACAATCACATAGTACACAGCAAGAGTCGCAAGAAACATTCCTCTCCAAGAGGAAATCCTTTGTTTTCAGTTTGCCCCTGAGGAGCATCCGAGCACAGATTGAGTGCTTTTTTATACAGCCCGGAAACCATACCAACGCACTCTAGTGCAGGTTTTGGCTGGTAAAATTTTTTGGCAAACGATATGCAGATTTAAGAGTGAAGCAACCAGTCTCTTCGAGGGTCCAAACAATCTCATCATCAAAAGCTGAACAAGGCCTTGCTTCCAAAGGGATTTTGGTAAGTATGTCCATTAGATCTTGAGAAGTTGGTTGTGGGAATTGCCAGCCCCCATTGGCTTTGAAATGATGAACATATAGATTAGCCCCCATCCCTAGATCATATATCGGTCACCATAGCAATCCTTCAAACGACCTTCCCGTAGCCAAGGGTCATTCCAGAACTTTGTTTGATGACCATTTCCAATCAAATATTTGACATGAGGTAATGCCATTTTACGAAGAGCCAGGATACCCTTCCGACCCCAAGAAGCGTCCTTTGGACTGGGGACATCCCAGAAAGAGCTCCCACGAAGGCAATTTGCATGAATCAAAAAATTCCAACTAGTCGGTTTTTTTTTATTTTTATTTTTGAAGAATAAGTTAGTTCTTCATTTGCAAGCGAAAAAGAATAGAATACAAGATGAAGTCCTCTCATCGAAACAGATGAAAGAGATTTCAAAGGGGATAATCCCTTTCAACAGAAAGGACCCTAGCAAAAAACTGGCCCACAGCCCGGGCGGCAAGCTAAAACTCATCAGAATGAAAAAGAAAATCCATTTCCAGTGCATTGATTCGAAGAAGAGGAACTCTATGACGGATAACCTTTTTACTAAACCGAATTGTGAAAGGATACAGTAAAGTAGAGAACCGAATCTCTTCGAACTGCTCCATGCTTGACACTATCTTTCGGACTTTAAATCTCTCAATCCGTGGAGAATGTCATCGACAGCGCATAATGTGGAGGAGAGCTGAATCTACTTCAACGGAAAGTCGCTGAACCAAATGTGGAATGAACCTGTAGGCTACAAACGTCATTTCACGCAATTCATAGACTGGGGATGCGCTCTGAAAAATTCTTTGATTTTTTTTACTTCAAAACGGGTTTCAAGAAAAATAGGGTTGAAGAGCTAAAATGTTGGGACTCCGCCCCGTTTCCGACGGACAAAAGAATCTTGTTGCAATCAATAGCCCGTATTTGAATAAAAGCGCGTGCCGGACGACTCTAGGTCATATCGGGGTATTACGGCCGAGTCTTTTGTTCGAAATGCGTTTACAACGATTCTATGCCGAAATACGCGTTTCATGATAATCTGAGATACTTTTCGCTTTAAAAAGGGTTTCAGGCCATTCAAGGGCAAGGAACGCATTGCACGAGCTTCAGGGATGTTTGGGTCTGAAAAACGTTCTTCGGGTAGTTCGTAATCTATTTTATTATGAAACCTCGTTCGATGTGAGTCTAGGAAAACACTGGCTCCAAGCCGCATTTCACAAAGTCCACAGTTGAAGGAAACGCTCTAAGAATTCCGGGGAATTCTTTTTCCTCTAAGATGGGATTCGGGCAAATTTGAACTTGAGAACTTATCTCGCGGGGTCTGGTGCCGTTGTTGAATGAGAGCCGTATTTGTTGTAATCAATAGACTACGTTTTGATAAAAACGCGTCATGGATGATTCTAGCGCATTTCTGGGGGGGCGTTGTTGTCTCCACTTTTGGTTTGAAATGCATTTCATACGATTCTGGGCCGAAATACACATTTTATGATATTTTGAGCAACGTTTTGCTTTAAAATAAGTTTCATGAGATTCTAGGGTTAGGAAAGAAATGCGAGGGTTCAAGGTTTTGTAAGACTGAATCCCGTCCTTCGGACAGTTTGTTTGGAATTTTTTGGCGGCACTCGGAAAATGTAGGTTGTAAACCGCGTCTCAGGCAACTCGTGGTTGGATGATGCGCTCTGAAAAATACAGTAATTTTTTTATCTTTCGTTTTTATTTTTTTTTCAAGAATATGTTAGTTCTTCCAGTTCTCAAACAATACTGTACAGAAAAGGAAGTCTCCCATATGGATGGTGATTTCAAAGGGGCATACCCTCTAATTACAAACGAAAAATATAAAGCAATAAATAAATACTATCCAAATTATTCTTTCTTTTTTTTTTTTTTTTTTTGAAGAGTAAGCGAGTTCTTCATTTTCTCAAAAGTAAAGAATAGAATACAAAGAGGAAACCGATCATCAAAACAGATGAAAGATTTGAAAGGGGCATACCCCTTACAACAGAAAGCAAACTAGCAAAAAACTTGCCCACAGCCCGGGCAGCAAGCTAAAGCTCAACTAAATTAAAAAGAAAATCCATTTCCAGTGCATTGATTCGAATAGGGGGAGCTCGATGACGGATAACCTTTTTACTGAACCGAATTGTGAGAGGATGTAAAGTAGAGAACTGAATGTCTTCAAAACACTGAATGCTGGACACGATCTTTCGCACTTTAAATCTCGCGATCCATGGAGACTGTGATGGACAACGCATACCGTGGAGGAGAGCTGAATCCGCTTCAAGGGAAAGTCGTTGAACCATATGTGGAATGATCTCCATAACGTTCAACGCGGCCCCATAGTAATCGAGGGAAGATTCAATGGCACCATACAGTGGTTGACATACATCACTCCAAAGGAGACCCACTGCCATGTTTCTGATTGTACAAATGGAAAATCTCCACCCTGGATGAACAACGGGCACAACATAGGAGTGGAAGTGCTGCCCGCGTAGGGGAAGATTCCAATGGCTGGAAATACCATCAGGTAAGGTAATTCCGAGATGTAAAATGCGAGTTTGGATTGTGTCAAGAACGAGATGCACCACATTCATAGCTGATTGAGTCTGCAATCTGAAGATGCGCCAATTCCTTTCACGCCGTATATGCCACACAAATGCAGAAAAAAGAAGTTTACCCAGAGTTTGTAGTCCTGCGCGATTAGGATTGAGCCGGAGTGTAATTGACTCCACTAAATCAGTACCTGAATCACACTCATTGGGAGGAAGATTAATCGTTTGAAGAAGCAAATTCCACACTAGTTGACAAAATGGGCACGTGATAAACAGGGGCTGTCTCCCAAGTACAATCACATAGTACACAGCAAGAGTCGCAAGAAACATTCCTCTCCAAGAGGAAATCCTTTGTTTTCAGTTTGCCCCTGAGGAGCATCCGAGCACAGATTGAGTGCTTTTTTATACAGCCCGGAAACCATACCAACGCACTCTAGTGCAGGTTTTGGCTGGTCAAATTTTTTGGCAAATGATATGCAGATTTAAGAGTGAAGCAACCAGTCTCTTCGAGGGTCCAAACAATCTCATCATCAAAAGCTGAACAAGGCCTTGCTTCCAAAGGGATTTTGGTAAGTATGTCCATTAGATCTTGAGAAGTTGGTTGTGGGAATTGCCAGCCCCCATTGGCTTTGAAATGATGAACATATAGATTAGCCCCCATCCCTAGATCATATATCGGTCACCATAGCAATCCTTCAAACGACCTTCCCGTAGCCAAGGGTCATTCCAGAACTTTGTTTGATGACCATTTCCAATCAAATATTTGACATGAGGTAATGCCATTCTACGAAGAGCCAGGATACCCTTCCGACCCCAAGAAGCGTCCTTTGGACTGGGGACATCCCAGAAAGAGCTCCCACGAAGGCAATTTGCATGAATCAAAAAATTCCAACAAGTCGGTTTTTTTTTATTTTTATTTTTGAAGAATAAGTTAGTTCTTCATTTGCAAGCGAAAAAGAATAGAATACAAGATGAAGTCCTCTCATCGAAACAGATGAAAGAGATTTCAAAGGGGATAATCCCTTTCAACAGAAAGGACCCTAGCAAAACACTGGCCCACAGCCCGGGCGGCAAGCTAAAACTCATCAGAATGAAAAAGAAAATCCATTTCCAGTGCATTGATTCGAAGAAGAGGAACTCTATGACGGATAACCTTTTTACTAAACCGAATTGTGAAAGGATACAGTAAAGTAGAGAACCGAATCTCTTCGAACTGCTCCATGCTTGACACTATCTTTCGGACTTTAAATCTCTCAATCCGTGGAGAATGTCATCGACAGCGCATAATGTGGAGGAGAGCTGAATCTACTTCAACGGAAAGTCGCTGAACCAAATGTGGAATGAACCTGTAGGCTACAAACGTCATTTCACGCAATTCATAGACTGGGGATGCGCTCTGAAAAATTCTTTGATTTTTTTTACTTCAAAACGGGTTTCAAGAAAAATAGGGTTGAAGAGCTAAAATGTTGGGACTCCGCCCCGTTTCCGACGGACAAAAGAATCTTGTTGCAATCAATAGCCCGTATTTGAATAAAAGCGCGTGCCGGACGACTCTAGGTCATATCGGGGTATTACGGCCGAGTCTTTTGTTCGAAATGCGTTTACAACGATTCTATGCCGAAATACGCGTTTCATGATAATCTGAGATACTTTTCGCTTTAAAAAGGGTTTCAGGCCATTCAAGGGCAAGGAACGCATTGCACGAGCTTCAGGGATGTTTGGGTCTGAAAAACGTTCTTCGGGTAGTTCGTAATCTATTTTATTATGAAACCTCGTTCGATGTGAGTCTAGGAAAACACTGGCTCCAAGCCGCATTTCACAAAGTCCACGGTTGAAGGAAACGCTCTAAGAATTCCGGGGAATTCTTTTTCCTCTAAGATGGGATTCGGGCAAATTTGAACTTGAGAACTTATCTCGCGGGGTCTGGTGCCGTTGTTGAATGAGAGCCGTATTTGTTGTAATCAATAGACTACGTTTTGATAAAAACGCGTCATGGATGATTCTAGCGCATTTCTGGGGGGGCGTTGTTGTCTCCACTTTTGGTTTGAAATGCATTTCATACGATTCTGGGCCGAAATACACATTTTATGATATTTTGAGCAACGTTTTGCTTTAAAATAAGTTTCATGAGATTCTAGGGTTAGGAAAGAAATGCGAGGGTTCAAGGTTTTGTAAGACTGAATCCCGTCCTTCGGACAGTTTGTTTGGAATTTTTTGGCGGCACTCGGAAAATGTAGGTTGTAAACCGCGTCTCAGGCAACTCGTGGTTGGATGATGCGCTCTGAAAAATACAGAAATTTTTTTATCTTTCGTTTTTATTTTTTTTTCAAGAATATGTTAGTTCTTCCAGTTCTCAAACAATACTGTACAGAAAAGGAAGTCTCCCATATGGATGGTGATTTCAAAGGGGCATACCCTCTAATTACAAACGAGAAATATAAAGCAATAAATAAATACTATCCAAATTATTCTTTCTTTTTTTTTTTTTTTTTTTGAAGAGTAAGCGAGTTCTTCATTTTCTCAAAAGTAAAGAATAGAATACAAAGAGGAAACCGATCATCAAAACAGATGAAAGATTTGAAAGGGGCATACCCCTTACAACAGAAAGCAAACTAGCAAAAAACTTGCCCACAGCCCGGGCAGCAAGCTAAAGCTCAACTAAATTAAAAAGAAAATCCATTTCCAGTGCATTGATTCGAATAGGGGGAGCTCGATGACGGATAACCTTTTTACTGAACCGAATTGTGAGAGGATGTAAAGTAGAGAACTGAATGTCTTCAAAACACTGAATGCTGGACACGATCTTTCGCACTTTAAATCTCGCGATCCATGGAGACTGTGATGGACAACGCATACCGTGGAGGAGAGCTGAATCCGCTTCAAGGGAAAGTCGTTGAACCATATGTGGAATGATCTCCATAACGTTCAACGCGGCCCCATAGTAATCGAGGGAAGATTCAATGGCACCATACAGTGGTTGACATACATCACTCCAAAGGAGACCCACTGCCATGTTTCTGATTGTACAAATGGAAAATCTCCACCCTGGATGAACAACGGGCACAACATAGGAGTGGAAGTGCTGCCCGCGTAGGGGAAGATTCCAATGGCTGGAAATACCATCAGGTAAGGTAATTCCGAGATGTAAAATGCGAGTTTGGATTGTGTCAAGAACGAGATGCACCACATTCATAGCTGATTGAGTCTGCAATCTGAAGATGCGCCAATTCCTTTCACGCCGTATATGCCACACAAATGCAGAAAAAAGAAGTTTACCCAGAGTTTGTAGTCCTGCGCGATTAGGATTGAGCCGGAGTGTAATTGACTCCACTAAATCAGTACCTGAATCACACTCATTGGGAGGAAGATTAATCGTTTGAAGAAGCAAATTCCACACTAGTTGACAAAATGGGCACGTGATAAACAGGGGCTGTCTCCCAAGTACAATCACATAGTACACAGCAAGAGTCGCAAGAAACATTCCTCTCCAAGAGGAAATCCTTTGTTTTCAGTTTGCCCCTGAGGAGCATCCGAGCACAGATTGAGTGCTTTTTTATACAGCCCGGAAACCATACCAACGCACTCTAGTGCAGGTTTTGGCTGGTCAAATTTTTTGGCAAATGATATGCAGATTTAAGAGTGAAGCAACCAGTCTCTTCGAGGGTCCAAACAATCTCATCATCAAAAGCTGAACAAGGCCTTGCTTCCAAAGGGATTTTGGTAAGTATGTCCATTAGATCTTGAGAAGTTGGTTGTGGGAATTGCCAGCCCCCATTGGCTTTGAAATGATGAACATATAGATTAGCCCCCATCCCTAGATCATATATCGGTCACCATAGCAATCCTTCAAACGACCTTCCCGTAGCCAAGGGTCATTCCAGAACTTTGTTTGATGACCATTTCCAATCAAATATTTGACATGAGGTAATGCCATTCTACGAAGAGCCAGGATACCCTTCCGACCCCAAGAAGCGTCCTTTGGACTGGGGACATCCCAGAAAGAGCTCCCACGAAGGCAATTTGCATGAATCAAAAAATTCCAACAAGTCGGTTTTTTTTTATTTTTATTTTTGAAGAATAAGTTAGTTCTTCATTTGCAAGCGAAAAAGAATAGAATACAAGATGAAGTCCTCTCATCGAAACAGATGAAAGAGATTTCAAAGGGGATAATCCCTTTCAACAGAAAGGACCCTAGCAAAACACTGGCCCACAGCCCGGGCGGCAAGCTAAAACTCATCAGAATGAAAAAGAAAATCCATTTCCAGTGCATTGATTCGAAGAAGAGGAACTCTATGACGGATAACCTTTTTACTAAACCGAATTGTGAAAGGATACAGTAAAGTAGAGAACCGAATCTCTTCGAACTGCTCCATGCTTGACACTATCTTTCGGACTTTAAATCTCTCAATCCGTGGAGAATGTCATCGACAGCGCATAATGTGGAGGAGAGCTGAATCTACTTCAACGGAAAGTCGCTGAACCAAATGTGGAATGAACCTGTAGGCTACAAACGTCATTTCACGCAATTCATAGACTGGGGATGCGCTCTGAAAAATTCTTTGATTTTTTTTACTTCAAAACGGGTTTCAAGAAAAATAGGGTTGAAGAGCTAAAATGTTGGGACTCCGCCCCGTTTCCGACGGACAAAAGAATCTTGTTGCAATCAATAGCCCGTATTTGAATAAAAGCGCGTGCCGGACGACTCTAGGTCATATCGGGGTATTACGGCCGAGTCTTTTGTTCGAAATGCGTTTACAACGATTCTATGCCGAAATACGCGTTTCATGATAATCTGAGATACTTTTCGCTTTAAAAAGGGTTTCAGGCCATTCAAGGGCAAGGAACGCATTGCACGAGCTTCAGGGATGTTTGGGTCTGAAAAACGTTCTTCGGGTAGTTCGTAATCTATTTTATTATGAAACCTCGTTCGATGTGAGTCTAGGAAAACACTGGCTCCAAGCCGCATTTCACAAAGTCCACGGTTGAAGGAAACGCTCTAAGAATTCCGGGGAATTCTTTTTCCTCTAAGATGGGATTCGGGCAAATTTGAACTTGAGAACTTATCTCGCGGGGTCTGGTGCCGTTGTTGAATGAGAGCCGTATTTGTTGTAATCAATAGACTACGTTTTGATAAAAACGCGTCATGGATGATTCTAGCGCATTTCTGGGGGGGCGTTGTTGTCTCCACTTTTGGTTTGAAATGCATTTCATACGATTCTGGGCCGAAATACACATTTTATGATATTTTGAGCAACGTTTTGCTTTAAAATAAGTTTCATGAGATTCTAGGGTTAGGAAAGAAATGCGAGGGTTCAAGGTTTTGTAAGACTGAATCCCGTCCTTCGGACAGTTTGTTTGGAATTTTTTGGCGGCACTCGGAAAATGTAGGTTGTAAACCGCGTCTCAGGCAACTCGTGGTTGGATGATGCGCTCTGAAAAATACAGAAATTTTTTTATCTTTCGTTTTTATTTTTTTTTCAAGAATATGTTAGTTCTTCCAGTTCTCAAACAATACTGTACAGAAAAGGAAGTCTCCCATATGGATGGTGATTTCAAAGGGGCATACCCTCTAATTACAAACGAGAAATATAAAGCAATAAATAAATACTATCCAAATTATTCTTTTTTTTTTTTTTTTTTTTTTTGAAGAGTAAGCGAGTTCTTCATTTTCTCAAAAGTAAAGAATAGAATACAAAGAGGAAACCGATCATCAAAACAGATGAAAGATTTGAAAGGGGCATACCCCTTACAACAGAAAGCAAACTAGCAAAAAACTTGCCCACAGCCCGGGCAGCAAGCTAAAGCTCAACTAAATTAAAAAGAAAATCCATTTCCAGTGCATTGATTCGAATAGGGGGAGCTCGATGACGGATAACCTTTTTACTGAACCGAATTGTGAGAGGATGTAAAGTAGAGAACTGAATGTCTTCAAAACACTGAATGCTGGACACGATCTTTCGCACTTTAAATCTCGCGATCCATGGAGACTGTGATGGACAACGCATACCGTGGAGGAGAGCTGAATCCGCTTCAAGGGAAAGTCGTTGAACCATATGTGGAATGATCTCCATAACGTTCAACGCGGCCCCATAGTAATCGAGGGAAGATTCAATGGCACCATACAGTGGTTGACATACATCACTCCAAAGGAGACCCACTGCCATGTTTCTGATTGTACAAATGGAAAATCTCCACCCTGGATGAACAACGGGCACAACATAGGAGTGGAAGTGCTGCCCGCGTAGGGGAAGATTCCAATGGCTGGAAATACCATCAGGTAAGGTAATTCCGAGATGTAAAATGCGAGTTTGGATTGTGTTAAGAACGAGATGCACCACATTCATAGCTGATTGAGTCTGCAATCTGAAGATGCGCCAATTCCTTTCACGCCGTATATGCCACACAAATGCAGAAAAAAGAAGTTTACCCAGAGTTTGTAGTCCTGCGCGATTAGGATTGAGCCGGAGTGTAATTGACTCCACTAAATCAGTACCTGAATCACACTCATTGGGAGGAAGATTAATCGTTTGAAGAAGCAAATTCCACACTAGTTGACAAAATGGGCACGTGATAAACAGGGGCTGTCTCCCAAGTACAATCACATAGTACACAGCAAGAGTCGCAAGAAACATTCCTCTCCAAGAGGAAATCCTTTGTTTTCAGTTTGCCCCTGAGGAGCATCCGAGCACAGATTGAGTGCTTTTTTATACAGCCCGGAAACCATACCAACGCACTCTAGTGCAGGTTTTGGCTGGTCAAATTTTTTGGCAAATGATATGCAGATTTAAGAGTGAAGCAACCAGTCTCTTCGAGGGTCCAAACAATCTCATCATCAAAAGCTGAACAAGGCCTTGCTTCCAAAGGGATTTTGGTAAGTATGTCCATTAGATCTTGAGAAGTTGGTTGTGGGAATTGCCAGCCCCCATTGGCTTTGAAATGATGAACATATAGATTAGCCCCCATCCCTAGATCATATATCGGTCACCATAGCAATCCTTCAAACGACCTTCCCGTAGCCAAGGGTCATTCCAGAACTTTGTTTGATGACCATTTCCAATCAAATATTTGACATGAGGTAATGCCATTCTACGAAGAGCCAGGATACCCTTCCGACCCCAAGAAGCGTCCTTTGGACTGGGGACATCCCAGAAAGAGCTCCCACGAAGGCAATTTGCATGAATCAAAAAATTCCAACAAGTCGGTTTTTTTTTATTTTTATTTTTGAAGAATAAGTTAGTTCTTCATTTGCAAGCGAAAAAGAATAGAATACAAGATGAAGTCCTCTCATCGAAACAGATGAAAGAGATTTCAAAGGGGATAATCCCTTTCAACAGAAAGGACCCTAGCAAAACACTGGCCCACAGCCCGGGCGGCAAGCTAAAACTCATCAGAATGAAAAAGAAAATCCATTTCCAGTGCATTGATTCGAAGAAGAGGAACTCTATGACGGATAACCTTTTTACTAAACCGAATTGTGAAAGGATACAGTAAAGTAGAGAACCGAATCTCTTCGAACTGCTCCATGCTTGACACTATCTTTCGGACTTTAAATCTCTCAATCCGTGGAGAATGTCATCGACAGCGCATAATGTGGAGGAGAGCTGAATCTACTTCAACGGAAAGTCGCTGAACCAAATGTGGAATGAACCTGTAGGCTACAAACGTCATTTCACGCAATTCATAGACTGGGGATGCGCTCTGAAAAATTCTTTGATTTTTTTTACTTCAAAACGGGTTTCAAGAAAAATAGGGTTGAAGAGCTAAAATGTTGGGACTCCGCCCCGTTTCCGACGGACAAAAGAATCTTGTTGCAATCAATAGCCCGTATTTGAATAAAAGCGCGTGCCGGACGACTCTAGGTCATATCGGGGTATTACGGCCGAGTCTTTTGTTCGAAATGCGTTTACAACGATTCTATGCCGAAATACGCGTTTCATGATAATCTGAGATACTTTTCGCTTTAAAAAGGGTTTCAGGCCATTCAAGGGCAAGGAACGCATTGCACGAGCTTCAGGGATGTTTGGGTCTGAAAAACGTTCTTCGGGTAGTTCGTAATCTATTTTATTATGAAACCTCGTTCGATGTGAGTCTAGGAAAACACTGGCTCCAAGCCGCATTTCACAAAGTCCACGGTTGAAGGAAACGCTCTAAGAATTCCGGGGAATTCTTTTTCCTCTAAGATGGGATTCGGGCAAATTTGAACTTGAGAACTTATCTCGCGGGGTCTGGTGCCGTTGTTGAATGAGAGCCGTATTTGTTGTAATCAATAGACTACGTTTTGATAAAAACGCGTCATGGATGATTCTAGCGCATTTCTGGGGGGGCGTTGTTGTCTCCACTTTTGGTTTGAAATGCATTTCATACGATTCTGGGCCGAAATACACATTTTATGATATTTTGAGCAACGTTTTGCTTTAAAATAAGTTTCATGAGATTCTAGGGTTAGGAAAGAAATGCGAGGGTTCAAGGTTTTGTAAGACTGAATCCCGTCCTTCGGACAGTTTGTTTGGAATTTTTTGGCGGCACTCGGAAAATGTAGGTTGTAAACCGCGTCTCAGGCAACTCGTGGTTGGATGATGCGCTCTGAAAAATACAGTAATTTTTTTATCTTTCGTTTTTATTTTTTTTTCAAGAATATGTTAGTTCTTCCAGTTCTCAAACAATACTGTACAGAAAAGGAAGTCTCCCATATGGATGGTGATTTCAAAGGGGCATACCCTCTAATTACAAACGAGAAATATAAAGCAATAAATAAATACTATCCAAATTATTCTTTTTTTTTTTTTTTTTTTTTGAAGAGTAAGCGAGTTCTTCATTTTCTCAAAAGTAAAGAATAGAATACAAAGAGGAAACCGATCATCAAAACAGATGAAAGATTTGAAAGGGGCATACCCCTTACAACAGAAAGCAAACTAGCAAAAAACTTGCCCACAGCCCGGGCAGCAAGCTAAAGCTCAACTAAATTAAAAAGAAAATCCATTTCCAGTGCATTGATTCGAATAGGGGGAGCTCGATGACGGATAACCTTTTTACTGAACCGAATTGTGAGAGGATGTAAAGTAGAGAACTGAATGTCTTCAAAACACTGAATGCTGGACACGATCTTTCGCACTTTAAATCTCGCGATCCATGGAGACTGTGATGGACAACGCATACCGTGGAGGAGAGCTGAATCCGCTTCAAGGGAAAGTCGTTGAACCATATGTGGAATGATCTCCATAACGTTCAACGCGGCCCCATAGTAATCGAGGGAAGATTCAATGGCACCATACAGTGGTTGACATACATCACTCCAAAGGAGACCCACTGCCATGTTTCTGATTGTACAAATGGAAAATCTCCACCCTGGATGAACAACGGGCACAACATAGGAGTGGAAGTGCTGCCCGCGTAGGGGAAGATTCCAATGGCTGGAAATACCATCAGGTAAGGTAATTCCGAGATGTAAAATGCGAGTTTGGATTGTGTTAAGAACGAGATGCACCACATTCATAGCTGATTGAGTCTGCAATCTGAAGATGCGCCAATTCCTTTCACGCCGTATATGCCACACAAATGCAGAAAAAAGAAGTTTACCCAGAGTTTGTAGTCCTGCGCGATTAGGATTGAGCCGGAGTGTAATTGACTCCACTAAATCAGTACCTGAATCACACTCATTGGGAGGAAGATTAATCGTTTGAAGAAGCAAATTCCACACTAGTTGACAAAATGGGCACGTGATAAACAGGGGCTGTCTCCCAAGTACAATCACATAGTACACAGCAAGAGTCGCAAGAAACATTCCTCTCCAAGAGGAAATCCTTTGTTTTCAGTTTGCCCCTGAGGAGCATCCGAGCACAGATTGAGTGCTTTTTTATACAGCCCGGAAACCATACCAACGCACTCTAGTGCAGGTTTTGGCTGGTCAAATTTTTTGGCAAATGATATGCAGATTTAAGAGTGAAGCAACCAGTCTCTTCGAGGGTCCAAACAATCTCATCATCAAAAGCTGAACAAGGCCTTGCTTCCAAAGGGATTTTGGTAAGTATGTCCATTAGATCTTGAGAAGTTGGTTGTGGGAATTGCCAGCCCCCATTGGCTTTGAAATGATGAACATATAGATTAGCCCCCATCCCTAGATCATATATCGGTCACCATAGCAATCCTTCAAACGACCTTCCCGTAGCCAAGGGTCATTCCAGAACTTTGTTTGATGACCATTTCCAATCAAATATTTGACATGAGGTAATGCCATTCTACGAAGAGCCAGGATACCCTTCCGACCCCAAGAAGCGTCCTTTGGACTGGGGACATCCCAGAAAGAGCTCCCACGAAGGCAATTTGCATGAATCAAAAAATTCCAACAAGTCGGTTTTTTTTTTTTTTATTTTTGAAGAATAAGTTAGTTCTTCATTTGCAAGCGAAAAAGAATAGAATACAAGATGAAGTCCTCTCATCGAAACAGATGAAAGAGATTTCAAAGGGGATAATCCCTTTCAACAGAAAGGACCCTAGCAAAACACTGGCCCACAGCCCGGGCGGCAAGCTAAAACTCATCAGAATGAAAAAGAAAATCCATTTCCAGTGCATTGATTCGAAGAAGAGGAACTCTATGACGGATAACCTTTTTACTAAACCGAATTGTGAAAGGATACAGTAAAGTAGAGAACCGAATCTCTTCGAACTGCTCCATGCTTGACACTATCTTTCGGACTTTAAATCTCTCAATCCGTGGAGAATGTCATCGACAGCGCATAATGTGGAGGAGAGCTGAATCTACTTCAACGGAAAGTCGCTGAACCAAATGTGGAATGAACCTGTAGGCTACAAACGTCATTTCACGCAATTCATAGACTGGGGATGCGCTCTGAAAAATTCTTTGATTTTTTTTACTTCAAAACGGGTTTCAAGAAAAATAGGGTTGAAGAGCTAAAATGTTGGGACTCCGCCCCGTTTCCGACGGACAAAAGAATCTTGTTGCAATCAATAGCCCGTATTTGAATAAAAGCGCGTGCCGGACGACTCTAGGTCATATCGGGGTATTACGGCCGAGTCTTTTGTTCGAAATGCGTTTACAACGATTCTATGCCGAAATACGCGTTTCATGATAATCTGAGATACTTTTCGCTTTAAAAAGGGTTTCAGGCCATTCAAGGGCAAGGAACGCATTGCACGAGCTTCAGGGATGTTTGGGTCTGAAAAACGTTCTTCGGGTAGTTCGTAATCTATTTTATTATGAAACCTCGTTCGATGTGAGTCTAGGAAAACACTGGCTCCAAGCCGCATTTCACAAAGTCCACGGTTGAAGGAAACGCTCTAAGAATTCCGGGGAATTCTTTTTCCTCTAAGATGGGATTCGGGCAAATTTGAACTTGAGAACTTATCTCGCGGGGTCTGGTGCCGTTGTTGAATGAGAGCCGTATTTGTTGTAATCAATAGACTACGTTTTGATAAAAACGCGTCATGGATGATTCTAGCGCATTTCTGGGGGGGCGTTGTTGTCTCCACTTTTGGTTTGAAATGCATTTCATACGATTCTGGGCCGAAATACACATTTTATGATATTTTGAGCAACGTTTTGCTTTAAAATAAGTTTCATGAGATTCTAGGGTTAGGAAAGAAATGCGAGGGTTCAAGGTTTTGTAAGACTGAATCCCGTCCTTCGGACAGTTTGTTTGGAATTTTTTGGCGGCACTCGGAAAATGTAGGTTGTAAACCGCGTCTCAGGCAACTCGTGGTTGGATGATGCGCTCTGAAAAATACAGTAATTTTTTTATCTTTCGTTTTTATTTTTTTTTCAAGAATATGTTAGTTCTTCCAGTTCTCAAACAATACTGTACAGAAAAGGAAGTCTCCCATATGGATGGTGATTTCAAAGGGGCATACCCTCTAATTACAAACGAGAAATATAAAGCAATAAATAAATACTATCCAAATTATTCTTTTTTTTTTTTTTTGAAGAGTAAGCGAGTTCTTCATTTTCTCAAAAGTAAAGAATAGAATACAAAGAGGAAACCGATCATCAAAACAGATGAAAGATTTGAAAGGGGCATACCCCTTACAACAGAAAGCAAACTAGCAAAAAACTTGCCCACAGCCCGGGCAGCAAGCTAAAGCTCAACTAAATTAAAAAGAAAATCCATTTCCAGTGCATTGATTCGAATAGGGGGAGCTCGATGACGGATAACCTTTTTACTGAACCGAATTGTGAGAGGATGTAAAGTAGAGAACTGAATGTCTTCAAAACACTGAATGCTGGACACGATCTTTCGCACTTTAAATCTCGCGATCCATGGAGACTGTGATGGACAACGCATACCGTGGAGGAGAGCTGAATCCGCTTCAAGGGAAAGTCGTTGAACCATATGTGGAATGATCTCCATAACGTTCAACGCGGCCCCATAGTAATCGAGGGAAGATTCAATGGCACCATACAGTGGTTGACATACATCACTCCAAAGGAGACCCACTGCCATGTTTCTGATTGTACAAATGGAAAATCTCCACCCTGGATGAACAACGGGCACAACATAGGAGTGGAAGTGCTGCCCGCGTAGGGGAAGATTCCAATGGCTGGAAATACCATCAGGTAAGGTAATTCCGAGATGTAAAATGCGAGTTTGGATTGTGTTAAGAACGAGATGCACCACATTCATAGCTGATTGAGTCTGCAATCTGAAGATGCGCCAATTCCTTTCACGCCGTATATGCCACACAAATGCAGAAAAAAGAAGTTTACCCAGAGTTTGTAGTCCTGCGCGATTAGGATTGAGCCGGAGTGTAATTGACTCCACTAAATCAGTACCTGAATCACACTCATTGGGAGGAAGATTAATCGTTTGAAGAAGCAAATTCCACACTAGTTGACAAAATGGGCACGTGATAAACAGGGGCTGTCTCCCAAGTACAATCACATAGTACACAGCAAGAGTCGCAAGAAACATTCCTCTCCAAGAGGAAATCCTTTGTTTTCAGTTTGCCCCTGAGGAGCATCCGAGCACAGATTGAGTGCTTTTTTATACAGCCCGGAAACCATACCAACGCACTCTAGTGCAGGTTTTGGCTGGTCAAATTTTTTGGCAAATGATATGCAGATTTAAGAGTGAAGCAACCAGTCTCTTCGAGGGTCCAAACAATCTCATCATCAAAAGCTGAACAAGGCCTTGCTTCCAAAGGGATTTTGGTAAGTATGTCCATTAGATCTTGAGAAGTTGGTTGTGGGAATTGCCAGCCCCCATTGGCTTTGAAATGATGAACATATAGATTAGCCCCCATCCCTAGATCATATATCGGTCACCATAGCAATCCTT
This sequence comes from Persea americana, assembly GCA_029852735.1. Taxonomy (NCBI): domain Eukaryota; kingdom Viridiplantae; phylum Streptophyta; class Magnoliopsida; order Laurales; family Lauraceae; genus Persea; species Persea americana. The sequence goes on from CM056817.1 coordinate 25,847,585, forward strand.
CAAACGACCTTCCCGTAGCCAAGGGTCATTCCAGAACTTTGTTTGATGACCATTTCCAATCAAATATTTGACATGAGGTAATGCCATTCTACGAAGAGCCAGGATACCCTTCCGACCCCAAGAAGCGTCCTTTGGACTGGGGACATCCCAGAAAGAGCTCCCACGAAGGCAATTTGCATGAATCAAAAAATTCCAACAAGTCGGTTTTTTTTTTTTTTATTTTTGAAGAATAAGTTAGTTCTTCATTTGCAAGCGAAAAAGAATAGAATACAAGATGAAGTCCTCTCATCGAAACAGATGAAAGAGATTTCAAAGGGGATAATCCCTTTCAACAGAAAGGACCCTAGCAAAACACTGGCCCACAGCCCGGGCGGCAAGCTAAAACTCATCAGAATGAAAAAGAAAATCCATTTCCAGTGCATTGATTCGAAGAAGAGGAACTCTATGACGGATAACCTTTTTACTAAACCGAATTGTGAAAGGATACAGTAAAGTAGAGAACCGAATCTCTTCGAACTGCTCCATGCTTGACACTATCTTTCGGACTTTAAATCTCTCAATCCGTGGAGAATGTCATCGACAGCGCATAATGTGGAGGAGAGCTGAATCTACTTCAACGGAAAGTCGCTGAACCAAATGTGGAATGAACCTGTAGGCTACAAACGTCATTTCACGCAATTCATAGACTGGGGATGCGCTCTGAAAAATTCTTTGATTTTTTTTACTTCAAAACGGGTTTCAAGAAAAATAGGGTTGAAGAGCTAAAATGTTGGGACTCCGCCCCGTTTCCGACGGACAAAAGAATCTTGTTGCAATCAATAGCCCGTATTTGAATAAAAGCGCGTGCCGGACGACTCTAGGTCATATCGGGGTATTACGGCCGAGTCTTTTGTTCGAAATGCGTTTACAACGATTCTATGCCGAAATACGCGTTTCATGATAATCTGAGATACTTTTCGCTTTAAAAAGGGTTTCAGGCCATTCAAGGGCAAGGAACGCATTGCACGAGCTTCAGGGATGTTTGGGTCTGAAAAACGTTCTTCGGGTAGTTCGTAATCTATTTTATTATGAAACCTCGTTCGATGTGAGTCTAGGAAAACACTGGCTCCAAGCCGCATTTCACAAAGTCCACGGTTGAAGGAAACGCTCTAAGAATTCCGGGGAATTCTTTTTCCTCTAAGATGGGATTCGGGCAAATTTGAACTTGAGAACTTATCTCGCGGGGTCTGGTGCCGTTGTTGAATGAGAGCCGTATTTGTTGTAATCAATAGACTACGTTTTGATAAAAACGCGTCATGGATGATTCTAGCGCATTTCTGGGGGGGCGTTGTTGTCTCCACTTTTGGTTTGAAATGCATTTCATACGATTCTGGGCCGAAATACACATTTTATGATATTTTGAGCAACGTTTTGCTTTAAAATAAGTTTCATGAGATTCTAGGGTTAGGAAAGAAATGCGAGGGTTCAAGGTTTTGTAAGACTGAATCCCGTCCTTCGGACAGTTTGTTTGGAATTTTTTGGCGGCACTCGGAAAATGTAGGTTGTAAACCGCGTCTCAGGCAACTCGTGGTTGGATGATGCGCTCTGAAAAATACAGTAATTTTTTTATCTTTCGTTTTTATTTTTTTTTCAAGAATATGTTAGTTCTTCCAGTTCTCAAACAATACTGTACAGAAAAGGAAGTCTCCCATATGGATGGTGATTTCAAAGGGGCATACCCTCTAATTACAAACGAGAAATATAAAGCAATAAATAAATACTATCCAAATTATTCTTTTTTTTTTTTTTTGAAGAGTAAGCGAGTTCTTCATTTTCTCAAAAGTAAAGAATAGAATACAAAGAGGAAACCGATCATCAAAACAGATGAAAGATTTGAAAGGGGCATACCCCTTACAACAGAAAGCAAACTAGCAAAAAACTTGCCCACAGCCCGGGCAGCAAGCTAAAGCTCAACTAAATTAAAAAGAAAATCCATTTCCAGTGCATTGATTCGAATAGGGGGAGCTCGATGACGGATAACCTTTTTACTGAACCGAATTGTGAGAGGATGTAAAGTAGAGAACTGAATGTCTTCAAAACACTGAATGCTGGACACGATCTTTCGCACTTTAAATCTCGCGATCCATGGAGACTGTGATGGACAACGCATACCGTGGAGGAGAGCTGAATCCGCTTCAAGGGAAAGTCGTTGAACCATATGTGGAATGATCTCCATAACGTTCAACGCGGCCCCATAGTAATCGAGGGAAGATTCAATGGCACCATACAGTGGTTGACATACATCACTCCAAAGGAGACCCACTGCCATGTTTCTGATTGTACAAATGGAAAATCTCCACCCTGGATGAACAACGGGCACAACATAGGAGTGGAAGTGCTGCCCGCGTAGGGGAAGATTCCAATGGCTGGAAATACCATCAGGTAAGGTAATTCCGAGATGTAAAATGCGAGTTTGGATTGTGTTAAGAACGAGATGCACCACATTCATAGCTGATTGAGTCTGCAATCTGAAGATGCGCCAATTCCTTTCACGCCGTATATGCCACACAAATGCAGAAAAAAGAAGTTTACCCAGAGTTTGTAGTCCTGCGCGATTAGGATTGAGCCGGAGTGTAATTGACTCCACTAAATCAGTACCTGAATCACACTCATTGGGAGGAAGATTAATCGTTTGAAGAAGCAAATTCCACACTAGTTGACAAAATGGGCACGTGATAAACAGGGGCTGTCTCCCAAGTACAATCACATAGTACACAGCAAGAGTCGCAAGAAACATTCCTCTCCAAGAGGAAATCCTTTGTTTTCAGTTTGCCCCTGAGGAGCATCCGAGCACAGATTGAGTGCTTTTTTATACAGCCCGGAAACCATACCAACGCACTCTAGTGCAGGTTTTGGCTGGTCAAATTTTTTGGCAAATGATATGCAGATTTAAGAGTGAAGCAACCAGTCTCTTCGAGGGTCCAAACAATCTCATCATCAAAAGCTGAACAAGGCCTTGCTTCCAAAGGGATTTTGGTAAGTATGTCCATTAGATCTTGAGAAGTTGGTTGTGGGAATTGCCAGCCCCCATTGGCTTTGAAATGATGAACATATAGATTAGCCCCCATCCCTAGATCATATATCGGTCACCATAGCAATCCTTCAAACGACCTTCCCGTAGCCAAGGGTCATTCCAGAACTTTGTTTGATGACCATTTCCAATCAAATATTTGACATGAGGTAATGCCATTCTACGAAGAGCCAGGATACCCTTCCGACCCCAAGAAGCGTCCTTTGGACTGGGGACATCCCAGAAAGAGCTCCCACGAAGGCAATTTGCATGAATCAAAAAATTCCAACAAGTCGGTTTTTTTTTTTTTTATTTTTGAAGAATAAGTTAGTTCTTCATTTGCAAGCGAAAAAGAATAGAATACAAGATGAAGTCCTCTCATCGAAACAGATGAAAGAGATTTCAAAGGGGATAATCCCTTTCAACAGAAAGGACCCTAGCAAAACACTGGCCCACAGCCCGGGCGGCAAGCTAAAACTCATCAGAATGAAAAAGAAAATCCATTTCCAGTGCATTGATTCGAAGAAGAGGAACTCTATGACGGATAACCTTTTTACTAAACCGAATTGTGAAAGGATACAGTAAAGTAGAGAACCGAATCTCTTCGAACTGCTCCATGCTTGACACTATCTTTCGGACTTTAAATCTCTCAATCCGTGGAGAATGTCATCGACAGCGCATAATGTGGAGGAGAGCTGAATCTACTTCAACGGAAAGTCGCTGAACCAAATGTGGAATGAACCTGTAGGCTACAAACGTCATTTCACGCAATTCATAGACTGGGGATGCGCTCTGAAAAATTCTTTGATTTTTTTTACTTCAAAACGGGTTTCAAGAAAAATAGGGTTGAAGAGCTAAAATGTTGGGACTCCGCCCCGTTTCCGACGGACAAAAGAATCTTGTTGCAATCAATAGCCCGTATTTGAATAAAAGCGCGTGCCGGACGACTCTAGGTCATATCGGGGTATTACGGCCGAGTCTTTTGTTCGAAATGCGTTTACAACGATTCTATGCCGAAATACGCGTTTCATGATAATCTGAGATACTTTTCGCTTTAAAAAGGGTTTCAGGCCATTCAAGGGCAAGGAACGCATTGCACGAGCTTCAGGGATGTTTGGGTCTGAAAAACGTTCTTCGGGTAGTTCGTAATCTATTTTATTATGAAACCTCGTTCGATGTGAGTCTAGGAAAACACTGGCTCCAAGCCGCATTTCACAAAGTCCACGGTTGAAGGAAACGCTCTAAGAATTCCGGGGAATTCTTTTTCCTCTAAGATGGGATTCGGGCAAATTTGAACTTGAGAACTTATCTCGCGGGGTCTGGTGCCGTTGTTGAATGAGAGCCGTATTTGTTGTAATCAATAGACTACGTTTTGATAAATACGCGTCATGGATGATTCTAGCGTATTTCTGGGGGGCGTTGTTGTCTCCACTTTTGGTTTGAAATGCATTTCATACGATTCTGGGCCGAAATACACATTTTATGATATTTTGAGCAACGTTTTGCTTTAAAATAAGTTTCATGAGATTCTAGGGTTAGGAAAGAAATGCGAGGGTTCAAGGTTTTGTAAGACTGAATCCCGTCCTTCGGACAGTTTGTTTGGAATTTTTTGGCGGCACTCGGAAAATGTAGGTTGTAAACCGCGTCTCAGGCAACTCGTGGTTGGATGATGCGCTCTGAAAAATACAGTAATTTTTTTATCTTTCGTTTTTATTTTTTTTTCAAGAATATGTTAGTTCTTCCAGTTCTCAAACAATACTGTACAGAAAAGGAAGTCTCCCATATGGATGGTGATTTCAAAGGGGCATACCCTCTAATTACAAACGAGAAATATAAAGCAATAAATAAATACTATCCAAATTATTCATTTTTTTTTTTTTTTTTTTTTTGAAGAGTAAGCGAGTTCTTCATTTTCTCAAAAGTAAAGAATAGAATACAAAGAGGAAACCGATCATCAAAACAGATGAAAGATTTGAAAGGGGCATACCCCTTACAACAGAAAGCAAACTAGCAAAAAACTTGCCCACAGCCCGGGCAGCAAGCTAAAGCTCAACTAAATTAAAAAGAAAATCCATTTCCAGTGCATTGATTCGAATAGGGGGAGCTCGATGACGGATAACCTTTTTACTGAACCGAATTGTGAGAGGATGTAAAGTAGAGAACTGAATGTCTTCAAAACACTGAATGCTGGACACGATCTTTCGCACTTTAAATCTCGCGATCCATGGAGACTGTGATGGACAACGCATACCGTGGAGGAGAGCTGAATCCGCTTCAAGGGAAAGTCGTTGAACCATATGTGGAATGATCTCCATAACGTTCAACGCGGCCCCATAGTAATCGAGGGAAGATTCAATGGCACCATACAGTGGTTGACATACATCACTCCAAAGGAGACCCACTGCCATGTTTCTGATTGTACAAATGGAAAATCTCCACCCTGGATGAACAACGGGCACAACATAGGAGTGGAAGTGCTGCCCGCGTAGGGGAAGATTCCAATGGCTGGAAATACCATCAGGTAAGGTAATTCCGAGATGTAAAATGCGAGTTTGGATTGTGTTAAGAACGAGATGCACCACATTCATAGCTGATTGAGTCTGCAATCTGAAGATGCGCCAATTCCTTTCACGCCGTATATGCCACACAAATGCAGAAAAAAGAAGTTTACCCAGAGTTTGTAGTCCTGCGCGATTAGGATTGAGCCGGAGTGTAATTGACTCCACTAAATCAGTACCTGAATCACACTCATTGGGAGGAAGATTAATCGTTTGAAGAAGCAAATTCCACACTAGTTGACAAAATGGGCACGTGATAAACAGGGGCTGTCTCCCAAGTACAATCACATAGTACACAGCAAGAGTCGCAAGAAACATTCCTCTCCAAGAGGAAATCCTTTGTTTTCAGTTTGCCCCTGAGGAGCATCCGAGCACAGATTGAGTGCTTTTTTATACAGCCCGGAAACCATACCAACGCACTCTAGTGCAGGTTTTGGCTGGTCAAATTTTTTGGCAAATGATATGCAGATTTAAGAGTGAAGCAACCAGTCTCTTCGAGGGTCCAAACAATCTCATCATCAAAAGCTGAACAAGGCCTTGCTTCCAAAGGGATTTTGGTAAGTATGTCCATTAGATCTTGAGAAGTTGGTTGTGGGAATTGCCAGCCCCCATTGGCTTTGAAATGATGAACATATAGATTAGCCCCCATCCCTAGATCATATATCGGTCACCATAGCAATCCTTCAAACGACCTTCCCGTAGCCAAGGGTCATTCCAGAACTTTGTTTGATGACCATTTCCAATCAAATATTTGACATGAGGTAATGCCATTCTACGAAGAGCCAGGATACCCTTCCGACCCCAAGAAGCGTCCTTTGGACTGGGGACATCCCAGAAAGAGCTCCCACGAAGGCAATTTGCATGAATCAAAAAATTCCAACAAGTCGGTTTTTTTTTTTTTTATTTTTGAAGAATAAGTTAGTTCTTCATTTGCAAGCGAAAAAGAATAGAATACAAGATGAAGTCCTCTCATCGAAACAGATGAAAGAGATTTCAAAGGGGATAATCCCTTTCAACAGAAAGGACCCTAGCAAAACACTGGCCCACAGCCCGGGCGGCAAGCTAAAACTCATCAGAATGAAAAAGAAAATCCATTTCCAGTGCATTGATTCGAAGAAGAGGAACTCTATGACGGATAACCTTTTTACTAAACCGAATTGTGAAAGGATACAGTAAAGTAGAGAACCGAATCTCTTCGAACTGCTCCATGCTTGACACTATCTTTCGGACTTTAAATCTCTCAATCCGTGGAGAATGTCATCGACAGCGCATAATGTGGAGGAGAGCTGAATCTACTTCAACGGAAAGTCGCTGAACCAAATGTGGAATGAACCTGTAGGCTACAAACGTCATTTCACGCAATTCATAGACTGGGGATGCGCTCTGAAAAATTCTTTGATTTTTTTTACTTCAAAACGGGTTTCAAGAAAAATAGGGTTGAAGAGCTAAAATGTTGGGACTCCGCCCCGTTTCCGACGGACAAAAGAATCTTGTTGCAATCAATAGCCCGTATTTGAATAAAAGCGCGTGCCGGACGACTCTAGGTCATATCGGGGTATTACGGCCGAGTCTTTTGTTCGAAATGCGTTTACAACGATTCTATGCCGAAATACGCGTTTCATGATAATCTGAGATACTTTTCGCTTTAAAAAGGGTTTCAGGCCATTCAAGGGCAAGGAACGCATTGCACGAGCTTCAGGGATGTTTGGGTCTGAAAAACGTTCTTCGGGTAGTTCGTAATCTATTTTATTATGAAACCTCGTTCGATGTGAGTCTAGGAAAACACTGGCTCCAAGCCGCATTTCACAAAGTCCACGGTTGAAGGAAACGCTCTAAGAATTCCGGGGAATTCTTTTTCCTCTAAGATGGGATTCGGGCAAATTTGAACTTGAGAACTTATCTCGCGGGGTCTGGTGCCGTTGTTGAATGAGAGCCGTATTTGTTGTAATCAATAGACTACGTTTTGATAAATACGCGTCATGGATGATTCTAGCGTATTTCTGGGGGGCGTTGTTGTCTCCACTTTTGGTTTGAAATGCATTTCATACGATTCTGGGCCGAAATACACATTTTATGATATTTTGAGCAACGTTTTGCTTTAAAATAAGTTTCATGAGATTCTAGGGTTAGGAAAGAAATGCGAGGGTTCAAGGTTTTGTAAGACTGAATCCCGTCCTTCGGACAGTTTGTTTGGAATTTTTTGGCGGCACTCGGAAAATGTAGGTTGTAAACCGCGTCTCAGGCAACTCGTGGTTGGATGATGCGCTCTGAAAAATACAGTAATTTTTTTATCTTTCGTTTTTATTTTTTTTTCAAGAATATGTTAGTTCTTCCAGTTCTCAAACAATACTGTACAGAAAAGGAAGTCTCCCATATGGATGGTGATTTCAAAGGGGCATACCCTCTAATTACAAACGAGAAATATAAAGCAATAAATAAATACTATCCAAATTATTCATTTTTTTTTTTTTTTTTTTTTTGAAGAGTAAGCGAGTTCTTCATTTTCTCAAAAGTAAAGAATAGAATACAAAGAGGAAACCGATCATCAAAACAGATGAAAGATTTGAAAGGGGCATACCCCTTACAACAGAAAGCAAACTAGCAAAAAACTTGCCCACAGCCCGGGCAGCAAGCTAAAGCTCAACTAAATTAAAAAGAAAATCCATTTCCAGTGCATTGATTCGAATAGGGGGAGCTCGATGACGGATAACCTTTTTACTGAACCGAATTGTGAGAGGATGTAAAGTAGAGAACTGAATGTCTTCAAAACACTGAATGCTGGACACGATCTTTCGCACTTTAAATCTCGCGATCCATGGAGACTGTGATGGACAACGCATACCGTGGAGGAGAGCTGAATCCGCTTCAAGGGAAAGTCGTTGAACCATATGTGGAATGATCTCCATAACGTTCAACGCGGCCCCATAGTAATCGAGGGAAGATTCAATGGCACCATACAGTGGTTGACATACATCACTCCAAAGGAGACCCACTGCCATGTTTCTGATTGTACAAATGGAAAATCTCCACCCTGGATGAACAACAGGCACAACATAGGAGTGGAAGTGCTGCCCGCGTAGGGGAAGATTCCAATGGCTGGAAATACCATCAGGTAAGGTAATTCCGAGATGTAAAATGCGAGTTTGGATTGTGTTAAGAACGAGATGCACCACATTCATAGCTGATTGAGTCTGCAATCTGAAGATGCGCCAATTCCTTTCACGCCGTATATGCCACACAAATGCAGAAAAAAGAAGTTTACCCAGAGTTTGTAGTCCTGCGCGATTAGGATTGAGCCGGAGTGTAATTGACTCCACTAAATCAGTACCTGAATCACACTCATTGGGAGGAAGATTAATCGTTTGAAGAAGCAAATTCCACACTAGTTGACAAAATGGGCACGTGATAAACAGGGGCTGTCTCCCAAGTACAATCACATAGTACACAGCAAGAGTCGCAAGAAACATTCCTCTCCAAGAGGAAATCCTTTGTTTTCAGTTTGCCCCTGAGGAGCATCCGAGCACAGATTGAGTGCTTTTTTATACAGCCCGGAAACCATACCAACGCACTCTAGTGCAGGTTTTGGCTGGTCAAATTTTTTGGCAAATGATATGCAGATTTAAGAGTGAAGCAACCAGTCTCTTCGAGGGTCCAAACAATCTCATCATCAAAAGCTGAACAAGGCCTTGCTTCCAAAGGGATTTTGGTAAGTATGTCCATTAGATCTTGAGAAGTTGGTTGTGGGAATTGCCAGCCCCCATTGGCTTTGAAATGATGAACATATAGATTAGCCCCCATCCCTAGATCATATATCGGTCACCATAGCAATCCTTCAAACGACCTTCCCGTAGCCAAGGGTCATTCCAGAACTTTGTTTGATGACCATTTCCAATCAAATATTTGACATGAGGTAATGCCATTTTACGAAGAGCCAGGATACCCTTCCGACCCCAAGAAGCGTCCTTTGGACTGGGGACATCCCAGAAAGAGCTCCCACGAAGGCAATTTGCATGAATCAAAAAATTCCAACAAGTCGGTTTTTTTTTATTTTTATTTTTGAAGAATAAGTTAGTTCTTCATTTGCAAGCGAAAAAGAATAGAATACAAGATGAAGTCCTCTCATCGAAACAGATGAAAGAGATTTCAAAGGGGATAATCCCTTTCAACAGAAAGGACCCTAGCAAAAAACTGGCCCACAGCCCGGGCGGCAAGCTAAAACTCATCAGAATGAAAAAGAAAATCCATTTCCAGTGCATTGATTCGAAGAAGAGGAACTCTATGACGGATAACCTTTTTACTAAACCGAATTGTGAAAGGATGTAAAGTAGAGAACCGAATCTCTTCGAACTGCTCCATGCTTGACACTATCTTTCGGACTTTAAATCTCTCAATCCGTGGAGAATGTCATCGACAGCGCATAATGTGGAGGAGAGCTGAATCTACTTCAACGGAAAGTCGCTGAACCAAATGTGGAATGAACCTGTAGGCTACAAACGTCATTTCACGCAATTCATAGACTGGGGATGCGCTCTGAAAAATTCTTTGATTTTTTTTACTTCAAAACGGGTTTCAAGAAAAATAGGGTTGAAGAGCTAAAATGTTGGGACTCCGCCCCGTTTCCGACGGACAAAAGAATCTTGTTGCAATCAATAGCCCGTATTTGAATAAAAGCGCGTGCCGGACGACTCTAGGTCATATCGGGGTATTACGGCCGAGTCTTTTGTTCGAAATGCGTTTACAACGATTCTATGCCGAAATACGCGTTTCATGATAATCTGAGATACTTTTCGCTTTAAAAAGGGTTTCAGGCCATTCAAGGGCAAGGAACGCATTGCACGAGCTTCAGGGATGTTTGGGTCTGAAAAACGTTCTTCGGGTAGTTCGTAATCTATTTTATTATGAAACCTCGTTCGATGTGAGTCTAGGAAAACACTGGCTCCAAGCCGCATTTCACAAAGTCCACGGTTGAAGGAAACGCTCTAAGAATTCCGGGGAATTCTTTTTCCTCTAAGATGGGATTCGGGCAAATTTGAACTTGAGAACTTATCTCGCGGGGTCTGGTGCCGTTGTTGAATGAGAGCCGTATTTGTTGTAATCAATAGACTACGTTTTGATAAAAACGCGTCATGGATGATTCTAGCGCATTTCTGGGGGGGGCGTTGTTGTCTCCACTTTTGGTTTGAAATGCATTTCATACGATTCTGGGCCGAAATACACATTTTATGATATTTTGAGCAACGTTTTGCTTTAAAATAAGTTTCATGAGATTCTAGGGTTAGGAAAGAAATGCGAGGGTTCAAGGTTTTGTAAGACTGAATCCCGTCCTTCGGACAGTTTGTTTGGAATTTTTTGGCGGCACTCGGAAAATGTAGGTTGTAAACCGCGTCTCAGGCAACTCGTGGTTGGATGATGCGCTCTGAAAAATACAGTAATTTTTTTATCTTTCGTTTTTATTTTTTTTTCAAGAATATGTTAGTTCTTCCAGTTCTCAAACAATACTGTACAGAAAAGGAAGTCTCCCATATGGATGGTGATTTCAAAGGGGCATACCCTCTAATTACAAACGAGAAATATAAAGCAATAAATAAATACTATCCAAATTATTCGTTTTTTTTTTTTTTTTTTTTTTGAAGAGTAAGCGAGTTCTTCATTTTCTCAAAAGTAAAGAATAGAATACAAAGAGGAAACCGATCATCAAAACAGATGAAAGATTTGAAAGGGGCATACCCCTTACAACAGAAAGCAAACTAGCAAAAAACTTGCCCACAGCCCGGGCAGCAAGCTAAAGCTCAACTAAATTAAAAAGAAAATCCATTTCCAGTGCATTGATTCGAATAGGGGGAGCTCGATGACGGATAACCTTTTTACTGAACCGAATTGTGAGAGGATGTAAAGTAGAGAACTGAATGTCTTCAAAACACTGAATGCTGGACACGATCTTTCGCACTTTAAATCTCGCGATCCATGGAGACTGTGATGGACAACGCATACCGTGGAGGAGAGCTGAATCCGCTTCAAGGGAAAGTCGTTGAACCATATGTGGAATGATCTCCATAACGTTCAACGCGGCCCCATAGTAATCGAGGGAAGATTCAATGGCACCATACAGTGGTTGACATACATCACTCCAAAGGAGACCCACTGCCATGTTTCTGATTGTACAAATGGAAAATCTCCACCCTGGATGAACAACAGGCACAACATAGGAGTGGAAGTGCTGCCCGCGTAGGGGAAGATTCCAATGGCTGGAAATACCATCAGGTAAGGTAATTCCGAGATGTAAAATGCGAGTTTGGATTGTGTTAAGAACGAGATGCACCACATTCATAGCTGATTGAGTCTGCAATCTGAAGATGCGCCAATTCCTTTCACGCCGTATATGCCACACAAATGCAGAAAAAAGAAGTTTACCCAGAGTTTGTAGTCCTGCGCGATTAGGATTGAGCCGGAGTGTAATTGACTCCACTAAATCAGTACCTGAATCACACTCATTGGGAGGAAGATTAATCGTTTGAAGAAGCAAATTCCACACTAGTTGACAAAATGGGCACGTGATAAACAGGGGCTGTCTCCCAAGTACAATCACATAGTACACAGCAAGAGTCGCAAGAAACATTCCTCTCCAAGAGGAAATCCTTTGTTTTCAGTTTGCCCCTGAGGAGCATCCGAGCACAGATTGAGTGCTTTTTTATACAGCCCGGAAACCATACCAACGCACTCTAGTGCAGGTTTTGGCTGGTCAAATTTTTTGGCAAATGACATGCAGATTTAAGAGTGAAGCAACCAGTCTCTTCGAGGGTCCAAACAATCTCATCATCAAAAGCTGAACAAGGCCTTGCTTCCAAAGGGATTTTGGTAAGTATGTCCATTAGATCTTGAGAAGTTGGTTGTGGGAATTGCCAGCCCCCATTGGCTTTGAAATGATGAACATATAGATTAGCCCCCATCCCTAGATCATATATCGGTCACCATAGCAATCCTTCAAACGACCTTCCCGTAGCCAAGGGTCATTCCAGAACTTTGTTTGATGACCATTTCCAATCAAATATTTGACATGAGGTAATGCCATTTTACGAAGAGCCAGGATACCCTTCCGACCCCAAGAAGCGTCCTTTGGACTGGGGACATCCCAGAAAGAGCTCCCACGAAGGCAATTTGCATGAATCAAAAAATTCCAACAAGTCGGTTTTTTTTTATTTTTATTTTTGAAGAATAAGTTAGTTCTTCATTTGCAAGCGAAAAAGAATAGAATACAAGATGAAGTCCTCTCATCGAAACAGATGAAAGAGATTTCAAAGGGGATAATCCCTTTCAACAGAAAGGACCCTAGCAAAAAACTGGCCCACAGCCCGGGCGGCAAGCTAAAACTCATCAGAACGAAAAAGAAAATCCATTTCCAGTGCATTGATTCGAAGAAGAGGAACTCTATGACGGATAACCTTTTTACTAAACCGAATTGTGAAAGGATGTAAAGTAGAGAACCGAATCTCTTCGAACTGCTCCATGCTTGACACTATCTTTCGGACTTTAAATCTCTCAATCCGTGGAGAATGTCATCGACAGCGCATAATGTGGAGGAGAGCTGAATCTACTTCAACGGAAAGTCGCTGAACCAAATGTGGAATGAACCTGTAGGCTACAAACGTCATTTCACGCAATTCATAGACTGGGGATGCGCTCTGAAAAATTCTTTGATTTTTTTTACTTCAAAACGGGTTTCAAGAAAAATAGGGTTGAAGAGCTAAAATGTTGGGACTCCGCCCCGTTTCCGACGGACAAAAGAATCTTGTTGCAATCAATAGCCCGTATTTGAATAAAAGCGCGTGCCGGACGACTCTAGGTCATATCGGGGTATTACGGCCGAGTCTTTTGTTCGAAATGCGTTTACAACGATTCTATGCCGAAATACGCGTTTCATGATAATCTGAGATACTTTTCGCTTTAAAAAGGGTTTCAGGCCATTCAAGGGCAAGGAACGCATTGCACGAGCTTCAGGGATGTTTGGGTCTGAAAAACGTTCTTCGGGTAGTTCGTAATCTATTTTATTATGAAACCTCGTTCGATGTGAGTCTAGGAAAACACTGGCTCCAAGCCGCATTTCACAAAGTCCACGGTTGAAGGAAACGCTCTAAGAATTCCGGGGAATTCTTTTTCCTCTAAGATGGGATTCGGGCAAATTTGAACTTGAGAACTTATCTCGCGGGGTCTGGTGCCGTTGTTGAATGAGAGCCGTATTTGTTGTAATCAATAGACTACGTTTTGATAAAAACGCGTCATGGATGATTCTAGCGCATTTCTGGGGGGGGCGTTGTTGTCTCCACTTTTGGTTTGAAATGCATTTCATACGATTCTGGGCCGAAATACACATTTTATGATATTTTGAGCAACGTTTTGCTTTAAAATAAGTTTCATGAGATTCTAGGGTTAGGAAAGAAATGCGAGGGTTCAAGGTTTTGTAAGACTGAATCCCGTCCTTCGGACAGTTTGTTTGGAATTTTTTGGCGGCACTCGGAAAATGTAGGTTGTAAACCGCGTCTCAGGCAACTCGTGGTTGGATGATGCGCTCTGAAAAATACAGTAATTTTTTTATCTCTCGTTTTTATTTTTTTTTCAAGAATATGTTAGTTCTTCCAGTTCTCAAACAATACTGTACAGAAAAGGAAGTCTCCCATATGGATGGTGATTTCAAAGGGGCATACCCTCTAATTACAAACGAGAAATATAAAGCAATAAATAAATACTATCCAAATTATTCGTTTTTTTTTTTTTTTTTTTTGAAGAGTAAGCGAGTTCTTCATTTTCTCAAAAGTAAAGAATAGAATACAAAGAGGAAACCGATCATCAAAACAGATGAAAGATTTGAAAGGGGCATACCCCTTACAACAGAAAGCAAACTAGCAAAAAACTTGCCCACAGCCCGGGCAGCAAGCTAAAGCTCAACTAAATTAAAAAGAAAATCCATTTCCAGTGCATTGATTCGAATAGGGGGAGCTCGATGACGGATAACCTTTTTACTGAACCGAATTGTGAGAGGATGTAAAGTAGAGAACTGAATGTCTTCAAAACACTGAATGCTGGACACGATCTTTCGCACTTTAAATCTCGCGATCCATGGAGACTGTGATGGACAACGCATACCGTGGAGGAGAGCTGAATCCGCTTCAAGGGAAAGTCGTTGAACCATATGTGGAATGATCTCCATAACGTTCAACGCGGCCCCATAGTAATCGAGGGAAGATTCAATGGCACCATACAGTGGTTGACATACATCACTCCAAAGGAGACCCACTGCCATGTTTCTGGTTGTACAAATGGAAAATCTCCACCCTGGATGAACAACAGGCACAACATAGGAGTGGAAGTGCTGCCCGCGTAGGGGAAGATTCCAATGGCTGGAAATACCATCAGGTAAGGTAATTCCGAGATGTAAAATGCGAGTTTGGATTGTGTTAAGAACGAGATGCACCACATTCATAGCTGATTGAGTCTGCAATCTGAAGATGCGCCAATTCCTTTCACGCCGTATATGCCACACAAATGCAGAAAAAAGAAGTTTACCCAGAGTTTGTAGTCCTGCGCGATTAGGATTGAGCCGGAGTGTAATTGACTCCACTAAATCAGTACCTGAATCACACTCATTGGGAGGAAGATTAATCGTTTGAAGAAGCAAATTCCACACTAGTTGACAAAATGGGCACGTGATAAACAGGGGCTGTCTCCCAAGTACAATCACATAGTACACAGCAAGAGTCGCAAGAAACATTCCTCTCCAAGAGGAAATCCTTTGTTTTCAGTTTGCCCCTGAGGAGCATCCGAGCACAGATTGAGTGCTTTTTTATACAGCCCGGAAACCATACCAACGCACTCTAGTGCAGGTTTTGGCTGGTCAAATTTTTTGGCAAATGACATGCAGATTTAAGAGTGAAGCAACCAGTCTCTTCGAGGGTCCAAACAATCTCATCATCAAAAGCTGAACAAGGCCTTGCTTCCAAAGGGATTTTGGTAAGTATGTCCATTAGATCTTGAGAAGTTGGTTGTGGGAATTGCCAGCCCCCATTGGCTTTGAAATGATGAACATATAGATTAGCCCCCATCCCTAGATCATATATCGGTCACCATAGCAATCCTTCAAACGACCTTCCCGTAGCCAAGGGTCATTCCAGAACTTTGTTTGATGACCATTTCCAATCAAATATTTGACATGAGGTAATGCCATTTTACGAAGAGCCAGGATACCCTTCCGACCCCAAGAAGCGTCCTTTGGACTGGGGACATCCCAGAAAGAGCTCCCACGAAGGCAATTTGCATGAATCAAAAAATTCCAACAAGTCGGTTTTTTTTTATTTTTATTTTTGAAGAATAAGTTAGTTCTTCATTTGCAAGCGAAAAAGAATAGAATACAAGATGAAGTCCTCTCATCGAAACAGATGAAAGAGATTTCAAAGGGGATAATCCCTTTCAACAGAAAGGACCCTAGCAAAAAACTGGCCCACAGCCCGGGCGGCAAGCTAAAACTCATCAGAACGAAAAAGAAAATCCATTTCCAGTGCATTGATTCGAAGAAGAGGAACTCTATGACGGATAACCTTTTTACTAAACCGAATTGTGAAAGGATGTAAAGTAGAGAACCGAATCTCTTCGAACTGCTCCATGCTTGACACTATCTTTCGGACTTTAAATCTCTCAATCCGTGGAGAATGTCATCGACAGCGCATAATGTGGAGGAGAGCTGAATCTACTTCAACGGAAAGTCGCTGAACCAAATGTGGAATGAACCTGTAGGCTACAAACGTCATTTCACGCAATTCATAGACTGGGGATGCGCTCTGAAAAATTCTTTGATTTTTTTTACTTCAAAACGGGTTTCAAGAAAAATAGGGTTGAAGAGCTAAAATGTTGGGACTCCGCCCCGTTTCCGACGGACAAAAGAATCTTGTTGCAATCAATAGCCCGTATTTGAATAAAAGCGCGTGCCGGACGACTCTAGGTCATATCGGGGTATTACGGCCGAGTCTTTTGTTCGAAATGCGTTTACAACGATTCTATGCCGAAATACGCGTTTCATGATAATCTGAGATACTTTTCGCTTTAAAAAGGGTTTCAGGCCATTCAAGGGCAAGGAACGCATTGCACGAGCTTCAGGGATGTTTGGGTCTGAAAAACGTTCTTCGGGTAGTTCGTAATCTATTTTATTATGAAACCTCGTTCGATGTGAGTCTAGGAAAACACTGGCTCCAAGCCGCATTTCACAAAGTCCACGGTTGAAGGAAACGCTCTAAGAATTCCGGGGAATTCTTTTTCCTCTAAGATGGGATTCGGGCAAATTTGAACTTGAGAACTTATCTCGCGGGGTCTGGTGCCGTTGTTGAATGAGAGCCGTATTTGTTGTAATCAATAGACTACGTTTTGATAAAAACGCGTCATGGATGATTCTAGCGCATTTCTGGGGGGGGCGTTGTTGTCTCCACTTTTGGTTTGAAATGCATTTCATACGATTCTGGGCCGAAATACACATTTTATGATATTTTGAGCAACGTTTTGCTTTAAAATAAGTTTCATGAGATTCTAGGGTTAGGAAAGAAATGCGAGGGTTCAAGGTTTTGTAAGACTGAATCCCGTCCTTCGGACAGTTTGTTTGGAATTTTTTGGCGGCACTCGGAAAATGTAGGTTGTAAACCGCGTCTCAGGCAACTCGTGGTTGGATGATGCGCTCTGAAAAATACAGTAATTTTTTTATCTTTCGTTTTTATTTTTTTTTCAAGAATATGTTAGTTCTTCCAGTTCTCAAACAATACTGTACAGAAAAGGAAGTCTCCCATATGGATGGTGATTTCAAAGGGGCATACCCTCTAATTACAAACGAGAAATATAAAGCAATAAATAAATACTATCCAAATTATTCGTTTTTTTTTTTTTTTTTTTTTTTGAAGAGTAAGCGAGTTCTTCATTTTCTCAAAAGTAAAGAATAGAATACAAAGAGGAAACCGATCATCAAAACAGATGAAAGATTTGAAAGGGGCATACCCCTTACAACAGAAAGCAAACTAGCAAAAAACTTGCCCACAGCCCGGGCAGCAAGCTAAAGCTCAACTAAATTAAAAAGAAAATCCATTTCCAGTGCATTGATTCGAATAGGGGGAGCTCGATGACGGATAACCTTTTTACTGAACCGAATTGTGAGAGGATGTAAAGTAGAGAACTGAATGTCTTCAAAACACTGAATGCTGGACACGATCTTTCGCACTTTAAATCTCGCGATCCATGGAGACTGTGATGGACAACGCATACCGTGGAGGAGAGCTGAATCCGCTTCAAGGGAAAGTCGTTGAACCATATGTGGAATGATCTCCATAACGTTCAACGCGGCCCCATAGTAATCGAGGGAAGATTCAATGGCACCATACAGTGGTTGACATACATCACTCCAAAGGAGACCCACTGCCATGTTTCTGATTGTACAAATGGAAAATCTCCACCCTGGATGAACAACAGGCACAACATAGGAGTGGAAGTGCTGCCCGCGTAGGGGAAGATTCCAATGGCTGGAAATACCATCAGGTAAGGTAATTCCGAGATGTAAAATGCGAGTTTGGATTGTGTTAAGAACGAGATGCACCACATTCATAGCTGATTGAGTCTGCAATCTGAAGATGCGCCAATTCCTTTCACGCCGTATATGCCACACAAATGCAGAAAAAAGAAGTTTACCCAGAGTTTGTAGTCCTGCGCGATTAGGATTGAGCCGGAGTGTAATTGACTCCACTAAATCAGTACCTGAATCACACTCATTGGGAGGAAGATTAATCGTTTGAAGAAGCAAATTCCACACTAGTTGACAAAATGGGCACGTGATAAACAGGGGCTGTCTCCCAAGTACAATCACATAGTACACAGCAAGAGTCGCAAGAAACATTCCTCTCCAAGAGGAAATCCTTTGTTTTCAGTTTGCCCCTGAGGAGCATCCGAGCACAGATTGAGTGCTTTTTTATACAGCCCGGAAACCATACCAACGCACTCTAGTGCAGGTTTTGGCTGGTCAAATTTTTTGGCAAATGATATGCAGATTTAAGAGTGAAGCAACCAGTCTCTTCGAGGGTCCAAACAATCTCATCATCAAAAGCTGAACAAGGCCTTGCTTCCAAAGGGATTTTGGTAAGTATGTCCATTAGATCTTGAGAAGTTGGTTGTGGGAATTGCCAGCCCCCATTGGCTTTGAAATGATGAACATATAGATTAGCCCCCATCCCTAGATCATATATCGGTCACCATAGCAATCCTTCAAACGACCTTCCCGTAGCCAAGGGTCATTCCAGAACTTTGTTTGATGACCATTTCCAATCAAATATTTGACATGAGGTAATGCCATTTTACGAAGAGCCAGGATACCCTTCCGACCCCAAGAAGCGTCCTTTGGACTGGGGACATCCCAGAAAGAGCTCCCACGAAGGCAATTTGCATGAATCAAAAAATTCCAACAAGTCGGTTTTTTTTTATTTTTATTTTTGAAGAATAAGTTAGTTCTTCATTTGCAAGCGAAAAAGAATAGAATACAAGATGAAGTCCTCTCATCGAAACAGATGAAAGAGATTTCAAAGGGGATAATCCCTTTCAACAGAAAGGACCGTAGCAAAAAACTGGCCCACAGCCCGAGCGGCAAGCTAAAACTCATCAGAACGAAAAAGAAAATCCATTTCCAGTGCATTGATTCGAAGAAGAGGAACTCTATGACGGATAACCTTTTTACTAAACCGAATTGTGAAAGGATGTAAAGTAGAGAACCGAATCTCTTCGAACTGCTCCATGCTTGACACTATCTTTCGGACTTTAAATCTCTCAATCCGTGGAGAATGTCATCGACAGCGCATAATGTGGAGGAGAGCTGAATCTACTTCAACGGAAAGTCGCTGAACCAAATGTGGAATGAACCTGTAGGCTACAAACGTCATTTCACGCAATTCATAGACTGGGGATGCGCTCTGAAAAATTCTTTGATTTTTTTTACTTCAAAGCGGGTTTCAAGAAAAATAGGGTTGAAGAGCTAAAATGTTGGGACTCCGCCCCGTTTCCGACGGACAAAAGAATCTTGTTGCAATCAATAGCCCGTATTTGAATAAAAGCGCGTGCCGGACGACTCTAGGTCATATCGGGGTATTACGGCCGAGTCTTTTGTTCGAAATGCGTTTACAACGATTCTATGCCGAAATACGCGTTTCATGATAATCTGAGATACTTTTCGCTTTAAAAAGGGTTTCAGGCCATTCAAGGGCAAGGAACGCATTGCACGAGCTTCAGGGATGTTTGGGTCTGAAAAACGTTCTTCGGGTAGTTCGTAATCTATTTTATTATGAAACCTCGTTCGATGTGAGTCTAGGAAAACACTGGCTCCAAGCCGCATTTCACAAAGTCCACGGTTGAAGGAAACGCTCTAAGAATTCCGGGGAATTCTTTTTCCTCTAAGATGGGATTCGGGCAAATTTGAACTTGAGAACTTATCTCGCGGGGTCTGGTGCCGTTGTTGAATGAGAGCCGTATTTGTTGTAATCAATAGACTACGTTTTGATAAAAACGCGTCATGGATGATTCTAGCGCATTTCTGGGGGGGGCGTTGTTGTCTCCACTTTTGGTTTGAAATGCATTTCATACGATTCTGGGCCGAAATACACATTTTATGATATTTTGAGCAACGTTTTGCTTTAAAATAAGTTTCATGAGATTCTAGGGTTAGGAAAGAAATGCGAGGGTTCAAGGTTTTGTAAGACTGAATCCCGTCCTTCGGACAGTTTGTTTGGAATTTTTTGGCGGCACTCGGAAAATGTAGGTTGTAAACCGCGTCTCAGGCAACTCGTGGTTGGATGATGCGCTCTGAAAAATACAGTAATTTTTTTATCTTTCGTTTTTATTTTTTTTTCAAGAATATGTTAGTTCTTCCAGTTCTCAAACAATACTGTACAGAAAAGGAAGTCTCCCATATGGATGGTGATTTCAAAGGGGCATACCCTCTAATTACAAACGAGAAATATAAAGCAATAAATAAATACTATCCAAATTATTCGTTTTTTTTTTTTTTTTTTTTTTTGAAGAGTAAGCGAGTTCTTCATTTTCTCAAAAGTAAAGAATAGAATACAAAGAGGAAACCGATCATCAAAACAGATGAAAGATTTGAAAGGGGCATACCCCTTACAACAGAAAGCAAACTAGCAAAAAACTTGCCCACAGCCCGGGCAGCAAGCTAAAGCTCAACTAAATTAAAAAGAAAATCCATTTCCAGTGCATTGATTCGAATAGGGGGAGCTCGATGACGGATAACCTTTTTACTGAACCGAATTGTGAGAGGATGTAAAGTAGAGAACTGAATGTCTTCAAAACACTGAATGCTGGACACGATCTTTCGCACTTTAAATCTCGCGATCCATGGAGACTGTGATGGACAACGCATACCGTGGAGGAGAGCTGAATCCGCTTCAAGGGAAAGTCGTTGAACCATATGTGGAATGATCTCCATAACGTTCAACGCGGCCCCATAGTAATCGAGGGAAGATTCAATGGCACCATACAGTGGTTGACATACATCACTCCAAAGGAGACCCACTGCCATGTTTCTGATTGTACAAATGGAAAATCTCCACCCTGGATGAACAACAGGCACAACATAGGAGTGGAAGTGCTGCCCGCGTAGGGGAAGATTCCAATGGCTGGAAATACCATCAGGTAAGGTAATTCCGAGATGTAAAATGCGAGTTTGGATTGTGTTAAGAACGAGATGCACCACATTCATAGCTGATTGAGTCTGCAATCTGAAGATGCGCCAATTCCTTTCACGCCGTATATGCCACACAAATGCAGAAAAAAGAAGTTTACCCAGAGTTTGTAGTCCTGCGCGATTAGGATTGAGCCGGAGTGTAATTGACTCCACTAAATCAGTACCTGAATCACACTCATTGGGAGGAAGATTAATCGTTTGAAGAAGCAAATTCCACACTAGTTGACAAAATGGGCACGTGATAAACAGGGGCTGTCTCCCAAGTACAATCACATAGTACACAGCAAGAGTCGCAAGAAACATTCCTCTCCAAGAGGAAATCCTTTGTTTTCAGTTTGCCCCTGAGGAGCATCCGAGCACAGATTGAGTGCTTTTTTATACAGCCCGGAAACCATACCAACGCACTCTAGTGCAGGTTTTGGCTGGTCAAATTTTTTGGCAAATGATATGCAGATTTAAGAGTGAAGCAACCAGTCTCTTCGAGGGTCCAAACAATCTCATCATCAAAAGCTGAACAAGGCCTTGCTTCCAAAGGGATTTTGGTAAGTATGTCCATTAGATCTTGAGAAGTTGGTTGTGGGAATTGCCAGCCCCCATTGGCTTTGAAATGATGAACATATAGATTAGCCCCCATCCCTAGATCATATATCGGTCACCATAGCAATCCTTCAAACGACCTTCCCGTAGCCAAGGGTCATTCCAGAACTTTGTTTGATGACCATTTCCAATCAAATATTTGACATGAGGTAATGCCATTTTACGAAGAGCCAGGATACCCTTCCGACCCCAAGAAGCGTCCTTTGGACTGGGGACATCCCAGAAAGAGCTCCCACGAAGGCAATTTGCATGAATCAAAAAATTCCAACAAGTCGGTTTTTTTTTATTTTTATTTTTGAAGAATAAGTTAGTTCTTCATTTGCAAGCGAAAAAGAATAGAATACAAGATGAAGTCCTCTCATCGAAACAGATGAAAGAGATTTCAAAGGGGATAATCCCTTTCAACAGAAAGGACCGTAGCAAAAAACTGGCCCACAGCCCGAGCGGCAAGCTAAAACTCATCAGAACGAAAAAGAAAATCCATTTCCAGTGCATTGATTCGAAGAAGAGGAACTCTATGACGGATAACCTTTTTACTAAACCGAATTGTGAAAGGATGTAAAGTAGAGAACCGAATCTCTTCGAACTGCTCCATGCTTGACACTATCTTTCGGACTTTAAATCTCTCAATCCGTGGAGAATGTCATCGACAGCGCATAATGTGGAGGAGAGCTGAATCTACTTCAACGGAAAGTCGCTGAACCAAATGTGGAATGAACCTGTAGGCTACAAACGTCATTTCACGCAATTCATAGACTGGGGATGCGCTCTGAAAAATTCTTTGATTTTTTTTACTTCAAAGCGGGTTTCAAGAAAAATAGGGTTGAAGAGCTAAAATGTTGGGACTCCGCCCCGTTTCCGACGGACAAAAGAATCTTGTTGCAATCAATAGCCCGTATTTGAATAAAAGCGCGTGCCGGACGACTCTAGGTCATATCGGGGTATTACGGCCGAGTCTTTTGTTCGAAATGCGTTTACAACGATTCTATGCCGAAATACGCGTTTCATGATAATCTGAGATACTTTTCGCTTTAAAAAGGGTTTCAGGCCATTCAAGGGCAAGGAACGCATTGCACGAGCTTCAGGGATGTTTGGGTCTGAAAAACGTTCTTCGGGTAGTTCGTAATCTATTTTATTATGAAACCTCGTTCGATGTGAGTCTAGGAAAACACTGGCTCCAAGCCGCATTTCACAAAGTCCACGGTTGAAGGAAACGCTCTAAGAATTCCGGGGAATTCTTTTTCCTCTAAGATGGGATTCGGGCAAATTTGAACTTGAGAACTTATCTCGCGGGGTCTGGTGCCGTTGTTGAATGAGAGCCGTATTTGTTGTAATCAATAGACTACGTTTTGATAAAAACGCGTCATGGATGATTCTAGCGCATTTCTGGGGGGGCGTTGTTGTCTCCACTTTTGGTTTGAAATGCATTTCATACGATTCTGGGCCGAAATACACATTTTATGATATTTTGAGCAACGTTTTGCTTTAAAATAAGTTTCATGAGATTCTAGGGTTAGGAAAGAAATGCGAGGGTTCAAGGTTTTGTAAGACTGAATCCCGTCCTTCGGACAGTTTGTTTGGAATTTTTTGGCGGCACTCGGAAAATGTAGGTTGTAAACCGCGTCTCAGGCAACTCGTGGTTGGATGATGCGCTCTGAAAAATACAGTAATTTTTTTATCTTTCGTTTTTATTTTTTTTTCAAGAATATGTTAGTTCTTCCAGTTCTCAAACAATACTGTACAGAAAAGGAAGTCTCCCATATGGATGGTGATTTCAAAGGGGCATACCCTCTAATTACAAACGAGAAATATAAAGCAATAAATAAATACTATCCAAATTATTCTTTTTTTTTTTTTTTTTTTTTTGAAGAGTAAGCGAGTTCTTCATTTTCTCAAAAGTAAAGAATAGAATACAAAGAGGAAACCGATCATCAAAACAGATGAAAGATTTGAAAGGGGCATACCCCTTACAACAGAAAGCAAACTAGCAAAAAACTTGCCCACAGCCCGGGCAGCAAGCTAAAGCTCAACTAAATTAAAAAGAAAATCCATTTCCAGTGCATTGATTCGAATAGGGGGAGCTCGATGACGGATAACCTTTTTACTGAACCGAATTGTGAGAGGATGTAAAGTAGAGAACTGAATGTCTTCAAAACACTGAATGCTGGACACGATCTTTCGCACTTTAAATCTCGCGATCCATGGAGACTGTGATGGACAACGCATACCGTGGAGGAGAGCTGAATCCGCTTCAAGGGAAAGTCGTTGAACCATATGTGGAATGATCTCCATAACGTTCAACGCGGCCCCATAGTAATCGAGGGAAGATTCAATGGCACCATACAGTGGTTGACATACATCACTCCAAAGGAGACCCACTTCCATGTTTCTGATTGTACAAATGGAAAATCTCCACCCTGGATGAACAACAGGCACAACATAGGAGTGGAAGTGCTGCCCGCGTAGGGGAAGATTCCAATGGCTGGAAATACCATCAGGTAAGGTAATTCCGAGATGTAAAATGCGAGTTTGGATTGTGTTAAGAACGAGATGCACCACATTCATAGCTGATTGAGTCTGCAATCTGAAGATGCGCCAATTCCTTTCACGCCGTATATGCCACACAAATGCAGAAAAAAGAAGTTTACCCAGAGTTTGTAGTCCTGCGCGATTAGGATTGAGCCGGAGTGTAATTGACTCCACTAAATCAGTACCTGAATCACACTCATTGGGAGGAAGATTAATCGTTTGAAGAAGCAAATTCCACACTAGTTGACAAAATGGGCACGTG
Organism: Persea americana; assembly: GCA_029852735.1. Classification (NCBI taxonomy): domain Eukaryota; kingdom Viridiplantae; phylum Streptophyta; class Magnoliopsida; order Laurales; family Lauraceae; genus Persea; species Persea americana. The sequence goes on from CM056817.1 coordinate 25,872,340, forward strand.
ATAAACAGGGGCTGTCTCCCAAGTACAATCACATAGTAAACAGCAAGAGTCGCAAGAAACATTCCTCTCCAAGAGGAAATCCTTTGTTTTCAGTTTGCCCCTGAGGAGCATCCGAGCACAGATTGAGTGCTTTTTTATACAGCCCGGAAACCATACCAACGCACTCTAGTGCAGGTTTTGGCTGGTCAAATTTTTTGGCAAATGACATGCAGATTTAAGAGTGAAGCAACCAGTCTCTTCGAGGGTCCAAACAATCTCATCATCAAAAGCTGAACAAGGCCTTGCTTCCAAAGGGATTTTGGTAAGTATGTCCATTAGATCTTGAGAAGTTGGTTGTGGGAATTGCCAGCCCCCATTGGCTTTGAAATGATGAACATATAGATTAGCCCCCATCCCTAGATCATATATCGGTCACCATAGCAATCCTTCAAACGACCTTCCCGTAGCCAAGGGTCATTCCAGAACTTTGTTTGATGACCATTTCCAATCAAATATTTGACATGAGGTAATGCCATTTTACGAAGAGCCAGGATACCCTTCCGACCCCAAGAAGCGTCCTTTGGACTGGGGACATCCCAGAAAGAGCTCCCACGAAGGCAATTTGCATGAATCAAAAAATTCCAACAAGTCGGTTTTTTTTTATTTTTATTTTTGAAGAATAAGTTAGTTCTTCATTTGGAAGCGAAAAAGAATAGAATACAAGATGAAGTCCTCTCATCGAAACAGATGAAAGAGATTTCAAAGGGGATAATCCCTTTCAACAGAAAGGACCCTAGCAAAAAACTGGCCCACAGCCCGGGCGGCAAGCTAAAACTCATCAGAATGAAAAAGAAAATCCATTTCCAGTGCATTGATTCGAAGAAGAGGAACTCTATGACGGATAACCTTTTTACTAAACCGAATTGTGAAAGGATGTAAAGTAGAGAACCGAATCTCTTCGAACTGCTCCATGCTTGACACTATCTTTCGGACTTTAAATCTCTCAATCCGTGGAGAATGTCATCGACAGCGCATAATGTGGAGGAGAGCTGAATCTACTTCAACGGAAAGTCGCTGAACCAAATGTGGAATGAACCTGTAGGCTACAAACGTCATTTCACGCAATTCATAGACTGGGGATGCGCTCTGAAAAATTCTTTGATTTTTTTTACTTCAAAACGGGTTTCAAGAAAAATAGGGTTGAAGAGCTAAAATGTTGGGACTCCGCCCCGTTTCCGACGGACAAAAGAATCTTGTTGCAATCAATAGCCCGTATTTGAATAAAAGCGCGTGCCGGACGACTCTAGGTCATATCGGGGTATTACGGCCGAGTCTTTTGTTCGAAATGCGTTTACAACGATTCTATGCCGAAATACGCGTTTCATGATAATCTGAGATACTTTTCGCTTTAAAAAGGGTTTCAGGCCATTCAAGGGCAAGGAACGCATTGCACGAGCTTCAGGGATGTTTGGGTCTGAAAAACGTTCTTCGGGTAGTTCGTAATCTATTTTATTATGAAACCTCGTTCGATGTGAGTCTAGGAAAACACTGGCTCCAAGCCGCATTTCACAAAGTCCACGGTTGAAGGAAACGCTCTAAGAATTCCGGGGAATTCTTTTTCCTCTAAGATGGGATTCGGGCAAATTTGAACTTGAGAACTTATCTCGCGGGGTCTGGTGCCGTTGTTGAATGAGAGCCGTATTTGTTGTAATCAATAGACTACGTTTTGATAAAAACGCGTCATGGATGATTCTAGCGCATTTCTGGGGGGGGCGTTGTTGTCTCCACTTTTGGTTTGAAATGCATTTCATACGATTCTGGGCCGAAATACACATTTTATGATATTTTGAGCAACGTTTTGCTTTAAAATAAGTTTCATGAGATTCTAGGGTTAGGAAAGAAATGCGAGGGTTCAAGGTTTTGTAAGACTGAATCCCGTCCTTCGGACAGTTTGTTTGGAATTTTTTGGCGGCACTCGGAAAATGTAGGTTGTAAACCGCGTCTCAGGCAACTCGTGGTTGGATGATGCGCTCTGAAAAATACAGTAATTTTTTTATCTTTCGTTTTTATTTTTTTTTCAAGAATATGTTAGTTCTTCCAGTTCTCAAACAATACTGTACAGAAAAGGAAGTCTCCCATATGGATGGTGATTTCAAAGGGGCATACCCTCTAATTACAAACGAGAAATATAAAGCAATAAATAAATACTATCCAAATTATTCGTTTTTTTTTTTTTTTTTTTTTTGAAGAGTAAGCGAGTTCTTCATTTTCTCAAAAGTAAAGAATAGAATACAAAGAGGAAACCGATCATCAAAACAGATGAAAGATTTGAAAGGGGCATACCCCTTACAACAGAAAGCAAACTAGCAAAAAACTTGCCCACAGCCCGGGCAGCAAGCTAAAGCTCAACTAAATTAAAAAGAAAATCCATTTCCAGTGCATTGATTCGAATAGGGGGAGCTCGATGACGGATAACCTTTTTACTGAACCGAATTGTGAGAGGATGTAAAGTAGAGAACTGAATGTCTTCAAAACACTGAATGCTGGACACGATCTTTCGCACTTTAAATCTCGCGATCCATGGAGACTGTGATGGACAACGCATACCGTGGAGGAGAGCTGAATCCGCTTCAAGGGAAAGTCGTTGAACCATATGTGGAATGATCTCCATAACGTTCAACGCGGCCCCATAGTAATCGAGGGAAGATTCAATGGCACCATACAGTGGTTGACATACATCACTCCAAAGGAGACCCACTTCCATGTTTCTGATTGTACAAATGGAAAATCTCCACCCTGGATGAACAACAGGCACAACATAGGAGTGGAAGTGCTGCCCGCGTAGGGGAAGATTCCAATGGCTGGAAATACCATCAGGTAAGGTAATTCCGAGATGTAAAATGCGAGTTTGGATTGTGTTAAGAACGAGATGCACCACATTCATAGCTGATTGAGTCTGCAATCTGAAGATGCGCCAATTCCTTTCACGCCGTATATGCCACACAAATGCAGAAAAAAGAAGTTTACCCAGAGTTTGTAGTCCTGCGCGATTAGGATTGAGCCGGAGTGTAATTGACTCCACTAAATCAGTACCTGAATCACACTCATTGGGAGGAAGATTAATCGTTTGAAGAAGCAAATTCCACACTAGTTGACAAAATGGGCACGTGATAAACAGGGGCTGTCTCCCAAGTACAATCACATAGTAAACAGCAAGAGTCGCAAGAAACATTCCTCTCCAAGAGGAAATCCTTTGTTTTCAGTTTGCCCCTGAGGAGCATCCGAGCACAGATTGAGTGCTTTTTTATACAGCCCGGAAACCATACCAACGCACTCTAGTGCAGGTTTTGGCTGGTCAAACTTTTTGGCAAATGACATGCAGATTTAAGAGTGAAGCAACCAGTCTCTTCGAGGGTCCAAACAATCTCATCATCAAAAGCTGAACAAGGCCTTGCTTCCAAAGGGATTTTGGTAAGTATGTCCATTAGATCTTGAGAAGTTGGTTGTGGGAATTGCCAGCCCCCATTGGCTTTGAAATGATGAACATATAGATTAGCCCCCATCCCTAGATCATATATCGGTCACCATAGCAATCCTTCAAACGACCTTCCCGTAGCCAAGGGTCATTCCAGAACTTTGTTTGATGACCATTTCCAATCAAATATTTGACATGAGGTAATGCCATTTTACGAAGAGCCAGGATACCCTTCCGACCCCAAGAAGCGTCCTTTGGACTGGGGACATCCCAGAAAGAGCTCCCACGAAGGCAATTTGCATGAATCAAAAAATTCCAACAAGTCGGTTTATTTTTATTTTTATTTTTGAAGAATAAGTTAGTTCTTCATTTGCAAGCGAAAAAGAATAGAATACAAGATGAAGTCCTCTCATCGAAACAGATGAAAGAGATTTCAAAGGGGATAATCCCTTTCAACAGAAAGGACCCTAGCAAAAAACTGGCCCACAGCCCGGGCGGCAATCTAAAACTCATCAGAATGAAAAAGAAAATCCATTTCCAGTGCATTGATTCGAAGAAGAGGAACTCTATGACGGATAACCTTTTTACTAAACCGAATTGTGAAAGGATGTAAAGTAGAGAACCGAATCTCTTCGAACTGCTCCATGCTTGACACTATCTTTCGGACTTTAAATCTCTCAATCCGTGGAGAATGTCATCGACAGCGCATAATGTGGAGGAGAGCTGAATCTACTTCAACGGAAAGTCGCTGAACCAAATGTGGAATGAACCTGTAGGCTACAAACGTCATTTCACGCAATTCATAGACTGGGGATGCGCTCTGAAAAATTCTTTGATTTTTTTTACTTCAAAACGGGTTTCAAGAAAAATAGGGTTGAAGAGCTAAAATGTTGGGACTCCGCCCCGTTTCCGACGGACAAAAGAATCTTGTTGCAATCAATAGCCCGTATTTGAATAAAAGCGCGTGCCGGACGACTCTAGGTCATATCGGGGTATTACGGCCGAGTCTTTTGTTCGAAATGCGTTTACAACGATTCTATGCCGAAATACGCGTTTCATGATAATCTGAGATACTTTTCGCTTTAAAAAGGGTTTCAGGCCATTCAAGGGCAAGGAACGCATTGCACGAGCTTCAGGGATGTTTGGGTCTGAAAAACGTTCTTCGGGTAGTTCGTAATCTATTTTATTATGAAACCTCGTTCGATGTGAGTCTAGGAAAACACTGGCTCCAAGCCGCATTTCACAAAGTCCACGGTTGAAGGAAACGCTCTAAGAATTCCGGGGAATTCTTTTTCCTCTAAGATGGGATTCGGGCAAATTTGAACTTGAGAACTTATCTCGCGGGGTCTGGTGCCGTTGTTGAATGAGAGCCGTATTTGTTGTAATCAATAGACTACGTTTTGATAAAAACGCGTCATGGATGATTCTAGCGCATTTCTGGGGGGGCGTTGTTGTCTCCACTTTTGGTTTGAAATGCATTTCATACGATTCTGGGCCGAAATACACATTTTATGATATTTTGAGCAACGTTTTGCTTTAAAATAAGTTTCATGAGATTCTAGGGTTAGGAAAGAAATGCGAGGGTTCAAGGTTTTGTAAGACTGAATCCCGTCCTTCGGACAGTTTGTTTGGAATTTTTTGGCGGCACTCGGAAAATGTAGGTTGTAAACCGCGTCTCAGGCAACTCGTGGTTGGATGATGCGCTCTGAAAAATACAGTAATTTTTTTATCTTTCGTTTTTATTTTTTTTTCAAGAATATGTTAGTTCTTCCAGTTCTCAAACAATACTGTACAGAAAAGGAAGTCTCCCATATGGATGATGATTTCAAAGGGGCATACCCTCTAATTACAAACGAGAAATATAAAGCAATAAATAAATACTATCCAAATTATTCTTTTTTTTTTTTTTTTTTTGAAGAGTAAGCGAGTTCTTCATTTTCTCAAAAGTAAAGAATAGAATACAAAGAGGAAACCGATCATCAAAACAGATGAAAGATTTGAAAGGGGCATACCCCTTACAACAGAAAGCAAACTAGCAAAAAACTTGCCCACAGCCCGGGCAGCAAGCTAAAGCTCAACTAAATTAAAAAGAAAATCCATTTCCAGTGCATTGATTCGAATAGGGGGAGCTCGATGACGGATAACCTTTTTACTGAACCGAATTGTGAGAGGATGTAAAGTAGAGAACTGAATGTCTTCAAAACACTGAATGCTGGACACGATCTTTCGCACTTTAAATCTCGCGATCCATAGAGACTGTGATGGACAACGCATACCGTGGAGGAGAGCTGAATCCGCTTCAAGGGAAAGTCGTTGAACCATATGTGGAATGATCTCCATAACGTTCAACGCGGCCCCATAGTAATCGAGGGAAGATTCAATGGCACCATACAGTGGTTGACATACATCACTCCAAAGGAGACCCACTGCCATGTTTCTGATTGTACAAATGGAAAATCTCCACCCTGGATGAACAACGGGCACAACATAGGAGTGGAAGTGCTGCCCGCGTAGGGGAAGATTCCAATGGCTGGAAATACCATCAGGTAAGGTAATTCCGAGATGTAAAATGCGAGTTTGGATGTGTTAAGAACGAGATGCACCACATTCATAGCTGATTGAGTCTGCAATCTGAAGATGCGCCAATTCCTTTCACGCCGTATATGCCACACAAATGCAGAAAAAAGAAGTTTACCCAGAGTTTGTAGTCCTGCGCGATTAGGATTGAGCCGGAGTGTAATTGACTCCACTAAATCAGTACCTGAATCACACTCATTGGGAGGAAGATTAATCGTTTGAAGAAGCAAATTCCACACTAGTTGACAAAATGGGCACGTGATAAACAGGGGCTGTCTCCCAAGTACAATCATATAGTACACCGCAAGAGTCGCAAGAAACATTCCTCTCCAAGAGGAAATCCTTTGTTTTCAGTTTGCCCCTGAGGAGCATCCAAGCACAGATTGAGTGCTTTTTTATACAGCCCGGAAACCATACCAACGCACTCTAGTGCAGGTTTTGGCTGGTCAAATTTTTTGGCAAATGATATGCAGATTTAAGAGTGAAGCAACCAGTCTCTTCGAGGGTCCAAACAATCTCATCATCAAAAGCTGAACAAGGCCTTGCTTCCAAAGGGATTTTGGTAAGTATGTCCATTAGATCTTGAGAAGTTGGTTGTGGGAATTGCCAGCCCCCATTGGCTTTGAAATGATGAACATATAGATTAGCCCCCATCCCTAGATCATATATCGGTCACCATAGCAATCCTTCAAACGACCTTCCCGTAGCCAAGGGTCATTCCAGAACTTTGTTTGATGACCATTTCCAATCAAATATTTGACATGAGGTAATGCCATTTTACGAAGAGCCAGGATACCCTTCCGACCCCAAGAAGCGTCCTTTGGACTGGGGACATCCCAGAAAGAGCTCCCACGAAGGCAATTTGCATGAATCAAAAAATTCCAACAAGTCGGTTTTTTTTTATTTTTATTTTTGAAGAATAAGTTAGTTCTTCATTTGCAAGCGAAAAAGAATAGAATACAAGATGAAGTCCTCTCATCGAAACAGATGAAAGAGATTTCAAAGGGGATAATCCCTTTCAACAGAAAGGACCCTAGCAAAAAACTGGCCCACAGCCCGGGCGGCAAGCTAAAACTCATCAGAATGAAAAAGAAAATCCATTTCCAGTGCATTGATTCGAAGAAGAGGAACTCTATGACGGATAACCTTTTTACTAAACCGAATTGTGAAAGGATGTAAAGTAGAGAACCGAATCTCTTCGAACTGCTCCATGCTTGACACTATCTTTCGGACTTTAAATCTCTCAATCCGTGGAGAATGTCATCGACAGCGCATAATGTGGAGGAGAGCTGAATCTACTTCAACGGAAAGTCGCTGAACCAAATGTGGAATGAACCTGTAGGCTACAAACGTCATTTCACGCAATTCATAGACTGGGGATGCGCTCTGAAAAATTCTTTGATTTTTTTTACTTCAAAACGGGTTTCAAGAAAAATAGGGTTGAAGAGCTAAAATGTTGGGACTCCGCCCCGTTTCCGACGGACAAAAGAATCTTGTTGCAATCAATAGCCCGTATTTGAATAAAAGCGCGTGCCGGACGACTCTAGGTCATATCGGGGTATTACGGCCGAGTCTTTTGTTCGAAATGCGTTTACAACGATTCTATGCCGAAATACGCGTTTCATGATAATCTGAGATACTTTTCGCTTTAAAAAGGGTTTCAGGCCATTCAAGGGCAAGGAACGCATTGCACGAGCTTCAGGGATGTTTGGGTCTGAAAAACGTTCTTCGGGTAGTTCGTAATCTATTTTATTATGAAACCTCGTTCGATGTGAGTCTAGGAAAACACTGGCTCCAAGCCGCATTTCACAAAGTCCACGGTTGAAGGAAACGCTCTAAGAATTCCGGGGAATTCTTTTTCCTCTAAGATGGGATTCGGGCAAATTTGAACTTGAGAACTTATCTCGCGGGGTCTGGTGCCGTTGTTGAATGAGAGCCGTATTTGTTGTAATCAATAGACTACGTTTTGATAAAAACGCGTCATGGATGATTCTAGCGCATTTCTGGGGGGGCGTTGTTGTCTCCACTTTTGGTTTGAAATGCATTTCATACGATTCTGGGCCGAAATACACATTTTATGATATTTTGAGCAACGTTTTGCTTTAAAATAAGTTTCATGAGATTCTAGGGTTAGGAAAGAAATGCGAGGGTTCAAGGTTTTGTAAGACTGAATCCCGTCCTTCGGACAGTTTGTTTGGAATTTTTTGGCGGCACTCGGAAAATGTAGGTTGTAAACCGCGTCTCAGGCAACTCGTGGTTGGATGATGCGCTCTGAAAAATACAGTAATTTTTTTATCTTTCGTTTTTATTTTTTTTTCAAGAATATGTTAGTTCTTCCAGTTCTCAAACAATACTGTACAGAAAAGGAAGTCTCCCATATGGATGATGATTTCAAAGGGGCATACCCTCTAATTACAAACGAGAAATATAAAGCAATAAATAAATACTATCCAAATTATTCTTTTTTTTTTTTTTTTTTTGAAGAGTAAGCGAGTTCTTCATTTTCTCAAAAGTAAAGAATAGAATACAAAGAGGAAACCGATCATCAAAACAGATGAAAGATTTGAAAGGGGCATACCCCTTACAACAGAAAGCAAACTAGCAAAAAACTTGCCCACAGCCCGGGCAGCAAGCTAAAGCTCAACTAAATTAAAAAGAAAATCCATTTCCAGTGCATTGATTCGAATAGGGGGAGCTCGATGACGGATAACCTTTTTACTGAACCGAATTGTGAGAGGATGTAAAGTAGAGAACTGAATGTCTTCAAAACACTGAATGCTGGACACGATCTTTCGCACTTTAAATCTCGCGATCCATGGAGACTGTGATGGACAACGCATACCGTGGAGGAGAGCTGAATCCGCTTCAAGGGAAAGTCGTTGAACCATATGTGGAATGATCTCCATAACGTTCAACGCGGCCCCATAGTAATCGAGGGAAGATTCAATGGCACCATACAGTGGTTGACATACATCACTCCAAAGGAGACCCACTGCCATGTTTCTGATTGTACAAATGGAAAATCTCCACCCTGGATGAACAACGGGCACAACATAGGAGTGGAAGTGCTGCCCGCGTAGGGGAAGATTCCAATGGCTGGAAATACCATCAGGTAAGGTAATTCCGAGATGTAAAATGCGAGTTTGGATTGTGTTAAGAACGAGATGCACCACATTCATAGCTGATTGAGTCTGCAATCTGAAGATGCGCCAATTCCTTTCACGCCGTATATGCCACACAAATGCAGAAAAAAGAAGTTTACCCAGAGTTTGTAGTCCTGCGCGATTAGGATTGAGCCGGAGTGTAATTGACTCCACTAAATCAGTACCTGAATCACACTCATTGGGAGGAAGATTAATCGTTTGAAGAAGCAAATTCCACACTAGTTGACAAAATGGGCACGTGATAAACAGGGGCTGTCTCCCAAGTACAATCACATAGTACACAGCAAGAGTCGCAAGAAACATTCCTCTCCAAGAGGAAATCCTTTGTTTTCAGTTTGCCCCTGAGGAGCATCCGAGCACAGATTGAGTGCTTTTTTATACAGCCCGGAAACCATACCAACGCACTCTAGTGCAGGTGTTGGCTGGTCAAATTTTTTGGCAAATGATATGCAGATTTAAGAGTGAAGCAACCAGTCTCTTCGAGGGTCCAAACAATCTCATCATCAAAAGCTGAACAAGGCCTTGCTTCCAAAGGGATTTTGGTAAGTATGTCCATTAGATCTTGAGAAGTTGGTTGTGGGAATTGCCAGCCCCCATTGGCTTTGAAATGATGAACATATAGATTAGCCCCCATCCCTAGATCATATATCGGTCACCATAGCAATCCTTCAAACGACCTTCCCGTAGCCAAGGGTCATTCCAGAACTTTGTTTGATGACCATTTCCAATCAAATATTTGACATGAGGTAATGCCATTTTACGAAGAGCCAGGATACCCTTCCGACCCCAAGAAGCGTCCTTTGGACTGGGGACATCCCAGAAAGAGCTCCCACGAAGGCAATTTGCATGAATCAAAAAATTCCAACAAGTCGGTTTTTTTTTATTTTTATTTTTGAAGAATAAGTTAGTTCTTCATTTGCAAGCGAAAAAGAATAGAATACAAGATGAAGTCCTCTCATCGAAACAGATGAAAGAGATTTCAAAGGGGATAATCCCTTTCAACAGAAAGGACCCTAGCAAAAAACTGGCCCACAGCCCGGGCGGCAAGCTAAAACTCATCAGAATGAAAAAGAAAATTCATTTCCAGTGCATTGATTCGAAGAAGAGGAACTCTATGACGGATAACCTTTTTACTAAACCGAATTGTGAAAGGATGTAAAGTAGAGAACCGAATCTCTTCGAACTGCTCCATGCTTGACACTATCTTTCGGACTTTAAATCTCTCAATCCGTGGAGAATGTCATCGACAGCGCATAATGTGGAGGAGAGCTGAATCTACTTCAACGGAAAGTCGCTGAACCAAATGTGGAATGAACCTGTAGGCTACAAACGTCATTTCACGCAATTCATAGACTGGGGATGCGCTCTGAAAAATTCTTTGATTTTTTTTACTTCAAAACGGGTTTCAAGAAAAATAGGGTTGAAGAGCTAAAATGTTGGGACTCCGCCCCGTTTCCGACGGACAAAAGAATCTTGTTGCAATCAATAGCCCGTATTTGAATAAAAGCGCGTGCCGGACGACTCTAGGTCATATCGGGGTATTACGGCCGAGTCTTTTGTTCGAAATGCGTTTACAACGATTCTATGCCGAAATACGCGTTTCATGATAATCTGAGATACTTTTCGCTTTAAAAAGGGTTTCAGGCCATTCAAGGGCAAGGAACGCATTGCACGAGCTTCAGGGATGTTTGGGTCTGAAAAACGTTCTTCGGGTAGTTCGTAATCTATTTTATTATGAAACCTCGTTCGATGTGAGTCTAGGAAAACACTGGCTCCAAGCCGCATTTCACAAAGTCCACGGTTGAAGGAAACGCTCTAAGAATTCCGGGGAATTCTTTTTCCTCTAAGATGGGATTCGGGCAAATTTGAACTTGAGAACTTATCTCGCGGGGTCTGGTGCCGTTGTTGAATGAGAGCCGTATTTGTTGTAATCAATAGACTACGTTTTGATAAAAACGCGTCATGGATGATTCTAGCGCATTTCTGGGGGGGCGTTGTTGTCTCCACTTTTGGTTTGAAATGCATTTCATACGATTCTGGGCCGAAATACACATTTTATGATATTTTGAGCAACGTTTTGCTTTAAAATAAGTTTCATGAGATTCTAGGGTTAGGAAAGAAATGCGAGGGTTCAAGGTTTTGTAAGACTGAATCCCGTCCTTCGGACAGTTTGTTTGGAATTTTTTGGCGGCACTCGGAAAATGTAGGTTGTAAACCGCGTCTCAGGCAACTCGTGGTTGGATGATGCGCTCTGAAAAATACAGTAATTTTTTTATCTTTCGTTTTTATTTTTTTTTCAAGAATATGTTAGTTCTTCCAGTTCTCAAACAATACTGTACAGAAAAGGAAGTCTCCCATATGGATGATGATTTCAAAGGGGCATACCCTCTAATTACAAACGAGAAATATAAAGCAATAAATAAATACTATCCAAATTATTCTTTTTTTTTTTTTTTTTTTGAAGAGTAAGCGAGTTCTTCATTTTCTCAAAAGTAAAGAATAGAATACAAAGAGGAAACCGATCATCAAAACAGATGAAAGATTTGAAAGGGGCATACCCCTTACAACAGAAAGCAAACTAGCAAAAAACTTGCCCACAGCCCGGGCAGCAAGCTAAAGCTCAACTAAATTAAAAAGAAAATCCATTTCCAGTGCATTGATTCGAATAGGGGGAGCTCGATGACGGATAACCTTTTTACTGAACCGAATTGTGAGAGGATGTAAAGTAGAGAACTGAATGTCTTCAAAACACTGAATGCTGGACACGATCTTTCGCACTTTAAATCTCGCGATCCATGGAGACTGTGATGGACAACGCATACCGTGGAGGAGAGCTGAATCTGCTTCAAGGGAAAGTCGTTGAACCATATGTGGAATGATCTCCATAACGTTCAACGCGGCCCCATAGTAATCGAGGGAAGATTCAATGGCACCATACAGTGGTTGACATACATCACTCCAAAGGAGACCCACTGCCATGTTTCTGATTGTACAAATGGAAAATCTCCACCCTGGATGAACAACGGGCACAACATAGGAGTGGAAGTGCTGCCCGCGTAGGGGAAGATTCCAATGGCTGGAAATACCATCAGGTAAGGTAATTCCGAGATGTAAAATGCGAGTTTGGATTGTGTTAAGAACGAGATGCACCACATTCATAGCTGATTGAGTCTGCAATCTGAAGATGCGCCAATTCCTTTCACGCCGTATATGCCACACAAATGCAGAAAAAAGAAGTTTACCCAGAGTTTGTAGTCCTGCGCGATTAGGATTGAGCCGGAGTGTAATTGACTCCACTAAATCAGTACCTGAATCACACTCATTGGGAGGAAGATTAATCGTTTGAAGAAGCAAATTCCACACTAGTTGACAAAATGGGCACGTGATAAACAGGGGCTGTCTCCCAAGTACAATCACATAGTACACAGCAAGAGTCGCAAGAAACATTCCTCTCCAAGAGGAAATCCTTTGTTTTCAGTTTGCCCCTGAGGAGCATCCGAGCACAGATTGAGTGCTTTTTTATACAGCCCGGAAACCATACCAACGCACTCTAGTGCAGGTGTTGGCTGGTCAAATTTTTTGGCAAATGATATGCAGATTTAAGAGTGAAGCAACCAGTCTCTTCGAGGGTCCAAACAATCTCATCATCAAAAGCTGAACAAGGCCTTGCTTCCAAAGGGATTTTGGTAAGTATGTCCATTAGATCTTGAGAAGTTGGTTGTGGGAATTGCCAGCCCCCATTGGCTTTGAAATGATGAACATATAGATTAGCCCCCATCCCTAGATCATATATCGGTCACCATAGCAATCCTTCAAACGACCTTCCCGTAGCCAAGGGTCATTCCAGAACTTTGTTTGATGACCATTTCCAATCAAATATTTGACATGAGGTAATGCCATTTTACGAAGAGCCAGGATACCCTTCCGACCCCAAGAAGCGTCCTTTGGACTGGGGACATCCCAGAAAGAGCTCCCACGAAGGCAATTTGCATGAATCAAAAAATTCCAACAAGTCGGTTTTTTTTTATTTTTATTTTTGAAGAATAAGTTAGTTCTTCATTTGCAAGCGAAAAAGAATAGAATACAAGATGAAGTCCTCTCATCGAAACAGATGAAAGAGATTTCAAAGGGGATAATCCCTTTCAACAGAAAGGACCCTAGCAAAAAACTGGCCCACAGCCCGGGCGGCAAGCTAAAACTCAACAGAATGAAAAAGAAAATTCATTTCCAGTGCATTGATTCGAAGAAGAGGAACTCTATGACGGATAACCTTTTTACTAAACCGAATTGTGAAAGGATGTAAAGTAGAGAACCGAATCTCTTCGAACTGCTCCATGCTTGACACTATCTTTCGGACTTTAAATCTCTCAATCCGTGGAGAATGTCATCGACAGCGCATAATGTGGAGGAGAGCTGAATCTACTTCAACGGAAAGTCGCTGAACCAAATGTGGAATGAACCTGTAGGCTACAAACGTCATTTCACGCAATTCATAGACTGGGGATGCGCTCTGAAAAATTCTTTGATTTTTTTTACTTCAAAACGGGTTTCAAGAAAAATAGGGTTGAAGAGCTAAAATGTTGGGACTCCGCCCCGTTTCCGACGGACAAAAGAATCTTGTTGCAATCAATAGCCCGTATTTGAATAAAAGCGCGTGCCGGACGACTCTAGGTCATATCGGGGTATTACGGCCGAGTCTTTTGTTCGAAATGCGTTTACAACGATTCTATGCCGAAATACGCGTTTCATGATAATCTGAGATACTTTTCGCTTTAAAAAGGGTTTCAGGCCATTCAAGGGCAAGGAACGCATTGCACGAGCTTCAGGGATGTTTGGGTCTGAAAAACGTTCTTCGGGTAGTTCGTAATCTATTTTATTATGAAACCTCGTTCGATGTGAGTCTAGGAAAACACTGGCTCCAAGCCGCATTTCACAAAGTCCACGGTTGAAGGAAACGCTCTAAGAATTCCGGGGAATTCTTTTTCCTCTAAGATGGGATTCGGGCAAATTTGAACTTGAGAACTTATCTCGCGGGGTCTGGTGCCGTTGTTGAATGAGAGCCGTATTTGTTGTAATCAATAGACTACGTTTTGATAAAAACGCGTCATGGATGATTCTAGCGCATTTCTGGGGGGGCGTTGTTGTCTCCACTTTTGGTTTGAAATGCATTTCATACGATTCTGGGCCGAAATACACATTTTATGATATTTTGAGCAACGTTTTGCTTTAAAATAAGTTTCATGAGATTCTAGGGTTAGGAAAGAAATGCGAGGGTTCAAGGTTTTGTAAGACTGAATCCCGTCCTTCGGACAGTTTGTTTGGAATTTTTTGGCGGCACTCGGAAAATGTAGGTTGTAAACCGCGTCTCAGGCAACTCGTGGTTGGATGATGCGCTCTGAAAAATACAGTAATTTTTTTATCTTTCGTTTTTATTTTTTTTTCAAGAATATGTTAGTTCTTCCAGTTCTCAAACAATACTGTACAGAAAAGGAAGTCTCCCATATGGATGATGATTTCAAAGGGGCATACCCTCTAATTACAAACGAGAAATATAAAGCAATAAATAAATACTATCCAAATTATTCTTTTTTTTTTTTTTTTTTTGAAGAGTAAGCGAGTTCTTCATTTTCTCAAAAGTAAAGAATAGAATACAAAGAGGAAACCGATCATCAAAACAGATGAAAGATTTGAAAGGGGCATACCCCTTACAACAGAAAGCAAACTAGCAAAAAACTTGCCCACAGCCCGGGCAGCAAGCTAAAGCTCAACTAAATTAAAAAGAAAATCCATTTCCAGTGCATTGATTCGAATAGGGGGAGCTCGATGACGGATAACCTTTTTACTGAACCGAATTGTGAGAGGATGTAAAGTAGAGAACTGAATGTCTTCAAAACACTGAATGCTGGACACGATCTTTCGCACTTTAAATCTCGCGATCCATGGAGACTGTGATGGACAACGCATACCGTGGAGGAGAGCTGAATCTGCTTCAAGGGAAAGTCGTTGAACCATATGTGGAATGATCTCCATAACGTTCAACGCGGCCCCATAGTAATCGAGGGAAGATTCAATGGCACCATACAGTGGTTGACATACATCACTCCAAAGGAGACCCACTGCCATGTTTCTGATTGTACAAATGGAAAATCTCCACCCTGGATGAACAACGGGCACAACATAGGAGTGGAAGTGCTGCCCGCGTAGGGGAAGATTCCAATGGCTGGAAATACCATCAGGTAAGGTAATTCCGAGATGTAAAATGCGAGTTTGGATTGTGTTAAGAACGAGATGCACCACATTCATAGCTGATTGAGTCTGCAATCTGAAGATGCGCCAATTCCTTTCACGCCGTATATGCCACACAAATGCAGAAAAAAGAAGTTTACCCAGAGTTTGTAGTCCTGCGCGATTAGGATTGAGCCGGAGTGTAATTGACTCCACTAAATCAGTACCTGAATCACACTCATTGGGAGGAAGATTAATCGTTTGAAGAAGCAAATTCCACACTAGTTGACAAAATGGGCACGTGATAAACAGGGGCTGTCTCCCAAGTACAATCACATAGTACACAGCAAGAGTCGCAAGAAACATTCCTCTCCAAGAGGAAATCCTTTGTTTTCAGTTTGCCCCTGAGGAGCATCCGAGCACAGATTGAGTGCTTTTTTATACAGCCCGGAAACCATACCAACGCACTCTAGTGCAGGTGTTGGCTGGTCAAATTTTTTGGCAAATGATATGCAGATTTAAGAGTGAAGCAACCAGTCTCTTCGAGGGTCCAAACAATCTCATCATCAAAAGCTGAACAAGGCCTTGCTTCCAAAGGGATTTTGGTAAGTATGTCCATTAGATCTTGAGAAGTTGGTTGTGGGAATTGCCAGCCCCCATTGGCTTTGAAATGATGAACATATAGATTAGCCCCCATCCCTAGATCATATATCGGTCACCATAGCAATCCTTCAAACGACCTTCCCGTAGCCAAGGGTCATTCCAGAACTTTGTTTGATGACCATTTCCAATCAAATATTTGACATGAGGTAATGCCATTTTACGAAGAGCCAGGATACCCTTCCGACCCCAAGAAGCGTCCTTTGGACTGGGGACATCCCAGAAAGAGCTCCCACGAAGGCAATTTGCATGAATCAAAAAATTCCAACAAGTCGGTTTTTTTTTATTTTTATTTTTGAAGAATAAGTTAGTTCTTCATTTGCAAGCGAAAAAGAATAGAATACAAGATGAAGTCCTCTCATCGAAACAGATGAAAGAGATTTCAAAGGGGATAATCCCTTTCAACAGAAAGGACCCTAGCAAAAAACTGGCCCACAGCCCGGGCGGCAAGCTAAAACTCAACAGAATGAAAAAGAAAATTCATTTCCAGTGCATTGATTCGAAGAAGAGGAACTCTATGACGGATAACCTTTTTACTAAACCGAATTGTGAAAGGATGTAAAGTAGAGAACCGAATCTCTTCGAACTGCTCCATGCTTGACACTATCTTTCGGACTTTAAATCTCTCAATCCGTGGAGAATGTCATCGACAGCGCATAATGTGGAGGAGAGCTGAATCTACTTCAACGGAAAGTCGCTGAACCAAATGTGGAATGAACCTGTAGGCTACAAACGTCATTTCACGCAATTCATAGACTGGGGATGCGCTCTGAAAAATTCTTTGATTTTTTTTACTTCAAAACGGGTTTCAAGAAAAATAGGGTTGAAGAGCTAAAATGTTGGGACTCCGCCCCGTTTCCGACGGACAAAAGAATCTTGTTGCAATCAATAGCCCGTATTTGAATAAAAGCGCGTGCCGGACGACTCTAGGTCATATCGGGGTATTACGGCCGAGTCTTTTGTTCGAAATGCGTTTACAACGATTCTATGCCGAAATACGCGTTTCATGATAATCTGAGATACTTTTCGCTTTAAAAAGGGTTTCAGGCCATTCAAGGGCAAGGAACGCATTGCACGAGCTTCAGGGATGTTTGGGTCTGAAAAACGTTCTTCGGGTAGTTCGTAATCTATTTTATTATGAAACCTCGTTCGATGTGAGTCTAGGAAAACACTGGCTCCAAGCCGCATTTCACAAAGTCCACGGTTGAAGGAAACGCTCTAAGAATTCCGGGGAATTCTTTTTCCTCTAAGATGGGATTCGGGCAAATTTGAACTTGAGAACTTATCTCGCGGGGTCTGGTGCCGTTGTTGAATGAGAGCCGTATTTGTTGTAATCAATAGACTACGTTTTGATAAAAACGCGTCATGGATGATTCTAGCGCATTTCTGGGGGGGCGTTGTTGTCTCCACTTTTGGTTTGAAATGCATTTCATACGATTCTGGGCCGAAATACACATTTTATGATATTTTGAGCAACGTTTTGCTTTAAAATAAGTTTCATGAGATTCTAGGGTTAGGAAAGAAATGCGAGGGTTCAAGGTTTTGTAAGACTGAATCCCGTCCTTCGGACAGTTTGTTTGGAATTTTTTGGCGGCACTCGGAAAATGTAGGTTGTAAACCGCGTCTCAGGCAACTCGTGGTTGGATGATGCGCTCTGAAAAATACAGTAATTTTTTTATCTTTCGTTTTTATTTTTTTTTCAAGAATATGTTAGTTCTTCCAGTTCTCAAACAATACTGTACAGAAAAGGAAGTCTCCCATATGGATGATGATTTCAAAGGGGCATACCCTCTAATTACAAACGAGAAATATAAAGCAATAAATAAATACTATCCAAATTATTCTTTTTTTTTTTTTTTTTTTGAAGAGTAAGCGAGTTCTTCATTTTCTCAAAAGTAAAGAATAGAATACAAAGAGGAAACCGATCATCAAAACAGATGAAAGATTTGAAAGGGGCATACCCCTTACAACAGAAAGCAAACTAGCAAAAAACTTGCCCACAGCCCGGGCAGCAAGCTAAAGCTCAACTAAATTAAAAAGAAAATCCATTTCCAGTGCATTGATTCGAATAGGGGGAGCTCGATGACGGATAACCTTTTTACTGAACCGAATTGTGAGAGGATGTAAAGTAGAGAACTGAATGTCTTCAAAACACTGAATGCTGGACACGATCTTTCGCACTTTAAATCTCGCGATCCATGGAGACTGTGATGGACAACGCATACCGTGGAGGAGAGCTGAATCTGCTTCAAGGGAAAGTCGTTGAACCATATGTGGAATGATCTCCATAACGTTCAACGCGGCCCCATAGTAATCGAGGGAAGATTCAATGGCACCATACAGTGGTTGACATACATCACTCCAAAGGAGACCCACTGCCATGTTTCTGATTGTACAAATGGAAAATCTCCACCCTGGATGAACAACGGGCACAACATAGGAGTGGAAGTGCTGCCCGCGTAGGGGAAGATTCCAATGGCTGGAAATACCATCAGGTAAGGTAATTCCGAGATGTAAAATGCGAGTTTGGATTGTGTTAAGAACGAGATGCACCACATTCATAGCTGATTGAGTCTGCAATCTGAAGATGCGCCAATTCCTTTCACGCCGTATATGCCACACAAATGCAGAAAAAAGAAGTTTACCCAGAGTTTGTAGTCCTGCGCGATTAGGCCTTCTTCGGCATCTGTAGATCGAGAAAGGTATCAGCATTTACTTTCTCTTCTATCTATATTTCTGGGGTTCTTTATTCCAATCATCTGCTTTCTGGGTTCTTTGTATTTTGAACTCTTATTAGCATTTTTATCAGTTTTTGTTGTGGGTTCATTGGTGGGTCTTGTTTCTGAGTTCTAGGTTTGTGGTTGAATTGATATGGGTTAGATATTTCCTTTGCTTTGTGTAATATTTGAGTGCATTGATTTAGTGAAGTACACTGTTTGTGTTGATGTTTGAGTATTAATTGGTGGCTTTGGTTTCCAAGTCCAAGTGGGTCAATGTGGATTGTTGGTGTGTGCATGTTCCCTCTTGTCTTGCCTATGTTTAATACATCTAGAGCATTGAATATTTATTTATTTATTTCCTAATGAAATTAGTGTCTAGTATTATTTCTGCTCCTGATGTGTATGAAAACAGTGCATATGGATTTGGAATCTTCTGTTATGTGAGATTTGCTGCATTTAAATATAGTCTTGATCAAGCATCCTTTGAGTGCTGCATATTCTTGCATGTGCATGTTGGTGATTCTCCTCAGTGTTTAGGATGATAGATCTCCCCTCCCCCTCCCCCCCCCCCCCCACCCACCCACACACACACACACTCCCCTCCTTTTTCCCTCTTTTGAGGGCTACATGTACCAAGAAATGCGTATTTTTTGGTTATCCATATCTTGCATTGCCAATGTGGCTGTAGCCATATCATTGGATCATCATAGAAGAAAATTGGTCGGTTGTTGCTATTGTTTTCTAGACAACCTGCTTACCAAGCTTCTGACATTTCTTGTATCATTTTCTATGAGATGCACAAAACACATGCGTAGTTATACATGGGTAATGTCAAAAGTGCTAGAACACTTGGCCAATAAAAAGTTAAATTGAAAAAAATTCCGGTCCAAGTACTTAAAAAGGTTGGTTGCTAATAAATTTGCTGCATTTAAATATTCTTGATCAAGCATGCCCTGAGTGCTGCATATTTATTATTCTTGCATATGCATGTTGGCGATTCTCTTCAGTGTTTTGGATGATAATGCTTCCCCACCTCCTTCTTTCCTCTTTTGAAGGCTACATGTACCAAGAAATGGGCCTTTTTTGGTTACCCATATCTTGCATTGCCAGTATGGCTGTAGCCATATCATTGGATCATCTCAAAAGAAAACTGGTCGGTTGTTGCTATTGTTTTCTAGACAACCCGCTTACCAAGCTTTTGACATTTCTAATATCCTTTTCTATGAGATGCACAAAACACATGAGAAGGGGAGAAAGAGGAATGGCTTTGGTTTTGCCCTTTCAGGAAAACCTTCCCGCACATGGAGGAAAAATGGGACCTGAGGTTCTCACTTTTCCAGTCATCTTCCAGGCAATCTCTACTAATCCTTTAGAGATTGCATCTATGGGTGTCTACATGTACTTTTGTCTTTCTAATCTTTCTTATTTGGTGGTGGTATTACTGCATCAATTCTAACATCAACCAATATTTCGATTTGTCATTGTGCGATGTCATAAGGTGTTGGTGATATCCTTTCCAGGAAAGGGCCCATTTACTTTTGAAGTTACATCTTTCCCAATTTGGTGTCATTGTGGATGGAGAGAAATGATAGAATGTTAATAGAGAAAAGAGCGATGCTCACTCAACGCCTGTGATTTTAAAGACTGACAGCAGTTGTGTAGAATGATATACTAGGAAATTCTTTTAGGGGGAATAGTCATAGACATTGCTTATTCCAGCCTTGCTGGAAGGCGAGGTTCCAATGTTGCGTAAGTATTAGCTACTTGGGAAGCAGTAAGAATCTTTAGTTACTCTTTCTTAGGGAGTTTAGTAGTTAAATGTGAATCTAACATTATTTAGTTGGGTTTCAAAAGAATCTTGTAGTCTGACGTGATTACAGTTTCTTTTGAACAACTTTTATGAACAACTTGAGCAGAGCTGATGAGGTTGCAGAATTTTTTTTGCTAAAGTAGGAAAGGATATAATTGAAATGCTTGTAGGACCCATGTTGTAACTTTTTCATTATTTTATTTTTGCTTTTGTTTGCTTTGCATTGTCTGTTTGTATATTTATTCTATTTGATGGAAAGGCTTTTGTTTCTGTTTCGGAAAAATAAAAGAAATATTTATTATTTTCTTTCCTCATTGCAAATTTCTATAGTTGCGGCAAAAAAAAAAAATTATGAAAAACTAATGGGGTTTCCTTTGGAATGGAGAGAGGGATGATGAGAAATTACATTTGCTAAAACAGAAGGCTATGATGTTTCTACTTTGAAATGGTGCTGTTGGGATGGATATTATAGAGGATAGCAAAATAGTGGTGTGTAAAGTTAGAACTTCATTGGAATAAAAATTCATTGTTTCATGATATGGTGGATAATAGAGGTTAAGATATGGGCAAGCTAGGCATGTGGAGGTGGGGTTGGTTGTTAGGGTGGGGTTGGTGGGCATGTGGAGGTGGGGTGGGGTTGGTTGTTAGGGAATCAATGAATCATGGATGGTAGTTTCTGTGGCAGATCCACAGTATGGTGAAGCTACTGTGAAAGAAAATATAAAGAACTTGTTTGTTTCAGCTGTAAAAGAAAGAAAATATTATTAAAGATTGTATAGTGATCATTGTCATCTTTGCTTGATCCATCCGTCTTGGGCTTTTCAATGCATTCTACTCATAAAAGCAAAGGCTATGACACTTTATCCTTTATCATTCAAAACCTTGGTGCACGACAGTAATGTCTCATTTATGTTGGGAATCCCTTATCCTTTACTCTAGTGGCTACATACGTACATATTATATATATATATAGAGAGAGAGGGTACTATAAGTGCTACATGTACCAAGAGGTGGGTATTTTTTGGTTATCCAAATCTTGCATTGCCAAAGCGGCTGTAGCTATATCAATGTGGAAGGAAACCGGTTGGTTGGTCCGCATAGGAGAAAGCTCACTCTTGACCACCTTAAAGAATGAAGAATAGCACCATTCAAAATGAGAAAAAATAAATGAAGAAACAAGTATGAAGAATAGTTTGTCTTTTATTATGCTGAGCCATTAGTTGTCCCTAAGCTTGGTATGGCATAGGCTTTGGGGCCCACTTGGGAGCATTTCGAGTATGGGAATGGGGGCTTGAAACGTCATCATAAGTCCTGCGGCACTCCTGCCTTTGTGCTATAAAAAAGAATGAGAGGTGGTGGATGTGGTATTATCATTATTGTTATTATTATTATTATTTTGGGGTGGGGGGCTGGGTTTGGGTTCCACATCTGATCAAGGACGTTATAGTTTTGAAGGCCTTGTAAGTTGGTCAAATACTTCCATGGAGTTTGGAGAGTGAAATTTGTGCTGGTATAGGCATGGGAGGTAGGAGTTAGGCTCCACAAGCCTTGTCGTTCCTTCACTGCATCCCCCACATATTGTTAGAAACTCTGTTTCATTTGCACTTTACTTTTGGTCGTTGTGGAGGAATTGTTCGAGGGTTTTACTTCCATGGAGTTTGGATGAGTGAAATTTGTGCTGGTATAGCATGGGAAGTAGGAGTTAGGATCCACAAGCCTTGCCGTTCCTTCACTGCATCCCCCACATATTGTTAGAAACTCTGTTTCATTTGCACTTTACTTTTGGTCTTTGTGAAATGAATGTGTATAGTTGCAGTATCACTAAAAAAATGGAGGTTTTTCTTTGGTTCGGTAGAGGGCTGATTCGGATCGGAAATTAAATTGGGTCAGGATTAAGATTGAACTGGCTAATGTAGTAAGTTTGTCACAAATAATTTTGAGAAATGAAGTGTTGACAACGTGCAGCTTCTCTCTGTATATAGTAGGCAATCTGAGCATTTTCGTGTAGGCTGATTGAGTCTGATGACACAAATAAATTGAATGTGCTAACGGCTTCATTTATCCATTTTTATGTTTTTCATATACCTTTTTATTTCTTTTCATCACTAAATCTCGTCGTTTAACTTTGATTGGGCATATCTATTCCATCTCCTTGTATGGATCATAATTTTTTTCCACTTGCTGTCGTTTGTCAAAGTTATAGATTTTTTAAAGTCTGATTATGTCATTTAAATGCTATAACTTGACCTAATATTTGGCTTAAAGAAATGATAATGACAATTTCTACCCGCTCTTTGAAAAGGATCCTTTGCATTGCTACTTGTATTCTAATAGTGTTCTTTTTTTCTTTCTTTTTTTTGCAGATTGGTTCAGGATTTTATTGTGCTGGCTGCGGACTCTTAGGGATTAAAAGCTTTTTTATTTTGATCACAAACATTTGTGGATGATAGAGATTTTTGGAAATGATAAAGTAGTAATATTTGTGTATTTTAGAGATTTGTGGGCTTATTTTGGTTTATGGATGTGGGATATTTGGTTGTGGATGTTATTTTCGATTTAATGATGAAGGGTCGTGCATCAAGTTTGTTGGTTTGAAAATTATTCAGATTTTTATTTGTGGTATACAGGGAGAAATGAAAATTTAATTTGAAAAAAGTAATATTAAGCTTTCCAGATGCACTAGCGTGCGTTGTGAAAAAGAAAATGTATTACAACATTTACCAACGCAATTTGTGCGTCGGTGAAGTTGTATTTCCCAATACGTTGCCCAAAGATATACCGCATTCCCAATGCATTGGTAGCGTCGGCTATGCATTTGTAGCGTTGGCTTTTTCATGCATTCCTAACGCATTGGTAGCGTCGGCTATTTCATGAATTCCCAACGCTTCATCATCGTCGCCCATCACCATGAATTCCCAACGCACTACGAGCATCGGCCATTACCATAAATTTGCGTCGGCCAGTACCATGAATTCCCGACGCACTGCCAGCGTCAGCCATTACCATAAATTATCGACGCACGGCCAGCGTCGGCCATTACCGTGAATTCCTGACGCACTGCCAGTGTCGGCCAATACTAGGAACTCCCGATGCACTGTCAGCGTCGACATTTATTTTGCTGACGCTGGTAATGTGTTGGCAAATATGGCTTTCGAATAAGGAAGATTGGACTTTTGCCGACGCACATCTCTTTGCCGACGAATTGGCCGACGCTGCAGTGCATTGGTAATTCTATAGGCATCTGCCGACGCAGTTAAAATAGCGTCGGCTATGGATTTGGCTACACATAGTTGCCGACGCGGGACCGATGCACTGAAATGTGTCGGGAAATCCTTTCCCGACGCAAAACCTACTTTTCCAGACGTGGCAACTGCGTTGGCAAAACTGTATTTTGTTGTAGTGCACATCGTAAACCAAGAGAACGAATAGGAACACCCCGAAACGCCCAAGAATCATCCAACACGTGTTTTTATCCAAATATAGGTTATTGAAGGCATGGGATGCATTTTTCATACGGAAATGGGGCGGAATCCCTCGAGATTAGTTCTTAAGCACTAATTTGCCTAAAACCTGTTTTAAAGAAAAAAATCACAGTATTTTCCAAAGAGCGTCGTTCAACCGCTAGTTTCGTGAGACAAGGTTTACAACCTACATTTTCCCAAAGGCGCCTAAAATTCCAAAAAACTGTCCGAACGACGGGATTCAATCTTAAAAAACTATAAATCCCACGCATTTCTTTCCTTACCCTAGAATCCCGTGAAACTCATTTTAAAGTAAAACGTAGCTCAAAATATCTTAAAATGCGGTTTTTCAACCTAGAATCGTATGAAAAGCATTTCGAAGAAAAACTGCATACAGTAACCCCCTGCATGCCGTAGAATCATCCATGAAGCATTTTTATCAAAATATAGGCCATTGATTGCAAGAAATATGGGTTTCATTCGAAAACGGCTTTGAGAATAGTCTTAAAGGACACGAGATTACCAGAAATTCCCCGAGCGTTGCCTTGAACCATGGACTTCATGAAATGCAGTTTAGAGCCAATGTTTTCCTAGACTCACATCGACGAGGTTTCGTTATAACATAGATTAGGAACTGCCTGAAGCACGTTTTTAAAACCCAAACAACCCTGAAGCCCGTGCAATGTGTTCCTTACCCTTGAATCGCCTGAAACCCTTTTTAAAGCGAAAAGTATCTCAGATTATCATGAAATGCATATTTCGGCATAGAATCCTTGTAAACGCATTTCGAAGCAAAAGACTCGACCGTAATACCCTAAAATGACCTATAGTCATCCGGCACGCGCTTTTATTCAAATACGGGCAGTTGATTGCACAAGATTCTTTTGTCAGTCAGAAATGTGGCAGAGTCCCAACATATTAGCTCTTCAACCCTATTTTTCCTGAAACCCGTTTAAAAGTAAAAGACATCAAAGAATTTTTCAGAGCGCGTCTCGAATCTATGAATTGGGTGAAATGAGGTCTGTAGCCTACAGGTTTGCAGATCTGCCTAGAATTAGGAACAAATTGCCCGAAACATGAGTCTCGTTCTTAAAGGACCTCGAAACCCCTGCAATGCATTCCTAACCGCATAATATCCTAAAATGTGTTTTTCAACCTAGAATCGTATGAGACACATCGCAAACCAAGAGACTAAATAAGAACACCCCAAAACGCCCAAGAATCATCCAACACATGTTTTTATCCAAATATAGGCTATTGAAGGCACGGGATACATTTTTCATACGGAAACGGGGCGGAATACCACAAAATTAGTTCTTAAGCACTGATTTTCCTGAAACTCATTTTATAAAAAAAAATCACCATATTTTCCAAAGAGCGTCGTTTGACTGCTAGTTTCGTGAGACGAGGTTTACAACCTAGATTTTCCTGAAACCCGTTTTAAAGTAAAAGACATCAAAGAATTTTTCAAAGCTCGTCTCCAAACTATGGCTTGCATGAAATGAGGGTTTTAGCTTACAGTTTCGCAGATCCGCCTAGAATCATGAACGAACTGCAAACACGGGTCTCGGTCTTAACCAAACTTTTAACCCGTGCAACGCGTTCCTAACAACAGAATCGCTCGAAACACATTTGTAAGCAAAACGTGTCTCATAATATCCCGAAATGTGTTTTTCGACCTAGAATCGTACCAAACACATCACAAACCAAGAGACCGAATATGAACACCCCGAAATGCCCAAGAATCATCTAACACATGTTTTTTCCAAAATATAGGCTATTGAAGGCACGGGATAGGTTTTTCATACGGAAACGGAGCTAAATCTCTCGAGATTAGTTCTTAAGCACTAATTTGCCTGAAACTCGTTTTATAGAAAAAAAATCACTGTATTTTTCAAAGAGCGTTGTTCGACCGCTAGTTTCGTGAGATGAGGTTTACAACCTATATTTTCCCAGGGGCGCCTAAAATTCCAAAAAACTATCCAAATGATGGGATTCAGTCTTAGAAAACCATAAATCCCACGCATTTCTTTCCTTACCCTAGAATCTCGTAATACTCATTTTAAAGCAAAACATAGCTCGAAATATCTTAAAATGTGGTTTTTCAACCTAGAATCGTATGAAAAGAATTTCAAAGCGGAATGGGGGATATGATTTGCTTGTTGCTCTGGCTGTGGGGGATATGAAAAGAATTCCAATGTGGAAGTAGGCCTATTATGGAGAAATGGATTTGCTTGTTGCCCGGGATGTGGGGGATATGATTAAAAATTTTGTTAGCTGATTTCATTTATTTGATTGTATTAATGGGGTATGCCCCATTTGGTTTTTCTAAGGCCAATGACTAGCTTAGATTTCCTTCTTTATGTATATTACTCCTTTAGAAGAAATGAAGAACTAACTTACTCTTTAAAATAAAAATAAAAAAGAATTTCAAAGAAAAACTGCATACAGTAACCCCCTGAAATGCCCTAAAATCATCCATAAAGTGTTTTTATCAAAATATAGGCCATTGATTGCAAGAAATATGGGTTTCATTCGGAAACGACTTTGAGAATCGTCTTAAAGGACACAGGATTCCCATAAATTTCTCGAGCGCTGGCTTGAACCAAGGATTTCATGAAATGCGGTTTGGAGCCAATGTTTTCCTAGACTCACATAGAATGAGGTTTCATAATAAAATAGATTAGGAACTGCCTGAAGCACGTTTTTCCGACCCAAACAACCCTAAAGCCCACGTAATAAGTTCCTTACCCTTGAATCGCCTGGAACCTTTTTTAAAGCAAAAAGTATCTCAAATTATCATGAAATGCGTATTTTGGCATACAATCATCGTAAACGCATTTAGAACCAAAAGACTCGACCGTAATACCCTAATATGACTTAGAGTCATCCGGCACATGCTTTTATCCAAATACGGGGTACTGATTGCACAAGATTAACAGGGTTGAATCCCACGAGATTAGTTCCTAAGCACCAAGTTGCCTAAAACCATTTTAAAGATAAAAAAAATTACCGTATTTTTCAAAGCGGATCAACCAACCGCGAGTTGCGTGAGACGCGGTTTACAATCTACATTTTTCGAGAGCCGCCTAAAATTCTAAACAAACTGTCCGAAGGACGGGATTCAATCTTAAAAAACCTTGAACCCACGCAATTCTTTCCTAACCCTAGAATCTCGTGAAACTTATTTTAAAGAAAAACATAGCTCAGAATATCTTAAAATGCGTATTTCAGCCTAGAATCGTATGAAATGCATTTCAAACCAAAAGTGCAGACAACGCCCCCCAGAAATGCGCTAGAATCATCCATGACGCGTTTTTATCACAATATAGGCTATTGATTGCAAGAAATACGGGTC
Organism: Persea americana; assembly: GCA_029852735.1. Lineage (NCBI taxonomy): Eukaryota > Viridiplantae > Streptophyta > Magnoliopsida > Laurales > Lauraceae > Persea > Persea americana. The sequence goes on from CM056817.1 coordinate 25,899,769, forward strand.
TCATTCAACAACGGCACAAAACCCCATGAGATTAGTTCTCAAGTTCGAATTTGCCCGAATCTCATCTTAAAGGAAAAAGAATTCCCCGGACATCTTAGAGCCCTTCCTTCAACCGTGGACTTCGTGAAATGAGGTTTGGAGCCAGTGTTTTCCTAGACTCACATCGAACGAGGTTTCGTAATAAAATTGATTAGGAACTGCCCGAAACACGTTTTTCAGACCCAAACAACCCTGAAGCCCGTGCAATGCGTTCCTTACCCTTAAATCGCCAGAAACCCTTTTTAAAGCGAAAAGTATCTCAGATTATCATGAAATACGTATTTTGGCATAGAATCGTTGTAAACGCATTTCAAAGCAAAAGACTCGACCGTAATACCCTGATATGACATAGAGTCATCTGGCACGCGCTTTTATTCAAATACGGGCGGTTGATTGCATAAGATTCTTTTGTTAGTCAGAAACATGGCAGAGTCCCAACAGATTAGCTCTTCAGCCCTATTTTTCCTAAAACCCATTTTAAAGTAAAAGGCATCAAAGAATTTTTCAGAGCACATCTTCAATCTATGAATTGAGTGAAATGAGGTTTGTAGCCTACACGTTTGCCGATCCGCCTAGAATTACGAACGAACTGCCCGAAACACAGGTCTCGTTCTTAAAAGACCTTAAAACCCCTGCAATGTGTTCCTAACCGCAGAATCGCTCAAAACACATTTGTAAGAAAAACATGTCTCAAAATATCCTAAAATGTGCTTTTCAACCTAGAATTGTATGAAACACATCGCAAACCAAGAGACCAAATAAGAACAACCCGAAACGCACAAGAATCATCATCCAACATGTGTTTTTATCAAAATATAGTCTATTGAAGGCATGGTATACATTTTTCATACGGAAACAAGGTGGAATCCCACGAAATTAGTTCTTAAGCACTGATTTTACATTTTTAGAAGAAATGAAGAACTAACTTACTCTTCAAAAAAAGAAATTCCTGAAATCCGTTTTAAAGTAAAAAAACAATTACCATCTTTTCCAAAGCACGTCTTTCAACCGCGAGTTTCGTGCGCGGTTTACAACCTACATTTTCCCAGAGGCGCCTAAAATTCCAAACAAACTGTCCATAGGACCGAATTCAGTCTTAGAAAACCATGAATCCCACGGTTTTCTTTCCTAACCCTAGAATCCTGTGAAACTTATTTTAAAGAAAAATGTGGCTCGGAATATCTTAAAATACGTATTTCATCCTAGAATCATATGAAAAGCATTTCAAAGAAAAACTGCAAACGTTAACCCCCTGAAATACCCCAGAATCATCCATGAAGCGTTCTTATCAAAATATGCATCCAACCCTCTTGTCCCTGAGATTTGGTTCAGGAATGTGAGTTTTAAGAATATCTAAAGTATCCTTATCAATACTAAAAAGATATTAAAGCTCTCTTATCCCTTTTTCGGTTTGGGTTTATGAGGTCCTTACGTAGTAGATCCCATGGAGATTTGAGACATTGATTTTCTAAGCTCCTTTTCACAAAGGGATCCAACTGCTATTCCAAATAGAAATTCTATCCCCCAATACCGACCGTCCGACTTAGCTTGGAATTGATGAATTTTAGAGTCTCCACAAAGCTAAGATGGATTTTATAATTGGACTCTAAATGAGATCTAAAATTCATCATTTCCAAGCTAAGATGGATTTTAGAGCCTCCGTAAATTTAACTATGTATTTAATTCCTATGTATTTTAATGCAAACATATACTTAAAGTGAATTATAATGGATACACGTGCAAGCTACAAGTTAAGAGTTCAAGTCAGTTCTTTTTATTAAAAAAGAACTATGGTCAATTGAAAAGTGTTTAACACAAAAGTAGGGCCTATTAGAATTATTTTTAAAATATGATTATTTACAAATAACTTTTGTAGATGATTTTCTAAAATTAAAATAGAAGTTATGATGTCTGAAAGTAAACCATTTATTTATGATCTTGATCTACAAATGCAATGGGTGATGTTCGATCAATTTGGCCTATGAATAAAGCGGTCATCTAACTCGAAGACCTTACCCGTCTACGAATCAAGTTGGACCCATCGACCTAATCTATTAAGCATGAGGTTGAGTTAGTGGGTCATAGAACAAAATCTGGATCAAATTAGACTGTGACCAAGTTCATACCCAAAAACCTAAAAGTATTGTGTTAGGTTCAGGCTGGGTTAGAAGGTCCAGTCAAGAGCTGCTACTCAGTCTACAGTTCTAGAGTCTCATTTAATACTTGAAAATGGAATTGCCCAGTGCGAAGCACTTTTCCAGGGAACACTCCATCATGGTGTCGGATGTGAATTTCGACCCTGCAAAAGGAACGACATGGCTCGGGAAATCTCTATTCATCTATATAAGTTGTTTAAAATTTACATAAAAAATGAGGATTCCGACTACCCTCAAAATCGACGGATCACCATCGCCAGCTACAGTACGGCCGTAACACCTTTCTTTAACGAAAGTCGAAAAAATATGGGGAGAAAAATAATAAGGTGGGTTCTTCTTCTCATCTAATGTGATGCCGGCAACACACGCCGATTGTCCTGTCACGTTAATTTGGGTCTCTTTGGGTTTCTTGATATAGGGTCAATTCAAGGTCATGAATTAAAAGTCCAAATGAAGGCTGATCCTCACATAACATAATCATAGTATATCCAAGTAAAATAAAACAACCAAAATAAAGAAACTAAAAAGATGGGGAGGTGCCAAATATTTAAAAAGAGGATCGGCCCCGTTCCCGGGTGCCCCCTTCTAATCTATTGGCAAAATAGGGTTTAAAGGCTGATTTTTCAAACCAAAACGAGACTTTGAATTGTGATTTCTGTGTTTTCCGTGTGCGATACACGAGTGATAAAAGTGAAAGGCCAATGGGCCGTAATTGATTGGAGATGACCGATGGGCCGGTGTTTGTTTTAGAGTGGCTGATGGGCCACGATTGTTTAAAAGGGTGTGCGAAATCACTCATCTCATCTCATTATTCTCATTAATTCAATTTTTAGGAATCAGCACTTTATTCCCTTTTATCATTAAGCTCGATTAAATATTTGGCACCTGAGGTGGAGGAAGAAATAAAGGAAAAATCTTTTTGGGTTTATTTTGTTGGTTTTATAGTTTTTATGTCTTTTGATATTGGGCTAGAAGGGCCTAACTAAGGGATTTTACTTAGATTTACGTGATTAATGCTTTATTACTGATCATCGGATTAACCCTAACCTAAAGTCCTAGACCGCCCAAATCAGCTCTCCTAGTCCCCTAATGGAACAGGAAAAGTGGTGGAACAAAGCCTAATGCTCTAAGCTACCTAACTAGGTAATCCGATCTAAACCTAGGGTATGAATAGCCTAAGTCTGATAGTTCAGTGCCTGAGTGGCTGATTGGATAAGGTTTATGTTGGTTTGGATTGTTTTAAGTTGAAGGTTGATTAAGAAGTGGATTAGAGGTGTTTTAGGGTTTTAATTAATGTGTTTTTAAGTATTTTAAGGTTCTGGAATTTAAGGTTTTAATTTAATATTTTAAGATGGTGACGAAATCAGCGAAATGGGTCGGCAAAGGACTTGGGTGCACACACAATGGCACCTAGGTCACTCTGGTGACTTGGGTGCCACCGTACCAGGTTCTGTGTGGTTTGGCTAGTGATGATGGTATCGACCTGATTTCATAATACATGGAGTTTTTGCATAGTGTAAGTTTTTTGTTCTTGTGTTGTTTTAGGTTTTAGGCTGATGTATTTTAATAATTTTAAGTCCGGAGCTCGAAACACAACCAGAATTCACAACTCAAGTCTGACAAAGGAGCGCACCTGTGTGTCTGCCTAAGTGGTTCTATGCACTTGGGCACACCAGCAGGTCCGCCCAAGTTGTAATTTGATGCTCTTTTCATCCTCCGACTTTGGTTCGAGGTTCCGGATGGGTTTAAGTCAATTGAATTTTTAATTTCAGGGTTGTTATTGGTTCTATAGGGGTTCTGGGATGTTGATTTGGGTCGAGATCTGAAGTGAATAGGGATTCGGTGGTCCTGGGGCTAGAATGGGATTTGGGCGCACCTATGGTGGCGCCTAAGTGCTTATGGTTGACTTACGCACACCTATAGTGGCGCCCAAGTGATTGGTTCATGGGTTTTAGTTGTTCTCTGGGTTCGTTCACTTAAATTGGAAGTTTCGGGTGAACTCTGTCAATAAATTCCAAATACACAATTGGTTTTGAGTCTTTGGACCCTAAATATGGTAGCGGTAGGAGTTCGGGAGTCGAAATGCAACCAAAGCGCGTCCCGGGGTTTGACCAGGGAGTTAGACGCACCTGTGTGGGCGCCCAGGTGTGTTGCGTGACTTGGGCGCCACCACAAGTGTAAGTCTTCTAGGGGGCTACAAGTTCGATGGTTTTTAGGGTCTTTTTTTTTTTTTTTTGAAGAGTAAGTAGTTCTTCAATTTCTCAAAAATAAAATACAAAATGGGAACTTCCCAAGGGTTTTTTAGGGTATTTCTAAGTCGGTTTCGGGTATTCTAACTTGGGTCTTAAGCGAGGGATGCTTTTTATTCTCTGGATGTGATTTGTCTATCATTTTAATTAGGCTTTGATTAGGATCTTAATTAGGGATTGATAATTAGGGTTTGATTAGAGTTTGATTAGGGTCTTATTAGGGCTTTAAGGTTTGAATTTGGGGTCCTTAACTAGACTTTGTTGATTAGGGTTCAACTTAGTGTCTTGCCTAAATGTTTCAATTAAAGGTTGGAATTAAGGATTTTAATTAAGGTTTGAATTAAGGCTCCAATTATAGTTCTAATTAGAGGTTGATTAGATGTTTTAATTAGGTGTTTTAAATTTGTGTTTTAGATTAAGGTTGATTAAGTTCATTAATTTACTTAGGCACGAATAGAATAACCTAGGATCCTCTACTTAATGTCCACTCTTTTCTTTTTTTTTTAGATTTTTCTACTTCTTTTAATCTCTTTTTTTTTTTTTTTTTTGTTTTGTTCTCTTCTCTAATTACTAAAAAGCAAGACGAGAGAAGTATTTTATGATTTTATGATTCTTTTTTGTTCTCTGATGTATGTATTATGATGTATATGATATGCATAAGTGCATGTGGCATTTATGATGTGAGTGCATGCTTTGTAGTTTGATATTGGTTGACTTAGAAGTGCCTAAGCTATGTCTATGATGATGGAATGGAGTTCCTGGGGGGGGCTCTGGGGGATCATATGAAGTGTGTTTTTTCCCTTATAGGTGACAGGTTTTGTACTTGATGATTTTCAAGGGTCGAAAAAATAAGGGAGACTTTGGCGAAATCTTTCTAGCGTCTTGAAGTTTGTGCCTAAGTATAAGAGTTTCATGAAGGGAGCATCAGTCGTTCGGAGTTAATGAAGTGAGATTCATTTAATAAAAATTAAATAAGCACAGTTTCTCATTAGTCTAAACTTGATAAGCAACATAGAACTGGGTTCTCAAACAACAAGGAGTGCCTAAGTGTGTGACATTTGTGACCTTGGCAATTCTATGTTTTAAGGCATCCATAATATCAAGTATAGATAGGGAGGCATATGCTAACAATCATCATATTTTATCATGAAATCCCATTGCAAATATCGTCCATGGTATATAATAGTAGCCAAATTCAATCGACGACATCATACAGATAAGATCCATAATTTCCACCAATCATTATCATATTTCAAGTTATAAGGAGTTGTGCACAAAATAGTACTTGTGATGTGACCCTAAAAAGAACAAAAAAATGCCCCAGCATGAGGGGTGTTTTGAATATGACCGGGTTTGTTTTGCCCGCAAAGGTCTCAAAAAAAGCTTGTTGGCTTAGTATTTTTTGTCTCCCACATGGTTTGTCTGAAGCGAGATTTTTCTTTTCTCAGTAAAAATGTCAAGGGGTTTTAGCATTCAAGCTTTTTTTTCTAATTTAAATAACAAGATGGAAATGGGACCTTAGGGATATATTTTTCCTGCATCCAACCAAAAGTCATTAGTAATGAAAGCATGCATGAGGTGAGTGTGTGTAGGCTAGTGAGTGCTTGTGGCGATTGTGTATGCGATGAGGCCCAGACTGCGAAGCCATGTGAGATAAACATATATTCGTATGTGTATATATATATATAAATGCCCCAGCATAAGACTAATGTTTATTCTGGCCGGGTGAGAATGTGAAAGTGGATTTGCCTCTCAATCCATGATTGTCACCTTGGTGGCAACATAATCTTCCCTGACTATCCTTTGGAGGTCAAGCCCTCACAGGCCCCCTTTTGTAGCTGCTTAGTCTTTTTGGCTGAACTTTGGAGAGCACCTGACTGACTCCGGGGCTCATTCGTGAGTAGTGTTCCTGTGCAGGGTGGCGAGTCACCGTGCTTCCTTAGTGTTATGGTTTTCGACCACCTTCTGCTTGGTTTGCCTTACGAGTACCCATGTCATTCTAGTGATCCTAATTCTAATAGATCTTTTTTTTTTTTTTGTGGTAAAAGGGGTCGAAAGGAAAGGGGATCCTAGGGTAATAGCTTCTGAAGCATTAGCCATGGGGAGCATATCCATACCTCCTATGACCCCACCGTGGCCTCTTTTCTCTCTTTTTCGGTAATGGTTTCTGAAGCATTAGCCATGGGGAGCATACCCGTACCTCATCGTCTCCACCGTGGCTTCTCACTCTTTTTTTCTATTTTTTTTCCTTTTTTCTTTTTCTTTTTTTTTTTCTCTTTTCCATTTTTTTTTGGGCAAACAATTGGGAAGCTTTCATGACAACAAACCTTCACATTGAATGGCTTTGGCCATGCAGAAATTGTGTGGGGCAGACTCACTATTTTGTGTTTTTAAGTGCCAATGTGTGTTCGAGTTCTAGGTTTGATCAGAGTGCATCTCTTTGGTCCTCCTACGAGATTTCTACAACCGCGTCAAGGAGCAGGGAGGGTCATATTCTGCAAGAAGTAAGGAAGGGTTATATTGTGTACATTTTCAAGTACATAGCGCTCCATGGATCGGAGAGCTCTTCCTCTTCTGCATTTACTGGTTTATATGCATTATCAGAATATACTTCTTTAATTACATAAGGGCCTTCCCAATTGGGTCGTAACTTACCTCTGGGGTGCGGAAGCTGAGATGGAGTGATGCGTTTCAGCATGAGGTCGCCAACTTTGAATTTTCTTTCTTTGACATGTTTGTCATAGGCCCTTGCAATTCACTTCTGGTATACTTGTGCATGCTCTGCTGCTTTCATTCTTTTCTCATTAGGTAGATCTAGCTGAAGTAGCGACACTTCTTGCCCTTGGTCCTCTATCATATCTTCATCTAGCTGAATGCGCAGTGACGGGTGAAAAACTCCAAACGGAAGGACTGCTTCCATCTCGTAGGTCAAAGAACATGGGGTTTCACTAGTAGGAGTCTTTTATGGATGTTTGGTATGCCCACAATGCTTTGACCAAATGGTCTGGCCAGTCCCTACCCTTAGTGGTTTCCACAATCTTCTTAGTGATCTTCGGCAAGGTCGAGTTGGTTGCTTTAGCTTGACCATTGGCTTGAGGGAAATATGGGGTTGAACGATATAGTTCTATGTCATATTTTGTGCACAACTCGCTTATTTGTTGGGATGTAAATTGGGGACCATTATCTGTTATGAATACCTTGGGGATGCCAAATCAAGCTATTATGTTTTTCTTAATGAATTTGACCACTATATTAGCATTGATGTTGACATATGCCAAAGTTGTTATTAGTATGAATGCTTCTAATATAGCCAAACGAATCACCATCTTTGGTACTCACTAATTTATAAACATCCATCCATCATTAATAATAGTGGTTCCTAAGGCAGTCCTGGTTTTGAAGTAATGGGAAAAAACTCACAATCTGTCTCATTAATCTGACTTGTGACCTCTTCTAGTCTCGACTGTTCTACTAGAGGGATTTTGTACTATTCTAGCTCACCTATGCCTTTAATGATGATCAGAAAAAAAAATTTAAAAACAATTGTTTATACTTCCTTTTTTTTGGATTTTTTTTTTTTGGATTTTTATTTTTTTTTTGGATTTTTGGGGTTTTGTGATTTTTATGGTGTTTCTGGTTTTTTTTTTTTTTTTTTTTTTTTTTTTTTGTAATAATCCTAAGTAATACCTAATTTATGTAAGCTTGCTTGAATTTGCAGCCCTTCATTGGTATGATTCCCAGGGTCTGCCTAGCATGATTGTGATTTTCCATTGTCCGTGCTAGTGATGTGTTGCGCACCTTGAATATTTTGACTATTCGAAAACATGCGCGTTTAAGACCTCTCGACCTACGTGTTTCTATCCGTGGGTGTCTGGTATGGGCCTTATCATTTTGCTCTCTTCGGAATCGAGAGCGTTGAAACACCTTCGACCTCCGCCATTTGGGCCTTGGTCTGATGACAACACATTTTACTTTATTATTATATTTTCGTTGATCGCTTTGATGTGTTTTTTGTTGTTAAGATGTTAGGATAATGGATGTAGGCCATAAGGTTTTATTTTGGTCCATCCAGAAATGAGACCATTGAAATATTTTTGATGTCCGCCACGTAGGCCTTGGTCTCATATTAAAAGGTTTTATACAAGTCTCATTATCTTGATTTCTTTGATAATGTGGATATGTTCTCACTCGTTGATGCATTGAGATAAGGCTTTTATATTGGGGATCTTTAGTTTACTCTCGCCAAAAACAAGAGCGTTGAAATGTTTTAGACCTCCGCCACTTGGGCCTTGGCCTTAAAGAATTTAAACAATTAGTGGATTTGGAATCTTTAAAAGATGATTTTCTATTTTCACTTAATGATCTTTGGTCTTTTGTCTTCCTAATTGTTTGACCCTTATCTTTTGTGCAAACCTTGTGGTTTTCCCTTTTTCTTTGGGCTATAGGTTTTGTTGTAGTGCATCTGGCTTTCTTAAATCTAGTTCGTCCGTGTTTTGCTAGGTGTGATCTAAATTTTCTTTGTAACCTAGTAGACTTACATCGTGATAGTCTTTGAGCGAGGGTGTAAAGTTGGCATTTTGGTTGTGCCACTACTGGATGATCATGTGGGATAAGAATTTCTTCAGTCGTGTGGATTTTTGCATTGCTCTTTAGGACATTTGGAATCTTAGCTGGCACATTTGGGCAAATACCAGAAAGTTCTTCTATGGTCAAGTCTCAAAAGGTCTTTCCTAAAGCTTCAGGAGTGGTCTCATTCCTTTCATGAAGACTAATTGGATAACACTCTATTTGGCTTTCTAATTCGGGAATGATCTCTGCTGTTGTGCTTGGATTAAGCTATTTATGGGCAGGGTACCATTCTAGGTGAAGGATCGGAGTTGGATCAACTCTTGGCAGTTGTCTCTTCTCAAAGTATTCCATGTGATCTTGGCTCATAATTATTGGATTGGTTAAGGGCGGCACGGTAAACCTCTTAGAATACGCTGAAGTCTCAGTCTCGCATTTAAATGGGCCTTCATCAGGGCTAATAAAGGATTAGAATCTATCTCATTATGGAAGTTATGCTTGTCCTTTAAGATCGATTCAATCATGCCATTATCCTTTGATCTTCTAAGAGGGTTTGTCCCAATAGGTGATGGACCCAGCGTTTTCTCTTCTTCCGTCCCGGGGCTACTGGGGATCGGCGGAGAAAAAGCGAGCGTCAACATTTTTTTGTATGAGTATGCCAGATTTTCTACTCTACTTGGAATTTAGAAGTGGTGATCCGGAGATCCACCTTCACAAGTAGAAAATGAAATCAACTTTTTTCTAGTTTTTCATTGCACATATATTTAAGAAAAGAGACAAGATTTTTGCCGCGAAAGGCGATTTCATTTTGTTTGCCATGAAAGGCGGTTTTGCCGTAAAATGCGATTTTTGCCATGGAAGGTTATTTTGCCGTAAAAGGCGATTTACAAATCTCATCAAAATGTAAAGACAATAGTTGTGAGTTTTTTTCGTCTCTTTAGAAAATACACAATGCAACAAAAAGCAAGAAAATAAATTCTAAATTATCATAAAATTATGGGAACTCGTTCAGATTGACAGTCGTAAGTCATGTATGGACTTCGCCATCATCCTTCAGATGAGAACATAAAATGCTTTGATTCGCTTGGCTTGGCTTGGACCTCAGATTTTTAGAGGATAAAGACCAAGAGAAGGTCATATATCCAACAAAAAGTTGAGTAGACGGGCTGAAAAGTCGGGTCTAGCCATGTGGATAGAAAGTGAGGACCTTAGGGGGGTGGCCCCACAAGGGACTTCAGTCACCTTGTAGTGTTTGTTGTAGAGTCTCTTAGACGGAGGAGGGATTGTTACAGCAACTGTTGTAGAAGTTTTGGATTTTTCCAATTTTCTTTTGGACATTTTCTCTGGGTTTTTTCTGAATCTATTCTTCTTGGAATGACCCCCGCTTTTATAGGCTTTTGGTGGCCCTGAGGAGGGTTTATGAGCATTGATTACATTAATGCTCCATGATGGGAGGAGTTACATGTTTTTAATTCATGATTTTGTAATTCCTTTTTCTTGACTTTTGATTGGCCGATGGAGAAAAATGGACATTTAATCGCCTTTAAACTCCATGATGAGAGGAGTTACATGATTTAATGCCATGATTGCTTGAACTTGTAACTCTTTTTTCCTTGCTTCTGATTGGGCCCTCCAAAATAATGAGTTAATGACCGCATTAACTTTTCATAAACCGATTCATTTAACTGCATTTAGTGGTTGCCAGGGCGCTCAAAGAGTCGCGGGCCGCACCACATCTTTTGGAATTCTTCTTGCGATGATCGTTGATGGATCCACATGTTCTTGATGTCTGATGACCATGCAACTTCAGACATTAATTGACACTAGTGGGCCAGTGACATCTGTCCAGTTGATTTCTCGATCGATCAGGTAGAAAGTGTGCTTTCATGGTCGGTCGGTTGGTGATTTCGAAGCGTCCGATGATGATCCCATGATTTCGGCGGCAGATCCATGATGCTGATGAAGATCGAAGGATTTCATGCTCAAAAAATCAGATTTTTGGAAAACCACAGGGGCAAATCATCTCGAAAGGCGAAAAGGACCCAAAAAAGTGGGTTTTTGGGAGAAATCCAGCGACCCGAATTTCCATAGTCGCCGAGGATTTTTCCCCTTTTGGTCCTCGATTTTCGGCTGTTTTTCTGGTTTTTCTGGTTCTTTTTTCTTCGGTATTTTTCTTGACATTTTTTCTCATGTATCTGGCTAGATTTCCCTGAAAAAAACTTGACGAGAAGCCGTGCAAATCAGAGCACAAAGTTTCCCATTTTCCAAAAAAGCCGAAGACTTTGTTGCTGATTTACCGTCAGAAGCCAAAACTAGGTCAAACGATGTCAAAATGACCTGAAATTTGAGGTGAAGTCTCCTGAGCAGTAGATAGGACCAACCACGGGCTTTTGTTTGAGTCTTGAAGCCGTGTGGGTCCCATCACCAGTAGACTTGATTTTGTCGCGAGGAAGATGTCGCGTTTTGATTTACTGTCAACCGATGTCTGATTGACCTGAAATTTGACAGGGAGCCTATTGGAGTCATTTTGAGACGATCCATTAGCTCCGATTTGGAAGTCATGGTCCCGGTGAGCTCCGCCACGGGAGGCCGGATTTGGCTTCCGAGCGTCAAAGTTGGGTCAAATGTTGTCGAAATGACCTAAACCTTGACGTGTAGCCTTTTGGAAGCACGTTGAAGCCACCCATATGCTTTGTTTGATAAGTAATGGCCTCGGTGGTTCTTGCCTCCGAAAGGTTGATTTTACTGCTCAAGGGTTGATGGAGGGTTAAACATTGTCGGTTTGACTTGAAACTCAACATGGAACCTTTTGGAGATATTCTGAGACCATCCGTAGGCTCTTATCGAAGATTTGATGTCTTCGACACTGTCATCGCCGGGAGAGGTGACTTTGCTGTGGCTGTTTCCTTTTTGGGACAAACATTGTCGGAATGGCCTGAAATTTGATGTAGAGCCTCTTGGTGATATTTTGAGGCCAACTGTGTGCTCTATTTTGTATGTTAGGGTCTCTGGCTTCACCGCCTCCGAGAGCTCCTGTTCATCTGTTGGAAGAGTGAGGTTTGGCCAAATGATGTTGAAATGGCCCGAAACTTCATGTATACCGTTCTTTTGGTTGTTTTGAATGATCTTTCAGTTTTTGTTTGATTCTGACAAGATCTAGTGCTTGAAGTGGCATCTGCCTATTTGTGGTAGGATGCGACTCCATGTAGCTTTTGATGTTGAAGAGGCTAAGTGACGTTTTTTATGTCAACAAATGTCCCCTCCATGTACAGCGACGAATTGCATCGCTTTTACAATTATAAGGTCCCTGACCTTAATAGGGTATTTAATTTCCTAATATTGGTGATTAGCCTAATTAATTGTGATTCTAGCTAATTAGGCAGGTTTAGTGGCTAAGCGATTTTCTTTTATCATTAGAAAGATGTTCCCGAAGTTTCGTTTGATTCCTAGTGCGATTAGTCTTAATAGGGGGTTAGGTTGTGATTAATAGGAAAATTGGGTATTTTTTCAAAAAAATCCATTTTCACCGAATGTAGGTTCTTTGCAAAGATCTCTTCGCACTTGTCATCTTTCGTTCTTGACTCATTACGATTCGACGCCCCGAAGGCCCTCAAATAATTATTTTTCTCTCATTTCACTCAAAGAGGGCATTTAAGTCATTTTTCCCCTTCAACCCTTTATTCAAACTCAAACCCATTCGTTTCTTCCACCCTTTCACTCAACAACGCCTACAACTTCTTCTTCTCTTCTTCCTTTTTCACTCTCTCTCTTATTGCGTGTGATACTTAGGAGTGGAATTTCAAGAAACCAACAACACTATCTTCTTCCTCTCATCTTCCTCTATCTCTTGATCTAAAATTTGGTGAGTTTTCTCTTCTCCTTCCCTTCCAATTTCTCTCCTCATGGCTGTAAACGGGTTGCATGTTGATGGGTTTCTTTTCTTCTTCTTCCTTGGTGTTCCTTGGGAATAGGAGAAGGGTTTTGGAGGTGTTCTTAGCTAGCGTGTGAGTGGAGAAGCTTTCCCCCTTAAATTTCTCTCCCCATTTTCATCTCTTTCATTCCCTTTGGTGAAGGCAAGTTGATTAGCTTTATTACTTTTTATGCGTGTATGTTTATTTTCATTCCTGGCAATGCAATTGATAGGAATCACCAAATTCCAAGCTTGATACATGTTTCATTGGATTTCACATATTAATTAGGTAAATTATGTTAATGGACTCAAATGGAATGGGATGGGTGCTCTTGGTGAATGAAATGAGTTGTTTGCAGGTGTAGAATGTATGATTTCTAAAGTTAGTGGACTGTATCTCGAAATTTGACTGAAACAGCTTCAGAACTTCACAGTTCTAGGCGGGCGGTCACCCAGCAGTCACCATGTGGTTAGCCCCCTGATCAGAACAGAACCAGGGTAGGTTCTGTTTTGTACACTCGGTCACCTGGCGGTCACCCCGCGGCTGGCTGACCTGACGAAACTCAGTGCGAGTAGTCTCTGCACTACATGCGGTTACCCCGCGGTCACTCATGCGGCGACCTGGCGGTCAGCCGCCGAACCCCAGGCGGCTAGCTGTCTGTTCAGAAACCTATTTTGAAAATGGGATTTCTTCCCTAGGTTTTGACTTTTATGTGGGACCTCTTGACCCTACCCTTGCATGACCAATTGAGGAAAATAAAAACGAAGCACGATTGGCTTGGTGTGCTTCGTCGGTTGTCCAGGATTTTCCATATATTGTCGTAACTTGGCCGAATGAGTGTGGAATTGAGTTAATTGGTGCCCAACAACTTCCGTACACCATGGGCCCGCCAAACTAGGACACCATTGACTCATCCTCCATACGTACTCCTTTGGGGATACATTTGGTACACAGTGGACAACCCTTGACCTAGGTTTGGCGTCTTCTTCTCTCTTGACCCACGAATCTTGTATCCGTAGCTTGTTGTACCTTATACACTCTATCATGAATACTTGTATAACTTGTAATTTAACTTGTAGAATTAGGATTGGACCAGACTTAGAGTGTATCCTTAGGTGCCCTTATCTTGCATTGATGGACACGTGTGGATAGACTTGGAAGAGGGTTACTCATGGAACTTGAAACTTGACTTGTATCGTGGCTCGACTTGGAGTAACCCTCAGCCTATTTTCTTGTACTGGGAAACCTATCCACATGTACTATCTTGGAACTTGTGTCATGTATAAACCATCACCACCATCTTGTATTCATGACCAGCTGTAGACTGATGATTCTTGAGTGGGCTGGTTACTCAAACACTAGGGTGGGCAGTCGGCTTTGGAGGGCGTCCACGGCGTGAATAGCTGGGAGCAGGCTTGGACCGTGCTGCTATTCCTAGGACCGGGAGCTAGGACCCCCCTAGAGCCAGATTTTGGGTATTCGTAATCGGCTTGGACATCACTTATACCCCCGGGAGATAGCTTGGACATCCTCAGAGTCTCCTCTTGCTTGCTTGCATTGCATTTCATGGATGGTTACTCTCGTTTATCTTGCTAGGATTTATCTTGTCACTTGACTCCTGTATTACTCATGCTTTATACATAGCTTGTACCTTGTTATCTTATAATCATGTGCTTGTCTTTACTCTCATTTGAAATATGTTATGAATAATGTATAATGCTTATCTCCTTGCCAACAAGGAGACCCGGATGCTGAGGCAATCCCAGAGGATCCTCAACCGAGAGATGAGGATGAGGTATGAGAGTGGGGTGCCGATGTCGTAGTTTAGCGTCATCATTCCCGGCACTAGTGCACGTCACACTGGGATATCATCATCGTACCCTCCATCTCATCTTTTAGAAACTTCTATACTTTTGTACCTACCATACTTTTGTACGTCTTTTGTTTATCTTTTGTACCAGGACCTAGGTTTTTTGGGTGGTCCTGATATTTATAAACTTTACATGTTTTCTCTTTTGAAACTTGAATATAGATAATGGAATAAAATCTATACTTACTTTGATATTTCTACATGTTTAAATACACAATCCTCACAGCAGACTTCAATCATTGCGCATTAAGGGAAAAAAATATATATTTAATTAGCCTTAAGATTCCCACCTCGGATCCGGTTTAATCATTAATCGGGTTTGGGATCGTGACAGTAGTGGTATCAGAGCAATAGATGGTTTCTCAGGGTAAAAATTGTAGAAACTATAGGACGCGTGTGTGGATTTACGTTAGCCTAGTGTTCGTAGAATGTCCTATGTTCTTATAACCTTGTGTTGTTAGTTTTGGGTTGCATAGGGCCAAACTCCTATTTTCTTACAGTGATATAGCTAATAGCGCACCATCAAGATCAAGTTCCACACCTCCCATACCGAATAGCCAATTCCAGTAATTCCTCAATGCTTATCTACAATCACAGACTGGGTAGACAGAACGTGACAGGAAATAGAGAGAGGACCAGATCGCCTTCCAAGCTCAGATGATAGAGGTGATGCAAAAGGTGTCTGAGCCCCAGGTTAAAGAACGAGACCTCAATGACTTGGTTGAGAAATTTATGAAAAGATTTCCCCCAGAGTTTTATGGAGTAGAGGATCCTACAGAGGCAGATGAATGGACCGTACAGATTGAGAAGATCTTCGAAGTGTTCAAATGTACCGGCAAGCAGCGGTTTAGCTGGCAGCTTACATATTTCGAGGGACAGCAGAAGGGTGGTGGAAGACCATTAAGAGTGCTTATGACACTGTCAAGGACGACAAGGCATGGGAGACTTTTGTCAAACAGTTTCAGGACAAATTCATCCCTGAACACTACAAAGAGCAGAAATAGTGGAGCTTGAACAGCTTATATAGGATACTCTCACAGTTCAGGAGTATGAGATCCAGTTTACCTGTTTATCTAGATTTGTAGGGCCTTTGATCAAGTCGGATTCTGAAAAGGTTCGCAGGTTCATCAGAGAGTTGAAGCCTGATATTAAATTGCAAGTTCAACAGAGCAAGTTGACAGAGTATGACGCAGTGGTCAAGAAGGCATATTGGGTGAAGGAGTCACCAAAGGATGTCATAGTGTTAGAGCAGCAGAGGATTATGGCTATGTTACCACATTGGACAGTTGATACCTGCTCCAGCTCCTCTTCCTCCCCTTCAGCAGCCCAAGAGACCGAGAATGGAACCAAGGCTCAAATAGCCACATCAGTGGTTAGAGTGTACGTATTGTGGTGGAGGTCACTACTCTCGAGACTACCGGAAGCAATCCGATGCATGTTACCATTGTGGAGATCCTGGGCATAAGGTTCGTCATTGCCCGACAAAGATAGGGTTTGCACCCCCAGCACTTCCAGCTCCGGCACCCAGGCCTCCTCCTCTTACGCAGCCGTTGAGGCCGACACCTCCAGTACAGATTAGACCAGCAGAGCAGCAGCAGTAAGT
Organism: Persea americana; assembly: GCA_029852735.1. NCBI lineage: Eukaryota > Viridiplantae > Streptophyta > Magnoliopsida > Laurales > Lauraceae > Persea > Persea americana. The sequence goes on from CM056817.1 coordinate 25,916,163, forward strand.
TATTGTCAGACCTCCCTAGCTGCCACAACCACGTGCTCCAACTCCTTAGTATAGAGCTCCGCAGCGACCCGGGTTTTTCTCTTCTTCTGTCCCGGGGCTACCAAGGGTTGGCGGAGAAAAAGTGAGCATCAACATTTTTTTGTATGAGTATGCCAGATTTTCTACTCTACTTGGAATTTAGAAGTGGTGATCCGGAGATCCACCTTCACAAGTAGAAAAGGAAATCAACTTTTTTCTACTTTTTCATTACACATATATTTAAGAAAAGAGACAAGATTTTTGCCGTGAAAGGCAATTTCATTTTGTTTGCCGTGAAAGGCGGTTTTGCCTTAAAAGGCATTTTTTTTCCATGGAAGGCGATTTTGCCGTGAAAGGCGATTTACAAATCTCATCAAAATGTAAAGACAAGAGTTGTGAGTTTTTTTGTCTCTTTAGAAAATACACAATACAACAAAAAGCAAGAAAATGAATTCTAACTTCTCAGGAAATTGCGGGAACTCGTTCAGATTGACGGTCACAAGTCATGTATGGACTTCGCCATCATCCTTCAACTGAGAACATAGGATGCTTTGATTCGCTTGGCTTGGCTTGGACCTCAGATTTTTTGAAGATAAAGACCAAGAGAATGTCCAATATCCAATAAAAAGTTGAGTAGACGGGCTGAAAAGCCGCGTCTAGCCATGTAAATAGAAAGAGAGGACCTTGGGGGGTGGCCCCCCAAGGGACTTCAGTCACCTTGTAGTGTTTGTTGTAGAGTCTCTTCAACAGAGGAGGGATTGTTGCAGTAATTGTTACGGAAGTTTTAGATTTTTTTTATTTTTTCTAGACGTTTTCTCTGGCTTTTTTCTGGACCTGTTCTTCTTGGAATGACCCCCCCTTTTATAGGCTTTTGGTGGCCATGAGGAGAGTTTATGAGCATTGATTGCATTAATGCTCCATGATGGGAGGAGTTATGTGTTTTTAATTCATGATTTTGTAATTTCTTTTTCTTGACTTTTGATTGGCTGATGTAGAAAAATGGACATTTAATCGCCTTTAAACTCCATGATGAAAGGAGTTACATGATTTAATGCCATGACTGGTTGGACTTGTAACTCTTTTTTCCTTGCCTCTAATTGGGCCCTCCAAAATAATAAGAGCCCTCCAAAATAATAAGTTAATGACAGCATTAATTTGTCATAAAACAGTTCATTTAACTGCATTAAGTGGTCGCCAGGGCGCTCAAAGAGTAGTAGACCGCACCACGTCTTTTGGAATTCTTCTTGCAATGATCGCTGATGGATCCACATGTTGTTTGATGTCGGATGACCATGCAACTTCAAACATTAATTGATACCAGTGGGCCGGTGACATATGTCCAGTCGATTTCTCGATCGATCGGGCAGAAAGTGTGCCTTCTTGGTCAGCCGGCTGGTGATTTCGAAGCGTCCAATGATGATCTCATGATTTCAGTGGCAGATTCGTGATATTGACGAAGATCGATGGATTTAATGCTCAAAAAATCAGATTTTTGGAAAATCACAGGGGCAATCATCTTGAAATACGGAAAAGACTGGAAAAAATGGGTTTTTAGGCGAAATCCGGAGACCTGGGTTTCCATGGTCGCCGGCGACATGGGGATTTTTCCCCTTTTGGTTGCTGTTTTCTGGTTCTTTTTTCTTTGGTATTTTTCTTGACATTTTTCCTCATGTATTTGGCTAGATTTCCCTGAAGAAAACTTGACGAGAAGCCGTGCAAATCAGAGCACAAAGTTTCCCATTTTCCGAAAAAGCCGAAGACTTTGTTGCTGATTTACCGTCAGAGGCCAAAACTAGGTCAAACGATGTCAAAATGACCTGAAATTTGAGGTGAAGTCTCCTGAGCAGTAGATAGGACCAACCACGGGCTTTTGTTTGAGTTTTGATGCCGTGTGGGTCCCATCACCAGTAGACTTGATTTTGCCACGAGGAAGATGTCGCGTTTTGATGTACGGTCAACCGATGTCTGATTGACCTGAAATTTGACGGGGAGCCTATAAGAGTCATTTTGAGACAATCCATTAGCTTCGATTTGGAAGTCATGGTACCGAGGAGCTCCGCCACCGGGAGGCCGAATTTGGCTTCCGGGCATCAAAGTTGGGTCAAATGTTGTCGAAATGACCTGAAACTTGACATGTAGCCTTTTGGAAGCATGTTGAAGCCACCCATGTGCTTTGTTTGACGAGTGATGGCCTCGGTGGTTCCCGCCGCCGAGAGGCTTGATTTTGCTGCTCAAGGGTTGATAGAGGGTCAAACATTGTCGGTTTGACTTTAAACTTAACATGGAACCTTTTGGATGTATTCTGAGACCATCAATAGGCTCTGATTGAAGATTTTATGCCTTCGACACTGTCGCCGCCAGAAGAGCTAACTTTGCTATGGTTGTTTCCTTTTTGGGCCAAACATTGTCGGAATGGCCTGAAATTTGATGTAGAGCCTCCTGGTGGCATGTTGAGGCCAATTTTATGCTCTATTTTGTGTGTTAGGGTCTCTGGCTTCACCGCCTTCGAGAGCTCTTGTTCATCTGTTGGAAGAGTGAAGTTTGGCCAAATGATGTTGAAATGGCCTGAAACTTCGTGTATACCCTTCTTTTGGCTGTTATGAAGGATCTTTCAGTTTTTGTTTGATTCTGACAAGATCTAGTGCTTGAAGTGGCATCTGCCTATTTGTGGTAGGATGCGACTCCATGTAGCTTTTGCTGTTGAAGAGGCAAAGTGACACTTTTGGTATCAACATTAGGCTCATTAGTCAAGACATCAAGTAATTGTGGTGCTTTTTCTATGGCCTTTTCCAGTGGGTAGGTAGGATCTTTGAGGGGGCTTCCTTGTTGAATTTCGGTACAAGGCCTAACAATATCTCTTGGCGTTGATTCTTAGGTGGTGCGTTGGACTCATTAATGGGATCGGATGGATTTACTCGTTCTAGTGGCATGCTCAATAAGATCGACTTCTTCCTAATCTCATATTTGAGTTTCTCTATGTCTATTTGCAATTCACTAAACATACTGGGACCGAGAAATTCAACTCCAGATTCTTGTTCATTCTTCCTTGTATCAACTGGTGTGGGGATGGGTTCAAGATGCTTTGGTTTTGGTCTAGGGAAATTTTGTTCATCGTTTGGTTGAATGTTTGTCTGTTTTTGGATCATGATTTGGGTTTTGCATGATAGCGTATGATCTAAGTTCTTTTGTTTGTATTGCGGTCTTTGTCTCTTAGTGGTATTGGTCATGGATTGAGGTTTTGGATCTTGAATGATTTTGTTCGTTTGGGTTTGGTATTTTATTTCAAATAAAGATGGTTTAACCAGTCTATGAGTTTCCACACTTGATTCTAAGTCATTCGATTCAAACTTGATTGGTTCGTGTGTTTCAGATCTTATGACCCCAAAATCCTTAATTAATTCATCCACTCGTTCCATTTGATAGTCAAGTATCTTCATGGTTGTCATGAATTCAGATTCTTCGTGTGGGTCATTAGATTGTACTGTCTCGTGTGTGCTAGGTTGAATCGTTATGTCTTTTATTTGTTGTGTCAGGTGATCTACGTTTGTGGTTTTGATATTTCTGATTGGATGATTGCTTGTGATCGATCTAGTTCATTCATTGATTGTGTGGTGATCTGGGTTTAACATCCCTACATGTTTCATATTGTTCATATGTTTCATTAAGCATGTCATAAAATTCCTCAGGAGGCATGTCTTTAAAGATGGGGCCGTAAATCTCGTCGGAAGATTCAGAAGTTTGGTCATTTGGTGGATACTAGATTACGTCGAGGGCTAAAGGTGTCAAATATAGAGGATCATAGGTCCAATTCTTGAGAACATGATCTGGTGAGCAATTAATTATGGGATATGGCGTGTCTACGATTTCTTCATTTTCGAGTTACTGTAAGGGAGCAAAATACGTTCTAAAAATTCGTATCCCCTCTTCTACCTTATAGCCTTTCCATAATGTTGGAATCTTCATCTCTTCGGTCATAAGTCATCTTAAAGTTTCTGAGATCAATCCAAGTTCCTATTCTGGGTATTCACCACCTATGAATTGTTCTTCTAGGGGCTTCCCTGTATTTGCATATGGATCATTTTTTGGAGTGATACTCTTAAACCAATCTAGATTGGGTAACTCTAGCACACTTACCATTTTAGCAAACTCTTCCTGGATCTATTTCTGAGATACTTTGGTTTGGCATGGTAAAAATGGATTTTGAGTTTTTGCATTTGTGGGTGAATTTTTGTCTTGGTTTTGATTGAATGTTTGACTAAGTCGGTCGGTTGGAGCGTGAGTGGATTGTTGATATATGATTATTGGAGATTGGGTTTGTGGATGGATTGAGTTGGAGGGTATGGTTGGGCGTGACTGGAATTGATCAACGATCATGGCAGGTGGTGTTGTTTGGTTGAGTGGTGAGGATTGGGTGGGATGATGGCTTTCATTGGATGGCGTGGATTGCAATGGTTGATAGGTCGAATAAGGATGCATGGTTATGGAAAGTTGGATGCATTGGTAAGGTTGATTGGATCGGATGATTTGGATCGGTGAGGGGGTTTGATTGGGCCAGATGGTCATGGGAGGTTGGATGGTTTGTATTGGTGAAGGAATTTGATCGGGATGACTAGTATGTTTGATTAGGAGAAGGAGTTGGATTGAATAGGATGGATTGGTTGGATTGATAGTCTTAATAAGGATGGATTAGGATTTGGTTTGTCTTTATATATTGTGTATTTTGGATGTAAATTCGTTGATTATTAAAAGTTTAAATTCTGATTTATATCATAATTAATGTTTTGATTATTTAAATTTGTGTGCGTTGTGTTTTGATTTGATTGAGTGTAGTTCTGAGTTGGTTGGAAAGTAGGTTGGTATGATTGGGAATGATGGGTTGGAGTGGAGTCATGGTTTGGTCTCATGTATTCATATGAGATGCGATGGTTTAAGTCTTCGTTTGCATAAAAGTGTTGCATAGATCTGAGGGAAAAGGTTTGAGTTGTTATAGTTTGGTTGGAAGAGTGTTGATAGTGTTGGTTTAAGTTTGTGTGTGAGTTATTCAAGTTTTGAAAATTTTGAGTTGTATGGTTCGTGTAAGATTGGTAATTTGAGCCGAGCATGTATGGTGTTTGAGATGCAATTGCTCAATGTGGATTTTGATAGGCCATCTTATATTTGATTCCCAAAGCTATTCTCAAACAATATCATGTAACACCAAAAGAATTTTATAGTTTGAATTAGAAGGGAGGGAAGAGAAGAGAAAGACTTTTTTTTTAATTAGTTTTTATTTTAGTGGTGAAAGGGGAAAGTTTTAGTGATGGTTTGTGTCTTATGTTATAATTAGGGAAGGCTTCAGTAGGCAGTATATTCAGACCTTAGGTTTTACTTTTCGGACTACACTCATAATGACCCTAAATTGAATGGGACACGGACATCCAATCATTGATCGGATGTTCGTGTCCTAGAATGAAACTTCAAAAAGACCCAAATAAGTGACAGGAAAACACAAGAGGTCCCATTACGATAGCCAAGCTGTTGGCATGGAGATCGTGGGACCTACAAAAGACCCAAATTCATGACAGGACAACAAAGACGGTCCCATCATGATCGCCAAGCTGTCGAATGTGAATTTCGACCACCCAAAAGGAATGACATGGCTCGGGAAATCTCCATTCATTTATATATGCTGTTTAAAATTTACATCGAAAATAAGGATTCCGACTACCCTCAAAATCGATAGATCACAATCGCCAGCTATGGTATGGCCGTAACACCGTTCTTCGACAAAAGTCAAAGAAATGTGGGGAGAAAAATAATAAGGTGGGTTCTTCCTCTCATCTAATGTACTGCCGGCAACACACGACGGTTGTCCTGTCACGTTAATTTGGGTCTCTTTGGGTTTCTTGATATAGGGTCAATTCAAGGTCATATGAATTAAAGTCCAAATAAAGGCCGATCCTCACATAACATAATCGATCATACTATATCCAAGTAAAATAAAATAACCAAAATAAAGAAAATAAAAAGATGGGGAGGTGCTAAATATTTAAGAAGATGATCGGGCCCGTTCCCGGGTACCCCCTTCTGATCCTTTGGCAAAATAGGGTTTAAAAGCTGATTTTTCAAACCAAAATGATGGTGCAAACAAGATTTTGAATTGTTATTTCTGTGTTTTTTGTGTGCGATATACGAGTGATAAAAGTGAAAGGCCGATGGGCCGTAATTGATTGGAGATGGCCGATGGGCCAGTGTTTGTTTTAAGGTGGCCAATGGGCCGTGATTGTTTAAAAGTGTGTGCAAAATCACTCATCTCATCTCGTTATTCTCATTTGTTCAATTTTTAGAAATCAACTCTTTATTCCCTTTTATCATTAAGTTCAATTAAATATCTGGCAACTGAGGTGGAGGAAGAAATAAAGGAAAAATCTTTTTGAGTTTATTTTGTTGGTTTTATAGTTTTTATGTCTTTTTGATATTGGGCTAGAAGGGCCTAACTAAGGGATTTTACTTGAATTTACATGATTAATGCTTTATTACTGATCATCGGATTAACCATAACCTAAGGTCCTAGACCGCCCACATCAGCTCTCCCAGTCTCTTAACGGAACATGAAAAGTGGTGGAACGAAGCCTAATTCTCTAAGCTACCTAACCAGGTAATCTGATCTAAACCTAGGGTATAAATAGCCTAAGTTTGATAGTTCAGCGCCTGAGTAGTAGATTGGGTAAGGTTTATGTTGGTTTGGTTTGTTTTAAGTTGAAAGTTAATTAAGAAGTGGATTAGAGGTGTTTTAGGGTTTTAATTAATGTGTTTTTAAATATTTTAAGGTTCTGGGATTTAGGGTTTTAATTTAATATTTTAAGATGGTGTTGAAATCAGCGAAACGGGGTCGGCAAAGGACTTGGGCGCACACACAGTGGCGCCTAGGCCACTCATGTGACTTAGGCGCCACCGTACCAGGTTCGTGTAGTTTGGCTAGTGATGATCCTATCAACTTGATTTCGAAATTCATGGAGTTTTTGCTTAGTGTAAGTTTTTGTTCTTGTGTTGTTTTAGATTTTGGGTTGATGCATTTTAATAATTTTAAGTCTGGAGCTCAAAACACAACGAGAAATCACAACTCGGGTCTGACAGAGGACTTTGGCGCACCTGTGTGTGCGCCTAAGTGGTTCTGTGACTTGGGCGCACCAGCAGTGGCGCCCAAGTTGTAATTTGATGCTCTTTAGTCCTTTGATTTTGGTTTGAGGTTCCGGATGGGTTTAAGTCAATTGAATTTTTAATTTCAGGTTTGTTATTGGTTATGTAAGGGTTCTGGGATGTTGATTTGGGTTGAGATTTGAAGTGAATAGGGATTCGATGGTCCCGGGGCTAGAATGGGACTTGGGCACACCTGTGGTGGCTACTAAGTGCTTGTGGTTGACTTGGGCGCACCTATAGTGGCGCCCAAGTGATTGGTTCATGGGTTTTGGTTGTTCTTGGGGTTCGTTCACTTAAATTGGAAGTTTCGGGTGATCTATGTCAATAAATTCCAAATCCGGAATTGGTTTTGAGTCTCTAGACCCTAAATATGGTAGCGGTAGGAGTTCGGGAGTCAAAACGCAACCGAAGCGCGTCCCAGGGTTTGACCAGGGAGTTGGCCGCACCTTTGTGGGAGCCCAGGTGTGTTGGGTGACTTGGACGCACCAGTGGTGGCGGCCTAGTGTCAGTCTGGCTACGAGTTCGATGGTTTCTAGAGTGTTGGGTGACTTGGGCGTACCTGTGGTGGCACCCAAGTGTCAGTCTACTAGGGTGCTACGAGTTCGATGGTTTCTAGAGTTAGGTGACTTGGGCGCCACCACAAGTGTCAATCTACTAGGGGACTACGAGTTCAATGGTTTCTAAGGTATTTCTAAGTCGGTTTCGGGTATTCTAACTCAGGTCTTAATCGAGGGATGCTTTTTATTCTCTGGTTATGATTTGTCTATCATTTTAATTAGGCTTTGATTAGGATTTTAATTAGGGATTGATAATTAGAGTTTGATTAGAGTTTGGTTAGGGTCTTATAAGGGTTTTAAGGCTTGAATTTGGGGTCGTTAACTAGACTTTGTTGATTAGGGTTCAACTTAGTGTCTTGCCTAAATGTTTCAATTAAAGGTTGGAATTAAGGATTTTAATTAGGGTTTGAATTAAGGTTTCAATTACAGTTTTAATTAGGGGTTTAATTAGATGTTTTAATTAGGTGTTTTAAATTATGTGTTTTAGATTAAGGTTGATTAAGTTTATTAATTTACTTAGGCGCAAATAGAATAACCTAGGATCTTCTACTTAATGTCCACTCTTTTCTTCTTTTTTTCTTTTTGGATTTTTCTACTTCTTTTAATCTCTTCTTTTTTTTTTTAATGCTCTCTTCTCTAATTACTAAAGAGCAAGACGAGAGGAGAAGTATTTTATGATTTTATGATTTTTTTGGCGTTTTATACAAAAGCAATGCAACCTAACCTTAAGTGTGATGATTCAATAGTGCGAAGTCCAGGAGTTCAGCAATCAATCATAGTCATCACAGAGATGCAGCAACAAGTTAAATGAAATACAAAGTGTGGAAGATGTGGGCCGGAAGGCTAACTGTTAACCTAGGCGCACACACAAGGCTCCCAAGTGCCTCTGCTCTACTTGGGCGCACACACAGAGGCGCCCAAGTGTTTCCCCTATGGGTTGAGATGCACTTTGATCTCCGATGATGTTCCGAAGCGATTTTCGATACTTTGCGACTAAACGCAAGGTCCTAATATGAATTACTGATGTCAGAACTTTTGGATCTAAGAGTGATGACGTGAGGATCAAGATTCAATGGGTGAATCCCTTTGGCAGGGACTTGGGCGCACCCACAGTAGCGCCAAAGTGCACTGTCCTTTCTTTTTTCTTTTCTTCTCCTTCTAGTAATGTATTCGCGTATCCTTTCGATGCTTTTTACGCTATTCAGAATGCAAAGTTACGAATCTGAGGGACCTAATACCAACTTATATGAAGAGAAATCCGGATTTGAGAGGCAAAATGCAAGCGATGAGAAGACCAAGGTCGAAACTCTATTCCAGACTTGGGTGCACACACAGTGGCGCCCAATTGCTTTTCTGCACTTTTCTCTTTCAAATTCGGATTTTTCCCAATGAAAATTATATGAATGCAAGATCTATTCTAATCACGAGTTCAGGATGATGAAAATGATGCAGATCTACAGACTACGAATGATCCTAAACATGTTTCCAACTACTAATGGTGATGGATATTTAACTAAGAAGACTAGATCTAGAAATACCGGTTTGGATTACGTCTTTCAAGTTATAGATTGAATCTCTTGCGCAAATCCATGGCCTTTGGAAGCTTTCCCCATTGCCGATCTTGAGAACCAGAATGCCCCATCTTCTCCTTTCTTCTAGATCTAAAGCTCTCTCTATGGTGGCTACTCTATTTTTCTCTCTTTTCTTCTATTTTCCCCCTTTTTTGGTAGCCTCTCCTTGCAAATGGGGTTAAGAGATCCCTAAATAATTTGGGCATGCAAAAGGGATCAGGGTTGCTGTTTGCACGAGTTTGTAGCGGATTTAGGGTTTTAGTGGACTTTAGGGTTTTAGTGGACTTAGGCGCACACACAGCTGCGCCCAAGTAGGTCCCATGAGTTGGGTGTCCAATTTTAGGGCTCAATGGTTCTAAGGTTCGGGTTCGGATTATTTTTGGGTTGAGGTTAGGTCGAAACTGCAAAAAGTAGAGCGGGATACACCTAAATATGCACCCAAGCGTATTTCTATGGTGACTGGGGAACTAGGCGCACCTGTGTGTGCGCTCAAATAGAGCTTGGGACATGGGCGCACCTGTGGTGGCACTCAAGTATATTTCCAATGTGGCCTTTAGGGCAATCTTCCAACCGCCATATCTTTTGATCCATTTGTTGGAATTGAACGTTCTACATGTCGTCGGAAAGCTCTTGGAATGTAGAATCTTTTGGTCCATACATCATAATGATTAGAGGTTGGGAAGAGGAAGGAATGTCTGGATCAATGATTCTAGCCTCCTAACTAATGCTAATCGTATCGTACTTGGGCAAACTAAGTGTAACTTCCCTAGGATCAACTCAAGTATGTCCTAAGAGGTCCATAAAAGGTTTGAATAGTGATGAGGTCTGCTCCTTGTGTGAGTAGTGGTTTGGACTCGAGATCTTGACGCGATTTGACTTTTCCCTCACGAATTTTTAGAAGTTGTTGAACTAAGTCTAAAATTATCAATAAGCATCTTCATCGTCGTTAATTAATCTGAATTATGCCATTAATCATTCAATTATGGGTGAAATGGGGGCGCCGCTGCATATGACAAGTATTTAAGGCTATCATAGGGGGCCAAATGAGGTGTCTACACATGGTTCCAAGAATCTCACTCTATTGCCCATCTAGGCTGGATCAAATATGGTTTATGCCCGACCATTTAACAAACGGGCCAGACCATTTCTATACATATACCATAATTTCATAGCCACACTTTCACTTACCTGTCTCTGACGTTCATTCCTCCACTCGCAGGTCCCATTTAGATTTAGGGCTGAGCAAAAAAATCGTCCTACTAAAGGGTTTTTCCTCATGCTTAAAGATGACATCCTTTTGCTAACCTCTATCTACAGGTTTTAGCTGACATCGGTTTCTCCCCCTTTTTCCACATGTGTCTACATTGTTCCATGTGATACTTGCTAAAATGCAAGTTGATTGCTGGGGAGCCGTAGATGCTAGGTGCCAATCCAAGAGATATGTTCGTGGGGCCCAATGCATGCAACTGTATTCTACCAATTTTTCTGGTATGGAATTCCTTTCAGTTATATAGTATTGTCAATCTCATTTGTCTCCACGTTTCTAGATAATCGGGTAGGTTTTTTATTTTTTGTTTATTTGGGTATGATGAAATGCATGTTAATTGGTGGATAAAAATCAGTTTTGTTTTTCTATTGTTTGGGTATGATGAAATGCATGTCAATTGGGTGTAATTAAAAACCACACTTTCACCTTCCTGTCTTCAGAAGTTCATTCCTCCACTCACGGATCCCACTTAGATTTAGGAAGTTCAGTCCTCCTGCTAAAGGGTTTCTCCTCATGCTTAGGGTTTCTCGTTCTGCTTAAAGATGTCATCCTTTTGTAGTCCTCTTTCTACGGGCACGTTTGGTAAACGTAAAAGAATCCTCCAGTTAGAGGATTCTCTCCATCTCCAAAGAACCAGTACCTCCTCAAGTAGGATTCCCAATGAGAGTTCCATGTTTGGATGGAGAGAGGATTCCTATAAATTGTAGAATGTATAATCCAATGGTTATAAATATTTTTATAAAAATTTCCAAAATCCATGAAAAATCAAGACCTCAACTTTCACCTCAAAGCTGTTTGTGGTCATCTAGAAAATCTGAATGGTTCGGATCGTGCAAAGGGGGCCCACAGGAATAAGAAATTAATATTTTAATACCTAGACTTTTTTGCAAATATCTCAAGATATGATAAGAATCAACAATTGAAATTTGGTCAACTAGCCGTATTTGACCTTCCAGAAATAACTACCGGTTCAGATCATGATCCTAGGGCCCACAGGAACCAGAAAATTAGAAAGAATGGATTGGTTTTAATCCGCTTTTTGGCCCACAGAATCTCAGAAATTGCAATCTAAAGGTTAGGTCATTTTTGCAAATATCTCAAGATCTAAGATGAATCAACGGCTGAAATTTGGTGAGATGGCCATTTTGGCTTATTTAAACATTATGAATGGTTAGGATCTTGATTGTGGGACCCAAAAGGTACATTACCAAAGCAAAAACTTATTAATCCACATTACCGTCTCACATCACTGTTCAAACACTGTTGCTTCGCTTTTCCTTCATTGCGTGGATTCTCTCGGTCCGACCGGGGGGGGGGGGGGGGGGGTGTTCTAATTTTGCAAATAATCCCATTAGAGGGTATCTCATGTCATTCTTCTCAAAATCCTCACCCAACCAAGAGTAAGAAATCCTCGAAAGGTTGAAAATGGTGAGGATTCCTTGGCCATGGCCCTTTGCCAAACCTGCCCTAAAGGTTTCAACTGGCATTGGGTTCTCCTCCTTTTTCTACATGTTTCTACGTCGTTCCATGTGATACCTGCTAAGATGCAGGTTGAGAGCTGGCGAGCTAGGCATGAAAATTGCCCGGCACGACTCGCTCATGATCTGGCCCCGTCAGGCCGGACAGGCAAGGCCCATGGGCGGCCCACAGATCCCCCCCCCCCCTTTTTTTTCTTTTTTTTGAAGTTTTTATTATTTTTTTTAAAATTGGACGAACACAAAATCACAAACTTGGACTTAGAGTCTCGGACCAATTTCATTAAAATAAAGAAATTAAGAGAAATAAATAAGTAGAATAACACTAATGATGTTTTGAAAAAATACATCAAATAGATTATATTTCGTTGAAATTTAAGTTACAAAAGTTCAAAAAAAATACAAGTTTGAACTTGGATCAATATATATAATGAAATTCAAACCTTTTGATAAATGAAAAAAAAATTACAACTTTAGAAACCTATGAGACATTCTAAAAAATAAATTACAACTTTAAAAACCTATGATACATTCTAAAAAATAAATTACAAGTTGAAAGCCTATTATACATTCTAAAAATTAAATTATACTATGATATCATATATGTAACGCCAATAGCTTGTCTTCTGTCTCGAAATCATCCAAGAGTTGATGTGTTCTATCCTCTGCCAGATACCAATCCCATAAGCACAAGTAGGTCTCCACGGTTTCATCTAATGGCATAGTCCTCCTGGGATTAATAAGGCGCCCACTTGCACTAAATGTCTGCTCTGATGCAACTGTAGATGCTGGTATTGTTAGTATATCACGGGCCATGCGGAAAGCACATGAAACTTAGTCTCGAATGATTTCCACCATGCCAAAAGATCAAAAATATCTTTTTCATCATTCGGGATTGGAACATGATTGCTCCCTAGGTACATTGTTAATTCATTTAGGTTGTAAGAGGATCCTCTGGAAGAAAATGAGTTACTTCCGTGAGATTTCCTCATAATACTCCAAATGGCCTTCTTTTTCCCTTTATGTACCTAGGGAGGGCATGTTAGGACCGTGGGTGAGATGATCTACCTAATCAGGTAGCACAATCCAAAAAAAGTGTTTCTAATTGTGTCTTAACTATAAACATGTCATTTATATTAATTGTATTCATATTATATTTTATTTCATCAAGAAGGGTTTCTACACCTTTTAATTTCAATCTTGGGTCTAACGCAGCAGCTATACAAAATGTTAAAGGAGTTATTCTCCAATATTGTGAAAACTTAGCCTCCATTTGTACACACATAAGTTGAAAAAGCTGAAAATCTCTATACTTTTTAAAAGTAAGACTTATTTCATAAAAATGAGTTAAAGCTTGATTTGATGTTGGATAATATACCCCGAAAAAAAACAAGGTTGCATCATGAAAAACTTCTAAAAATCTCTTGTAATCTCAAGAAGGGTCCATCTATTATCACTTATATAAATACTTTCATGTGTTAAATAAAGTTAACAATATTGATTTAGTGTCATTTTATAGGCACATCCTTGTTTTAACATTTTATAGGTAAAATTCCATCTATGCTTTACATCTTGTGATATTTTTTTTGGTCTTAGACCCAAATTTACAAATAGTTACCTCTACCATTGTTTTCGTGAGGGAGAACAAAAAATGAAACCTACAATCCATTTAATGATCTCTAATAATCTCTATTTAAATCGAGTTGATGCATAGGTTTTAGTAAATCTGTTGCAACATTGTTAGTGCTTGCATTATCTAAAGTTATAGCAATTATCTTATTTTTCATATTATATTCTCTAAGTTTTTTAAGGATGGTGGACCCTATCCTAGCACCAGTGTGTGGGAACTCTAATAAAGAAAATGAAATCATTCTTTTCTGCATCACCCAATCACTATCAATATAATGTAATGTGATTGCAATGTACCACACATTTTGTTTAGAAGCCCATAAATCTGAAGTTAAAGCCACTTTTTCAGGTATTTTTTTGAAAAACCTGTTTTAAACTCTTTTTTTCTTTTAAAAATTTTTTTACTGCATCATTTCTAGCAATGAGTCTTGATATTTTCTGCCATGAAGGAACAAAGGCTTTCCTAAATAATCTTTCAAAGTGTCGATCTTCGACAAGTATGAATGGTAATTGGCGGACTATTATAAACCTTATAAGTTGATATCTAACATTATTAGGGTAATAGTGAAAAATTCCTAAACCACCAGTTGAATTTGTTTGAGAAAGTTGTGTTTGGAGGGTCCCACCTCTTGCCCCAGTGTCAGCGGTATTCGTGTGTATGGGCACACACGTTCTCATGTATCTAAGAAAGTGGGCAGTGCCACTTGCTGATTTGGCACTGAGGAGATCTTTGCAATATTTACATTGTGCATTTTCATATGTTCCTCCTTGGGATTTGGGACCTTAACTTCAACAAAATGAGACCGTATAGGAGAAGTCAATCTTGTTTTTCTCTTCTTTTTAGTTGTAGAACCCGAACATGCACGCTCTTCACCACCAGTGAGTTCGGGTTCTTGGGGATTATGACTAGCTACTTCTATCCCCTGACTTTAATCTAAATGAATAAATCTATGATCTTCCTCATTTAGAGAGAAGTCAAAGTTGAAAGGTTGTGATGGTCCAGCCATTTTTCTAAATAAAAGATTTTCAAAAAAAAATATGTATAATGTGTTTTTTGTGATAATTTATATAAAAAAGGGGAGAAGATGAGACTTAATATATAATATTTCATACTATGTATATTATTACTAAATAAAACTCAAAATTAAAAATAATAAATACATTTATGAGAGAGGGAGAGCTAATGGAGAAGTCCTTCTTAGAGATATTCTCCACTTTAGATAAGTCACTCTTACTCTTTACTTCTTAGCAAACTTTGTAGAGAGTTTAAACTTTAGAATGGGACTTAAGAGAGCTTGAAGCCTTAGAACCTTTGAGGGAGTGTGAGAAATGAGAGAGTAGATGAGTGTAGAGAAATGAGAGTAATAAGGGATATTTATAGAGTTCCTAAGTGATAAAATGACACAAAATACCCCCTCATATGACCATTTTATGGCAGTTAGGGGGGGGGGGGGGTTAAAAATGTAAACAATGCATTTTGACCGTAGTTTTTAGAAGGGGGGTTTTCAAAAATTCTGATCGTTGGGCCTGGGTCAGGCCATGCCGAGCCGGGCCGCCTATGCATTTGGGGGCGTTGGCCCAGCACGGCCCAAGGGGGACTCTCGGGCCGGGCTGTGCCAGCCCGTTGACCAAGTCAACAGCCCCCCCCCCCCATATTTTCATGCTTATGGGGAGCCCTAGATGGAAGGTGCCAATCTAGAGATATGTTGGTGGGGCCCAATGCATGTAACCGTATTCTACCCATTTTTCTGGTATGGAACTCCGTTTGGTTATATAGTTTTGTTAATCTCATTCGTCTCTGCGTTTTCAGATAATTGGGTAGGTTTTTTATTTTCTATTTATTTGGGTATGATGAAATGCATGTTAATTGGTGGATAAAAATTAGTTTTTTTTTTCTATTTGTTTGGGTATGATGATATGCATGTTAATTGAGTGGATAAAAATCAATTTTCTTTATTAATTTTAGTGGATAGGTTATGTATGTTAATTGGGTGGATTTAAGTTTTCATTAATGGGTTTCTCTTTCTATAAGTTAGGACCCCTATTTGGTTATATATGCTATTGAAGTTATTCTTGCAGAATTTTAGTTACTCTTTACTAATTTTGTTCATGTTCATGCCTGCTACTGTATTTGAAAGTAAGAAACTGTTTCAACTTTCAATTCATGTGCATATGGATATACACAAGTGTTTGATTATATGCTATTGAAGTTATCCTTGCGGAGTTTTAACGACTCTTTAATAATTCCGTTCATGTTCATGCATGATACTATATTTGAAACTAAGAAAGTGTTTCAACTTTCAATTCATGTGCATCTGGATTTTTTAGATAACACCCAACACTTGAATAGTTAATGACTCTTTAATAATTCTTTTCATGTTCATGCCTGGTACTGTATTTGAAACTAAGAAAGTGTTTCTACTTTCAATTCATGTGCATCTAGATTCTTTAGATAACACCCAACACTTGCATAGGATCTTATTACAGGCTCATTTGATGGGTATGATGAAATGCATGTTCATTAGGTGGATAAAAAGCAGTTTTATATATTAATTGTAATGGAGTGCTTATGTATGTTAATTAGGTGGATTTTAGTTTTCATTGATGGATTTCTTTTTATGTAAGTTATATTATGGTATAGATTGAAATTTGTATTTTTAATTTGATATTATTGTATTCTTAATTATGTTCACATATTAATTAATAATAGTTGATGTTGAAACTTTAAGCGTCTCATATCTTCTAAATCAAACAATAGATACCCCTTGTGCATTGTCATATTTTCTATTTACGAAAAAAAAATTAAAAACACATTATGATCATAATAAGTGGTGGCTAGATCACCAAAGACTAAGCCTTATCCTTGATAGGCTTGATCTTAGGTTTGTTTGTACTTGGTAGGCATTTTGGCTAGATTCAAGCCTAATAAGGGAGAAGGTATCAAGGACTCAAAGTCCGCTCAAGTTGAACAACCCTTTTGAGTTGAATCAGGCTTTGTGGTGTTGCAGTTAGTCACCAAACTGAATTTCATTTTGCAAATAAATTGAATCACAGATGAACATATAAGAAATGGTTGTGATCAGATGCCCTAAGAGATGACAAAACTTCCAATGCCAACTCGTAAATTTTATTTATGTGTCAACTATCACTTGTCTGAGATGATTGCTTACTAATAAGACACAAAGAACCCTTTACCCACTACAAAATCAGATATCGTGGCAAGCTTTTTCTTTTTTTGTCACAGCTGTTAAAGAAATAAAATTGTATACACACCTCATTGACTACTATCTCACCTACCAAACCATAATCATTGCAAAATATTAGCCTTGTGTTGTACCACAATAATTTGTTTCGGGGATTCATTTTCTTCTGGGTTGGAGGTATCCTGCAAGTTTATCTTTTTATAGGAAATTGAAACCCTCCACGGTAAGGAAAATCAATTCATTTTTATTTTTTTCTTTTTACAGGGAATGCGTCTCACCACTCAATTGAACAATGAGTCTGATCCAGAATCAGGAGAACTTATCAACTCCTCTTGTAATAATAACGCACCTTTCGGAAAGGGATGAATACGTTCCATCATGGAGTTTAGATTCTCAATTTGACCATTTGGTCTCAGCTGAAACACTAATGTTGTTACAAATAGTGCAAGATAAAGCATTGAAATGACTTAAATGTAGGTATTAACTCAAAAAAGGAATCCCACACCATGGAAAGTAGAGCTCGCAATTGTTTGATGACAACCCACAAAAGTTAGAAGGAAATCCCATGCATATGGGAAGAGACACCCACGCAAGTGGGAATAGTGGCATACCTAGGGATCAATCTTTGGAATTCCTCCTTCTAAAAAAATCAGAAATTATTTTTTAACCTTTTTTTCGAGGGATGTCAGTTTGCATGGAATATATATAAATTAAATAGATTTCATTTTGACATGCGCTCCACGAAGGAATTATTAAAGAAGGGAGGGGTGGACATGCATTTAAAAGATTTCATGGTCAAATTCAAAGAATTATTGTTTGTGGAATTCTTGAATTCCCAGACATAGTGGAACTCACGAGCATCCTAAAATTCTACTAAAAGGCAAAGGAGCTAGAATTTATAAATTCCCAAAGGTCATTTGAGATCTTTCATGTGGTCGAAATTCTAAAATGCTTGCAAAGAAATATTGCATTTGAAAATGCCAAGAAACGAGATGTCACATCATGTATAAAAATCCCCAACATGGTGAATTCTTATTAGGAATTCCAGCAAGTGAAGTGAGGTAAATGGTCAATTCAAATAAAAAAAATAAAAAAACACCTCTTTTTTTAAACAAAAGAAATTACTTTCTCATGCTACTAAATAAAAAAAATCCCTTTCTTTTAAAAAAAGAAGAAGTTAAAGGGCTACAATCTCTTGTCACTAAATGATGGCATTTAATACTTTTTAATTTGACCATTCTTTTTTTCTTGTCTCTTAATTTGACCATTCACCCCACCTCACGTCACTAGCAAAGTTAGCAAACATACAAAGCTTGGAAGATATATCTCGGGGAAGTATTTCTCTTTGCATATGCTAAGGGGTGCTCTCAACCAAAACAACTAGTGTATGGTGATGGGCCTCAAATCATAATACGCTCGACAAGTTTTCACCCTCCAAAATGGATGCACACTTGATCCAATGGTTCACTTCACTTAGATAGGTACTAAACCTTAGGACCATGCTATCAGGAAGTCCCTATTTTATATAACACTTAAGATGGATCAAATGGTGCCCCCACCGGATGTTCAAGAGCACGGTGAGCACCCGCACTCAGCCGATGGATTCCCACTGCCATATCTTATCTTAACCAATCTTAGTGGTTGAAGGTAATGTTCTAAGTGGGGCCCACACACTTGAAAATTTGAAAACTTTGGAATCCCACTCGGTTGACAATTGTACTCCCACCCAATTAACTCATTCAAAAACACCACGAGTCGGTACAATTTTGTCTGCATAACTGTAAGGACACGTTTGGTAAAGGTCTGTTGGATGGAATCCTCTCCCATTTTCGGTGTTTGAGTAGAAAACTCACGTTTGGATGTAAATGGAATTGAGGAAAGAGGACGTCCCTTTTCCACACATTCACGGTTTTCAAGGGTCAGACCACACCCACCCGCGCCCCCCCCCCCCCCCCCCCCCCCCCCCCCGTCAAATCCCTTAAATCATCGATTTTAAAGAGGAGGTATATAAACTGATTTTCTGCATAGAAACTCAGCCCTAACTCCTCTCACGATTTCAAATCCCTCTTCCTCAACTTCGAACCCTCTTCTCTGTTGCTAGTGCGATGGGAGGCGACTGACCGGAGTTCGTTGCCACCACCAGTGAGAAGAGAGAAGAGAGAAAAAAGAAAGAGACCCGAGAAAGAGGAGAGAAATCGAAAATGTCATCGATGGGGAGCGTGAACGAGCCAGCGAAACTCCTCCTTCCCTACCTTCAGAGAGCCGACAAACTCCAGAAACATGAACATCTCGTTGCCTATTAGTGTATTAACCCTAATCTCATCCTCTTCTCTCTCCCTCTCTTTAAAACCCTAACCCCAACCCTAATTCTTTCTTCTTTGTAGGTTGATTGTATGCGATGGAGTGCAGACTCAAGATATATGCAAAAGAGCAAATCAAGATGACCAGAGAACTCATTGTCTCTCTCATGAATCAACTCGAGAAGGTCTCTCTTTCACGTCCCCCATTATTATTCTTTATTCGAATGATAGTGTTGGTGTTAATAACAACTATGAAACAGTGCAGTACACTATTGAACAACAGAGGAAAAGTAAACAACCCCACAATCTTTATGAAAATAATAATCACATCATAGGAAGTGTTAAGTATAATGATAGGGCAGAGTCCTCAATTGGCATCAACGTGATGGGTCGATGTCCATGAGAAGAGGTATCTTTATGAGCAATGAGAAGACTCAGCCATTGGATTCACACTATGCTTAATATGATGAGATTAAAGTATCGAGAAAGGTGGATTCGCCCATGGCTCCTTTCTTATACGAATCAATTCACAGACATATTTGATACCATTAAGAGATAGGATTTGCAATTTTAAGAATCTAAGATGCTCTACTGCGTAGGGAATGAATGTGCGTCTTTGGGATTTCTTTTGTGTAGTAACCTAGTACTTCATTTCAATGTTGCTTTCGATGCTTTCTTTGGTTCTAGTTGTTGTGCCTTACATGAAAGACCAGTTGCAAACGATGATTTTCAGTAAAAAGTGAATTTTTTTTTTGTACTTATGCTAGGAAGGAAGGAAGGGCATGGCAGGCTTTCTTTTATCTGGAATATTTTAGCTTTTACTTGGGATGCGGTGTTAGATATATTCTAACCATTAATCATATTACAAACTTGATCGTTGCACTATGTGTGTGCAAAAGTCTTGTTGTTCAACCAATCTTCAATAATGAATAATATGCGGTCATAACTCTCTATGGTCTTCCTCACAACTAATTGACGGCTATGAACTTTTTCATGGGTATGCATATCCTCTAATCTGAAGCGAGTGACTCACATGTTCTTTCTTCAATGAACATATAGCAGCTGTGGTGGTGAAAATTTTTATTAAAATTGACCCCTCATTTGAGTGGCATTCTTTCATGTGAGAATGGAGGATTCAGAATAAGATGAAAAGCCTGGGTGGAAAAAGCTGACAAGGTAAGGTACTGTCACAAAGACACGCTAAAAGGAATCCCATCTTGGATTAAAAAAGCACTTAAATTTTCATAGATGAAATTGTTATTTAAGTACAACCTCTTCCACTTTTTGGCCTGGATCAAACTGAGAGATAGTGAAATAGGATTCATATAGCTGATCAAGCTTAGTTGTGGCGAGGCTTTAATGATGATGATGATGATGCATATAAAATGATTGTAACAACAAGTTAACGTTGCTGCCTGAAAAGGTTTAAGCAGTGTTTGTGTTTTATTATTCGATATAAGACTGCCACTGTAGGGTGTACCTGATGAATGGCCAATATCTACTTCACAATTGCCACATACAAATTTTTATCAAGCAATGTCAGATTTACTTCAACAGGGATATTGATTCTCTTTTTTTCTGTTATTTATTATTGCTATTGTTTCATTTGTATGATAGCTGTAAAAATCCCCTAAAGTGTGTGTATTGTCTATGCATTTACATGTATAAAATGAACATGAAGATGTCTTTGAAAACTCTGCAATTTGTATGTATAGACTTGGAATTATATGCTCTGTTAAATGGTTGTAAAGGAGTGGAAGTCATGAATATTCTGGTTGCATAGATATATGCATCGAGTACCACAAAGGTGGTCGGACAATGACATACTAGTATTCTTTATTTTATTATTTATTTGTATGTGTATGACTTGTTTAGCAAAATGCAGGTTGATAGAAGCGTAAGACCTGACGAAGTTACATTTGTTGGGTGCTTCTGGGATGCAAATATGGAGGATTCTTGGAGTAAGGAAAGAGGCATTTTTATTATACTTTGAGAGAGTATGGAGTGAACCCATTGGTGGAGCACTATGCGTGTATGATTGATCTTCTTAGGAGGTATGGACTTTTAAAGGTAGCTTAACATGTTATAAGAAATATGGCAGTGGTGCCTAATGTCGCCGTTTGGAGGGCTTTGGTTGGATGATGCAGACTTCACAAAGATGTCGAATTGACAAAATGGGTTGTTTCTGAAACGAAAGCTCGCAATAGTGGGGACAAAGTGGTTTTTGTCTAACTTACATGCCTCTATTGGAAGATGGGATAATGTTGAGAATCTGAGGAAGATAATGAAGGGCCAGGGAACTCAAAATATACTCGGTTGCAGTTCAATTGTCTTTGAGAAAAACATCCATGAGTTCATCTCAGGTGACAAGTCTCATCCAAGATATTCAGAGATTAATGACAAATTGGAGGAACTAGGGGAAGATGGCTGTTGTTGGATATTTGGAAAGATGGAGTTGGTATTTTACGACGTAGACAAGGAAGAGAAATAACAAGTTCTTGGGCATCATAGTGAGAAGTTGGCAAAATGGTTTGAACCTCTGAACTAAAGGGGCCATCTATGCGCTCACCGAATGAAAAAGAAAAATTAATATTGGACCAGCATTGTATATTCATTGTTTATAATATTTTCTCTTTTAAGATTCATCTGAAATGTAATACTTTCTCATTATTTTAATTTGATGACAATAACATGGTCTGAGCATTATGTAATCCTTTTTGAAATATGATCTCTTTCAAGATTCAATTCAAATGTGATATATTCATCTCTTTCTGTAGGAGTAGTCGTTATAAAATAAATAAATAAATAAATAGAGTCCCACACCTTGCTGTTTGGGTCATGGGGGAGTTGATCTAGAAAATTTTGTAGAGGTGAGAAAGAATCATCCATTTAGTGAGATAAATACTAGTTGGTTTGTAGCATTTATATGAATATTGATTTAAAAAATACCTAATAAGTTCGAAAAAAATAGAAATGCTCTACCTTCAAAGGGAGACTTTGTCGGATTTTCAAACATATTTTTCCTACTTAGGAAAGTTTATGTTTTTCATCATTTAGGATAAGGGTGGGTTAAATTGAAGATGCTAATTTAGGTTATAAGATATGATGGGTGGTGTTAATGAATTTGAGATGAAGATGATCGGTACTCATTTATCATTGCTTTTTTTTCCTCACGGATTTCTCTCAATTACCAAATGTGGGTTTAAAGAAATCATCTGTGATTCCTCTGTGTTAGCCAAACATGGAATGCGATGAATCCTCTCCCTCATAAATCCTTTATGAAAAAAGTCATAATCCACGGCAGAATGGATTCATCCGAAGAGAGGAATCCTCTCCCATTACCAAACGTGCCCTAGGGCATGTTTGGCAAAAGTCCACGGAGGTGATTCCTCGCCAGTTTTTCTCGAATTTAAGGAAAACCCATATTTGATTGCAAATCCAATGGTATGAGAGGAATCCCCATTATACATGAAAGTCATCACAAACACTGAAAATGGAGATCTGACCTCCCCCATGGAGCTTCACAAATCCACGATTGCACTGATTTGCGGATGAACAGTGCTAGGCGGTAATATTGAGTAGACCGGTTTTTGGAATGGAAACCTGTTTTGGGTCCCACAATCACAATCCCAACCGGTAATCACGTCCAAAACGGCTAGTACACAGAAAATTATCCGTTGATCTATCTCATTTATCATCCGCTCTCATTACCGAACGTGCCCTAGAGTCCAGGGTCTGAGATCCGCTGTCATCTTCTCTTTCTCCTCAAGTCTTCCCATTTTCCACCTCTCTCCCTTCTTTCAGCCCAAATCCCCCAAAACGCTAATCATCGAGACTTCTCTCATACACAGAGACCAGACATAGCTTCCTCTCTTCTTCTTCCTCCTCCTCCTCTTCTCTTCTCATCTTCTTCATCTGTCTGGAGCTGTTGCTTCTAATGATTTCGGGCGATCGAATCCTGTGATGCATTCAGAGGCTTGTGGAGATCATGCCTGCTCTCGCCAAGAGGATTTTGATCGTTTTCGCTCTCGATCGAGGGTTTTTGGGTTTCGGATCTCAGAGGCTCGAATCATGCCTTCTCTCATCAATTATGGAGGTGAAGTTCAAATCTAAGTTGCTTCCGTTCGGATCTTGCTGTTTTTTTTTAGGAGATTTGGGTAGATAGGGGTTGCTGTTAGTTTTTTTCTTTTTTTTCTGTCTTAGGCTTCTGAAAATCGATTTTTGGTGGATCAGAGCGGTTTTAAGGGGTTTTACTCTGTTTTTTTTTTTTTTTCGGTTTCTTGTTGTTTTGTGATTTCATGTTCATTTTTGCAGATCGGATTTCTTAAGTTAAGGTATTTTGATTTTCCCCCTTTCCTTTGAAAAATTCCCGATCGTGTGATTTCTTCGATTCTCTCTTTAGATCTGTTTGTGAAAACTGTTTCAAATCCATTATCTATGCATATAACTCTGTTTATGTCAAAACCTACTATTCTTCTGGCATGCAGGTTTTCTTCTTCTTCTTCTCCCTTTTCATCTTTTCTCAAAACCCTAGTTCAAGATCAAAATGTTCGATTTTTTCTTAATTGTCATCAAGTATCATGAAAAACCTAGGGTTTACAACTGCTCTTACAATATGCACCACCAATGATTGTGGATTGTTTGATGATAACGGACGAACATGAGAAACATGAAAAAACACCTGTTTTGATTTCGGGTAAATCCAATCCCATCGCGGTATAGGGACCTCTTTGATTTCAAGAACTTGGGAAGTTCATGTTGGGAGAATCCCAGAATCCCCCTAATTTCTGTTAGTGGAATTCCTTTCAAATCTAATCGCATGGAACATGGGTATTTTGTGGAATTGCTGCCTGCTCATATTTCTCTTATCAAATAGGCCATTAATGAGCTCTTGTTGAAACCTCAGATTCTGGTCAGACACTGGTTCAAAATTGGAGAAAGGTTTTAGAGAGAAATAGAAGCATACATTGCACTGTGGGAGATATGATTGCCCTTAGATCTCCTGTACTAAATTCAACCATGTAATCTAAGACAATACCCTCTATTTCAGGCCCCCTAAATATAGGATTGACATCTTAAAAGCAGCTCATCTCCTCACAGTAAAAGCTAGGAGAAGAAATTCCTTCTTCATTTTTTTAAAGAAATTCTTAGTGATTGACAATTAACTACATTATCACTATTGTGTTCAATCTTAAGGTAGGACCAGCTCCAATGTCACCGGAGGAGATGACATTCATTTAATTAAACTGTGTCCAGATTCTCTTAATCCCATATCTGTCATGTACTCATTCTTAAAGTGGGACCGACTTATATTGAAGTGAGATTTTAAGATTTATCTTTAGAAGGGATAGCATCCGGGTCCTCTGCCGTGGCCAATATAGGTAAGCCATGTAATAAATTCGTGGAACTCCAATTTGGTGCTCAAATAGAGATAATCCGGACGGTTAAAGATTAATCTCATATTCTCATCCCATCAATAGACTTATCCTAGAGTTTCACCTTAAAAAAAGTCTCACCATCCAATTGAGCACCATGGTGAAAACGTGACCGACGTGGATGTAGAATCGTTGCGGATGTGGTGTTTATTACGTTTCTGTCACAATGCTCAATCAAACTGTGAGATCCACTCCTTTTAAACTCAAAATTGTATGATATGCTTGTGGATGGGATGTGATTAATCTTTAACAGTCTGGATCATCTCTATGCAGGCAGCAAATTGGAGTTCAAGGAATTTATTATATGAAATGGCTGCAATAGAGCATCTGAACTCATTTTGAACATGCCAAATTATCTATATATACAGCCCATAATGGAGTTCCATACATCCCACCCTAGACGGGAAAGCGCATTAGAGAAGCCAAATAATCTATACATATTTAATTTGTTCGAATTGTCAATAGGTAAGCCCCACGATGTTGTTTCACCTACTTCTCTCATAGGAAAGTGTGTGCGAGACACAACTCTCTAACAAGTAATGCCATTACCGCACAAACTACATCTTTACACTTCAATGCCAGAATAGTAAGGAAAATTAAAAAAATCTGTGACATGTTTCTTATTCCATGTAATGGAAACTCCATCAAATTAACAATTCTGGACACCTTCAGGTAAATATCCGTAGTGACCATAATCATCTTTATATTTAATTGGTATTTTCAAATTTAAGATTTTTTCTTTGGATATTAAAAACTCTAAAATAAGGAAATAACCATATTTCTAAATGACAGGTAAAAGAAATTAATAGATATGAATATATTATCGATCTCTAAAAAATTCTCTAACTTCGTCGTTGCTAGTTGACTATCGTTTGCCCCCTCTAGAAGAAATTTCTGGCTCCATCACTGGCCCTAAGCCATGCAGATGAAAACACCCAAGAAACAACTCATGAGAACACACTGAATAATTTTATTATCAATAGCATACCTTACAACCAAGAGTTCCTCTCTATATATTATAGAGGAATGGCCTAATAAGGAAACACTCATCACTAAAATCTCTCCATATGATCACTAAAATCTCTCACTAAATCAAATCAACTAAATTAAGAACCTTAAAGCAAGCAAATTGACAGAAGATTTCCTGGCGGGGCCCATCAGCGGGCCATATTCTTTTTGGACGATACTGCATCATGAAGGGTTTTGACTGTTGCTTTGATTGATAGACAATAGTTGTCAGTGAATCATAAATTCATCCACTAATTTCTTCTGCTCATCAATGTTATTAATGTCTTGGCATGTAAATTGGAGTGCTTATGGTGTGCTTCTTTCAGGGGTGATTATTGCTGCAAACTTGATGGGCTGCGATGTTCAGGACTTGATGTTAGCTTTATCTACTTGCGGTATCCTAGCTGGAAATGATAATACTGTCCAAAAGCTAACATCGCCGCAGGTCTGAGAATTAATTGTAGAGTATTCATGCTCTCTCTGTGTATATTAATAGTCCCCTTACTGTGTTGTTTTGTTTCTTCCAGGCCATTGATACTAGGGATGCATTAGCAAAGTATATCTATGCAAGCTTGTTTGACTGATTTGTAGATCAGTTAAACAAGTAACTCGAAGTAGGCAAGTGACAAAGTGGAAGATCCATAAGTTTTCTTGATATCTAAGGATTTGATTCATGTGATGTATGTATTTCATTTTGTATTTCATGCCGAGCTATTGAAAGCATTACTTTCAAATACTAAAATCATGTTTCTTTGACCCATTTTATTCCCTCTTCTATAGACGAATAGCTTTGAACAGTTTTGCATAAATTACGTGAATGAAAGGCTGCAACAACATTTCAATCGGCATCTATTCAAACTTGAAAGGGAGGTGAGTGTCCTCGATCTTTTTAGTGTCACAGGTCATTCAGTTTGATTTACAGTAGGATGTTTGTCTGCATAAGGATGTTTGAAGGATTTAATTTCTTTTGGTTTTTGTCATTTAATTTTGTGTGTCGTTACAAAATAAGCGTTATGAGTTATTTCTATTTTAATTATCGAAATGAACCAGTTACATGTTTAACAGTACGTTAAAGAAAATTTAATTTCCTTCGTTTAGATGAGAATTCTCTTAATTGTTTCCAAGTGATGGTTGATGGAAGGATGCATGGATCAGTTCTCCTCCTCCTGTTTTAAATTCCCAAACCCTTCTAGGGGTTTCTAGGATTTACTACAGCCTTTATTAAATCTTGTTACCTAGTTTGTCCAAAAACTAAATAAATAAATAATAAACCTTGCAAACGTGTTGCCCAACGATAGCCATACTAAGTAGTTGTTTCTCAAAATTTAATTTACTTCCAAAATGACGACAAAGCCTACATATGGCTTCCATGTTAACGAAGACAAAAAAACATTATATATATACATGGAAAATTATTCATATACATACGTCCCTCACCGTATTACGGTGAGGGCACCATAGTAGTCTGACTTTATAATCCACCCAAACATGGGACCCCCTGAATTATACCAGATCCGTTGAGTTTTCATTGATCCGAATGGACTGGACTGTGTTCCTCGACAGTTTATTCCCGAAAACACATGAAGATGACATTAGATCACAGTTGCTATAGAGTTCTTTTCTTGGGCATTATTAAAGTTAATGCCTTCACTGTGAGAAAGTGTTTTTGCTTTTTAACTAATACTCCACTTTTTTTGGTCCCACTGTCCCAAGCCATTGATACTTCTCCTGTCACACACTTTCTCACATCATCATCATTATCATCATCATCGCAAAGGGTTTGATATCTTATACCTCTTTCCCCAATTTCCTATCTATTTGGGAATTGTCTATGATACTAGAGGTTTTTTTTTTTTTTTTTTTAAGGCTATGTTACTGGTTAATACATTCTAAAATCAGTAACTAATTAATTTTTTGCAAAAAAATGAAGGACCTTATTTTGAGAAATCATGGGCCTCTTGACAATGTTTTTGGTGAGTAGCGGCATAGCCATGTCTCCCGAGTTTCAACACTAGCCCAGGCCTAACTTAAGATGTTGAAATTTGATTCTGACAATTTAAGTTTGCATATATGGATTAAGAACATAGGAAAAAAAACTCAGAGAATGTCAAAACTCAGAGGCTTAAACTAACCTTACAAGCAATTGTATGCTTCACTTGGTCCCTTTTTCTAAGAGAAAAAAAGTGATTCTGGTGCTTCTCTTGTATCATCACCTCCTCAGCATCTCTTATGTTAGTTGTTATGCAGCATTTCTTCTTGTTTGAAGGGCGTTCCTTGTCATAGTTGGGATTTTTTTTCTGGGATTAGGTTGGTTGTTTGGTGCTTGAAAACATTATTTATGTTGTCTTGATGCCCCCAATGTCTTTGATGATCATATCCATGGTATTGCCTCAAATTGTGTTGGCTTAGGGATGGACCACGATTCACTTGCAATGTGGTTTAGTGGTCATCGTCACTGTGGTTCAGTGGGCATCGTTGATTCATGTCCTTTTTTTTTTTTTTTTGGCTAGGAAGAGGGTGTCTTCTTTGGACGCTACTTAAATGTTTGGTAACAATGCTTTCATTTTAGGTGGCCTCTTTTGCCCTAGCCCTTGACTTTTGAAAACTTCTACACTTTTTAAGAAAGAGGCATGCGGCCTCATTTGAAAATATAATTTGGTGCAGTGTTTTTATAGGCTTGAGGCGCATCGAGGCGCCAAGGGTATCCCGGGGCCTAGGTGCAAGGTGCAAGGCGCAAGGCGAGGCGCGGGCTTCATTGAAGCGAGGCGCACATTGAAGCGAGGCACAAGGCGCGAGTTCAGATGGTTATTTTGTCATAGATGCATAATTTAAATTAACATTGGCAAAGTGAAATTAATTCACAAATTATAACAAAAAAGGCAATAAATATGAGAAGATTTCTAAAAGTTATAAAAGCATCCCATCACTCCAAGTGCAAAATAATCATCAAAAGCCAATACAACTCCAAAGTCCAAAGTCAAACCGACAATACATATGGTCCTAAGGAGGACCTTAGTCATCCTCAACATCTACACCAAGTAAATTATAATCTTCTTCTTCATCATTGGATTTATATCCATCCATGTCTTCCTATCTGTGTCATCTAAACTTGCATCTTCCTCATCTACCAATTGAAGAACATTTGAAGATTTAGAAACTCTTGGTGTTGCTCTTGAAGTTGATGTTACGCTAGTTCGTTGACTACTTTCTCCAACTCCAGAAGCTATAGCAACATCACCCCATGTGAGAATATCATCATCAAACACAAACTCATCATCTTCATCCAATTCTGTATCCATCCTCCCAAGGACTCATTGCTTTCATCAATATCCTTCAAAGAAATGGGATCAAGTATGTCCCGCATATCATATCAACGTTTCAGTGCTCTATTTTATTTAACAAATACCAAATCATTGAGACGTTTTTGATCCAATCTATTCCTGTTTTTGCTATGAATCAGCAACAATTAAAAAAAATATTAAAATTTATATAATTATATCTATAAATTAAAAATATTTTGAATTCACTAGACTTGAGATAAATACTCATATGCTCAAATACACCAATTCTGCTCACAACCCGATGAACTACACGTCAAGCTAAGATTTTTCATTGCAAATTTGGTGTTTTGGAACCATATGTACTCCACCAATCGGCTGTTAATTATAAGTAATTAGCATAAATTTACCAAGTATTGACTAATAATTAAAAAAAAAATTTTGTAATATAATGGTAACTTATTTGGTGACTTTATTGTCCTTCCCCTGATTGCCATAGGTATCCCAAATAGGCCTTAAGCTTTCATATAAATAGACAACTCTTGACCAATCTTATTTTGTACATCAATTCTTGAGACCAACTTTGCAATGCAATTATACAACCCACTCATGACTTCATGATCTTGCTCAACATTTGGATTTAAATAAAAGAACTCTGGGTTCAAAAAATACCCAGTTGCATGCAAAGGACGATGCATTTGAACATCCCACCGTCAATCAATGATTTCAAAGATATTATTATACCTTTCTTCCTTTCCACCAAAAGCACTTGCAATAGCTTCTTTAGCCCTATCCATAGCCTCATATTTGTATCCCATGGGAGGTTTTTTCTCACCATCAACCAATCTAAGAACACAAAGAAGGGGGCCCGAGACCTTAAGGGCGTAGACAGCACTATTCCAAAATGAAGGCATTAGCATAATTTGTGCAGCCCTTTTACCCAGTTGCTCCTTTGCCCTTTTGCTTGTTGTCCATCTCTCTGAACTGAACATCTTCCTCAAGTTGTTCTTCTGTTGATGAATTCTTGATAAAGTGAGAAAGGCAGTTGCAAATTGAGTTTTTGCAGGCTTGATTAACTCTTTCAATTGTGTAAAGTGCCTCATCATATTTAGCAAAGTTGGGCGGTTACAAATAAATCCATGTACCGCAATACCCCTTTGAAATGTTCTCTTGAGAGTTGGTATCTTAAAAATGTCTTCCAACATCAAGTCCAAGCAATGGGCAGCACATGGTGTCCAGTACAAGTTTCGATACTTTGCCTCCACAAACTTTCCTATTCGAACCAAACCAAGAAAGAGAAAAAAAGAAGAGTTTTAGATAACTAATTCTTTTAATATTACTAACTAATAACTTTTTTTCAAGAAAGAAGATTCTTAAACTGGCCAATACATTAGCTGCAGCACTGACTGTGACAATCTGGACTACATTAACTTCTCCAATACGCTCCACAAACTTGTCTATTAGCTGAAACATTTTTTTAGCATCCTTGGAGTAGCTAGAAGCGTCAATGGACTCCACAAACGTGGTTCCTTTGGGACAATTCACTAAAAAATTGAGTAAGGTCCTCCTTTTCTTGTCAGTCCACCCATCAACCATTATAGAACATCCATTCTTTGCCCATTCCTCGCGGTGATCCGTCATCAAATTATTTGTATGCACTATCTCTTTTTTAAGAAGAGGTACTCGTAATTCATGGTAAGTTGGTGGTTTCATGCTAGGACCATATTCCCCAATAGCTTCAATCATTGGTCCAAAACTGTCATAATTAACAGCATTCAAAGGAAGCCCAGCATCATAAATCCACCTTGCTAATCTTTGGCATGCTCGCTCTCTTAATTCTTTTCTATACGGGTCATTTTCATCAATTCTTGTCTGTTTTCCATGGATTTTTCTGTTTTGCACAACAGCATCCTGGTTGGGAGTGAAGAATACATCCATAGGCCCTTTTTGCTTTGGCTTTTTAGGTTTGGAGGTAGTGGAATGAGTACTAGAAACTTGACTACCCTGACCCATAGGTCGTTTACCACGTTCATCGACCTCTACAACTACATCATCATCATCATCTTCCAATTCATTTGCCAACTCATCAAAATGGGGCAACATATTCATTTCTTCCTTTTCTGTCGCATTCTTTGTCATGTACTCTCTAATCTCTTCTTTAACTTCAGCTGGACATTTTGGACAAGCAGTAACATTCCGGTAAACCTCAGCAAGATGTTGCTTGACCCGATAAACACCTCCATTTGATATTTTGCCACAAAAATTACATTTGAACCTATTATTATTTTGTGGATTTTTCAAATGTGCATACTGCCATGCTGGGTCCTTTTTATTACTACCTTCCGTTGACATCTATAAACAATTGAAAAAAAAATTAAAAACAACAAGCATACAAAAGGGATTTGCAGCAAAAAAAAAAAAAAAAAAACAGCATTTGCAGATTTTCAAGTTAACCAATGCCAACTTTATAAGCTACCAGAAACAGATAGCAATGACAGCATTTTCAATTTAAACAGCAGACAGTAACAATGCAGAAAAATAGATAGCAGCAAAAAAGAAAAAGAAAAAAGAAAGCATAAGCCGAAAAAGAAGATTTGCAGCAGCATAAGGAGATACAGACCTCTACAACAACAACATGCCGGCACTAACAGCAAATAGAATGCTGCAGTAGCTGAAAAAAGAAAAAAAGCAGCAGCACAAGAAAACAAAACAAAAAAAAAAAAACTGCTGCAGAAAAAAAAAGAGCAGCAGCAGAAACAAGCAGAAGTAGCAGCAGCAGCAAGAACACCGTCAAGACTAGCAGCAGAGATCACCAAAACAAAAAAATAGAATGCAGCAAAAGCTTGAAAAAATTATAGCAGCAGAACCAAAAAAAAAGTAGCAGAAATTAAAACAATTAGCAGCAGCAGCTAAACAACATGCTGTAACAAAAATAGAATGGAGCAGAAGCTGAAAAAAAAAAAAAACAGTAGCGGAAGTTGGGATGAAAAAAAAAAGGTAAAACATACCAGTGGTCGCCGGACGTCGCAGCAGAGGACATCGCTTCTTCTTCTAGACGGGAGAGACTGTTGCAGAGGACGTCGCAGCTTCTTCCTCCTTTTTTCTTTTTTTTTTCTCCATTTTCGCCTTTTTTCTTTTCGTCGGATGATGCAACAGAAGCTAGGGTTTTTGCCTTCTTTTATTTAAGTTAGAAAAAGTACATTTAGCCCCTTCCATTTTCTTCTTTTTTAATTTAAATCAGGCGCACGCCTGCTGTGCCTCACGCCTGGAAATTAGGCGCACGCCTTGTTGCTTATTTGTCGCTTGTTATATGTCGCTCCGCCTACCCATACCTGAGGCACAACTATTGAGCATCGCTGCGCCTGGCGCCTAGGCGCACCTTTTAAACCAATGATTTGGTGCACAACATTTTCCATTAGTCTGCACTAGTTTCCAGAGTCCAAACTTGTGGGCATTCGTGTTAAGAAAATCTGTAGAACCAAAGGTTATTGTAGCTTAATCATGCAATGTCAAAAAATGGTGTTGTGATAATTCAGTTTATACAGTGATCCTGTCAGCAGACTTATGTTTCATAAATTCATTGTGATCCTATATATTGCTGATATTATCAACGTTCATCTACCAGCCTTTCATCTACCAGCCTGACAAAAATGCAAATGACACTAAAGCAGCTGAAATGTTTAAAGTGGTCACATTTTCCTATAATATTCTATTAGATTCGGATAAGCAACATTGTTATAATTGAAATTGAAAAGGATTAATTATGGAAAAGAATTGAAACTGATTAGTCATATATCAATTTGATCTCCTTATGTCATTAAGGAAACCAAATTGGAGATCAAAATCCAAGAACCATTCATGAATTCATAGTCATTAATGCTTCCAATTTGCTTTGAATTTTGGATTCTGTGACTGGAAATCCATTTTTCTCTTTCAATACCATTTTTCTCTTTCAATAGAACAAAGGGGAAAGTTTTTATTTAGGTGTTGTGTGTTTTGAAATACAATCAATCTAAGAGAACAACAGGATCCAATAAAAAAAAATTCCCTAATTTTGCTTATCGGTTGTTTGAATTGAAAAAAAGAAAAAGAAAACACGGTTTGCTGTCATACATCCTTATTTTACAATGATCTTGACACTGCCAATAATTTTATCTGTATTGAGCTAACTGACTTCATTAGTCATGTTAAAAAATAATCATTTCAAGCCAAGGAAGTTCATATATTTAATCAAATTCTGTTCTTTTGCAGTGTTTTTCGACGGGGTTTTAGCAATTCCAATTCAAGCAACAAAGTACATATGAGTTTAGATACAAAATTGTGAATTTTGGTGAGCATTCACCTAAGGATGTTACTGCTGCTCTTTCTTCACCAGACAAGCAAATTATGACCAACATGAAGGAAATTATGAAGCGATATCAGTTGTTTTTGGCATTTTGAGGTAGTCTTCCTCTCCCATTTGAAAGAATTGTTCTGTGTGATGTCATTGTTTCTGCAGAATTCATTTCCAGCTGTATAGCCTTAATATGTACATTCTTGGAACTTAAGTACCTTTATTTTCTAAAATATGAAAGGGCAAAATTAATGTTAACCGAAAACCATTAGTTCTGATCGACTCATGCGATCAATGGTCTACCATGAGTAAAGTTGCGATATTCTTGAATATATGAATCTTGAACATACGAACGGTTTCATGAACAGACTTTTAAATCACAAGTCGCTGCACAATGGACATTTTAAAATGAAATGGTGTCATGTCATGAATATTTGGTAGTTGGTATAGTTGAGACCATCGTTGCAGTTAGTACTGGTGTTGTGATTTTTTGGTGGTTGTTTTCCTTCTGCTCTTATGATTTTGTGGTTTTCGAGGATACTCCAAGCTACTAAACTTCGTTAGAAACTGCAGAACGGTCGATTGGAGTTGCGGACTTGCAGCCCTAATACGATTTCGACTTGATTAATTCCTATTGTTACCTTACTACAGAAAAACAAAGGTTCCTTCGTGCATATGGCATTTACAAAACTAAGAATGGTGGGATGCAAGTTTGTTCTTCTGAGATGGTAGGGAGGATGGTTTGATTAAAATTGAAAATCAATTAGTGCCCTAGTGTGGTAGATTCTGATGTCATCAAGAGCATTTATAGAGGAAGTGGACTACTTACAGAGGATGTCATAAACAGTGCTTGTGCGGGGTGGGCATAGTGCAGACAAGTTGGTATAATGTTGTGTGATCATTTATTACCATTGTGGTTAAAGGGACATTTAATTAAGACAATAGATGGACCTGCACTGTTATACGGAGCTGAATGTTGGGCAATAGAGAAATGTAAAGATGGCAGCATGTGCGTTGGAAATGCATATCCTAAGATGGAGGTGTTACAAAGGGTGAATATAAAATTAGGAAGGGTTAAACAATATGTGCGTTGGAGTTGCATATCCTAAGATGGAGGGGTAACAAAGGGTGAAAATAAAATTAGGAAGGGATAAACAAGGCAAGTTTTGGGCAACTCCTATAGAATATAAAATCAACTATTTTTTTATTATCTTGGTTGTTCGCCACCTGGAAATGGAATCAAGATTTTATATCCCCTACATATTTGGTGAATATTGCAACTGGCCATCTTGTTCAAAATTGGGCTTGGCCGGTACTGTATAGGTCGGGTTATTATGGAAAGACAAGGAGGTTATGGTAACATTCTTAGGAACGAAAGAACCAAATCAAGTAGAGGCGTGGGCAACTTATGAATTGCAAAGGCTTATGTATTTTTTATGAAAGGTAAAATTCATTAAGAGAAGGCTAGCAAGGCCTGCTTTTATTATTGAAGGAGATGCGAAATATGCAAAATGATGGGATCAAATAAAGGTGGAGTCACGGGGATTGTTAAGTTGGCACAAGAGACTTTAGATGTGCATATGATGATGAGAATTTCTTACTGTCACATTTTCAAAAGCTCAAATGAAGTAGCAGAGGAGTTATAAAAGATAGTTTTTTTTGTTGTTAGAACATTCTTCGGTTTTTCCTATATAATTGTTGGCACATACCCTTCTTTGTATCTTTTTTTAATAGATGGAATTGCTGTTATCGATTATAGTATGTGGGTGGACTTAAATGAAATCTATTCCTACTTCATGCAAAGTTGGGCCTGATATATAGTTTGGAAATGAGATTCCAAAATGAAAATAGTAAACAATAGAATGAAAGAAAATATAACGAACTATGTTTTTAAAATCCATACTCATATATTTATTTATAAATTAAAACTAAACTAAATGTGTTCATTCACTTCTCAACTTTGCTTTAAAAAAAAATGTTGAATATATACTGCTCGTGGTTATATGTTGGCCTAACTTTGAGTGTGTGAACAATAGAAGTGTGATATGTTAATTCACAATGTGGAAGAGCAGAACATTCACTGTTGAATCTGAACCATTTATCAAGTCTGTTTTAGAATGTTGGTCTCCAAAGCTCATCTGGCTCCTCCAATAAAATGAGTCCCCTTCGCGTGAAATTCAGAGAAATCATATATAATAAAATATATACCAGTGTTTTTTTTTTCTTTGCTAATATTTTGTTTTTCAAATTTTACTATAGTTTTTGGCATTTTAAGATACATGCTTGAACATAAACATATTTGGTGTGTTCCACATGTTGGAAACTACTAATGAAGCATTTCTAATCATTACTTTATCTGCACATTTTTTATCTGTGCGGTTTTTTGACTTTATTTGAACATTTTTTTTATCTGCTCATATTTGTGACTTTATTTGCACATTTTTTTTGTCAGAGCATTTTTGTGAATTTATTTCAATACTCATTTCATATTTTTAGTTTCCTTTGATTGACAAGTATTTGTAACTAAAAAAGAGAAATCTTAGAGAATGCTCAATGTTGTCTTATAGTTACAAAGGGTCAATTTACTAAATAAAGAAACCTTGCTGTGTAGGCGAAGTCTTTATATTTACCAAAATCAGTCATCAAGGCAAGGAATGAATCAATGAAATGAAATTTAGTTTTATTATCTATCTTGTGTGGTAAATGGGTTGATGATTTGTTAAGTTAAATGATCACTATTGTCTTATAGTTAGAAATGGTCTATTTACTAAATAAAGTTTGCTGGGTAGGCAGATTCTATATATTTACCCCAAATCAATCATCAAGGCAAGGAATGAATCAATAAAATGAAATTGAGTTTTATTATCTATCTTGTGTGGTATATGGGTTGATCATTTGTTAAGTTAAACCAGGGAAGTGGATGCTTGTGTGGGATTTCCTTTGGGACTATCTCAATTCTTTTCCAGCTGCTTGAGAAACCTTTTAAGTAGACTTTTTTATTTTTTATTTGAGTATTTAAGAAAAACACACTTTAGATGTACCCTGGACCAAAAAGGTCATTTTCGTTTCCCTCACACCAAACCATTCGTCCTGCCCAAAAAGTCTTTTTTTTTACTTGATTTCTTGAGGGTCGATATCGACCCTCCGTAGTTGAAAATAGCAGCTTTCGTCATCTTGTTCCTTCTCTCTTCCCCAAATCCAATCTAATGGGGAAGACCAGAAAAAGGGTGGTTAATTGGGCATCAAATGGGTTGATACTTAGCTCTAGCACCTTTGGTCTCCTTTTTGGGCAAAAAAGATCAAAGCTTTTGTCAGTTATCTTCTTCTTTTTTAATTTTTTTTATTAGAGTAATTTGTGTTACTCATATTTGGTCTCTTTGCAATGCACTTGGATGTGTTGAAATGCAATTAGATGTCTGGGTGAATTAAATTCCTGTGCATTTTGCTTAAATTTTTGAACTGCAAAGAAAAAATGCATCTTATGGGATATTGCCTTTAACTTCTTGCTGCCGGATTATCTGCATCATTCATTTCATCCACTGTCATTGTTGGTGGTTTGACGTACCTTTTCATCTAATAGGATTCCTGACTTTTAAAGTCTCTACATTTGGATTTGTATTTTTAACTTGAAAATTTATGCGTCTAATTAGTGATAATGTTCCCGTTTTACCATTTCCAATTGGTTTCATTGCTTTCAAATAAAAAAAATTAGGGTTTTTGGATCGATTTGCTTTGAGTTCTTTGGTACTTTTGGCTAAAATTTGGGTGTTATTATCTTTTAAGCATTTTGAGTTTCTGAGATCTCAAGGTTGGATCTATTTCTTTTGAAAGTGAGCGATTTTGATGTTCTCTTTGGGAGTATTTAGGGCATGTTTGAATGCAGGACGACTATTCAAACTCTAAAGTTTTAGATCTTGTTGGTTGAGGCGTTTTGTCATTTTTATTTTTATTTTTGTGTTGGGGGATTAATTCAATTTGATTACTGGGGAGTAATGTATAAAATCTGGGATGTTTGTGGATGAGAAGAAAAGGTGGAGAAAACTGCCCACACTTGATTTTTGTACTATCGATAGTTTTCTCTGTGTTTCTCTACCTCGTTTCCTTCACAAGTAAATGGTCTGTTAGGTTTAGTTTAAAGATAAATCATTTATGTTATATTGGTCGGTTGCATTTCTGGGCAGAAATTTGTGTATAAGGAAAAAAGATAGAAGGAATCAAATGAACTTTGTGGATCCATCAACGGCCCTTTTGCCTACCTTTGGAGGCGACTGCGTAAAGTTTTTTGATGTTTCAAAGGACATAGGCAGTGATCCGTGTCACGATCCCAAATCCTTAATCAGGATTAAGATGCAATTAGGGCTAATGGAGCCCGACGACACACGGATGGGGAGGACTGGTGATACCTCGGTCCGTGCGCCGATTAATTTCACCCACAGCATTCCATTATGTGAGGATCATCATGGCGGAAGCTTGCAGTTGCCATTTTAGGAAACAAGCATAGAAATCAGAGTATAATGGCATTGTCAGACTAGATAGAAGAAATGAATTTATTTCATTAGTTAGTATTCAAGTTTAACAAAAGATTAAGTTTAGTTACATCCAAGAATAAGGGCCGTACAAAAACAATGGCCGATAATTACAATGATCAAAAGATGAAATTCCCCAAAAATACCAAAAACCCAAAAGATGATAGTACGGGCTCCGCAGCTTCAGACGCTACTCTATGTCGTCAGCTACCCACTCACGTATAACTGGCGGATCCTGTTGGACTGCCGCAAAGTCCTGTTCGGGCGCTTAGACGAGCTCGTTACCTATGGCATCAAGTGTAGATCAGAAAGGAGTCTTGCAAGTCTTCGAGATAAAAAGACATAGCTTGCAGGTAATTGATATTTGCTAGGGGTGTAATAGTTTGGTTAACCGGTCATTTTCGAAAAACCGTTAACTGAATCGTAACCGCGGTTTTTTTGTCCTTTAAAACCGTAACCGTAACCGTAACCGTATACACAAAAACCGTGGAAAACCGAACCGCGGTTAACCGTATTAGACGGTTCTGTTACGGTTAATAACCGTGGAAAAATCTCAATATTCTCACTTCTCTTCTTACATCCTCAATTGCAATGGCTGTCATCATCTACGCCGAAACACAACCCTTTTTATCAAACTTAAATATTTTGAGTTCCATCTCAAACCATATTTAAAAAAACTATAAGGGCTCCTAGGGTGAGTCAGATGCACTCAAAATTACTATTGGTTATAACATTGTATTGAAACCGTGTGTATTCAAGCACTTGGATAGGCTAGCTACAGTACATGTGAATTTCATCTTTCCGTTAACATGCAATTTGACAGAATTATGGAGGTGCATGCATGAAAATGCTTCCATCATCTGAAGATCTTAGCAAAGTAATAGCTAGATGCTTGTTACTTTGTTTTGTTACTTATACATAAGTTAAAAAGTATTTCATTTAGCCCCCTTATTTTTTCTTTTATTTGTATAATGGTATGGTTAACCGTGTGCGGTTAACCGAACCGTATTGGTTAATAACCGTGAGTTATTACAGGAAACCGTAACCGAACCGAACCGTGAGGTTTTTTGAATTCATTAACCGTAACTGTAACTGAACTGTGAAACACGGTTATTAACCGCGGTTCGGTTCGGTTCGACGGTTTTTCGGTTTTCTTTTACAGCTCTAGTATTTGCAGTATCAGTAAGTCAGGTTGAGCAGTGTATAAGAATATAATTAAAAGAAGCATAAACAATAATTAATCGGACTATTGACTAATTGTCAGCATATTCAAACAATTATTTAGAAGGGGAAAAATCCTTTGTTTCCTAACAGTCAGACAGATAGCGCCTTAGGACTCGTCTTGAGCCTTTGACTCTACCACGGAGAAACCTAAATCGAGCGCGGGCAGGTAGGTACTTTTTTAAAAGGCCTTGTCACAGGGAAACCTGTATTGAGCCCAGATAAGGTCCTGCCACGGGGAAACCCGAATTGAGCCCGGGCATTGGTGACACCAATCACTTACAGAACATCCCAGAGGGGAGCAATATTCAGTTATATAGGAATAATAATATAATGATGTCAGATTACAAATCAATGCAGAAAGTGGGATTAAAACAATATCTTCTAAGTTAGGGAAATTCTACGGAAAAATGGGTAGCATTTCGGGAAGAAATAGGGGATCCAAAACGGGTAGCAGAAAGGAAAGGTAATTCAAGTAACTTAGAAAGGCAAGGCAATACATGCTTGCCCGCAAACCAAGAAACCTCCAAGGATCCGGGTACATCCCATGGTCAAGCAGGGTGGAAATCGCGCTAAGAACTCAGGAGTCCCGTGTGACAAGGTGCTATGGTCAGGTCTGCAAGATGCATGATAAAAGTACAAAAGTCTAGTTTAAATAGTCATAAACATGCAAGTATGGTGATTCCCAAAATTATTTGCTCTAAAGGATGGATATTAGTGTATTTTAGTATGCTTGATGCATTCGGAAGGTAGGAATATCCAATCCCTGAGTTCGGATAAAATTACAAGTCACCAGGTTCCACATGTGTCAATAATTGTTTGGGTTTAAGTATTAAGTAAAAATTTATGTCGGGCAATTCAAGGTACTGGGGTCATCATAGTCTAGGTCTCAGTATCTTTTTCAAGGAAAGAAGGTTCCTTTGCATTGCCCGAGTTTTTAAATCGAGAGCCCCTATTTTGAAGTCAATGGACAATTTTTTGATTTCCTTTAATCCTTGGTTGAGACATTAAAATTTTGGTTTAAAAATTCAGAATTTCTCATGAGATTAGTTGAGTTAAAAACAGGTTTAAATGACGCCAAAATCCACCTTGAAAACGAGTTTCGCGGGTCCTGAGGGCGACTGGCCGGCCAAATCACGGCATGCCCCAGCTGGCTGGCCCGCAACAGAAACCAAAATGGTGTGTGTGTGTGTGTGTGTGTGTGTGTGTGTGTGTGTGTTGGGGGGGTTGGGGAGGGCGCAGAGTGGCTGGCGAGGAGTAATGTTGGCCGCTGGGATTGCAGATGGATTGGCTGCTGAATTGTTCATGGGACCGGCTGCTGAGTTTTCAATGGAGTTGGCTGCTGAGTTCTCATCGCAATTACTGCTCAAATAAATAGACTGCTGAATATCAGCTATTCCTCTTTCTTTTTCCAAGGTAGCAAGGGAGGGAAATATGTGAAATAGTGCAGGCCGCGCTGGAGACAAAAGTGCTAGTGGCCAGGAAAGCTGCAGCAGCAGCTGCTGTCTTGGTTCAAGGGATGGAAGGGTGACTAGGGGGAAAGAAAAACAGACTGGCCGCTGGGGTGTTTGGGCAGCTAGCAGCAGCTATTGCTGCTGGTCGCTGTCCTACTGCTGCTGGCTGGCTAGCTGCCATCTGTTGTGGCTGGCTGCTGGCTGGCAGCAGTTGATCATTCATCAGGGCTGGGTCCCACAGTGGGGCCCACTGAAACTGAGTTTCATCTCAGATTAAGGGACAAATAATGAAAAACAATCAGTTTAATAATGAGTAAACACAGAATAGCCACAGCATAGTGATAGATAAACCGATTGCTAAACATGTTGATAAATAGGGCAATAGGAGATTAATGAATGGATTAGTGACAGATTGATAGACAAGTAATAAATAGGGTATAAACAGATTCATAACAGGTTTGTTAACAAATTAAGAACATGATTAATTGAGACAATGTAATCCCAAGCAACATATACTAATTATCTTAAACACTTGCCTCAAAACCAAGAACAAAGCAACGTTAACCAACGGTCACTCTAAGCTCCAAATAACCAAGGCTTTCTCTCCCAAACAAAACCCACCAAAATCTCCCTAAAATCAAAACCCCTACACTGTCAAGCATCCACACCCATAACAGCCAACACAAGAAATAAAAGAAACGAGTTCTAGCTCAAGATACATTCAAGGATATAAGAGGCCTACCTCTTAGAAGCTTAAGAAAAAGAGAAGGTGATGAAGGAGGGGCTGCCACTGCTAGATTCGTACCAAAACAAAGTATGTTGCTTAGAGTATGACTGTGGATCGATTGGCTGGATCAGATCTTGCAAGGGAAGCCTTCAAGAAGTTGCTCTTCAAGAAGCCATGGAAGGAGAGAAGGAGAAAAAGAGGAGACAAAGAGAGAAGGTTTAAAAAGAGGAGAGAGAGAGAAGGTTTTCTCTTGCCGTGGCCGGTGGAAATGAGGATTTAAATGTGTTTGGTGGTGGTAGGTGGAGACATTAATGAAGTAGGTGAGGCATTGAATGTGGTTGGTGGGATATATTTTGAAATAGGTAGTTTGTGAGTTTGCTACAATTCTAGCTAAACTCGGGATGTGCTAACGAAAACCTTCGGCACCAGACAAATTTGGTCAAAGAAGAAGAATTGTATGTCTAGAGAAGGGCTTTCCAACAAGCCAAAAATCAGAATTTTCAGAGATCGGTGGTAGAAATTGTGATTTTCCAAATTGCGGTATATACCTCGAAAAGTGTGCCAGGGTTCAAATTAGGTCTTCTGGGCCTCGGATGAGTTCGGGCTGAACATGACAGCCGTTGAGCAGGTCAGGACCTAACTTTTGAGCTCAAGGTGCGATTTTTATGAAATTCCCAGGATACCCTAGAAAAACCTTGGAATTCTAACTTAACCCGGAAAAAGTTGAATTCTCACAAACTCCTCGAAACTCTCGGGAACTAATTCCAACTTAGCTCTGACTCCTAGAAACTCTCGATTAACCTCTAATCAAGCGCCATTAGCCACTAAACGTAATTAATTAGCGTCAATCGTAATAATTAAAAATCGGGTTCTTACAATCCGTGTATGATAAGCTATTCTCCTTCACCTGGATTCCATGTGAATTTGGTGAAATGGAATCACACAAGTAAGTAGTTGTGGTTTTAATGATTTTGTGGTTTTGAACTAGTTTTGAATTTATGAATTCGTTATTGTTTATTTCTTTATATGACCCGATAAGGCTGGTAAGCTCGAACATATACTTACTAAACATGAAATTTTGGGGCTGATGGGTTCGCATTGGTTTCCCTTTGTTCTTGTGAATTGTTCTTCCCATGAGGTCTCTTGATTCCAATTATACAAAACTTACACATTATGTGCTAATAGTGTGAAATATGAAGTTGAAATGTGGATGTTTTTTCTATTGGATCTGATTTTCAACTTGATTAAGAGTGGATGCCTTCCATGCCTTCAAGTTTTTTTGGATACTTTTTTATTTAGTACTCACACACTCACCCAAGATCCTCACCAGCAACGCTACAGCTAGGGATTGATTCCTGGTTGTTTATGTGAAAGGGTGGTGCCTCACCAATTGAGCTGTTGGTGGATTGCCTTGTTTGGATACTTGGTTTGATTAATGTGTAGAACAAGTGTGTGTGAATGGTATGCCAATTGCTGAGTATAAAATGAAAAGCTGGGTCTCGTTTGTAACTTGCGTTTTACTTTTACTCAACATTTGAATACTTGGACGTTGGATGCCTTTATAGTTTATAGGTCCTAAGTTTGTAAGGAAACTTAGATTGAATAATTAAGAGAAGCTAGTGCTGAACATTGGATGCTATTATAAATAGGTCCTAATTTTGTTTGGAAACTCAGATTGACTAATTACTAGAAACTAGTGTTGAATGCTATAAAAAAGAAAAAATGGTTTTCTTTGCAATTTGATTTTGGTCGAACTTGATTTGGGATGGATGTAATATTACACATAAAACAAGTTTAGAAGCACATACTTAAAAAAAAACAAGAAGAAGCATTAGAGTTATACAAAAAGCAAAAAGAAAAAAAAAACTCATTAGACCTATAGAAAAGCATGCAAGCATTAATAAATCTGATGGTAAAAGATAAATTAAGTTTTCTCCCATGACCTATCAGTAAATGTCACATACTTTAGAAGGAAAAAAAAAATTGTCAAGATCTTTCCATTGCAAGTGGTAAACTCAATTTTTGGACACTCTAGTTTTTCAGGAAATGGAATGCTGTCCTGTCCATACACAGTTTTGAACACTTGATCATGTACTCAGTAGTAACAGATGTTTCAGTTTTGAGCTATATATCAAATGAAGCTCAAGCCTTTGCTATTTGATTTTTATTGAGCTTGGTTAGACTGGATGTCTTTGACATAAATTTACTTAATACATCCGATGTTGGTTTCACTTAAATTTACTAAATGCATTTTTACTAAAATTTGATAGTAACAAGTGTAGGAATGCGTTCCCATCTATTGTTCTATCTTGTTTTTTAATGAAAGTAACCATTCAAAAAAAAAAAAAGAAAAAGAAAAAGAAAAAAAAGAAGTGTAGGAATGCCTGCTTAAGTACC
This sequence comes from Persea americana, assembly GCA_029852735.1. Taxonomy (NCBI): domain Eukaryota; kingdom Viridiplantae; phylum Streptophyta; class Magnoliopsida; order Laurales; family Lauraceae; genus Persea; species Persea americana. The sequence goes on from CM056817.1 coordinate 25,959,741, forward strand.
AAATTTAAATAACTTTGATACTTGGATTGGAAAGGGTGATGTACATTAGGAGCACATTTGTATTTGTTTTCCTCTTCCCCTATTAGTGTGTTAAGTGAGGGCACTTCATGTAATCCGTATGGACTATTGATAGTAGCACTTCAACAGCAAGTGTCTTTTATTTTCTTCTTTTTCTTTTTCTTTTTTTTTTTTTTTTGCGCTAAAATTCTCTCCAATAGGAATAGAACTAATGAAGAACATGCATTTCACCACTTTAGGGTTAGGAACTGAACTTGGGATCATCATAGCGTGCATAGGTGGAAAACGTCCATGGTTGGGATCATCATATCTTATTTTTAACTAGTAGGTTAACTAGAACTTGTGGCCTAGTGGTTGGGCATTTTCCAACGGTGCTGCATGCTCTTTTTTTTTTTTTTTTTTTTGCTTGTGTTTGCTTACTGCTGTTTATGTGTTTTTTCTTTTTGGGAGACATTAGATCCTAGTAGCATAAACCTAAGATTTGTGTATGTTGTTGGGCTGTTCTATAGAGTAACTGCTACATCAGTTGTCCTGACCGGTATTTTGGTGTTTAACAATTTCTATTTTCTTAATTTCTTTTGTTACTTTCAACATCTTTATGTTCATTCACATCTTTAAATTTTTCTAATATGATTCTTTTAAAAAGCGTTTGTTATTTTGGTTTAGATGCTTTATGTATTATTGCTAAAGTTCATCTTATATTGGTGGAACATTATATTTTGGGCATCTTTTTGAAATTAAAAGTCTTTAGTGTGTTTTTTTCTTGGCTTTATTTCAGGCTTTTATTATACTTCCATTCCCATTTCTATCCCTGTTTTGAGTTTTATTGATTTGTGAGCACAATTTTTTTTGTTTCTTTTCTTATTTCAGATACCTAACAGAGCGAAAGATACTAAATGGAATATCTTATGTTATATCAGCAGGAAGTAGTGTTGCTATTGTTGGTACTTGGCAGCGGCAAGGCTTCAATGATTTTAATGTATATTCTAGCTAAATATTATATAGAAAAATTACCTTGAACTGTGTGATACTTTTTTTTTCTTTTGTTTCCTTTGTAACATACTTGATGGATGAGTGAATGGCAAACTAGATGTTGGAGGAAACTCTATAATAGGTGTTGGAGGGAACTCTACAATAGGTGTCTCCTCATGCCATTTGTCTACTGAGGATATTCATCTTCATTTGTTAGCTTTAAAACATTCTAAAATAAAAGACATAGTTCACATTGGTTTTATATGATGACGCATAGTAGAAAACGTTGGTGCAATAATGTCTTCATTTGGACAACTTTTGTGATCCTACGTAGTTATTTTTTTCCTTGAAATTTCTGATCCAAGCACTTTTTTACTGCTATGTCTCATTTAACGGCTGCCTATGCATGCTCCCAAATGTCTGCCCGGCGCTTGGTGGTTTATTGTTTGATTGGGCTTCATTTTGATGTTCTCCCTCACGGTACTGACATTCTAGTATCGAATGTGCTCCTATTGTACTTCATGTCTTTGAATATCCGAGATCCCTTTGATTTATGGACTACTATTTGTTCTCTGGCCGTTTTACTTGTAGTATGCCTTTTCTTTTATGGTCTATTAAGTTAATATCTTGAATGGCAGTTCTATAAGGTTATTGGGAATTATGCTTGCTATAGGGTCTTGTGTGAACATTATTTTGTGACGGATCATTGTTTCTCATCATGGAGCATTGTTTTCATTTTCCAAGTTATTATTTATATTATCTTTGTTTTTATTGTGTAAAAAAGGACTTAAGGTACCATAACATCTGTAATGAGGTTGAATGACCAACCAACCCTTCATTTCCCGGTTACTTAGAGGACCTAACCTGAAATCTCTCAAGTATGAATCTTCTTTTTAGACCAGATCGATAGTACTTTTGTAATTTTGTCCCTTTGATGTTGAGCTTTTACCCCCTTTGATGTACATCATCTCTCTACTTAATGCAAATATCACCATTTGAGAAAAAAAAATCGCAATTCAAGTTGAATTATTTAATTTAATTGGGTAATTGCACAGTTTGGACAGCTATGGGCATAGCAAATAGCCAGCAAAGTTTTGTAACAATGGCATACAACTAAATTTTTTCTGGGATCCGGGTGGATTCCAAGTTGTGTGGCCAGTAGGGTAATTTCTTTTTCTTTTTGTTTGTTTTTGTGGGTTATGTCTAATCATTGACAAGGTTCGAAAAAGCTTCACATTCTTCGGTGTCTTCACTTTACCCTCTTGTACTTTTATTCCACATGTTTTATATTCTTATGCATTGCATGCATAACATGAGGATGATGTTCATCATAGGTTGGGGGGTGGGGACATGCACACTTGTCTTTTTTTAGACAAAATTTTCACTAACCTTTTGCTTTATTTTCTATATTTAGGAAGTTTTTCAAAATTCTTTTCAGAATTTTTGCTGTTTATCTTTGGCTTTTTAGATTTTTTGAAAGAGAGAATTTTTGAGTGAATTTTCAATGAACGGAAGATGGCTTGAATTTTAGAATTCTCAAAATTTAGACAAAAGAGAGTTTTTATTTGCGGAAATTTTTTTGAAAAAGTGCTAAATTTTGATCCTTTCACATTACACAGTTCGTATACATTTTCAAAACCTTTAAATTTGAAATTATAATTTCAATTCTTTTTACAACTTGATTGAATATATGAAGGAAAACCAAACCTTAGGTTTATAGGTTTCCTGGTTCATCTGGGTGAGATTTTTCCACAAATTAGTCAATTAAGTCGGGTACATGAAAATGGCTGTCTATTGTTGGGGACCGTTTAAAAGGAAAAAAAAAAAGAGAAAGGAAAAAAGAAGAAAGAGAGAAGCTTGTCGCTGAAATTTCACGGCCTTTTGAAAAACGATAGTGCGAAAGCCATCATGGTTGCCTTAATTCGGGTACATGAAAAGGGCTGCCTATTGATGGGGACCGTTGAAAAGGAAGAAAAAATCAAGAGAAGAAAAAAAAGGAGAGAAGCTTGGCGCTGAAATTTTACGGCCTTTTGAAAAACAATAGTGTGAAAGCCATCATGGTTGCCTTAATTCGGGTACATCCTTAATTCGGGTACATGAAAAGGGCTGCCTATTGTTGGGGACCGTTGAAAATGAAAAAAAATTTCACGGCCTTTTGAAAAACAATAGTGCGAAAGCCATCATGGTTGCCTTAATTGGGGTACACCCTTAATTATGTTACATGAAAAGGGCTGCCTATTGTTGGGGACCGTTGAAAAGGAAAAAAAAATCACGGCCTTTTGAAAAACAATAGTGCGAAAGCCATCATGGTTGCCTTAATTGGGGTACACCCTTAATTCGGTTACATGAAAAGGGCTGCCTATTGTTGGGGACCGTTGAAAATGAAAAATAATTTCACGGCCTTTTAAAAAACAATAGTGCGAAAGCCATCATGGTTGCCTTAATTTGGGTCCACCCTTAATTCGGGTACATGAAAAGGGCTGCCTATTGTTGGAGACCATTGAAAAGGAAAAAAAAATCACGGCCTTTTGAAAAACAATAGTGCGAAAGCCATCATGGTCGCCTTAATTGGGGTACACCCTTAATTCGGGTACATGAAAAGGGCTGCCTATTGTTGGGGACCGTTGAAAAGGAAAAAAAAATTTCGCGGCCTTTTGAAAAGCAATAGTGCGAAAGCCATCATGGTTGCCTTAATTCGGGTACATGAAAAGGGCTGCCTATTGTTGGGGACCGTTGAAAAGAAAAACAATTGAGGCCTTTTGAAAAACAATAGTGCGAAAGCCATCATGGTTGCCTTAATTTGGGTACACCCTTAATTCGGGTACATGAAAAGGGCTGCTTATTGTTGGGGACCGTTGAAAAGAAAAAAAAAATCACGGCCTTTTGAAAAATAATAGTGCGAAAGCCATCATTGTTGCCTTAATTTGGGTACACCCTTAATTCGGGTACATGAAAAGGACTGCCTATTATTGGAGACCGTTGAAAAGGAAAAAAAAATTGACGGCCTTTTAAAAAACAATGGTGCGAAAGCCATCATGGTTGCGGGTACATGAAAAGGGCTGCCTATTGTTGGGGACCGTTGAAAAGGAAAAAGAAGTCACGGCCTTTTGAAAAACAATAGTGCGAAAGCCATCATTGTTGCTTTGATTCGGGTACACCCTTAATTCGGGTATATGAAAAGGGCTGCCTATTGTTGGGGACCGTTGAAAAGGAAAAAATATCAAGATAAAAGAAAAAAGAAGAAAGAGAGAAGCTTGTTGCTGAAATTTCACGGCCTTTTGAAAAAAAATAGTGCGAAAGCCATCATGGTTGCCTTGAGGGGAAATTTTTTTTTGTGCTAAAGTCTAGGTGGATCGGATTATTTCATTGAGTCGTTTTCACGGGGTTTCGAGCGGAGCATTTAAGAGTGTCTTTATTTTGACTATTCTGAGAATCGAGAGTATCCAATGTTTATAAAATTTTTTTTGGAGAGTTTCTTTTGATATCTTTTAGTTTTTTAATTTTTTTAAAGTTTTGTGGGTATATTTACAGCAAAACCTCACGAAGCACAATTCGTCCACTAGGGTAACCTAAATTCATGCATTTGAGCATTCAATGTTGGAATTCAAGTTATAATTGGTCCAAATTTATTAAATTGCATGATGTTAATGAAATTATTCTTTACATTATCCTATTATCACATTAATTTTCTCAAAATTCACAATTTTTCTCATGTAATTTTTTTGCATCATTGCATTCTACGCGAAAAATCGATGCATTTATATTCATTTGAATTGTAAAGTGTAGTGATGGAAATCTTCTAATGTGAATTATCCAATGGAGAGCCTCAAAGATTCTCTTCCTAATCTTTGCCTCAAAATACCATTGTTTTCTCACTTTATTTTAGTAATTGATGGGCCATTGATGGGCCATGATGGATGGATATGGTGGTAACTGATTGTAGCCATATATATACTTTAGAAACTAGTAATCAAACTAAGTTTTATTATGCCCTTTCACCTTTAATTCTTCAACTCATATGATGGCCATTTCTCTGAATTGTGTATTATGTGTTTTTGAGTGCGAGGCTGGGGATCCTGACACTTATATGGATATTGAGCGTGGAGCTGTCACTAATTATCATAGCCATTTCAAGCCGTCAAACAAAATTTGCACATGGAATCTTACGTTGAATTAAAGGCAAGTGTTTAGCTACATCTTTCATATGACTTTAGATTCATGATTGTATCTAAGAAAGGTAGCTACATCTTTCATATGACTGTATCTAAGAAAATGCCATTGAATGCCATTGGGTTACTCCTTGATCATTACATTGATCTTCTGTTGATGTATACACACGATTGAGGCAGCTTGACGCTATGTAGTTCAAGCTAGCAGGTCTTGACATTGTCTCAAATCCTGGTGAATATTAAAATCTTGCTTAACCTATGGCAGAGCTTGATGAGGTATTGAAGCAGGTCTTGGCTTATTTTCTTTTGCTGAATTTCTTAAAATATGATTCTCATTTGAGGTGTTCACCTTTTCTTTACCTTTGATATCTCACGCTTTACTTACTGGAGGTAATTCTATCCCTTCAAGAGGTAATTCTATCCCTTCAATATCTCACGCTTTACTTACTGGAGGTAATTCTATCCCTTCAACAATTTACAGTTGTTTTGTACTGTCCTTTAGTTTCTCCATCTTTCCATTTCTTCTACTGAACACTTTTTTTTATTTAAAATAAGCTAAGGTTATGTATAACACTGTTCACCTCTCATATCTTATATCTTCGTCAATTTTTATGCTTTGTGAAGATGGAAGAGTGAAAAACCATACCTGACTGCGGAATGCACTTGTTTCACCCCTGGAACCGGAAGGACCACTTCTTATTTCCTACAAAAGTCATTTTGTACTGTCCTTTAGTTTCTCCATCTTTCCATTTCTTCTACTGAACACTTTTTTTATTTAAAATAAACTAAGGTTATGTATAACACTGTTTTTTATCTTCTTCTGAAGCCAGAGGGGCATCCAGTTTGTGATCATCCGGTTATAGCTCGCCTTGTAGAGGTCAAGAACTTGCTCGATAAGGTTATCTTGATAGATTAGTTTTTTTACTAAATTTTGTTGGCATGTCATGCTGATATATTATGCCCATATATGCAGAGATGATGAACATGGGTTGCAGCTCATGTTTCTTGGAATGCAATTCTGTTTCGTCCAAATATCATAGCCTCATTTTATTCATAGGCATGCCAAGAAAAACCCTATGGGACCTGATCTGAAGCATTCTGAATAGCGCCTCTTGTTACCCCTATTAGATAAAGAATCTTGAGAATATCCAGTGTGATTCTTGTGGAGAAACATGGAGGAAAGTACCAGCTAATTGCAAAGGAGCAAGCTAACTGACCCTTGACTGAAGGAGGCCTTGTTGTTACACCTTTGAGATGGGTAAATTCACTTTGCTTGGTAAATTGCTTCGGATATCAGGAGAGCCTTTGGATTTGTGGCAGCGCAAGGCCATTTTCCCTTACTGCTCACATCTATTTGTTTGAATTAAAAGAACCCACCCACACGCGTATGCACACACTGAACCCAACCACAAATAAAGGCGTCGACAAATGGTTAGTAATAAAATTAGAATCTGTGGTTCTGGCTGAAAGCTAAAAATCTGGACCAGTTCCAGATCAAATTTGATTGACTGAAGAGGCCAAAATGACATAATAGAGCTGATCCATGAAAAGGGCAGGAACTATGGCTGATATGAATTACCGGGGGCATTATGTAATTGTTTTTTGTTCTTTTGTAAAGAGAACTAGAGTATTTAGATCAGATTGGTCCATGAAATGTATGACAAATTGGGATGCTGTTTAAATTGTGTTACTAGTATCCAAAGAGATTATTGACACCATACTACACCTGTAGGCTGTAGCCTGAGGGCCTTTTTTTCTTAACAAAAGTGCCTTTTTTTCTTAACAAAAGTGCCTTTTTTTTTAACAAAAGTGCTAGAGAGACCGATTGGGAGCCTCAAATGTCCTTCACTCAATCACTCAAATGTCTTTTCAACATTTTATTTTCAGAATCCGGGCTCCTACTCAGGCTCCCAGTCGGTCTCTCTAGCATTTTTGTTTTTTTAAAGGGTAGCCTAAGCATTGAAAGAGTATCTGGGTGTTTGTGAAATGTACAAACAAGTGCTGACTATTCTTTTAAATTTCAATATTCTGATACAGATTGATGACACTTTTGTTTCCCACATTGATAATATTCTCAACCGTGAGCATGGAACAGAACTGGGAAGCAAAACAACCCTAAGAGAATGGTCCATTGTTATCTGAACCAAGCCCTACCAACAATAAGTCAATGGATCGGCCCAAGAACGAGTTCTCCAACGAGCAATTGCCGGTGCAGCTCTGGAATAGTGGGCCCACCTGTAAGTTCTGTGCTTTTCTAATTATTTTGTTGAATCTTGTTTGCTAGTTCTTGGAGTTAGCCTCAAGGGGATTATCCAGTTTATAAGTTCTCTCAAGGTTACTACCTTGTTTGCCAGTTCTTGGAGTTAGCCTCAAGGGGATTATCCAGTTTATATTACTACCTAATGATACTGCTTAAACCACTGCCATTACTGCAACCAGTGGTAAATTACATGTAGACGTGCTCCTTCACCTTCAATTCTGATAGCTTGAGAAAATTTCCATTGATGAGATGCAAAGGTTCTGTCCCATGGATCTCTTATTTTTCAGCAACTGAAGAAATGTCTTCATGTCTCTCCTCTCTACCTCTCTCAGATCCCTCCGCCATCTTTCAAACTGGTTTGTCTTTTTGGAACATCATCTTTTAATATTAGCTGGTCAGGGTGGAATATGATTGAAAATAATGCCATCTATTTGTAGAAAATCTCAGATGAAAATTTCTCTTTGAATATAAAAGGAAAAATTAGGAAAAAGAAGAAAAAGAAATGCTTCACACCTTGATTCTTTCTTCTCATGTTACAGGAAATCTCAAACACACCTTGATTCTTTCTTCTCATGTTACAGGAAATCTCAAATGGGTTAGCAAGGAGAGGCTTAAAACATTAAACCTTCTCACCAAGTGGTATGCTTTTTGCGTCTCTTTATATATTTACTTGGGTATAGTTATTGAGATTGCAACAAACCCACCCCCCAAACACAACAAGGACCCGAAGATACAGGGCTGCAATTAATATGATAATGGTTTTCAACTTAAATGAACACTTTTATCTTAATAACTTAAAAAAAATGTCATTTGTTATTTTGTTGTTAAGAATTCTATCTAAATATGTATCTATCTAAATACTTACCACTTATCCCATATGCGCATAAACAAAATCACCGACACTCATGCACTCATGCTCAATGGTGGTGCCCTTATATTTATATTGCTATGTGCATTGTTAACAGTTTACCTCTCTTCTTCCATTTAGATGCCTAACATAAAGCAGGCATTGTTGCAGACTCCCCCGCAATCAACACAACCCAGGCAACAACTAAATGTTCAAACAGGAGTGCATGGTCAAGCAAGTTCATCTCAGCCCCAAAGCTCAATCAGACAACAATTCCCAAATCAGCTCAATCAGACAACAACTCCCAAATCAGCCCAGATTCACAACCACGCTTCCGCATTCCGCCCAGATTCACAACCACCCACCACCACCCCCCCCCCCCAAACTTTCCCCACTTCATTCGACCCCACAGCCCTCAACCCATCGATTCGAGTTACCTAGTGTTGCTAGCTAGGCAGAACAGCCTTTACAGACTGCTGGTATTCTTCATCGGCTTCTACAGCAGCTGCAGCCTCCTTTGCGACCTCAACCAAGGCCACTTTCCATGCAGTTGTTTCCTCATCAGATTCATTCTCAGATGGCTCCTAATTTGGGTTTTCCACCACCTCAACAGCTTCAATCGCAATCTGTCTATAATTATTGGTTGTTCTTCCATAAATATATGATGCGTTGTTTTTCTAAGACTTAATCTTCTAGACAAACTTATGAAAAATCTTTCAGCCAGGTTCAAACAACCCGTAGCATTGCCTTCACTGCCACAAGGACGACCACCACTGCCAAATCAACAGCTCTATAAGGTATTCTAAGCTTCTGTCATTGGACTTTTTAGTAGGCTGTCACACTATTTTTTTTAATAAGATATGTATCCAATATGGTTGGACATATTTATTCCAATAGATCCTAGAGGGGTATGCTTGTAGTAATTGGGAAGTTTAGTGACTTCTAATTATTCCTAAGACTGGAGTATAATTGCATTTGACTTCTAATTATTCCTAAGACTGGAGTATATTTGCATTTTTTGCAATTAACTATGTGTCCATAGTTTTTGGCCTTATGGGTAATTGATCTCTGCTTCAAGTGGGTCAAAAGTTTACTTATCCACGAGGCCCACATACTACTAACAATTGGTATCAGAGCGACTCCTATATTCTCATCGCGTCTTTTAGATCTAGTCTCTAAATGAGATGTGGAGTGGATGGATTTAGGGTTGTGTAAGGATCAATTTTTGATGTTTTTATGCATGCATTATGTTTTCTTTATACATGAGAAGGAACTTGTTGGGCGAAGATTGTTGGTTTTTTTTGCAAATAACGTGTCGGGCGCTTGAGCGGATTCATCCCTGCTTGAGTGGACCCAGTTTCTGTGACGGGTGCTCGAGTGAGGTTGAACCCGCTCGAGCGGACCTGGTCTTTGTGAAGTCCCTGCTCGAGCGGGTTCATCTCCGCTCGATCGCACAAGGCGCTGTCTGTTTTGACAGTACATATCTTTCTTTCATCATGATATGATGATTGGCAGCTTCTTAGTCCTAGTTCCTATTGTGTATGTGATACTAACCTTGCAGGTTGTTGTCCTCTCCATGTGGCCCCACAAGTTTCTATTTTTGTGATTATTATTGGTTATTTTGGGAATCTTGTAAAGGGCATCATGGTTTCCTTGGTTTTCCCGTGAAAGTATGATGATTGGCAGCTTCATAGTCCTAGTTCCTATTGTGTATGTGATACTAACCTTGCAGGTTGTTGTCCTCTCCATGTGGCCCCACAAGTTTCTATTTTTGTGATTATTATTGGTTATTTTGGGAATCTTGTAAAGGGCATCATGGTTTCCTTGGTTTTCCCGTGAAAGGGCAAGGCATGATGGTTTCCTTAAGCCCTTTTTATTTCCATTAATAGATTACCATGTAAATCTCAAATTTTGAGATATAGGACTTTTATGTATTTTTTAATTTTTAATATTTGTAAATTCCGGCGGCTTTCAAGACAAGATGGATGGCGACGATGGACTCTTGACGAAAGAGTTTGGGATGACCAAAGGGTTTGGAGTTACTCACAGAGTTTGTGGAAATCCAAAGAGTTTGGAAGACCAAGAAGTCCAAGAAATCTTTCCGCAGTGGGCCACGTGGAGGAGAGGACTTACTAAAATTAGAATTTCTAATTTTGCATGGATACTTGCTTTATTTAAACTTTCTATATTTGCATGGTTGCTTTCTTTATTTAACATTTTTTTCTTTCCAAAATATGATCCAAACACAACAGTTATAGTAATTGGTCAAATCAATTTAATATTTTGAAAATGGTTCTAAATAAGGAATTAGTATTGGTGAACCCATGAGATGGACCCGCTAGAAATACAGTTTGTAGACGGCATATTCCCAGGGCCTCTTAGAACTCCTTAAGAACTGTCGAAAGTACATCCCATGTAATGAGTGCCTAGTCTTAGAATTGCCTAAGAGAGAAGTATATCAGATTACCTTAAACTGTGTATATCAGTATAGAATTGTACGAAACACATTTCAAAGCAAAAGACTAGAGCAGAATACCCTGAAATGCCCTAAAATCGAGCACCTGGGTTTTTATACAAATACAAGCTATAGATAACACGAAATATGTTTGTCGGTTAGAAACGGGGCAGAATCTCATGAGATTAGTTATTAAGCCTACTTTCCTTGAAATACGATTTAAAGTAGAAGGATATTACCGAATTTTCATGGGCGATTATTTCAACCGTGAATTTCGTGAAACAAGGTTTATAACATACCTTTTCCTAGAGTTGCCTACAATCATAGTTGCCTACAATCATCCCCAACGAACGATTTACCCCGCTCAAGAGTAATCTAACACGCAAAGGAGAAGGAAGGAAAGAAAAAGATAAAAAACAACCTAAATCTAACCAAAAGAGAAGATGAATGAAAAGATGAAATCTTACCAAACTAGGATCAAAGGAAAGAGGAGATTGCGAGGAAGAAGACGTGCGGTTCGGATCGCGGAGATGATCTCTCCCAAGTTCTAGGCTTGAGAAGATGAGGAAGATGAAGAGGCTGCTGGAATTCCTTCATTGCAAAGAATGAGATTAGGGTTAGGGTTAATCTCTGCTTAAGGAGAAGAAGAGAGGAAAAATGACTAGTTTGCCCTTAAGTAGGTTGGGTGAACAAATGAGCTACTTGAAGGGTTTCTAATCGTCGGATCGCGACGAGCCAAGAGACAAAAATGATCAGCGCGACGAGACTTTTCTAACGAACCTAAAATCACGGCAATTGGAATTTTTTCGGAAAAACATTTAATTTTTTCTAAATTGCAAACTACCCCTGCTATGATCAAACGGAATCGCTTGAAACTTCGCAGACACTATTCTAATACTAAAATAAACTCGTTCAAGGTCTAACCCACTTAAATATCTAACAAAATTTAATTATAATAATAACAAAATAAACGGGTCAGCGGGCTTGCTATTGGACCCAGTAAGGTCGCGAATCTTACATCTCTCACCACTAAAAAGAACATTTGGTCCCCCAAATGTCTAAATATACCTCACCGGGAAAGAGATAGGGATACGTATTCTGCATCTGATCTTTGTGCTCCCACGTAGCTTCCTCTGGGCTCTGATGCTCCCATTGTACCTTGACCCACTGGATGGTCTTGGTACGCAAATACTACTTCCTTTATGTCAATGACATGTGCTGACCGCTCCACGTAGGTCGCATCTGCCTGTAGCTGAAGTGGATCGTGCTGCAACACGTGAGTAGGATCTGGAATGTACTTCCGAAGCATTGAGACATGAAATACGTCGTGCACACCTGCAATAGCATAAGACGATAAGCCACGTCTCCAATTATGCTCTTGATCTCAAAAGGTCCAACAAACTTCTTGGTAAGCTTCCATTTTTGCCCGAATATGAGAACAGGTATGATAAAACCTTTGTCCAACAGATCCTTTATCTGAGTTTTCAACTCCTTCAATTTTGCTGGGGCCATCCTGTATGGGGCCTTTGAAATATGTGCGGTACCCGGTTGCAGTTCTATCGTGAAGTCCAGCTCACGAGCAGGTGGCAAACTAGGGATCTCATCCGGAAATAAATCTGGGAATTCTCGCACAACTGGAATTTCATCGACTGTCTTGGACTCCTTGTCTTCCTCGATAAACGCGATAAAGCCTTCACAACAGTTTCTTATTAACCATTCTGCCTTCAACGCAGAAATCAACCGAGTGGATGTGGGCCTCTTGGCTCCAACAAATTCAACACTACGGTCCGTATCCTGCAACCTCACAGTCTTGTTAAAATAATTTAACATTCCTCGGTTCGCTGCTAACCAATTCATACCAAGGATCACATCAAACTTCGACATCGATAAGATGATCAAACTGGCGGTCAGCTAAACTTCTCCAATCTGAACACTACATCTAGGGTAGACAACATTACAAGGTACTGATCTACCTACAAGGATAGCTACTATCAAATCATAGGGTAGTCTCTTTATCCTCCCCCAAGTGAAGTGCAAAAGCCGCTAATTCACAAATTGAAAGTGTACCTTCTATGACGGTGCGTGTAGCCTCGGCTTACTCATGCGTCATAGCATAAGCTTTCCCTGCATGCTGGGGATGCTGCTGATGATACTGCTGCTGTGGCCTAAGACCATCACCCTAGAATCTGGGTGGTGCCGGAGGTCTCTGTTGGTACTGCTGCTGCGGTGGCTGAGGTGGTTTGACAATCATCTGCTGCTGCTGGGGTCTAACTTGTGCAGGAGGCACTTGTCTTAACGGCTGCGCTGGATGTGGTGGTCTAGGCGCCGGAGCGTGAAATGTAGGTGGTGCCACTCCTGCCTTCCCTAGGCAATTGCTTACCTTATGCCCTATATCCCCGCAGTGAAAACATGCGCCAGTCTGCTTCCTGCAGTCCCGAACATGATGACTTCCCCCACAAAATGTACAAGTAATCCGCTGTGGCAGCTGTCTAAGCACCGGCTCAACCCGTAGCCTCTTGGGTGCTGGTTGCTGATAATACTGGGACGAAGAACTCTATGCCTTGGGTTGAGGTATCAACGCCAAGATCCTCTGCTGCTCTAACACAATCACTTCTTTCAAGGACTCCTCTGCTCAGTATGCTTTCTTGACAACATCATCATAATCAGTCAGATTGCTACTCTGAACTTGCATCTTGATATCAGCTCGTAATCCCTTGATAAATCTCCTAATCCTCTCTGACTTAGGCTTAATCAGGTTCTCAGCAAACCTGGATAGATGGGTGAAGGAGATCTCATACTCCTGTACTAGCAAGTCACCCTGCACCAACCTCTCGAATTCTTCCATCTTTTGATTCCTGTAGTGCTTGGGGATAACCTTCTTCTGGAACTGCTTAGTGAATTGCCTTCCAGGCTACCTCCTCTTCCACTGTCTCATATGGGTGTTTAACGGTTTTCCACAGTCTCTTTGTTGCCCCACGAAACATGTGGGTTGCTAGCTGCACTTACTGAACACCCGTGCACTTGAAGACTTCATATATTCTCTCCATTTGGACAACCCACTCATCTGTTACAGCGGGGTCTTCGATGCCATGAAACTTTGGTGGAAACCTCTTCCTAAACTTCTCAACTAGCTCGTTGAGGTCATATTCCTTAGCCTGTGGCTGTCCCACTTTCTGCACCACCTCAAGCATCTGTGCTTGGAATACAACTTGTTTCTCATTCTGCTTGGTACTCTGCTCGGCCAAGTCCTTCTGGGACTGAATGAATGCTGCCATCTGGTGAAATTGATTCTCAGGCTCATTATGAGAAGAACTAGTCTCGTGGTTTGGCGTGCCATTGTTGGATCGGGTTGATCTTCCAGCCATAGTCTTGTAAAATATTCAAGGTCAGTTCCTAATATGCCTCAAGCTAACAACACAACACTAGGAAAAGGACTACAAGACCAACCTACTAACTAATGGAATCCTCACACACGTCTTATGGTTTCTACAATTTTTACACTGAGAAACCATCCATTGCTCTGATATCATTATGTCACGTCCCCTAAACCTGATTAGAAAATAAACCGGATCTGGGGAGTGAAATTTAGGGCTAATTAAATTTTGATAAATAACCATTAGAAACAATAGCAGGAATCCTAGCAACACTAACAATCACCACTATACAAGCAATGCAATGCAAGTAAGAAGAAGGAGACTCCGAGGATGTCCAATTCATCTCCCGGGGTACCAGTAACAATCCAATCCCGGCAACTGATACCAAAATCCGGCTCCAGGTGAATACAAGCTCCCGGTCTTGGGAATAGTTGCACGGTCCAAGCCCGCTCCCAACTATTCAACGCCATGGATTCCGTTCAAAGCCGACTACGCACCCTGATGTCCGAGTAACCGGCTCATCAATAAATCCCCAGACTACAGTTGGCCATGACATGCAAATAATAATAATAATAAGTGGTGTTGACACAAGGAACCCAAGACAAGCAAGTCTGGCCAGCTCAATATACAAGACATGCTCAGAGGGATTATCTCATTCAAGCCAATACAAGATAAATCTAATCTCATGATAATCCCTTCAGTCTAGCTAGTCATGTTTATCAATTACAAGACACAAGGTCCTAAGGTACACTCTAAGTTAGGTCCATATCCTAATTCTACAAGAGTTTATGTTTCATAATTAATTAGGTATATTATGCTAAGAGAGTATACAAGGAGCAATAACAACGGATACAATTCATAAGTCAATGAGGAATTACAAACCAAACCTAGGCAAGCGGTGCCATCCATGTATTGTACTTGTTTTAACGGAGTGCGTGGGGAAAATTGATTCAATGATGCTTTTAGGAGAATTCCTTGGTGCACAATCATGTTAAGCATCTGTTGAAACAATTCCATACGCATTCGGTCTACCCATGCATACTACACGAATATCTAGACACCTAATCGAAGCACACCAAGCCACACGCTATGATTTTAATCCCATTAATGGTTTGATGAGAGTATGTTCATGGTTTCTAACATCTAAAGCCCAAACCTAGGTTACCAGTCTCATTTCCAATAAAATATGAGTTGAAGCAATAATCCAATTATTTACATCACTTCCTGAACTCCGATCGTAATGAAACCAGAACGATTGGATTTTAAGTCTTAAGGGCTTTCCAACGGTATATTATACGTAGAAATCCAATGGGCGGATTAAAAGTTACAAGTGTTTGAAGTTACCAGATGCTGTCAGAAATTAACCATCCGATCGATCGGACAGTCCCAAAATGCTGTTAACTGAGACATGTTTTCCGTTCGATTGATCGAACAGTTTGCTTGATCGACCGGATAGTGAACCGTCTAAGTTAACAGAGACAAAAATCTTGTCCGATCGATCGGATAGAGCGTCCGGTCGATCGGCACTGCCCCCGCAACCCCGAAATTGGGTTTTTTCTGCATTATTTCTCAAGCCATTCTATGGCTAAACCTGCACACACTGAGCCTCTATGCTCCCCGATCATCACATTCATTATTTCCATACATTTCCAACAATTAAACACATCTAAAGGCTACCAATTTAACCATTTAATCCAACCCAAATCCCCAAACCTAAATCTAACATGTGAATCCCAAATCAATAACATAAGCAAGCTTGGAATTAAGGTAATTTATCAAAAAAACGTAGCCAATCAATAAGAAACATACACACATGATTAATTATATAATGCAAATCTACTTGCCTCAACCGAGAAGTTGATGAAATTGGGAAAAAAACTTGGGAAGAAGCTTTCTACCATGAAAAACCACGATCTACCCCGCTCAAGAGTAATCTAACACGCAAAGGAGATGGAAGGAAAGAAAAAGATAAAAAATAACCTAAATCTAACCAAAAGAGAAGATGAATGAAAAGATGAGGTAAGGGAAATCTTACCAAACTAAGATCAATGGAAAGAGGAGATTGTGAGGAAGAAGACGTGCGGTTCGGATCGCGGAGATGATCTCTCCCGAGTAGAGTTCTGGGCTTGAGAAGATGAGGAAGATGAAGAGGTTACTGGAATTCCTTTATTGCAGAGAATGAGATTAGGGTTAGGGTTAATCTCTGCTTAAGGAGAAGAAGAGAGGAAAAATGACGAGTTTGCCCTTAAATGGGTCCGGTGAACAAATGAGCCACTTGAAGGGTTTCTAATCGTTGGATCGCGACGAGCCAAGAGACAAAAATGATCAGCGCGACGAGACCTTTCCAACGAACCTAAAACCACAGCGATTGGAATTTTTTCGGAAAAACACTCAATTTTTCATAAATTGCAAACTACCCCCCTGCTATGATCAAACGAACTCGGAATCGCACGAAACTTCGCAGACATTATTCTAATACTAAAAGAAACTCGTTCAAGGTCTAACCCACTTAAATATCTAACAAAGTAATTAATTATAATAATAACAAAATAAACAGGTCAGCGAGCCTGCTATTGAGCCCAGTTGACCCAGTAAGGTCGCGGACCTTACACGAGGGGAGTTCCATCATGTAGCTGGGAACAAATAAGCCAGTTAAAGATGAGTAGGCAGGGTACTAAGAAGCTAGTGGGGTACGTAAACGGGGACAGATCACATGGTTTTGTACGAATCCGCTTTGGGCTGGAGATTGACGATTGACTGAGGGGAGTTCCCCCTCGTGGTGGAGTACTCTCTGACAGAGTTGATGCTTCGCTTGGGTGCTCTATTATTGCCTCCTATTCCTGAGGTGGTGATTGGGGTTAAGCCGCGTGGCGATACCCGCGAAAAAGAAAGGACTATTCGCTTTTTGGGGTGGGCCTTTTGTACTGAAATGCGTACGGGGAGAATTCTTCAGTACACTAAAATCTAGTGGATGGGGTCACCCGACCTTCTCCTAGAACCAGCTAGAGTCCCCTACGAATTGCCCGAAGCACGACTTTCATTTTTATACAACCCTTAATCCCCTGTAATGTGTTTCTAACCGTAGAGCGCGCGAAACACATTTTAAAGAAAAACGTATCTTAGGGCATCATAAAAGTTACATTTTAGCAATAATTGTTTGAAGCGCATTTCAGAGTACAATTTTAGACCATTAAATCCTTAAATGACCTGGAATCATCCAACACGTTTTGTTATCCAAATATATAGGCTATCAATACGAGTTTCACTCTAAATGGCTCAGAACCCCACGAGATTAGTTATTAAAGCCCATATTTGCACGAAACACATTTTAAAGTAAAATGACATTTAAGAATTTTCTTGTGTGAGTCTTTCAACCGTGAATCGCATGAAAGGCAGTTTGGTGACAACATTTTCCTAGAGCTGCATATAATGCGATTTCATATTAAAATAGCCGTCGAAATGCCCGAAGCACGCGTTTTGAACTTAAACAACCCTAAATCTCACGTGAAGTGTTCCTAACTCTAGACTCGCTTGAAACCCATTTTAAAGAGAAGTTTCTCTGAATATACCAAAATCTGTGTTTGAGTTAGAAACGGATCATAATTGCGTGAAATGCGATTTAGAGCCAACATTTTTCTAGTGCTGTCTAGAATCTCTTTTTATCGACCTGAAGCGCGGGTTTCGATCTTAAATAAAACTTAATCGCGTGTAATGCATTCCTAACCCTTGTGATGCTTGTGAAACCCATTTTAAATAGGAAAGTATCTCATAATATTTTAAAATAGGTATTTTAACATAGAGTCGTACGAATGCATTTCAATGCAAAAGACTAGTCTAGAATTTCCTAAAATTTTTCAAAATCATTCAGTACATGTTTTAATCGAAATACAGGCTATTATTGATTGTACAAAATACATTGTTTGTCAGCCAGAAACGACCTTGAATACCGTTAGATTAGTGCTTATGCTTTAATTTGCCTGAAATCAGTGTTAAAGTGAAAAGATGTCAGATTTTCTAGAAATCATCTTTCAACCGTGAACTGCATGTAATGCTGTTTACACCCAACCTTTTTCTAGTCCCACCTAGAATCCTCTACGAATTGCTCGAAGCATGACTTTCGTTTTTATACAACCCTTAATCCGCTACAACGAGTTCCTAACTGTAGGAGCGCGTGAAACACATTTTTAAGCAAAACGGATATCAGGGTATCGTAAAACTTACATTTTAGCCCATAAATGTATGAAGCACATTTCATAGTACAATTTAAGACCATTAAACCCTAAAGTTCCTTATAATCATCCAGAACGCTTTGTCATCCAAATATTGGCTATTGATTGCACGAAATACGAGTTTCACTCTCACTTACTCTTTAAAAAAAAAAAAAAAAAAAAAAACCGTATGAAACACATTTCAGAGTACAATTTTAGACCATTAAACCCTAAAGTGCCTTATAATCATACACAATGCTTTGTCATCCAAATATTGGCTATTGATTGCACGAAATACGAGTTTCACTCTGAAATGGCTCAGAACCCCACGAGATTAGTTATTAAGCCCGGATTTGCACGAAACACATTTTAAATTAGAACGACATTCAAGAAATTTCCAAGGCACATATTTAAACCGTGAATCACGTGAAAGGTAGGTTAGAGACAACATTTTCCTAGAGCTGAGTAGAATGTAGTTTGTTACTAAAATAACCATTCGACCTGTCTGAAGCACGTGTTTCGATCTTAAATAACCTTAAACCCCATTTAAAGCGTTTCAAAACCCTACAGTCGCCTGAAACTAATTTTAAAAGTCTTTTAGTATATAATTGCATTAAGCACATATCAAAGCAAAAGACTAGACCGGTATACCCTAAAATGTCCATATCCAGCATGCGGTTTTATCTAGTTACAGGCTATTGATCACATGAAATATGCAACTAATTTTAAAAGTCTTTTAGTATATAATTGCATGAAACACATTTCAAAGCAAAAGACTAGACCGGTATACCCTAAAATGTCCATATCCAGCACGCGGTTTTATCTAGTTACAGGCTATCGATCACATGAAATATGCTTGTCCGTTAGAAACGGTCTTGAATCCCAAGAGATTAGTTATTCAGTGCTAATTTTCTTTAAAAATTTTTTTACAGTAAATAGATATCCCAGAATTTTCTAAAGCGTGTATTTCTACCGCGAATTGTGTGAAACGCGATTTTGAGTCAACATTTTCCTAGAGCCGCATAGAACGCAATTTCATATTAAAATAGCCCTTGAACTTCTCAAAGCACACGTTTTGGACTTAAACAACCCTAAATCCCATGTAAAGCGTTTCTAACCCTATACTCGCTTGAAACCTATTTTAAAAAGAAAAGTATCACTGAATATACCAAACCTGTATTTGAGTTTGAAGCTGATCGGAATTGCTTGAAATGCGATTTAGAGCCAATATTTTCCTAGAGCTGTCTAGGATCCCCTTCTATCGGCCCGGAGTGTGGGTCTTAGTATTTAACAACACTTAATCCCATGTAATGCGTTCCTAACCCTAGTATCACCTATGAAACCTATTTTAAATAAGAAAGTATCTCATAATAGGTAAAAATAGGTACTTCAAAATAAAGTCGTACGAATGCATTTCAATACAAAAGACTAGTCCACAATATTCTAAAATTCCCCAGAATCTATCAATACGTGTTTTTACTAGAAATACAGGCTTTTGATTGCACAAAATACGTTGTATGTCAGCTAGAAAGGGCCTTGATTACCGTTAGATTAGTTCTTGTGCCGTAATTTGCCTGAAATCAGTTCTAAACTAAAAGATAATGGACTATGTGAAACGCTGTTTACACCCAACCTTTTGCTAGACCTGCCTAGAATCCCCTACGAACTGCCTGAAGCACGACTTTCGTTTTTATACAACCCGTAATCCCCTACAATATTGGTTATTGATTGCACGAAATACAAGTTTCACTCTAAGGTGGCTCAGAACACCACGAGATTAGTTATTAAGCCCGGATTTGCACTAAACACATTAAAGTAAGAGGACATTTTAGAATTTTCTGGAGTGCATCTTTCATCCGTGAATCGCGTGGAAGGTAGTTTAGAGATAAACTTTTCCTAGAGCTGAAAAGAACCTAATTTTGTATTAAATAACCGTTTCAATTGCTCGAAGCATGTGTTTTGGTCTTAAACAATCCTAAATCCCATTTAAAGCGTTTCCAAACCCTACAGTCACCTGAAACCAATTTTAAAATAGAAAGATATATTAAGATATCTAAAATGAATGTTTCAACATAGAATTGCATGAAAGGCATTTGAAAGCAAAATACTAGACCGATATACCCTAAAATGTCCTAGAATCATCTAACACGCGGTTTTATCTAGTTACAGGCTATTGATCACACGAACATGTTGTTTGTCCGTAACAAACAGCATTGAATCCCACGAGATTAGTTATCAAGTCCTAATTTTCCTTAAACAAGTTTTATTGTAATAATATCTCAAACTTTTCTAGAGTGCATCTTTCAACCGCGAATTGCGTGAACGCGGTTTCGAGTCAACATTTTCCTAGAGCCGCATAGAACGTGATTTCATATTAAAATAGCGCTCGAACTACTTGAAGCACGCAATTCTGAATTAAACAACCCTAAATCTCATGTAAAGTGTTTCCAACTCTAAACTTGCTTGAAACCCATTTTAAAGAGAAAAGTATCTCTAAAAATACCAAAATCTCTATTTGAGTTAGAAACGGATCATAATTACGTGAAGCGGGGTTTAGAGCCAATATTATTCCAGCGCTGTCTAGAATCTCCTTCTATCGGCCCGAAGTGCGGGTTTTGGCCTTAAACAACACTTAATCCCTTGTAATGCTTTCCTAGCCCTAGTGACGCATGTGAAACACATTTTAAATGGGAAAGTATCTCATAATAGCTTAAAATATGTATTTCAATGTAGAGTTATACGAATGCATTTCAATGCAAAAGACTAGTCCAGAATGTGCTAAAATTTCCCAAAATCATTCAGTGCACGTTTTTATTGAAATACAAGCTATTGATTGCACAAAATACATTGTTTGTCGGCCAGAAACGGCCTCGAATACTATTAGATTAGTGCTTATGCTCTAATTTACCTGAAATCCATTTCAAAGTAAAAAGATATCATATTTTGTATAGATCGTTTTTCAACTGCGAACTGCCTGAGACGCTGTATACACTCAACCTTTTCCCAGACCCACCTAGAATCTCCTACGAACTGCTCGAAGCACGACTTTTGTTTTTATACAACCCTTTATTCCCCTACAATGCGTTCATAACCGTAGGACAACGTGAAACACATTTTAAAGGAAAGCGTATCTCAGGGTATCGTAAGACTTACATTTCAGCCCATAATCGTATGAAGCACATTTCAGAGAATAATTTTAGACCATTAAAGCCTAAAATGCTTTACAGTCATCCAGCGTGCTTTGTCATCAAAGAATTGCCTATCGGTTGCACGAAATATGAGTTTCATTTTGAAATGGCGCAGAACCCTACGAGATTAGTTTTTAATGTTGGATTTGCACGAAACACATTTTAAAGTACAAGGATATTCAAGAATTTTCTAGAGCGCGTCTTTCAATCATAAATCGTGTGAAAGGCAGTTTATAGACAACTTTTTCCTAGAGTTGAATAGAACGTGATTTTGTCTTAAAATAACCGTTCGAACTGCCCGAAGCACGCGTTTCGATCTTAAACAACCTAAATCCCGTTTAAAGCGTTTCCAAAACCTACAACCGCCTTAAATGAATTTTAATATAGAAAGTTATCTCAAGATATCTAAAATGAATGTTTCCGCATTGATTCCCATTAAAAAAAGATAATTTTACCAAATAATTGTTGCTAAACCTTATTAGCCGGATTTAATCACAAATACACCAAAACACGAAATTTGGTGTTCGTATAAGGTATTTGGACGACTTTACCCCCAGGTTCTGCTGAACGACATTGTCATAAACTCACTCCAAATCCCTATTAGGGCCGAACATCGTTCTTTCTTCCCCATTTTTCCTCTCCTACCTGTTTTCTCTCTTTCTCCCTCTCCTAGTCCTCTCCCTCTGCACACGCTCCCTGCTCTCTCCCTCTCCCTCTACATGCGCTCCTTGCTCCAGTCGAGCTCCTCCTTCCCAATCGTAAAAACTCTTTCGCTCTCTCTGTTGTTGGGAGGAAGATGAAGATGGTGCGAGTTTTTAGTGCTAATGTGGATTTTAATATGTGAATGAGTTATAGCTGAAAATGGGTAAGCTTTTATGGGTCTACGAATCTTTGTTTCTAGACGATGAGTTTGTTTTTGGAGTTGGATTTGCAACTGTTTGTAAAAAACTGGCTCTAAATCAGTTTCTTCAATTTTTTCGTTCAAGATCTGATTCTAGAAGACCATTTACATTTTTGCATGCTTGGGCTTTGATTGATGAATTTTGAGTTTTCATTTTATATTGAGTTAAAATGCTTTCATTAATGCCATAGGAACTTTATTTGACATGGCTATGACTTTAGTTTCATTTCACCTTTTATGTTGCAATCATGTTTCAGGCACTTGAAGAAATCAAAACAGTAGCATATAAGAATCCCTTTAGATATCTCTGCTGCTTGCTTATATCAAAGAATTAGTGGATTCATGTATTTATATGTTTTTCTTCTCTTGGACTCTCGATTAGTTTTCTGGATCCTTGCAATGTTCTTTTGTTTTTTGATTTTTCAAGTTTCTTATGATTTTGTTTGCTCTTGATGGTTGCATGCGATTTTGATGTTTCACAGATCAAGGAAAAAGTTTTGGTCCTTGTTCTTGGATGATTGGTAAATTTACGTTTGTAGTGAAATTTTCATATCTGGGTTCAATAGTTTCCATCAGTATTCTGCAGGAATCAGGGGTATTATACTATGTTTTTGTTATTGTTATTTTGAGTTTTAACTAGTCAAATAAAATTTACAAATCACAAAACATGTTATTGTTATTTATGGGAAAACCTGGTTCAATCTATAGTAACATTTATTGAAAAAAAAAAAACTAGTAATTTAACAATGTATATGTAAATTTTATTTGACTAGTTAACAGCACATTGAAGTCCATTTAAAGGTTTCTGTATGAGTTGGACTTTTAATCCTCAAACGACCAACTTTTGTGCTATTTGTTTGTTTGGGCGATTTCAAATTTTAACTCAACTGTAGAGTATTTGACTTTGGAAATTCCAGACTCTTTTAGTTGGATGAATTTTTGAAGGCCACACTGCTTAGGGGTTTGTTTAGATAGGTTTAGACTGTTTGGTTGGGGAAAATCAGCGTGCTTACCAAGTGGAATTCAAACTTAGGGGCTGGATTTTGGCATGTTTACAGCCATCATCTAAACTGAGTTTTGATCTTTATTTTTTAGGGACATTTGCTGTGTTGGGTCTTAACCCATTTGCAACATATCAATTTGGTCATTTGTCTAGTACAAAACAAGCTGATTCCAGCAGTATTTG
Source organism: Persea americana (assembly GCA_029852735.1). Taxonomy (NCBI): domain Eukaryota; kingdom Viridiplantae; phylum Streptophyta; class Magnoliopsida; order Laurales; family Lauraceae; genus Persea; species Persea americana. The sequence goes on from CM056817.1 coordinate 25,983,319, forward strand.
GACCATATTTTAACCCATTTTCAGCCTTTGTTTAGGCTAATTTTGAGCCCATTTATACCCACTATTCAGGCTGTTTGGGTGTGAAAGTTTAGGTTGTTGGACTTCTTGTTCTTACGCTAGTTGGATGTAGAGTTTAACAACATGGTGGCTCTTGTATTATACATGTACAACTATTGAACTCTTGAAACCTTCCGCTTCTAAGAGCGTATTTGTGTTTGGGGGATTCTTTGTTTTGAGTCTAATTGGGAGGTTATATCATCAAACCTTCTTAAATATGTGGAAACTTATTCTAGTTTGAAAAACTGATGGGTGCATTCGGAAGTTTTAGATTTACATAAGCAGATATCAAGAATGAAAAAAATCTCTGAAAAGTTGTTCTACTTCCATTTTGCAAAGAAGAAGTAGTTGTTAATGCAATTACAAAACTAATACACCCCAATTTCTGATTTTGAATTTTATAGCTAGATTGCTTAGCTATTGGATTTTTTTTTGCAAAATTCAGGGAAGTTTATTTTCCGCTATGGGTGTTCAATTAAGTGGTGAAACCATGAAAGAGGAAAAGGAAGAACAACGGTTAATCCCATTAAAATTGCGGGAGACAAGATATGTGTCAATGATGATTACATTTTGAATAAGATGTTTTTGGTGGGGTTGTAGTGCATTAGATTCCTTCAATTAGCAATTCCATGAGCAAAGTAGGAAATGAACCAAGCGAAACACCCCATATCAATTTCCAAATGAGGGTGAAGAGACTTAACACAACATCTTAAACTAGACAACTGGTTATTCAAGTGCTAGAGACGAGTCATGGGGAATTTCTATCGTACCTACCCAATTGAAACAACACCATAAATCAATTGTCTATGTATATAAATTAGATATAATTTTAATTTACATAAGTCACGGCCACTACAAATGAGATTGGATACATAGTACTTATTACATGAGTCAATTACATAAATAATGTAATTTATACAACACCACCACCTGCATACATGTGCAAAGAACTTAGCATCACAATCTGGTGCTAAAGCATTACTGTTAGTTTTTCTTTCTAGTTATTGTCATTTATGAAGAAAACGTGTATGTGATAGTTCTGTCTAATCTTTGAAAAGGGAATTTCTCTCCGATTTCCACGCCTACTTCGGGTCAGAGAAGACAAGGCTCCAGATCAAGCCACAACATATGAGCAGGTTTAACGAAATCTGCCATTTGCTGGTCATTCATTCAGCCTGCACAATTTTTATAATTGTTCTGTAGTAACAAACTCTAATGTTCTGTTAAATCCTTTTCAGGTTGCTGAGACGTATTGCGCTAAAAAAAATCAACTATCCAAATAATCAAGAGGATGAGGATGATGACTAAAGCATTCACAATTATATCAACCATTGAAGCAAGATGGTTTCTATGCAGTTAGTCATGGCCTCAAAAATGTAGGTTAAACTTGATGATTGCCCGCCTATCGTAAATGGAAGCAATTGATTACAGTTCTAGGTTTTTGGCAACTTATTCACATGGTCAAGCCAATGTGCATTAAGGCTTACTAGCAAAAATATAGAGTCATGAATTTGTGGCAATACTATCCAACCGTTTTCTGCTTAGATGAGCAACCACGATGGAAACCATATCTCAGATTTGGAGGTCTTTTTCCAGTAAAACTATGACCACTTGATGGAAATTATATAACAAACTGTAAGCAATTCATGTTATGTTGTGGCTTCAAACAGTAGTGTGGCTTTCTAGCAATAATTGGGGATGCTATGGAATTTTTTTTTTATTGTGTTCTCATTTTGGGTGTTGTAATCAGCTCAATAAATGATTTTTTTTATTGGGTTCTCTTTTTGGGTGTTGTAATCAGCAATTTCGAGTCCAGATAGTGTAATAGTTCTCTGAATCCCATGTGTTACAGTGGGTGCTGATTTGGAGTGAGTTTTCAAACAGCTTTTAATGTTTTGAAGTACCAATGTTTCTGAAAAGGGACCCATGGTTTCATAGTGTTTATGCCATCTCTAAAAAGTTTGAAATAATGTAAGGCAAAAAATATAAGGTCTGATGTGTTGCAAAGCACAAAACTAGTTTTTCCTCGGCTAAACAATTCAGGTTCTAGTAGGCCCCATCATCTAGGGCGCATTTGGTTGTAAGTTTGGCAAAAAAAAAAAAAAAAAAAACCAATGTGTTTGGAAAGCAGCTTTCGCCGTTTTCCATCTCAACCCAAACTATGAGTGAGAAGGGGCCGCAAGAAAATTGTGTAGGCCTTGAAAGTTCGAACTATTAACCTGAGAGTTTGAACCTTTGGGCTGTCTAGAAAATGGCTTAGCAAGTGCAGGCCCTCAAGGTTCGAACTATCACTGTGAGAGTTCGAACCTTTGGGTTATCTGGAAAACAGCTCAGCAAGTGCAGGACTTGAAGGTTCGAACTCTTAACGCAAGAGTACGAACATTTGGGCTGTTTCGAAAATGCCTCAGCAAGTGCAGGACTTGAAGGTTCGAACTCTTAACGCGAGAGTTCAAACCTTCGGGCTGTTCGAAAGTGGCTTAGCAAGTGCAGAACTTGAAGGTTCGAACTCTCAACGCGAGAGTTCGAACCTTTGGGCTGTCTGGAAAATGACTCAGCGCATGCACTTATAGTAAGGTTCGAACTCTCCTCTTGAGAGTTTGAACCTTTGGACTCCCTAGAAAATGGCTCGGCGCGTGCAGTTACAGGAAGGCTCCTTGTTGGAATATTTACAAGTTGGTATTCTTGGTAACCTCCGTGAGCCTTTTTTATTGTTTATGTATCTCAATATACAGGCAGGGCCAATCTTGTTGCTGGACAACGAAAACAGAACAAAAAACTCTAAAGGATCATCACGATATCGTCATAAAAAAATTTAGAAATCACACCACTGGGTGAAATCAGGAGCCTTTTTCAATGTTTATGTATATCAATTTATAGTCAGGGTCAATCTCGTTGCTGGACAACAAATTGAGAGAAAAAGCTCAAAGGATCGTAACAATATCGTTATAAAAAAAATAATTAGAAATCACTGATCTAGGTGAAATTTGTAAGCCTTTTTCATTGTTTATGTATCTTAAATTATATTCTACTCTAGTTATTGAGGATACATCCAAAATATAAATCAGAATATGTTCCCCCTCATGGTAAGTATTTTCAACATTTCAAATCTAAACAACAATATGGACAAGTTGAAGTTATATCTCATCCATAAAAAGAGGAAAATGATGATTTACAATGAGAGTTCGAACTATAGGCAACTCTGGAAAATGGCTGGGTTTGAGTACTCCCAACCGAGGTTCACGGATTTCACCCAAATTATTGATTTCAATTTTTTTTTAACGATATCGTTACAATTCTTTAGAGCTTTTTCTCTCAATTTGTTGTCTAGCAACGAGATTGACCCTGACTATAAATCGAGATACATAAACAATGAAAAAGGCTCACGGATTTCACCCAGATAGTGATTTTTGAATTTTTTGATAACGATATTGTGACGATCCTTTTGAGTTTTTTTTTTTTTTTTTTTTTTTCCGTTTTTCATTGTCCAGCAACGAAATTGGCCCTGACTATATATTGAGCAATAAGTCTATATGGACGTAATTTGGTGCCCGAATTCGTGACCGATCCGACGTGGTGGATCCTGGGCGCTGACGTGGAGCATGGCTCTGTTTTTTCAAAGCCCGCCAAAACGAAAGAAACGACTGAAATGAGGGAGTTGAACTGATAAAACCCATTTCGAACGTTTCTTCTCTGGTTCTTCTCTCTCTCTCTCTCTCTATCTCTCTCTCTCTCTCTCTCCATTCGCAAGGCAATCAGAAAGAAAGCATAGACGTTCGTTCTTTGGTTCTTCTTTCTCTCTCTCCATTCGCAAGGCGATCAGAAAATCTGCACAGACGTTCGTTCTCTGGTTCTTCTCTCTCTCTTTCTCTCTCCATTCGCAAAGGATGAAATCTGCGCAGCGAACAGAGAACCCATTTTGAACGAAAGCTCTCTGGTTCTTCTCTCTCTCCATTTCTCTCTCTCTCTCCATTCGCAAAGGCTGAAATCTGTGCAGCGAACAAAGAACCCATTTCGAACGAAAGTTCTCTGGTTCTTCTCTCTCTCTCTCCATTCGTCTCTCTCTGCTGCTGGAAACTTCCTCTGCGTAGATTATTCTTCGACGAATCTCTGCTGCTGGAACGTTCTCTTCCTCTTCCACATCGCAAGAAATTTCACTCAGAGGATCAATAACGATGCTGCTGCTACTGGAAACTTCCTCTGTGCATATTCTTCTTGAAGAGGTATTCTCTCGCCCCATTCTCTCAATACTGAATACATATATAAATGGGTTGTTTTCACCATGAAATGTAATGAAAGCTTATTCCCAACCAAAAGTGGAATGAAGCTTGAAGAAAGGTTCGACATTGAATTTATTATCTAACCATGTGATTTTGGAAGTTGGAAGAACCCCACATGCACACACGCATCCTAATATGCTCTCCTTGTAAATAAAAACATGGAAAAAGGGCCTTTGAATAAAGGACTCGCGTAAAGGATCCGATGCTGAGGCCCTCTGTTCACATGGAGCCTGCCTCTTCATGTCCCAACATGCCAACAATACCCACCCTTACTACTAGCTAGATCAAAACAATGGTTTAAAAACCGGACCAGAAGGCAAGCCGTTGCAGGGGATGGTTCAGTTCAATTTTTTTCGACCATCCAATGTAGCATGGCTCAATTGTGGTATAAGAAAAATGATACGATCAATATATTTTCAAAATAATTAACAGCCTTGGTAATTGCTTTTATTCAAAATAATTAACAGTGGTAGTAACCGCTTTTGATTGGGTTTAACTGATTTTGACCATCTTATTTTCAAATACTCTAGTTTTATGTTTCAGTTGAACCTGGAATCACCCCAGAGATTCGACAAAATGTAGTCCCTAATTTTTTACAATCCCCACTAATTACAACTAATGTTCTATTCAGACCTTATTGGTTGGTGGTCACAACTCACTGCCATCTCATAATGTATCTTGCGTGGCATCACACCAGTCCATCCACCTCTGAAACATTCTTTGTCTATGAGAGTTATTGTGAAGTTCATGTTGTGTGTTGTTTTGATTAAGGTCTATTATATGATTCAAGAATCATATGAATTCTTGAAATGGAACTCCCAAGTCCTAAGCATTTTTTGAATGACTTCCAAACACAGCCATTAATGGTGTAGAAAATACTTTCCATTGGGTCATCCAGTCACAAGAGTCACAACCAATGGTGTAATTGGTCAGCCATTTGGGGAACACGCAATTTTCTTTGAATTTCCCTTTTGGGATTGAGGCAGTGATTGAAAATAAGACATGTAAGCATCTTCTATGTTTTATTTCCGTAGGAAGTCTTTCTGAAGTATCTTGTTGTTTCTTCAAGAACCATTTGAAAGATTACCTATTATTTATTTGAGCAATGCTACATGGACGTACTCTTGGCCCAAATTTTTGCCCGAATTGCATTGTAATGCCATATTTACCCTCAAATGGCCTTCACTCACTCACTCAAATGTCTTTTCACCATTTTATTTTCAGAATTCGGGCCAGAATTCTGGCTGGGAGTTAGTCCAAGCAGCATTTTTCTATTTATTTTTTTGTTGAAGTATCTATTAATTTTTATTTCCTTAAAAACTTTAGCCATTTGTGTACTTATCCAATGCATTGAATCTGTTCCCATCTTCTTCAAATGTGTATGTTTGTTTTCATTGAATTATTCTCAACACCCGAATGCTTTATTTGTTTTTAGAAGCATAGAAGAAGATGAACTGTCACATGAATTTGATGGAGATAACAATGAAATTGAAATGGGGACGGATGAGCAGGAATTAGACAATATTGAGATGGAGAAGCCCTTGGAGGGAGGCGAAAACTTAGAAGAGGTAGTAATTGAACCTCATAGGGGAATGCTATTTGGTTCAATTGAAGAAGTACATGAATATTATGCAAGATATGCCAGGCGAATCGGGTTTGCTATTGCCCAAAGGAGTTCAAAAAAAGGATCGGATGGAAAGAAGAGGTTTGTTACTTTTGCTTGCACAAAGGGTAGAAAGCCAAACCCAAGTGCAAGCAACCCAGTTAAACCCCGTCCACAATCAAGAACAAATTGCAAAGCAGCGTTGAATCTTTCTTTGCAACTCGACGGGAAGTGGCTTCTAAACTCATTTGTGCTTGAGCCTAACCATGATATGAGTCCGAACAAAGCTCGATATCACAAGAGTAATCGGGTAATCCCACCACACGTGAAGAGGCAGCTTGAATTGAATGACAAGGCGGGTATTCGACTGAACAAGACTGTTAGCTCATGTGTGGTAGAGGCAGGGGGGCATGATAATCTAACATGGTTAGCAAAGGATGCACGAAATCACATGGATAAACTCAGACGCTTAGAACTCAAGGAAAGGGATGCCGAGGCAATGCAAAGCTATTTCAAAAAAATGCAGCAAGACAACGGATCCTTTTTTTTATGTCATGGATCTTGATATAGAGCATCGAGTAAGGAACATCTTTTGGGCTGACGCGAGAAGTAGAGCAGCATTCGCTGAATTTGGTGATGTGGTCACGTTTGACACAACTTATTTGGTTAACAAATATGACATGCCTTTTGCTCCTTTTGTGGGTGTGAATCACCATGGACAGTCGGTACTCTTAGGATGTGGATTGATATCACGAGAGGACATAGATACATTTGTATGGTTGTTTCAGTCTTGGCTTGATTGCATATCCGGGTGTCCTCCTAATGCCATAATCACCGACCAAGATAAGGCAATGCAAAATGCGATAGGAATAGTATTTCCTAAAGCACGACATCGGTGGTGTTTGTGGCATATCTTGAAAAAGGTGCCTGAAAAATTGAGGGGGTATAAGGACTATGATTCAATTAAATTTCATCTTCTTAATGTTGTTTACGATTCGATGACAATTGAGGAGTTTGAAGAGAATTGGGCCAAGTTCATTACGGCATATCAGCTAGAGGACAACGATTGGCTAGCAGGATTGTATGATGAGAGGTACCGATGGGTGCCAGCATTTGTGAAGGATATTTTTTGGGCAGGGATGTCAACAACCCAGCGTTCTGAGAGCATGCATGCTTTTTTTGATGGCTACATCAATTCTAAGACAACCTTGAAGCAGTTTGTTGAGCAATATGATAATGCTTTGTCTAAGAAGGTGCAATTAGAAGCTGAGGAAGATGCCCGTTGTTACAATGTATACATTCCACGTGTGACCCCTTACGAGTTTGAGAGGCAATTTCAAGAAGCGTATACTCTTGCTAAATATAAGGAGTTTCAGAATGAAATAGCCGGTAAGATCCGTTGCAATCTATTCTCAGTTCAGGTAGGAGAGGAGTTTTTAGAATTTGATGTGGAGGAAGATGTGATAGTAGGAGAAAACAATATAAGATCTTTTACTTTCCATGTTCATTTTAATGAGATATCAAGGGAAGTTAGTTGTACTTGCCGGTTGTTTGAGTTTCAAGGTATTCTCTGCAAACATATCATTGTTGTTTGTTTGAGGAAGAAGGTTTATCATATACCGGGGAAATACATTTTAGAAAGGTGGAGTAAAAACGTGAGAAGAAGGCACACAAAAATAAAGATCAAGTATGACAATTGGGAAAGCAAGGTCGAAGGGCTTCGTTACAACAAAATGTTGACTATTTTCAATCGGGTCAGTGATAAGGCCATGGATTCCGATGAAAGGAGTCAGATGGTAATGTCCTCGTTGCTAGAAGTGGAAGCTGTGCTAGATGTTTCAAAAGAGGTGAATATATGCAATAGACCTATGTCTATAGGTGTACATAAAGCCTGAACTTCATGTCATGATGAACATCTTTCTTGGCAAGAGAGCAATAACCGAGTTGCTGATCCAATTAAATGCTGCCAAAAGGGCCGACCCCCAGAAAAAAGAAGAAAGTCTAAGGTTGAGACAATTATTAAGAACTGTCATAAAAAAAGCAAAAGATCGACAAAGAAGGTTAGTCTAAGACTTATATTTTTTAAATCAAATAAACACAGCATCAAATTATTCACAATCTAATTGATATCAACTTCGTGCATGTGCAGGGTACGTCGGTGGGATTAGACGAGATCATCACACAAGAGACTGTGAATTTAACCGTAAGAATGCCCCCAATTTACTATATGTTGTGATTAACTATATTGCATATGGCCTCATATACCCTTTTGTTACATGTGCAGGTTTTGGCTGTAGATTTTGAATTGAACCTTTAGGATGCAGAGCTTTTTGTTTATCAGGTAGCCCGACAATTTATTGTTTCTTATTTGTCAACACATGCTTATTCTTGACCATAAGGTGTACATTTGAATTCGATTGCTTGTTTTGAATTCGTCTCTTTTTTTTGTTTTCATCTTTTATGATGTACATTTGAATGGTTGCTAATTAGATCTTTGTTGATTCTGTTTGGCTTGATTTGATTTGTTTACTTGTTTTGGAAATTTTCTTTTTTTCCCTTCTTTATGCATTCAAATGGATCCTTGTTGAGATTGTTTGGTTTGAAATGATTTTGAATGCTTCTTTGACATTTCTGCTTTTGTTTTCCCTCTTTCTTCTCCAGCTGCAGTTGAAAACAACACAGATCAGATCCTGATTTTGAAATTACTTTGTTTTTTTCATCTTTCTGCTGCACTTGAGTGGTTGCTGATCAGATCCTTGTTGATTCTGTTTGTTTTGAACTGATTTGATTACTTATTTGACATTTCTGCTTTTGTTTTCGTTTTCTTCTGTAGCTGCAGTAGAATGGTTACTGTTGTTGGCTCTGATTTTAAAATATCTCTCTTTCTGTGTTTTTTCTCATCTTTCCTTTGCACTCGAGTGGTTAGTTATGAGATCTTTGTTCTCTATGCCAAACAGGACTCTGAGGATCTGTTTTATACTTGTGCTGGTATCTCTTGGCTGTTGGCTTCAAGTTGCTTATCCATAAAAACATGCCTATGCCAAGTCTACATTGTTGTTTTCTTCCAAAACACAACTAACCTTGGACATCTCCTAGTCTTCCCTTCTTGAAAGATGTCATCCATCAGAATGTCATAAAAATTTAGATCATAAAATACCTGTATGGGTCATCGAGCACTCCAACCCCCAGTATCCACATCCAGCAGGAGTATACATGTTCATGTCCAAGATACATAGAATGCAAAAATCAATTTTTAAATAATGGACCAGGTCAAACTGTACCTTTTAGACTGCAAGGACATGAGACAAAAAAAAGAAAAGAAAATGTCACACATTTAATCATTAGCAAGATTGTGATCTCTTTCACACTTTTTTGGTGGATTCATATTTCATATAGAAAGTGCAGTAGGCGAAAATTACAAATTTGCCCCCACCAATGAACATGCACTTACAACTACTGCATTCAATCAATTGACAGTTCCATAGAAATAAATGGACAGCATATAGAACTCATACCAGTTACTAACTCCACACACATGATGCAATCTTTCACAACCAAGTCACCTTCCCCCGCGGCAACAAGGGCTTTTTGAGCGTCTTCCTGCTGTTCAAAGCGAACATATCCTGACTCTTCTCCCATTTTAAAATCAACAAACTACAGATAAGTAAACACAAGCAAATAAAACATCTTTATCAACTCTGCCACGAAAAGATTATTAGATTCATCTTTCCTTTGCACTCAAGTGGTTAGTTATGAGATCTTTGTTGTTTTGATTAAAAGTCCCCTAAACAGGGGTACTCAGCGAGCCATCTGCAGGTTTTTTGATACCGAGTTACAAAATTGCGCCATTTGAAACGCAGGAAAACATGACTGTAATTAATTGAAAAATAGCAGATTCTTAGTCCATAATATGGTCTTTGAAACCCCCGAATTTGGGAAAAAAAAACCCTCGGGAAGCTGGCTTAAAAGTCCCCTAAACAGGGGTACTCAGCTAGCTCTCTGTAGGTTTTTGTTGACTGAGTTGCAAAACTACGCAGTTTGAAACGCAGGCAGACATGACCGTAATTATTTGAAAAATAGCAGATTCTTAGTCCATAATATGGTCTTCGATACCCCCGAATTTGGGAAAAAAAAACCTCGGGAAGCTGGCTTAAAAGTCCCCTAAACAGGGGTATTCAGCGAGCTCTCTGCAGGTTTTTCTTGCCTGAGTTGCAAAACTGCGCAGCTTGAAACGCAGGCAGACATGACCGTAATTGATTGAAAAATAGCAGATTCTTAGGCCATAATATGGTCTTCGATACCCCTGAATTTGGGAAAAAAAAACCCTCGGAAAGCTGGCTTAAAAGTCCCCCCTAAACAGGGGTACTCAGTGAGCTCTCTGCAGGTTTTTCTTGGCTGAGTTGCAAAACTGCGCCGTTTGAAACGCAGGCAGACATGACCGTAATTAATTGAAAAATAGCCGATTCTTAGTCCATAATATGGTTTTCGAAACCCCCGAATTTGGGAAAAAAAAAACCTCGGGAAGTAGGCTAAAAAGTCCCCTAAACAGGGGTACTCAGCGAGCTCTCTGCAGGTTTTTCTTTTGTAGGCTTCAAATGGACTTGGACTTGGAAAGGTTTATGTTGTTGCAACTAGTAATGGTTCAATTGGTGGAGAACATTTGTGTGAATTATTGGTGGAGAACAATCAAGGTGCTTAGGGTGATCTCCTTGCATGAATAATATACGTATTTTGGTGGTTGTTACTACATTTCATGCATGATGCTTGTTTGGAATGAGCCTTTGGGTGATTCTAAACTGTTCTCGTGTTCTTTGGTTGTAGTGGGTTCCGCAGGATGTTCTGGCTTCACCTATATCTCATGCAGTGTACTCATGCAAAAGCCAGCTAGTTTATGCTGCCTTCTGTGATGCCAAAATTGGTGTGTTTGATGCTGATAGTAACATATCATGCAACAGCCAGCTAGTTTATGCAGCTTTGGTGGAAAGAAACTCTTTCTTTTTGTTTTTTTTTTTTTTTTATAAATGAAATGGATGAATGTTGTTTAGAAGGGGTTGTAAGAGGTGAATATGTATAAATTTCAGTTGTGATGGTTGTTGGTTGATTTTGATTTGTAATTTTGAGGTGCTCCACAGGTTTTCAAAGGATGTTGTCAAGGTTGGACTTTTGTATTTTCATATGACTCCACAGGTTGTTTTGATGTTGGAACTTGTAATGTATTATGGTCATTTGTTTCGAATGAAAGAGGTGCGTTTGGCCCCCCAATTCAGTTGTGATGGTTGTTGGTTGATTTTGATTTGTAATTTTGAGGGGCTCCACAGGTTTTCAAAGGATGTTGGAACTTGTAGTGTATTGTTGTCATTTGTTTCGAATGACTCCATCACGTGATTTCAATTGTGATGTAGTCAATGTTTTATTTATATAGTTTCATATGACTCCACGGTTTGTCTTGATGTTGGAACTTGTAATGTATTATGGTCATTTGTTTCGAATGAAAGAGGTGCGTTTGGCTTCAGAATTCAGTTGTGATGGTTGTTGGTTGATTTTGATTTGTAATTTTGAGGGGCTCCACAGGTTTTCAAAGGATGTTGGAACTTGTAGTGTATTGTTGTCATTTGTTTCGAATGACTCCATCACGTGATTTCAGTTGTGATGTAGTCAATGTTTTATTTATATAGTTTCATATGACTCCACAGGTTGTTTTGATGTTGGAACTTGTAATGTATTATGGTCATTTGTTTCGAATGAAAGAGGTGCGTTTGGCTTCAGAATTCAGTTGTGATGGTTGTTGGTTGATTTTGATTTGTAATTTTGAGGGGCTCCACAGGTTTTCAAATGATGTTGGAACTTGTAGTGTATTGTTGTCATTTGTTTCGAATGACTCCATCACGTGATTTCAGTTGTGATGTAGTCAATGTTTTATTTATATAGTTTCATATGATTCCACAGGTTGTTTTGATGTTGGAACTTGTAATGTATTATGGTCAATTGTTTCGAATGAAAGAGGTGCGTTTGGCTTCAGAATTCAGTTGTGATGGTTGTTGGTTGATTTTGATTTGTAATTTTGAGGGGCTCCACAGGTTTTCAAATGATGTTGGAACTTGTAGTGTATTGTTGTCATTTGTTTCGAATGACTCCATCACGTGATTTCAGTTGTGATGTAGTCAATGTTTTATTTATGTAGTTTCATATGACTCCACAGGTCGTTTTGATGTTGTCAATTTTGTGCATATTTTGTGCAGATTTTGTCGACCGGGTTGAAAAAGTGCCATAGTTTAAAACATAGCAAACGTGGTTGTACTGAACTGCAAATTATCAGATTTTATGTCCATGATATGGACTTGGAGAACCCCGCATTGCAGCAGAAAAATCCTTCAAGAAGTGGGCAAAAAAATTCCCTAAACAGGGGTACTCAGCAATGACTGCGCAGATTTTGTCCACCGACTTGAAAAAGTGCGACCATTGAAAACATCGTAAAAGTGCTTGTTTCTAACTAAAAATTAGCAGAATTTAAGTTCATCATATGGACTTGGAAATCCCCAAATTTCAGAAAAAATGAACTGCGGGAAGTGGGCTAAAAAATTCCCTAAACAGGGGTACTCGGCAATGCCTGTGCAGATTTTGTCCACCGACTTGAAAAAGTGCGACCGTTGAAAACATCGCAAAAGTGCTTGTATCTAACTGAAAATTAGCAGAATTTAAGTTCATCATATGGACTTAGAAATCCCTTCATTTCAGAAAAAATGAACCGCGGGAAGTGGGCTTAAAAATTCCCTAAATAGGGGTACTAAGCAACGGTGGACAAAATCTGCACAAACGTTGCTGAGTACCCCTGTTTAGGGAATTGTTTAGCCCATTTCCCGCGTTCATTTTTTCTGAAATTTGGGGATTTGTAAGTCCATATGATGAACTTAAATTATACTAATTTTCAGTTAGAAAAAAGCACTTTTCCAATGTTTTCAACGGTCGCACTTTTTCAAGTCGGTGGACAAAATGTGCGCAGTCATTGCTGAGTACCCCTGTTTAGGGAATTTTTTAGCCCACTTCCCGCGGTTCATTTTTTCTGAAATTTGGGGATTTCCAAGTCCATATGATGAAATTAAATTCTGCTGATTTTCATTTAGAAAGAAGCACTTTTGCAATGTTTTCAACGGTCGCACTTTTTCAAGTCGGTGGACAAAATCTGAGCAGTTATTGCTGAGTACCCCTGTTTAGGGAATTTTTTAGCCCACTTCCCGCGGTTCAATTTTTCTGAAATATGGGCATTTCCAAGTCCATATGATGCACTTAAATTCTGCTAATTTTCAGTCCGAAACAAGCACTTTTACGATGTTTTCAATAGTCGCACTTTTTCAAGTCGGTGGACAAAATCTGCACAGACGTTGCTGAGTACCCCTGTTTAGGGAATTTTTTAGCCCACTTCCCGCGGTTCATTTTTTCTAAAATTTGGGGATTTTCAAGTGCATGTGATGAACTTAAATTCTGCTAATTCTCAGTTAGAAACAAGCACTTTCGCGATGTTTTCAACGGTCGCACTTTTTCAAGTCGGTGGACAAAATCTGCACAAACGTTGCTGAGTACCCCTGTTTAGGGAATTTTTTAGCCCACTTCCCGCGGTTCATTTTTTCTAAAATTTGGGGATTTCTAAGTGCATATGATTAACTTAAATTCTGCTAATTTTCAGTTAGAAACAAGGACTTTCGTGATGTTTTCAACGGTCGCACCTTTTCAAGTCGGTGGACAAAATCTGCACGGGCATTGCCGAGTACCCCTGTTTAGGGAATTTTTTAACCCACTTCCCGCTTTCATTTTTTCTAAAATTTGGGGATTTCCAAGTCCATATGATCAACTTGAATTCTTCTGATTTCAGTTAGAAACAAGGACTTTCGAGATGTTTTCAACGGTCGCACTTTTTCAAGTCGGTGGACAAAATCTGCACAGACGTTGCTGAGTACCCCTGTTTAGGGAATTTGTTAGCCCACTTCCCGCTGTTCATTTTTTCTGAAATTTGGGGATTCCCAAATCCATATGATGAACTTAAATTCTGCTAATTTTCAGTTAGAAACAAGCACTTTTTCGATGTTTTCAACCGTCGCACTTTTTCAAGTCGGTGGACAAAATCTGCTCAGACTTTGCTGAGTACCCCTGTTTAGGGAATTGTTTAGCCCACTTCCCGCTGTTCATTTTTTCTGAAATTTGGGGATTTCCAAGTCCATATGATGCACTTAAATTCTGCTCATTTTTAGTCGGAAACAAGTACTTTTGCGATGCTTTCAATAGTCGCACTTTTTCAAGTCGGTGGACAAAATCTGCACAGACGTTGCTGAGTACCCCTGTTTAGGGAATTTTTTAGCCCACTTGCCGCGGTTCATTTTTTCTTAAATTTGGGGATTTCCAAGTCCATATGATGAACTTAAATTCTGCTGATTTTTAGTTAGAAACAAGGACTTTCACGAAGTTTTCAACGGTCACACTTTTTCAAGTCGGTGGACAAAATCTGCAAAGTCGTTGTTGAGTACCCTTGTTTAGGGAAATATTTAGCCCACTTCCTGCGGTTCATTTTTTCTAAAATTTGGGGATTTGCAAGTGCATGTGATGAAATTAAATTCTGCTAATTTTTAGTTACAAACAAGCACTTTCGCGATGTTTTCAACGGTCGCACTTTTTCAAGTCGGTGGACAAAATCCGCACAGACGTTGCTGAGTACCCCTGTTTAGGGAATTTTTTATCCCACTTCCCGCTGTTCATTTTTCCTAAAATTTGGGGATTTCTAAGTGCATATGATTAACTTAAATTCTGCTAATTTTCAGTCAGAAAAAAGGACTTTCCCGATGTTTTCAACGGTCGCACTTTTTCAAGTCGGTGGACAAAATCTACACAGGCATTGCCGAGTACCCCTGTTTAGGGAATTTTTTAGCCTACTTCCCGCTGTTCATTTTTTCTGAAATTTGGGGATTTCCAAGTCCATATGATGAACTTAAATTCTGCTAATTTCAGTTAGAAACAAGGACTTTCGAGATGTTTTCAACGGTCCCACTTTTTCAAGTCGGTGGACAAAATCTGCACAGACGTTGCTCAGTACCCCTGTTTAGGGAATTTGTTAGCTCACTTCCCGCTGTTCATTTTTTCTGAAATTTGGGGATTACCAAATCCATATGATGAACTTAAATTCTGTTAATTTTCAGTTAGAAACAAGCAATTTTTCGATGTTTTCAACCGTCGCACTTTTTCAAGTCGGTGGACAAAATCTGCTCAGACTTTGCTGAGTACCCCTGTTTAGGGAATTGTTTAGCCCACTTCCCGCTGTTCATTTTTTCTGAAATTTGGGGATTTCCAAGTCTATATGATGCACTTAAATTCTACTCATTTTTTGTCTGAAACAAGCACTTTTGTGATGCTTTCAATAGTTGCAATTTTTCAAGTCGGTGGACAAAATCTGCACAGACGTTGCTGAGTACCCCTGTTTAGGGAATTTTTTAGCCCACTTGCCGCGGTTCATTTTTTCTTAAATTTGGGGATTTCCAAGTCCATATGATGAACTTAAATTCCGCTGATTTTCAGTTAGAAACAAGGACTTTCACGAAGTTTTCAACCGTCACACTTTTTCAAGTCGGTGGACAAAATCTGCACAGACGTTGCTAAGTTCCCTTGTTTAGGGAATTTTTTAGCCCACTTCCTGCGGTTCATCCTTTCTGAAATTTGGGCATTTCCAAGTCCATATGATGCACTTAAATTCTGCTAATTTTCAGTCGGAAACAAGCACTTTTGCAATGTTCTCAATAGTTGCACTTTTTCAAGTCGGTGGACAAAATCTGCAAAGACGTTGCTGAGTACCCTTGTTTAGGGAATTTTTTAGCCCACTTCCCGCTGCTCAATTTTTCTGAAAATTGGGCATTTCCAAGTCCATATGATGCACTTAAATTCTGCTAATTTTCAGTCGGAAACAAGCACTTTTTCGATGTTGTCAATAGTCGCACTTTTTCAAGTCGGTGGACAAAATCCGCACAGACGTTGCTGAGTACCCCTGTTTAGGGAATTTTTTATCCCACTTCCCGCGGTTCATTTTTTCTAAAATTTGGGGATTTCCAAGTCCATATGATTAACTTAAATTCTGCTATATTTCAGTCAGAAACAAGCACTTTTACGATGTTCTCAACGGTCGCACTTTTTCAAGTCGGTGGACAAAATCTGCACAGGCATTGCTGAGTACCCCTGTTTAGGGAATTTTTTAGCCTACTTCCCGCTGTTCATTTTTTCTGAAATTTGGGGATTTCCAAGTCCATATGATGAACTTAAATTCTGCTGATTTCAGTTAGAAACAAGGACTTTCGAGATGTTTTCAACGGATACACTTTTTCAAGTCAGTGGACAAAATCTGCACAGACGTTGCTGAGTACCCCTGTTTAGGGAATTTTTTAGCCCACTTCCTGCTGTTCATTTTTTCTGAAATTTGGGGATTACCAAATCCATATGATGAACTTAAATTCTGTTAATTTCAGTTAGAAACAAGTAATTTTACGATGTTTTCAACCGTCGCACTTTTTCAAGTCGGTGGACAAAATCTGCACAGACGTTGCTGAGTACCCCTGTTTAGGGAGTTTTTTAGCCCACTTCCCGCGGTTCATTTTTTCTAAAATTTGGGGATTTCCAAGTGTATATGATTAACTTAAATTCTGCTAATTTTCAGTTAGAAACAAGGACTTTCAAGATGTTTTCAACGGTCGCACTTTTTCAAGTTGGTGGACAAAATCTGCTCAGACTTTGCTGAGTACCCCTGTTTAGTGAATTTTTTAGCCCACTTCCCGCGGTTCATTTTCTCTGAAATTTGGGGATTTCCAAGTCCATTTGATGCACTTAAATTCTCATATTCAGTCGGAAACAAGCACTTTTGCGATGTTTTCAATGGTCGCACTTTTTCAAGTCGGTGGACAAAATCTGCACAGACGTTGCTGAGTACCCCTGTTTAGGGAATTTTTTAGCCCACTTCCCGCTGTTCATTTTTTCTTAAATTTGGTGATTTTGAAGTCGATATGATGAACTTAAATTCTGCTGATTTTCAATTAGAAACAAGAACTTTAGCGATGTTTTCAACGGTCGCACTGTTTCAAGTCGGTGAACAAAATCTGCACAGACGTTGCTGAGTACCCATGTTTTGGGAATTTTATAGCCCACTTCCCGCTGTTCATTTTTTCTGAAATTTGGGGATTCCCAAATCCATGTGATGAACTTAAATTCTGCTAGTTTTCAAGAAGAAACAAGCAGTTTTGCGATGTTTTCAACCGTCGCACTTTTTCAAGTCGGTGGACAAAATCTGCTCAGACTTTGCTGAGTAGCCCTGTTTAGGGAATTTTTTAGCCCACATCCCGCGGTTCATTTTTTCTGAAATTTGGGGATTTCGAAGTCCATATGATGCACTTAAATTCTGCTCTTTTTCAGTCGGAAACAAGCACTTTTGCGATGTTTTCAATAGTCGCACTTTTTCAAGTAGGTGGACAAAATCTGCACAAACGTTGCTGAGTACCCCTGTTTAGGAAATTATTTAGCCCACTTCCCGCGGTTCATTTTTTCTTAAATTTGAGGATTTCCAAGTCCATATGATGAACTTAAATTCTGCTGATTTTCAGTTAGAAACAAGGACTTTCGCGATGTTTTCAACGGTCGCACTTTTTCAAGTCGGTGGACAAAATCTGCTCAGACTTTGCTGAGTACCCCTGTTTAGGGAATTTTTTAGCCCACTTCCCGCGGTTCATTTTTTCTGAAATTTGGGGATTTCCAAGTCCATATGATGCACTTATATTATGCTATATTTCAGTCAGAAACAAGCACTTTTACGATGTTCTCAATAGTCACACTTTTTTAAGTCGGTGGACAAAATCTGCACAGACGTTGCTGAGTGCCCCTGTTTAGGGAATTTTTTAGTTCACTTCCCGCGGTTCATTTTTTCTTAAATTTGGGCATTTCCAAGTCCATATGATGAACGTAAATTTTTCTGATTTTCAGTTAGAAACAAGGACTTTCACGATGTTTTCAACGGTCGCACTTTTTCAAGTCGGTGGACAAAATCTGCACAGACGTTGCTGAGTACCCTTGTTTAGGGAATTTTTTCGCCCACTTCCCGCGTTCATTTTTTCTTAAATTCGGGGATTTCTAAGTCCATATGATCAACTTAAATTCTGCTGATTTTCAGTTAGAAACAAGGACTTTCACGATGTTTTCAACGGTCACACTTTTTCAAGTCGGTGGACAAAATCTGCACAGATGTTGCTGAGTACCCCTGTTTAGGGAATTTTTTAGCCCACTTCCCGCGGTTCATTTTTTCTGAAATTCGGGCATTTCCAAGTCCATATGATGCACTTAAATTCTACTAATTTTCAGTCAGAAACAAGCAATTTTGCGATGTTTTCAATAGTCGCACTTTTTCAAGTTGGTGGACAAAATCTGCACAGACGTTGCTGAGTACCCCTGCTTAGGGAAATTTTTTAGCCCACTTCCCGCTATTCATTTTTTCTGACATTTGGGGAGTTGCAAGTGCATGTGATGAACTTAAATTCTGCTAATTTTTAGTTAGAAACAAGCACTTTTGCGATGTTTTCAACGGTCGCACTTTTTCAAGTCAGTGGACAAAATCTGCACAGACGTTGCTGAGTACCCCTGTTTAGGGAATCTTTTAGCCCACTTCCCGTGGTTATTTTTTTCTAAAATTTGGGGATTTCGAAGTGCATATGATTAACTTAAATTATGCTGATTTTCAGTTAGAAACAAGGACTTTCGCGATGTTTTCAACGGTCGCACTTTTTCAAGTCGGTGGACAAAATCTGCACAGGCATTGCCGAGTACCCCTGTTTAGGGAATTTTTTAGCCCGCTTCCCGCTGTTCATTTTTTCTGAAATTTGGGGATTTCCAAGTCCATATGATGAACTTAAATTCTGCTGCTTTCAGTTAGAAACAAGGACTTTCGAGATGTTTTCAACGGTCGCACTTTTTCAAGTCGGTGGACAAAATCTGCACAGACGTTGCTGAATACCCCTGTTTAGGGAATTTTTTAGCCCACTTCCCGAAAGGTTTTTCTGCTGCAATTTGGGGATCTCCAAGTCTATATCATGGACATAAAATCTGTTAATTTTTAGTTCTATACAACCACGTTTGCTATGTTTTAAACTATGACACTTTTTCAACCCGGTTGACAAAATCTTCACAAAGTTTGCACAAAATCTTCACAAAATTGACACCATCAAAACAACCTGTGGAGTCATGAAACTACATAAATAAAAAATGGACAACATCATAACTGAAATCACGTGTTGGAGTCATTCGAAACAAATGACAACAACACTACAAGTTCCAACATCCTTTGAAAACCTGTGGATCACCTCAAAATTACAAATCAAAATCAACCAACAACCATCACAACTGAATTCTGAAGCCAAACGCACCTCTTTCATTTGAAACAAATGACCATAATACATTACAAGTTCCAACATCAAAACAACCTGTGGAGTCATTTGAAATTACAAGAGTCCAACCTTGACAACATCCTTTGAAAATCTGTGGAGCACCTCAAAATTACAAATCAATATCAACCAACAACCATCACAACTGAAATCTATACATATTCACCTCTTACAACCTCTTCTAAACAACATTCATCCATTTCATTTCTTAAAAAAAAAAGAAAAGAAAAGAAAAGAGTTTCTTTCCACCAATGCTGCATAAACTAGCTGGCTGTTGCATGATATGTTACTATCAGCATCAAACACACCAATTTTGGCATCACAGAAGGCAGCATAAACTAGCTGGCTTTTGCATGAGTACACTCCATGAGATATAGGTGAAGCCAGAACATCCTGCGGAACCCACTACAACCAAAGAACACGATAACAGTTTAGAAACACCCAAAGGCTCATTCCAAACAAGCATCATGCATGAAATGTAATAACAACCACCAAAATACGTATATTATTCAAGCAAGGAGATCACCCTAAGCACCTTGATTGTTCTCCACCAATAATTCACACAAATGTTCTCCACCAATTGAACCATTACTAGTTGCAACAACATAAACCTTTCCAAGTCCAAGTCCATTTGAAGCCTACAAAAGAAAAACCTGCACACAATTACAAATCTGATCTAGGTCCCCATTAGTTTCACTTCCAATCCCCCACACAACAACATAATTTAAAAAAAAATCATTTAGAAAAGTTGAAGAAAAAAAAAAAAAGAAGCAAAAGCAACATCAATGGAAAAGAAGAAAATGACAGAGCTACAGATCATTAAAAAGGAGAAAAGAAGATGGTACCTAGTGCTACACTCAGAAGAGAGAGAGAGAGAGAGAGAGAGGAGGGGGGCAATCAGAGACACATGGTTCACATGAAGGAGCTATTCCTGTACCCTGTTTGATCCGTTTCCTGAAACTCCAACTGATTGCAGGCCATGATACAAAAAGCTCTCATGCAACTGCAAAAGCCACCAAACAACACTTCACTACTAATCCAGATCCACGAGAAGACATCTCTCTCTCTCTCTTTGTTTTCTTTGTTATTTTGACTGAGAGATGTCTTTTTTTTCTTCTCTTCTTTGACCATCATCATCATTATCAGATCCAGAAACAAAAACCCATTTCAGAAATCTGAGCACCCCATAAAACAGAGATGGTCAGGTCAGCGCTAGACATGATCCTTCTTCATAGAAGCAGAGCCACAGCCACACACAGCCGAAATCTGAGCCACGCCCACTCTTGGATATCATCATCAACAACAACCAACAACAATAGACTATTTGAATATTCACATAAAGCAATGGAAAAAAAATGGAGAAAAAACGCCTGACCTGATTTGTGGAGGCGTGGCTGCTCAAGGCGATGGAGTTTAGGGCGAGGCGATTTTGATGGGGTCCGATCGCGCAAGTGAGAGAGAGAGATGATGATGCGCTGCTGATGGGGAGGGAGCCTCGCACGAGGGAGAGAGCTGCGATGGGGAGGGAGCCTCACACAAGAGAGCTGCTGCTGAGATAGAGAGAGAGCTACTGATGGGGAGGGAGAATCGCCATGAGAGAGAGAGAGAGAGAGAAAAAAATCGTGATGGGCATAGAGAGATGATGAAAATGGGCGATGGAGTGAGAGAGAGAGAGAGAATGGAAATGGGGAGAGGAGAAGAATGAAAATGTTCTTTCGTTCTAGCGGGGTTTGAAATCTTAAAAACCCATTTGGTCTAGTCACCGATTCAGCTGAACTCCAGCTCGGATCGGTCTTCAGTTCGGGCAAAATCATCCGTCCATATAGACTTTTTGTATATTGAGATACATAAACAATGAAAAAGGCTCACGGAGGTTACCAAGAATAACAAATTGCAAATATTCCAACAATAAAATCGATACCGTCCTTTTAGAGTTTTCAGTCTCAAATTTGTTATCTAGCAAGTTGATGGCCTTGATTTTAAAATGTGATATTTAAACAAAGGGAAAGACTCATGGATGTCTGCTCAGATTGATATGTTAGCATATTCATGTAAAGCGAGAAAACTACAACAGTGGTGGCCTTCCATCTTATAACTTGACTATTACATAAATGAACTTGGTCTGCTGTTTGAGCGCGCACCAATCTCATTTGATTGGCTAAAGCAATAACCAAAACAAATATGCATAAATCTATGACAGGTTCCCAATAAACTCACATCCAAAAATTCCATGTTATTAATGTTCGTCAGTATGTCATCCTTGACGTATCCATTTGGATTGAAACTAGAATTGAAAACTTACAGCCATTTGGTAAAATTATGGTTATAACCAATGACATGAGGATAGTAGAAATGAGAAAGGTGTTGTGGTCACCTGTTTAGGATGTGAATGTATGCATAGCTTCTAAATAATATAGAGATAATAAACAAAAAGATGAGCATTCTCTCATCTTCTGAACAATAGAGTGAAATTGCCATTTTTTACAAATTATAATGTACAACAATGGTTTCAGACTATGTGCCACTAGACTAAAAGGTAAAAAGGAAAAAAAGGAGAATAAAGAGGAATTGTAGCAACACCAACATCAACTCACCTACCAAACTTTACTAAACAAAGAGCATATTAAACAATGACGCTGCTAATCAGTACTAATCGGAGACATTCATGTCCCGAAGGAGACTTTGCTGCAAAGGGAGGTCTTGCACATAAAAGCAAAATAACCCATCTGAGTATTCAATAAAAAAAATATCATAACCAACACTGGAGAACCAATGCTCACTGAAGTCATAAGAATCATATAGCCTAAGTTTAGTCGCACAAATGAAGGCTATATTAAACATCAATGTTGTGTTTATGAATGAAGTTTTAAGCATACAAGGAAAAATGAAATTTAGAAAAGGGCATATGAGTTGAGCATGTTTAAAAGAGCATGATGAGGCAAACAAGAAATTTAGGGGAATAAATCTTTAAGAACTTGAATTCCTGACTCATATGAACTTGAATGTTGTCTGTTTTTTTATAACGATATTATTACCATAATTTATAGCTTCTTCTGCCATTTTTTGTGTCCAACAAGAAAATAATGGTGACTTTATATTGAGATGCATAAACAATGAGAAAGACTCACGATTTCACTCAAAATTTAGTTTTCGAAATTTTTTGATAACGATATCGTTACAGTTATTTATAGGTTCTTTGCCCATTTTTTTCTTCAACAACAAAATGACAACCACTTTATCATGACTTGCATAAACAATGTGAAAGACTTATGGACTTCACCCATAAATTTTTTTCTACATCAATTTTATGATAACAATATCATTACCATTATTATTTATAGGTTCTTTGCCAATATGTTGCCTCCAACAATCAAATGGCATTGACTTTACAATGAGGTGCATAGATAATGAGGTACATTTGTAGAAAAGAAACACATTTACAAAACAATAAAAACATACCTATGATGCTTGTAGAAGCTATGAGCAGAGAGAAGATTGCAGAAACTGAGCAGAGAGAGCCTAGCTAAGGAAGAAGAAAATAAAACTAATGAGAAGAAAAGAAAGGAAAGAGATGGGGAATCATTGCGATGCACTGTTGGAGTGAGATTACGCACCATTTTATCCAAATCAACGCAAAAGGATTGTGCTACTGATGTTGTTCGTCTAGTTTCACCAAATGAAACTTTTGGAGATGTTAATAAGAAAACTGAAGCAATGATCGTATCAGTTGATTCAGTTGGTGTATGCAGGTGGTGGTGTTGTATAAATTACATGATTTATGTAGTTGACTGATGTAATGAGTACTATGTATCCAGTCTCATTTGTAGTGGCCGTGACTTATGTATATTATATCTAATTTATATACATAGATAATTCATTTATGGTGTTGTTTCAGTTGGGAGGTTACGATAGAAATCACTATGACTCGTCTCTAGCACTTGAACAACGAGTTGTCTAGTTTAAGATGCTGTGTTAAATCTCTTCACCCTCATTTGAAAATTGATATGGCGTGTTTGGATTGGCTCATTTCCTACTTTGCTCATGGAATTGCTAATTGAAGGAATCTAATGCACTACAACCCCACCAAAAACATCTTATTCAAGATGTAATCATCATTGACACACATCTTGTCTCCCGCAATTTTGATGGGATTGGCCGTTGTTCTTTCTTTTCCTCTTTCATGCTTTCACCACTTGATTGAACACCCATAAAGGAAAATAAACTTCCCTGAATTTTGCAAAAAATTCCAATTACCAAGCAATCTAGCTATAAAATTCAAAATCAGAACTTGGGGTGTTTTAGTTTTGTAATTGCATTAACAACTACTTCTTCTTTGCAAAATGGAAGTAGAACAACTTTTCAGAGATTTTTTCATTCTTGATATCCGCTTATGGTAAATTTGAAACTTCCAAATGCACCAATCAGTTTTTCAAACTAGAATAAGTTTCCACTAGAATAAGTTTCCACATATTTAAGAAGGTTTGATGATATAACCTCTCAATTAGGCTCAAAACAAAGAATCCCCTAAACACAAATGGGCTCTTAGAAGCAGAAGGTTTCAAGAGTTAAATAGTTATACATGTGTAATACAAGAGCCCACCATGTTGTTAAACTCTACATCCAACTAGCCCAAGAACAGGAAGTCCAATAGCCTAAACTTTCACACCGAAACAGTCTAAATAGTGGGTATAAATGGGCACAAAATTAGCCTAAACAAATGCTAACAGTGGGTTAAAATATGGCCCAAATGCTGCTAGAATCGGCTTGATTTGTACTAGACAAATGACCAAATTGATATGTTACAAATGGGTTAAGACCGAACACAACAAATGTCCCTAGAAAGATTAAGGTCAAAACACAGTTTAGATGATGGCTGTAAACATGCCAAAATCCAGCCCTTAGGTTTGAATTCCACTTGGTAAGCAGGTTGATTTTCCCTAACCAAACAGTCCACACCTATCTAAACAAACCCCAAAGTAGTGGCCTTTAGAAGTTTATCCAACTAAAAAGTCTGGAATTTCCAGAGTCAAATACTCTGCAGTTGAGTTAAAATTTAAAATCGTCTAAACAAACAACAGCACAAAAGTTGTCCATTTGAGGATTAAAAGTCCAACTCATATAGAAACCTTTAAATGGACTAGAATGTGTTGTTAACTAGTCAGATAAAATTTACATATACATTGTTAAATTACTAGTTTTTTTTTTTCAATAAATGTTACTATAGATTGAACCAAGTTTCCCCATAAATAACAGTAACATGTTTTGTGATTTGTAAATTTTATTTGACTAGTTAAAGCTCAAAATAACAATAACAATAACATAGTATAATGCCCTTGATTCCTGCAGAATACTGATGGAAACTATTGAACCCAGATATGAAAATTTCACTACAAACGTAAATTCACCAATCATCCAAGAACAAGGACGAAAACTTCTTCCTTGATCTGTGAAACATCAAAATCGCATGCAACCATCAAGAGCAAACAAAATCATAAGAAACTTGGAAAATCAAAAAATAAAAGAGCATTGCTAGGATCAAGGAAACTGATCGAGAGTCCAGGAGAAGAAAACATATAAATCCATGAATTCACTAATACTTTGGTACAAGAAAGCAGTAAAGATATCTAAAGGGATTCTTATATGCTACTGTTTTGATTTCTTCAAGTGCCTGAAACATGATTGCAAAATAAATGGTGAAATGAAACTAAAGTCATAGCCATGTCAAATAAAGTTCCTATGTCATTAATGAAAGCATTTTAGCTTAATCTAAAATGAAAACTCAGAATTTATCAATCAAAGCCCTAGCATGCAAAAATGTAAATGGTCTTCTAGAATCAGATCTTGAAGGGAAAATTGAAGAAACTGATTTAGAGCCAGTTCTTCACAAATAGTTGCAAATCCAACACTAGAAACAAACTCGTCGTCTAGAAACAAAGAGTTGTAGACCCATAAAAGCTTACCCATTTTCATCTATTACTCATCACATATTAAAATCCACATTAGCACCAAAAATTCACGCCATCTTCATCTTCCTCCCAACAACAGAGAGAGCGAAAGAGTTTTAGGGTTGGGAATGAGGAGCTCGACAAGAGCAAGGAGCGCTTGCAAAGGGAGAGGGAGAAGGAGAGAGTAGGGAGCACGTGTAGAGGGAGAGGACTGGGAGAGGGAGAAAGAGAGAAAACTGGTAGGAGAGGAAAAATGGGGAAGAAAGAAGAACGACGTTCAGCCCTGATAGGGATTTGGCGTTAGTTTATGACGATGTTGTTCGGCAGAATCTGGGGGTAAAGTCTTCCAAATACCTCGTACAAACACCGAATTTCGTGTTTTGGTGTATTTGTGATTAAATCCGGCTAATACAGATTTAGCAACAATGATTTGGTAAAATTCCCTAAAAAAAGTTCAATGCAAAAGACTAGGAAGCGTATCAAACACATCACAAACCAAGAGACCGAATAGGAACACCCCGAAACGCTCAAGAATCATCTAACATGTGTTTTTATCCAAATATAGGCTATTGAAGGCATGGGATATGTTTTTCATATGGAAACGGGGCAGAATCCCTCAAGATCAGTTTTTAAGCACTAATTTGCTTGAAACTTGTTTTAAAGAAAAAAATCACCGTATTTTTCGAAGAGCGTTGTTCAACCGCTAGTTTCGTGAGATGAGGTTTGCAACCTATAGATTCCCAGAGGTGCCTAAAATTCCAAAAAACTGTCCAAACGATGGGATTTAGTCTTAAACAACCATGAATCCCACACATTTCTTTCCTTACCCTAGAATCCCGTGAAACTCATTTTAAAGAAAAATGTAGCTCGGAATATCTTAAATGTGGTTTTTTGTTTGAAGAGTAAGTTAGTTCTTCAATTTCTCAAAAAAATAAAAATAAAATACAAAATGGAAATCTATAATAAATTTGATTATAGAAACTTCCCAAGGGGCATACCCCTTTATGGGGAAGATCGAAGTGCCAAAGTTTCCATCTTGAAGTCGATCTTACAGAAGCAACAAGAGGGATTCATTTTCGCCTGAGATTCCTCGTGATTTGACTTTCGAGGCCAAGATTCGTATTGTTGATGATAAAAGGGCTTCTGCAACTCGTGTTGCATCCATTCTTTCTCTCAACTGCTCTCCTTCTAATGAGGCGTTGCGGCAACAGATATTAGAGGTGGAGAACAACATTGGAAGGATGCTTTCTGATGACGAGTTGGCTGAGGTTTTGGTTTCTCCCAAATCCAGAGATGATGGGAACATTCAGATCTGAACGTTGATATAGACCCATCTTCCTCGTCAGATCCAAATAAAGTGCACATCCTGAAAAATCTGCACAGTGATGCAAATGCAGAAGCAGACCCATCTTCTTCTTCAGATCTGAACACTGATGCAGCCCCATCTTCCTCTTCTGATCTGAATAATGTGCAAGTTAGTAAAATGACTGATTCTTGGTCGTCATTATTCCAAAAGCATACAGATCAATCAAGAGACCTGCAATGCCACTTAAACCCTTCCACGGATCCGGATCATCACATTGTGTTTGATGAAGAGGATGCTTCTGCAGCAGTTCAAAACTGGGGGAACTCTCTTGTAGGATATTTTATTGGCAAAGCCCCTCCCCTTCCTGAAATCAAGTCTTGCCTTTCAAAAGCATGGAGAGTGAAAGATTTGGAGCTTATTCACATGGCAGATGGGTTTCTGTTATTAAAGTTTCATTCTTATGATGCTGGACAACAAATTCTGGATGAAGGACCATGGTTCGTCTATGGGAGGCCATTAATCCTGTGACGGTGGGCTGTGGATATTTCCATGAGCCGTGACAACCTTGAGTCTATACCTATATGGGTTTGTCTTCCAAACCTGAATTTTTGCTTCAGAACTACTTCTAGTCTTAGTAAAATAGCAACTGTTATTGGAAATCCTATTTGCATGGACCATGCAACAACAACAGGTACACATTATGCTTTTACTAGGGTATGTGTGGAGGTTGGAATTGATGCTGAGTTTCCTACTGAGTTGCGCATGAAGTATAAGGAGAAAATTATAATTCAAAAGGTTGATTATGCTTGGCGACCTCATCCTTGTAAAACATGCAAAACGTTCAATCATGGTGATAACTCATGCCCTTTAAAGATTGATCAGCATAAACCAAAGCAGGTTTGGGTTCCAAAGAAAACACCTTCAGTAGAAAAACCTACAACTAGTGTTGATGGCGGAGTGGATGTCGTTGCACATGTTGATAAAGGTGCACACTTTCAGCATGAGGATGTGCAATGCGATTTTCAACAAGAGGAGTTGCAGCGTGATCTAGCTATGGTTGAGTGGAATGTTGTCAAAGGGAAGCATGGTTCTGATAGGACTATTTCTCCTTGCATATTCTTCGAGATCGGGCATAGGAGCCAAATCTTCTTCGTCATCTGCCCTTTGTGGCTCAACATTATTGGGTTCTACTGGGGCATTGGCGGGTGCTGGATTGACAACATTTTCTTGAATAGCCTCTTAGTCTTCTTCATCATCAGACCAAGATCCTTGTGGCTGTAAGGGATTATACCAGATTACTTGCATAAGGTGAGATTCAGGAATCCATTCTTTATCAGAGAGATATTCTCCTGTTTCAAGGAATTCCTCCCATTCATCGGTGTCACTGGACTCGTATCCATCCATGGAGAATTCAATTACCGAGTTGCAAGAGTATGATGCCCCCTGCGTAGTCTCATTTCTGAGCTGTGGTTGCATGAAATCACTGAGAGTGAATTCTCTTACCACTTTTGAAGTCTTGGGAACGGACTCTTCTGTTGCCCGTAGTGAGGCGGTAGAGGAGGTCTCTGCCTTTTCAATGACTTCTTGTTTTGGTTGAGCTTTCTTCTGCTGCTTGAGCTTTCAGAGTTGTCTCCTGGCTTGCCTTCGTTGTTGAGCAGTCAGCTTTGTTTTGACGACCTCCCAATTTTCATCTTCAAGGAGATCGGGATGCACCCATATGGGCTGTCCATCCGGTGTTGGGTAAGGAACCAACTCTTGGGACGTTTGGGTATTTTTATCACCTTAAAGGAAGTCGTGATCTTCTTCTTTGGTGACTTAGATGTTTGTCCATATGACACCATGTTGACGGAGGCAGGCCCATAATTTTTGTCAAAGATGACGACTCCGTTTTTCCACATCTCGTTGATCTTCTCTCTCGCAACGAAGTATTGATTGAGAGGATGCGAGACCATTTGGTGGTATGGGCAATACCGAGGATTGTTGGTTTTGCCAACATCTCCCAGTCTTTTGCGGTCAGGCAAGGTGAGTTTCCCATTTGCCAGAAGAGCCCCAAATATTTCTTCAACATCTTCATCGAACGGGTATTTCTTCTCTACTCGTTCTTTAAAGGCATCAGAAGGTTCAGGTCTCTTACCTGCAGCCTTGTTTTCAGCTTTCTTTGGCGGCTGAGGGGCTGACTTGGTTTGCACATTGAGAACATCATTTTCTTTGGCTTTGAGGTTGTAATGGCTGTCGGCTCTTTCTTTGTTGATTTCTGACTATTAAGGTCTTTGATCACCGTTTCAGCCTCTATGGATGCTTCTAGGAGTTCTCCTAGATTTTTTTATTTGTTACCGATGATCATGGAGCGGATCCTTGCTCTCATGTTGTTACGGCATATGTCGACCAGCGACGCTTGTGGTAAGCACATCTGAACATTTGTACGCCATTGCCTTCCACTTGTGAATGAAGTCATAGGTCGACTCATTCTCTCCCTGTTTTGGGCTGCAGAGCTGAGCCATAGTAATAGGATGATCCTCACCTTTGAAGTGGGTCAAGAAACATGTCTCTAGCATGGTCCAGTTTTGAATGGAATCCTTCGGCAGAGTGGAGTACCAATCAAAGGCTGCACCTTTTAGGGTACTTGCCAAGAGACAGATCTTGAGAGCATCTTGATCCACAATAGCTCCCGTTAGGATTTTGAAGTGGATGACGTGCTATCTAGCTGAACCTTTCCCCGTATATGTTTGGAGAGTAGGTTGCTTGAATTTTGCAGGGAACGGAACCGAGTCCATCCATAAAGGATATGGTGGCTTGATTCCATGCTCCTTCAGCGTATCCTCTTCTTTTGCTTTGGCGAGGATATCGTCAATGTCTTTTTTGGTATGGGCGCGTGACTCGTCTTCTCCACCATTTGCCTCATCATTTAGAGGGACTTCATTATTTGGCGGACGTTGGAAAATAAGGAGGAGGTTTTCCATCAGAACCTCTATTCTCTGCTGTCCTTGCTCCAGCTGCTGGATGCGTAGAGCCACGTCGTCGTGCGGCGGTGGTTGCTTAGAGTTTGTGACCAGGACATTCACCCTTCGAGAGTCGAATGATGATACCGTCTTGGTGACTGAGCTGGAGCTCATTCTTTTGGATGAAGAGCCGAGGAATGGTCACTCCGGTGTTCTTGACTTGAAGGAGTGCGAGAGTCCTCCTGATGTCTTCGTGTTTGGGAGATGCTGTGAGTCACCGGCCGTCTAACATGAATTTTGGTTGTTGACTTGTGGCGTCTTTTGGTTTTGCCAACTATATGGACAGTAGCAACTTGGTCGGGTCTTTCTTTTTCGACCCATTTTTTAGAGACTTGAAGGGTAGAATGCTGGATTCTTTGCTTCTCTAGTCTCTTCTGTTGATATGTTGCACGGTGATGTATGCGACGAGCAATTTGAGCTTCAGTTAGCTCTGGCTGTGCTCTAGCAATAAAGGACGTAGTCCCTCGTGCGCATCAGCTGAGCCTGTCTTCCTTGAAGATTGGCATGGATAGGATCTAGATGCGGTCCTTTGCCTGTTGCAGCGAGGCTTTGAATTTCGCAAGTTCGGCCCCTATTGAATTGAAGGGTCGAGTTGCAGGAGAGCATGCCTTGGCAGGTTCTTGTAGAGGCCTGGTGATGCATGATTTGAGTTTTGGCTTGTAGGAGCAAGCCGGTTCATGCTGAGTTGATTTTTTTGTTTGACGGAGGGTAGGTTTCTCCTCTTTCATGTAAGAGAGAGGGTAGAACCGGTTCTCCTTGAGAGGGGCCAGATATGCTGGCTTTGTAGATGTTCGGGACCTCCTTTGTTTTGGTGAAGGTCTCGATGACCAAATCTTGGGGCATACCTGGTTTCTTGCAGGCTGAGGCTCCATGGGGTTGCCACAGACTTCAGGCTTTTTGGTGATTGCCCTTGGTGTTATGGTAGTGACACGTTCAGGGGCGGTTTTCTGCTTCTTGGCAAGTGCAGTTTCTTTTACGGGGAGTGGGAATGGTCCCAGTGACCCGAAGAGTATGGTTCGGGGAGTTGAGGTCGACCCGGTGTTTTGTGAGTTGCTGAGGGAGATGGCGCTTTGGCAGTTGGCAGGGCGCTTGTGAGTGTGCTTGTTTTGCTTCTCTTGAAGCATGAGTTGGTACTTGTTCTCATCAAAAGTGATGGTCACTGAAGCTGCCATTGTTTGTTTGGAAAACTTCTGAAACAAGATCACATCCATTAGTAATCACA
Source organism: Persea americana (assembly GCA_029852735.1). NCBI lineage: Eukaryota > Viridiplantae > Streptophyta > Magnoliopsida > Laurales > Lauraceae > Persea > Persea americana. Next base: position 26,014,176 of record CM056817.1, read on the forward strand.
AGAATATGGTGATCATAAATGGACAATACTATGGTTTTGTCTTTTCAAATCGCTCAGGGGGCATGGCCCGCCTTGAGCGTAATGAAGAAGGCAAAAAGCCATAAAGGGTACAATTGTTCTAAACGCAAGTATGGTAGGCTCAGAGTGAGCGTTCCAGTGATTGCTAGAAGCAATTGTAAACCTTAATTCAAATTACCGAGAAGCGAGGCTCACTCGAGGTAAAATGATATAAGGTTGGAGTTACAAATGTGTCGGTTGCGAATACAATAGACCCGAAAGGGCGTACTAGCACCGTTAGGCACAAATGTTGCAAATTGCATCCTTGGAATGGACACGAGATGGGATTTTTTTGAAAGGCCAAGATTGGATTCATAAAAGAGAACAAATGGTATTCCAATCCGAATGTAGGCTCAAACATTTCTGCGAGCACCAGATCCGAAAGGGAAGGAACCAAAATTTCTCGAATGTGAACCCAAAACTGATGGGAGTTTTTTTTTTTTTTTTTGGGTCAAAATCAAGTTCATCGAAGAGAGCAAATGGTATTCCAATCCTAGTACAGGCTCAAACATTTCTACGAGCACTAGATCCAAAAGGGAAGGAACCAAGATTTCTCGAATCTGAACTAAAAAATGATAGAAGTTTCTTTTTTTTTTTTTTGTTTTGAAGAAAAAAAAATTTTGAAGATTTTTTTTTTACACATAGGTCTCCAATTCGGTCTTATGAAACCTTAGTAGATAGATCAGCCCCTAGGTAAGGGTAGGATTACTTAATGAACCCGTTTGAAGGACCCTTGCCTCGAACAGCCTAGCTGCCTCCACACTCTGGACAAGGCTTTTCTCATATCCGCTTTGGTCAAAGAACGCAATTGGTGAAACCTTAGTGTTTTTTTTTTTTTTTTTGAAAAGTTTTTTTTTGAAAGATGTCTAATGAACCCATCAAAGAGAGGAAATGGCCCCTCCCAATCCGAACGTCAGCTCAGCGATTTCCGCGAGTTATTGTCCGGAAAGGAAAGAACCAAAGTTTCTCCAATTTGAATCCAAAAGAGAGAAATCTTTTTCTTTTTCAAAATCTGAAAAGTTTGAAATCAGATTTTTTTTAGATCCCTATTGGGCTAATCAAAGAGAAAAGAAGGCCCATCCCCCAATATGAGCAATAGCTACAAACATTTCTGTGAGCTATCAAATTCAAAGAGAAGAGGATCAAAGTTTTTCAAAATTGAATCTAGAAAAAGAAAAGAAAATTTTTTTTTTTTGAAAGATCACTAATGGACCCATCAAAGAGTGAAAATGGCCATTCCCAATCCGAATGTCAGCTCAACGATTTCTGCGAGCTATTGTCCGAAAAGGAAAGAAGCAAAGTTACTCCAATTTGAATCCAAAAGAGAGAAATCCCCTTTTTCTTTTTCAAAATCTAAAAAGTTTGAAATCAGATTTTTTTTTTAAGATCCTTATCGGACTCATCAAAGAGAAAAGATGGCTCATCCCCCGATATGAACAATAGCTACAAACATTTGTGCGAGCTATCAAGTTCAAAGAGGAAAGGATTAAAGTTTCTCAAAATTGAATCCAAAAAAGAGAAATCTGAATTTTTTTTTTGAATGAGAGACTGAAAATAAACTTAAAGAAAGAAATTTCCAAAAAATCCCATCTCATGTTTTTTTTTCTTAGATGTAAGATCCAACATAGGCCACCAACCAGAAAGGAGCCAAAGAATCCAAAGCATCAAGTTCTCAAATGAACGTGTCCCACCGGGTTTGCCAACTTGATGGACCGAGCTCTTGCCTTTCTCCGCCCCGGGTCTGCCGGGGTCCGGCGAACGAAAAACGGGTATCAACATTTTCTTTTTGTACGGGTATGCCAGATTTTCTATTCTACTTGGAATTTAGAAATGGTGATCCAGAGATCCACCTTCACAAGTAGAAAGGAAATCAATCTTTTTTCTAACTTTCCATTGCACATATATTTTAAGAAAAGAAACATATTTTGAATGCCGTGAAAGGCGATTTTCTTTTGTTTTCCGTGAAAGGCGGTTTTGTGTTGTAGAAGGCGATTTACAAATCTCATCAATAATGAAAGACAAGAGTTGTGATTTTTTGTCTCTTTAAAAAATACAAAGTACAACAGAAAAAGTAAGGAAAGGGATCTAACTTCTTAGGAGATTGTGGGGACTCGTTCAGATCGACGGTTGCGAGTCATGTATGGATTCCGCCATCGTCCTTCAGATGAGAACACATGATGCTTTGGATCACTTGGCTTGGCTTGGACCTCAGATTTTTAGAGGATAAAGAACAAGGGGAGGTCCTATATCCAATAAAAAATCGTGTAGATGGGCTGAAAAGCCACATCTAGCCATGTTGGATAGAAGGAGAGGGGACCTTGGGGGGGGAGGGGGGGGGCGGGGGGGGGGGGAGGTGGGGGTAGCCCCCCAAGGGACTTCAATCACCTTGTGGTGTTTCTTGCAGCAGAGTTACTTCAAAGTAGTGGAGCTTTTTTGCGTAGAGATTTCTTCGGGAATCCTCTTGTATTTTTTTGGACAATCTTTTAGACAATTTTTTCGGACCCTCTCTCCTTGGAATGACCGCCTTTTATAGGCTTTTGGTGGCCATTGGAAGAGTTTATGAGCATTAATTACATGAAGGGAGGAGTTACAAGTATTTAATCCTTGATTTTGTAACTCATTTTTCTTGGCTTTTGATTGGCCGATGGAGAATAATGGGCATTTAATCGCTTTTAATCTCTATAATGAGGGGAGTTACATGGTTTAATGCCATGATTTCTTGGATTTATAACTCCTTTTTCCTTGCTTCTGATTAGGCCGTCCAAAATAATGAGTTAATGACCGCATTAACTTGTCATAAACGGGTTCATTAACAACATTAAGTGGTCGCTAAGTCGTTTGAAGTGTAGCTGGCCGTGCCTTTTGGAATTCTTCTTACGATGATTGCCGATGGATCCACATGTTGTTTCATGTAGGATGGCGATACAACTTCAGACATTGGTTGACACCAATGGGCCGGCAACATCTGTCCAGTTGATTTCACGATCGGTCGGGCAGAAAGTGTGCTTTTTTGGTCGGTCGGTTGATGATTTTTAAAGCGTTAGATGATGATTCCATGATTCCAACGGCGGATCCGTGATGTTGACGAAGATTGATGGATATCATGCTCAAAAAATCAGATTTTGGAAAAATCACAGGGGCTAAACAACTCGAAGCGCGAAAAGGGACGGAAAAACGCCTCATCGGTGGAAATTCGGCGACCCGAACTTCTAGGGTCGCCAGCGACCATGCACCCAAGGTCGCCGGCGACCATGGGCTAGGGTTGCTGCCGGTGACCATGGGCCAAGGTCGCCAGCGAACATTTCTCCCATTCCGGTCGCCGTTTCTCGGCCGTTTTTCGGGCTTTTTTTATTCTTCTTTCTCCTGTATTTTTCTTGAAAATGTTCCTCACTTATTGACTTGATTTTCCTGAAGAAAACCTGAAGAGAAGTCGTGCAAATCAGAACACAAAGTTTCCTATTTTCTTGGAAAAGCCACAGACTTTGTAGCCGATTTTCCGTCAAGAGTCGAAACTATGTCAAATGATGTCGGAATGACCTGAAATTTGAGGTGAAGCTTCTTGAGCAATAGATAGGACCAACCATGGGCTTTTGTTTGAATTTTGAAGCTGTTTGGGGTCCCATCGATGCTAGACTTGATTTCACCACGAGGAAGATGTTGAGCTTTGATGTACGGTCAACCGATGTCTGATTGACCTAAAATTTGACAGGGAGCCTATTGGAGTCATTTTGAGACGATCCATTAGCTCCAATTTGGATGCTATGGTCCTAGAGAGCCTCGCCGCAGGGAGGCCTGATTTTGCTTCCGAGCGTCAAAGTTGTGTCAAACGTTGTCGAAATGACCTGAAATTTGATGTGTCGCCCTTTGGAAGCATGTAGAAGCTACCCATGTGCTTTGTTTAATGAGTGGTGGTCTCGGTGGTTCTCACCGCTGAGAGGCTTGATTTCACTGCTCGAGAGTTGATGGAGAGTGAAACGGTGTCAGTTTGACTTGAAATTTGACGTGGAGCCTTTTGGAGGTATTCTGAGGCCATCCGTAGGCTCTGATCGAAGATTTGATATCTTCGACACTGTCGCCACTGGGAGCTCCTACTCAACCGCTGGAGGAGTGAAGTTAGGCCGAATGGTGTTGAAATGGCCCGAAACTTCAAGTGTACCATTTTTTTGGCTATTTTGAAGGATCTTGCAATTTTTGTTTGATTCTAACAAGATTTGATGCTTGAAGCAGCTTTGCTTGTTTGTCGTAGGATGCAGTTCCATGTAGCTTTTGATGTTGAAGAGGCAAAGCGACATTTTTGGTGTCAATAGTCCACTTGTTGCCCAAAGCGATGACTTCATCAACAAAAGCCTTGGCACTTGCAATGTCCACACCAACCTCTTCGCTTTCAGCAAGAATGTCCTGTACATGCTTGATCATGTCGAAGCTAGCTTCCAAGTAGCCAGAAAAGAGTCTCGATTTAAGAACTCAAGACGCTCTTCAGCACTCTTTTCGCATATTGAAGAGACGGTCTAGATGAAGTCTAACCCTGCTCCATCGGCCGACTGCCTCTGTCATGCTTCATTGGAGGGATAGTCAACAAACTATGTCCAATCGAAGATGCTGGCGAAGGAATCTCATCAGGAGGTTTCATCTCTGCCGCACCAAAACTAGAAGTAGCCCTTACTTTTGAATCAACCGTGGGCACCCCCTGCTCTGGACCTGAAGAAAATGGAGGGACTTCTCCTGTTGCTTCACAACCTGCCAATGAAAGACTAAAAGGTATGAATATGATATTGTCAAAAATCAATATCAAGGTTATTACTACAAATACCTTCTTCAACGATCAGTGGAATACACCTGACATTCGAGCCCTCCTTTTCCTTCAAAAAATCGTAGAAGGCAACGAGCTGAAAGTACAAAAGCCTGAACTCCTCAAACTGCTCCTCAAGGACATTGTCAATAGGAATGAACTCCTCATAGAGTTTGCCGAGGATGGGTAACCCGGTGATGGTGCCGAGTTCCTTCAAAGAAAAACTATTATCACCATTTGTGACAACGAAGGTATTGGTTTGAGGAAGGAATGACTCCAACATGGCCGTGAAGGCTTTATCGGAGAAAACTACGGTCTTCCGAAAGGCACGAACCGCGTCAAAGATCTCGGCTTCCTTCAGAATGGCACCACCAATCTGCAGGATGTGATCAGTCTATGACTCCCAGCTTGAGTCAGCACTGAAACGGCCATGAAGTCGAAAAGGTTCACCCAATTGCTGCCGTGACCCTTGAAAATGCTAAGGCCTACTGGTCTCAAATCGACTGACGGATGATTTGAACCTTGGTAGCCGCTGGCCGGCATCAACATGTCCATGTGGACAAGCGATTTCTCTGTATAACTGGAAGAGCCATCGACAAAAACCACGGTCTTGATCACATTGGTCCTCTTTACCCAGCTTGGAGGATCTTCCCTCTTAGGGCATGTGGGAGTAAGACTCATGATCGAGATAGTGCGATCAAAGGTCGACTTGGTAGAAACAGTTCTCTCCTCACCATCAGTTGTGTAAGAGAACCGAAAACATCTCTTTTGGTATGTCAAGTCATTAGGGACTGCATCACCAAAGAAAAAGGTAGGCTTGGGCATAATGCTCTGATCGTCCATGACCCAAGGACGATTGCTTACCAAAATCCTGTAAAACTCATCATCCTTGAGGGTCGCCTCATCATGGTTGAAGGAGTCACACTCTTCCAAGTTCTTCTCCACATACTGGACCTTCTCCGAGGCCTGCTGTACGGTCGCATTGGAAGATCCAGCAGATCGACGAGGCGCATCGGTAATAGGGCCCTTACCCTTATTCGTTCTGGATGAACTACCTGCAAAGGGTGGAAAATAAAAAATCAATCATCAAAATGACAGAATTTTACTAAAATTCTAGCGAAAATTTGGCATGGTTCGGGGCACTTCCGAAGAAAAGGGAAACACCCAGAAGAAGATAGGAAGCCTGAAGATGAGCTCAACATTGCTGCGAGCTCATAATCAATAAAGGATTCTCAAAGAAGGCTCGAACTCAAACATTGCTGCGAGGTCAAGTCAGTCTTCTCAAACCTCCGTAAAATTGGAAAATGGCTCAATATTGCTGCGAGCTCCATACTCCAAAACTTGCAAAGCTCCTCAAAACCCCCGCAAGACTAAAGAAAGGGCTCAACACTGCTGCGAGTGAAAGTCCACCTAAGACCAATGTTCTCATCTTAGCGGAGGGGGGGGGGGGTGAATAGGTTTATCAAACTTTAAATCCATTTTTAACCTATTAATTAAGATTTATAAGAGAGCAATTGATATGTAGACCAAGTGTGATTATCAAGCAATGTTCAATGGTAAAGAAAGCATGTAAACTAGATCAAAACATTTAGAGAAAAAACATAAATTAATGCATAGAGATTTATAGTGGTTCGGACCATATGTCCTACATCCACTCACAAGGTTCACACAGTCCCTTGGTTCCACTATGATGAATCAAAACTACACAAGTAATGATTTTGATCACTTGAACATCACAATTTTGGTAACGAGGTTCGATCACATAGATCTAATCCCCCACATACATTTTAGAGTGGTTGAGTCACACATATTCAAACCACTATCACTGGATACACAAGATTTAAAAGATGATGAGACACCAAACACTTGCCTTTGATGTAGTCGGAAGTGTTTATCGAAGCTCTAACCGAAGTTGAAGCTTTATCCTCTTGATGCATGCTTGATGATGATAGAGATGCTCCATTGTAATGCACAATCAAGCGTCAAGAGGTTGGGTTCTAGATTTTCCTAAATATATATCATTTGAAAATCAAACTAGAATCCTTTTTCCAAATACACTTTTCTAGAGACTAAAATATCTCATCCATTTTTCTAGATTGGGTTAATAGTGTATTTGGAAGATGGTTTGAAGGCTTAGAAAAGATGGGTAAAAGTAGGAAAGTAAGCTCTTCAAAAATGTCCTATCTGCAGTGTAAAACTGGCTCCAGATATATATAGAGAAGTTCCCAAAGGCTAGTTTTGGCGGCTAGCCTCTTGGTAGTTCAACTAGCCTCATTTCAATTTCTCTGTGGTAACAGTTAATTTTTCTAATTCGATCAGCTCACGGTTAGCCGACGGTGGACATAGCGGCTAGCCGTGAGATGACCGCATGGTGACCGAATCTGCATCTCAAAAACCTGTAGCGTTCTGGAAAGCTAACCGTGGGATTTCAATTACATGGAGGTTAGCCGCCAGCCCATATGGCAGTTAGCCGAAAGGTAACCGCGAGGTGACCGAACTTCCACAACAATTGAGAAGTTTGTATTCTAGAAATGTAACCGTGAACCTCGGTTACCTGGCGGTTAGCCGCCAAACCATACTTCGGTTAGCCGAAGGCTGACCGCAAGGTGGCCGGATCACTTTTTGACAGAGAACAGCATTCTGGAAATGTAACTGTAAACCTCGGTTACCTGGCGGTTAGCCACCAGTCCACACTGCGGTTAGCTGAATGCTGACCGCAAGGTGGCCGAATCACTTTTTGACAAAAAACAACATTCTAGAAAGCTTGCCGAGGTATTTTGGTTACCTAGCGGTTAGCTTCTTTTTGCAAAGAGGCTAGCCGCCAGGTGACCGAAAGGTCACCGAACCCCCTATTTCTGGACAGAACATAATGGAGAGAACATTTAGAAGAAACACTTAATATAGGCCAAGGTGAGCAAGGATCCTAGGGTCCAGGTAGGTAACGGTTTTGGGTCCAAAATACCTGAGATGATTTGCACACAAGTGGAGTCTTCTTTGACACATCCAGTTCTTCCAAAAGCTTGAACAGTTTCTTGAAGTAGACCTTCCTTGACACACAACGAGATGAAATGTCTTCGGGATACAATGACACGGAATTGACAAACCAAACATAGTGCACACAGGAATGTGACACTAACAACGAGTTCTAAATCCCAAGACTTGCAAAAGATTTCCAGGTGTGCATTATCATGCTTCCAATCCCATTTACAAAAATCATGCATAGAAGGAAAGTTGTCATATATTAGATGTCCAAGTCAAAATTCATGCATGAGCATCTTGAAACCCATAAACTTCATTATCATGGTGAGCAAAAATGGGGGAAAGAAAAAAAAAGGAGAGAACCTCTTTCAAAAAAAAATTTCTGGGCTGGCCCACTGCCACGTGGCAGAAAAGAAGAAAAAAAAGGAAGGAAAAAAAAGTGAATAAAAAAGTGTAAAAAAAAGAGAGAAAGAAAAAAAAAAGAGAAAAGAAGAAAAAAAGAAAAAAAAGAGAAGAAAGAAACTTTTCCTACTTCTACATGGAGTTTCTAGAAGAGGAGGAAAACTTACTTGAAGCCATGGATGGAAAAGAAGAAGAAAAGCTTGAAGATTCTTGAAGAAGAAGAAGATCTTGGAGCACTCTTGAAGACTCTTGCAAAAAAGAAAGCAATAAAGAGCAAGAGAATCCAACTTCCCACGCTTTTATAGAAGAGAGCAAACCAAAAGAGGAAACAAGAAGAAAAGCAATGAGGTAAGTGCTAAAAATTAGCAACCTTCCCAAAAGAAAGAATCTTTGAGAGACTTTCTCCCAAAGAAAGATACTTTGAGAAAATCTCTCCCAAAAACAAGGAAACTTGAGAGATCCTCTCCAAGTAAGGATATTTTTAGATATTCTCTACCCAAAAGAGATATTTTTAGATATTCTTCACAAAAATGACACCACATAAGATCGAAGCCATCTTTAAAGCTTAAGGTCCCATGAGTTAGCCCGTATGAGCCAGGTTTGACGACCTAGGCACTATAAGTGGCTTTTAGTCAAAATTCCTCTTACCAAGAGCATACAAAAATAGTTTCATGCCTCTTTTGAGTTGATTAGACCATACAAAAAAAAAAATCCAAGCCTCAAGAGTTTCAAAAAATCCAAACCATCCAACCTCATGAACCAAAAATGTCATTAGTGTTGACACAAAAAATGTCACTTTGCCTCTTTAACATCAAAAGCTACATGGAGCTACATCATACTACAAACAGGCAATGCTGCTTCAAGCATTAGATCTTGTCAGAATCAAACAAAAACTGCAAGATCCTTCAAAATAGCCAAAAGAAGGGTACAGAAGAAGTTTCGGGCCATTTCAACATCATTTGGCCTAACTTCACTCCTTAGCGGCTGAGCAGGAGCTCCCGGTGGCGACAGTGTCAAAGATATCAAATCTTCGATCAGAGCCTATGGATGGTCTCAAAATACCTCCAAAAGGCTCCACGTCAAATTTCAAGTCAAACCGACACCGTTTGACCTTCCATCAACTCTCGAGCAGCAAAATCAAGCCTCTCGGCAGTGAGAACCACCAAGGCCATCGCTCATCAAACAAAGCACACGGGTGGCTCTACATACTTCCAAAGGGCTAAGTAAGGGCTACACGTCAAATTTCAAGTCATTCCGACAATGTTTGACCCAACTTTGAGCTTGGAAGCAAAATCAGGCATCCAAATCGGAGCTAATGGATTTCTCAAAATGACTCCAATAGGCTCCCTGTCAAGTTTCAGGTCAATTGGAAATCGGTTGACCGTATATTAAAGCTCGACATTTTCCTCGCGGCGAAATCAAGGCTAGCAATGACGGGGCCCCAAACGGCCTCAAAACTCAAAGAAAAGTACATGGCTGGTCCTATCTATTGTTCAGGAAGCTTCACCTCAAATTTCAGATCATTCAGACGTCGTTTGACCTAGTTTTGATTCTTGATAGAAAATCGGCAAACTCCGCACAACCAGGTCTTCGGCTTTATCAGAAAATCAGAAACTTTTGCACTCTGATATGCAAGGAATCTCGTCAAGTTTTCTCCCAGAAAATCAGGCCAAAACATGTACAAAAATATCAGAAAAAATATCGAAAGAAAAAAGAATCGAAAAAACTGCAAAAAAGGCCAAAAGCCGGTGACCATGGGTGCATGGTCGCCGGCAACCATGGAAATCCGGGTCACTGGATTTTCACTGAAAGGGCCGTTTTTCCATCCCTTTTCGCTTTTCGAGTTGTTTGGCCCCTGTGATCTTTCCAAAATCTGATTTTTTGAGTATGATATCCGTCGATCTTCGTCAACATCACGGATCCGTCGTTGAAATCACAGAATCATCATCCAACGCTTCGAAATCGCCAACCGGCTGACCAAGAAATCACACTTTCTGCCCGACCGTTCGTAAAATCGACTGGATAGATGTTGCCAGCTCATTGGTGTCAACCAATGTTTGAAGTTGCATCACCATCCGACATCAAACAACATGTGGATCCATCGGCGATCATCGCAAGAAGAATTTCAAAAGACGCGGTGCGGCCCGTGACTCTTCAAGTGACTTGTTGACCACTTAATGATGTTAATTGACCTGTTTATGGAAACTTATTGCAGTCATTAATTCATTATTCTGGACAGATCAATCAGAAGCGAGCAAATGGGAGTTACAAGTCAAAGGATTCATGGCATTTAAATCATGAAACTCCTCCCAAGATGGAAATTAAAAGCAATTAAAAGCTCTTATTCTTCACCGGCCAATCAGAAGCCAAGAAAAAGGAGTTACATAATAAATGAATTAAAACTTGTAACTCCTCTCTTTATGTGGCTTTATGACAATTAAAGCCCATAAACCCTCCTAAATGGCTACCAAAGGCCTATAAATAGGAGAGCATTCCAAGAAGAACGGGTCTGGAAAAATCCATTAGAAAAGTCTAGAAAATCAGAAAATCTAGAACTTCTGTAACTGCTGCAACAAACACCACAAGGTGATCGAAGTCCCTTAGGGGGCCACCCCCTTAAGGTCCCTTCTCCTTCTATCTAACATGGCCAGATGTGGCTCTTCAACCCATCTACTCGGATTTTTATTGGATATAGGACCTCCTCTTGGTCTTTATCCTCTAAAAATCTGAGGCCCAAGCCAAGCCAAGTGAATCAAAGCATCATGTGTTATCATCTAAAGGACGATGGCGGAGTCCATACATGACTCACGACCGTCGATCTAAACGAGTTCCCACAATCTCCTGAGAAGTTAGATTCATTTTCTTACTCTTCTGTTGTATTTTGTAATTTTTAAAGAGATAAAAAAAATCACAATTTTTGTCTTTCATTAAAAAAAAATCACAATTTTTGTCTTTCATTATTGATGATATTTGTAAATTGCCTTCTATGGCACAAAACCGCCTTTCACGACAAACAAAACATAATCGCCTCTCACAACATTCAAAATCTGTCTCTTTTCTTAAAAATATGTATGCAATGGAAAGTTAGAAAAAATATTGATTTCCTTTCTACTTGTGAAGGTGGATCTCCAGATCACCATTTCTAAATTCCAAGTAGAATAGAAAATCTGGCATGCTTGTACAAAAAATGTTGATGCCCGCTTTTCGTCCGCTGGACACCATCAAACTTGGGGTGGAGGAAGGCAAAAGCCGAGTCCATCAATTAGTCGGATTCTGGTTAAACGACTTAAACCATTCATTGCTAGGCTTGTGGGTCCCATGAAGTCAGCCTTTGTTCCTGGTAGAAGTATTGCAGATAATATTCTTCTTGCTCGGGATTTGATCCATAATGTTCATCTGGAAAAAGGACGTCCAAGAATGTGCATTAAGCTTGGTCTTGCCAAAGCCTATGATAGTGTTCGCTGGGACTTTTTCGAGGCTGCTCTTAGGTGTCTTCGCTTTCTTGAGATGGTTATTAAGTTGCTTATGGAATGTGTTTCAGGAGCAAAGTTCTCAGTGTTGGTAAATGGTGTTGCAGAGGGTTTTTTCAAGGGTACTCGTGGTCTTCGACAGGGCTGCCCTTTATCTCCATATCTATTTGCTATAGTTATGGAGTTCTTCTTTGTTATGATGAATCAGTATGCTTCGACTAATATGATTCCATCTCCTTTTGTGAAAAAGGGTGTTATCATATCTCATTTGATGTTTGTTAATGAGCTGATTGTCTTTAGTAAAGCTACCACAGAAGCAACAGCTAATCTTAAGCATTTTTCTTCAGCACTATAGAGATTTTACAGGGCTTGGGGTCAACTGGTAGAAGAGTGCTACTTTTTATGCAAACTGTCATGAGGAAGATCAAATTGCTATTTCTTCTATTCTGGGGGTTCAAAGGGCCACTCTCCCTATCAGATATCTGGGGGCACCTCTCTCCTCAAAGAGACTAAATTTTAATGACTGTCAGTCTCTTTTAGCCAAAGTGTAGCAGCGGTTATCCGGTTGGAAGGCTAAGGTGATCTTTTATGCTAGAAGATTGGAGTTGATTAAGTCTACTCTCTCTTCATTTCATTTATTCTGGGCGACAGTCTTTCTTCTTCCTCAATCAAGTTTACATGCTTTAGACAGACAAATCAGAGATTTTTTTTTGGAATTGCTGGTCCTCTTCCTATCTTCATCCTATAGCTTGGAGCACTATTTGTCAGCCAGCTGCTATGGGAGGGCTAGGTGTTCGATCTATTGCTGGGGTTGCGAAGGCAGCACTGCTTAGGCAGGTATGGAATGTTATTCTTAACAGGAAAACTTGTTGGAACATTCGGGTCAATGCTCGATATTTGAAGGGTGATTCTTTTCGGGATATTGCTAGTCCAAATTTTGCTTTCTTGGGGTTGGAAATGTATTTTGGCTCTTCAACCTTTGGCTTTACCCCACATAAAGTTCTTAATTGGGAATGGGCACACCACACACTTTTGGACTGATCCATGGCTGCCAGGGGGACGTCTGCGGGATTGTTTTGGGTCTCGAGCTATGTATGATCTAGGTTTTGGGGCATATTTAAGAGTTAATACCTTTATAGTAAATGGTCACTGGAACTTGCCAACCCCTACTTCGAATGCCCTGATGGATAGTTTTCAATCATCCCTAATGAATGTCAGCTATGGCCTGATTTTGATGATGACATTGTTTGGACTCTTGAAGAAAAGGGGTCTTTCTCTTTGAAGTATGCTTACAAACTTGTTTGCAACATTCCCAACCAGCAATTAAGTTGGACTCCAGCTGTTTGGTTCAAAGGGAGTATTAAAAAGAAATGTTCTTTCAAGGTTGACTCAAGGCTAAAGATTTCCTATTGCAAAGAAATATTGATTGTGATACATGTGTTCTGTGTGATTGTACTTGGGAGACGTCTATGCACCTCATGCTACATTGTCCATATGCACAAGCAATTTGGGTGGTACTCCTCTCTAAATTGAATTAGTTCCCAATAAGTTGTTCTACTGCTCATGAGCTTTTAGATTCTATGGTTTCTTGTATTGATCAGAACAGGAAAGATACTCTTCTTCTTGCAAAGCTTCTTTTTAATGCTTATGTGTGGCATGTGTGGGCTGAACGCAATGTAAGGATTTTCAGGAATGCTACTCTTCCATATGGTTCTGTAGTGCAGTGCATCATTCAGATGGTGACAACCAAGATATTGTACCTTGATCTTATATTACCGAATGACATTCAATATCATTAGAATGTTCCTATGCATACTCCAATTATGGCCTCAAATCTGGTTAATGAAAGACTGCATGGATGGCGCTTTTCAATTACTACATTGCCTCTGGTTTTTGTTGGTATTTTGTGGAGAGATACTCATCACCCTTGGAAGGGACGAAGAGTGAAATCACTGCATATTTATGATGGTATCTACCAACTGTTGCAGCTTGTTCCTCCAGATATTTCATCCATTACTATTGAGACTGATACTTCTTTGCATACTCTTCTTCTTAATCTTGCTAAATCGGAATGGGCTTCGCGATTTCAGGCAAGACATCTCCATGCTGTGGTTAATAGTTTTGGGCCTGTTCAATTTGTGCCTCTTCATCCTTAGACCGTATGCTTCAGTAAAATCATTAGCAGATTTCCTAGTCCTCGATTGCTAAATGTTGATAATATCGATCTTGTGTATCACTTTGTTAGTACGAAGCTGTAATTATTTGGTTGGTTTTATGTCTTTATTTTAAATAGTTTTGTTATGTAAATAAAGGGGTATGCCCCTTGGGAAGTTTCTATAACCAAATTGATTATAGATTTCCAATTTGTATTTTATTTTTATTTTTTTCAGAAATTGAAGAACTAACTTACTCTTCAAAAAAAAAAAAAAAAAAAAAAAAAACGTGGAAGAATCCCATGATATTAGCTCTTCAACCCTATTTTTCCTGAAACCCGTTTTAAAGTAAAAGACATCAAAGAGTTTTTCAGAGCGCGTCTCCATACTATGACTTGTATGAAATGAGGGATTTAGCTTACAGTTTCGCAGATCCGCCTAGAATCATGAACAAACTGCCCGAAACACGGGTCTCTGTCTTAAACAACCGTGAAACCCGTGCAATGCGTTCCTAACAACAGAATCGCTCGAAACACATTTGTAAGCAAACCATGTCTCGGAATATCCTGAAATGTGTTTTCTACCGGGAATCATACCAAACACATCGCAAACCAAGAGACCAAATAAGAACACCCCGAAATGCCCAAGAATCATCCAATACGTGTTTTTATCTAAATATAGGCTATTGAAGGCACGTGATACGTTTTTCATACGGAAACGGGGCGGAATTCCTCTAGATTAGTTTTTAAGCACTAATTTGCCTGAAACCCGTTTTAAAGGAGAAAAAATCACCGTATTTTCCAAAGAGCGTCATTTAACCGCTAGTTTCGTGAGACAAGGTTTGCAACCTACATTCTTTCCAGAGGTGCCTAAAATTCCAAAAAACTGTTTGAATGACGGGATTTAGTCTTACAAAACCATAAATCCCACGCATTTCTTTCCTTACCCTAGAATCTCGTGAAACTCATTTTAAATCAAAACGTAGCTCGGAATATCTTAAAATGCGGTTTTTTTTAAGAGTAAGTTAGTTCTTCAATTTCTCAAAAAAATAAAAATAAAATACAAAATGGAAATCTATAATAAATTTGATCATAGAAACTTCCCAAGGGGCATACCCCTTTATTTACATAACAGGAACATAAAACCAACCAAATAATTACAGTTGCGCACTAACAGAGTGATACAAAAGATCGATATTATCAACATTTAGCAATGGAGGACCAGGAAATTTGCTAATGATTTTACTAAAGCGCACGGTTTGAGGATGAAGAGGTATGAACTGAGAAAATGCGGTTTTTCAACCTAGAATTGTATAAAAAGCATTTCAAAGAAAAACTGGACACAGTAACCCCCGGAAATGCCCTAGAATCATCCATGAAGTGTTTTTATCAAAATATAAGCCATTGATTGCAAGAAATATGGGTTTCATTTGGAAATGGCTTTGAGAATCGTCTTAAAGGACATGGGATTCCCAGAAATTCCTCGAGCGCTACCTTGAATTGTGGACTTCGTGAAATGCGGTTTGGAGCCAGTGTTTTCCTAGACTCACATAGAATGAGGTTTCATAATAAAATAGATTAGGAACAACCTGAAGCACGTTTTTCAAACCCAAAGAACCCTAAAGCCCATGTAATGCATTCCTTACCGGTGAATCGCCTAAAACCCTTTTTAAAGCGAAAAGTACCTCATATGATCATGAAATGCGTATTTCAGCATATAATCGGTGTAAACGCATTTCGAAGCAAAAGACTCGACCATAATACCCTGATATTACCTAGAGTCATCCGGTACGCACTTTTGTCCAAGTACGGGCTATTGATTGCAAAAGACTCTTTTGTTAGTTAGAAACGTGGCAGAATCTCGCGATATTAGCTCCTTTGCTCATCTTTCCTAAAACCTGTTTTAGAGTAAAAGAATTCAAAGAATTTTCCAGAGCGCGTCCAAACTATGAATTGCGTGAAATGAGTTTTGCAGCCTATAGTTACGCAGATCCGCCTATAAACACGAACGAACTCTCCGAAATACGGGCCTCGGCCTTAAAACGGCCTTGGAACCCCTGCAATGCGTTCCTAACCACAGAATCGCTCGAAACACATTTGTATGCAAAACCTGTCTTGGAATATCCTAAAATGTGTTTTTCGGTCTAAAATCGTATCAAATGTATCGCGCCGAGAGACTGAGTAGGAATACCCCTGAAACGCCCAAGAATCTTCCAACATGTGTTTTTATCCAAATATAGGCAATTGATGGCACGAGATACGTTTTCCATACAGAAACGGGGCGGAATCCCACGAAATTAGTTCTTAAGCACTTATTTGCTTGAAATCCGTTTTAAAGTAAAAAACAATCACCGTCTTTTCCAGAGCGCGCCTTCAACCACGAGTTTCGTGAGACGCGGTTTACAACCTACATTCTCCTAGAGCACCTGAAATTTCAAACAAACTGTTCGAAGGACGGGATTCAGTCGTCAAAAATCTTAAATCCCACGCTTTTCTTTCCTAACCCTAGAATTCCGTGAAACTCATTTTAAAGCAAAACGCTGCTCGAATATCTTAAAATGCGTATTTCAACCTAGAATCGTATGGTAAGCATTTCATAGCAAAACTACAGACAATAGCCCCCTGAAATGCCCTCGAATCATCCATGAAGCGTTTTTACCAAAATACAGGCCATTGATTGTAAGAAATACGAGTTTCGTTTAGAAATGGCTTCGAACCCCATCTTAAAGGACACAGGATTCCAAGAACTTCCTAGAGCGCTTCCTTGAACCGTGGACTTCATGAAATGCGGTTTGGAGCCAGTGTTTTCCTGGACCCACCTAGATCGTGGCTTCGCAACAAAGTAGAATACGAACTGCCCAAAGCACGTGTTTCAGAGCTGAAAAAACCTTGAAGCGCACGTAATGTGTTTCTCACCCTTTGAATCGCTTGAAACCCTTTTTAAAGCGAAAAATATCTCAGATTAATTTTTTCTAGTTCTTTATTTTTTCTCAGTTCTTTATTTTTTCTCTAGTTCTTTATTTTTTCTCTCCTCTCTTCCTCTCTGGCGATTTTTCTTTTTCTCTTCTTCATCTTGGTCGGTGGTCATCATGGATGGAGGATCGGCCTCCATTCTTTCTGATCGTCCTCCCAACCCTTCGTCTCAACTTTCAATAACGGAACAGATTCGTGTGCTGTTTTCATATGCAGAAGATTGCAGTGCAAAAGTCTCCATCTTGAAGTCGATCTTGAGGAAGCAGCAGGAAGGCTTCATTCCATCTGAGATTGCTCGGGATCTGATTCTTGAGGCTAAGATTCGTATCGGCGATGATAAAAAAGCTTCTGCAAATTGTGCTGCAGCCATTCTTTCTCTTGAGTGCTCTCCTTCTAATGAAGAACGGAGGCAGCAAATCTTGCAAGTGGAGAACAACATTGGCAGACTGCTTTTTGATGATGAGTTGGCTGCTGTTTTGGTTTCTCCCAGAACCAGAGATGATGATGGAACGGATTCAGATCTGAGCGTCCCCACTTCTTCATCAGATCCGACTATAGTGCAAGCCCTGAAAACTATGCATAGTCATGTAACTGATGGAGCAGACCCTTCTTCTGGAGTAGACCCTTCTTCTGGAGCAGACCCATCTTCTGTATCAGATCTGCGATCTTCTTCAGCGCTGCACGATGGTTCCGACCCATCTTCTTCTTCTGTTCTGAATAATGTCCAGATTCCTAAAGTGACTAATACTTGGTCGTCATTATTCCAAAAGCATACAGAAAGATCACGAGACCTGAACGCCACTCCAATCCGTCCATAGATCCGGATCATCATATTGTGTTCGATGATGAGGATGCTTCTGCAGCAATTCAAAACTGGGGGAACTCCCTTGTCGGTTATTTTATTGCCAACGCCCCTCCTCTTCTTGACATTAAGTCTTGTCTTTCAAAAGCATGGAGAGTGAAAGATCTGGAGCTTATTCACATGGCAGATGGGTTTCTGTTATTCAAGTTTCATTCGTATGATGTTGGATAGCAATTTCTGGATGAAGGACCATGGCTTGTCTATGGGAAACCATTAATCTTGCGAAGGTGGGCTGCGGATATCTCCATGAGCCGTGACAACCTTGAGTCAATACCTGTATGGGTTCGTCTTCCAAACTAAAACTTTTGCTTCATAACTTCTTCAGCTCTTAGTAAAATAGCAACTGTTATTGGGAATCCTATTTGCATGGACCATGCAACAGCAACAGGTACACGTTATGCCTTTGCTAGAGTATGTGTGGAGGTTAGGATTGATGCTGAATTTCCTACTGAACTGCGCATGAAGTATAAGGAGAAAGCTATCATTCAGAAGGTGGAATATGCTTGGAGACCTCATCCTTGTAAAACATGCAGAACATTTACTCATGGTGACAACTCATGCCCTTTAAAGGGTGCTCAGCAAAAACAAAAGCAAGTTTGGGTTCCAAAAACACCATCGTCAGTAGGGAAATCTACAACTGGTGTTGCTGCTGAAGTGGGTGTTGTTGCACACGTTGCTGATGGAGCACACCTTCAGCATGAGGAGGTGCATTGCGATATTCAGCAAGAGGAGAGGCAGTGTGATCTCACTATGGTTGAGTGGACTGTTGTCAAAGGGAAGCCTGGTTCTGATAGGTCTATTTCTACTGTTAAGTCTCAGAGTCCTTGCAAACGTTCTACTCAGATGCTTCATGTGGAACCCAATCGCTTTCTTAGTTTATCCAATCTTGATGGGGATTCATCAGTGGGGCTGCTGACTTATCTGGTACTACTGCTTTAGTTCTTCAACAGTCTGGTTTAGAGCATCGTTTGAGTGATACACAGGTCAGCCGTCTGGTCAAGGTCCTGTTAGTACACACGCTCCCACTTCCTCTCGTTCTGCTGATGCAAAATTAGTGCATAAGCAGGTTGGTGTACAGAAGCATAAACAAGGATTCGTTGGAGTCATTATTAAGGAGAGAACACTCCATAAACCTGGTTCTAAATGACTGTCTTTATCTAGAATGTGTGAGGTCTTAACAAACCTTCGATGCAAGCTGCTGTAAGGCATCACATTCGCCACTTAAAGCTTGCTCTGGTTATCCTCCTGGAAACAAAGGTAAAGCATAGCTCCTATAATTATATTGTTAACTCAGTGGTTCCTAGTGGGTGGAGAGAAAGCTCAAATATAGCTACTGGATCAACTGCTAGAATATGGGTGCTGTGGGATCCACGTCTAGTTCATGTGACTGTCAATGCTAGCACTAACCAATGTATGCATTGTGAAGTCGTATATTGGACTAAGCACTTCTTCTTAATAGCCTGTTATGGCTCTAATGATTACATGCAGAGGCGTGAATTATGGAAAACTATCCGTGACCTGTCTCTCCCTAGTGGGCTGCCATGGATTGTTGCGGGGGATTTTAACACTGTTCGTTGGACTCATGAGAAACGAGGAGGTGCGACCCCAAGGGCTAGGGGACTCATTGAATTTAATGATTGTCATCATGATGCAGGTTTACTTGATCTCAAGTTAACTGGGCCCCTGTTCACCTGGTCTAATTCTAGCTTTGATGCTTCTAGAATTGAATGTAAACTGGATAGAGTGCTGATTAATGATAGGTTTCTTCACTCTAATCCTTTTCAGGGTGAGGTTCTGATACCTGGCCTCTCAGATCATTCTCCTATACTGCTGTCTTTGCATGTAAAAGCGCACATCAAAGCTTCGTTCAGATATTATAACTTTTGGGCTAAAATATCGGGTTTTTTTCCAAATAGTTAGAGATGTATGGGATACTGATATTACTGGCACTCCACTCTTTATTGTGGTTCGTAAGCTTTCAATTCTTAAAAAGTGACTTATTGAATGGAAGAAATTACATGGGGATATTCCTAAAAAACTTGCTGAAGCTTCTCTAAAGTTAGACACATTGCAAACTCTTTTGGCAAGTGATCCAATGCATCTGCGTCTTCAAGAGCAGGAACATTTGCCAAGATTTGAGCTAGATCAATTGTTAAGGGCTGAGGAGAGTATGCACAAGCAGAGAGCTCGTGAGCTGGCTGTCAACTTAGGGGATAGTAATACCAAGTACTTTTATTGTCTGATGAAGATAAGGCAGTCTCAAGCTTATATCTCTCAGATCACCGATGCGGATGACACTGTTCACACTGATTCTTCAGGTATTGCTACAGTGTTTGTTTCTCATTTTCATAACATTCTTGGTCCAGACATTCAAAATCAATATCCCGATTTATCACATTTTACTCCTCAAGGGGTTCTCACTGATGGGGATGCGTTAGATCTCATGCATCCAGTTACTTTTGCTGAAATTGAGGATGTGGTTAAATCGGCTAATCCTAATAAGGCCCCTGGTCCTGATGGATTTAATGCTCATTTTTTCAAAGTGTGCTGGCCAATCATAGGCAAGGATGTGTGTGCTAGTATTATGGAATTTTTCACTCATGGTTCTCTGTTAAAGCAACTCAAAAATACTTTTATAGTGCTGGTGCCTAAAACTGAAAATGCAAGCTCTCCGGACAAGTTTCGTCCTATTGCTTTAACGAATGAGTTGTATAAAATCATTAGTCGGATTCTGGTTGAACGACTTAAGCCATTCATGGCTAAACTTGTGGGTCCCATGCAGTCGGCTTTTGTTCCTGGTAGAAGTATTGCATATAATATTCTTCTTGCTCAGGATTTGGTTCATAACTTTCATCTGGAAAAAGGATGTCCAAGAATGTGCATTAAGCTTGATCTTGCCAAAGCCTATGATAGTGTTAGATGGGATTTTTTGGAGGCTGCTCTCAGATGTCTCCAGTTTCCTGAGATGGTTATTAAGTTGCTTATGGAATGTGTTTCGGGAGCAAAGTCCTCAGTGTTGGTAAATGGCGCCGCGGAGGGCTTTTTCAAGGGTACTCGTGGTCTTAGACAGGGCTGCCCGTTATCTCCATATCTATTTGCTATAGTTATGGAGTTCTTTTCTGTTATGATGACTCAATATGCTTCTACTCATATGATTCCTTCTCCTTTTGTGAAAAAGGGTGTTATCATATCGCATTTGATGTTTGCTGATGATCTGATTGTCTTTAGTAAAGCTACCACAGGAGCGGCAGCTAATCTTACACACTTTCTGCAGCACTTTCGAGATTTTTCAGGGCTTGGGGTCAACTGGCTGAAGAGTGCTATTTTTTATGCAAATTGTTAGGAGGAAGATCAAACTGCTATTTCTTCTCTTCTGGGTATTCAACTGGGCACTCTTCCTATCAGATATCTAGGGGTACCTCTCTCCTTAAAGAGACTACATTTTAATGAATGTCAGTCTCTTTTAGCCAAGGTGCAGCAGCGGTTATCTAGTTGGAAGGCTAAGGTGATCTCTTATGCTGGCAGGTTGGGGCTGATTAAGTCTACTCTCTCTTCATTTTACTTATTTTGGGCGACTATTTTTCTTTTTCCTTAATCGGTTTTACATGCTTTAAGACCGTCAAATCAGAGATTTTTTCTGGAATTGCTGGTCCTCTTCCTATCTTCATCCTATAGCTTGGAGCACTATTTGTCAGCCGGTTGCTATGGGCGGGCTAGGTGTTCACTCTATTGCGAGGGTTGCAAAGGCAACATTGCTTTGGCGAGTATGGAATGTTATTCTTAACATGACCACTTGTTGGAACATTTGGCTCAATGTTCGTTATTTGAAGGGTGATTCTTTCTGGGATGTTGCTAGTCCAAAATCTGCTTCTTGGGGTTGGGAGGGTCTTTTGGCCCTTCGACGTTTGGCTTTACCCCACATAAAATTCTTAATTGGGAATGGGCATGCTACACATTTTTGGACTGATCCATGGCTGCCAGGGGGACATCTGTGGGACTGTTTTGGGTCTCGCGCTATGTATGATTTAGGGTTGGGGAAAGATTTACGAGTTAGTACTTTTATAGTACATGGTGACTGGACCTTTCCACCCCCTACTTCAAATGCCCTGATGGATATTTTTCAACTCATCCCTAATGCTTGTCAGCCATGGCCTGGTTTTGATGATGAACTTTTTTGGATGCTTGAAGAGGAGGGGTTTTTCTCTTTGAAGTCTGCTTACAAACTTGTTTGTACCATTCCAAACCAGCAGGTTAGTTGGACCTCCACTATTTGGTTCAAAGGGGCTATTAAAAAACACTCTATCTGTGCCTGGATGTTCTTTCAAGGAAGACTCAGGACAAAAGATTTCCTCTTGCAAAGGAATGTTGATTGTGATACATGTGTTCTGTGTGATTGTACTTGGGAGACGTCTTTGCACCTCATGCTACATTGTCCTTATGCAAAGGCCACTTTGGGGGGGGGGGGGGTGCTCCTCTCTAAATTGAATTTGGTCCCAATCTGTTGTTCTACTGCTCAAGAGCTCTTAGATTCTATGGTTTCTCGGATTGATCAAAATGGGAATGATACTTTAATTCTTGCAAAGATTCTTTTTAATGCTTATGTGTGGCATGTGTGGGCTGAACGTAATGCAAGGATTTTCAGGAATGTTACTCTTCCTTATGGCTCTGTAGTGCAGCGCATCATCAGATAGTGACAACCAAGATATTGTACCTTGATCTTATATTACCGCATGACATTCAGTGTCATTGGAATGTTCCTGTGCATACACTAGTCATGGCTGCAAATCTGGTTAATGACAGACCGTCTGGATGGCGGTTTTCAGTTACTACATTGCCTTTGAGTTTGGTTGGTATTTTGTGGAGAGATACTCATCATCCTTGGCGGGGACGAAGAGTGCAATCATTGCAGCTTTATGATGGTCTCTACCAACTGTTGTAGCTTGTTACTCCAGATATTTCATCCATTACTATTGAGACTGATACTGCTTTGCAACATATTCTTCTCAATCTTGCTAAATCAGGTTGGAAATTGCGTTTTCAGGCACGACGTCTTCATGCTATGGTTACTAGTTTTGGGAATGTTCAATTTCTGTATCCTCATCCTCAGACTGTGTGATTCAGTAAAATCATTAGCAGATTTCCTGGTCCTCCATTGCTAAATGTTGATAATATTGATCTTTTGCATCATTTTTTTAGTGCGCCGCTGTAAGTTTTTGGTTGGTTTTATGTCAGAGCTGTTCTGTAAAAAGAGGGGGATGCCCCTAGGGAAATTTCTAAAATCCATTTGATTATAGATTTCCACGTTGTATTTTACTTTTGAGAAATTGAAGAACTAACTTACTCTTCAAAAAAAAAATAAAATGCGCATTTTGTTATAGAGTTGTTGTAAATGCATTTCGAAGCAAAATACTCGACCATAATACCCTGATATGACCTAGAGTCATCTGGCACGCGCTTTTATCGAAATACGGGGTATTGATTACACAAGATTAAAGTGGCTGAATCCCACGAGATTAGTTCTTAAGCTCTAAGTTGCCTAAACCCTTTCGTTTGGGATTCCATATGCCAACCCATTGCTATGGGTGGTTTGGGTATTAAATCGACTCATGGAACAACGAAGAAAGCCCTCTTAAGGCAAGTTTGGAATGTGGTTAGTTAGAAAAACACTTGTTCGAACTTATGGGTAAAAGCCAAGTACTTGCGTGGAGAGTCTTTTTGGGACGTTATGATTCCTAAAAATGCCTCTTGGGGTTGGAAGAACATCTTAATGCTTAGCCAATTGCCATACCTCACATAAAATTTCTAGTTGGCAATGGGCACCAAATCAAATTCTGGACCGACCCTTGGCTTAATGGAGGGCGTCTAGAAGATTGCTATGGAGATAGAGCAGTATATGATCTAGGCATGGGGGCTGATATTTTAAGTCCATCAATTTATTCAGACTGATGGGTGGAGGTTTCCTACTCCCAAGTCCGATGCATTGATGGATGTGTTCCAATCTGTTCCAAATGAGATTGAGGTGTGGCCTAACTTCAAAGATGAACTTGTTTGGACTCCAGAAGATCATGGAAATTTCACTTTAAAGTCTGCTTACAATCTAGTATGCAGGAATTGGGACCAATCCCTGCAATGGCCTTCTATGATTTGGTTCAATGGGTGTATTAAAAAACACTCTATTTGTGCATGGATGCTACTAAGGGGAAGGTTTAAAACAAAAGATTTTCTCCTCCAGAGAAATGTTGCATGTGACTCTTGCTGTGTTCTTTGTAATTGCACTTGGGAAACAGCTATTCATTTAATGATCAAGTGCCCTTATTCTCAAGAGGTGTGGAAAGCTCTTCTATCAAAACTGAATTTGGAGCCGATACGCTGTACAAATCCATTGAAATTGCTGGCTTCAATCACTGTTCCAGTGAACTAGCAAGCAAAAGGTCTTCAAACTCTTGGCAAGCTATTGTTTAATGCATTCATTTGGCATATTCAGGCTGTGAGGAATGGAAGGATCTTCAGAACTAAAGAGCACTCAAGTAAGTTTGTGTTACACCAAATTATTCAGACTGTTTGCAGTAGGATTCTTTATCTTGACATAGCTTTACCAAGTGAAATTGTTAATCATTGGAATGTTCCTCCAAGCAACTCCAGTATCCGTCGCAAGTTGCCTACGTTAATAAATTCTAGATCGAGAGTATCTATTTGTTCAATTGATACACTTATAGTTGTAATTCTTTGGAGTGATGTTCATACACCAATGGAATGTCATATTTAGCAGGAGTTGACTTACTTTAAGGCAGTATTTCAAATAATACAGCTTATTCCAGATAATGTCACACATATCACTTTTGAGGCAGATTCAACACTCCATCAAGTTCTTCTCAATCCTCAAGTCTCTGATTGGAAGGTGCGCTTTCGAGTAAGAAGATTACATGCTTTTATTCAGAAATTTGAACATATTCAGTACATGATGCTTCATCCGCGATCAGCTCGGTTCAGTAAAGTGTTAAGCAGAAATTTAGCTACTTTCCACATTAATCAGAATGTACTTACGTATTTGTATAAGCAAAGTATAGGAAATAATGAGTAATTATTTATTTATCGCTTTATATTTCTCGTTTATAATTAGAGGGGTATGCCCCTTTGGAAGCATCTTCCATATGGGAGACTTCCTTTTCAGTACAGTATTCTTTGTGAAGTAGAAGAACTAACATATTCTTCAAAAAAAAAAAGACAAAAAAATTACTGTATTTTTCAAAGCGCATCATCCAACCGCGAGTTGCGTGTGACGCGGTTTACAACCTACATTTTCGGAGTGCCACCTAAAATTCCAAACAATCTGTCCGAAGGACGGGATTTAGTCTTAAAAAACCTTGAACCCGCGCATTTCTATCCTAACCCTAGAATCTTGTGAAACTTATTTTAAAGCAAAACGTAGCTCAAAATATCATAAAATGCGTATTTCAGCCTAAAATCGTACGAAATGCATTTCAAACCAAAAGTGGAAACTGTTAACGCCCACCCAGAAATGTGCTAGAATCATCCATGATGTGTTTTTTTCAAAATATAGTCTATTGATTGCAAGAAATACGGGTCTCATTCAACAACGGCACAAAACCCCTCGAGATAAGTTCTCAAGTTCGAATTTGCCCGAATCCCGTCTTAAAGGAAAAAGAATTTCACGGACTTCTTAGAGTGTTTCCTTCGACCGTGGACTTCGTGAAATGCGGCTTGGAGCCAGTGTTTTCCTAGAGTCATATCGAACGAGGTTTCTGTTAGTTTTATGGTCTCAATCAATTAAGATTGATGTAGTAAATTGATTAATTTCTTTATTTATCAATATATTCATGCTTTCCTTTCATGCGATGAATGATGTTTATTACTTAAATGCACATAACCAATACAATGACATGATGGTTCATGAGATGAACCGGAGTCCATAAGTATACTAGATGCAATACATGTGTATGGATGAGATCCACATACGGGAGACACGTATAGCAAATCTTATACTTGAATATCTTCACAACCAGTGATGAGACTGGACATCTCATCTGACAAGGTTGCAGTACTTTGATTACTATGAGATAGTGTGATTTGTCTCGATCATCATAATGTAAGATTCTGGATCATAGTGCTGGTACATTGGATCTATTGAAGGACCATAAGAAGCACCTTATGAACACTATCTTTACTTTAAGGTATGCTCTCATAATTCCCTAGCAATAGGCTCTCAATCTTGAGACATTAATGAACTCAAGTTTCTATCTATTCATTTGCTTTGAGTCACCAATGAGTGACACCAATTGTAGGTCAACACCTCGGTGATTTGGGTACGTGGTAGTAGGGCTGTGGGAACTTTCGATGGTCAAGATGGAATCTATCTTTAATATCCCCTTGTGCCACTCAATTGATTTATCATTGGTAAGTGCGCACCCATTCCGATTAAGAGTCAATTGGATCGGTACCAAATAATTATTATAATTAATTGGGGCTCAAGGATAATAAGATATGGATCTAAGTTTGGAAGAGAGGTCCAATTGATCCATGGATATTGGTGGAGGGGCCTACTTGTGGACATTGGGAAGTTTAGGGTCTTCATGTAATTTATTCTTAAGACTGGAGTTCAATTGCATTTATTTAGTGGAGTTATTTGCAATTAACTGCGCGCCCGGATTGCACATGAGATGTGGGGTCGCGGTGTCTCAGTTGGAGCCAGCTTTCTATGAAATCCCTAGTGGTCCCCACGCTAGCCCAAGATTGGATCTTTACTAATTCTATTTGAACTCAAAAAGGAAAGCTACTATTTCTATTTGAAGTGAGACTTCTAAAAGTGGTAATAGTAGAGCAAAGGGTTACTAAGTGTAATGGAAGTTGGACTTCTAATAATACACTAAGAGAGAAGGTTGAAAAGCTATAAAAGGAAGAGAAGGGAGCACCCTTGGACGTCCATGCACAATTCCTCAAAGGGATTCACGCCTATCCCCCCCCCCCCACCAAAAGTTCAAGAGTTGCACTACTCTCTTCTTCTCTCTTTTCTAGTTCCCTTCTAGTTTCCTTAGTGATTCTAGAGAGACTTTCTCTTGGAGATTCCACCATCTCTCTTGAGGAAAGAGATTTGAAGGGGGTCATAGCGTGGAAGACGATTGGGCATTGGAGATTCTGATTTTAGAAGAACTCTTCATCAAAGAGTTGAATCAAGTTCTCCATTAGAACACAACAAAGCTCCATAGGTATCTTCTACTCCTTGTATGTTGTGGAATTTCGTGGTTGCATGTTTAGTGTTGTTTCTTTCTCCTTCATAGGTTTGTTTGCTGATCATGATGGCTGAGTTTGAGGACATGCATCCTGGATTGGGTTTTGATGGCTTTTGGATAGGTGTTCATCACTTCTAGTTGGTGAAAAGTTTTTGAAACCTATCCAAGAGGTCCACCCACTTCCAACAATTGGTATCAGAGCCATACCTCATCTGTAATCATGTTAGATCAGCAAGCTTGTTCTGATCTTTGCATGAGATGCGAAGAAAATAGAGGAAGGGCTATGTATGGATCGGTTTTTATGGTTTTGCTTTGTTTAATGGTGAATCCACGTTTGGATAGTCACAAAAGGGTTTAATAATGATGGAAGGATGGTAGGAAGCCATTGGGAGACTTCAGAAGTGTTTTGGAGTCGTTTGGACACAAAACAGAAAACCCAAAGTTGCAGGTGTTCGTCAGTTCGGTCGACCGGCCCTGTGCCCGGTCGAACGGGTGACTGTCGACGCGGTCGACCGAGCCTTCTGCCCGGTCGACCGGGTACACTGACACAGAACTGGGCAATTTTCAGTTTCGAGTATGTTCTGTTTTCCTTTTTTTTTTTTTCGGGGGTGCTACCCCTGGGCCCTTGCGAGCTGACTGGGCAGCTCGACCCCCGCCGAGGGACACCCTCGGACCTCCTTTGCGAAGTGCATGATTTACAAAGGTGGCAATTTTTGGCATTCTGTTTTTCCATTGTTGTTTGGTAATCTGGTTTTGTGAGTTACTTGGTTGGATGAGATACTAACTTGCAGGTGATCTTGTCCTCTCCATATGGCCCACAATTCTTTTACTTTCTTTATATGGTTGTTGGTTTAGGCTAAGTGTAAAGGGCATCATGGTTTCCTTGGTTTCCTGTGAAAGGGCAAGGCATGGTGGTTTCCCTATAGCCCTTTTATTTCCATGTTTAGATTATCATGTAAGTCTCATTGTAGAGACATAGGAATTTATGTAATTTTCTAAATTTGTAAATTCGGGCGATGTCCGAAACGAAGAAGGAAAGTGAAGTTGGACTCCTAATCAAAGAGTTTGAAGATTACCAAAAGGTATTTTGGAGATGCCCAAAGAGTTTGTGGAATCCCAAAGTTTTGGAAAGTCTAGAATTCCAAGAAGTCTATTCCGTTAGGGCAATGTGGAGGAGAGGACTAGTTACTATTTTTAGCATTTTCTATTTATGGATGAATGCTTGATTTAGAATGTTTCCAAATCTGATCCAAACATAGCAAGTTACTAAAATTGGTCAAATCAAATTAATTTTTGGAAAGAGTTCTAATTAGTGTTGATGACCCATGAGATGGATACATTGGTAACACTAATTTAAGAAACTGGACTTTCCTTAAAATAACTTGACTTGGAACAAATCTTTGATCACATCATGAGATGATTTGATGTTCATATTTATATATGTGGGCCCTAATACCTTAAAAGGAAAATCCTCAATTCTAAAATATTAAGTGGGAGCGGGGCTTTTAAATCTCATATCCCCATGGTTTTCCACCATAGGTCCATTGTAAGGAAAGTATTAGCCTTGCGCCATCTTGAGAATGGCCGTTCCCCACGGAGGGCTTTTATTTGTCTGGTTACTAGATATGGATCTCCCAAAAGGATAGTGTTGGTCAGACGGGGTGGGGGTTCACTCCCAAAGGAGGAGCTGCCCACAATGGTTGTCACGCAATGCTAATTGGTGGATCACACTTAACTAAAATAGTGATGTAGTATCCCCAAGGATTTGCCTCACGTATTTTAGAAACCAAAGCTAATCGGGAGTCATACATTATTTGGTATGAGATACCTAGATAATAATGAATGAGAGGGGATCATGGATAGTTAGTCTTAATCAATAATTTTGACTCAATTTGATCCGCACCAATCTAGGTGGTATTCGCACTCCCCAAGGAGGCATATCCCAGGGATTGGAATTCCGATGTATTTTGAATTTAGTGGTTATGAGGATTCCCACATAAATTTGGTAGATTACTAAACCTTAATGTCATTAATATTCTTTAATTGAATGTATGGTTATGTGCTACAATTAATTCGGCATGAATTCAAATACTATTCTTCCACTTGTGACCATCCTCAACCAGAATAGGTTGATGGAATCCAACTTTATAGACTGGAAAAGGGCCCTGGACATTGTCCTGACAGTTTGAGGATGCAGATATGTCATTACCATACCCTCCCTTCCTGAGCCTGAGCTTGATGCACCACAGTTTGAGAAAGACCTTTACACCAAGTGGACCAAAGACAATGAGATGGCCAGATATTTTATACAGGCATCCATGTCTAGTGTTTTACAACACCAACATCAATCCTATAAGTCAGCATACGATATTATATTGAACTTAAAGGAGATGTTTGCGGACCAGGTTAGGCCTGCTAGGCAAGATGTTATGAAGGTGCTGATGAACACAAAGATGGCTGAGGGAACCCCAGTACAACATTTGTTGAAAATGGTGTTCGCACTGAATGATTTAGATGTACTGGGTGCTAAGATTGATACAGAATCGCAGATCGACATGATCCTTCAGTCACTACCGGATTCATTCAAACATTTCGAGATCAATTATAATAAATTAGAAATGACTATAGCTGAGTTGTCTCGTCAGCTGATAGTGACTGAGGAAATCATGAAGAAAGAGCAAAATCCCCTCATTACAGAAAAGTCATTTGCTAGGACCAAGCCGAAAGAAAGGCAAAGACCGAGATAGCAAGAAGAAATCAGTCATCAAGGGTCCTAAGGTGGAGAATGGTTCTACTTATGGTATGGCCAAGGCTAAAGGTACGAGAGTAAAGGGAAAGTGTTTCCACTGTGGTATGATAGGACATTGGAAAAGGAATTGTCCAGATCTTCTGTCTAAGAAAAGGACCTCAGGTATGATTGAGTCACTTGTTTCTGAAGTTAGTTTTGCAACTAGTACTTCAGAATCCTGGTGTGTTGACTCCGGTGCGACTAATCACATATGTAATATGTTGCAGGAGTTACAGGTAACCAGAAGGATTAGTGGCGGAGAAATCATTGCTAACCTGGGATTGGAAGCCAAGGCAGATGCAGTGATAGTGGGAGTAGTAACTTCGTTATTTTCAGATATTAACTTGATTTTGTCAGATACATTATATGTATCGTTTTAAGACGGATTCTGGATTTCAGTTTCTAGTGTGATGAATAAAGTTATTCTATTACTTTTGGTACTGAAATTGTCTTAAAGAGATACGATATTTATATATATTATGACAAGGTAATCAATGGCTTTTATTTGTTAACTCCCATAATGTATGAGATACATGACACCGAAAATAATAGACTATCATTAAAGAGAAAGTCACCTTCATCTAATCTAACGAAACTTTGGCACCAGAGGCTAGGTCATATAAACCTAAACAGGATTGACAGGCTAGTGAAAGATGGTATCTTACCTTCAATGGTGGTAGAACCAATGTCTGTCTGCGAATCCTGTCTGGAATGCATAATGACCAAAAGACCCTTTTCCTCTAAGGGTAGCAGGGCCAAAGATTTATTGGAATTAGTATATATTGATGTGTATGGACCCATAAATATTAAAGCGAGAGATTGATACGAGTACTTCATCACTTTCACCGATGATGACTCAAGACATGAATACATATAGACCTTATGCATCGCAAGTTTGAGACTTATGAAAAGTTCAAAGAGTTTCGAGCGGATGCGGAAAAGCATTTAGGTAAAAGTATAAATACTCTTTGATGAGATCGGGGAAGAGAACATCTCTCCGCTGATTTTAAGGGATACTTATCAGAAAATGGGATTTTATCCCAGTTGTCTGCTCTTGGTATGCCTCAACAGAACGAAGTAGCAGAAAGAAGGAACTAGACTCTTTTAGATATGATCAGGTCTACGTTTGAGTTTCTCATGGTTACCTATAGGGATGTGTTTTACTAAACCTCGTTCCATTTAAGTCTGTACATAAGACTCCTTGGGAGTTGTGGTCCAGGCGAAAGCCTAGTCTACGACATAAGGGTTGTCTAGCACTTTGCTGAAGGTTAAGATGGATAATTTGGAATTGAAGTCGGAAGTATACACTTTTATAGAATATCCCAAAGGAACTAAAAGTTGGTTATTCTATAATCCCAGAGAGAGCAGAAAGTGCTTATCAGCACCGATGCGGTTTTTCTGGAGGAAGATTATATGATTGACTGTAAATCTTTAGAAAAGGTTATCTTGGAAGAAATTCAAAGAGAGATCAATTCCAAATCCAAATATGACTGAACTTGAAGAAAATTCACCCATACCTAACCCAGTAATTACACCAGTGCCTTGTCGTAGTGGGAGCATTGTCAGGACCCATGACAGGTTCTCGATTTTTGGGAGAATCTTATGAGGCAATCCCGGAAGAACTGGAACAAGATCCCTGTAACTATGATGAAGCAATCAATGACATAGATTCGGGAAGTTGGTATAATACTATGAAAGCTGAGATGGAGTCTACGTACTCCAATCAGGTCTGGACACTTGTGGACTTGCCGGCCAATGTGAGACCTATTGGGTGCAAGTGAGTCTACAAGAGAGAGAGAGAGAACCAGATGGAAGAGTTGAGACCTTTTGCAAAAGGATATATACTCAGAAAGAAGATATCAATTATGAGGAAACCTTCTCGCCGGTAGCCATGCTCAAGCCCATCCGGATACTCTCATCCATTGCGGTTCATCTCATTTGCGGGATTTAGCAAATGGATGTCAAGACGGCGTTTTCTCAACGGCCATCTTAAGGAAGACATCTATATGATGCAGCCAGATGGTTTTATGGCTAACAACCAAGAGCAAAGAGTTTGCAAGTTGCAGATGTCCATTTACGGACTGAAGTATGCATCCCGAACCTGGAACATCCGTTTGACTAGGCAATCAAGTCATTTGATTTTTGTCAAAATCTGGATGCGTCATGAGTGTACATGAAAGCTGCAGGAGGTAGGGTAGTCTTTCTGGTATTATATGTCAATGACATCCTTCTCCCAGGGAGTGCTATAGGGATGTTGTCAATAGTAAAAGTTTATTTGGCTAAGATTTTTGATATAAAGGACTTGGGAGAAGCCAGCTACATCCTAGGGATCAATTACCATTGAGACCGGAAAAATAGGATGATAGGCTTATCCCATGATGCGTACATAGGTAAGGTACTGGTACGGTTAGCTATGCTTTGTACTAGACCGGATATCTGTCACGCTGGGTGCCTAGTCAACAGATATCAGTCTAACCCAGGTCCTAACCATTGGACTACTGTAAGATGTGTTCTCTAATACTTGAGAAGGACTAGAGATCACATGTTGATTTGCAACAGTGATGAGTTGATTCCAGTCGGTAACACAGATACTGACTTCATGTCAGATAAGGATTCCAAGAAATCAACTACTGGGTATGTGTTTATGCTGTAACCACTTGAGAAGCAGTTTGACTTAAAAGATTCCCTATGGAACTTGGAGTAGTACTTTTCGTAGGACAGCCGCTCATAGTTTACTGTGATAATAGCAGGGCAGTTACTAAGTCCAAGGAACTCAAAGCCAAAAACACATACAGAGGGGAAAAACACATGGTCATAGAGATTCTGCAGAGAGGTGATACTGCAATCACTAAGATAAACTCTGCAGACAATCTAGGAGATCACTTTACTAAGCCTTTGACGGTAAAAGACTTTGTGCAGTATGTAAATGCGATGAGCATGAGATGCAACCCTAAATGGCATTGAGCCCAAGTGCGAGATTGTTAGTTTTATGGTCTCAATCCATTAAGATTGATGTAATAAATTGATTAATTTCTATATTTATCAATATATTCATGCTTTCCTTTAATGAGATGAATGATGTTTATTACTTAAATGCACATAACCAATACGAATGACATGATGGTTCATGAGATGAACCGGAGTCCATAAGTATACTAGATGCAATACATGTGTATGGATGGGATCCACATATGGGAGACATGTATAGAAAATCTTATACTTGAATATCTTCACAACCAGTGATGAGACTGGACATCTCATCTGACAAGGTTGCAGTACTTTGATTACTATGAGATAGTGTGATTTGTCTCGATCATCAGAATGTAAGATTCTGGATCATAGTGCTGGTACATTGGATCTATTGAAGGACCATGAGAAGCACCTTATGAACACTGTCTTTACTTTAAGGTCTGCTCTCATAATTCCCTAGCCATAGGCTCTCAATCCTGAGACATTAATGAACTCAAGTTTCTATCTATTCATTTGCTTTGAGTCACCAATGAGTGAGGCCAATTGTAGGTCAACACCTCGGTGATTTGGGTACGTGGTAATAGGCTGTGGGAACATTCGATGGTCAAGATGGAATCTATCTTTAATATCCCCTTGTGCCAATCAATTGATTTATCATTGGTAAGTGCGCACCCATTCCGATTAAGAGTCAATTGGATCGGTACCAAATAATTATTATAATTAATTGGGGCTCAAGGATAATAAGATATGGATCTAAGTTTGGAAGACAGGTCCAATTGATCCATGGATATTGGTGGAGGGGCCTACTTGTGGACATTGGGAAGTTTAGGGTCTTCATGTAATTTATTCCTAAGACTGGAGTTCAATTGCATTTATTTAGTGGAGTTATTTGCAATTAACTGCGCGCCCGGATTGCACATGAGATGTGGGGTCGCGGTGTCTCAGTTGGAGCCAGCTTTCTATGGAATCCCTAGTGGTCCCCACGCTAGCCCAAGATTGGATCTTTACTAATTCTATTTGAACTCAAAAAGGAAAGCTACTATTTCTATTTGAAGTGAGACTTCTAAAAGTGGTAATAGTAGAGCAAAGGGTTACTAAGTGTAATGGAAGTTGGACTTCTAATAATACACTAAGAGAGAAGGTTGAAAAGCTATAAAAGGAAGAGAAGGGAGCACCCTTGGACGTCCATGCACAATTCCTCAAAGGGATTCACGCCCATCCACCCCCCCCCCAAAGTTCAAGAGTTGCACTACTCTCTTCTTCTCTCTCTTCTAGTTCCCTTCTAGTTTCCTTAGTGATTCTAGAGAGACTTTCTCTTGGAGATTCCACCGTCTCTCTTGAGGAAAGAGATCTGAAGCGGGTCATAGCGTGGAAGACGATTGGGCATTGGAGATTCTGATCTTAGAAGAACTCTTCATCAAAGAGTTGAATCAAGTTCTCCATTAGAGCACAACCAAGCTCCCTAGGTATCTTCTACTCCTTGTATGTTGTGGAATTTTGTGGTTGCATGTTTAATGTTGTTTCTCTTTGTTTGCTGATCATGATGGCTGAGTTTGAGGACATCCACCTGGATTGGGTTTTGATGGCTTTTGGATAGGTGTTCATCACTTCTAGTTGGTGAAAAGTTTTTGAAACCTATCCAAGAGGTCCACCCACTTCCAACAGTTTCATAGTAAAATAGATTAGGAACTACCCGAAGAACGTTTTTCAGACCTAGACAACCCTGAAGCCTGTGCAATGCATTCCTTACCCTTAAATCGCCTGAAACCCTTTTTAAAGCGAAAAGTATCTCAGATTATCGTGAAATGCATATTTCGGCATAGAATCGTTGCAAACGCATTTCGAACAAAAGACTCGACCGTAATACCCTGATATGACCTAGAGTCATCTGGCACACTCTTTTATTCAAATACGGGCTATTAATTGCACAAGATTCTTTTGTCAGTCAGATTCCAAGGTTGTTTATTTTTTCCAAGGTTCTTTATTTTTTCTAGGTTCTTTATTTTTTCCAGGTTCTTTATGTTTTCCCAGTTCTTTATTTTTTCCCTTCCTCTGGCGACTTTCTTCTTCTCTACATCTTTGGCCGCCGCCCCTCCATGGATGGAGGATCTGCCTCCATTCCATCAGCACTTTGCCCCGCCTTTTCATTGTTGATGGAGCAAATCCGTCAGATGATGAGCTACGTTGACGATAGGGATTCTCAAGTATCCTTACTCAAATCGATTATCAAGAAAAAGCAAGAAGACGCCATCCCTACTGAGATTCCACGTGACCTTATCCTTGAGGCCAAGGTCAAGATTGGTGAAGAAAACAAGGTTCCTAAGGAGCTTCCATCTGCTGCAGGGATAAACCAGATCCTACACGTGGAACGTGAACAAGGTTCTATGCTGGCAAATGAGGCGATTGCTGTAATGGAAATTAGGAGATCTGATGTCCTACCCGGAAGCACAGGAGATCCAGCGCTAGTGCAGAACGTCAGTGCCACAGGTCCACATGTCTTTCATGAACAAGGGTATATGATGGCCCATACGAAGATTGATGCAATAAAAAAATAAGAATTCTGATGCCATCACCGATAGTGCAGTAGATCCAAAGGTAGTGCAAAACGTCAGCATAAGAGGTTTACAGTCTGTGCAGGCTGAGAGTGCACCACATCTGAAACTCGTGCAACTCGAGAATATGCCACATAGATCCGATACGTGGTCCTCCTTGTTTCATAAACATACAAATGGGTCCAGGGACTTGCGACGATATACACAACCTTCAACAGATCCTACCCACCACATTGAATTTGATGAGGAAGACTCCTCAACGGCTGCACAAAATTGGGGCAATGCTTTGGTTGGTTACTTGATCGGTAATTCTCCTCCTCTTAATGATATTTGTAATTGTTTATCGAAAAGCGTGGCGAGTGAAGGACTTGGACATTATTCCTATGGCTGATGGATTCTTACTGTTTAAATTTCATTCATATGACATTGGCCAAAATATTCTTGATGAAGGACCCTGGTTTGTATATGGGCGACCATTAATTTTGAGAAGATGGTTAGAAGCTATCACAATGCATAGGGAGAACCTTGAAACCATCCCTGTGTGGATTCGACATCCAAATCTAAACTTTTGTTTCCATACAAATTCTGCACTTAGTAAAATTGGAAGTGTTATTGGCAATCCAATTTGTATGGATCATGCTACTGCGAAGGGTGCTCGATATGCTTTTGCGCGAATTTGTGTTGAAGTGGATGTTGATGCTGAATTACCCAATGAACTGTGTATGAAGTATAAAGATAAGACTATCATTCAGAAACTTGATTATGCTTGGAAGCCAAACCCTTGTAAAGCTTGCAGAACATTTAACCATGGCGAGAAATCATGTCTGTTCAAGGTTGATAAAAGTACTACGAAACAAGTGTGGGTACCTAAGAAACAATCAGCCGATGCACTATATTTTGTTGATAATGGCGAAAGTGGAAAAACACCTCTTGATAATGAAGGGGAACAGCAACAACCTGTAGTGGCAGACTGGAATGTTGTTAAAGGGAAGAAGAGCTTGGATAAATCCCCCACAAAGGTCCCCTTGAGCAGTCCTAAACAGAATTTGAAATCAAACAGATTCTTAAGCCTCTCAAACCTTGATGGGGACTCTAGTGTGCCTGACACTGAGCTCTTATCAACCACAGCCTTAGTCCTTAAGGGTAATGCATCAATCTCCTCTCAACTGAAATCAGATGACCCGCCAAAAAACTTGTTTTCTATTCACCAATTAGATAAAAGTTTACTTTCTAGAGTGCCAAGTTCAAGTTCGAATGCAAGACATAAACCGGGACATGCTGGGATCACCATTAAAGAGAAGCCTAATCCAAGGAATCGTTCCACATGACTATCATCATATGGAATGTGAGAGGTTTGAATAGACCCTTTATGCAAGATAAAGCAAGAAATGCGTATCGGACTTTGAATATAGTTTCGTTTTCTGTCAATATCATAAAATTGTCTTTTATGAGCTTTATTCATATATTACTTACTGAGTCCTTCTCATTTAATTTGATTTGATTTCGATGGGGTATGCCCCATTGGGAGTGTCTTTTATCCAGGTTGGTTTGTTTTGGCCTCCCTTTCTGTAATTTATTTTGATAAATGAAGAACTAACTTACTCTTCAAAAAAAAAAAAAAAAAAAACGTGGCAGAGTCCCAACATATTAGCTCTTCAGCCCTACTTTTCTTGAAACCCATTTTAAAGTAAAAGAAATCAAAGAATTTTTTAAAGCATGTCTCCAATCTATGAATTGCGTGAAATGAGGTTTGTAGCCTACAGGGTCGCAGATCCACGAACGAACTGCCCGAAACATGGGTCTCGTTCTTAAAGGACCTTGAAACCCCTGCATTGCGTTCCTAGCCGCAGAATCGCTCGAAACACATTTGTAAGAAAAACGTGTCTCAGAAACAAATTGCTCGAAACACATCGTAAACCAAGAGACCAAATAGGAACACCCCGAAACGCCCAAGAATCATCAAACACGTGTTTTTATCCAAGTATAGGCTATTGAAGGCACGCGATACGTTTTTCATATGGAAACGGAGCGGAATCCCACGAAATTAGTTCTTAAGCACTGATTTGCCTGAAATCCATTTTAAAGTAAAAAGCAATCACAGTCTTTTCCAGAGCGCGTCCTTCAACCGCGAGTTTTGTGAGACGCGGATTACAACCTACATTCTCCCAGAGGCGCCTAAAATTTCAAACAAACTGTCAAAAGGACGGGATTCAGTGTTAGAGAACCATGAATCCCGCACTTTCCTTTCCTAACCCTAGAATCCCGTGAAACTTATTTTAAAGCAAAATGTGGCTCGGAATATATTAAAATGCGTATTTCATCCAAGAATCATATGAACAGCATTTCAAAGCAAAACTGCAGACAATAACCCCCTAAAATGCCCTAGAATCATCCATGAAGCGTTTTTATCAAAATACAGGCCATTGATTGCAAGAAATACGGGTTTCATTCAGAAACGGCTCGGAGCCCCGCCTTAAAGGACACGGGATTCCCAATAGTTCCTCGAGCGCTTCTTCAAACCGTCGACTTTGTGAAATGCTGTTTGGAGCCAGTGTTTTCCTAGACTCACATAGAACGAGGTTTCATAGTAAAATAGATTAGGAATGTCCAAAGCACGTTTTTCATACCCAAACAACCCTAAAGGCCATGTAATGCATTCCTTCTTACCCTTGGATCGCCTGAGACCCTTTTTAAAGCGAAAAGTACCTCAGATTATCATGAAATGCGTATTTCGGCATATAATCGTTGTAAACGCATTTCGAAGCAAAAGACTCGACCGTAATACCCTGATATTACCTAGAGTCATCAGGCACGCACTTTTATCCAAGTACGGGCTACTGATTGCAAAAGACTCTTTTGTTAGTTAGAAACGTGGCAGAATCTCGCGATATTCGCTCCTCTGCCCTATTTTTCCTGAAACTTATTTTAAAGTAAAAGAATTCAAAGAATTTTCCAGAGCGTGTCCAA
This sequence comes from Persea americana, assembly GCA_029852735.1. Classification (NCBI taxonomy): domain Eukaryota; kingdom Viridiplantae; phylum Streptophyta; class Magnoliopsida; order Laurales; family Lauraceae; genus Persea; species Persea americana. Next base: position 26,052,385 of record CM056817.1, read on the forward strand.
ACTATGAATTGCGTGAAATGAGTTTTGCAACCTATAGTTTTGCAGATCCGCCTATAAAAACGAACGAACTCCACGAAACATGGGCCTCGGTCTTAAATGACCTTGGAACCCCTGCAATGCGTTCCTAAGCACAGAATCGCTCGAAACACATTTGTATGCAAAACCTGTCTCGGAATATCGTAAAATGTGTTTTTCGGCCTCATATCGTATCAAATGCATCGCAAACCAAGAGACCGAACAAGAACACCCCGAAACGCCCTACCCTTATAGTTGCAATTCTTTGGAGTGATGTTCATACACCAAAGGAATGTCATATTGAGCAGGAGTTTACTTCCTTTAAGGCAGTGTTTCAAATAATGCAGCTAAGTCCAGATAATGTCACACATATTACTTTTGAGGCAGATTCAACACTCCATCAAGTTCTTCTCAATCCTCAAGTTTTTGATTGGAAGGTGCGCTTTAGAGTAACAAGATTACATGCTTTTATTTAGAAATTTCAGCACATTCAGTACTTGATGCTTCATCCGCGATCTGCTCGGCTCAGTAAAGTGTTAAGCAGAAATTTAGCTACTTTCCACAATAATCAGAATGCACTTACATATTTGTGTAGGCAATGTATAGGAAATAATGAGTAATTTGGACCATTTTTATTTATTGCTTTATTTTTCTCGTTCGTAATTAGAGGGGCATGCCCCTTTGGAAGCATCTTCCATATGAGAGACTTCCTTTTCTGTATAGTATTATTTGAGAAATAGAGGAAATAACTAATTCTTCAAAAAAAAAAAGTGATAAGAAAAATTACCGTATTTTTCAGAGTGCATCATCCAACCGCGAGTTGCGTGAGACGCGTTTTCCAACCTACATTTTCCGAGAGCAGCCTAAAATTCCAAACAAGCTGCCCGAAGGACGGGATTCAGTCTTAGAAAACCTTGAACCCACGCATTTCTTTCCTAACCCCTAGAATCTCGTGAAACTTATTTTAAAGCAAAACATAACTCATAATATCTTAAAATGCGTATTTCAGCCTAGAATCGTATGAAATGCATTTCATACCACAAGTGGAGACAACGCCCCCCAGAAATGTGCTAGAATCATCCATGACGCGTTTTTATCAAAATATAGGCTATTGATTGCAAGAAATACGGGTGTCATTCAACAACGGCACAAAACCCCACGAGATTAGTTCTCAAGTTCGAATTTGCCCGAATCCAATCTTAAAGGAAAAAGAATTCCTCGGACTTCTTCCTTCAACCGTGGACTTCGTCAAATGCAGTTTGGAGCTAGTGTTTTCCTGGACTCACATCGAACGAAACCAATAGATTAGGAACTGCCCGAAGAATGTTTTTCAGACCTAAACAACCCTGAAGCCCGTGCAACGCGTTCCTTACCCTTGAATCGCCTGAAACCCTTTTTAAAGCGAAAAGTATCTCAGGTTATTATGAAATGCATATTTCGGAATAGAATCGTTGTAAGCAAAATTCGAACAAATGACTCGACCGTAGTACCCTGATATGACCTTGAGTCGTCCGGCACGTGATTTTATTCATATACGGGCTATTGATTGCACAAGATTCTTTTGTCGGTCAGAAACGTGGCAGAGTCCCAACATATTAGCTCTTGAGCCCAATTTTTCCAGAAACCTGTTTTAAACTAAAAGAAAACAAAGAATTGTTCAGAGCGCGTCTCCAATCTATGAATTGCGTGAAATGAGTTTCGCAGCCTAGAGTTTAGCAGATCCGCCTATAAACACGAACGGGCTCCACGAAACACGGGCTCGGTCCTAAAATACCTTGAAACCCCAGCAATGCGTTCCAAGCCACAGAATCGCTCGAAACACATTTGTATGCAAAACGTGTCTCTAAATATCCTAAAATGTGTTTTTCGGCCTAAAATCACATCAAATGCATCATCGCAAACCAAGAGACCGAATAGGAACACCCTGAAACGCCCGAGAATCTTCCAACACTTGTTTTTATCCAAATATAGGCTATTGATGGCACGAGATACGCTTTCCATGCGGAATCCCACGAAATTAGTTCTTAAGCACCGATTTCCCTGAAATCCGTTTTAAAGTAAAAAACAATCACCGTCTTTCCAGAGAGCGTCCTTCAACCGCGAGTATCGTGAGACGCGGTTTACAATCAACATTTTCCCATAGGCACCTTAGATTTCAAACAAACTGCTCGAAGGACGGGAATCAGTCGTAAAAAAGCTTGAATCCCACGCCTTTCTTTCCTAACCCTAGAATCCCGTGAAACTCATTTGAAAGCAAAACGCTGCTCGAATATCTTAAAATGCGTATTTCAACCTAGAATCGTATGGAAAGCATTTCAAAGCATTTTAGGTTCTTTATTTTTTTAGGTTCTTTATTTTTTAGGTTCTTTATTTTTTCGAGGTTTTTTATTTTTTCGAGGTTCTTTATTTTTTCAGGTTCTTTATTTTTTCAGGTTCTTTATTTTTTCAAGGCTCTTTATTTTTTCAGGTTCTTTATTTTTTCAGGTTCTTTATTTTTTTGAGGTTCTTTATTTTTTCAGCTTCTTTATTTTTTCAGGTTCTTTATTTTTTCGAGGTTCTTTATTTTTTCAGGTTCTTTATTTTTTCTAGGTTCTTTATTTTTTCTAGGTTCTTTATTTTTTCTGAGGTTCTTTATTTTTTCTAGGTTCTTTATTTTTTCGAGGTTTTTTATTTTTTCGAGGTTCTTTATTTTTTCAGGTTCTTTATTTTTTCAGGTTCTTTAATTTTTCAAGGCTCTTTATTTTTTCAGGTTCTTTATTTTTTTGAGGTTCTTTATTTTTTCAGCTTCTTTATTTTTTCAGGTTCTTTATTTTTTCGAGGTTCTTTATTTTTTCAGGTTCTTTATTTTTTCTAAGTTCTTTATTTTTTCTAAGTTCTTTATTTTTTCTGAGGTTCTTTATTTTTTCTAGGTTCTTTGTTTTTTCTAGGTTCTTTATTTTTTCTGAGGTTCTTTATTTTTTCTAGGTTCTTTATTTTTTCTGAGGTTCTTTATTTTTTTCTAGGTTCTTTATTTTTTCTGAGGTTCTTTATTTTTTCTAGGTTCTTTATTTTTTCTAGGTTCTTTACTTTTTCGAGGTTCTTTATTTTTTCTGAGGTTCTTTATTTTTTCTGAGGTTCTTTATTTTTTCTAGGTTCTTTATTTTTTCTAGGTTCTTTATTTTTTCTGAGGTTCTTTATTTTTTCTAGGTTCTTTATTTTTTTTAGGTTCTTTATTTTTTCTGAGGTTCTTTATTTTTCTAGGTTCTTTATTTTTTCTAGGTTCTTTATTTTTTCTGATGTTCTTTATTTTTTCTAGGTTCTTTATTTTTTCAAGGTTCTTTATTTTTTCTGAGGTTCTTTATTTTTTCTAGGTTCTTTATTTTTCTAGGTTCTTTATTTTTTCTGAGGTTCTTTATTTTTTCTAGGTTCTTTATTTTTCTAGGTTCTTTATTTTTTCTGAGGTTCTTTATTTTTTCTAGGTTCTTTATTTTTTCTGAGGTTCTTTATTTTTTCTAGGTTCTTTATTTTTTCTAGGTTCTTTATTTTTTCTGAGGTTCTTTATTTTTTCTAGGTTCTTTATTTTTTCTCAGGTTCTTTATTTTTTCTCAAGGTTCTTTATTTTTTCTCAGGTTTTTTATTTTTTTTCAGGTTCTTTATTTTTTCTCGAGGCTCTTTATTTTTTCTAGGTTCTTTATTTTTTCTCAGGTTCTTTATTTTTTCTCTCCTTTCTTCCTCTCTGGCGATTTTGCTTTTCTTCTTCTTCATCCTGGTCGGCGTCAAGCATGGATGGAGGATCAGCCTCCATTCTGTATGATCGCCCTCACCCTACTTCTCCTAGTTCATTGACGGATCAGATACGAGTTCTGTTTTCTTATGCTGACGATCGTAGTGCTCAAGTTTCCTTCTTGAAGTCGATTTTAAAGAAGCAGCAGAAAGGGTTTATTCCGCCAGAGATTCCTCGTGATCTGATCCTTGAGGCCAAGATTCGGATTGGAAATGATAAAAAGGCTTCTGCAAATCGTGTTGCTTCCATTCTTTCTATTGAGTGCTCCCCTTCGAATGAAGACTGTCGGCAGCAAATCCTACATGGGGAGAATAGCATTGGACGGATGCTCTCTGCTGATGAGTTGGCTGTGGTTTCGTTGTCTCCCAACACCAGAGGTGCTGATGGGAATTTTTCAGATCTGCCCATTCCTGTAAAGCCATCTTCCTCGCCGGATCCGAAACTAGTGCAAGGTCGGAAAACTCTGCAGAGTTCTGATTCGAATCTAGTGCAAGTTCTGAAAACCCTGCAGAGTCCTGTTCATGTTGATGCAGGTCTATCTTCTTCTTCAGGACTGCATTCTTCTTCAGGTCTCCATGAGCTGTGATAACCTGGAGACCATACCTGTTTGGGTTCGTCTTCCAAACTTGAATTTTTGTTTCAGAACTTCGTCTGCTCTTAGTAAAATAGCTTCTGTCATTGGAAATCCTATATGCATGGACCATGCAACAGCCACAGGCACACGTTATGCATTTGCTAGGGTCTGTGTGGAGGTTGGCCTTGATGCTGAGTTTCCTACTGAGTTGCGCATGAAGTATAAGGAGAAAATTATCTTTCAAAGAGTTGAATATGCTTGGCGCCCTTCTCCTTGTAAAACTTGCAGAACGTTCACCCATGGAGATAACTCATGCCCTCTGAAGGATGTTCAGCGTCAGCCAAAGCAAGTTTGGGTTCCAAAGAAGTCATCTTCGGGAGGAACTCCTACACCTGATGTTGCTGCTGGAGTGGGTGTTGAGGTGCAGCGTACTATTCCGGAGGAGGAGGTGCAGCGTGATCAGCGTGATCTTGCTATGGTGGAGTGGACTGCTGTCACAGGGAAGCTTCGATCTGGTCGAGGTGTTTCTACTACTAAATCTAAGAGCCCTTCTAACCGTTCTGTGCAGCTGGTTCCTGTGGAACCCAATCGGTTCAGTAGTCTTTCTAACCTCGATGGGGATTCATCTATTGGAGTTGATGAATTAACTACAACTACTGACTTCGTTCTTCAGCATTCTGGTTCAGGTCATGCTCTGCGTGATCCAGGTGAAGCTTCTGATCAAGGCCCTGTCAGTAAACAAGCTACAACTTCATCTCGGACTTCTGGTGCTAAGTCAGTGAATAAACAAGGTACTGTTCTGAAGCAAAAACATGGGATGGCTGGCGTTATTATTAAGGAGAGAGCACTCCTTAAATCTAGTTCTAAATGACTATAATTATATGGAATGTGCGAGGTCTTAATCGACCTTCGATGCAAGCTGCTGTTAGGCATCATATCCGTCACTTAAAGCTTGCTCTGGTTATCCTATTGGAAACAAAGGTAAAGCTCAGTTCTTATAATTCTATTGTTACCTCAGTGGTTCCTGCTGGGTGGAGAGAATGTTCTAACATTGCTCAAGGTTCAACTGCTAGAATATGGGTGATGTGGGATCCCCGTCTGCTTCATGTGACTGTCAATGCTAGTACTACCCAATGTCTGCACTGTGAAGTCCTATATGGGACTGAGCATTTCTTTTTTACAGCCTGTTATGAATTTAATGATTACATGCAGAGGCGTGAATTATGGAGAACAATTTGCGATCTGTCTACTTGTGGGTTGCCATGGATTGTTGCAGGGGATTTTAACACTGTTCGCTAGAATCATGAGAAACATGGAGGTGCAGCCCCAAGGGCTAGGGGCCTCATTGAATTTAATGATTGTCTTCATGATGTAGGGTTGCTTGGTATGAAGTTAACAGGGCCTCTGTTCACTTGGTCTAATTCTAGTATGGGTGCTTCTAGGATTGAGTGTAAATTGGATCGGGTGCTGGTTAATTCCAATTTTCTTGATTCTAATCCTTTTCAGGGTGAGATTCTGCTGCCGGGCCTTTCTAATCACTCTCCTATATTGATTTCTTTGCATGTACAGCCCCACATTAAAGCTCCGTTCCGATATTATAACTTCTGGGCTAAAATACCAGGGTTCTTCCAAATAGTTAAAGAAGCATGGTTCGTAAGCTTTCCATTCTTAAAAAGAGACTTATTGAATGGAAGAAAGCACAGGGGAATATTCCTATGAAACTTTCAGAAGCCTCTCTAAAGTTAGAAACTTTGTAACCGCTTTTAGCAAGTGCTCCAAGGGATCTGTTTATTCATGAGCAGGAACGTATGTCAAGATTTGAGCTAGATCAGTTATTAAGGGCTGAGGAGAGTGTGTATACAAGCAGCGTGCTCGTGACCTGGCTGTAAACTTGGGGGATAGTAATACCAAGTATTCTTATAGGCTAATGAAGAAAAGGTAGTCTCGAGCTTATATTTCTCAGATTACTGATGCAGATAACACTGTTTACATTGATTCTACAGGTATTGCTGCAGTGTTTGTGTCTCATTTTCAGAATATTCTTGGTCCGGCAGTTCCATCTCAGTATCCTGATTTATCCCATATCTCTCCTCATGGGGTTCTCACTGATGGGGATGCGTTAGATCTCCTACGTCCGGTTACTGTTGCTGAAATTGAGGATGTGGTTAAATCAGCTAACCCTAATAAGGCCCCTGGTCCTGATGGGTTTAATGCTCATTTTTTCAAAGTGTGTTGGCCAATCATAGGCAAAGATGTGTGTGCTAGTATTATGGATTTTTTCACTCATGGTTCTTTGTTAAAGCAACTCAAGCATACTTTTATAGTGTTGGTGCCTAAATCTGAAAATGCAAACTCTCCGGACAAGTTCCGTCCTATTGCTTTAACGAATGAGTTGTATAAAATCATTACTCGGATTATGGTTAAACGGATTAAACCATTCATTCCTAAGCTGGTGGGTCCCATGCAGTCAGCTTTTGTTCCTGGTAGAAGTATTGCGGATAATATTCTTCTTGCCCAGGATTTGATCCATAATTTTCATATTGACAAAGGCAGTCCAAGAATGTGCATTAGGCTTGATCTTGCCAAAGCCTATGACAGTGTACGTTGGGATTTTTTGGAGGCCGCTCTTCAGTGTCTCCGGTTTCCTGAGATAGTTATTCTTTGGAGTGATGTTCATACACCAAAGGAATGTCATATTGAGCAAGAGTTTACTTCCTTTAAGGCAGTGTTTCAAATAATGCAGCTTGGTCCAGATAATGTCACACATATCACTTTTGAGGCAGATTCAACACTCCATCAAGTTCTTCTCAATCCTCAAGTTTCTGATTGGAAGGTGCGCTTTAGAGTAACAAGATTACATGCTTTTATTCAGAAATTTGAGCACATTCAGTACTTGATGCTTCATCCGCGATCTGCTCGGCTCAGTAAAGTGTTAAGCAGAAATTTAGCTACTTTCCACAATAATCAGAATGCACTTACATATTTGTGTAGGCAATGTATAGGAAATAATGAGTAATTTGGACTGTATTTATTTATTGCTTTATTTTTCTCGTTCGTAATTAGAGGGGCATGCCCCTTTGGAAGCATCTTCCATATGAGAGACTTCCTTTTCTATATAGTATTCTTTGAGAAATAGAGGAACTAACTAATTCTTCAAAAAAAAAAAAGTGATAACAAAAATTACCGTATTTTTCAAAGCACATCATCCAACCGCGAGTTGCGTGAGACGCGTTTTCCAACCTACATTTTCCGAGAGCCGCCTAAAATTCCAAACAAGCTGCCCGAAGGACAGGATTCAGTCTTAAAAAACCTTGAACCCACGCATTTCTTTCCTAACCCCTAGAATCTCGTGAAACTTATTTTAAAGCAAAACATAGCTCATAATAGCTTAAAATGTGTATTTCAGCCTAGAAGTCTGCAGCATTCCAACCCAGCAATTAAGTTGGACTTCAACTATTTGGTTTAAAGGGGCTATTAAAAAACACTCTATATGTGCTTGGATGTTCTTTCACGGTATTTTTCGACCTAAAATCAAATCAAATGCATCATCGCAAACCAAGAGACCGAATAGGAACACCCTGAAACGCCCGAGAATCTTCCAACACTTGTTTTTATCCAAATATAGGCTATTGATGGCACGAGATACGCTTTCCATGCGGAATTGGGGCGGAATCCCACGAAATTAGTTCTTAAGCACCGATTTCCCTGAAATCCGTTTTAAAGTAAAAAACAATCACCGTCTTTTCCAGAGCGCGTCCTTCAACCGCGAGTTTCGTGAGACGCGTTTTACAATCAACATTTTCCCATAGGCACATTAGATTTCAAACAAACTGCTCGAAGGACGGGAATCAGTCGTAAAAAAGCTTGAATCCCACACTTTTCTTTCCTAACCCTATAATCCCGTGAAACTCATTTTAAAGCAAAACACTGCTCGAATATCTTAAAATGCATATTTCAACCTAGAATCGTATGGAAAGCATTTCAAAGCAAAACTGCAGACAATATAGCCCCTGAAATGCCCTCGAATCATCCATGAAGCGTTTTTATCAAGATACAGGGCACTGATTGCAAGAAATACTGGTTTCATTCAGAAACGGCTCCAAACCCCATCTTAAAGGACACAGGATTCTAAGAACTTCCTATAGCGCTTCCTTGAATCGTGGACTTCGTGAAATGTGGTCTGGAGCCAGTGTTTTCTTGGACCCATCTAGATCATCGTTTCGTAATAAAACGGATTACGAACTGCCCGAAGCACGTGTTTCAAAGCTAAACAACCCTGATATGACCTAGAGTCATCCGGCACGCGCTTTTATCCAAATACGGGGTATTGATTACACAAGATTAACGGGGCTGAATCCCACGAGATTAGCTCTTAAGCCCCAAGTTGCCTAAACCCTTTCGCTTGGGATTCCATATGCCAACCCATTGCTATGGGTGGTTTGGGTACTAAATCAATTCATGGAACAGCGAAGGCATCCCTCTTAAGCGAAGTTTCGAATGTGGTTAGTAACAAAAGCACTTGCTGGAACTTATGGGTAAATGCCAAGTATTTGCGTGGAGAGCCTTTTTGGGACGTTATGATTCCTAAAAATGCCTCTTGGGGTTGGAAGAGAATTTTGATGCTTAGACCAATTGCTATACCTCTCATAAAATTTCTAGTTGGCAATGGGCACCAAATCAAATTCTGGACCGACCCTTGGCTTAATGGAGGGCGTCTGAAAGATATATGAAGATAGAGCAGTATATGATCTAGGCATGGGGGCTGATATTAAAGTCCATCAATTTATTCAGACTGATGGGTGGAGGTTTCCTACTCCCACGTCCAACGCATTAATGGATATCTTCCAATCTATTCCAAATGAGATTGAGCCATGGCCCAACTTCAAAGATGAACTTGTTTGGACTCCAAAAGATCATGGAAATTTCACTTTAAAGTCTGCTTACAATCTAGTATGCAGGAATTGGGACCAATCCCTCCAATGGCCTTCTATGATTTGGTTCAAAGGGTGTATTAAAAAACATTCTATTTGTGCTTGGATGCTACTAGGGGGAAGGCTTAAAACAAAAGATCTTTTTATTTTGTGTTGGGCGATCAGGCGACCGTCTTCTTTTCCTCCTTGGCTGCCTCGTCTTGTACGCCCATCAAGCATGGATGGAGGGGCGGCCTCCATTCAATCTGATCCGTCTCCATCATCACTAATGGATAATATTCGGTCTATGCTTTTATATACTGACGATCGGAATGCACAAATCTCCATCATCAAATCGGTCTTGAAGAGAAACCAGGAACATGCGATCCCTTTGGATCTTCCACGTTATCTAACCATTGAGGCCAAGGTGAGATTGGGTAAGGAAAAGATGTCTGCATCGTCAAATAGGGTTGCGCCCAATACAGCTGATGAGGAATCACGCAAAACGCAACTTGTGCAAGTAGAAACGGCAGATGGCAGCATACCTGATGCTGATTCACTCAATAGCAAAGTCTTGTAAGTAGAAGCGGCAGGTGGGAGAATTCTATCAGATGATGGAGTTGCTGTGATGGAGACTCCTGGTTCGGGAGAGAATAGATCAGATTTGTTTATTCCTAAAACTCTCCAATTGAAGGATGCTGCAGAAATTCCATCTAGGGCTGATACGTGGTCATCACTCTTTTCTCACCAAGTAGGCCGAGCAAGAGCCTTACAATGCCACCAGCAACCATAAAACGATCCTCATCATCACATTGAGTTTGATGAAGAAGACTCTTCAGCAGCTGTTCAGAATTGGGGAAATTCAGTCGTTGGCTATTTTATGGGTAATACTCCACCCACTCCTGATATTAATAAAAGCGTGCATAGAAAAAGAATGGCGAATTAGGGATTTGGAAATAATTCCTATGGCAGAGGGTTCCTTCTTGTTTAAGTTTGCTGCATATGACATTGGGCAACGAATCCTTGATGAGGGACCTTGGTTTGTGTATGGTCACACATTAATCTTGAAAAGATGGGCTGGAGATATCACAATGTATAGACAGAATCTTGAATCTATTCCAGTGTGGGTTCGACTACCTAATTTGAATTTCTGTTTTCGATTAAATTCTGCTCTTAGTAAAATTGCTAGTGTTATTGGTAACCCAATATGCATGGACCATCCTACAGCTACGGGAACTAGATATGCGTTTGCGAGAATATGTGTTGAAGTAGATGTTGATGCTGAATTTCGATGTGAGCTACACATGAAATATAATGACAAAACAATAATTCAGAAAGTGGAATATGCTTGGAGACCAAACCCTTGCAAAACATGCAGATCTTTTGACCATGGGGATAAATCTTGCCCACAAGCTTGCCAAACATAGTGTGGAAGCCTAAAAAGAAACAAGGGGAAGAATCAGGTGCTGATCTCCACCAAGAGACTGAACATAATCAGGAGAATCCTCATGGAATGGAACTTCATACAAAAGGGAAGGAGGAGCAATGGAATACAGTAAAAGGAAAAAAAGACTTCAGAAAAGGCCACATCTCCTGCAAAAGAATCCTCAATCAGCCCTAAGACATCATCAATTCAGCCAAGTTCAAATAGATTTCTTAGCCTTTCAAATTTGGACGGTGACTCAAATACTTCTGCAGAAGATATGTCTTCCACTACAGCTATGGTTTTGAGGGAAACTGATGCAACTCTGAATGCCATAGTCATTAAGGGTAATGCAATCATCTCCTCTCAAATGAAATCAGATGACCCGCAAAAAAGCTTGTTTTCTATTCACCAATTAGATAAAAGCTTACTTTATAGAGTGCCAAATTCAAGTTCAAGTGCAAGACAAAAACAAGGACATGCTGGGATCACCATTAAAGAGAAGGCTAATCCAAGGAATCGTTCTACATGACGATCATCATATGGAATGTGAGCAGTCTGAATAAACCCTAGATGCAAGTCACTGTTAGAAATAAAGTCTATCTATATCATTTGTTTTGATTTCTATGGGGCATGCCCCATTGGGAGCGTCAAGTATCCATGTGGGGTTGTTTAGACCTCCCCTTCTGTAATTTATTATTTGAGAAATTGAAGAACTAACTTACTCCTTAAAAAAAAAAAAAGGTTTTCTCGTCCAGATAAATGTTGCTTGCGATTCTTGCTGTGTTCTCTGTAATTGCACTTGGGAAACAGCTATTCATTTAATGATCCAGTGCCCTTATTCTCAAGAGGTGTGGAAAGCTCTCCTAGCAAAACTGAATTTGGAGCCGATACGCTGTACAAATCTATTGGAATTGCTGGCTTCAATCACTCCTCCATTGGACCAGCAAGCTAACGGCCTTCAAACTCTTGGAAAGCTCGTTTGGCATATTTGGGCTGAGAGGAATGGAAGGATCTTCAGAAGTAAAGAGCACTCAAGTATGGTTGTGTTATAGCAGATTACTCACACTGTTTGCAGTAGAATTCTTTATCTTGACATAGCTTTATCATGTGAAATTGGTAATCATTGGAATGTTCCTCCAAGCAACTCCGATATCCATCCCAAGTTGCCTACTTTAATGAATCCTGGATGGAGAGCATCTATTTGTTCAATTGATACCCTTATAGTTGCAATTCTTTGGAGTTATGTTCATACACCAAAGGAATGTCATATTGAGCAAGAGTTTACTTCCTTTAAGGCAGTGTTTCAAATAATGCAGCTTGGTCCAGATAATGTCACACATATCACTTTTGAGGCAGATTCAACACTCCATCAAGTTCTTCTCAATCCTCAAGTTTCTGATTGGAAGGTGCGCTTTAGAGTAACAAGATTACAAGCTTTTATTCAGAAATTTGAGCACATTCAGTACTTGATGCTTCATCCGTGATCAGCTCGGTTCAGTAAAGTGTTAAGCAGAAATTTAGCTACTTTCCACAATAATCAGAATGCACTTACATATTTGTGTAGGCAATGTATAGGAAATAATGAGTAATTTGGACCATATTTATTTGTCGCTTTATTTTTCTCGTTCGTAATTAGAGGGGCATGCCCCTTTGGAAGCATCTTCCATATAAGAGACTTCCTTTTCTGTACAGTATTCTTTGAGAAATAGAAGAGTTAACTAATTCTTCAAAAAAAAAAAGCGATGAAAAAAATTACCGTATTTTTCAGAGCGCATCATCCAACCGCGAGTTGCGTGAGACACGTTTTAAAACCTACATTTTTCCGAGAGCCGCCTAAAATTTCAAACAAGCTGCCTGAAGGACGGGATTCAGTCTTAAAGAGCCTTGACCCCACACATTTCTTTCCTAGCCCCTAGAATCTCGTGAAACTTATTTTAAAGCAAAACATAGCTCATAATATCTTAAAATGTGTATTTCAGCCTAGAATTGTATGAAATGCATTTCATACCAAAAGTGGAGACAACGCCCCCCAGAAATGCGCTAGAATCATCCATGACGCGTTTTTTATCAAAATATAGGCTATTGATTGCAAGAAATATGGGTGTCATTCAACAACGGCACAAAACCCCACGAGATTAGTTCTCAAGTTTGAATTTGCCCGAATCCAGTCTTAAAGGAAAAAGAATTCCTCGGGCTTCTTCCTTCAACCGTGGACTTCGTGAAATGCAGTTTGGAGCCAGTGTTTTCCTGGAGTCACATCGAACGAAACCAATAGATTAGGAACTGCCCGAATAACGTTTTTCAGACCCAAACAACCCCGAAGCCTGTGCAATGCATTCCTTACCCTTGAATCACCTGAAACCTTTTTTAAAGCGAAAAGTATCTCAAATTATCATGAAATGCATATTTCGGCGTAGCACTTCTTTTTTACTGCCTGCTATGGCTCGAATGATTATATGCAGCGGCGTGATTTATGGAAAACTATCCGGGGCCTGTCTCCTAGTTGTAGGCTGCCATGGATTGTTGCAGGGGATTTTAACACCGTTCGATGGAATCATGAGAAAAATGGAGGTGCAGCTCCAAGAGCTCGGGGACTCATTGATTTCAATGATTGTATTCATGATGCTGGTTTACTTGATCTGAACTTAACAGGGCCCCTGTACACCTGGTCTAACTCTAGCATTGGTGCTTCTAGGATTGAATGTAAATTGGACCGAGTGCCAATTAATGCAGGATTTCTTCATTCTTCTCCCTTTAAGGGTGAGATTTTGATGTCGGGCCTCTCTGATCATTCTCCTATCCTGCTTTCTTTCCATGTCAAACCCCACATCAAAGCTCCGTTCAGATATTATAACTTCTGGGCAAAAATGCTGGGTTTCTTTCAAACAGTTAAAACTGCATGGGATACTGATGTCTCTGGCACTCCGCTATTTCTTGTGGTTCGGAAGCTTTCAATCCTCAAAAGGAGACTTATTGAATGGAAGAAATCACAGGGGGATATTCCTTCAAAACTTTCCGCAGCCTATCTACAGTTAGAAACTTTGCAATCGCTTTTGGCAAGTGATTCACGGCATTTGCATATTCAAGAGCAGGAACGTATGGCCCGATTTGAGCTAGATCAATTGTTGAGGGCTGAGGAGAGCATGTAGAAACAGAGAGCTCGTGAACTGGTTGTCAACTTGGGGGATAGTAATACTTATATTTCTCAGATCACTGCTGCGGATGACACTATTTACACTGACTCGTCAGGTATTGCTGCAGTGTTTGTCTCTCATTTTAGAGCATTCTTGGTCCAGATATTCAAAATCAGTCTCCTGATTTGTCCCATATTACTCCTCATGGGGTTCTCACTGATGAGGATGCATTGGCTCTTATGCGTCCGGTTACCGTTGCTGAAATTGAGGATGTGGTTAAATCTGCTAATCCTAATAAGGCACCTGGTCCTGATGGCTTTAATGCTCATTTTTTCAAGGTGTGCTGGCCTATCATAGGCAAGGATGTGTGTGCTAGTATTATGGATTTTTTCACTCATGGTTCTATGTTAAAGCAACTCAAAAATACTATTATAGTATTAGTTCCTAAATCTGAAAATGCAAGCTCTCCGGACAAGTATCGTCCTATTGCTTTAACAAATGAGTTGTATAAAATCATCAATCGGATTCTGGTCAAACGACTTAAGCCATTCATTGCTAAGCTTGTGGGTCCCATGCAGTCCGCTTTTGTTCCTGGTAGAAATATTGCAGATAATATTCTTCTTGCTCAGGATTTGATTCATAATTTTCATCTGGAAAAAGGGTGTCCAAGAATGTGCATTAAGCTTGATCTTGCCAAAGCCTATGATAGTGATCGTTGGGATTTTCTGGAGGCTGCCCTTCGAAGTCTTCGGTTTCCTGAGATAATTATTAAGTTGCTTATGGAATGTGTTTCAGGAGCAAAGTTCTCAGTGTTGGTAAATGGTGCTGCGAAGGGTTTTTTCAAGGGTACTCGTGGTCTTCGACAGGGATGCCCTTTATCTCCATATCTATTTGCTATGGTTATGGAGTTTTTCTCTATTATGATACATCAATATGCTTCTACTCATATGATTCCATCTCCTTTTGTGAAAAAGGATGTTATTATATCTCATTTGATGTTTGCTGATGATCTAATTGTCTTTAGTAAAGCTACCATGGGAGCGGCAGCTACTCTTACGCACTTTCTTCAGCACTTTAGGGATTTTACAGGGCTTGGGGTCAATTGGCTGAAGAGTGTTATTTTTTATGCAAACTGTCATGAGGAAGATCAGACTGCTATTTCTTCTATTCTGAATATTCAAAGGGTTCCTATCAGATATCTGGGGGTCCCTCTCTCCTCAAAGAGACTAAATTTTAATGATTGTCAGCCTCTTTTAGCCCAGGTGTAGCAGCGGTTATCTGGTTGGAAGGCTAAGGTGATCTCTTATGCTGGCAGGTTGGAGTTGATTAAGTCTACTCTCTCTTCCTTTCATTTATTTTGGGCGACTGTCTTTCTTCTCCCTCGATCAGTTTTACATGCTTTAGACCGTCAAATCAGAGATTTTTTCTGGAATAGCTGGTCCTCTTCCTATCTTCATCCTATTGCTTGGAGCACTATTTGTCAGCCGGCTGCTATGGGAGGGCTAGGTGTTCGATCTATTGAGGGGGTTGCGAAGGCAGCACTGCTTCGGCAGGTATGGAATGTTATTCTTAACAGGACCACTTGTTGGAACATTTGGGTCAATGTTCTTTATTTGAAGGGTGAGTCTTTCTGGGATGTTGCTAGTCCAAAATCTGCTTCTTGGGGTTGGAAAGGTATTTCGGCCCTTCGACCTTTGGTTTTACCCCATATAAAGTTCTTAATTGGGAATAGGCACACCACACACTTTTGGACTGATCCATGGATGCCAGGGGGACGTCTGAGGGACTGTTTTGGGTCTCGAGCTATGTATGATTTAGGTTTGGGGAAAGACTTACGAGTTAGTACTTTTATAGTACATGGTGACTGGGACTTGCCACCCCCCACTTCTAATGCCCTGATGGATATTTTTCATCTCATCCCTATTGAATGTCAGCCATGGCCTGATTTTAATGATGAAATTGTTTGGACTCTTGAAGAGGACGGGTGTTTCTCTTTGAAGTCTGCTTACAACCTTGTCTGCAGCATTCCAACCCAGCAGTTAAGTTGGACTTCAGCTATTTGGTTTACAGGGGCTATTAAAAAACATTCTATATGTGCTTGGATGTTCTTTCGCGGTAGGCTCAAGACTAAGGATTTCCTATTGCAACGAAATGTTGATTGTGATACTTGTTGTGTTCTGGGTGATTGTACTTGGGAGACGTCTCTGCACCTCATGCTTCATTGTCCTTATGCACAATCAATCTGGGGGGTACTCCTCTCTAAATTGAATTTGGTCCCACTCAGTTGTTCTAATGCTCAAGAGCTTTTAGATTCTCTGGTTTCTCGGATTGATCAGCAAAGGAACGATGGTTTAACTCTTGCAAAGCTTCTTTTTAATGCTTATGTGTGGCATGTGTGGGCTGAACGTAATGCAAGAATTTTCAGGAATGTTACTCTTCCATATGGTTCTGTAGTGCAGCGAATCATTCAGGTGGTGACAGCCAAGCTATTATACCTTGATCTTATATTACCAAGTGACATTCAATGTCATTGGAATGTTCCTGTGCATACACCAATTCTTGCTGCAAATCCGGTTCATGAAAGACCGTCTGGATGGCGGTTTTCAATTATTACATTGCCTCTGAGTTTGGTTGGTATTTTGTGGAGAGATACTCATCACCCTTGGAGGGGGCGCCGAGTGCACTCAATGCATCTTTATGATGATCTTTACCAACTGTTGCAGATTGTTCCTCCAGATACTTCCTCCCTCACTATTGAGACTGATACCTCTTTGCAAAATATTCTTCTCAATCCTGCTACCTCAGAATGGCCATTGCGTTTTCAGGCACAACGTCTTCATGCTGTGTGGTTACTAGTTTTGGGCATGTTCATTTTGTGCATCCTCATCCTCAGACTGTTCGCTTCAGTAAAATCATTAGTAGATTTCCTAGTCCTCTATTGCTAAATGTTGCTAATATTGATCTTTTGTATCACTCTTTTACTGTCAGTTGTAATTATTTGGTTGAGCTAATGTCTTTCTTTAAATAGAGCTGTTATATAACATAAGGGGTATGCCCCATTGGGAAGTTTCTATAATCATTTTGATTATAGATTTTCGTTTTTGTATTTTGTTGAGAAATTGAAGAACTAACTTACTCTTCACAAAAAAAAAAAAAAAAAAAAAAATTGTTGTAAACGCATTTCGAACAAAAGACTCGACCGTAATACCCTGATATGACCTAAAGTCGTCTGGCACGCGATTTTATTCAAATACGGGCTATTGATTGCACAAGATTCTTTTGTCGGTCAAAAACGTGGCAGAGTCCCAACATATTAGCTCTTTAGCCCAATTTTTCCAGAAACCCGTTTTAAACTAAAAGAAAACAAAGAATTTTTCAGAGCGCGTCTCCAATCTATGAATTGCGCGAAATGAGTTTTGCAGCCTATAGTTTAGCAGATCCGCCTATAAACACGGATGAACTCCACGAAACGCGGGCCTCGGTCCTAAACGACCTTGAAACCCCAGCAATGCATTCCTAGCCACAGAATCGCTCGAAACACATTTGTACGCAAAACGTGTCTCTAAATATCCTAAAATGTGTTTTTCGGCCTAAAATCACATCAAATGCATCATCGCAAACCAAGAGACCGAATAGGAACACCCTGAAACGCCCGAGAATCTTCCAACACGTGTTTTTATCCAAATATAGGCTATTATTGATGGCACGAGATACGCTTTCCATGCGGAATTGGGGCGGAATCCCACGAAATTAGTTCTTAAGCACTGATTTCCCTGAAATCCGTTTTAAAGTAAAAAACAATCACCGTCTTTTCCAAAGCGCGTCCTTCAACCGCGAGTTTCGTGAGACGCGGTTTACAACCAACATTTTCCCATAGGCACCTTAGATTTCAAACAAACTGTTCGAAGGACGGGATTCAGTCGTAAATAAGCTTGAATCCCACGCTTTTCTTTCCTAACCCTAGAATCCCGTGAAACTCATATTAAAGCAAAACGCTGCTCGAATATCTTAAAATACGTATTTCAACCTAGAATCGTATGGAAAGCATTTCAAAGCAAAACTGCAGACAATAGCCCCTGAAATGTCCTCGAATCATCCATGAAGCGTTTTTATCAAAATACAGGGCACTGATGCAAGAAATACGGGTTTCGTTCAGAAACGGCTCCGAACCCAATCTTAAAGGACACAGGATTCCAAGAACTTCCTAGAGCGCTTCCTTGAATCGTGGACTTCGTGAAATGCGGTTTGGAGCCAGTGTTTTCCTGGACCCACCTAAATTGTGGTTTCGTAATAAAACAGATTAGGAACTGCCCGAAGCACGTGTTTCAAAGCTAAACAACCCTGAAGCACGTGTTTCAGAGCTAAACAGATTAGGTTCTTCTTTTTTTCTAGGTTCTTTATTTTTTCTAGGTTCTTTATTTTTTCTAAGGTTCTTTATTTTTTCTAGGTTCTTTATTTTTTCTAGGTTCTTTATTTTTTTCTAGGTTCTTTATTTTTTCTAGGTTCTTTATTTTTTCAAGGTTCTTTATTTTTTATAGGTTCTTTATTTTTTCTGAGGTTCTTTATTTTTTCGAGGTTCTTTATTTTTTGTAGGTTCTTTATTTTTTTCTAGGTTCTTTATTTTTTCTAGGTTCTTTATTTTTTTCCAGGTTCTTTATTTTTTCTAGGTTCTTTATTTTTTCTAGGTTCTTTTTTTTTTTCTAGGTTCTTTATTTTTTCTAGGTTCTTTATTTTTTCTAGGTTCTTTATTTTTTCTCTAGGTTCTTTATTTTTTCTCTCCTTTCTTCCTCTCTGGCGATTTTGCTTTTCTTCTTCTTCATCCTGGTCGGCGTCAAGCGTGGATGGAGGATCAGCCTCCATTCTGTATGATCGTCCCCCTCACCCTACTTCTCCTACTTCTCCTAGTTCATTGACGGATCAGATACGAGTTCTGTTTTCTTATGCCGATGATCGTAGTGCTCAAGTTTCCTTCTTGAAGTCGATTTTAAAGAAGCAGCAGGAAGAGTTTATTCCGCCAGAGATTCCTTGTGATCTGATCCTTGAGGCCAAGATTCGGATTGGTAATGATAAAAAGGCTTCTGCAAATCGTGTTGCTTCCATTCTTTCTATTGAGTGCTCCCCTTCGAATGAAGACTGTCGGCAGCAGATCCTACATGGGGAGAATAGCATTGGACGGATGCTCTCTGCTGATGAGTTGGCTGTGGTTTCGTTGTCTCCCAACACCAGAGGTGCTGATGGGAATTTTTCAGATCTGCCCATTCCTGTAAAGCCATCTTCCTCACCGGATCCGAAACTAGTGCAAGGTCGGAAAACTCTGTAGAGTTCTGATTCGAATCTAGTGCAAGTTCTGAAAACCCTGCAGAGTCCTGATCATCACATTGTGTTTGATGACGATGATGCTTCTGCAGCAGTTCAAAACTGGGGGCACTCTCTTGTAGGTTATTTTATTGGAAATCCTCCTCCCCTTCCTGGCATCAAAGCTTGTCTTTCAAAAGCGTGGAGAATAACAGATCTTGAGATAATTCCCATGGCAGATGGGTTTTTATTGTTCAAATTTCCTTCTTATGATGCTGGCCAACGGATTCTGGATGATGGACCCTGGCTCGTATATGGGCGGCCATTAATCCTGCGTCGCTGGACTGCGGATATCTCCATGAGCTGTGATAACCTGGAGACCATACCTGTTTGGGTTCGTCTTCCAAACTTGAATTTTTGTTTCAGAACTTCGTCTGCTCTTAGTAAAATAGCTTCTGTCATTGGAAACCCTATATGCATGGACCATGCAACAGCCACAGGCACACGTTATGCATTTGCTAGGGTCTGTGTGGAGGTTGGCCTTGATGCTGAGTTTCCTACTGAGTTGCGCATGAAGTATAAGGAGAAAACTATCTTTCAAAGAGTTGAATATGCTTGGCGCCCTTCTCCTTGTAAAACTTGCAGAACGTTCACCCATGGAGATAACTCATGCCCTCTGAAGGATGTTCAATGTCTGCCAAAGCAAGTTTGGGTTCCAAAGAAGTCATCTTCGGGAGGAATTCCTACACCTGATGTTGCTGCTGGAGTGGGTGTTGAGGTGCAGCGTCCTATTCCGGAGGAGGAGGTGCAGCGTGATCAGCGTGATCTTGCTATGGTGGAGTGAACTGCTGTCACAGGGAAGCTTCGATCTGGTCGAGTTGTTTCTACTACTAAATCTAAGAGCCCTTCTAACCGTTCTGCGCAGCTGGTTCCTGTGGAACCCAATCGGTTCAGTAGTCTTTCTAACCTCGATGGGGATTCATCTATTGGAGTTGATGAATTAAATGCAACTACTGACTTCGTTCTTCAGCATTCTGGTTCAGGTCATGCTCTGCGTGATCCAGGTGAAGCTTCTGCTCAAGGCCCTGTCAGTAAACAAGCGACAACTTCATCTCGGACTTCTGGTGCTAAGTCAGTGAATAAACAAGGTACAGTTCTGAAGCAAAAACATGGGATGGCTGGCGTTATTATTAAGGAGAGAGCACTCCTTAAACCTGGTTCTAAATGACTATAATTATATGGAATGTGCGAGGTCTTAATCGACCTTCGATGCAAGCTGCTGTTAGGCATCATATCCGTCACTTAAAGCTTGCTCTGGTTATCCTATTGGAAACAAAGGTAAAGCTCAGTTCTTATAATTCTATTGTTACCTCAGTGGTTCCTGCTGGGTGGAGAGAATGTTCTAACATTGCTCAAGGTTCAACTGCTAGAATATGGGTGATGTGGGATCCTCGTCTGCTTCATGTGACTGTCAATGCTAGTACTACCCAATGTCTGCACTGTGAAGTCCTATATGGGACTGAGCATTTCTTTTTTACAGCCTGTTATGGATTTAATGATTACATGCAGAGGCGTGAATTATGGAGAACAATTCGCGATCTGTCTACTTGTGGGTTGCCATGGATTGTTGGAGGGGATTTTAACACTGTTCGCTGGAATCATGAGAAACATGGAGGTGCAGCCCCAAGTGCTAGGGGCCTCATTGAATTTAATGATTGTCTTCATGATGTAGGGTTGCTTAATATGAAGTTAACAGGGCCTCTGTTCACTTGGTCTAATTCTAGTATGGGTGCTTCTAGGATTGAGTGTAAATTGGATCGGGTGCTGGTTAATTCCGATTTTCTTGATTCTAATCCTTTTCAGGGTGAGATTCTGCTGCCGGGCCTTTCTGATCACTCTCCTATATTGATTTCTTTGCATGTACAGCCCCACATTAAAGCTTCGTTCCGATATTATAACTTCTGGGCTAAAATACCGGGGTTCTTCCAAACAGTTAAAGAAGCATGGGATTCTGATGTTTCTGGTACTCCGCTCTTTATTGTGGTTCGTAAGCTTTCCATTCTTAAAAAGAGACTTATTGAATGGAAGAAAGCACAGGGGAAGATTCCTATGAAACTTTCAGAACCCTCTCTAAAGTTAGAAACTTTGCAATCGCTTTTAGCAAGTGCTCCAAGGGATCTATTTATTCATGAGCAGGAACGTATGGCAAGATTTGAGCTAGATCAATTATTAAGGGCTGAGGAGAGTATGTACAAGCAGCGTGCTCGTGACCTGACTGTAAACTTGGGGGATAGTAATACCAAGTATTTTTATAGGCTAATGAAAAAAAGGCAGTCTCAAGCTTATATTTCTCAAGTTTACACTGATTCTACAGGTATTGTTGCAGTGTTTGTGTCTCATTTTCATAATATTCTTGGTCCGGCAGTTCCATCTCAGTATCCTGATTTATCCCATATCTCTCCTCATGGGGTTCTCACTGATGGGGTTGCGTTAGATCTCCTGCGTCCGGTTACTGTTGTTGAAATTGAGGATGTGGTAACCCTAATAAGACCCCTGGTCCTGATGGGTTTAATGCTCATTTTTTCAAAGTGTGTTGGCCAATCACAGGCAAGGATGTGTGTGCTAGTATTATGGATTTTTTCACTCATGGTTCTATGTTAAAGCAACTCAAGCATACTTTTATAGTGTTGGTGCCTAAATCTGAAAATGCAACCTCTCCGGACAAATTCCGTCCTATTGCTTTAACGAATGAGTTGTATAAAATCATTACTCCGATTATGGTCAAACGGATTAAACCATTCATTGCTAAGCTGGTGGGTCCCATGCAGTCAGCTTTTGTTCCTGGTAGAAGTATTGCGGATAATATTCTTCTTGCTCAGGATTTGATCCATAATTTTCATATTGACAAAGGCAGTCCAAGAATGTGCATTAAGCTTGATCTTGCCAAAGCCTATGACAGTGTACGTTGGGATTTTTTGGAGGCCGCTCTTCGGTGTCTCCGGTTTCTTGAGATAGTTATTAAGGTGCTTATGGAATGTGTTACAGGAGCAAAATTCTCAGTGTTGGTCAATGGTGCTGCGGAGGGTTTCTTCCAGGGTACTCGTGGTCTTCGACAGGGATGCCCTTTATCTCCGTATCTATTTGCTCTAGTTATGGAGTCCTTCTCTGTTATGATGCATAAATATGCTGCTGCTAATATGATTCCATCTCCTTTTGTGAAAAAGGATGTTATCATATCTCATTTAATGTTTGCTGATGATCTGATTGTCTTTAGTAAAGCTACCACAGGAGCGACGGCTACTCTTAAGCATTTTCTTAAGCATTTTCGAGATTTTATAGGGCTTGGGGTCAACTGGCTGAAGAGTGCTATTTTTTATGCAAACTGTACTGAGGAAATTCAAAGTGCTATTTCTTCTCTTCTGGAGGTTCAAAGGGCCACTCTTCCCATCAGATACCTGGGGGTACCCCTCTCCTCAAAGCGACTTAATTTTAATGATTGTCAGCCTCTTTTAGCAAAAGTGCAGCAGCGGTTATCTGGATGGAAGGCTAAGGTGATCTCCTATGCTGGACGGTTGGAGTTGATTAAGTCTACTCTCTCTTCCTTTCACTTATTCTGGACAACTGTCTTTCTCCTTCCTCAATCAATTTTACACACTTTAGACCGACAGATCAGAGATTTCTTCTTGAACTGTTGGTCCTCTTCCTATCTTCATCCAATAGCTTGGAGCACTATTTGTCAGCCGGTTGCTGTGGGAGGTCTTGGTTTTCGCTCTGTTGCTGGGGTTGTGAAGGCAGCACTGCTTAGGCAGGTATGGAATGTTATTCTTAATAGGCAAACTTGTTGGAACATCTGGGTTAATGCTCGATACTTAAAGAATGATTCTTTCTGGGATGTTGCTTGTCCAAAGTCTGCTTCTTGGGGTTGGAAGGGTATTTTGGCCCTTCGACCTTTGGCTTTACCCCACATTAAATTCTTAATTGGAACGGAAACACCACACACTTTTGGACTGATCCATGGCTGCCTGGGGGGGACGGCTGAAGGACTGGTTTGGGTCTCGAGCTATGTATGACCTCGGATTGGGGGAAGACTTCAGAGTTAGTACTTTTATAGTACATGGTGTTTGGAATTTGCCACCCCCTACTTCGGCTGCCCTGCCCTGATGGATATTTTTCATCTCATCCCTTAAGAATGACAGATTTGGACTGATTTTGAGGATGAAATTGTTTGGACTCTTGAAGAGAAGGGGGTGTTCTCATTGCGCTCTGCTTACAATCTTGTTTGTAGCATTCCGAACCAGCAAGTAAGTTGGACTTCCTCTATTTGGTTCAAAGGGGGTATTAAAAAACACTCTGTCTGTGCTTGGATGTTCTTTCAAGGTAGACTCAAGACTAAGGAATTTCTTTTGCAAAGAAGTGTTGATTGTGATACATGTTGTGTTCTGTGTGACTGCACTTGTGAAACGTCTTTGCACCTTATGCTACATTGTCCATACGCACAAGCAATTTGGGGGGGTTCTCCTCTCTACATTGAATTTGGTCCCAGTCACTTGTTCTTCAGCTCAAGAGTTTTTAGATTCTATGGTCTCCCGTATTGATCAGCACGGGAATGATACTATTATTCTTGCAAAGCTTCTCTTTAATGCTTATGTCTGGCATGTGTGGGACGTAATGCAAGGATTTTTAGGAATGTTACTCTTCCATATGGTTCTGTCGTGCAGCGTATCATTCAGACAGTGACAACCAAGATATTATTCCTTGATCTTGTATTACCGAATGACATTCAATGTCATTGGAATGTTCCTGTGCATACTCCAGTTATGGTTGCAAATCTGGTTAAGGAAAGACCGCAAGGTTGGTGTCTTTCAATTACTACTTTGCCTTTGGTTTTTGTTGGTATCTTTTGGAGAGATACACATCAGCCTTGGAAGGGAAGAAGAGTGCAGTCACTGCATATTTATGAAGGTCTCTACCATCTGTTGCAGCTTGTTCCTCCAGATATTTCATCCATTACTCTTGAGACTGATACTTCTTTGCACATCCTTCTTCTTAGCTTTGCGGTTTCGGGCTCAGCGTCTCCATGCTGTGGTTAATAGTTTTGGGCCTGTTCAATTTGTGAATCTTCATCCCCAGACTGTGCGATTCAGTAAAATTATTAGCCGATTTCCTGGCCCTACATTGTTCAATGTGGATAATATTGATCTTTTGTATTACTCTGTTCGTGCACAGCTGTAAATATTTGTTTGGACTTCATGCCTTTAGTTTGAATAGTTCAGGTCTGTAATTCAGGGGTATGCCCCTTGGGATGGTCCCAATTTGTGTTTTATTTATTTTTGAGAAATTGAAGAACTTACTTACTCTTCAAAAACAAAAAAAAAAAAAACAACCCGGAAGCTACACTATCCTTATGCAGAGGCCATCTGGGGGGTGCTCCTCTCTAAATTGAATTTCGTCCGAATCAGTTGTTCTACTGCTCAAGAGCTTTTAGATTCTATGGTTTCTCGGATTGATCAGAATGGGAATGATACTTTAATTCTTGCAAAGATTATTTTTAATGCTTATGTGTGGCATGTGTGGGCTGAACGTAATGCAAGGATTTTCAAGAATGTTACTCTTCCTTATGGCTCTGTAGTGCAGCACATCATTCAGATAGTGACAACTAAGATATTGTACCTTGATCTTATATTACCGCATGACATTCAGTGTCATTGGAATGTTCCTGTGCATACACCAGTCATGGCTGCAAATCTGGTTAATGACAGACCATCTCGATGGCGGTTTTCAGTTACTACATTGCCTCTGAGTTTGGTTGGTATTTTGTGGAGAGATACTCATCATCCTTGGCGGGGACGAAGAGTGCAATCATTGCAGCTTTATGATGGTCTCTACCAACTGTTCCAGCTTGTTGCTCTAGATATTTCATCCATTACTATTGAGACTGATACTGCTTTGCAACGTATTCTTCTCAATCCTGCTAAATCAAATTGGAAATTGCGTTTTAAGGCACGGCGTCTTCATGCTGTGGTTACTAGTTTTGGGCATGTTCAATCTGTGCGTCCTCATCCTCAGACTGTGCGATTCAGAAAAATCATTAGCAGATTTCCTGGTCCTCCATTGTTAAATGTTGATAATATTGATCTTTTGTATCATTTTTCTAGTGCACAGCTGTAATTTTTTGGGTGGTTTTATGTCTTTCGTTAAATAGAGCTGTTCTGTAAAAAGAGGGGGATGCCCCTTGTGAAGTTTCTATAATCCATTTGATTATAGATTTCCAAGTTGTATTTTATTTTTGAGAAATTAAAGAACGAACCTACTCTTCAAAGAAAAAAAAAAAAACAGCCCTGAAGCCCACGTAATGCGTTCCTCACCCCATGAATCGCCTGAAACCCTTTTTAAAGCGAAAATTAACTTAGATTATCAAGAAATGCGTATTTCGGCATAGAATCGTTGTAAACGCATTTCGAAGCAAAAGACTCGACCATAATACCCTGATATGACCTAGAGTCATCCGGCAGGCTCTTTTATCCAAATACGGGGTATTGATTACACAAGATTAACGGGGCTAAATCCCACGAGATTAGTTCTTAAGCTCCAAGTTGCCTAAACCCTTTCGCTTGGGATTCCATGTGCCAACCCATTGCTATGGGTGGTTTGGGTACTAAATCAATTCATGGAACAGCGAAGGCAGCCCTCTTAAGCCAAGTTTCGAATGTGGTTAGTAACAAAAGCACTTGCTGGAACTTATGGGTAAATGCCAAGTATTTGCGTGGAGAGTCTTTTTGGGACGTTATGATTCCTAAAAATGCCTCTTGGGGTTGGAAGAGCATTTTGATGCTTAGACCAATTGCTATACCTCTCATAAAATTTCTAGTTGGCAATGGGCACCAAATCAAATTCTGGACCGACCCTTGGCTTAATAGACGGCGTCTGAAAGATTGTTATGAAGATAGAGCAGTATATGATCTAGGCATGGGGGCTGATATTAAAGTCCATCAATTTATTCAGACTGATGGGTGGAGGTTTCCTACTCCCACGTCCAATGCATTAATGGATATCTTCCAATCTATTCCAAATGAGATTGAGCCATGGCCCAACTTCAAAGATGAACTTGTTTGGACTCCAAAAGATCATGGAAATTTCACTTTAAAGTCTGCTTACAATCTAGTATGCAGGATCTGGGTCCAATCCCTCCAATGGCCTTCTATGATTTGGTTCAAAGGGTGTATTAAAAAACATTCTATTTGTGCTTGGATGCTACTAGGGGGAAGGCTTAAAACAAAAGATCTTTTTATTTTGTGTTGGGCCATCAGGCGACCGTCTTCTTTTCCTCCTTGGCTGCCTCGTCTTGTACGCCCATCTAGCATGGATGGAGGGGCGGCCTCCATTCAATCTGATCCGTCTCCATCACCACTAATGGATAATATTCGGTCTATGCTTTTATTATATACTGACGATCGGAATGCACAAATCTCCATCATCAAATCGGTCTTGAAGAGAAACCAGGAACATGCGATCCCTTTGGATCTTCCATGTTATTTAACCATTGAAGCCAAGGTGAGATTGGGTAAGGAAAAGATGTCTGCATCGTCAAATAGGGTTGCGCCCAATACAGCTGATGTGGAATCACGCAAAACGCAACTTGTGCAAGTAGAAACGGCAGATGGCAGCATACCTGATGCTGATTCACTCAATAGCAAAGTCTTGCAAGTAGAAGCGGCAGGTGGCAGAATTCTATCAGATGATGGAGTTGCTGTGATGGAGACTCCTGGTTCGGGAGAGAATAGACCAGATTTGTTTATTCCTAAAACTCTCCAATTGAAGGATGCTGCAGAAATTCCATCTAGGGCTGACACGTGGTCATCACTCTTTTCTCACCAAGTAGGCCGGGCAAGAGCCTTACAACGCCGCCACCAACCATCAAACGATCCTGATCATCACATTGAGTTTGATGAAGAAGACTCTTCAGCAGCTGTTCAGAACTGGGGAAAGTCACTGGTTGGCAATTTTGTTGGTAATACTCCATCCACTCCTGATATTAATTAAAATGTGTCTAGAAAAAGCATGGCGAATTAGGGATGTGGAAATAATTCCTATGGCAAAGGGTTTCTTCTTGTTTAAGTTTGCTGCATATGACATTGGGCAACGAATCCTTGATGAGGGACCTTGGTTTGTGTATGGTCACACATTAATCTTGAAAAGATGGGCTGGATATATCACAATGTATAGACAGAATCTTGAATCTATTCCAGTGTGGGTTCGACTACATAATTTGAATTTCTGTTTTCGATTAAATTCCGCTCTTAGTAAAATTGCTAGTGTTATTGGTAACCCAATATGCATGGACCATCCTACAGCTGCGGGAACTAGATATGCGTTTGCGAGAATACGTGTTGAAGTAGATGTTGATGCTGAATTTCCATGTGAGCTACGCATGAGATATAATGACAAAACAATAATTCAGAAAGTGGAATCTGCTTGGAGACCAAACCCTTGCAAAACATGCAGAACTTTTGACCATGGGGATAAATCTTGCCCACAAGCTTGCCAAACATAGTGTGGAAGCCTAAAAGGAAACAAGGAGAAGAATCGGGTGCTGGTCTCCACCAAGAGACTGAACATAATCAGGAGAATCCTCATGGAATTGAACTTCATATAAAAGGGAAGGAGGAGCAACGGAATACAGTAAAAGGAAAAAAGACTCCAGAAAAGGCCACATCTCCTGCAAAAGAATCCTCAATCAGCCCTAAGACATCATCAATTCAGCCAAGTTCAAATAGATTTCTTAGCCTTTCAAATTTGGATGGTGACTCAAATACTTTTGCAGAAGATATCTCTTCCACTACAGCTATGGTTTTGAGGGAAACTGATGCAACTCTGAATGCCATAGTCATTAAGGGCAATGCAACCATCTCCTCTCAAATGAAATCAGATGACCCGAAAACAAGCTTGTTTTCTATTCACCAATTAGATAAAAGCTTACTTTATAGAGTGCCAAATTCAAGTTCAAGTGCAAGACAAAAACATGGACATGCTGGGATCACCATTAAAGAGAAGGCTAATCCAAGGAATCGTTCTAGATGACGATCATCATGTGGAATGTGAGCAGTCTGAATAAACCCTAGATGCACGTCGCTGTTAGAAATAAACTCTATCTATATCATTTGTTTTGATTTCTATGGGGTATGCCCCATTGGGAGCGTCAAGTATCCATGTGGGGTTGTTTAGACCTCCCCTTCTGTAATTTATCATTTGAGAAAATGAAGAACTAACTTACTCCTTAAAAAAAAAAAAAAAAAAAAAGGTTTTCTCCTCCAGATAAATGTTGCTTGCGATTCTTGCTGTGTTCTCTGTAATTGCACTTGGGAAAAAGGTATTCATTTAATGATCCAGTGCCCTTATTCTCAAGAGGTGTGGAAAGCTCTCCTAGCAAAACTGAATTTGGAGCCGATACGCTGTACAAACCTATTGGAATTGCTGGCTTCAATCACTCCTCCATTGGACCAGCAAGCTAAGGGCCTTCAAACTCTTGGAAAGCTCGTTTGGCGTATTTGGGCCGAGAGGAATGGAAGGATCTTCAGAAGTAAAGAGCACTCAAGTAAGGTTGTGTTACAGCAGATTACTCACACTGTTTGCAGTAGAATTCTTTATCTTTATCATGTGAAATTGGTAATCATTGGAATGTTCCTCCAAGCAACTCCGATATCCATCCCAAGTTGCCTACTTTAATGAATCCTGGATGGAGAGTATCTATTTGTTCAATTGATACCCTTACAGTTGCAATTCTTTGGAGTGATGTTCATACACCAAAGGAATGTCATATTGAAAAAGAGTTTACTTCCTTTAAGGCAGTGTTTCAAATAATACAGCTTGGTCCAGATAATGTCACACATATCACTTTTGAGGCAGATTCAACACTCCATAAAGTTCTTCTCAATCCTCAAGTTTCTGATTGGAAGGTGCGCTTTAAAGTAACAAGATTACAAGCTTTTATTCAGAAATTTGAGCACATTCAGTACTTGATGCTTCATCCGTGATCAGCTCGGTTCAGTAAAGTGTTAAGCAGAAATTTAGCTACTTTCCACAATAATCAGAATGCACTTACATATTTGTGTAGGCAATGTATAGGAAATAATGAGTAATTTGGACCGTATTTATTTGTTGCTTTATTTTTCTCGTTCGTAATTAGAGGGGTATGCCCCTTTGGAGGCATCTTCCATATAAGAGACTTCCTTTTCTGTACAGTATTCTTTGAGAAATAGCAGAACTAACTAATTCTTCAAAAAAAAAGGTGATAAAAAAAATTACCGTATTTTTCAGAGCGCATCAGCCAACCGCGAGTTGCGTGAGACACGTTTTACAACCTAAATTTTTCCGAGAGCCGCCTAAATTTTCAAACAAGTTGCCCGAAGGACGGGATTCAGTCTTAAACAACCTTGACCCCACGCATTTCTTTCCTAGCCCCTAGAATCTCGTGAAACTTATTTTAAAGCAAAACATAGCTCATAATATCTTAAAACGCGTATTTCAGCCTAGAATCGTATGAAATGCATTTCATACCAAAAGTGGAGACAACGCCCCCCAGAAATGCGCTAGAATCATCCATGACGCGTTTTTATCAAA
Source organism: Persea americana (assembly GCA_029852735.1). Lineage (NCBI taxonomy): Eukaryota > Viridiplantae > Streptophyta > Magnoliopsida > Laurales > Lauraceae > Persea > Persea americana. The sequence continues at coordinate 26,082,119 of CM056817.1, forward strand.
ATATAGGCTATTGATTGCAAGATATACGGGTGTCATTCAACAACGGCACAAAACCCCACGAGATTAGTTCTCAAGTTCGAATTTGCCCGAATCCAGTCTTAAAGGAAAAAGAATTCCTCGGACTTCTTCCTTCAACCGTGGACTTCGTGAAATGCAGTTTGGAGCCAGTGTTTTCCTGGACTCACATCGAACGAAACCAATAGATTAGGAACTGCCCGAAGAACGTTTTTCAGACCCAAACAACCCCGATGCCCGTGCAATGCATTCCTTACCCTTGAATCGCCTGAAACCTTTTTTAAAGCGAAAAGTATCTCAAATTATCATGAAATGCATATTTCGGCATAGAATCATTGTAAACGTATTTCGAACAAAAGACTCGACCGTAATACCCTGATATGACCTAAAGTCGTCCGGCACGCGATTTTATTCAAATACGGGCTATTGATTGCACAAGATTCTTTTGTCGGTCAGAAACGTGGCAGAGTCCCAACATATTAGCTCTTCAGCCTAATTTTTCCAGAAACCCGTTTTAAACTAAAAGAAAACAAAGAATTTCAGAGCGCGTCTCCAATCTATGAATTGCGTGAAATGAGTTTTGCAGCCTATAGTTTAGCAGATCCGCCTATAAACACGAACGGACTCCACGAAACGCGGGCCTCGGTCCTAAACGACCTTGAAACCCCAGCAATGCATTCCTAGCCACAGAATCGCTCGAAACACATTTGTACGCAAAACGTGTCTCTAAATATCCTAAAATGTGTTTTTCGGCCTAAAATCACATCAAATGCATCATCGCAAACCAAGAGACCGAATAGGAACACCCTGAAACGCCCGAGAATCTTCCAACACGTGTTTTTATCCAAATATAGGCTATTGATGGCACGAGATACGCTTTCCATGCAGAATTGGGGCGGAATCCCACGAAATTAGTTCTTAAGCACTGATTTCCCTGAAATCCATTTTAAAGTAAAACACAATCACCGTCTTTTCCAAAGCACGTCCTTCAACCGCGAGTTTCGTGAGACGCGGTTTACAACCGACATTTTCCCATAGGCACCTTAGATTTCAAACAAACTGTTCGAAGGACGGGATTCAGTCGTAAAAAAGCTTGAATCCCACGCTTTTCTTTCCTAACCCTAGAATCCCGTGAAACTCATTTTAAAGCAAAACGCTGCTCGAATATCTTAAAATGCGTATTTCAACCTAGAACCGTATGGAAAGCATTTCAAAGGAAAACTGCTGACAATAGCCCCTGAAATGTCCTCGAATCATCCATGAAGCGTTTTTATCAAAATACAGGGCACAGATGCAAGAAATACGGGTTTCGTTCAGAAATGGCTCCGAACCCCATCTTAAAGGACACAGGATTCCAAGAACTTCCTAGAGCGCTTCCTTGAACCGTGGACTTCGTGAAATGCGGTTTGGAGCCAGTGCTTTCCTGGACCCACCTAGATCTTGGTTTCGTAATAAAACAGATTAGGAACTGCCCGAAGCACGTGTTTCAGAGCTAAACAACCCTGAAGCTACACTGTCCTTATGCAGAGGCCATCTGGGGGGTGCTCTCTAAATTGAATTTGGTCGTCCCAATCAGTTGTTCTACTGCTCAAGAGCTTTTAGATTCTATGGTTTCTCGGATTGATCAGAATGGGAATGATACTTTAATTCTTGCAAAGATTCCTTTTAATGCTTATGTGTGGCATGTGTGGGCTGAACGTAAGGCAAGGATTTTCAAGAATGTTACTCTTCCTTATGGCTATGTAGTGCAGCACATCATTCAGATAGTGACAACTAAGATATTGTACCTTGATCTTATATTACCGCATGACATTCAGTGTCATTGGAATGTTCCTGTGCATACACCAGTCATGGCTGCAAATCTGGTTAATGACAGACCATCTCGATGGCGGTTTTCAGTTACTACATTGCCTCTGAGTTTGGTTGGTATTTTGTGGAGAGATACTCATCATCCTTGGCGGGGACGAAGAGTGCAATCATTGCAGCTTTATGATGGTCTCTACCAACTGTTCCAGCTTGTTGCTCCAGATATTTCATCCATTACTATTGAGACTGATACTGCTTTGCAACGTATTCTTCTCAATCCTGCTAAATCAAATTGGAAATTGCGTTTTAAGGCACGGCGTCTTCATGCTGTGGTTACTAGTTTTGGGCATGTTCAATCTGTGCATCCTCATCCTCAGACTGTGCGATTCAGTAAAATCATTAGCAGATTTCCTGGTCCTCCATTGTTAAAGGTTGATAATATTGATCTTTTGTATCATTTTTTTTTATGCACAGCTGTAATTTTTTGGGTGGTTTTATGTCTTTCGTTAAATAGAGCTCTTCTGTAAAAAGAGGGGGATGCCCCTTGTGAAGTTTCTATAATCCATTTGATTATGGATTTCCAAGTTGTATTTTATTTTTGAGAAATTAAAGAACGAACCTACTCTTCAAAGAAAAAAAAAAAAACAGCCCTGAAGCCCACGTAATGCGTTCCTCACCCCATGAATCGCCTGAAACCCTTTTTAAAGCGAAAATTAACTTAGATTATCAAGAAATGCGTATTTCGGCATAGAATCGTTGTAAACGCATTTCGAAGCAAAAGACTCGACCATAATACCCTGATATGACCTAGAGTCATCCGGCAGGCTCTTTTATCCAAATACGGGGTATTGATTACACAAGATTAACGGGGCTGAATCCCACGAGATTAGTTCTTAAGCTCCAAGTTGCCTAAACCCTTTCGCTTGGGATTCCATGTGCCAACCCATTGCTATGGGTGGTTTGGGTACTAAATCAATTCATGGAACAGCGAAGGCAGCCCTCTTAAGCCAAGTTTCGAATGTGGTTAGTAACAAAAGCACTTGCTGGAACTTATGGGTAAATGCCAAGTATTTGCGTGGAGAGTCTTTTTGGGACGTTATGATTCCTAAAAATGCCTCTTGGGGTTGGAAGAGCATTTTGATGCTTAGACCAATTGCTATACCTCTCATAAAATTTCTAGTTGGCAATGGGCACCAAATCAAATTCTGGACCGACCCTTGGCTTAATAGACGGCGTCTGAAAGATTGTTATGAAGATAGAGCAGTATATGATCTAGGCATGGGGGCTGATATTAAAGTCCATCAATTTATTCAGACTGATGGGTGGAGGTTTCCTACTCCCACGTCCAATGCATTAATGGATATCTTCCAATCTATTCCAAATGAGATTGAGCCATGGCCCAACTTCAAAGATGAACTTGTTTGGACTCCAAAAGATCATGGAAATTTCACTTTAAAGTCTGCTTACAATCTAGTATGCAGGATCTGGGTCCAATCCCTCCAATGGCCTTCTATGATTTGGTTCAAAGGGTGTATTAAAAAACATTCTATTTGTGCTTGGATGCTACTAGGGGGAAGGCTTAAAACAAAAGATCTTTTTATTTTGTGTTGGGCCATCAGGCGACCGTCTTCTTTTCCTCCTTGGCTGCCTCGTCTTGTACGCCCATCTAGCATGGATGGAGGGGCGGCCTCCATTCAATCTGATCCGTCTCCATCACCACTAATGGATAATATTCGGTCTATGCTTTTATTATATACTGACGATCGGAATGCACAAATCTCCATCATCAAATCGGTCTTGAAGAGAAACCAGGAACATGCGATCCCTTTGGATCTTCCATGTTATTTAACCATTGAAGCCAAGGTGAGATTGGGTAAGGAAAAGATGTCTGCATCGTCAAATAGGGTTGCGCCCAATACAGCTGATGTGGAATCACGCAAAACGCAACTTGTGCAAGTAGAAACGGCAGATGGCAGCATACCTGATGCTGATTCACTCAATAGCAAAGTCTTGCAAGTAGAAGCGGCAGGTGGCAGAATTCTATCAGATGATGGAGTTGCTGTGATGGAGACTCCTGGTTCGGGAGAGAATAGATCAGATTTGTTTATTCCTAAAACTCTCCAATTGAAGGATGCTGCAGAAATTCCATCTAGGGCTGACACGTGGTCATCACTCTTTTCTCACCAAGTAGGTCGGGCAAGAGCCTTACAACGCCGCCACCAACCATCAAACGATCCTGATCATCACATTGAGTTTGATGAAGAAGACTCTTCAGCAGCTGTTCAGAACTGGGGAAAGTCACTTGTTGGCAATTTTGTTGGTAATACTCCATCCACTCCTGATATTTATTAAAATGTGTCTAGAAAAAGCATGGCGAATTAGGGATGTGGAAATAATTCCTATGGCAAAGGGTTTCTTCTTGTTTAAGTTTGCTGCATATGACATTGGGCAACGAATCCTTGATGAGGGACCTTGGTTTGTGTATGGTCACACATTAATCTTGAAAAGATGGGCTGGATATATCACAATGTATAGACAGAATCTTGAATCTATTCCAGTGTGGGTTCGACTACATAATTTGAATTTCTGTTTTCGATTAAATTCCGCTCTTAGTAAAATTGCTAGTGTTATTGGTAACCCAATATGCATGGACCATCCTACAGCTGCGGGAACTAGATATGCGTTTGCGAGAATACGTGTTGAAGTAGATGTTGATGCTGAATTTCCATGTGAGCTACGCATGAGATATAATGACAAAACAATAATTCAGAAAGTGGAATCTGCTTGGAGACCAAACCCTTGCAAAACATGCAGAACTTTTGACCATGGGGATAAATCTTGCCCACAAGCTTGCCAAACATAGTGTGGAAGCCTAAAAGGAAACAAGGAGAAGAATCGGGTGCTGGTCTCCACCAAGAGACTGAACATAATCAGGAGAATCCTCATGGAATTGAACTTCATATAAAAGGGAAGGAGGAGCAACGGAATACAGTAAAAGGAAAAAAGACTCCAGAAAAGGCCACATCTCCTGCAAAAGAATCCTCAATCAGCCCTAAGACATCATCAATTCAGCCAAGTTCAAATAGATTTCTTAGCCTTTCAAATTTGGATGGTGACTCAAATACTTTTGCAGAAGATATCTCTTCCACTACAGCTATGGTTTTGAGGGAAACTGATGCAACTCTGAATGCCATAGTCATTAAGGGCAATGCAACCATCTCCTCTCAAATGAAATCAGATGACCCGAAAAAAAGCTTGTTTTCTATTCACCAATTAGATAAAAGCTTACTTTATAGAGTGCCAAATTCAAGTTCAAGTGCAAGACAAAAACATGGACATGCTGGGATCACCATTAAAGAGAAGGCTAATCCAAGGAATCGTTCTAGATGACGATCATCATGTGGAATGTGAGCAGTCTGAATAAACCCTAGATGCACGTCGCTGTTAGAAATAAACTCTATCTATATCATTTGTTTTGATTTCTATGGGGTATGCCCCATTGGGAGCGTCAAGTATCCATGTGGGGTTGTTTAGACCTCCCCTTCTGTAATTTATCATTTGAGAAAATGAAGAACTAACTTACTCCTTAAAAAAAAAGAAAAAAAGGTTTTCTCCTCCAGATAAATGTTGCTTGCGATTCTTGCTGTGTTCTCTGTAATTGCACTTGGGAAAAAGGTATTCATTTAATGATCCAGTGCCCTTATTCTCAAGAGGTGTGGAAAGCTCTCCTAGCAAAACTGAATTTGGAGCCGATACGCTCTACAAACCTATTGGAATTGCTGGCTTCAATCACTCCTCCATTGGACCAGCAAGCTAAGGGCCTTCAAACTCTTGGAAAGCTCGTTTGGCGTATTTGGGCTGAGAGGAATGGAAGGATCTTCAGAAGTAAAGAGCACTCAAGTAAGGTTGTGTTACAGCAGATTACTCACACTGTTTGCAGTAGAATTCTTTATCTTGACATAGCTTTATCATGTGAAATTGGTAATCATTGGAATGTTCCTCCAAGCAACTCCGATATCCATCCCAAGTTGCCTACTTTAATGAATCCTGGATGGAGAGTATCTATTTGTTCAATTGATACCCTTACAGTTGCAATTCTTTGGAGTGATGTTCATACACCAAAGGAATGTCATATTGAAAAAGAGTTTACTTCCTTTAAGGCAGTGTTTCAAATAATGCAGCTTGGTCCGGATAATGTCACACATATCACTTTTGAGGCAGATTCAACACTCCATAAAGTTCTTCTCAATCCTCAAGTTTCTGATTGGAAGGTGCGCTTTAAAGTAACAAGATTACAAGCTTTTATTCAGAAATTTGAGCACATTCAGTACTTGATGCTTCATCCGTGATCAGCTCGGTTCAGTAAAGTGTTAAGCAGAAATTTAGCTACTTTCCACAATAATCAGAATGCACTTACATATTTGTGTAGGCAATGTATAGGAAATAATGAGTAATTTGGACCGTATTTATTTGTTGCTTTATTTTTCACGTTCGTAATTAGAGGGGTATGCCCCTTTGGAAGCATCTTCCATATAAGAGACTTCCTTTTCTGTACAGTATTCTTTGAGAAATAGCAGAACTAACTAATTCTTCAAAAAAAAAAGGTGATAAAAAAAATTACCGTATTTTTCAGAGCGCATCAGCCAACCGCGAGTTGCGTGAGACACGTTTTACAACCTAAATTTTTCCGAGAGCCGCCTAAATTTTCAAACAAGTTGCCCGAAGGACGGGATTCAGTCTTAAACAACCTTGACCCCACGCATTTCTTTCCTAGCCCCTAGAATCTCGTGAAACTTAATTTTAAAGCAAAACATAGCTCATAATATCTTAAAACGCATATTTCAGCCTAGAATCGTATGAAATGCATTTCATACCAAAAGTGGAGACAACGCCCCCCAGAAAAGCGCTAGAATCATCCATGACGCGTTTTTATCAAAATATAGGCTATTGATTGCAAGATATACGGGTGTCATTCAACAACGGCACAAAACCCCACGAGATTAGTTCTCAAGTTCGAATTTGCCCGAATCCAGTCTTAAAGGAAAAAGAATTCCTCGGACTTCTTCCTTCAACCGTGGACTTCGTGAAATGCAGTTTGGAGCCAGTGTTTTCCTGGACTCACATCGAACGAAACCAATAGATTAGGAACTGCCCGAAGAACGTTTTTCAGACCCAAACAACCCCGATGCCCGTGCAATGCATTCCTTACCCTTGAATCGCCTGAAACCTTTTTTAAAGCGAAAAGTATCTCAAATTATCATGAAATGCATATTTCGGCATAGAATCGTTGTAAACGTATTTCGAACAAAAGACTCGACCGTAATACCCTGATATGACCTAAAGTCGTCCGGCACGCGATTTTATTCAAATACGGGCTATTGATTGTACAAGATTCTTTTGTTGGTCAGAAACGTGGCAGAGTCCCAACATATTAGCTCTTCAGCCTAATTTTTCCAGAAACCCGTTTTAAACTAAAAGAAAACAAAGAATTTCAGAGCGCGTCTCCAATCTATGAATTGCGTGAAATGAGTTTTGCAGCCTATAGTTTAGCAGATCCGCCTATAAACACGAACGGACTCCACGAAACACGGGCCTCGGTCCTAAACGACCTTGAAACCCCAGCAATGCATTCCTAGCCACAGAATCGCTCGAAACACATTTGTACGCAAAACGTGTCTCTAAATATCCTAAAATGTGTTTTTCGGCCTAAAATCACATCAAATGCATCATCGCAAACCAAGAGACCGAATAGGAACACCCTGAAACGCCCGAGAATCTTCCAACACGTGTTTTTATCCAAATATAGGCTATTGATGGCACGAGATACGCTTTCCATGCAGAATTGGGGCGGAATCCCACGAAATTAGTTCTTAAGCACTGATTTCCCTGAAATCCATTTTAAAGTAAAACACAATCACCGTCTTTTCCAAAGCACGTCCTTCAACCGCGAGTTTCATGAGACGCGGTTTACAACCGACATTTTCCCATAGGCACCTTAGATTTCAAACAAACTGTTCGAAGGACGGGATTCAGTCGTAAAAAAGCTTGAATCCCACGCTTTTCTTTCCTAACCCTAGAATCCCGTGAAACTCATTTTAAAGCAAAACGCTGCTCGAATATCTTAAAATGCGTATTTCAACCTAGAACCGTATGGAAAGCATTTCAAAGGAAAACTGCTGACAATAGCCCCTGAAATGTCCTCGAATCATCCATGAAGCGTTTTTATCAAAATACAGGGCACAGATGCAAGAAATACGGGTTTCGTTCAGAAATGGCTCCGAACCCCATCTTAAAGGACACAGGATTCCAAGAACTTCCTAGAGCGCTTCCTTGAACCGTGGACTTCGTGAAATGCGGTTTGGAGCCAGTGCTTTCCTAGACCCACCTAGATCTTGGTTTCGTAATAAAACAGATTAGGAACTGCCCGAAGCACTTGTTTCAGAGCTAAACAACCCTGAAGCTACACTGTCCTTATGCAGAGGCCATCTGGGGGGTGCTCTCTAAATTGAATTTGGTCGTCCCAATCAGTTGTTCTACTGCTCAAGAGCTTTTAGATTCTATGGTTTCTCGGATTGATCAGAATGGGAATGATACTTTAATTCTTGCAAAGATTCCTTTTAATGCTTATGTGTGGCATGTGTGGGCTGAACGTAAGGCAAGGATTTTCAAGAATGTTACTCTTCCTTATGGCTATGTAGTGCAGCACATCATTCAGATAGTGACAACTAAGATATTGTACCTTGATCTTATATTACCGCATGACATTCAGTGTCATTGGAATGTTCCTGTGCATACACCAGTCATGGCTGCAAATCTGGTTAATGACAGACCATCTCGATGGCGGTTTTCAGTTACTACATTGCCTCTGAGTTTGGTTGGTATTTTGTGGAGAGATACTCATCATCCTTGGCGGGGACGAAGAGTGCAATCATTGCAGCTTTATGATGGTCTCTACCAACTGTTCCAGCTTGTTGCTCCAGATATTTCATCCATTACTATTGAGACTGATACTGCTTTGCAACGTATTCTTCTCAATCCTGCTAAATCAAATTGGAAATTGCGTTTTAAGGCACGGCGTCTTCATGCTGTGGTTACTAGTTTTGGGCATGTTCAATCTGTGCATCCTCATCCTCAGACTGTGCGATTCAGTAAAATCATTAGCAGATTTCCTGGTCCTCCATTGTTAAAGGTTGATAATATTGATCTTTTGTATCATTTTTTTTTATGCACAGCTGTAATTTTTTGGGTGGTTTTATGTCTTTCGTTAAATAGAGCTCTTCTGTAAAAAGAGGGGGATGCCCCTTGTGAAGTTTCTATAATCCATTTGATTATAGATTTCCAAGTTGTATTTTATTTTTGAGAAATTAAAGAACGAACTTACTCTTCAAAAAAAAAAAAAAAAGCACTGAAGCCCACGTAATGCGTTCCTCACCCTATGAATCGCCTGAAACCCTTTTTAAAGCGAAAATTAACTTAGATTATCAAGAAATGCGTATTTCGGCATAGAATCGTTGTAAACGCAGTTCGAAGCAAAAGACTCGACCATAATACCCTGATATGACCTAGAGTCATCCGGCATGCTCTTTTATCCAAATACGGGGTATTGATTACACAAGATTAACGGGGCTGAATCCCACGAGATTAGTTCTTAAGCTCCAAGTTGCCTAAACCCTTTCGCTTGGGATTCCATGTGCCAACCCATTGCTATGGGTGGTTTGGGTACTAAATCAATTCATGGAACAGCGAAGGCAGCCCTCTTAAGCCAAGTTTCGAATGTGGTTGGTTAGTAACAAAAGCACTTGCTGGAACTTATGGGTAAATGCCAAGTATTTGCGTGGAGAGTCTTTTTGGGACGTTATGATTCCTAAAAATGCCTCTTGGGGTTGGAAGAGCATTTTGATGCTTAGACCAATTGCTATACCTCTCATAAAATTTCTAGTTGGCAATGGGCACCAAATCAAATTCTGGACCGACCCTTGGCTTAATAGAGGGCGTCTGAAAGATTGTTATGAAGATAGAGCAGTATATGATCTAGGCATGGGGGTGGATATTAAAGTCCATCAATTTATTCAGACTGATGGGTGGAGGTTTCCTACTCCCACGTCCAATGCATTAATGGATATCTTCCAATCTATTCCCAATGAGATTGAGCCATGGCCCAACTTCAAAGATGAACTTGTTTGGACTCCAAAAGATCATGGAAATGGTGTATTGAGCCATGCTTACAATCTAGTATGCAGGAATTGGGACCAATCCCTCCAATGGCCTTCTATGATTTGGTTCAAATGGTGTATTAAAAGACATTCTATTTGTGCTTGGATGCTACTAGGGGGAAGGCTTAAAACAAAAGATCTTTTTATTTTGTGTTGGGCGATCAGGCGACCGTCTTCTTTTCCTCCTTGGCTGCCTCGTCTTGTACGCCCATCAAGCATGGATGGAGGGGCGGCCTCCATTCAATCTGATCCGTCTCCATCGTCACTAATGGATAATATTCGGTCTATGCTTTTATATACTGACGATCGGAATGCACAAATCTCCATCATCAAATCGGTCTTGAAGAGAAACCAGGAACATGCGATCCCTTTGGATCTTCCACGTTATCTAACCATTGAGGCCAAGGTGAGATTGGGTAAGGAAAAGATGTCTGCATCGTCAAATAGGGTTGCGCCCAATACAACTGATGAGGAATCACGCAAAACGCAACTTGTGCAAGTAGAAACGGCAGATGGCAGCATACCTGATGCTGATTCACTCAATAGCAAAGTCTTGCAAGTAGAAGCGGCAGGTGGCAGAATTCTATCAGATGATGGAGTTGCTGTGATGGAAACTCCTGGTTCGGGAGAGAATAGATCAGATTTGTTTATTCCTAAAACTCTCCAATTGAAGGATGCTGCAGAAATTCCATCTAGGGCTGACACGTGGTCATCACTCTTTTCTCACCAAGTAGGCCGGGCAAGAGCCTTACAACTCCGCCACCAACCACCAAACGATCCTGATCATCACATTGAGTTTGATGAAGAAGACTCTTCAGCAGCTGTTCAGAACTGGGGAAAGTCACTCGTTGGCAATTTTGTTGGTAATACTCCATCCACTCCTGATATTAATTAAAATGTGTCTAGAAAAAGCACGGCGAATTAGGGATGTGGAAATAATTCCTATGGCAAAGGGTTTCTTCTTGTTTATGTTTGCTGCATATGACATTGGGCAACGAATCCTTGATGAGGGACCTTGGTTTGTGTATGGTCACACATTAATCTTGAAAAGATGGGCTGGATATATCACAATGTATAGACAGAATCTTGAATCTATTCCAATGTGGGTTCGACTACCTAATTTGAATTTCTGTTTTTGATTAAATTCTGCTCTTAGTAAAATTGCTAGTGTTATTGGTAACCCAATATGCATGGACCATCCTACAGCTGCGGGAACTAGATATGCGTTTGCGAGAATATGTGTTGAAGTAGATGTTGATGCTGAATTTCCATGTGAGCTACGCATGAGATATAATGACAAAACAATAATTCAGAAAGTGGAATACGCTTGGAGACCAAACCCTTGCAAAACATGCAGAACGTTTGACCATGGGGATAAATCTTGCCCACAAGCTTGCCAAACATAGTGTGGAAGCCTAAAAGGAAACAAGGAGAAGAATCAGGTGCTGATCTCCACCAAGAGACTGAACATAATCAGGAGAATCCTCATGGAATTGAACTTCATATAAAAGGGAAGGAGGAGCAATGGAATACAGTAAAAGGAAAAAAGACTTCAGAAAAGGCCACATCTCCTGCAAAAGAATCCTCAATCAGCCCTAAGACATCATCAATTCAGCCAAGTTCAAATAGATTTCTTTGCCTTTCAAATTTGGACGGTGACTCAAATACTTTTGCAGAAGATATCTCTTCCACTACAGCTATGGTTTTGAGGGAAACTGATGCAACTCTGAATGCCATAGTTATTAAGGGCAATGCAATCATCTCCTCTCAAATGAAATCAGATGACCCGAAAAAAAGCATGTTTTCTATTCACCAACTAGATAAAAGCTTACTTTATAGAGTGCCAAATTCAAGTTCAAGTGCAAGACAAAAACAAGGACATGCTGGGATCACCATTAAAGAGAAGGCTAATCCAAGGAATCGTTCTACATGACGATCATCATATGGAATGTGAGCAATCTGAATAAACCCTAGATGCACGTCGCTGTTAGAAATAAAGTCTATCTATATCATTTGTTTTGATTTCTACGGGGTATGCCCCATTGCGAGCGTCAAGTATCCATGTGGGGTTGTTTAGACCTCCGCTTCTGTAATTTATTATTTGAGAAAATGAAGAACTAACTTACTCCTTAAAAAAAAAAAAAAAGGTTTTCTCCTCCAGATAAATGTTTCTTGCGATTCTTGCTGTGTTCTCTGTAATTGCACTTGGGAAAAAGGTATTCATTTAATGATCCAGTGTCCTTATTCTCAAGAGGTGCGGAAAGCTCTCCTAGCAAAACTGAATTTGGAGCCGATACGCTGTACAAATCTATTGGAATTGCTGGCTTCAATCACTCCTCCATTGGACCAGCAAGCTAACGGCCTTCAAACTCTTGGAAAGCTCGTTTGGCATATTTGGGCTGAGAGGAATGGAAGGATCTTCAGAAGTAAAGAGCACTCAAGTAAGGTTGTGTTACAGCAGATTACTCACACTGTTTGCAGTAGAATTCTTTATCTTGACATAGCTTTATCATGTGAAATTGGTAATCATTGGAATGTTCCTCCAAGCAACTCCGATATCCATCCCAAGTTGCCTACTTTAATGAATCCGGGATGGAGAGTATCTATTTGTTCAATTGATACCCTTATAGTCGCAATTCTTTGGAGTGATGTTCATACACCAAAGGAATGTCATATTGAAAAAGAGTTTACTTCCTTTAAGGCAGTGTTTCAAATAATGCAGCTTGGTCCGGATAATGTCACACATATCACTTTTGAGGCAGATTCAACACTCCATAAAGTTCTTCTCAATCCTCAAGTTTCTGATTGGAAGGTGCGCTTTAAAGTAACAAGATTACAAGCTTTTATTCAGAAATTTGAGCACATTCAGTACTTGATGCTTCATCCGTGATCAGCTCGGTTCAGTAAAGTGTTGGCAGAAATTTAGCTACTTTCCACAATAATCAGAATGCACTTACATATTTGTGTAGGCAATGTATAGGAAATAATGAGTAATTTGGACCGTATTTATTTGTTGCTTTATTTTTCTCGTTCGTAATTAGAGGGGTATGCCCCTTTGGAAGCATCTTCCGTATAAGAGACTTCCTTTTCTGTACAGTATTCTTTGAGAAATAGAAGAACTAACTAATTCTTCAAAAAAAAGGGTGATAAAAAAAATTACCGTATTTTTCAGAGCGCATCATCCAACCGCGAGTTGCGTGAGACACGTTTTACAACCTACATTTTTCCGAGAGCCGCCTAAATTTTCAAACAAGCTGGCCGAAGGACGGGATTCAGTCTTAAAAAACCTTGACCCCACGCATTTCTTTCCTAGCCCCTAGAATCTCGTGAAACTTATTTTAAAGCAAAACATGGCTCATAATATCTTAAAATGCGTATTTCAGTCTAGAGTCGTATGAAATGCATTTCATACCAAAAGTGGAGACAACGCCCCCCAGAAATGCGCTAGAATCATCCATGACGCGTTTTCTCTTTCTCTTCTTCATCTTGGTCGGCGGTCATCATGGATGGAGGATCAGCCTCCATTCTTTCTGATCGTCCTCCCAACTCTTCGTCTCAAATTTCAATCACGGAACAGATTCGTGTGCTGTTTTCATATGCAGAAGATCGCAGTGCAAAAGTCTCCATCTTGAAGTCGATCTTGAGGAAGCAGCAGGAAGGCTTCATCCCGTCTGAGATTCCTCGGGATCTGATTCTTGAGGCTAAGATTCGTATCGGCGATGATAAAAAAGCTTCTGCAAATCGTGCTGCGGCCATTCTTTCTCTTAAGTGCTCTCCTTCTAATGAAGAACGGAGGCAGCAAATCTTACAAGTGGAGAACAACATCGGCCGACTGGTTTCTGATGATGAGTTGGCTGCTGTTTTGGTTTCTCCCAGAACCAGCGATGATGATGGAACGGATTCAGATTTGAGCTTCCCCACTTCTTCATCAGATCCGCCTATAGTGCAAGCCCTGAAAACTATGCATAGTCATGTAACTGATGGAGCAGACCCTTCTTCTGGAGCAGACCCATCTTCTGTGTCAGATCTGAACGTCCATCTTAGCCCATCTTCCTCGTCAGATCCAACTATCGTGCATGTTCTGAAACATCTGCAGGGTCCTGTACATGCTGTTGCTGACCCATCTTCTCCTTTAGATCTACCTGCTTCTTCAGATATGAACACTGCTGTGGACCCATCTTCTTCTTTAGATCTACCTGCTTCTTCAGATATGAACGCTGCTGTGGACCCATCTTCAGATCTGCATGCTGTGCAAGTTACTACGGTTTCTGATTCAGATCTGAAAGTTCATATCAGCCCATCTTCCTCGTCAGATCTGCATAAAGTGCACGCTCTGAAAAATCTGCAGGATCCTGTACATGGTGTTGCCGACCCATCTTCTTCTTCAGAATCTTGGTCGTCTTTGTTCCAAACTCAGACTGCTCGTTCGAGGGACTTGCATCGTCACTCATCTCCTTCCACGGACCCTGATCATCACATAGTATTTGATGAAGATGACGCTTCTGCAGCAGTTCAAAACTGGGGAAATTCTCTTGTTGGATATTTTATTGGCAACGGGCCCTCCCTTAATGAAATCAAGTCTTGCCTTTCAAGGGCGTGGAAGGTGAAAGACCTGGAAGTCATTCCCATGGCAGATGGGTTTATGTTGTTCAAGTTCCATTCTTATGATTCTGGCCAACGGATTCTGGATGAAGGACCTTGGTTCGTTTATGGGAGGCCATTGATCCTGAGACGGTGGGCTGCGGATATCTCCATGTGCCGTGACAATCTTCAGTCTATACCTGTCTGGGTTCGTCTTCCAAACTTGAATTTTTGCTTCAGAACTACTTCTGCTCTTAGTAAAATAGCCACTGTTCTTGGCAATCCTCTTTGCATGGACCATGCAACAGCAGCTGGGTCTCGTTATGCTTTTGCTAGGGTATGTGTGGAGGTTGGAACTGATGCGGAGTTCCCAAGTGAGTTGCGCATGAAGTATAAGGAGAAGACTATCATTCAAAAGGTCGAATATGCTTGGCGTCCTCATCCATGTAAAAACTTGCAGAACTTTCACTCATGGTGATAACTCTTGCCCTTTTAAGCTTGCCAAGCATACACCAAAGCAGGTTTGGGTTCCAAAGAAAACCTCTTCTGTAGGTTTACCTGCACCTGCTGTTGCTGCTGGAGGGGTTCACTTGCACACGTTGTTGACGGGTCTTGCATTCAGCAGGAGACGGAGTACAGTGAGGCTCAACAAGAGGAGTTACAGGGTGCTTTTATTAAGGATGACTGGAACGTTGTTACAGGGAAGCATGGTGCTGCTGTCCCATCTCAGACTCTTCCCATCCGTCCTACTCCCTTGATTGCTGTGGAACCAAATCGTTTTCTTAGTCTCTCCAACCTTGATGGGGACTCCTCAGTTGGAGACGAGGAACTTGCTGCCACTACTGCTTTTGTTCTTCACCATGCTGGTTCAGGCAATGGTTTGAGTGATACAGGTCAAGCTTCTGGCCGAGTTTCTGCTCGTAAACAAGTTGCCATTTCATCTCGTCCATCTGGTACTAAAGGCATGCCTAAGCAGGGTACTGTACAGAAACAAAAACAAGGCTTGGGTGGCGGTAGTATTAAGGAGAGAGCACTCCTTAAACCTGGTTCTAAATGACTTTACTTATTTGGAATGTGCGGGGTCTTCACAGACCTTCGATGCAAGCTGCTATACGGTATCAAATCCGTCATCTAAAGCTTACTATGATTATCATGTTGGAATCAAAGGTAAAGCATAGTTCCTATACTTTTATTGTTAACTCAGTGGTTCCTCATGGGTGGAAAGAAAGTTCTAATATTGCTACTGGATCGTCTGCTAGAATATGGGTAATGTGGGATCCCCGCCTGCTTCATGTGGCTGTTAAGGCTAGTACTACTCAGTGTATGCATTGTGAAGTCATGTATGGAAATGAGCACTTCTTTTTTACTGCCTGCTATGGCTTTAATGATTATATGCGTCGGCGTGATTTATGGCAAACTATCCGGGGCCTGTCTTCTAGTTGTGGGCTGCCATGGATTGTTGCGGGGGATTTTAACACCGTTAGATGGAATCATGAGAAAATTGGAGGTGTAGCTCCAAGAGCTCGGGGTCTCATTGATTTCAATGATTGTATTCATGATGCTGGTTTGTTTGATCTGAACTTAACAGGGCCCCTGTACACCTGGTCTAACTCTAGCATTGGTGCTTCTAGGATTGAATGTAAATTGGATCGAGTGCTAATTAATGCAGGATTTCTTCATTCTTCTCCCTTTAAGGGTGAGATTCTTATGCCGGGCCTCTCTGATCATTCCCCTATCCTGCTTTCTTTGCATGTCAAACCCCACATCAAAGCTCCGTTCAGATATTATAACTTCTGGGCAAAAATGCCGGGTTTCTTTCAAACGGTTAAAAATGCATGGGATACTGATGTCTCTGGCACTCCACTATTTATTGTGGTTCGGAAGCCTTCAATCCTGAAACGGCGACTTATTGAATGGAAGAAATCACAGGGGGATATTCCTATGAAACTTTCTGCAGCCTATCTACAGTTAGAAACTTTGCAATTGCTTTTAGCAAGTGATCTGCAGGATTTGCATATTCAAGAGCAGGAACGTATGGCCCGCTTTGAGCTGGATCAGTTGTTAAGGGCTGAGGAGAGCATGTACAAACAGAGAGCTCGTGACTTGGCTGTCAACTTGGGGGATAGTAATACCAAGTACTTTTATCGTCTGATGAAAAAGAGGCAATCTCATGCTGCTATTTCTCAAATCACTGATGCGGATGACACTATTTACACTGACTCGTCAGGTATTGCTGCAGTGTTTGTTTCTCATTTTCAGCGCATTCTTGGTCCAGATATTCAAAATCAGTCTCCTGATTTGTCCCATATTACTCCTCATGGGGTTCTCACTGATGGGGATGCATTGGCTCTTATGCGTCCGGTTACCGTTACTGAAATTGAGGATGTGGTTAAATCGGCTAATCCTCATAAGGCACCTGGTCCTGATGGCTTTAATGCTCATTTTTTCAAGGTGTGCTGGCCTATCATAGGTAAGGATGTGTGTGCTAGTATTATGGATTTTTTCACTCATGGTTCTATGTTAAAGCAACTCAAAAATACTTTTATAGTGTTAGTGCCTAAATATGAAAGTGCAAGCACTCCGGACAGGTATCGTCCTATTGCTTTAACAAATGAGTTGTATAAAATTATCAGTCGGATTCTGGTCAAACGACTTAAGCCATTCATTTCTAAGCTTGTGGGTCCCATGCAGTCTGCTTTTGTTCCTGGTAGAAGTATTGCAGATAATATTCTTCTTGCTCAGGATTTGCTTTATAATTTTCATCTGGACAAAGGGTGTCCAAGAATGTGCATTAAGCTTGATCTTGCCAGAGCCTATGATAGTGTTCGTTGGGATTTTCTGGAGGCTGCCCTTCGACGTCTTCGGTTTCCTGAGATGATTATTAAGTTGCTTATGGAATGTGTTTCAGGAGCAAAGTTCTCAGTGTTGGTAAATGGCGCTGCGGAGGGTTTTTTCAAGGGTACTCGTGGTCTTCGACAGGGATGCCCTTTATCTCCATATCTATTTGCTATGGTTATGGAGTTTTTCTCTGTTATGATGCATCAATATGCTTCGACTCATATGATTCCATCTCCTTTTGTGAAAAAGGATGTTATTATATCTCATTTGATGTTTGCTGATGATCTGATTGTCTTTAGTAAAGCTACCATGGGAGCAGCAGCTACTCTTAAGCACTTTCTTCAGCACTTTAGGGATTTTACAAGGCTTGGGGTAAATTGGCTGAAGAGTGTTATTTTTTATGCCAATTGTCCTGAGGAAGATCAGACTGCTATTTATTCTATTCTGAATATTCAAAGGGGCAGTCTTCCTATCAGATATCTGGGGGTCCCTCTCTCCTCAAGGAGACTAAATTTTAATGATTGTCAGCCTCTTTTAGCCAAGGTGCAGCAGCGGTTATCTGGTTGGAAAGCTAAGGTGATCTCTTATGCTAGCAGGTTGGAGTTGATTAAGTCTACTCTCTCTTCCTTTCATTTATTTTGGGCGACTGTCTTTCTTCTCCCTCAATCTGTTTTACATGCTTTAGACCGTCAAATCCGAGATTTTTTCTGGAATAGCTGGTCCTCTTCCTATCTTCATCCTATCGCTTGGAATACTATTTGTCAGCCGGCTGCTATGGGAGGGCTCGGTGTTCGATCTATTGAGGGGGTTGCGAAGGCAGCACTGCTTCGTCAGGTATGGAATGTTATTCTTAACCGGACCACTTGTTGGAACATTTGGGTCAATGTTCGTTATTTGAGGGGTGAGTCTTTCTGGGATGTTGCTTGTCTAAAATCTGCTTCTTGGGGTTGGAAAGGGATTTTGGCCCTTCGACCTTTGGCTTTACCCCATATAAAGTTCTTAATTGGGAATGGGCACACAACACACTTTTGGACTGATCCATGGTTGCCAGGGGGACGTCTGAGGGACTGTTTTGGGTCTCGAGCTATGTATGATCTAGGTTTGGGGACAGACTTACGAGTTAGTCCTTTTCTAGTACATGGTGCTTGGGACTTGCCACCCCCCACTTCTAATGCCCTGATGGATATTTTTCATCTCATCCCTAGTGCCTGTCAGCCATGGCCTGATTTTAATGATGAAATTGTTTGGACTCTTGAAGAGGAGGGGTGTTTCTCTTTGAAGTCTGCTTACAACCTTGTGTGCAGCATTCCAACCCAGCAGTTAAGTTGGACTTCAGCTATTTGGTTTCAAGGGGCTATTAAAAAACACTCTATCTGTGCTTGGATGTTCTTTCGTGGTAGGCTCAAGACTAAGGACTTCCTATTGCAACGAAATGTTGAGTGTGATACTTGTTGTGTTCTGTGTGATTGTACTTGGGAGACGTCTCTGCACCTCATGCGTCATTGTCCTTATGCACAATCAATTTGGGGGGTACTCCTCTCTAAATTGCATTTGGTCCCAATCAGTTGTTCTAATGCTCAAGAGATTTTAGATTCTCTGGTTTCTCGGCTTGATCAGCATAGGAACGATGTTTTAATTCTTGCCAAGCTTCTTTTTAATGCTTATGTATGGCATGTGTGGGCTGAACGTAATGCACGAATTTTCACGAATGTTATTCTTCCATATGGTTCTATAGTGCAACGAATCATTCAGGTGGTGACAACCAAGATCTTATACCTTAATCTTATATTACCAAGTGACATTCAATGTCATTGGAATGTTCCTGTGCATACCCCACTTATGGCTGCAAATCTGGTTCATGAAAGACCGTCTGGATGGCGGTTTTCAATTCTTACATTGCCTCTGAGTTTGGTTGGTATTTTATGGAGAGATACTAATCACCCTTGGAGGGGACGCCGAGTGCACTCACTGCATCTTTATGATGCTCTTTACCCACAGTTGCAAATTGTTCCTCCAGATATTTCCTCCCTTACTATTGAGACTGATACCTCTTTGCAACGTCTTCTTCTCAATCCTGCTACCTCAGAATGGCCATTGCGTTTTCAGGCACGACGTCTTCATGCTGTGGTTACTAGTTTTGGGCTCGTTCATTTTGTGCATCCTCATCCTCAGACTGTTCGCTTCAGTAAAATCATTAGTAGATTTCCTGGTCCTCCATTGCTAAATGTTGATAATATTGATCTTCTGTATCACTCTTTTACTATGCAGCTGTAATTATTTGGTTGGGTTTATGTCTTTCTTTAAATAGCGCTGTTATGTAACATACGGGGTATGCCCCTTGGGAAGTTTCTATAATAATCACTTTGATTATAGATTTCCATTTTGTATTTTATTGAGAAATTGAAGAACTAACTTACTCTTCAAAAAAAAAAAAAATACGGGTGTCATTCAACAACGGCACAAAACCCCACTAGATTAGTTCTCAAGTTCGAATTTGCCCAAATCCAGTCTTAAAGGAAAAAGAATTCCTCGGACTTCTTCCTTCAACCGTGGACTTCGTGAAATGCAGTTTGGAGCCAGTGTTTTCCTGGACTCACATCGAACGAAACCAATAGATTAGGAACTGCCCGAAGAACGTTTTTCAGACCCAAACAACCCCGAAGCCCGTGCAATGCATTCCTTACCCTTGAATCGCCTGAAACCTTTTTTAAAGCGAAAAGTATCTCAAATTATCATGAAATGCATATTTCGGCATAGAATCGTTGTAAACGCATTTCGAACAAAAGACTCGACCGTAATACCCTGATATGACCTAAAGTCGTCCGGCACGCGATTTTATTCAAATACGGGCTATTGATTGCACAAGATTCTTTTGTCGGTCAGAAACGTGGCAGAGTCCCAACATATTAGCTCTTCAGCCTAATGTTTCCAGAAACCCGTTTTAAACTAAAAGAAAACAAAGAATTTCAGAGCGCGTCTCCAATCTATGAATTGCGTGAAATGAGTTTTGCAGCCTATAGTTTAGCAGATCCGCCTATAAACACGAACGGACTCCACGAAACGCGGGCCTCGGTCCTAAACGACCTTGAAACCCCGGCAATGCATTCCTAGCCACAGAATCACTCGAAACACATTTGTACGCAAAACGTGTCTCTAAATATCCTAAAATGTGTTTTTCGGCCTAAAATCACATCAAATGCATCATCGCAAACCAAGAGACCGAATAGGAACACCCTGAAACGCCCGAGAATCTTCCAACACGTGTTTTTATCCAAATATAGGCTATTGATGGCACGAGATACGCTTTCCATGCGGAATTGGGGCGGAATCCCACGAAATTAGTTCTTAAGCACTGATTTCCCTGAAATCCGTTTTAAAGTAAAAACACAATCACCGTCTTTTCCAAAGCACGTCCTTCAACCGCGAGCTTCGTGAGACACGGTTTACTACCAACATTTTCCCATAGGCACCTTAGATGTCAAACAAACTGTTCGAAGGACGGGATTCAGTCGTAAAAAAGCTTGAATCCCACGCTTTTCTTTCCTAACCCTAGAATCCCGTGAAACTCATATTAAAGCAAAACGCTGCTCGAATATCTTAAAATGCGTATTTCAACCTAGAACCGTATGGAAAGCATTTCGAAGGAAAACTGCTGAAAATAGCCCCTGAAATGTCCTCGAATCATCCATGAAGCGTTTTTATCAAAATACAGGGCACTGATGCAAGAAATACGGGTTTCGTTCAGAAATGGCTCCGAAACCCATCTTAAAGGATGCAGGATTCCAAGAACTTCCTAGAGCGCTTCCTTGAACCGTGGACTTCGTGAAATGCGGTTTGGAGCCAGTGTTTTCCTGGACCCACCTAGATCTTGGTTTCGTAATAAAACAGATTAGGAACTGCCCGAAGCACGTGTTTCGGAGCTAAACAACCCTGAAGCTACACTGTCCTTATGCAGAGGCCATCTGGGGGGTGCTCCTCTCTAAATTGAATTTGGTCGTCCCAATCAGTTGTTCTACTGCTCAAGAGCTTTTAGATTCTATGGTTTCTCGAATTGATCAGAATGGGAATGATACTTTAATTCTTGCAAAGATTCCTTTAATTCTATGGTAAAGTCATTAGCAGATTTCCTGGTCCTCCATTGTTAAATGTTGATAATATTGATCTTTTGTATCATTTTTTTAGTGCACAGCTGTAATTTTTTGGGTGGTTTTATGTCTTTCGTTAAATAGAGCTGTTCTGTAAAAAGAGGGCGATGCCCCTTGTGAAGTTTCTATAATCCATTTGATTATAGATTTCCAAATTGTATTTTATTTTTGAGAAATTAAAGAACGAACTTACTCTTCAAAAAAAAAAAAACAGCCCCGAAGCCCACGTAATGCGTTCCTCACCCTATGAATCGCCTGAAACCCTTTTTAAAGCGAAAACTAACTTAGATTATCAAGAAATGCGTATTTCGGCATAGAATCGTTGTAAACGCATTTCGAAGCAAAAGACTCGACCATAATAGCCTGATATGACCTAGAGTCATCCGGCACGCTCTTTTATCCAAATACGGGGTATTTATTACACAAGATTAACGGGGCTGAATCCCACGAGATTAGTTCTTAAGCTCCAAGTTGCCTAAACCCTTTCGCTTGGGATTCCATATGCCAACCCATTGCTATGGGTGGTTTGGGTACTAAATCAATTCATGGAACAGCGAAGGCGGCCCTCTTAAGCCAAGTTTCGAATGTGGTTAGTAACAAAAGCACTTGCTGGAACTTATGGGTAAATGCCAAGTATTTGCGTGGAGAGTCCTTTTGGGACGTTATGATTCCTAAAAATGCCTCTTGGGGTTGGAAGAGCATTTTGATGCTTAGACCAATTGCTATACCTCTCATAAAATTTCTAGTTGGCAATGGGCACCAAATCAAATTCTGGACCGACCCTTGGCTTAATGGAGGGCGTCTGAAAGATTGTTATGAAGATAGAGCAGTATATGATCTAGGCATGGGGGCTGATATTAAAGTCCATCAATTTATTCAGACTGATGGGTGGAGGTTTCCTACTCCCACGTCCAATGCATTAATGGATATCTTCCAATCTATTCCAAATCAGATTGAGCCATGGCCCAACTTGAAAGATGAACTTGTTTGGACTCCAAAAGATCATGGAAATTTCACTTTAAAGTCTGCTTACAATCTAGTATGCAGGAATTGGGACCAATCCCTCCAATGGCCTTCTATGATTTGGTTCAAATGGTGTATTAAAAAGACATTCTATTTGTGCTTGGATGCTACTAGGGGGAAGGCTTAAAACAAAAGATCTTTTTATTTTGTGTTGGGCGATCAGGCGACCGTCTTCTTTTCCTCCTTGGCTACCTCGTCTTGTACGCCCATCAAGCGTGGATGGAGGGGCGGCCTCCATTCAATCTGATCCGTCTCCATCATCAAATCGGTCTTGAAGAGAAACCAGGAACATGCGATCCCTTTGGATCTTCCACGTTATCTAACCATTGAAGGCAAGGTGAGATTGGGTAAGGAAAAGATGTCTGCATCGTCAAATAGGGTTGCGCCCAATACAGCTGATGAGGAATCACGCAAAACGCAACTTGTGCAAGTAGAAACGGCAGATGGCAGCATACCTGATGCTGATTCACTCAATAGCAAAGTCTTGCAAGTAGAAGCGGCAGGTGGCAGAATTCTATCACATGATGGAGTTGCTGTGATGGAGACTCCTGGTTCGGGAGAGAATAGATCAGGTTTGTTTATTCCTAAAACTCTCCAATTGAAGGATGCTGCAGAAATTCCATCTAGGCCTGACACGTGATCATCACTCTTTTCTCACCAAGTAGGCCGGGCAAGAGCCTTACAACGCCGCCACCAACCATCAAACGATCCTGATCATCACATTGAGTTTGATGAAGAAGACTCTTCAGCAGCTGTTCAGAACTGGGGAAAGTCACTCGTTGGCAATTTTGTTGGTAATACTCCATCCACTCCCGATATTAATTAAAATGTGTCTAGAAAAAGCATGGCGAATTAGGGATGTGGAAATAATTCCTATGGCAAAGGGCAACGAATCCTTGATGAGGGACCTTGGTTTGTGTATGGTCACACATTAATCTTGAAAAGATGGGCTGGATATATCACAATGTATAGACAGAATCTTGAATCTATTCCAGTGTGGGCTCGACTACCTAATTTGAATTTCTATTTTCGATTAAATTCTGCTCTTAGTAAAATTGCTAGTGTTATTGGTAACCCAATATGCATGGACCATCCTACAGCTGCGGGAACTAGATATGCGTTTGCGAGAATATGTGTTGAAGTAGATGTTGTTGCTGAATTTCCATGTGAGCTACGCATGAGATATAATGACAAAACAATAATTCAAAAAGTGGAATATGCTTGGAGACCAAACCCTTGTAAAACATGCAGAACTTTTGACCATGGGGATAAATCTTGCCCACAAGCTTGCCAAACATAGTGTGGAAGCCTAAAAGGAAACAAGGAGAAGAATCGGGTGCTGATCTCCACCAAGAGACTGAACATAATCAGGAGAATCCTCATGGAATTGAACTTCATACAAAAGGGAAGGAGGAGCAATGTAATACAGTAAAAGGAAAAAAGACTTCAGAAAAGGTAGCATCTCCTGCAAAAGAATCCTCAATCAGCCCTAAGACATCATCAATTCAGCCAAGTTCAAATAGATTTCTTAGCCTTTCAAATTTGGATGGTGACTCAAATACTTTTGCAGAAGATATCACTTCCACTACAGCTATGGTTTTGAGGGAAACCGATGCAACTCTGAATGCCATAGTCATTAAGGGCAATGCAACCATCTCCTCTCAAATGAAATCAGATGACCTGCAAAAAAAGCTTGTTTTCTATTCACCAATTAGATAAAAGCTTACTTTATAGAGTGCCAAATTCAAGTTCAAGTGCAAGACAAAAACAAGGACATGCTGGGATCACCAGTAAAGAGAAGGCTAATCCAAGGAATCGTTCTACATGACGATCATCATATGGAATGTGAGCAGTCTGAATAAACCCTAGATGCACGTCGCTGTTAGAAATAAAGTCTATCTATATCATTTGTTTTGATTTCTATGGGGTATGCCCCATTCGGAGCGTCAAGTATCCATGTGGGGTTGTTTAGACCTCCCATTCTGTAATTTATTATCTGAGAAAATGAAGAACTAACTTACTCCTTAAAAAAAAAAAAAGAAAAGGTTTTCTCCTCCAGATAAATGTTGCTTGCGATTCTTGCTGTGTTCTCTGTAATTGCACTTAGGAAAAAGGTATTCATTTAATGATCCGGTGCCGTTATCCTCAAGAGGTGTGGAAAGCTCTCCTAGCAAAACTGAATTTGGAGCCGATACGCTGTACAAATCTATTGGAATTGCTGGCTTCAATCACTCCTCCATTGGACCGGCAAGCTAACGGCCTTCAAACTCTTGGAAAGCTCGTTTGGCATATTTGGGCTGAGAGGAATGGAAGGATCTTCAGAAGTAAAAAGCACTCAAGTAAGGTTGTGTTACAGCAGATTACTCACACTGTTTGCAGTAGAATTCTTTATCTTGACATAGCTTTATCATGTGAAATTGGTAATCATTGGAATGTTCCTCCAAGCAACTCCGATATCCATCCCAAGTTGCCTACTTTAATGAATCCTGGATGGAGAGTATCTATTTGTCCAATTGATACCCTTATAGTTGCAATTCTTTGGAGTGATGTTCATACACCAAAGGAATGTCATATTGAAAAAGAGTTTACTTCCTTTAAGGCAGTGTTTCAAATAATGCAGCTTGGTCCAGATAATGTCACACATATCACTTTTGAGGCAGATTCAACACTCCATAAAGTTCTTCTCAATCCTCAAGTTTCTGATTGGAAGGTGCGCTTTAAAGTAACAAGATTACAAGCTTTTATTCAGAAATTTGAGCACATTCAGTACTTGATGCTTCATCCGTGATCAGCTCGGTTCAGTAAAGTGTTAGGCAGAAATTTAGCTACTTTCCACAATAATCAGAATGCACTTACATATTTGTGTAGGCAATGTATAGGAAATAATGAGTAATTTGGACCGTATTTATTTGTTGCTTTATTTTTCTCGTTCGTAATTAGAGGGGTATGCTCCTTTGGAAGCATCTTCCATATAAGAGACTTCCTTTTCTGTACAGTATTCTTTGAGAAATAGAAGAACTAACTAATTCTTCAAAAAAAAGGGTGATAAAAAAAATTACCGTATTTTTCAGAGCGCATCATCCAACCGCGAGTTGCGTGAGACACGTTTTACAACCTACATTTTTCCGAGAGCCGCCTAAATTTTCAAACAAGCTACCCGAAGGACGGGATTCAGTCTTAAAAAACCTTGACCCCACGCATTTCTTTCCTAGCCCCTAGAATCTCGTGGAACTTATTTTAAAGCAAAACATAGCTCATAATATCTTAAAATGCGTATTTCAGCCTAGAATCGTATGAAATGCATTTCATACCAAAAGTGGAGACAACGCCCCCCAGAAATGCGCTAGAATCATCCATGACGCGTTTTTATCAAAATATAGGCTATTGATTGCAAGAAATACGGGTGTCATTCAACAACGGCACAAAACCCCACGAGATTAGTTCTCAAGTTCGAATTTGCCCGAATCCAGTCTTAAAGGAAAAAGAATTCCTCGGACTTCTTCCTTCAACCGTGGACTTCGTGAAATGCAGTTTGGAGCCAGTGTTTTCCTGGACTCATGTCGCGACCCCGGACCGAGGTTCCCCCAAGTCCGGGCCCCGCGACGGTTATGTCCATCCAACTATGATTAACCCACAGGTTTCCGCGGTGAGGATTTCCAAAGACGAAGATGTAAAAATCTCACTCGAGCAATGATTTGCGGAAGCGTGCAAGTAATCTCATCACAACTTAATCACATAAACCTTGTGATTCCGAATTGCATAAGTTAAGTCATCATTAAGACAATAATCAGAGGAGAAAATGTAAGCATAGCATTACCAAATTCAGTTCAAGTTTCAAGGTAACCAAAAAGCGTTAAGTTACAAAAATCCCAAAAGTGCAAAAAGGCCAACAAAGGCCATACATTCCAAAAATAACAAAATAACCCCATCTAAGTGTATCGTACTCAAGACCCCGCCCAACGTCTAGAGGACGTCGTCGGGTTGCCACTCACGGGCTGAGGGTGGCTCAAAAGCCTCCTCCGGGCGCTCCTCTGCAATGGCAACGGCGCCTGCATCTAAACACCAAAACAAAGCGGGTCAGACACGACGGTCTGGCAGGTGAACAGTTTAGACATAATACAAGTCAGTTAATATGAAAGTAATCAGCACTTAAAACATGGCATGAGTTCTGAACAAAACATGTTTAAGGTGTAATTCAAAACTAATATGCTTTTCAATAAAATAACATGATTCACGAATCCACATTGAGCTCGTCCTTTCTCCGTCATACGTAATGACAAGAGCAAGCAAAACAAAACAAAGCGAGACGAAGCGAAGCAAAAGTCCGAGCCACAAAAGGTGGGCGGAACACCGGCCGCGGAACCGGACAGAACAAAGATGTGTATAAATACACGGCTAATCTGCAGATTGCCCTTATGTTTAAGGACCCCCGAACTAGTGGATCAGACTGAAAGGGCAGTCCAAGCTCAGTGGTATTCTATGATATCCATGTATGCATAAAACATATCAATGCTCGTACAAAACTTAGCGAAAAATGGGGAAAAACACTTGTCAAAACAATGCAAGACGAGACTAAACAAGAATAGCATAAGCTATAACAAGCAAGGCTGGAAAAGTGTCCCCATTATAGTTCATGAAACAAATCTAAAGTTAAACACATGCTTGTAAATCAAAACAGGAACAAAACGGTATTCTTCGTGCCAAAATTTAAGATTTCGAAACAATTATGTCAAGTATATGCTAAAACTCTTTATTTGATTCTTGTGAAGTTGAAACCCAAATGTTGGAGTTTAGAATGAATTGGTGTCCCCGAAGCTAGACAACATTCCATGTTTCAATTGCACAACATCAAGCCAAAGATCCATTAACATATTCTAGTTTTTTCTCTCCCATCGAAGCCCCTTCAAAATTCTCCTTCTGTGCACTCGGTCACCACGCGGCTACCCGGCGGCTGGCCGCCGGTTGCTGGTCGGCTAACCGACCAACTGACTGACCGCTGACCGACTGATCAGGAGGAATACTACTTTTCAGATTTCTTGTGCAGGTCGGCTAACCGCCTGCGGGCCGACCACGCCCTGTGCAGAAATTGAGTTACTGTAATTCTAACCGACACAGGGTCGGTTAGCCGTGGGTCAACAGTCGGCTAGCCGACTGCTGGCCGACTGCTAACCGCCTGTCTGCGGCAGCTTCAGCTGAATTCAGAATTCACACTCCCCTTTCACCATTTCTTTCCTTTGTGAAATCCCTGCATATCCCCTGAGCCTCATGCTCTCCAAGGGCAATTTCCATTCAAATTATACAATCCACACTTCCAAATCACCTCACAACATTTCCTCCATTCTTTCATCCATTTATAAAACACATTGGCAAGATAAAAGCAACTTCAAATGAATGAAAAACCATTAACACAACCCATTAGCATATGCATTTCAATTAAAACAAAATTTCAGACTATAACACACCTTTGGAAACATACATTGCCCAAATTATCATGGAAAAGAAATCAAATCATGAAAGCTAAAGTAATCAAACATTGCATGCATCATGAGTCTAAGTTGTTCACTTGCCTTTACCAAAGTCCTAGCCCAACAATCTCAGAAACAAATCCTATCAAAAGTACTCCACGAAATCTACAAGAAACCCATGAAAAGAACTTCAAAAATCCACCAAAAAGAGAAGACAATGACCCATTTCGAAATAGGTGTTGCATGCTTGAAAAATGGGTTCCTAAGGAACTCAAAAGACTACATTGAAGAGGAGGAAGAGATCCATTACCTGAAGCTTGCTAAACAAGAAGAGGAGAAGAAAATGGAGTGGGAACACAGCTGGGATCTCCAAGAAAATGGTAGCAATGGATTCCTTGAGTTGAGAGGAAGAAGATGGTAGGGTTTGTTTGTGCTTTGAAGCTCTCTAGCTTAGGCATGCAATGAGAAGAAAGGAAGGGAAGAAGAAGAGTCTTCAGCTGGATTCAGAAGTTGCAGGGAGAGCTTGACTCGTGAGTGAAGAAAAATGAGGGAGAAGGAGATTTGCTTCAAGTGGGTTTTTGTGGGCCCCATTGCTCAAAACTTGCAATGTTTAAAACACTGACTTGTGGGCCCTGGATGAAAACGACGAAGAAGACTAAAATGATCGTCGAAAAATCTACTTTCCAAAAAGTACAATTTTGGCATAGTTTTGAGATTTCGAAATTTGAGTCCAGATTTGGTGTGAAAAGACTGATTTACCCCTTTGGGCCAAAACTTGGGTTTCTGAGCCTAAAACACAAACAAGCTGAACACAAAAGTTTATCAATAAAATAAAACCATTCAAAAGAGATCGAAATCACGATTAAAATCCGAAAACTAGAATTTTCTCCCAAGCTTACACGTACTCTCAAGGCACCCTTAAGTGTGACCAAATAGCACAAAACGCTCTCAAAATTCCCCAAAGCTAATTCTAGACCAACTTGGACCAATTTCTAATCCCACGTACACTAAACTCACATTACAACTAAACACGCACTTAGTTAACACTAATCGCGCTAATCCTGGGTCGGGGTTTGACATCCTCCACCCCTTAGGTTATTTGGTCCTCCAAATAAAAATAAATATACCTCTGGTAATAGTTCAGGATACTTTCTCTGGACTTGCTCTCGTAGTTCCCATGTCGCTTCTTCTGGCTCATGATTTTTCCACTGTACTTTGACCCAGTGAATTGTCCGATTTCTTAATTCTTGTTCTTTGGTGTCCACAATTCTAACCGGCTTCTCCACATACGACGCATCTTCTCGAATTTCCAATGGTTCATGCCGTAGAACATGTGAAGGATTTGGGACGTATTTCTTCAACATAGAGACGTGAAAAACATTGTGTACCCCGGAGAGTTCCGGCGGTAATGCAAGTCTATAGGCAACGTCTCCTATCTTGCTCAAAATCTCATACGGTCCGATGTACCTTCTCGCAAGCTTGCCTTTCTGTCCAAATCTTAGAGTTCCTCTAGCCGGAGATACTTTCAAAAATACCTTGTCCCCTTCTTTAAACTGCAAATCTCTTCTGCGAGTATCAGCATAACTCTTTTGTCTACTTCGCGCAACTTTTAACCGTTCTTGAATCAACTTGATCTTATCACTTGTCTCTCCCACTATTGTCGGTCCGTGAAAGCTACGAACACCGACTTCTTCCCAGCAAACAGGAGTTCTGCATCTCCTACCATAGAGTGCTTCGAACGGTGCCATCCCAATACTGGAATGGTAGCTGTTGTTATATGCAAACTCACACAGAGGTAAGTACTCATCCCATTGAACCTTGAAATCTAGCACACAAGCCCGTAGCATGTCCTCTAAAGTCTGTATAGTTCGCTCTGACTGGCCATCAGTCTGAGGATGGTATGCAGTGCTGAATTGCAACTTAGTGCCCATGGATTCGAATAGGGTCTTCCAAAACCTCGAAACAAATCTGCTATCTCTGTCGGAAGTGATGGAGACGGGCTGTCCATGTCTGCTGACTATCTCAGTCACAAATAAATCTGCAAGTGGTGCCATATGCATCTTACTCCCTGTCTTCATAGGAATGAAGTGAGCAGACTTCGTAAGGCGATCTACTATAACCCATATAGCATTGTTCCCTTTCTTGGTAGTAGGCAAACCGGAGACAAAATCCATAGTGATGTGTTCCCATTTCCACTCCGGAATGTCTAATGGTTGCAACAACCCTGGAGGTTTTTGGTGTTCTGCCTTAATCTGCTGACACGTGAGGCACCGAGATACAAAAGCTGCAATCTCACGCTTCATGTTATTCCACCAGAATCGGTTCCTCAAATTTTGGTACATCTTTGTACTTCCAGGATGCATGGAGTATCTCGTGTTATGAGCTTCAGTCATAATTTCATTCTTCAAGTCCTCGAGGTTAGGCACACACAAACGGTCACGGAAGTACAACACTCCATCTACAATCCTGAAGTCTGGACGTTCGGAAATGTGTTCCACAATCTTGGCCAAGTCCGGGTCTTGCAATTGACTGTCTTTGATTTTCTGGATGAAAGTAGGTTCAGACGCTATCATACTTGCCAACATCATGCCCTGCCTTAACGGATGTACTTCTACTCCCAGTTCTTCAAATTGATACAAAACACTGACTCCTCGCAAGCTAGCCATAACCACTGATTTCCTGCTCAATGCATCAGCTACTACATTCACCTTACCCGGATGATACTTAATTGGAAAGTCATAGTCTTTGATGTACTCCATCCATCGTCTCTGCCTCATGTTCAACTCTTTCTGCGAAAATAGATACTGTAGACTCCGGTGATCTGAATGTACTTCAAATTTCTCTCCATATAGGTAATGTCTCCACATTTTCAAAGCAAATACAACCGCTGCTAGTTCCAAATCATGAGTTGCGTAATTCTTTTCATGCTCTTTCAACTGCCTTGAACCATAAGCAACAACTTTGTCATTCTGCATCAACACACAACCCAATCCTACATTTGAAGCATCTGTATAGATAACAAATCCTCCACTTCCCGACGGTAAAGTGAGGATCGGAGCTGTAGTCAATCTTTTCTTCAGCTCTTGAAAACTTTCTTCACAATGGTCTGTCCATATAAAAGGCACATTTTTCCTAGTTAACTTTGTCAATGGTGCTGCAATAGATGAAAATCCCTGGACAAACCTCCTGTAGTAACCTGCCAGTCCCAAAAAGCTTCTGATTTCCGTCACACTGCTTGGCCTTTTCCAACTGACAACTGCTTCAACTTTGGACTGATCCACTGCCAAGCCTTTTTTCGAAATAACGTGGCCTAGAAAAGCCACTTGCTCTAACCAAAATTCACATTTACTTAGCTTTGCATAGAGCTGGTTGTCCTTCAAAAGCTGTAATGATGTCCTCAAGTGCTCTTCATGCTCTTCCTTACTCTTGGAATACACGAGAACGTCATCAATAAACACCACTGTAAAGTGATCCAAGTACTCCGCAAAGACTTTGTTCATGAGAGCCATAAATACCGCGGGTGCATTAGTCAACCCAAATGGCATCACCAGAAACTCATAGTGCCCGTATCTTGTTCGAAAAGCTGTTTTAGGCACGTCTGTCTCTCTAACTCGCAGCTAATAATACCCAGACCTCAAATCTATCTTGGAAAAATACGCTGCTCCTTGCAATTGATCAAACAATTCATCTATTCTCGGCAACGGATACTTGTTCTTGACAGTCATGTGGTTCAGTCTTCTATAGTCTATGCACATTCTCCAGCTTCCATCCTTCTTTTTCACAAACAACACTGGTGCTCCCCAAGGTGAAACGCTTGGTCTAATGAAACCTTTACTCAATAGTTCTTGCAATTGGAGTTTTAGTTCGCCTAATTCTGCTGGAGCCATCCTGTAAGGTGCAATAGAAATTGGAGCTGTCCCTGGAAGGAGCTCAATCGTGAACTCAACCTCCCGAATTGGTGGTAATCCTGGGATTTCTTCCGGAAAAACATCTGGAAACTCACATACAACGGGGATTTCCTCCACCCATTGGGACCGTTTATCCTCCGTGATAAACGCTATAAAAGCTTCACAACCACTAGACACCATTCTGCTTGCCTTTAATGCTGAAATAATCCCCACTTGGCCTTTCTTCCTGTTTCCCCGAACAATCAAATCTGCCTATTCTCCTTTCAACTTAAAAGTAATAGTTTTACTAAAGCAATCCATGGTTGCATGATACTTCTCTAACCAATCCATGCCTAAGATGACATCAAAATCATGCATGTCTAAAATAATAAGATCTGCTGGAAGGTTGACTTCTCCTAATAGAACTGAGCAATTTGGGTAATAGATTCTACAAACGGCCTGCTTGCCTACTGGTGTAGTGACAGTCAAGATATAATCAAGAATTCTAAATGGCATAGCAATCAGCTTCGCAAACACAGGGGATAAAAAGGAATGAGTGCTTCCAGGATCAAATAAAATTTGAGCTTCTACTCCACAGATGAAAAGTTTACCTTCCACTACATCGCCCGCAGCATCGGCATCGACACGATTAAGATTGTATGCCCGCCCTTGCTGTCGTGGTCTATTCTGCCTCCCTTGTGCATTTCTGATCTGCTGTTGCTGCTGCTGCTGCTGCTGAGGTGGACGAGCATTCTGATTTTGAACTTGTTGCCTGCCTTGCTGCTGCTGAGGTGGACGAGCATTCTGATTTTGAACTTGTTGCCTGCCTTGCTGCTGCTGAGGTGGTCTTGCTTGGTTCTGGGCTGGAGCCTGTGGTGCTGCTTGCCTTTGTGGCTGGTTCCTGTTGGCCTGATTTTGTACTTGTGGGCAATCTCGAATAGCATGGTCCATAGCCCCACATCTAAAACAAGCTCCCGTGGCTTTACGACATTGTGCAGTCTCATGATTTTTGCCACAATGTGCACACGCACCTTGCCTAGGAGGGTTTTGTTCTTGTCTTGGCTTCTTGTTCTGTGACCTTTGGTTCTGTTGGTGGTACTGTTGCTTTCTATCCCTGATGATCTGATTGTTGATGTCCTCGAACTTGTATGCTCTTTTGACCGCTTCATCGAAGGTGGCGGGGGGAACTACTCCTGTAGCATCCCTCATGATGATGCGGTTCAGCCCTTCTAAGAAGTTAGTGATCTTCTTCTGCTCGGTGTCTATCAACTCTCGGGCATATCTAGCAAGTCTTTCAAACTTTGTCACATACTCCAAAACTGTCATGTTACCCTGCTTGAGCTGCTGAAACTTTATAGCTTTCTGCCTCTTGACATGAGAAGGGACATACTTATCAGTGAACTGAGTCTTAAAAGTCTCCCATGTAGCCCCATCTGGCATAATCTGATACGGTTCCTTAACCGTTTGCCACCAAGTGTCCGCTAATCCAAAAAATAGAGAAGCTGTGAGGTTAACCCTCTGTATGCCTGTACAAGTGAATACATCAAAGATCTTCTCTACATTAACTAGCCAATCATCTGCAGCCAACGGGTCTTCTTGACCTGAGAACTCCTTGGGTCCTCTCTTCCTGAACCTCTCGAACAAAATGTTAGGGTCTTGTTCTCGATTGTTGATGATGATATTCGGTCCCCCAGGTTGCTTAGGCGGGGGTAGAGGCCTAGTTTGTAAAACTTCCAAAAGCTGTCGTTGAACTTGTGCCATTTCCTCATCCTTCTTAGCTAGCTGTTCTTGGAACCGAGCTTGGCTCTCATTGGCCTCTCTTTGTAGCCTAGCTTGGACTTCATTAGCTTCCCTCTGCATTCTTGTCTGACTTTCATTAGCTTGCCTCTGTTTTTCTAACATGGCTTGTATAAGTGCCTGAAACTGAGTCATTGTAGGTGGTTGTTCATGAAGTGTTTCACTGTTATCATTATTGGTATTGCTCCCTGAAGCATTCTGATTCGGAGTTCTTTTTGGAGGCATGATGCTGTAAAACAAATTGTCAGTACATATTAGCAAATTGGGGTTTGGTTTCTAAGTCCACACTACTGATCTAACGTGCTCACGGATCCTCGCCACGTCCCTAAGAGTTTCTAGTTTCTTTTAATTGCCTGAAACATGTCCCGCTCTGATACCAGTCCTGTCGCGACCCCGGACCGAGGTTCCCCCAAGTCCGGGCCCCGCGACGGTTATGTCCATCCAACTATGATTAACCCACAGGTTTCCGCGGTGAGGATTTCCAAAGACGAAGATGTAAAAATCTCACTCGAGCAATGATTTGCGGAAGCGTGCAAGTAATCTCATCACAACTTAATCACATAAACCTTGTGATTCCGAATTGCATAAGTTAAGTCATCATTAAGACAATAATCAGAGGAGAAAATGTAAGCATAGCATTACCAAATTCAGTTCAAGTTTCAAGGTAACCAAAAAGCGTTAAGTTACAAAAATCCCAAAAGTGCAAAAAGGCCAACAAAGGCCATACATTCCAAAAATAACAAAATAACCCCATCTAAGTGTATCGTACTCAAGACCCCGCCCAACGTCTAGAGGACGTCGTCGGGTTGCCACTCACGGGCTGAGGGTGGCTCAAAAGCCTCCTCCGGGCGCTCCTCTGCAATGGCAACGGCACCTGCATCTAAACACCAAAACAAAGCGGGTCAGACACGACGGTCTGGCAGGTGAACAGTTTAGACATAATACAAGTCAGTTAATATGAAAGTAATCAGCACTTAAAACATGGCATGAGTTCTGAACAAAACATGTTTAAGGTGTAATTCAAAACTAATATGCTTTTCAATAAAATAACATGATTCACGAATCCACATTGAGCTCGTCCTTTCTCCGTCATACGTAATGACAAGAGCAAGCAAAACAAAACAAAGCGAGACGAAGCGAAGCAAAAGTCCGAGCCACACAAGGTGGGCGGAACACCGGCCGCGGAACCGAACAGAACAAAGATGTGTATAAATACACGGCTAATCTGCAGATTGCCCTTATGTTTAAGGACCCCCGAACTAGTGGATCAGACTGAAAGGGCAGTCCAAGCTCAGTGGTATTCTATGATATCCATGTATGCATAAAACATATCAATGCTCGTACAAAACTTAGCGAAAAATGGGGAAAAACACTTGTCAAAACAATGCAAGACGAGACTAAACAAGAATAACATAAGCTATAACAAGCAAGGCTGGAAAAGTGTCCCCATTATAGTTCATGAAACAAATCTAAAGTTAAACACATGCTCGTAAATAAAAACAGGAACAAAACGGTATTTTTCGTGCCAAAATTTAAGATTTCGAAACAATTATGTCAAGTATATGCTAAGACTCTTTATTTGATTCTTGTGAAGTTGAAACCCAAATGTTGGAGTTTAGAATGAATTGGTGTCCCCGAAGCTAGACAACATTCCATGTTTCAATTGCACAACATCAAGCCAAAGATCCATTAACATATTCTAGTTTTTTCTCTCCCATCGAAGCCCCTTCAAAATTCTCCTTCTGTGCACTCGGTCACCACGCGGCTACCCGGCGGCTGGCCGCCGGTTGCTGGTCGGCTAACCGACCAACTGACCGACCGCTGACCCACTGATCAGGAGGAATACTACTTTTCAGATTTCTTGCGCAGGTCGGCTAACCGCCTGCTGACCGCCTGCGGGCCGACCACGCCCTGTGCAGAAATTGAGTTACTGTAATTCTAACCGACACAGGGTCGGTTAGCCGTGGGTCAACAGTCGGCTAGCCGACTGCTGGCCGACTGCTAACCGCCTGTCTGCGGCAGCTTCAGCTGAATTCAGAATTCACACTCCCTTTTCACCATTTCTTTCCTTTGTGAAATCCCTGCATATCCCCTGAGCTTCATGCTCTCCAAGGGCAATTTCCATTCAAATTATACAATCCACACTTCCAAATCACCTCTCAACATTTCCTCCATTCTTTCATCCATTTATAAAACACATTGGCAAGATAAAAGCAACTTCAAATGAATGAAAAACCATTAACACAACCCATTAGCATATGCATTTCAATTAAAACAAAATTTCAGACTATAACACACCTTTGGAAACATACATTGCCCAAATTATCATGGAAAAGATATCAAATCATGAAAGCTAAAGTAATCAAACATTGCATGCATCATGAGTCTAAGTTGTTCACTTGCCTTTACCAAAGTCCTAGCCCAACAATCTCAGAAACAAATCCTATCAAAAGTACTCCACGAAATCTACAAGAAACCCATGAAAAGAACTTCAAAAATCCACCAAAAAGAGAAGACAATGACCCATTTCGAAATAGGTGTTGCATGCTTGAAAAATGGGTTCCTAAGGAACTCAAAAGACTACATTGAAGAGGAGGAAGAGATCCATTACCTGAAGCTTGCTAAACAAGAAGAGGAGAAGAAAATGGAGTGGGAACACAGCTGGGATATCCAAGAAAATGGTAGCAATGGATTCCTTGAGTTGAGAGGAAGAAGATGGTAGGGTTTGTTTGTGCTTTGAAGCTCTCTAGCTTAGGCATGCAATGAGAAGAAAGGAAGGGAAGAAGAAGAGTCTTCAACTGGGTTCAGAAGTTGCAGGGAGAGCTTGACTCGTGAGTGAAGAAAAATGAGGGAGAAGGAGATTTGCTTCAAGTGGGTTTTTGTGGGCCCCATTGCTCAAAAGTTGCAATGTTTAAAACACTGACTTGTGGGCCCCGGATGAAAACGACGAAGAAGACTAAAATGATCGTCGAAAAATCTACTTTCCAAAAAGTACAATTTTGGCATAGTTTTGAGATTTCGAAATTTGAGTCCAGATTTGGTGTGGAAAGACTGATTTACCCCTTTGGGCCAAGACTTGGGTTTCTGAGCCTAAAACACAAACAAGCTGAACACAAAAGTTTATCAATAAAATAAAACCATTCAAAAGAGATCGAAATCACGATTAAAATCCGAAAACTAGAATTTTCTCCCAAGCTTACACGTACTCTCAAGGCACCCTTAAGTGTGACCAAATAGCACAAAACGCTCTCAAAATTCCCCAAAGCTAATTCTAGACCAACTTGGACCAATTTCTAATCCCACGTACACTAAACTCACATTACAACTAAACACGCACTTAGTTAACACTAATCGCGCTAATCCTGGGTCGGGGTTTGACAACTCACATCGAACGAAACCAATCGATTAGGAACTGCCCGAAGAACGTTTTTCAGACCCAAA
Organism: Persea americana; assembly: GCA_029852735.1. Lineage (NCBI taxonomy): Eukaryota > Viridiplantae > Streptophyta > Magnoliopsida > Laurales > Lauraceae > Persea > Persea americana. The sequence goes on from CM056817.1 coordinate 26,119,330, forward strand.
CAACCCCGAAGCCCGTGCAATGCATTCCATACCCTTGAATCGCCTGAAACCTTTTTTAAAGCGAAAAGTATCTCAAGTTATCATGAAATGCATATTTCGGCATAGAATCGTTGTAAACGCATTTCGAACAAAAGACTTGACCGTAATACCCTGATATGACCTAAAGTCGTCCGGCACGCGATTTTATTCAAATACGGGCTATTGATTGCACAAGATTCTTTTGTCGGTCAGAAACGTGGCAGAGTCCCAACATATTAGCTCTTCAGCCTAATGTTTCCAGAAACCCGTTTTAAACTAAAAGAAAACAAAGAATTTCAGAGCGCGTCTCCAATCTATGAATTGCGTGAAATGAGTTTTGCAGCCTATAGTTTAGCAGATCCGCCTATAAACACGAACGGACACCACGAAACGCGGGCCTCGGTCCTAAACGACCTTGAAACCCCAGCAATGCATTCCTAGCCACAGAATCGCTCGAAACACATTTGTACGCAAAACGTGTCTCTAAATATCCTAAAATGTGTTTTTCGGCCTAAAATCACATCAAATGCATCATCGCAAACCAAGAGACCGAATAGGAACACCCTGAAACGCCCGAGAATCTTACAACACGTGTTTTTATCCAAATATAGGCTATTGATGGCACGAGATACGCTTTCCATGCGGAATTGGGGCGGAATCCCACGAAATTAGTTCTTAAGCACTGATTTCCCTGAAATCCGTTTTAAAGTAAAACACAATCACCGTCTTTTCCAAAGCACGTCCTTCAACCGCGAGTTTCGTGAGACGCGGTTTACAACCAACATTTTCCCATAGGCACCTTAGATTTCAAACAAACTGTTCGAAGGACGGGATTCAGTCGTAAAAAAGCTTGAATCCCACGCTTTTCTTTCCTAACCCTAGAATCCCGTGAAACTCATATTAAAGCAAAACGCTGCTCGAATATCTTAAAATGCGTATTTCAACCTAGAACCGTATGGAAAGCATTTCGAAGGAAAACTGCTGACAATAGCCCCTGAAATGTCCTCGAATCATCCATGAAGCGTTTTTATCAAAATACAGGGCACTGATGCAAGAAATACGGGTTTCGTTCAGAAATGGCTCCGAACCCCATCTTAAAGGACGCAGGATTCCAAGAACTTCCTAGAGCGCTTCCTTGAACCGTGGACTTCGTGAAATGCGGTTTGGAGCCAGTGTTTTCCTGGACACACCTAGATCTTGGTTTCGTAATAAAACAGATTAGGAACTGCCCGAAGCACGTGTTTCGGAGCTAAACAACCCTGAAGCTACACTGTCCTTATGCAGAGGCCATCTGGGGGGTGCTCCTCTCTAAATTGAATTTGGTCGTCCCAATCAGTTGTTCTACTGCTCAAGAGCTTTTAGATTCTATGGTTTCTCGGATTGATCAGAATGGGAATGATACTTTAATTCTTGCAAAGATTCCTTTTAATGCCTATGTGTGGCATGTGTGGGCTGAACGTAATGCAAGGATTTTCAAGAACGTTACTCTTCCTTATGGCTATGTAGTGCAGCACATCATTCAGATAGTGACAACTAATGAATTTACTCTTCAAAAAAAAAAAAAAAACAGCCCTGAAGCCCACGTAATGCGTTCCTCACCCTATGAATCGCCTGAAACCCTTTTTAAAGCTAAAAGTAACTTAGATTATCAAGAAATGCGTATTTCGGCATAGAATCGTTGTAAACGCATTTCGAAGCAAAAGACTCGACCATAATAGCCTGATATGACCTAGAGTCATCCGGCACGCTCTTTTATCCAAATACGGGGTATTGATTACACAAGATTAACGGGGCTGAATCCCACGAGATTAGTTCTTAAGCTCCAAGTTCCCTAAACCCTTTCGCTTGGGATTCCATATGCCAACCCATTGCTATGGGTGGTTTGGGTACTAAATCATTTCATGGAACAGCGAAGGCAGCCGTCTTAAGCCAAGTTTCGAATGTGGTTAGTAACAAAAGCACTTGCTGGAACTTATGGGTAAATGCCAAGTATTTGCGTGGAGAGTCCTTTTGGGACGTTATGATTCCTAAAAATGCCTCTTGGGGTTGGAAGAGCATTTTGATGCTTAGACCAATTGCTATACCTCTCATAAAATTTCTAGTTGGCAATGAGCACCAAATCAAATTCTGGACCGACCCTTGGCTTAATGGAGGGCGTCTGAAAGATTGTTATGAAGATGGAGCAGTATATGATCTAGGCATGGGGGCTGATATCAAAGTCCATCAATTTATTCAGACTGATGGGTGGAGGTTTCCTACTCCCACGTCCAACGCATTAATGGATATCTTCCAATCTATTCCAAATGAGATTGAGCCATGGCCCAACTTCAAAGATGAACTTGTTTGGACTCCAAAAGATCATGGAAATTTCACTTTAAAGTCTGCTTACAATCTAGTATGCAGGAATTGGGACCAATCCCTCCAATGGCCTTCTATGATTTGGTTCAAATGGTGTATTAAAAGACATTCTATTTGTGCTTGGATGCTACTAGGGGGAAGGCTTAAAACAAAAGATCTTTTTATTTTGTGTTGGGCGATCAGGCGACCGTCTTCTTTTCCTCCTTGGCTGCCTCGTCTTGTACGCCCATCAAGCATGGATGGAGGGGCGGCCTCCATTCAATCTGATCCGTCTCCATCATTACTAATGGATAATATTCGGTCTACGCTTTTATATACTGACGATCGGAATGCACAAATCTCCATCATCAAATCGGTCTTGAAGAGAAACCAGGAACATGCGATCCCTTTGGATCTTCCACGTTATCTAACCATTGAGGCCAAGGTGAGATTGGGTAAGGAAAAGATGTCTGCATCGTCAAATAGGGTTACGCCCAATACAGCTGATGAGGAATCGCGCAAAACGCAACTTGTGCAAGTAGAAACGGCAGATGGCAGCATACCTGATGCTGATTCACTCAATAGCAAAGTCTTGCAAGTAGAAGCGGCAGGTGGTAGAATTCTATCAGATGATGGAGTTGCTGTGATGGAGACTCCTGGTTCGGGAGAGAATAGATCAGGTTTGTTTATTCCTAAAACTCTCCAATTGAAGGATGCTGCAGAAATTCCATCTAGGGCTGACACGTGGTCATCACTCTTTTCTCACCAAGTAGGCCGGGCAAGAGCCTTACAACGCCGCCACCAACCATCAAACGATCCTGATCATCACATTGAGTTTGATGAAGAAGACTCTTCAGCAGCTGTTCAGAACTGGGGAAAGTCACTCGTTGGCAATTTTGTTGGTAATACTCCATCCACTCCCGATATTAATTAAAATGTGTCTAGAAAAAGCATGGCGAATTAGGGATGTGGAAATAATTCCTATGGCAAAGGGTTTCTTCTTGTTTAAGTTTGCTGCATATGACATTGGGCAACGAATCCTTGATGAGGGACCTTGGTTTGTGTATGGTCACACATTAATCTTGAAAAGATGGGCTGGATATATCACAATGTATAGACAGAATCTTGAATCTAATCCAGTGTGGGTTCGACTGCCTAATTTGAATTTCTGTTTTCGATTAAATTTTGCTCTTAGTAAAATTGCTAGTGTTATTGGTAACCCAATATGCATGGACCATCCTACAGCTGCGGGAACTAGATATGCGTTTGCGAGAATATGTGTTGAAGTAGATGTTGATGCTGAATTTCCATGTGAGCTACGCATGATATATAATGACAAAAAAATAATTCAGAAAGTGGAATATGCTTGGAGACCAAACCCTTGCAAAACATGCAGAACTTTTGACCATGGGGATAAATCTTGCCCACAAGCTTGCCAAACAAAGTGTGGAAGCCTAAAAGGAAACAAGGAGAAGAATCGGGTGCTGATCTCCACCAAGAGACTGAACATAATCAGGAGAATCCTCATGGAATTGAACTTCATACAAAAGGGAAGGAGGAGCAATGGAATACAGTAAAAGGAAAAAAGACTTCAGAAAAGGTAGCATCTCCTGCAAAAGAATCCTCAATCAGCCCTAAGCATCATCAATTCAGCCAAGTTCAAACAGATTTCTTAGCCTTTCAAATTTGGATGGTGACTCAAATACTTCTGCAGAAGATATCTCTTCCAGTACAGCTATGGTTTTGAGGGAAACTGATGCAACTCTGAATGCCATAGTCATTAAGGGTAATGCAGCAATCTCCTCTCAAATGAAATCAGATGACCCGCAAAAAAGCTTGTTTTCTATTCACCAATTAGATAAAAGCTTACTTTATAGAGTGCCAAGTTCAAGTTCAAGTGCAAGACGAAAACAAGGACATGCTGGGATCACCATTAAAGAGAAGCCTAATCCAAGGAATCGTTCTACATGACGATCATCATATGGAACGTGAGCAGTCTGAATAGACCCTAGATGCACGTCGCTGTTAGAAATAAAGTCTATCTATATCATTTGTTTTGATTTCTATGGGGTATGCCCCATTGGGAGCGTCAAGTATCCATGTGGGGTTGTTTAGACCTCCCCTTCTGTAATTTATTATCTGAGAAAATGAAGAACTAACTTACTCCTTAAAAAAAAAAAAAAAAAAGGTTTTCTCCTCCAGATAAATGTTGCTTGCGATTCTTGCTGTGTTCTCTGTAATTGCACTCGGGAAAATGGTATTCATTTAATGATCCGGTGCCCTTATTCTCAAGAGGTGTGGAAAGCTCTCCTAGCAAAACTGAATTTGGAGCCGATACGCTGTACAAATCTATTGGAATTGCTGGCTTCAATCACTCCTCCATTGGACCAGCAAGCTAACGGCCTTCAAACTCTTGGAAAGCTCGTTTGGCATATTTGGGCTGAGAGGAATGGAAGGATCTTCAGAAGTAAAGAGCACTCAAGTAAGGTTGTGTTACAGCAGATTACTCACACTGTTTGCAGTAGAATTCTTTATCTTGACATAGCTTTATCATGTGAAATTGGTAATCATTGGAATGTTCCTCCAAGCAACTCCGATATCCATCCCAAAGTTGCCTACTTTAATGAATCCTGGATGGAGAGTATCTATTTGTGCAATTGATACCCTTATAGTTGCAATTCTTTGGAGTGATGTTCATACACCAAAGGAATGTCATATTGAAAAAGAGTTTACTTCCTTTAAGGCAGTGTTTCAGATAATGCAGCCTGGTCCAGATAATGTCACACATATCACTTTTGAGGCAGATTCAACACTCCATAAAGTTCTTCTCAATCCTCAAGTTTCTGATTGGAAGGTGCGCTTTAAAGTAACAAGATTACAAGCTTTTATTCAGAAATTTGAGCACATTCAGTACTTGATGCTTCATCCGTGATCAGCTCGGTTCAGTAAAGTGTTAGGCAGAAATTTAGCTACTTTCCATAATAATCAGAATGCACTTACATATTTGTGCAGGCAATGTATAGGAAATAATGAGTAATTTGGACCGTATTTATTTGTTGCTTTATTTTTCTCGTTCGTAATTAGAGGGGTATGCCCCTTTGGAAGCATCTTCCATATAAGAGACTTCCTTTTCTGTACAGTATTCTTTGAGAAAATAGAAGAACTAACTAATTCTTCAAAAAAAAAAGGTGATAAAAAAAATTACAGTATTTTTCAGAGCGCATCATCCAACCGCGAGTTGCGTGAGACACGTTTTACAACCTACATTTTTCCGAGAGCCGCCTAAATTTTCAAACAAGCTGCCCGAAGGACGGGATTCAGTCTTAAAAAACCTTGACCCCACGCATTTCTTTCCTAGCCCCTAGAATCTCGTGGAACTTATTTAAAAGCAAAACATAGCTCATAATATCTTAAAATGCGTATTTCAGCCTAGAATCGTATGAAATGCATTTCATACCAAAAGTGGAGACAACGCCCCCCAGAAATGCGCTAGAATCATCCATGACGCGTTTTTATCAAAATATAGGCTATTGATTGCAAGAAATACGGGTGTCATTCAACAACGGCACAAAACCCCACGAGATTAGTTCTCAAGTTCGAATTTGCCCGAATCCAGTCTTAAAGGAAAACGAATTCCTCGGACTTCTTCCTACAACCGTGGACTTCGTGAAATGCAGTTTGGAGCCAGTGTTTTCCTGGACTCACATCGAACGAAACCAATAGATTAGGAACTGCCCGAAGAACGTTTTTCAGACCCAAACAACCCCGAAGCCCGTGCAATGCATTCCTTACCCTTGAATCGCCTGAAACATTTTTTAAAGCGAAAAGTATCTCAAATTATCATGAAATGCATATTTCGGCATAGAATCGTTGTAAACACATTTCGAACAAAAGACTCGACCGTAATACCCTGATATGACCTAAAGTCGTCCGGCACGCGATTTTATTCAAATACGGGCTATTGATTGCACAAGATTCTTTTGTCGGTCAGAAACGTGGCAGAGTCCCAACATATTAGCTCTTCAGCCTAATGTTTCTAGAAACCCGTTTTAAACTAAAAGAAAACAAAGAATTTCAGAGCGCGTCTCCAATCTATGAATTGCGTGAAATGAGTTTTGCAGCCTATAGTTTAGCAGATCCGCCTATAAACACGAACGGACTCCACGAAACGCGGGCCTCGGTCCTAAACGACCTTGAAACCCCAGCAATGCATTCCTAGCCACAGAATCGCTCGAAACACGTTTGTACGCAAAACGTGTCTCTAAATATCCAAAAATGTGTTTTTCGGCCTAAAATCACATCAAATGCATCATCGCAAACCAAGAGACCGAATAGGAACACCCTGAAACGCCCGAGAATCTTACAACACGTGTTTTTATCCAAATATAGGCTATTGATGGCACGAGATACGCTTTCCATGCGGAATTGGGGCGGAATCCCACGAAATTAGTTCTTAAGCACTGATTTCCCTGAAATCCGTTTTAAAGTAAAACACAATCACCGTCTTTTCCAAAGCACGTCCTTCAACCGCGAGTTTCGTGAGACGCGGTTTACAACCAACATTTTCCCATAGGCACCTTAGATTTCAAACAAACTGTTCGAAGGACGGGATTCAGTCGTAAAAAAGCTTGAATCCCACGCTTTTCTTTCCTAACCCTAGAATCCCGTGAAACTCATATTAAAGCAAAACGCTGCTCGAATATCTTAAAAATATCTTAAAATGCGTATTTCAACCTAGAACCGTATGGAAAGCATTTCAAAGGAAAACTGCTGACAAATAGCCCCTGAAATGTCCTCGAATCATCCATGAAGCGTTTTTATCAAAATACAGGGCACTGATGCAAGAAATACGGGTTTCGTTCAGAAATGGCTCCGAACCCCATCTTAAAGGACGCAGGATTCCAAGAACTTCCTAGAGCGCTTCCTTGAACCGTGGACTTCGTGAAATGCGGTTTGGAGCCAGTGTTTTCCTGGACCCACCTAGATCTTGGTTTCGAGATAAAACAGATTACGAACTGCCCGAAGCACGTGTTTCGGAGCCAAACAACCCTGAAGCTACACTGTCCTTATGCAGAGGCTATCTGGGGGGTGCTCCTCTCTAAATTGAATTTGGTCGTCCCAATCAGTTGTTCAACTGCTCAAGAGCTTTTAGATTCCATGGTTTCTCGGATTGATCAGAATGGGAATGATACTTTAATTCTTGCAAAGATTCCTTTTAATGCTTATGTGTGGCATGTGTGGGCTGAACGTAATGCAAGGATTTTCAAGAAAGTTACTCTTCCTTATCGCTATGTAGTGCAGCACATCATTCAGATAGTGGCGACTAAGATATTGTACCTTGATCTTATATTACCGCATGACATTCAGTGTCATTGGAATGTTCCTGTGCATACACCAGTCATGGCTGCAAATCTGGTTAATGACAGAGCATCTCGATGGCGGTTTTCAGTTATTACATTGCCTCTGAGTTTGGTTGGTATTTTGTGGAGAGATACTCATCATCCTTGGCGGGGACGAAGAGTGCAATCATTGCAGCTTTATGATGGTCTCTACCAACTATTCCAGCTTGTTCCTCCAGATATTTCATCCATTACTATTGAGACCGATACTGCTTTGCAACGTATTCTTCTCAATCCTGCTAAATCAAATTGGAAATTGCGTTTTAAGGCACGGCGTCTTCATGCTGTGGTTACTAGTTTTGGGCATGTTCAATCTGTGCATCCTCATCCTCAGACTGTGCGATTCAGTAAAGTCATTAGCAGATTTCCTGGTCCTCCATTGTTAAATGTTGATAATATTGATCTTTTGTATCATTTTTTTAGTGCACAGCTGTAATTTTTTGGGTGGTTTTATGTCTTTCGTTAAATAGAGCTGTTCTGTAAAAAGAGGGGGATGCCCCTTGTGAAGTTTCTATAATCCATTTGATTATAGATTTCCAAGTTGTATTTTATTTTTGAGAAATTAAAGAACGAACTTACTCTTCAAAAAAAAAAAAAAACAGCCCTGAAGCCCACGTAATGCGTTCCTCACCCTACGAATCGCCTGAAACCCTTTTTAAAGCGAAAATTAACTTAGATTATCAAGAAATGCGTATTTCGGCATAGAATCGTTGTAAACGCATTTCGAAGCAAAAGACTCGACCATAATAGCCTGATATGACCTAGAGTCATCCGGCACGCTCTTTTATCCAAATACGGGGTATTGATTACACAAGATTAACGGGGCTGAATCCCACGAGATTAGTTCTTAAGCTCCAAGTTCCCTAAACCCTTTCGCTTGGGATTCCATATGCCAACCCATTGCTATGGGTGGTTTGGGTACTAAATCAATTCATGGAACAGCGAAGGCAGCCCTCTTAAGCCAAGTTTCGAATGTGGTTAGTAACAAAAGCACTTGCTGGAACTTATGGGTAAATGCCAAGTATTTGCGTGGAGAGTCTTTTTGGGACGTTATGATTCCTAAAAATGCCTCTCGGGGTTGGAAGAGCATTTTGATGCTTACACCAATTGCTATACCTCTCATAAAATTTCTAGTTGGCAATGGGCACCAAATCAAATTCTGGACCGACCCTTGGCTTAATGGAGGGCGTCTGAAAGATTGTTATGACGATAGAGCAGTATATGATCTAGGCATGGGGGCTGATATTAAAGTCCATCAATTTATTCAGACTGATGGGTGGAGGTTTCCTACTCCCACGTCCAACGCATTAATGGATATCTTCCAATCTATTCCAAATGAGATTGAGCCATGGCCCAACTTCAAAGATGAACTTGTTTGGACTCCAAAAGATCATGGAAATTTCACTTTAAAGTCTGCTTACAATCTAGTATGCAGGAATTGGGACCAATCCCTCCAATGGCCTTCTATGATTTGGTTCAAATGTTGTATTAAAAGACATTCTATTTGTGCTTGGATGCTACTAGGGGGAAGGCTTAAAACAAAAGATCTTTTTATTTTGTGTTGGGCGATCAGGCGACCGTCTTCTTTTCCTCCTTGGCTGCCTCGTCTTGTACGCCCATCAAGCATGGATGGAGGGGCGGCCTCCATTCAATCTGATCCGTCTCCATCATCACTAATGGATAATATTCGGTCTACGCTTTTATATACTGACGATCGGAATGCACAAATCTCCATCATCAAATCGGTCTTGAAGAGAAACCAGGAACATGCTATCCCTTTGGATCTTCCACGTTATCTAACCATTGAGGCCAAGGTGAGATTGGGTAAGGAAAAGATGTCTGCATCGTCAAATAGGGTTGCGCCCGATACAGCTGATGAGGAATCACGCAAAACGCAACTTGTGCAAGTAGAAACGGCAGATGGCAGCATACCTGATGCTGATTCACTCAATAGCAAAGTCTTGCAAGTAGAAGCGGCAGGTGGCAGAATTCTATCAAATGATGGAGTTGCTGTGATGGAGACTCCTGGTTCGGGAGAGAATAGATCAGGTTTGTTTATTCCTAAAACTCTCCAATTGAAGGATGCTGCAGAAATTCCATCTAGGGCTGACACGTGGTCATCACTCTTTTCTCACCAAGTAGGCCGGGCAAGAGCCTTACAACGCCGCCACCAACCATCAAACGATCCTGATCATCACATTGAGTTTGATGAAGAAGACTCTTCAGCAGCTGTTCAGAACAGGGGAAAGTCACTCGTTGGCAATTTTGTTGGTAATACTCCATCCACTCCCGATATTAATTAAAATGTGTCTAGAAAAAGCATGGCGAATTAGGGATGTGGAAATAATTCCTATGGCACAGGGTTTCTTCTTGTTTAAGTTTGCTGCATATGACATTGGGCAACAAATCCTTGATGAGGGACCTTGGTTTGTGTATGGTCACACATTAATCTTGAAAAGATGGGCTGGATATATCACAATGTATAGACAGAATCTTGAATCTAATCCAGTGTGGGTTCGACTACCTAATTTGAATTTCTGTTTTCGATTAAATTATGCTCTTAGTAAAATTGCTAGTGTTATTGGTAACCCAATATGCATGGACCATCCTACAGCTGCGGGAACTAGATATGTGTTTGCGAGAATATGTGTTGAAGTAGATGTTGATGCTGAATTTCCATGTGAGCTACGCATGAGATATAATGACAAAACAATAATTCAGAAAGTGGAATATGCTTGGAGACCAAACCCTTGCAAAACATGCAGAACTTTTGACCATGGGGATAAATCTTGCCCACAAGCTTGCCAAACATAGTGTGGAAGCCTAAAAGGAAACAAGGAGAAGAATCGGGTGCTGATCTCCACCAAGAGACTGAACATAATCAGGAGAATCCTCATGGAATTGAACTTCATACAAAAGGGAAGGAGGAGCAATGGAATACAGTAAAAGGAAAAAAGACTTCAGAAAAGGTAGCATCTCCTGCAAAAGAATCCTCAATCAGCCCTAAGCATCATCAATTCAGCCAAGTTCAAACAGATTTCTTAGCCTTTCAAATTTGGATGGTGACTCAAATACTTCTGCAGAAGATATCTCTTCCACTACAGCTATGGTTTTGAGGGAAACTGATGCAACTCTGAATGCCATAGTCATTAAGGGTAATGCAGCAATCTCCTCTCAAATGAAATCAGATGACCCGCAAAAAAGCTTGTTTTCTATTCACCAATTAGATAAAAGCTTACTTTATAGAGTGCCAAGTTCAAGTTCAAGTGCAAGACGAAAACAAGGACATGCTGGGATCACCATTAAAGAGAAGCCTAATCCAAGGAATCGTTCTACATGACGATCATCATTTGGAACGTGAGCAGTCTGAATAGACCCTAGATGCACGTCGCTGTTAGAAATAAAGTCTATCTATATCATTTGTTTTGATTTCTATGGGGTATGCCCCATTGGGAGCGTCAAGTATCCATGTGGGGTTGTTTAGACCTCCCCTTCTGTAATTTATTATCTGAGAAAATGAAGAACTAACTTACTCCTTAAAAAAAAAAAAAAAAAAAGGTTTTCTCCTCCAGATAAATGTTGCTTGCGATTCTTGCTGTGTTCTCTGTAATTGCACTCGGGAAAAAGGTATTCATTTAATGATCCGGTGCCCTTATTCTCAAGAGGTGTGGAAAGCTCTCCTAGCAAAACTGAATTTGGAGCCGATACGCTGTACAAATCTATTGGAATTGCTGGCTTCAATCACTCCTCCATTGGACCAGCAAGCTAACGGCCTTCAAACTCTTGGAAAGCTCGTTTGGCATATTTGGGCTGAGAGGAATGGAAGGATCTTCAGAAGTAAAGAGCACTCAAGTAAGGTTGTGTTACAGCAGATTACTCACACTGTTTGCAGTAGAATTCTTTATCTTGACATAGCTTTATCATGTGAAATTGGTAATCATTGGAATGTTCCTCCAAGCAACTCCGATATCCATCCCAAGTTGCCTAGTTTAATGAATCCTGGATGGAGAGTATCTATTTGTTCAATTGATACCCTTATAGTTGCAATTCTTTGGAGTGATGTTCATACACCAAAGGAATGTCATATTGAAAAAGAGTTTACTTCCTTTAAGGCAGTGTTTCAGATAATGCAGCCTGGTCCAGATAATGTCACACATATCACTTTTGAGGCAGATTCAACACTCCATAAAGTTCTTCTCAATCCTCAAGTTTCTGATTGGAAGGTGCGCTTTAAAGTAACAAGATTACAAGCTTTTATTCAGAAATTTGAGCACATTCAGTACTTGATGCTTCATCCGTGATCAGCTCGGTTCAGTAAAGTGTTAAGCAGAAATTTAGCTACTTTCCACAATAATCAGAATGCACTTACATATTTGTGCAGGCAATGTATAGGAAATAATGAGTAATTTGGACCGTATTTATTTGTTGCTTTATTTTTCTCGTTCGTAATTAGAGGGGTATGCCCCTTTGGAAGCATCTTCCATATAAGAGACTTCCTTTTCTGTACAGTATTCTTTGAGAAATAGAAGAACTAACTAATTCTTCAAAAAAAAAGGTGATAAAAAAAATTACCGTATTTTTCAGAGCGCATCATCCAACCGCGAGTTGCGTGAGACACGTTTTACAACCTACATTTTTCCGAGAGCCGCCTAAATTTTCAAACAAGCTGCCCGAAGGACGGGATTCAGTCTTAAAAAACCTTGACCCCACGCATTTCTTTCCTAGCCCCTAGAATCTCGTGGAACTTATTTAAAAGCAAAACATAGCTCATAATATCTTAAAATGCGTATTTCAGCCTAGAATCGTATGAAATGCATTTCATACCAAAAGTGGAGACAACGCCCCCCAGAAATGCGCTAGAATCATCCATGACGCGTTTTTATCAAAATATAGGCTATTGATTGCAAGAAATACGGGTGTCATTCAACAACGGCACAAAACCCCACGAGATTAGTTCTCAAGTTCGAATGCATCATCGCAAACCAAGAGACCGAATAGGAACACCCTGAAACGCCCGAGAATCTTCCAACACGTGTTTCTATCCAAATATAGGCTATTGATGGCACGAGATACGCTTTCCATGCGGAATTGGGGCGGAATCCCACGAAATTAGTTCTTAAGCACTGATTTCCCTGAAATCCGTTTTAAAGTAAAACACAATCACCGCCTTTTCCAAAGCACGTCCTTCAACCGCGAGTTTCGTGAGACGCGGTTTACAACCAACATTTTCCCATAGGCACCTTAGATTTCAAACAAACTGTTCGAAGGACGGGATTCATTCGTAAAAAAGCTTGAATCCCACGCTTTTCTTTCCTAACCCTAGAATCCCGTGAAACTCATATTAAAGCAAAACGCTGCTCGAATATCTTAAAAATATCTTAAAATGCGTATTTCAACCTAGAACCGTATGGAAAGCATTTCAAAGGAAAACTGCTGACAAATAGCCCCTGAAATGTCCTCGAATCATCCATGAAGCGTTTTTATCAAAATACAGGGCACTGATGCAAGAAATACGGGTTTCGTTCAGAAATGGCTCCGAACCCCATCTTAAAGGACGCAGGATTCCAAGAACTTCCTAGAGCGCTTCCTTGAACCGTGGACTTCGTGAAATGCGGTTTGGAGCCAGTGTTTTCCTGGACCCACCTAGATCTCTTGGTTTCGAAATAAAACAGATTAGGAACTGCCCGAAGCACGTGTTTCGGAGCTAAACAACCCTGAAGCTACACTGTCCTTATGCAGAGGCCATCTGGGGGGTGCTCCTGTCTAAATTGAATTTGGTCGTCCCAATCAGTTGTTCTACTGCTCAAGAGCTTTTAGATTCTATGGTTTCTCGGATTGATCAGAATGGGAATGATACTTTAATTCTTGCAAAGATTCCTTTTAATGCCTATGTGTGGCATGTGTGGACTGAACGTAATGCAAGGATTTTCAAGAATGTTACTCTTCCTTATGGCTATGTAGTGCAGCACATCATTCAGATAGTGACAACTAAGATATTGTACCTTGATCTTATATTACCGCATGACATTCAGTGTCATTGGAATGTTCCTGTGCATACACCAGTCATGGCTGCAAATCTGGTTAATGACAGACCATCTCGATGGCGGTTTTCAGTTACTACATTGCCTCTGAGTTTGGTTGGTATTTTGTGGAGAGATACTCATCATCCTTGGCGGGGACGAAGAGTGCAATCATTGCGGCTTTATGATGGTCTCTACCAACTGTTCCAGCTTGTTCCTCCAGATATTTCATCCATTACTATTGAGACCGATACTGCTTTGCAACGTATTCTTCTCAATCCTGCTAAATCAAATTGGAAATTGCGTTTTAAGGCACGGCGTCTTCATGCTGTGGTTACTAGTTTTGGGCATGTTCAATCTGTGCATCCTCATCCTCAGACTGTGCGATTCAGTAAAGTCATTAGCAGATTTCCTGGTCCTCCATTGTTAAATGTTGATAATATTGATCTTTTGTATCATTTTTTTAGTGCACAGCTGTAATTTTTTGGGTGGTTTTATGTCTTTCGTTAAATAGAGCTATTCTGTAAAAAGAGGGGGATGCCCCTTGTGAAGTTTCTATAATCCATTTGATTATAGATTTCCAAGTTGTATTTTATTTTTGAGAAATTAAAGAACGAACTTACTCTTCAAAAAAAAAAAAAACAGCCCTGAAGCCCACGTAATGCGTTCCTCACCCTACGAATCGCCTGAAACCCTTTTTAAAGCGAAAATTAACTTAGATTATCAAGAAATGCGTATTTCGGCATAGAATCGTTGTAAACGCATTTCGAAGCAAAAGACTCGACCATAATAGCCTGATATGACCTAGAGTCATCCGGCACGCTCTTTTATCCAAATACGGGGTATTGATTACACAAGATTAACGGGGCTGAATCCCACGAGATTAGTTCTTAAGCTCCAAGTTCCCTAAACCCTTTCGCTTGGGATTCCATATGCCAACCCATTGCTATGGGTGGTTTGGGTACTAAATCAATTCATGGAACAGCGAAGGCAGCCCTCTTAAGCCAAGTTTCGAATGTGGTTAGTAACAAAAGCACTTGCTGGAACTTATGGGTAAATGCCAAGTATTTGCGTGGAGAGTCTTTTTGGGACGTTATGATTCCTAAAAATGCCTCTCGGGGTTGGAAGAGCATTTTGATGCTTACACCAATTGCTATACCTCTCATAAAATTTCTAGTTGGCAATGGGCACCAAATCAAATTCTGGACCGACCCTTGGCTTAATGGAGGGCGTCTGAAAGATTGTTATGAAGATAGAGCAGTATATGATCTAGGCATGGGGGCTGATATTAAAGTCCATCAATTTATTCAGACTGATGGGTGGAGGTTTCCTACTCCCACGTCCAACGCATTAATGGATATCTTCCAATCTATTCCAAATGAGATTGAGCCATGGCCCAACTTCAAAGATGAACTTGTTTGGACTCCAAAAGATCATGGAAATTTCACTTTAAAGTCTGCTTACAATCTAGTATGCAGGAATTGGGACCAATCCCTCCAATGGCCTTCTATGATTTGGTTCAAATGTTGTATTAAAAGACATTCTATTTGTGCTTGGATGCTACTAGGGGGAAGGCTTAAAACAAAAGATCTTTTTATTTTGTGTTGGGCGATCAGGCGACCGTCTTCTTTTCCTCCTTGGCTGCCTCGTCTTGTACGCCCATCAAGCATGGATGGAGGGGCGGCCTCCATTCAATCTGATCCGTCTCCATCATCACTAATGGATAATATTCGGTCTACGCTTTTATATACTGACGATCGGAATGCACAAATCTCCATCATCAAATCGGTCTTGAAGAGAAACCAGGAACATGCTATCCCTTTGGATCTTCCACGTTATCTAACCATTGAGGCCAAGGTGAGATTGGGTAAGGAAAAGATGTCTGCATCGTCAAATAGGGTTGCGCCCGATACAGCTGATGAGGAATCACGCAAAACGCAACTTGTGCAAGTAGAAACGGCAGATGGCAGCATACCTGATGCTGATTCACTCAATAGCAAAGTCTTGCAAGTAGAAGCGGCAGGTGGCAGAATTCTATCAAATGATGGAGTTGCTGTGATGGAGACTCCTGGTTCGGGAGAGAATAGATCAGGTTTGTTTATTCCTAAAACTCTCCAATTGAAGGATGCTGCAGAAATTCCATCTAGGGCTGACACGTGGTCATCACTCTTTTCTCACCAAGTAGGCCGGGCAAGAGCCTTACAACGCCGCCACCAACCATCAAACGATCCTGATCATCACATTGAGTTTGATGAAGAAGACTCTTCAGCAGCTGTTCAGAACAGGGGAAAGTCACTCGTTGGCAATTTTGTTGGTAATACTCCATCCACTCCCGATATTAATTAAAATGTGTCTAGAAAAAGCATGGCGAATTAGGGATGTGGAAATAATTCCTATGGCACAGGGTTTCTTCTTGTTTAAGTTTGCTGCATATGACATTGGGCAACAAATCCTTGATGAGGGACCTTGGTTTGTGTATGGTCACACATTAATCTTGAAAAGATGGGCTGGATATATCACAATGTATAGACAGAATCTTGAATCTAATCCAGTGTGGGTTCGACTACCTAATTTGAATTTCTGTTTTCGATTAAATTATGCTCTTAGTAAAATTGCTAGTGTTATTGGTAACCCAATATGCATGGACCATCCTACAGCTGCGGGAACTAGATATGTGTTTGCGAGAATATGTGTTGAAGTAGATGTTGATGCTGAATTTCCATGTGAGCTACGCATGAGATATAATGACAAAACAATAATTCAGAAAGTGGAATATGCTTGGAGACCAAACCCTTGCAAAACATGCAGAACTTTTGACCATGGGGATAAATCTTGCCCACAAGCTTGCCAAACATAGTGTGGAAGCCTAAAAGGAAACAAGGAGAAGAATCGGGTGCTGATCTCCACCAAGAGACTGAACATAATCAGGAGAATCCTCATGGAATTGAACTTCATACAAAAGGGAAGGAGGAGCAATGGAATACAGTAAAAGGAAAAAAGACTTCAGAAAAGGTAGCATCTCCTGCAAAAGAATCCTCAATCAGCCCTAAGCATCATCAATTCAGCCAAGTTCAAACAGATTTCTTAGCCTTTCAAATTTGGATGGTGACTCAAATACTTCTGCAGAAGATATCTCTTCCACTACAGCTATGGTTTTGAGGGAAACTGATGCAACTCTGAATGCCATAGTCATTAAGGGTAATGCAGCAATCTCCTCTCAAATGAAATCAGATGACCCGCAAAAAAGCTTGTTTTCTATTCACCAATTAGATAAAAGCTTACTTTATAGAGTGCCAAGTTCAAGTTCAAGTGCAAGACGAAAACAAGGACATGCTGGGATCACCATTAAAGAGAAGCCTAATCCAAGGAATCGTTCTACATGACGATCATCATTTGGAACGTGAGCAGTCTGAATAGACCCTAGATGCACGTCGCTGTTAGAAATAAAGTCTATCTATATCATTTGTTTTGATTTCTATGGGGTATGCCCCATTGGGAGCGTCAAGTATCCATGTGGGGTTGTTTAGACCTCCCCTTCTGTAATTTATTATCTGAGAAAATGAAGAACTAACTTACTCCTTAAAAAAAAAAAAAAAAAAAGGTTTTCTCCTCCAGATAAATGTTGCTTGCGATTCTTGCTGTGTTCTCTGTAATTGCACTCGGGAAAAAGGTATTCATTTAATGATCCGGTGCCCTTATTCTCAAGAGGTGTGGAAAGCTCTCCTAGCAAAACTGAATTTGGAGCCGATACGCTGTACAAATCTATTGGAATTGCTGGCTTCAATCACTCCTCCATTGGACCAGCAAGCTAACGGCCTTCAAACTCTTGGAAAGCTCGTTTGGCATATTTGGGCTGAGAGGAATGGAAGGATCTTCAGAAGTAAAGAGCACTCAAGTAAGGTTGTGTTACAGCAGATTACTCACACTGTTTGCAGTAGAATTCTTTATCTTGACATAGCTTTATCATGTGAAATTGGTAATCATTGGAATGTTCCTCCAAGCAACTCCGATATCCATCCCAAGTTGCCTAGTTTAATGAATCCTGGATGGAGAGTATCTATTTGTTCAATTGATACCCTTATAGTTGCAATTCTTTGGAGTGATGTTCATACACCAAAGGAATGTCATATTGAAAAAGAGTTTACTTCCTTTAAGGCAGTGTTTCAGATAATGCAGCCTGGTCCAGATAATGTCACACATATCACTTTTGAGGCAGATTCAACACTCCATAAAGTTCTTCTCAATCCTCAAGTTTCTGATTGGAAGGTGCGCTTTAAAGTAACAAGATTACAAGCTTTTATTCAGAAATTTGAGCACATTCAGTACTTGATGCTTCATCCGTGATCAGCTCGGTTCAGTAAAGTGTTAAGCAGAAATTTAGCTACTTTCCACAATAATCAGAATGCACTTACATATTTGTGCAGGCAATGTATAGGAAATAATGAGTAATTTGGACCGTATTTATTTGTTGCTTTATTTTTCTCGTTCGTAATTAGAGGGGTATGCCCCTTTGGAAGCATCTTCCATATAAGAGACTTCCTTTTCTGTACAGTATTCTTTGAGAAATAGAAGAACTAACTAATTCTTCAAAAAAAAAGGTGATAAAAAAAATTACCGTATTTTTCAGAGCGCATCATCCAACCGCGAGTTGCGTGAGACACGTTTTACAACCTACATTTTTCCGAGAGCCGCCTAAATTTTCAAACAAGCTGCCCGAAGGACGGGATTCAGTCTTAAAAAACCTTGACCCCACGCATTTCTTTCCTAGCCCCTAGAATCTCGTGGAACTTATTTAAAAGCAAAACATAGCTCATAATATCTTAAAATGCGTATTTCAGCCTAGAATCGTATGAAATGCATTTCATACCAAAAGTGGAGACAACGCCCCCCAGAAATGCGCTAGAATCATCCATGACGCGTTTTTATCAAAATATAGGCTATTGATTGCAAGAAATACGGGTGTCATTCAACAACGGCACAAAACCCCACGAGATTAGTTCTCAAGTTCGAATGCATCATCGCAAACCAAGAGACCGAATAGGAACACCCTGAAACGCCCGAGAATCTTCCAACACGTGTTTCTATCCAAATATAGGCTATTGATGGCACGAGATACGCTTTCCATGCGGAATTGGGGCGGAATCCCACGAAATTAGTTCTTAAGCACTGATTTCCCTGAAATCCGTTTTAAAGTAAAACACAATCACCGCCTTTTCCAAAGCACGTCCTTCAACCGCGAGTTTCGTGAGACGCGGTTTACAACCAACATTTTCCCATAGGCACCTTAGATTTCAAACAAACTGTTCGAAGGACGGGATTCATTCGTAAAAAAGCTTGAATCCCACGCTTTTCTTTCCTAACCCTAGAATCCCGTGAAACTCATATTAAAGCAAAACGCTGCTCGAATATCTTAAAAATATCTTAAAATGCGTATTTCAACCTAGAACCGTATGGAAAGCATTTCAAAGGAAAACTGCTGACAAATAGCCCCTGAAATGTCCTCGAATCATCCATGAAGCGTTTTTATCAAAATACAGGGCACTGATGCAAGAAATACGGGTTTCGTTCAGAAATGGCTCCGAACCCCATCTTAAAGGACGCAGGATTCCAAGAACTTCCTAGAGCGCTTCCTTGAACCGTGGACTTCGTGAAATGCGGTTTGGAGCCAGTGTTTTCCTGGACCCACCTAGATCTCTTGGTTTCGAAATAAAACAGATTAGGAACTGCCCGAAGCACGTGTTTCGGAGCTAAACAACCCTGAAGCTACACTGTCCTTATGCAGAGGCCATCTGGGGGGTGCTCCTGTCTAAATTGAATTTGGTCGTCCCAATCAGTTGTTCTACTGCTCAAGAGCTTTTAGATTCTATGGTTTCTCGGATTGATCAGAATGGGAATGATACTTTAATTCTTGCAAAGATTCCTTTTAATGCCTATGTGTGGCATGTGTGGACTGAACGTAATGCAAGGATTTTCAAGAATGTTACTCTTCCTTATGGCTATGTAGTGCAGCACATCATTCAGATAGTGACAACTAAGATATTGTACCTTGATCTTATATTACCGCATGACATTCAGTGTCATTGGAATGTTCCTGTGCATACACCAGTCATGGCTGCAAATCTGGTTAATGACAGACCATCTCGATGGCGGTTTTCAGTTACTACATTGCCTCTGAGTTTGGTTGGTATTTTGTGGAGAGATACTCATCATCCTTGGCGGGGACGAAGAGTGCAATCATTGCGGCTTTATGATGGTCTCTACCAACTGTTCCAGCTTGTTCCTCCAGATATTTCATCCATTACTATTGAGACCGATACTGCTTTGCAACGTATTCTTCTCAATCCTGCTAAATCAAATTGGAAATTGCGTTTTAAGGCACGGCGTCTTCATGCTGTGGTTACTAGTTTTGGGCATGTTCAATCTGTGCATCCTCATCCTCAGACTGTGCGATTCAGTAAAGTCATTAGCAGATTTCCTGGTCCTCCATTGTTAAATGTTGATAATATTGATCTTTTGTATCATTTTTTTAGTGCACAGCTGTAATTTTTTGGGTGGTTTTATGTCTTTCGTTAAATAGAGCTATTCTGTAAAAAGAGGGGGATGCCCCTTGTGAAGTTTCTATAATCCATTTGATTATAGATTTCCAAGTTGTATTTTATTTTTGAGAAATTAAAGAACGAACTTACTCTTCAAAAAAAAAAAAAACAGCCCTGAAGCCCACGTAATGCGTTCCTCACCCTACGAATCGCCTGAAACCCTTTTTAAAGCGAAAATTAACTTAGATTATCAAGAAATGCGTATTTCGGCATAGAATCGTTGTAAACGCATTTCGAAGCAAAAGACTCGACCATAATAGCCTGATATGACCTAGAGTCATCCGGCACGCTCTTTTATCCAAATACGGGGTATTGATTACACAAGATTAACGGGGCTGAATCCCACGAGATTAGTTCTTAAGCTCCAAGTTCCCTAAACCCTTTCGCTTGGGATTCCATATGCCAACCCATTGCTATGGGTGGTTTGGGTACTAAATCAATTCATGGAACAGCGAAGGCAGCCCTCTTAAGCCAAGTTTCGAATGTGGTTAGTAACAAAAGCACTTGCTGGAACTTATGGGTAAATGCCAAGTATTTGCGTGGAGAGTCTTTTTGGGACGTTATGATTCCTAAAAATGCCTCTCGGGGTTGGAAGAGCATTTTGATGCTTACACCAATTGCTATACCTCTCATAAAATTTCTAGTTGGCAATGGGCACCAAATCAAATTCTGGACCGACCCTTGGCTTAATGGAGGGCGTCTGAAAGATTGTTATGAAGATAGAGCAGTATATGATCTAGGCATGGGGGCTGATATTAAAGTCCATCAATTTATTCAGACTGATGGGTGGAGGTTTCCTACTCCCACGTCCAACGCATTAATGGATATCTTCCAATCTATTCCAAATGAGATTGAGCCATGGCCCAACTTCAAAGATGAACTTGTTTGGACTCCAAAAGATCATGGAAATTTCACTTTAAAGTCTGCTTACAATCTAGTATGCAGGAATTGGGACCAATCCCTCCAATGGCCTTCTATGATTTGGTTCAAATGTTGTATTAAAAGACATTCTATTTGTGCTTGGATGCTACTAGGGGGAAGGCTTAAAACAAAAGATCTTTTTATTTTGTGTTGGGCGATCAGGCGACCGTCTTCTTTTCCTCCTTGGCTGCCTCGTCTTGTACGCCCATCAAGCATGGATGGAGGGGCGGCCTCCATTCAATCTGATCCGTCTCCATCATCACTAATGGATAATATTCGGTCTACGCTTTTATATACTGACGATCGGAATGCACAAATCTCCATCATCAAATCGGTCTTGAAGAGAAACCAGGAACATGCTATCCCTTTGGATCTTCCACGTTATCTAACCATTGAGGCCAAGGTGAGATTGGGTAAGGAAAAGATGTCTGCATCGTCAAATAGGGTTGCGCCCGATACAGCTGATGAGGAATCACGCAAAACGCAACTTGTGCAAGTAGAAACGGCAGATGGCAGCATACCTGATGCTGATTCACTCAATAGCAAAGTCTTGCAAGTAGAAGCGGCAGGTGGCAGAATTCTATCAAATGATGGAGTTGCTGTGATGGAGACTCCTGGTTCGGGAGAGAATAGATCAGGTTTGTTTATTCCTAAAACTCTCCAATTGAAGGATGCTGCAGAAATTCCATCTAGGGCTGACACGTGGTCATCACTCTTTTCTCACCAAGTAGGCCGGGCAAGAGCCTTACAACGCCGCCACCAACCATCAAACGATCCTGATCATCACATTGAGTTTGATGAAGAAGACTCTTCAGCAGCTGTTCAGAACAGGGGAAAGTCACTCGTTGGCAATTTTGTTGGTAATACTCCATCCACTCCCGATATTAATTAAAATGTGTCTAGAAAAAGCATGGCGAATTAGGGATGTGGAAATAATTCCTATGGCACAGGGTTTCTTCTTGTTTAAGTTTGCTGCATATGACATTGGGCAACAAATCCTTGATGAGGGACCTTGGTTTGTGTATGGTCACACATTAATCTTGAAAAGATGGGCTGGATATATCACAATGTATAGACAGAATCTTGAATCTAATCCAGTGTGGGTTCGACTACCTAATTTGAATTTCTGTTTTCGATTAAATTATGCTCTTAGTAAAATTGCTAGTGTTATTGGTAACCCAATATGCATGGACCATCCTACAGCTGCGGGAACTAGATATGTGTTTGCGAGAATATGTGTTGAAGTAGATGTTGATGCTGAATTTCCATGTGAGCTACGCATGAGATATAATGACAAAACAATAATTCAGAAAGTGGAATATGCTTGGAGACCAAACCCTTGCAAAACATGCAGAACTTTTGACCATGGGGATAAATCTTGCCCACAAGCTTGCCAAACATAGTGTGGAAGCCTAAAAGGAAACAAGGAGAAGAATCGGGTGCTGATCTCCACCAAGAGACTGAACATAATCAGGAGAATCCTCATGGAATTGAACTTCATACAAAAGGGAAGGAGGAGCAATGGAATACAGTAAAAGGAAAAAAGACTTCAGAAAAGGTAGCATCTCCTGCAAAAGAATCCTCAATCAGCCCTAAGCATCATCAATTCAGCCAAGTTCAAACAGATTTCTTAGCCTTTCAAATTTGGATGGTGACTCAAATACTTCTGCAGAAGATATCTCTTCCACTACAGCTATGGTTTTGAGGGAAACTGATGCAACTCTGAATGCCATAGTCATTAAGGGTAATGCAGCAATCTCCTCTCAAATGAAATCAGATGACCCGCAAAAAAGCTTGTTTTCTATTCACCAATTAGATAAAAGCTTACTTTATAGAGTGCCAAGTTCAAGTTCAAGTGCAAGACGAAAACAAGGACATGCTGGGATCACCATTAAAGAGAAGCCTAATCCAAGGAATCGTTCTACATGACGATCATCATTTGGAACGTGAGCAGTCTGAATAGACCCTAGATGCACGTCGCTGTTAGAAATAAAGTCTATCTATATCATTTGTTTTGATTTCTATGGGGTATGCCCCATTGGGAGCGTCAAGTATCCATGTGGGGTTGTTTAGACCTCCCCTTCTGTAATTTATTATCTGAGAAAATGAAGAACTAACTTACTCCTTAAAAAAAAAAAAAAAAAAAGGTTTTCTCCTCCAGATAAATGTTGCTTGCGATTCTTGCTGTGTTCTCTGTAATTGCACTCGGGAAAAAGGTATTCATTTAATGATCCGGTGCCCTTATTCTCAAGAGGTGTGGAAAGCTCTCCTAGCAAAACTGAATTTGGAGCCGATACGCTGTACAAATCTATTGGAATTGCTGGCTTCAATCACTCCTCCATTGGACCAGCAAGCTAACGGCCTTCAAACTCTTGGAAAGCTCGTTTGGCATATTTGGGCTGAGAGGAATGGAAGGATCTTCAGAAGTAAAGAGCACTCAAGTAAGGTTGTGTTACAGCAGATTACTCACACTGTTTGCAGTAGAATTCTTTATCTTGACATAGCTTTATCATGTGAAATTGGTAATCATTGGAATGTTCCTCCAAGCAACTCCGATATCCATCCCAAGTTGCCTAGTTTAATGAATCCTGGATGGAGAGTATCTATTTGTTCAATTGATACCCTTATAGTTGCAATTCTTTGGAGTGATGTTCATACACCAAAGGAATGTCATATTGAAAAAGAGTTTACTTCCTTTAAGGCAGTGTTTCAGATAATGCAGCCTGGTCCAGATAATGTCACACATATCACTTTTGAGGCAGATTCAACACTCCATAAAGTTCTTCTCAATCCTCAAGTTTCTGATTGGAAGGTGCGCTTTAAAGTAACAAGATTACAAGCTTTTATTCAGAAATTTGAGCACATTCAGTACTTGATGCTTCATCCGTGATCAGCTCGGTTCAGTAAAGTGTTAAGCAGAAATTTAGCTACTTTCCACAATAATCAGAATGCACTTACATATTTGTGCAGGCAATGTATAGGAAATAATGAGTAATTTGGACCGTATTTATTTGTTGCTTTATTTTTCTCGTTCGTAATTAGAGGGGTATGCCCCTTTGGAAGCATCTTCCATATAAGAGACTTCCTTTTCTGTACAGTATTCTTTGAGAAATAGAAGAACTAACTAATTCTTCAAAAAAAAAGGTGATAAAAAAAATTACCGTATTTTTCAGAGCGCATCATCCAACCGCGAGTTGCGTGAGACACGTTTTACAACCTACATTTTTCCGAGAGCCGCCTAAATTTTCAAACAAGCTGCCCGAAGGACGGGATTCAGTCTTAAAAAACCTTGACCCCACGCATTTCTTTCCTAGCCCCTAGAATCTCGTGGAACTTATTTAAAAGCAAAACATAGCTCATAATATCTTAAAATGCGTATTTCAGCCTAGAATCGTATGAAATGCATTTCATACCAAAAGTGGAGACAACGCCCCCCAGAAATGCGCTAGAATCATCCATGACGCGTTTTTATCAAAATATAGGCTATTGATTGCAAGAAATACGGGTGTCATTCAACAACGGCACAAAACCCCACGAGATTAGTTCTCAAGTTCGAATGCATCATCGCAAACCAAGAGACCGAATAGGAACACCCTGAAACGCCCGAGAATCTTCCAACACGTGTTTCTATCCAAATATAGGCTATTGATGGCACGAGATACGCTTTCCATGCGGAATTGGGGCGGAATCCCACGAAATTAGTTCTTAAGCACTGATTTCCCTGAAATCCGTTTTAAAGTAAAACACAATCACCGCCTTTTCCAAAGCACGTCCTTCAACCGCGAGTTTCGTGAGACGCGGTTTACAACCAACATTTTCCCATAGGCACCTTAGATTTCAAACAAACTGTTCGAAGGACGGGATTCATTCGTAAAAAAGCTTGAATCCCACGCTTTTCTTTCCTAACCCTAGAATCCCGTGAAACTCATATTAAAGCAAAACGCTGCTCGAATATCTTAAAAATATCTTAAAATGCGTATTTCAACCTAGAACCGTATGGAAAGCATTTCAAAGGAAAACTGCTGACAAATAGCCCCTGAAATGTCCTCGAATCATCCATGAAGCGTTTTTATCAAAATACAGGGCACTGATGCAAGAAATACGGGTTTCGTTCAGAAATGGCTCCGAACCCCATCTTAAAGGACGCAGGATTCCAAGAACTTCCTAGAGCGCTTCCTTGAACCGTGGACTTCGTGAAATGCGGTTTGGAGCCAGTGTTTTCCTGGACCCACCTAGATCTCTTGGTTTCGAAATAAAACAGATTAGGAACTGCCCGAAGCACGTGTTTCGGAGCTAAACAACCCTGAAGCTACACTGTCCTTATGCAGAGGCCATCTGGGGGGTGCTCCTGTCTAAATTGAATTTGGTCGTCCCAATCAGTTGTTCTACTGCTCAAGAGCTTTTAGATTCTATGGTTTCTCGGATTGATCAGAATGGGAATGATACTTTAATTCTTGCAAAGATTCCTTTTAATGCCTATGTGTGGCATGTGTGGACTGAACGTAATGCAAGGATTTTCAAGAATGTTACTCTTCCTTATGGCTATGTAGTGCAGCACATCATTCAGATAGTGACAACTAAGATATTGTACCTTGATCTTATATTACCGCATGACATTCAGTGTCATTGGAATGTTCCTGTGCATACACCAGTCATGGCTGCAAATCTGGTTAATGACAGACCATCTCGATGGCGGTTTTCAGTTACTACATTGCCTCTGAGTTTGGTTGGTATTTTGTGGAGAGATACTCATCATCCTTGGCGGGGACGAAGAGTGCAATCATTGCGGCTTTATGATGGTCTCTACCAACTGTTCCAGCTTGTTCCTCCAGATATTTCATCCATTACTATTGAGACCGATACTGCTTTGCAACGTATTCTTCTCAATCCTGCTAAATCAAATTGGAAATTGCGTTTTAAGGCACGGCGTCTTCATGCTGTGGTTACTAGTTTTGGGCATGTTCAATCTGTGCATCCTCATCCTCAGACTGTGCGATTCAGTAAAGTCATTAGCAGATTTCCTGGTCCTCCATTGTTAAATGTTGATAATATTGATCTTTTGTATCATTTTTTTAGTGCACAGCTGTAATTTTTTGGGTGGTTTTATGTCTTTCGTTAAATAGAGCTATTCTGTAAAAAGAGGGGGATGCCCCTTGTGAAGTTTCTATAATCCATTTGATTATAGATTTCCAAGTTGTATTTTATTTTTGAGAAATTAAAGAACGAACTTACTCTTCAAAAAAAAAAAAAACAGCCCTGAAGCCCACGTAATGCGTTCCTCACCCTACGAATCGCCTGAAACCCTTTTTAAAGCGAAAATTAACTTAGATTATCAAGAAATGCGTATTTCGGCATAGAATCGTTGTAAACGCATTTCGAAGCAAAAGACTCGACCATAATAGCCTGATATGACCTAGAGTCATCCGGCACGCTCTTTTATCCAAATACGGGGTATTGATTACACAAGATTAACGGGGCTGAATCCCACGAGATTAGTTCTTAAGCTCCAAGTTCCCTAAACCCTTTCGCTTGGGATTCCATATGCCAACCCATTGCTATGGGTGGTTTGGGTACTAAATCAATTCATGGAACAGCGAAGGCAGCCCTCTTAAGCCAAGTTTCGAATGTGGTTAGTAACAAAAGCACTTGCTGGAACTTATGGGTAAATGCCAAGTATTTGCGTGGAGAGTCTTTTTGGGACGTTATGATTCCTAAAAATGCCTCTCGGGGTTGGAAGAGCATTTTGATGCTTACACCAATTGCTATACCTCTCATAAAATTTCTAGTTGGCAATGGGCACCAAATCAAATTCTGGACCGACCCTTGGCTTAATGGAGGGCGTCTGAAAGATTGTTATGAAGATAGAGCAGTATATGATCTAGGCATGGGGGCTGATATTAAAGTCCATCAATTTATTCAGACTGATGGGTGGAGGTTTCCTACTCCCACGTCCAACGCATTAATGGATATCTTCCAATCTATTCCAAATGAGATTGAGCCATGGCCCAACTTCAAAGATGAACTTGTTTGGACTCCAAAAGATCATGGAAATTTCACTTTAAAGTCTGCTTACAATCTAGTATGCAGGAATTGGGACCAATCCCTCCAATGGCCTTCTATGATTTGGTTCAAATGGTGTATTAAAAGACATTCTATTTGTGCTTGGATGCTACTAGGGGGAAGGCTTAAAACAAAAGATCTTTTTATTTTGTGTTGGGCGATCAGGCGACCGTCTTCTTTTCCTCCTTGGCTGCCTCGTCTTGTACGCCCATCAAGCATGGATGGAGGGGCGGCCTCCATTCAATCTGATCCGTCTCCATCATCACTAATGGATAATATTCGGTCTATGCTTTTATATACTGACGATCGGAATGCACAAATCTCCATCATCAAATCGGTCTTGAAGAGAAACCAGGAACATGCTATCCCTTTGGATCTTCCACGTTATCTAACCATTGAGGCCAAGGTGAGATTGGGTAAGGAAAAGATGTCTGCATCGTCAAATAGGGTTGCGCCCGATACAGCTGATGAGGAATCACGCAAAACGCAACTTGTGCAAGTAGAAACGGCAGATGGCAGCATACCTGATGCTGATTCACTCAATAGCAAAGTCTTGCAAGTAGAAGCGGCAGGTGGCAGAATTCTATCAAATGATGGAGTTGCTGTGATGGAGACTCCTGGTTCGGGAGAGAATAGATCAGGTTTGTTTATTCCTAAAACTCTCCAATTGAAGGATGCTGCAGAAATTCCATCTAGGGCTGACACGTGGTCATCACTCTTTTCTCACCAAGTAGGCCGGGCAAGAGCCTTACAACGCCGCCACCAACCATCAAACGATCCTGATCATCACATTGAGTTTGATGAAGAAGACTCTTCAGCAGCTGTTCAGAACAGGGGAAAGTCACTCGTTGGCAATTTTGTTGGTAATACTCCATCCACTCCCGATATTAATTAAAATGTGTCTAGAAAAAGCATGGCGAATTAGGGATGTGGAAATAATTCCTATGGCACAGGGTTTCTTCTTGTTTAAGTTTGCTGCATATGACATTGGGCAACGAATCCTTGATGAGGGACCTTGGTTTGTGTATGGTCACACATTAATCTTGAAAAGATGGGCTGGATATATCACAATGTATAGACAGAATCTTGAATCTAATCCAGTGTGGGTTCGACTACCTAATTTGAATTTTTGTTTTCGATTAAATTATGCTCTTAGTAAAATTGCTAGTGTTATTGGTAACCCAATATGCATGGACCATCCTACAGCTGCGGGAACTAGATATGCGTTTGCGAGAATATGTGTTGAAGTAGATGTTGATGCTGAATTTCCATGTGAGCTACGCATGAGATATAATGACAAAACAATAATTCAGAAAGTGGAATATGCTTGGAGACCAAACCCTTGCAAAACATGCAGAACTTTTGACCATGGGGATAAATCTTGCCCACAAGCTTGCCAAACATAGTGTGGAAGCCTAAAAGGAAACAAGGAGAAGAATCGGGTGCTGATCTCCACCAAGAGACTGAACATAATCAGGAGAATCCTCATGGAATTGAACTTCATACAAAAGGGAAGGAGGAGCAATGGAATACAGTAAAAGGAAAAAAGACTTCAGAAAAGGTAGCATCTCCTGCAAAAGAATCCTCAATCAGCCCTAAGCATCATCAATTCAGCCAAGTTCAAACAGATTTCTTAGCCTTTCAAATTTGGATGGTGACTCAAATACTTCTGCAGAAGATATCTCTTCCACTACAGCTATGGTTTTGAGGGAAACTGATGCAACTCTGAATGCCATAGTCATTAAGGGTAATGCAGCAATCTCCTCTCAAATGAAATCAGATGACCCGCAAAAAAGCTTGTTTTCTATTCACCAATTAGATAAAAGCTTACTTTATAGAGTGCCAAGTTCAAGTTCAAGTGCAAGACGAAAACAAGGACATGCTGGGATCACCATTAAAGAGAAGCCTAATCCAAGGAATCGTTCTACATGACGATCATCATATGGAACGTGAGCAGTCTGAATAGACCCTAGATGCACGTCGCTGTTAGAAATAAAGTCTATCTATATCATTTGTTTTGATTTCTATGGGGTATGCCCCATTGGGAGCGTCAAGTATCCATGTGGGGTTGTTTAGACCTCCCCTTCTGTAATTTATTATCTGAGAAAATGAAGAACTAACTTACTCCTTAAAAAAAAAAAAAAAAAAGGTTTTCTCCTCCAGATAAATGTTGCTTGCGATTCTTGCTGTGTTCTCTGTAATTGCACTCGGGAAAAAGGTATTCATTTAATGATCCGGTGCCCTTATTCTCAAGAGGTGTGGAAAGCTCTCCTAGCAAAACTGAATTTGGAGCCGATACGCTGTACAAATCTATTGGAATTGCTGGCTTCAATCACTCCTCCATTGGACCAGCAAGCTAACGGCCTTCAAACTCTTGGAAAGCTCGTTTGGCATATTTGGGCTGAGAGGAATGGAAGGATCTTCAGAAGTAAAGAGCACTCAAGTAAGGTTGTGTTACAGCAGATTACTCACACTGTTTGCAGTAGAATTCTTTATCTTGACATAGCTTTATCATGTGAAATTGGTAATCATTGGAATGTTCCTCCAAGCAACTCCGATATCCATCCCAAGTTGCCTAGTTTAATGAATCCTGGATGGAGAGTATCTATTTGTTCAATTGATACCCTTATAGTTGCAATTCTTTGGAGTGATGTTCATACACCAAAGGAATGTCATATTGAAAAAGAGTTTACTTCCTTTAAGGCAGTGTTTCAGATAATGCAGCCTGGTCCAGATAATGTCACACATATCACTTTTGAGGCAGATTCAACACTCCATAAAGTTCTTCTCAATCCTCAAGTTTCTGATTGGAAGGTGCGCTTTAAAGTAACAAGATTACAAGCTTTTATTCAGAAATTTGAGCACATTCAGTACTTGATGCTTCATCCGTGATCAGCTCGGTTCAGTAAAGTGTTAAGCAGAAATTTAGCTACTTTCCACAATAATCAGAATGCACTTACATATTTGTGCAGGCAATGTATAGGAAATAATGCGTAATTTGGACCGTATTTATTTGTTGCTTTATTTTTCTCGTTCGTAATTAGAGGGGTATGCCCCTTTGGAAGCATCTTCCATATAAGAGACTTCCTTTTCTGTACAGTATTCTTTGAGAAATAGAAGAACTAACTAATTCTTCAAAAAAAAAGGTGATAAAAAAAATTACCGTATTTTTCAGAGCGCATCATCCAACCGCGAGTTGCGTGAGACACGTTTTACAACCTACATTTTTCCGAGAGCCGCCTAAATTTTCAAACAAGCTGCCCGAAGGACGGGATTCACTCTTAAAAAACCTTGACCCCACGCATTTCTTTCCTAGCCCCTAGAATCTCGTGGAACTTATTTAAAAGCAAAACATAGCTCATAATATCTTAAAATGCGTATTTCAGCCTAGAATCGTATGAAATGCATTTCATACCAAAAGTGGAGACAACACCCCCCAGAAATGCGCTAGAATCATCCATGACGCGTTTTTATCAAAATATAGGCTATTGATTGCAAGAAATACGGGTGTCATTCAACAACGGCACAAAACCCCACGAGATTAGTTCTCAAGTTCGAATGCATCATCGCAAACCAAGAGACCGAATAGGAACACCCTGAAACGCCCGAGAATCTTCCAACACGTGTTTCTATCCAAATATAGGCTATTGATGGCACGAGATACGCTTTCCATGCGGAATTGGGGCGGAATCCCACGAAATTAGTTCTTAAGCACTGATTTCCCTGAAATCCGTTTTAAAGTAAAACACAATCACCGCCTTTTCCAAAGCACGTCCTTCAACCGCGAGTTTCGTGAGACGCGGTTTACAACCAACATTTTCCCATAGGCACCTTAGATTTCAAACAAACTGTTCGAAGGACGGGATTCAGTCGTAAAAAAGCTTGAATCCCACGCTTTTCTTTCCTAACCCTAGAATCCCGTGAAACTCATATTAAAGCAAAACGCTGCTCGAATATCTTAAAAATATCTTAAAATGCGTATTTCAACCTAGAACCGTATGGAAAGCATTTCAAAGGAAAACTGCTGACAAATAGCCCCTGAAATGTCCTCGAATCATCCATGAAGCGTTTTTATCAAAATACAGGGCACTGATGCAAGAAATACGGGTTTCGTTCAGAAATGGCTCCGAACCCCATCTTAAAGGACGCAGGATTCCAAGAACTTCCTAGAGCGCTTCCTTGAACCGTGGACTTCGTGAAATGCGGTTTGGAGCCAGTGTTTTCCTGGACCCACCTAGATCTCTTGGTTTCGAAATAAAACAGATTAGGAACTGCCCGAAGCACGTGTTTCGGAGCTAAACAACCCTGAAGCTACACTGTCCTTATGCAGAGGCCATCTGGGGGGTGCTCCTCTCTAAATTGAATTTGGTCGTCCCAATCAGTTGTTCTACTGCTCAAGAGCTTTTAGATTCCATGGTTTCTCGGATTGATCAGAATGGGAATGATACTTTAATTCTTGCAAAGATTCCTTTTAATGCTTATGTGTGGCATGTGTGGGCTGAACGTAATGCAAGGATTTTCAAGAAAGTTACTCTTCCTTATGGCTATGTAGTGCAGCACATCATTCAGATAGTGACAACTAAGATATTGTACCTTGATCTTATATTACCGCATGACATTCAGTGTCATTGGAATGTTCCTGTGCATACACCAGTCATGGCTGCGAATCTGGTTAATGACAGACCATCTCGATGGCGGTTTTCAGTTACTACATTGCCTCTGAGTTTGGTTGGTATTTTGTGGAGAGATACTCATCATCCTTGGCGGGGACGAAGAGTGCAATCATTGCAGCTTTATGATGGTCTCTACCAACTGTTCCAGCTTGTTCCTCCAGATATTTCATCCATTACTATTGAGACCGATACTGCTTTGCAACGTATTCTTCTCAATCCTGCTAAATCAAATTGGAAATTGCGTTTTAAGGCACGGCGTCTTCATGCTGTGGTTACTAGTTTTGGGCATGTTCAATCTGTGCATCCTCATCCTCAGACTGTGCGATTCAGTAAAGTCATTAGCAGATTTCCTGGTCCTCCATTGTTAAATGTTGATAATATTGATCTTTTGTATCATTTTTTTAGTGCACAGCTGTAATTTTTTGGGTGGTTTTATGTCTTTCGTTAAATAGAGCTGTTCTGTAAAAAGAGGGGGATGCCCCTTGTGAAGTTTCTATAATCCATTTGATTATAGATTTCCAAGTTGTATTTTATTTTTCAGAAATTAAAGAACGAACTTACTCTTCAAAAAAAAAAAAAAAACAGCCCTGAAGCCCACGTAATGCGTTCCTCACCCTATGAATCGCCTGAAACCCTTTTTAAAGCGAAAATTAACTTAGATTATCAAGAAATGTGTATTTCGGCATAGAATCGTTGTAAACGCATTTCGAAGCAAAAGACTCGACCATAATAGCCTGATATGACCTAGAGTCATCCGGCACGCTCTTTTATCCAAATACGGGGTATTGATTACACAAGATTAACGGGGCTGAATCCCACGAGATTAGTTCTTAAGCTCCAAGTTGCCTAAACCCTTTCGCTTGGGATTCCATATGCCAACCCATTGCTATGGGTGGTTTGGGTACTAAATCAATTCATGGAACAGCGAAGGCAGCCCTCTTAAGCCAAGTTTCGAATGTGGTTAGTAACAAAAGCACTTGCTGGAACTTATGGGTAAATGCCAAGTATTTGCGTGGAGAGTCTTTTTGGGACGTTATGATTCCTAAAAATGCCTCTCGGGGTTGGAAGAGCATTTTGATGCTTACACCAATTGCTATACCTCTCATAAAATTTCTAGTTGGCAATGGGCACCAAATCAAATTCTGGACCGACCCTTGGCTTAATGGAGGGCGTCTGAAAGATTGTTATGAAGATAGAGCAGTATATGATCTAGGCATGGGGGCTGATATTAAAGTCCATCAATTTATTCAGACTGATGGGTGGAGGTTTCCTACTCCCACGTCCAACGCATTAATGGATATCTTCCAATCTATTCCAAATGAGATTGAGCCATGGCCCAACTTCAAAGATGAACTTGTTTGGACTCCAAAAGATCATGGAAATTTCACTTTAAAGTCTGCTTACAATCTAGTATGCAGGAATTGGGACCAATCCCTCCAATGGCCTTCTATGATTTGGGTCAAATGGTGTATTACAAGACATTCTATTTGTGCTTGGATGCTACTAGGGGGAAGGCTTAAAACAAAAGATCTTTTTATTTTGTGTTGGGCGATCAGGCGACCGTCTTCTTTTCCTCCTTGGCTGCCTCGTCTTGTACGCCCATCAAGCATGGATGGAGGGGCGGCCTCCATTCAATCTGATCCGTCTCCATCGTCACTAATGGATAATATTCGGTCTATGCTTTTATATACTGACGATCGGAATGCACAAATCTCCATCATCAAATCAGTCTTGAAGAGAAACCAGGAACATGCGATCCCTTTGGATCTTCCACGTTATCTAACCATTGAGGCCAAGGTGAGATTGGGTAAGGAAAAGATGTCTGCATCGTCAAATAGGGTTGCGCCCAATACAGCTGATGAGGAATCACGCAAAACGCAACTTGTGCAAGTAGAAACGGCAGATGGCAGCATACCTGATGCTAATTCACTCAATAACAAAGTCTTGCAAGTAGAAGCGGCAGGTGGCAGAATTCTATCAAATGATGGAGTTGCTGTGATGGAGACTCCTGGTTCGGGAGAGAATAGATCAGGTTTGTTTATTCCTAAAACTCTCCAATTGAAGGATGCTGCAGAAATTCCATCTAGGGCTGACACGTGGTCATCACTCTTTTCTCCCCAAGTAGGCCGGGCAAGAGCCTTACAACGCCGCCACCAACAATCAAACGATCCTGATCATCACATTGAGTTTGATGAAGAAGACTCTTCAGCAGCTGTTCAGAACTGGGGAAAGTCACTCGTTGGCAATTTTGTTGGTAATACTCCATCCACTCCCGACATTAATTAAAATGTGTCTAGAAAAAGCATGGCGAATTAGGGATGTGGAAATAATTCCTATGGCAAAGGGTTTCTTCTTGTTTAAGTTTGCTGCATATGACATTGGGCAACGAATCCTTGATGAGGGACCTTGGTTTGTGTATGGTCACACATTAATCTTGAAAAGATGGGCTGGATATATCACAATGTATAGACAGAATCTTGAATCTAATCCAGTGTGGGTTCGACTACCTAATTTGAATTTCTGTTTTCGATTAAATTCTGCTCTTAGTAAAATTGCTAGTGTTATTGGTAACCCAATATGCATGGACCATCCTACAGCTGCGGGAACTAGATATGCGTTTGCGAGAATATGTGTTGAAGTAGATGTTGATGCTGAATTTCCATGTGAGCTACGCATGAGATATAATGACAAAACAATAATTCAGAAAGTGGAATATGCTTGGAGACCAAACCCTTGTAAAACATGCAGAACTTTTGACCATGGGGATAAATCTTGCCCACAAGCTTGCCAAACATAGTGTGGAAGCCTAAAAGGAAACAAGGAGAAGAATCGGGTGCTGATCTCCACCAAGAGACTGAACATAATCAGGAGAATCCTCATGGAATTGAACTTCATACAAAAGGGAAGGAGGAGCAATGGAATACAGTAAAAGGAAAAAAGACTTCAGAAAAGGTAGCATCTCCTGCAAAAGAATCCTCAATCAGCCCTAAGCATCATCAATTCAGCCAAGTTCAAACAGATTTCTTAGCCTTTCAAATTTGGATGGTGACTCAAATACTTCTGCAGAAGATATCTCTTCCACTACAGCTATGGTTTTGAGGGAAACTGATGCAACTCTGAATGCCATAGTCATTAAGGGTAATGCAGCAATCTCCTCTCAAATGAAATCAGATGACCCGCAAAAAAGCTTGTTTTCTATTCACCAATTAGATAAAAGCTTACTTTATAGAGTGCCAAATTCAAGTTCAAGTGCAAGACGAAAACAAGGACATGCTGGGATCACCATTAAAGAGAAGCCTAATCCAAGGAATCGTTCTACATGACGATCATCATATGGAACGTGAGCAGTCTGAATAGACCCTAGATGCACGTCGCTGTTAGAAATAAAGTCTATCTATATCATTTGTTTTGATTTCTATGGGGTATGCCCCATTGGGAGCGTCAAGTATCCATGTGGGGTTGTTTAGACCTCCCCTTCTGTAATTTATTATCTGAGAAAATGAAGAACTAACTTACTCCTTAAAAAAAAAAAAAAAAAAAAAAGGTTTTCTCCTCCAGATAAATGTTGCTTGCGATTCTTGCTGTGTTCTCTGTAATTGCACTCGGGAAAAAGGCATTCATTTAATGATCCGGTGCCCTTATTCTCAAGAGGTGTGGAAAGCTCTCCTAGCAAAACTGAATTTGGAGCCGATACGCTGTACAAATCTATTGGAATTGCTGGCTTCAATCACTCCTCCATTGGACCAGCAAGCTAACGGCCTTCAAACTCTTGGAAAGCTCGTTTGGCATATTTGGGCTGAGAGGAATGGAAGGATCTTCAGAAGTAAAGAGCACTCAAGTAAGGTTGTGTTACAGCAGATTACTCACACTGTTTGCAGTAGAATTCTTTATCTTGACATAGCTTTATCATGTGAAATTGGTAATCATTGGAATGTTCCTCCAAGCAACTCCGATATCCATCCCAAGTTGCCTAGTTTAATGAATCCTGGATGGAGAGTATCTATTTGTTCAATTGATACCCTTATAGTTGCAATTCTTTGGAGTGATGTTCATACACCAAAGGAATGTCATATTGAAAAAGAGTTTACTTCCTTTAAGGCAGTGTTTCAGATAATGCAGCCTGGTCCAGATAATGTCACACATATCACTTTTGAGGCAGATTCAACACTCCATAAAGTTCTTCTCAATCCTCAAGTTTCTGATTGGAAGGTGCGCTTTAAAGTAACAAGATTACAAGCTTTTATTCAGAAATTTGAGCACATTCAGTAGTTGATGCTTCATCCGTGATCAGCTCGGTTCAGTAAAGTGTTAAGCAGAAATTTAGCTACTTTCCACAATAATCAGAATGCACTTACATATTTGTGCAGGCAATGTATAGGAAATAATGAGTAATTTGGACCGTATTTATTTGTTGCTTTATTTTTCTCGTTCGTAATTAGAGGGGTATGCCCCTTTGGAAGCATCTTCCATATAAGAGACTTCCTTTTCTGTACAGTATTCTTTGAGAAATAGAAGAACTAACTAATTCTTCAAAAAAAAAGGTGATAAAAAAAATTACCGTATTTTTCAGAGCGCATCATCCAACCGCGAGTTGCGTGAGACACGTTTTACAACCTACATTTTTCCGAGAGCCGCCTAAATTTTCAAACAAGCTGCCCGAAGGACGGGATTCAGTCTTAAAAAACCTTGACCCCACGCATTTCTTTCCTAGCCCCTAGAATCTCGTGGAACTTATTTAAAAGCAAAACATAGCTCATAATATCTTAAAATGCGTATTTCAGCCTAGAATCGTATGAAATGCATTTCATACCAAAAGTGGAGACAACGCCCCCCAGAAATGCGCTAGAATCATCCATGACGCGTTTTTATCAAAATATAGGCTATTGATTGCAAGAAATACGGGTGTCATTCAACAACGGCACAAAACCCCACGAGATTAGTTCTCAAGTTCGAATTTGCCCGAATCCTGTCTTAAAGGAAAAAGAATTCCTCGGACTTCTTCCTTCAACCGTGGACTTCGTGAAATGCAGTTTGGAGCCAGTGTTTTCCTGGACTCACATCGAACGAAACCAATAGATTAGGAACTGCCCGAAGAACGTTTTTCAGACCCAAACAACCCCGAAGCCCGTGCAATGCATTCCTTACCCTTGAATCGCCTGAAACATTTTTTAAAGCGAAAAGTATCTCAAATTATCATGAAATGCATATTTCGGCATAGAATCGTTGTAAACGCATTTCGAACAAAAGACTCGACCGTAATACCCTGATATGACCTAAAGTCGTCCGGCACGCGATTTTATTCAAATACGGGCTATTGATTGCACAAGATTCTTTTGTCGGTCAGAAACGTGGCAGAGTCCCAACATATTAGCTCTTCAGCCTAATGTTTCCAGAAACCCGTTTTAAACTAAAAGAAAACAAAGAATTTCAGAGCGCGTCTCCAATCTATGAATTGCGTGAAATGAGTTTTGCAGCCTATAGTTTAGCAGATCCGCCTATAAACACGAACGGACTCCACGAAACGCGGGCCTCGGTCCTAAACGACCTTGAAACCCCAGCAATGCATTCCTAGCCACAGAATCGCTCGAAACACGTTTGTACGCAAAACGTGTCTCTAAATATCCTAAAATGTGTTTTTCGGCCTAAAATCACATCAAATGCATCATCGCAAACCAAGAGACCGAATAGGAACACCCTGAAACGCCCGAGAATCTTACAACACGTGTTTTTATCCAAATATAGGCTATTGATGGCACGAGATCCGCTTTCCATGCGGAATTGGGGCGGAATCCCACGAAATTAGTTCTTAAGCACTGATTTCCCTGAAATCCGTTTTAAAGTAAAACACAATCACCGTCTTTTCCAAAGCACGTCCTTCAACCGCGAGTTTCGTGAGACGCGGTTTACAACCAACATTTTCCCATAGGCACCTTAGATTTCAAACAAACTGTTCGAAGGACGGGATTCAGTCGTAAAAAAGCTTGAATCCCACGCTTTTCTTTCCTAACCCTAGAATCCCGTGAAACTCATATTAAAGCAAAACGCTGCTCGAATATCTTAAAAATATCTTAAAATGCGTATTTCAACCTAGAACCGTATGGAAAGCATTTCAAAGGAAAACTGCTGACAAATAGCCCCTGAAATGTCCTCGAATCATCCATGAAGCGTTTTTATCAAAATACAGGGCACTGATGCAAGAAATACGGGTTTCGTTCAGAAATGGTTCCGAACCCCATCTTAAAGGACGCAGGATTCCAAGAACTTCCTAGAGCGCTTCCTTGAACCGTGGACTTCGTGAAATGCGGTTTGGAGCCAGTGTTTTCCTGGACCCACCTAGATCTTGGTTTCGAAATAAAACAGATTAGGAACTGCCCGAAGCACGTGTTTCGGAGCTAAACAACCCTGAAGCTACACTGTCCTTATGCAGAGGCCATCTGGGGGTTGCTCCTCTCTAAATTGAATTTGGTCGTCCCAATCAGTTGTTCTACTGCTCAAGAGCTTTTAGATTCCATGGTTTCTCGGATTGATCAGAATGGGAATGATACTTTAATTCTTGCAAAGATTCCTTTTAATGCTTATGTGTGGCATGTGTGGGCTGAACGTAATGCAAGGATTTTCAAGAAAGTTACTCTTCCTTATGGCTATGTAGTGCAGCACATCATTCAGATAGTGACAACTAGGATATTGTACCTTGATCTTATATTACCGCATGACATTCAGTGTCATTGGAATGTTCCTGTGCATACACCAGTCATGGCTGCAAATCTGGTTAATGACAGACCATCTCGATGGCGGTTTTCAGTTACTACATTGCCTCTGAGTTTGGTTGGTATTTTGTGGAGAGTTACTCATCATCCTTGGCGGGGACGAAGAGTGCAATCATTGCAGCTTTATGATGGTCTCTACCAACTGTTCCAGCTTGTTCCTCCAGATATTTCATCCATTACTATTGAGACCGATACTGCTTTGCAACGTATTCTTCTCAATCCTGCTAAATCAAATTGGAAATTGCGTTTTAAGGCACGGCGTCTTCATGCTGTGGTTACTAGTTTTGGGCATGTTCAATCTGTGCATCCTCATCCTCAGACTGTGCGATTCAGTAAAGTCATTAGCAGATTTCCTGGTCCTCCATTGTTAAATGTTGATAATATTGATCTTTTGTATCATTTTTTTAGTGCACAGCTGTAATTTTTTGGGTGGTTTTATGTCTTTCGTTAAATAGAGCTGTTCTGTAAAAAGAGGGGGATGCCCCTTGTGAAGTTTCTATAATCCATTTGATTATAGATTTCCAAGTTGTATTTTATTTTTGAGAAATTAAAGAACGAACTTACTCTTCAAAAAAAAAAAAAAAACAGCCCTGAAGCCCACGTAATGCGTTCCTCACCCTATGAATCGCCTGAAACCCTTTTTAAAGCGAAAATTAACTTAGATTATCAAGAAATGCGTATTTCGGCATAGAATCCATGTAAACGCATTTCGAAGCAAAAGACTCGACCATAATAGCCTGATATGACCTAGAGTCATCCGGCACGCTCTTTTATCCAAATACGGGGTATTGATTACACAAGATTAACGGGGCTGAATCCCACGAGATTAGTTTATAAGCTCCAAGTTGCCTAAACCCTTTCTCTTGGGATTCCATATGCCAACCCATTGCTATGGGTGGTTTGGGTACTAAATCAATTCATGGAACAGCGAAGGCAGCCCTCTTAAGCCAAGTTTCGAATGTGGTTAGTAACAAAAGCACTTGCTGGAACTTATGGGTAAATGCCAAGTATTTGCGTGGAGAGTCTTTTTGGGACGTTATGATTCCTAAAAATGCCTCTCGGGGTTGGAAGAGCATTTTGATGCTTACACCAATTGCTATACCTCTCATAAAATTTCTAGTTGGCAATGGGCACCAAATCAAATTCTGGACCGACCCTTGGCTTAATGGAGGGCGTCTGAAAGATTGTTATGAAGATAGAGCAGTATATGATCTAGGCATGGGGGCTGATATTAAAGTCCATCAATTTATTCAGACTGATGGGTGGAGGTTTCCTACTCCCACGTCCAACGCATTAATGGATATCTTCCAATCTATTCCAAATGAGATTGAGCCATGGCCCAACTTCAAAGATGAACTTGTTTGGACTCCAAAAGATCATGGAAATTTCACTTTAAAGTCTGCTTACAATCTAGTATGCAGGAATTGGGACCAATCCCTCCAATGGCCTTCTATGATTTGGGTCAAATGGTGTATTACAAGACATTCTATTTGTGCTTGGATGCTACTAGGGGGAAGGCTTAAAACAAAAGATCGTTTTATTTTGTGTTGGGCGATCAGGCGACCGTCTTCTTTTCCTCCTTGGCTGCCTCGTCTTGTACGCCCATCAAGCATGGATGGAGGGGCGGCCTCCATTCAATCTGATCCGTCTCCATCGTCACTAATGGATAATATTCGGTCTATGCTTTTATATACTGACGATCGGAATGCACAAATCTCCATCATCAAATCGGTCTTGAAGAGAAACCAGGAACATGCGATCCCTTTGGATCTTCCACGTTATCTAACCATTGAGGCCAAGGTGAGATTGGGTAAGGAAAAGATGTCTGCATCGTCAAATAGGGTTGCGCCCAATACAGCTGATGAGGAATCACGCAAAACGCAACTTGTGCAAGTAGAAACGGCAGATGGCAGCATACCTGATGCTAATTCACTCAATAACAAAGTCTTGCAAGTAGAAGCGGCAGGTGGCAGAATTCTATCAAATGATGGAGTTGCTGTGATGGAGACTCCTGGTTCGGGAGAGAATAGATCAGGTTTGTTTATTCCTAAAACTCTCCAATTGAAGGATGCTGCAGAAATTCCATCTAGGGCTGACACGTGGTCATCACTCTTTTCTCCCCAAGTAGGCCGGGCAAGAGCCTTACAACGCCGCCGCCAACCATCAAACGATCCTGATCATCACATTGAGTTTGATGAAGAAGACTCTTCAGCAGCTGTTCAGAACTGGGGAAAGTCACTCGTTGGCAATTTTGTTGGTAATACTCCATCCACTCCCGATATTAATTAAAATGTGTCTAGAAAAAGCATGGTGAATTAGGGATGTGGAAATAATTCCTATGGCAAAGGGTTTCTTCTTGTTTAAGTTTGCTGCATATGACATTGGGCAACGAATCCTTGATGAGGGACCTTGGTTTGTGTATGGTCACACATTAATCTTGAAAAGATGGGCTGGATATATCACAATGTATAGACAGAATCTTGAATCTAATCCAGTGTGGGTTCGACTACCTAATTTGAATTTCTGTTTTCGATTAAATTCTGCTCTTAGTAAAATTGCTAGTGTTATTGGTAACCCAATATGCATGGACCATCCTACAGCTGCGGGAACTAGATATGCGTTTGCGAGAATATGTGTTGAAGTAGATGTTGATGCTGAATTTCCATGTGAGCTACGCATGAGATATAATGACAAAACAATAATTCAGAAAGTGGAATATGCTTGGAGACCAAACCCTTGCAAAACATGCAGAACTTTTGACCATGGGGATAAATCTTGCCCACAAGCTTGCCAAACATAGTGTGGAAGCCTAAAAGGAAACAAGGAGAAGAATCGGGTGCTGATCTCCACCAAGAGACTGAACATAATCAGGAGAATCCTCATGGAATTGAACTTCATACAAAAGGGAAGGAGGAGCAATGGAATACAGTAAAAGGAAAAAAGACTTCAGAAAAGGTAGCATCTCCTGCAAAAGAATCCTCAATCAGCCCTAAGCATCATCAATTCAGCCAAGTTCAAACAGATTTCTTAGCCTTTCAAATTTGGATGGTGACTCAAATACTTCTGCAGAAGATATCTCTTCCACTACAGCTATGGTTTTGAGGGAAACTGATGCAACTCTAAATGCCATAGTCATTAAGGGTAATGCAGCAATCTCCTCTCAAATGAAATCAGATGACCCGCAAAAAAGCTTGTTTTCTATTCACCAATTAGATAAAAGCTTACTTTATAGAGTGCCAAATTCAAGTTCAAGTGCAAGACGAAAACAAGGACATGCTGGGATCACCATTAAAGAGAAGCCTAATCCAAGGAATCGTTCTACATGACGATCATCATATGGAACGTGAGCAGTCTGAATAGACCCTAGATGCACGTCGCTGTTAGAAATAAAGTCTATCTATATCATTTGTTTTGATTTCTATGGGGTATGCCCCATTGGGAGCGTCAAGTATCCATGTGGGGTTGTTTAGACCTCCCCTTCTGTAATTTATTATCTGAGAAAATGAAGAACTAACTTACTCCTTAAAAAAAAAAAAAAAAGGTTTTCTCCTCCAGATAAATGTTGCTTGCGATTCTTGCTGTGTTCTCTGTAATTGCACTCGGGAAAAAGGCATTCATTTAATGATCCGGTGCCCTTATTCTCAAGAGGTGTGGAAAGCTCTCCTAGCAAAACTGAATTTGGAGCCGATACGCTGTACAAATCTATTGGAATTGCTGGCTTCAGTCACTCCTCCATTGGACCAGCAAGCTAACGGCCTTCAAACTCTTGGAAAGCTCGTTTGGCATATTTGGGCTGAGAGGAATGGAAGGATCTTCAGAAGTAAAGAGCACTCAAGTAAGGTTGTGTTACAGCAGATTACTCACACTGTTTGCAGTAGAATTCTTTATCTTGACATAGCTTTATCATGTGAAATTGGTAATCATTGGAATGTTCCTCCAAGCAACTCCGATATCCATCCCAAGTTGCCTAGTTTAATGAATCCTGGATGGAGAGTATCTATTTGTTCAATTGATACCCTTATAGTTGCAATTCTTTGGAGTGATGTTCATACACCAAAGGAATGTCATATTGAAAAAGAGTTTACTTCCTTTAAGGCAGTGTTTCAGATAATGCAGCCTGGTCCAGATAATGTCACACATATCACTTTTGAGGCAGATTCAACACTCCATAAAGTTCTTCTCAATCCTCAAGTTTCTGATTGGAAGGTGCGCTTTAAAGTAACAAGATTACAAGCTTTTATTCAGAAATTTGAGCACATTCAGTACTTGATGCTTCATCCGTGATCAGCTCGGTTCAGTAAAGTGTTAAGCAGAAATTTAGCTACTTTCCACAATAATCAGAATGCACTTACATATTTGTGCAGGCAATGTATAGGAAATAATGAGTAATTTGGACCGTATTTATTTGTTGCTTTATTTTTCTCGTTCGTAATTAGAGGGGTATGCCCCTTTGGAAGCATCTTCCATATAAGAGACTTCCTTTTCTGTACAGTATTCTTTGAGAAATAGAAGAACTAACTAATTCTTCAAAAAAAAAGGTGATAAAAAAAATTACCGTATTTTTCAGAGCGCATCATCCAACCGCGAGTTGCGTGAGACACGTTTTACAACCTACATTTTTCCGAGAGCCGCCTAAATTTTCAAA
The DNA here is from genome assembly GCA_029852735.1 of Persea americana. NCBI lineage: Eukaryota > Viridiplantae > Streptophyta > Magnoliopsida > Laurales > Lauraceae > Persea > Persea americana. The sequence continues at coordinate 26,162,766 of CM056817.1, forward strand.
CAAGCTGCCCGAAGGACGGGATTCAGTCTTAAAAAACCTTGACCCCACGCATTTCTTTCCTAGCCCCTAGAATCTCGTGGAACTTATCTAAAAGCAAAACATAGCTCATAATATCTTAAAATGCGTATTTCAGCCTAGAATCGTATGAAATGCATTTCATACCAAAAGTGGAGACAACGCCCCCCAGAAATGCGCTAGAATCATCCATGACGCGTTTTTATCAAAATATAGGCTATTGATTGCAAGAAATACGGGTGTCATTCAACAACGGCACAAAACCCCACGAGATTAGTTCTCAAGTTCGAATTTGCCCGAATCCAGTCTTAAAGGAAAAAGAATTCCTCGGACTTCTTCCTTCAACCGTGGACTTCGTGAAATGCAGTTTGGAGCCAGTGTTTTCCTGGACTCACATCGAACGAAACCAATAGATTAGGAACTGCCCGAAGAACGTTTTTCAGACCCAAACAACCCCGAAGCCCGTGCAATGCATTCCTTACCCTTGAATCGCCTGAAACATTTTTTAAAGCGAAAAGTATCTCAAATTATCATGAAATGCATATTTCGGCATAGAATCGTTGTAAACGCATTTCGAACAAAAGACTCGACCGTAATACCCTGATATGACCTAAAGTCGTCCGGCACGCGATTTTATTCAAATACGGGCTATTGATTGCACAAGATTCTTTTGTCGGTCAGAAACGTGGCAGAGTCCCAACATATTAGCTCTTCAGCCTAATGTTTCCAGAAACCCGTTTTAAACTAAAAGAAAACAAAGAATTTCAGAGCGCGTCTCCAATCTATGAATTGCGTGAAATGAGTTTTGCAGCCTATAGTTTAGCAGATCCGCCTATAAACACGAACGGACTCCACGAAACGCGGGCCTCGGTCCTAAACGACCTTGAAACCCCAGCAATGCATTCCTAGCCACAGAATCGCTCGAAACACGTTTGTACGCAAAACGTGTCTCTAAATATCCTAAAATGTGTTTTTCGGCCTAAAATCACATCAAATGCATCATCGCAAACCAAGAGACCGAATAGGAACACCCTGAAACGCCCGAGAATCTTACAACACGTGTTTTTATCCAAATATAGGCTATTGATGGCACGAGATCCGCTTTCCATGCGGAATTGGGGCGGAATCCCACGAAATTAGTTCTTAAGCACTGATTTCCCTGAAATCCGTTTTAAAGTAAAACACAATCACCGTCTTTTCCAAAGCACGTCCTTCAACCGCGAGTTTCGTGAGACGCGGTTTACAACCAACATTTTCCCATAGGCACCTTAGATTTCAAACAAACTGTTCGAAGGACGGGATTCAGTCGTAAAAAAGCTTGAATCCCACGCTTTTCTTTCCTAACCCTAGAATCACGTGAAACTCATATTAAAGCAAAACGCTGCTCGAATATCTTAAAAATATCTTAAAATGCGTATTTCAACCTAGAACCGTATGGAAAGCATTTCAAAGGAAAACTGCTGACAAATAGCCCCTGAAATGTCCTCGAATCATCCATGAAGCGTTTTTATCAAAATACAGGGCACTGATGCAAGAAATACGGGTTTCGTTCAGAAATGGTTCCGAACCCCATCTTTTTAGGACGCAGGATTCCAAGAACTTCCTAGAGCGCTTCCTTGAACCGTGGACTTCGTGAAATGCGGTTTGGAGCCAGTGTTTTCCTGGACCCACTTAGATCTTGGTTTCGAAATAAAACAGATTAGGAACTGCCCGAAGCACGTGTTTCGGAGCTAAACAACCCTGAAGCTACACTGTCCTTATGCAGAGGCCATCTGGGGGTTGCTCCTCTCTAAATTGAATTTGGTCGTCCCAATCAGTTGTTCTACTGCTCAAGAGCTTTTAGATTCCATGGTTTCTCGGATTGATCAGAATGGGAATGATACTTTAATTCTTGCAAAGATTCCTCTTAATGCTTATGTGTGGCATGTGTGGGCTGAACGTAATGCAAGGAGTTTCAAGAAAGTTACTCTTCCTTATGGCTATGTAGTGCAGCACATCATTCAGACAGTGACAACTAAGATATTGTACCTTGATCTTATATTACCGCATGACATTCAGTGTCATTGGAATGTTCCTGTGCATACACCAATCATGGCTGCAAATCTGGTTAATGACAGACCATCTCGATGGCGGTTTTCAGTTACTACATTGCCTCTGAGTTTGGTTGGTATTTTGTGGAGAGATACTCATCATCCTTGGCGGGGACGAAGAGTGCAATCATTGCAGCTTTATGATGGTCTCTACCAACTGTTCCAGCTTGTTCCTCCAGATATTTCATCCATTACTATTGAGACCGATACTGCTTTGCAACGTATTCTTCTCAATCCTGCTAAATCAAATTGGAAATGGCGTTTTAAGGCACGGCGTCTTCATGCTGTGGTTACTAGTTTTGGGCATGTTCAATCTGTGCATCCTCATCCTCAGACTGTGCGATTCAGTAAAGTCATTAGCAGATTTCCTGGTCCTCCATTGTTAAATGTTGATAATATTGATCTTTTGTATCATTTTTTTAGTGCACAGCTGTAATTTTTTGGGTGGTTTTATGTCTTTCGTTAAATAGAGCTGTTCTGTAAAAAGAGGGGGATGCCCCTTGTGAAGTTTCTATGATCCATTTGATTATAGATTTCCAAGTTGTATTTTATTTTTGAGAAATTAAAGAACGAACTTACTCTTCAAAAAAAAAAAAAAAACAGCCCTGAAGCCCACGTAATGCGTTCCTCACCCTATGAATCGCCTGAAACCCTTTTTAAAGCGAAAATTAACTTAGATTATCAAGAAATGCGTATTTCGGCATAGAATCCTTGTAAACGCATTTCGAAGCAAAAGACTCGACCATAATAGCCTGATATGACCTAGAGTCATCCGGCACGCTCTTTTATCCAAATACGGGGTATTGATTACACAAGATTAACGGGGCTGAATCCCACGAGATTAGTTCTTAAGCTCCAAGTTGCCTAAACCCTTTCGCTTGGGATTCCATATGCCAACCCATTGCTATGGGTGGTTTGGGTACTAAATCAATTCATGGAACAGCGAAGGCAGCCCTCTTAAGCCAAGTTTCGAATGTGGTTAGTAACAAAAGCACTTGCTGGAACTTATGGGTAAATGCCAAGTATTTGCGTGGAGAGTCTTTTTGGGACGTTATGATTCCTAAAAATGCCTCTCGGGGTTGGAAGAGCATTTTGATGCTTACACCAATTGCTATACCTCTCATAAAATTTCTAGTTGGCAATGGGCACCAAATCAAATTCTGGACCGACCCTTGGCTTAATGGAGGGCGTCTGAAAGATTGTTATGAAGATAGAGCAGTATATGATCTAGGCATGGGGGCTGATATTAAAGTCCATCAATTTATTCAGACTGATGGGTGGAGGTTTCCTACTCCCACGTCCAACGCATTAATGGATATCTTCCAATCTATTCCAAATGAGATTGAGCCATGGCCCAACTTCAAAGATGAACTTGTTTGGACTCCAAAAGATCATGGAAATTTCACTTTAAAGTCTGCTTACAATCTAGTATGCAGGAATTGGGACCAATCCCTCCAATGGCCTTCTATGATTTGGGTCAAATGGTGTATTACAAGACATTCTATTTGTGCTTGGATGCTACTAGGGGGAAGGCTTAAAACAAAAGATCTTTTTATTTTGTGTTGGGCGATCAGGCGACCGTCTTCTTTTCCTCCTTGGCTGCCTCGTCTTGTACGCCCATCAAGCATGGATGGAGGGGCGGCCTCCATTCAATCTGATCCGTCTCCATTGTCACTAATGGATAATATTCGGTCTATGCTTTTATATACTGACGATCGGAATGCACAAATCTCCATCATCAAATCGGTCTTGAAGAGAAACCAGGAACATGTGATCCCTTTGGATCTTCCACGTTATCTAACCATTGAGGCCAAGGTGAGATTGGGTAAGGAAAAGATGTCTGCATCGTCAAATAGGGTTGCGCCCAATACAGCTGATGAGGAATCACGCAAAACGCAACTTGTGCAAGTAGAAACGGCAGATGGCAGCATACCTGATGCTAATTCACTCAATAACAAAGTCTTGCAAGTAGAAGCGGCAGGTGGCAGAATTCTATCAAATGATGGAGTTGCTGTGATGGAGACTCCTGGTTCGGGAGAGAATAGATCAGGTTTGTTTATTCCTAAAACTCTCCAATTGAAGGATGCTGCAGAAATTCCATCTAGGGCTGACACGTGGTCATCACTCTTTTCTCCCCAAGTAGGCCGGGCAAGAGCCTTACAACGCCGCCGCCAACCATCAAACGATCCTGATCATCACATTGAGTTTGATGAAGAAGACTCTTCAGCAGCTGTTCAGAACTGGGGAAAGTCACTCGTTGGCAATTTTGTTGGTAATACTCCATCCACTCCCGATATTAATTAAAATGTGTCTAGAAAAAGCATGGTGAATTAGGGATGTGGAAATAATTCCTATGGCAAAGGGTTTCTTCTTGTTTAAGTTTGCTGCATATGACATTGGGCAACGAATCCTTGATGAGGGACCTTGGTTTGTGTATGGTCACACATTAATCTTGAAAAGATGGGCTGGATATATCACAATGTATAGACAGAATCTTGAATCTAATCCAGTGTGGGTTCGACTACCTAATTTGAATTTCTGTTTTCGATTAAATTCTGCTCTTAGTAAAATTGCTAGTGTTATTGGTAACCCAATATGCATGGACCATCCTACAGCTGCGGGAACTAGATATGCGTTTGCGAGAATATGTGTTGAAGTAGATGTTGATGCTGAATTTCCATGTGAGCTACGCATGAGATATAATGACAAAACAATAATTCAGAAAGTGGAATATGCTTGGAGACCAAACCCTTGCAAAACATGCAGAACTTTTGACCATGGGGATAAATCTTGCCCACAAGCTTGCCAAACATAGTGTGGAAGCCTAAAAGGAAACAAGGAGAAGAATCGGGTGCTGATCTCCACCAAGAGACTGAACATAATCAGGAGAATCCTCATGGAATTGAACTTCATACAAAAGGGAAGGAGGAGCAATGGAATACAGTAAAAGGAAAAAAGACTTCAGAAAAGGTAGCATCTCCTGCAAAAGAATCCTCAATCAGCCCTAAGCATCATCAATTCAGCCAAGTTCAAACAGATTTCTTAGCCTTTCAAATTTGGATGGTGACTCAAATACTTCTGCAGAAGATATCTCTTCCACGACAGCTATGGTTTTGAGGGAAACTGATGCAACTCTGAATGCCATAGTCATTAAGGGTAATGCAGCAATCTCCTCTCAAATGAAATCAGATGACCCGCAAAAAAGCTTGTTTTCTATTCACCAATTAGATAAAAGCTTACTTTATAGAGTGCCAAATTCAAGTTCAAGTGCAAGACGAAAACAAGGACATGCTGGGATCACCATTAAAGAGAAGCCTAATCCAAGGAATCGTTCTACATGACGATCATCATATGGAACGTGAGCAGTCTGAATAGACCCTAGATGCACGTCGCTGTTAGAAATAAAGTCTATCTATATCATTTGTTTTGATTTCTATGGGGTATGCCCCATTGGGAGCGTCAAGTATCCATGTGGGGTTGTTTAGACCTCCCCTTCTGTAATTTATTATCTGAGAAAATGAAGAACTAACTTACTCCTTAAAAAAAAAAAAAAAAAGGTTTTCTCCTCCAGATAAATGTTGCTTGCGATTCTTGCTGTGTTCTCTGTAATTGCACTCGGGAAAAAGGCATTCATTTAATGATCCGGTGCCCTTATTCTCAAGAGGTGTGGAAAGCTCTCCTAGCAAAACTGAATTTGGAGCCGATACGCTGTACAAATCTATTGGAATTGCTGGCTTCAGTCACTCCTCCATTGGACCAGCAAGCTAACGGCCTTCAAACTCTTGGAAAGCTCGTTTGGCATATTTGGGCTGAGAGGAATGGAAGGACCTTCAGAAGTAAAGAGCACTCATGTAAGGTTGTGTTATAGCAGATTACTCACACTGTTTGCAGTAGAATTCTTTATCTTGACATAGCTTTATCATGTGAAATTGGTAATCATTGGAATGTTCCTCCAAGCAACTCCGATATCCATCCCAAGTTGCCTAGTTTAATGAATCCTGGATGGAGAGTATCTATTTGGTCAATTACCCTTATAGTTGCAATTCTTTGGAGTGATGTTCATACACCAAAGGAATGTCATATTGAAAAAGAGTTTACTTCCTTTAAGGCAGTGTTTCAGATAATGCAGCCTGGTCCAGATAATGTCACACATATCACTTTTGAGGCAGATTCAACACTCCATAAAGTTCTTCTCAATCCTCAAGTTTCTGATTGGAAGGTGCGCTTTAAAGTAACAAGATTACAAGCTTTTATTCAGAAATTTGAGCACATTCAGTAGTTGATGCTTCATCCGTGATCAGCTCGGTTCAGTAAAGTGTTAAGCAGAAATTTAGCTACTTTCCACAATAATCAGAATGCACTTACATATTTGTGTAGGCAATGTATAGGAAATAATGAGTAATTTGGACCGTATTTATTTGTTGCTTTATTTTTCTCGTTCGTAATTAGAGGGGTATGCCCCTTTGAAGCATCTTCCATATAAGAGACTTCCTTTTCTGTACAGTATTCTTTGAGAAATAGAAGAACTAACTAATTCTTCAAAAAAAAAGGTGATAAAAAAAAATTACCGTATTTTTCAGAGCGCATCATCCAACCGCGAGTTGCGTGAGACACGTTTTACAACCTACATTTTTCCGAGAGCCGCCTAAATTTTCAAACAAGCTGCCCGAAGGACGGGATTCAGTCTTAAAAAACCTTGACCCCACGCATTTCTTTCCTAGCCCCTAGAATCTCGTGGAACTTATTTAAAAGCAAAACATAGCTCATAATATCTTAAAATGCGTATTTCAGCCTAGAATCGTATGAAATGCATTTCATACCAAAAGTGGAGACAACGCCCCCCAGAAATGCGCTAGAATCATCCATGACGCGTTTTTATCAAAATATAGGCTATTGATTGCAAGAAATACGGGTGTCATTCAACAACGGCACAAAACCCCACGAGATTAGTTCTCAAGTTCGAATTTGCCCGAATCCAGTCTTAAAGGAAAAAGAATTCCTCGGACTTCTTCCTTCAACCGTGGACTTCGTGAAATGCAGTTTGGAGCCAGTGTTTTCCTGGACTCACATCGAACGAAACCAATAGATTAGGAACTGCCCGAAGAACGTTTTTCAGACCCAAACAACCCCGAAGCCCGTGCAATGCATTCCTTACCCTTGAATCGCCTGAAACATTTTTTAAAGCGAAAAGTATCTCAAATTATCATGAAATGCATATTTCGGCATAGAATCGTTGTAAACGCATTTCGAACAAAAGACTCGACCGTAATACCCTGATATGACCTAAAGTCGTCCGGCACGCGATTTTATTCAAATACGGGCTATTGATTGCACAAGATTCTTTTGTCGGTCAGAAACGTGGCAGAGTCCCAACATATTAGCTCTTCAGCCTAATGTTTCCAGAAACCCGTTTTAAACTAAAAGAAAACAAAGAATTTCAGAGCGCGTCTCCAATCTATGAATTGCGTGAAATGAGTTTTGCAGCCTATAGTTTAGCAGATCCGCCTATAAACACGAACGGACTCCACGAAACGCGGGCCTCGGTCCTAAACGACCTTGAAACCCCAGCAATGCATTCCTAGCCACAGAATCGCTCGAAACACGTTTGTACGCAAAACGTGTCTCTAAATATCCTAAAATGTGTTTTTCGGCCTAAAATCACATCAAATGCATCATCGCAAACCAAGAGACCGAATAGGAACACCCTGAAACGCCCGAGAATCTTACAACACGTGTTTTTATCCAAATATAAGCTATTGATGGCACGAGATACGCTTTCCATGCGGAATTGGGGCGGAATCCCACGAAATTAGTTCTTAAGCACTGATTTCCCTGAAATCCGTTTTAAAGTAAAACACAATCACCGTCTTTTCCAAAGCACGTCCTTCAACCGCGAGTTTCGTGAGACGCGGTTTACAACCAACATTTTCCCATAGGCACCTTAGATTTCAAACAAACTGTTCGAAGGACGGGATTCAGTCGTAAAAAAGCTTGAATCCCACGCTTTTCTTTCCTAACCCTAGAATCACGTGAAACTCATATTAAAGCAAAACGCTGCTCGAATATCTTAAAAATATCTTAAAATGCGTATTTCAACCTAGAACCGTATGGAAAGCATTTCAAAGGAAAACTGCTGACAAATAGCCCCTGAAATGTCCTCGAATCATCCATGAAGCGTTTTTATCAAAATACAGGGCACTGATGCAAGAAATACGGGTTTCGTTCAGAAATGGTTCCGAACCCCATCTTTTTAGGACGCAGGATTCCAAGAACTTCCTAGAGCGCTTCCTTGAACCGTGGACTTCGTGAAATGCGGTTTGGAGCCAGTGTTTTCCTGGACCCACTTAGATCTTGGTTTCGAAATAAAACAGATTAGGAACTGCCCGAAGCACGTGTTTCGGAGCTAAACAACCCTGAAGCTACACTGTCCTTATGCAGAGGCCATCTGGGGGTTGCTCCTCTCTAAATTGAATTTGGTCGTCCCAATCAGTTGTTCTACTGCTCAAGAGCTTTTAGATTCCATGGTTTCTCGGATTGATCAGAATGGGAATGATACTTTAATTCTTGCAAAGATTCCTCTTAATGCTTATGTGTGGCATGTGTGGGCTGAACGTAATGCAAGGATTTTCAAGAAAGTTACTCTTCCTTATGGCTATGTAGTGCAGCACATCATTCAGAGAGTGACAACTAAGATATTGTACCTTGATCTTATATTACCGCATGACATTCAGTGTCATTGGAATGTTCCTGTGCATACACCAGTCATGGCTGCAAATCTGGTTAATGACAGACCATCTCGATGGCGGTTTTCAGTTACTACATTGCCTCTGAGTTTGGTTGGTATTTTGTGGAGAGATACTCATCATCCTTGGCGGGGACGAAGAGTGCAATCATTGCATCTTTATGATGGTCTCTACCAACTGTTCCAGCTTGTTCCTCCAGATATTTCATCCATTACTATTGAGACCGATACTGCTTTGCAACGTATTCTTCTCAATCCTGCTAAATCAAATTGGAAATGGCGTTTTAAGGCACGGCGTCTTCATGCTGTGGTTACTAGTTTTGGGCATGTTCAATCTGTGCATCCTCATCCTCAGACTGTGCGATTCAGTAAAGTCATTAGCAGATTTCCTGGTCCTCCATTGTTAAATGTTGATAATATTGATCTTTTGTATCATTTTTTTAGTGCACGGCTGTAATTTTTTGGGTGGTTTTATGTCTTTCGTTAAATAGAGCTGTTCTGTAAAAAGAGGGGGATGCCCCTTGTGAAGTTTCTATAATCCATTTGATTATAGATTTCCAAGTTGTATTTTATTTTTGAGAAATTAAAGAACGAACTTACTCTTCAAAAAAAAAAAAAAAAACAGCCCTGAAGCCCACGTAATGCGTTCCTCACCCTATGAATCGCCTGAAACCCTTTTTAAAGCGAAAATTAACTTAGATTATCAAGAAATGCGTATTTCGGCATAGAATCCTTGTAAACGCATTTCGAAGCAAAAGACTCGACCATAATAGCCTGATATGACCTAGAGTCATCCGGCACGCTCTTTTATCCAAATACGGGGTATTGATTACACAAGATTAACGGGGCTGAATCCCACGAGATTAGTTCTTAAGCTCCAAGTTGCCTAAACCCTTTCGCTTGGGATTCCATATGCCAACCCATTGCTATGGGTGGTTTGGGTACTAAATCAATTCATGGAACAGCGAAGGCAGCCCTCTTAAGCCAAGTTTCGAATGTGGTTAGTAACAAAAGCACTTGCTGGAACTTATGGGTAAATGCCAAGTATTTGCGTGGAGAGTCTTTTTGGGACGTTATGATTCCTAAAAATGCCTCTCGGGGTTGGAAGAGCATTTTGATGCTTACACCAATTGCTATACCTCTCATAAAATTTCTAGTTGGCAATGGGCACCAAATCAAATTCTGGACCGACCCTTGGCTTAATGGAGGGCGTCTGAAAGATTGTTATGAAGATAGAGCAGTATATGATCTAGGCATGGGGGCTGATATTAAAGTCCATCAATTTATTCAGACTGATGGGTGGAGGTTTCCTACTCCCACGTCCAACGCATTAATGGATATCTTCCAATCTATTCCAAATGAGATTGAGCCATGGCCCAACTTCAAAGATGAACTTGTTTGGACTCCAAAAGATCATGGAAATTTCACTTTAAAGTCTGCTTACAATCTAGTATGCAGGAATTGGGACCAATCCCTCCAATGGCCTTCTATGATTTGGGTCAAATGGTGTATTACAAGACATTCTATTTGTGCTTGGATGCTACTAGGGGGAAGGCTTAAAACAAAAGATCTTTTTATTTTGTGTTGGGCGATCAGGCGACCGTCTTCTTTTCCTCCTTGGCTGCCTCGTCTTGTACGCCCATCAAGCATGGATGGAGGGGCGGCCTCCATTCAATCTGATCCGTCTCCATCGTCACTAATGGATAATATTCGGTCTATGCTTTTATATACTGACGATCGGAATGCACAAATCTCCATCATCAAATCGGTCTTGAAGAGAAACCAGGAACATGTGATCCCTTTGGATCTTCCACGTTATCTAACCATTGAGGCCAAGGTGAGATTGGGTAAGGAAAAGATGTCTGCATCGTCAAATAGGGTTGCGCCCAATACAGCTGATGAGGAATCACGCAAAACGCAACTTGTGCAAGTAGAAACGGCAGATGGCAGCATACCTGATGCTAATTCACTCAATAACAAAGTCTTGCAAGTAGAAGCGGCAGGTGGCAGAATTCTATCAAATGATGGAGTTGCTGTGATGGAGACTCCTGGTTCGGGAGAGAATAGATCAGGTTTGTTTATTCCTAAAACTCTCCAATTGAAGGATGCTGCAGAAATTCCATCTAGGGCTGACACGTGGTCATCACTCTTTTCTCCCCAAGTAGGCCGGGCAAGAGCCTTACAACGCCGCCACCAACCATCAAACGATCCTGATCATCACATTGAGTTTGATGAAGAAGACTCTTCAGCAGCTGTTCAGAACTGGGGAAAGTCACTCGTTGGCAATTTTGTTGGTAATACTCCATCCACTCCCGATATTAATTAAAATGTGTCTAGAAAAAGCATGGTGAATTAGGGATGTGGAAATAATTCCTATGGCAAAGGGTTTCTTCTTGTTTAAGTTTGCTGCATATGACATTGGGCAACGAATCCTTGATGAGGGACCTTGGTTTGTGTATGGTCACACATTAATCTTGAAAAGATGGGCTGGATATATCACAATGTATAGACAGAATCTTGAATCTAATCCAGTGTGGGTTCGACTACCTAATTTGAATTTCTGTTTTCGATTAAATTCTGCTCTTAGTAAAATTGCTAGTGTTATTGGTAACCCAATATGCATGGACCATCCTACAGCTGCGGGAACTAGATATGCGTTTGCGAGAATATGTGTTGAAGTAGATGTTGATGCTGAATTTCCATGTGAGCTACGCATGAGATATAATGACAAAACAATAATTCAGAAAGTGGAATATGCTTGGAGACCAAACCCTTGCAAAACATGCAGAACTTTTGACCATGGGGATAAATCTTGCCCACAAGCTTGCCAAACATAGTGTGGAAGCCTAAAAGGAAACAAGGAGAAGAATCGGGTGCTGATCTCCACCAAGAGACTGAACATAATCAGGAGAATCCTCATGGAATTGAACTTCATACAAAAGGGAAGGAGGAGCAATGGAATACAGTAAAAGGAAAAAAGACTTCAGAAAAGGTAGCATCTCCTGCAAAAGAATCCTCAATCAGCCCTAAGCATCATCAATTCAGCCAAGTTCAAACAGATTTCTTAGCCTTTCAAATTTGGATGGTGACTCAAATACTTCTGCAGAAGATATCTCTTCCACTACAACTATGGTTTTGAGGGAAACTGATGCAACTCTGAATGCCATAGTCATTAAGGGTAATGCAGCAATCTCCTCTCAAATGAAATCAGATGACCCGCAAAAAAGCTTGTTTTCTATTCACCAATTAGATAAAAGCTTACTTTATAGAGTGCCAAATTCAAGTTCAAGTGCAAGACGAAAACAAGGACATGCTGGGATCACCATTAAAGAGAAGCCTAATCCAAGGAATCGTTCTACATGACGATCATCATATGGAACGTGAGCAGTCTGAATAGACCCTAGATGCACGTCGCTGTTAGAAATAAAGTCTATCTATATCATTTGTTTTGATTTCTATGGGGTATGCCCCATTGGGAGCGTCAAGTATCCATGTGGGGTTGTTTAGACCTCCCCTTCTGTAATTTATTATCTGAGAAAATGAAGAACTAACTTACTCCTTAAAAAAAAAAAAAAAGGTTTTCTCCTCCAGATAAATGTTGCTTGCGATTCTTGCTGTGTTCTCTGTAATTGCACTCGGGAAAAAGGCATTCATTTAATGATCCGGTGCCCTTATTCTCAAGAGGTGTGGAAAGCTCTCCTAGCAAAACTGAATTTGGAGCCGATACGCTGTACAAATCTATTGGAATTGCTGGCTTCAATCACTCCTCCATTGGACCAGCAAGCTAACGGCCTTCAAACTCTTGGAAAGCTCGTTTGGCATATTTGGGCTGAGAGGAATGGAAGGACCTTCAGAACTAAAGAGCACTCATGTAAGGTTGTGTTATAGCAGATTACTCACACTGTTTGCAGTAGAATTCTTTATCTTGACATAGCTTTATCATGTGAAATTGGTAATCATTGGAATGTTCCTCCAAGCAACTCCGATATCCATCCCAAGTTGCCTAGTTTAATGAATCCTGGATGGAGAGTATCTATTTGGTCAATTACCCTTATAGTTGCAATTCTTTGGAGTGATGTTCATACACCAAAGGAATGTCATATTGAAAAAGAGTTTACTTCCTTTAAGGCAGAGTTTCAGATAATGCAGCCTGGTCCAGATAATGTCACACATATCACTTTTGAGGCAGATTCAACACTCCATAAAGTTCTTCTCAATCCTCAAGTTTCTGATTGGAAGGTGCGCTTTAAAGTAACAAGATTACAAGCTTTTATTCAGAAATTTGAGCACATTCAGTAGTTGATGCTTCATCCGTGATCAGCTCGGTTCAGTAAAGTGTTAAGCAGAAATTTAGCTACTTTCCACAATAATCAGAATGCACTTACATATTTGTGCAGGCAATGTATAGGAAATAATGAGTAATTTGGACCGTATTTATTTGTTGCTTTATTTTTCTCGTTCGTAATTAGAGGGGTATGCCCCTTTGGAAGCATCTTCCATATAAGAGACTTCCTTTTCTGTACAGTATTCTTTGAGAAATAGAAGAACTAACTAATTCTTCAAAAAAAAAGGTGATAAAAAAAAATTACCGTATTTTTCAGAGCGCATCATCCAACCGCGAGTTGCGTGAGACACGTTTTACAACCTACATTTTTCCGAGAGCCGCCTAAATTTTCAAACAAGCTGCCCGAAGGACGGGATTCAGTCTTAAAAAACCTTGACCCCACGCATTTCTTTCCTAGCCCCTAGAATCTCGTGGAACTTATCTAAAAGCAAAACATAGCTCATAATATCTTAAAATGCGTATTTCAGCCTAGAATCGTATGAAATGCATTTCATACCAAAAGTGGAGACAACGCCCCCCAGAAATGCGCTAGAATCATCCATGACGCGTTTTTATCAAAATATAGGCTATTGATTGCAAGAAATACGGGTGTCATTCAACAACGGCACAAAACCCCACGAGATTAGTTCTCAAGTTCGAATTTGCCCGAATCCAGTCTTAAAGGAAAAAGAATTCCTCGGACTTCTTCCTTCAACCGTGGACTTCGTGAAATGCAGTTTGGAGCCAGTGTTTTCCTGGACTCACATCGAACGAAACCAATAGATTAGGAACTGCCCGAAGAACGTTTTTCAGACCCAAACAACCCCGAAGCCCGTGCAATGCATTCCTTACCCTTGAATCGCCTAAAACATTTTTTAAAGCGAAAAGTATCTCAAATTATCATGAAATGCATATTTCGGCATAGAATCGTTGTAAACGCATTTCGAACAAAAGACTCGACCGTAATACCCTGATATGACCTAAAGTCGTCCGGCACGCGATTTTATTCAAATACGGGCTATTGATTGCACAAGATTCTTTTGTCGGTCAGAAACGTGGCAGAGTCCCAACATATTAGCTCTTCAGCCTAATGTTTCCAGAAACCCGTTTTAAACTAAAAGAAAACAAAGAATTTCAGAGCGCGTCTCCAATCTATGAATTGCGTGAAATGAGTTTTGCAGCCTATAGTTTAGCAGATCCGCCTATAAACACGAACGGACTCCACGAAACGCGGGCCTCGGTCCTAAACGACCTTGAAACCCCAGCAATGCATTCCTAGCCACAGAATCGCTCGAAACACGTTTGTACGCAAAACGTGTCTCTAAATATCCTAAAATGTGTTTTTCGGCCTAAAATCACATCAAATGCATCATCGCAAACCAAGAGACCGAATAGGAACACCCTGAAACGCCCGAGAATCTTACAACACGTGTTTTTATCCAAATATAGGCTATTGATGGCACGAGATACGCTTTCCATGCGGAATTGGGGCGGAATCCCACGAAATTAGTTCTTAAGCACTGATTTCCCTGAAATCCGTTTTAAAGTAAAACACAATCACCGTCTTTTCCAAAGCACGTCCTTCAACCGCGAGTTTCGTGAGACGCGGTTTACAACCAACATTTTCCCATAGGCACCTTAGATTTCAAACAAACTGTTCGAAGGACGGGATTCAGTCGTAAAAAAGCTTGAATCCCACGCTTTTCTTTCCTAACCCTAGAATCACGTGAAACTCATATTAAAGCAAAACGCTGCTCGAATATCTTAAAAATATCTTAAAATGCGTATTTCAACCTAGAACCGTATGGAAAGCATTTCAAAGGAAAACTGCTGACAAATAGCCCCTGAAATGTCCTCGAATCATCCATGAAGCGTTTTTATCAAAATACAGGGCACTGATGCAAGAAATACGGGTTTCGTTCAGAAATGGTTCCGAACCCCATCTTAAAGGACGCAGGATTCCAAGAACTTCCTAGAGCGCTTCCTTGAACCGTGGACTTCGTGAAATGCGGTTTGGAGCCAGTGTTTTCCTGGACCCACCTAGATCTTGGTTTCGAAATAAAACAGATTAGGAACTGCCCGAAGCACGTGTTTCGGAGCTAAACAACCCTGAAGCTACACTGTCCTTATGCAGAGGCCATCTGGGGGTTGCTCCTCTCTAAATTGAATTTGGTCGTCCCAATCAGTTGTTCTACTGCTCAAGAGCTTTTAGATTCCATGGTTTCTCGGATTGATCAGAATGGGAATGATACTTTAATTCTTGCAAAGATTCCTCTTAATGCTTATGTGTGGCATGTGTGGGCTGAACGTAATGCAAGGATTTTCAAGAAAGTTACTCTTCCTTATGGCTATGTAGTGCAGCACATCATTCAGATAGTGACAACTAAGATATTGTACCTTGATCTTATATTACCGCATGACATTCAGTGTCATTGGAATGTTCCTGTGCATACACCAGTCATGGCTGCAAATCTGGTTAATGACAGACCATCTCGATGGCGGTTTTCAGTTACTACATTGCCTCTGAGTTTGGTTGGTATTTTGTGGAGAGATACTCATCATCCTTGGCGGGGACGAAGAGTGCAATCATTGTAGCTTTATGATGGTCTCTACCAACTGTTCCAGCTTGTTCCTCCAGATATTTCATCCATTACTATTGAGACCGATACTGCTTTGCAACGTATTCTTCTCAATCCTGCTAAATCAAATTGGAAATGGCGTTTTAAGGCACGGCGTCTTCATGCTGTGGTTACTAGTTTTGGGCATGTTCAATCTGTGCATCCTCATCCTCAGACTGTGCGATTCAGTAAAGTCATTAGCAGATTTCCTGGTCCTCCATTGTTAAATGTTGATAATATTGATCTTTTGTATCATTTTTTTAGTGCACAGCTGTAATTTTTTGGGTGGTTTTATGTCTTTCGTTAAATAGAGCTGTTCTGTAAAAAGAGGGGGATGCCCCTTGTGAAGTTTCTATAATCCATTTGATTATAGATTTCCAAGTTGTATTTTATTTTTGAGAAATTAAAGAACGAACTTACTCTTCAAAAAAAAAAAAAAAACAGCCCTGAAGCCCACGTAATGCGTTCCTCACCCTATGAATCGCCTGAAACCCTTTTTAAAGCGAAAATTAACTTAGATTATCAAGAAATGCGTATTTCGGCATAGAATCCTTGTAAACGCATTTCGAAGCAAAAGACTCGACCATAATAGCCTGATATGACCTAGAGTCATCCGGCACGCTCTTTTATCCAAATACGGGGTATTGATTACACAAGATTAACGGGGCTGAATCCCACGAGATTAGTTCTTAAGCTCCAAGTTGCCTAAACCCTTTCGCTTGGGATTCCATATGCCAACCCATTGCTATGGGTGGTTTGGGTACTAAATCAATTCATGGAACAGCGAAGGCAGCCCTCTTAAGCCAAGTTTCGAATGTGGTTAGTAACAAAAGCACTTGCTGGAACTTATGGGTAAATGCCAAGTATTTGCGTGGAGAGTCTTTTTGGGACGTTATGATTCCTAAAAATGCCTCTCGGGGTTGGAAGAGCATTTTGATGCTTACACCAATTGCTATACCTCTCATAAAATTTCTAGTTGGCAATGGGCACCAAATCAAATTCTGGACCGACCCTTGGCTTAATGGAGGGCGTCTGAAAGATTGTTATGAAGATAGAGCAGTATATGATCTAGGCATGGGGGCTGATATTAAAGTCCATCAATTTATTCAGACTGATGGGTGGAGGTTTCCTACTCCCACGTCCAACGCATTAATGGATATCTTCCAATCTATTCCAAATGAGATTGAGCCATGGCCCAACTTCAAAGATGAACTTGTTTGGACTCCAAAAGATCATGGAAATTTCACTTTAAAGTCTGCTTACAATCTAGTATGCAGGAATTGGGACCAATCCCTCCAATGGCCTTCTATGATTTGGGTCAAATGGTGTATTACAAGACATTCTATTTGTGCTTGGATGCTACTAGGGGGAAGGCTTAAAACAAAAGATCTTTTTATTTTGTGTTGGGCGATCAGGCGACCGTCTTCTTTTCCTCCTTGGCTGCCTCGTCTTGTACGCCCATCAAGCATGGATGGAGGGGCGGCCTCCATTCAATCTGATCCGTCTCCATCGTCACTAATGGATAATATTCGGTCTATGCTTTTATATACTGACGATCGGAATGCACAAATCTCCATCATCAAATCGGTCTTGAAGAGAAACCAGGAACATGCGATCCCTTTGGATCTTCCACGTTATCTAACCATTGAGGCCAAGGTGAGATTGGGTAAGGAAAAGATGTCTGCATCGTCAAATAGGGTTGCGCCCAATACAGCTGATGAGGAATCACGCAAAACGCAACTTGTGCAAGTAGAAACGGCAGATGGCAGCATACCTGATGCTAATTCACTCAATAACAAAGTCTTGCAAGTAGAAGCGGCAGGTGGCAGAATTCTATCAAATGATGGAGTTGCTGTGATGGAGACTCCTGGTTCGGGAGAGAATAGATCAGGTTTGTTTATTCCTAAAACTCTCCAATTGAAGGATGCTGCAGAAATTCCATCTAGGGCTGACACGTGGTCATCACTCTTTTCTCCCCAAGTAGGCCGGGCAAGAGCCTTACAACGCCGCCACCAACCATCAAACGATCCTGATCATCACATTGAGTTTGATGAAGAAGACTCTTCAGCAGCTGTTCAGAACTGGGGAAAGTCACTCGTTGGCAATTTTGTTGGTAATACTCCATCCACTCCCGATATTAATTAAAATGTGTCTAGAAAAAGCATGGTGAATTAGGGATGTGGAAATAATTCCTATGGCAAAGGGTTTCTTCTTGTTTAAGTTTGCTGCATATGACATTGGGCAACGAATCCTTGATGAGGGACCTTGGTTTGTGTATGGTCACACATTAATCTTGAAAAGATGGGCTGGATATATCACAATGTATAGACAGAATCTTGAATCTAATCCAGTGTGGGTTCGACTACCTAATTTGAATTTCTGTTTTCGATTAAATTCTGCTCTTAGTAAAATTGCTAGTGTTATTGGTAACCCAATATGCATGGACCATCCTACAGCTGCGGGAACTAGATATGCGTTTGCGAGAATATGTGTTGAAGTAGATGTTGATGCTGAATTTCCATGTGAGCTACGCATGAGATATAATGACAAAACAGTAATTCAGAAAGTGGAATATGCTTGGAGACCAAACCCTTGCAAAACATGCAGAACTTTTGACCATGGGGATAAATCTTGCCCACAAGCTTGCCAAACATAGTGTGGAAGCCTAAAAGGAAACAAGGAGAAGAATCGGGTGCTGATCTCCACCAAGAGACTGAACATAATCAGGAGAATCCTCATGGAATTGAACTTCATACAAAAGGGAAGGAGGAGCAATGGAATACAGTAAAAGGAAAAAAGACTTCAGAAAAGGTAGCATCTCCTGCAAAAGAATCCTCAATCAGCCCTAAGCATCATCAATTCAGCCAAGTTCAAACAGATTTCTTAGCCTTTCAAATTTGGATGGTGACTCAAATACTTCTGCAGAAGATATCTCTTCCACTACAGCTATGGTTTTGAGGGAAACTGATGCAACTCTGAATGCCATAGTCATTAAGGGTAATGCAGCAATCTCCTCTCAAATGAAATCAGATGACCCGCAAAAAAGCTTGTTTTCTATTCACCAATTAGATAAAAGCTTACTTTATAGAGTGCCAAATTCAAGTTCAAGTGCAAGACGAAAACAAGGACATGCTGGGATCACCATTAAAGAGAAGCCTAATCCAAGGAATCGTTCTACATGACGATCATCATATGGAACGTGAGCAGTCTGAATAGACCCTAGATGCACGTCGCTGTTAGAAATAAAGTCTATCTATATCATTTGTTTTGATTTCTATGGGGTATGCCCCATTGGGAGCGTCAAGTATCCATGTGGGGTTGTTTAGACCTCCCCTTCTGTAATTTATTATCTGAGAAAATGAAGAACTAACTTACTCCTTAAAAAAAAAAAAAAAAAGGTTTTCTCCTCCAGATAAATGTTGCTTGCGATTCTTGCTGTGTTCTCTGTAATTGCACTCGGGAAAAAGGCATTCATTTAATGATCCGGTGCCCTTATTCTCAAGAGGTGTGGAAAGCTCTCCTAGCAAAACTGAATTTGGAGCCGATACGCTGTACAAATCTATTGGAATTGCTGGCTTCAATCACTCCTCCATTGGACCAGCAAGCTAACGGCCTTCAAACTCTTGGAAAGCTCGTTTGGCATATTTGGGCTGAGAGGAATGGAAGGATCTTCAGAAGTAAAGAGCACTCAAGTAAGGTTGTGTTACAGCAGATTACTCACACTGTTTGCAGTAGAATTCTTTATCTTGACATAGCTTTATCATGTGAAATTGGTAATCATTGGAATGTTCCTCCAAGCAACTCCGATATCCATCCCAAGTTGCCTAGTTTAATGAATCCTGGATGGAGAGTATCTATTTGTTCAATTGATACCCTTATAGTTGCAATTCTTTGGAGTGATGTTCATACACCAAAGGAATGTCATATTGAAAAAGAGTTTACTTCCTTTAAGGCAGTGTTTCAGATAATGCAGCCTGGTCCAGATAATGTCACACATATCACTTTTGAGGCAGATTCAACACTCCATGAAGTTCTTCTCAATCCTCAAGTTTCTGATTGGAAGGTGCGCTTTAAAGTAACAAGATTACAAGCTTTTATTCAGAAATTTGAGCACATTCAGTACTTGATGCTTCATCCGTGATCAGCTCGGTTCAGTAAAGTGTTAAGCAGAAATTTAGCTACTTTCCACAATAATCAGAATGCACTTACATATTTGTGCAGGCAATGTATAGGAAATAATGAGTAATTTGGACCGTATTTATTTGTTGCTTTATTTTTCTCGTTCGTAATTAGAGGGGTATGCCCCTTTGGAAGCATCTTCCATATAAGAGACTTCCTTTTCTGTACAGTATTCTTTGAGAAATAGAAGAACTAACTAATTCTTCAAAAAAAAAGGTGATAAAAAAAATTACCGTATTTTTCAGAGCGCATCATCCAACCGCGAGTTGCGTGAGACACGTTTTACAACCTACATTTTTCCGAGAGCCGCCTAAATTTTCAAACAAGCTGCCCGAAGGACGGGATTCAGTCTTAAAAAACCTTGACCCCACGCATTTCTTTCCTAGCCCCTAGAATCTCGTGGAACTTATCTAAAAGCAAAACATAGCTCATAATATCTTAAAATGCGTATTTCAGCCTAGAATCGTATGAAATGCATTTCATACCAAAAGTGGAGACAACGCCCCCCAGAAATGCGCTAGAATCATCCATGACGCGTTTTTATCAAAATATAGGCTATTGATTGCAAGAAATACGGGTGTCATTCAACAACGGCACAAAACCCCACGAGATTAGTTCTCAAGTTCGAATTTGCCCGAATCCAGTCTTAAAGGAAAAAGAATTCCTCGGACTTCTTCCTTCAACCGTGGACTTCGTGAAATGCAGTTTGGAGCCAGTGTTTTCCTGGACTCACATCGAACGAAACCAATAGATTAGGAACTGCCCGAAGAACGTTTTTCAGACCCAAACAACCCCGAAGCCCGTGCAATGCATTCCTTACCCTTGAATCGCCTGAAACATTTTTTAAAGCGAAAAGTATCTCAAATTATCATGAAATGCATATTTCGGCATAGAATCGTTGTAAACGCATTTCGAACAAAAGACTCGACCGTAATACCCTGATATGACCTAAAGTCGTCCGGCACGCGATTTTATTCAAATACGGGCTATTGATTGCACAAGATTCTTTTGTCGGTCAGAAACGTGGCAGAGTCCCAACATATTAGCTCTTCAGCCTAATGTTTCCAGAAACCCGTTTTAAACTAAAAGAAAACAAAGAATTTCAGAGCGCGTCTCCAATCTATGAATTGCGTGAAATGAGTTTTGCAGCCTATAGTTTAGCAGATCCGCCTATAAACACGAACGGACTCCACGAAACGCGGGCCTCGGTCCTAAACGACCTTGAAACCCCAGCAATGCATTCCTAGCCACAGAATCGCTCGAAACACGTTTGTACGCAAAACGTGTCTCTAAATATCCTAAAATGTGTTTTTCGGCCTAAAATCACATCAAATGCATCATCGCAAACCAAGAGACCGAATAGGAACACCCTGAAACGCCCGAGAATCTTACAACACGTGTTTTTATCCAAATATAGGCTATTGATGGCACGAGATACGCTTTCCATGCGGAATTGGGGCGGAATCCCACGAAATTAGTTCTTAAGCACTGATTTCCCTGAAATCCGTTTTAAAGTAAAACACAATCACCGTCTTTTCCAAAGCACGTCCTTCAACCGCGAGTTTCGTGAGACGCGGTTTACAACCAACATTTTCCCATAGGCACCTTAGATTTCAAACAAACTGTTCGAAGGACGGGATTCAGTCGTAAAAAAGCTTGAATCCCACGCTTTTCTTTCCTAACCCTAGAATCACGTGAAACTCATATTAAAGCAAAACGCTGCTCGAATATCTTAAAAATATCTTAAAATGCGTATTTCAACCTAGAACCGTATGGAAAGCATTTCAAAGGAAAACTGCTGACAAATAGCCCCTGAAATGTCCTCGAATCATCCATGAAGCGTTTTTATCAAAATACAGGGCACTGATGCAAGAAATACGGGTTTCGTTCAGAAATGGTTCCGAACCCCATCTTAAAGGACGCAGGATTCCAAGAACTTCCTAGAGCGCTTCCTTGAACCGTGGACTTCGTGAAATGCGGTTTGGAGCCAGTGTTTTCCTGGACCCACCTAGATCTTGGTTTCGAAATAAAACAGATTAGGAACTGCCCGAAGCACGTGTTTCGGAGCTAAACAACCCTGAAGCTCCACTGTCCTTATGCAGAGGCCATCTGGGGGTTGCTCCTCTCTAAATTGAATTTGGTCGTCCCAATCAGTTGTTCTACTGCTCAAGAGCTTTTAGATTCCATGGTTTCTCGGATTGATCAGAATGGGAATGATACTTTAATTCTTGCAAAGATTCCTCTTAATGCTTATGTGTGGCATGTGTGGGCTGAACGTAATGCAAGGATTTTCAAGAAAGTTACTCTTCCTTATGGCTATGTAGTGCAGCACATCATTCAGATAGTGACAACTAAGATATTGTACCTTGATCTTATATTACCGCATGACATTCAGTGTCATTGGAATGTTCCTGTGCATACACCAGTCATGGCTGCAAATCTGGTTAATGACAGACCATCTCGATGGCGGTTTTCAGTTACTACATTGCCTCTGAGTTTGGTTGGTATTTTGTGGAGAGATACTCATCATCCTTGGCGGGGACGAAGAGTGCAATCATTGTAGCTTTATGATGGTCTCTACCAACTGTTCCAGCTTGTTCCTCCAGATATTTCATCCATTACTATTGAGACCGATACTGCTTTGCAACGTATTCTTCTCAATCCTGCTAAATCAAATTGGAAATGGCGTTTTAAGGCACGGCGTCTTCATGCTGTGGTTACTAGTTTTGGGCATGTTCAATCTGTGCATCCTCATCCTCAGACTGTGCGATTCAGTAAAGTCATTAGCAGATTTCCTGGTCCTCCATTGTTAAATGTTGATAATATTGATCTTTTGTATCATTTTTTTAGTGCACAGCTGTAATTTTTTGGGTGGTTTTATGTCTTTCGTTAAATAGAGCTGTTCTGTAAAAAGAGGGGGATGCCCCTTGTGAAGTTTCTATAATCCATTTGATTATAGATTTCCAAGTTGTATTTTATTTTTGAGAAATTAAAGAACGAACTTACTCTTCAAAAAAAAAAAAAAAAACAGCCCTGAAGCCCACGTAATGCGTTCCTCACCCTATGAATCGCCTGAAACCCTTTTTAAAGCGAAAATTAACTTAGATTATCAAGAAATGCGTATTTCGGCATAGAATCCTTGTAAACGCATTTCGAAGCAAAAGACTCGACCATAATAGCCTGATATGACCTAGAGTCATCCGGCACGCTCTTTTATCCAAATACGGGGTATTGATTACACAAGATTAACGGGGCTGAATCCCACGAGATTAGTTCTTAAGCTCCAAGTTGCCTAAACCCTTTCGCTTGGGATTCCATATGCCAACCCATTGCTATGGGTGGTTTGGGTACTAAATCAATTCATGGAACAGCGAAGGCAGCCCTCTTAAGCCAAGTTTCGAATGTGGTTAGTAACAAAAGCACTTGCTGGAACTTATGGGTAAATGCCAAGTATTTGCGTGGAGAGTCTTTTTGGGACGTTATGATTCCTAAAAATGCCTCTCGGGGTTGGAAGAGCATTTTGATGCTTACACCAATTGCTATACCTCTCATAAAATTTCTAGTTGGCAATGGGCACCAAATCAAATTCTGGACCGACCCTTGGCTTAATGGAGGGCGTCTGAAAGATTGTTATGAAGATAGAGCAGTATATGATCTAGGCATGGGGGCTGATATTAAAGTCCATCAATTTATTCAGACTGATGGGTGGAGGTTTCCTACTCCCACGTCCAACGCATTAATGGATATCTTCCAATCTATTCCAAATGAGATTGAGCCATGGCCCAACTTCAAAGATGAACTTGTTTGGACTCCAAAAGATCATGGAAATTTCACTTTAAAGTCTGCTTACAATCTAGTATGCAGGAATTGGGACCAATCCCTCCAATGGCCTTCTATGATTTGGGTCAAATGGTGTATTACAAGACATTCTATTTGTGCTTGGATGCTACTAGGGGGAAGGCTTAAAACAAAAGATCTTTTTATTTTGTGTTGGGCGATCAGGCGACCGTCTTCTTTTCCTCCTTGGCTGCCTCGTCTTGTACGCCCATCAAGCATGGATGGAGGGGCGGCCTCCATTCAATCTGATCCGTCTCCATCGTCACTAATGGATAATATTCGGTCTATGCTTTTATATACTGACGATCGGAATGCACAAATCTCCATCATCAAATCGGTCTTGAAGAGAAACCAGGAACATGCGATCCCTTTGGATCTTCCACGTTATCTAACCATTGAGGCCAAGGTGAGATTGGGTAAGGAAAAGATGTCTGCATCGTCAAATAGGGTTGCGCCCAATACAGCTGATGAGGAATCACGCAAAACGCAACTTGTGCAAGTAGAAACGGCAGATGGCAGCATACCTGATGCTAATTCACTCAATAACAAAGTCTTGCAAGTAGAAGCGGCAGGTGGCAGAATTCTATCAAATGATGGAGTTGCTGTGATGGAGACTCCTGGTTCGGGAGAGAATAGATCAGGTTTGTTTATTCCTAAAACTCTCCAATTGAAGGATGCTGCAGAAATTCCATCTAGGGCTGACACGTGGTCATCACTCTTTTCTCCCCAAGTAGGCCGGGCAAGAGCCTTACAACGCCGCCACCAACCATCAAACGATCCTGATCATCACATTGAGTTTGATGAAGAAGACTCTTCAGCAGCTGTTCAGAACTGGGGAAAGTCACTCGTTGGCAATTTTGTTGGTAATACTCCATCCACTCCCGATATTAATTAAAATGTGTCTAGAAAAAGCATGGTGAA
Source organism: Persea americana (assembly GCA_029852735.1). Classification (NCBI taxonomy): domain Eukaryota; kingdom Viridiplantae; phylum Streptophyta; class Magnoliopsida; order Laurales; family Lauraceae; genus Persea; species Persea americana. The sequence continues at coordinate 26,187,492 of CM056817.1, forward strand.
TTAGGGATGTGGAAATAATTCCTATGGCAAAGGGTTTCTTCTTGTTTAAGTTTGCTGCATATGACATTGGGCAACGAATCCTTGATGAGGGACCTTGGTTTGTGTATGGTCACACATTAATCTTGAAAAGATGGGCTGGATATATCACAATGTATAGACAGAATCTTGAATCTAATCCAGTGTGGGTTCGACTACCTAATTTGAATTTCTGTTTTCGATTAAATTCTGCTCTTAGTAAAATTGCTAGTGTTATTGGTAACCCAATATGCATGGACCATCCTACAGCTGCGGGAACTAGATATGCGTTTGCGAGAATATGTGTTGAAGTAGATGTTGATGCTGAATTTCCATGTGAGCTACGCATGAGATATAATGACAAAACAATAATTCAGAAAGTGGAATATGCTTGGAGACCAAACCCTTGCAAAACATGCAGAACTTTTGACCATGGGGATAAATCTTGCCCACAAGCTTGCCAAACATAGTGTGGAAGCCTAAAAGGAAACAAGGAGAAGAATCGGGTGCTGATCTCCACCAAGAGACTGAACATAATCAGGAGAATCCTCATGGAATTGAACTTCATACAAAAGGGAAGGAGGAGCAATGGAATACAGTAAAAGGAAAAAAGACTTCAGAAAAGGTAGCATCTCCTGCAAAAGAATCCTCAATCAGCCCTAAGCATCATCAATTCAGCCAAGTTCAAACAGATTTCTTAGCCTTTCAAATTTGGATGGTGACTCAAATACTTCTGCAGAAGATATCTCTTCCACTACAGCTATGGTTTTGAGGGAAACTGATGCAACTCTGAATGCCATAGTCATTAAGGGTAATGCAGCAATCTCCTCTCAAATGAAATCAGATGACCCGCAAAAAAGCTTGTTTTCTATTCACCAATTAGATAAAAGCTTACTTTATAGAGTGCCAAATTCAAGTTCAAGTGCAAGACGAAAACAAGGACATGCTGGGATCACCATTAAAGAGAAGCCTAATCCAAGGAATCGTTCTACATGACGATCATCATATGGAACGTGAGCAGTCTGAATAGACCCTAGATGCACGTCGCTGTTAGAAATAAAGTCTATCTATATCATTTGTTTTGATTTCTATGGGGTATGCCCCATTGGGAGCGTCAAGTATCCATGTGGGGTTGTTTAGACCTCCCCTTCTGTAATTTATTATCTGAGAAAATGAAGAACTAACTTACTCCTTAAAAAAAAAAAAAAAAAGGTTTTCTCCTCCAGATAAATGTTGCTTGCGATTCTTGCTGTGTTCTCTGTAATTGCACTCGGGAAAAAGGCATTCATTTAATGATCCGGTGCCCTTATTCTCAAGAGGTGTGGAAAGCTCTCCTAGCAAAACTGAATTTGGAGCCGATACGCTGTACAAATCTATTGGAATTGCTGGCTTCAATCACTCCTCCATTGGACCAGCAAGCTAACGGCCTTCAAACTCTTGGAAAGCTCGTTTGGCATATTTGGGCTGAGAGGAATGGAAGGATCTTCAGAAGTAAAGAGCACTCAAGTAAGGTTGTGTTACAGCAGATTACTCACACTGTTTGCAGTAGAATTCTTTATCTTGACATAGCTTTATCATGTGAAATTGGTAATCATTGGAATGTTCCTCCAAGCAACTCCGATATCCATCCCAAGTTGCCTAGTTTAATGAATCCTGGATGGAGAGTATCTATTTGTTCAATTGATACCCTTATAGTTGCAATTCTTTGGAGTGATGTTCATACACCAAAGGAATGTCATATTGAAAAAGAGTTTACTTCCTTTAAGGCAGTGTTTCAGATAATGCAGCCTGGTCCAGATAATGTCACACATATCACTTTTGAGGCAGATTCAACACTCCATGAAGTTCTTCTCAATCCTCAAGTTTCTGATTGGAAGGTGCGCTTTAAAGTAACAAGATTACAAGCTTTTATTCAGAAATTTGAGCACATTCAGTACTTGATGCTTCATCCGTGATCAGCTCGGTTCAGTAAAGTGTTAAGCAGAAATTTAGCTACTTTCCACAATAATCAGAATGCACTTACATATTTGTGCAGGCAATGTATAGGAAATAATGAGTAATTTGGACCGTATTTATTTGTTGCTTTATTTTTCTCGTTCGTAATTAGAGGGGTATGCCCCTTTGGAAGCATCTTCCATATAAGAGACTTCCTTTTCTGTACAGTATTCTTTGAGAAATAGAAGAACTAACTAATTCTTCAAAAAAAAAGGTGATAAAAAAAATTACCGTATTTTTCAGAGCGCATCATCCAACCGCGAGTTGCGTGAGACACGTTTTACAACCTACATTTTTCCGAGAGCCGCCTAAATTTTCAAACAAGCTGCCCGAAGGACGGGATTCAGTCTTAAAAAACCTTGACCCCACGCATTTCTTTCCTAGCCCCTAGAATCTCGTGGAACTTATCTAAAAGCAAAACATAGCTCATAATATCTTAAAATGCGTATTTCAGCCTAGAATCGTATGAAATGCATTTCATACCAAAAGTGGAGACAACGCCCCCCAGAAATGCGCTAGAATCATCCATGACGCGTTTTTATCAAAATATAGGCTATTGATTGCAAGAAATACGGGTGTCATTCAACAACGGCACAAAACCCCACGAGATTAGTTCTCAAGTTCGAATTTGCCCGAATCCAGTCTTAAAGGAAAAAGAATTCCTCGGACTTCTTCCTTCAACCGTGGACTTCGTGAAATGCAGTTTGGAGCCAGTGTTTTCCTGGACTCACATCGAACGAAACCAATAGATTAGGAACTGCCCGAAGAACGTTTTTCAGACCCAAACAACCCCGAAGCCCGTGCAATGCATTCCTTACCCTTGAATCGCCTGAAACATTTTTTAAAGCGAAAAGTATCTCAAATTATCATGAAATGCATATTTCGGCATAGAATCGTTGTAAACGCATTTCGAACAAAAGACTCGACCGTAATACCCTGATATGACCTAAAGTCGTCCGGCACGCGATTTTATTCAAATACGGGCTATTGATTGCACAAGATTCTTTTGTCGGTCAGAAACGTGGCAGAGTCCCAACATATTAGCTCTTCAGCCTAATGTTTCCAGAAACCCGTTTTAAACTAAAAGAAAACAAAGAATTTCAGAGCGCGTCTCCAATCTATGAATTGCGTGAAATGAGTTTTGCAGCCTATAGTTTAGCAGATCCGCCTATAAACACGAACGGACTCCACGAAACGCGGGCCTCGGTCCTAAACGACCTTGAAACCCCAGCAATGCATTCCTAGCCACAGAATCGCTCGAAACACGTTTGTACGCAAAACGTGTCTCTAAATATCCTAAAATGTGTTTTTCGGCCTAAAATCACATCAAATGCATCATCGCAAACCAAGAGACCGAATAGGAACACCCTGAAACGCCCGAGAATCTTACAACACGTGTTTTTATCCAAATATAGGCTATTGATGGCACGAGATACGCTTTCCATGCGGAATTGGGGCGGAATCCCACGAAATTAGTTCTTAAGCACTGATTTCCCTGAAATCCGTTTTAAAGTAAAACACAATCACCGTCTTTTCCAAAGCACGTCCTTCAACCGCGAGTTTCGTGAGACGCGGTTTACAACCAACATTTTCCCATAGGCACCTTAGATTTCAAACAAACTGTTCGAAGGACGGGATTCAGTCGTAAAAAAGCTTGAATCCCACGCTTTTCTTTCCTAACCCTAGAATCACGTGAAACTCATATTAAAGCAAAACGCTGCTCGAATATCTTAAAAATATCTTAAAATGCGTATTTCAACCTAGAACCGTATGGAAAGCATTTCAAAGGAAAACTGCTGACAAATAGCCCCTGAAATGTCCTCGAATCATCCATGAAGCGTTTTTATCAAAATACAGGGCACTGATGCAAGAAATACGGGTTTCGTTCAGAAATGGTTCCGAACCCCATCTTAAAGGACGCAGGATTCCAAGAACTTCCTAGAGCGCTTCCTTGAACCGTGGACTTCGTGAAATGCGGTTTGGAGCCAGTGTTTTCCTGGACCCACCTAGATCTTGGTTTCGAAATAAAACAGATTAGGAACTGCCCGAAGCACGTGTTTCGGAGCTAAACAACCCTGAAGCTACACTGTCCTTATGCAGAGGCCATCTGGGGGTTGCTCCTCTCTAAATTGAATTTGGTCGTCCCAATCAGTTGTTCTACTGCTCAAGAGCTTTTAGATTCCATGGTTTCTCGGATTGATCAGAATGGGAATGATACTTTAATTCTTGCAAAGATTCCTCTTAATGCTTATGTGTGGCATGTGTGGGCTGAACGTAATGCAAGGATTTTCAAGAAAGTTACTCTTCCTTATGGCTATGTAGTGCAGCACATCATTCAGATAGTGACAACTAAGATATTGTACCTTGATCTTATATTACCGCATGACATTCAGTGTCATTGGAATGTTCCTGTGCATACACCAGTCATGGCTGCAAATCTGGTTAATGACAGACCATCTCGATGGCGGTTTTCAGTTACTACATTGCCTCTGAGTTTGGTTGGTATTTTGTGGAGAGATACTCATCATCCTTGGCGGGGACGAAGAGTGCAATCATTGTAGCTTTATGATGGTCTCTACCAACTGTTCCAGCTTGTTCCTCCAGATATTTCATCCATTACTATTGAGACCGATACTGCTTTGCAACGTATTCTTCTCAATCCTGCTAAATCAAATTGGAAATGGCGTTTTAAGGCACGGCGTCTTCATGCTGTGGTTACTAGTTTTGGGCATGTTCAATCTGTGCATCCTCATCCTCAGACTGTGCGATTCAGTAAAGTCATTAGCAGATTTCCTGGTCCTCCATTGTTAAATGTTGATAATATTGATCTTTTGTATCATTTTTTTAGTGCACAGCTGTAATTTTTTGGGTGGTTTTATGTCTTTCGTTAAATAGAGCTGTTCTGTAAAAAGAGGGGGATGCCCCTTGTGAAGTTTCTATAATCCATTTGATTATAGATTTCCAAGTTGTATTTTATTTTTGAGAAATTAAAGAACGAACTTACTCTTCAAAAAAAAAAAAAAAACAGCCCTGAAGCCCACGTAATGCGTTCCTCACCCTATGAATCGCCTGAAACCCTTTTTAAAGCGAAAATTAACTTAGATTATCAAGAAATGCGTATTTCGGCATAGAATCCTTGTAAACGCATTTCGAAGCAAAAGACTCGACCATAATAGCCTGATATGACCTAGAGTCATCCGGCACGCTCTTTTATCCAAATACGGGGTATTGATTACACAAGATTAACGGGGCTGAATCCCACGAGATTAGTTCTTAAGCTCCAAGTTGCCTAAACCCTTTCGCTTGGGATTCCATATGCCAACCCATTGCTATGGGTGGTTTGGGTACTAAATCAATTCATGGAACAGCGAAGGCAGCCCTCTTAAGCCAAGTTTCGAATGTGGTTAGTAACAAAAGCACTTGCTGGAACTTATGGGTAAATGCCAAGTATTTGCGTGGAGAGTCTTTTTGGGACGTTATGATTCCTAAAAATGCCTCTCGGGGTTGGAAGAGCATTTTGATGCTTACACCAATTGCTATACCTCTCATAAAATTTCTAGTTGGCAATGGGCACCAAATCAAATTCTGGACCGACCCTTGGCTTAATGGAGGGCGTCTGAAAGATTGTTATGAAGATAGAGCAGTATATGATCTAGGCATGGGGGCTGATATTAAAGTCCATCAATTTATTCAGACTGATGGGTGGAGGTTTCCTACTCCCACGTCCAACGCATTAATGGATATCTTCCAATCTATTCCAAATGAGATTGAGCCATGGCCCAACTTCAAAGATGAACTTGTTTGGACTCCAAAAGATCATGGAAATTTCACTTTAAAGTCTGCTTACAATCTAGTATGCAGGAATTGGGACCAATCCCTCCAATGGCCTTCTATGATTTGGGTCAAATGGTGTATTACAAGACATTCTATTTGTGCTTGGATGCTACTAGGGGGAAGGCTTAAAACAAAAGATCTTTTTATTTTGTGTTGGGCGATCAGGCGACCGTCTTCTTTTCCTCCTTGGCTGCCTCGTCTTGTACGCCCATCAAGCATGGATGGAGGGGCGGCCTCCATTCAATCTGATCCGTCTCCATCGTCACTAATGGATAATATTCGGTCTATGCTTTTATATACTGACGATCGGAATGCACAAATCTCCATCATCAAATCGGTCTTGAAGAGAAACCAGGAACATGCGATCCCTTTGGATCTTCCACGTTATCTAACCATTGAGGCCAAGGTGAGATTGGGTAAGGAAAAGATGTCTGCATCGTCAAATAGGGTTGCGCCCAATACAGCTGATGAGGAATCACGCAAAACGCAACTTGTGCAAGTAGAAACGGCAGATGGCAGCATACCTGATGCTAATTCACTCAATAACAAAGTCTTGCAAGTAGAAGCGGCAGGTGGCAGAATTCTATCAAATGATGGAGTTGCTGTGATGGAGACTCCTGGTTCGGGAGAGAATAGATCAGGTTTGTTTATTCCTAAAACTCTCCAATTGAAGGATGCTGCAGAAATTCCATCTAGGGCTGACACGTGGTCATCACTCTTTTCTCCCCAAGTAGGCCGGGCAAGAGCCTTACAACGCCGCCACCAACCATCAAACGATCCTGATCATCACATTGAGTTTGATGAAGAAGACTCTTCAGCAGCTGTTCAGAACTGGGGAAAGTCACTCGTTGGCAATTTTGTTGGTAATACTCCATCCACTCCCGATATTAATTAAAATGTGTCTAGAAAAAGCATGGTGAATTAGGGATGTGGAAATAATTCCTATGGCAAAGGGTTTCTTCTTGTTTAAGTTTGCTGCATATGACATTGGGCAACGAATCCTTGATGAGGGACCTTGGTTTGTGTATGGTCACACATTAATCTTGAAAAGATGGGCTGGATATATCACAATGTATAGACAGAATCTTGAATCTAATCCAGTGTGGGTTCGACTACCTAATTTGAATTTCTGTTTTCGATTAAATTCTGCTCTTAGTAAAATTGCTAGTGTTATTGGTAACCCAATATGCATGGACCATCCTACAGCTGCGGGAACTAGATATGCGTTTGCGAGAATATGTGTTGAAGTAGATGTTGATGCTGAATTTCCATGTGAGCTACGCATGAGATATAATGACAAAACAATAATTCAGAAAGTGGAATATGCTTGGAGACCAAACCCTTGCAAAACATGCAGAACTTTTGACCATGGGGATAAATCTTGCCCACAAGCTTGCCAAACATAGTGTGGAAGCCTAAAAGGAAACAAGGAGAAGAATCGGGTGCTGATCTCCACCAAGAGACTGAACATAATCAGGAGAATCCTCATGGAATTGAACTTCATACAAAAGGGAAGGAGGAGCAATGGAATACAGTAAAAGGAAAAAAGACTTCAGAAAAGGTAGCATCTCCTGCAAAAGAATCCTCAATCAGCCCTAAGCATCATCAATTCAGCCAAGTTCAAACAGATTTCTTAGCCTTTCAAATTTGGATGGTGACTCAAATACTTCTGCAGAAGATATCTCTTCCACTACAGCTATGGTTTTGAGGGAAACTGATGCAACTCTGAATGCCATAGTCATTAAGGGTAATGCAGCAATCTCCTCTCAAATGAAATCAGATGACCCGCAAAAAAGCTTGTTTTCTATTCACCAATTAGATAAAAGCTTACTTTATAGAGTGCCAAATTCAAGTTCAAGTGCAAGACGAAAACAAGGACATGCTGGGATCACCATTAAAGAGAAGCCTAATCCAAGGAATCGTTCTACATGACGATCATCATATGGAACGTGAGCAGTCTGAATAGACCCTAGATGCACGTCGCTGTTAGAAATAAAGTCTATCTATATCATTTGTTTTGATTTCTATGGGGTATGCCCCATTGGGAGCGTCAAGTATCCATGTGGGGTTGTTTAGACCTCCCCTTCTGTAATTTATTATCTGAGAAAATGAAGAACTAACTTACTCCTTAAAAAAAAAAAAAAAAAGGTTTTCTCCTCCAGATAAATGTTGCTTGCGATTCTTGCTGTGTTCTCTGTAATTGCACTCGGGAAAAAGGCATTCATTTAATGATCCGGTGCCCTTATTCTCAAGAGGTGTGGAAAGCTCTCCTAGCAAAACTGAATTTGGAGCCGATACGCTGTACAAATCTATTGGAATTGCTGGCTTCAATCACTCCTCCATTGGACCAGCAAGCTAACGGCCTTCAAACTCTTGGAAAGCTCGTTTGGCATATTTGGGCTGAGAGGAATGGAAGGATCTTCAGAAGTAAAGAGCACTCAAGTAAGGTTGTGTTACAGCAGATTACTCACACTGTTTGCAGTAGAATTCTTTATCTTGACATAGCTTTATCATGTGAAATTGGTAATCATTGGAATGTTCCTCCAAGCAACTCCGATATCCATCCCAAGTTGCCTAGTTTAATGAATCCTGGATGGAGAGTATCTATTTGTTCAATTGATACCCTTATAGTTGCAATTCTTTGGAGTGATGTTCATACACCAAAGGAATGTCATATTGAAAAAGAGTTTACTTCCTTTAAGGCAGTGTTTCAGATAATGCAGCCTGGTCCAGATAATGTCACACATATCACTTTTGAGGCAGATTCAACACTCCATGAAGTTCTTCTCAATCCTCAAGTTTCTGATTGGAAGGTGCGCTTTAAAGTAACAAGATTACAAGCTTTTATTCAGAAATTTGAGCACATTCAGTACTTGATGCTTCATCCGTGATCAGCTCGGTTCAGTAAAGTGTTAAGCAGAAATTTAGCTACTTTCCACAATAATCAGAATGCACTTACATATTTGTGCAGGCAATGTATAGGAAATAATGAGTAATTTGGACCGTATTTATTTGTTGCTTTATTTTTCTCGTTCGTAATTAGAGGGGTATGCCCCTTTGGAAGCATCTTCCATATAAGAGACTTCCTTTTCTGTACAGTATTCTTTGAGAAATAGAAGAACTAACTAATTCTTCAAAAAAAAAGGTGATAAAAAAAATTACCGTATTTTTCAGAGCGCATCATCCAACCGCGAGTTGCGTGAGACACGTTTTACAACCTACATTTTTCCGAGAGCCGCCTAAATTTTCAAACAAGCTGCCCGAAGGACGGGATTCAGTCTTAAAAAACCTTGACCCCACGCATTTCTTTCCTAGCCCCTAGAATCTCGTGGAACTTATCTAAAAGCAAAACATAGCTCATAATATCTTAAAATGCGTATTTCAGCCTAGAATCGTATGAAATGCATTTCATACCAAAAGTGGAGACAACGCCCCCCAGAAATGCGCTAGAATCATCCATGACGCGTTTTTATCAAAATATAGGCTATTGATTGCAAGAAATACGGGTGTCATTCAACAACGGCACAAAACCCCACGAGATTAGTTCTCAAGTTCGAATTTGCCCGAATCCAGTCTTAAAGGAAAAAGAATTCCTCGGACTTCTTCCTTCAACCGTGGACTTCGTGAAATGCAGTTTGGAGCCAGTGTTTTCCTGGACTCACATCGAACGAAACCAATAGATTAGGAACTGCCCGAAGAACGTTTTTCAGACCCAAACAACCCCGAAGCCCGTGCAATGCATTCCTTACCCTTGAATCGCCTGAAACATTTTTTAAAGCGAAAAGTATCTCAAATTATCATGAAATGCATATTTCGGCATAGAATCGTTGTAAACGCATTTCGAACAAAAGACTCGACCGTAATACCCTGATATGACCTAAAGTCGTCCGGCACGCGATTTTATTCAAATACGGGCTATTGATTGCACAAGATTCTTTTGTCGGTCAGAAACGTGGCAGAGTCCCAACATATTAGCTCTTCAGCCTAATGTTTCCAGAAACCCGTTTTAAACTAAAAGAAAACAAAGAATTTCAGAGCGCGTCTCCAATCTATGAATTGCGTGAAATGAGTTTTGCAGCCTATAGTTTAGCAGATCCGCCTATAAACACGAACGGACTCCACGAAACGCGGGCCTCGGTCCTAAACGACCTTGAAACCCCAGCAATGCATTCCTAGCCACAGAATCGCTCGAAACACGTTTGTACGCAAAACGTGTCTCTAAATATCCTAAAATGTGTTTTTCGGCCTAAAATCACATCAAATGCATCATCGCAAACCAAGAGACCGAATAGGAACACCCTGAAACGCCCGAGAATCTTACAACACGTGTTTTTATCCAAATATAGGCTATTGATGGCACGAGATACGCTTTCCATGCGGAATTGGGGCGGAATCCCACGAAATTAGTTCTTAAGCACTGATTTCCCTGAAATCCGTTTTAAAGTAAAACACAATCACCGTCTTTTCCAAAGCACGTCCTTCAACCGCGAGTTTCGTGAGACGCGGTTTACAACCAACATTTTCCCATAGGCACCTTAGATTTCAAACAAACTGTTCGAAGGACGGGATTCAGTCGTAAAAAAGCTTGAATCCCACGCTTTTCTTTCCTAACCCTAGAATCACGTGAAACTCATATTAAAGCAAAACGCTGCTCGAATATCTTAAAAATATCTTAAAATGCGTATTTCAACCTAGAACCGTATGGAAAGCATTTCAAAGGAAAACTGCTGACAAATAGCCCCTGAAATGTCCTCGAATCATCCATGAAGCGTTTTTATCAAAATACAGGGCACTGATGCAAGAAATACGGGTTTCGTTCAGAAATGGTTCCGAACCCCATCTTAAAGGACGCAGGATTCCAAGAACTTCCTAGAGCGCTTCCTTGAACCGTGGACTTCGTGAAATGCGGTTTGGAGCCAGTGTTTTCCTGGACCCACCTAGATCTTGGTTTCGAAATAAAACAGATTAGGAACTGCCCGAAGCACGTGTTTCGGAGCTAAACAACCCTGAAGCTACACTGTCCTTATGCAGAGGCCATCTGGGGGTTGCTCCTCTCTAAATTGAATTTGGTCGTCCCAATCAGTTGTTCTACTGCTCAAGAGCTTTTAGATTCCATGGTTTCTCGGATTGATCAGAATGGGAATGATACTTTAATTCTTGCAAAGATTCCTCTTAATGCTTATGTGTGGCATGTGTGGGCTGAACGTAATGCAAGGATTTTCAAGAAAGTTACTCTTCCTTATGGCTATGTAGTGCAGCACATCATTCAGATAGTGACAACTAAGATATTGTACCTTGATCTTATATTACCGCATGACATTCAGTGTCATTGGAATGTTCCTGTGCATACACCAGTCATGGCTGCAAATCTGGTTAATGATAGACCATCTCGATGGCGGTTTTCAGTTACTACATTGCCTCTGAGTTTGGTTGGTATTTTGTGGAGAGATACTCATCATCCTTGGCGGGGACGAAGAGTGCAATCATTGTAGCTTTATGATGGTCTCTACCAACTGTTCCAGCTTGTTCCTCCAGATATTTCATCCATTACTATTGAGACCGATACTGCTTTGCAACGTATTCTTCTCAATCCTGCTAAATCAAATTGGAAATGGCGTTTTAAGGCACGGCGTCTTCATGCTGTGGTTACTAGTTTTGGGCATGTTCAATCTGTGCATCCTCATCCTCAGACTGTGCGATTCAGTAAAGTCATTAGCAGATTTCCTGGTCCTCCATTGTTAAATGTTGATAATATTGATCTTTTGTATCATTTTTTTAGTGCACAGCTGTAATTTTTTGGGTGGTTTTATGTCTTTCGTTAAATAGAGCTGTTCTGTAAAAAGAGGGGGATGCCCCTTGTGAAGTTTCTATAATCCATTTGATTATAGATTTCCAAGTTGTATTTTATTTTTGAGAAATTAAAGAACGAACTTACTCTTCAAAAAAAAAAAAAAAACAGCCCTGAAGCCCACGTAATGCGTTCCTCACCCTATGAATCGCCTGAAACCCTTTTTAAAGCGAAAATTAACTTAGATTATCAAGAAATGCGTATTTCGGCATAGAATCCTTGTAAACGCATTTCGAAGCAAAAGACTCGACCATAATAGCCTGATATGACCTAGAGTCATCCGGCACGCTCTTTTATCCAAATACGGGGTATTGATTACACAAGATTAACGGGGCTGAATCCCACGAGATTAGTTCTTAAGCTCCAAGTTGCCTAAACCCTTTCGCTTGGGATTCCATATGCCAACCCATTGCTATGGGTGGTTTGGGTACTAAATCAATTCATGGAACAGCGAAGGCAGCCCTCTTAAGCCAAGTTTCGAATGTGGTTAGTAACAAAAGCACTTGCTGGAACTTATGGGTAAATGCCAAGTATTTGCGTGGAGAGTCTTTTTGGGACGTTATGATTCCTAAAAATGCCTCTCGGGGTTGGAAGAGCATTTTGATGCTTACACCAATTGCTATACCTCTCATAAAATTTCTAGTTGGCAATGGGCACCAAATCAAATTCTGGACCGACCCTTGGCTTAATGGAGGGCGTCTGAAAGATTGTTATGAAGATAGAGCAGTATATGATCTAGGCATGGGGGCTGATATTAAAGTCCATCAATTTATTCAGACTGATGGGTGGAGGTTTCCTACTCCCACGTCCAACGCATTAATGGATATCTTCCAATCTATTCCAAATGAGATTGAGCCATGGCCCAACTTCAAAGATGAACTTGTTTGGACTCCAAAAGATCATGGAAATTTCACTTTAAAGTCTGCTTACAATCTAGTATGCAGGAATTGGGACCAATCCCTCCAATGGCCTTCTATGATTTGGGTCAAATGGTGTATTACAAGACATTCTATTTGTGCTTGGATGCTACTAGGGGGAAGGCTTAAAACAAAAGATCTTTTTATTTTGTGTTGGGCGATCAGGCGACCGTCTTCTTTTCCTCCTTGGCTGCCTCGTCTTGTACGCCCATCAAGCATGGATGGAGGGGCGGCCTCCATTCAATCTGATCCGTCTCCATCGTCACTAATGGATAATATTCGGTCTATGCTTTTATATACTGACGATCGGAATGCACAAATCTCCATCATCAAATCGGTCTTGAAGAGAAACCAGGAACATGCGATCCCTTTGGATCTTCCACGTTATCTAACCATTGAGGCCAAGGTGAGATTGGGTAAGGAAAAGATGTCTGCATCGTCAAATAGGGTTGCGCCCAATACAGCTGATGAGGAATCACGCAAAACGCAACTTGTGCAAGTAGAAACGGCAGATGGCAGCATACCTGATGCTAATTCACTCAATAACAAAGTCTTGCAAGTAGAAGCGGCAGGTGGCAGAATTCTATCAAATGATGGAGTTGCTGTGATGGAGACTCCTGGTTCGGGAGAGAATAGATCAGGTTTGTTTATTCCTAAAACTCTCCAATTGAAGGATGCTGCAGAAATTCCATCTAGGGCTGACACGTGGTCATCACTCTTTTCTCCCCAAGTAGGCCGGGCAAGAGCCTTACAACGCCGCCACCAACCATCAAACGATCCTGATCATCACATTGAGTTTGATGAAGAAGACTCTTCAGCAGCTGTTCAGAACTGGGGAAAGTCACTCGTTGGCAATTTTGTTGGTAATACTCCATCCACTCCCGATATTAATTAAAATGTGTCTAGAAAAAGCATGGTGAATTAGGGATGTGGAAATAATTCCTATGGCAAAGGGTTTCTTCTTGTTTAAGTTTGCTGCATATGACATTGGGCAACGAATCCTTGATGAGGGACCTTGGTTTGTGTATGGTCACACATTAATCTTGAAAAGATGGGCTGGATATATCACAATGTATAGACAGAATCTTGAATCTAATCCAGTGTGGGTTCGACTACCTAATTTGAATTTCTGTTTTCGATTAAATTCTGCTCTTAGTAAAATTGCTAGTGTTATTGGTAACCCAATATGCATGGACCATCCTACAGCTGCGGGAACTAGATATGCGTTTGCGAGAATATGTGTTGAAGTAGATGTTGATGCTGAATTTCCATGTGAGCTACGCATGAGATATAATGACAAAACAATAATTCAGAAAGTGGAATATGCTTGGAGACCAAACCCTTGCAAAACATGCAGAACTTTTGACCATGGGGATAAATCTTGCCCACAAGCTTGCCAAACATAGTGTGGAAGCCTAAAAGGAAACAAGGAGAAGAATCGGGTGCTGATCTCCACCAAGAGACTGAACATAATCAGGAGAATCCTCATGGAATTGAACTTCATACAAAAGGGAAGGAGGAGCAATGGAATACAGTAAAAGGAAAAAAGACTTCAGAAAAGGTAGCATCTCCTGCAAAAGAATCCTCAATCAGCCCTAAGCATCATCAATTCAGCCAAGTTCAAACAGATTTCTTAGCCTTTCAAATTTGGATGGTGACTCAAATACTTCTGCAGAAGATATCTCTTCCACTACAGCTATGGTTTTGAGGGAAACTGATGCAACTCTGAATGCCATAGTCATTAAGGGTAATGCAGCAATCTCCTCTCAAATGAAATCAGATGACCCGCAAAAAAGCTTGTTTTCTATTCACCAATTAGATAAAAGCTTACTTTATAGAGTGCCAAATTCAAGTTCAAGTGCAAGACGAAAACAAGGACATGCTGGGATCACCATTAAAGAGAAGCCTAATCCAAGGAATCGTTCTACATGACGATCATCATATGGAACGTGAGCAGTCTGAATAGACCCTAGATGCACGTCGCTGTTAGAAATAAAGTCTATCTATATCATTTGTTTTGATTTCTATGGGGTATGCCCCATTGGGAGCGTCAAGTATCCATGTGGGGTTGTTTAGACCTCCCCTTCTGTAATTTATTATCTGAGAAAATGAAGAACTAACTTACTCCTTAAAAAAAAAAAAAAAAAGGTTTTCTCCTCCAGATAAATGTTGCTTGCGATTCTTGCTGTGTTCTCTGTAATTGCACTCGGGAAAAAGGCATTCATTTAATGATCCGGTGCCCTTATTCTCAAGAGGTGTGGAAAGCTCTCCTAGCAAAACTGAATTTGGAGCCGATACGCTGTACAAATCTATTGGAATTGCTGGCTTCAATCACTCCTCCATTGGACCAGCAAGCTAACGGCCTTCAAACTCTTGGAAAGCTCGTTTGGCATATTTGGGCTGAGAGGAATGGAAGGATCTTCAGAAGTAAAGAGCACTCAAGTAAGGTTGTGTTACAGCAGATTACTCACACTGTTTGCAGTAGAATTCTTTATCTTGACATAGCTTTATCATGTGAAATTGGTAATCATTGGAATGTTCCTCCAAGCAACTCCGATATCCATCCCAAGTTGCCTAGTTTAATGAATCCTGGATGGAGAGTATCTATTTGTTCAATTGATACCCTTATAGTTGCAATTCTTTGGAGTGATGTTCATACACCAAAGGAATGTCATATTGAAAAAGAGTTTACTTCCTTTAAGGCAGTGTTTCAGATAATGCAGCCTGGTCCAGATAATGTCACACATATCACTTTTGAGGCAGATTCAACACTCCATGAAGTTCTTCTCAATCCTCAAGTTTCTGATTGGAAGGTGCGCTTTAAAGTAACAAGATTACAAGCTTTTATTCAGAAATTTGAGCACATTCAGTACTTGATGCTTCATCCGTGATCAGCTCGGTTCAGTAAAGTGTTAAGCAGAAATTTAGCTACTTTCCACAATAATCAGAATGCACTTACATATTTGTGCAGGCAATGTATAGGAAATAATGAGTAATTTGGACCGTATTTATTTGTTGCTTTATTTTTCTCGTTCGTAATTAGAGGGGTATGCCCCTTTGGAAGCATCTTCCATATAAGAGACTTCCTTTTCTGTACAGTATTCTTTGAGAAATAGAAGAACTAACTAATTCTTCAAAAAAAAAAGGTGATAAAAAAAATTACCGTATTTTTCAGAGCGCATCATCCAACCGCGAGTTGCGTGAGACACGTTTTACAACCTACATTTTTCCGAGAGCCGCCTAAATTTTCAAACAAGCTGCCCGAAGGACGGGATTCAGTCTTAAAAAACCTTGACCCCACGCATTTCTTTCCTAGCCCCTAGAATCTCGTGGAACTTATCTAAAAGCAAAACATAGCTCATAATATCTTAAAATGCGTATTTCAGCCTAGAATCGTATGAAATGCATTTCATACCAAAAGTGGAGACAACGCCCCCCAGAAATGCGCTAGAATCATCCATGACGCGTTTTTATCAAAATATAGGCTATTGATTGCAAGAAATACGGGTGTCATTCAACAACGGCACAAAACCCCACGAGATTAGTTCTCAAGTTCGAATTTGCCCGAATCCAGTCTTAAAGGAAAAAGAATTCCTCGGACTTCTTCCTTCAACCGTGGACTTCGTGAAATGCAGTTTGGAGCCAGTGTTTTCCTGGACTCACATCGAACGAAACCAATAGATTAGGAACTGCCCGAAGAACGTTTTTCAGACCCAAACAACCCCGAAGCCCGTGCAATGCATTCCTTACCCTTGAATCGCCTGAAACATTTTTTAAAGCGAAAAGTATCTCAAATTATCATGAAATGCATATTTCGGCATAGAATCGTTGTAAACGCATTTCGAACAAAAGACTCGACCGTAATACCCTGATATGACCTAAAGTCGTCCGGCACGCGATTTTATTCAAATACGGGCTATTGATTGCACAAGATTCTTTTGTCGGTCAGAAACGTGGCAGAGTCCCAACATATTAGCTCTTCAGCCTAATGTTTCCAGAAACCCGTTTTAAACTAAAAGAAAACAAAGAATTTCAGAGCGCGTCTCCAATCTATGAATTGCGTGAAATGAGTTTTGCAGCCTATAGTTTAGCAGATCCGCCTATAAACACGAACGGACTCCACGAAACGCGGGCCTCGGTCCTAAACGACCTTGAAACCCCAGCAATGCATTCCTAGCCACAGAATCGCTCGAAACACGTTTGTACGCAAAACGTGTCTCTAAATATCCTAAAATGTGTTTTTCGGCCTAAAATCACATCAAATGCATCATCGCAAACCAAGAGACCGAATAGGAACACCCTGAAACGCCCGAGAATCTTACAACACGTGTTTTTATCCAAATATAGGCTATTGATGGCACGAGATACGCTTTCCATGCGGAATTGGGGCGGAATCCCACGAAATTAGTTCTTAAGCACTGATTTCCCTGAAATCCGTTTTAAAGTAAAACACAATCACCGTCTTTTCCAAAGCACGTCCTTCAACCGCGAGTTTCGTGAGACGCGGTTTACAACCAACATTTTCCCATAGGCACCTTAGATTTCAAACAAACTGTTCGAAGGACGGGATTCAGTCGTAAAAAAGCTTGAATCCCACGCTTTTCTTTCCTAACCCTAGAATCACGTGAAACTCATATTAAAGCAAAACGCTGCTCGAATATCTTAAAAATATCTTAAAATGCGTATTTCAACCTAGAACCGTATGGAAAGCATTTCAAAGGAAAACTGCTGACAAATAGCCCCTGAAATGTCCTCGAATCATCCATGAAGCGTTTTTATCAAAATACAGGGCACTGATGCAAGAAATACGGGTTTCGTTCAGAAATGGTTCCGAACCCCATCTTAAAGGACGCAGGATTCCAAGAACTTCCTAGAGCGCTTCCTTGAACCGTGGACTTCGTGAAATGCGGTTTGGAGCCAGTGTTTTCCTGGACCCACCTAGATCTTGGTTTCGAAATAAAACAGATTAGGAACTGCCCGAAGCACGTGTTTCGGAGCTAAACAACCCTGAAGCTACACTGTCCTTATGCAGAGGCCATCTGGGGGTTGCTCCTCTCTAAATTGAATTTGGTCGTCCCAATCAGTTGTTCTACTGCTCAAGAGCTTTTAGATTCCATGGTTTCTCGGATTGATCAGAATGGGAATGATACTTTAATTCTTGCAAAGATTCCTCTTAATGCTTATGTGTGGCATGTGTGGGCTGAACGTAATGCAAGGATTTTCAAGAAAGTTACTCTTCCTTATGGCTATGTAGTGCAGCACATCATTCAGATAGTGACAACTAAGATATTGTACCTTGATCTTATATTACCGCATGACATTCAGTGTCATTGGAATGTTCCTGTGCATACACCAGTCATGGCTGCAAATCTGGTTAATGACAGACCATCTCGATGGCGGTTTTCAGTTACTACATTGCCTCTGAGTTTGGTTGGTATTTTGTGGAGAGATACTCATCATCCTTGGCGGGGACGAAGAGTGCAATCATTGTAGCTTTATGATGGTCTCTACCAACTGTTCCAGCTTGTTCCTCCAGATATTTCATCCATTACTATTGAGACCGATACTGCTTTGCAACGTATTCTTCTCAATCCTGCTAAATCAAATTGGAAATGGCGTTTTAAGGCACGGCGTCTTCATGCTGTGGTTACTAGTTTTGGGCATGTTCAATCTGTGCATCCTCATCCTCAGACTGTGCGATTCAGTAAAGTCATTAGCAGATTTCCTGGTCCTCCATTGTTAAATGTTGATAATATTGATCTTTTGTATCATTTTTTTAGTGCACAGCTGTAATTTTTTGGGTGGTTTTATGTCTTTCGTTAAATAGAGCTGTTCTGTAAAAAGAGGGGGATGCCCCTTGTGAAGTTTCTATAATCCATTTGATTATAGATTTCCAAGTTGTATTTTATTTTTGAGAAATTAAAGAACGAACTTACTCTTCAAAAAAAAAAAAAAAACAGCCCTGAAGCCCACGTAATGCGTTCCTCACCCTATGAATCGCCTGAAACCCTTTTTAAAGCGAAAATTAACTTAGATTATCAAGAAATGCGTATTTCGGCATAGAATCCTTGTAAACGCATTTCGAAGCAAAAGACTCGACCATAATAGCCTGATATGACCTAGAGTCATCCGGCACGCTCTTTTATCCAAATACGGGGTATTGATTACACAAGATTAACGGGGCTGAATCCCACGAGATTAGTTCTTAAGCTCCAAGTTGCCTAAACCCTTTCGCTTGGGATTCCATATGCCAACCCATTGCTATGGGTGGTTTGGGTACTAAATCAATTCATGGAACAGCGAAGGCAGCCCTCTTAAGCCAAGTTTCGAATGTGGTTAGTAACAAAAGCACTTGCTGGAACTTATGGGTAAATGCCAAGTATTTGCGTGGAGAGTCTTTTTGGGACGTTATGATTCCTAAAAATGCCTCTCGGGGTTGGAAGAGCATTTTGATGCTTACACCAATTGCTATACCTCTCATAAAATTTCTAGTTGGCAATGGGCACCAAATCAAATTCTGGACCGACCCTTGGCTTAATGGAGGGCGTCTGAAAGATTGTTATGAAGATAGAGCAGTATATGATCTAGGCATGGGGGCTGATATTAAAGTCCATCAATTTATTCAGACTGATGGGTGGAGGTTTCCTACTCCCACGTCCAACGCATTAATGGATATCTTCCAATCTATTCCAAATGAGATTGAGCCATGGCCCAACTTCAAAGATGAACTTGTTTGGACTCCAAAAGATCATGGAAATTTCACTTTAAAGTCTGCTTACAATCTAGTATGCAGGAATTGGGACCAATCCCTCCAATGGCCTTCTATGATTTGGGTCAAATGGTGTATTACAAGACATTCTATTTGTGCTTGGATGCTACTAGGGGGAAGGCTTAAAACAAAAGATCTTTTTATTTTGTGTTGGGCGATCAGGCGACCGTCTTCTTTTCCTCCTTGGCTGCCTCGTCTTGTACGCCCATCAAGCATGGATGGAGGGGCGGCCTCCATTCAATCTGATCCGTCTCCATCGTCACTAATGGATAATATTCGGTCTATGCTTTTATATACTGACGATCGGAATGCACAAATCTCCATCATCAAATCGGTCTTGAAGAGAAACCAGGAACATGCGATCCCTTTGGATCTTCCACGTTATCTAACCATTGAGGCCAAGGTGAGATTGGGTAAGGAAAAGATGTCTGCATCGTCAAATAGGGTTGCGCCCAATACAGCTGATGAGGAATCACGCAAAACGCAACTTGTGCAAGTAGAAACGGCAGATGGCAGCATACCTGATGCTAATTCACTCAATAACAAAGTCTTGCAAGTAGAAGCGGCAGGTGGCAGAATTCTATCAAATGATGGAGTTGCTGTGATGGAGACTCCTGGTTCGGGAGAGAATAGATCAGGTTTGTTTATTCCTAAAACTCTCCAATTGAAGGATGCTGCAGAAATTCCATCTAGGGCTGACACGTGGTCATCACTCTTTTCTCCCCAAGTAGGCCGGGCAAGAGCCTTACAACGCCGCCACCAACCATCAAACGATCCTGATCATCACATTGAGTTTGATGAAGAAGACTCTTCAGCAGCTGTTCAGAACTGGGGAAAGTCACTCGTTGGCAATTTTGTTGGTAATACTCCATCCACTCCCGATATTAATTAAAATGTGTCTAGAAAAAGCATGGTGAATTAGGGATGTGGAAATAATTCCTATGGCAAAGGGTTTCTTCTTGTTTAAGTTTGCTGCATATGACATTGGGCAACGAATCCTTGATGAGGGACCTTGGTTTGTGTATGGTCACACATTAATCTTGAAAAGACGGGCTGGATATATCACAATGTATAGACAGAATCTTGAATCTAATCCAGTGTGGGTTCGACTACCTAATTTGAATTTCTGTTTTCGATTAAATTCTGCTCTTAGTAAAATTGCTAGTGTTATTGGTAACCCAATATGCATGGACCATCCTACAGCTGCGGGAACTAGATATGCGTTTGCGAGAATATGTGTTGAAGTAGATGTTGATGCTGAATTTCCATGTGAGCTACGCATGAGATATAATGACAAAACAATAATTCAGAAAGTGGAATATGCTTGGAGACCAAACCCTTGCAAAACATGCAGAACTTTTGACCATGGGGATAAATCTTGCCCACAAGCTTGCCAAACATAGTGTGGAAGCCTAAAAGGAAACAAGGAGAAGAATCGGGTGCTGATCTCCACCAAGAGACTGAACATAATCAGGAGAATCCTCATGGAATTGAACTTCATACAAAAGGGAAGGAGGAGCAATGGAATACAGTAAAAGGAAAAAAGACTTCAGAAAAGGTAGCATCTCCTGCAAAAGAATCCTCAATCAGCCCTAAGCATCATCAATTCAGCCAAGTTCAAACAGATTTCTTAGCCTTTCAAATTTGGATGGTGACTCAAATACTTCTGCAGAAGATATCTCTTCCACTACAGCTATGGTTTTGAGGGAAACTGATGCAACTCTGAATGCCATAGTCATTAAGGGTAATGCAGCAATCTCCTCTCAAATGAAATCAGATGACCCGCAAAAAAGCTTGTTTTCTATTCACCAATTAGATAAAAGCTTACTTTATAGAGTGCCAAATTCAAGTTCAAGTGCAAGACGAAAACAAGGACATGCTGGGATCACCATTAAAGAGAAGCCTAATCCAAGGAATCGTTCTACATGACGATCATCATATGGAACGTGAGCAGTCTGAATAGACCCTAGATGCACGTCGCTGTTAGAAATAAAGTCTATCTATATCATTTGTTTTGATTTCTATGGGGTATGCCCCATTGGGAGCGTCAAGTATCCATGTGGGGTTGTTTAGACCTCCCCTTCTGTAATTTATTATCTGAGAAAATGAAGAACTAACTTACTCCTTAAAAAAAAAAAAAAAAAGGTTTTCTCCTCCAGATAAATGTTGCTTGCGATTCTTGCTGTGTTCTCTGTAATTGCACTCGGGAAAAAGGCATTCATTTAATGATCCGGTGCCCTTATTCTCAAGAGGTGTGGAAAGCTCTCCTAGCAAAACTGAATTTGGAGCCGATACGCTGTACAAATCTATTGGAATTGCTGGCTTCAATCACTCCTCCATTGGACCAGCAAGCTAACGGCCTTCAAACTCTTGGAAAGCTCGTTTGGCATATTTGGGCTGAGAGGAATGGAAGGATCTTCAGAAGTAAAGAGCACTCAAGTAAGGTTGTGTTACAGCAGATTACTCACACTGTTTGCAGTAGAATTCTTTATCTTGACATAGCTTTATCATGTGAAATTGGTAATCATTGGAATGTTCCTCCAAGCAACTCCGATATCCATCCCAAGTTGCCTAGTTTAATGAATCCTGGATGGAGAGTATCTATTTGTTCAATTGATACCCTTATAGTTGCAATTCTTTGGAGTGATGTTCATACACCAAAGGAATGTCATATTGAAAAAGAGTTTACTTCCTTTAAGGCAGTGTTTCAGATAATGCAGCCTGGTCCAGATAATGTCACACATATCACTTTTGAGGCAGATTCAACACTCCATGAAGTTCTTCTCAATCCTCAAGTTTCTGATTGGAAGGTGCGCTTTAAAGTAACAAGATTACAAGCTTTTATTCAGAAATTTGAGCACATTCAGTACTTGATGCTTCATCCGTGATCAGCTCGGTTCAGTAAAGTGTTAAGCAGAAATTTAGCTACTTTCCACAATAATCAGAATGCACTTACATATTTGTGCAGGCAATGTATAGGAAATAATGAGTAATTTGGACCGTATTTATTTGTTGCTTTATTTTTCTCGTTCGTAATTAGAGGGGTATGCCCCTTTGGAAGCATCTTCCATATAAGAGACTTCCTTTTCTGTACAGTATTCTTTGAGAAATAGAAGAACTAACTAATTCTTCAAAAAAAAAGGTGATAAAAAAAATTACCGTATTTTTCAGAGCGCATCATCCAACCGCGAGTTGCGTGAGACACGTTTTACAACCTACATTTTTCCGAGAGCCGCCTAAATTTTCAAACAAGCTGCCCGAAGGACGGGATTCAGTCTTAAAAAACCTTGACCCCACGCATTTCTTTCCTAGCCCCTAGAATCTCGTGGAACTTATCTAAAAGCAAAACATAGCTCATAATATCTTAAAATGCGTATTTCAGCCTAGAATCGTATGAAATGCATTTCATACCAAAAGTGGAGACAACGCCCCCCAGAAATGCGCTAGAATCATCCATGACGCGTTTTTATCAAAATATAGGCTATTGATTGCAAGAAATACGGGTGTCATTCAACAACGGCACAAAACCCCACGAGATTAGTTCTCAAGTTCGAATTTGCCCGAATCCAGTCTTAAAGGAAAAAGAATTCCTCGGACTTCTTCCTTCAACCGTGGACTTCGTGAAATGCAGTTTGGAGCCAGTGTTTTCCTGGACTCACATCGAACGAAACCAATAGATTAGGAACTGCCCGAAGAACGTTTTTCAGACCCAAACAACCCCGAAGCCCGTGCAATGCATTCCTTACCCTTGAATCGCCTGAAACATTTTTTAAAGCGAAAAGTATCTCAAATTATCATGAAATGCATATTTCGGCATAGAATCGTTGTAAACGCATTTCGAACAAAAGACTCGACCGTAATACCCTGATATGACCTAAAGTCGTCCGGCACGCGATTTTATTCAAATACGGGCTATTGATTGCACAAGATTCTTTTGTCGGTCAGAAACGTGGCAGAGTCCCAACATATTAGCTCTTCAGCCTAATGTTTCCAGAAACCCGTTTTAAACTAAAAGAAAACAAAGAATTTCAGAGCGCGTCTCCAATCTATGAATTGCGTGAAATGAGTTTTGCAGCCTATAGTTTAGCAGATCCGCCTATAAACACGAACGGACTCCACGAAACGCGGGCCTCGGTCCTAAACGACCTTGAAACCCCAGCAATGCATTCCTAGCCACAGAATCGCTCGAAACACGTTTGTACGCAAAACGTGTCTCTAAATATCCTAAAATGTGTTTTTCGGCCTAAAATCACATCAAATGCATCATCGCAAACCAAGAGACCGAATAGGAACACCCTGAAACGCCCGAGAATCTTACAACACGTGTTTTTATCCAAATATAGGCTATTGATGGCACGAGATACGCTTTCCATGCGGAATTGGGGCGGAATCCCACGAAATTAGTTCTTAAGCACTGATTTCCCTGAAATCCGTTTTAAAGTAAAACACAATCACCGTCTTTTCCAAAGCACGTCCTTCAACCGCGAGTTTCGTGAGACGCGGTTTACAACCAACATTTTCCCATAGGCACCTTAGATTTCAAACAAACTGTTCGAAGGACGGGATTCAGTCGTAAAAAAGCTTGAATCCCACGCTTTTCTTTCCTAACCCTAGAATCACGTGAAACTCATATTAAAGCAAAACGCTGCTCGAATATCTTAAAAATATCTTAAAATGCGTATTTCAACCTAGAACCGTATGGAAAGCATTTCAAAGGAAAACTGCTGACAAATAGCCCCTGAAATGTCCTCGAATCATCCATGAAGCGTTTTTATCAAAATACAGGGCACTGATGCAAGAAATACGGGTTTCGTTCAGAAATGGTTCCGAACCCCATCTTAAAGGACGCAGGATTCCAAGAACTTCCTAGAGCGCTTCCTTGAACCGTGGACTTCGTGAAATGCGGTTTGGAGCCAGTGTTTTCCTGGACCCACCTAGATCTTGGTTTCGAAATAAAACAGATTAGGAACTGCCCGAAGCACGTGTTTCGGAGCTAAACAACCCTGAAGCTACACTGTCCTTATGCAGAGGCCATCTGGGGGTTGCTCCTCTCTAAATTGAATTTGGTCGTCCCAATCAGTTGTTCTACTGCTCAAGAGCTTTTAGATTCCATGGTTTCTCGGATTGATCAGAATGGGAATGATACTTTAATTCTTGCAAAGATTCCTCTTAATGCTTATGTGTGGCATGTGTGGGCTGAACGTAATGCAAGGATTTTCAAGAAAGTTACTCTTCCTTATGGCTATGTAGTGCAGCACATCATTCAGATAGTGACAACTAAGATATTGTACCTTGATCTTATATTACCGCATGACATTCAGTGTCATTGGAATGTTCCTGTGCATACACCAGTCATGGCTGCAAATCTGGTTAATGACAGACCATCTCGATGGCGGTTTTCAGTTACTACATTGCCTCTGAGTTTGGTTGGTATTTTGTGGAGAGATACTCATCATCCTTGGCGGGGACGAAGAGTGCAATCATTGTAGCTTTATGATGGTCTCTACCAACTGTTCCAGCTTGTTCCTCCAGATATTTCATCCATTACTATTGAGACCGATACTGCTTTGCAACGTATTCTTCTCAATCCTGCTAAATCAAATTGGAAATGGCGTTTTAAGGCACGGCGTCTTCATGCTGTGGTTACTAGTTTTGGGCATGTTCAATCTGTGCATCCTCATCCTCAGACTGTGCGATTCAGTAAAGTCATTAGCAGATTTCCTGGTCCTCCATTGTTAAATGTTGATAATATTGATCTTTTGTATCATTTTTTTAGTGCACAGCTGTAATTTTTTGGGTGGTTTTATGTCTTTCGTTAAATAGAGCTGTTCTGTAAAAAGAGGGGGATGCCCCTTGTGAAGTTTCTATAATCCATTTGATTATAGATTTCCAAGTTGTATTTTATTTTTGAGAAATTAAAGAACGAACTTACTCTTCAAAAAAAAAAAAAAAACAGCCCTGAAGCCCACGTAATGCGTTCCTCACCCTATGAATCGCCTGAAACCCTTTTTAAAGCGAAAATTAACTTAGATTATCAAGAAATGCGTATTTCGGCATAGAATCCTTGTAAACGCATTTCGAAGCAAAAGACTCGACCATAATAGCCTGATATGACCTAGAGTCATCCGGCACGCTCTTTTATCCAAATACGGGGTATTGATTACACAAGATTAACGGGGCTGAATCCCACGAGATTAGTTCTTAAGCTCCAAGTTGCCTAAACCCTTTCGCTTGGGATTCCATATGCCAACCCATTGCTATGGGTGGTTTGGGTACTAAATCAATTCATGGAACAGCGAAGGCAGCCCTCTTAAGCCAAGTTTCGAATGTGGTTAGTAACAAAAGCACTTGCTGGAACTTATGGGTAAATGCCAAGTATTTGCGTGGAGAGTCTTTTTGGGACGTTATGATTCCTAAAAATGCCTCTCGGGGTTGGAAGAGCATTTTGATGCTTACACCAATTGCTATACCTCTCATAAAATTTCTAGTTGGCAATGGGCACCAAATCAAATTCTGGACCGACCCTTGGCTTAATGGAGGGCGTCTGAAAGATTGTTATGAAGATAGAGCAGTATATGATCTAGGCATGGGGGCTGATATTAAAGTCCATCAATTTATTCAGACTGATGGGTGGAGGTTTCCTACTCCCACGTCCAACGCATTAATGGATATCTTCCAATCTATTCCAAATGAGATTGAGCCATGGCCCAACTTCAAAGATGAACTTGTTTGGACTCCAAAAGATCATGGAAATTTCACTTTAAAGTCTGCTTACAATCTAGTATGCAGGAATTGGGACCAATCCCTCCAATGGCCTTCTATGATTTGGGTCAAATGGTGTATTACAAGACATTCTATTTGTGCTTGGATGCTACTAGGGGGAAGGCTTAAAACAAAAGATCTTTTTATTTTGTGTTGGGCGATCAGGCGACCGTCTTCTTTTCCTCCTTGGCTGCCTCGTCTTGTACGCCCATCAAGCATGGATGGAGGGGCGGCCTCCATTCAATCTGATCCGTCTCCATCGTCACTAATGGATAATATTCGGTCTATGCTTTTATATACTGACGATCGGAATGCACAAATCTCCATCATCAAATCGGTCTTGAAGAGAAACCAGGAACATGCGATCCCTTTGGATCTTCCACGTTATCTAACCATTGAGGCCAAGGTGAGATTGGGTAAGGAAAAGATGTCTGCATCGTCAAATAGGGTTGCGCCCAATACAGCTGATGAGGAATCACGCAAAACGCAACTTGTGCAAGTAGAAACGGCAGATGGCAGCATACCTGATGCTAATTCACTCAATAACAAAGTCTTGCAAGTAGAAGCGGCAGGTGGCAGAATTCTATCAAATGATGGAGTTGCTGTGATGGAGACTCCTGGTTCGGGAGAGAATAGATCAGGTTTGTTTATTCCTAAAACTCTCCAATTGAAGGATGCTGCAGAAATTCCATCTAGGGCTGACACGTGGTCATCACTCTTTTCTCCCCAAGTAGGCCGGGCAAGAGCCTTACAACGCCGCCACCAACCATCAAACGATCCTGATCATCACATTGAGTTTGATGAAGAAGACTCTTCAGCAGCTGTTCAGAACTGGGGAAAGTCACTCGTTGGCAATTTTGTTGGTAATACTCCATCCACTCCCGATATTAATTAAAATGTGTCTAGAAAAAGCATGGTGAATTAGGGATGTGGAAATAATTCCTATGGCAAAGGGTTTCTTCTTGTTTAAGTTTGCTGCATATGACATTGGGCAACGAATCCTTGATGAGGGACCTTGGTTTGTGTATGGTCACACATTAATCTTGAAAAGACGGGCTGGATATATCACAATGTATAGACAGAATCTTGAATCTAATCCAGTGTGGGTTCGACTACCTAATTTGAATTTCTGTTTTCGATTAAATTCTGCTCTTAGTAAAATTGCTAGTGTTATTGGTAACCCAATATGCATGGACCATCCTACAGCTGCGGGAACTAGATATGCGTTTGCGAGAATATGTGTTGAAGTAGATGTTGATGCTGAATTTCCATGTGAGCTACGCATGAGATATAATGACAAAACAATAATTCAGAAAGTGGAATATGCTTGGAGACCAAACCCTTGCAAAACATGCAGAACTTTTGACCATGGGGATAAATCTTGCCCACAAGCTTGCCAAACATAGTGTGGAAGCCTAAAAGGAAACAAGGAGAAGAATCGGGTGCTGATCTCCACCAAGAGACTGAACATAATCAGGAGAATCCTCATGGAATTGAACTTCATACAAAAGGGAAGGAGGAGCAATGGAATACAGTAAAAGGAAAAAAGACTTCAGAAAAGGTAGCATCTCCTGCAAAAGAATCCTCAATCAGCCCTAAGCATCATCAATTCAGCCAAGTTCAAACAGATTTCTTAGCCTTTCAAATTTGGATGGTGACTCAAATACTTCTGCAGAAGATATCTCTTCCACTACAGCTATGGTTTTGAGGGAAACTGATGCAACTCTGAATGCCATAGTCATTAAGGGTAATGCAGCAATCTCCTCTCAAATGAAATCAGATGACCCGCAAAAAAGCTTGTTTTCTATTCACCAATTAGATAAAAGCTTACTTTATAGAGTGCCAAATTCAAGTTCAAGTGCAAGACGAAAACAAGGACATGCTGGGATCACCATTAAAGAGAAGCCTAATCCAAGGAATCGTTCTACATGACGATCATCATATGGAACGTGAGCAGTCTGAATAGACCCTAGATGCACGTCGCTGTTAGAAATAAAGTCTATCTATATCATTTGTTTTGATTTCTATGGGGTATGCCCCATTGGGAGCGTCAAGTATCCATTGTGGGGTTGTTTAGACCTCCCCTCTGTAATTTATTATCTGAGAAAATGAAGAACTAACTTACTCCTGTAAAAAAAAAAAAAAAAAAAGGTTTTCTCCTCCAGATAAATGTTGCTTGCGATTCTTGCTGTGTTCTCTGTAATTGCACTCGGGAAAAAGGCATTCATTTAATGATCCGGTGCCCTTATTCTCAAGAGGTTGTGGAAAGCTCTCCTAGCAAAACTGAATTTGGAGCCGATACGCTGTACAAATCTATTGGAATTGCTGGCTTCAATCACTCCTCATTGGACCAGCAAGCTAACGGCCTTCAAACTCTTGGAAAGCTCGTTTGGCATATTTGGGCTGAGAGGAATGGA